>OX638401.1:26677213-31477213 GCA_951813805.1 Limnephilus auricula | reverse complement strand
GGTTTGAAGTTTAAATAATTTTTATTTCTGTTTCCTTTACTTCAAACTAATTGCTATAAATAATAATATAAAATACAAGGGTTAATCTACCTTTAAATAAAATAACAACGTAATTGGTTGAATTTTTTTTGAATAACAGCACAATCAAGTACGTAAAATGACAATTTTTTAAACAAAATATCAAAAAAATGAATTTGGGTTTGTACCATGACAATATTTAATGATTATTTATACTATATCCATTATCTGGGCGGAGATAGACCAACCCATTAGTAATTTCATCCTATGGCACATCAAACAATAATTATTTAACATTCACATACAAAAGGTTTTAATAAATAATAATAAAAATTTTAAAATTCTTCATTAGAAATTAGAAACTTTAGTATTGTTGTATGAATAAATAAAATCTATCGAGTAATCAAACATTAAGATTATCGAGTAATTAATATTAGTTAAAACAATAGTAATGGCCAATGGACATAGTACAAACCAACCCTCAGCAAGCGATATGTGAATTTGACCTGTGTTCCGGATAATTGAGAGATTATGAACGTTATGAATAGAAAGTAAGCCGATCAAACCAAAACAATGCTGATGCCACGTGTAATGGCGGGAATTCAAAACATTAAATCCATCAGAATTGATGAAGATATAGCAGACATTTGCGTCAGAAACCTATACGTGACAACTGTTGATATGCCCCATTAAAATGACCGTTAAAGTTAGGGGAAAGTCGTATAGAAAAATATTTGAAGTAAAAATATAATATGTAATTGAGGGGTTTTCATACAAACCTTAATTTTGAATTTGAGCCCAAAAACCCAACCAAACTAAATAATCAAAAGGAAGATTATTATTATTATCTAAAATATCCTAGCAAGGATATGTGCTACTTAATTCATTTGTGTTTTAAATTATAAAACAAAGGGCATGGAACATTGCAATATTTCATGGTTTTAGAGGCAACTTGGACCTTGTGAGTAAATAATGAATATTTAAAAAAATATTTTATTGTATTTATTATAAAAATATAACTAACTAACTAACTAACTAACTAACCATCACGCCGTTTCTCCGCAGGGGTAGGCAGAGAGGACGGACCGCCAAACAACTCGGTCTTGGCATACACTCCTCGCCTCATTCACATTCATACATCTTATCATACATGCTCTTCTATTATTCCGACTCTTGACATGGCCCGACTCAAGTATCTGATTCACTTGATCGTGCCATGTCTTCCTCGGGCGTCCTCGACTTCTTCTACCATTCACATTAGTATCATATATTCTCTTGACACTCCTTTCTTATAGTAAAATAAACTAAAAAATTAAAAAAAGCATTTTGATTGCCGTAAATTAAAATTTGAAATAATCTATTTTCATCGGAACAAAAAAATTGTCGTTATTACTTTAAAATTACTACCCAAAAAACGCGTTTTTTTAAAGGTGTTTTAATTTTTTATTATACAAGGCAACAAACAGTACATAAGGCTAAATATTTTATTAATAATTATAATTCATTCATAAAAAATTGCAAACTTTCTCAAAAATGAAGCAAAATGACTGTTTTAATTGCCTATACATTGTTATTCAATATAAAATAACATAAAAACACATCCGATCTAGATATATAAAATAACTTTTGATTAAAAAGCAGTTATTCAATTTGATTGGGTATTTTGGCCTCAAATCCAAAATAAAGTTTCGTATGAATAAGTTCCTATTAAATGTTTTGATCCACATTTCATTTTTTGAATTCTCGATAGCAAAATAATTACTTATTTTATTAAGCTTTTGGATAATTAATTACATGTTTATTAAGGCTTACGGATAATTAAATGTCATTTTGGGATTGGGTTATTTTTAGTTTTCACATGTTTTAATGTATTATTTCTAATCTTCTCTACTCTGGAGTCACTATATAAAGGGACATCTAACCCGGGATTCTCACTAGTAAATACCTTAAGTACACCATTTTAAGTACCTTAAGTTCATCAAAACTTGGGTAAGGAATTGTCGAAAAATTAACTGACTTGTATTTTAAAAACATTGTCTTTTGTAACAGAAGTCCCTGAAGATCCCCTTTCCAAAATTTTGTACCCAGCAAGGGTGGATTGGCCCTGGGAGGGGCACAAGGGGCGGACGCACTTATGCTCTTTTGTCTTTTCCTGTCTTTGTCACTCATTATATTATTTACAGTAATATTACTTGTTACTCGCTAAAACTACACTGAACTAAGTATGCTGCGAAGAGAAGTTTATTTTAGTTTACGTAATTAACAACTCTGATAATTTGATTTGCTTCTAAGTAAGTACTGTGATGGAATCTCCGCAGTACACAAAAATACCGGCACGGGGGCACGTGTCCCCCCCCCTTAAATCCGCCCTTGGTACTTAGTACAGGAACAAGAACTAGAAAATATTCTACATTTTTTTTTATATTTACATTTCATATGTATCTTCAAAAAAATTTCAAAATTATAAAGATACGGCAAAAAAAAACTTTGGTATTTCTTTAAATTCCATATGAAATATTATACAGGTACTAGAATTTTAGGAAAATCGCTCGAAAATTCCTTCACTAGTTTTCAAGTTGCATGGATATTTTAGTACTAAATTATTTCATGCATAAAACTAAAAGCTCTTAAAAACCCTTTTCTAACTACCTGCCAGATTTCACAGGGTCTACAAATTGGCGTTTAAAGCCAATTTTGAGTGCTGATCCGACTTTGCCCGAGGAAAAATAATAAAAAAATGTATTCGCAATAATTGACACTTCACCAGCAAGTTTAATGCCTTATTATACATTTGTTTTTTGCAGTTGAAGTCGGCCATGGGCGGAGTGTTCGCCTTGCTGCTGCTTTTCACGGCCATGGCTTCCGGCTACGTGTTTTACCTTCCCACCAAAGAATACAGTGCACTGGAAGCTGGTATCTACGCGGGGCTGTACCGACCCGTGTGGGCGACTGGGGTGTGTTTACTCGTAGTGTGTTCGGTGTTCGGAACAATTCGTAAGTATATTTTATAAATTTCGCCAAAGATCTTTTTCTTCGTGATTAATTGTATGATAAATTTTTAAAAATTACTATAATCGTCAGGAAAAAAACCTGACGAAGAAACCATCGGTTTTGAAACGTGTAGATATTATAACATTTATTGTAGTGGTTTACACAAAAGTAATTTGTTTCATTTTAATAAAATGATGCCACAAAGTGATTTTGGAAAGATTGAAGAAAAAAATTGGATAATATTTCACCAAAACATAACGTCTGCCCTTTTTCAATGATTAGATTCATGACAAACTGCCGAGCGATCAAAATGACATTACAAGTTGAAAACAGACTAAAAAATTTCTGAATTAAATGTCTGTGCAAATTTCATGAACACATCGTTTGTAAGTGTATATAAGTATCATCATTATCTTCTTCCCCTTGTCCTATTCGGGTCGGGGACCCGCTGCATCAACAAGGCTCCTCCATACGTCCCTGTCTTGTGCTGATTGTTCTTCCTCCGTCCATGGCAGACCCATCCTCTCCTCACACAGTTTCTGGAGTTGCCTCGCCCAACTGTGTCTGGGGCTGCCCACTGGACGTCTACCCTCTGGAATCGCACTCAGTATCTTCCTCAGAATTCGGTCATCAGACATTCTTAGTACATGCCCAAGCCACCTCAGTTGCGATTTTTCCATGAAGAGTAGCAGTGGTTTAATGTTTAGATCATCTCGGATCGTCGAGTTTCTTATATGATCTCATTCCGTAACTCTGCCACTCTTCTCGAGTACCTTATTTCGGCAGCTTGGATTCTAGAGCGTGTTCGTTCGTTTAGCATCCATATCTGGTGGCCATCGGAGGTGGCCAAGAATCATCCGAAAAACTATTTTATGATTAACATTTGAGAATTATTTTTTACACAATGATTCACGTACCTTTACATGCATTTAGTTGTGCCTGAAACTTTGGTTCAATGAACTTCATAACTTGAGTTTGTTAATTATGGAAGTGTTTATTTGTTCACTGCCTACAATATATGTACGACCGGTGTAGTCCAGAGACAAGGCTTTGGACTTCCATTCCGACGGTCGCGGGTTCGAACCCGGCGTGCGCAAAAACATTTTATTTGATTAATTTGTGTTATTTCACAATTAATTAGTAAAAATAATATACACTACATTTGCGGCACGTTCCACAGTGGAAGATACTTTCAGTATCGCCCTGGTGTAAGACCACCATTCAGAATTGAAACGTTACTTGAAATGGCTTTTAACCGTGTTTAGTAACTAGATCCGAATAACCAGGTACTTCCCGACCTTCCTTATCCCCATCTCCTTCCCTTCCCACTTACCTTCAGCTTCACAATGTACCCCAATTGGGGATGCCTTAGTCTCACTGGCTACAGACGGGAGCAGTTGGGACTCTTGTGAGGTGTTCCCTATTAAAAAAAAAATATATATCTATTTTGAATTTAAAATTATTTTTACTTCCATTTTCAAAAACGATTTTTGATAAATGATTTGTCGTGAATTTATTCTATCCCTGGTTTTTCACGAATCTGCTAGTTTATATTAAAAACAAAATAACGATATTTATTGTCGCAGAATTTTTCTTTTTCATATAATTTTTTTTTATGCTTTCCTCCGACAGCTTAAAAAAATACTCTAGAAAATATGGTTGAATTTCCGTCAAGGCTATAAACCGGAAAATTCAATTCAATTTTCCACTTTTAACTACTCGAGACAAACACAGTTCAAGTCGAATCCCTACTACTTAACTCTTAACCTAACTCAAACACAAGTAGGTACTGGCTTATCTGCTTGTGCGCAGCAAGCGACCCCCCCGAGACGATTTAAATCCCCTCGCACATTTCCTGGAAATTTACTCAGTCTATTGTTACTGTTGATAAATATTAAATTATTATATCTGAGGGTTTGAAGGGTGAGTGGGTACTAAGACCTACTGATAATAAAAAAATTCCAAAGGAGTTACTTAGTTTTGCTTCAAAATTTGGAGTATGAGCAGCCAATATGAGGTAATCACATCGTGAAAGCACTGAATAGTTCGCTTATCACAATCGTATTTCAAAATGAAATACCTACTTTTTTTAAAGCAGATGAAAGACTGTTTCTGATTTTAATATGAGTATGAAATATTGATTAAAAAAATAGAAGAATATTTAAACGATTGATTTTTCGCTTATCGATTGTATTTTCGTGTGTACTGCAAAAATACCACTTTACTAATACGAAAAAAAAACTATTTAATTACTAACACGTATTATAAAGGTTATTGTTAAATTTTTATCGTTTTGTATTTTAAAAAATCATAAACTTTGACAAATCATTGTCTATTGTAATCTTTTAAATGCAAATACAAAGCGTGGTGTTGCCACTACTAACACCGCTTAAATCATATACGTCACAACAATATAAAAGGAGACGGAACGACTTTTGAGTCCGCCTTAGTTTGTGCCGTGAAGTAGCACAAAAATACTCTACTGCGATAAGCGATAAGCGCCGCGTGTTTTTGTTTCTAGACCTTTCGGGCGGCGGGCGGCGTGACCCACGACAGTAGCTTCATACTCGTATAGTCAGTCAATATATACCCGTATAGTCAGAGATATATTCGAAGTCGGGTTCTTAAATTTCAACCGTACTGTCGCTAGGGTAAAATACTATCAGATGTGTACTAAAGGGCTCAAAATACTCAAGGGATAAATTTAATAATATGTTTTATTCTGGTTCACTGATAATATGGTCATGATTTTCATGCCTTAATTTACAATGTTTTATTTTAATGCTTTTTAAATTTTCTTTCTAGCAATCGTTACACAGATGTTAAGTTGGTCTCCATGGAAACCCCTCGGGAAGCTGGTTTATGGAGCTTATTTGGTGCATCTCCTGATCCAACTTAGATCTCTCACCATGTCTAGACAGCCAATCTACCTGGATGGGTTTTCTATTGTGAGTATACCTTTGTAACATAACCATTCCATAAATATATTTAATCACCGTTTAGATTGCGTATTAAATCCTCATAAGATTAACGGAATTAAATATAAAAAATATAAAATAAACAATAATAATAACGGCGGAATTATGCGAAGTAATTAAAAACCAAGTGAATTCGTGAAAATCTCATCACTTACAAATATTATTGATAAGTATATTTATTAAAACCCTTCAAAAATTTGGCGTATTTTTCAGAGACAAAAAAATATTTCCGCTTTGCAATAAAACCCAAATTAATGGAATATTTGTTAACGTATCCGAAAACTAAAAGCTTTTTTCGAAAGTTGATGAAATCAGCTTTCAAATTTTATTATTAGAAATAATCATGTAATTTTTTACATATAAAAATTTTCGATGAAAACTTCAAAAACTAAAATTACCGATAATGAAAAAAAATATTAACACACACATGTTTCATTAGACAAATGAATTATAAACGTTATTGACACCTCACTTTTTTGTCGTTTCATGTAAAAAAATCTTAAAAAAATTCACAAAGTGATATAATTTTTTTTCAATTTTCGATCGGAAACTTTGGTTTCGTAAAGGTGTACATTTTAATTTTTTTGTGGTTAACTTTCAGATTTGAACATATACCTTTTTGTATTCTCTTTCCGATACCCTTTAGATTTAGATCATTCTTCTCACTATGATATTAAGGGAGACACAACGATTTTTGTGAGACCCATGTGAGCTGGGACAAATATGGTCTCCTGTGATTAAACGGGTTAAATACTGCGAGTAGAACACTGATATAACCGAGCATTTTGTGCTAAAATTTCCCATAAAAATGCTTTTAAGCGCAAAGTCTCCTACATCAAACCACTTTTCTAAATGAATATGGTTTTATTGGAAAATGTGACGCATCAATTTCTTTTGATTTTGATCGGAAAATTTTAATATTTGTGCATGAACTTAACAAATTTAAAAAAAGCATTTTGTGGATTTTTTTCACATAAAATTAACACATGCGGTTTGAGTGCGTGCTTTCGTCCGATTCCGACTGACACAAGTCGAGATGAATCGCCTTAGGCTGCGTATACACAGACGAGCCGAGAGGATCGAAGCAACCGCAAACGGCACGAAACGGTTGCTTCGTTCCTTTCCCGTGATTTGTGGCTCGACTCGCGCTTATGTTCGCAAATGTATAAGCAGAATAAAACATTTTACAAACCGGCAATCTTTGCCAAATGACCAAAACTGTCTCACAGAAAAAACGTTAAATTGTTGGATTTTTAAATGATTTTTAATTTATTTTTTTCAGATTGGCACCTGCTTGGGGGATATCATTTATTCATTTTCACTATCTTTGCTACTTTATCTGACTGTGGAAGCGCCTACAAAAGACATAGTTACTTTGCTCCTAACTCCTCGAAAAAGGTAAAAAATGCATTTTTGTAATTGGTTAATTAAATAAAACGCAAAATTTTAGCGATAATCGCAACTAGTCTTAGTTTTGGGTCCAATCAATTTGCATGTATGACACGGTTCCATAATTGCAAGGTATCGTAATAAAATTTAACAATAATTTTATGGATTCACTCCCAAAGGAAACTAAATTGTTACCAAAAGGGTTACAAAGAGTATCGTCACTCCGGGTTTGCTGAAATCCTCTCTATCCTGCCAGAGTTTTATCTGAGGCTAAGAGTAGGTAAGAACCGGAACTCAACTTATTCACTAGAGTTAACACAACACCTTATATCGGCCATCCCAGCTCTGACATGCCTTTCAGCATCACATTTGTAAGCCTAAGAGCAAGTGAAAATTAACCAATAGCAACCCTTTCTCTAATAAATTGGTAAGACAAGAAGAGATACGAGAATGTGAAAGTATTCGAGGTCGAAATACTAATCAATAAAACATCGGAAAAAATATGCATACCAGATACGTTTTTAGATTTTCACGGCCAAAACATTTTCGTTGTTTTGTTTTTGGGGTGTTATGCCGTGTTGCGCTACCTCCTTCTTTAGCCGACGTTTCGGACAGCGTTGCAGTGTCCATCATCAGGGCAGATCCGGCAGATCGTTGCAGTGTCCATCATCGTCGGATCTGCCGGATCTGCCGGATCTACCCTGATGATGGACACCGCAACGCTGTCCGAAACGTCGGCTAAAGTTTAATCTACTATTATAAGCTACTATTTAATCGTTTTATAATAAATTTTGAAATAACCAACCATTTTATCGGTATGCATATTTTCGTTGTTTGTTTTGGGGGTGTTATGCCGTGTTGCGCTACCTCCTTCTTTAGCCGACGTTTCCGACAGCGTTGCAGTGTCCATCATCAGGGCAGATCCGGCAGATCCGTCGATGATGGACACTGCAACGATCTGCGCTACATCCTTCTTTATCCGACGTTTCGGACAGCGTTGCAGTGTCCATCATCAGGGCAAATCCGGCAGATCGTTGCAGTGTCCATCATCGTCGGATCTGCTCTGATGATGGACACTGCAACGCTGTCCGAAACGCCGGCTAAATAAGGAGGTAACGCAACACGGCATAACCCCCTAAAAACAAACAACGAAAATATGCATACCGATTAAATGGTTGGTTATTTCAAATGTTATCACATTTATTTTAATATATTTGATTTTTTTACGATTATCAATATTTATGTAAGTAAATCAAATTGTAGGTATATTTTCTATATTAACTTTACGTAAGCAAAATAAATTTAAATATTATATATTACAATTTCTCTAAGGTATTTCAACGTGGGCTGCCAGCTTTCCACATACCACCCCTCAAGCCAAATTTATATTTTATCGTATGGGTATTTACTTCACGCTCGGATAGCCTTCAGAATGTAAATCGTCATTCCCTGTCGACTAACGCCAGGGATCACGCTAGGTATTTATTACACGGGGATTTTATTTTAGAGGAAACTTGAAATTCTTGGAAGCATTAAGCTATTTCAATCGAAATATTAATGTATTTTTCAATGAAATGTAGAAAAGCGTTCTAAGTCAAAAAAGTAAATTTTACAGGAGAGTGAAAACAATTGAAAAGAGATACTAGCGACATCTTGCGGAGATGGAGTGATTGAACTAAATTACGCTTTTCATGGGGCTTAAATAATCACAATCACAATACTTTTTAAATATAAAACATAAGATTACTTACAACACTTTCAATAGGTTGTGCGATTATGTGTAAAAAAAAAATCTATTTATGAAAACCTATACAAACTTTGGATTATTTTCTAGTATGAAATTTATTTTTTATTATTAGCACACACAAATTTAAATCTAAACCAATTTAAAACCAACATTTTTATGTATGTTATTCCGAAACACATGTGTAATTATCTCCAAGTGTAATTTCATCCGTGTGTAATTCTGACAGTGATATAAGTGTTGAGTACCTCATACAAGATGAACTACAAATGTCCCATACAAAGGTGTAAAATGTCCCGTCACCTCACAAAATGTATTTGTACCAACTCTTTTTCTTTGTACCACTTCAAATATGAGGTGGTGAGATAGTTGGTGTAGTATTACTACATTGCATGGGACGTATATGTATATGGGGGGTGAAGGGGGGGTTATGGGAGTAGGGGGGGGGGGGGGGGTTGTGTGGAGGGGGGGGGGTGTAGGCGAGTTTTTTAATGTCGCACAAGAGAAGAGTCCCAACTGCTCTCAACCGTCCGGAGCCAGTTAGGGACTCATACAACAGTAATACGTACATTTGTTTGTCCAATTCGGTGCTACCTACTGCGGTTGGATTAGAGTTTTTAATGATTTCAATGGACTGCTTACCGAATTTACACCTTTTCAAAAACGTTAATTTTACTAAATTTTAAGACACCCCCCCCCCTACGATGTATGTGAAAATATTGCCACACCTCACCTCATTTGAGGTGGTACACCTCTACACCTCATTTCGGTATTTGAATAACTCATACAAACTCACCCTGATGTCGTGTCCTACCCAACTTTATATATATGTATAATTTTATCGCTGTTTCTCTTTCTTGGGTAAAATAAAATATCTTTTGTTATTTATTCCATGTGCAGGGATGTCGACAGCGTCCAGGACCTGCAGTCTACGTCAGGCTCCAGTGACAAGAACATGGATAACGCTGGATTCACTCCTGATGTAGCCACAAAGCCGGGTGACGTGAACACCATCACGGGAATCTTCGTCATGAACAATAACTCAAGACCTGAAAATGACAAAAACATCGTATAATTTGTCATAGGTCACAAGTCATCAAAATCATCGTCGGTGTAAGGTACCTACTGCGGCTGACAGGTCCATTGTGAACTCTTATTCTGTTAAAAGTCGTTTATGAGAGAAAAGGTTTCAATTTTTTGGGAAAAGGTTTTTCTAGGTCTTGGCGGCGGATGCGTCTGCTAACTTAATGCGCGGCAGGCCGGATCAGGAAAACCTGGTTGAGTGAGACCCTTTGAACTGTCCAGCCGGACTCTCTCGACCGCAGTGGGAGGAATGGATTGATGCGCCCGTCACTGCTGTACACACTGATCTCCACACCTACCCCTCATAATTTTTGCTTCCAGAACTTCCTCTCCTTCCTTTCCCTTAAAATACCCTCCACACAGCATCCCCAAAAAATTTTTTTTCTCAAAAAAAGAAAGGTGCTGTCAGTGGCATGTATGCCTGTATAATGTTATAATGTATATCCCCATTTTGCTCATAATCTTACTTAATTATAAAAAAAAATCTTATGAATACCTATACATAACAAATTAAAAGGTGATGTGGTGTAAAATTTTTAAAACTACGCTTTATTTGAACGACAATATTATTATTTTTATATTTTTTTATATATTTAATAATATTTTTAATTAATTTATAAAAACAGTTTATTTATAGACAAGTTTTTTTATTAATATTATTATTCTATGTAATTATTATTACGTGTGACAGCTGTTTCGCCTTTTGAAGGCATTATCAAACTGTGGATAGCCCACTTACAGATGATACGTTTATAATATTTGTACATACATCGATTTTTAGGCTTATACGTTTTCCTAGAATAATGTTTATTTTTTGGGTGAATTGCATATTTTAAAAATATATGTATTTTTTCCGCTTATATTTTTATTTGCAGTTAACGTAAATGTGTGTAAGAATGGTGAGCGTATTATTTCAGTTTTTTTTTTTTTTCTTTCGTACTTAACTTTTTCCTTCATAAGAGTTTCATTAGGAATGCACGATAAATTAAAATACTATATAAATAAATTAATGTCATTGTATTAAATATGATCTTAATATTGGCTTAAGTGTCGTGAATTTGATGGAAGAATTATAAAATACGATAGAAAACAACTTATCCAATGGCGATGATAACTTTTGTGACAAGTACAGCGAGTTTTTCCGGGCTGTTGTCTACGGAGTGAAGATTTCCCCGATGATAGTTAACATTCGATATGAAAGGGCACCCGAATAAGAAGTAGATTATACTTACATAATATTATATAGGGTATTAAGGGACGTACATTGATTGATCAGTGATTTCTGACATTATTTGGAGTAAAAAATGTAAATGAAATTTTGGTCTGCGGTGACATTTTGAATGTTTATTTTTCAACTTAAAACAAGATAAATCAGTAGGTAGGGCAGTTAGGATCTGGGTTAAATGTTGGGCGGTTCCTCGATCGAGTGACCAGTGATGACATGTGGAATAATTTTTTGTTTGTTGGGTTTGATAAAAAAAATTGAAATATATATTTTTTAAATGTGGTTGTCATTATTATATAACAGGATGTTAAGGGGCCTTACTTGACTTACTTTAACCGGTGATTCCTGACATTATTTGGAATAAAAAACGTTACCGAAATTTGGTCTCCGGCGAATTTTTCGATGACTTTTTTATTCAGTTATTTTTTCTTCAAAATCAAACAAAAATGTTTATTCCCCATGTTGTCATTAAACATTTACCCGAGTAACCGCTACTCCACCACGAACTGTCCATATTCTTCTATTTTTTTAAATGTATTTTTAGAAAAAAAAAAATTTGTCGGAGACCAAAATATCATTTATATTCTTTACTCCAAATAATGTCAGGAATCACTGATTAAAGTAAGTCAAGTACGTCCCTTATCCACTGGAGCGACAGAGCAATTAAAATATTTTTTCTCGGATTGCTAAAGGAAATTTTTCCGTCCACATAAAAAAAATCATACCTCGAATTTGAATATGGAGACATACAAATTGATTATAGTTCTATGTAGCCAATGAATTCCCCTATCTTTTATCTATTATCACATATTTGTAGGATCATATATAAAAAATATATAATTAAATCTTTAACCTTAAAACATTTTAAAGAATCTAGAGAATATTTATTTTGTTATATTTTGAATGTAGAATATATTATATAGTCGTTTTAATAAATTTTTTTTTTTGAAAATGTGCCACATTTTGGCAACAAAGCAATCCGAGGTTTTGGAAATAGTGCCATAATGTGGCATAAAGCGCTCGAGTGGTTAACACTCTGTATATATATAAATAATTATTATAAAATATATTATATCTTTGTAGGTTTGTATAGCTGGATAGAAAACACCCGATTTACAACACTATCGCTAATAAGATATTATCTATCGTGATTTATTTTTGGGGTATTATGCCGTGTTGCACTTACAGTGTCCACTATCAGGGTTACACGATGTGATATGATGTAGGTATACTGTTTACAGGAATGTTTTCATGATTACACCTGATGCCCTGATGAGATAGACACTGTATCGCTGTCCGAAACATTGACTAAATAAGGAGATAGCGCAACACGGCATAAAGCCCTAAAAATAAACAACAACAATACGCTTTCTAATAAGTTAACACTTATCTTTACGCTTTTGACCACTTTTTTTCTTGTTTTAGACTATTTTTCCGACCAAAATATTTAGTTCAGAAAATATATTTTTAATAACAATCTGCTTTCAACTAAAAATATTGTCCTTGACTGCTTACAACGAAGATAAAACTTCGATCAATTTATGTTATTTTTTGATTGAAAGCAAGCCATCGATATATATATAAAAGCGCCACCTGTCTTTCATAGCGTGAAGTTTTAAGATATTTTTGCTTATTAAATTGTATGATAATACTTCAAACTTCTTAAAAAATACAATAGAAAAATAAATTGTATACCAGCTTTATAACGGAATGACTGAATATAAATTTAATTTTAATTAAAACAACTATCTTTTAATAACTTTTGTAGATTATTCCCATCAACAAAATATATCATTGAAGAAGAAGATATCTTGTTTATTTTCATATTTTAGATTAATAATCTAAACTAAAATATGAAAATAAACGAGACACAGAAAAACAAAAGATAACGGTCGCAACTGGGCCTCGAACCCAGAACCTCTCGCCTTATCGGGACGAACGTCTACCGCTCTTACTACTGCTCGTCCCGGTAAGACGAGAGATTCTGGGTTCGTGTCTTGTTCATTGTCATATTTTCGTTTAGATTATTAGTGTTATGTTCTTCTTCAATGCTATCAATATATATCTTTGGTCGCTGATTTTTTATCAATCAAACTTTATTGTAAGATAAAAGATGGCATTCATAATATTGTACATGATTTTTTTAAATCTTACCTATCCGAAAATTTTTGCTTTGTGACCTTTTGTTTTCAAAGATTTAACAGTTTTTTGTGTAAGTTAATGGAATTTTTCCAAACATTTATAGTGGCGCTCCAATGCATAAAAAAACCTTCTTTTTTCGATTTAAATATTCATATTTTAAAATCAGCTTTGATAATAAAAAAAACCAAGCACATCACGAGTCGCCATTGCTATTTCTTGTCCATAGTAGATATTATGTAGTATTAATGTATTTAGTTTGTATTATTTATATGTCTTTAATGTACTTATGAAATATTTTTAATAATTCACAAATATTGTATTGGTGAAATGGGTGTGGTCCAAAGACTTAACTACGTAAGTTAATGTAGATTTAGTTAGTATTTTTTTTTACCACATTAAGGAGTTTCTCACCATCCTCCCGATAGCTTATCTACTATTATGTAGTATTAATGTATTTAGTTTGTATTATTTATATGTCTTTAATGTACTTATGAAATATTTTTAATAATTCACAAATATTGTATTGGTGAAATGGGTGTGGTCCAAAGACTTAACTACGTAAGTTAATGTAGATTTAGTTAGTATTTTTTTTTACCACATTAAGGAGTTTCTCACCATCCTCCCGATAGCTTATCTACACTAATGACGAACATTTTCGATTTACAGTTTATTTATTTATTAAGTTGGAGGAACATCGCATATAGGAAAACTGTGCAAATGAAACGTACATAACCGATTTAACACGCGTTACGCTGTCGCAAAACATACAGAATCACTCTTCTGATTTTTTAATGATGAATATTAATATTATTGCAGATTGTATAAAATTTAATTATATATACTTTTAAAATGGACGCTTCATATGTAAGTTTGTAAAATGTATTCACATGTCTTATAATATGTAAGTTGAAGTGTTAAAAAGGTGTTGTTTATTGAATAAAAATTTATAACCTATATCTTTTTGTTTTATATATAGATATGTAAGAAATTACAAAATTGATAAACCATAATGGTTGTTTTAACAACAAAAAAAAAAAACTTTTTCATAGAAAAAAAAAATTGAGAAACGAAGACGTGTTTTGCTTTTTATATTTAATTTTTCATAGTTTTTTTGCAATAAACTGTCAAAATATAGCAGCAAATGCCTCAGTTTCTGGAAATCCACTTTGCCGGATAAAAGCATTAATTTCATAACGTTTATTGCTTTTGACGTATTTGGGTCTCGAGAGCTCGGAGCTATAAAAGCATGGATAAGAGATGTATCCAAGGACTAAAGTAGGTTTCTGAAAATAAAAGCTTATTCATAGAAATAATGACTTTTGAATCCTAATTCAAGAGAGGTGGAAAAACTATGTATTTTCCAAGTGAATCATTTCAAATTGAGAGGCTGGTGTAGGTAGGTACCGACGCCTGGTGTGCTAGCACGGTCGCTCGATATGAAGTTACCGACCGATTGTCGGTAACTTCTCATCGTTCCCTAGGACAACTGCAGATCTCATACGTACAAACGACAGTTGATATCGAATATATTAAGGACACTTAGTCATTGTGAACTGTCACCTATTTGTTTGCGATCTGCAGTTGTCGTAGGGAACGATGAGAAGTTACCGATAGTTATCCTATCGATCGTTATAGAGCTAGCGTGCTAAGGCCTCTGGTGTGCTAGCACGGTCGCTCGATATGAAGTTACCGACCGATTGTCGGTAACTTCTCATCGTTCCCTAGGACAACTGCAGATCTCAAACATACAAACGATAGTTGATATCGAATATATTAAGGACACTTAGTCATTGTGAACTGTCACCTATTTGTTTGCGATCTGCAGTTGTCGTAGGGAACGATGAGATGTTACCGATAGTTATCCTATCGATCGTTATAGAGCTAGCGTGCTAACGCCTATGGATAACAGACATCTCTGCCATAGGTCAACACAAGTGGTTCGCTACTTTAGGTGACTTAGCAGTGGTGGCCGGGTTCATGAGGTGAGGTTTATCCAGGCTCCCTAGCGTACTCGATCGATAAGGATTGATAGGATAACTTTCGGTAACTTCTCATCGTTCCCTAGGACAACTGCAAATCGCTGACGTACAAACAAAAGTTGATGTCGAATATATTAAGGACACTTAGTCATTGTGAACTGTCACCTATTTGTTTGCGATCTGCAGTTGTCGTAGGGAACGATGAGAAGTTACCGATAGTTATCCTATCGATCGTTATAGAGCTAGCGTGGGAACCATTAAATGGATAACAGACATCTCTGCCATAGGTCAACACAAGTGGTTCGCTACTTTAGGTGACTTAGCAGTGGTGGCCGGGTTCATGAGGGAAGGTTTGTCCAGGCTTCCTAGTGCACTCGATCGATAATGATTGATAGGATAACTTTCGGTAACTTCTCATAGTTCCCTAGGACAACTGCAAATCGCTGACGTACAAACAACAGTTGATGTCGAATATATTAAGGACACTTTGTCATTGAGAACTGTCACTTATTCGTTGGCGATCTGAAGTCATGCTAGGGAACGATGTTAAGTTACCGAAATTTATTCTTATTTTTAATTAAATGAAACAAATAACTTTGTATAAACCACTATTAGGTATATATTTAATAATTGTAATTATAATGTATAATAAAAAAGGAAACAGACACTTATCACAATTTCACGGAATAAACCAGCAGCCTGTACCATTATAGAGCCAATGCTGCAAATGAACCGTATTTTACATTCAACCACAAATCTTCCCACAAGCCTTCTGACATTTGGACTACCCACTATATAGGGCACATTTTTGTACCTTGGACTACCTACAATATAGAAATGGAGAGGTGCGGACCACTTCCCTTCAGATAACAAGGTAATAACACCATCTGATTGAATTTTTCCATCAAGTCATTCCGCCCCTCCATTATTATATGGAAAGGAGGGTTTGGTTCAAAGGTTCATTTTGGTTCCAAGCTTTACTTATAGACACGTTGGAGTGATTATAAAAATGGCAAATGAGGTAATTGTTGAACTTTCGATTTAGTGGTTTAATTATTAAACTGTCACGCGTCGCGTGAGGTCTTGTGCCATCTTTAAAAAAATGGATTCAATTCAAGAAAAATAAAATTATGAAAATTATATTAAAAAATACGAGTGTGCTTTAGACCACACGACTGAAGTAAATACTTCTTTAGCTCCATCTATTTGTATGTCCATATATATGTTTATGTGTATAAAATATATACACGTATATACATATATTAATTTTCTACAAATATTTATTTAAATTTATTATCATTCGCCTCGCCCGATCAAGCCATGCGCATCAGCGGCCGCTCCCCGTCGAGTTTGGCGCGTCACTGGTATTTCAAAATACTGACTGAAATATTTCATGCACTGGCTACGAGAGGGAGAGAGAAAGAAAATGTGCACACGCACTACTCTCTCTTGCTTCTACAATGCGCCCGTTCGCCTCGCAACGCATTTCAATTTCCGTTACACATTCGCCAGCTTACCCACCCAAGTCAAGCGTGCGTAAAGAAGTATTTACTTCAAAAACTTTGAATTATTATTAATTTTTTCCTTTATTGGTAAAATATTATTGTATACACTTTTTATAGACAAATGCCCGTATTATAATAGTCGAATAATGTATGAACAAAAAATCCCACAAAGACAAAGCCTGAGCGTGGGTATAATATTGATTTTTATTATAATTCGATGGTTTAAGTGGAGATTTCAGTATCAAATAAAAATTTTGGTATAAAAAGATTAACTTTGTAAATCAAATAAAAAACTACAGCATAATGTTAGAAATGAGTGCGAAAATTAATGTTTCCATTTCACGGCAAACTCTAATAAAATCCAGGGAATAATATTTAATTCGTAAATAGATGCTAATTACATTTTAAAGCGAATGTAGCAACACCCATGTATGAGAAGGATAACCTACTGGCAATATGTCGTCTCTCAATTCTGCTCTGATATTATTTTTATTGCGAAGTTCTAGATCTAAAACAGTTGTATAAACGTTGAAAAACAATCATACAACAATCCCTCCAAGCAAAATTGCTTCAAAATACATGATATTTAACAGTTTACTCAAGACGAAATACAATACATAATTAACTTTTGTGTTTCAATAAACTTATGTCAATATTATGTGAAAATTGGAAACATAATTTTTATGGCGAAGGTTAAGCCTATTGCTAGATAAAAAGTCAACAAAGTAACTATGAAATTGATACCTGGAAGCAAATAGCACTCGGCGAAGTACTAAAAAAAGCTTTCTGAAATGACGAATTCATCTCAGTGCAAGCACGTAAGCGTATCTTTTCGTCTCAATCACATTCGTGATGTAGAATGTAGTATCAGCTGCGATTTTCAAATATGAAAATGCTGCCCTGTATATTGGGCTGCAATATCCATCTCGTTCATACAAACAATTTCTTTGTATGTCTATCTTTTTCAAGCACGAACAATGTTTGAGCCGCGGTATTCCGCTATTCAACAATAGGGAAGTTGAGGGAATAATATTTTGACTTATAAAAAATATGTTCTTGTAGACGACATGCAAACTTAAATATCAGTGTTTTTTTTTTAATTAGACTTCATAATTAAATTAATTCTACAAGTTTGAATTTTATTAAAGCCCGCGAAAACGGCCGGTAAGAAACGGGAGAGTGTGTGACGTCGTCTCACCTCATCCGGTCCCTTGTTAGTGTGAAAAATAAGGGAAAATTGAAGCCAGAATATGTGAAGAACCTAAAATTGGAGTAGAACTGACAAAGCTGACCGACGCAATGGTTACCCAGCGAGGCAGACAAGGCAAATCATAAGAGCCAAATCTGCACCAAACGAAGACAGAACTGAACAAGAGCCAAAAGGCTGCGCTTTCCTGCCCTATATTCACAACGTGACAGACAGAATTGCCAGCCTATTGAGAAAAGAAAGCATCAAGACTGTCTTCGGAACCACGACTAAAATACAGGACTTACTGAGGTCTGCAAAGACTAAGTTTCCTCTGGAATTAGATGGAGTATATAAACTCAGCTGTTCCGGATGTGACAAAGTCTATGTAGGCCAGACAGAGCGGACGATCTTCAAAAGGATATCGGAACACTTTCGAGCATGTAAACTCGGCCACCCTGACATATCGGCAATCGCCGAGCATTTAATCGAAACTGGCCATTACTTTGGATTCGTTCCTGAAGTCCTGGGGAGACCCAAAACTCATAGAGCACGCCTAATTACGGACGCAATCGAAATCCATAAAAATTCCATCAATATTAATATAGACGATGGAGCAAGGCTCAATAGTTCTTAGTATCCGGTAATTGACGGCTACACCAAAGATAAACGCAAAAAAAATATTTTGAACTAAGTACGAAAAACTTTCAATATCCAAATAAAGCACTATTCACGTTGAAAGTCTGTCATTTTGACAGTTAAATTTTTATTTGAAAAGTTTCCGATGAAATTTCGATCGAAAATTAAAGAGAAAATAAGCGAGTGCGAAGGGAGATGCGGGATATAACTAAATGGGTATTCTATTAGTTTTTAATGAGTTTTAAAATCAAACGATGTACTTACGTACTTCAAAAGCTTTTCTGCCTCCACTGAACTTTGATATGGAGCTTTCTGAATGAGAACCAACATGAGAATTGAAATGGCGCTACAGAACATTTAACAAGATTTTTAATTTCTATAAAATATGATAACAGTTTATTTTATTCGCAGTAATTTATTTTAAAATATGATAACAGTTTATTTAAGTCGCAGTAATTTATTTTAAAATATGATAACAGCTTATTTTAGTGGCAGTAATTTATTTTAAAATATGATAACAGTTTATTTTAGTCGCAGTAATTTATTTTAAAATATGATAACAGTTTATTTTAGTCGCAGTAATTTATTTTAAAATAATTGTTTATTTTAGTCGCAGTAATTTATTTTAAAATATGATAACAGTTTATTTTAGTCGCAGTAATTTATTATCTTGAAACATATACTATAAATACACCTATATTATACAAGCTTCGCACATACGTGAATATATACCTAAGCTTTTTTTCATTTGTAAATTCCCCCGATTTTTTGATTATATGTATACTTAGGTATACTTGTATGTTTGTGGTTTATTCTTTTTTCTTGGTGTTCCATACCTAACCTGAATACGTTCCGTATTTCGGTACTCTGTCGCGTTGTCCCCGAGATGAGCTTAGGTAAGCCGAGGGTCTTTACTCCCAATCCGAAGGTCGCGGGTTATAACCCGGCGTGCGCAAATAAATAATATTTATTAATTTGTTTTATTACACAATTAATTAATTAAAAATAATGTATGGTATATTTATATGTATATATATATATATCTATTATACTCTCAGTATTGCTCTGGTGTAAGACCACCATTCAGAATTGAAACGTTGCTTGAAATGGCTTTAGCAGTGTTTGGTGACCAGATCTGAATAGCCAGGTACTTCCCCACCTCCCTCTTCCCCATCTCCTTCCCCACTACCTTCTGCCTCACAACATACCCCAATTGGGGATGCCACAGTAATATCGGCTCCAGACGGGAGTAGTTGGGATTCTTGTCGGTATTCATGTAAAAAAAATATTAAAAAAAGGATTTATTAATTTGATCGGGAGGTTAAGAATTTTTTTTTTTATTCAGTAGGTACCTACTTGTGAATGAAGAATCCATGGAACATGAGAACAAGAGGCAAAAAAAGTTACTAAGGCATTGACAGAAAGGTGAAATCAAAAAATTGGACTGATAAAAACTGAAAGGTGAAATCAAAAAAGATGGACTGATAGGTGTGGAAGAGGGAAGGAAATGGTTAGAGGGAGATCGGAAAGTAGGTATTGGGCATTCAGGTCTGGTCATCAAACACGATTAAAGCCACATCAGGCAATTCAGAATGATGGCCTTTCACCAAAAGATACCACCCTCTAATATATACACTCCAGGCATTTAACAAATCATTACAGTGGTTTACATAGTTACAAAAAAGGTTATATTCAGTAACATAATGTAAAAAGGTTAGTAGTAGAAATTTGTGAACACCTCACTGGGAAAACCTGTGCTGAGGTGTTCGCAAGTTTTGGATTAAGTGATATTTTGTCGACATAAGTAAAAACACAGTATCCTCCTTGACATTGTTGAGAAGGGCACTGAGGTTCGACCCTTGGCTGCAGTATCTTAGACATAAAATTGGTAGCAGTTAATGTTATATAAATAATTGTCTTCAAAATCAGGTAGGTATATATTTTTGTATTTTAACACACGCCCCTGGTATAAATAATATTTTCTGTCCATAAACAAAGTTTCTTTTTTATTTGTTTGGATTGGTTTATGTTTGATTATTTGTTAATAATATTTTTGAGTAGAGTGAATTCCTTGTTTTTTGATCCAGTCTGTGTTATGTTTTTTGTAGTTAGTGGTTGTTTCAGTGTAGTGGGTATGCATTTACATAGTTTGATTGCGTAGTACTTAAAGGCCCGTGTGAGGTATGTGTTATCGGTTATTTAGTGTTCTTTTTGTAGAGGCCCTGGTTTTAATAATTGCTGTTTGAGGTTGCATTGGACTTTGGAGTTTATGTTGGAAGAAGTATAGTAGTACAGATTTGGCATAAAGTTGTCTTATTGTCATAACGTCTAGTGTTTCGTAAATTTAATTCGAGTTTGTGTTTCTCTGTCTCATTGTGTTAATCGAATAAATTCTTACCAAACTAATTTTTTAACTATTACTCAATTGATGTTGGTCTGGTAAGTACCCACACAATTTATTGTAAACTAAAAACCTTTTAAATATTCTCAATTGAAAATTCTATTGTTCAAATACATCAGGCCTTTCGTAATGGGTTTTGTGAAATACATCACTAGAGCGACAGAGCAATTTAAATCTTTTTTCTTCAAACTTCGCAAAATCACTTTGTGGCATCATTTTGAATTAAATTAAAACAAATAACTTTGTTTAAACCACTAATATAATCACAATTACCTACATGTTTCAAAACCGATGGTTTCTTCGTCAGGGTAGTAATGACATTACTACCCTGACGAAGAAACCATCGGTTTTGAAACATGTAGGTAATTGTGATTATATTAGTGGTTTAAACAAAGTTATTTGTTTTAATTTAATTTAAATCTTATTTCTCGGATTACTAAACGAAATTTTTACACCCACATTAAAAAAATCATACCTCCGAATTTGTATATGGAGACATACAAAACTGATTATAGTTCTATACAGCCAATGAATTCAGCTATCTTTTGTCTATTATCACACATTCGAAGAATTTATAAAAAATGCATTAAATCTTTAACCTTAAATTTTTTAAAGAATCTGGAGAATATTTGTTTTGTTATATTTTGAATGTACAATATATTACATAATCGCTTTAATAAAAAATAAAAAAAATTAAAAACTTGCCACATTTTGGCAACAAAGCAATCCGTGGTTTTGGAAATAGTGCCATAATGTGGCAAAAAGCGCTCGGGTGGTTATTATGAACTAAGAAGATATGTTATGTAAATTGCGGAATCTGTATAATATCTATTGGATCGTTTAGAAAGTACGAAAAATACTAGCATCAGACATTTTTTCTTCTTAGATATATTTGTTTGCATTTGTTAGTATACAGTGTGTTGTACGAATTTTATAAAACGTTCCTCGCTTTCTTAGGACAATTGTGAAAAGCGTGAAAAGTGATGATTCGGGTTTCAATATATCCCGAGGGGCTTGAGCGTGGGATATTATCTCCTCCCTCAGGCTAAGGGAAATCCATATATTTCAACGACCCTTAGAGGAAAAGGGTTAAAGATAAAGAAAAATATTACTCCCCCTTAAATGTGATGTAATAATGTTTTATATTATGTAAATTAGATAATATTCATTTTATAAATATAAACACCAGATTTTTCACAAAATCCTTTTTGTCTGGATGAAAAAATGTCACGTCATCAAATATTCATATTTTGTCATCAAATATGCCATTTGGAATTCCATTTCAAATATATTTGCTCTTTTTGATTGTATTCCAAAATGAAACAATATATTGAGAGCATATGAAAGATGCTTTCAGATTTTAATATTACCAACGGACATATACAATAATTAATTGATTTTACTTTTAAGCATAATCTGTAAATTTTTTTGAAATGCTTACCGACGGGATTTTTTTTTTGTAATATTTATTTACATACGAAAGAAAAAACAATCTTTAACTACGCCGCTCAAAAAGAATAAGATGGAGAGATACGACAATACGAACGTGAGAGCAAGTTCGCTAACATTAAAAACCATAAAATTCAAGCGAAAATAGTGAAAATGTTTAATAAAAGACGACTCATTTGAAAAAGAGCAAAAATCTCGTGGGGGATGTGTCAAGTAGCATTTAAAGAAACATTATGAATTTTTTCATACATATAACTTGTAAAATAACAGAAACAAACGTGTTATTAATAATTTTTGGAGCATACTTTGCGACTTATTTCTATCGAGGGAATTTCAAATAATTACCGTTTCGGCGTGGGGAATGTATATATACTATCTTAAAGGAAAACGTTTAAGGAAAACGTGTCAGAAATCGGTAGAAATTGGCAAAGCGGCCCGTTAAACAAACGTATTATAAAGGTGATTGCCATTTTTTTTGTTGTTTGTCGAAAAATAATTTGTTTTTGGGGCTTCAGTTCACATTCAGTAAAAAAAAACACTCCATTCAGACACGTATTATGGGTTTACTTTACATTAATTTCGCACTTTTTATTTCTACCCAGTAACACACCGGATTCTTTCTAATTCGCGATAAGCAGTTTCTTTAGAAAAACAGGTCGAGCAGAAATAAGAAAGTGAAAAATCATCACCCAAAAATATTATTGTGAAATATACTCAAAATCCGTGTAAATGGAGTATTGTTTTTACTGAATGTGACCTGAAACTCAAACTAATTATTTTTTAAAATTCTCATATACTGGTGAACTATTTAGCGGGAGTTCTGTTTTATTGAGTTATTTCAAATTATATGAGAGCATTTATTGTAAACTTTTATACAAATATCAAGCTTGGTGTTCTCTTCTTTTTACTATTTTATAGGAGAAATACGAGTAGGTATTTTTTCTAAGGCATCCTGTTTAGAGCTAATTAATATATTTAAAAAAAGCTTTATTGGGAATGGGTCAGTCTACTGATGAAGTCTGCTGGTAATTATTTTCTGATTTACATTATTTGAATTTCATAATTTATTTTCTTGGTTCTTGAGACCGATATTCTTTCCATTATTTGGTTCTGTAGTTACCATCTGTTGTTAGCAAACTGTGTTTACAAATATGGAAATTTTCAGCAGGAATAAATTAAAGACTTTAGAAATTTTTTATGGTAAGCAACAAACTAGGGTTACAGGGTTATCTGTGGTTGAAATTCCGTTCTCAATTCTTTAAATAAAATGCAAGATCTTCTTTCTATTCTCAAAGCTGCATTTCATTTATTAATTCAGTATTTCTCTGTGAGAAGAACGTTTGACCTGAGAAATGTTTGCAAGTTTTCCAGCAATATTTATTTTATAACGATTTCCGCTTTTTTATTGAATGGAACCAGTGCGGCTCAGTTGACAGTAACATTTAATGTTTTTAACTTGACGGCCGGCGTAGTCCAGGGGCAAGCCTTTAGATTCCCATTCCGAAGGTCACGGGTTCGAACCCGGCGTGCGCAAATACATTTATTAATTTGTGTTATTTCACAATTATTTAATTCAAATTAATATCTTACTAATATTGTAAACGTGAAAGTTTGTATGGATGTATGTATGTTTGTTCATCTTTAAATCGAAATTTAATGAATGGATTTTAATGAAACTTCGCCTTATACTTTAAATCGAATCAAGAATTATAGATATTTTAAATAAATAAATTAAGAATTTTGGTATAAACGTAGATGGGACCTAGGAAAAGAAAATAGATTACTCGAAGTACTAATCCTACGCAGACAAAGTCGCGGGCAGAAGCTTGTATAATATATTTGCGGCACGTTCCAGAGTGGAAGATACTCTTAGTATCGCCCTGGTGTAAGACCACCATTCAGAATTGAAACGTTGCTTGAAATGGCTTTAGCCGTGTTTAGTGGCTAGATCTGAATAGCCAGGTACTTTCCCACCTTCCTCTTCCTCATCTCCTTCCCTTCCCCACTTACCTTCAGCCTCATAACATACCCCAATTGGGGATGCCATATCTCACTGGCTCCAGACGGGAGTAGTTGGGACTCTTGTAAGGTATTCACTATAAAAAACAAATAAAAAAATCACTATTATTTATTGAAATTTTGTTAAAGGATTAAAAAAAAATTTAAACTTAAAACTAGGTTGGGGTATGTTGTGCGGTTGAATGTAATGGAAAGAGAAAAGAGATCTTCCACTTTGGAAATATAATATATGTTATTTTTAATATTCATTTTATTTTTTCACGAAGGGATTTGAACCCGCGACCTTCGGATTGCTAGTTGAGAGCTTCACTCCTCGACTATGGCGACCAATCTGTCATAAAGTACATCTGCCAATCACATCTGCAATACATAGGAAAAGTCCGGGTAACCTTCAGATACGAAGACAAAATAACGATCAACCATGTTAACGTTTTTGACAAAATGCTTTATAATTAAATTTTTAAAGCCCTCTCAACGCAATACCTCCATATAAAAAAATCATGCAATTATGAAATTGGGGAAAAATAGATAAATGCTGACAAAATTAAAAATAACAAAAAACAAATATTTCACACAATGAGCTGAACTTTAACATTAACATACCACAAATTTCTTTAAAAATGCAATCAATATTACTCACTTACGTTTTACCGTTTTACTGACCTATTGCGAATGAAAATAATGGTAACGTAGAAACATTTCGTCTGCAAAGTCATCACGAGATGAATTATTTATTTGGCGTTCAAAACACAAATATGTTTTGCAACGTTCGATACTTTCTGTAGATATCAGAATAGGCGAAGTACAGGTGACCGTATAACTCAGAATGAATTTAACTCAACACCTCATTTGAAAAGTGATTAAATGTGATGAAAGAAATATATAATAAAAAAATGGTTAAATAGGTTACGTTGGGTTAGGGTTTGGGCTATTTTAAAATAAAAAATTTCATAGCTTTTAATGACTTTTCAAATAGGTGTTGAGTTGACTTGATTCTGAGTTATCATTGAACCGATGTAATGATTTCATAACAACTGATCTACTGATATTATTAATTTATTACTTAAGAAGAATTCTCCTCTAGTAATTATCTATAATAGAATGTATTAGATGTTGAAAGGTATTTAATTTTAAATACATCTATTTTAATTTCGAATATTCATCGATCAGCTTTCTTTATTCAACAAATATGTTTAGCCAGGAACCTACTATCCAACCATACTTTTCGCCTTCTTTTTGCCCTCCTCAATTTCCTTAAGACGACAAAATCATTAAATTTGGAATAGCATTATCTCCGAAACGACTGAACGAAATCTACTTACAATTATTTCAAGAAAACAAATCGCTCAAATATTTTACAGGATGTTAAGGAACGTACTTGACTTACTTTATCCTGACATTGTTTGGAGTAAAAAATGTAAATGATATTTTGGTCTCCGGTGACATTTTTGAAGTCAAGTACTGTTTACAATATTTAAAAACGCAATTTGGACAATTTTGTCAAATGTTTTAAAAATGATAATCTGAAATGAATTGAATTCAATCAATTCCGTTTAAACGAATATTTTTTAAATTGAAAATTGAGTGACGATTGTTTAAAACCCCTAAAAAAATTGGCGTATTTTGTCAGAGGCTAAAAATATTCCCGCTTCGCAATAAAATCCAAATAAATGGAACATTTGTTAACTTATTCGAAAACTAAAAACTGTTTTCGAAAGGTGATGAAATAGGCTTTCAAAATTCTATATTATAAAGTACTATTTTTTTTTTTAAATATAAATTTTTTTTGGGAAAACTTTAAAAAGTTTTAAAAATGGCTCACTTTACTTTTTTTTCTAACTAAAATTACTAATAATGAAAAAAAATAAAACACATACTTATTTCATTAGATAAATGAATTATAAACCTTACTGTCACTTCACTTTTTTTCGTTTCATGTAAAAAAAATTCACAAAGTTCCTTTTTTTTTTTCAAATTGCTATCGGAAACTTTGGTTTCAGAAAGGGGTAAATTTAAATTTTTTTGTGGTTTTCTTTTAGATTTGAATATATAGTTTGTTGTATTCTCTTTCCAATACCGTTTAGATCACATTTCTGACTATGATAGTAAGGGAAAAACAACGATTTCTGTGAGACCTATGTGAGCTGGGACAAATATGGTCTCCTGTGATTAAACGGGTTAAAATGTGAGAATTTATTGATGTGTTCATAATTAATTAGAATTAACCATTTGTTGCACATATTCACAGCGAGTGGTAACCAATTAATTATTTTTGTGTCTGTATTTTTTTACTGAGATTACAAATTACAATAATCTTTTTGTGGTTCCAGTTAACCTATTGTTTTTATAGACTTTATCATTTTATTTCATTTCAAACTATCTTTAATTAACTGTTTATACAGGGTGTTAAGGGACGTTCTTGACCTACTTTAACAATGTAAATGAAATTTTGTTCGTCACTGGTCACACAGCCGGCTAACCGACTAACCTCTTACCCCACCCCCAACTGTCCAACGCCTAATATTTTTTTATGTTTTATTAGGAAAAAAATATAAAAATTTATTAACTTTTTTACTCCAGATGATGTCAGAAATCACTGATTAAGGGGGGGTATCAAAACTCGGCTTGACTGCAGTTAGGTATTTTTGGTACTTGTACGGCCCGCTAGCGAACTACAATTTTAGCCGTCTATGGGGCAGACTCGGGTAAGATTGACACCAAATTGGTAAACCATTTAGCATTTTGATAAAGTACGAAATAAAAAATACACTTGCTCTATAAAATTTAAATTTGTTTACTAGATAATGGATACAACTAGACAGACAAAAATCATATTAGCAATGGAATGGATAGATAGAAACATCTTTTACGCCCTGAACCTTTTTTGACGTCTCCGTTTTTTACTCAATGAGACTTTGAATCTAATGGTGTTTTGACGTAGATTGTATGGTTTATAAAATGGTAATAACTGTATTTATAATATTGCCGGAAAATAATGGGTGTGAATAAAGGGAGATCATAAAATAAAGTTGGAAGTACGTGCAATAGAAATGACAAAAGGTGGTTTTGTTTTTGAAAGTTTATTTCGACAAATCTTTTCGTACTCAAGAAAGAATATATTTCAAAATATTAGATCAGATAAACAAAAAGTAGAATGACGCACATAAACGAAAAATCACAAAATTTAATACAAATTGATATAAAATCAACTAAATGTAAACTTGGTATGCAAATATTCAGCATAATATCCTACAAAAATTGCCAAGACTTGTGGATTTTAGAATGATATTAATTTTACATGTTCGTAATAAGCATTAACTTTGTGGCTCGCCATAATTTACAATAAAATATATAAATTTGTTTTAGACCACTTTAATTTTAATTACACTCTACCGGTTTCGGAAGAACCCTTCCTTCGTCAGGAGAATATTAAAGTTTTAATATTCTTATTTTTAACTTTTTAACTTAAAGAGTTAAACCTCAAATTATAATATTTTAATTAATGAAGATAATATTAGCGAAAGTCAATCGAAAATCCGAAACAGAAAAATCAGAAAAAGATACGGATACATCTGGGACTCGTTCATTCATTTCATGACGCCAGAGCTCACTATTATTTATAGAAACATTTGCGGGTGTGCACATAACAACTCACTAGAGTTTCATCACAATCGGATAAATGGTATAGGAAATAATTTCATAACGCTAGATAGGAAATAATTTCATACACGACAAATCGCTATCGGATAAATGCTTTAGGTTCCGCACGAGGAACAAACAAAGAAACATTCATTTTTATTCGATAAAATAATTAATTATTTAATTTCTACTTTGCTTGTATAACACCCATTTCCCCATTAATTGCTTGACGGAACTGCAATGCGAGCGCGCGACCTCTCCCCTCAAATGTCCACTCATTACTGAATACATTTCCAAAATGTTACCGTAAAACCTGAGCCTTAAAGTAAGTCAAGTACTTCCCTTAACACCCTCTGTATTATTTTTCTTGTTTGTTTTAAGAAATAATCTAGTTAGGTGAACGTATATAGGTACATATATAAATATTTATTAGTACAGTTTCGGCACGTTCCTTAATGGAAGATACTCTCAGTATGAATATAAGTAAGAGCACCATTCAGAAATGAAATGGCTTTAGCCGTGTTTTTTTACCAGATCCGAATAGTTAGGTACTTTCCTCACCTTCCTCACCCCTTCTCCTTCCCATCCCCACTACCTTCAGCCTCACAACATACCCCAATTCGGAATGCCATAGTCTCACTGGCTCCAGACGGGAGCAGATGGGACTGTTGTGCTATTTTCATGTAATAATTTTTTTAATACTAACTATTGGATAGGCTGTCAAGTTTGACATCTAGGTGGCAATTTCGACTTCGAAAAATGACTCCTGATTTTGTATTTTTATTACGGTCATAAAATTTTGTCCATCAAATCCACTCTAGTGTTTTATATTCCATTGTTCGGATATTACGGCACAATAAATAATATTTATACGAACTTTCGACATGAATCACGTTTAATATCACTCAGATGCAGCGGAAATTATATCATACGGTGCTATGGTTGATGAAAGTGGTTCTGGGTCTCAAACTAGAGCACAATCAGTACCTAGTGGTTTTATAGATTTAGCATAAATTATTTAGTTTGATTGGTAAAATTTAAAGATTGAAACGGATACAACTTTTTTCGAATTAAACTTATTAATTAAATTACTAAATTGGATGTTTGAGCAAGTGGGAGAACTTGCGCTAAATATGAGACTATAATATAATAGTTCAAAGACAAAACCATCCAAATTTTCTACTGAAATTATCTTTTCAAAATTCAATGTACCTACAATAGAAAAAACACATGAAAAAACTACAAATTTATAAAGAAATACAGTGTTTTTTTAAAGTGAAAACCTCACAAGAGTTCCAACTGCTCCCGTCTGGAGCCAGTGAGACTATGGCATCCCCAATTGGGGTATGTTATGAGGCTGAAGGTAAGTGGGGAAGGGAAGGAGACGAGGAAGGTGAAGAAGTACCTTGCTATTCAGATCTAGTCACTAAACACGGCTAAAGCCTAAATCTAAAAACGTATACGGCTAAAGCCATTTCAAGCAACGTTTCAATTCTGAATGGTGGTCTTACACCAGGGCGATACTAACAGTATCTTTCACTCTGGAACCTGCCGCAATATACTATATATTATTTTAAATAATTAATTGTGAAATAACACAAATCAATTAAATTAAATTTATTTGCGAACGCCGGGCTCGAACCTGGCTGGACTATAGTACTAGTTATAACTTACAGTTCAAGTCATCAGCAAGATATCTGAATATTATTAAAATCCCAAAATTTAATACAAACTATTATATAAAAAAAAAGCCTACCTCTATCTAGGTATAACATATTTTAACAACCTCCCATTATATTTAAAAATTATAGAAAATATTCTGGAATTTCAGAAAAAAATAAAAAAAATTACTTAAAACTAATATAAGAGTCCAAATCTATAATTATTATTTCTTTCAAATCTTGAAATGTGTTTTTGATAAATCTTACCTTTTTCTTACTTATCATGTTGTTTTGCAATATTTTATTATTTACTCACACGATTTTATAGAATTAAGCTAGAAATCCCTCAACAAACACAAGATGTTTGTCCCCTTATGGTGAGGAAATGCTATTCTTATTTTCATATATAACAAACAATGAATATGTAAAAATGTATATTTTTTGTTAAAAAAATAAACATAATTTTTTTAAAGAAAAATTTTGAATTGTAAACAAAAAAGGTTTTAATATGGCTAATTAAAATTACCTCCCAACATTATTATCAATGTTGTAATTATAGATCACTTTTGTTTGTAAAATCTGACTGGTTGACATTTTGAGATATTTAAGTAAAGTCTATTTTCATTGCACCAAATTAAAAATTTGTTCATATTATCTTGAACAATGGCAAATATTTTGAATAATTTTAAAAATTTTAATGTCATCAGCAAAAATCACTTATTCCAATTAATATTAAAAGGCAAGAGAGAGGGTCACCGAGTGCCTGGTAGGAGACAAATGTCTTGGAGAAAATTTACGAGAGTGGACCGGTATTAGAAGTGTGGAGGAGCTATTCCGGGCAGCGCAAGATAAAGATATATTTAACAGAGTAATCGGCAACGTCGGGGGACCTGATAAGGCACACGAAGAAGAAGAAGCAAAAATGTAAAATAGACAAACAACATCATGAAATATCAATTGTAAACAAGAAAAACAAGAGTGGACCAAGGTGTTAACCCTGTGGGACTCCACTGGTTGCATATTTTTTTCTGACAAGGAGGAATTTATTTTAACAATTTTGTCATCCAATCGGACATTCATTTATCCAATTGGACAATCATTTGCCCAATTCGACCTTATTTTTGTCCATTTACGTTCGTTTTGTTCAAGTGGACATATAATGGTGTGGGAATAAATAAGAAATCTTTATACGCTAGCAAAACTGGAACTATTTTATATGAATTGACGTAGACCCTAAGGGAAATTATTTACCTCAGGGCCTCCTATTTGTTATTTCCCTAAGGAGTTAATGTAACAAAATAATTGTGTTCAATTGGACACTGTTTTGTCCAAGTGGACATATATTGGCATGGGAATAAATAACATATCGATATACGCTGGCAAAATACTCTTTCCAACTTAATTATCTAGTAAAATTTTAAACCAAGCATTAAAAAAAAAGTAGACTCTGTTTATACTGATTTTAGAAAAGCCTTCGATACAATTTCCAATGAAATTCTTATTTTTAAATTAAAATGTGTTCAGCAAAAGAGGACTAGTTGCCATCGTGAAATAAAATTTTACATATTTACCTCCACACAACCAAAAGCAATAGAGTACAATTCCAACATTAGTATACCAGGGGTTAGCCCAACCAAAGGCACTGTCGTAAATAAAAGGTTATATCATATCAATCAATTTATTTCAAATAAGTTTTACGTTTTAGAATTTGCCCCCAAAGAAAGCCACGTTAGAGAAACAGGTAAGTTTCTTTATGTAGGTAAATATTAAAACTACTGATCGTGATTTTGAAGTAAACCTTTTGACTGGGCAACACGGAAGAAAGTCTTACTTTCAGATGTGGGATAAGAGGACCACTTTTAGTAATTACTGGTAGTAATGGCTTTGGTAACTCCATTTTAATAATAATTGTGAAATAATGTATTACATGCTCGCCGATTCTGTTAATCGATTAAAACGTAAGTACTTTCTTTGGTAATTACACACAAATGAACACATTTTACGTGTGTGTAGAATTTTCGAAAACTATTTATTGTATTTTTCTTAAGACCAACACCATTGACACAATTATTGAAACCTACAAGGTTGAAGTTTTAGTGTGGAATAAAGCCACATTCGGAAAATTCTCAGCTCTTATTTAATTGTTTTATTCTCAATAAAGTAGAAAGTTTCATAAGTAGTCTGTGATTTTTACGATTTCTTTGTATTTGGTTTAATATTGCAAATATTGCAAAGCACTCTTAATTTAATAATCAGCCTGTCATTAAGTTTTTAATAGCATGCGACAATATTAATATCAGGAATCTAGACATCTGTGATCTGTCATTAGCCTACAAGTTCAATAAATATCACAATATTTTATGAATATTGACTGATCACAATACATTTTCAACGTGTAAGATCTCCTCATGAGCCAATAAATCATTTTTGGATAAGCTTTGATGTCATAAAGAGTTATAAATTGTTTGATTACATAAATAAATAATTGTAAATAAATATTTGTCACACTTAAACATAACCACGTAGACATCTCAGCACAGGTTCTCCTAGTGAGGTGTTCACGAAACAAACAACATTACCCAACCACAGTTTCACAGTCACTAACCTACCTTACACACAACACAACAAAAAGTTCATAAATTATGTTATTAGCTATTATGTATAAATATTAATAACTTTATGTGAACGCTGTAATATTATATAGAAAAAAAAAAAAAAAAAACAAAAAACAAATTTTTCCCAAGAGAGGGTCATGAGTCATGATTAACGAAGTGGAAGGCAGGAAGAGGAGATAAAAGTCAGTTGTTGGATGTATTATAATGAATCTCACTAATAGGTATCCAAAATATTGAAGTACTCATCATCTCATGCAATCCAACATATCGTGGAATGAATGACCTATTCAGGGCAATTGGCCGAGATTGTCTAAAAAAAGAACCACTATCAATTGCGTAATAGATGATCATTGTATTGTCTTTAGTTCTGCCGATGGCTATATATGTTGGAATTTTGGCAATACCACATTTATCCAATAGTTTCGTATAGCCGTAAATCAGGTGATCAGCAGCTGATATCGACAGCTGAAATATTTCAACAATAATTATTCACAACTAGAAAAAACTACTTTACTTTTACTTAGAATGTAACTCAAATATTGATCTGATATTATAATTTATTGGGAAACTTCTGTGATAAAATATTAAATCAAATTTGTATACAAAAGTTTGCATGGTGTATATGTTTCGAGAAGTTGTTAATATAACGGAGTTAGCAAACACGAAAAAAATGGTTATTTAATAATATTTGTCATTATTTACCATAACAAAAGAGTCCCCGCTGTCCAGGCACAACAGAACTATGGCATCTCCAAAACGGAGTACATTTTGATGATGAACAAAAGTAGGGATGACGGCTGTCCGTGGTCGAGTGGCAAGAATCTTGACTCCCAATCGGAAAGTCGCGGGTTCGAACCGGGTGTGCACAAATAAATTTTATTTGATTAATTTATGTTATTTCACAATTAATTAATAAGAATAATATATACCTTATTTGTGGCACGTTCCAGAGTGGAAGATTATCTCAGTATCGCCCTGGTGTAAGACCACCATTCAGAATTGAAACGTTGCTTAATAATGGCTATAGCCGTGTTTAGTGACTAGATCTGAATAGCCAGGTACTTCCCCACCTTCCTCTACCCCATCTCCTTCCCTTCCCCCACTTACCTTCAGCCTCACAACATACCCCAATTGGGGATGCCAGGGTCTCACTGGCTCCAGACGGGAGCAGTTAAGACTCTTGTGAGGTATTATCTATAAAAAAAAGGGATATAATTTTTTTTTCACATTACCTTTAAGTTCTCCATAAGGCCTATGTCGTCTTTGGGGATTCTGTGTGGAGAATCTTTTTAAGGAAAATAAGGATAGAAAGTTATGGAAATGAAAAATATTTAAGGGTAGGTAGGAATCTGGCAGTCAATATTTCTCCCACTGCGGTGCAAGGCGATGGGTCAAGAGAGTCAAGCTTGAGAGGTCAAATGATCTCCTTCAATAAGTCTCTCCACATCCGGTCCGCCACGAAGTAGGTGTGCATACGCTTTGGTCTCAAGACCTAGACAAACCCCACCTAGATGAACTTGAGGCGACCTATGGCAGGGGTATTGGTTATTCAATAAATCATTCCAGGGGCTCCGGTATCCATACCCGCCTCCCAAAATGTAATAATGGAGTTGATAAGCATATTTTTGTATCGTGTATTGTATTCGTGATCAGATCTTGGTGAGAGACGATGATTAAGAGTCGATGTTTTGCTTTGAATAAATAACACAGGCTATTTGAAGGAGATCGTTATGCACTCACCTTTTGCTATCCCTTTTAGGCTAAAAACAAGGTTAGGTTAGGTTAGGTTAGGTTTTTAGGTTATAAGTTTTAAAATATCTTCAATATGTCCATTTCTTTTCAAGTTTGGTCTTAGCTAATCCGTAACCACTATTTCATTGGTTCTTGTATCAACCTCCTCTGACACGTTTTTTTGACATCGAACAAATCCAATGTGATATTTGCCTATCTTTGACTTTATTTCCGTTGAAACAAATCGACGGACTACTTTCCCCACATTAGTTGATTTAGGAGAAAAAAGTAGTTCTTGGTTGATTCTGGCAGTCGTGGATCATTATGATATAATGCCTTCATTTATTGAGACAATAAAGACACGGGGTTACTTTGGTGCACTTTTGTAAATTCGTCCCGCGCCAATCGTTGAAATGAGTTCTTACCTTACACGCAGTGGTGTTATCTGATTTTCCTAATAATGAGTTTTCAATGATACAAAATCCAAGGCTTGCTTTGTTCAAGACGAACTTTATAATTCAGATGTGATGATAATGCTTTATTATATCTATACGTGCAAAATAATTATGCAGTGAACTTTCGATCGTCATTTATTTACAAACATTATTTCGTTAATTTTTTACGATTTAACTCGTGCAAATTATAAAATAAATATACCAATAACGTTATTAACAAAAGAATACATATGTATTTATATATAACTGGCAAGATATTCTATTTCTGGAGACAGATTACCTGTTTTTTATGTTTTTTTTATTTATTTTTACATTGATTCCACACAGGGCTATTGTCATGAAGTTCTAAGAAGGAAAAGGGTATGAGATATGCGAAGGAAACTAGGAGTCAGTGTCTCCAGGACTGATGAACGTATTATTCCATCCCGCCAACTGCAGTGCAAGTCTATGGGTAGAAAGAGTCATGTTGGGATAGGTCAAAAAAGGCCTCCCTCAATAATAATAATAATAATGTTCGGATAATTTATATAGCCGTTTTCGTGAGACAATCACCTCAAGTCCTGGTCATCACATCTGGTCCCTCTCGTTCCGGATCATCATGCAGTTGTTGGGCAGACGCATCCGCCGCCAAGACGTGAACAAATCTTACCCACTGAACCCGGGCACCAAAGTTACCAATCGTAGCGAACCACTCAGGGTTACCTTACTGTGGCAGAGGTGTTGCTTGTCCAATAAATGGTCTACGGGCAGCGGTACCCATATCTTCCACCAAAAATGAATTTATTGCAAACAGATTACTGGCAAAAGATTCTATTTCTGGAGTCATTTTTAACAACAGATCACTGATTTTTTTTGGTTATGTGATATTTTCTGGAAACCAACTGGATAACATAACAGTTTACTCAACTGTGTCGTGAGTTTTGTCAAAACTAGTGTAGATTTTTGTCAAAATGTAATGTTCATTCTTCTGATTTTTTTTAATGTATACGACCCAACGTCTCTTTAACAGTTTTTTAATGCGTTAAATGTTTTTGAATACAACATATTCAGGTAACAATGCAACCGAGAGCCTCCATTTTTCATATTTAGAAATCCTAAATCTTAACACCACGAAAAGATCAAAATCAACCATTTCAAGAGTACAATAAATCATCCCAGGCAGAATCATTTCAAAGTCTGTTAAATAATTCAACATTTATGATTGACAATTAAAAAAATTACATACAAATAAAATCATGGGAATTATAAAACTGAAAGCATTTAAAAAAACGTTTTCCTTAAACATAAAAAATTACACGTGTCCAAAATTTAAACAAAATTTATAAACATTTCAAATTATGCACTTTTAATATTTAAAAAAAAATATATATATTTATATATATTGTAATATAAAGTATATGGGTTACATTTTTACATATATTTTCTACAAAATATTTTATTTAAAGTTAAAAATCATTGGTCATGTACACCTTATCAGAAAAGAGGAGCTCTTGTGCCTGATAAGGGAGAAAAGATTCTTACTTAAAATGTATAATTAATTTATTCTTTTTGTTACCTACTTTATAGCTTGTATGAATGTCAAACCAATTCCATGTTTTAAAGTCAAAGCAAATCCCAGATATAAAGTTCATTTAACTCGAGTTACACATAGATTTAGTTGCACATTACCGAACTTAATACGTTTCTGAACTATTTTAATATTACATTTTTTTATTATTTTCACAAGTAGGTTTTAATTCAAAGTTACCCCTCGCATCCTCGCACTCAGATGTTGTCCGGGGAGTCGCCAGAGACCACGCCAATTTTCGATTGTATAAAAAGGATGGAATTGGTTGAAATTGTATCAGTCACCCGGTGGTGGTGATTAGTAGCGTACATCAAGAGAGCTAACATGAGATTCTTGGTAAGACATTATTTGTTTTATCTACTAATAAATATATCTTCATGCATTATATTTGTTTTAATCGGCATATGTTTTCTAACATGCTAAGCTAACTTCACTGTCATCTCTTGTAGCTGTGTATTTTTTGCGAAGATCTCTTCGATCAATATTAATATGTAAGATACTCATTTATGAAAGTCATCGTTGACCGCATGTTGTTTTATGGCAAGACATAATATGATGCTGATCAGTGATTATGTCTTTAAAAGGAACAAAAAATCAATTAAGCAATGATATAACAACAGTAGTTGCAAAAAAATAAAATACACAGACGCATAACAATGGGGCAAATTTCGTAATGATTTCGATACACTTCGTAATAAACGCCGCGCGCTGGTATTAATTATAAATTTAAACTTAATTGGAAAGTAATCTTGTATTTTTATCTCTACAGGTTGTACTCGCGCTGTCTGCGATCTTGGTGGGAGTTTTTGCAGAAGATGCTAAAACATCTGTCAAAGTGACTAAAGAAAAAGTCAAACTTTCTGCTAAAACAGAAACTAAGGTAGAACCCAGCAAGCAACAAGACAAGAGAGGACTATTTAGTTTTGGCTACGGAAACCAAGGATCATCTGGAATTGAACTTTCCGGTCATGATCTTGGGTCAAGCTTAGGCAATCAGGGCTTTGGAAGCGAAGGATTCCATGGATACGAAAATCAGGGTTCAGTGGTATTTGGTGGAGAAGGCTCTCAAGGAATCGGTGGACATGGAAGCTTCGGAGGCCAAGAATCTCTAGGATTTGGTGGTCAGGGATCCCATGGAATCGGTGAACAGGGTGGTTTTGGAGGACACGCATCCCTAGGATTCGGTGGTCAAGTATCTCAGGGAATCAGTGGACAGGGAGGGTTTGGAGGACACGAATCAATTGGATTTGGTGGTCAAGGATCTAAGGGAATAGGAGGACAAGGGGGATTTGGAGGACATGAATCTTTTGGATTTGGAGACCAAGGATCAGGTATTGGAGGACAGGGAGGTTTTGGAGGACATGAAGCCATATTATTCGTTGGTAAAGGTTCACAAAGTCTTGGCGGAATCGGCTCTCTGGGTTTGGGTGGACACGGATCAGAAAATCTCGGTAAGGTTGGCCCTCAATTATTCAGTGGACAAGAGTCTCAGGGATCACAGGGGATCGGTGGTCAGGGATCACAAGGAGGCTTTGGAGGTCAAGGATCAGGAGGACACGGTGTACAAATTATCACCCAGACTGTGAGCGTACCTCAACCTTACCCAGTGCCTGTTGATAGACCTGTCGCAGTACCAGTAGCTGTACCCGTAGACCGTCCGTACCCTGTACATGTAGCAAAACCCTACCCCGTTACAGTTGAAAAGCTGGTACCATACAAGGTTGACAACCCCGTGCCATATCCAGTAAAGGTTCCAGTGCATATTCCCGTTATTCACAGAGTAAACGTTCCCGTTCCAAAACCTTACCCGGTGCCCGTTGACAAGCCTTATCCTGTGGCAGTACCCAAACCCTATATTGTCGAAAAGCAAGTTCCAGTTTACATTACTCAACAATCTGGATTTGGTTCAGGATCTGGACTGGGTTCAGGATATGGATTAGGATCTGGTTATGGATCTACCTCCGGCTCTGGACTTGAAAGTGGACATGGATACGGCTTGAGTTCAGGATCTGGATATGAGTCCGGATATGGATCAGGACATGGATACAGTTTGGGTTCTGGTTCCGGATCTGGTTATGGACTGAGTTTAGGTTCTGGTCTGGGACATGGTTACAGTGCTGGATCTGGACTAAGTATCGGCTCGGGATTGGAGTCCGGACACGGGTACGGTTTGAGTTCTGGATCTGGCTACGGATTGGGCCATGGATACGGATTATCATCAGGATCTGGACTAAGCTCAGGATCTGGATATAGTTCTGGTTTTGGATCCAAATCACTATCCGGCGGACAGATTATTTCTTCAACTTTCTATGGCAAACATTAAAACAATTTGGAACGGTCAGCCATAAAAATATATTTTTTACCTATTTCTCAAAATATATTTAGTTCGAGAACTAGGTAGCAATGGTTTGTTGCTTTTTGTTGTACCTAAATAAATTGTTGGTTACATTAAACAACACCTTGTAAATATCTTAAGTCAAATGTACCTTACTATTTAAGAAAATAAATAAAAATACTATTTGTAATAATTAATTTTTTAAAGTTTCATTGAACGTTTTCTGCACTCCTACTCGGGCCGTCCTTATCAAAGTTTACTGTTTCTGCACGTGATATTTTGGTTTAGTTCTAGTTTCAACTTCACTTAGTAGTCCTCAACACACTGGCCTGTGTTGAAGTTAATAGTGTTATAAGATTGGATAGCGAAGTGGAATAGAACCATCAAGATTTATGTCCATTGAAATGATGTAATTACATATATATTGTAACTGGGTTAATATTTTACTAAAACGGTTTACGCGATGTTTCTCGAAATTGAGTTTTTTTCCCAAAAACTTCCTATTTCTATTCCGTCTACCTACTAAGAAGAACAGTATTCTTTCTTTTAATATATAATAACAGCATTTTATTCGAATTAACACTTTGTAGTGGATACGGATTAAAAATAATTCTTTTCTTTTTACCCCAGGGGTTATTCTCCGCAATAAAGGATTTATTAAAAAAATAGTATCTACTTGCACATGAAATAAACTGAAATTACGTAACTAAATTCAAAGATTCTAACAACCCCTTTAAAAAGTTAATGCAATTATTTTCGGGCTTTTCTGCGCAGCTCTTTCATACAAGTTTTTTAATTGAATTTTATGCCAAAATACTCATTGAAATTAAAAATATATTTTTTAATCGAAAAGTTTAACAAATATTGATTGATAATTTTGGAGAGCGTTACTCTAAAAAAGGTGATAAAGTGTGTGTTTATGTATGTAGAAAATAAGATGGTAGCCTGGGGCATACATTATATAGAAAATAAACTCATACGAATCGGTATCTATACCCTGAACCGCATCCATTGAGGAGCTTTACGCCGTTTTCCAGGGCTCTATTGCATCGAACGGAATGAAATGATTCTTACTATAAATCACGATCCGAGGAGAAATCAACAAAAATCAGCATTATTGTTGGTAAAAATGCAAAGCTTTCGTCCAGACTTTGAAAGACATTTTCTCGGGCTCTTTAAAAAATCGTTAAAAAGTAGCTCTTTCGGAAAATCACCTTTCCTACATTAATTGCAAGGTTTTGAAATCCGTTTTATTTTCTCCATGGCGTCGACCCAACCAAATTTTTGCATTTTTTTAAAAGATTATGATCTGAAGAGGAATTAATTACAAAATCTTAATAATGTTAAATGTACGGAAAAATCTTCATTCTTTCGCGTAAAATGCGGGACTTGGGATTGAGCAAAATAACTTTTCCATGTCCGTATTACGAGTATGTTGGTAAAATAAACTTAACCATGTCTGTTCTGCAAGTATTTTAATTTTTCCAAGCAATTTTCAAACTGTGGTTAAGCCACTTTGAGAGGGCTTCTTTATATGTTTCTATTTACCCCCGCCCAATTACAATTTTTATGGTGCCTAAACTGATTTATTACCGGTTAAAGCTATTTACTGAGAATATAATTGTGACTATAGATTCAATTTTCTATGGGGTGCTTTGTAATCTGTTATCCACAAATTAAATGTTAATGTTTTTCGCTACTGACTTCTTTAAGTTTGTTATTTTGTTTAGTTCTTCTGAACACACGGAGAAGGAATGAATAAATATTTTTCCTTACTTTATTAATTAATGCTTAATAAACTTAAACATATATTTATTTACATCATTTCTTCGTTTATGTTATAACAGCTGTTACAGTAGTAAAAAAAGGAAAAACACCGTGGAAGAGTTGTATTATGCAAGTGGTTCCATTGACGTCAGTGTTAAGCACAATTTTTCAAAAAGGTTTTAGCAAAATTAATTCCAATTTGCCTAAAAGTGTGGCCCATCTCATAGCTGTTTTAAAATCTACTTTTGATATCGTAAAATATTTTTTCTCTTATTTATCACATACGCCGCGTGCTACATTCTAAAGAACTACGGAAAAATCCTCTAAGCTTTCGTTACTCGCAATCTGAAATTAAATTTTTAGGATGCAGCAATTTTTTGGGGCTGATGTAGATGTTGAAAGAAAGGTTATTGCACGTAACTCCATTAATGGAGGACTGAACGCCGTCGGTAATAAAAACAACTGTCCAAAGAAGCGAAGCTAGCAGTCTACAATGAAGTGCTGGTACCTACCCTGATGTATAAGAGTGAGACATAGAACTGGCGGAGGAAGGATGGAAAAACATTAATTTAATACTGTATAAATGAAACCACTGAGGCGCATGTGTGGTAAAATCATGTATGATCATTTGAGAAATTTGGAGATCCGCAAAGAATGTAAGGCTGATGTAAGCGCAGTAAGTAAGATAACGAAACGGATGCATAGATGGTTTGGGCATGTCGAACGAATGAAAGAAGAAAGGACTGTAAGGAAAATATGACGCAAATGTGAATGGCAGAAGACATTGCACGCTCAAGTGAATATACTTGAGTCGGGCCATGTCAAATGAGACGATGTATAAATGTGAATGAGGCAAGGAGCGTGTGCCAATACCGAATTGTTTGTCGGTCTGTCCTATATGCCTACAGGGAAGACTTGCAGGCGCGATGTTTAGCGAGTACGTTCATCTATTTTTTCTCTTTATTTCCTTGGCACAATTATATTGAAAATAGCACAATTGCACGGTCTCCAAATATTCAGCCCAAAACAAAAAAAAAACTCTTGTTCACAAAGATATATCCAGTGTTATTGAATGTAATTTTTCTGTTTTCACCTGGAATATATCTGGAACTACAAATTGACATGTTGTTTACACCACTCGTGGGAAAATAGGATAGTTTCTAGAAAGTTTTCTGTTATTTGCAACTTTTGAAGTGCGGAAGTTAGTTCCGCTGTATTGTTTCTTGTCAAGATATTGCTTCAAGTTTTGATAAGACAGCCTTTGTTTCAGAAAATACCCAATCGTATCAATCTTTTTTTTTATTACGCGCTTAAACAACGTGATACAGGGTGGAATATGATTCCAGGGAATTTCAATAAAAGGAAATGTTTATCATTATTAAAACGATTACTTTTGCAGGAATCAATTCGAAAATCATTACAAAGGATAGAAATAATTTCATGCCTTCTATATTCATATAAATTCACACGTAAATATGTTTGTCATGAAGGACTCTAACTAATTTGAGGGATCCACACACATAAATTAAACGCCTTTGCATTAAAGCCTCAATGTATATACATTCCCTAAGTGCTTAGCGGTGACAAATTAACAACTATGTATTACGAAGCATGTTTGAACTCTTGAATCCCCGAAATGCACACTTAAGAGGGTATTACCAGAGAATATCGGAAATTGGTCCTTTTTACATATTCACTCTTTCTTACAAAAAAACATAAATTGATTTTGAAAGATTGTTATTTTATCTGGTACACGCAGTTTTAAATTTTTAAAAACTAAGTGTATTTTTAATATACTAAGGTTATACTGTTGGTCGTTGGCAGATTTGTTCAATTTTCAAACGATAGATTCTATTAAACAACACAAATTTCAAATCGTATAATCATACAACAAAATAAAATAATACATAATCTGGTCAACACAGTTTAAAAAATTTAAATTTTAGTTAAATTAAAATCATTCAAAAATAAATCCTATAACGTGTTTTGTGACAAAAAAACCTCAGTTTTTCTATTTATGTAAGGTCTTACAAACAAAAATATTTCAAATTTTTTTACGCACTTATATTGTTTAGACATCATTGAAAAATCGTAAATACTTATGATCAAAAAATACTTACAAGAAGTGCACGATATTTAATAATTTATCGTCGTGTGTTTTGATCATTTTTATTGCTTACTTGACTGTATGTATATATTAAAGCAGGTTTTTAATGATATAATGGATATTTTATTAGGTATTTATTAACGCAAGTTTTGAAGAAATAAATCGAAATTCATTTTTCAATTTTAAAAATTTGATAAGGGGAATAATCGATCTTTCTCATTGGAACCTCCCTGTACAGTTGCAAGCATTTTAAAACTTTTATTCTCAGCTGCCGGTCAATCGCTCTTAATAAATTTAAACAAAATTCGGCCATTAGTAATTGAACGATAATGAAATAATTAAAAGTGCAATGATTTATCAATCAAGTCTCCCGTGTTTAGGACGGATGAAGGACCTATAAATAATGAGTTAATGATGAATGTAAGTAATAATAATAATAATTGGATAATTTGTATAGCGCCGTTTTTGTGAGAAATCACCTCAAGGGCGCTGTACAATTTATAATATAATTCTTAGGCTATATTTAAGTTTATTATTTACAATTGTATACAGAAACATACTTACCTGGTCGGTCACTTCCGATAAACACACTTTAATAAGAAAGTTTATGCTTGGAGAAGATACCAATTTGCACGCGGAGGACATTATGTTGAAAACACTGGACATTGCATGATTTTACATTTTCTGCCCCCATCACTTTTGGTATTCACTTATAAGAAGTATAATGCCCAAGGTGAGTTAATACTTACTTTGAAAGACTTGAGAATTTAATGATTCTTTACGACTGGAGAATTTTCATCAAGTGACCGTTATAAAAGCTTACAAATAAGAATTAGCTCATATTTTCGTAATTAGTTATTTACAATGTCGCGGGCTGTGAATGTGAAAGTGAAAAGGTTTTGACTTTATGGATAAGACAGTCCGAACAGATGAGTTTTAAGTTTAGCTCTAAATTCTGCCGAGTCTGTAAGTAAGTCTAAAGTCATGATGTTTGAAAGAGAGATTACAAAAACAAAGTGTAATATAGTTGTGAATGATCAAAACACTTGGAGTAGGTGGATGATTTTGAGTATTTGGAAAATATGTTTACGAGATAATGAAAGACTGATAGAAATATTGAAAGTAGGATAAATGCAGGTAACTCCGTTAAATCGGTCGGCGCCAACAAAAAACTGTCCAAAGAAGCGAAGCTAGCAGTCCACAATAGACATGGGCAGATTTATTCACAGTAGTGAATCGATTCAGTCTGATTCCCTCGGCCTTTTGATCTGATTCCTTTCATTCGATCCTTTCATTCATATAATTCCAAAAAAAAAAAAAAAAAATAATATATATATATATATAATAATAAAATTAAAAAAATTTAGACACTGATCGACGAAAACCACGACGACGGGGTTTTGAATTTTTTAATGTAACGTTATGACAGCAAAACCGATAGAAAAATGTATTTTTATAAGTAGTTATATCCAGAACATAATAAATCAAATAAATCATCAAATTAAACAGTTTTACTAATTTTATTATATTTATTTTAAACTTAAAATAGTTCCGCTTCGTGCGATCGAATATAAAACGCATTCTACCCAATTTACGCAGGGCTCGAAATCGGAAGTTTTCGACCTACGATGTAACTAAATTGACGGCTCGGCCCGCGGGGAAATCGCACTGCACTCCCAAACGGATTTGCGGCAGGCATTGAGAATGAATTGTATCTTTTGAGCAGTGTCTTGTGTCTTGCCTGGGACTTGTGACTGGGAACTAAATTGACGGTTCCGCTGCGCGGGGACTAACGACGAACCGATTCGCAGCGGTCGTTAAGGATTGGATTAGGAACTTCCGACTAGCAAGTGTCTTTTAACTTGCTGTGACCTAATTTACTTGCGTTCCGCGAACCTAACGACTCACTTCAACAGAGGCAGTACATACTCGATCATGGGAGCGGGATTTGAAAAGAGGCGATCATACTAATTCGCTCATTCGTTGAATTAGTGGAACATAAGTGACACAGAGATTGGGTTTGACCGCTTCGGTCCGGACAGACGTGTAGGACTGTACGTCACAACTGAATAAGGAATACATTTATTAATTCAATGAATGAGTGGGACATATGGGACTGTAAAAGAGAGGTGCGTTGCTCGGAACTCGGAACTACTTCGTTCGACTCGCAACGTTTTGTCGCCTGGGCTGGAGGTGTGGGGACTCTCTGACCTATGGGTTTTCGGCGCGGGATATACTATACGTGATAGAGGTAGTACAATGCATATAGCACATTACCTCCGGTATCTTCGCGGCGCGCGCTTATAGGTAACTTATCCGCGCAGTAAACATACAGAATAATATTAAATAAAATTTCTACGAAGCATTAAAATATGTAAATCGTTAACATAAAATATTTTTTTAATGTAAAATAAATAGAAATAAAAATATGGTGCCGTTTAAAAAATCTGTAAGGAATGAAGATTTAATTCCTTCTGAAAATGAGAATCAGATCGAGTGTGTTACAAGATTGAATTGATTCATTCAAATCATTCATTCAATTTTGCCCACGTCTAGTCCACAATGGTGATCTGATACCTATCCTGATGTATGGCAGTGAGACATGGTACTGGCAGAAGCAGACTGAATTTATTTTTATTTTTATGTGAATACCATGAGTACCAACTGCTCCCGTCTGGAACCATTGAGACTATGGCATCCCCAATTGGGGTATGTTGTGAGGATGAAGGTAAGTGGGGAGGGGAAGGAGATAGGGAAAGAGGAAGGTGAGGAAGTACCTGGCTGTTCAGGTCTAGTCACTTAACGCGGCTAAAGCCTTTTTAAGCAACGTTTCAATTGTGAATGGTGGTGTTTTTTTCGATTACTTCGAAAATTAAAGTTTTGAAATCCTCTGTACCAATAAATTGGAAATTCATATGTCATACGGCATATATTCTGGTTTATTAATGTTTAATTTTTTATCCCTTAGGAAATTCATAAAAATATAGTACTTCAAAAGAGGATTTCAAAACTTTAATTTTCGAAGTAATCGAAAAAAACACCACCATTCACAATTGAAACGTTGCTTAAAAAGGCTTTAGCCGTGTTTAGTGACTAGATCTGAATAGCCAGGTACTTCCTTACCTTCCTCTTCCTCGTTTCCTTCCCTTTTCCACTTACCTTCAGTCTCATAACATACCCCAATTGGGGATGCCGTAGTCTCACTGGCTCCAGACGGGAGCAGTTGGGACTCTTGTGAGGTATTCAATATAAAAAAAAATCTCACATGAACGTGTGGCCTGCTCACGCTTCGGAAAACCTTCTGACTTATTCGGGTACGCACCGGGCGGAAAAGCAAAAAGTATTGAATATCTAAAAGCGCTTACAGATTCTAAACAGCATCAAAACACAAACACTTTCTGTGAGTGGAATTGCAATGCGTGCCGGGTCTGAAATAAGATAGAGTCGTCAATTTTTATAAGACTTTTAGATTACTTGACCTCAGACGGGCCAATGAAATGTTTATCTGCTCACGAAGGAAATATTTGATCAATTACTGCAGAAGTAAGTAAAATTTAAGCTTACTTCTGGCACACGAACAAGCCCACAACACACTGTTAATCTATCGAATCTTCTCTTCAATGGAAAAGAACGACATTTTTTCCCTCTGCAGAGCTATTCGGTTAAAGTCAACTAGTCATCGCGATCAATGGACGTCAAACGCAGTACATCTTTTCAAGTAATTTTTTCCTCTTACTGGAATGTTCACATTTTTACAATTCATCAGGAAAGTTGTTGATTTTTGTTTTTACCACAATGATATTATTTACACTAGCAGCTCTCACTGATGAGTGTTGTCCCATTCAATATTTAACTTAATTTTTTTTAAATTTCGATGTGTAGACCCATTTACTTTAAATTCGCGTATGTGGCAACTTTCATTCAACTTTTCTATTCAATCCTTGTTTATGTTATGTTTTGAATATGATATTTATGTAAAGTTACTCTAACATTATTGTCATTATACGAAACTTGCTTTTCATTCCACATTTTGAAGTCTCAGAGCTCAGAGCTAGAAACAAATTTATCACAAATTGCAATTCATCTGAATTATAGAAACAGTAAAATCAAATCCAGTACAAACACAAGTGTTTTAACTCCGAGGATAACCTCAAAACCAATCTATCTCCGTGCGCGTCCTTTGCGCATGGAAAACAAAGGAAGTCAAGAGAAGCAGCTCGCCTTACAACCGACAGCAGATTAACTGGAGACCATCGCCAGGACCGTCGATATGGTCCTTCACCCGGATTCCAGCATCCCAGCATTCCATCATCACACCAAAACCAAAAGAAAAGCCATCATTGTCAAAGATTCTCAGATAAATGGAAAATAACAATACAATCAGAAAAGTCGAGTTAAACATTTTATTTATTAATCTTCTATTATAGTATTGCACAATCCTTTTTTAATTTTAATATTTACATTATGTTAAATGGTACAACTTTTTAAGTACATCCACACAATCACATTAATTCAACATACTTTCTTAACGTATTCAAAAACACAAATATTAAAACAATCCGTATATACAAAAAATCACAATATCAAATCATTACACGCAAACAATGAGTCTTAATGTTTGTCATAGTAAGTTGAAGAGAACACCTGTCCTGCAGCTAGTGATGTAGAGTCTAAGCCCGAATGTGATCCAGACCCTGAGCTCAAACCAGACCCTGATGCCGACTCATATCCATGCCCCAATCCATAGCTAGACCCAGATCCAGAACTCAACTGGTATCCATGACTCGAACCTAAACCAGATCCAGAACCGAACCCATATCCCTGACCAGAACCTAAACTCGATCCATGTCCTAATCCGTACCCGGATTCAGATCCAGACTCTGAGCTTAAAACGAATCCATGTCCAATTCCAGAGCTGGAACCCGATCCATAACCCAGTCCGGATTCTGAATTGTATCCATGTCCCAGACTAGAACTAGAACTTAACTTATATCCAGACCCTGATCCATAACCTAAAGCGTATCCGTGTACTGATCCATATCCGGATCCAGATCCCGAACTTGATCCGTAACCATGCCCAATTCCAAGTCCAGAATCAGAACCATGACCCTGATCAGAACCTGAGTTCTGCGCGTATCCGGATGCGGATCCAGAATCTAGTCCATAGTCAGAACTATGACCCAGACCAGAACCTGAACTCAGACCATATCCAGATCCGGAACCAGATTGTAAACCGTATCCATATTCCGATCCATATGCGGATCCAGCGTTCGATCCGTAACCATGTCCAATTCCAAGTCCAGAGCCGGAACCTGATCCATAACCAGATCCCAATCCTGATCCAGAACCCAATCCAGATTGTTGAGTGATGTAAACTGGAACCTGCTTCTCGATAATGTAGGGTTGGGGTACTACTACTGGATAAGGCTTGTCAACGGGAACTGGGTAAGGCTTTGCAACAGGGACACCTACTCTGTGAATAACGGGAATATGAACTGGTACCTTAACTGGGTATGGTATGGGGTTGTCAACCTTGTATGGTACCAGTTTCTCAACTGTAACGGGATATGGCTTTGCTACGTGTACGGGGTATGGACGGTCTATGGGAACAGCTACTGGGACTGCGACAGGTCTGTCAACGGCCACTGGGTAAGGTTGGGGAACGCCCACGGTCTGGGTGACAATCTGCACGCCATGCCCACCAGATCCTTGACCTCCAAAGCCTCCTTGATATCCTTGACCACTGATTCCCTGTCCTTCAGATTCTTGGTTACCGAAATCATGAGAACCAATATTACCTAGGTTTTCCGACCCGTATCCACCAGACTTAAGTGAGTATTGTCCTCCGATTCCCTGGGAGCTGAATTCACCAAGGCTCTGAGAACCTTTCACAGCAATTAATACAGATTCGTGTCCTCCTAAGCCTCCCTGGCTTCCAATTTCATGAGATCCTTGGTCACCATATCCAAAAGCTTCATGTGCTGCAAATCCTCCGTGTCCGCCGATTCCGTAAGATCCTTGACCACCAAATCCAATTGATTCGTGTCGTCCAATCCCACCCTGTCCACCGATATCATGACCACCAAATCCTAAGGAGTCTCCAACAGAAACCCCGTGGCCACCGATTCCTTGAGATCCGCTACCAAGGACCAGGTATCCTTGACTTGCGTGGATTCCCTGACTTCCAAAACCATTACTGCTTAAACTTGATCCCAGACCGTGTCCAGAAAGTTCAATCCCAGATGATCCTTGGTGTCCGTATCCAAAACCGATCAGTCCTCTTTTTTCTTGTTGCTTGTTGGGTTCCGATTTATTATATTTTTTAGTAATAACCTTGGCCTTTTCTTTAGTCTCTTTGACTGGTGTCTTTTCTGTAAGCACTCCCACCAAGAGCGCAGAAAGCACCAGTATAACCTGTAGAGAGAGAAATGTAAGATTACTTTCAAAGATAATTTATGGCATTTTCTACCACCGCACTGCTTTCTTCAACCTGCGAGAAACTCGCTGCATTTTTAAATGTGTCTGTCTATTTAAGTTATCCATAACACTGGTGTATTATTGTTGTTATATTTACAGTTTTCCTAATTGTGATAAGACCTGCAAACCATTTTTTCCCAAAAAATTATTATTATTTGATTTATATTTGATCAACGATGAGTGTGAAATGATTTAAGATTTTCGGAGCCAAAGGTTAAATTGATTTATGTCGTGTTGCGCTGCCTCCTGCTTTAGCCAACTTTTATAACAATATTACGGCGTCCATAATCAGGGGAGATGTTTAATATAAGATTGTGCTGAAGTGTTTGCATATGAACGTAGATGCGATACCATGTTACGAGCTCCAATCTCCCACCAAATAATGGTGAAATTAATTATTTGTAATTGACGACTACAGACTACATCAACACTAAACGCTAAAAAATATTTAATTTGTAATTTAATGCCAGCTCATATAGGATTGGAGTTCGCAACACTGTATCGCATCTACATAAATGAGCATACACTTCACCACAATCCTCGATTACACATCTGCCCTGGGGTGCTAGCATGGTCGATCGATAAGGATCGGTAGGATAATTGTCGGTAACTTCTCATCGTTCCCTAGGACAACTGCAGATCGCAAACGAATTGGTGACAGTTCACAATTATTACGTGTCCTTAATATATTCGATATCAACTGTTGTTTGTGCGTTTGCGATCTGCAGTTGTCCTAGGGAACGATGAGAAGTTACCGACAATTATCGTACCGATCCTTATCGATCGACCCCTGCTAGCACCCCTGATGATGGGCGCTGTCCGAATCGTTGATTAATAAAGTAGGTAGCGCAAAACCGCGTAATACCAAAAAACAAATCTATTTAAAAATGCGATGTCAACAAGTCATTTTAATATTATCTTTACAAAAACACAATACACTTCGTTGCCGTTGTTTACAATACTATTGATCAACCGTTGATCCGAAATTTTGGCTTATCACACCTCAAATGCACAAATACGCTCTTCCCAATGCAACCCCCCAACCAACAGACGAATCGAGAGTTACTAAAAAAATCATTTAGCTGATCTTCATTTTAGATTGATCGATCGAAAAGTTGAAAACAACGAAAGTTATTTGTTTTATAACCACACAATGACCAAACTTGTGATTTTCACTGTTTAACACGAGACGAAAACTTGCGTTGAATTAATGAAACATGTTTATAGTTACATGAAATAAATTTAATATCTCACCAAGAATCTCATATTAGCTCTCTAGATACGCTACCAATAACCACCAATGGGTGACTGATACACTTTTCACCCAATGTATCCTTTTTATACAATCGACAATAATTGTTTGTTGTCTATACTCCCCCGGACAATATCGGAGAACGTAACTGCGTGGGGTTACGTAGAATTTAAACTAGATATGTAAATATTATTTTGATTATGCTGTTATGTTTACTATTACTTTAGTAACGTTCACATCGAAAACATTTCTTCATCTTTGGGAGGTGGTCTAGATTCCTCTGTCAGATAAGACATGTTGCTGTATTTAGAACACTTCGGCAAGGAATGATGCGCTTGATCTGCTGGTATTTCAATGAAGGTTCTCTGAAGAAGTAGTATTTTATAGCATAACCAGTCTGAAGATGGCCTAGGCTAAAACCAGTTAAGGTCAGAAAGATGGCCTAGGCCAGTGGTTTTCAACATGTGGAACGCGTACCCCTGGGGGTAAGCGAAGCAAAAATTGGGGGTAAGCAATATCGTAGCACGAATGTAGGTTTTGCACCGCTGCTCAAGGTTTTCAAATTTCGGTGGTTTAGGCTCGGTGGTTTGGCAACCCGAATGCTGAACCAGACTTTAGGCTCTACCTATGTGAAATTGAGATAAAAATTGTAAAATTTTACTTTGCAAAGCAAGCTCAAGGGTCTCACTTGACTGACTGTATGTTTATATTGTATGATTGATTATACAGGTTGTAACAGAGAATACTTGAGAAACTTTGGTTCTAAATATTTTTTTGTGTTAAAAAATTCATCCTCTAAATGTACTTTCTGAGTTTAGAGTTGTGTATGGAAAACATGAATATTTTTTCGTCGAAATATGTGAAACAAAATTTGTTCAATGTCGTATCACTGGCTAAAAATGTCTGAAGTCGTGTTACATAATATTGCATTAATTGTATTTATATGACTTTTTTATGTTTGTGAATCGGGGGGTATTTCATCTTTGAATATGCTGTGAGGGGGGTCTTTTGGAGGAGAAGAAGGAGTGAACATGGGTCTTGAAGATACCTATGTTCACTCCTTCCTCTCTTAGGCATTTTACCTTTTGTAAAATATACCTTATATGTTGTAAAATAGTTGAATAGCATAGAATATTAGTAAAACAGTTGTAAAATATAACTTATATATTGTAAAATAGTTGAATAGTATAGAATAGTAGTAACCCAGTTGTAAAATATACCTTATATGTTGTAAAATAGTTGAATAGCATAGAATAGTAGTAGTAAACCAGTTGTAAAATAGTTGAATAGTATAGAACAGTAGTAAACCAGTTGTAAAATTTACCTTTTATGTTGTAAAATAGTTGAATAATATAGAATAGTAGTAACCCAGTTGTAAAATATACCTTATATGTTGTAAAATAGTTGAATAGCATAGAGTAGTAGTAGTAAACCAGTTGTAAAATAGTTGAATAGTATAGAACAGTAGTAAACCAGTTGTAAAATTTACCTTTTATGTTGTAAAATAGTTGAATAGTATAGAATAGTAGTAACCCAGTTGTAAAATATACCTTATATGTTGTAAAATAGTTGAATAGCATAGAATAGTAGTAGTAAACCAGTTGTAAAATAGTTGAATAGTATAGAACAGTAGTAAACCAGTTGTAAAATTTACCTTTTATGATGTAAAATAGTTGAATAGGAGTAAACTAGTTGTAAAATATACCTTATATTATGTTATGTGAAAACGTAAAATGTATATCCACCCTCTTCCACCTTTCTTAAATACAGCGCATTCTTTTCAGGTAGTATTGGCAAGCCCGCTCTCTATGAAATGAGGGTTAAGAGAAAAGAACTACATATTTAAAATAATACAAAATTAATAATAATCCAAGTTGTCATCATTTTACAGTTAATGATGTTTATACGCTTCGCCTACCTGTGTCACTAATTCAAAATACTGAAATAATTCAATATTAAATAAATTATATTTTTTAAATTAGAATACTACGATCACCTGACCTCAACTAACCATAATAATTTATTTTTTTATAATATTTCCTAGGTTATATTCTCATACGCATTTCTGATTAGAATTTCAAAAAAATATATTTTTGGCATCGTAAATTGATGATTCCGCCTTGTGTGCGGTGCCGAGTTCCTCAGAGCATCTTCCATTGAAATATCGGTAGAACATGGAGAGCATTTCCACCCAACGCCTGTGCTCTAAAGATTTCAATCCGTTTGTTAAGATGGGAATCTATCAAACGGACCTCCCATTTCTGCACAGATTCGAGGGTTTTTTCAGGTACTTTGGGGCTCGAGACCAGAGGTGGCTGCCAAATTAAAGCGTGGGCGTTATGTAATAATAAGAGTATTACAAAATTACAAATGAAACATGTATGTCATTACACGTGAACACAATGTAGATACATGGAGGGTAGGGCGTACAGCAAATTTTGTAGTAAGAGTCAAGGGGTACGCGGGCTCAAAAAGGTTGACAATTGATGGTCTAGGCTAAAACCGGTTAAGGTCAGAAATAAATTAAGTGAAAAAGTTTTAAATGGTTTTAATATATATTATTTTATAGCATAGCCGGAAATACGCCAATGCTGACATTTATCATATTAATTATAATATTTATCGTAAGTTTTTACTTGTTTTTGTGCTCATCCGTCCGTTGAATAATTTGCCTTCTTCTGTGTTCCTCCCTTCCACAGCATGGGTTTCTTCAAAAACTCATGTATATTCCTTCGTTTCCTTAAAAATGCCCTCCACATAGTATCCACAAAGATAATACAGGCCCAGATCGAAAAACCTTAAAGATTTGTTATGCGGAGATGTCAAAAATTTTTAATTCATAAAACTAGTGGAGCTTAGAACCTGGAATTCTCAACTCTGCGCAGTGATATGAAAATATATTGGTGATAAAATTAATCTGATTTGGTGGGCAGCAGATAAAGGCAAGATAGCATCCTAGAAATGAATAGAATGGACGATATGTACCATTTCGTACGTGATCGTCTTGAATGGAATACCAACTTAGTACATTTACATATACAATAAGAATAAGCTGTATCACATTTAAAACATCGATGTGATAATTAACACGAACCTCGCTAAATTAAAAAAATAGCATTCGATCGAATGTCAAGTGCACCAATAACTTAATATTTTTTTTATTTGTTTTAGCTCATTACATTGAATATAAGTAGGACATTTTCCTCTTTTGCTTTTAGCAGTTCGAATTTGAATAAAATCACTTCCATAAAGATATTATTGATATCCATTAGAATTTAAATGTAAACTTTGAAAATATTTCATAAATCACTTTTTTTTGATTTAAGTAAAAAGATGCACTATATCAGAATTGTTTATATTATTGTGTATATTGTTGTGTATTTTTCATATGTCCATTATGGTCTTAAATTTCAATGTCGCTATTTTATTGGTCAATGATAAACATTATTAACACTGTCATATATGAATTTATGAATACTGTTTATAACGCTAATAAATAAAATTATTTAGAGTAAAAATATTAATGTAATTTTAGTCTCCGGCAACTTTTTTTTTTAATTAAATGAAACAAATAACTTTGTGTACAGCACTATATAATCACAGTTATCGACATGTTTCCAAACCGATGTTCGTCAGCAAATTAAGAACAATATTGATAATAATATAACATGTCGATATATTGATAATAATATACAAAGTTATTTGTTTCATTTAATTAAAAATGACGCCAAAAAGTGATTTTGCGAAGTTTGAAGACGAAGTTTTTTTTCATCTTAAAACTTAAAAAATCGGGTATTGGACACACGGAAAAAATGTTATTCTAAAATACGATCATTTTATTCGTAAAAACGGTTAAAAACGGGACTGAAATTCTTTCGAACAAATTAACAGGATTTCAATTTTTACTGGCGGGAACCTGGAAGAATAATTTGTTGGTAAACGTAATTTCGTACGTATACCAACAAATTATTCTTACATTTTCCCACCAATAAACATTGAAACACTATTAATTTGTTCGTAAGAAATTCAGTCTCGCTTTTAACCGTTTTCACGAATAAAATGATTGTATTTTAGAATTAAATTTTTCTCCGAGCAGGTAGGGTCGGATTAAGGGTTTGGGAGGTTATTCGACTGAGAGACTAGTGGCATGTGAAATAAGTTTTTTTCTTTGATCTTAAAAGAAAAAAAACAACAAGTAAAATAAGTGAAGTACTTCCCTACATACTCTGTATGTTTTAATATTGAACAACGGTCATTGCCGCGACAGTTTTATTTACTTATATTTCAGAATTCATAAATATTTTATTAAGGAATTTTTCATTATCTGCTAATTATAGTTATTTTGTTTTACCTTATTTATTTTATAGTAATTACGACGGCGATTTCGCCATCTGAATTTAATATAGATTCACACTATTGTGATTGCACTGACAGACGATATATTATGAAAAAAAAAATTGTGCCTTTAAAAACAAACGTATTTAAAAACAAAATGGAAAAACGTATCTCCTCACAGCTTTACAAGTCTGTTTTTCCAAGCTTTATTTAGAATTACCATAATATTGTAATTTAATGAAATTCTAGAGATAATTCATTTTAATTTAAATGTCACGTAGTTGACCGTAATTCCTCAAATATCACGTCTTTTAACAATGTCTGTATCAGATTTGGCGATTTGCTTGCATCTCCGAAAGTAAGTTGCTGCTACTGTAGCGAAAAGTCTATCCCACATTTCAAACAAGTTATTTGAGCCGGACTGCTTGGATGCAATTTCTCTAAGTGCATTCGTCGCACTCGGCATAGAGATTAAAATTTGAAATAATTTGGGCTTTCATAAACTTTCTTTTTTCGTTGTTTGTAGCGAATGTTGTTCAGGTGATTATGTACGATGGTGACTTGTTAATCTTGCCTCGTCGAAAAAAAATAATATATATACTATAAAAACAGCTGAGAGTTATAATTGTGCATTTGGTTGGTTTACAAGAATTGCCATTGTCCAATAACTTATAGCTTTTCTGTGCCTATGTGATAAATTCCGTGCACTTTTTTACGCTCTGAAAGTCCAGACTTCTGCCGATCAGAACGCTCCAATCAACAGAGCGGCTCAACTGCATAGGGGATACTACATTTTAACCCTAGAGAAAATATTTTTTTACATAAAATAGATATCAACTATTAGCGTGTCGGTACTTTTTTTTTTTTAATAAGTTACTTCTTATAGAAGTTATGACCTTCCAAAAATCAATAAACTTGACTGGTTTAAATGCTGTCCAAAGACGTTCAGTATACAAACTAGACAATGTTTTTAAAAAAAAAGCAAAACTTACAGACATAGAATAGTTTTTTTATCTAGTTGGGAAAAAACATTGAGAATCGGTCCACTTTTAGAGGAGAAAAGTGGGGAATACAAAATCTCGATTTTGACGATTTAAGTTAGGTATTGTAGCCCGTGGTGCATTTGTCCCTTTCCCTCAATATCCGGTGGAATAAGAGCAACAGTGACAGCAACAATTTATTAAAAATCTATTATTAAAATTTCTCGACTACCGGGTTTCATCTTAACGATTTTGCATTGACCAACGACATTTTCAACATCACTTACAGACCGTTCAACATCTTTTGGCACATGTTACACGTCACAAAATAGTAAAACTGCCACCAAGATCTTGATATTTATATTTACATTTATATATACCTCAAATTTGCTTACCCAACTGAAGATTTTTTTGTTTACAGTTTTCTGAGTTTTTCATACAAAAAAAGAAAAAATTCATTCTCGTAAATTTATCTCATTTATGCCGTATTTTATGAAATTAGAACTTTCTTATTATTAGACCTCGGACTCTCGATGGGGATTTTGATTTATTGCTTGAAAAGTGCCTGGCGCATGGCCGCACTAAAAATTAATTAACCAATATATTTTTTTTCCGCACATTTGTCGGAAGATCTAATGCAACTGACCTGATTTTAATAAGTGAAAGGTGAGTGAAAAGGACTTACATATACTTGTGCATGTGTATACGTCAGTTTATGCCTTCTTAAAGTAAAGGTCGCGGTCTCATAATATTAGCATTTGGGACATCGAATTACCGGTAAAAATTAACAGTCATATCCCCCCCCCCCCTCCTCACCCCGAGTGGCCCAACAAAGCTCAGCAATATCTTTTTGGCCCACCAAACGATTTGGGTTGAGCACCCCTGTTCTAAGTAATATATCGGTAATAGGTATAACTGTTGAATGAAAAATTTGACAAAATAAATTAATAAATAAATAACGTACGATGTATTGCATAAAAGTTTTAATAAAAGTTATTTACAAAATTTTGCTTGCTTGCAATGTGACGCATTGGAAACTACCGGAATCGATTTGAATCCACGACAATTTACGGTACAAATTATCGCACACCGGAACCAGTTTGAAAATGTCATGAGGAAGAGTGAATGTAGGTGAATGAGAAATGTAAGGAGAAAGGTGAGTCTGGATAAACGGATCTAGTTATCGAACAAAATTAAGGCATTCGAAATATCTGCTTCCGGAATTAAGAGGAAACCCGGTCGCTGAGAAATTTCAACAATAAGTTTTTTTACCTAACTGTTGCTATTCTGTTGCTCTTACTCCCCCAAATACTGAGCGAAAGGAACAACTGTACATAAGGCTGATAACAACTAAATAAAATCATCAAAATCGATGGTTTGTATTCCCCGTTTTTCTCCTATAAAACTGAACCGAATTCAAAGATTTTTTTTATTAAGTGTAATAGGAAAAAAATGTATGTCTGTACGTTTTGCTTTTTGTTAAAAATACATTGTCTTGTTTGTATACTAAACGTCTGTTGATGGCATTCAAACCACGCAATTTTAACGATTTTTGGTTACCTATAATAAGTAACTTATCGAATAAATCAAAACTTACCAACACGCTAGTGGTCGATATCTATGTATATTAAAAAAAATGGTAGCAGTAGTGCCAAAATCCAGAGAGGAAATTGGGGAATTCGTAAAAAAATTAAATTATTAAAACCAACACCTCTGCCATAGGTCACCCCAAGTGGTTCGCTACGTTTGGTGACTTAGCAGGGTTAATGGGGTAAGGTTTATCTAGGTCTTGGCGGCGGATGATCTAGACACACTGAACCCCAGATTCCTACCCAACCCTCATACCTTTTTCCTTCCCAGAACTTCCTCTCCTTCCTTTCCTTAAAAATAGCCTCCACACAGCATCCCCAAAGACGATATAGGCCCTGAGGGAAATTATTTTCCTCAGGGCGTCCTGTGTGGACCTAATGTAAAAAAAAAATATATGCGAAACGCCGCCCGGTTTTCTCTAAAGCGAAAAACACATTTAATAATAAAGGTTCAATTTCAATACAGAAAACCACGGTGTTTATTTGATTTTAATATTTTTTAAGTACTTATTTTGTCCGCCTCACTAGACAAGGCGACACTGCTCTGAGGCCGGTAAGTAACTTAAGCGTGTTTATGACTCATTGGTGCTTTCATCCACTTCCTATGGAATAATCGTCAGGGGTCGAACACACGATAACCAAGTAAATCCACTAGAAATTGCTCAGAAGTCCATAATTAAGATAATGCATCAGAAAACCAAGACCTTCCCCATCAATTAGTTAGTTCAGGAAACTGAAATTATGGAACTAAGGCGAATCTGCCGTGTCCAATGTCTTAAAATGAATTTTTACTCGTCCTAAAAAATTCACTAAAAACCCAAATCGCTCTAGCCAGAGGCATACCACGTACGTATACAGTATACACAGTGGCCAAAAGATACATTAATTATATTGCCACAAAATTGTTCAAGTCCTTACCCAATTCCAACAACATGTGCCAAAACCTTAGCTTAAATAAAAAAATTCAGGAAAAAAATTATTTGGAAGTGAGTAACTTTTTTTCCATTATGTACTATCTACATCTTAATAAATAAAATATGCCGTGTCTTTCTTGGTATTTAGATTTTAAAAAAGTTAAAAAAAAAAATATATATGTATATATATATATATATATATATATATATATATATATATATATATATAGGTTATATATAAAGGAAAAAAAAAACACAAAATCATTTAGGTTCATCACATTATCTCTATAAATGCTGTTTTATATACACATTCTAAATACTCACGCACATTCGCCTTTGTTGGATTATTTTTGTTACTCTCTAATATATTTAATGTTATTAGTTATTATATATGTCCCCGTATGTATGTATGTTTTAAAAAACTTTGCCAAAAAAACTAACTTAACATCACGCCGTTTCTCCGTAAGGGTAATCTAAGAGGACAGACCGCCAAGCAACTTGATCTTGGCACACACTCCTCGCTTCATTCACATTCATGCACCGTTTCGTAGATACCTTTCTGTTATTCTGATACTTGCACGACTCGAGTATTTGATTTACTTGATCACGACGTATTCTGCTTGGGCATCACCGACATTCTACTATTCACATTGCGTCATATTATATTCGCAAATATTAAAAAATAAAATCAATTTTAAAAAATTGAAGTCTCACCCGATCTTTTTGTGTCGTTACTTTTGATGGCATATTTTCAATGTTGCATTGTATGAAATATTTTTAAATGTAATAAATTATTTAACAACGTAATATTTGTTATTTTATGTGTAACACGCCTTCTGAGATCTAATCTAAAGAGATTTAACGAAAGCAGCTATCTTCTAAATATTGAAAAAAAAAAACAAAATTATCTTGCCAATTAATAATAATAATAACTGGATGACTTGTATAGCGCCGTTTTTGTGAAAAATCACCTCAAGGGTGGTGTACAAATTTCAATAATTTCTTCAATCTTACTTCTAACTACACACTAGACAAATATAAAAAACCTATGGCTAAAACAATGGATGCATATCCACCGGTTTTTCGATCAGCGATACCAAACTACATGTACAATAAGGTGGGTCACGAATGTATGGGGAATTTTTTTTTCTTGTTTTGATTTGTCTAATAGTGATAAAAGGGTGTTAAATGAAGATGAAAAGGCGCGTAATTTTTTTGATAATATTTAGATAACATCTTCTTCCTCCGGATTGACTTTGAAATTTCACATATTAGAGAAAAACCCACCCTTGTTAAATCTTAAAAAAATGTTAGAAAAATAAGTAAAAATGAGCTATTTTTCAATAAAACGCAACATAAAGAGAATATTTCAAATTATTTATTAAAAACATATATGAATATAATTCAAACTATCTCAAGGTAGTGAATTCAAATACCAGCAAAATCCTTCTTACTCTCAAATTTCGGCATTATTTTGCGAGACTCAATCTTCATCTTAATAAGACCTTCTCTTGCATACTTCGTACATAAAGTAATCAAGCCTTCAATAACAGTCGTTAAACCTCTTTCAACTGCTTGAGTATGACATGGCAGTCGCAGAAGAGGCAATCTACCATCTCCCCCTTGAGCTACAAATAATTGAAGATCTTCATCCGATATATTCTTCAGTATTGGGGGTTCGGTTACATTTTTCTTCCAAATAATATGATGCATCGAGGTTTATGTTTGGAAGTTCAAACAGCCCTGTTTTACTTAATTTCTTACTGCGTGCTTTTAGAACACGACGCGCAGCTAATTCTCGGATATGCTTGTGAGGGTCTGTCAACATTGCAAGCAAATAAATTTTCGGGGTGTGCGAAGTAACTGTTTCTTTCTAAAACTGAATCAATTATAGTTTTTAGTTCAGCTGATAAGTATCTAGGCGCTGAGATTAACTACCACAGGTGACGTGCTCCATCTTTACAGGTGGAATGAGTTTTAATGCTGAACCAAGCCGGAACATAAACTTTAACAACGTACGTCTCTAAAATAAAAAGATTATCTGAAGGAGCTTCCGTTGAAACATAAAGACAAAGAACTCGGTTAGCACGCGTAAGCTATTTGGCATGAGACATTTTTACATGAGATTTGTGGGATAAATCTTTAGGTAATTCCCCCACCGTAACTGCAGACTCTATTTTAAACAAATATAACTGATCTGTATCCACGTCTTTAGTAAATAATTCATGCAACTCTCCGTCAATTTTCTGAAAATGAACCATAAGCTTTTTTCAGAGTTTTCCAAAGCTAGTCGTATTGTACCTGAATATGTTTGAGGTCCAGATGTCTTACCGTCAAGATGTGCGAAAAAATGCCGAAATAGTAACTCGTTCATGTGAAGCAAGCAAGTTATCCATTGCAATGGTTTATAACTTTCGACGTGTCAGAGTTTGGTGCAATAAAAACTAAATATATTAAGTCTGGCTCTTTTATCAATGAAATATGCTCTTCAATGCGTCATTCTCTGTATTGCGTCCCCTCCCTTTCCTGATAATTAATGTTTTATCTTTCCGGCCATTAAAATACATTGGGGATTTTTATAAAACTATGTGTTGTGCCTTTAATATTTCCTCTTGTTTTCTTTCCTTCTCTGCGAAGTTTACTCTTGTCAATAACTGGAATATTAGACTTGATGTCATACAGAACTGATGAGGCAATGGCTGCCACTGCCTTATCCAACATCCATATATATCACAAGTTTTAGACAGAGTGGAATTATCAATATTGACCGCAGCCTGCTTCTGAAGCGTTTGAGGTATAACATTAGGTTTGAAAACATCTTTACAATCGGATTCATTTGATGCAGAAGACGTGGAAATATCGAGTAGAGAAGTAGTTGACTTACCTATGCTTTTCTTTTTAGACGGGCACAAGGATTTTTGCCTCAAAAGTTTCCCTTTCAACGCAGTTTTCATATGTTTTGTTGAAGCGATATCCACGTTTCGTATTATCATTTTTTGTGTAGTATGTTGGTCAGTAATGAAATTCGATTCATTTACAGGTATTTTTGATCTCTAGGACAGTCACATTTACTGAAATCATTGCATTTGCAAGACGAAATATCAAACAGCACTTTACTTTTGCGGCGGAATTCCTCCATTTTTTCTCCGGTATTAGAGCAATCGGTGCTCCCCCCGCCCTCACCTCACGCCTTCAATAATCGAAACCGGGACTTTTTGTAAATGATTTCGTAAATATATACTACATTAGCTATGGAAAATTACAAAAAATATGATTAAAAAGATTCATAGTAACTTTTATACATACTAGAAATAACCCCTAAAATTTAAATTTTTCAAAATTTTGAAGTGAATCCGGAGGAAGAAGATCGTTTCAGAAAATTTAAAAAATTTAAACACGTCGTTTTGAGCCCATTTGACACCCTTTTATCGCTCTTAGAATTTGAAATTAACATTTTTTTAAAATGACCCACCTTAATGTACAATGCATCTGAACAACTAGCGCGGTGCTGCCTAAAAATGTACATGTACTGGTTTTTTTTTTTTTTTTTTTTTTTCTTTTTATGAAAATGTACAGGACCATACTTACCTGGTAGGTCACCAAGCATCAAACATGTTCTACCACTGCCAGTCAGTTATAAGTCAGGTCTGAAAGAATTAGTCGTTATTTTTCTTTTTTTTAATGGTAACAAGAATTTTTATATAGGTAATAAAATTTTTATTAGCGGAATCATCGTTGAACACCATCGATATAACAAACGAATTAAACCGCTCTGTTGGCATAATAAGTTGAAACAAAAAGAGGTGAATGGCTTAACTTACCCCCATTTCGATGGCTGTTATTCCGACAGTCGTGTAGTCAAACTCACCGTATCTTACGACATCTGACATCGCTTGTTAACTGCTATCAGACAGTTCAAAACCTGATTAATTTACTCGCACTTCCAATAATTATAATTAGTCTGCGAGAGAAAACATACATCATTTTGTGTCAGACGGTTTAATAAAATTGTTTCCGGGTGCTTTTAGCTCCTTAATTATAATAATTATATCACAGAGACATTTTTTAAGATCAATTATAAAAATGTACTAGTTATAAAACTAGAAAGTAACAAAAAATTATTATTAATTTTGATAAAATTATTTGGCCAATTTTTTTTCCACCGGTAAGTGGAAAATAAAACTGTTTTTTTTTAAATAAGAAAAACTCTCTTGTGAAGGTTATTCCCATCAATGTAATATATCATTGAAGAAGAAGATAACAATAATAATCTAAATTAAAATATGAAAATGAACAATACACAGAAAAATAACAAAACATAATGGTCGCAACTGGGACTCGAACCCAGATCTCACGTCTTACCGGGACGGCGCTCTATCAATTCAGCCTTTGCGTCCGATTATAAAACCACCGTATTGTAGACTGTTTATATAATTTATTCCTTTGAATTTTAATATGGAGATATTTAATGTAGGTTCAGACTGGACGACGTACGTACCCATCGCTACGCCAAACAATGCTTAGCAACCCATACATTTTCTATGAAAATGGCCACAGACATCGCACGTCGCGATGCGTGTGGCCAATGTGATTCTAAAACATAAATTTTCATTGAAAATCTATGGTTGCTAAGTAGCCCAGATATTGTTAGGCGTAGCGATGCATACGTACGTCGACCCAGTCTGAATCTACCATTACACTGCTTACACTATTGAACTATTTTATTCCATAAGTTTACGGTTCATAAAAAAAAATATTGAAAAATCGTTAAATTTATAAACGCGTGAATTCTGTCGATTATTTACTTTAAATTTGCCGTTCGTGGTACCTATGAGGAGCAATATGAAATATTATGACTTTTGTGTGTTATGTATTGTCCTAACTGATGATCATAGATATGCATTTAAATTCTAACATACTATTTTTATAATATGCAAGAACCTGATCAAAGATTTGTAAGAAAAATATTTAAATAATTTCGGTTCGCGGAATGTCATAAAAAAATAAACGCGAAACATCTCTTGTTAAAGCGTGAAACTATTAAGTTAGCTTTAGGATTATTTGAAGACTAACGCGCGGAGACTTCTTACTACTATTATAAACGCGAAAGTTTATATGGATGTATGTATGTTTGTTACCCTTTCACGCAAAAACTACTGAATGGATTTTAATGAAGCTTTACAATAATATAGCTCATAAGTCAAAATAACATATAGGCTTTATAAAGCTGGATATTTCCAATATATTATATAAGATGATTATTGTTTAATAGAAAATGTTAAAATTTGAGAATGACATTTTGCAAAACAATAAAATTTTCATTTAAATCAAAAATCTATTTTAGAAAATTAGTGAATTTATTTGAAGTACTCGCCTAATACTTTGAATCAAATCAAAAAATATAAATAAATAAGTTAAGAATTTTGGTATAAACACAGATGGGACCTAGGAAAATAAAATAGGCTAATAGAAGTACCAATCCTGCGCAGACGAAGTCGCGGGCAGAAGCTTGTTTGCAATAATTCCAAAAAATGTTTTAAAATTTCTTTTCAAATTGGCCACATTTTGGTCAACGGAAATTCGTGGGAGTTTGTAAATTGGCAAAAATGTGACCAAAAATGCATCAGTGGTATTTACGCGCTATCTATTACTTACGCAGTTTACATGTATCACATTGTAGATGATGTTTTATACTATAAGTTATACAGAAAGGAATTATTGATTCAAATAGTCAAGCCTTGCCACAAAGTAGAAAGTATATAGTAATGATTTTTTTAAATAAAAATATGGTAGTAATCTAAATAGTCATATAAAACTTTGGAGACCTCTGATAGACAAATAATTATTTAAAAAAAACTTCATACTTAGATTGATCTGCCTACATGCATTGCATACATCCAGTGGCGGTTCGTGGTCTTTTTAACGGGGGTTCAGAAATTCAAGAGAAGATATTTTGTCTAATCAAATTTAACTCTTGTCACACAAATTAAATAAATGTTGCGGAGAAACACAAATAAAGGTGGCCACGAAATAAAATTAGCTTTTATCACTTACACAAAAAATCCATTATACACGTATACAAAAAATAATTATATTTAATTTCCAAACTTTTTTCATAAGCATTAGCGTTTTTTTATATAACACTGTATTCCGTCATTGTGTAAAAAAATTAGGACAAAATATTCGCGACAACCGATAAACGCAACCACTTTCAATTTGAAAGCCGAAACAATACTAGGGAAGCTCAACACAAAATTGCATAACTAGCGACGTTGTTTGCCGAAACTTTAGTAAATGTACTCGTAAATAAGGGATATAACGACTTATCTATAAAAAATACGAAAACAGAAGTCAAAATCGGTCCACTTCAATAGTAGATTTACAAATGCCATTAGTAAACGGTTGGAGATATGCAGAAATAAGAAAATAAAAATGTACAAAAATGACTATAAAGTTAAATACCATAATATATAACATTTAACTTGCATCCGTCGTGCAAAAGTCGACCGTCAGCCGGTCATCCTGCGACAATCTCGGGCTTCGTTTCGGCGAGACTCGTCAAAGTTCGGAGGTTACGTAACATCTTGACTCGTGAGCAGCGCACCAAGCTGGGTAGTTTTGTCCATTCTACCGCAACGGCGATTCGTATCGGCTATGATTTTTTCGTATGGACAAATGTGTGCGGATCGCAACGCGCACAAAATGGGAATAGATAGGTACCGTATTTTTCGGTGGCGCGAGTTTTAAAGACGGAATTTTAATGTCGAGCTATCTGTGATGCGCTTATATTACTATACAACAAGATTGTTTTATTTTATCATCTTTTTAATGGGGGTTCACCGCACAACCGCACTTTAGAGAAAACCGCCACTGCATACATCATTATATTACCTATATTGTACACACTGTACACCTCCTGTACAAAGTGCGAACTTTCGTTTTCTTTGCCGCGATAGTCGTCTCGCCAAACGCGTCTTCCACTCCGCTACAGATCTGATACTCTGATAAATCAGGTTTCTCGATCACTATTTTTTGTACGATATCGTCCGTGATTACTATGATCAGGGACGTCGCTTCATTACGCGCAATGTGTGCGGTGTACACGGGCGGTCGAAGTTAGGGAGAATTCATTCATTCTTCTATCTTGAATGAAGTTCCTGCAGCTTATTATTTTTTTAATGTTAATATTACACAATTAGCCGGATTTGCAATTCTTTATTCGTAGCCGAGGAACTTAGCCAATAAATTATTTTAAAGAAATCAACAAGTCATAAGTCAAGATATTGTATTTTCATAGAAAAGATTATTTATTTTTTTAAACCATAGTACAGTTAAGAAATCTTCACCAACATTTTTGGAAGTATTCATAGATATGAAAAAATATTATCCACTTTCTTTTCACGGGTATGTCTGAATCCAAATTGAATAATATTTATTTTAATAAAAAGGTATATCAAATATCTAGTACGAAAATCTGCTACTTTATTTGCCTTTAAAGAAATCAATTATTTAGAGGTTTTTTTGGAAGTTTTTTGTGATTTTATTATAGGTTTGGTAGGCGGGTATGGGTACCGCCGCCCAGGAACCATTTATTGGATAACCAACACCTCTACCATAGGTCACCCTAAGTGGTTCGCTACGTTTGGTGACTAAGCAGAGGTGCCCGAGTTCATAGGGTAGGTTTGGCCGGGTCTTGCGGCTAATGCGTCTGCCCACCAATTGCGTTGCAGGCCAGATCGGGAGAGACTGGTCGAGGGAGGCCTTTCGATTTCTCCAGCAGGGCTTTCTCGGAACGCGGGAGGGATGGAATCATTCGTCCGTCACTCCTGGACACACTCTGACACTCAGATTCCTACCGACCCCTCATACCTTTTTTCCACCCAGAACATCCTCTCCTTCCTTTCTTAATAAGAACCCTCCACAAAGCATACCCAAAGGTGACATAGGCCCTGAGGGGAATTATTTTTTTCAGGGCCTCCTGTGTGGAGCTATTGTAAAAAAACGGCATTAAAAAAGTTATTTTGCCTGATTTTGTATGGAAATATTATAAAATATGTGATTAAAAAAAGGAGTTTGAGGGTCGTAAATTTAAATTACTATTGACCGATTTTGGTTTTAATACAAATTTGTTTTAAGGCTGATGTAAGCGTAATGAGTAAAATTAAGAAAGGAACCCTCAGATGGTTTGGGCATGTAGAGCGAATGAACAAAGAAAGGAGCGTAAGGAGAATATATGATGCAAGTGTGAATGGTATAAGAAGTAGGGGACGTCCGAGAAAGACATGGCACGATCAAGTGAATCAGATACTTGAGTCGGGCCATGTCAAGAGTCAGAAAAATAGAAGAGTATGTATGAGCCGATGTATGAATGTGAATGAGGCAAAGAGTGTGTGCCAAGACAGAGGTGTTTAGCGGTCCGTCTTCTCTGCCTTCCCCTGCGGGGAAACGGCGTGATGGTAAGTTAGTTAGTTTTACAAATTTGTCGTATATAAATTAAAATTTCTACACAAGAAAAGGCTTTCCCTATGTTTTTTTTAATATTTAATTTTCATTATGTTCACACAGTAAAATAGGCCAAGCTTTTTTAATAATTATAAATAACTCACAAAAATGCCAAAGTTGCCACTAAAAGTGTGCAAATCTGAATGATTTAATGGCGTATATTTTATAATTTCAAACATAAATAAATAAAGTATATAACCGTAATATTCATTAGCTGTATCTTTTTATTTAAAAACAAAAAAAATATTTTACTTGTTTGGGTATTTTGGCATCAAATTCAAAATTAAGTTTTGTCTGAAAAAGGCCGCACAGCCGTTCCTCATAACAACAGGTCTATTATGTAGATATTATAAATAATCGTAATAACAAAAATATATAAAGAGAGGATCAGTAAGATGGTTTGAAGAATTCGTTTTCGTTTGACGCAAATTCTTTTGCCTTTTTTATTGAAGGTTTTGATTCATGTTTAATATGTGGAACATTTATTATAAAAAAGTAAAAATTAATGTAACAACAAAATTCCACAAAGGCAAAACCTTTGCGTGGGTATTATGGAAATACGATCACATTTCTATACTTTTCGTATTTAAGGTACAAGGTCCTTTTACGTAAAGGCATTAATAAATGTATCTTCGTGATATTTATACATTGTTGCCACGCCACGATTTCAGCAGCTGTTTAACTCAATTTTATAACTCTGATTAACTATGTAATATTGCGTTATTGGGGTGACGTTGTTTATCGTTTACAGTCGTAATTTTTACTCATCGTAATGTTTCAAAGACAATAATTATTTCAAAGGCTAAGATGTGTTCTACTTGCAGTATTTATAAAGCAACTAATATATATCTTATCGATTACATTTTCAAACCAAAAATAACTATACATAATTTTGCAATGCTTCGGATAGTTTGCTAGTCTGTAGTTAGTAATAAGAAGTAAAAAATATTTTTTTACAAAAACAAATATACAAATAAACCAATTATTATAATTTTTTATTTATTTATTCTTAATATATTTATATTACAAAGGTATAGTATATTGTCCTCCACGCTAGGAGTTCACCTGAGTTATAAAGGACATGTTAAAATTGTAAATTATAATTTTTACATGGTGAAAAAAACAGTGGGCTAAGCCACAGTATATATAACAAGAGAAACAATAAATATAAAAGTTAAAATATAGAATCGATTTGTACATAGTGTCAACAAAGTAGATATTATAAAAATATAATATTATTCATTAACGATTGTATTTGTACTTTCGTCCTGTTTATCTTTAAAAGAGCAATGCCTTTTTCTTTGATCTTACGTTGTACTCGGGGTAGCGAGCAGTTTCTATTAAGGGGTGAATTTCACTGAGGGCGATCTGGTTGGATTCTGGACTGTCACCACCCTGTGCCACATACTTCAAGAGGCTGCAAAATAATTTTTAATCATATAATGATATTTTTTTTTTAGATTTTCACGGCCAAAAGCATTTTCGTTATTTGTTTTTGGGGTGTTATGCCGTGTTGTGCTACCTCCTTCTTTAGCCGACGTTTCGGACATCGTTGCAGTATCCATCATCACCATATCTAAGTATACTTTAATAACAATACAAAAGTATAAAACCATTTGTTTATACCTTGATATTGGCTACATTCGCTTCAGATTGGTTTTTTCTAATTCTAGAATTCGCCACAAGATGACACTACTTTCGTTTGGAAATTTCGTTACATTTCTCCGTGGACGGGCCCCAGGCTAACGTAAATACTGCGCTTTCACCAAATTTCCCTTTCAAAGTAGTTCACTTTCTTCTGAAATGAAGCTAACGGCACGGTATCGCTTCCAACTAAATAAGCACACACTTAACACTACAAATTCACATCGACGGATCTGCCGGATCTGCCCTGATGATGGACACTGCAACGCTGTCCAAAACGTCGGCTAAAGAAGGAGGTAGCACAACACGGCATAACACCCCAAAAACAAACAACGAAAATATAATGATATTGTTTTTCCAACAGGTTTTTGCATATACATCATAAATGCGGTGGTGATTGGGCATGGATCCAGATTTGGTTCATAATTTAAGTTTCTTAAAAGATATTATTTATATATATTTTTTTAATTATTGTTTATTTATGACACACCTCACAATAATGCTTCTGTATATACGGTGAAAAGACAGGGGTAAAATCAAATTATAAAATAAATCGCCACCGGTTGGGTGGCGACATGACGCGGTTTAAGTCTATCTACATATTATGAAGAAAGAAAATAGATGCCGGTAGTTCGTACAGCACTAACTAAACTTAACTAAATTAAATGAAAAATGTATTACTTTCCTCGATATAATGTAATTCGTATGGATTAAATTGTTAGTAATAAGGTCCCTACTTCATCAATATTGCGTTTTAAAAATGATTTTCACGAAGTTAGTTATTCCGTTGCCGCGAACTTGCTGGAAGAAAAATTTGCTCCACGCAGACCAACAAAATGCTTAAACCAACGAATGAATATTTTTTTAACGTGTTTTTGTAAACCAATATTTATTAATTTTCAACTTCATGATGGGCTTTTACATAATAAGTGTATAATACAGATATATATATATATATATATATATATATATATATATATATATGTAATACATTGTTTAAATAAGAAAGATAAACTCATAGCAATGAACATTATAAAAATGGTAGGTATAAAGGTAAGTAAAAAAATTATATTAAAACAAAATAGAAAAAATAAAAACAAATTAAACTGAAACATGTTTTTAAATTGCAGATGGCAGAAAAATAATAATACAGTGCAGGTTAATATAAGAAATTTACAGGTGAGTAATAGGTACATGAAGAAGTTCACAAGATAGATAAAAAAAGAGAGTACCTAATAAGTTTTTCAATATTGATATATAAAAAGAATACAAAAATATATGCAACAGCTCCTACATTATAAAAATATGCTACATAAAAGTATCATTAAATAACAGTGACTCATATTAAACATGTTCCCATATTTGCTGATGAAATAAAAATATATAAAATCATAAAAAATATATACAACTGCTTGTCCCTACAATTCAATTTTATAAATTTGCAGAATGATGTACCATCAACAAATTTACACTTAACATTAAAAAATGTCAAATCATGAATTTCTTCAGAATAAAAAAACCCTTTCAAATATAGTTATTCACTTAACAACCACAGTTTATTGTCAGTACCTGTAATAAGGAACCTCGGAATAACCTTCGATACTAAACTCCTATTTACTGATCACATTGATATCATTACTAATAAAGCAATGAAAATGCTAGGCTTCATTATAAGAATATGTAAAGATTTCAAAAATATCCATACATTTAAAATATATATACAACTAGAAGTCATTTGGAATATAATTCCCCCATATGGAACCCTTTCTACAAAAGCAGTGCAAATTCCATTTGAGAATCCAACACAAATTTCTCAGATCAATTAATTTTTAAATTAGGAAGTATGATTCTCTATTACAAAAAAAGCGACTCTCATCGTTAATAGATAGAAGAATTCTTAATGATCTTATTTTTTTATTTAAAATAAACAATAACTGGTTTGACTCCCCTAAATTGGTCTCTTTAATACATCATCATATACCTTGTAGACCAACTCGACTCCAAACACCTTTTCATTGTAATAATTCTGGGAGCACGGCAGACCAAAAATCAACAATACATCGCTTGCATACTTTTGGCAATAAATACGGTAACCGACGAGTTCACCGAAAATCAATTTATTGAAAGCAAATTTATCGACCAACGAGAGGTTAGGTTAGGTTAAGTTAGGTGGGTTAGGTTAGGTTAGGTTAGGTTAGGTTTGGTTAGGTTCGGTTAGGTTAGGTATTCGAAAAAAGTTCAAACAAAATTCGTATTCGGTGAACTCGTTTTCGATGAACTCGCCGTGAACCAATAAATAATACCTATGCTAAAATCGATCACGCCGGTAATCTGGCCTCGTACAAAAGATGCATCAAACAACCAAACAAAGTTTGTAGTACCATGTAAACATAATAATTTAAAAAATATATATATTCCTTTTCAACGCCCTTACGGGCTTTTACATAGTAAGTGTAAGATATATTATGATATATAAAGAGACATATGCTTACCAGTACTTGCACTCTAAAATTATTAATTCATTAGAAATCATAATCCTATAAAATTTATTGTATAGGTTAATATTTATAATCCATTAGACCTACTTATTAATTGTTATTATTTTATTTTTATTTTCTTTGCTACTTTGAGGATTTCTTACTTTTTATAATTTATATTTAAATCTTTGTACCTATTTTTTAATGATATCTTATATTTTTTGTATTTCTTGGGCATTAACTATGTAACAATTTCTAGACATTTTGTTTTGAAGAGTTTTAATTTTCAATGTACTATCGTTAATTAAATTTTAATTTTTATGCTACCGGTTTCGACACATCCGTGTCATTCACTAGCAAACTTAAAACTAAACTTAAAATTTAAAACAAGTACAGAAATGAATTAGATGTTATTAGGTGGGGGTGGTCATTTCTGTACTTGTTTTAAATTTTAAGTTTAGTTTTAAGTTTGCTAGTGAATGACACGGATGTGTCGAAACCGGTAGCATAAAAATTAAAATTTAAGTAACGATAGTACATTGAAAATTAAAACTCTTCAAAACAAGATATCTTATATTTCTACATTTTTATATTTTTACTTTTTTTATTTATTTTTTATAATTTCATTCTCACTTTTAACTTTTTATGTTTGCTTAATACTTCATAGTTTGTACTTTTTACTTTACAAAATATACTTATACTTAATACCATATTGTTCTCTTTATATTTATATTTTACCTTTAACTACTACTTATAACCTTACTTACGATTTACTTTTTACCTTTTTTTTCTTATATTTAACATACATTTATACTGTTATTCCTCATGTTGTTGTACTATTTATATGTTATGTCAATTATGTCAATAACACATGTTGTGCCGTATATGTGTAAATAAATAAATACGTCGATATTTGAAGTGAATTCGTCTCCAAGTGTGTGAAAGTGAAATAGGTGGACAGATGGATGTATGTAATAGTTTTTTCCCGGAATTATTGCTGCAGAATAATATATTTTGCCTAGTTGCTTGATTAGGTACCTTGAACTCGATGAGATGCAGGAGTACACAACAGTATAATTATTTAGAGTGAATAATTTTAAACAAAAAAGTTAAATAACTAATTTTTCTTCTGTTTTCAAAGGAATAGAAGAAGAACAATCAGCTGTCATTGTAGCATTGTAGCATTGTAGCAACTAGTAGTGCGAGTCGCGAGTCACTGCCTGCGTTACCATTGACACTGGATTTTTTTTAAACTGTATAGTATGCGGGCCATCACATTGGCATACACTGGATAGCGAGCTTAGTTGCAAACTGTTTTTTTTCAGTTGCCTCGTCATCGGACGCAATAAGCTTACCTAAGACAAAAAAAATAAAGTACCTACATTCTAGTGATTTCACAAGTTTGGTGATACCGTTACCTGGCCAGATAAGGTATCGTTTGAAAAGATTCGAAAGTAGAAAATTAGTTTAAAAAACAAACTGTCCAAACAAAACAACGTAAAACAAAAATATATTAGTTCTGTTACGAAAAAGACGCGCTTTCAAATTGGTTGTGAATTTATAATTTTTTGTGCGTTTTTTTTTCTTATTTGGATAACATCAATTTCTTAATAGTTTCCCAGCTGGCCGGAAAACTGTTTTCCAATTATTTATCGAAATATTTGTTTTCTGGGATGTCGTTTAAGGAGTGTACGGAACATGGTTTACGTTCTGGAGAAGACGCAATGAGTGACGGTGAAGGAGAGGTATTGCCTTCGACATCTGCGCCTGAAGAAGGCTGCCGTAGAAGGCGCAAAAGATCATGTAGAAGACGCAGAAAGAGATCCTGTAGAAGACGCAAAAAGAGATCCTGCAGAAGACGCAGAAAGCCTAGAAGGAGATCCTGCGGAAGAAGGAGACGCAGGAACCCCAACAGAAGATGTGCCTGCAGGAGTCGTATAACGGGACGTTTCAAGCGGAAACACTGCTGCAAACCTGGAGATATCTCCTGCTTCACAGTCAGGAAGAGACCGAGAAGATGTTAATAATGAAAAATTTTGGGTATCTAAGAATTTAACATTTTTGATGCATATTTATTTCGTCTGTTTTGAAATGTTTTTGTGAATGTTCAGAATGTGCTTTTGTCCTAATATTTAATGTGTATGTCGGTCCGTTTGAATATATGATATTTAAAGACTACTGTGTTCTGATTATTTGGTTTTCTATAATGCCTAATTCATAAGAAGAAGACAATAGATAATTGTGTTACCCCATTTTCCTTAACCTTGACCGAATCCATTGGACCATGATTCAAAACATTGTCCTAGAGATAGACGTGCAGGCTATCCACAGAAAATTGAAGGAGTAACAAACTCGGCTATCGGATCATATTGAAATCACACCAAAAACCATCATAAAGGTAATACTTTAAAAAAATCATCGAATGACTGATTTAAATATTGATAAAAATTCAACATGTTTGACGTACCAAACATACGCCAATTATACGTTAAAATTCTAACAAACCACATTTTGAAAATTAAATAAATTTTCAACAAACACAGATTATCACTAGCCGACTCTCCCGAGCTGGTGGGCAGACGAATCCGCTGCTAAGACCCGGACAAAACTTAAACCATGAACCCGGGCACCCCTGTAAAGTCACCACACTTGGTGGAAATCCACTTGGGTGGCCTGTGGCAGAGGTGTCCAATAAATTTTTCAATAAAACCGGTTATCCAATAAATGGTTCCCGGTTCGGCGGTACCCATACCCGCCTTTCAATTACGATACAAAATGAACGTTTATCAAACAAATGCAATATCAAGAAGCATTTTCAACCAGGTTACTTTTGCGAACGGTCCTACAATTTTGCAATTTAAATGAATTTTTGATTTACTGCTAACTGACTGTTTGCAGTGTCCAAACAAAAATGCAATCTAAATGCATATTGCAATGATGCAGCACACCTTCAATCATGCTACCTCGTTAAAATGGACAGTTTTATTTGAAGTTTAGTCCTTCTCAAAAATGTAAACAATGACAAAATATTTTATATTATTTACGGACAGGAACAATGAAGATTAACAACTTTATTAAAGCAATATTTTTGCCTTTAAATTGTGTTCATTTCAGTTTTAATTAAAAATTATATTTTCAATTTTTCAGTAAAATCAACAACGCAATCTGTATCTCGTAAATGCTACAGGGATCTAGGAACCTCAAAGGGGATTATAAATTTAATTTTGCTCCGAATATTTTAAGAAAATTGAGAATTTTTGTTGGGAAGAAGTAATTACGAAATGTTAACAGGATTTGGTAGCAAAACCGTAAAATGAAATAAGATGTTCATGTTTTTCAGGCCGATTTTGGTTTAAGGCTTGTTATGTATTCAAATGATTCTGTCAGCCATGAATAATAAATTAAATTATTTATTTATTCGCAAAAGTAACCTGGTTGAAAATGCTTCTTGATATTGCATTTGTTTGATAAACGTTCATTTTGTATCGTAATTGAAAGGCGGGTATGGGTACCGCCGAACCGGGAACCATTTATTGGATAACCGGTTTTATTGAAAAATTTATTGGACACCTCTGCCACAGGCCACCCAAGTGGATTTCCACCAAGTGTGGTGACTTTACAGGGGTGCCCGGGTTCATGGTTTAAGTTTTGTCCGGGTCTTAGCAGCGGATTCGTCTGCCCACCAGCTCGGGAGAGTCGGCTAGTGATAATCTGTGTTTGTTGAAAATTTATTTAATTTTCAAAATGTGGTTTGTTAGAATTTTAACGTATAATTGGCGTATGTTTGGTACGTCAAACATGTCAATAAATAAGTTCAGAACTCACCCAAACATCGATATAATTATACACAATAATAAATGTAACAAAACTGTCTGTAATAGTTCATGTAATAAATTAAATCATACAACTGAAATAAAGTACCTCGGTGTAATTGTAGACCAACATATGAAATGGAACAGACACATATGTGAACTTGTTAAGCGCATTAGGAAATGTATTTATATATTTATTAGATTAAGAAATATTCTAAAGGTAAATAATTTAAAAAAGGTGTACTATGCACTAGTACAGTCAGTAATTCAATATGGAATTATTGGATGGGGAGGTGCATATAAAAAAATTGTAAACCCTGTAAATGTGGTTCAAAAACTAATTATTAAAGTCATTTTAAAAAAACCACCTACATTCCCTTCTGCAACATTGTTCAAAATTTTCGAAGTTCCAAAAATTGAAGATCTTTATAAAAAAGACTCAATATTACAAATATTCAAAGATAAGACATTAAAAAATAATAAAGTTAACTCATCATTAAGACGTAAATATAATATCCAAATTACATTATGTTCAACTCAACAAATGCAAAATAATTATGTATATAAAGGGATAACGTACTTCAATAGCCTTCCCGAAGAAGTAAAAAAAATAAGAGAATTAGCATTATTCCAGAAAAAGATCAAACTATTCTTAAAAAACTATATGCAATAAAATCATGTGACATTAATCATATAAATCAAACCATAAAATATTGTATAATGTCTTCCTTAATCTAGTCCTTGATTTTATATTAATTATGGACTAAAAATTGTATATTCTTACATAACTCCTACACCAAGCTCAAGAGCCAGTTCTCTTAATTGGTGTAGAAACCAAAAAATAATGATGTTTTCACCTTTTTGTTATACCTTTTTATTATATTTTGTTTTTATTTAGTTAAACAATGATTAAAATTGTAAAATTGTTGTTTGTAAGAGGTGAAATAAATTGAAAAAAAAAAAAAAAAAAAAAAAAATTTCAAAACCTACCAGAAAATCATTCATTTCATGTTCCCAATTTTTGTTTCGGGTAGGCCAAAAAAAAATCTCTTGTTCCCCGGCAGTGGCGGTTCGTGGTCTTTTTAACGGGGGGTTCAGAAATTAAAGAGAAGATATATTGTCTAATCAAAATTTACTCTTGTCATACAAATTAAATAAAGTTAGTGGAGGGGTACCTAAATAGGTAGGTACTATTGTTTTTAAATAACTTGATACTCCTCGACACAATTATTAAACGACCAAAAAAAGTTTTAGAGGATTTAAATTGTTTAATGGTTTTTACAACTCTCAATGCACGTTGCTAATTATGATTGTTTTTTTCAATAAGAAAAATTGCGTAGAATGTAGAATATAATATAATTAATATTTTAAAACATAAAAAAAAACAAAAAACACAAATAAAAGTGGCACGAAATAAAATGAGCTTTTTTCATTTACACAAAAAATCCATTGTACACGTATACAAAAAATAATTATATTCAATTACCAAACTTTTTTCATAAGCATTAGCGTTATTTTTTGTATATAACACTGTATTCCGTCATTGTGTGAAAAAATTAGGACAGAATATTCGCGACATTCCGATAAATGCAATCACTTTCAATTTGAAAGCCGAAACAATATTGGGAAAGCTCAACACAAAATTGCACAACTAGCGACGTTGTTTGCTGAAACTTTAGTAAATGTACTCGTAACTAAGGGATATAACGACTTATCTATAAAAAAAAAATACGAAAACAGAAGTCAAAATCGGTCCCAGATTGGTTTATTTATGATCGGTCCACTTCAATAGTAGATTTACAAATGCCATTAGTAAACGGTTGGAGAAATGCAGAAATAAGAAAATAAATATGTACAAAAATGACTACAAAGTTAAATACCATAATATATAACATTTAACTTGCATCCGTCGGTGCAAAAGTCGACTGTCAGCCGGTCATCCTGCGACAATCTCGGGCTTCGTTTCGGCGAGACTCGTCAAAGTTCGGAGGTCACGTGAGATCGTGACTTGTGATCAGCGCACCAAGCTGCGTAGTTTTGTCCATTCTACCGGCACAGCGATTCGTATCGGCTATGATTTTTTCGTATGGACAAATGTGTGCGGATCGCAACGCGCACAAAATGGGAATAGATACCGTATTTTTTGGTGGCGCGAGTTTTAAAGACGGAATTTTAATGTCGAGCTATCTGTGATGCGCTTATATTACTATACAACAAGATTGTTTTATTTTATCATATTTTTAATGGGGGTTCACCGCACAACCGCACTTTAGAGAAAACCACCACTGTTCCCCGGAGTATGGCCCGGAGAGCTTCTGTTAACATAATAATAGTTTAAACATAGTTTAAATATTAGTTAAATTATGAAAGGGAAAATTTGTAGAGCTTTCTATAATAACCACTGGAGCGACAGAGCAATTTAAAACCTCTTTCTCGGTTTGCTTAAGATTTTTTTATCATTATTTTGAACACATTAAAAAAATCATACCTCCGAATTTGAATATGGAGACGTACAAACTGATTGAGGCAGATACATACTGGGTACATATATATTTTCTATGAAAATATATATTTTAGAATCATACTGAGAACACGCATCGCAACGTGTTGCCACTCTGCGATGTTAAACGGACACGTTTCATGATTAAAAAAGCATCGATTATCTTTAAAAAGTTGTAAAGGAAAATAAATTAACTAAAATAATGGATCGGTAGAATTTAGATACTTAGAGGAAAAAAATCCCTCACGGCCCAAGTCATCTTTGGGGATGCTGTGTGGGGATCTTTTTAGAGAAAGGATGGAGAAGAAATTCTGGGAAGAAAAATGGTATGAGGAGTGGGTAGGAATTTGGCGGTCAATGTGTTCGGGAGTGACTTATGAATCCATCTTGTGATCCGTCTCGCCACTCAATATGTTTGCCGTTGGCCGTCGCCAACAACTAGACAAACGAGGATCCGAGCACTCCTGCTAAGTCACAAAACGTAGCGAACAACTAGGGGCGAACTACGGAAGAGGTGTTGGATATTCAACAAATGATTCCGGGTACGGTGGTACGAATGCTTCCTACCAAATGTGAACATGAAGCCAAATGAGAACATGAAGTCAAATGAGAACATTAAGCCAAATGAGAACATGAAGTCAAATGAGAACATGATTACAATATTGATTTGTTAAGCGGCAGTGGAAATAAAATTAGATACCTACCTACAATCCACGTAATTAGACCTGGTTTGAAGAGTAGTTACATCTTAGACGTTAATTAAGTGGAAATGAATACTTGTGTTCTGAACAGATAATTAATTTCTCTATTTTAAAGGACCAGGGCTTTTAGAAAGCATAATAATAGATTCAATAAATTACTCGCTTTAGAAGCAAACAATCTTCAAATTTACCACAGCAGCTGTGGGCTTATGAAAATATTTTAATGAGGGGCTCTCATGATGAAATTCACGAAAAAATGTATGAATTGAAAATTAATTAATTTGCACCGTAAATACGCGAAGGTACCTAGTAATTGAGAAAATTTTATATTTAATTATTCTATTAGGAAACCTTATTTAATTTAAAAAAAACAACATACGTAGATGAGAGCGTTTTCTGAAGTTACAAAATAAATTTAATTCAAAACTTGTTAACCGAACGTGGTAGGTACCTATTCAACTCCAAAACATATACACAGGTAGTAGGTGCCGAATTATCGTCAAACCACGTAATTTTACAAAAATGTTTTAGCAATTTGTCTTTATGTCAAAACATAAATATCATGAAAGAATTTTTATGCTCATCCCAACACTATCTCGGACTTTACAAGGCTGAAGTTAATTCCTTTCAGTCCAAAGTTCGTCTGCTCAGCACTCCCAATTATAACACTTGAAAGAACTGAGTATGCATATGATGAAATCGAACAAACTTTAAAATTTTCTTTTTAAGAAAAACGTAGTCAAGAATTTGATATAATTTGTATTTTCAAAATGATCAACAGTATTATTGTGTCACCTTTATTCCAGAAATAATTCGGTTCCTTCCTCCGTCCCTTCCTGTAGAATCTGAAATAATTAATTGCAGTCGCCGTCCGAACATCTATTAGTCCGCCGATTCTTGTTAATTTAAGTCAATCAACACTACTAATTATAAATACTTAAAAGTTGAAGTTTTTGGTGTGTCTAAATGATTTTCGGCAATCAACTTATAATATTTTCAAAATAAGATGAACGACTGTTATCTCCAACTTTACGATCGATCAATCTGAGTCTCCGATCAGCGATGTGATTTGTTTAGTAACGCTCGATTCGTCTCTTCGTCGGAGAATTACGTTAGGAAAAGCATATTTGTGCATTTGAGGAGAGTTGAGCCAAATTTTCGGCTCAACAGCTAATTCTTTATCCTTATAAAAACCTTGCTCAGGATTCGACCTAAGATGACTTTGTAAATTTTTGTCTTAAATATTATTATATGTCATTTTTCAACTTATTTATGATGTACAAAAAGCTCTCCTTTCTACATCAACTCCGTTTAATACCTTTCTTACCTTAAATTTGTATTTCTTACCTTTCTGAATGATGTTGTACTTGTTGTACTTGCTGCACTTGATGCACTTGCTGCACTTGCTGCACTTGCTGCACTTGCTGCACTTGCTGCACTTGCTGCACTTGCTGCACTTGCTGCACTTGCTGCACTTGCTGCACTTGCTGCACTTGCTGCACTGGCTGAAGTTTTTTCGCGGAATGCTTTTAAAGTTCTGACATGCAATCGAACTTGGCGCTATTTAGTACTCTGCTAAGCCGAGGTATCTTAGTAAATCACCCGAGTATTTATTACACGATCCAAACGTGGTAATGTATGTAACTGCAAAGTTATTATGTACAGTTTTTAAAGTGATTGTCGATAATTATATACAATGAAATTATCATCCTAATTTAATTCCAGTTCTGTGTATTTAATGTACTGAATATAGTAAATTTGTTCATTACATTTTGACAGTCCGTGATCAAATTCTGGAAATATTTTTTTCGCGCCTAATTTTTGATCAGCTGATTACCTTTAAAATCTATTCCATTTTCCATAGACTATGTAACTTTTATTATCAAGCATACCACAGAAAACATACAGAAATCGAAAATATTCAATGTTGACTCGAATAAATAGCTTTAACGGCTGTTTCAAAGTAACAAACACGCCGGATTCGCGCGGTTATAAACTTTACGATTTTTTAATATTTTTGTTATAAATCCTACAAATATGAGATAAACGGTAGAATATTGGTTAATTTATTGGCTATATAGAACAAAAATAAGTTTCTATGTCTCCATATAAAAATTCGAAGGTATGATTTAAATATAGGTGGCGATAAATTTTAAAAATGTTCTTGAAATCTCGAGCAATCGAGGCAAATTTATTTATTTCGCGTGATCGCTCCAGTGGTTTTAATAGAAAACGTCAAAATTTTAGAATGACATTTTACAAAACAATGATTGTTAAATCAAAATTCTATTTTGGAAAATATTTAAATTAGTGAATTTATTTGAATCGAATTAAGAATTATACATATTTTAAATAAATAGGTTAAGAATTTTGGTAGATGGGACCTAGGAAAAGAAAATAGATTACTCGAAGTACTAATCCTACGCAGACGAAGTCGCGTGCAGAAGCTAGTAAACAATAAAATATAAAAGTTAAAATATAGAATCGATTTTTGCAGCATAGTTTCAACAAAATAGATCTTCTTCTTCTTCTTAGAAGAAGAAGATATTATATAAATATAATATTATTCACTGACGATTGTATTTGTACTTACGTTCTGTTTTCTTTACAAGAGGAATGTTATTTTTCTTTGAGTGGCGTGGGGCAATGGGCGACGAACAGTTTCTAGTTTGGGGTGAATTTTGTTGGGTTCTGGACTATCACCACCCTGTACCACATACTTCCAAGGGGCTGCAAAATTATTTTTAACCGCTTGAGCACATAAATTTATTTTCACGACAATTTAACGTACGTAGACATAGAAATGACGTATGCCCCGGACCTGAGTCATTTAATATAATGATATTGTTTTTCCAACAGGTTTTTTCATATACATCATAAATGCGGTGGTGATTGGGCATGGATCCAGATTTGGTTAATAATTTAAGTTTCTTAAAAGATATTATTTATATATTTTTTTAATTATTGTTTATTTATGACACACCTCACAATAGTGCCTCTGTCTATACCGTGTAAAGACAGGGGCGTAAATCGCCACCGGTTGGGCGGCGACATGAGGCGGGTTAAGTCTATCTACATATGAAGAAAGAAAATTGATGCCGGTAGTTCGTACAGCACTAACTAAACTTAACTAAATTAAATGAAAAATGTATTACTTTCCTCGATATAATGTAATTCGTATGGATTAAATTGTTAGTAATAAAGTGTTAATATAAAAGTTAGTTATTCCGTTGTCGCGAACTTGCTGGAAGAAAAATTTGCTCCACGCAGACCAACAAAATGCATAAACCAACGAATGAATCTTTTTTATACGTGTTTTTGTAAACCAATATTTATTAATTTTCAACGCTCTGATGGGCTTTTACATAATAACGGCCTTACTAAAAAAAACACTCCGCGGCCGTTAAACGGTGTTTCTGTAGCACGTTGTGTAAAGTCTGTACATTTCGTTTTTCAAATTCTTACTAAACAAAATATATGGTTTTGATCTGACAACGTCGCCATTTTACCAGCCTTACTAATAAACTTTCTGAAAAATTTGTACAATGGTCAAACAACCATGTATGAAGAATCCTTACTAATTAAGAACTGACAAAAAATTGTTCATGGAAAGATATGTACATTGCTTACACGGCCAAGGAGGGTAGTTTATCTGTTGTATATATTTGTTCCATTTGTAATTTTCAACGAATTTCGATTTTTTTTTTTAATGTCCTATATATTTATTATTTTTTGAGATGTCGTAAAAACAAATACCATTTTAGAACCAAAATTTAATTACCTTTAAGATTTTCATATCTAAAATATACTTAAATGTTTAAAAACTGTAGTATTTTAAGATTCAAACATCAAGTTGAAAAAAAAACTCACTTACCCCAAACACTTTCTATTAAAACATTGAAATATTTGGAAAAATTCAAAAAACACAGTCTTTTATTTAATGATTTTAAAATAAATCTGTCACCTCACTTTTTACTCCTTCAAACAATAAAAAAATATTTAAAAAATCTTGAAATTCGCTTTTCATTTCCAAAAATTTACAATAAAAAAACTCACGTTTGAATACATTGCTTGCACATCTTAAGGCATTAATTTCTTTGATACGTTTACTAAAATATGTATTAGACATTTTAGTCACCAAAAAACATCACTTTCAAGAATTTATAATAAAATAAAGATCTTAAAATGCAAATTATTTCTGAACATAACCTATGAACCATTTTCTGACAGCTTAATTTAGAACACACGATTTTAGTGCCACAATTTGACTTAAACTAACAAAAAACAACACAAATTAATAGCAAATATATTGAATACATGAATATAAGTGCGAATTAGTCATAAAGATTGAAATAATTAACTAAAAGATCATATTAATCAGACAAAAATCCGCGACCGACTTTTTTCTGTAGTGTTAACGTACGCGGTTATATTTTCGGCAATGCGCAGGCGCATCAATCACACCACCTAGCGGATTATTATGAAAACTCCAATTTACAAGTAAAATTTCCAGCGTTGCCACATGTAAAACACCGTTTAACGGCCGCGGAGTGTTTTTTTTTAGTAAGGTCGTAAGTGTATAATACAGTGATATATATGTAATACATTGTTTAAATAAAAAAAGATAAACCCATAGCAATGAACATTAAAAAAAGTTAGGTATAAAGGTAAGTGAAAATATTATATTATAAGAAAAGACAAAAAATAAAAATAAATTAAACTGAAACAAGTTTTCAAATTGCAGATGGCATAAAAATAATAATATAGTGTAGGTCAAAATGAAAAATTTACATGTGAGTAAGGCGATTCGCTTACTGAGGCAATTGAAAACTGTCAACTGGCCACTGTCTTTGTATGACAATGTGATGGCCCGCAAACTACACAATTACTCAACAACCCATTGTCAATGGTAACTCGGTGACTCGTGACTCGCACTGCTGATTGCCGTGGCCGGACGTTGCTAGTTGCCAGCTGTCAGCTGATTGTTCTTCGTCTATGGTTAAACAAGCTTTTTGACCATTCAAGACATAGAAACCAGCCGGTTTAAGTTTGGTTTCAGTTGCCTCGTCAGCGGAGCGCCTAATAGGTACCTGAAAAAGTTCGCAATATAGATAAACAAAAGAGAGTAACAAGTTTTTCAATACAGATAATTAAAAAGAATACAAAAATATATCCAACAGCTCCTACATTATAAAAATATGCTATATAAAAATATCATTAAGGTATCTCTCAAATACCAGTAACTCATATTAAACATTTCGATAATTGAAGTGAATTTGTTTCTAAGTGTGTGAAAGCGAAATAAGTGTAATGGTAGATTCAGACTGGGTCGACGTACGTATGCATCGCTACGCCTAACAATATCTGGGCTACTTAGCAACCATAGATTTTCAATGAAAATTTATGTTTTAGGCGCTCCGCCCACTGAGGCAACTGAAAACCAACTAAAACCGGCTGTTTTCTCTGTCTTGATTGGTCAAAAAGCTTGTTTAACCATAGATGAAGAACAATCAGCTGACAGCTTGCAACTAGAAACGGCCGCCCAGGGCAATCAGCCGTGACAGTCGCAAGATGGTCGCAAGTCACCGCTTGCGTTACCATTGACAACGGGGTTCTGTGTGATTGTGAAGTGTGCGGGCCATCACATTGTCATACAAAGACAGTTGGCAGTTGAGAGTTTTCAGTTGCCTGAGTGGGCGGAGGCGCTTAGAATCACATTGGCCACACGCATCGCGACGTGCGATGTCTGTGGCCATTTTCATAGAAAATGTATGGGTTGCTAAGCATTGTTTGGCGTAGCGATGCGTATGTACGTCGTCCAGTCTGAATCTACCTTAATAGTTTTTCCCGGTATTATTGTTGCAGAATAGTATATTTTGCAGTTGCTCGATTCGGTACCTTGAACTCGATGAGTTGCAGGAGTACACAACAGTCTAATTATTCAGAATGAATAATTTTATACAAAAAAGTTAAACAATTAATTTTTCATTTTGTTTTGAAGAGTTTTAATTTTCAATGTACTATCGTTACTTAAATTTTAATTTTTATGCTACCGGTTTCGACACATCCGTGTCATTCACTAGCAAACTTAAAACTAAACTTAAAATTTAAAACATGTACAGAAATGAATTAGATGTTATTAGGTGGGGGTGGTGGGAGGGGTGATTTTGGGGGGAGGGGAGAACAGTGGGCGGGGTCAATATCACACGGGAATAAAGTCAGAAGGGGAGATTTGCAGGGTGCTATTATTTTGTTAACTAAATTAATTTTTGATTTAATTTTTTTGTTTATTTCTAAAGTTTCTAAAGCGCACAAGTTAAAGTATGAATTTATATTTATATGTTTAAATTTGGTTTTTTCTTTGTTGAAGCTATGGCCTGTCTCTATTAAATGATTGGCGAATTCAGAATAGTTATTATTTCGTAAACAGAGTTCATGTTCCCTGATTCTAGTTCTAAAATTTCTAGTAGTCATTCCTACGTACTGGGCGTCGCAATCATTACATTCCAAAGTGTATATCCCATTTTTTTCGAATTTATTAGAAACATCCTTGTTATTAATTAAATTTTTTATTTTAGAATTAGTATAGAAGGCTGGAGAAATGTGATCTGGTAATATGCGGGATATTTTTAAAGATAAGTCGCCTGTAAAAAGAAGTTTTTTATATATTAAGCTTTTACCAGGTTCGTTGTTATTATTGCCACTATAAATGTACTTTTTTGTTAAAAATTTTGTTTGTTTCTTATTAACTAAGCGATTAATTATTTCAGGTTTATAACCATTGTTTAGGCCTATTTGTTTTATAATGTTAATTTCATTATTATAATTATCATTGCTTAAAGGGACATTAATAGCACGATGAATCATTGAGTTTAAGGAAGCAAGTTTGTGAGATAAAGGATGAAATGAAGTTGATGGTATGACACAGTCAGTGTGTGTAGGTTTTCTAACTAACTAACTAACTAACCATCACGCCGTTTCCCCGCAGGGGTAGGCAGAGAGGACGGACCGCCAAACAACTCGGTCTTGGCATACACTCCTCGCCTCATTCACATTCATACATCTTATCATACATGCTCTTCTATTATTCTGACTCTTGACATGGCCCGACTCAAGTATCTGATTCACTTGATCGTGCCATGTCTTCCTCGGGCGTCCTCGACTTCTTCTACCATTCACATTAGTATCAGGTATAGGTTTTCTATAAATATTAAATACACACTTATTATTTTCTAAATTGATATTTAAGTCTAAGAAGTTCAAACTGTTGTTATCATTATGTTCCAGTGTAAATTTTATATTTTGATGTAGGCTATTAATGAAAGTGAGAAAATTTTCTAATTGTCTGTTGCTACCCGACCAAATTACAAAGATATCATCAACAAATCGATACCACACAAATACATTAGATAAAAGGGAAAGTCCACAATCGAATAGTTTGTTTTCAAAAGAATTCATAAATATTTCAGCAAACAAAGGAGAAGTGGGATTACCCATCGCCAGACCATTATGTTGTTTGTATAATTTATCATTAAAGGTGAAGTAGTTTTGATTAATGCAAATTTCTAGTAATGTGGACATTTCCTTCACAATAGTAGGATCTAAATGGGAATTATTTAAAATGTTTATAATTTAAACACATTTCTCCAGCCTTCTATACTAATTCTAAAATAAAAAATTTAATTAATAACAAGGATGTTTCTAATAAATTCGAAAAAAATGGGATATACACTTTGGAATGTAATGATTGCGACGCCCAGTACGTAGGAATGACTACTAGAAATTTTAGAACTAGAATCAGGGAACATGAACTCTGTTTACGAAATAATAACTATTCTGAATTCGCCAATCATTTAATAGAGACAGGCCATAGCTTCAACAAAGAAAAAACCAAATTTAAACATATAAATATAAATTCATACTTTAACTTGTGCGCTTTAGAAACTTTAGAAATAAACAAAAAAATTAAATCAAAAATTAATTTAGTTAACAAAATAATAGCACCCTGCAAATCTCCCCTTCTGACTTTATTCCCGTGTGATATTGACCCCGCCCACTGTTCTCCCCTCCCCCCAAAATCACCCCTCCCACCACCCCCACCTAATAACATCTAATTCATTTCTGTACATGTTTTAAATTTTAAGTTTAGTTTTAAGTTTGCTAGTGAATGACACGGATGTGTCGAAACCGGTAGCATAAAAATTAAAATTTAAGTAACGATAGTACATTGAAAATTAAAACTCTTCAAAACAAAATGTCTAGAAATTGTTACATAGTTAATGCCCAAGAAATACAAAAAATTAATTTTTTCTTCTGTTTTCTAAGGAATGCATTTTAACCGTATTAAGAAGCAAGGTAAGAAAGTATAGTTTATGTGTAGAATAGGAAAATTTAGTTCCGCTGTCGTTTTGCCGCTGCCCACATGGCTTCTCTTGATATACTTAGTTCGTGGAAGAACCCGCGTTATGGTTGTACTTTCGAAAAGTCAAAACTAGGTTTCATAACCTCACTTATAACTGCTGTAGTTGCAACACTCTTTGTTGACTCGTCAAGTATCCCGAGGAATTAAATGGGTTGTTGTCGCGACACATGAAGAAACTACTGAAGCGATCCGCTCACTGAAAAAACTGAAATCAAACTAACTGCCTCCGCTCACGAGGCAACTGAAAAAAAAACAGTTTACAACTAAAATCGCTATCCCCTGTATGTAAATATGATGGTCCGCACACTACACAACTTCTCAAAAACCCGATGTCCATGGCAACGCAGGCAGTGACTCGCGACTCGACATGCCAGTTGCGTGACATAACAGCTGATTGTTCTTCTTCTATGGTTAAACAAGTTGAGATAATTATTGAAATCGTAAAATTGAGTAGGTAGTTTGGTTGGAAACCATAGTAACCAGCAAATTTTAGTTTGGTTTCGGTTTCTTGAGTGAGCGGATTGCCTTAAACTTGCTGGTTGCTATGGTTTCCAACCAAACTTCCTACTCAATGTTACGATTTCAATAATTATCTCAGCTTGTTTAACCATAGACGAAGACGAAGACGAAGACGAAGAATAATCAGCTGTCATCGTAGTAACTAGCAGTACGAGTCGCGAGTCACTGCTGACACCGGGTTTTTTAAAAACAGGGTAGTATGCAGGCCATCACATTGACATACACAGGATAGCGAGTTTAATTGCAAACTGTTTTTTTTTTTCAGTTGCCTCGTCAGCGGAGGCACTAAGCCTACCTAAGAAAAAAAAGTACTTACATCCTAATAACGGGTAACGAAGTGATTTCCTACAAGTTTGGTGATACCGTTACCTGGCCAGATAAGGTATCGTTTGAAAAGATTCGAAAGTAGAAAATTAGTTTGAAAAACAAACTGTCCAAACAAAACAACGTAAAACAAAAATATATTAGTTCTGTTACAAAAAAGACGTGCTTTCAAATTGGTTGTGAATTTATAATTTTTCGTGCGATTTTTTTCTTATTTCGATAACATCAATTTCTTAATATTTTCCCAGCTGGCCGGAAAACTGTTTTCCAATTATTTATCGAAATATTTGTTTTCTGGGATGTCATTTAAGGAGTGTACGGAACATGGTTTACGTTCTGGAGAAGACGCAATGAGTGACGGTGAAGGAGAGGTATTGCCATCGACATCTGCGCCTGAAGAAGGCTGCCGTAGAAGACGCAAAAGATCATGTAGAAGACGCAGAAAGAGATCCTGTAGAAGACGCAAAAAGAGATCCTGCAGAAGACGCAGAAAGCCTAGAAGGAGATCCTGCGGAAGAAGGAGACGCAGGAACCCCAACAGAAGATGTGCCTGCAGGAGTCGTATAACGGGACGTTTCAAGCGGAAACACTACTGCAAACCTGGAGATATCTCCTGCTTCACAGTCAGGAAGAGACCGAGAAGATGTTAATAATGAAAATTTTTGGGTATCTAAGAATTTTACCTTTGTGATGCATATTTATTTCGTCTGTTTTGAAATGTTTTTTGTGAATGTACAGAATGTGCTTTTGTCCTAATATTTAATGTGTTTGTCAGTCCGTTTGAATACATGATATTTAAAGACTATTGTGTTCTGATTATTTGGTTTTCTATAATGCCTAATTCATAGGAAGACAATACAATATTATTTTATCCCAGTTCCGGACCCATTATCCTCAGTATTAACCTTGACCGGATCCATTGGACCATGAACCAAAACATTGTCTTAGAGATAGACGTCCAGGCTATCCACAGAACATTGGAGGAGCGACAAACTCGGCTATCGGATCATATGGAAATCACACAAAAAACTACTTTAAAGGTAATACTTACATCCAAATTTTTGTTACATTCGCTCCTTAACTTTTTATTTGTTTATTTATTCAATTCAATTTGAACAACTTTTTAAAAACAATCAGATTTAGGATCACAGTCGTTATAATTATACCGTTTAAACTTAAACAATGTATTTGTAATGCCAAAAACATACGTAATTGAAAAAAAATATCGATCTTCTGATCAACTGCATTTAGGAACTAAGTGGATCTCCCCACAGATGTTCTCTGAACTCCCCCCAGATGTTCTCTGAACTCCCCACAGATGTTCTCTGAACTCTTCACAGATGTTCTCTCCCCGCAGATGAGTTTGTGAATAGATTGGCGTGGCTGGCTGGCTCTACAGTGCAAAAGGTAATGGAGACTATAGTACAAATAAATTTATTTGAGACAAAATGTTAATATTAGATATTTATATTTTAAGTAATATAAAAACATATTTAACTCGAGTTTACGTGTCTCAAAGAAGTCATAATAATTGATAATGCCTAAGATATAAAGAGATGCGTCTAGCCAGAAGCAATATCCGTAGAGATGTAAAAAACCTAAGAGTATGGATATTAGAGAGACGGCATGTGTAGTGTGCCCGCGCGCTCCAAGTGTGCCTTTTCGATAATTTACCCACACGGCTGACGGTTTTTGGCCGTTTAATACTTGCCGACATTTTTACGACAGCAGCCATTTTCCATGGTGACAGCCAATGTCAGCCGTATGGGTAAAATTCTCGAAAAAGGCACACTTGGAGCGCGCGGGCACACTTCACATGCCGTCTCTCTAATATCCATACTCTTAGTAAAAAACTAATAAAAAATAATTCCCGAGGACCCTTTCAATGCACGAAGTCGTACGTTAATTTGTGATGTGGCCCAAATGATTGAATTTGACTACAATACACTTAAGAGGGTATTACCGGAGTACACCGGAAATTAGTCCCCTTTAAATCAAATTCTAGACGTATTGACTCTTTTTTACGAAAAAACATAAATTGATTTTGAAAGATTGTCATTTATCTGGTAAATGCATTTTTTAAATTTTGAAAAACTAAGTTTATTTTTAATCTACTAAGGTTATACCGTTGGTCGTTGGCAGATTTTTTCAATTTTCAAACGACATAATGTATTTTACAACAAAAATTTCAAATCATATAATCATACAACATTATAAATCAATACATAATCTAGTAAACACATTTTCCAGAATTATAATTTTAGTTAAAACAAAATCATTAGAAAATAAATCCGAGAACATGTTTTATGACGAAAATTAGGTAAGGTATTATAGTTTGTAAGGTCTTACAAACTAATATATTTCAGATTTTTTTTCACACTTATTTTGTTGAGACATTTTTGAAAAAACCATAAATACTTATGATCAAAAAATACTTACAAGAGTACACGATATTTAATAATTTATCATCGTGAGTTTTGAGCATTTTTATTGCTTACCTGAATGTAGGTATATATTAAAGTAGGTTTTGAATGAAATTAATCGAATTAAATTTTTAATTGGGTGTTTATAAGAGCTTTCCCCCGCGTTATCCATAATAGTAATGAACCAAAGGAGACCTTTTGTTGTAAGTATGTTCTCTGAGCCATATAATAGTTTTAAGTTATTTCTCTCTCTGTAAATATTTGGTGTAACACATTTTTTTATTATGGCAGTTTGTAAATTTTGAATATATTTAATGTAAATAGTGCTTGCCTGTCCCCAGGTTCGAATTCCATATCTAAGGATGGATTCGACCATAGAAAAATATATGAGTTTAAGAGTGCAATGAGGCAAAATAAATTTTAATTTGTAAAAGTTACTAGCTATTGATCGTAGCTGGTTACAAATTTTTGCCACTTGTTTATCCCATTTAAAATTATTATCAACAATTATTCCCAGATAAGTATATTCATTAGTAAAATCAATTTTTTCTCAGTCGCAAATATTAGTGATTTCATTATGAATACAGTCGAAACTATGAGCAGTTATTTTAGGTATATTCCACATTTTCAAACTCGGTGATCTTATATACATGCATTTGGTTTTTTAACATTAATAATTAGTCCTACATCATGAGACCATTTGAGAAGCTCGTTAAAATCTCTTTGTAATTCTTGTATGCCAATTTCAGGGTTTTCATGTGATATTACAAGAGCAGTATCATCAACAAAAATGAATCTACGAGCTTTTTTGAAAATCTTACTCATAGCAATAACATATATAATATATAATTTTGGACCTAGAATTGACCCTTGCGGTACTCCCGATTTGATATATCTTGATTTACTAATTATATTTAAAATCTTCACACTCATTTTTCTATTAGACAAATAGTTTTTGAAGAATAAGAGGAGTTTACCCCGGATTCCTATAATTCCCAATGGTACACAAACATACCACAAGATTTAAAGAAGGAAAGGGCCTAAAAACTCCTCGAATATTAAATAAATATGGAAGCCGTACTCTTGAATACCAAATACCAGTGATTTTCAATAAAATAAATAAAAACTTAAAATTTAAAAAAAATGACAGATTATGCCCTAAAATGATAAAAATGTGGTTAATTAACGAAAACTCCATGTATCTTTAAATATGTAGAATTGATTATCTTATTGTAGCTGCCTATATATCTATTTATTAGGCATGTACATTGAAATATCTTACAGATGTAATTCAAATAATCTAATATTATTATGTGATCTATCCCAATGTGTCCTTAAAACTAAATAATATGTATTAACAAATATTTCCTTATGTATAATATTAAGAGTGATAAATTGTAGAACCTACAGACAAGCTGCCTTTTGACAGCTTTGTGGGACTACCCTTATTTTGTAAAAAATGTATTTTTTGATAAATAAATTAAAAAAAAAAAAAAAAAACAACAATTTGATACAAGGAATAATCGATCTTTCTCATCGTAACTTCCCTTTACATTTGGAAGCATTATTAAACTTTTTTTCTCAGCCGCTGGTCAATGGCTCTAAAGACTTTTTAATGATGACTTAACCACTGTATTAGCAATATACCCACTTAGTTAATTGTAATTATGAATTGAAACGTGTAAAGAATATTAAATGAAGATTTAGAAGCTGACAAAAGCAATTAGTGATTTCATCAGAAACGTTGAATTTTTTTGGATATTTACGACTGTTACGTGCTCTGTATATTGTAAAATTCCTACAGTCTAATGCGAAATAATGTTAACAAATAACCTAAATTTTCATTTTTTATTGCATATAAATATGTTTTCTATTATTTCTACATACCTACATTTGAAAAATTACTCTTTACATAATTTCAAAATTTCAAAATACAGTTAGACGCAAACATAAGACACAAGTAATTTAAAAGTAAATATATAAATTTTAGATAAAAGCCAGTCATGGTAACCCACTCAGAAACTGCCCGTGTGTGGGTAATGTGTGTCGGACAAATCAGAAACATGCAACTTCAACACCTCCTTTGTTTTGTCATTAAAAGCGATAAATATATATTTTAAAATTGGTTTAAAAAGTTACCGTAGGTTGGGTCATGAGATTTAAAAAAAAAATATAATAATTTTAATGTGTTGAAATGCCACTTTGTTGAGTTATCTTTTTTTTTTATTTTTTAATATTTACTTTTTAGTTTTTTAATCCATCTTTTAATTCTGAATCTGAAATTATTCTTTTTTCTCTCATTTTTGCATCAAGTGGAAAGATTGTTGAATGCTTTTATTGCCTCGATTTGTGGAGTCTTTGTCCAAAGCTTGTGTTTACCGTCGTAGTTTTTATGTTTTTTTTTGTACGCTTGTCTAACTAGTATATAACTGATAATTTTTTTTTTTTTTTAATTTTGATTTTAGGTAAAAAAAAGGGCCAGTTGTTTCGGAAAATTTCACGTATGAATTTCCTTCAAACCGTCATTCACCGAAAAATTGGGTGATTTCAACCTCCGTCAGGAGAAAGGCCAGTTGTTTCGGAAAATTTCGTATCTGAATTTCCTTCAAACTATCGTTCACCGAAAAATTGGGTTGTTACAAACCTCCGTCAGAAGAAATTTCAACGACAATTTCATAGAAATTCAAAACTGAAAAGATTCTTTTTTTCATTTCAAATTTGACACGCAATACGAAATGGGTTGTTTCAACTCCGAAATAATGTTCGATAAATTTGAATATTTCACTCAGTGTTCCCCGTCGAATCACAATTTTGACATCTGCGCATGCGCCTCTTATTATTTAGCTAACCGTCCAAACTCGGCTGATCACATTTCTATGAAATTTCTTCTGACGAAGGTTGAAACAACCCAATTTTTCGGTGAATGACGATTTGAAAGAAATAAATTCATACGTGAAATTTTACGAAACATCTGGCCCTTAGTTTATTAGTGTTTTTATATATAATTGGCGTATATCTACTTTTATATACTTATAAGAATACTTGAACGTTATTCAAAATGATCAAGTAAGATTAACTTTATCATTGATATATGTGGTCTGAAAAATGATCCCCCCGACGTTTGTGATCACTCTGGTGAATAAGTCTCTATCTTTCGCTGCCCGGAATAGCTCCTCCACACTTCTAATACCGGTTCACTCTCGTACATTTCAAGATATTTGTCTACTACCAGGCCCTCAGCGACCCTCTATCTTGCACGATACACTTGATTTAAAAAAATAATAAAATAAGAAGCTACGAACTTTTATATTTGTGTAATTGTATTATAAAATCAGAAAAGGTACTAATTAAATTTAAAAAATATATTATGCAATGCACGCACACAATGCGTCTAATGAAGTACACCGCTCTATAAATTTCCGCGAAATAAATTCAGCCGCGAAATCTCGCCGAATTCTCGAAACTTTGATGAGAAACGGCCCTTTCGTCCGGTGTTCGGAACGACTTTTCTTGTTTCCCGGTTCCGACCTCTCTTAACCCAACCTCTCTCATTCTCCCGAATCCACCCTATTTCACCGACATCACCTAACTTTAGCCCCCCCCCCCTTAGTTAACCTCCAAACACCACCGTCTTTTCGCGGAATGCTTTTAAAGTTCTGACATGCAATCGAACTTGGCGCTATTTAGTACTCTGCTAAGCTGAGGTATCTTAGTAAATCACTAGAGTATTTATTACACGATCCAAACGTGGTAATATATGTAACTGCAAAGTTATTATGTAAAGTTTTTAAAGTGATTGTCGATATTAATTATTCAGTGTCTAAGTTGTGACCATTAACATATATGTCGCTGATAAAATTTTGTCCGGGAGACAAAAATTCTTCTCGTTCTTCAATGCTACAATGCTACAAGATTCTAGGCTTCTTAATAAGAATATGTAAAGCCTTCACAAATGCTAAGACTCAAGAAATGTTGTTTTTTGTTCATTGGTCAGAAGTCCACTGGAGTACGCTTCCACTATATGGAATCCCCAATATAAAGTATACATAGATTTAGTAGAAAGTATACAGAACAAATTCTCGAAACATTTACTCAAGAATTACAATGAAACTACAAATAATATGTTAACATTACAACAAAAAAGAGGCACATTGTCGGATCTGTTGTTTCTATATAACCTGCTAAATAATAAAATAGATAGTCCCGAATTGTTTGGTAGTTGGTACCAATGAGGCGTACCAGGCACCTTTTTTTCATATATAAGCATTTTTTCATATATTTCCCTTTTTCATATAGAAGCCCACAACACTTAATGCAGCAAATAACTCACCAATTACTCGCGCAATCACAACGTATACGCACTATGGAAAATTAATAAACTTTCGTGATTCATTAATTGACATTTTTATGGTTCCTTGCTTACATATAAAACTAAATTATTATATTTCTTAGCGTAATATAAATTATTTTAAAATACTTACATTTAACTTTTTTTTTTTTTTTTTTTTTTTTTTTTTTTTTTTTTTTTTTTTTTTTTTTTTTTTTTTTTAATTTCTTGCTAGAGCAATCCCGATGAGTTACAAAACTCATTTTAGGACAGGAGGAACTTACAATTCATAGGTAGGAGGTAGTAGTTACAATTTTACAAAGGTATTTTTTTTATTATAAAAAAAATTATTTATCAGTCAATTTACAATTAACCATTAGTGAGCATATAATTCCTGATTTTAAAATTTTTCCTTGTCTCCACCCACATTTTTTCTTTTTATTATTATATTATATCCATACATAAATTACATTTTATAACCCTTTCAAACATCAGGCGAAATTACCGAATGATATTCTGAGGACATACGTAATAGGAACTATAACTATGCAATTTGATTTTGCATACCTTATTACTGGTTTCATAATGTGCTGTGTATATCCTTATAAAAAATAAAAATAAATAACCCAAAAAAACCAGCTGCATTTGAGCGAAAATCCTTAATTTTATTCTCCCATTTTTTTATATTAACTCCACACAGGAAGCCTGAAAGAAAATAAATCTTTTTAACAAAAGGAAAGAGAGAATGGGCAGGAAAAATGTATGAGGGATGAGCAGGAATCTGGGGACATTATATCCACGAATGACGGACGTGTCATCCCTCCATCTCTCCTACCGTAGGGCAAGGCGTTGCATCGAGATAGTCCGGCTGGAGAGGTCAAAGGAAGGATAGACGCGTCCACCGCCAAGACCTGGACAAGTCTAACCCCATGAACCCGGGTACCCCAGCTAAGTCGTAATATATGTATGTATTGGTGCATAAATATGCATATATTTCCGACAGTAATGTCCTTGCCAAAAGTCACTGAGATACAAACTTTTACTTATCGCCCAGGTATATATTATGTAGATATTCCTGGTGTAAATGCTATCAATACATCCACTGATAGTTATTAACAGGAAGGGGACATTATCTTACTAATATTATAAACGCGAAAATTTGTATGGATGTATGTATGTTTGTTACTCTTTAATCGAAATTTAATTAATGGATTTTAATGAAACTTTACAATAATATAGCTCATACATCAGAATAACACATACGCTATAATTTTATAAAGCTAGCTATTTATTTTCAATGTATTGAAAATAATAATTATTGTTTAATAGAAAACGTCAAAATTTGAGAATGACATTTTGCAAAACAATGTTAAATCAAAATTCTATTTTGGAAAATATTTAAATTAGTGAATTTATTTGAAGTACTCGCCTAATACTTTGAATCGAATCAAGAATTATACATTGTATTTTAAACAAATAGGTTAAAAACTTTGGTATAAACGCAGACGGGACCTAAGAAAATAAAATAGATTACTCGAAGTACTAATCCTACGCAGACGAAGTCGCGGGCAGACGCTTGTGAAGTTATAAATATACTCACGACTGTCGTATTTGAATATTCAAAAAGTTTTTCGGTGATTTTTTTTGTATAATTTAAAAAGTTCTCTTTTTACGCTATGTTTGGACTTTTGTTTTCTGAAGTAAATAATAAGATTGAAAAATGTTGTACCCATACAATGCATGTGTGTGTAAGCAGTGGCATGCACAGATTTTGCAATGAAGGCAGGCAATAGGGTAATAAATTAATATTTTCAATTTCAATTACCTCAAGCGCTAAGAATGGATTACTTAGCCACTCGAGCGATTACGTGAAATAAACAAATCTGCCTCGATTGCCCACTTGAAAATTAATTTACAAAATTTTCCGCCCACATTAAAAAAATCATTACTCCACAATTGTGTATGTAAACATATAAATAAATTGTAGTGCTATACAGCCAATGAATTCACCTATATTTGAATAATCATCGTACATTTTTAGGTTTTAAAAAAACATTATTAAAAAAATCATAAACATTCCAAAAGGATATATTTTCTGCATTTTCTGGTTAAAATGTGCAGTGGAAACTTTAATTTTGCTTCTAAATTAAATATTTTCTAAGAAGCATCTCATATATATCTATAATAAAACTGAATTTTGATAAGTTATAAAGAGTTGAAATGGTTCACAAGAAAAAAAAAACGTAAGAAAAAAGCAAATTTGATTACAATAAAATTTGGTTTTTAATGCACATACCCCAAAAAAAAGCATTACACCAGACAGAAACATTCATTATCTTTATTCTACAATAACAACTAACTCGATTAAAGGTTTATTTATTGAATTAATTCATTTGCAAACATTGCCATCTCAAACAATCTTTTGCCACGTAGAAACAAAAATTCACTATTTTGAAGAAAACACACTTTATTTATAATTATTTCCACATGTAAAAAGGTTAAAAATATTGATAATTCAATCATTTTACACTGGTATACAAATATATTAGAAAAAGCGACAAAACACGTTAATTCGACATTTTAAAAGAACAAGATTTTGAGAGTTGGCAGTTTGAAAAAGACTTTGTTATCTCTTATTTAGACTATATAAAAAAAGTATATGGAAATAACAGTGACATCTTTTTATCATTAATACAAGTTGACTTTCAGTTCTCAAACAGTTATCAATATATAAATCACATGTTACCTGCAGGACGCGGAAACATTTGAAAAAATCTTTTACGAATGGAAGGAAAACGTGGTCCATTTATGGACTGATATAAATTCAAGAAAAATAAAAGTGGTCCAAATTTGGACCGATTTTACTTCACTGGCTAAACTACGTCCAATTAAAAAATAACTGCCATATTTTTCAGCCAAATAAACGTACACGATATTTTTTGCGAAGACCAACATGACATTATTATAATAATTTCCTTAGTAAAGTTGTACTAATTAATAGTTTTATCAATAGATGGCGCTGGTTGCTACATTTTGCTGGCATTGCGGAAAGGTATAGGCCTTTTTTGAAAATAACGAACGACGATGGTCTTCTAAGATAATACTGATATCTGTTGAGACACCACAAAACTACATATACCTAACTATCTATACCAACGATATCTGCTGAAGGTTATTGAATTTACGTGAATCCCATAAACCACAAAGTTTAATGATTATATTTTGATTAATAAAGACAATATTAGCGCAACTCTATCGAAAATCTGAAATTTGAATCGGGGCCGGAAAGCCGAAGGTTCTGGGTTCGTATTCCAGAAGTGACCGTATCTTTTTGTGATTTTTCAGTTTCAGATTTTCGATTGAGTTTCTTCGCTAATATTGTCTTCATTAATTTAAATATTACAATGCGAGGTTTAAATCATTAATTTAAAAATAAAAATAAATATTATAGTTTTTTGTTTCATGAATCCGAATTATTTAACATGTATTAAAGGTGTTAATATCTAAAGGTACATACCCTAATTATAACATGGAATGAGAATTCTCTAAATGTTTTCTCAGAAGTTGTAGCATTCCGGCCATAAATTACGGAGAGAATATTATTACGGCCATCTTCCCAAAATTGACTTAGGTACCTACCTACTGAATTCCTGAAAGTAAACTCTAATTGCTTCTTGTATGTCTTAAGCAATAATGGCCACATTGTATTCTGGTACTGTGATAAATTATTTTTTTAAGAAGGTACCTAAAAAATCACCAGTCCCATTAGTCGACTTAGGCGATCCGCCCACTGAGGCAACTGAAAACTGTCAACTGGTAACTAACTGTCTTTGTATGACAGTGTGATGGCCCACACACTATACAATCACTCAAAAACCTGTTGTCAATGGTAACGGAAGCGGTGACTCGCAACTCGCACTGCTGATTGCCTTGGCCGGCCGTTGTTAGTTGCCAGCTGTCAGCTGATTGTTCTTCATCTATGGTTAAACAAGCTTTTTGACCAATCAAGACACAGAAATCAGCAGGTTTTAGTTGGTTTTCAGTTGCCTCGTCAGCGGAGCGCCTTATATTCAGAGGTAGCAATATTATAAATAAAATATTAATTTATATTTATTTATAACTTAATGAGTTAAACCTTAAATTATAATGAATTAATTAATGATAATATTAGCGAAACTCAATCAAAACAGATAAATCAGAAAAAGACAGGATTTTTTCTGTTTTAGATTTTCTATTGAGATTCGCTAATATTGTGTCTTCATTAATTAAAATATTATAATTTGAGGTTTAACTCATTAAGTTAAAAATAAAAATAAATTTTGGTCTAGATTTGCAGAACATTCAATAGAGGTCGCATATTAATAAAAATGGATAAATTAATCCTGACACAATCTAGATAGCATTTAGTTCGAGTTGAATTTTGCAATTATTAGGAGAGCAGCCAATAAAATATGTATTAAGAAAATGAAGATAAAGTATGACATTCGATTCCCAATTCGAAAGAAGTTGTGGACTCGCACAAATTACAAACACGATAAATAATATCACTTTATTAAGGCCAACACTAGAGCACTATTTAAATGTGATTACCGCATAAGAGTCTCAACTGCTCCCAACCATCTAGAGCGAGTGAGACTATGGCTTCCCCGATTGGGGTATGTTGTGAAAGAGATGAAAATAGGAAGGTTGGGGAATACCCGGCTATTCAGATCTGGCCACCAAACACGGCTAATGCTATTTCAAGCAATGTTTCAAATCTGAATAGTGGTCTAGGGCGACTTAGACAGTATCTTACGTACTGCATATTATTTTTAATTAATAAAATGTGAAATAACACAACCTTAACACATATAATTTAATTTCGCAGGCCGGAATTTGAACCCACCACATCCGGTCTGACAGTCGAGAGTAATTTTCAGATCAATCTAAAATTAATTTATTTTTAATTAATTATTACTTTTAAAAGCAGATACAATAATATAGCTATGTTAATTAGTAAATATTTATTTTTTAATTGACTGTATTTTGTGTGAATTTTCGCCGAAAACCCCTTTTCCAAAGGGAACATAAGTATCGTAGATTTTAAACGACATTAGCATTAAAATCTGCTTCTGAATACAGCTTGAAAAGACCAACGGTATAAATAGTATAAAGCTATTATAAATGGAGGGCTGCGTATTTATTTGAGAACCGAGACGCGAATCGAGCCACGAATTGTGGGAAAGGAGCGAAGCAACCGCAAACGTTCGTTCATTTCCCATAAATCGTCGTTCGGTTTGCGGTAAAACCTGCCCGTTTACACGCAGCATTATATATTCAACGAGCAAAGACAAAAATCCAATAAAACATCGACATTCTAACTTCACATTCTCGCGAAGCAGTAAAAATTTCCATTAAATTACGTTCTATTCAAAGGGAAATTCTCAAAGAAACGGCTTTCTTCTTCTTTGGTGAAAACTTTCAAAATGCAGGAATCACCCGAGCTGAGCATTTTTAAAGGAGAATTTTATAACGTGGATTATGTCCTGCGAACCTGATTTTACGTGCGCATATTTTACTATTAATAACGTGACTCAATATGGACCAATCTTTTTCTAAAGTTTAAAAGATGTGGATGTTCTCTGCATCGCCCTATTAAAATTCAGAATTTAAGCGTTGTTTGAAATCACTTTGGCTGTTTTTCGAAACCAGTTCTGAATTTCCAGGTACTTCCCAATCTTTCTGTTCCACATTTTTCTACTTCTCCCTAATATATTTAGCCTTTTAACATACCCCAATGGGAATGCCACAGTGCCGCATGTGAATACCGCAAAGAGTCCCAGCTGTACACAATCGGCTTTAGCGAGTGGGACTATGGCAGCTCCAATTGGGGTAGTTCGTGGTGCTGAGGGTTGTGGAAGAGGAAAGAGACGTAGAAGAGAAATGTGGGGTTTACCTGGCTATTCAGATCTTGTCACACGACTAAAACACGGCTAAAACAATACAACACAAAGTATTTTGTGTTCATAAAGGTTGCACACATATTTAGTTTTCAAAATGTAGTGAGTTAGTTAAAACCTTTACCATTAAGCGATAGAAGCTTTATTTAAACAGAGCTTATGAGTAAGTACCAGCTGTTGGCGTCTAACTCCATAATTTTGGTAGTGTGACGAACGCCCTTTCCCTTGTGGTCGGACATATGATATAAACACTGAAACATTTTAAATTTGACGTCTTTTAATTGACATTTTAAAAAATAAATTCAAAATATTTATGGTATTTTTCAGGAATGTTAAGGTTTTCGACTGCAAACATAAATATTCCGAACTAAAGACAAACTTTCCATAGTTGTACAGAATCAAAATGTGGTAACAGCTGATAAATCCTATTATTATTTACATCCTATTATTCCTTCAAGGCAGTTAGCGAAATGTAAAATATTGTAATAGCTGATACGGATAATAGGGAGTATTAGTTTTTACCACATTTTGATTCTAAACGACTAAGGATATTTCGTTTTTAGTTCGGAATATTCTCGTTTACAATCGAAAACCTTAACTTTCCCGAAATAAATAATTTATTTTGAATTTTATTCTAAGTTCAATTTGAATAAGTATAAATATAGTTTTTCCTTTTTAATCTTTATATAGATATTTGCAAATGCATAATTTGTCTGATTAGATTTTAGTAATTGTTTGTACCTATTTTTTGTCTACTAATTGAGTTTTTATAACTGGATTATTCCACGGCTGACGGTCGGCGTAGTCTAGGGCCAAAGCTTTGGACTCCCATTCCGTAGGTCGCGGTTTCGAACCCGGCGTGCACAAATAAATTTTATATTATTAGTTTGTGTTAACACAATTAATTAATTAAAATTATATGTATACTATATTTGCGGCACGTTCCAGGGTGGCAGATACTCTCAGAATCGCCCGGTGTAAGACCACCATTCAGAATTGAAACGGTGCTTGCAATGGCTTTAGCCGTGTTTAGATCTGAATAGCCATGAACTTCCCAGCTTAGCTTCAGTCTCACTGGCTCCAGACGGGAGCAGTTGGGACTCTTGTGAGTTATTCAATAATTAAATTTTATATGACACCTCGGAGATACGCAAAAACCCAACTTCATTATTTTAAATCGGAGATCCACTGCATTTTGACGCTAGATAAAACATGAATTTTTAACCCAACACCTTACACTCATTTTGGATATTTTTGTGATTACCACACTTAAACTCTAAGACCCGGTTCAGACTAAGCCAGTAAGCAAATCGGGTAGCGAGCCACTTTGCTGACCAAAATGCTCCTACTTACTACTAAATGTACAGTGTTCGGACATGTTGAGTTACTAAAATACTCGCTACTCGACTAAAATACTAGCCTAGTCTGAACGGGCTATTAGCCATGGAGTTTATTAGCAAAGGGTAATGGTAGATTCAAACTGGGTCGACGTACGTATGCATCGCTACGCCTAACAATATCTGAGGCCCTAGCACGCTCGCTCTATAACGATCGAAAGGATAACTATCGGTAACTTCTCATCGTTCCCTAGCATGACTACAGATCGCCAACGAATAAGTGACAGTGCACAACGACTAAGTGTCCTTAACATATTCGACATCAACTGTTGTTTGTACGTTAGCAACGTGCAGTTGTCCTAGGGAACGATGAGAAGTTACCGATAGTTATCATATCGATCGTTATAGAGCAAGCGTGCTAGGGCCTCTGGGCTACTTAGCAACCATAGATTTTCAATGAAAATTTATGTTTTAGAATCACATTGGCCACACGCATGGCGACGTGCGATGTCTGTGGCCATTTTCATAGAAAATGTATGGTTGCTAAGCATTGTTTGGCGTAGCGATGCGTACGTACGTCGACGCAGTCTGAATCTACCTTAAACCTAATGCATTGTGTGCCATCGCGTCGTTCCAACAAATTATCATAAATCTTCAAAGAAAAGATTTATTATTTAAGTGAAGTTGTTTGAGATGTCAGTGATCCGGGTGGAAGTTCTTGAAGTCTAGAAACTACTAAGGTCAATGACATCCATTTTAAGGCTGTGTCTTTCACCCCTACTCGTGTAAAAATTGCTTTTTTAATGTGAAAATGACAAAAAGTTTACTAAAAAGATCATCCACCCCGCCCGCATCGTGCCTTCTTTACCAAATAGTCTCTTGGTCTTTATTAAAAACTTTTTTATACTATTTACTACAAAATTAAAGAAGGGCCAACATTATTGATATCAGTTTACCATAATTATTTTTCGTTAATCGGTTTAAATATTTAGCATGACTTTCTGTATCACTTATTTATTTATTTAACCACCAGAAGGCTTCTACATGTTGGTACAATACACTTGTTACGTTTTGGTACACTTTGTTGGTAGAAAAAACTACACACAAGTCATAAAAATACAACAAAAAAAGTGAAAATACAGCGATTAGATAGATTTACAAAAATTCAAGATCTGTTTAGCAATAGTGTTGGAATAAATATTTTACATGATCCGCAAAACTCGCCAAGTTGAATATTAATTCCCTTTTTGTCTCATATATTTGACAAATTATCGTCAACTGTGTACAAAAATTGTGCGTGTATGGCGTGTTTCTCAAAATGAATAAATTCATTTGAATTTATTCATTTTGAGAATCACGCACTAAATTTGAATTTATTCATTTTGGTCTTCGACCAAAGTTTTTATTTCGTCGAAGGAGTAATACAACAAATTTTACAGCAATACGGTTCAATGTTCATTTTCAATATTCTTGTAATGTGTGTACCAAAAAATGGATGAAGAATTGAAGATTTTCTGTACTGAAATCCAAGTGGTTGAAAAGGTTTTTTGACGTGATGAAATGACGTTAATGTAGCGTTTAGCAACTGGATTGGGATTCAGTCTTCAATCTATCCTCTGTGCTACACACTGATGGTTGTAAATACACATGATACTGGTTCGTTATACGATAAGGTTGTTTATTGAATACAAATGGTTACAAAGCATACATCCAGCCTAGCTGGCGGTATGATTATTAATGGGAGCCCGGAACAGCGCTTGCTAACGCGCTGCCTTGAAATGACCCACTTCGGGTCGTAACTCCGTCAACGTTCGGGACGTTGCTCGGCGGTAGAGCCCGCCCATCTATCATAGAGTAAGAGGCAGTGTTGCAAACACCACAGTTAATAAGAATAAAATATGTTCTGTTTTAGTGGGTAGCTTCATTAAAGATTCCGTATAAAAATTCATAACAACACTTTTACCTTCCTTAACAAAAAAAATATTTTTCTTCAAACTTTGCAAAATTACTTAGTGGCGTCGTTTTTAATTAAATTAAACAAATAACTTTGTATCAACCACTATTAATAAAAAAATAATTTATAGTAACTTTAAGAGTGGTTGATATATCTAAAGTTATTTGTTTAATTTAATTTAAAATATATTGTTTTAAAAAAGATACAAGCGACCAGTTGAAAGTTTTTCTCAAGAAAATCAGTTTTGTATTAAAAACTTATCCAAAACAAATAGCTAGAATTAACCAACAGTCCGATTATCCCTTACTCCCTACGTAAACACCACCCTTCCTTAACCCTGCCCCCTATCCCTCCACCAACCATCTATGATGTTCTCTCCCTCTCCCATCTTATGCTTTCTCTCTCTACTTTGTTTTTCTGATATTTTTTCTCTGTATTATGATTTAGTTTATATTTTATTGTCCTGAAGAAGATTGAGTGCAATCGAAACCGATCGACAAATATAAATAAAAATAAAGTGGTTTAAAACTAAGTATTTGTTTCATTTGGTAAAAACTTATTTGAGAGCTAGATTGTAAAACAAACGATATATTTATGTAGGTATATATTATAATCTCATATTTAGCAAGCAAAGCTTTTTTTTTTCACTTTGGAAATTTCCATCAAATTTCGAAGTTAATATTCAAGTTCTGTGAAATCATATTGAAGTTCTGTTATTATCCAAGTACTGTAAAACAACCGGCTCATGATGAAATTGAATTTTAACTTCAAAATTAGATGAAGTGTTAAAATTTTGTGAACTCTCGCATTTAATCATTAGAAATATATACACATAACGAACGTGTTTTTTTATCAAAGCACTTTGTAAGAGTTTTATAATAACATTTTTTTCTAACTTAAAAAAAATTATATTTTAACCAATTTCGCGTATCCAGCCAAGAACGGTAGTTAATGATCTTACGCAAATGTATTCAGATATAATCTACCCCCACAATTTATTAAATAATAAAAAGTCCCTTGAATTACGTCGTTACCGGCGAAAGTACTCGCAGCTGGACCCAAATTAGCCCAGCGTCCCTTTCAATAAAAAATAACATTTTTTCTTCATGTTTGTATAAAAGATTACGCAACAAGTCTCGGTTTTAATTTAAAGATGGCTTGAAGACTTGGCTGTCTTCCTTTCTTATTTATTTTTCTTAATTGGACTTGTCATTTATTATTAAGCAAATTGAATAACTTGTAAACCAGGTGAGTAGAAATGATTTTTATTGGAATGAAATCAATTCGCTAAAAGTTTTAATAAATTTATGAATATTATTAAAATTTGCTAAAACTATCAATAAAAATATTGTCATCAAACTATTTGCTAAAAAGCCATTTGCTTAAAAAGTGACCACTATTGCCATCTATAGGGTAAAACTCGAAGGTATTTGGTTTGGAGCTTGACTAAACCCTTCTGTCATTTCAGTAATTACTTTTTATATGATCATAAAGCAATTCTTGCTTAAATGATAATGAATAGGGTTATAATGGGCTTCATTGTAAACACGCTTGTGGCGGTTTTAGTTTATTGAAACCATTGTTTTATAAATAATGTAATAAAACTCCATCAAACATTATTTCCTCTAAAATGTAAGCGGGACAAAGCAGTGCCATCAGATCTAAGAACTGGGACCAAGCCGGTCTTCATCTAGAATAGAAATAACTTGTGCAAGTAAGTCATCATGTAAATGTTTTATTGTGCATAAATTCAAAGTACTTATTATCCAGAGTGTTTTTTCTGCTGAAGTGTCCTGAATACTTAGCAATATTTATGGATGTGAGTTAAAACTCCTAACCGCAATAATAACAAGATTACCCGATAGACCAGCGACTGAGCTTATTTGGAGAAAAGAAAGAATGTTATTAATTGTTTTTTTTTGTATTTGTAGAAATCTATAATAGTATTTAAATAAAAAAATAAGAAATAAATGTTGTTGGTTAAGTGTGGAAAATTTTATTAATCTCTAAAGCTGCAGATTTGTATACTAATCAAATCTACGCCAGCAGATATTCTTCTTTATTTTAATAGAAAATAGACAGAAGATATTTGCGGCACGTTCCATAGCGGTAGGTAATCGGTATTGATACGTTGAAATAGCTTTAGTCATGTTTCGTGAACAGATCTTAGAAGCCAGGTTCTACCACCCTCTTTCCATATTCCTCCCCTCTTCTCTACTTTCAGCTTTACAGCAAACCTAATTGACAGTAAATTGGCAATGACACTGCTGTTTATGTAGAATACTGTAAGTAACATTTTTTTTAAATATAAAAATATTTTCAGATTTAATTTAATAATAATAATTTTAATGTCTTTGTATAAATATTTTCACATACATGTTAAAGTACGATTTTTATTTTATTTACGTGGATTTACGATATTGTTAGCTATCATAGTTGTAATTTTTTTTCGCAGTTAATTCAGAAAGTACCTACAGGCGAATTGTCAAGGAGAGCGAAACAAATGGGGGTAAATTCGAAACTGCGGGCAAATTGAAGAAGAAGGGTTGATCTTCGAAAGCTATAATTAGTTTTGACATCAGTGCTATTCGCCATAAGATACATTTTTTTAGGGGGATGATCTAATTGGAGATGTCATAGTGCCTATAGCTCGAGACTGTTGGAAGCAGTTGTTACTATTCGAATACACAAATGTTATTGTTTTTTTTATTATAAAGAATATAGTTGGGCCTTTACACAATACAAACCTACACTAATCTTCACATATACATATATTTATCATGAACCAATATACTTGTACACTCGAATCCAGAATAAAACAGATTTTAATAATGCATATAAAAAAAAGAGTTATGTAGGTACTCGTATATCATCTTTTCCTGCATAAAGCATGTCTTATTCTTCTTTATTCTTTTTTATTCTTCTTTATTCTTTTTTATTCTTCTTTATTCTTTTTTATTTTATTTTCTTCAGTTTTACTGTTTTCTATTTTTATATTTTCAATTTCCATTATAAATTTTCTTCTACAATCATTCATACTTTTAACATGTATAAATACTTAATTAATATGTAAACACTAGACCTCACATGTTATTTAGATTCCATAGGTCACCATGAAACAGGCAGTCGCCTAGTGTGGTGATTTAATGTATCATATGTATTAAAATGTCCTATTGTATTATCATGTATTCTATAAATAAACAAATAAATAAATATTGGTAATTATTAGACATCGGATTATATGCATTTGCATATTTGCATATGCAAATGCATATAACTGTCTAATTACGGCGTTAATGCATATTTTAGCCTTTTTTCCCAATTGTGCATATTTCGCTGGTCAATTTGACAGTTCTGAGGCCTTTGCAATTCAGTCAAGCAAGCTAGCATTTGATTACGCATCCGAAGAATATCGCCCTCATCTCAACACATTTCCACAAGTTACCAGATGCAATAAAAAAAATTAGAAACAAAATCTTCCTCTATTTAAACCAATAGAAATACTGGAAACAATGATCGTACTCACCAACGCCCTTCCTAGGTAATTCAATATTAGAAAATATTCGTAAAAAGTGCCTTGAAGACATGAAGAACATTAATGCCTACGTCAACGGCACAGGTCCATACCCTGCCTAAACAGGTATCTCCATAAGTATGCAAAATTTTTAATTTTGACAAATGACGACAGTTGGTTGTAGAGAGGTTGTTTTCGGCGTACAAAATTAATACTGGGTGACAAACGTCACAAATTTGCGACCGAAAATTTGAAAAAATACTTAATTGTATATGGTCACAAAAACTATGCATAATTTTAACAATATTTCGCTATTTTTGACCGTCTTTAATTAAAATATATAAAAATAGAAATGGTTTTTGATTTTGCATTAGGCATATTTTGGGCATATCAAGGGTTTTTAGTGCATATTTGCATGCATATTTTGGCATTTTGTTAGTGCATATAATCAGATGTCTAGTGATTATATTCTAAATCCTGTTGGTTGGGCATTTACACAGCTACACTTACATACATACATCAATACGAACCTATACACATCCATGAACTGCTGTATTTGTAGTTAGTATTGTCACATTTCCTTCTACCTTTTCAAGGTCCTTCGACATACAAAATTACACAAAACACGCAACACCTGTCATTTCTTAAAATTCCAAATCACAATGTTAATTTCGTACGTATATATATAAATTGTTCAAAGTGACAAATATTTTAAAAATGGAGAGAAATTTATATTATTTTCCAAAGAAGTGTTAAATTAAAGCCCTTGCGGGAAATAAAATAATAGAATGATATTTAAAAAATATTGTATTTTATTGTAAAAAGTATAAATATCTCCCTCTTGTTCAAAAACTCATTAAACATTCTTATTTGGAAGCAATGTATTTTCTTTCCGCTCAGCAATTGCCCATACGAAGGAACGTGATATCTGAAATAAGACATGGAAATTTTTTAATATTTAGATAATTATGTTAAATAAAGGGTTGTTTACAAAAAATATATATAATAAATGAATGATCAAAAACGATTGTATTTGTCGTAACTCCAGGGCTGCCTCAAACTTTTAATAAGAACTCCAGGGTCACAAAAAGACTTTATTGTAATAGATTTACTCTAATATCTTATTTAGCAGGCGGTTGATATAATCTGAACTCCGACCTTGGGGTTCAATGAACCTAACATATATGAACGCGTAAAAATGATTGTGCTGGCTGAAAACAGGATTTATACTTGGGGTCTTGGCATCACTGTCCTGGCATCTACTTGTTAATGAGTAGGTATATCCTAGGCCCTGTAAGTTGTTTCTGCAGAAATTCACTATGTTATGCTAGTTATTACTCGTTTGTAGAGAAATCCCATCCTTATCCAGTGAGATACCCTTGTTGTTTCATGTACTCGGTCTTTCTCCTATACGCTGGATGCAATTACCCAGAGCTTGCCGCCACCGTTACCTGTCTTCCGATTGCTTTGTTTATACCTTGTCATACTAACACTTATGTATTTCTTGTTAAGTACTTGTATACTGCTTACTAACAACGTATGCAGGGTCACTGGAGGTCTAGATTCGTTTAAAAATAAAAAAAAATTAGAGTCCTTGAAGGAGTAACCATATATTACTTAAACAAGGGCGGCTAAGTGGTGGATAACCTCCAATGATATTATGTTATGCTAGTTATTACTATTTTGGAGAGGAATGCCACCCATATCCAGTGATATACAATTGTTATTTCATGTACTCTGTCTTCCTCCTACACAGGTGCTTGCAGGATACGCTGGATGCAATTACCCAGAGCTTGCCACCACCGTTACCTGTCTTCCGATTGCTTTGTTTATCTATACCTTGTCATACTAACACTTATGTATTTCCTGTTAAGTATTTGCATACTGCTTACTAATAAAGTGTGCAGGGACACTGGAGGTCTAGATTCGTTTACAAATAAATGTAGATTGGTTCAATAAAAAAAATTAGAGTCCTTGCGAGAGCCTTGAAGGAGAAACCATCTGTTACTTATTCCAAGGCGGGTAAGTTGTGGATAACCTCCAATGATGTAATGTTATTACTGTTTTCTTTTTCATTATTACTTATATTTTCAGAGGACTATTTCGACTGGTTAAAGCTCTTATTTATCTTTTCCTTTTACAAACACTTTTACATCTATTTTTATAGTATCTATTTCAGAAGACTTCTTCCACGAGCAGCTACTTTTATTTCTATTTGGTATTATGTTAATTTAAGGACTTTCCGTTCTGCTTACTAACCCCGTATGCATGGACATTGGAGGGTCTAGAGTAATTTAAAATAAATGTGGCTTCGTTAAAAAAAAATGAGCCTTGACATGCGCGGTGAAGGTGGAAACTGTATGTTTCCTTATAACGCGCGCCTTTGGGAAAGTGGTGGGGTCCCTTACAATGATATTATGATATATGAAAGCGTTAACTACTGCTGTAGCCTTGCTGGATGAATTGTGAAGATGCTTACTCTGTCCACAACTCCTGGCGCACTCCAGCCTGCCCCTGTTGGTGAAGCCCTGCCTGTTGGTGCCCCCGGAGGTTCCGCAGACAGGGTTGTATTCAGGGGTGACGAGACAGCGTCTGACGCAATCGGGAGAGGGGCCAGCGGGGGTGGTCACTGGGGCTGCAGTGCTGGAACTAAAAAAAAAATAATATTTAAAATCAGAAATCAAAAAACCCAGAAATTTATTTTTTATTTTACTTTTATGGGATTTATTTTGCACGATTGGCGTAGAGGACCTAAGAACAGTTAGTAAATGTCAAATAGATTTTTTTTTTGAAAAATATGTCGACCTGCTTACATTTACAAATTTCTACAGATTTATAATATATTTCTCATGATCACTTTAAGTGTTTAAGTTCCTTAAAAAAATATATGTTATTTTTTAAGATAATGTTTACACATTTATAGAGCCGAAACGATAATTGTATTAATTTTCCTCGATAGAAAAAAACGCAAAGTATGCTCCGAAAATTATTAAAAATACATGTTGTTCTTTTATTTAATGTGTTATAGGTATGAAAAAAATCACGGTGTATCTTTAAACGCAACTTAAGCCTTTGTCAAGAGATTTTAAGAATATTTTCACAATTTTCTCTTTGTTCGGTTTTTAGTATTAACGCGCTTTCGCTAACATTTGTATGAATATGTACATCTCTTCTTCTACGCATAAAGGAGATACTTAAAGGACATACTTAACATATTTTATTTAACCAGTGATTCCTAAAATTATTTAGCGTAAAAAATGTAATAAAATTTTGGTCTCCGGAGACTTGTGTAATGTCTCTTTTAAAATCAAAAACAAAGAATTTCTTCTACATGTCTTCACTGGAGTAAACTCAGCCGAGTAACCGTTCAAACCCTCGTCCCGCCCCTGTACAATACTTACCAAGATTTTACGTTTTTTATTTAAAAAAGAAAACATCAACCAAATTGTCACCGAGACGAAAATTTTATTTTCATTTTTTACTCAAAATAATGTCATGAAGCGTTGGTTAAATTAAGTCATGTTCCCTTAACGCCCTGTATGTATAAATAGTATGAAATGATTCTCTTTTTTAATTAATAAAACGATATATGCTTTGACTTAAGCCCAGCTATATCATTTTAGAAATGAAAAGTTACGTGGAATTTTTTGTTCCTTCGTATCTTGAAAAAAGCATATATAATAAAATATTGGTGTGTGTGGCGAGCGATGATTGATCACATTAGATAAAAATATACTTTCAAACGGGCTTTCAAAATGACTTATTATTAATTCTCTCATTATAACACGATATTATGCTAATCTAATTAGTATTTTTGGGCATATTAAAACGGCCACCGGAACCGGAACGTAGCAAACAAATCTATTAGTCAGACGGATTCGGTCGAAAGGTCCGCTTAGTCACCCTAGGTACCTTTGCACAGTCAAAATGCAATTTAAAAATAAAATTTGTTTGTAAACCATCCAGATTTTGTACCCTAGATTCAATATATACAAGTTTTTTCGGTGAGAAAACAAATTTTAATTAAGGAAGACAATATTAGCGAAACTCAAAACAAACTGAAATAGAAAAATCAGAAAAAGATACGGTCACATCTGGGACTAGAACCCAGGACCTTCGGCTTTCCGCGCCCCGGTTCTATCAACTGAGCTAATGTGTCCCTATCCGATTCGGTCATACTTAACTGTATCATACTTCCACTGAGAACTACCAATATTATCTTTAACCCGTTTAATCACAGGAGACCATATTTGTCCCAGCTCACATAGGTCTCACAGAAATCGTTGTTTTTCCCTTACTATCATAGTCAGAAATGTGATCTAAACGGTATTGGAAAGAGAATACAACAAACTATATATTCAAATCTAAAAGAAAACCACAAAAAAATTAAAATTTACCCCTTTCTGAAACCAAAGTTTCCGATAGCAATTTGAAAAAAAATTTTGGAACATTGTGAATTTTTTAAGAATATTTTTTACATGAAACGAAAAAAAGTGAGGTGACAGTAAGGTTTATAATTCGTTTATCTAATGAAATAAGTATGTGTTTTATGTTTTTTCATTATCAGTAGTAATTTTAGTTAGAAAAAAAGTAAAGTGAGCCATTTTTAAAACTATATTAAAAATACATAGTAATTTTTAATATAGAAATTTGAAAGCCTATTTCATCACCTGTCGAAAACAGTTTTTAGTTTTCGAATACGTTAAAAAATGTTCCATTTATTTGGATTTTATTACAAAGCGGGAATATTTTTAGCCTCTGACAAAATACGCCAATTTTTTTAGGGGTTAAGCAATATTTTTATTACAATAAAATATATAAATAAGTTAATGCTTATTACGAACATGTAATATTTTTATTGACTGATATCTTTATGTATGATTGCAAGATTCAACTCGGACTAAATGCCATTTAGTCCTAGTTGTCTAAATGCCATTTAGTTTTAGATGATTGTGATGAAGCCCTTTAATATTGTACCTTCTAAATCAGTGTCTCAACAGCACAGGTCTCAATAATATATTGTTTACCTTTTTACTCATTCTTGTTTGTCACTTATTTTTGTAATTTTAGATAATTATTTTTTTGCTTTTTTGTTAGGATTTATGTTATGCATTGAAATGAAATCACGAAAAAATCATGTATATAAATTTTTGTACAACACGCCTGTTTTATGCACTAAAATAAAAATAAATAAATAGATATTGTCAGGATAAATTAATACATTTTAATGTAAATGCGACATCTATTGACTATTTTTTTTTTTTTTTTACCCCGAATTTATAATTATAATTAATTTATATATTTTTATGCATTATTTACCAATATCAAATCTAAAATCGACTTCAAAATTACATTTAATACTAAGCTTGTACGGATATCAAACGAAATTATTTACAGTGTCGATTTTTAGTACTTATATGCTGGTATTTATTTTTAGTCTATATGCTGTACCTATATGGCTTAAAGACAAGTAATTTTATCCTTGGTGCAATCGAATCAACACATGTTTTATACTTATGTTATTCGGCAGTACATCTCTCTGCACACCTCTTCGGGGACACCGAGTTACATTTTATGTAAATGGTGTAATGGTTCTAATCCCTTTTGACCCTTCTAATCCTTTTGATCCCCCTCTCCTTAAATCAACCCTATTTAAGGGTGATCATTTTTTTTTCGTATAACTTTAAGTTTTGAAAACCTTAAGTTACTGCTGGAGCTGCCAGTACGTAGGCAAGTACGTACTGATAAATTGTTGTTTAATTACTTTTGAATTAACTAGACACGTTGTGATTATTTTTGTTTCGCCTTTATAGCGCTAATTCAGGTAGATTAAACGGATTTGTGGTAACTTTTGGTTCTTAGCTGTGGTGTGTTGCAATTTGTCAGATTTTCAACAATGACGATATTCTATCTAACTGGCTAATCATTTAACTTCCCAGTATATCTTACTATTTACTGATCTAATACCCTTCCCCATGCTATTGTCGAATAGTCTAATTACGATATACCTAACTCTCTGTGCCGTTCTACCTAAACTCGGAGTTATAAACCCTTTTGTTAGAGTATATCAAAACATCATTCATACAATAATTCAATTAGTTATTCTAAGTTCCTATTGGTTGTTAGTTGTATGCAATCTACTTACAGGTAGGTATAATGGGTAGGAATAGGGACAAACATGTGCTTGCTACGATTGGTCTCCTCCAATTCCCAATTAGCTCGATGAAGGAAAACCTGTCGAGCTAACCCCAATCCCAACGCCTCCAGGAAGATTTATTTGTTGCCTCGCAACTGATGAAAATTGACATGTTTCGTCCCTGTCGGGAGGGGAATGTGTGTGATTTTTGTAGTTGATGATATATGTTGTAATCTCCATAGTACAATGCGGCAATGGGAGAATATCTCTACCAAATCTTCGCAAGGTAAGATGGTATGATGATTAAGATGATAGGTTGAAGATTCATGATGAAAGGTCATTCCATGTCGCTAGACATAAAAATGACGCTCCGTTCCGCCGAGTGTGATTGAAGTATGTCTAAGAGCTCTCAGAAGGTGCTCAGATGACTTCCGGTTCAGGTCGTGCCCTTCGGCCCGAGCCTGATGATGATGATGATATGTTGATGATGGCCAGCATGCTGAAGGTTAAGGGTCCGCCCAGCTAACCGCAGCCATGAACATTATACCGAAGTGAATACTTGCGGATAAGTCAGGGGTCGGGAATCCCCGCGTGCATCCCACTGGTTTCGAAGAAGTAAAATTAGTAGGCTCAGGAGCCGAATTCTTCGCCGCCTCCTCAGCATCCTTTACAGCAAACTGTCAGCTCCCAGACTTTCGTCAATCACACCTGCCAAATCCGTTAAGTAAAAGGGTACGAACTGTAGAGTGCGTGTTTAGTATATCCAAATGTGTACGCCACTAATTTATGTCGGTAGTTAATTTGAGTGAAGACTGGGCCCTGCACGACTCAAGCAAGCGCGACGAGAACAGTGCTCCTTGTGTAAATTCGCGGGCCTGAGCCTTACAGCACCCGCCTTCATCTCGCGTCAACAACCTCACACTGTCAATCCAGAATGTAATCCTGGTTCCCGGGTCAAGAACTCGCGAGCTGAACCTTCCAAGTCGTGAATTTGGTCAGCTCCGCCCTACGAACTTCGAAACCTTCGTTCAGAACTCATTCCCGAATATAGTGTTTCTCAGGAACAACGAAAGCCCGTCGGAAATCATCGAAACAATACAAGCCATTGTTCCCTTCGTCCAAACGAATACAAGGGTCATCTCTCACGTGTCAACATAAGATAACGGAGCCCATCACGATCTTGTCCCCTTCGTCTGGAGACTAGCGGAAATAGAAAAGCTGTCAATGACCTCAGACTCCTCTTAAAGATGTTCTGCCTGACCGCTCCCTCACCGCCAATACTGTCGAAACGGAAGCCGTACCAGTGACATAGTGGGATCAAGTCCTTTGTTCTCCGGACAATGTCTAGTGCCTGGGTTAGGTGGGACTCGTGGTCAACCACCGACACAGCTGATACAGGGCCATTTCTAGGTTCAGGGTTCAAGTCCATCCGCGCAAGGTCACCGATATTCAGAATCGAGTCAATGATCCGTTTCCATCGTTTCCGCCGATCAAGAGATAGGGAAGCTCGCGTGAGTTTCGTCCATTTCGCCTAATGAGCGACGTACGTGGAAACAACCCATATCGCCGGATAGGGAAGCCCAGCGAAGTTATTCTCTCGACAATCACCTGACACTGCTGGTTTTTTTTGAAGTAAAGTTTGTTTAGACGGTATTCAAATAAGTCGAATATCAATGCAAAACCGACGCTCGCTGCGTAAAATATACCGATATTGAATGAAATGTTATGAATCTAACGTCAACGGTAGAGATGTAAAACGAGAAGATAATGTCCTTAACTTAGATTGCGCTGGCAAGAAGGGAAATTTGTTTTTTCAAAATTGTTCCACTGTGATTAAACTTGAACACTATACCGCGTAGTAAAGGTCTTTATATTTATGTGCAGGAATATATATATATAAATATTTGGGATAATTATCATTCACATGCAACTGTAATTATGTTTAAATTAATACATTGAAGAAGCAGATAACAATAATAGTCTAATTTTTTTCTTAAATATGAAAAGGAACAAGACACAGAAAATAATAAAAGATGACGGTCGCAACCGGGACTCGTTCCCAGAACCTTACGTCTCACTGAAATAATATACAATCAATTTTTCAATTTGAATGTGAAAATTTAAATCTTTGCAAAGTTACAATTATTTTATAAATATTATTTGGGATAACTAAATATTGCTTATTGCCTCCTCAATAGGTCAACTTACGAAGAAAATAGTTTGCTTCAAGATGCACAAAATCCATTTCAATTTTCAAATTTCAAGGCCCAAATTGCAAGGTGTTGATTAATAATTAGTGATTTTATTGTCAGTCCATTTGCATTCACTTACCTAACCATCTCAGTGTTATCCGATCACATTTTTTTTTCACATTCACAAGCGGTATATATTTCATGCAGTTTGGTGCATGCTTCTAAATAAAACTATCTGTGTTAGTAATTAAAAATGCACTTCGCTATTTTTAACTTATTACTAAGCGACCTTCCCGTCTCCCATCGAAAACCGACCGTTTGCTATATCTCCCCGAACCGACTGTTTCTATAATAATTAAATTTCACTTCCCTATTTAAACTTATTTGGGCGACCTCTCCATAACTAGCTCTAAGATTCTTTTCTATAACTCCTTTCTATAACCTTCCGAAACCGACCGTTTTCTATAACCCCCCGAAACTGACTGTCTGTCTTCGTAATTAGAAATCCACTTCGCTATTTAAAATTATTTCTAAGCGACCTTCTCGTCCTCTCCCCTGAAATCGACTATCCGTGTTCGTAATTAAAAATGCACTTCGCTATTTAAAATTATTTCTAAGCGACCTTCTCGTCCTCTCCCCTGAAATCGACTATCCGTGTTCGTAATTAAAAATGCACTTCGCTATTTAAAATTATTTCTAAGCGACCTTCTCGTCCTCTCCCCTGAAATCGACTATCCGTGTTCATATTTGAAAACGACCCTCTCTGTTAAGCATTCAAGGCCGGGCCCGTATCAGGGATGCTTCGCCCGCACAAATTAGCGCACCTTCTTATTAAAGTGCCTTTATTGGAAATAGACCTACAATGCAAGTATGTTCCCTGCACCCATTTATGTACAATAAGAGTCCAAACATAATATATAAATAAAATCTCGCGCCACGATGTTTGTTCAAGATAACTTCCGAAACCCCTCAACCGATTCTGATGAAATTTAGCACACTATCCGTAATTTTTCCCAACCTAAGGTAGGATAGTTTTTATCTCGAATATTGACCTCAATATTTATTATAGTGAATTAATTGTTCATTATTGTTTGATGGCGGAGTGAATCAACCACTCAGTAGATAGCACTACGTTTAATAGTAAATAACAAGTTACTTACTTTTATCATTTTTATTTACGATACGTCCCTAAATACGCCTATAACTTTCGTTTCAATAAACTGCTAACCTGTGTCTACCAGTCCGAGTCTGTACCAACCATGTCTTCTGTACTCAGAACTACGTCATAAAAAACCCAAAAGCTTATGAATTATTTCTTGCCACACATGTAGTCTCGCCTTTAGATGTTCGTTCTTTGGATGTTAAAATAACATCCTGTTGTTTTTTTCTAACTGCGTCAAAATCGAGGTCCAGGAATGTCACTTAGTGCAAACGCCTTAGTGACAATTTTGACCATTAATAAATCGATTCTGTCAACCTTTGTGCCTCATATGTTAGTCTTAAAATTAAATTTAAGACCCATTAAGACGATAGACTTCGCTTTTCAGCCCATACAAAAAGGACGCCCGGGAAAAAACACTTTTCTACATCGAAAATTGCACAAAATGAATATATTTTTTTTAAACTGCCTTCTAAAGGGTGAAAACTATGTCGGTATGTTTTCGAATTTTCGATTCTTTCGTATTAACGTAAACGTTCACTGTCAAACATGTACGATTTATCAAAAAATATTATTTAAGGAAAAAGTGCTGCTAACTCAACTCTCATAAAGAATTATAAAATTATGAAAAGCCACCGACGTAGCTTCTTCTTTCCAAAAACTATATACTTTTTAAAATTTCAATTTCGTGAAAGTTTCGGTGTAGAAAAGTGTATTCTCCATAAACCCCTTTTCGAGCGATTTCTGTAGGTAAATTTAAGCGTTGTCTCATTCGCACATTTCGCATTCGCATGTATTGTAAGTGTGCGTAAGCCTATTGTGAGCGGGACAGAATGACAGACGCGGGTGTTCCGCGTGTCGTTTAAAGTCTAGCCTCTTAATTATTTCATGAATAGGTTTCGCCCGTATTTTTTTTGTTTGCTGTCGTCATAAATTTTGCTTCAACTGACTTTTCTGGAATGTTAATTGTCCCAACGTCTGAGAAGAACTCTACCCCAGTTCCATATGTGCTTTCCTTTTTTAGGTATACTGAAAATACTAATTCTTTGGCTGAAAGGCGAGATCATCACAATGGGTATATCATTTTTTCACTAAACCGACAGCACATTGTAATAATGCCAGGAGGGCAACTGTCGGGGGATCAACTTTTATGGAAACATATTAAACTATGATAAATCAACTTGTTCTTATCGGTTTCTTCAAACTTCGCAAAATCACTTCGTGGCGTCATTTTGAATTAAATTAAAACAAATAACTTTGTTTGAACCACTAATATAATCACAATTACCTACATGTTTCAAAACCGATGGTTTCTTCGTCAGGGTAGTAATGACATTAATATTAACATTAATGTTCTTATCGGCTTTATTCTGCCGCTCTGCGGTCAAACGAATATCCAAGTTATTTTGATAAAAAAAACACTGATAAGTGATATAACATTTAAATAATATTATATAGGTAATTATGATAACAAATCTACGGAGGTCAGAAGTGTGGGTCATATGACACAATTATTTTTGTTTATCGAACGGAAATCCCGGACTTACAGAATTATCAATGTTGTAGAAAAACAGTACAAAAGACATTTCTCTTTGTAGCTAAATCGGAATTATGTAAAATAAATTATTGTTTAATAGGGTATTACCAGAGAATAACTAAAACTGGTCCCTTTTGAATCAAATTCTAGGCGCATGGACTCTTTATTACAAAAAACAAATTGATTTTGATTGATTGTTATTTTATCTGGTAAACGCATTTTTTTAATTTTGAAAAACCAAGTTTATTTTTAATATACTAAGGTTATACCGTTGGTCGTTGGCAGATTTGTTCAATTTTCAAATGAAATATTGTATTATACAAAACAAACTTCAAATCATATAATACAGAAAAATAAATCAATATATATAATCTATGAAAGACATTTTTCAGAATTTTAATTTTAGTTCAATTTTAATCATTAAAAAATAAAACCGAGAACGTGTTTTGTGACAAAAATACCTCAGTTTTTCTATTTATTTAAGGTCTTACAAACTAAAATATTAATTAATATTGTAAGATTCAGAATTGAAAGTTTGCTTGAAATCGCTTTAGACATGTTTGGTGACCAGATCTAAATAGCCAGGTACTTCTCCACCTTCCTCTTCCCAACCTTCTTCCCCTTCCCACTACCTTCAGTCTCACAACATACCCCAATTAGGGAAATCATAGTCAAACTAGCTTCGGATCGGAGCAGTTGGGACTCTTGCACGAACCATTGTACGGTACGGTATTCATATAAAAATCAATTATCACTTAACCACATATTATGTTACAACATACTTATTTTTATTATTGCATGTAATTTTTTTTCAATGCTTTAACTGCGGTTTTTCAGCATCCGTCTTTACGTTCGTTTTTCCTGATCAACGGATTTCCTTTCATAAACAACTTCCGATTCAGAATGACCTCCAAAAGATATGATTCATTTTGTTACCGATACCATAGATATCAGGTGAGATTACACAATTAATTTATATTATTTTAAAACCTGTTAGACACCACATTAAAACTGTTTAGTAGTAACACTTTACTAGCTCTTTGATACCGACAAATTGTAAAAATCTATTTTCTCTTTAGAGCGATTGACCAGCGGCTGAGAATAAAAGTATAAAAATGCTTCCAACTGTACAGCGAGGTTCCAATGAGAAAGATCGATTATTCCCCGTTTCAATTTTTTTAAATCAAAAACTTTATATCCATTTATTGCATTAAAAACTTGCTTTAATATATACCTACATTCAAGTAAGTAATAGAAATGCTCAAAACGTACGATGATAAATTATTAAATATCGTGTACTTCTTGTAAGTATTTTTTGATGATAAGTATTTGAGATTTTTAATAACGTCTATACAAAATAAGTGTGTAAAAAAAATTTGAAATATTTTACTTTGTAAATAAAAAACTGAGGTATTTTTATCACAAAACAAGTTCTCAGATTTATTTTTTAATGATTTAAATTTAACTAAAATTTAAATTCTTAAAACTGTGTTTACTAGATTGTGTATTGATTCATTTTGTTGTATGATTATATGATTTGAAATTTGTGTCGTTTAATAGAATCTATCGTTTGAAAATTGAACAAACCAATCAACGCCCAACGGTATAACCTTAGTATGTTAAAAATAAACTTAGTTTTTTAAAATTTTAAAACTGCGTCTGCCAGATAAAATAACAATCTACCAATATCAATTTATGTTTTTTTGTAAAAAACAGTCAATACGACTAGAATTTGATTTAAAAATGACTAATTTCCGGTATTCTCTGGTAATATCCCTCGCCTCTATCTATCTATCACAAAAAGTAGGCTATGTAAGTGAGAAAGTAAGTACAAAAAGTAAGCTATCAAGTTTGAGTATGAATTTCGCATGGAATATTTTCAAATGGCTATTTCACTATCTTACAAAAAAATATATATTTGTCTTAATGAAGATAATATTAGCGAAACTCAATCGAAAATCCGATACAGAAAAATCAGAAAAAGATACGGATACATCTGAGACTCGAACCCAGGACCTCTGGCAATCCGGGCCAACGCGCTATCCACTGCACATCAGGGGATACGTTGGCGCAGTGGATAGCGCGTTGGCCCGAATTGCCAGAGGTTCTACATTTTTCAACTTTCTAATTGGGGAAAAATAATTTTTAAAGTTTGATGAAACTGTGCGAAAAAAGTGAATATTAGTATCTAATACTTAGTATATAAACATAAACTATATGAAATACGGAACCCGGATTAAATAGAACAGTGGCAATAATGAGCACGATAAAATTGATTAGATTGGATTATATGTTAGGTTTGTTTTTTCTTTGTTATTTATTTTCACTTTTCTTAATTGTAACGAAAAGACGAAATATATACCTTGTTGCTTGCTGTTGTTGTTCTGGCCTTCCTCCGTTATTGTTACCGTTGTTATTGTTGTTGTCAGGTCTGTTGGGTCTGTTAGGTCTGTTTGGCCTGTTAGGCTGGATCTGAGGCCTGTTAGGTCTCCCCCCTTGGCCCCCCCAGCGGTTGTCAGTACCGTCGGGATTTTCGTCGGGGAAGTTCATGTCGGATTCATCCTCGGCCTGCAGCAGGTGGCGACGGGGAGCCTGCGTCGACAAGGATACTTGAAGTGCCACCAAAACTATAAATAATGAAAAAAATATGTGGTGTTACCAAGAACCTAATTTTATCGTACTGGCAGTTTATATTGAGTGACAGGGAACAGTTACGAAAAAAACTAAAGTAGACAAGGTATGGCTGTATTAGAATCATTTCTCTGGAACTGCTAAATCCACCTACATTAAAAGAGGCTAACTTAATATCCCTAACAAGTCTAGTATACTCGTCGGAGATCACATGCACTTCTTTATGCTCCAAAAGCAAGAACTTCTACATATCAGAACGCGCCAATAAACAGAGTGAGCGTCTCAACTGCTTAACGATTCTGATTGACCATCGACAATTTCAATGTCACTTACATCTTTTGACACATGTCACAAAATAGCAAAACTGTCCAATGTCACTTACATCTTTTGACATCACTTTCAATGTCACTTACATCTTTTGACACATGTCACAAAGTAGTAAAACTGTCCCATGCCTTTTTAATTTGTAATCTTCTCCATGATATATATTGATGTATACATTTCTTAGAATCACTTTGTCCAAATTGTGTGAGTTAAAAAAAGCACTATAACTTTTGTGAACACTAAATTGACATCTACTATGACGATCATGATGTTCGATGTTGTTTATAAAAGTATGGTTGTATTAAGGTAGTACCCGCCCAAAAAAAAATAAGAAGGAGAGATACGAAAATACGAATGTCGGAGCGAGCGCGCTAATATTAAAAAGTAAAAATTAGAGCGAAAATTGGGAAAATGTTTAATAAAACACGACTCGTTTATAATAGAGCAAAAATCTCTCTTCAATACCGTAAGTACCATTTAAAGAAATACTGAGAATTTGTTAATATATTATCTTGTAAAATAACAGAAACAAACGTGTAAATAATGATTTTTTTCTATTGAGGGAATTTTATGTAATTAACGTTTCGGCTCTACAAATCTTCAGATATTATCTTAAAAATAACATATATTTTTTTAAAAACTTGGGAACTTAAAGTGTTCAAGGGACATATGTTATAAATTGGTAGAAAATCGGAAATCCGCCCCTTAAAATAAAGCATGATAACTTTGTGAACAGTAAATTGTTTACTTCAATCCTAGATGCGATATCAATGGATGCGACCTTATCTTTTTCTGTTCCAAATATTCGTTTGGCAGTCGTCGATATTGTCTTCATTGATTATATTATATTAAAATTTTAGGTTTCACTCATTAAGTTATTCCACAGAATAAAACTAACAAACTAATTTGATATCTGCCCTGATGATGATCGTTGAAAGGCCTGCCATTGCTAAAAATTGCCAATTATGTACATGAGAATAATAGAAGAGTATGTATGAGAAGATGTATGAATGTGAATGAGGCAAGGAGTGTGTGCCAAGACCGAGTTGTTTGGCGGTCCGTCCTCTCTGCCTACCCCTGCGGCGAAACGGCGTGATGGTTAGTTAGTTAGTTAGCTGAAATTTTGGCTTAGGCTTGGACTACACTATTTTCAGTCGCGCGATTGTTGAAACTTTATTCGCGGTGACCAAAAATATGCGAGTTCTAAAGTCGAATTTTCTGTATTTGGCACAATGAATTTCCATTTGGCGACTAAATAATCGCACGACTAGAAATCGCAATGGAGATTTAGCATATTTAAACCTATTCCTTTTTTTAAAATCGTTTGGAAGGCAATTACATAAATTGCTCCACTCGTAAGCCAATGGATTGTTTGCTATATCGTTATGGTTTTTATTCTGCTATTAAATCTCATTTTTACCTAGAGAAATCGCTCGAAAAAGGGTTTTGGGAGAAAACATTTTTCTACACCTAAACTTTCACGAAATTGTAATTTAAAAACAAAAATAAGTTCTCGAAAAAAGAAGCTATGTCGGTATTTTTTTATAATTTTGTAATTCTTTATGAGCATTGAGTTAGCAGCACTTTTTCCTTAAATAATATTTTCCGATAAATTATACATGTTTGACAGTGAATGTTTACGTTAATTAATACGAAACTCAACGAAAATTTAAAAACATACCGACATAGCTTTTATCTTTTTAAAGGCAATATAAAAAGAAAATATTCATTTCGTGCAATTTCCGATGTAGAAAAGTGTTTTTTACCGGGCGTCGTTTTTGTATGGAGCGAAAAGCGAAGTCTATCGTCTTAATTAAGTTGATATAAGTCGTTTCAATTTATCGCAACAAAAATAATCAACAATAATAAAAAACCTTTACATTTCGTAAAAGTTCCTTCTTAGAACTGAGAAACTGTTTTTTTTTGTAGAATTGTAGTTATGTATGAAACTTTAAAGGATCTCACTTTTAAACATCCTTCAAGTTTTCTGCATTCTGACAAACGATTTTTTTTCATATTATTTATGCCGGTAATAACATTTGTACGAGTTACTAATTAAACTATAACCTTCAAACACAAACCTAAACATTAAAGTTAACCAACCACACCTAAGTTTATTTGACAGAATTTCCTAATAACTAGAATAAATAATAATTATTATTGCAATAATATATCAGACAATATGAAACAATGTTTTTTTTTAACTTATTTAGATCGCGTATTAATTATTACAACAGTATCAAATAACGTTGATTATTGGCACATCTTTGTTTAATGGGTTTTCAAACAAAATAAAGCATTGTGTGATTTAGGTACAGTTTATTTTGCGTAGAGAAAGCCGTAAGTATTTATTGATCTTAACAATTTACACGACTTATTTATTCTTTTCTCCTTTAATTTGTAGAACTCTCTTGAATTTTAATAATTTCAATGTATTGTGAGTTTTTTTTACTTATTTAATTTATAAAAAATAATTTATTTATTATTAATTACTAATTACTATTACGCATGGAAGCTGTGTTGCCTAAATACAGTTTGATAATGCCTTCAGATTGCGAAACAGCTGTCATACTGTATATTTCATGGGATGCGATATAAATTGAACTCGAGTCCTTTCAGCTCTATTTATAAAGTGTCAGTTAACAATTGAGCAACTTTATCTACATTGTGCAACACGAAATCCATTATTATAACAGCTACCTACCTATATATTTTATGTAATCAACCTGCAATCCCTCCCGTCACGATATTTCCAGGAAAGAAAACATTACAAAGGGTGATAATTAATAATATAATGCAATAATTCGTTTCCGAGAATATTTTTATGAGCTCAAAAAAGGGTTTAATTATTTTTTTTTATAATTGCGCCAAGAAATCCTTTAAATTAAGCTGACATATTTATTAAAATAAAATACTTTTTTGTTTAAAACCACGAGGTTTATTAATTTATGAACCGACCGACAAATTAATACTATTAATTTGTTCCCTGAAGATGCTTTAGTAAAGCGAAACCGGTCGGTTCATGAATTAATAAATCTCGTGGTTTTAAACAAAAAAGTATTTTATTTTATTAAGTTGATGTTAATGATGTTGATTTTAATGTTGAGGAATATAAAACAATATTGAAAACACTACTTTTAGTTATGTCTAAAATAGACATTACAATTTGAAACAAACACAGGAATTCTAAATCAAAAATTTTGACTTGATACAATGAAATTTCGAGATAAAAACATAACGTAAAAAACAAATCAGTTCAAACGAAAATACATTTCAAATAAGTACTGCTTAAAATTTTATGACTGATTATTATTAGGTCAAAGATATACTTACAGCATACTGCAATAACAAAGAAGCACTTCATTATGTACCGCGGGGTTATCAAAAGAAATTAATATAAAATATTTGTTATTTGTACGAAATTCTAGTCGCGGAGCTGCGCGTTCGCTATGAGCCACTATGCGGTCGAATAACACGTTTATAAATGGATCTCTTACTTTAAAATACTCACTTTACACTTACATGGTCTGTTTTATTATATACACTATGTATATGTGTATTATGTCTTAATAATAATATTATACAGCGATATTCCCCAGATTGGCTGTTGCGGAGAAAGGGGACTGGTAACATTTTTGCATAAGTTAATATTAGGTCCTTACATATGAAATTGGCGTTTTGAATGGGAGGAACATAATGTCGATTTTTTTAAATATAATATATTTATTTAATCAAAAGTATACCATTGTTATATATGCACTTTTGCCATCTCATAGGTAGTTCATTGATCCCTTTACTAAAAAAACCATTCGGACGGGAATCAATAAAATCTTTGAAGGCGGTTTGGACTGTTCCATCGGAGTTAGATTTTTTCCCTTGCAAGAAGTTATCCAAATTTCGAAAAAATGGTAATCTGTTGGGGCAAGGTCCGGAGATTAGGGTGGATGTCTTAGACATTCCAATTGAAGCTCCTCTAATTTGGTAGCCGTCTGTTGTGCAGTGTATGGTCTAGCGTTATCATGAAGCAGCAGTGGCCTAGAGCGATTAACCAGCCTCGGTAGTTTAGCAGCTAGCTTTTCCATCATGGTTTGCAGTTGCTGACAATAGACATCTGCCGAATCGTCTGGCTAGATTTAAGAAAGCTGTAGTGAACGACAACAGCACTAGTCCACCAAACGCTCACAAGTAACTTTTTTGGAGTCAATTTTCGCTTGGGGTATGGTTTGGCTGGTTCGGCAGGGTTCAGCCATTGCGATGAGCGCTTTCGATTATCGTACAGGATCCACTTTTCATCACAGGTAATCATTCGATTTATAATCCCTTCATTATTGTGCTGGTTGAGTAATGCAACGCAGCAGTCAATGCGCGTTTGTTGATTTGCTTCACTCAATACGTGAGATACCCACCTTTCAAGTTATTTCACCTTCCCAATTTACTTCAAGTGTATTAAAACAGTTTTATCACTAACACCGCAGCAGCTAACTCGGACGTGGTTTGCGATGGATCCGCTTCCACAATAGCCTTCAATTGTTCATTATCAACTTTGGTCTCCGGCCGTCTACGGGGCTTGTTCTGCAGGTCGAAATTTCCAGAACGAAAACGTTGGAACCAAAAACGTACTGTGTTTTCTTTTGCGGCACCGTCGCCATACACATCATTAATCCTTCGAGCCGTTTATGCAGCACTGGTGCAACGGTGGAACTCGTACTCGTAAATAACGTGATATTTCAAGTTTTCTATTTTGTAAATTAAGTGACGCAAAGAAAAAAAAACAATTAAGGAAAAAACAAATGAATTATAATTTTCGAAACACAAATAGATGAGTAGAAAGCTGTAAAAATTTCAATTTGGAATTCCTAACCAAAGATAAGATATATGAGATCAAAGTTGCCAGTACGGCAAAATGCCAATTTTATATGTAAGGACCTAATATTATTATTTATTTAAGTTATTCTTGGCGTAATTTGCTGGCGAAATCTAGTCATTTTTTTTGTTTCCGAAAAAAAATTGAATTTGCAGACTTCTGATGGCGCAATTAACCGAGCGACAGAGCAATTATAATATTATTTCTCGGATTGCGAAAGGAAATTTTTCCGCCCACATTAAAAAAAAAATACCTCCGAATTTGAATATGGAAACATACAAACTGATTGTAGTTCTATGTAGCCAATGAATTCTTCTATCTTTTGACTCTTATCACATATTTGTAGGATTTATAATTTTTTTTTAATTAAATCTTTAACCTTAAAACATCTTAAAGAATCTAGAGAATATTTATTTTGTTATATTTTGAATGTACAATATATTATTAAGTCGTTTTAATAAAATAAAAAAAAATTTAAAATTTGCCACATTTTGGCAACAAAGCAATCCGAGGTTTTTAAAATAGTGCCATAATGTGGCAAAAAGCGCTCGAGTGGTTTAAAGATACTTAATAACTATTAAAATATATTATTTAATTTTAACGGTATAAAAAATACCACAATAATTGCATGTCTGAAGTCCGATCTTCAGCTTCAACAGAGAGTTCAACACACGTCGAGAACATTTTTTATTTTTTTCCACATTGTCGTCTCCTGCATTTGTTTAATTAAAATTATTGAAAAAACTTTAATCTATCAACCATGCTAGATACCCAGGTCGATTTGTTTTTTTTTCAATTGAACATTGTACGGTAATAGACATAACAAGTTATTGTTTATCAAGAATCGTGACTTCTTACACTAAACTGCTGTTGTCATTAAATTTGACGTTGTGTCCCTTTACCGCGACACCAACATAACCTCCAAGATTTTACTTACTTCATTTATTATTATTTCCATGTTATGCATCTCAAAGCGGTTTTTCCTCCTGACCAATAATGAAGCTAAATTAATAATGTATTTATCTTATTCATCACGTATGCCTTTATTCACATTTGTTTTTCAATATTATCTCAGCTTAGGTTACTATTTTTTACTGTCGCATCAGAACGTGTTTTTAATTCTATTCAGCGGTCAATGGGTTGATTATAATAAGTTTTGCTTGACTGTTTTTTTAAACCACTTTGTATTCAAAGAGGTACACTGTTTTTATAAATTGAATCATGTCGCAGATTATCTATATTTCGCTTGTATCCCATAAGTACCTCTGTGACACCGTGGAAAGAAAAACGTATTGTGTTTATACGATTGGAGACACTATTCCTTTTTGTGGTATGATAAATGTGGTTTATCCAAAGGAATGAGTTCTCCTAATTAATAAACATCTAATATATAAAAATTAATGTTTGTTTGTTTGTGTGTTCGTATGTTATGCGCGGCTAACCCGTTCATCCGATTGCGATTAAACTTTGGGAATATGATGTGCGCATACCCGGGATGGTTATAGGATAGTGAGCTCTCGCATTATGAAATCATTTCCTATACCTACTGTTCATACGATTGCGATTAAAATTTCATCGGATTGATTTTTTTTTTTTGAATTGTTGTGAACATGGCCGTGATTGGCTCTACAACCCGTGGTGGGTCTTGAATATTTGCATGCCCGTGAATATTTCTATATATATAATTTATTTATTTATATTTAAACGCCCATAGGGCTTTTACATACATCAAGCAATACATGTTTCGATTAATTACAGTGAAGAGTTAGAAGTGAATAAAATAAAGGTAAGTAACAGAAAATATAAAGACACATAATATAGGTTAGATAAAATATGAGTTGACAAAATGTAGGTAATACAGAATATAAATAAAGTAAAAATAGATAGCCTGCCAATATCCTCCAAATCAATAATAATAGGAATTAATAAAAATGTATAAAATTGGTATTTACAATAGTTTATGAATTAAGTAAAAATAGTTCGCACATACGAATAATATAGACCTAAAACTGAGAATACTCCTCATCAAGACCTATGTATGGATTATCTTGATGTACGGCTGCGAAACATGGTGCCTATCCGAAAGAGATTGGCCGCACATCCAGGAATATTTTTTTCCTTTTTATCACAAAACTACCCCTAAAAGTTGGAATATACTATTACGGAACTCACCTCCCGAAGTTAATGCACTTTACCCCTGGACACCCTGTATATTTTGTAGACTGAAAAGATACAGGCTTTGTAAATGATTTTGCTTAAACAAAACTAACTGTATTACTATGATGAGTGTCATCACTGTATATGTCTACTATGCTATTTGTACACAGGCCTCGTAAATATGCTGGGGGTTACTCATTCTTACTACCATAATACATGCGCAAAATTTTACTTGTTCAATTATGGAAGTCTTGGCTTAGGAATCGAATCCTCGATTACGAGATGGGCAACGGCTTTATCTAACCACTCCGCTACAATCTAGTTAGTATTACATACATCCTACAACATTCTAGATCTCTTATATTTTTGGGTTCACTCCACATTTACATTCATATCTTCTTGTAAATAAATTCTGAATTAAAACACATTCCTGAAAATAATTGGTTTATTTGAACAGACAATCTGTGAGGCTGTACGCATTAAATAAGTCAACAACCACTGTAGTATATATATATTGCTGGATAATACCTCCTCAATATTATCCAAGTTATTTGCTCTCCTGTCATTTACTCGATTTGCGTTGCCAAGCATTTCTGTCTAAGCTGATTATTTGGACAATCTAGTGGGCCTTGGGGCAGATTAGTTCTTCAGGACCACTGAATTATCAAATTTAGTTAATTGGGGCATTATCTGAGTGGTATGTCTTGCTTATTGCCGTTGTAGCATTGTAAATTATGTATGTATTATGAAAATTACGTTTCATTTGCATCTCGTTGGGTGATGTCCAGTTTGTGTGGTATGAAATTTTTTTACTGCGAAAAAACACTTTGGGAATTTATTTATTTATTTATTTATTTGCTTTATTTTTTCCATTTTTTACATGTTGACATTACAGTTCAATAATAATAAGAAAGGGAAACCCACTAAGGCGCAGCCTGTGCTTGGGCAATATAAGTGTTTACATTTTATTTTTGTACCTAAAAATAACAGAGTGCATCTAAAGAATAAACCAAGATTAAAATCTAAAATATAAAAGAGGTAAGATTATAATTAAAAGTTGTCTAAAGATTGTACAAGACGTAAATACTTAAAATACATCTAAGTAAATTTTTTTAATTGTAAGCTACTAAAAATATAGTAAAAGAAAAGAAAGTAAAATATACAGAAACAAAATTAATACAGAAACAAAATCAATACAGAATCAAAAATGTAAATTAGATTGAAGTAAAGATTAAATATCTACATTATTGTTTGAATATCTACATTACTCAGCCACAATTTCAACTCTTTTAGATATTGAGCTGGTTTAGTTGTACCAGGTGTTTCTTCCATTCTGAATCTTCAAATATAGTAATTGCAAATCTTGCATGTGTCATCTGGTTCATAGAAAAATATCTACCTGCTTATTTATCTAAGTTTAACTGGTACTAATCATAAATTTATGTATACGATACTAAGCCATGGGACGAATCACGGTGCCCTTTTTTGAGAATATCAAGGAGCATACTGTGTTTTTACTTATGTCGACAGAATAATACTTAATCCAAAACATGCAAACACCGCTAGGTTCTCCCTATTCGTAAAATGCTACCTACTTCTAACCTTTTTAATTTTACATACAGTTACTAAATATTTACACTGTTTTACTACTATGTTTACCACTGTAATCATTTGTAAAATATACTCTTATGTTGAAGAAGTGGAATGAATAGATAAATAAAAATATATAAATTTATATTTTGATCCATTGCTTCAAATAGCAAGCTGTCATTAATCTCACGAAAAAAGGTCGTCGTTATTCGTCACTGCAATCGGTTGATTATATTATTACGTATTTATTTTCCTTAACCGATAGAAAACAGAATTTGTAAACGATTATGTCACGGATTGAATGTATACAGGGATGTAAGACGTACCTGGCCTATTTCTCTGTGATTATTTGGAGTAAAAAATGTAAATGATATTTTGATTTCCGGTGATTTTTTATGTTTTTTTTTTTACATTTATCTACAAGGACATATTTTATTTTATATATTTTTTTTATTACATTTTTTAATCAGAATAATGTCAAGAATCACTGGTTAAATTAAGTCAGGTACGTCTCAGTGACTCCCTTTTGACTCTCTTTTTATTTGTGCACGTTTATATCGCGGGGATTCCTTTTCCATGATGTTGGCTGGTTTAAGACCCATTGACCAGCGGCTAAGGATTAAAGTTCCAAAATACTTGCAACTGTACAGGGAGGTTCCGATGAGAACGATTGATTATTCCCCTTAACAAATTTTTTAAAGAAAAAAACTTATATCTATTTATTTCATTCAAAACTTGCTTTAATATATAAATACATTCAAGCAAGCAAAGAAAAATGCTCAAAACGATTTTTCAATAATGTCTAAATAAAATAAGTAAGTAAAAAAAATGAAATATTTTAGTGAAATATTTTAGTTTGTAAGACCTTAAATAAATAGAAAAACTGAGGTATTTTCGTCGCAAACCACGTTCTCGGCTATTTTTTATTGGTTTTAATTGAAATTCTGAAAAATGTCTTTACTAGTATTATACAATATGTATCGATTTATTTTGTTGTATGATTATATGATTTGAAATTTGTGTTGTATGATAGAACATTTCGTTTGAAAATTGAACAAATCTGTAAACGACCAAAGGCATAACCTTAGTATATTAAAAATAATATTAGTGTTTCAAATTTTAAAAAGCGCGTTAACCATAAAAAATAACAATATTTCAAAATAAATTTATGTTTTTTTCTTTGTAAAAAAGAGTCAATATGTCGAGAATTGGATTTAAAAGGGAAAAAATTCCGGTATTGTCTGGTTTTAACCTCATAACAAGGTTTGTAACAACAATAAACAGAACTGATTTATTAACAGCATCATATGTACAAATTTTTTTTAATTCAATTTGTGGTATATATCAATGCAATTTATAATTATTTTTTCACGTCTTTTAAAATCGATTTAATTAGAAAATAATGTTTTATGTAACATTTGATTTTAAAACAGAACCAAAACCAACTTCATATAATATTTTCTTCCTGCGATCAATAAGATTACTCCTATTTTCTCCGAGACAACACCTACCTTTAAAAAATCAATTCACAACCATTATCGCATACCAGTGGTATTAAAAGAGTTATTTAAATTTTCTCATAAGTGGCTTTCAAAATAGGGTAAAATAAATTTTCGAAAAAGAGAACCTCGAAAGATAATTCATAATTGAATTTAAAACTACACGGAATTTTTCAAAATAATTTAACAACTTTGATGGAGTTGGAAAAAGATTTAACTAGGATAAATAAAAATAAATGGTAATATTACAATTACAAAATATTAAGATATATATAAGATTATATAAAATATTAAGATATATACAAAATATTTTTCAAAGACAATAAAATGACGTCAAAGTAAACACTTTTCACGTTAAATTAATATTTAAACGTTAATAATTGTATTTATTATTTATACAAATTATTTCTTTTAAATAGTGTAATACATAAACTGACATTTTATATTTTTTAAACAATCTATTTAATATGTTAAAAATAAAGTGTTTTATAAATAAATTTATTTTACAGTTTCACCATAGTCTGACGTTTGACAGCTGTTCTCGATTTTGTTGGACGCGGATGGGAAAATTTTGAAACAGTTTCGATTTGTAATGTGAACACTTCCAGTTGCAGAGAATCGTAAAGCTACAAGCAATTGATTTCATGGCAAAATTGGGCACAAAACTTATAAAAAACACATTTTATGTCATCTTAAAACGGTTGGAAAATCCTTCCATCATTTATTTCGATATAATTAATCTCTGCCTATTATTGCCGCCTGTGTTACCCTATAATATAATCATCATGCACTTTCGTCCATCCCACAATATCTACTGTAGTCAATATGTCCATAATTCAAATTAAAAAACGCAATTCTAAAAAACCGGCAGGAGTGTGAGTTGGTGTAAATGAGATGACACAGAGATGACAGATGTCAGACTCTGTTGTCAGTTACGTACGGCATCCTGAGGGAACCTCAATCCACCAGGGTAGCTTCCTTACGTTGAGTAGTGTATGGCAATGATTGTGGTTTGGAAAGAATGTATTTATGCATTTGAGTAGTATTGAGCTGAGATTTCGACTCGGTAGTTGATTATTAGGATTGGACACAACGGCTGTTAGTCACTCCAGCGCATTCATGACCTTCTTCGACTCTCTGAAACGCCGATATACCAGCACTGAAACTGTGTTTATTTTTTTCGTAAAGTTTATCAACGAAAATGGTATAGGAGTTGTTAATACGTTACCCGGATGGGAATTCGACGCATTTATTCGCCCAGCTGACACTGTTCAACCGGTTTCGTTCTCCTATTTTATTTTAATTGTTATTTTATTCAATGAGGTCAATTAAGTGCCTTGGGGTTCCTGGCCATAATTGGCTATTGCCGAATACTGATAATGTTTATCAGACGTACTTGATATATTCTGTATATGTCAACCGGTCGTCACTGATGAATCTATTAGCCCGCGCAAAACGATCAACTTTTCGGAACCAGATTTTTCTCAAATTTAAACCAAGCATCGATGCACTGCAAATGCATGTTCCTATTATTGTAATAATAATAAACATGAGAAAAAAGAAACCACAATTAACTTAGTTTACTTATATATAAGTCAGGTTGTTTCTTGATAAGTTTTTATTGAGTGACCCAAAAAAAATTACAAAACATATTAAGAGGCTAGACTTTGAACGACACGCGGAATATCCGCGTCTGTCATTCTGTCCCGCTCACAATAAGCTCACGCACACTTACAATACATGCGAATGCGAAATGTGCGATTGAGGCAACGCTCAAATTTACCTACAGAAATCGCTCGAAAAGGGGTTTATGGAGAATACACTTTTCTACACTGAAACTTTCACAAAATTGAAATTTAAAAAAATTTATATTTTTTAGAAAAAAGAAGCTACGTCGGTAGCTTTTTATAATTTTATAATTCTTTATGAGAGTTGAGTTAGCAGCACTTTTTCCTTAAATAATATTTTTTGATAAATCGTACATGTTTGACAGTGAATGTTTACGTTAATACGAAACGCATCGAAAATTCGAAAACATACCGACATAGTTTTCACCCTCAAGAAAGCAGTATAAAAAAAATATATTCATTTTGTGCAATTTTCGATGCATGTGTTTTTTCCCGGGCGTCCTTTTTGTATGGGCCGAAAAGCGAAGTCTATCGACTTAATCATTCGCCTTTGTAGATATAAAATTTAAAGATATATATATTATTTTTTCCTTATGCTAAAATAATATGTATATATTTGCGGCACGTTCCAGAAGAGAACAAACTCTCGGTATCACCCTGGAGGAAAGCCACCATACAGAATTGAAACGACATAGGTTTTTTTTTTTTAAATAACTCCACACAGGAAACCCCGAGGAAAATAATATCGGTCAGGGAATTTGTCATCTATGAAGATACTGTGTAGTGATACTTATGTTTATTATTATAAGTAATTGATTTTAATCAAAGATCGCTAAATTTAGAGAATGTTGATTTTGAGATTTAGAGAGAGACTGGTTGAGGGAGACCTTTTTAACGCTTCAGCAGGTATCTATCAACCGGGGAGGTATGCATTCAAACATCCGGCACTCCTGAGGCCCTAGCATACTCGCTCGATAACGATCGATAGGATAACTATCGGTAACTTCTCATCGTTCCCTAGCATGACTACAGCTCGCCAACGAATAAGTGACAGTTCACAATGACTAAGTGTCCTTAAGATATTCGACACCAACTGTTTTTTGTACGTTAGAGATGTGCAGTTATCCTAGGGAACGATGAGAAGTTACCGATAGTTATCCTACCGATCGTTATCGAGTGTGCTAGGGCCTCTGGTCCTGAGCGAAATTATTTTTCTCTGGGTCTCCTGTGTGCAGCTAATGTAAAAAAGTAAGATCGTAAGATTTAGATCGCGTCTGAAAAGTAGTTTTTAGACTTATGTTTTAAAAATAATATTATGTGAGCCATATAATTTACATTTTTATATATTTTATCATTTTCAATTACACAGGTTTCTTAAAACATTTAAAAATCATTTATTTAATGAAATATAATGGAAAACCATTAAAAATGGAATAACACATTTCGGCATTTCACAAACAAGTTTTCAATTTGACGTTTTTGCTCATAAGCACCTACAAATGTGTGTTCTTTCAGCAGTTTTCCAATTTCAAAAAATGTATATTTAGCATTTCCAGGAGATTTAAGGTGAGCAGCCGTTTCCAACGGTGTAACGGCGTTATTACCCAGAATTACCTTATTCCGTTATTCGTTATAGTTCTAACGGCCGTAACGTAACGTGTATTAAACTCCGCGTTCGCAACGGTATAAGTGCATAAATCACTTTAGCGAGTTTAATCACTTTCCTTCAAGCTGTGTTCAAAATAACGTTACTGAGAATGTTACTAGGTACCTATAATGATAATACATTTTTTATTAATTTTACTAACAAACAGTAGGTACCCAAGACTAACTAAATAAAGAATTCATCCGATTGCGATTAAACTTTGGTACTTTGTTGTCGACGTGCCCGTGATGGTTTATGTATATAGTGCAAGTAAGTTCTAGCGTTATGAAATTATTTCCTATATCGTTCATACGATTATGATGAAACTTTAGTACGTTGTTAAGTGCACACCCGCGAATATTTCAACATATAAATGTGAGCTCTGGCGTTATGGAATTTTTATAAAATTTTTACAATAAGTGGCACGCGAGTTGTTTGAAAAATGTATGTTTTTCGGCAGGGTGCGAAGGAGGGAGGGGGTGGGGAATTTCTGGAGGAACGCTAGAAGGTGAGATAAACGCGGGAGGTGTGGTCGCGGGAAAGTGAGACGCGGGACGCGGGGAAGGCGAGTAAACTGGAGGGGCACGCAAAGGGGGAAGGGGGCACGGGGAATGGGCATGCCGGGGAGATGCGACGAAGGGGTATGGGATGAGGGAGGGGCAGACGGAGGTTAAGGAACGGGATTGCAAAGGAGACATAGTACCGGTAGGGCAAAGCAGGGAGTAAAATTGGAAATCCATTATTATCACACTGACAGGTGTATGTGGCCTGCTGCTTACGGTTTGGGAAATCTTCTGATTTATTCGTCTACGAAACAGACTGAATTAACAAAATATTGTGAATCCAAAAGGATAACTTTAATAAACAGAATTCAAACACAAAAAGTTTCTTTAGTGGCAACGCGTGCCGGGTACTCGCTAGTATATGTATAAAAATAAATGGTTCTTTGTTTGTTCCTTATGCGGTACCTAAACCATTCATCCGATTGCGATGAAACTTTGGTGATTTGTAGTGCACATATCCGCAAAGGTTTTTATATATATAGGGAGCTCAGGTGTTATGAAATTTGTATTAAAAAATTGCACTAGGTGGCGTGTGAATTATAAAAAAAAAGTTTATTTCATATAGTTAAGCGGCAGGGTGGGAAGGCGGGAAGCGGAGAAGGGGTATTCGGGAGGGGCGAGAAGGGGAAGGGGAACGCGGGAGGGGGGGGGGGGTGGGGGGGGGGGGGAGATGGAAGGTAAACGCGGTAAGGGAAGGGCTCACGGGAGAGGAACGGACTCGTGATCGGGGACGCATGGGAAAGGACACGCAGGGTAGGCAACCGACGAGTTCATCGAAAATTAATTCATCGAAAGCAAATTTATCTACAAAGAGAGGTTAGGTTAGGTTAGGTTGAACTCGTTTTCGATGAACTCGCCGTGAACCCGCAGGGTAGGGGTAACGGTGGGGTTGGGGATGAATTGGAAAGGAGAAATAAAGGTAGGGGATATGACGTGGAGCTAAAAAAAAGTAGTGAAAAAAAAAATATATTCATATAATATAAGAATCAATACGACATTCGAAAGTTTCAGGACAAGTCATTGATCCTGAGCATTAAGATATATTTCCACTCTAATACTTACTCCTACTTAAATCTTCACGAAACTAATTTAGATAATGGGTGAAACGGTGTCGATATCTCGGATTAAGAGGATTATTTCGAATACATTATGGGCTAATCCTTCTCCCTAACTTTGTAATTTCCTAAAAGTACAGGAAAGGGGATGTTCCAAGTAAAACCTGCCCCTGGGAATAAAGAATGCTAATTCTAAGAATTTACGACTGGTGTTTCCGCAAAGAGTAAACAGACCGTGAAACTGCCACGTGATCCATTGGTTTGGTACGCATTTCAAAAAATCCTATCAGTCTACAATATTTTGTGAGTTTGTGTGACAAAACGAAAACACGTTTTTTTTAAATTTTATATTTATTTATAAAAAACAATTATTCATTACAAGTTAAAAGATAGTCCAAAAAATTGTCACAAGACATCTTGTCTATAGGTTCTACCTAATCAATGTGTCTTAGTATATAATACATAATATTATAACAACTAAAAGAATACAAACTTTTCAAAATAAAGCCCTGGGAGCTCCTAAATGGATGAGGGTTTCTCAACTAAAATGGGGTCTCTGAAGTTCCCCTCCTTAAGAGCGATTGACCAGCGGGTGTAGGTAATTAAAGAAATCAGTTTTGGTGCATTTTGGAAGCAAATTATTTAAAAAAATCTGCATTATCCTTGGTTTTAATATAATGACAATAATATTAAAAAAATTAAAAGTGTGTTTCTTTGGGTAGTAATTTTAATATATAAAGGATAAGTTTTTGCTCCGATGTAAATAGGTAATTTGTATTTTTGATGTTTGTTTTTGGGGTGTTATGCCGGATCACACATCGTCGGATCTGCCGGATCTGCCCTGATGATGGACACTGCAACGCTGTCCGAAACGTCGGCTAAAGAAGGAGGTAACGCAACACGGCATAAAACCCCAAAAACAAACAACAGAAAATGCATTTAACCATGAAAATCAAAAAAAATAATAAATCTAAAAACGTATCAGGTAATTTGTAATTTAAATTTATACCCATCAAAACTGTTTTTTAAAAAAAGATATTTTTAGTTTTCTTTTTTAAAAAAATATAGTAAAATTGGTTTTTTTAATTTTTACATTTACTCGCAAAATTGTCCATGTGGCTATAAAATCATAAAATCTTTGATAGCCTATATTTTATAATTGAAAGTAAAAATAAATAAAGTAGCTCCTGTCCCAGATAACATTTAACATACCTTTTGATTACCGGCCGCGTAGCCATTAAGTGATATACATTGCGTGGATGCCATCGTGTCAAGTCCGAAGAGCCGCTAAAGATTCGGGCGATTTTTATGCATTTAGGCAACTTCTGACTATAATTTATCATAAAGTTATAGGCCCCAGATTTAAGGTTTTGATACTATCAAACCTTTTCCACCATAATCGAGGCAATGTTTAATTCCAAGAAGTTACTACACCTTCTTAGACTAAACTTTATGTTACGTTCTAGTACAAAAACTCTTAAACGAATGGCTTACCTGCAACTTGTTTAAAGTGTATTGGTAAAACGACGTGAACTTTTTTAATTCCGCTGAAAGTGTCGATTCCTTTGGCTTAGTTCGTATTTAAGTCTGTATTGTGGAATACGGGGAAGACGGAAAAGCCTTAAAGTTCTTGTTTATAACATAAAACAATGAATCTGGAACATTTTCACTTCCTGGGTATTTATTTCTACTACGAAACTTTTAAGGATAAATAAATTCTTCTATGAAACTTTTAGAGATAAATAAATTCTTCTATGAAACTTTAAGGGATAAATAAATTCTTCTATGAAACTTTAAGGGATAAGTAAATTCTTCTATGAAACTTTTAGAGGTTAAAAATTCTTCTATGAAACTTTAAGGGATAAATAAATTCTTCTATGAAACTTTAAGGGATAAATAAATTCTTCTATGAAACTTTAAGGGATAAGTAAATTCTTCTATGAAACTTTTAGAGGTTAAAAATTCTTCTATGAAACTTTAAGGGATAAATAAATTCTTCTACGAAACTTTTAAGGATAAATAAGTTCTTCTATGAAACTTTTAGGGATAAATAAATTCTTCTATGAAACTTCTAGGGATAAGTAAATTCTTCGGAATGGAACAAACCAAAAATTATGTATTAGGTTGTTACTAGATTGCATGTCAATATTTTCACTAAAAATGCTTGTTTCTTATTAACTAAGCGGTCCATTAATTCAGGTTTTTATCTATTATTTAGTGCTATTTATTTTATAATATTAATTTAATTATAATGATTATCATTGCATAAGGGGTCAATGTATCATTGAATTGAAGGAGGCGAGTTTATGAGACAATAGATTAAATGAAGTAGATCGTATAACACAGTCCTAATAAAATCAAAATATGCCCTGTTGGAATATTTTAAACTACAATCAGTAAACATGAAATCTAATTAACTATTCCGAGTTTTCTAATCATTTATTAGAGACAGGTCACAGTTTCAACAAAGAAAATACTAAGTTTAAACATTTAAGTATTAAATGGAATTACGCATTCAGAAAAGCGCCTAATCTTTAATTTTTTTAAATCTTTAATTTCTTTAATTTTTCGCCTAATCCTAATCAGCACACAAGATGCGATTGCAAATGTCATATCAAGCATATATAAAAGCCTGGAGATGGGTAAAAAGTGTATAGGTATTTTCATAGATTTAAGAAAAGCGTTTGACAGCATAACTAACATAAAACTTATGAAGAAATTAGATAATTTGAACATTAATGAGAATGTAGCAAATTGCATAAAAAGCTACTTAAAAAATCGCCCACAATATGTCAAAATAAACAACGTACTAAGCAATGAAGAAACATCTGAATATGGAATCCCACAAGGTACTGTGCTAGGTCCAATATTATTTATCCTATATGTAAACAGGATATTCTCTCAGTCACTTCATGATAGCAAAACCTCTTATGCGGACGATACATTACTCATTTAAATTGATAATACATGAGAAGTGGTAAATCAAAAAGCAAGAGAAGACATAAATATACTTAAACACTGGTTTGATATAAATCTATTATCCCTAAATAGTAAAAAAACACATGTTATACCATTTACAATTAAATCAAAAGACATTTCCCAAAATTTTGATAGAACTACACATGAAAATTATAAAAATCACAACAAAAATAACTGTACAATAAACTGTTCAACATTAAAAATTGCGAACAAAATAAAATGCTTAGGAATAATAATAGGCAAAAACCATAACTGGAAAGATCAAATTATTCTTACTGTTAACAAAATAATCGAATTAAATTATATATTTTAAAAATCCGAAACTTTCTTTCATTGGAAAATTTAACATCAGACTACCATGCTATAGTACAATCAAATTTCCAATACGCTGTAGTCAGCTGGGGAGCTGCATACAAAACAAATCTACTCCCTATATAAAATTTTCCAACGTCTAATTATAAAAACAATATTGAAAAAACCAAGAGATTATCCAACACACCTTATTTTTGAAGAATTTAAAGTATTAAAATTAAATAATCTTGTCAGAAAAAATATATTAATTCAGTTAACAAAAGATAAACAAAAACACAGTTTTTTTTTACTGAAAGTCGTAATGGTCAAAAACATGTATTTCCAGCACAAAAATATAATATCTCATTTACACAACGTCATTACATATATCTAGAAAAAAAATACTTAACAGTTTTCCGGAAAAGACAAGAAAAATCGAAAATGTTAAATGTGTACTCAAAGCGATCAAAGAGCAATTCAATGTAAAAACAAATAAATGATGAATTTATTTTCATAAGTAACATATCTACAAAATTCCTTAAATCATAATTAAATATAGGTACAAAATATTTTTTATTCTGACACTCGCTCCTCTTCTAAACACAAGCGTCCGCTTCTATAGATGAGAAACATCAAAAATAATCTGTAAAAACTTATTTTGTAATTTATTGTAGTCAACATTGTTATACCTTGTAAACTTTTTATTTAATAAATTTAAAAAAAAAAAAGTTTTCATTCGTGGTACATATATGAATGTAATGTAGATAATTGTGATTATACGAGTGGTACATGTATGAATGTAATGTAGATAATTGTGATTATATAAGTTGTACATGTATGAATGAAAAGAAGATAATTGTGATTATATAAAGGTGCATGTATGAATGTAATATAGATAATTGTGATTATATGAGTGGAACATGTATGAATGTAATGTAGATAATTGTGATTACATAAGTGGTACATGTATGAATGTAAATTAAACTTTTTTTTTATTTTCTTCTAGTACGAGTTATGACATCGAAAATAAACACATTTTCCTAGATGCCTCCACATCCTCGATGTATTGTATATACATCTCGAGGCTTCAAGTTCCTGATAACGGTCTACTTTTCACGAGATCTAGAAATAGACCAACATCCAGGATGATGATTTTTTTACCACTGTTTATCAATTCAGCAGGAAATATTTGAAAGGTGGAGTGTTTCTGTATCCTGCCATCTATGCTTCCACCACGACAACATTATCCAATACAACAACCATTTGAATTCTACTCGGACTATAGGTTTATGGATTATATATAAATAATAATAATAATGATGAATAAATGTACTAGAATTAAAAATGCTAAAAACGAGTATCTGAACCTATTTAAACTCAAAATAAATCTATTTTTTACATTAGCTCAACACAGGATGCCCTGAGGACGCTGTGTGTAGAGTTTTTTTTTAAGGAAAAGAACTAGAGAAAGATCTGGGAAGGGAAAATAAATGTGGGGTGGATAGGAAATTGTAGGTAATTGTGTCCAGGAGTGACGGACGTTTGAATTCTTCCCTCCCACTGCAGTGCGAGGTGATGGGTCGATGAAGTACAGCTGAAAAGGTAAATAGGTCTCTCTCGATCACTTTCTCCCGATCCGACACAGTTAGTGGACAGACGCCACCTCCGCCAAGACCTATACAAACTTCACAACATGAACCCGGGCACCCCCTACATTCCGGTTTGGTGAATTAGCGGAGGTGCCCACGTTCATGGGGTGAGGATTGTCTAGGTCTTGGCAGCGAAAGCGTTTGCTCACCTACTGCATGGCGGACGAATTGGGAAAGAATGGTTGAGGGATACCTAACCTAGACCTCTCCTAATCTAATCTCCAATCGAGACACATTGACCCAAGATTCCTGTCTACCCCTCGTACCCTTTTCCTTCCCAGCACTTCCTCTTCTTCCTTTCACTAAAAAGACACTCCACACAGCATCCCCAAAGATGACATAGGCCTTGAGGAATAGTCTGTTTGCAGACGAATTCTCTAGATATTGTTTTATATTGCCTCATTATTAACTGTATTTATCTGTGTTTTCTCCTAAATATACATATTTTTTAAATATTAGTAATTTTAGTAAGTTCTCCTAAATATAAACATTTTTTAATAGGTTTGACATATTTAATAAAAAAAAAACATTTTTTTGTTTTAAAAACACTCTAATTACTCTAAAGTGAGTATTAATTTGTACCCTGAAGATGCTTGAGTAAAGCGAAACCGGTCGGTAAAGTAAATTAATAATTATCGTGGTTTTGAAACAAAAAAGTGTTTTATTTTTATTTTTTAAATACATTTTCCTGGATACTTTACTGATTCGCACCAATACTAAGTTAGTTTCTGAAATAAGATTAATGTGTAACAACCGTAAAAACCTCTCAAAGTAATGATGTTTCCAGAGATTGGCGAAGCTGAAGAGATTGATATGAACACCGAGCAGTGAACACTCTGAACACCCCAGCGCTCTGAGCACAATCAATAACTCTTCAGATATGATTGATGTTGATGTATTGATATGCAAATCTCACTGAGCGAACTTGTTTACCCGAATAAAACTGGATTAGAGAATAAGGATTAACACAGGAAATGCGACGTAGGCTTGTACATGATCCAAAAGTCTGATTATTCTTTGCTTAAATTTCAAGATCTTATAGAAATTAGTTTTTTTTACAATAGTTCCACACAGAAGGTTCTGGTGAAAAATAAATCTCATTGTTGGGGATGCTGTGTGGAGGGTCTTTTTATGAAAAGGAAGCATTATCTGGGGGATCAATTTTTCTAGTAGTTTCGAACGTATAAATCCATCCCATCCACAGAGGTGCAAGGTAACGGGTCAGGAGAGATCAACTGGAGAGGCCAAACGGTCTCCCTCCACCAATCTTTCCCTATTCAGCCCGAAAGTTAGTAGACAAACATCACCCTACGGATCTGGATACCTCTGTTAAGTCACTAAACGTAGCAACCACTTGGCGTTACCAATGTTGACAGGGTGGTCCTAAATAAATGGTCCCCGGTGCGGCAGTAGCCGTACCCGCCTCTTAAATTGAGTTTCATCTAATTTATGAAATTTTCTATCCAATCAAAAATGTTAACCCTTCCTTCGTCAGGAGAATATTAAAACTTACCTACGATACAAAATATTAATAGATATACACCAAATATTTAGGTGCTGGAGTGGGAGGTCAAAGAGGGAGGGGGGGGGGGTGATTGCGGGAATTCCAGCAATAACCGAGCGGTTTATTGGAAACATATCTAGAATAGGACTAAGCGATAAATTAATTTGGTTATTCAATATATTAGCGTTATTATTTAGGGATTTTATAATTTCAAGTACTTCCAAGTTATCTAATTTTTTGCTATTATTATTACGGTGAAGAATTTTAACCCCTGTGTCCTTATTAAAAGTATGATTGGTAGAAATAAGATGATTGGCAAACTCCAAAAAATTATTATTATTTAAACATCTTAAATGTTCCGTGGTTCTAATATTTACATTTCTGGTTGTCTTACCTATGTATAACGATGGACAATCATTGCAACATAGTTGGTAAATGCCTGAGTGGCTTAATTTATTTTGTTAATCACAAGACTCGAAGAGAGAGAGAGATAAGGGCAAATAATGTGACTTTTAACACTCTTCAAACTTGATTTTGAGGGTTTTTATTATAAAACATGATGCAGAAGAATTGAATTTCTCGTGCTTATATTGGTGAACAATATTCATCAGGATTTCGCACTTGTCTTTACCGACTTTACGGGCACCAATCTCCATTATTCATCGTAAAAAATAAGACAAATCAATAAGTTCAACTAAAATCTTTAGTTAAATCATACAGGAGGTTAAGGTACGTACTTGACTCACTTTAACCAGTGATTTCTGACATTATTTGGGGTAAAAAATGTAAATGAAGTGTTGGTCTCTGGTGACATTTTTGATGTTTTTTTTCAAAATTTTATTCTTCAAAATCAAAAAAAAAACTTCTGCATGTCATCACTAGTCCCTTAGCCAAGTAACCACACAACCTCTTACCCCACTCCCAACTGTCCAACACCTATTTTTTTTAAATGTTTTTGTGGAAAAAAAACATAAATAATGTCACCGGAGACCAAAATTTAATTTACATTTTTTACTCCAAATAATGTCCGTACAGAAATCATTTGTTGATGTATTTACCGATGTTATAGTTTGAACCATAGACCTAAAACATCTGATATGGGTCCTCTATGGGAAATAATTCTATAGAATCTCAATTGTAATCATTGGCATTGACCCTTAGAATTCTACCTACCTCTCAAAATGTTTTACTTCCCAGAAGTTCAATTCCTTTCTTTCATTAAAAATACCTTCCACACAGCATTCCCAAAGATAAATGTTAAGAATTTTTTTGAATGAAATGAGAGTTTTTCCTCGTACAGACAAACAGATTTTTGGTTTTATTCTATTATCTGGCTGAGATTAATAGTGGCATTACAAAATAATCAACTAACTAACTAACTACATTGTTTTTCATGTGTTTGTTTCTGTGAATATGCAAATGTGATTAGGTACTGCAGACACATTAATCTAGGGATATTTATATTTTTATCTTCATTTATTTTTTACTAGTTTATTCCCGCGACTTCGTCCGTGCATTATTAGTACTTCGAGTAGCCTATTTTCTTTTCCAAAATTCTTAACCTATTTATTTAAAATATCTATAATTCTTGATTCGATCCAAAGTATTAGACTAGTAGGTACTTCAAATAAATTCACTAATTTAAATATTTTCTAAAATAGAATTTCGATTTAACAACCATTGTTTTGCAACATGTCATTCTCAAATTTTGACATTTTCTATTAAACAATAATTATTATTTGTAATATATGGAAAATAGCTAGATTTATAAATTCTGTATAGCATATGTGTTATTCTGATGTATGAGCTATATTATTGTAAAGTTTCATTAAAATTCCTTCAGTTGTTTTTGCGTGAAAGAGTAAAAAACACACATACATCCATATGAATTTTCGCTTTTATAATATTAGTAAGATTGTTGTATAAATATCCTGTTTGTGTCTCAAATTAATAAAATAAAATAAAAATTACATCAAGGATATTCGAGAAAGATTTTTCAACACCAAAATCTCTTGCCTTTTTTAATCCAAAGGTTTGAATCCACTCCTGCCACTTGGTAGAGCATTCACTTGTCTTTTAACTCGTCACTCGTGGGGAAGTGCTTTTTCTCGCTGACACGTTTCCAATATAATATTTCCTCCAACTTTCCCACTTTTCATATAAATTCTTTCTCCTTTAATCTTCCAAGCCCTTTCTCGAAAATGGAAAATAACGCAGACAAGTTTAGTAAGGACAATACAGCTTTTGTATAGCCCATGTATTACGCATTGCGTCTCATTTACACTTGCATGAAATCGAATATCGCCAATTCATTTGAGTTACATAATGACGTAAAACATAGTTCTGCACATTTTATGAATTTTATCAGACTTTTTTGATCGACCCAAACAACATGGAATTTCTGGTGTTCTTCTTTATTACATGATTGAATCAACCAGTGGAATTTATCTAACACCAAAGATATACCAAAAAAAAAACTTTTCCTGAGGAAGAACAAACAAGCATACAAATTAGATAGTTTGGTGGACAATCGTTGACAAACATATACGACAGAAATTAAAATATTACTGAACATTATCTTCATTTTCTTAACGCAATCTTTATGTACGAAATCGAGATCCTTCCTCAACTAAACGGAAACAAGATTGTGTCTTGGATATTTTATCGTGCGACATCTATTGACTCTTCTGCAAGTCTAGAATGAAAATTAAAAAAAAACTTTAAAAAAGGTAAATAACTTTTTCGAAATTCCAACTTCGAAGGGTACTTATTTGGTAAAAAGATACAATTAGTACGGCGTATGCGGCCAGCACTATTATTTTCCGCTGCTACGATGCGGGTCAATTACAACCATCCAACGTCGCCACTATCGCGATCGGCTGACTTACTAAATAAATCCGAGAACGTGTTTGGTGACTCAGTTTTTCTATTTATTTAAGGTCTTACAAACTAAAATATTTAAGATTTTTTTACACACTTATTTTGTTTAGACATTATTCAAAAATCATAAATACTTATGATTAAAAAATACTGACGATATTCAATAATTTATCATCGTGCGTTTTGAGCATTTTTATTATTTGTTTGAATGAATTAATATAATATTAAATTTTTAGTTTTAAAAATTTGATACAAGGAATAATCGATTTTTCTCATTGGAACCTCTTTGTACAGTTGCAAGCATTTTGGAACTTTAATTCTCAGCCGCTGGTCAATGGGCCAACTTCCCGAAGTTAATACACTTTACCCCTGGACACCTGTATAGGTAATAGATATGCAATCCATAATTTACAGTAATCAAGCGGGTAATCCCGTTAATAAATATCTGTCGTTACAAATACCTGAATGCCTGCAAAAGGCAACAAACAGGTTGCCAACCTTCAATATTAAGTATGTGTATGTTTTTTCCTGTGCGAGTTCTAACTTAGGTAATGAGTTGTAAGACCAAGAATTTCAGAAGAGGAAAATAAAATCAAATTATTCATACTATTTACAACAGATCAATAAACAGGTGTTATTTCGATTACCAGCTTTCCAAGAAATGCAAAATCAGTATGAAATTAGCTCTTTTAAGAGCGATTGACAAGCAGCTGAAAATAAAAGTTTTAAAATGCTTGCAACTGCACAGGGAGGTTCCAATGAGAAAGATCGATTATTCACCTATCAAATTTTTCAAATTAAAAATTTAATATCGATTTATTTCATTCAAAACTTGTTTTAATATACACGTACATTCAAGTAAGCAATAAAAATGCTCAAAACGCACGATGATAAATTATTAAATATAGTGTACTTCTTGTAAGTATTTTTTGATCATAAGTATTTATAATTTTTCAATATATGTCTAAACAAAATAAGGGTGTAAAAAAAAAATTTTATATTTTAGTTTGTAAGACCTTAAATAAATAGAAAAACTGAGGAATTTTTGTCACAAAACACGATCTCAGATTTATTTTTTAATGATTTTAATTTAACTAAAATTTAAAATTTTGAAACTCTGTTGACTAGATATTTATTTTATTTTATATTTATTTTGTTGTGTGATTATATTATTTGAAATTTGTATTGTTTAATAGAATCTATCGTTTTAAAATTGAACAAATCTGCCAATGACCAACGGTATAACCTTAGTATATTAAAAATATACGTAGTTTTTCAAAACTGCGTGTACCAGATAAAATAACAATCTTTCAAAATCAATTTTTTTTTTTGTAAAAAAAGAGTCAATACGTCTAGAATTTGATTTAAAAGGGGCTAATTTCCGGTATTCTCTGGTAATACCCTCTTAAAGTAGTTTGTTATACAAGGTGTCCGGGGGCAAAGTGCACTTCGGAGGTACTACACTAAACTTGTACGTGGATACTACGATGTACAAGTTTTAAAATGAACCTGTAAAAAACAAAGTTTAAAAAAAAAAAATAATGCATTTATTTAAAATGTCTTGTATTTTCTTGAGAATTGAACCTTCATATTCAGGAACTGGAGTTGTGAACTCTTTCAATCGACATTTAATTTCAGAAAAATGCGTTAATATCCTCGTGATCGCCTCCAAAAGGTATTACTAAAAGTATTCTCATCGACAACGAGTCTATTTGCCGAGTTTCAGCTCGATTGGTGTCGAGAGGTGGTTAAATTGCCATTTCCAAGATTCATTCATTTAAACAAAGAAACGTGAAATTCAAACGGTAGCAAGAGATTTTCTCATGTTGTTGGATTATTCATAACCCGGGAATGTTTGTCTTTCTTTAAAAATTAAACAAAAAAAAACACATTTATTTAAAAACTCATTCGGTAATAAATATATTTTTTTAATTAATAATAATATTTTATTCCAGATGTTTTGACGGTTGCCGTGTTCCAGGGGCAAGTCTTCTGACTAGAGATCCGGAGGTCGCGGGTTCAAATCCCGTAGTGCGCAGATAAATTTTATTTCATTGATTTGTGTTTTCACAAATTAATCATTTAAAATAATCTAAGGAATACTTGCGGCACGTTTCAGAGTGGAAGATAGTTTCAGTATTGCCCTGGTGTCAGATCACCATTCAGAATTGAAACGTTGATTGAAATGGCTTTAGCCGTATTTAGTGACTAGGTCTGAATAGCCAGGTACTTCCCCACCTTCCTATTTCCTCATCTCCTTCCCCTCCCCACTTACCTTGCCATATGCCATAGTCTCACTGGCTCCAGACGGGAGCAGTTCACTTAAAAAATAAAAAAAGGTCATTTTCAAAACTTTAAAAAAAATAATGAAAAATGGTGTCACAAAAGTTGATAAAATGCATTGTCATTGACAACGAGTGTATCTGCCGAGTTTCAGCTCGATCATTATGTCGTAAAGGGGTTTAATTCCACTTCATTAACACCAACAAACAAAACTGAAATTCAAATAGATCTAAATCTAAAGTTTAAATTTGAGAGGCGGGAATGGGTACCGCCTCCCGGGACCCGGTTATTGGATAACCGCTATGTTTGGTGACTTAGCAGGGGTGCTCGGTTTCATGGGGTAAGGTTTGTCTAGGTTTTGGCGGCGGTTGATCTAGATACACTGAATTCCAGATTCCTACCCAAACCTCACACCTTCTTCCTTCACAGAACTTCCTCTCCTTCCTTTCTTTAAAAATACCCAAAGATGACATAGGCCCTGGGCGAAATTATTTTCCTCAGGGCCTCCTGTGTAGAACTAATGTAAAAAAAATTGAAGAAGTTAAAAAACTGTGAAATTTTGTAAAAAGGTTAATTAAAAGCTAGCTGCTAAATAACCGAGGCTGGTTAATCGCTCTAGGCCACTGCTACTTCATAATAACGCTAGACCACACACTGCACAACAGACGGCTACCAAATTAGAGGAGCTTCAATTGGAATGTCTAAGACATCCACCGTACTCTCCGGACCTTGCCCCAACAGATTACCATTTTTTTAGAAATTTGGATAACTTCTTGCAAGGGAAAAAATTCAACTCCGATGGGGCAGCCAAACCGCCTTCAAAGATTTTATTGATTCCCGTCCGAATGGTTTTTTTAGTAAAGGGATCGATGAACTACCTATGAGACGGCAAAAGTGCATAGATAGCAGTGGTACATACTTTGATTAAATAAATATATTATATTTAAAAACATCGACTTTATGTTCCTCCCATACAAAACGCCAATTTCATATGTAAGGACCTATTATAAAACGGATGGCTTACAGACAAGCAGGAGTTTAGAGAAATTCATACTGGAGAACGATTTACTAAAATGAAATGAGAACTTACTAAAAAAAACTAAATACGTGCCCTTGATATTCAAGTTTTGACATAATCAAGCCAACGCAGTAAAACTGTCTGTTTCGAAGCCATCAGATTTGGAGACCCAAAATCGGTCATTAAAAGGAAAGTGTAAGGTCGTAAATGGTGTATTTTCTTGAACACAGAACTTATAAGAGTGCTTTTTCGGCTGTTTCAATTACAATTGCAAAAACAAAACTTATGAACAAACCTATTTGTACAAGTAATATAGAATTATTATAGCTTTATCTAGGTGTAAATTTAAGAAGCATTTCCCCCTTGGTGTGCAGCAGGAAGGCCCTGGGTTCAAATTGCACTGGGCCGCTGCTCTCAGCTACTAGGTCCACGTGGAAGTTGCGAAGGATGGTGAACAAGGCCAACTTCACTTGCATCATACCAAAACGGCTCCCTAGAAGTAGAAAAGCCAAGGTTGTATGAACGAACAAATAAAAATAACAGTTACCACGATTAACATAACTCTTCAGAACAAGATGGAAGGTAAAAAAGTACTACCGACAAGAGTCTTACAGCTGGGAATAAAATTTACCGAATTTATCGATAGTAAATTGTCCTTAAGGGGTCTACTAAACATTCGATTGGAGAGGAACTTCAAAAATTAGATTCCTTTGTTGCGCTTTGTTATGCAAAAACGTGTCATTCACATACGACGAAATATTAACATTAGTCAGTCTGCCCCCCATCTTTTACAAATCACATATCCTATTATTTGTATTAAAAATTACGGAGCAAGTGCGCTTGTTCTTTTCCAGTTTTATACATTTTTACTGTGAGAGAATTTCTTTCCACATTGTCCATCCATTCTCATGTTATTCGTTATGTTAATATCTATTCAGTAGTTTATGTTACTATTTGAGGAGATTTTTTTGATTTAACTCCTCGCAATCCCCATTTTGGGTTGAGCAGTAAAAGGGCACAAATATTTAACTATCTTTTATGCTAGATTTTTCTGACAATATTTCAAGCACTCTGTGAAGATTGGAGTGGATTGTTCACAGAAATCACACTGGTATCAGTAAAAACTAATAAAGACCTATGTTTATCCTTGAGTAATCGCATTTTACCAAAATACAAACCAATTGAACAAAAACTAACTTATTCCGTAACTAAAAATGAGATTCAACTAGCAACAACGAATTAAATCCACTAGATATAAGTCAACATCTAGATCACTCTTTCCTGCAATCATATTCTTGCACATTTCACATCTGCATCTGATCCATTAGTTCAATATAACTTACCAATACAAATCCTAGGTCCCTCGCCAAATGGAAGATGAGAGTATTGGTGTCTTTTGGACACATTTTCTGGTGAGAATCTATCAGGCTCAAATTGCAGAGGATCGGGATAGTACTTCGGATTCCGTTGGATACCCAAAATTGGAATGAAAACCACGGTGCCTTTTTCAATAACCGTGTCAGTTCCAGCTATTTTGTAGTCTTTGGTACATTTTCTGAAGAGGAATGGTAAGGGAGGGTACATCCTCAGTGATTCTGAAATAAATATTGAATTTTCAGTTTTGTGCTTTGAAAGGAGAAAATTATAAACAACTTACACAAATATTTTTTCAAATATTATAGTTTGGTGAAGTTAAGGCCATGCAGGCTTAAGTTCTAAGAGTGCAAAATGATTTTTAAACATTTTAGTAATAAACTTCCAAATCATTTTTGACTGTTTTTCTCTAATAAATTGACGGTGTGTAGATGCTACATGCTGTACCAAATACTGTGCTCCAGCATGTTCTAGAAGCGCCCACACTTCCACAGACGACATTCAGCTTAATGACGCAATGTGAACCATCAGCCAGACTTCTCTAAAATCTACTCCTCTTTTTTTAGGCTCCCCATAAATATAACACCGCCAAATACATGACGAGAGATTGCAAGCCTGTGGGAACACAAGAAAGATCAACAAAAAAGCGCAATGGTATTGCAAGATGATACCGTCTCTCACGCAGTATACTGCTTGAATACCCGAAAACCCTTCTGGATGGAAGAAGAGTGGCTCTTTAGATTACCTCTCACTCCAGAAGACAGATGAAAAATTGAGTAGCAATCGGTCAATATGGGATAAGCTCGCCACGTACACCACCCACTGGGTTCTCATTGCTTAGTAAACTCTGGTCCGTCATCAATATGATAAGGTATTTCCTCACCCGCTGTGCTCACATGATGCGTAGATGCTCAGGAGCCTTAAAGAGCCAGCGATGTTTGAAGGTTCAGTGCAGGCTACCGGACATGTGGTCAACGAATACCAGCTCTATTCATGCCCGGCAGTATTGATGAGGTTCACAGAGCGACATCTGGCAAGGACTGGCTCGCAGACCTAGATGTCCCTCTCTGATCCCCCACCATACGAAAGAAGAAGACTGCATGCTTGTCAGAAGTCAGGTTCAATAAAATAGCATTACCTCGAAAATATAGCCATGCCAATGTTAAAAGCTATATCACGGAGAAAAATGTTATTCTAAAATACGATAATTTTATTCGTAAAAACGGGACTGAAGTTCTTACGAACAAATTAACAGTGGTTCAATGTTTATTGGTGGGAAAATGTAAGAATAATTTGTTGGTAAACGTACGAAATTACGTATAGCAACAAAATATTATTTCATGTTCCCGCCAATAAACATTGAACCACTGTTAATTTGTTCGTAAGAACTTCAGTTCCGTTTTACGAATAAAATGATCGTATTTTGAATAACATATTTCTCCGTGTACTCCAAAAGGCGATTTACAAATTCTATTGTTTGGTTAAAATTCAAATTGGTACAGATCTGTGTTTCATCATCAATATGAAATTCTTATTTCAACCAAATGAGATGGCGATATGATTACATCGTATGGTTAATAGGCTGAAACCCAAAGGCATCAAGTCAGCGATATTGGTTTATTGGCGATATTGGTTTCAGAAGAGTCGGTTGTGTTTATACATCTTCTGGATGTCCAAAGTTTGATAGTCTTTTAATAATATTATGTGCCTTTGTCAGAAGCCAAGTAAATAACAACACTTATAATAATTTCAACTGGATGGCAAATGAAACAGTTTAATACAAATTTAATTTCTGAGACAAATATTTTTTTTATTATTATACCGTTAGACCTGATAATGAATTATGTATGTCAACAGTATGATTGGTTGGGTTATTTTCCCATTAGGATGATATAAATTGTCTGAATTTCGTAAAATAGTTAAAAATACAAATTTCGGTTTTGCCTTTGTCCGTAACTCGGGTTCAATGAACTCTAGAACTTTGCTTTGGTTTAGCTTAATTTTCACAATATAAAGTCGAATTATATCCAGGCAGTCGAAAAAAAAACTGCCCAAAATATAATATTTTTAACACTAGAATTAGGTATAAGTGTTTAATTTAATTACCAATTTCAAAATAAAAAGTGTTTTTTCCGGAAATTCAGACTATCCTTATTGATGTTTTATATGTAGATGAGACACTAACTATTTCACTTTTAATCTTCACAAGTCCAATTTAACCTCCAACGCCCTAACGCCGTACGACCGGAAACTACTGAATATGGTTCTCGCGCACTGCTAGTGTATTATTTTATGTATGGTATTAATTTTATATATAAATTACAGTAAATCGACTGTGTATGTGAATGTTAGTTTCTCTTACCGTTAACAATTTGCGTCAGATATGACAACTGGTTTATTGTTTCGTATGTTATCTTCCCATCACACTCTTCAAAGGCCTTGTCAATACGTTCCCTAGCTTTTTCCTGGATGTGTTTGTTCTTCGCCAGTTCCAGGAAGGCGTATGTAGCGGCTGTGGAGGACGTCTCAAACCCGGCAATGAAGAAGACAAACACCTGAGGGACGATTTCTTCGATGGTCAAGTGGTTTCCTGAAAACATGTTTGTCTTTTCAGTGCCTTTTTGGTGAACCAAAGGGATTGTTTGTTTATGTTTCTAATTCTGACAAGTTTTTTTGAAGCTCACCTGATTTCTCATCTGAATTTTTCATGTCAATGAGGAGCTGTAGAAAATCATTCCTAATAATTTGATTATTTTCCCTGTGAGCGATGGTTTCCTTGACAGTCCTAGTGAAGAACTCCGCGACATCACCTATTGCTCTCTTCCTAAGAAACTTCGGCACAAAGTTAGGAGAAATGAACGCGAACGTGTTCATTATCATCCTCAGGAAACTAGCCTCGAAAATTTTCTTGCCTACACGCCTAAACTCTGCATCTGGATGCTTGAAGCTATTGGTTTGGATGCCGAAAGCACACGACCCAATAACGTCTGTTCCAAACTTGGCAATTATTTCTTTGATGTCACTAATATAACCGGATTCAACAGTTTTGTTTATGAAATCTATCATGTCATTTGAGCAAGTCAACATGGTGTCGAACATGAACTTCATTTTGCTGGATGTAAATGTAGGAGTCAGTTTTACACGCATCTTCTTCCACTTTTCCCCATCCAAATTAAACAAGTGTTCTCCTAGAGGATTTATTTCCTTGTTTTGTTTGATTCCATGAGATGAAAAGTGATCAAAGTCTTTCAATAGAATATTCTTGGCCATGTCTAGATCATTGATAACAAGAGTTTTCCTGACGGAAAGTTGTATTCCAACATAGGCGTGGTCTTTTGTTTGGGTATACAAGTCCATCAGACGAACTCCTAAGGATTGCCTTCCTAGAGCAACTGGACCTAAATGTCCGATCAAGAACTGTGTAGGAGGACTGTACACTCCGCGTCTCTTCCAATAACCGAACACATGTTTATTCCAGAAATATAAACCGGTAAATAGGAAGGAAATAAACAAAACCAAGTTTGTATACGATAAATCAAACATTTTAGATATTATTTTTCCCACAAAACCGGTTTTAAAAGTACAAGGAGATTATAAAATATATATTATAGAAATATAGATTCAAGACTGTCTCAGAACTAGTAACGAACAACACATAATAAAATTTCACGTCTTCCTAATGTTATAAACACACGTAACTATAGGACGCAAGAGATACTCTAAAATGTGTTGTTTCATCGTTAGACTGCCAAAAACTCCTCTGGCTTATAAACCGGTATGATAATAATAATATACTGCGTAATTTGCATAATCAGTTATTCAAGTAGTGTTGTGATTGAGGATTTTTGCGGTAACGATTATTCTGTGAAAAAATTGGATTATTAGTTAAAATTTAGAATAAAGTAACGTATTATACATAATTTTGAAATTGAAATACTTAATTACATACATAGGTGTCTGATAAATAAAATTAATCGTCTGTTTAAAAACGTTTCTGGGTTAATAAAACAAATTATTTAGTATACCTAAATAATCAAGATTATAAACATGTTTCTAAAACAGCCTATTAAGGCCATCTTCAGACTGGTACCATTTTTATGTTCCATTGTTTTATATATATGAAATTTGAGCGACGGGGGGTCACAGGGGTAGTATACAAGGAATTTATTTAAATTAGTTTTAACCCACCTCAACCAAATTTTGAATTTAAACCATAGAAGAAATATTTTTGTAACAGTCTGAAGATGGCCTTAATAGGCGGTTTTAGCCCATTTTACGTTACGGTCACAAATAAAATAAGTAGAAAAAAGTTTTTAAACTGTTTTAATATATTATTATAATGGAATTCGACTAGGAACTGTCAGTGTTAACAATAGAAATTTAAATGGTTTTTATTAAAGTATTACTTTTTTTCAAAACATGTTGATAATTTTGATTAAATAAGTGGTGTTTACAAAATAATTTGTATTAACTTAATTAAAATGACGTCGCAAAGTTAATTTGTAATTATTTAATTAGTTTCTGGTTACTTATTTTCAAAGTCAACATTTTCTGAGGTAAATTAACGATATGAGGCGTAATGCATATTTTTTAAAAATTAACCCAAGAATTTATATCAGGTTTTTTGTCTTATCATTTTAATAAATGAACAAAAAAATGTAATATACTCACGGCTTTTAGATATGTTCAAACCAATTTTAAATACTTAATTATGCTGGATAATATATATAATTAAAAAAAAAACCATGAGTCATCATTTGCAAATGACTAACAAAATAATTAGAGTGCATAGCGACCTTCAGTTGGATTTTAACAATGCAGTTTGGGAATTTACAATTAGGGAAATAACAACCATTAATATCTTCAGCAATTTTACTAAGAAATTAGAAATGTGTCATCGTAAATATCGATTTAGATTTAGTATAAATTCATCGTCTGTAAGTGGTTTTGAGACCAGTTTGACAATGCCTTCAGAGGGCGAACCAGCTGTAACACATAATAATAATTACGAAGCAGAACTTGTTTATAATAAACTGTTTTTATACATTGAATAATAATATTATTGAATATATAAAAGAAATAAAAATTAAAATGGAGTTCTACAAAATAAACTTAATAACAATAAATAAAAAAAATAGATTTTTTGTCATTTCAGAGTTTTTTCAATAATCGTAATCATAATCGTGCCGTTACGACGCGCGACGGTCTTTTGAAATCGTAATCGTTGTGTCACTAACGTAAAGAACGTTGTTTGGATAATAACTCTTATCTCGCTGGGTATAAAAGAAATAGTTTATAATAACATAAGCGCATGATATCAACATTTTACAGTATTTTTTGTTTGTTTGATAAGGTACCAACTGCCGGGTTTCAAATAACCAAACAATATTAAAAAATCTCCTATTACAAAATTGCATACATACACCAGTACTAGATATTTTCTATTCCCTTTGATAATAAAATTATTCATTGCGATTGTGTATTTTAGACTCAAATCCAAATGTAAATTGGCTATTCTCAACTCTGTCGCTATTCTTCTTTTTCCACCAAATAATGACTTCTGATGATATAAATAAAATATTATGTTGGTGTTTCTATCAGTAGTCTATTAATTTGTTTGTATCAAAGACAGATCGCAGAAGTGAATTCACAACATCTTTGATTAATACATTTTTGATTTTGTTGGTTTTCGTGTTACCGTAAGAATGCAAACTGCTCAGAGACCGTGAAATACATTTGAAGCTGTGAGAAGTCGGGGAGTAGGAAGAGGAAGGTTGAGGGTTACCGGGCTATTCAGACCTGAACCTGAGAATTTATTTTATTTTTGAATTTTAAACAAAGACTTGCAATTAATGCAACATAACATGAAAGTTATGTTCATATTTTTCATGAAAATTGTAGAATCCTCCAAATGACTTTTTGAAAAATTTTAGAGCTGTCGGAGATGGCTTCTTGCTTACTCTTTTTAAATAAATTTTCTAGGTCGTTCTTTTCATTTCATATTATTATGTTTCACCCTTTCATTTCAAAAGTCGCTACTTGTAATCTCTTTCTTTTATTTATTTTATCTAATGTATATTTATTTTCCGTCTTTGTGTACATAAATATCTACGTATAATGTGGTCATTCTATGCAGTACTATTAACATAGCAGCCTGATTGATGACGCTTGGTTAAAAGGCTACAAATTCTAAAATAGAGCGGTGCAAAGTTTTTGTAACTAATCAAAATCGTTAATTTACTGCACTTAGAAGAAAGAGAAATTCCAACTTTGTCACGACAATCAGAATATTTTAATTGCCACTAATTATCTGAATTAATCAATTTTAAATTTAACAGATTTTGTCTTTCAAGTTTAAAAAATGTTACTTATCTCAATGTAGTTGTTTTGAGATGAGCAGAGGCCCTAGCACGCTTGCTCTATAACGATCGGTAGGATAACTATCAGTAACTTCTCGTCGTTCCCTAGGACAACTGCAGATCGCAAACGAATGGGTGATAGTTCACAATGACTAAGTGTCCTTAATATATTCGATATCAACTGTCGTTTGTACGTTTGAGATCTGCAGTTGTCCTAGGGAACGATGAGAAGTTACCAACAATCGGTCGGTAACTTCATATCGAGCGACCGTGCTAGCACACCTGACCACAAGTAAATTTATTATTATTTGGACCTTCTGAACAAAACCATATCCTAGAAATAGAAAAAGTACAAAAATATTTTTGCGTTACCTGTATATGAGGGAATGTACGTACTATCCATTCCTGTATCCATCCTTGTTCTTAACAGGGATGCTCGATATCAACACCTTAGAAACCCGCAGAAAAATATTTTTAGGTATACACTTTTTTAAGCTAATCTATGGTAATTTACTTAATCCGCCTATGTTAAAAGATTTTAATTTTTATGTCCCTAACAAGTATACTCGTGGGAGATTCCATGCACTTTTTTATGCTCCGAAAGTGAGGACGTCTGCCTATCAGAACGCGTCAATAAACAGAGCGACTCAACTGCTTAACGATTCTGCATTGACAATCGACATTTTCAATGTCACTTACAGACAGTTCAGCAACTATCTTTTAGCACATGTCACTAAGTAGTAAAACTGCCCTTGTGTATTTTGTAATTTATAATCTTCTCCGTGATATTTAGTGTATAACTGTTTTAAGGAGAACATGAGAAAATAAATAAATACATTTGATGCTAGTTAAATAATACTCGTGTAGTTAGAAAAATCAAATGTTATTATTCGTACTGGGATACAAGTAACTATCTCGAAAGGAAATGATTAGGAAGACAAGGGACAAACAAAGACGCCCATTTATACTTCGGCATAATCATGCTATCTCATTCATACGCGAATGTCTCTGTCATAGACGCACGTTTAGTACACTAACAATAAATGTATTCATAGTTCGGTATGCTCAAATACAAATACATCAATATGAGAATGCAATAAAACTGTCTGTCCATTTCGTTAATTTGAGACTCAAAATGGGTCATGTAAGGTCGTAGGAAACTAGGAATATGTTTGCGTAAATAAAGAATATACAGCAGAAAAGGTTTTTTATTTATAACATCCGTAGTTGTGTTTATATGGCAAATAACACAATGCGAAGTACATACCTAATAGTATATGCTAACTAATAATGATAAGGATATTTTTTTAATATGTTTAAGTGCTAAACATTAGTTCCTACTAGGCATATTGCTTATATGGCCTAAGGAAGCAAATGCGATCTTTCTGTATTATTCTGTAATAATTGTTTTCTTCAATTTAAGTAAGTATGTCATTATGTACGAAGGAGCTATTTCGGTTAGCTGTGGACCATGAGAATTGTGATAATTTAAAGGAAACATTATTTAAAAAACACGTTTAATTCAGATAAAACACATTTACAGAACTTGTCGACAAGCGCTTTTATACAAGTGATACATAATTAGTATTAATTCATCTAGGTGTAAACTTCAGAAGCATTTCTCCCTCGGTGTGCAACAGGAAGGCCCTGGGATCGAACTTCACAGGGCCACTGCTCTCAGCTACTAGGTCCACGTAGAAGCTGCGAAGGATGGTGAATAAGGCAAGCTTCACTTGCATCATACCAAAACGGCTCCCTAGAGGTGAAAACAAAATTTTAATTAATAAACTAATAATTTAAATTAATTGTGAGTGAGTTGAACAGAACTCATCTTGACAATAGGGAAGGTATAAAATATTATCACAGTGAGCTGTCTCACAGCTGGGAATAACAATCGTGGCAGTTGTCAATGATAATCTATTGTTCTATGATAAAGAGAAAAAAACGAATCAATCTTCTGAAGAATACGTCAAAAATTCTGGTGCTGTGAAATTCATTGAGCAGCGTTGATGCTTCTCATCAATTTAAGACGAAATATTTAAATTAGACAGTCTACCCAACGCCATTTAAATTTCATGTGTCTTTTAGGCATGGATAATTTATTGCCGAAAATTAGCAATGCATTTTCAAACATTTAATGTCACTTCATTCTAAAGGTGTTAGTTATTCTCCAGTTATATATTCCAGAATTTATGCAGTTATTAATAACAATTTGATTGCTTTTTTGTGAGAATTTTGTTCAATTTAATCCTTGCAATCCTCATGTCATGATCACAGTAATAGCCTAAAAACATACAACTCTCATTTCTTTGGCTGACGATATCGTAATTCAAGCACACTGTGGATCGTTTACTTACTCAAACCAGGATAACTTCTATCTATGCTTATGTTTGAGTACCACGAAGTATCTGTGCTGGTTCTTGAACAATCGCATTTCACCGAAATACAAACCAATAGAATAGAAAATTAAGAATCTAATCATCACCCCATTTCATACACATCACTCAGGGATCTTATTTCTATAACATTTACGGCCGCTGTTCCCAATCCTACTAATCAATTACTAAGCCAAAATTTTGCCTTAGTATTTGATTAGTGCACAACTACGCTTTTTCCAACACACAAGTATCGCTTAAGCATATATCTTAACCTAAGGAAGCCGGACTAGTGGATTAAACTCGTTCCGGCCGCCTCAGTTTTGGACTAGTTCTTAAAAGTGTCAACAGAGTAGAAAAAATACCGCGAATACAATGTATGGTCGATGAAATATCACTTTGACAGAAGACACAGTTTCGCGCTCATTTATCTGTTGTATTGCGTTTATCAATTATCATTTTAATTAATATGGATTGAGAAGTTCGGATGCGTGCGGAGCAGAGACGAAAAACGGTTAATTTATGCGAAAAACTATGTCGTTTTCGAATATTCGCCAAGCCAAGTGTCAAGTCCAGTACCTACGGTCAAGCTGACACTTTATTTTATATACGTTTGTTTAAAAAAATATAAAATGTCAGTTTATGGATAAAAATATTTTAAATAAATTACGTGTATTTATAATAAATCCAACAATTAACTCTATAATATTCATTTAACTTCGAAAGTTCTTACTTTGATGTCATTTTATTTTCTATGAAAGTGGGCGAGGCCAGATAACATAAGATGTTTGGGGACAACATAAATCGAGCGCTACCCTACAAAATGCTTGGCTGATAGCGGCCTCAGATGAATCGATGTAAAAGTTAGAAACAGCGGCCGTTAGTATACTTTCATCTTTTCTAAATGTTTTTATTTATTATTTTTAACAGGGAGGTATCAATAAAACAAATATATTAAATATATTATTGACCTCTACGCTAGGAGTTATGTATTGAGAATGACATTTTTCAATGGTAAATTGCTTAATAATAACAGTAGACTATGTTACAGCATATAAAACATTTCGTCTGCCAGTTTCATTTCTCACGTCCATACATCAGGGTAGATACCAGATACCAGTAGACTATTGTGGACCACTAGCTTCGCGTCTTCGGAGATTTTTTAGATAGCGCCACCGCGTTTCGTCCGCATTCGTCGTACGTACTTTGTTCATCCTAGATACCAAAGACTAGACCTTCCATACTGTTAGAAATTACCGTTACTGTTACATCTGAAAGAGATCGAAATGACAATCAAGTCTCCTTCAACGGAAGAAATCTTCCTAGCAGGTCTTACTTATATACTTGGTGTAACTCTAAATGGCTCAGGTGCAGGGGCTCCATCGAGCATGTAGTCAAGAAAGTCTCGCAGAAGCTGGGCATACTGTATGTTTTATTAGTAAACAACTGCTGATCTGTACACAATTTGGCAGCCTCCGCTGGTCTGGAGCCCAAAATTACTTGAAAAAAAACCCTTGACTCTGTGCAGAAACGAGCGATCCGTTTGAAAGATTCCCTATCTTAACAAATGCACCGTAATCTTTAGAGCACAGGCATCAGGTAAGAAATCTGTCCTTGTTCTAACGGTATTTCAATGGAAGAGGCTCCAAATTAGCGTTATTGATACCTTCGATACCGGTGCATAGTTGGGAGACATGTATCACATGAGAACGGTAATTTCTACCACTCACTCATAAGTTCGGCTGTGGAACGATTTGCCAGCTTCTGTCTTTCCTCCATCCTACCACATGGGTCTCTTCCTCCATCCTACCACATGGGTCTCTTCCTCCATCCTACCACATGGGTCCCTTCAAGGCCCATGTTCACTCCTTCCTTTTCTCTAAAAGGTCATCCAAATAGCTTCCCTGAAGATGACATAATTTCTCCCAAGGCATCCTGTGCAGAGTTAATGTAAAAAAATCTCACAACATTCAATTTCACGCCCTATCTCAACTAATTCTTGCATGCAAACTTGCTTTTGGAACAATGAATAAATATTACCTAAATGCCCAAGGAGAATTAGCTAGTAACAATGACATTAAATGCACTGAATTTTAGTATACATATAGATCATGGTATGCTTGAAAATTTTCCATCTACCACGATACAAAAACACTCACTACGATCTTTCTGATCAACTAAATATATGACTTACCAATGCAATTCCTAGGTCCCTCGCCGAATGGAAGATGAGAATACTGGTGTCGTTTGGACATATTTTCTTGTGAGAATCTATCCGGCTCAAATTGCAGGGGATCTGGATAAAACTTCGGATTCCTTTGGATACCCAATATTGGAATTACAACCATAGTTCCCTTTTCAATAATCGTATCAGTTCCGGCTATTGTGTAGTCTTTAGTGCAGTTTCTGAAGAGGAATGGTAAGGGAGGATACATCCTCAATGATTCTGAAATATATAATGGATTATTAGTGATTTGACATGTTGTATCATTTGGCCGGAGAAAATTGTATACAAGTAAGGGGCGGGGTGATGGGTTATAATTAAGTGATATCAAGACCATGAACATGCTGGCTTATGTTCTAAGAATGCCAAATGATTTGAAATCATTATTATCATAAAATATTGCATCATCCACAAAATGATGGTACTACATGCTGATCAGAAACCAGATTCGATAATAAGTATATGTTTACATTATTTTCTCTAAAATATAGCTATATTATGATAAAACCAGGGGAGACGCCACCGAATTATGGAAGAATGGCAATAAAAGATAATGATTGGGTGGCGATTGCCCTATTTTTATCCTTACCCTAATCACCAATCACTTCTTAGAAGCAGAAGTGTAAAACGGAATTGGTGGTCGAAAAAATCACAAAAATGTCAACGAATGGTTGTCTCGAAATGAAGAAAAATACAAGTTAGTGATTTGTGCGTGTTTCGCAATCCTAGAGTCTGACCATCTTTGCTTATTTAAAATACTGTGTTTCATATTCGTTAAAATATATTCATTTCGATCAAATGGGAAGGCGATATTCGATTTCAGGCAAGTTGTAAGAAAACAGAGTACGTATTATTATATGGGCTGGAACAAAAGGGTTTTATGTTAGTTAAGTAGTGAGGTTGATTTCTATTTAAATCCTAAAGGAAGGCATTTCTAGAAGGCATTTTCTGTAGAAATCCATTCAATCGGATATGTTTATACTCGGACATCTTCTTTGTCTTGAAGGTGGCCATACTTTGTCAGTGTTTTTTATGTTTGTTTTTATTTTTTATTTGTTACAATAACTTAATGTATTTTTACACATTATTTTGAACACCCTCTCCTTCCATTCCTAAAAAGACCCTCCACACATCATTCTTCAAAATTACTTATTTTCTTTGGGGCCCCCTGGGTGGAGCAATTGTAAAATAAATAAACGTGATACAATGGCTGATCGAAAGTTTTGATATTTTAGATGGCGGTTATCCATTTTAAGATAAGTAAATTACAGGAACCTGTAGAAAAAAATCTGTGAATGTAAATATTAGTACCGTACCTTAATATTAGTACCTTACCGTTAACAATTTGCGTTAGATATGACAACTGGTTGATTGCTTCGTAGGTTATCTTCCCATCACACTCTTCAAAGGCCTTGTCAATATGTTCCCTGGCTTTTTCCTGGATGTCTTTGTTCCTCGCCAGTTCCAGGAAGGCATATGTAGCGGCTGTGGAGGAGGTCTCAAACCCGGCAATGAAGAAGACAAACACCTGAGGGATGATTTCTTCGATGGTCAAGTGGTTTCCTAAAAATATGTTTTTATCTTTGTAGTGCGGTCATTACTAGTAACATTGGAATTCAATAAAATATTGGACGAATCCTGAATTGGTGTGTTTTGTTTTTTTTACTGGCTAGGAAACATGCAATATTATGGTTTTTGATGTACTTGTAACACTCACTTTGTAACCAATGTAATCTCTCTCTTCCGCACTTAGCTTATGAGCACAACCATCACATAATTGTCTCAAATAATAAGCACAATTTTGAATAAGCTTGAATAGGATAAAACCAATCAGGGTAATCGCTTTGGACATGTCTAAAGTTACCCATAAGTATTACTACTGGTAACACCATTACGAATGCTAATCTTAAATCAATAGAATAATATGTATTTAATTATGACAATTTATTGTGCATAACATAATATTTTTATTTGTTTACTATTTCAGGCGGCCAACAGAAATACACTTTGGTTAGAACTTATGCTGGAAAACAGTATTTTGGAATTTTAGCCGGCCTCTGTGTTATTTTTATTTTTTTTTATTATTATCTCTCTTTTTAATATTATAACCTATTTCGGGAGCTTTAGTTGTGGAGGGTTAAGTGGTATATTATTGAACATATGAAGAAATAAAAATTAAAATGGAGTTCTACTAATTAAATCTGATCATAATAAATAGCTTAACAAATTTGAAGCTTACCTGATTTCTCGTCTGAATTTTTCATGTCAATGAGGAGCTGCAGGAAATCATTTCTTACAATTTTATTTTTTTCCCTGTGAGCAATGGTTTCCTCGACAGTCCTTGTGAAAAACTCCGTTATATCACCCAATGCTCTCTTCACGAGAAACTTTGGCACAAAGGTAGGAGAAATGAACGCAAAAGTATTCAACAGCGTCTTCAGGAAAGTAGGCTCGAAAACGTCCTTGCCCACACGTCTAAACTCTGCATCCGGATGCTTGAAGCTGTTGGTTTGGATGCCGAAAGCACACGATCCAATAACATCTGTTCCGAACTTGGCAATTATTTCTTTTATGTCACTGACATCACCTTTTTCAACCGAACCTTTAACGAAATCGATCATATCGTTGGAACAATTCAACATGGTGTCGAACATGAACTTCATTTTGCTAGATGTAAATGTAGGAGTCAGCTTTACACGCATCTTCTTCCACTTTTCCCCATCCAGATTAAATAGATGTTCTCCTAGAGGATCCACTTCCTTATTATTTTTGATTCCATGAGATGAAAAGTGATCAAAGTCTTTCAAGAGAATAGTCTTGGCCATGTCTAGATCATTGACAACAAGAGTTTTCTTTACGGACATTTGTATACCGACATAAGGGTGGTCTTTTGTTTGGGTATACAAATCCATTAGTCGAACTCCTATAGATTGCCTTCCTATAGCAACTGGACCTAAATGTCCAATCAAGAACTGTGACGGAGGACTGTACACTCCGCGTCTCTTCCAATAACCGAACGCATGTTTATTCCAGATATATAAACCGGTAAATAGAAAGGAAATAAACAAAAGCACGTTGGTATACGATAAATCAAACATTTTAAAAGAATCTCACTCTTCAAGCTTAACGAAACGACCGTCTTAGAACAAGGAACAAACAACACACAACATAAATATAAATGAGGGCAGGAGATACTCTAAAATGTGTCGTTTCATTGTTAGATAGCAAAAATTCGTCAGGCTCATGAAGTAATGATAAAATTTTATCATTGGATAGATTTTGGATGAAATATCAATCAGTCAAGTTGCATTGCAATTTAGAGATTATTGCGTTAAAGATTATTCTTTTAAAATATTTACGATAATTGGTTAAAATATAAACAGAAAATATTACAATGTATAATTCATAATCAAAGAAAAAAGGTTGAAGACATCGGGTTAGTAGAATAAAAAATCTTCCTTTTAAAAAATGTTTAATAACTTATTTCAAAATTTTCGTTTTAATTAAGTACCTAAATTAATGCTTTCGATTTAACCTTCAAAGTACAGAAGCTCGCCTAATAGTTTAATTTGTAGAATTCCATTTTAATTTTAATTTTGAATATATTATTTTTAGTTTATTTATACTTGAAACTGTTTGTTTGGATCAAGGGTGTTACGGATATTGGCATCCGCATAAGTTCGTTCGCCAACTGACTGACCATTACGAAGGAACACATTGGTGAGAAGATCCTACAGGTTTTGTTTGTTTTGTTTTAGTTAACGATGTGATTCCTGTTGTGAATCAATTACAGTGTTTGTTCACTGTGTTTATCCAATTTTTTTGCGTGGTTGATGAATATTTCGATGTAAATATAAAGTGAAAAAGTATATAAAAATACCGCCAATAATAAAATGCAGTATCTGGATTTATTTTGTATTACTATTTATTAAATATAATTCTGCAATTTTTAAAATTAATTGTTAAATAATTTTTTCATTATAAAGATAAAATTCTAATAAGTAGGGCAAAAAAAGGCCAAATCTCAAAACATGATTAAATAAATTTTCATTTATTTATGTTCTTAAAATTGAAAAATTCCTGAGATCCGCATCCGCTTCCGCGGATGTGCACCTCAATAATCTTCATTCGCATCCGCGGATGTCAAAATTTTTGCACCCGCAACAACCCTAGTTTGGATGCCGAAAGCACACGAATCTGTAATATCTGTACAGTTACAAACTATATTTTTATAGTAAATATAATTTTGTCTTTCATTTCTCCGGACTTGAATTTAGGCATGGTCAATAACAGTTATTGTAAGGTTAAAGCCAAATAAAATCGTGGTTAAACCAATAAACGCTTCCTTTTAGGATTAGTTTGCATTCCTTTTTAATGTTCACTGTGAAATTACAATTTATTTACGCGTTTAATCGCTCGTTATTTAATAAAATTATCTCTTAAATACTAAGCGAGATAAGAATTGTTATCAAAACCACGTGGCCATGTTTAGATCTTTCAAGATAAGTGTTTTCTTCAGAAATCAGGTAAATTCCAACATAAGCATGATTTTGCCATTTTTTGTTCTTATTGGTAGGATTTTTTTCTCTAACCAATTTCATTATTTTCTTCTCTATTGCTTTGACCCTGTCCTTGCTTTCTTTGTTTTACTTCTTTTAACTTCACAACTTCTTATTGCTTCCTATTCCTATTGCTTCACTTCAGATGGTTGAACTGAATTGAACTTATGTCTTGTATTGTCTATTTTCCCATATGTGAGTGCGTTAGACCTCGTCCGTGTATAATCAGTACTAGAACGTCCTCGGTGGGGAACCCTTCCAAATCATACGCGCCTCTCCCAGTTACTTGGGTAGGCCTGAGGTGTGATCGGGTGACCTCGGCTTCCTTCATCCTGCCTCCGGCTACTTGATACTTAATTCCTTAGGATCTCGCCCAATCTCCCAATTACGTTTCTTCAATGCACAGCCGAGGAACCGGCTTAAGGGCTCGGAAGCCGAGTCTCACTTACGGCTAGACTGAACGCTATACAGCGCCCTTGAGGTGATTTCTCACAAAAACGGCGCTATACAAATTATCCAATTATTATTATTATTATTATACTTATTCTTGCTGTTCTGCCAATAGATTGGAGAGGAATCCCACAAGTACCCAGAGCACTACCCTTCTTATTTCTTTTACCTTTGTCTACTTTTTTTTGGATTTGGATTTGGATATTATTTATGTTCAGAGTTCCTAAACATGAGTTTACTGACTCTAACCTAATTATAAATTGGATTATCTAACGATACTTTACATGGAATTTTTTTATATTATTTTTATACAGGTGTTTGTGGGATATGCTGGATGCAACTTCCCAGCGTTTGCCCCCAGGTGTTTTATTAACCTACTGCCTTATTGTACGTTTACCTATGTCTTACTAGCACTCTATTGCATTTTGTATATTCTGTAATCACTTGCATACTGCTTCATAACACCGTATGCACGGTTCGTTTTCTGAAATTCTTCGTTTATTTAAATATAGAATTGTTCTTTAAAAAAAGATAGAGAGCCTTGAAGGAGTAACCATATGTTTTTTTTGTTACTTATACCAGGGCGGGTATGTGGTGGGCCCTCTCCAAATAAACACGTTTTTTCGTTTGTGTGAACAGGTCCGTAACTCACAGGGATATTTTTTAATTTTTTTATATATGAATACCTCACAACAATTCCAACTGATCCCGTCTGGAGCCAGTAAGACTATGGCGTCTCGGGACGGACATGGGGAAGAGAAAGCTACGGAGGAAACTAGCTGTTATAATAGAAAATTATTTTGAATGTGTCATTACTACATTTTGACGACCGTCCGTGGTCGAGTGGTAACAACACTTGACTCCCAATCGGAAGGTTGCGGGTTCGAACCCGGCGTGCGCAAATAAATTTTATTTGATTAATGTGGAAGATACTCTCAGTATCGCCCTGGTGTAAGACCACCATTCAGAATTGAAACGTTGCTTAATAATGGCTTTAGCCGTGTTTAGTGACTAGATCTGAATAGCCAGGTACTTTCCCACCTTCCTCTTCCCCATCTCCTTCCCTTCCCCACTTACCTTCAGCCTCACTACATACTCCAATTGGGGATGCCATAGTCTCACTGGCTCCAGAAGGGAGCAGTTGGGACTCATGTGAGGTTTCTCTATAAAAAAAAAAAAAAAAAAAAAAAAATTTGTGTTATTTCACAATTAATTAATAAAAATAATATATACTACATTTGCGGCACGTTCCAGAGTGGAAGATACTGTCAGTATCGCCCTGGTGTAAGACCACCATTCAGAATTGAGACGTTGCTTAATAATGGCTTTAGCCGTGTTTAGTGACTAGATCTGAATAGCCAGGTACTTTCCTACCTTCCTCTTCCCCATCTCCTTCCCTTCCCCACTTTCCTTCAGCCTCACAACATACCCCAATTGGGGATGCCATAGTATCACTGGCTCCAGACGGGAGCAGTTGGGACTCTTGTGAGGTATTCTCTATTAAAAAAAAAAAAAAAATTAGTCATTATCAAATTTAAAACCGCTATGTCCGCACTTTTTAGTTAACATACAATTATCGATTTAACATTTTTTATAATATCGATATGCCAAACTGAAAAGATAACAACATTCTTATCTCACTGGTTTTTATGTTGATAAAAATTGCTAAAAATAACACACACAAGAAAATAAAGATATAATTTTGTTTCTTGATATCCATATGTTTAGCATGTGTGTGTTACCGAAACCTACAATTTTTTATAATGTTTGTTTATGTGAGTACCTCAAAGGAGTCTCAGTCTGGAGCCAGTGAGACTATGGCTTCCCCAATTAGGGTGTGTTGTGAGGCTGAAAGTAGGGGAGGAAATGTGGAAGAAAAAGGTGGGGAAGTACCTGGCGATTCAGATCTGGTGGCCAAACACGGCTAAATCCATTTCAAGTAACGTTTCAATTCTGAATGTTGGTCTAACACCAGGGAGATACTGAGAGTATCTTCAACTTGCCGCAAATATATGTTATTTTTAATTAATTAATTGTGAAATAACACAAATCTTGGGAGACGAGGGAGGTGGAAGGCGGGGAAGATGGAAGCGATAGGTGGGAAGGGAAAGTGGGAGGGGATTTTGAGGGGGGAAGTCGGGGAAGATGGAAGGGGAACGCGGGAGGAGGTCTCATGGGACGGGAAATGTGGGGGGGGGGGAGCGAGCGATTACGGGGACGCATGAGAAAGGACACGCAGGGGAGGGGTGAGTGGCGAAGGGGGGGAAGGGATTTAGAAGGAGACTTAGTAGCAGTAGAGAATAGCAGGGGATACAATTGTAAAATCCATGCTTCTCATAAGGACAGCCGTGGGTGGCCTGCTAACTCGTCGAAACACCTTCTGATTTATTCGCGAATGCACTAGACGGAAAAACGAAAAATGATGTGCATCCAAAAGCGCTTCAAAAACAGAAATACTTTTTTCTTTGGGTGGCAATGCATCGCATGCCGGGTACAGGCTAGTTAATCAAATAATTTTTTTTATTTGCGCACACATATCATCTTAAATAATATTTTAAAATCCACACATTACATTTTTATTTTAATGTACGATTTCATATTTATTATTTATGCACCTACTACCTAGGTAGGTATTAATATTTTTATATTTCGTCCTTCCCCTTGCAAGAACGGCCAGATTTCCACATAACGTTTTTTTCTCATCAATTTAAAAAAAAAAAAATTCATGGGCACAATCTCGGCGATGTGCATAAATTTAACTGTTATCACGCAAAAAATCATTCAAATGTTATTTGTTGACGAACCTGAATACAAAAGTGGTAAGTTTTGATTCCTTTCTAAAATGTGTTAAAACTTTTGAAAATTTGGTTAAAGCCAGTCTTGCAAGTGCAATGACTTGTTTGTTTCTAATTAAATTCATTGGGTGTTGCAAGTCATGTAACTATACCATGATTTTTCATAAGTGACATCAAGCTTTTAACACATTTTTTACGTAGAATTGTTTGTTTCCATAAACTGTAGGCAACCGCAAAAAATATACGTATTACTATATTATTCTTGTGATTATTTTAATACGTTCTTTGTGCAATTTTTGCCCTCTCATCAAGCAAAAATAGATTGATTTGTTTGAATATATATTTATTACTACTTTATCTCGCATAACACAATATCAGCGTACAATATGATTGTTCCAGTCATCTCGAGTTGCTTGAATGCATATTTCGCGAACTCTTAAATTTATCACCTTAGTCACGCAATCAAATCACAAAGAAAAACAAATCACCAAATATTTTACGTTATATAGCTACCTTCTCATAATTGTTATTACGGATGAGTTAAGACATTTGCATTATAATCATTATAAAAATTATCGATGGAATAATAGTTACGTGTTTGCTATTTATTATTTTTGAAGTAAATACTTCATTACGCACGCTTGACTTGGGGGTAAACTGGCGAGAGCGTTACGAGAGGAGTTATATCCGAACGTTACGGGCGTTACGAACGTTACGGAGGCGAACGATAATAAATTTAAATTAATTTTGAGGTTCATTCCTCACAATCTAATCATAACAACTGTGCTCAAATCAATAGTAATGACGTTTGGAATAGGTGCTGGCATTTATACTGACAATAGTTGTGTTGTTGTTTCTCACATTCTAAACGTTAAAATCTAACTAATAACTAGCACTTTTTCGATGGGAATTTTTTCGATTTCCTCCTGCAAATGTGAATAAACGTCGCTCTCTAACTAGAATTCGCATCAAAAAAGTTTTATCTTTCGTCTATTTCGGAGTGAATAATTGTAAACAAAAAAGTTAAGTAATATATTTTTCTTCTATTTTCTTGAGGGGGTGCATTCTATAAGTACTTAGTAAGAATATATAGTTTATGTTCTGAATAGGTGAGAGATATGTGTAATAAATTAATAAATCTTTAAAAAATTTGCTGCACACCTTCAATATTTCTTGTATGAATTTGATAGTATGGGTACCATACTATAGAATTGTATTCTAACAAGCTGCGTACTAGCGAAAAATTTACGATTTTCGTTTGCATAAAAATTATTTTGATATGAATATATTATATTATAATATGTTAATATTAATTCGATTGCAATATTGCAGTCAAATTTTGCTGTTTTTCTACCCGCTTATGAGTAAATGTGTGATTTTTCTAAGAAATGGCAAGCAATAAACATATCTTCTATTTAGACTGATGAAAAACGGTGGTACGTTGAAACAAAAGAGTTACATCAAATTAAATATTCGACTTTTCAATCTCAATCCAGAACATATTCGATAGCTTGAATGTGTACCTTTTGAAGAGAAACTATTAGATACTTTCCAGAAAATGCCATATTGTATTGGAATAATCTCGTGCCGGTGATGGTCTCCTTGCAAATGGGACAATTTGTTTCTCAATAATGGGATCTTTAGGTCGTTTGACACTCCTTAGCAAACAAAATAACGAAAATATGTTAATAATAACATATCTACTTAATTTTTTTTTACATTAGCTATACAGAGGATGCCCCGACGAAAATAATTCACCTCAGAGCCTACGTCATCTTTGGGAATGCTTAGTGGAGGGGTTTTTTGGAAAGGAAGGAGAGGACGTTCTGGTTAGGAAAAATATATGAGGGTTGCGTTGGAATCTTGGGACGAACGTACAAATCCATCTCTCTCACTGCAGTACAAGGCAATGTTTCGAGAGAGTCCTGCTACAGAGATCAAAAGTTCTCCCTCTCCATTCTCTCCCTATCCGGCCTGCCACGCAGTTTGTAGGCAGACGCATCCGCCGTAACCTCACTCTAAGATTAAATGAAATCGAAAATTTGTAACAATAAAAAAATTCTTTAAATTTTTTATTAAGTTTTGTTATTATTAAATACTTTGCATGAATTTAAACAACACCTTGTTATAAAAAAAATGAACATTAGATAATAAAAAATAGAACAAAAAACTTTGTTTACTCTATTATTTAATATAAAATATTAACATGTTCCAACCCAATGGTTTCTTTTCAGGTACAATATTTTAATTTTATATATATTATTATATAATATTTTATGCGAAGAAACCATTGATTTTTACAAAAGTAGATACTTTTTATTAAATCGTTCGTTATTTATTTAAAAAAATATCAACTCTTATCAAAACCAAAGGTTTCTTCATCCGGATAAATATATACAAGTTTATATTTGATCATGATAAAGAAACCAATAATTTTTAAACAAGTTGATATTTTTTATTAATAAGTCTTGTAAATAAAGTTCGTTATTTTATAAAAATATATCAACTTTTATCAAAACCTATGGTTTCTTTATCAGGATAAATATTTTAGCTACATGTATATATTTGCATTTGTAACATATTGATAATTTTTATTGATAATAATAGTGTTTGTTGTTTTATTTATTTAAAATGAAGCCACAAAATGATTTCGCTATTATCGAAGAAAATAAAACAAACACACATATTTTCAAGACAACAGTCAAAAACGCAAGGAACTCACGCAAAAACGTCTTAAAATAAAAATAAATAATTTTTTGCTTAGTGTATTTAATAATTTATAATTATGCTCACTACAATCAGTTAAACACGTAATTTTTCAAATACTTTTAATGGTGAAGTTAGGTTAGGTTCTATTATTATTTATGCGGAAAAGCTGACACGGCCTTCCATCAAAGCCTTAATCAGGGGTAGCGCAAGGATTCTGTTTATAGGATATTCTGAATCCTCTTCCGTTCACGTTTCCATTTGTTCTGAATATGAATACAATCGGACCAGCACCAAATTCTGAAAAGAGAACATACGATGAGAAATTAATCATATTTAAAACATAATATGGTGAATCCACCGCCAGATAAACCATTTATAAAAAATAAAAAGATGCTCAAAAAAAGATATTTATTAAAGTATTTTCTGGTTATAAATACATTCACGTAGATTCACTAGATTTTGACAATGACTTTTGAAATTGAAATAGCTATTCTGTTTAAAAAGTATTACAATTCATAATAACATTAGGTACATCATCACACTTGATGTCCTCTGTGGTCAAAGGGTAAAGTTTTCAACAACCAATCCACAGGTTTCGGGTTCAAATCCTGATGTGCGCAAGTTTTACAACGTGCGTGACCCCTTTACACAATTTTTGAACATTCGGACTTGGAAGGTTGACCTCTGTGTAGAGCCGTGAAAATCTCAAAATATTATCTTACAAGCAATTTTATCACTTTATTTTTCAACGTGGAAGCTGGCTCTCTTTATTTAGCCATCAAATGGCGTCATCCACTCGACAGATGGTGTTTTTACATAAAAAAATTGCTTTAAGTTTAAAGGTTTCCGGGCGTTTCTTTTTTGGATTCACCCGCGCTCACTTCAAAAATCATACCTCCGAAAATTAATACTCAAATATATAAACTGCTTACGGCGGTTAAAAGTCAATGATCAAAAATCCCTTATTGGAGGCTATTATAAAAAAAAAATCATTAATTCAAATAAATTGGCGAAAACCGTCTACCTAAATTTAGGCAGCCATGGCTCAAGGACTAGAACTATTATACCTAAATATGGGTAGCCATCGTTCAACTCAATTTCTTTCGTTTTCATCGTTCTCAATTTGGGAGGCGGGAATGGGTACCGCCGCCCCGGGAACCATTTATTGGATAACCAAAACCTCTGCCATAGGTCATCCCAAGTGGTTCGCTACGTTTGGTGACTTAGCAGGGGTGTCCGGGTTCATGGGGTAAGGTTTATCTAGGTCTCGGCGGCGGATGATCTAGACACTGAACCCCAGATTCCTACCCAACCCTCATACCCTTTTCCTTCCCAGAACTTCCTCTCCTTCCGTTCCTTAAAAATACCCTCCACACAGCATCCCCAAAGATGATATAGGCCCTGAGGGAAATTATTTTCCTCAGGGCCTCCTGTGTGGACTTAATGTAAAAAAAAAAACTGGTTATATTTACCTCATTATGTAATATTATTGTATTATCCTTGATCGATAACTTACCTAAGCTCTTCATACATATCTAGTCATAGATTACTTGCATAGAAGGTGTAACATAATTTTGAGGAACCCCTCTGACAGTTAATCATTATCATAAAGTTAAAATGAAAAGAATTTACAGACCAGTGACTGGAGCATTCAAGGTAAAGTCCTCTGTGATGCTGGCGTCATTCAACCTCTCCCCGCACAGCCGAATCCCATTGATAACTATAAAATCATCAGGGCAGTTGAATATCTCGGCACCTGCTTGTCCTGGTGGCAGTATTGGTACGCCATCTAAAATCAAACATATCGTTGGATACTCGTGTATACGTACAAAATATTTGCGTTTTTTTTTATTTATTTTTGAAGTAAGACTTCTTTAGGGGTATTATCAATAGTAACCCAGATCGTTTTTGGACGGAAATAACATTTTAAATCGGACATGACGTTCGATTGATATTTCATCATAATATTAACGTCGTAGATATGGCAACAGTGCGTGCGCAACGAATAACAAGACGTCAAATCAAACTCAAACGTTAGACATCACCCGTTTATCTTGTTTACTGATGTTTAAGATAAGTGGTAAGTTCGACAGGTTTTTGTTATGTTTTGTTGATTATTATATGATAACTAAAGATTTTAGATGGACATGTCGGTTTGTTTTATTTATCTCTCTGATTCTTGTTTAAAATTCAAATGGCTGAATCGCAGGGTAATTTTACAAATTTGTCTATAAATAATTATAAACGAAAAATAAATAACCTAATCATGTTCCGCTGCCTAAAAATTTTAAGTTTTTATTTAGTTTTTAGTCAAAGAAATTTTACTTCAACCGCGCGTATGCTATTATAACCTGGTGTGCTAGCATGGTTGATCGAAATGAAATTACCGACCGATTGTCGGTAACTTCTCATCGTTCCCTAGGACGACTGCAGATCGCAAACGAATAGGTGACAGTTCACAATGACTAGGTGTCCTTAATATATTCAATATCAACTATCGTTTGTACGTTAGCGATCTTCAATTGTCCTAGGGAACGATGAGAAGTTACCGACGATCGGCCGGTAACTTCATATCGATCGACCATGCTAGCACACCTGGACTACGCCAGGGTAAGGCTCTGGACCAAATCCAAAGTTCACGGGTTCGAACCCGGCGTGCGCAAGTAAATTTTATTTGATTAATTTGTGTCTTTTCACAATTAATTAATCAAAAATAATATATATTATATTTGCGGCATGTTCCAGAGTGGAAGATACTTTCAGTATCGCCCTGGTGTAAAAACACCGTTTAGAATTGAAATGTTACTTGAATAGCCGTATTTGGTGACCAGATCTGAATAGCCTGGTATTTTGCCACCTACCTCTTCCCCATCTCCTTCCCTCATCACTACTTTCAGCCTCACAACAAACCAAGTCTCACTGGCTCCGGAAGGGAGAAGTTGAGATTCTTGTCCGATATTCATATAAAAAATAAAAATAAATTTTACTTTAAAAAAACTTCTGCCAAAAATAGTTACGATAAAATGGTTAATATTTTATTTTACATAATATTATATAGTTAATACAATATTACAAACATGTAAATGAATCTGTTTCTCAGAAGATTGGAAATTGAAAGTCGCGTTAAAACACTAAAAAGCCTATTCCAAGTTAAATCTTTCTTTATATTTCTTATATTCTCAACGTGTTTAACGAGAACACTTTAGCGTTATGTTTTTAGAAATTCAATTATTTTTTTAATAACGTACATAATTTTAAAAAAATTCCAATATTTCTTTTCACAAATATTTTTATATATCACAGAATCATTATATAATAAAAAAAGATAGATACGAAAGTTATTGCCAATATTTTTTCGGTGGTGGATCACATATTGCTTTTTTTCCAGAGGACTGGAAAGCAATCATTTCCCGTAGACAAATAAACAGAACTCCCCTCTAAATTTCTTTATTTCGTTTGACTATCATAAAACAACTGTAAAAAACACGTGTTCCCAAAATAGTCGTCAAAACACCAATTTGAAGATACGTCTTAACCCTCTTAAACTAAATGGTATGTTTTACTAGAAAGCGGAAGAAAAACTAAAGCATCTTTCTTCGGAGTAAGGCATAGAAATAAAACATTCCCAAAAATCCTGAGAGATACTTATTATTGTAGTAAAAACAATCTAACACGAATCTTCTTATCAACCCCATAGACCCCTGAAATTTCAGACGTTAGAAAGCAATGGAAAACTCTCATCGTTTCTATTTGAAATTATCGTTTTTATCAGTACCCATACGTAGAGTTCTTTGATCCCAATGAATAAGATTACTTTATATTATTGTAGAAAGCAATCACTTTGTGGTTTAATATGTTTAATAAAAATAAAACACTTTTTTGTTTTAAAACCACGATATTTATTAATTTACTTTACCGACCGAATTTCGCTTTACTCAAGCATTTTCAGGGTACAAATTAATACTAAACAATAACTACAAAATGTGTGCTTATTTATACATGTAGAGAGAGACAAAATATGTACATATAGAAAGAGACAACAATTTAAAATTCTTACAAACTGTTTGTAATAATTTTATAATAAGCAAACATTTTGTAGTTATTGTTTAGTATTAATTTGTACCCTGAAGATGCTTGAGTAAAGCGAAACCGGTCGGTAAAGTAAATTAATAAATATCGTGGTTTTAAAACAAAAAAGTGTTTTATTTTTATTAAAGATTACTTTAATTGTGTTCGGAAACTTTCGAAGTTCATTGATAATTTAAAGTTGTATTATTTACGTTTAATATACAATTAATCTTTAACGGGACCAGACAACCTATATATAAGAGGAATTAAGTTATTCTGCGGAGACCCGCGACACCGATTAAGTCCAGCCGTCTACCATATGCCTTCGGCTATTACCGTAACCGTTCGTACATTACAGCGCCATTGAGGTGATTTTTCACAAAAACGGCACTCTTCAAATTATCAAATTATTATTATTATTAGGAACGAACGACCATAGATGATGCTCTTCTACGGTACTTCTTAACTGGCGACATCTGTTAAGACACTACAAAACTACGTAAAACAACGATATCTGTTATGATAACGATATCTACATGACCAATCCTATACACATCATACATAATTGACAAGATTTATGTTTCAGGGTGAGATTTTTCAGAGAATTTGAACAATTCAACAAATCTCATCATTAAAATTCAAGATCTGTAAAAGTCACATTCAAGTTCAGGTTATTATTGTTTCCCAATACTTAGATAAATACAGAATCAATTTGACTTTCACAGAACTTGAATAACTTTGAAATTTGATTAATTCTTCAAATTCTGTGAAAACAACCTGTCCTCAGACATTTTCGTTGTTTGTTTTTGGGGTGTTATGCCGTGTTGTGCTACCTCCTTCTTTAGCCGACGTTTCGGACAGCGTTGCAGTGTCCATCATCAGGGTAGATCCAGGGTAGATTCGTCGGATCTGGGGGATCTGCCCTGATTATGGACACTGCAACGCTGTCCGAAACGTCGGCTAAAGAAGGAGGTAGCACATCACGGCATAACACCCCAAAAACAAACAACGAAAATGCTTTTGGCCGTGAAAATCTAAAAAACGTATCTGTCCTCAGACATGTTTGTAGGTACAATAGATTTCTGTATATATCAAAGGGCACAAACACAATGGAGACGACGATAATAATAACACTTTCAGGAAACTAATGATATTTAGCTGTCCAAATAAAAAACCCATTTTTTTAAAGAAAAACTGAAAATATTTGAATTTTTCCAACTCATACTTGCAGCCAGTCATAATTTTATGCATCACAAATAGTGCAACTAACGAAAGAGGTGGCCAAAATAATAAAAGATTTCAAGACACATCGCATGATTTTTAGTAAAATATGTATATACTTTGAAAACGATTGAGATTTGCTATTAAAATGGAAATTCACTTCGAGTTACTAAAAATTGTATTGTTAATTCAAAATTTCCAATATAGTTTTTTAATCACTCATATATTTTGTTTCACATATCCAGTCGCTACATAGGGGTCTCTATAGAAATGGACAAAGGAGTTGTAAAAAAACTACTTCATTTAATGTTACCACTGAAGTTAGATGCAGAAAGACTCGGTACTACGCAAAACCAATTCTCCTGATAGCATGTAAGACTTGGTCATTGTAAGAAAAGCTCAGTGGATAAGACGGAAGCATTCTTGTTGTAGGAGTTCAGGATATTCGATACTAGGAACAGAAGGGGATACAAATGAACAAAACCTTAGTAAAGTATTCAACAACAAAATAAACCTAAATAAAAGTCCGAAACTAAGGTTGTTCCCTATTGACAAAGAGAGCTCTCTTCCCAAACCTCCACCCACCTTTACACCTACATCCTCCACTGAAGCTCAGCCCATTTTTTGCAACCCACCGTGAATGCATAATATTATATCATTGTCTTAAACCATTTATAGAACTAATATAAAAAAATTACATTTGAGAAAACAATGGTTTTCTTGTATAATTCTTGTATATATTTTCTTGCATTTCTTGTATAGTGTTTTTGTATAAATACCACCATGGTAATAAATTGCTACATGCATTTAAGATAATGGTTCAGGTTGAGCTTTTAACATACGTGTAACTCCAGCACATTTCACAGAAAAATAAAATAAAACATTTAAAAAAGTTTGAACCTGATATTGGATCCTGTGTTAGTTTAGTGTGGCTGGAGAACTATTGAAGGTGGTTGTATCTGATTGGTTCACAATGCTAAAAAACTCTACGTATGGTCAAGTAACATGGTTCTCTCTCTGGTAGAGATATATCATGATTTGGAGCCCTCATTTCAAGTTCTAACTCAGAAACTGCAAAAAGTCAGTTAGTACACTATGGTTTCCGATGATCCACTTGTAAGTTTGAGATTTTAGTAGAGCCCTGAAGAAGCTACGATTGTAACCAAATCCGGTTAAATTATTATTTTAAATTTTTTTTAAATCTTAAGAGCTCAGGACCAAGAAGAGAAGAAACTCTTGTAAAAGTTTCACATTAACGAGTCACAAAAAGTGTTACAATATCAAAACTTTGCCAAAGGCAATAACTTAGGGTCAGTGGGTCAACAGTAAACCACTCTTTTTTCCGAGTCAACCTGTGCTAGCAAAATTTAATGTAGAAATTTCAAATGAACGTTGTTCTCTTCAGTATTTGTTTGGTTTTTTTATTTGCGTAAACTCATTTTCGCAGAGTTTACTATTAATTAGATACAATGATTTATATTAAAAAATAAAACATTTTGGTTCACTGTGTGCAGTGCTAGTACACAGTGAACCGCAGAACGGCTCACAGTGAGCCGAATAGGTACACAGTGGACCAACATTTTCTAATAATAGAACAATTAAAAGTAAATACTAAATATAAAAGCAATAAAAATTTTCGCCATCGCAAAAACATAATTTAGTGTAAACAACCAAAATGATGGTGTTTTCATCAGATATTGGCTTCTAAAACGATCTGTCACCTTTCATACACTAAATCAAATCATGTCTGTTCCTGAGCCAGCACTGCGAGCAGGAGCTTGACACTAACACACTTACAGTTAGTATTACAGTGCTTCATTGTTAATTTACCTACCCTACACAGTTTTGTAATCATTACATTAAAGTTAATAAAGTGATAATTTCGATAACACAGCCTCCACAATATCATAATTCTTTTGCTGTGAGAGTAAATCCGAGGGGCCAAAATCATAAAAACGTAAAACGTTAAATCTACGTTTCGCAAAAACGTGGACGAGAAAAGCCTCCTTTCCTCTTGATAATTATACCATTTGCGCGAAATCACGTATTCAATATGCCATAAAATGTTTTAGCCGCTCACGTGAATGCTTGAAAGATGTACAGGTGTTTAGAAAAAAAAGAAAATTCACGTTTTTAGACTACGAAGGTGAGCAAAATGAGCATTGGAGGTTGATAAGAGATATTATTTACAAGTAAATGAAGAAAACCCCTAGTTTTATATATCATGCATATTTTATCAGGCTATCAACCTCTACTAAACTCTCTCTACTGTAAACTAACCTTTTTACAGTAGCTCCGGGATTTCAACCCGCAACCTCTGGATCTCTAGTCAAGAGCCTTGCCCCTCGACTACAGCAGCCGTCTGATCCAGTGATCCCCAGATTCCTACCAACCCCTCAAACCCCTTTCCTTCGCAGAACTTCCGCCACTCCTTTTTAGGTAAGTGGTGGGTGGGAGAAGATGGGAAGTGAAAGGTGGGGTGAATTAACTTTTTCTATATTACCTTGCATTTTGAAGTAGAGACGTGTAGTATTGCGTCTAAATGTGAATCCGATAACCAAAAAAAGTGTTTCTTTTTTCGAAAATTTAGAATTGAAAAAGTTTGCTCACAAATATATGTACTGCCAAACACAGTAATTATTTGTTGAGCAAATATTTTTAACTCCTTGCAGGTTTCAGAAGGCAACCCCTATATACATCCACCAAGTTAGTTTTTTCCTTAAAAACCATTTTAAGTGTGGTATCACTTTGCAAATCTATCACGTTGATTTGCAAATCGCTTAGTACATTATCGACATTCATCGCGAAGTTTTTAGCGCAACGCTAGCGAACGAACGGCGTTACTGTCCGACAACGGAATGAGGCGAGGTGCGGGTTGCCCGTCCTAGCCGTCCTTCCCTTTTCCACGCTCCCTATTCGCTATCTTTTCGCTCTCTTTCTCGCTCCCTTTCACTCCGTTGTGTTAGATATCGTCCGTTACGTGTGCGGCGTGAATTTTGCGGGCCGCACCAGTACGCCCCATGGGCCGCGCGTTTCTGGTTGCCGACCCATGCTACAAACCAGAGGCCCTAGCACGCTTGCTCTATAACGATCGATAGGATAACTAACGGTAACTTCTCATCGTTCCCTACGACAACTGCACATCGCTAACGTACAAACAACAGTTGATGTCGAATATGTTAAGGACACTTAGTCATTTTGAACTGTCACTTATTTGTTGGCGATCTGTAGTCATGCTAGGGAACGATGAGAAGTTACCGATAGTTATCCTATCGATCGTTATAGAGCAAGCGTGCTAGGGCCTCAGGGGTGGAGAACCTATTTGCCGTAAGGGGCCATTTGGATGTTTGTATTATCACCCGCGGGCCGCATATAGTAGATTTTCAAGCGCCCTAGGGGGGGGGGGGGGGGGGTTAAAATTCCTATTTTTTTACCCTTTTTAATATCCCATGCAACAAGTATTCTTCCAATAAAAAATTATGGCTGTTCTCGGGAAGCGAGAATACTATCCCTTGAAATGCGCCAGCAAACGATTCGAATCCAAATTATTCATCATTGTGTTGAACACAAGGCAAGTTTTAACTTAAGTTTGATTCTGCGTAAGAGTTCACAAGATTAAATAATCGTTACACACCAACCGTCAATACCTCAGAATTTTGCAGCATATGGTGTGCAACTCAGTTGGTACGTGAGAATGGCTTGTTTCGGTGAATCTGCAACTTATTAATTAGTTTATCGCTGAATTCTTAACATAAAACTGGTTTAAATTAAATCAGAACACGAAAATATTTTTTAGCATATGCACTGTCTGCAACTTGAATTTAATGACTGCACTTCGAATAAAATAATGGTTTCCTTTGAAATGTGTTCTTTGAATTTAATCGTTACATTCGAAATATGAAACTGATTTCAACTTAACGCCGTTCTTTCATGAAGCTATTTTCAAACAACGCGATCGCCGCTCATCTGTACCTTCCATACTATTATTAGTGTTTATAAATGCCACTAGGTTAATAATAGTATGACAAGTAGCGGGTAACGGCGATTGAGTCGCTTGTAAGTAACTGCATCAACGAAGGGCGTTAGACTGAATTTGCATGCGAGTCCCCAGCTTTAATTGATACTACACCCAGGATACAAAAATGGTTTTTCTACGATTTTTGCACTTGGAACACATAAACGGTTTCCTTCAAAAAGAAACAGCATATAAATCCTCAACTGGGATTTGCATTATGAGCACAAGAGTGGTTTTAGGAATAGAATAGGAATGGATCTGCGTAGGAGTCAGCAGTACACCTATTTAAATTATATTTTATTCGGAACACGTCAATGGTTTTCCTGCATATTACATAGAATTCATTGACTGCATTAATATTTTTATATTTATTTAACTATTTAAAATAATTTACATGGATAGATTTTATTTTTATTATTACAATCTTTTACGGCAGAAGTAAGGCAATATATTAAGAAAGCACATCGTATTTTTTCTTTCTGAATACAGTTCTCATCAATACTGAGATATTTTGTAAATATTAAAAAATTATTTTTGGATTTTTATATCTAATTATTGTGTAGATATTTTTTCACTACAATAATTCACGTTCGTAAAATAATAAGAAATTGAATTAAAACTAAAACAGAATGTTGGACAAACTGATATCTAGTAATATAGATTCATACCTAAGCACATATGTACTTATTTATTATTTCAAACATTTACAGTCATTGCATTAATAGTCACAATCATTGCATTAATATTTCCTTACCTTTATTGTCGACTGAATGCAATAAAATTGTCACAGTAATTGTTAGTTCAAATGAGCACCTCTTCCTGTCAACATCTCAGTGTTGAATACGGAGCTGTAATTCGACCGTGTCGGAACCTTATGGAAAGAAAGTTCAATAGTGTGCTAGTGAGCTCTAAAATTTGAAGTGAGAACCAACGGAAAATTGTAAAGCGAAGGAAGAAAAGCGGTAAGTCGACAATTCTTCTCTTATCCATTTCCTTCCGCTTTGCGGGACCGATTTCTGTCCCCAACATGCGTAATAAAGTTTTTTTTCTTACTAGGCGGAGATGCTAGTAGTGAAAACAACAGAAATAATAGTAATAAAACATAGTATATAGAAGAGAAACATAAAAAATAATCTGTGAAAACTTCTTTTGTAATTTATTGCAATCAACATTGTTATACATTGTAAACTTATTATTTAATAAATATATATATATATATATATATTATAACTTTCTATCAGCTATGTTATAACTTTCTCTGGGTTTAGTAATAATAACTTTAAAATCTATCTGAAAAACATGAAAGAAAACCGTTCTCACCAAAAGAGCTGCAGGTTCCCCACCCCTGCTATAGACCAATGATTCTGTTCAATTTGAATTCTTGTCCAGTGTTGAAAAAATATAATTTAAATTGCTTACCTGCATCGTAGTTCGATATTTGGAACTCAAATTGCCCATTTTCGTCTGCATTTGTGTAAGTTATACTGCAGGAATTTGTGGCACGTTCTATGCAAATGGCATAGTTCAGGTTATTCTGGAAAAATATTAATTGGTGCTATAATTTATACTGTAAGTGCGCGACGTGTCAATTAGCAACGTGATATTTCATAATTTAACGTTTTTTAAAACTGAAACTATCTCTTGATGACTTCAATTACAATGTAATGATAATGTTGTTTTCATAGAACGAAAAATAGCACAGGTGTTTCGTGATCCAATTATAGGCCCAATTTGAGCAAATATAATCTGAATATAACGATTTGAAAAAACTTAATTCAAAATTTTATTATCAACAGGATAATCAAATAGACAGAAAATGCAAAATTAATTATTTTTTTAAGTTCCTACCTACATCTATTTCAATTACGATTTTGTTTCCGTGAATGAATGCAAATTTAATAAGTGGAATTTCTGACTTCCAATCGCGATGAAACTTGGCAGATGGACTCGTTGTCGATGACAATGCATTACATCAACTGTTGATGGCATTCATGCACACAGACGCGCATTTTTGTTAAATCGGCCACTAGAGATGTCGCAAATAGGTCGAACATTAAAAATAGATATATTATAGTAAAACAACATTGTTTTTACGGGTTGAATTAAAAAAAATGTACATGCACAATTACATACTAAACTGTGCTTTCGAAATTCATATGGGATGGAGATCTACAATTTCGTCCGAGTGTGAGTAAGACGGAAAGCTGGGGGTTGGGCTAAATGAAACCCTTTTTGTTAATTGTATTAAATCCCTTGCAAATGTGTGGCACCGTTAGATATTTTTTGTCCTCTGAAACACTTTTCTGCAATCTATTATCATAATATTGCCTATATTCTGCCATATTGTGAATCGGGTAGCATAGAAAACACCGCGAAATTTAAATAGTATAACACAAACAAAATAAATAATTTTTTTAAATGCCAACAAAGTCTTAATATTTTATTTAAAATAATATTTTAGATAAAAATATTATTTTTTGATTTTGAACGCAAAATCGAATAAGATTTTTGAGCATTTATGGCAAGTTTTATTACTTATAAAATGTGCTTTCACCTTGGAACACTAAAAAGCTTTTTTATCGTTTATAATTGATCTGTTTTTTAACGAAAACCTTGTCAACTTACGTTTTTATGTAGCTCATAAAAAAATCTAAATGAAAATCTGTTTTCAATCTTAATATGGATAAAAGTTTAAGGCTGCTAAATATTCAAATTATCTTTTGAAAAAATCCTAATTTCGTAGTGTTTTTTTTTTTTTTTACATTTGTTCCACACAGAAGGCCTTGGAGGAAAAATTCCGTCAGGGCCTATTTCATCTTTTAAGATGCCATGTGGAGGGTTTTTTAAGGGAAAGGAAGGAGAGGAAGTCCTGGGAAGGAAAAAGGTTTGAGGGGTGGGATGGAATCTGGGGATGAATATGTCCAGGAGTGATGGACGTGTGAAGCCATCCCTCCCACTGCGGTGCAAGATGACGGGTCGAGATGGTCCGGCTGGAGAGATCAAAAGGTCTCCTTCAACCAGTCTCTCCCGATCCTGCCTGCCACGCAGATGGTCGGCAAACGCATCCGCCCCCAAGTCCAGGATAAACCTAACCCCATAAACCCGGGCAGCCCTGCTAAGTCACCAAACGTAGCGAACCACTTGGAGTGATCTGTGACAGAGGTGTTGGTCGTCCAATAAATGGTTCCCGGGGCGGCGGTACCCATACCCGCCTCCCAAATTGAAAATTTAATAATTTTAATTTAATAATTAAAATTTAATAATTAAGCGTTAATTTTCATATTCAATAACATAATAAATCCATTTGCGACACGGATATTTTTACTGAAATCATTTTGGTATTGTTACCGCTTGGACGCATAAGCTTGTTTTCACGATAATTTAACGTAGGTAGACATAGGAATGACGTATGTCCCGTACCTGAGTTATTAAAGCTATAACCAGCGAATAAACTGTTTTCATAGAAAATTATTTGCTTTGGAGAATTATTTGATCTCAATGTTACCTGTAAAGATTTTTTCTTCGTCTTTATTTCTGATAAAATTTGAAAGCGAATTTTATCATCTTTCAAAGACAGTTTCTTTGGTTTCGGTTAGGATTAGAAATATTCCATTTATTGGGATTTAATTAATATTTTGACCATCTGCCAGAATAAGCCTGAGGTCTGACGTCTAAGAATCAAAAGAGATTCTCAAAAAGTTTCACTTACAAAATAGCCGGGATTCCTGAATCCTGGAAGGTTCCCACTAGTCCTGTAGTTGAAGGACTCCAGCAGCCCCTCGGACCCCTGGTGGAACTGAAGACAGCCCTGTGGAGCCCCACCGGCACCCCCTGATACTTGGCACAGCCCTACCTGCAGCAGGCGCTGGGCGGGCTTGGAGGACAGAACGGATATGTAAAATGGACCGGGTGAATCTCCGATTTCAACGTACACTGGAAATAAAATTAATAATGAACTATTAAAAAAATACCAAGATTTTTCAATTAATTTTTTTTGTATTTTTTTTCTTCTTTTAAGCCGGCTTTTAAACAACTCAGCAGATCAACAAAAAAAAATATTTCATTCAATATTTTCACAGGATTCTACAAAAGCATTATCTACTCCACTAACCAAAATTGATATTATAATACCTGCAATTAATAAATTGCTTGCTGAGGTTTGGTTTGTACTATGTCCATTTTTGATTTTTTTTTAACTGTGAATGCAGTAATATTAATCGTATTTTTATCTACTATATCCACACACAATAAAAAACTAATTTTCAGCGGGAACTTACATTTTGAACATAACTTTTTGTTCTATCTCCATAGTAATTACAAAATAAGAGGATTGGAGTGTACTATGTCCATTGGCCAATACTATTTTTTTTACTATTATTTATTTAAACCTTATGTACCTACGTGTATGTAAATGTTGATTTTTAGTTAGTTTTTAATATTTTTTATTTTATTATTATTATTAATAAAGCATTATGTATGTGAATGTTAAATTATTATTGTTTGATGTGCAATATGATGAAATTACTGTTTGTTTAGTCTATCTCCCTTCAGAGTATGGATATAGTATAAACGAACATTAAATATGGTCATGGTACAAACCAACATTCTAGTTTTTGCTATTTTGTTTAAGAAAGGTGTCCTTTTACGATCTTGATTATGCTTTTGTAGCGATTCACCTACTCATATAGCTGTGCCTTATCGCACTGCATACGCTACCTACTTAGGTACTCGCAATGTTTAGTACTGCGCGCCTACTGACCACCTTCTGGAAAGAGCTCGGATTTGGGTCACATAATACACAGCGCTGCGCTGCAATATCGAGAAACTTCTTGCGTGTGCACGATTTTGCCAGCCGTTCTCGTACCAGGCTCGGCCCTATATAAGGGCTCGAGCAAGCCAAATCCAGCAGTCGATCTTGATCAGTCTTCGCGGCAACCGGCCGCCGCGAAACACATCAGCAGTCCGGCGTCGGAATTTGTAAATACGGTGCATATGTAAATACTGTACATTTGTAAATACAATAAATAAACATCATCATCATCAACAATCATCATTATCGCATTTATTATTCCGACCAGCACGTTTGGAGTTATCACAATACACCGATAGCTCCTCAATCAACCGGAGGCCCATTTATCACCTCATAGGAGATCGCACCTGCCTTCAAAACTTTTATTGAAATAAAACGTCAACCAATGTTGTTGTTCTTTTACGTATACCCTTGTATATTATATTATTATTTATAACATTCAGTTTGAAGTAAAGGAAACAAAAATAGAAGTTTTTTAAAGAGAAGTTTTAGACATAGTATAAACCACCCCTTGGCAAGCGAAATCTAAGCGACGTAATAAATTCTGATAGTATTTATGAAAATGAGTGAAAAATCAACATAATAATATATTTTCGTTCCCTCTCAAGGCTTCCCCTTATCAGAGACCGGCAATAATAATAAATTATAGATGTGTCAGGGTGGAACGCTTTTTAAGTGCTTCATACCACCATCAACTTGTTAATACCTCACTCTCAAAGCTCGTGGTGTCTGGATGAATGATGGCTAATATAAATTACACTAAACTTATTTTATGGATACACACACACACAACTTAGTTTATCTGTTTTTTATAAGACCACTGGAGCGACACAGAGAATTATTAAAAACGCCTTGAGTGCTCACCACTTTTGAAAATTTCCCGCCCACATTAAAAAAATCATTACTCCACATTTGTGCATGCAAACATATAAAAAAAAAATTGTGCAATACAGCCAATAAATTCACCTATATTCGACTAATTATCCTATATTTTTTAAATTGATAGAAATGATATTAAAAAAAATTGTGTTTTAGTGATTTGAAGATTTGAAATTGCCGCCAGTGGATATTTTTAATATCTATATTGAATATTTTTCTACGTTTTTATGTTCTCTAGGGCCGGTTTGATAATCGAATACGCAAATATATACTAGAAAACCATTTTTTATACATGTACATCAAATCAAAAGTTTGGTTTGAAATTTTATTTTGAAGTTCATTTGAAGAACTGAAGTTTTCCAACTGCCGAAATTCATTCTATAAGATTTCAAAGACAATTGATAAGGCCATAGACATAAAGTCTATTTTATCAACTATTTGCTAGAATAAATTGCTGGCAATGAAAATGTTTCAAATAATTACAATAAATGTTTTACGAATGGTAGGAAAATGTGGTTCAATTTTGGACCGATATCAATAGCAGAAAAATGAAAGCGGTCCAAATTTGGACCTACATCGCTCCAGTGCGTGGCTTAAGATATTTATTATACAAAACAGTATAAGAACTAAAAACATAGACGGCTTTAGTAGTCGAGGGGTAAAGCTTTAGATTTCGAATCGCAAATAAGTTTCATTTGATTGATTTGTGTTAATTACACACAATTTGGTTATAATTTAATCAATTAAAATATTTTATAAGGTATTTGCAGCACGTATTAGAGTGGAAGATACTCTGAGTATCGTCCTGATGTAAACCACCATTCAGAATTGAAACGTTGCTTGAAATGGCTTTAGCCGTTTTCGTTGTTTGTTTTTGGGGTGTTATGCCGTGTTGTGCTACCTCCTTCTTTAGCCGACGTTTCGGACAGCGTTGCAGTGTCCATCATCAGGGACACCAAAGTTAACCGCAAAAAACCATGTCTAAGTATACTTTAATAACATATAATAATACAATACAAAAGTATAAAACCATTTTGTTTATACCTTGATATTGGCTACATTCGCTTCAGATTGGTTTTTCTAATTCTAGAATTCGCCACAAGATGACGCTACTTTCGTTGGACATTTCGTTACATTTCTCCGTGGACGGGCCCCAGGCTAACGTAAATACTGCGCTTTCACGAAATTTCCCTTTCAAAGTAGTTCACTTTCTTCTGAAATGAAGCTGACGACACGGTATCGCTTCCAAGTAAATAAGCACACACTTAACACAACAAATTCACATCGACGGATCTGCCGGATCTGCCCTGATGATGGACACTGCAACGCTGTCCGAAACGTCGGCTAAAGAAGGAGGTAGCACAACACGGCATAACACCCCAAAAACAAACAACGAAAATGCTTTTGGCCGTGAAAATCTAAAAAACGTATCTGGCTTTAGCCGTGTTTGGTGATTACTCCGAATAGCCAGGTTTTCCCCTATCTACTTCGCCTCTCCACTTTCCTTTAGCCTCACAACATAACCCAACGGGGGATGCCATAGTCTCACTAGCTCCGGACGGGAGCATTTAGAACTCTTTTAAAATAAAAATATTAAAAAATTATAAAAATGACACATTGGTGTACATAATAAGTAGGATATAAGGTTACATGAGTCACCTCTGGGCTGGAGCCGTAGAATACTAATTGATTAACCCATTACCCATTAGATTCTGTGTGAAGAAGGACGGTCCGTCTGTTTGAAAATCCATTGCTAACATACCGGTTGCCATCACTAATGTACAGACATAATTTAGGCATGTTGAGTCTGTTCTACAGATATTTTATTGGAACCCGCTCTAAGGAGCTAGCAACATTTATTCCCGGTGCGCCGGTGCAAGTGCATGAAACTCGACGGAGACGAGAGGAACACTCGTTCACAGTTGATTTTGGCCTCATGATAACGGGTCGTTTCTTCGACTCGATTTTTGTGTAAGTCGACACGTATGTGGAACGAGCTACCGGCATCTGTTTTTCCTCCTTCGTATAATCCTGGCCTCTTTAAGATCCGCTTAAATAATTCCCTTTCAACAGCCCCTACCTTAACCAGCCTCACAACACTGAACAACCCTGTCTTTACACTATTCAGAGAGGAGCGCTTTGTGAGGTGTCAAATAAAAATTTCGGACATAAAAGGGTTGCACATAGTTAGGATAAATAATAATTCGTGCCTAAACTTTTTTTTTTATGAATACCGCACGAGGGTCCCAACTGTTCCCGTCTGGAGCAAGTGAGACTATGGCATCCCTAAATGGGATATGTTGTGAGGCTGAAGATAGCGGGGGGGGAAAGGAAATGGGGATGAGGAAAGTGAGGAAGTAACTGGCTATTCAGATCTGGTCAATTCTGAATGGTGGTCGATACCAGGGCGATACTGTATATTATTTTTAATCAATTAATTGTTAAACAACACAAATTAATCAACGAAAAATTATTTGCGCATGCCGGCCGTCACTTGGAAGGAATCAGAAGCATGAGTTGTCGGCCTCGCGTGAAATTATCTGTGACATATAATCATATTTCAGCCACAAAAATTAATAGTTTAGAAGCTTTTAAGCTATCAGCAGTATATACCCACATAGAACCTAGAACTACGGCTGCAGATACTCAACATTCCTGAGATAAATGCTGTTGGAAACAGCCACGAGTAAAAATCGATCTCTCTCATGTAGAGGTATGGTAAAAATTTATAATGAATTTTCTAGACCATTAGCACATAGACGGTGTCCTTTAAGTCTTGTGTATTATCCGCATAATTTATTAGAGTTATTAGTTAATGTTTAGGTCTAACCCTAGAAAGATAATCTTATTTTGACCTACGTTTTTGAACGTCTTACGGACGTACTGAAGTTTTAATGTCTATATTTGACATATTATCACACTTTAATTTGGGAGGCGGTAATGGGTACCGCTGCCCCGGGAACCATTTATTGGATAACCAACACCTCTGCCATAGGTCACCCCAAGTGGTTCGCTACGATTGGTGACTTAGCACAGGTGCCCGGGTTCATGGGGTAAGGTTTATCTAGGTCTTGGCGGCGGATGATCTAGACAAACTGAACCCCAGATTCCTACCCAACCCTCATACCTGTTTCCTTCCCAGAACTTCCTCTCCTTTATTTCCTCAAAAATACCCCCCACACAGCATCCCCAAAGATGACATAGGCCCTGAGGAAAATAATTTCCCTCAGGGCCTCCTGTGTGGACATTATGTAAAAAAAAAAAAACTAAAAGGGTTTGAAAGTAGTTGAATAATTAATTAAGGGTTTTGTACTTCAAATAAAACCAAAATAATTATCCAAAATATATTGTAATTAAAAAAAATAAGGAGTAATAAATAACTAGAAATCTCTTACAAATCGACAATAAACTATTTTTTCTTTTTGAACTAAAAACAATGCTTTTTTTTTTACAATAAAATATATAAATTTGCTTTTTTTTTGTTTAAATTTTTTATGCTAAAATGTTATTACAGAAAAAAGTCCGAAAGATACACAAATGATAATCAGAAGTCTTCGCAACGTATGGTGTATGTATATCTCCATAATTATTGTATTATCGTGGTGACAATTTTAAAGTACGTAAAAGATTGATTAAAGTTACAGTTTTTTCAATCAAATTTCAAAATTTCCTTTGTTTTGACGCCATGTTGGATCTTGTTAGTAACGCAATTTGGGAGGCGGAAATAGGTAACCAACACCTCTGCCAAGGGTCACCCCAAGTGATTCGCTACGTTTGGTGACTTAGCAGGGGTGCCCAGGTTCATGGAGTAAGGTTTATCTGATCTGGACACACTGAACCCCAGATTCCTATCCAACCCTCATACCTTTTTCCTTTCCAGAACTTCCTCTCATTCTCTCCTTCCTTTCCTTAGAAACACCCTTCACACAGCATCCCCAAAGATGACATAGGCCCTGAGCGAAATTATTTTCCTCAGGGCCTCCTATGTAGAGATAATATAAAAAAAAAGACTTTTGTCGGCAGGTTACGCTCCAAACTAAATTTGCAGAAATTTTATCACTCAAACTATGAACCAAAAAGCATATTCTATGTATGTAATTCCAATTTTTCTTTCGTGTGGTAAAAAAAACCTATATATCCAGTATTTGGCTTGTAATTTGAATAAATGATATGGATTGGTAATCCTAATGAACATTGACTAAAGCCTTCACCTAATCCATTCTTAGTGAAAACTTACCACGTCTCCAGTAAGATGATAAATTAATTCACTGCTTTTCCTGCGGTTTACCCTGATTAAAAACTCTGTATACGCCAATGTACATCTTTCCCCACGCAAATAGTTTTCTTGTATTAATTAAGTTGAAACAAGGTGTTATGGAAATTTTGCTCAGGCTTTTTACATGTCATTTCCTATTAATGTCCATGATGTTAAAGATTTCTGACTGTTCAGTCATTAAGTATTAAGAAATCGAATCTTGTGTTAGGTACGGAATAAGCACACAATGATGATTATCTAAAAATAATAATTACTACTTATAAGTTTATACTCACTTTGTTGGTTATTATTGATCCCGCAGAGAATTGGAATAACACTGTTGATGTTTTGTCCAGTAATTACAAACTGATCCTCGACACATGTTCCATTTGTGGGTGGCTGGAGCTGAAATATCAAAGATAAACCAGTATTAATTTTTTCTAAACATAATCTAATAGTTCACATATTAAGAAAGGTCGAGGAAAAAACAATTGTCTAAGCAGTATATCCAAGTGTTGAAAAAATACCAGTAGATAATTATAATATTATAATAAAATAAAATACTTTTTTGTTTAAAACCACGAGATTTATTAATATTTTGGTTTTTATTTTATTAAATATGTCAAACCACAAAGTGATTGCTTTCTACAATAATATAATATTATAAGTAACAAGGGTAAAATGTTTCCGGCACGACAAAGAAAAGACTATTTTTTTGCATTTATTTCTTAAAATAATCTCCTTGAAGACTAATACATTTTACCTTTGCGCAATATTACGAACTGTGCAGTATTATTGACCGTTTAGGGTAAATATTGAAGAATGCGCAATGATTGAACAAAAGTTCGAGCGAGTTTAATTTTTATTAGTTTATTTCTTTCTTTCAGCATTTGCTTACAAAACCAACACATCATAATAATATTGAGAACGGTGATCCACAACCATTTGCGAAAGTAGAAATATTATTGCATTCATGAATCAATAATAAAGGAATGAAAATGCTTGGCTTCATTCTTCAAAATTCCAGAGGTTTCAGGAATATTTCAACATTTCAAATTTTTTAAATACATCCCCCCCATTATAAATTATATTCAGATTCAATCGAAAAAATTCAGCATAAATTCCTAAGACACATTAATTTTAAACTCGGTATTCCCATTGAAAACATTAACATTTATGTTCAAAATTGTAAATGGTAGTATAGACAGTCCCAATTTAACTAACCTCATTAAATTTCACATACCTACGAGAGCAACTCGTTCCGAAGTCCTGTTTAAATTCAACAACACCAGGAGTGAGTATTCCAAAAACTCGCTTGTACCTAGGTTGCATGCAGTTACAGCCTATCCTAATAATGTGTGTGTCCAATCCTAATAATCAACTACTGAGCTGAAATCTTGGCTCAACCCTACTCAAATGCATAAATACATACTTTCCGGCAACTAGCAGGGTGAGTCGCGAGTCACTGCTTGCGTTGCCATTGACAACGAGTTTTTGAGAAATTGTGCGGTGTGCGACCCATCACATTGACATACATCGTTTTCTTTTTTTAATCATATTTATCTTTGAACGTTATCCTATAATGGGAAAATGTATTTTTTGCATGTAGGTAAATAGTTTAGTTTCACATTATCTATCCTTTATCTATACTTTAATTTGTGTTTATTATTTCTTTTTCTTTATAAAAAATCCACTTTATTTCATGTAAACTGTAATTATTTTAATAAAATATTTATAACTGTTTCACTAAAATAAAAAGTAATAATAAAAATATTAGTGGATCACGTTTCGATGAGATATTAGTACACAATAGCGCCTCTACAAATATTCAGTGATTTTTTAAAAAGACTGTGCTGGTAAAATCATAAAAAAAATCAGGATCGTTATATTGATATGATCCAAAAACTAATGAAGGGTTAGTGTCATAATAAATCTGTCTCAACTTTATATCTTATTTATTAAAACCAATCCTCAATATTATTTTCTTATTACTAATAAAGAATGTCTCTCGGGTAATATGGATTTTCGGAATATAGATTACCGAAAACGTGACTTGTAGAGAGCTGAATACAAGTCCTTTCATCCTTTTGGCTTAAATACCAGTTACGTTAAACTGCTTACCTACCTAACAGCGAGTTATATTTGTTTTAGTAAAAACAACATGCTTGTGCAAAAATATTGTATTTTAGAAATGTTTCTACTGTAACATTTAACGTGAGAGGATTTCTAAGAATATTATGGGCATTGGGAGCAACTTTTATACGAATAATTGTTGAAATTTTATTTACGCTCTCAGAATTTATAAAATACTGGGATGTTTGTTTTTTTGAGTGTTTATTTACGGCCTTACTAAAAAAAAACACTCCGCGGTCGTTAAACGGTGTTTTTGTGAATCTTTACATTTGGCAACGCTGGAAATTTACTGTTTAAATTGGAGTTTTCATAATAATCCGCTAGGTGGTGTGATTGATGCGCCTGCGCATTGCCGAAAATATAACCGCGTACGCTAACTCTACGGAAAAAAGTCGGTCGCGAATGTTTGTCTGATTAATATGATCTTTTAGTTAATGATTTCAATATTTATGACTAATTCGCACTTATATTCATGTATTCAATATATTTGCTATTAATTTGTGTTGTTTTTTGTTAGTTTAAGTCAAATTGTGGCACTAAAATCGTGTGTTCTAAATTAAACTGTCAGAAAATGGTTCATCGGTTATGTTCAGAAATAATTTGCATTTTAAGATCTTTATTTTATTATAAATTCTTGAAAGTGATGTTTTTGGTGACTAAAATGTCTAATACATATTTTAGTAAACGTATCAAAGAAATTGATTTCTTAAGATGTGCAAGCAATGTATTCAAACGTGAGTTTTTTTATTGTAAATTTTTGGAAATGAAAAGCGAATTTCAAGAGTTTTTTATATTTTTTTATTGTTTGAAGGAGTAAAAAGTGAGGTGACAGATTTATTTCAAAATCATTAAATAAAAGGACTGTGTTTTTTGAATTTCGAGTTTTTCCAAATATTTCAATGTTTTAATAGAAAGTGTTTGGGGTAAGTTAGTTTTTTTTTCAACTTGATGGTTGAAGCTTAAAATACTACAGTTTTTAAACATTTAAGTATATTTTAGATATGAAAATCTTAAAGGTAATTGTTCTGACTATCTTGGTACGAGAACACAAGACATCAAATGGATGGCAGCAGGATAACAAACTCCAAACTCTTCTCTTTCTTCGGAACAATTTATTTTAATAAGCAAAATTACTAAACCAAAGGGTCTAGTTTCCCTTTGGTTGTGATCCACACGATCACCAAACTGATCAAAGAAAAGAGGTCTAATTTCCCCTAATCTTTAGGTACTCATGTACCTATCAGTCAGAGTCCAAATCTCTACACTGCAGTAGGTACCAACATGTACCTCCGAGTGTAATTCTACAACAAGACTCTACACTGCAGTAGGTACCAACATGTACCTCCCAGTCCTAATTCTACAACATGACTAACTTACAAAACTACAAGTATCTAATTTTATAGCTAAAACATGCAATAAAAAATTGGAAAGCTGTAGGCCGTCCGCACAGAATAAAAAAATAACATTGAAAAATAAAACAATACAAACTATTTGTCGGCTTTTAACATATTTTTAACGAAATTTTATGCCCGTACAGCATACACACAGAGAGACAAAAAAAAGGAAAGGTTTTACGATTGGGCAATTGACAATCCTGTTATTTGAAATATTCCGTCATGTCATAAAGGCCGACGATCCTAAACTACAAATAATAAAACAATTATACCTCAGCATGCTACGACTTAAATTTAAAGGAATTTTAAAATTGCATTTCTTTTATGTTTAGTCTAATGTGCCCTTGACTAGGCAAGCTGCAATAAAAATTTACATTGATAACGGCTTCTAAGAACCAAACACAAAACAACAAATAAAAATAATATTGTACATCAGCTGGAAGGTAATGTATCTATACAATAATAGGCCATCATAAAATACTAGTTACTATTTGCGTCTGGGTTGAAAGCTCCGACCCGGTTGAACACGTGTGATAATACTAACAGATTTTAAACGAGAATTCGGGAAAAAATATAATTATTGCGAATAATTATTTGAAATTGGTAAATCGCATTCTGGAGTGAACAGTAATTAAATTTCGGTTCTAAAATGGTATTTGTTTTTTTACGACATCTCAAAAAATAATAAATATATAGGACATTAAAAAAAAAAATCGAAATTCGTTGAAAATTACAAATGGAACAAATATATAAAACAGATAAACTACCCTCCTTGGCCGTGTAAGCAATGTACATATCTTTCCATGAACAATTTTTTGTCAGTTCTTAATTAGTAAGGATTCTTCATACGTGGTTGTCTGACCATTGTACAAATTTTTCAGAAAGTTTATTAGTAAGGCTGGTAAAATGGCGACGTTGTCAGATCAAAACCATATATTTTGTTTAGTAAGTATTTGAAAAACGAAATGTACAGACTTTACACAACGTGCTACAGAAACACCGTTTAACGGCCGCGGAGTGTTTTTTTTTTAGTAAGGCTGTTAGTGTTTTAAAAATATGAAAGGTTTTGCGATATCCATCATGTTGCATATTTTCTGTAGGGATAATGTTTGCATGTTTTTGTGTTTTAGGGTTTCTGCAAATATATTATAATCCGATTTCAATAGCGATGACATCAGTTCTGTCCAAGGTGATGGGACATTTGATCACATATCTCGAGAATAACCAAATTATTAACAACCGTCAATACGGATTCCGGCAGAACCGCTCGTGCGGGGATCTTCTCACATGATATCCGTTTGATAGATTATCCGGTCTTAACAAACGGATTGCAATCTTTAGAGCACAGGCGTCGGGTGGGAATGCTATCCTTATTCTACCGGTATTTCAATGGAAGATGATCCGAGGAAGTAGCGTCATTGATCCCCTCGGCACCGGTGCCTAGTCGGTAAACACGCCAAACACGCACCCACATGTCATGCCCAGAGAACGGGTCGCTTCTACGACTCGTTCTTGAGTTCAACAGCTCGGCTGTGGAATTATTTGCCGGCCTATGTGTCTCACCTTTCCTTCGACATGGGTATCTTCAAGACCCATGTTCACTTCTTCCCCTCCCTAAAAAGACCCCTCCACACATGATCTTCAAAGATGACATAGGCACTGAGGGAAATTGTTATATGCATGAATATGAATATTAAAAAAATACCGTGTGAGTGTGCATAAAAACTACCGTGTGAGTGTGCAAAAATAATACCGTGTGAGTTGAAGATTTACAAGCTGCTGGTTAACATAAAATTTATACTGTGTACAAACATGTTAACATAAAATTTATTCTGAATGAATTTTATACTGAATACAAACATGTTAACATAAAATTTATACTAAATGCATTTTATACAGAATACAAACACGTTAACATAAAATTTATACTGAATACAATTTTGCAAGGACCAAAATATGTTTTCCTGTGATTATCATGTTTTAACCAAAACGTAAAGGGTTCTTTCCTAGCTCCAAAGTTGAAGACATCTGATCCATTTAAATTGGATGACGAACAAGACGTTTTGAAAACTAGTTGGATAACGTATATTGCAAGATCATCGAATTACATTATAGAATTTGAAGAGTCACTTACCTCCATTTGGACTATGTCCAACATCAGCTGAGTAACATCAGGGCTTGCTTTGTAAACAGTGAGGGTACAGGCAAGCCTTTCTTGTGAAGGACTCGGGAATCCAGGGTTGGTGAAGATCGAACATTTTGAGGACGTTTGTTGCCCGCAGGTGTACTGAACTGAAATCAAGACGTCACTCTTTTAAGTGTTGTACTAGATAAGCCAATAATAATTTCTGAGAGCAGTCAGCGTAAATCAATAAAATAAACCTGTGATACCGGCGCGGCCCATGCATTTAGCACTAGAGTTATTTTAGTGTCGATATATTGACGAAAACTCGTATGTTGACAAACTTTCGTCAATCAAAGTGTTGAGTATCGGAGAGTTGAGCGCAGAAATAGAAGGATTTATGCTTGCTATTCAAGATAGAGTCATTAATACCAAAAATTATAGGAAGCATATAATCAAAGAGGACCACTAACGAGACACTGCCCTTTCTGGAGACACTTGCAGTTGTTGGGAATGGAAAACGCCAATAGATGCAGAAAATGTGAAGAGGATGAAGAGATTCCAATTCACCTATGGTGCCAACGTCCTGCTCTGTTGGAAAGAAGGCTCAGATACCTGGGAAAACACACTGTGGGGCCAGAAGACATGGCCACATATCCAATATCAATACTGGTTAGCTGCCAAGAAGTAGTTTTCGGTGGTATATCTTCGATACAGACCCCTTCGGGGACCCTTAGTTATATTTATAAGTATATATACTGTATTTTCCTTAAACCAAATGTGTAGTGTATATACGTAAGCTGAGGGACCAACAATCAGGGGATCAACTGTCATGGAAACATTTCTCTTGAGAGATAAGAGGAGACGCAGCGCCACACACTTATGTATTGTCACTAGTTTTTTGCTTTATTCACATTCATGCAATGTCATGCAACAACTCAATTATATTATTAACTTATTCGCGTCTTGTTTTCATATACTGGTGGTTCAATTTAATAAATATCCTAGCTCGTAGGACCAATGATGGTGGCGCTGGTTTTACAATTACTTCGATCGCAGTGATGTGAATTACAAATTAAATTAATTTAAATACATTTGCCTTTAATGCATAGGGGAGGTGGGAAGCCCAAAGACTTACCTAATCCACTGCAAATGTCCCTTCAAAAAAACCAGCGGCTATTGTCAGTTCAATAGCCGCTGGTTTTTCTTCTCATTCTTATTCACATGTAAAAACACAATAGTATTATTCAATAACACAACCACAAATATATCGGTCGGGGCGGTTCAAAACATGTGTTTTGGCGGGATACAATGGATAATTTGGCGGATAATTTGATTATTATCAAATAACAACAACAATGTTTGCGGTGCGGTTAACAGTAATCCATATTGCGACTTTTTCGGCGTGTGGAACGAAACGGACTTCATTTGTTTTCGAAGTGCTCAATTTCAAAGTCTCTGGGCAAAACAAAGGAAAGGGAGATATGGAAGCATTTAGGGCTATTTGAATTACTCTGATAGCAATCGAAAGTACTTACTTAACTCGCGCAAACATATACCGTCCTCGAATTCTTCCACCATTCACTTTCGCGTCGTACTGTATCATATATCTTCCTAGTCCCTATATTAATATTATCTTGTTTTCTTCTTGTGTCAACGGTCTACCAAAAAAGTAAAATCTCCTAGTTGTTTCATTAAATATTATATATATATATATACTACAATTCTAACCTTTTAAAGCATCATTTTGCGTAATGAATATTTAAAGACTTTTGCTTAGTAAAAGCAGGCTTACTTAAAATGGGATATTTTTTTGGATTAACTCAATTAAAAAATACATTGAAAAAATATAAAAATACGGCCACAGCAAGACCGAAAATAAATTTCGCTAATTAAATTGTCTTCATCCGCCTACGTAAACAAAGCCCAATTATTTTTAAGCACTCAAAGCTATAAATCATATCTTCACTTTTAAGTGAAAAATCTATTTCTGTAGGAATACGGTGAACTCTGACCTCAAGGTATTATTTGTTCGGCTTCTTTTGCCTTTACGATATTTTTTACATTAGCTCCACAAAGGAGGCCGTTAGGAAAAAAAAATCCCTTAGGGCCTATGTCACCTTTATAGACGCTGTGTGGATTGTACTTTTAGGGAAAGGAATGAGAGTTTTGGGAAAGATAAAGGTAGGAGAACGGAATGTGGGGGTCTATATGTCCAAGGGTGATGGTCATGTGAATCTATCCCTCCCACTGCGATATAAGGCAACGATAGAGTCCGGCTGGAATGGTCTAGGTTAGGTCTCCCTCACCCAGTCTATCACGATCCAGAAGGACACACAATAGGTAGGCATACTCATTCGCCTCCAAGACCTAGACACACCTCATCCTATGAAACCGGGCACTCCTGTCAAGTCACCTAACTTAGCGAACCACTAGGGATGATCTATCTCATCACATGGTTATCCAATAAATTATTCCCGGGGCAACGCGACGGTACCCTTACCCGGCTATAAAGTATCTTTTTAATGTGAAGTCTCCCACTATTATTTGCAGAACACTCCATAGAAATATTGATAAATTACAGACAGCTTCCTTCCTCACTCAGCGTCCACGTACTGACTCCAATCTGTGTGTTAAGGTATGAAGATCTATCAAATTTAACTTCTACTTCGTGGTTAAAATACGACCTTGCCTATGCCAAATGTTAAGATGTGTCGCCCTGAAAAGGGTGGTTAGTTTACACTTGCCACGCGGTATGTCAAAATATTTGAACGGTTGTTTACGAGATTTCCCACCGCGGAGTTTTGGTTCAGAAATGAAAGTCACAGAAGCCGGCAGGAGACAGACTCAGACAAATATGATTTAAGATTTTCACGGCCAAAAGTATTTCGGTTGTTTATTATGCCGTGTTACGCTATATCCTTCTTTAGCCGACGTTTCGGACAACATTACAGAGTCCATCATCAGGGCAGATGTGTTATTGTAAGTGTTCAAGTCTATGCTTAAGTACGTCTAAACGATACAGTGTTGGTAGCTCCACTCCTCTACGACCACTTTCAATAACACATCTGCCCTGATGATGGACACTGTAATGTTAAACGTCGGCTAAAGAAGGAGTAGCGTAACACGGCATAATATCCAAAAAATAAACAACAGACCCAGACAAGTTCATAGCCCGAGAAATCCAGAGAGAAAGAGAGTTGAATGGGCAAAGTACACCATTTTCGTTAACTCTTTATGTCAGGATAACGGTTTCGGCCATCAGCCGAATCATTTTAAATAATATTTACAATTTTCAAAGTGTGAAACAGTAAAATCAGAAAAAAAGATTCGATTGCATCTAGGAAATGAAATCAGGACCTCAGCCGAGGCCTTGCTCAGACTTCTGAGCTATTCTGACTCTATCCCCTTCGGTCATATTTAACTGTATCCTACTTCGATTAACACCAGCCACCAACATTATCTTCATTTTCCTAACGCAAAGATAGCAGATGTTATTTTCTGAATCACATTTTCGTTTCACAGGTGAAATCGATCATATGATTTTCATATGATCTTCAATGATTAAAAAATATTACAATTTGAGGTTTTCTTCGTTAAGCTTTTGCGACTGCCTGAAACATTATCTGAAGGAATTCTTTGGAAGCATCGGGAGAAGTAATGTTTCCTGTGGCTTATATTTTTTTGTGACTGCTTCATACAGCCACGCCATTTTCACCCCTTGAATGTTTTATAAAGCTATTCTTGGAATGGTGTATCGTTTACAAAAGGATGTTTACTAGCGCCATAATTATTTTTTTCAACCGATTGAGGCTGTGAAATTTTTATGTCTCTTTGAACATGTAATATATATTTAAAAAGTAGCACAATAAAATTAGGTTTTTTATTTAGGAAGAACATATTATAAAGTCATCCTAATCACATAAGAATCTTAAATTGTTTGCCGAGGATTACCAATAATTTTTTTTCATCTTTGTCCTTTATAAATTAATAGTATATTATTATATTATCTAAATCATTTTTTCCTCATTCTCCTGCTAAATTAATAGCATAATATATTATATACGTACGATTATATTTATTCTTTCATCTTAGTCTTTTTTAAATTGATAGCTTTTTTTCCAATTTTAGTACTTAGTAAATTAATAGCTTTTTTTTTTTCAAATTAATTAAGAGTTTTTTTTTCAATTTAATTAAGAGTGTGTGCCAAGACCGGGGTGTCTGGCGGTGCATCCTCTCTGCCTACCCCTGCGGGGAAACGGCGTGATGGTTAGTTAGTTAGTTAGTTATGTATTACCTATGTTATTTTGTGTTATTTTTTGTTAATTTGAATAATTGTTAACCTCAACACAGGCTTATTTATCCTAGTGAGGTTAAAAATTGTATTATACACTATAATACCTGACATATGAAGAAACAATAAATAAATACACAATTTTTTCCAAAACTGACGAAGTTATGAGCTTATAAAGTTTTAAAATGTTCGCAATGAGCGTTTTTATTATTACCGTCGCCGTGCCGTTTCCGCCAGTCTTCACGGTAATAATAAAAGCGCTCAATGGTGTCTCGTTACGTTGCACGAGACACGATTCAGTACAATTCATGGTTCGAATGGCAATGCTGCAGTATTGCCACGCATTTACGTATTTACAATTAATATTTCGACCCCTTGGAATCACGAGGTTTCATCTGTTGCGGTAACGTCATGCGATAATGAACTCTAAAGTAGCTTACTATAGATCCCATTATCGCACGACGTTTCCAAGGCAGATGGAACCTTGTTATTTCAATGGGTCGATTTATTAAATACTATTCGCTGTTTTAAGATTAGCGTTTTCACTTATCCTTAATCCACAAAAATAACAACAAAAAAATAAGTAAATTGAGTACTGAAAAAAATCGCAATTTCGATAAATGAGGAATATTAATATTATTTAATTGGCAGAATGGCCAACTTATTGTTCCAAATGGTTCAACCATTGAAAATGGTATGGTTCAGCAGTGGAGCATCCAATTCCTAAGGGTAAATCCGTGTAGCACATACTCCACACTTGATTATTGTTTATTTTTCAACATATTACCTATCAGAAATTAAGTGAAGATTCAAACATAAGTGAAATTTGGTTTGGATCTAGGTTAGAACTAAACATAAGATTTAGAATAAATAGTTTGTGATTATTAAGATAGATGGCAGGCTCTGTTTTCCTTTCCTCTCAACAGAACTGGTGTTAATACATTTCTAATAAAATTAATTATTGGTCTCTTCTGCATCAAACCATCTACAAAGAAACACATATCAGTTCCGTTGGGGGGAAATTAAATTCCTTGGGTTGTATTATTTCGGTGTCAATATTTTTTTACTTGTTCGATAAAAAACAAAGTGTATATTATTAAAAGAGTCTCTTTTCTAATATTTGAGTGAATCCTAAAATCTTACATTACCCACGGCTAGAATAGTATCAATGCGAATTTACTCATGAATATTGTTAAATTTAATTGGGACAAAAGCTATGTTCACTGGCAAAGATAAAGGCAGGTGAATCAGATGAAGTTCATCAATTAATTTTAGAATCTGTAAATATGTTTTTTTTTTTCACAATAATATTATATACATCTCATACAAAAAGGAGCGTAAATAATTATTAAAAAAAAAATGTTGTTAGCGTAATGCACCCAGAACTAAAGAATTTATTCATGCGGTTTTAGCATTTTGCGGAAATACAGATTTTTCCGTCCATCTGGCTGTCATCTTGAGACCTTTCTACCGAGTTCCATGCTAATCAAGTTTAATTTTACCGACTGGAATTTACAAACTAATTCTACTTTTTAATTAAATTAAATATCCGAAAATTCAGCACCTCGCCAACGCAAGGAATGCTGATGTAACATTTTTTTGTCGAACTCATGGAAAATTTTAATAATAATTGATGGGTGATGCAGTACTTAGTGATGCGGAGATTTGATAATGTTTTACCAGTCAGAGGATTATTGTTTCATAATATTATAAGTCAACATATTATATTGTCCGATTCATTGTATAAGGAAACAGTTTGCCATAAACACAATACAAGATTCACTCAAAACGAAGGATTGGTAGTTCCGAAATGTACCAATAAAAATTGTGAAAGAACCCCAAACTATGTATATTGTACCCAACATATTTAATCAACTACCAATGACAATTAAAAATAATAAAATGTATACATACTGCTAAAGTGAAATATAATGTAAGGAAATTGCTATTGGATAATAATGATTTATATTGATGCCTCACATTCCAAAATGGAATTCACATACTAAGGAAATGGAAAAATAATTATTTTGTAATGCCTGACGTACCTACCTCTATCTATGAAACTATTGATGAACTTGTTGATTATACTAATTTGTTCATACATTTATTTGTACTTGCTTATTATATGTATATGCTATTTAAACTTTTCTGTAATTTAACCGATTAATGTAATTATGTATCGTCATATATACCGCTTAAATTGTAACAGGTAATTGTATATAAAATATAATATTGTATATAAAATATAATATATATATATAAAATATAATATATATATATATATATATAAAATATGATGATAATATAAAATACTTACATACACAGCATACCCCATAGCCATCAGCGCATTCACCAGATTCGGTTCCAGATTGAGAGGAACATTCCAATCTGTGAAGACAAGTCCCCTTCAAACCACTGCTGGATATGCAGTCCACATTGTTGAAGTTGACCACTTCAAAAATACTCAAAAACCTTCCAGAGGAGACGTCGGCATCAGGAAAAACAATGTCCTTTGTAACACTTCTTCCACTTTCCGGAAAATTGACTTCGTTATCGGTCTTCAAAGTGGAGTTATTCGTAGCAATTCTAATTCCATTCTCTGGTACTTTTACTTTACGGACATAATCTGATAACTTTGGTTTCCTCTCTAAGACAATTGCCTCATCAAAATGTCCATTGTTTTTATTTGTAGGTGGTCTTGGAATCGTAGGCACTTCATAGAAATAACTCTCGTACACTGGAGTCTGTGATTTATCTTCTTCGAATGAATTATCATTTTCTTTAAAGTCAGCACCGAAAGTCTCCTTGTATTTCTTTGAGTCCTTTTCTACAAATTGCACAACTGCGTAACGAGAATTTAAAGATTTATTCTTGTCATTAATCACGTTGTTTACATTAACAAGGCTCGAATTCGGATTTTTAGACGTTTTCTTGGAAAATAAATTTGCATAAGAATCGTCGCCAGGTTCGAAATGTTTCGCTGTGTTTAACTTGAAAAATCGTTGCCTGTTTTTCTTTCGATTGCTTTGAAGTCTTCTACGGGAGTTAATGTTGGAGAATTGAATATTTTGCCTATTCGGTGGCATAGTAAAATTAGATGTTAAAAAATCGTAGTCGACCAAAGAATTGTAACCATGTTTTCCTACCATGTAGGATCTGTCGATCTCGAAGAAAATACTTGGTTTTGGGAGGTATAAACAGACAATTAAAACTACCCAAGAACTGCGTAAAAATTTCAATGGATTGGAGGGTTTCATAATAGTTAAAATAATAACTTTAAAGTACAAGTTTTATTGGTGGGTTGAATTATTATCAAAGATTAATTTTAGTTTATTTTCACATGAGTTATCGGTAGCTTAAGACTTTACACTGTCCTGAAGATATGTTGTTTTTTTTAGTTATTCAGAAAACTTGGAATCATCTCGAATCACGCTCCACTGAACTTAACTCGATCCCGCGAGAAATCTCGCTGAAGAGAGTTGGTTGTAACTTTGCCAGCAGAAGCAGAGCAAATCTTATCTCTATCACAGCTCAAACAAGAATGATTGCATGAGGAGATGCACATTGCACATGTCATCGCGAAACAGTGATGCGTTCAACGCCATTATATCAATTGCTCAAACGTATCAATTCTGACTACAGGAGCTTACAGAGAGTTTCATAAGTAAAATAATTTGTTGATTTCTATTATATTGAATGACATTATTTGAATGCATCATTTAGGTGTGAAACATTTCTTTTCTCAAATCAACGTAAAACCTCTCTCCATATTAAGATTTTTTAAAATGAAAATACGGTACATGAGTTCCATTTGCCTGGAGCCGGTGATATTATGTTCCCTAACTGGAGTAGGAATGTTGTAAGGAAGGGAGTGAGAAAGAGAAGGAGATTGGGTAGAGGAAGGTGGGGAAGTACCTGATTGGAAGTATATATATGAAGAATACAGACGGATCAATCAAGTTCTCCACATCGGTTCTAACTTAGTTATTAATATTTACTATGTGAACTATAATATTACTATAGTAATAAACTACTAAATGAAACAAATTACTGGGCGTTAAGAGACATTCTTAACGGAATTAACTGTACCTAACTGGCCAATATCCACCGATTTTTTTAAACACTTTTATTCACCTTTGCTGTTTTTTTAAATACAAATGATTTTTGGTTTTCCGTAAATCAATTACAAAGTACAATCATAATTTAACGTTATGAAGGTAACCTAAATACAAATTGTTCTCTGTCTAATCTATGGAAATTATATGTGATTTTTAAATGCACATAGGAGCGACCACCTTCATTGTGATATATTCAGTTTACGACTGCATTACAGTGACTATTTATCATGTCTTTCGCAGTTCATAAAGGTGTCATCTCACCTCGCTAAAGTTGAAAACTTAAAGCGGTAAAAGTCTAAAGTTTTGATAGTCAGAAGGCATGGCTTTATTACCATGTACGTGGTGGAAATTTACGTGAAGTTACTACGGAAATAATCTGACGAACTGAGTGAAATTAAGGCTTGAATTATTTAAACGGAAATAGAATCTTCCTTAAAATATGAGCAAGTTAATCTTCAACACATATCTTATTCATTGTTACATGTAGACACTTAGATTTATAATATAAACTATCAAATAGTTCTTAGCTTGTCAGAATACAATTCTATAGTGTGGTCTCCATACTATCAAATTCATGTAAGAAATATTGAATTTTATATTTTTCTTATTGTTCAACTGTAAATATGTATTTTAAACTAATATTCTTATGTGGTATTATTTGATGCCATCTGCAATTTATATTTTATTTATTTTTGTTAGTAAATTATTTTTTCCCTCTCCTTTCTCTATTATCTAATAATATATTATATACATTAAATGCAACTATGCATGTACCATGTAATGTGTTAATTTTTGTAAAGTTTTGGTTTTTCTACAAATTATAAACTTTTGCTGTCTCCGAATCATGCCTAAATTACATCATGCCTAAATCACATCAAAAAATATTAAATAAAATAAATTAATAGATAATATTTTTATGTGATGAATAAAACATTTACGCGATGAAAAGCTTTTTTAGAAATACAAATAATGCTCCTACGTACCTAAACCAACAACGTACTTTACAATTAATATGACAATATTTTTATTCCTCCTACGAACATTATTATTTATTATAAATAAACGTTTCCGTGTTTTTTTGAAATTTCATGTACACTGTGTCCTCCCCCTTGTTTTGAAGGTAAAGTCTATCAACTTTGTTTACACCATTTTTTAAATAAAAATTAACAACATATTGTTTGACAAGTTTTTAGATTTTCACGGCCAAAAACATTTTCGTTGTTTGTTTTTGGGGTGTTATACCGTGTTGCGCTACCTCCTTCTTTAGCTGACGTTTTGGACAGCGTTGCAGTATCCATCATCAGGGCAGATCCGGCAGATCCGACGATCAGATGACGACAGATCGTCGGATCTGCCGGATCTGCCAGAGCCCTGATGATGGACAATGCAACGCTGTCCGAAACGTCGGCTAAAGAAGGAGGTAGCGCAACACAGCATAACATCCCAAAAACAAACAACGAAAAAAAACATATTGTTTGAACAAACGAAAGGTTTCTTCATCAGGATACACACACACGATATAATTCGGAAGGCGAAACCGCTATCTTGCATAATAATAATGAAACAATAGAACATTTTTTAATATAAACAATTTTTTTTTAAAGCAACTCTCAATCGATAATTTGAAACAGAAAAAATGAGATAAGGTCGCAACCAGGAATTGAATTCTGGACCTTAGCCTTAACCTTCTCTACCAATGAGCTAATACGACCCTTTCCCCTTCGATCATATTTCAACATTATTTTATATGTTCGTAATAAGCATTAACTTTGTGGCTCGCCATAATTTACAATAAAATATATAAATTTGTTTTAGACCACTTTAATTTTAATTACACTCTACCGGTTTCGGAAGAACCCTTCCTTCGTCAGGAGAATATTAAAACTAATATTCTCCTTTTAATATTCTCCTGACGAAGGAAGGGTTCTTCCGAAACCGGTAGAGTGTAATTAAAATTAAAGTGGTCTAAAACAAATTTATATATTTTATTGTACATTATTTTATATTTATTATTTTATTTTAACCTTTATCATTACTTTCTTGACGAATATTTTTATTTCAGCTATCTTTATGCATGATTATAAGATTTTTCCGAAACTAAATGCTATCTAGATAGTGTCTTGGAAAAATTTATCCAATTTTATGTGTGACATTTATTGATTATTCTGCAAGTCTGGCATGAATATTTATTTGTTAAAACTTCACATTGTATCAATAATTACCGACCCTACAATTAAATATAACAATTTGAGGTTTTAAAATTTTTAATTATAAACATAATTACAATATGTTGAAAATACTTAGAGATCTATATTTTCATATATTTATTTATAACTGCCGAAACACTTTCACTTTTAATTCAAATGGAGTGGTCTTTTTTTTCTTTTTTTTCTAAGTGTCTAATTAAAATGATAACAACTTTAAAGTAGATCTGTGTTTACAGTAAATAAAGACCTAAGAAAACTTAAATAAGACGTGTTTTATTAAGAATATTGTTACTTTTAGTAGCTTCCTTCAGGAAAACACTGTTTCGGAATAAGAAAGATTCATAAATCAGGCTAAGTGTTAAGAATTAACAAATATTATCAAATTCATAAACATTAATGAGGTTTTAATTGTTTTGGTAATCACTTACTTTGCCAGTTGCGGGCGAAAATCCTTTCGCAACCAAAAACTTATCATTAACGGAAATCATTATTATTATCCCTCTATCTTATAAGAACTATTTTACTACTATGATTCTACTAAAAACAGCTGTCGACAATATAGTTAAATATGACCGGTCAGTGGTCGAGTGGGCATGGCGTTTGGGACACACCCAGGCGTTTTGTGTTCGATTCCTCGGCTGGCTAAGTCCTCCATCACAACACAAGCAACATCTTCCGCTTAGTGTGGTGGTAGTAGGTGATTTTCAAACGTTGTTGGCACCCGTAACCCGGGAATGTTTGTCTTTCTTTAAAAAAAAAAAAAATGTTGGCAATATAAAACGATAATTAACATTACTTTGGTCTCTCTGAAAATATAGTTGATAAATATTATTCGTCAAAATAATAAATACAAACTGATTTATTCTGCAATAAAATGTACACAAAAAGGTTTTTAATATATATATATATATCTGTTCCATAAGAAAGAGTATTCTAAACAAATAATCTAATAATCTAATGAATGTTATTTTTTGGAGTTTATTCCAGATATATGGTAATAAGACTATTAAAAATCGATTAGGTATAATACGTGCATGAGTTTATTAATATAAATAATATTTAAAATTCTAAAATCGACTGTTGCGAACTCCTGCAACTCACAGACTTGCGAATATTCACAGTAACAACACGACAAATACTCTATTCTACTGCAGCATTCATAATCGTAACTACATTGCTCACTCTCCGATACAGCGAATATTCACAGTAACAACACGACAAACACACTATTCTACTGCAGCATTCATAATCGTAACTACATTGCTCACTCTCCGATACAGCGATTTCACACTACGGAAAACCAATACTTAGGTGATGTTGACATATTTAATATCAACTTGCGAGTTGCGTGGATCATGTAAAGTATTTATTCATGTACCATTCACTGTATTCACACTTTTAAACTGTATAAACACTATTCCCGTATTTTTTTAAATGTATCTAATAGCTGAAATAGAGTTTTAGTTCTTGTATTTTTATGATTTGTGGGTAACTTTTATTGGCAAAAAAATGTAGTAATTTTTTTTTACTTCCAACAAAATGTAATAAGTGTATTGTACTAACATATAAAAGCCCTCTGGGCGTTAAATAAATACATGATAAAAAATAAAAATAAGATATACTGGACCATTCTTACCTGAAAGATCGCTTGAGATTTTTTATTTTACTATCAAACATGAACATAGATGCCATAAATTTTGATTTTAAAATGTAAAATTTTCTCCACCCATACTCTTTCATTTATGTTTTATTAGTCAACCAATGTTGATTCTTTTCATTAGTTTCATCATAATTTAGCTTTAAAATCCAGGCGAAATTACCAATTGACATTTTATAGATTTACGTAATAGGCACAAAACCATGTAATTTATTTAAAATACCTTACAACTTATATTAATTGTACTGTGTAAATCTTATAAACAAATAAATAAATAACACTGAGTACAAAAATCAGAAATATCTATATTTGTAACGATCCAATTACTGGTAATTTTTGGTGGCACGTCGACCAATCTAAGAATCTTATCTATAAAATTCTCCCATATAAAACGCGCAATAATCGTATAACACCCTTTCGTACCGATTTAGGGGTTATTCTAGTGGAAAAGGTAATTCCAAAACCTTTATTGCCATTGAATGCCAATTCCGACCCTTAAAAATGTGCCATTACATTCCCATTTAACGAAACACTCTGCCCTGATACTACTAGCAATGTGTTTTTCCTTTCAATTTCCTGTTATTTGAACTTACATACAAACAATAAGACTATTATTTTATATGGATCCTTTCCGTTAGATTTAATAAAACAAAATTTTAAATTAAACTAATCGTTAATGGGTATATGAAATTATAGTGCGTTGTGCGCATTATGCTAATAATGATATTATTAAAACAATAATTTATGCAAAATGAAACAGTTACTTGGTTTTACTCTACTTAATTTAATGTATATTCGTCGACCGGTTTCGGTTGAATTTAACTTTCTTCAGGACAATAATTTATAAAATTAATCTACTTTATATAGTATTGTCCCGAAGACGGTTGAGTTCAACTGAAACCGGTTGATGGATATACATTAAAATAAAGTGGTTTAAAACAGTAAAGTATCTGTTACATTTTATTTAATGTCAAGCCACAAAGTTCTCAAAGCTTTCTTCGATAATAATTTATTCTACTAAACCTAATGCTACTTATATCAGAGAGAAGGAAAGGGCATTCTTAACTAGAATGAACATATACATATACAGTGTTATGGCTCCATGAAAACTCTGAATCTTTAGACAGTTATGAAAAAAAACAGCTGATGGCCTATTTTTTCATCACTTAACTTTTCCAAAGAGGTGTTGAAGTTGCATAATTATAAGTTGTTCGGTCACCCATTATATTATTGAAACTCGCATTAAATCTATTAGTCTAACATAACGTTCAACTTAACAACAACAAGCTTCAACCCTTACACCCCTAATTTATTTATTTTTTGTACAGAAAAACAGATTTTTTTTTTATGTTAACATTATACCTCCAAAGCTACTGCAACTAGCTTGTCTGCAGGAAAACAGTGTGAACAAAACATTGTACAATTAAAATGTCTCTAGTATAATACAATAGGGAAAAAAAATTGCAACTTAATAAAATACATAATAAAAATATAAATAAGTATTAAAATAATAGAATACGTCTTAAAAAAATTGAAAATGCACGAGGTACAGTCAGTCAATACAGAAAATCTGATTCCAATAGCCATGTTTTTAACGATAGCGCAAATTTAGGTGTCGAGTAACATTTTTTCAAATCATATGGCAGCATATTAAATATAAGTGGTACAATGTATTCAAAAGTTCCCTGGCCATGTTTTTTAGAAAATCTAGGTATTATCAACCCTTCATTTTGTGTGAGCCTAGTGTTGTACATGTGATCCAACATTGTTTTGTATGGGCTATCTAGGATATGTTGCACGCCAAAAAAGAGCTCTAATAGGTAAAACATTTATGGATTTATACATTATTGTGATATTTTTCCGCTGGTCATACACTGCTTTGCTGACAAGTAATTTGACCATGGCGTTTTGGATTGACTGTATAAGTATCAATTATACTTATATAATACACTTGCATAACGTGAATTTACTAGATGATCATTTGTGGAAAAGTGTGTGAAAGGGTTTAGTTTTTCCTGTGGGGAAAATTTAATTTAGATTTTTTTTTACAATATAGTTACACATTTTTGATTACACAATGATTCTATTGACGAAAAGACCACTGCTCATCTGCAAATCAGGATTTCTCCTGGAATGCAGCTGGTTTTCAGCAGTGCCTCCAATAAAAGACAGAAAATAAAATAAAACATTAAATTAAGAATCTTACACAAATTTCCTTACAAAGAGTTTGAATTAAGGAATATTAAAAATTATTGATAAATTATTGTGATTAATTTAATATTATGTGACATTCCACACAATTCCACACCAATCAATCAATAAAATTAAAACAAATTAATTTGGTAATTGCAATTTGAATTTGTTTATATTTTTAGTATAGCTAAAGATTAAATATTGTTTTATATTATATTATTCTGAAGCAGGTATCAGGTTTCTTGGGTCTTACAAATGTGTTTCTTCGTAAAAACTGTGCCACAAAAATCTTCCATTATTGTTGTAATACTATTATATAATTCGGTTGGACAGGGTTCTATCTTCACTTTACCTTGATCTGAGATTTGAGATGTCAAAAAGTTTGTAAAGTCGATTTCTCATTATCTATTTACCAATTTCTGATTTTGAGGATGAATCTTGTGTAAAGTATTTTTATTGAAGATATTTTAAAAGAAAATATTTCAGTATCCAAATACTTATTCTGCGTGTTCGTACAATTTTAGAACAATCTTAAACACGCATCAATTGTCAGATACGAACAAATGGAGCTAGCAAAATGTTCAAAGTGATGTTAGAATCTTGTAAAATAAATAGTGCGTGATATTAGAACTCCGTCATACATGTATCTACAGAAATAGAACATAGATAAAAAAAATTTTGGTTACAGAAAAAAGCAAAATAAATGGTTTTGCATTCAAATGTAATTTTTTAAATGTCAGTTAGAACCTTGTGACGATTAATGTTTTTGTAAAACCCACAGTATATTTTTCTTCATCAAGACACTTTAAATAATTGAGACGCAATTCAGTCAACACTTATTTTATTTTAAGTGCACCGTAAAAGTGCTCTTTTTTGTCACGTGGGCTGGATGTAATTTTATTTTCCCGTCCTGACGCAAAAGTTTAACGATAGGGCGATACTCAAGCCGGAGTCTACCACATTACACTAAACTTTAACTTACCCTAACGTAGATCCCAAATAATAATATTTTTTTACGCACTTCTGCTGATACAAAATTATATAACCTTTGATCTCTAAACGCTGGTTCGTAGTAGGCTAGTAATTTAGTCGAGTGGCAAGTAATTTAGTAGTTAAACTTGTCCAAGCATCAATAATTTAGTCGAGTAGTTTATTCAGTTAAGTCGAGTCAATAATACATAATACATGGGCTGAGATGAATTTTTCGATTTTGTATTTTTTGATTAGATAAATTAATTTGGTTATTAAATTATTTTTACTTAACTTAACTTGTTTCCGGCAGTTCATCCCAGCCCATGACATTATGTATTGTTGTTCTGATATGTTTAATTAGCATTATTATTATGTGTAATAAGTATTACTAATTAAACATCTCAGTTGCAATTTCTATTATAATGTAAAATGTATCAAACCTGTATAATCTATCTTCTGAAAATCATTAACCGTTTGTAAATTTACTTGTGATTACGTATATATTGTTGTCTCCCTTCCACTTATTGATTATCATCTCTTTCAAATAATTTTGTCTCTGTCTAATTATGTATTTTTATGATATTCTTTCTCCCTCTGTCTCTCAACCGGTTCACGGCGAGTTCATCGAAAACTAGTTAACCGAAAACGAGTTCAACCTAACCTAACCTAACCTCTCGTTGTCGATGAATTTGCTTTCGATGAATTGATTTTCGATTAACTCTTCGGTTACCCTCTCAACCTATACATAACCAACAACTCTGTCTTAGTATTTAGTTATTAGTAAATAATGATGAAGCTTGGTTAAAGCAAAACCGGACGATGTATAATAATAAATATTCGTGGTTAAATACAAAGTGTTTGTTTTATTTAAAAATGTTATTGCCTAACCACAAAGTAAATGCTTCTTACGAAAAAAAAACAAATAACTGAGTTTATATAATTTTATTTACTTATACACAGACAACATGTTTCGTGTGTTCAACAATGTTCACATCATCAGGATTAAATGTACACTAAAGTTAAAAAATAAATATATATTACCTATGGGATGAAGTGGTAGAAGGAAGGAGAGGGGTAAGAGTGGGGGAAGTTTATTATAATTAGGGGTTTCAAAGTCATGAGGAGTGGGGAAATGTTCAAAAGAAGATTTAAAATATTTTTTTACTTTTAATTATATCGCTTTGTTATTAACATTTTTTCTTATTTCTAAAATCTCAAAAATATTAATCTACGATGCCTTATAACATGTATGAAGTATGAAAAAAAAATTTTTGTGTACAAATACATAAAATGACTTAAAATAAGTTATTTGTCTTTTCATTACATTTTTTTAATCTTTTGAAACCTTTAAATAGGAAATAAAAAATGCTAAAATCGATGACGGTGAAACAATTTGTTAATTATAGGAACTGTTGATCTTTCTCTTTAAATTATTGAGGAAATTTTTCAGATAACAAATGAGACAAGAGCAAAAATGTGATTGACTGAACTTTGTCCTATTTTATCTCGAGAATTTGGCATTGCATTTGTCGGTGTCAAAAATATAATAGTAAGTTTAAATAACTAATTACCTATTTACATCGGAACAAAAACTTATCGTTTGTATATTAAAATTACTACCCAAAGAAACGCATTTCTAACGTATGTTTTTATTTTTATTTTTAGTTTTCTTTTTAATTATATTGAAACCAAGAAGTAGGTAGTTTTTTAAATAATTATAAATAACTCACAAAAAAGTTAAAAAGTTGCTTCCAAAATGAACTAAAAATGATTTCTTTAATTACCTATAGGGTCGGCCGGCGTAGTCCAGCGGTTGGGCGTTGGACTTCCATTCCGAAGGTCGCGGGTTCGAACCCGGCCTGCTCAAATAAATTTTATTTATTTGATTTGTGTTATTTCACAATTAATTATTTAAAATAATATATTCTATATTTGCGGCACGTTCCAGATCGGAAGATACTCTTAGTATTGCCCTGGTGTAATATCACCATTCAGAATTGAAACGTTGCTTGAAATGGTTTTAGTCGTGTTTAGTGACTAGATCTGAATAGCCCCACCTTCCTCTTCCTCGTCTCTTTTCCTTTTCCACTTACTTTCAGCCTCATATTGGGGATGCCATAGTCTCACTGGCTCCAGACGGGAGCAGTTGGGACTCTTGTGAGGTATTCACTTTAAAAAAAAATGTCATCATACTCATCATTTAAAAGAAAAAAATGGGCTTCTCTCCGATATTTGACATACCTTAATTTATAATACCATACTATAATTTTTTTAGTTTGGTTGGGTATCTTGGCCTCAAATCCAAAACTACGTTTTATATGAAACCGGTCGCGCAGCCTTTCCTCTTAAGCCTTGTTATTCTGGGTGGTGTTTTAAAGTTTTTTAGTTTGAGCTAGTCAGGTCAGTCAATTACGTTGTTACAGATTTGTCTTAACTATATGTACCTACTTGGATTTATTATTAATCAAAACTATAGAGGGTTAGTCACATTGTTTGTGATAGATTTTACAAAGAGTTTATATAATTTGAAAGGGTGGGGAATGCAGATAATGACCTACATACTGATGCCCAATGGCCTCCACCAAGGCGTCTGGCGTAAAGCACGGAAACTTTGGGAGGGAATTCTATACGAGTAAAAAACACCATTAACTTTTTACGAACGTGAACTTCATTCACATTTGAAATAATCTTTCTTTATAAAACGTAGAAACATTGTAGAAGGTTGTGGTATAATGTATTCCACGTCCATGAGTATATGCACGTGTAACTTCAGCTTAAATTAAACCGAGAAGGTGCAGTACCTTTATAAATTAACTTGTTGGTTTGGAGTCAAAGACAGTTAGCTACAAAAGGGAATAAGTTTAACCCTTTAATTTAGATAAAATATGCATCGTTGGAAATGCAAGTTTCGCAGTTGTGCTAAAAAGATCGCGAACACATTAATGATGTTAACCAACCAAATACAAGAATATATCTGAAGGCAAGTACGTAAGTTCGAATAGATTATTTGTTTTCCTAGTTTTAATCATTCTGAAGAATTAAATATCTAATGCCAGATTTAATAATTTTTGATTTAAAAATTTAGGTCTCTATGATAACAATGCTTCGCATATGATTTTTCTATATTTAATTTTTATGATAAGCCCCGCTAAACTGTCAAAGCAGTTTGTAAGCCGATCACTTTAACAATATTTATAACTTATAACACTACCACACATACGAGTTTAACGATTTACAGCAATATAGGAAATAGATATCTAGTGCGGTGTGGTAAAACTATTCAAGCCCAACATGAAAACTTTACAGGAGACGATAAAAACTACTATCATTTACCAATTTATAAAAGTAATTTAAAATCTTTGTTTATATGAAAGTAGCTTTCTGTTTTTAAAAGTATTGATGTAAAATTTATTTATTTATTTTATTATTTATGTATTTATTCATGCCCTTAGGGCTTTAACAACAATCATAATTGAAAAAGAAACAATAATATTCATTGAATAAGAAGATAACAATAATAATCCTTTTTTTAAATGACACAGAAAAATAATAAAATATAATGGCTGCAACTGGGACACGAACCCAGAACCTCACGTCTAACCGGGACATAAAATATAACTTATTATTATTTTATTATTTTTCTGTGTCTTGTTTATTTTCATAGTTAAAAAAAGGATTATTATTGTTATCTTCTTCTTCAATTATATATTACATTGATGGGAATAACCTTCAAAAGTTAAAAATAGAGTTTTTCTTATAAAAAAATCAATAATATTCAAATTATGTTATATCATTATATTTGACGGCCGGCATAGTCCAGCGGTAGGGCGTTGGACAGCCATTCCGAAGGTCGCGGGTTCGAACCCGGCGTGCGCAAAAAAAATTTATTTAATTGATTTGTGTTATTTCACAATTAATTATTTCAAATAATATATAGTATATTTGCGGCACGTTCCAGAGTGAAAGATACTCTTAGTAATGCCCTGGTGTAAGACCACTATTCAGAATTGAAGCGTTGCTTGAAATGGCTTTGGCCGTGTTTAGTGACTAGATCTGAATAGTCAGGTACTTCCCCACCTTCCTCTTCCTCGTCTCCTTTCCTTTCCCACTTACCTTCAACCTCATAACATACCCCAATTGGGGATGCCATAGTCTCACTGGCTCCAGACGGGAGCAGTTGAGACTGTTTAGTAAACGGGAAACAGAATTTTTGAAATTTCAGAAATAAATTTTGGTAATGAATAAACGAAAATATCAACTGAACTAAATTCATTTTCAAGCCTATCTAGTCTTTGGATTGGAGAGTTAATGAAATAGTTAGTTTTCGAAGGATAAACAAAGAACAGCTCTGGAAGCCTCGTGTTACGATTTGGTACTCGGAATGTTATTAGTTTTGTTAAGTCAGGTGCGTCAATTGGGCCATTAACTAATTTGGATAAAAGCACCATATAGCTCTTTGTTCTTCTACAAGATAAGTCAGTTAAATTAAGTCGTTTCATTAATTTCTCATAATTGATTTGTTCAATGGGTATGGAGAGTTTGAAATTAATGAACTTTAAAAATTTATATTGAACTCTCTAAATTTTTATTTTATGATACAGTATTTAATTTATATGCTTATTTTTATCCCTATGCTTAGAACGACCACGGCTCAGCATCACTACTTGTATTTAGGTGTTAGATGGTACAATATATTATTGTCCAATAACAAAATTTGTGTAACCGAAACTTTGAAATATGAACAATTTAAAAAGCAAATTAAGTCTCTGAAATTGGATATTGATATACTATATACATATACTGTCCCCTTATTTGCCCTTACTTTATCTGTACTATCAATGTTAAAAGTATAAATATACTCTTATATTGGTATTGTCTTTCTTTAACATAATTCTTCCTAAATTGTATATCTATGTTAAATAATGTTTGTATTTATTTCATAAGTCTTTGATTATTGTTTTTTTTTTTTTATAGAGAAACCTCACAAGAGTCCCAACTGCTCCCTTCTGGAGCCAGTGAGACTATGGCATCCCCAATTGGAGTATGTTGCGAGGCTGAAGGTAAGTGGGGAAGGGAAGGAGATGGGAAGAGGAAAGTGGGAATGTACCTGGCTATTCAGATCTAGTCACTAAACACGGCTAAAGCCATTATTAAGCAACGTTTCAATTCTGAATGGTGGTCTTATACCAGGGCGATACTGAAAGTATCTTCCACTCTGGAACGTGCCGCAAATATAACATACATTATTTTTATTAATTAATTGTGAAATAACACAAATTAATCAAATAACATGTATTTGCGCACGCCGGGTTTGAACCCGCGACCTTCCGAATGGGAGTCAAGTGTCTTACCACTCGACTACGAACGGTCTACATATGTTTACATATTTAATTAGAACATTATTTTTTGCATGTAAATACTCCTCCCATAAACACGAGCTCCTAGAACTCAACTTATGGAGAGTAGAATAATACTGAATACTTGTATAACTTTGCATAATGTAACCACTTGTAATGTAACTTTTTTTTCTTATAAATAAATAAATAAAATAAAAAATCTTATAAATAAATAAATATTTATAATTATGAAAGATTAGAGGGTCGACTATTTCATCTATGGTTTTTCGAAATAACCTTAAAAAAATTGGCATAAATTTACATTTTAGTTTTTATCAAACAGTTTTGAGTCGAAACAGGGGTCTGGCGTAATAATAATTAGGTACATAGCAGAACTTGTTTACAAGTAAAGCGTTTTTATAAATTTAATAATAATATTATTAAATATATATTTTTAAAAAAAATTGAGTTTTTCAAATTAAACTTTATAACAATAAATTAGTTTTTAGTATTTAAAATTTCCTAATCAGCAAACAATATTTTACCGTCTGTACATGGAAAACTATTCTACAATATGAAAACCACGAAATAGTAACTTTCCTAAACATGTGGGTTGAAGGGTTTTATCAAAACACAGTCGGTATAGACAATAAATTATATGTAGATAGAAAAAATACTTTTTTTATAATTCTAATTCTTTTTAAATATCAAGTAAATTAGTGGAACTATGACATAATTATGTACTGCTGTGGGATGTTGTATGACTAAAAGTGAGAGAAAAGTGATGAGGAATATGAACGTTGGAAAATAGCTTATTTATTTAATTATGGTCAATAAATAAAACTGAGGTTATTTCGGACACCACACCGTTTCAAATCAATCTTTCTACAAGTGGTACAGAATCTACGTGATATTTGAACCTGCGACTAGTGGGTCTTAGTAAAAAATATTGGTTTAAATCTTATGTAATTTCCAAGATAATAAAAATAAAATAAATTCTTTCTAAAATATTGCCTTAACCACTCGAGCGGTTTTTGCGACATTATGGCACTATTTACAAAACCTCGGATTGCTTTGTTGCGAAAAAGTGGCAATTTTAAAAAAAAAATTAAAACGACTGTATAATATATTGTACATTCAAAATATAACAAAATAAATAATCTCTAGTTTTTTTTTAAATGTTTTAAGGTTAAAGAATTAATTATATTTATTTATAAATCCTACAAATATGTGATAATAGATAAAAGATAGGGGAATTCATTGTCTACATAGAACTGTAATCAGTTTGTATGGCTCCATATTCAAATTCGGATGTATGATTTTTTTAATGTACGCGGAAAAATTTCCTTTAGCAATCCGAGAAAAATATTTAAATTGCTCTGTCGCTCCAGTGGTTAAGTTAACGGTAGATACTAAAAAGGGATATAAAATATAATTTCCTTTTTTTATTATCAATTCGTATTTTTATCATGAAGAAATGTATTTTCTTGATCTCCCGTGCGGAAAATAGACTAATAATAATTTAATAGACGAAATAAGAAAAACGAGTTATTCATACTCGTATTTAGAAATTTCTCCTTATTTATTTGCGCAATTTTCTTCACGGTGCTTACTAAAAATTGCTGCAATTGGCCTGTATAAAATGAGAATTGCCGGCAAAAGAAAAAATGGTTTCAAGTTATGTTGTCGTACAAAAGTTCTTTCAAACGAACCCAGAAATAAATATTTGTTTTAATAATTATATTGTACCTACAATGACATTGGTTCCACTGGAGGCCCTTCAGAAAAGAATTTCCCTCACGGTCAATGTCATCTTTGGGGATGCTGTGTGGTGTGTTTTTTTTTTTTACATTTGGCCCGCACAGGAGGCCCTGAGGAAAATAATTTCCCTCAGGGCCTATGTCATATTTGGGGATGCTGTGTGGAGGGTATTTTTAAGGAAAGGAAGGAGAGGAAGTTCTGGGAAGGAAAAAGGTATGAGGTTGGGTAGGAATCTGGGGTTCAGCGTATCTAGATCATAGAAACCTTACCCCCATGAACCCGGACACCCCTGCTAAGTCACCAAACGTAGCGAACCACTTGGGGTGACCTATGGCAGAGGTGTTGGTTATCCAAAAAATGGTTCCCGGGGCGGCGGTACCCATTCCCGCCTCCCAAACTCAACTCAGTGTTGAAGGGAGCAAGTTTTTGAAAAATGTATGTATTCCATACAGTTTAGCGGCAGAGAGGGAAGAAGTTAGGGGGAGGGGAACCTCGTAGGAGAGGAGGGTTGGGAGGGAATGGGTTCACGGGAGTGGGACGAGGAAGAAGAGAGATGGGAGGGGGAAGGCGGAGAAGATGGAATGGGACAAGTAAGTGTAGGGTTCACATAGTAGCGGTAGGGGATAGCAAATAAATTTTGAAAAACCATTCGTCTCACACGGATGCTGGACAACTGTATGTGGCCTGATTACGCGTCGTAAAACGATCTGATTTATACGTGTACGCACCAGATGGAAAAACAAAAAAATACGAGTGTGCTTTAGACCAAACGACTGAAGTAAAACTTCGTTAGCTCCATCTATATGTATGTATATATAATATATATGTTTATATGCATAAAATATATACAGTATATACATATAATTATTTATTAATTTTCTACACATATTTATTTAAATTTATTATCGTCCGCCTTTGCCCGATCAAGCCGCGCGCATCGACTTCCGCTCTCCCCCGCGTTTGGCGCATCACTGGTATTTCAAAATACTGACCTGGATATTTCAAGCACCGGCTACGAGAGGAAGAGAGAAAGAAAATGTGTGTGCGCACTGCTCTCTCTCTTGCTTCTACAGTGTGATACAGCCCGTTCGCCTCGCCCGTAACGCATTACACTTTTCGTAACGCATTCGCCAGCTTACCTCCCAAGTCAAGCGTGCGTAAAGAAGTTTTACTTCAAAAAAATTGTGTTTCCAAACCTATTAAAATGTTACACATTTTCTTTCTTTGAGTGAGTGGTATGCCGGGTACTCAATAGTACCTTATACAAATATTGCAAACTGTTTGTTTTCATATATAAAATATCGTTATAACAAAATTATTAATAGATATTCTATAGAATTTTTCAGGTTAGCAAGTATTTTAAATTTTCACAAAAGTTAATTCTAACTTGTATTACTTTTCAGCAGTTAAATTAATCATTTTCAAGGATCATTTCCACAGCCAAGTTACAAAATGCTCGCCTTTATTGGCTGATTAAAAATCTTTAACATTTATTAAGGAATTATTTAGCCAAGTCAGCTTTTATTCAACTTGTTTACATAATTTAATAAAGTCACTAATTGTGAGTCATGTCGAAATTACGGGCAAAGATTTTAAGTATCTAATAATTAAAATATTTAACTTTTTGGCAATAAGCTGCAAACGAATACATGACTGTTTTTGCCACAATATTGTGTTATCTTCTTTGACGACGGCAATGTGGCTTAGCGGTAAATTAAGTTGCTCTGGACAGAAGATAAAAATCCGGAGTGGGAAAATAAAACATTATTTCAGGAATAAGGCTTATTTCAAGTGTAATATAATAAAAATAATACTTGTCATCAGTGGAGACTCGTGACTTTTGGGTGTGCTAGAGTGCTAATATTTTTTTAAAAAAGGGGCTACTGATGTTCATCAAAAGTCAGGGTGTAATATGATTTGCATTTCCTTTTAGAGTGATCAAGATACACTCATTATTTCACTTGTGAGAATCACAATTTAGAAACGAAATATTGCGTTGCTTAAAATGGCTTCAGCCGTTTTTAGTAACGAGATATATCTATACTCAATTTATAAATAACCAGATTCTTCTCAATATTTTTCTTCTCGATCTCATCCACCTTCCCACTTCATTAAGGCCACGGGTTCCAGACCTGCGGGTCAAAACTCTAAAGGTCTGATAGTTTGACAACCGTATTTTTTTTATTTTTCAAGTACTTATTTACTGAGTTAGTTTTCATTTTCTGGCAACATTGACAGCTCTATCTGTCGGTAATGTAGAGACAGTTTGAATTGTCGGTGAAGAAGATTTCTTAGAAAAGGGTCATTATTTTCTTGTGTCATTTAGGATTTCATATAAATATCAATGTTTTGTTTTTTGCTGATCATTCTTAACCAAATTTAGTAAAAAAGCAAGGTCTGTGATAATCTGGGGGAATCTATTGAAGCCGGGTAGTAAATATTTATTGTAACAAGTGCAAATAAAAACAGTGCCAAACAACAAATGTTTTATTGAAGGAAGCCCAAAATCATTTGAACCGAAGGAAGGAACCCCTACAAATTTAACAGTATTATCTATTTCAAATAAATCAATCTATGGAGAATCAAATTTTTATTACTTCTATTCTGAAATGTTTCCAAAAAAAAAATATATATACAGTATGACCGAGATTTAAACCTTCCTACTTGTTGGTCAAAAGCAACCGCGAAAACCACCAAAAGATAATAGAATGCATTGTTATCGACAAGGAATCTATCTGCCGAGTTTCAGCTCGATAAAATGTCAGAAGTGGGTTAATTTCCATTTCCAAGATTCCAATTAATTTCAAAAATTCATTCAAGCTTATTTTAACACTGAATTTGTTTAAATAATTAATAGTTGGTATACATCAGAGCTCGGATTAAAGATCCATTTCTGGGTTTCTGATGCGGAGGAAACAAAATATTGAATGTCAAACAGTGCCTCATATCATCCCTACTCCCGGTACTAAATATGTTCGAGGGCCACGACGCAGTAACACTCAAAGGATTATCAGAGGGACAAATAGATTAATAATGAATTTAGTTTAGTTAGGAAATAGAGTCTCTTAAAAGGGAACCATGTATGTTAATGTCTCTCGAGTGTTGGAAGAGCTTAAAATCGCTAAAATTCTATTTGGTGTGAGATTCCAGCCAACACAATGAATTATTCATATGTGATTTATTATCACGCGTACTGATAAACCGCATTTCTAATGTGTCCATTAATCTTGTGTTTATAACAATGAAATATAATAACCCGACTCATAATAATAATAAATAAAAAATATTCTAATATTTTAATATTTCCGGGCCAAAGCCGAAGGTCCTGAGGGGTTCGAGCCCCAGATGTATCCTTCCTTTTTATTTGATTTTTCTGTTTCATATTTTCGATTGACTTTCGCTAATATTATTTTCCTTAATTAAAATATTATAATTTGAGATTTTACTCGTTAAAACGTTAAAAAAAAAAATAAATAATAAAAAAAAAAATATATTTTCTTATTTATTAACGGACTACGTCCAATTTACAATAAAATAACACAAGATTTGAAAAAATGTACCATATAAGAATAAAGGTTGGTATATGAAAGCAAAGACAAAACAGAGATAAACATAAAAATATAGATGTGACAAATCAGGTCAAGACTTAGCTACAATTCAAAATAGTTTAAAAATATCTTCAATTGTTTAGTGACCGATAAAAATCATTTGGGTTTTTATTATATAAAAATTATGTCTTTTTTTTAAATATTTCACTAACCCACACAGGAGGCCTTGAGGAAAATACTTTCAAATAAAGTTGATTGTTTGCAGGTGAAAAAATGTAATACGCAGTAATGTTGAATGTAACACTTACTTGTATATATTGGATTATTTGGCGGGTAAGAGATAAGCCGGCGTAGCTCAGTGGTTAGAGCAGTTGACCGGATATCAGAAGGACACGGGTTCGAGTCCCGTCGGCGTCATGTATCTTTTCTAGGGAGATTTTTTTCAATTTGGATGAGTGTTTCAGGCTGATAATTATTGCTTGTAATAATTGTTACCCTTTGTGCTATGCATAAAAATCTTGTCTTAAACATTAGTTTATAAATTTAAAAAAAAATCTGTTTACATCATCTTTGAAGATGCTGTGTGGAGGGCATTTTTAAGGAGAGAAAGGAGTGATCATGAGTCTTGAAGAGACCTTGACAGAGATCTTGATTTGAGTTCACCATTCTCTACATTATAGACAGTGGTGATCCATAATTAGTCGAGTGTAGATTGCGGAAGAACAGTTCAATATTTCTGAGTCTACAGGAAAGTACATCAAATGGGATGAGTTGAAGTAATTTAGGTGAATAAATAATACAATTGATAATTTTGAAGAAAAGATGCATTCAGATTTTTTCCGACGGTCTTCTTAAGGAGAAGGGTTTAGAGTTAGTTCAATTTTAAGTATCTGCTGGTCAAAAGGCTTTCAAATCCAAAGTTTTGAATTATAAAATTTAGGTCAATAAAAGAAATAAACAACGCATACATATGTCATAGATCACTTTAATTATATTTCAACTCTACCAGTTTCGGAAGAACCCTTCCTTCGTCAAGAGAATATTAAAACTAACCTACGATTCAACAATACCAATGTATTTTATTTTATTATGTGTTTTTTTTTTTTTTTTTAACAGCTGTAACACATAATAATAATTACGAAGCAGAACTTGTTTATAATAAACTGTTTTTTGTACATTGAATAATAATATTATTGAATGTATAAAAGAAATAAAAATTAAAATGGAATTCTACAAAATAAACTTAATAACAATAAATTATGTGCTTTTGTTGTAACATATTTTTTCATTATATTATACATTCATTATTGTTATAATTTTAAGGTGCCCATTTACGAGAAAAATTTTGTTTTGTAAAATAATTGTGATGCTTCTCAACTTCTTAACTAGAATGTAAAAGCCCATTATGGCGACTGTAATAAATAAAATATTGTAAGGTTTATTCAAAAAAATTTAGGTGTTGTAAAAATGTAGGAGGTGACTAAAGGGGTTGGGTTTATTATGGAATTTCCGGTAAGAACAGAGCGGTGTACTGGAAATATATAAAGATAAATTAATGTGGTTATTAACATGCTTGCGTTATTATTTAGGGATTTTCTAATTTCATGTGCTTCTAAGTATTTATTGTTTTTTTTTTTAATTCGTAGAAATCCATTTAATTAAAAAATATATTTAAATTAAGTTTAGTAATGTTATTATTTGTGTTTAATTGGTAGAACTAAATTTAATTAAAAAAATAATTTATTTTAATTAAATGTAATAATGTTATTATTAAGTTCTGCAAGTGTTTTAGTTATTATATTATTGTGACAGCTGTTTCGGTTTACAAGGCAATTTTCAAACTGCTTCTAAGATCTAATTTTTTGCTTTTATTATTATAATGGTGAAAAAATTAATTACCTATACAAAATAATTTAAAACAAACATACATAAAATAGCAGATATCCGTACTGGATATATAACATAACTTTTGATTTAAAAAAATATTATTCGTATTGGTTGGGTATTTTGGCCCCTAATCCAAAATTAAGTTTTGTATGAAAAAGGTAGCGCAGCTATTCCTCTTAACATTTATTTACAAATAATTCCAAATATTATTTATGGAGCTATTAATTTTCATTGTTATAATTTTACTCACCGTAAAAAGTAATCAATAAACTCTTCGATAGCCATCCATCCACTTTAACATCCTGCTACAAAAGAACAAACAAACAATACTCTCAAGAAGATTGAAAATAAATGGCTTTTGTAAATGCGAGTGTGTCGAATATTTAGGTCAATGCAAACCAGATCACCTCTTAACAATGATACCGCCTTAAAGACCGAATACAACCTTTATTTATTACTCTTCGTAATGCGATGAAGCATTTCAAACTATTCCGGAGACTTTTACAGCCTTAATAAAAAAAAAACACTCCGCGGCCGTTAAACGGTGTTTTTGTGAATCTTTAGATTTGGCAACGCTGTATATTACTTGTTTAAATTTGAGTTTTCATAATAATCCGCTAGGTGGTGTGGTGAATGTGTGTGTGATTAAGATGATGTTGTAGTTAATGATTTCAATCCTTATGACTAATTCGCACTTATATTCATGTACTCAATATATTTACTATTAGTATATTATAATGGTTTCGATTTTAAGGGGTCGCTGAATGTAAACAATTAGGCCCATTTTTCTAGGTGTATTGTACTGACGTCGCGCATAGTCGTAATCACGAGACTCGTGTTATCACCAATCATTGATGAGTTCTCGAAACGTAATAATTAAATACTTTCATGACACCAGTTGCGGAAGATGTTTTATTTTTTTTTAAAGAAAGACAAACATTCCCGGATTACGAATAACTCAACATTTGAAAATCTCCTACTACCACCACACTAAGCGGAAGATGTTGCTTGTGTTGTGATGAAGGACTTAGCCAGCCGAGGAATCGAACACGGAACGGCTGGGTGGGACCCAAACGCGATGTCCACTCAACTACTGACCGGTCAATAATAGTTTTTATTGTTACAAAATGTCTTAAAGAGTCGGAAAACCTCGCCCGGTGGTCGGTTTATAAAAGTTACAGTTTACAAAACGTGTGCCAGTGTACGATCCTCTTACGTACGTGTGCCGGCAGTCGCCAAGATCGTCGAGTATCAGATACTTGTGATTCCCTGTGGAAGAAGGGCCATGATACCCGGATTTCACGTGAGGGCAAGTCTATCTTTTCTGACATATGTGGCCTGGTCTAATATTATACTTACTCCATTATATAAAATAAAAAAATAATAATTTCTTTATTCCTGAATATGTTGTGGAGGATTTACAAATGCGCAATTGTTAAGAAATAATAACGATATTATTTAATGTGTGAAAAAGTGATAACTTACAAATATCAATAGAAGAGGCCTTCTTCGGTTTTTGGTATTCTGATATGTAAAAAATTTTTGAAAATTATTGTGAATGTGAATTATTGCTTTTAAAAAATTATTCTTTTAAAAAATTATTATTGTTTTTGATGTTGAAACTTTATTATTTTAGTGTAGCTACTTTTCGAAGTGGAATACATTTTGTTTTACTTAATAAATAATGTAAAGTGATATTACTGAGAACGGGCATGTTAACGTATATTGGCCTTTTTCTTCGTTCGCAGATTTTGTAGGCAGATTTGAAAATGAAAACTGACACCTTATGAAAGATCTGTCAGTTTTATCTAAATATGATATAAAATAATGATATTACATTCCCTTAATATATATAACCACTGGAGCGATTTTTGGCTTATATGCGTTATTTTAAATGTCTATGATTGCTTTTCGGTTAAAAAAGCTAATTATCTCTAGATTCGGCAAATTTAAAAAAATATATATTTGTAGCTCCCACGATTGTTATTTTGGTCTTAAAACGAAGCTATTATATAAATGTCGCAAAGTCAACTAGACTTACAAATTCTTTGTAGACTATTTTAGAACGATGTTAAAAAGAATTTCTGATCAGCTGTTTACGGTTAAAATTAAGTCATTTTTCTAAAGATATGTACCTTTCATTATCAAATATACCACAACAGCACACAGAAATTGAAAATATATAAGATAAATAACAAAAATACTTTTGGCCGTGAAAATCTGTATTCATATGTATTTAAATATGTGTGTGTGGGTGTGTGTGTGTGTGTGTGAATGTGTGTGTGTGTGTGTGTGTGTGTGTGTGTTTGTGTGTGTGTGTTTGTGTGTGTGTGTGTGTGTGTGTGTGTGTGTGTGTGTGTGTGTGTGTGTGTGTGTGTGTGTGTGTGTGTGTGTGTGTGTGTGTGCGTGGATGTATGTGTTTATGTGCGTATTTACGCGCTTCTGCATACATGTACACATATATTATACAACCAGAAAAAAGAGTTATGTATGTGATCTAATCCTGCATTATAGCATGTCCTATTTTTTTATTTTTTCATTTTACAGTCTTCTTTTTTATATTCTCCATTTCCATTATAATTTTTTACTATATTTTTTTCCTATTTTCAACATGTTTATATATTTTATCCGAATGTTTAATAGCATGTCTTATTCTTTTTTATTTTCATTTTAGAATTTTCTATTTACATTATAATTTCTCTATTATATTTTTTCCTATTTTCATCATGTTTATATATTTAATCCACATGTTTACACTAGACCTCACAAAGTAATTATGTATATTCCATTGGTCACCAAGAAACAGGCAGTCGCCTAGTTTGGTAATCTAATATATGCAAATTTTATAATGTTTTACCATGTACTTTATAAATAAATAAATAAAAATGATTGAATAGAATAAGTAGCTCTGACAGTAGTTTCAAAGTATCAAACACGCAGGATCCGCGAGGTTATAAACTTTACGATTTTTTTATAAAACCTACCAATATGAGATAAAAGTAAAAAACAGGTTAATTTATTGGCTATATATAGCACTTTAATAAGTTTTTATATCTCCATGTTAAAATTCAAAGGTACGATTTTTTCAATATTTACGAAAAATTTAAAAATGATCGTCTGGAAATCTATTTATTTTGCGTGGTCTCTCCAGTAGATAATTCGTAATAAGGGATAACCATTATTTTAATATAATAGATTTTCCGTTCTGATTTCGTAATAAAGAAAAACCTACTGGGAAGCATAAATATAGTAATCAATAATTTCACGTCTGACAAATGTTTTTAAATATTTTATTTCATGAAGACAATATTAGCGAAAAACTGAAACAGAAAAATCTGAAAAAGAAACGGTTGCATCTGGGACTCCAATCCAGGAACTGGCGCAGCTCTACCAACGGAGCTAATTGTCCTATTCGGTTATATTTAACTGTATTTAATACATATTTTATTGGCTAAGAAAATTAAAATAATGTTTATTTACTTATTTATTTATTTATATTTCACGCCCTGCTGGGCTTTTACATGTTTTTTTTTAATTAACAAAGTACATCTAAATCATAAACTACATTCAATTCACACAAAATTAGTTGGCTCTTTTTCACACAAAAGCAAAAAATAAAATTAAAAAGCAAAGTACATCTAAATAAGCATTAGAAACAATTCAAACAAAAGCAAAAAATAAAATTATTAAGCTGAATCTAAAACAAAATCCAAAACAAAATGTTAGTAGTTCTCAGTCGAAGTACGATACGAAATATGACGGATTCCGATAGGGACACATTAGTAGAGCTGCGCCCTGGCAAGGTGCAGTCCTGGTTTGGAGTCCCAGATGTTACCGTATTTTTTCTGATTTTTCCTCATTAATTAGTAAGAATGAATATATTTTCTTTCTTACTAACAATCGTGCATGCAGGGACATTGGAGGGTCTAGACACGTTTTAAAAATAATTGCAGCTTCCTTTTTACACAAAAATATAGAGTCCTGTTAAACAATCAGTTTCCTCACCCAGCCATTGGGAAAGTTGTGGGTCCCCTTCAATCTCACCATTAATTAAAATATTAATGTTTAAAAAAAATGTTTTTAAATTTCATAGAACTAAAAATACCCGATAGAACAAGTATTTTTAGATAAGATCAGAATAGGGCTCAGTGATTATTTTTTCAACGTGTTGGTATTGAATTTCAATTTCATGACAGTTGGATAGGGTCGAATTAACTCAGTGGTTAAAGTAGAGCCACGGAAAGGGTAAGGCCCTGGGTTCAATTCCAAGTTGCGATCGAATCTTTTTCTGATTTTTCTTATTGTTTCAAATTTTCGTTAGAAAGTCGCTAATATTGTTTTCAATTATTAGGGATTTTTTCTTGTCATACTTTATGCTTATTTTTATATAATAATAATAATTTTTGTATGTTACATTACGTTTACAGTTACATCTCTGTAAAAAAAATTATTTAGCATTTATGTATCAGCTTTTGTTGTAAAACTCATCTAGGTACGTACCATTAAATGTAGGTAACGAAAAAAACATTTATAAAAAAAAACTTTATTTCACTGTCTTTTTTTATAGTGAACACCTCACAAGAATCCCAACTGCTCCCGTCTGGAGCCAGTGAGACTATGGCATTTCCAATTGGGGTATATTGTGAGGCTGAAGGTAAGCGGGAAGGGAAGGAGATGGGGAAGTACCTGGCTATTCAGATCTAGTCACTAAACACGGCTAAAACCAAATTCTGAATGGTGGTCTTACACCAGGTCGATACTGAGAGTATCTTCCACTCTGTTTTACCCTCCACCCAGCATCCTCATAGATGACATTGGCCCTGAGGGAAATTATTTTTCTCAGGGCTTCCTACGTGGAGTTAAGATTAAAAAAAAAAAAAAATTAAATTCTTGGTAAAATAAAATAATTTTTAAATATGAAATTGTTGCTAGTGCGATGAAGACTTAAGCAGGTGAAAAAACGATATCAGGGCTATTTGGCAATATATGTAGGTACCATTGGTCATTACCGTGAAAGATTGTACAAGAATCTGCAATTATTTCAGAAATGCCAACATTTTTGAAAAGGACAAAAAAATGTTGGACGCATCTCTCAGAGGATAAACAACCAATGGATGTGTATCGGAATTCAGTAAAAGGAATCAAGGCCGTCCTTAAACCTGCTTCTGAGATAATTAAGTTATGAGGATACTTACACCTGTCAGATCAAAGTGTGAATTCAAGAAGAGTAGGAGAACTGGGCAAGGCTTTGTATCGTGGCTATACTTATCTTAAAGCGGTCCTGGTGCAGGTCAAAAATGACAATATTTTGATACATAGATGGCAGATAGGTAGTCGTATATTAGATAGGTACCTACATGAATAAATATTTCCAGAGTTCTGCTTTAACCACTGAGCTAATTAGAACATAACCCCTTCGGTCAACTTTAACTGTATCATACTTCGACTAAGAACCACCAACATTATCTTCATTATCTATCTTATCTATCTTATTTTTATTTGCTAATTAATGGCTGAACAAGACACTATCTAGATAACATTATCTAGTTCTGGAAATAATATTTTATTTATTTATTTATTGGCTCGCCAACAGAATACATCACATAATTTTTACAGTAATTTAAGATATTTCTAATTACAGGTGAGCATAACATTCATCTCAATATTCTTTATGTAATAATGATTGGTTAGTTACAATAGTGATAAATTTAATTTCAAATGTGTATATAAAAATAAGGAGGATCGAAATCAGTTATTAGGAAGAAAAATGCATACATGCTTATAAATATAATATACATACATATGTACACACACACACACATACATACATACACACACAAATATGCACACATAATCATATATGCATATATGTGCACACCGTACTCATGTATATGTATATGCATCCATGTACTTACATACAAATACATTTCTTGTGGAGCCAATGCACAAGTTGTAATTGTTAAAGAAATTAAAATAACAAAATGGCTCAAGTAAGGAATCTTACATAATCGATAAGGATCTTTCATAATCAATCGTTCATAAAGGTTGCAGCCTTAAGCATTTACAAATGCCATTTTTTGACATCATCCTGTTATTTCTTTTAATTGATTCCATAGATCTAGATTCAGTACCTGGCTATTCAGATCTAGATTCCTAGATCTGAATAGCCAGGTACTTTCCCACCTTCCTCTTTCCCATATCCTTCCCTTCCCCACTTACCTTCAGCCTCACAACATACTCCAATTGGAGATGCCATAGTCTCACTGGCTCCAGAAGGGAGCAGTTGGGACTCTTGTGAGGTGTCTCTATAAAAAAAAAAAATGAAAGTAGATCCCTGATAGTTGCCCCCCTGGTATACTTATGTACAATATGCGGTCGGTTTAGGGAAAAGACACTGTATTCACTTACAAAAAATATAACTAATTATCCCCGAGAGGTGTACAGAGAGGATGTGCATCAAGAATGCATCAAGAATAAACTACTTGTCTTGTCTATATAATATTCCAGCGCATAAGTGCAAAAAAATCGAAACTGTAAATAAATTGATTTGACATCCATACATACCAACTTATTAGGTATTTTTGAAGTCGATTTTATGCTAATTGGTAAATAACGCGACAAAAATTATAATTCTTTATTAATTATAATTTCGGGTTACTGCTTAATTTTATTTAGGATTAGTAAAACCACCTTGCAAAACGTTTTTTCCTTATTAAACAATTTATATAAAAAAAAAATAGTAAAAAGATAATGTCGTCTTAACTTAATTTTTGTGAGCAAATGGAATATTTTCAAACGTTCAAAGCTAACAAATGACCCTGTGAGTTGAATAAGAATAAAGTACAGGAATAAGAGTACCTACCTAGTATTTAAGTACGTACCTAGAAATGTCTAGGATTTCTTTATATTTGAATTATGAATTTTATTATATTCTATTGTTTTTTTTCAACTACTTTGGCTACACTATGTTATGTGGCTGATATTTTTACAACATTATAAAAAACAACCTCTATATGACAAATAAACTCCAATTGTCGTTTGTTTATACTCCAGAGCAACACATTGTTTTATTTGTCATTTAAAACCTAAAGACAACAAACAGTCTTATATATACCATTACATTAACCCATACATTGCGGTTAAAAATAATACCGTTTCAATCATTATGCTCAGTTGACATTTTCCATTAGTTTTATTAAATCGGAAACTGAACCTATGACCAACATCTAAAAATCAAGTATATTAACCTTTATACAGCTGAGTCCCAATTACCTCATACTTAAACAACATATCTCTACATAGTTCAAACGTGTCCACTTTTATACATGTGTCACTAGTAATAAATATAAAAGTCACCCATTTTAATGTTATCTGCAAATGTATCGCAGTGTTCAGCCCCGGGCCCAGATTTGGTACAAATATCACCGCCCCGAGAGCAGAATGGTATAAATAGTCCGGTGGACCAGAAAATTAACATCATTAACTTTTGGTCCTTCGCGCTGCACGCTTCTCCCAAAATCAAAAATGGCATTTACTGTAAGTTGAAAACAAAATATTCAAACAATTATAATTATTAGTGAAAATTTTATATTCTTCTGTGGCATCTTGTGTGATTTTAAATTATGTGGGTAGTTTGATGTATTTACTAAGAGAATTTATTTCAATTGTTTTATTGTTGTATTTACGTAGATAGGTACGTCTACTAGTTGCAATCAGATAATTAGTAGAAACATGACATCGTGCCCCTTTTGAAGCATGAAGCATGACATCCTACCAGATTTTACCTGACGCGGAAATGTTATGCGATAATGAACTCTAAAATATTTCTGTCTAGAGTCTATTATCGCATGGTGTGACTGTGTCATATTAAAACTTGTTGTTTTTTTATTTTTTTTATTGAAAGAATAATTAATACATAGTATCAACAAACAAGTCCTGCTAAACCAATTCAATTGGCTAGTCAACAGGTCCTTTTATTTTACTTACGTATACATTTAAAAAAAAATAATTAACATCTTATATCTACAGATTCAACATTTTTTCGTACATATTAATATAAATATTTTTTTTCCGATAGCCAATTTTTCACCATATATTTAACCTTATTCATAGAATTACATTGCTTTATAGTGTCAGGCAATATATTAAATATCTTCGGTATGTTGTATTCAAACGTTCTCTGTCCGTACTTATTATTAAATTTCGGAACTATTAACCCGTCGTTGCGCGTGAATCTAGTGCTATGTTCTAATTTCTCTTTATGCTGTTGGGTAAATATATACTGAATTATAATTTTGTGCTTAACAGGTAAGATTTTGGCACTTTGGAACAGCAACGGTGTATTATGTCTCTGTTTGAATATTTTAGGGACTACTAATAATTTTACAATTGCGTTTTGCACAACTTGGATTTGTTTCGGATTGGTTATAGTAGTATTTCCTTAAATTGTTAAACTATATCTTATAATAGATTCTGCCAGTGACATATAAATTATTTTGATTGTTTCAATTGATAGAAAAAAATTTAATGTGTACATTCTGCCAGCAATTGATCTGAGTCTTTTACAGGTTTTTTAAAATATGTTTGACCCATTTAAAAAAGCAATCTACTGTAACACCAAGATATATATATTCCGTAACTAATTCTAAGCTTTCACATTTACAATTAGTTGGAATATTTTTATGGAGGCAATTAAAATTATGAGATAAATTATATATTATATATTATAAATTATTATAATATTAATATTAATAATAATAATAATAATATTGAATTGAAATTTGGCATTAGGTGATCTTATGTGCATTAGTTTGCTTTGGTGCTTTGGTTTTTTTAGCATTTATTAATATAATATTATAGTATTATAATATTATACACATATGATAGTTATACACCAAGAAAATGGAATTACTTGGAGGAAGTGACTAGAAACCGGTGATTATTCGTACGATGAACGTTTAGTAAAATTAAACCTTTCTTCGTAGAAAAGACTTTTATTTATCTGCACTTTATCCATGACTCAACCACTTTGTTGCAACTCATCTTTGCCTTATTGCTTTTCCTTTACCTTTATGTTGTATTATATTCTGTTCATGAGACAGAAGTCATGAACTACATCAAAGCCTTGTTCCTGTCTTGACTTGACATTATCTTTTTTGTGTCCTATTTTAATCATAGTTGTAGATTTTTACCGATATTGTATAATTTATCCTTGCGTTAACTTCGTGCTGTAATTGGGCAAAGTCCGTTAATAAATAAATTCTTCTTTAATCTAAGGCTAAACTAATTACTAATGCCAGTTCTGTCCTTTCGGCGAGATTTTTCTTAGTGCTACATCTTTTTTTTTTTTTTTTTTATTATTTATTAACCAAAAAAATACATGTTATGTACATTCTTTTAGGTATATGCCACCTCACTAGGCTGAGCCTGTTCCGAGGCATCTACACCCTCGTATCGCGCAGTTTTTACTTGGATAGCTATTAGTTGTGTAATATGTACTTTTGCTCATTACCGGCACCCCCAAACTATTGTTTCCTACATAATAATCGTTAGCAAAGCACCGTTGGACTCGGGTACAAAAAAAACACCTGGACCGAGCATAAGCGAAACGGGACCATCGTTATTTAATATTTATGTCGTTTAGGCTCGGCTTCATAGAAAGTAGAAAGCGGGCATTGTGAACACCGCGTAGGCCATATTTTCAAATAAAAACACACTCTGAGAAGAGTCTATTCTAAATATAATTATATCATATACAGGAAGGTTTTGAAAAATAAAATCCCTCTGAACTACTTAGGTATCTACCTAATAAAAAAATTTAAGATGTAATTTTATCCGATAAGTTTCCATTAGTAAAAGCATCATTAATATCAATTTTCTAAACTAAACTAGTATGTTTCCTATTTAAAATTAGCTGTTTGGCATTTTTTTAAATACGTAATATCTGTACACAGTCAGTAATAATTATAATGTTTTCCTTCAGCTGACATTAATATACCTAATTTAAGAATTACAAGTTTCCTCGTTCGTTATTACTTTTACAACTGGAAAATATTTTAATCATATTTTCCTTTCCTAAAAAGGTAGTTAGGCCTTGTTAAAACTTAGAGTCTTTTTCTTATTACCTATACCGAGAAAATCATAAATATTAATATTTTCCAGGTAGATTTCGATTATTATTATATTTTTTACAATTATTTATGGGTTTCACCCTCCAAGGTTTTTCTAGGCCATCATTTAAAATTATGGAGAAATAAAAGGTGAATTTAAATATTAATTTTTTGTAAATTAGCAAATTTCAAAATTATATTGAAGATTGCAATCGAGTTCAAAAATACAAGAGATGAGATGTTGAATAGAGGGGAAATTCCAAGAAAATGTTACTGTGCCATGTTTCCTTAGATACAACTGTTTGTCCTTAAGATTTTTTTCTTTCTTCTTAATGAATAAAGGAAGATAATTATATTAATTCCCTGTAAAAACCAGCTTTCAAATCTAACGCTTTGTGTATTTGAGAATTTGAAAATATTCGATTTGTTACCTTCAATTGAAGTGTCCATATCCTTTGGCATCAAGTTCTTACCCTAGTAACCTTCTGGTTCTAATAACTTGTAGGCCGATCAATTGCTAGGTTTAATTATCCACTGGAGCAACAGAGCAATTTAAAACTTTTGTTTGCTAAAGGAAATTTTTCCGCCCACATTAAAAAAAATATACCTCCGAATTTGAATATGGAGACATACAAACTGATTATAGTTCTATGTAGCCAATGAATTCATCTATCTTTTGTCTATTATTTCATATTTGTAGGATTTATAAAAAAAAAATTATAAAATCGTTAACTTTAAAACATTTTAAAGAATCTAGAGAACATTTGACACATTGTGGCAGTAAAGCAATCCGAGACTTTGAAAATAGTGCCATAATGTGGCAAAAAGTGAATGGTTATGTAGTTTCATTGTAGTTTAAATTTGGGAGGTGGGTATGGGTGCCGAAAACCGGGAAACTTTTATTGGAAAACTAACATCTCTGCCGTAGGTCACCCCATGTAGCAAGCTACGTTTGTTCACTTAGCAGGAGTGCCCGGGTCCCGGGTACCCCGAATGGGGTAAGGTTTGTCCTGGTCTTGGTTATAGGTTACAGCATGATCGAGAAGGACTAGTTGATGAAGACCCTATGATCTCTCCGGCCGGACTCTTGACCCATCGCATTCCATCAGTGCGAGGAATGGATTCATATGTTCGTTACTCCTGGATACACTGAACATGTCTCACAATTCTTTTCCTTCCTTCCTTAGCTTCCTCTCGTCCCTTCCCTAAAAATGATAAACCCCGATTGAAATTATATTTCGCAGGGCCTCCTGCGTGGAAAAAGTGTAATTAATAATGATAGCCGTATAACTATGGTGGTAGTAAATTTAATTAAAAGTGTTACAGATTGATACCAATATTTTTTTATTTATTTTTAGTTTATCGTCCTGTCTTGCTTCCTGGCAGTCGCCAGTGCTGGTCTCCTTACGCCTACCATCACCAGCCAGGATTCCAACATCTTCAGGAGCTACGGAAACCTCGCACAGGTGTCCACTCACTCAAAGACCATTGACACTCCGTTCTCCAGCGTCAGCAAGTCTGACGTGCGCATCAGCAATCCTGGACTGCAGCTGGCTCACGGACCAGTTGCTTATGCTGCCCCTGCTCCTTTGGAGTATGCTGCTCCAGTATCGCACGGGGCTTTAACCTACGCTGCACCAGTTTCTCACGCTCCTTTCGCTTACTCTGCTCCAGTTGCCCACGCTCCTTTGGCTTACTCCACCCCAGTTGCCCACGCTCCTTTGGCTTACTCTGCTCCAATAGCACACGCTTCTTTGGCTTACTCTGCTCCAATAGCACACGCTCCTTTGGCGTACTCTGCCCCAGTTGCTCACGCTCCTTTGGCTTACTCTGCCCCTGTAGCCCACGCTCCTCTTGCGTACTCTGCCCCAATTGCTAAGGTTGCTGGTGGTCATGCTCTTTTAGGAGTCGCCTATTCCGCAGCTCCTGCTGTCTCTCACATGTCCTACTCAAACGGTTTGGGACATTCTTACTCTTGGTAAATACTGTCTCTACTTTTTTCTTCATAAAATAAAATTACAGGAATATACCTGATACAGTATTTATGTTTTGTTTATATCTATGTATTATAAACATTAGACTGTTCGCATTCTGCGATAACATCTGTAGGTAACTTCTTCACTCCTTCTTATTTCTTAATCATTCCTATCGTCTTTCTACATATACGTGTGCTATATTATTTATGATTATTTGATTGTTGATTGTCTGTATTTATTTTAATTTGTAAGTGTCAATAATAAAGCATAGAAAATACTTGTTATATTTATTTTTAAATCCTGATTCATTCTAGCCTTACTAGATATAATGGACAAGAGTGAATGTAATAATTAACGGGTTAGTTGACAGATAAATATAAAAAAGATTATTATCCATGTACATAAAAATATAGAAAATTTTAATAAAATTGATCACAAATACAATACAAGAAGTCACAACAGAAAGGATCTCTTCGTCCCAGGGAGCAATACGGCAAAGTATCAAAAGACGTATGCGTAGCTGGGACCGAAATTATACAATAAAACCCCCCAGACTTAAATATTAAAAATTGCAAAATGTCCTGCATTGGTTCAATAATAACTAAATGGTTGATTGGCTTGGGTAGGGAGGAGTCTGAAAAACTATTATATAATGTGACTTAAAACGATACATGGTTACCTATGAATGGCACATTTAGTAAAAACTTAGTACATAGGTATTAATTTAAAAAAAAAAAAAATTAAATTGCATTTGGCACTTTACACACTTTGGTTCCTTAGAACAGGCAATCTGCCTAGCTAGGAATTAATATCGACCTAGAACAACGTAATAACACTTGTATTCATTTTAAATATATTCTCTTATTATATCATATATATAAAGCCATAGAAAACTTTGTTCCAATTAGTTATAAATTATCTTCAAATTTCCCTAGCTGGTATAGCAAGGACCTCATTAACATTGTAATCGAGAAGAAAAAAGCTCATAAAATTTACAAAGAAACAAAAAATCTTTCTGATTTCACAGTTTTCAGCAAGCTGCGAAAAGATTGTAGTAAATTTTCAAAGATTTGTTATAATAATTATATTAAGAATGTTGAATTTTCAATCGCTAACAATGTAAAACACTTTTTCAACTATTGTAAATCCCAAAATAACAACAACCTTGGCATACCTGAAACTATGCACTACAAAGTGAAAACTTCTAGTAAAATCAAAGAAATAGTCAATTTGTTTGCAGACTTTTTTAAGGATGTGTATGAAACAGATATCCCTGATAAAGACATTCCAAACTTCGAGTCAGATATTAACTTACAACTATCTCAGATACATATTGACATTAAGGAAATTGCAGTTTGTATTAAACTACTGGAACCTAAATCTTGCTCAGGGCCAGATAAAATTCCCCCCGTATTTCTTAAAAACTGTGAGGGTAGTGTCTCTTACCCACTGTACCTACTATTTAATCAATCACTTTTAGCAGGCAAGTTCCCGCAAATATGGAAAAATAGCTTTCTCACTCCAATATTTAAGAGTGGAGACAAGTCTTTAGTTGAAAATTACAGACCAATATGCATACAATCGTCGATTCCGAAAATTTTTGAAAAGTTAATTCTTCAAAAAATATGTTCTTGTATTAAATTTTATATCTCATCATTTCAACATGGTTTTATCTCTGGACGAAATACCTTAACTAACCTTACACTGTACGAACATTTTATCTCAGGTGCCTTAGCTAATAGAGAACAAGTTGACTCGATTTACACAGATTTCAGTAAAGCTTTTGATAAGGTTTGCATTAAAATTCTTCTAAATAAATTGTCTAAACTAGGAATTAGTGGTAAATTATTATGCTGGATTAAGAATTATTTATCAAAACGTGTATTAACTGTATCTATTAAAGGACACTTGTCTTACGAATTTGAAGCCACTAGTGGCGTGCCTCAGGGTTCGCACCTTGGTCCAATACTGTTTTTATTATTTATAAATGATGTCACTTTCATATTCTCCGATGTTAACATATTATTATTTGCTGATGACATGAAAATATTTAAAATCATCAAAAATATATACGACTGCTTGTCCCTACAGTCCAATTTTTTAAAATTCGCAGAATGGTGTACCATCAACAAACTTACACTTAACATTAAAAAATGTCAAATCATGAGTTTCTTCAGAATAAAAAACCCTATCAAATATTGTTACTCACTTAACAATCACAGTTTATTGTCAGTACCTGTAATAAGGGACCTCGGAATAACCTTCGATACTAAACTCCTATTTACTAATCACATTGATATCATTACTAATAAAGCAATGAAAATGCTGGGCTTCATTATAAGAATATGTAAAGATTTCAAAAATATCCAAACATTTAAAATACTATATACAACTTTAGTTAGAAGTCATTTGGAATATAATTCCCCCATATGGAACCCTGTCTACAAAAGCCATGCAAATTCCATTGAAAGAATCCAACACAAATTTCTCAGATCAATTAATTTCAAATTAGGAATTCCCGCGGATGACATAAACTATGATTCTCTATTACAAAAAATGCGACTCTTATCGTTAAAAGATAGAAGAATACTTAATGATCTAATTTTTTTATTTAAAATAAATAACAACTGGTTTGACTCCCCTGAATTGGTTTCACTGGTGAATTATCACGTACCTTTTAGACCTACTCGACTCCAAACACCTTTTCATTGTAATACCTCTGGGACCACCGCAGAACAAAATGCAACAATAAATCGCTTACATACTTTTGGCAATAAATATGCTAATATCGATCACGCCAGTAATCCGGCCTCATACAAAAGATGCATTAAACAAAATTTGTCTTCTAGTACCATGTAAACATAATAATTATGTAAACATAATATGCTTACCAGAACTTGCAAAACATTAATTCATTAGAAATCATAGGTACTTGTAAAATTCATCATATCGGTTAATATTTGTAATCTATAATATCTACCTATTAAATATTTTATTTTTATTTTTCTTTGCTCCTGTGAGGACTTCTTACTTTTTATATTTTATATTTAAATCTTTGTTCCTTTTAAAGACATCTTATATTTCTAAATTTAACTTTTTTATTATTATTATTTTATTCTCACTTTTAACTTTTAACTTTTTTATCTTTGCTTAATAATTTAAAGCTTGTACTTTATACTTATACTTTGTACCATATTTTTCACTCTACATTTATATTTTACCCTTTTCCTACTACTTATTACCTTACTACTTACTTTTAACATTTATTTCCTTATATTTAACTTACATTTATACTGTTAGTTATTCTTCATGTTGTTGTACTATTTATATGTTATGTCAATTATGTTAATGGCACATGTTGTGCCGTATATGTGTAAATAAATAAATAAATAAATAAATATTATTTCTGTTATTTTGGCTTTAAATGTATCAAATGTAAATAAATAAATAAATACGTTGGGTTCCCAAATAGGCATCGCGGGTTCAATCCTCTGCAAGCTAGGTCCTCCATCCTCTCCTACACCAATATTTTTGGCTTATTATGATAGTAGTTGTAAAAGTACAAATATATTGTCAAAATGAAAAAAAAAATGAAAAAACTCAGAATTGGTATGGTAATTTAAATATTACCTGCCTCTAAAGCCCTTTTGGTTGTGAAATTTTGCTTCATTTCATCTAATTATTAATGCCACAAAGAATTTGGTTTTAAGGATCATAATATAAACTAATTAATGAAAACATTTTGGTATATAGCAATTCAAAAAATCCGATTTAAAACACTGAACACATAATCACTAGCTGTGTGAAGAATACATGTGTGATAATATCTAAACTGATGTCACCAGTTATAATTAGAAACATAAAAAAATCACAAGGTATGATAGTTAGGGGCGGGGTGAAGGAATGTTGGCACTGGTACGGCTAAGTGACGACACGTGGAAGGATTTTTTTATTTGATTTATAAAAAAAAAAAGACTAAAATTCACTGAAGACCAAAATTTCATTAACGTTTTTTAATCCAAATAATGTCGGGAATCACTAGTAAAAGTTATTCAAGTACGGCCCTTAATTTGTCTTGCCTAATAGAACAGTCAAACTAGTATATTTTTCATTGGTGGAATCTATTCTTAGATATGGAATTAGAAGCTGGGGAAATAAAAGCATTACTTATATTAAGTATGTACACAATTATTTTCAAAACCTCTATCATAAAATAAATTGTATCACCTAATATAAATAGACAAAGATGCAACGTGCATTTGTGCTGAGGGCCTGCTTCCAATAAAAGGTATATTCTGGTTCCTTACCATTAAGGATAACTGGGGAGATAGTACTTATATATACTTTTATAAAAAAACCACTGGTACATAGTCACAGAAAACGTCTTACAGGAAAAAAAGGCCTGAAAATACCTAAAATGGAAAATAAGTATGGAAGCCGAACGCTTGAGTACTGTGAAACAGTGATTTTTAATAAGCTCAAAATAAATTTGCTTTTGAGGAAAATGACAGTTTAAGCATGAAAATTCTAAAGATGTCACTTATGAATAAAAAATCTATGTACACGGAGAAAAATGTTATTTAAAAAGACGATCATTTTATTCATAAAAAACGGTTAAAAGCGGGACTGAAGTTCTTACGAACAAATTAACAGTGTTTCAATGTTTATTGTCGGGAATATGTAAGAATAATTTGGTGGTATACGTAATTTCGTACGTATATCAACAAATCATTATTACATTTTTCCGCCAATAAACATTGAAACACTGTTAATTTGTTCGTAAGAACTTCAGTCTCGTTTTTAACAGTTTTTACGGATAAAATCATCGTATTTTAGGATAACATTTTTCTCAGTTTATTAACTCGGGTACGCGGCATACGTCATTCCTATGTCTACCCACGTTAAATTATGGTGAAAACAAGCTTATGTGTCCAAGCGGTTATCTGTAAAAAAAAACAGAATAAACAAAGAAGAAAAGGAAAGATATTATATACAAGTTTTATTTCTCATATTAATCAATGTATATTGAGGTAGAACCTGCAGCCAAGCAGCCGTGTGGCCTCTTCGCGGGACTACCTATTTATTGTCTAAATTGTGTAATTTATTATATTATTAAGTGTTTTATTAAAAATATATCATAATAATAATAAAAAAAACATCATTTATGACGTTTTAAATTCTTGCCCCCAAACCCAAACAGGCCAATAAAATTGATTATTTATTCTGGTCAAGAAAGAATTCGATGTTTGAAAATATTTTATCAAATTCACAAGAAAGAAATTTAGCCTACTTTGGGCACGCTTATAGCAAACTTTTTTTTAGTTTATCTCTTAAGTGGAAAATAAACGACTTATTATCAAAGTCCACTTATTCAAAAGATTTTTGATCAATCGTGATACAAAGTAAGTGGGTGATTGCCATACTGGTAAGTGTTTCACAATCAACTGTGAAATATTTAAGAGTTCTGTTTCACGAATCAATTGTTCTCGAAATCTTGATCGTACGAGTGTTATTATATTATGTCCGTACGTGTGTGATATAGGTACTTTTCTTCTGTAAGTAGATCTATCAATCAAGTAACCCATGGAACCAGCAAACTTAAGGCTTCATTGTTATGGTTTTAGTAAAAGGGAAATTCAGTCCAAAAATTTTTTTTTGATGAATAATGATCTTCTTACTTAAATAACTGCATATTTATTTTATTTTTATGGTTAGTTTTAATAGTTAAAATATTTGTCAAAGTTTGAATTTTTCAAGATCCCCCGAAAACCGGCGCATAGGTGAATGGTGTGACGTCATCACTCTTCAAAATTTTGATTTATTTTCAACATGTTGTACGGAAATCACAACATTGTATGGAAGAATCAAAGGAGAAATGATTTTATTTGTCAAAAGTCGGAGCGTTTTTTATTCAAGATTAAACATTAGCAGCCTTACTAAAAAAAAAACACTCCGCGGCCGTTAAACGCTGTTTCTGTAGCACGTTGTGTAAAGTCTGTACATATTTTAAAACAAAACGTTACTAATAACAAATCGAAAATAATCGAACAAAATCGAACAAATATATTAATTTTTCGGTTGGTCACCCTGAAAATTAGTCCATTTGCGCATGTGCAGTCCGCCATATTCTTTTCTAACGTGGGCGGCAAATTACAGTTTGACAAATGAGATTTCACGTGCAGTTTGTACAATATTTTTATGGATAATTTCTAACCCAATCACCAATTTACTATAATAATAGTATTATTCAACACAATTACTATTATTTGTGTTATTTTTGTCAGTTTTGGTCCGTTAATAACGTCATGTTCGTAATTTAATTCTGTGAACATAAAAAATATAGGTTATTAATTAAAACATTTTGTTTTTCCGATTGAGTTTAATAAAACTTCCATAAAAGTAATGTTATTTAATAACAAAAATGCATTGTGCTTGTGTAAATAAAAAGAAATTATAGGAATCAAGGTCTAAGTTTTACAAAAATAACTTTAAAATGTCAGGTATTTTCAGTTATTCTTGGGGAATTATTAATTTATTTTTTTATAATTTTTAATTGTATGAACGAGATAAAAAGTGAAGTGATAGTTTTGTTGCAAATTTATTAAATAACAGGACTGTGTTTTTTTAATTTCAAATATTCAAAAATTTTTCGATGTTTTAATAGAAAATGTTTGGTGTAATTTTTTTTTTCAATTTTTTTCACGTTTGAAGTTTAAAATACTGCAATTTGTAAACACTAAAGTGTATTTTAAAATAAAAAATCTAAAAGGTAATTTTATCTATTTTCTAAAATGGCATTTGGTTTTACGACATTTTGAAAAACTAGAAATATATAGGACATTCAAAATACCTTAGAAAAAATTTGAAAAATTACAAATAAAACAGATATGTACAACAGTTAAAATACCCTCTTTGGCCGTGTAAGCGATGTACATATCTTTCCATGAATAATTTTTTGTCAGTTTTTAATTAGTAAGGTTTTTTCATGCACGGTCGTTTAACAATTGTTAAATTTTTTTAGAAAGTTTTTTAGTAAGGCTGTAGGTATATATGTATAATAGCTCATCGCTACTGTTATGCGAATATCAACTATTCAGACACTCCTTGAGGTAATTAGATTATCTGTAAAAAGGCTACAAAATAAAACATTGTATTATGTATAAACACTCAAGAGATTGGTTTTCGGTTTTTGATTTGGCCATTTGATTTAATTAATATTATTCCTCAAAATATTAATATGGAAACATATAAACTGTTTACTGCGGTTTAAAACTAATGAATCCACCTAAATTTCACCGTTCATCCCATATTTGTAGGTTCGTTTAATGTGGTTCAATTTAGGACCGATATTAATCGCAGAAAAATAAAAGCGGTGCTAATTTTAACCCAAATCTAGTGTTAGCAAGAATCATTAATAATCATTCTATTCCACCTCTCTACATTGTTCAAAAATCAATTCATTGGACACTGTCGGTAGTGAGTAATATAAGTTGTTTTTGTATTATTTTAATGGTGGTTGATTTGTTACATTCATTAAAGCTTTTAGCCGTCAAACAATTTAGTAATATCTAGTTTATTGAGTAGTTGAAAGTCATTTCCAGCTGGTCTAGGCAATTTTAAAAATCAATCACATAGAGCGTTGTTATTATGTGTGGATACAAAATCATTTAACCTTTATTGATAGGCGTTATGTAACACGCAATAATATAACTACTGTTATGTTCACAGATACTATAGGTATACCTTAAGAGGAACGGTTGCACGGCCTTTTTCATACAAAAGTAAAATTTCGATTTGTGGCCAAAATACCCTAAAAACTGAAAAAATGTTTTATTCAAAAGATATAACAAATATATCTAGTACGGGCATGTGTGACTTTATAAAATATTATCCATTAATGAATTAATTTTTTCATAATTTTAGAGGTACCTAAATGACAATTATTTGCGACTTAATAACAAATTAATAAAAAAATTTGAACTACTGTACACTATACAAATATGATGAAATATAAAAAAAAAATGAAAATAATTGAAAAACGGGTTTTAGTGGGCGTAAATTTAAATTACAAATGACGGATTTATGCTGAAACATACATTTTCGCATAAAAATTAAAATTTCTAGTCGAGAAAACGCTTTCTTATATTTTTTTTATTTTTCATTATTTTTTTTTTTTTTTTTTTATTTGTGAAAATTTTAATTATAACATTATAAATATATTTTATTTAACATTTATATTAAATTACTACTCTTCCATTTAAAGCATTTGCTTGTGTATTTATATTATATTAATACAGTAGACACTGTAGGCAGAGCAAGACATTTTTTTTAATAACTAGATATATTTTTGGTTGCTTATTTTGGCCGCAAATCCAAATTTAGTTTTTGCATGGAAAAGGCCGCTAAGCCATCCATCCCTCTTAATACATATTGCGAGATGTGAAGTGATAGATTTTCTCAGTTTCGCTCTAGTCAAACACCACAATTCAGAATCGGAAGGTTGACATTGAGTTTAACCGGGCTCTGTGACCAGATCTGAATAGCCATGCTCCTGCTTTCCAAATTTCCCTCTTTCCCACATCTTTCCTCGGCCAACTTCTTTAAGTTTCACAAAATACATAAAAATTATTTTTATTTTTTTATTTATTATTATTTTTTATTTATTTATTTATTATTATTATTTTTTTATACATTGAATAATAATATTATTGAATATATAAAAGAAATAAAAAATTAAAATGGAGTTCTACAAAATAAACTTAATAACAATAAATAAAAATACATCAATATACACAAGATACATAATCTGTTTCTCTCACGTGTATCATTGAAATCTTATGAATCACTTAAATGTAAAAGCCTTTTATGGCGTTTAATTAAATAAATAAATAAATATTATATCCGAAGGCATCATCCCTATTCATGTATAAATTAATTAACAACAATATTCAATGCCCAGAATTGCTAAATAAGATTCAATTAAATGTACTTGCGCGTTCAACTCGCTTTTCTGTCCTACTCAAAAAAGATCAATGCAAAACGAACCTTAAACAAAATAAAGGCATAATTTTTTGACTGACCCTAGTACATTTATATTCGAACGTGTATATTGAATCGCCTTGCGAAATTCGTCACCTTTTCAAAATTACTCCATTTAAAGTTCAAGACAATTAGGTACCTTGGTTTTAAATACGTGATTACGATTACCTACTTGAAATAATCACAATATGCCTGATTATTAAATAAAGGCGGCAAACTGGTTTATAAGAAATTGCGTTCAAATGTCACACGCTTAAAGGTAAGTCGCGTGACGAGCCATGATGCCGTGGAGAATACCGTTAAAATTAAAAAAAAAAACTACAAACTGATTTGTTATATCGTAAATAATTTGGTTATATGTGTTACAACTGTATTAATAGCCAGTACTCGGCAAGCGTTTCAACGCCAGTCAAAGAAAAAAGTGTCTGTTTTTTAATTCTGTTTATTGAAGTGCTTTTGGATTTAATTTTTTCTCTGCCGTCTGTTGCGTACACTAATAAGGTTTTCCGGCGCTTAGCAGGCCACATACAACTGTCCGTGTGAGAAGCTAAGATTATACAAATTTATCTTCTGCTATCTGCCACCGTAATACTTGCAATCCCTCCCTATGTCCCTCCATAGTTCCTCAACCCTACCCACCGTGTCCTTTCCCGTGCTTCCCCGTTCCCCTTTCACCTTCTCAGCTTTTCCCCTTTCCTCGTCCCCCGTTCCCGTAAATCCACTCCTTCCTTCATTCCCCATTCCCCTCCTGGATTACCTTCCCCCACCCGACAACCTTCCCTGCCGCTAAACTACATTAAATACACACATTTTTCAAACAACTCGGACGCCACAAATTGCAATTTATTTATATTAATTTTATTATGCTCGTGCTTAATATTATATATAGAAACCTTTGCGGGCGTGCACACAATAAATCGTTAAAGTTTCATCGTAATCGGATAAAAGGTTTACGAACGAATAAGGGACAAACAAAGAAACATTCATTAAATTAATAAGGTAAATTATTTACCTTTGGTATTTATTATTGAGAGAGGCTATCCATTCGCTTCTGGACACAACCTATGCGCTCACTAATAAGTAGTTACCTACATATATCTAGTATATATTCTCAGATGAACATGACATGCACCAGTGAGATAAAATCTTCGAGACAACCGGTGGCCTCATTTAGTGGCACAATAAATTTACTGTCGTGCTTTACTTTCTTCTAGAGGCCACCGCTTCTACACCTGGTAACTGTACTCCGTTCACCAAAATTACAGGGAAAATGCGAGCCTTGGGGTGGAAAGAATTGGTGTTTTTCTCGAACTCTGTTTTGGGCCAAATGAACCGAAACTTTGGATTTGTTCTAAGTTTTACAATTCGAAGATTCTTAGGAAAAAACAAAAAAATTCCGGAAAATTTCGAACCTCGGTGTTGGAAAGAATACGAGTTATTCTCAGGATCTTATAGCACTGAATGAATCGAAATTTTGAATTTATGGTAAGATTTAATACTTAGTCCGTAGTCAGTTCAGTTAAAGTAAAAAATACAAAAGAATCATTTAATTTGCAAAAAAACGTTAAATTTGTGGACATAATGCGAGGTTAGGTCTAGGTTTAGATTCCAATTTTCTTGGGATCTGTATTAGCCATTAAACTGATAATGTTTTTTTGTATATATTTGTCTTATTGTGATATATTGATTATTCATGTAGTTTCAGCATTCACCAATAGATGTCTATAGCATATTTTGATGTGCAAAGATCTGCCCAACAGATGGCAGTTAAGTAGGATATTAGAAGAGTACCACCTATCGCCGTTCATTTCTTGGGAACGAACAGTTATGATTATGGCCGAAGGCATCAGAGATTTGGGGGGCTACCACATTCCGCCCTCGCCGCAGACACATAATTACTTAGAGCCAAACTAGGCATAAATAATCCAACTAGTAACTTAATTGGAAGATATCCAACACATCTTCGATTGTCTTATTAATGGAAATTAAAAGACATAACAGTAATCTATCCTTAACTTCAGCTAAGTGTTACATCGTTACCTTAAGTCATATTATTTACAAATATAAAATCCTTTCAAAACATTAATGTGTGTATTTTCGCAGCTTTTTCCAAGCTTTGAAAATGTTTAAAGGATAATTTCACCCCTATATATTTGTGTTTGCTTACAGTAAACAGGAGCAGCAATTAGCAGCCCGCGTCAAGACTTAATTAGAATGTCAGTCACTGTGTTGTTTCATTATTAGCCTAGCAATAATAGACTGTTTGATATCTTCTGTAAGTTGATTACACTAAGATTGTATCGAAGGGGTTCGAAAGCAAAAAGAAGCTTCATTACGTATCAACGTGCAAAACACTATAAATATTGAAAAGATGTATGATCATTTCTGAAAAAAAAATTAGACAAGATGGCGGAGCACGACCGGGTTGTACTTCAAAACTTATTAAGACGATAGACTTCGCTTTTCGGCCCATACAAAAAAAACGCCCGGGAAAAAACACTTTTCTACATCGAAAATTGCACAAAATAAATATATTTTTTTTATACTGCCTTCTAGAGGGTGAAAACTATGTCGATATGTTTTCGAATTTTCGATGCGTTTCGTATTAACGTAAACATTCACTGTCAAACATGTACGATTTATCAAAAAATATTATTTAAGGAAAAAGTGCTGCTAACTCAACTCTCATGAAGAATTATAAAATTATAAAAGCTACCGACGTAGCTTCTTCTTTCTAAAAAATATAAATTTTTTTAAATTTTAATTTCGTGAAAGTTTCGGTGTAGAAAAGTGTATTCTCCATAAATCCCTTTTCGAGCGATTTCTGTCGACAAAATAGAGCGTTGTCTCATTCGCACATTTCGCATTCGCATGTATTGTAAGTGTGCGTGAGCTTATTGTGAGCGGGACAGAATGACAGACGCGGGTGTTCCGCGTGTCGTTCAAAGTCTAGCCTCTTAAAAGCAAACTCCCTGTAATATACAGTTGTAAGATATGTGTGGAGTCGGTAGTAGTACGCAATGAAGAGCGAGTAAGTATTATTACAGGTATTTATTCAGGAGCTGCTTGTAACAAAAGAGACATACTTCTAGCACGCATCGCCTTTTATAGAGTCTCGCAAGCATACTGTCTCGCTTGCTCTCATACATATTCACACAGATATCACACTCCCTAACATTTAACGTGAGTAAATCTAAATATCTAATATTTTCAAAAAACAGAAATGGTCTATTAATAAATTTTCCTCAATAATCTTGCCCGTACCTAATCAAAATAAAAGTATTGGGTTAGTAATTAACTACAAATTTCATTGGGATATATTGATAGAACACAAAAAAAAACTAACAAAACTCATCTACTTCTTCAAAAAATTACGAAACATCTTGTCAACTACGGATCTAAAGAGAGTATATTATATTTTGATAAGAACAACTCTCTTTTTATAACTTTTAAAGATTATTCCTCATTATTATTATTATTGTCTTGTTCATTTTCATAATATTTTCGTTAAAATAATTATTGTTATCTTTTTCTTTAATGATATATAACATTGGTGGGAATAATCTTCAAAAGTTATAAAAATTGAATATTCATTTAGACTTTTACAAAAAGGTCAATAGGCGTTTCTTATTAATAAAATCGGACGTATTTATTTGATACAATATCTAGGTAACAAACACGTTCATAAAACACTTGTTTCAAATGAAAAAGGTAGCTGCCGATAATATGGAAAAAAATAGTCGAAGCTAACGTTGTTAATTCTAAAATTTGAAACATGAGTTGACAAATATGACGGTTTTATAATAAATAGGTGGCAAAAACCGAACTGGTGGGGGCGTCCGTCCCGGTAAAACGAGAGGTGCTGGGTGCGAGTCTCAGTTGGGACCGTTATCTTGATCATTGCGTCGTGTATCTTGTTCATTTTCATATTTTCGTTTAGATAATTAGTGTTATCTTCTTCTTCAATGATAGAGTATATTATGCTTTATGCAACTCTCATTTGTAATATGGAATAATTAGATGGGGCCCAACAGCATCAAATCATGTAAAACAATTAAACATAACTTAGAATTTGTATTGTAAATACACTAAAGACCATAACATAAAGGGTCCCCGTTAGGACGCCAGCAACGGATATTTTTTAATCAGTTTTCAAAAACTCTATGCCAAAAATATTCGGATTCATCACCTCAAAAGGCACAAATGCAATCATCTCACACACTCACAGAGCAAAACAAAAAGATATATTAAAATATACCCAAGTATAAAACTGCCTTTAGACGAAGAAGCTCTACATTTTTAACAGTAAAGTTGGTTTGTAATATGTGAGTCTGGGAAGAGAGAATGGTCCAAGATCTCTCTGGGCGTAATACCCAAATATATATAATTGTGAATTTATTTGCGCGAACAATAATATGTAAATCACAGAAGAATAGCTGTTTGTACAATTTCTATTGAAAAACAGAAACACAAATCTTTAATTGTCGTTCTCTGCAAGTATAGGAGGCCTCCCTTTTTATTAAAGTTTCCAAGAGAGAATTTTTAAGACTACAATACATTATATTAGTGTTTCTATTATCAACAAAACTGTCAAACAATCATTTATGTAACATAATTTTTTTAAATTATTTTTTCGAACAAACAAAACAAAATATATTATAATGCCCAACCAAAAGTTATATAACAAACTTCCATACAGCATCAAAAATATTAAAACAAAAATAAGTTTATTACGGACATCAAATCTTAAAGGTTTAAGGAACTATCGAAAAAATGACGTACTAGTGAATTGAAAACGTCGTAAGTTACCGAAGTTACCGAAAAAATCTTACTCAAACAATGAATTTATAATATCAGTCACAGAAAATTATTCAAAACAATGTTCAACTCAGCCTAGGATCTCCTAGTGAGGAGGACTACGAACATTGTGTAAATTTGTTTTATATTTAACATATATCTTCTGCAAATGTAAAAAGTAAATCATATTAATTAAATTTAAAAAAAATATATATATACATATTTTAAACTTTATTATGTTTTATTTTTAACCTCCTGTATGAAATGCATATAGGAGGCCTTCAGGAATATAATTTTCCTCGGGGCCTATGTCGTCTTTGGATATGCTGTGAAGGGGGCTTTATATAATAATAGTCAATACTAATAAACATTTTAATTAATGACGACAATATTAGCGAAACTCAATCTAAATCTGAAACAGAAAAATCAGAAAAAGATCGGGTCACATCCGGAACTCGAACCCAAGACCTGATTTTTTTGTTTCAACATGTCACGATGTGACTGCCCACCATGCCCGGATCGGGAAAGACTGGCTGAGGGAGACCTTTTGATCTCTCCAGCCGGATCGTCTCGACTCATCGCCTTGCACCGCAGTGGGAGGGATGGCTTCACACGTCCATCACTCCTGGACATATTGATCCCCAGATTCCTACCCACCCCTTCCCAGGACATCCTATCCTTCCTTTCCCTTAAAAGACCCTTCACACAGCATCTTCAAAGATAATATAGGTCTTGAGGGTATTTTATTCTTCATGGCCTCATGTGTGGAGCTAATGTAAAAAAAAAACACTGTTAGAGCAAATTGCATTTCCATATAAATACACCTTCCAGAATTACGTTCGTTTAGTTTTTTTGTTACTTTTCCATGAAATTTAGCTGCATTTTAGGTAGAAATTCGTGTTTTCCGTCTGGCGTGAATAATTAAACAATTCAGTTGTAGAAACTGAAATTAAATAAAATTCGCAGAAATTTTACGTTTTTCATACACAATTTTTCGAAATGTATATGAAATTATAAAGCATATATATTATGTCTGTTATAACTACTTATTTTAAAATTATTATTTTATAAAAACTTTGATTAATTTGGTTGGGGATTATTAATCAATACATAAAAGTATATTTTCGTAGACGTAAACTTTTTGGAAATAAAATTACAAGGATTTATTCCTCTTAGAGTTATTACATAATTTTCAAAATCAAAATGCAAAAAAAATGAACAAAATGTTCTATATCTCAGTAAAAAAAACATCTTGGAGCTTTCAACGCTTTATTATACGAATACCGCACAAGAGTTCCAGCTGCTCCCGTCTGAAGCCATTGAGACTAGGGCATCCCCAATTGGATTGAGGGGGAAGAGATGGGGAAGATGAAGGTTGGGAAGTACCTGACTATTCAGATCTGGTCACCAAACAAGGCTAAAGCTATTTCAAGAAACGTTTCAATTCTAAATGGTGGTCTTACACCAAAGCGATACTGAGAGTATCTTCCACTCTGGAACTATTTTTTAATCTATTAACTGTGAAATAACACAAATTAATACAATAAAAATTATTTGCGCACGCTGGGTTCGAACCTGCGACCCTCCGATTGGGAGTCAAGAGCCCCGTAGTAATAATGTAAGTAATTGCTTAAGTTAACTTTCAATAAAACTGCAATAAAATTGCCAGCCTTGTTTCCGAAATATTAAATCTAAAAATTTTATCACAATATTCAATAAAGCCTTTTAAATAAATAAGTAAAACGACAAATTTCCATTTCCTGATGTATTCAGCTATATTCAGCCATGATTATTATATTGTTTCGACCCAAGGACTTTTGTATGACACGAAACTAAAAATTGTTGTCCATGGTCAGAAATGAGATATCAAGTAGTCGTCGGTGTGGCATGACATTTTTTACACAAATTTGAGATATATTGTGCTTTTTTTAGACTGGCTACACTAATAACTATTACTTAAGCAAAAGTGTATTTGATTTGAAGTGAATATAAACTTCCCTTTTACTTTAGTTCACAGTTAAAATTTACATTTGTGCACGATTTACCTTTGTCTTCAAACAGACAGCCCTTATACATACTACTTTAATTTATCTTTTTCCACAGAATTTTTCGTGCCTAAAAATACATAAATTTTACCTGATTTCCGTCTGACGTTCGTGTAATTTATCTGTTAAAGCCTTAATAAAAAATAATGTAATTACGGCGTTGAATAAATCACAGTCGTTAACTAGGAAACAGCCTTTGCAATCTTAATAATTTTAATAACTGGATTATTTAGTAAAACGCTGTTTTTGTGAAAAATAACCTCAACGGTGCTGTACAAACATGAATATCCAGGCTCTATCTAGTTATGTACAAACAAATATCTTACTTACAACATACTTATAATATTAGTTAAGTTTCATGAAATAATGGCCCAAAATATTAATATAATTATAATTACTAATTAATCACCTTTCCCTGTAATATTTTTTCAACACGTCCTTATTTGTATTTTTTTATTAATTTTTTGCAATGCCTGTCTCACTAGGATCGAGACACAGTGTCGAGACAGAGGTAGAGTTACATAAATCTATACAAACATGGTTACAAGAATATAAAGCTTAAATACATTTTAATATTAATGCAATAAAAAGGGAAGGTAAATAATAGTGTGGATTAGTCCTATAAAGAGTGTGATCTTCCAAATTAAAGGAAAATTATTGAAGTACTGAAAATAAATACATATTATTATGTTTTAATTTTCAGTGTCAATATTTTGTACAATAAAATATATAAATTTGTTTTAGACCACTTTAAAATTTAATTACACTCTACCGGTTTCGGAAGAACCTTTCTTTCGTCAGCAGAATATTAAAACTAACCTATGATACAAAATATTGATAGGTAGATATATACCATATATTTAGATGCTGGAGTGGGAGGTCAAAGGAGGAGGGGGGGGGGGGGTGATTGCGGGAATTCCAGCAATAACAGAGCGGTTTATTGGAAACATATCTAGAATGGGACTAAACGATAAATTAATGTGGTTATTCTTTTATTCACCAGATTTACAGGAACGGGTTTAGTTTTTCCCATAGGAAAAACTAAACCCTTTCATACACTTTTCCATATAAATGATCATCTAGTAAATCCACGTTATGCAAGTGTATTATTTAAGTATAATTAATACAAAACAATACAAGAACAACACGTTAATCTACCAAACTATTAAATGGGAATATAATTCACCGTCTCCAGATATTTTCATATCAGAGGGTTCGGCTCTGTGGAATTCCTAATTTGACCGATAAATCCTACTGATCCCTCAATATAAATATTTAAAAAATCTTTCGTAATTCTACATGTATTTAAAATGACTGATTTTTGCATTTTTATATTAGCGTTATTATTTAGGGATTTTTTTATTTCAAGTGCTTCCAAGTTATCTAACTTATTGCTTTTATTATTACAGTGAAGAATTTTAACAACTGTGTCCTTATTAATAGTATGATTGGTGGAAATAAGATGATTGGCAAACTCCGAAAAAATGTTATTATTTAAACATCTTAAATGTTCCGTGATTCTAATTACTATGTAGAACGATGGACAATCATTGCTACGTAGTTGGTAAATGCCTGAGTGGCTTAATTTATGATCTCTATCTTATTAAAATTTAAAGTGGTCTAAGACAAATTTATATATTTTATTGTAAATTATCGCGAGCCACAAAATTAATGCTTATTACGAACATAAATATTTTGTATTCTGATGTAGAATCCTGTGATATTTAAACATGTTGATAAATTTTATTAAAAATAGTAGTGCAAACATTGCTGACTATTTCACAAAAAAAATAATTCAATTAAATAAATATGTAAGTTTTCAATAATTAACCCTTTTTAAGAGTCCCATTATTATGGCTCCCATATAGTTCTATCCAATCCAAGATTTAATCCCATTGGAAACTTGGGTCAACTTAAGCCCCAGATCTTCGAATCTGCATAGCAGCTTCTCAAACGTAGGAATATTATAAGATGAAAGGAATGTATAGTACGTTTGAGCGGATGTTCGACGCTAAGCGGTTCTCCGATATCCTAAAGCGGCCCAAGGGACAGATTAATATATCATAAAATCTTGATACTGCTTCTGTTAAGCGATGACAAACCAGTGAACGCTGTAATAAGTAATTATTAGATTTAAGCAGGCTTAAACTTGTGCTAGTATGAGCTACAAAACATCTTCTTCTTCGATGGCGCTACAGCCCATATCGAGCTTTGGCCTCCCGCAACATTCGCCTCCAACTCCTCCTGTCCTCAGCAGTTGACTTCCAGTTTGTTACCTGGAGAGGCTGTGCCGCATCCCCTCTTACCTCGTCTTCCCACCTCAGTCTGGGTCTTCCCACCTTTCTCTTTCCACCTGTCATAATATCGAGACATAGATGGCTGTAATGTAAGTAGATCATAGATAATTTAGAGTTATCCGACAGATGTCGGTAGTATACTCGTTTAGGGTCGCCCCTTTATGGTAGGTTTGGGGAGCCGTAAGTTTTTGAGAATCAGCGAGAAGTGTTCTATAAAATCAAGAATGTGACTTTTCAACTGTAACCGGTGACTTTTTTAATGTTTTTTTTTTTCAAGACCAAACATAACAAAATTTCTTTCAGATGTCATCACTTTTCACTCAGCTGAGTAACCACCCAACCCCTCTCTCCGACTCTAACTGTCTAATACCTACTGAATTTTTATGTTTATGTTTTAAAAAAAAAAACCTCAAAATATCACCAGACACAAAAACTTCACTCGGAAACGCTCCTCAAGTGCTCACTTGGACTTTACTGTTTGCGGTTTAGGACAGTTTTACACTAGATAGACGAAATGAAAAATAAATACAGTTGCAAAGTCACATTTTTTTATTTGATTTAAACGAATAACTTGGTATACACCATTTAATCACAATTGTCAAATTGTTAATTTTGCGAAGTTTGAAGAAGTCACATTTTTATTTTATAGAATATTTGTATTAAAAAGGTTCCCCTTCACTTACAACGTGTATTATCATCTATGGACGTCTGGTACATAATCCAAATTCGTATGGACTAATAAAGTTTTAAGTGCCGAATGACTCAAGTGATCCCGTTTTGGGTCAAATTCTACTTTTAGAAGATTTATGGTGATGATATCCTTTTTCGAGTTACCCAACCAGTTCATCAACAGAAAATATAAATGGATTGGAATTTTTTTTAAGCTTGCCGTAATTAATTCGAATATTGATTGATATTATCTATTCACAACATCACCTCAAATATACAGAAAAATTATGAATCGTACAATACGCAGGCTTTTTCTACGTTTGACAGAATTGGTTTTGATTTTTTTGCATCAAAGCATAAGAACTATAAGAGAACTGTTCCAACACCGATTTCAAATTTATTGACACCTGATACAAGTTTAGTTTTTATTTTATTTATTAGCGTTATAAACAGTCTTAATAAATTAATATGATAGTGATAAAAATACTTATGTCATTGGCCAATAAAATAACGACGTTGAAAGTTAAGACCTAATAGAAAATACACAACAAAATATCTAATAATTATTATAAGCAATAATTATTAGCCTGAAACACTCATCCATATTGAAAAAAAAAACCTCCCGAGAAAAGATACATGACGCCGACGGGACTCGAACCCGCACCCCTCTGATTAACATTAGTATACATTGAATCATTTGGCGTGTAAGAAATAAGCAGCCGTAGCTTAGTGCTAGAGCTCTAGACCGGCAACAGAAGGGCGCGGGTTCGAGTCCCATCGGCGGCATGTATCTTTTCTCGGGAGTTTTTTTTCAATATGGATGAGTGTTTCAGGCTAGTAATTATTGCTTATAATTATTATTATCCTTTGTGCTATGCATACAATTTCTTGTCTTAAACATTAGTTTATCAATTTAATAATAACATATCTAATAGTTGTGCAGGATTTGCCTAAAACATGGATGCTCCGAGAGATGACTCGATACTTGGCAGTACGATCGGTTACGAAGGGTGCTGGACTGTTTGAATCGGTCAACGCACGAAAAGTTTGATACCTGCCGGAGTAATCACGAATGCCAACATTGGCAGTAATTGGTGAGGACACGAATTTAAGGGTCGGAAATAGTAGTGGAACGTTACAGTTGGTCCCTTTCTCCAGAAGAAATTTTTTCTTCCCTACGGAGAAAATAAAAATGATGACATTTATGACTTTTAAACAAAGATTTTAAATGTATGAGTTAACAGGAAGACTAAATATTAAGAATTAAAGCTCCAATGGTGTGCTTTGACGAGTTTTTCAGGATCTTGAACTGACCTTACCGCAAAGGCTAGGGATTGAATGGGTACCTCGCAAAGCGAGCACTTCAGGCAAGGGCACGAGATCAAGGACCCTTTGATTTCTTATTGTTTCTCATTCATATTACAAAGTAGCGATGACGTGTGTTTTATGACAGCTTGATCAAGAAATATTGAAATGTTCATGTTCGGTATGGTGACGCTCGCTTTCTTAGAGGTCCAAAAGGTCGATTCGTTAATTCTTTGTGAATAACGACAATTTTGAACTTCAAATCTTTTTCATCCTCAATGTTTTGGCTTGCTTCGTTCAATGCTAAAATGTCACTGTGGGCAGTTTGCAAATCCTTAACAAACTTTTCCAACCGCGTACTCGGTTGTAGTTGTTAGCGTCTTGCAGAACTATTTTCCCAATTTAGAATGTTATTATTAACCCTCCCTTGCCTGCGATGTGTATCTACTACACATTGCTTCTTGCACCTTTAATATCTCCGTAAATATGGAAAATTCTGGGTTCAGATTTTAGGTAATCCTCCGTTATACATTTACTTATTAAAAAAAATAATAAACAGTACCTTTCGGGTACATCAGAGGTATTTTGTGAGAATCAAAAACAAATGCGTGAAGTGCTGCGGGTGAGATGTACAAATGCGTGAAGTTTGCGGCTAGTGCGATACTGTGCACGTCTCACTCTCACCTACTTCGATATAGGTGAGCGCGAGAAAGAGAACCGTATGGTTACTGGTCAGTCGTCAATTGTGTTTGTTCCTTCGGTTTTCCCCGCGGACGGCGTGACGGCGCCACCAGTCGCCGCTTGGCGTTCATTCGGGGTGGTCTCTTCGCATGTTGTATAAGCATCGTTTCTTTGGGCTACCGATGTTTTTTTTCATGTTTTCAGCAATTAAACATCAATTATTATCATTTTTTACTTCAACTATAATGAAATATAGCGATTTGCTATGAATATTCATTTTTTTCGGCTTTAAAATCGACCATTTCTGCTTGTGTAGTGATTTAACAGCACCGGAGAGCGCGGATTTTTTCAGCACAGTAAGGGAAAGGTTAACCTGATACGAGCTAACTTCCATAACCGGTGCGTTGTTAGTAATGTTTTTACCATTTTTTTAGGACAAAAATACAATCAGTAGGAATTCCCCTCACCAAACACAAGAGCCTCGTCTCTTTATGGTGAGGAAAAGCTATTCTTAAGTAATATTTTAACACTGTATAATAACATGTAAAAATTGTATATTTATTGTTAAAAAAAACCTATAAATATTTAATAAATAAAAAAATTATAATAAATAATATATTTTAAATGTACGGTAGGTAGTAAAGAATTAGCAATTACGGTCCTAATTCTGCGATTCACAGTGCGAAATGATTAACAACACGAAATGCGCCGGCTGTGGCGACTAGCACGGCGAGTTGCGAGTAACTCATTGCGTCGCCAATGACAACTGCTCTTTGAGAAGTTGCCTGTGTGCGGACCGCCGTTGAAACTGCGGATAGACAAGAGAGCAATGAGACTGCCATGGAAAAACTATCCTGCGAAAAGCGACTTGCGTGACCAAAATTTGCTAACATTCCATGGCAGTTTTGAATTTTAATGTAGGTAAAACTTACATAGATTGGCCCATCTAGGTCCCAAGTTTTCGGTACCATAAATGCAAGGTGACGCGGACGCAGATTAGAGAGTAGACAAATTTTATTTCACTGGTAAAATGAAAAATATTTTGTATTCTCGTCGCATGTTTTCTTCTGTTCATTTATTCTATATTTTTCCTTCACCTCAAGTTTTTCATTGTGCCTTCGTCTCTGAGACAGTTGTACGTTAAGAATTTTTAAGTGCACTCTCTCACAAACAGGATATTCGGAGGAGATGTAGTTGTTAAGAGTCTAGAGACCGTAATACCCACATAGGTATATGCCGGAATATGTACATATTCGTAACCAACGTATGTATATAGTAAAACCTGTATATATATCGTTTTTGAAGGGACTATGAGGAAAATAATGGATACGGGTTTTTTTAATGCATTAACCCCACAGGAAGAAATTTTTTATTCTAAAATACGATCATTTGGTTCGTAAAAACGGTTAAAAACGGGACTGAAGTTCTTACGAACAAATTAACAGTGTTTCAATGTTTATCGGCGGGAAAATGTAAGAATAATTTGTTGGTATACGTAATTTCGTATACCAACAAATTATTCTTACATGTTCCCGCCAATAAACATTGAGACCCTTTTAATTTGTTCGTAAGAACTTCAGTACCGTTTTTAACTGTTTTTGCGAATAAAATGATCGTATTTTAGAATAACATTTTTCTCCGTGCATACAGAAGGTCTATGACGAAAATAATTTTCCTCGGGTCTATTACATGTTTTGGGATGCTTTGTAAGTAGTATTTTTAACTAAGAGAGAGGTATGACGGGTGAGAATCCAACCCTCCCACTGCGGTGCGAGAGATCAAAGGATCTCTCCAAACCGGTCTCTCCTGATCTGACAGGATCTTAAAACACCTCACCCTATGAACCCGGCCTTCCCTGCTAGGGAACCAGAAAAAACAAGACAAACGTAGCCAACCTCGTGGGGTGACCTATGGCAAAGGTGTTGGTTATCCAATAAATGGTTCCCGGGCGTTGGTACCTATACCCGCATCTTTAGTTTTATAATATACAGGATATCCGGGAACGAAGTGCATTAACTTCGGGAGGTGATTCTACATGGTAGTATAAGTAAAAAGGATAATTTTTTTTTTTCGAAATTCCAACTTTTAGGGGTACTTTTTTGTTAAAAAGATAAAATTAGTTGCGATATGGGCCAATGGCAACCATGCAGACTTGCCACGATCGCGTTTGGGAGGCTCACAGCAAATTTATCGCGTAAGTTTGTACCTTATAGGTAAAGATTTTAGTAGGTAGGTATTTCTATTTGTAAGGGAAAAAAGTTTGAATTTCGGAAAAAAAAAATTTTTTTTACTCCTACCATCATGTAGAATTCCCCTGGAAAAAAACACATTCATGGTTAAATGTTGAATATTCTTTAAAAAATGTGCATATAATATATAAATGAATGTGTTTTAATTAAATTGACGCAATTCCTAAGGACTTTGTAACATGAATGCGTTTATAAGCCAGTTTTTTCAATTTCTTGACATCGGACGGTTCATTTTTGACGTTAAGAGGTAATATCCAGCAATCCATTATTCCGTTTTCGTTAACAGCGCTGTGCGCGGATGTTTTTACATCCATGAAGCCAAACGGTATAAGTTTTTAATTTATTACAAAATGTTGTCATTGAGAGCGGCGCACACACACAACCTCGCACGTTCGCGTCTCAGCGGCTAATGAATCGAGAATTTATGTCTCGTACTGCCATAAAAATGATCAAATGGGAGATGGTAAATGAATGAAAATTATATACTTCTTAAAATTAATTTTTGAACAAAATAATTAATAATTTTTTACTAATGTCTAAACAAAATAAGAGTGTAAAAAAAATCTGAAATATTTTAGTTTGACCTTAAATAAATAGAAAAACTGAGGTATTTTTGTCACAAACCACGTTCTATTTATTTTTTAATGATTTTAATTTAACTGAAATTAAAATTTTGGAAACTGGGTTGACTAGATTATGTATTGATTTATTTTTTTGTATGATTTGAAATTTGTATGGTTCAATTTAATCTACCGTTTGAAAATTGAACAAATCTGCCAATGACTAACGGTATAACCTTGGTATATTAAAAACACACTTAGGTTTTCAAAATTTTAAATCTGCGTGTACCAGATAAAATAACAATCTTTCAAAATCAATTTATGTTTTTTTGTAAAAAAGAGTTAATACGTCTAGAATTTGATTTAAAAAAGACTAATTTCCGGTATTATCTGGTAAAACACTCTTAAATGCTCTAAAGCTACAGTAAAAAGACAACTGCATGTGCGATCCGCTGTATTTGAATTTCTAACGACAACTACTAATTTTAGAAACAGCCGGCAGCGAGCAAAAAATAGTATAAAATCTGCATTGGTCGTAAAAATAGTATAAAATAGAGGAACAATATTGCAATCTATTTTTGTGAGTTTTGTATAAAATAAATTCGGGACTAGTAGAAACAAATAACACTCGCGGGAAAACAATTATTCGAGGAACGATCGTTTTTTAACATCGTACCAATTTCAAATGATGGTTTTTCACCAGGGCGATACTGATATTATCTTCCACTTTGGAACGTGCCGAAAATATACCACAGATTCATGAAATAACACAAATTCATGAAATAACACTAATAACAAAGCCACCTAGTGAGAGAGTTAGCACTTACATGCCTTTCTCATATAAAATATAGTTGGTTGTTTGCAGGTGAAAAAATATAATAAGCGATAATTGTTGAATGAAACACTAGGTATATATTGAATCATTTGGCGGGTAGGAGGTATCCCGCCGTAGCTTAATGGTAGAGCTCCTGTCCGGCAAACAGAGGGGTGCGGGTTCGAGTCCCGTCGGCGACATATATCTTTTCTCGGGAGAGATTTCAATATTGATGAGTGTTTCAGGCTAATAATTATTGCTTACAATAATTGTTACAAATTAATCTGATAAAGTTTATTGCTAGTCTAGAGCCTTACCTTTCGACCACGGAGGACATCAAAAACGTAGTTAAATGAATATTTGGTCACCGCGGTCAAATTTCGGGTAAAAAGCCTGGAAAATTGTTTTTTCCTGTCGAATATTGTTTTACGACAAAGTATTGTTAACCTACATTGCTTTGAAATCGAACACCCAGCCGTTTAATAACAAACCCTCAAAAAACTCCATAAATACTTTAAAGAGAGGAGAAGTCTCATATTTCGTTAGGCGGATGGTAAAAAAAGTCTTGTTGGATGTTAAAATAATCAATCAACTAAAAATAAAAATAAATTATTTGCATTATCGTGACGATGAAACCATGTGTTTGGAAACATGTCGATTATTTTAATTAAATATTAAAGTATGCAAAGTTTAACTTAAAAAAAATTATATATGTGGTAGAGTTTCATAAAACAGTAAAAAAACATTTAAACAATGGACAATAACCGCCTAGCCCGGCTAGAATTGCCATCGGCCATTAACACGCGGCCAGTCTTTGGGAGGCAGGTATTGTTACCGCCGCCCCGGGAACCATTTATTAGACAACCAACACCTTTGCCACAGGTCACTCCAAGTAGTTCGCTTCGTTTGGTGACTTAGAAGGGGTGCCCAGGTTCATCGGGTTAGGTTTGTCCGGGACTTGCGGCGGATGCGCCTGCCCACCAACTGCGTGGCAGGCCGGATCGGGAGAGACTGGTTGTGGGGACCTTTTGATTTTGATCTCTCCGTCTCGACCCATCGCCTTGCAGCGCAGTGGGAGGGATGGCTTCACATGTCCATCACTCCTGAACATATAGATCCCCAGATTCCTACCCACCCCTCAAATATTTTTACTTCCCAGGACTTCCTCTCCTTTCTTTCCCTTAAAAGACCCTCCACACAGCATCTTCAAAGATGACATAGGCCCTGAGGAATGTTTTTTCCTCACGGCATAGAATCATCAAAACCGTCATGTCGTGCCTTTTTGCTCCGTAGCGAATGGTTAGAATCGTACATTCGTACCGCGACCGTTTTTTCCCAATCGCTATTCGCGACATACCGTGCGACTCATACTGTTATTATAGAATCGTTATTATTATGAAGAACTCGTCATAAATAATCCAATAACGCCAAGCCTATGGTTCTACATTGTAGAATCAAACAAATACCGGTGAGTACCGTTTGTAAAATACCTTTTTTTGTTTGACGTACGGATCGCACCATACCATACGCGTTGCTTTGTTTAGAGTGGACAATCTGCACGGAGAAAAATGTTATTCTAAAATACGATCATTTTATTCGTAAAAACGGGACTGAAGTTCTTACGAACAAATTAACAGGGTTTCAATGTTTATTGGCAGGAACATGTGATAATAATCTGTTGGTATACGTAATTTCGTACTTATACCAACAAATTATTTTTCCATTTTCTCGCCAATAAACATTGAAACACTGTTAATTTGTTCGTAAGAACTTAAGTCCCGTTTTTAACCGTTTTTATGAATAAAATGATCACATGTATAAAATAAAATAAATAAATAATTTTTCTCCGTGTGTTCATTTAATCCATGTTCGGTGGCGCGCTCCAACGCGTGCACCGCTCACAGGGTGTGAAGAGACATATCTGACTCACTTTAACCGAGTTTAGCTGGGGTAAAAAATGTGGATAGCATTTTGGTCTCAGTTATTTTTTTAAATTTGATTTTTCTCCTTAAAAATAAATAAATCATAACGCATTGGACAGTTAGTTTAGGTTAGGTTAGATAGATAAGCTAAGAATGTATTGAACAGTTGGGGTTAGGATCAGTGTAGGTGTTTGGACGAGGCAATCAGCGACGAAATATAATTTTTCGTTTTCGTTGTTTGTTTTTGGGGTGTTATGCCGTGTTGTGCTACCTCCTTCTTTAGCCGACGTTTCGGACAGCGTTGCAGTGTCCATCATCAGGGCAGATCCAGCAGATCCGTCGATGTGAATTTGTAGTGTTAAGTGTGTGCTTATTTACTTGGAAGCGATACCGTGTCGTTAGCTTCATTTCAGAAGAAAGTGAACTACTTTGAAAGGGAAATTTGGTGAAAACGCAGTACACTGCAGTACACTGCAACGCTGTCCGAAACGTCGGCTAAAGAAAGAGGTAGCACAACACGGCATAACACCCCAAAAACAAACAACGAAAATGCTTTTGGCCGTGAAAATCTAAAAACGTATCAGATTTTTCGTTGTTTTTTTTTACATTAACTCTATACAGGAGGCCCTGAGGAAAATAATTTCCCTCAGCACTTATGTCATCTAAGATGCTGTGTGGAGGGTCTTTTTGAGGAGAAAAAGGAGTGAACATGGGTCTTGAAGAGACCCGTGCGTAGGAGAAAGGAAACACAGAGGCCGGCAAATCGTTCCACAACAGAGATGTTGAACTCAAGAACGAGTCGTAGAAACGACCCGTTTTTATGTGACAAATGTCAACCCTGTACATATGTTGAGCACGCGTTTGGCGTATTTCCCGACTATGCACCGGTGCCGAGGGGGTCAATGATGCTAGTTCCTCGGAGCACCTTCCATTGATATACTGGTAGAACAAGGACAGCATTCCCACCCGACACCTGTGCTCTAAATCTTGCAATCCGTTTGTTAAGTCGGGAGAATCTATCAAATGCACCGCCCGTTTCTGCACAGAGTCTAGGATTATAGGAAGTATTGTGAGGCTCCAGACCAGAAGTGGCTGCCAAATTCAATCATGGGGTGCACTTGCGATTTGTACAGGATTAGCAGTTATATATTACTAAAGTATCTGCGGGCGCTGTACAGTACGCCCTGTTTTTGAGAGGCTAGCTTAACTCTGGCTTCGGTGGAGCCCCCGTACCTGAGCTGGTCACTTAGATTTACACCAGGCATATCAATGGAGGACCTGTTGATTTGGACATTGAATTCTTCGAGGTTATTCTTACTCCAAGAGGAAACACTCTCGAGGTAACCGACCATTATTTGCTTAAAAGCCCTCCGAGCTGTTGGAATTTGTGCACCCTTTCGGGGCTGTCAAAAAAAGCTATCATGGACTGTACTGTCATTCGCGTAACAATTAATTGGTGTACATGTCAAAAGGTCATTGATGTGCAACAAAAATAAAGTCGGAGACAGAACCGATCCATGTGAGAATTGTAAAAGAACTGTGTTGTTGTTTATTTTTAAAAATATATTTTTGTAAAGAACTACAAAAAATTACACCAGAGACCAATTTTTTTGCGCCAAATAAGCTCAGAAATTTGATGGCCTAAAACAATCTTGAAGGGTGAAAACCAGAAATTATTGGGAAAAAATTACTGGTTAGAGCTTGTCAGGTACATCCCTTAACACTCAGTATAGTAATTGGAAAGAGATATCTGAAAAAAAAAACGTGGATCGTAGCTGCTATTACTGGAACTCAGCAATACTCCTCCGTCCTGCAGATTTTATTAAAAATAATAATGTATGCGGTGTGACTATGTCTAACTAAGGTTAAATGAACTCAAGAACTGGGATTTGCTTTGATTTTTAATTTATTTTTAAACCAGCTCCACACAGGATGCCATGAGAAAAAAACTATTATCCTAGGGGTCTATCTCATATTTGGGGATACTTGAGTGTCTTTTTAAGGAAAGGAAGGTGTTAAGTGTCCAATGACACCGTGTGGACTGTAAAACTAAATGTATGAAGCGAATTATGAGTGTCTATTAGATTGTGTTTTTATATCGACAAAAGGAAGGAAAAGACAGGAATGGCCCTTACCTTAATGATGGGGTGACAGCTCCCAGCTCTTCATTCACGATCACTTTCCAATGTTAAATGATGACCCGATGGTCTTCACGAAAATCATAATATATTTATATTATTGTTATTTGCGAGATTTGCGAGATATGCGAAATGCTTGTACAAGCCCGATCGAATTTTCAAAGATAACAATTGAACGTTTTTATTCAAAACAACGAGGTGCAAATGTGTTATTTTTTCAAGCGTTTTTTATTAATCTTCTTTTGCTTCTTGGGTAAGGGCCTTGATGTGAAAGGAGGGGAATCAGAAGGAAGGAATGTTTGGTAAGGAACATGGGTAAAATGGATTAATGTCCTAAAGTTATTTCAACACTAAACAGAAGGAGAGGAAGTTCTATATAGGAAACAGGTGGATAGAAATCTGTGTTCAATAAGCTGAATGAATTCATCCCTCTCACTGCGGTGCAAGGGTCAGAGAAACTGGTTGGAGAGATCACAGGGTCTCCCTCAACGGGTCTGAGGCCTCACGATGGGCAGATGCATCCACCGGCAAGACCTGAACCAACTTCATCCCGTCAACACGGGTACCCCTGCTAAATTACCAAACATAGTGAACCACTTAGGGTGATCTATGGCAGAGGTGTTGGTTATCCAATAAATGGTTCCCGGGCCGGCGTTACCCATACCCGTCTACCAAATTAAAAATTGACTGTGAAAACTTGATTCAGATGAGTGATTAAGTAAATATCTAAATTATTTCATGAAATTAATGATTATACAAATTAACTGCATATTTTTAAATTTAAGCTGTGACAGATGTCGTAATTTTCAAAGGTTACTAACGGTGTTTTTAGCAAATTTTTTAAGGTAAAAAATGTCGTCTTTTGAAAGGCAATAAATCCTGCGGCAAATGTATATAATAATAATAATGATTGGATAATTTGTAGAGCGCCGTTTTTTTGAGAAATCACCTCAAGGACGCTGTACATTTTATTATGACTTCTTAGGCTCTACCTAGAAATATTATTTGCAAATAGATTCAGAGAACATACTTACTTGGCAGGTTACTTCCGACAAATACATTTTAATTAGAAAGTTTATGCTTGGAGGAGATACGACTTTGCACGCGGAGGACACTATATTAAAACACTGAACATTACATAATTTTACATTCACTACACCATCACTTTTCATGTTACATATTAAATTATATTTTATATATTACTTTTTAATACATATTATATTTTCATATTATCGGATTCACAAATCATGTAGTTTTTAAGGGGACTGCGCCAGTCTAAATATAAATGTAAGGAATCTACGTTGGTGGTTGGCAACCGTTCATCCTTGGTACATAATGTATCCTACCCAAAGAAATATTCCTTTACCTATGGCGTGGCTGATTTTCGCCCACCAAACACCATTTTTCCACAGGACGAACTTTGACGTCGCGACGTCAAAGTTTCCTTTCGAAAATATCCTTTCGCTGTTCTGCAAAGGTTCAGAACTCTAAACCGTAGCTTAACGTTATTAGTGTTTTACAGATAATAACAACATAAATATATCAAAATATCTATTTATATTCAAAATACCTACATAAAACTCCTTTGAAAATAAGGAATAAGTTGTATCATAAACAACCAAACCGATATTTAATATTATAATAATAGTTTTCCTGCAATGCCCTGAAACGTCAAAAGAGAAAGTTCAACAAATTATGTTTCCAAAGTAAACAAAGAACTTAAAGTTTATTCACAAATAGATGAATAGCGGTTGGATGGAAGCATCCCTTTATACTCGGAAGCTTATTTAATATCCGCTAACTTGATTGCGAAAGCTTTTCTCTTGGTTGTTTGAAAGCTCGCAGATTTTGCAAGCTCAGTTGCCGTTACACCGGTGTGGCGGTTGGTCGTTTTTAACGGAAGCTTGTTCGTCTAACCGAATCTAACGAAAATTTACGACCAACGAAAAGTTCTATCGGTTTGTTAGAAGTTTTTTAAGAAATTTTTATTAATTTTAAAATTTGTTTTTTAGAAAATCTATTAATTCAAATTAAAAACGTGCATAAAAAACATATTAAATAATGCTCCCTAAATTTACACCTTATATTAACATTATAGGCACTCTCTTACATCTGATGCCCTTTTAAAGTATTTTGTTTAAAATAACGTTATCTTTTTAACAAAACGTTTCAACTATAAAACCGGAACACAGAATCCAAAAAAAAAAATGTAAATTGATGCTTTTAAAAAAATTGATCCAATCAGTATCAATAATTATGGGTTTTAAAATCCTGTATTATTTACGACTTAAATATGTAAACAGATATCAAATGACAATAAAAAATACCAACCTACCTAATAAGAAGATTAATATTTTTAACTTCTTTTGTAAAAAGCATTTCACGTTTGTTGAAAAAATATTGAATTTCTTTCCTAGATTTTTATTTTGCTAATATTTTAATATTTTATTTAGATTAAAAACTTTCAATGATCTCGAAAAAAAAAATCTGGGTTTTAATGGATTCATGAGTCCGCAAAAAGATCAAAAATAAACTCTTTTTCCCCATTCTTTAATTCATAAATTCTGTTCATCTAAGTATTATTCAGGGAAAGTTTCCAAATAACATCGTTCAAACGATTATAGCCAACTGAATAATTAAATAAAATACAAAAATCTACATAATAAGTATTAATTTATTCATCGCAGAACCTGAAAAATAAATCATCATTTATTGTGGAGGTTTTGTTTATATTTATGTCTACAGAAAAATGGTGAGTAGAAAAATGATACATATTATTAAGAAATATTCCAGTTGTTTGGAAGATATAGTATAATAACTCAATGTTTGAGAATAATATAATTTTACCATGTGCAACGAAACCAAATAAATTATCTGTTCATAAGTGTAATAAAATTCAAAGATTCCCAGATTGAGGTAACTATTTTTGATATTTTATGGTGCAATAAGTGATGGACGTACCAAATAGATTTTTTTTTCGAAATATTCTGAACAGATATAAAAAAAAACAAATGGTAATACGAATTAATCGCTCCGAACTTTATAATTTCTTCTTCCACGGTGACAATTATCCTAAGCAATTTGGAAAGAAATTCATTTGTGCCCAAATATATTTTCATACAAAAAGAAATTACGTCCAAACACTGTTCATACAAAATTTTATGAAATATCTAGGAAGCATGTGTGCAACTTGCAATAAATTCCATTAAATAATTTAATTTTTTAGAGGCAACCTTGCTAACTTTTTTTAAAGTTAACGATAATTATTTTAAAAAATTGAAATGGCATAAAGTTTAGATAATGCTATACAGGATGTAACAGGACGTATCCGAAATATTTAACCAGCGATTCCTGAGCTTATTTGGAGTAAAAATGTTTTAAAAAATTTGGTCTCCGGCGACATTTTTGATGTTTTTTTTTTCTACACAAACATAAAAAACAGTAGGTGTTGGACAGTTGGAAGTGGGTTAAGAGCCTGGACTGTTACTCGGCTGAGTGACCAGTGACCAGATGAGAAAGATTTTTTTTTTGTTTGATTTTGTGAAAAAAATTTAGATCGTTCCCTAGGACAACTGCAGATCGCAGAAAAAAAAATCATCATGATCAGTGTAAGATTAGATTAACTTACACTAAGGAAAAAATCTGGAAAAAAAGCTAACTAAATTTTAGAAATTTATATTACATGAAAAACTTTTATATTTTAACAAACATTTATCATTTTAACAAAGGTTTATTTGTACACAAAAAAATTTAACTGTTTCTCCAAGAAAAACAAGTGAAATTTTCGAACATCAAATTTTCAAAACACAGCTTTCGTTATTTATCGCAAAAAATCTCATTTGAACATCGCCACAACTGGCATGTTTTGGCTTTTAGTAAACATAATTTACAAGACATGAGTTTTTGTTATCAACATTGGCCCACTGAATCAGGATATTATGAACTCGTTGCAAACATATTTTAACGATTTGAAAAATATACTCGTTACTATAAATATCATTGCTGGTATAATATGGCGCATGTTTATATTATTATATCAATAAATATCTTGCATTTTCACGTCATTATGTTCATTTGCCAGCAATGTTTTATAAAAAGCTGCTATTTTTAACACTCTCGCAATTATGTTTTTGTTTGTTAAAAAATAAATTATTTTGTAATTGTGAAATACTTTTATTTAAACTTTTCTGGTGTGAAATATTGGTTAAACTTATTTCTTTGCTCCGTATTGGAGATGTTAAAAATATTGGTTTAAGAAGTCCAATACGGACCAAAAGCTTTAATAAATGATTATTAATAATACATTTATATATTTTTTACATTATCTCCAAACCGAAGATTTCATCTTTGGGGATGCTGTGGGGAGGGAATTTTCGGAAAAGGAAGGGGAGGAAGTTCTGAGAAGGATAAAGGTATGACGCGGTTTGATCTAGGGGACAACGTATTTCGGAACGAAAGTTTGAATGCATCCCTCCCAACTCTGTGTTCGAGAGTCCGACTCGAGAGATCAAAAAATCACCTTCAATCGGTCTCTCCCGATCCGGCTTATCACGCAGTGTGTGAGCAGATGTATCCGCCGCCAAGACCTAGACAAACCTCACCCAACGAAACTGGGCACTCTATCCACCAAACATAGTAAACTACTTGGGGTGCCTCATGGCAGGGGTGTTAGTTAACCATTAAATGGTTCCTGGGGCAGCCTCCCAAATTGGTTCCGATGATGAATTTATATTGGCTTTTATGCAGTATTGATTTTTTTACATAACTCCACACAAGAGACCCGGAGGAAAATAATTTCCCTCAGGGCCTATGTCATCTATGCAGATCCTGGTTGGTCTTTTTGAGAAGAGGAAGGAGTGAACATGGGTCTTGAAGAGACTGTTCTCATTTAACAAATGTCAACCGTGTACTTGTGTAATATGTTAGGCGCGCGTTTGGCGTGCTTCTCATCTACGCACCGGAGCCGAGGGGATCAATGATGCTAGTTCCTCGGATTATCTTTCATTAAAATACCGGTAGAACAAGGACAGCATTCCCACCCGACGCCTGTGCTCTAAAAATTGCACTCCGTTTGTTAAAACGGCATAATCTATCAAACGGACCACCCTTTTCTGTACAGAGTTTTTTTTCAAGTATTGTGGGGCTTCAGACCAGAAGTAGCTGCCAAATTCAACAGTGAAAACCTACTTACAAGATATTTTTGAGAAGACATAGCAAAAAATATTGGAAAACCCTTATAATTGAATAAAATTCTTCGCCACCACCCCCCTCCCTCCCATACGCAATGTTTATAACTAAATTAACTAGTATACATTAAGAAACAATTCTATCAGCCTGATTACGGTCACAAATAAATTAAGTAACTATAAGTTTTATATTTGTTTCAATATACGAGTATTCAGCACAGATATAAATAATACTGTCACATAAAATACTACATTATAAAATTGACTGTCTTGAATAGCTTCAACTAATCAACATCTTTGTACCCAAAATATCTTATCGACATTTATTACCTGTTTGCTCAACACCAAGGATTATCAAAATTTCCCGATTCTGTAATAAATATTTTAATTTGGGTGATAATTTCATTTCAGACATATTTCATCTTAAAAATAATCAATAAAAATGCTTTTTTCCCAAATTTATTTTTTGGGGTTATGCCGTGTTGCGCTATTTCCTTCTTTAGCCAAACGTTCGCTAAAGAAGGAGGTAGCGCAATAAAAAAGAAAGCGCGTAGACAAATAAAAAATTAAAAAAATTAAAATATATTAATGCCATGAAAATCTTATCGTATCAGTATAAATGTTGTTTATTTCAAAAGTTGTATTTATCTAGACACAAATAAACTAAATTACTTTTAACAGATAAAATACTCGTGTACTTTTTAATATTTTTGTTATATTGAATATCTATTTACGTGAGGATTGTTTTTTTTAATTTTTTTTTAATACAGTGAATACCTCACGAGAGTTCCAACTGCTCCCGTCTGGAGCCAGTGAGACTATGGCATCCCCAATTGGGGTATGTTATGCGGCTGAAGGTATGTGGGGAAGGGAAGGAGACGAGGAAGAGGAAGGTGGGGAGGTACTTGGCTATACAGATCTAGTCACTAAACACGGCTAAAGCTATTTCAATTCTGAATGGTGGTCTTACACCAGGGAGATACTAAGAGTATCTTCCACTCTGGAACGTGCTGAAAATATTATTTTAAATAATTAATTGTGAAATATCACAAATCAATTAAATAAAATTTATTTGCGCACGTCGGGTTCGAACCCGCGACCTTCGGAATGGAAGTCCAACGCCCTACCGCTGGACTATTTGCATTTTTACCTATGCATTATATTTAATGCTTTTGTTGCTACTTAAAAAAATATATTTTGTTGTTTTCTTTATTGTTTTAATTATTTACAATAACAGTGATAGAAACAATTTATAACTTAGAATGTTAAGGCCCATTAGGGCGTGTAATAAAAAAATAAAAATTATGTTTTGTAGATTTTATTTTTAAATGTAGACAAAATAATATTTGAAAATATATGATAACGTTTCTGCTGTGTTAAAATGTCGTAAAATTTTTATCTTATCTTATAAAGGTAAAAAAAAGACTTTATTCAAGTCAAGTCAAGGCGTTACTAAAAGAACCTTCCACTCCAGTAAAAAATATTTCCTTTGTTGAAATTTATAACCACGATAATTCTTTCAAAATGAAAAATCTGGGTTTTCTTCCATTCATCATATTATTACCATTGTCCGATTGAAATGAGGCATAATATTTTAATGGCAAGAACAGAACCTAAAAAGCATTCCTAACATTTTACTACCCTTAGTACACTGAAAAGAAAATACCTAGAAGTGATAAACCTGCAGCGATTAAATTAATTCCTAATATAACTCCCAAATTACACGGTAGCATAAAATGGTAAACTTTCAAATGTACAGAGAAACCTGGGTGTTCTGTCTTTTTAAATCTGATTACACTATATATATATATATATATATATATATATATATATATTATTTTATTTTATTTATTTGCATAACTGTTCCCGTCTAGAGGAGAAAGACTTTGGCATCCCCAATCGGGGGTGTTGTGCGGCTGAAGATAGTGAGGAAGGGAAGGAGATGGGGAAGAGGAAGGTGGGGAAGCAGCTAGCTATTCAGATCTGGTCATCAAGCACGGCTAAAGCCATTTCATGCAACGTTTCAATTCTGAATAGTGGTCTTACACCAGGGCTTTACATACATCATATCCGACCTCCGTGGTTGAGAGGCAAGACTCTCGACTAGCAGTCCGATAGCGGGTTTAAATCTAATTTATTAAATAAAAAAATCAGTTTGTAATACACCACTTTTTAAATTTGAATTAATAAATGTAAGCCGACCGGAGCTTCGTCACAAAGACGAAGCTTGAGGTAAGCGAAACCGGTTGGCTGACATTTGTTTATTGAAAATATAATGGAAATGTTACAACGTGTGTATTTTCATTTAATATATAAAACCACACCCCTAAGCATTTGCTTACATCGAAAATAAAATTTTTTTTTTTTTTTTTTTCATAATTTATTCGTTTAATAGTGAACATTATGTTTGCGGCACGTTTAAGAGTGGATAATACTCTCAGTATCACCCTGGTGTAATACCACCATTTAAAATTGAATCGGAGCTTGAAACGGCTTTAGCTGTCTTTGGTAGCCAGATCTAAATAACCTACTGACATCTGAATATCTACCTTCAGCATCACGACACAACCCAATTGAGGATGATTTAGTCTCACAGATGGTTGAGAGCAGTTGCGACTGTGTACAGTATTCACATTAAAAAAAAAACAATAATTCTGACCGTAATAGTCATTTGGTGAAATATATTTATAACACTACGCGATCCAACTGGTCAAATTTCAACAGATGTAAGGAATAATTTATTTTTGGTGAAACGCCCATAAGACAATTCTTCCAGTTTATCTCATCAGTGCTCGGGCAAGTGTCACTTTAGGAAACCCTAGTTTATTTAATTCGCTAACTTTTATTCCATTTTCACCACCTCGGAGAAATATAATTCAAAGGAAAAGATAATTCCTGTCATTTTCTTGAAGTTTATTTTCTCCGTGATTGTTTTTAACCCTGCGTCATAGGTGATGGGTCAAAATGACCCGCCATGTTTTAAATTGCTTCTAGTTTTATAACTATGTCTTATTTTATATATATCAGCATGCGATGTTGCCGCTCTTTTTAGTAACTGGAGACGTTGACTTTCTTTAAACGTTTTTAATGAGAAATCATTCAGACGGCGATCGATACGTGCCGAAAGCTGAAAAGGTGAATATGACCCTTCCCCGTTGTCCCCTTTTTACACCGACAGCATTCATAATGATGATTCGAATTAATTTTGTGGTATTTTTTCCAAAGATTAATAGTGCCATTTAAATTAAAAGAATGATAAAAAGTGTTCAGTATGATTAAGCTAGAGGAAGCTAATTTTTTAAACTTTTATGAAGGGCTATGTTTATTGGTTAAAAAAAAAATTTTAAATAAATATTTATATTTATAACTAACTAACTAACTAACTAACTAACCATCACGCACGTCCTCGGCTTCTTCTACCGTTCACATTCGCGTCATAAATTCTCTTTACACTCCTTTCTTCATTCATTCGCTCAACATGCAAAAACCATCTAAGCGTCCCTTTCTTAATCTTACTTACTACGCTCACATCAGCCTTGCATTCTTTTCGGATCTTCACATTCCTCGCACGATCATACATGGTTTTACCACACATACGCCTCAGGGATCTCATTTCTACAGCATTCAGTCTTTTTCTTAGTTCATATATATATACATATATATATATATATATAGCTGACCCGCCCACGCGTTGCTGTGGCTAAAGAAACATAACTCCATCTACCTGATGGTTAATAAATTAACACACACCGCCATCTGTCAGAAACGTATGGAACTTTTTTTTATAGAGAATACCTCACAAGAGTCTTAACTGCTCCCGTCTGGAGCCAGTGAAACTATGGCATTCCCAATTGGGGTATGTTGTGAGGCTCAAGGTAAGTGGGGAAGGGAAGGAGATGGGGAAGAGGAAGGTGGGGAAGTGGGGGAAGGTGGGGAAGGAACTTACAAATAATTTCAAATAATTTTCCCATAAAAAAACATTTAATTCGCAATAATAAATATTGAAGCCAATAATCGAGATAAAAACTATCCTATCTTTTAAGTTGGACCAAATTATATAATAATATTGTGACGCGAGATTTTTATATACAAAGATATGTGTCGACGTAATGTCACGTTTTAATTCCTTTATAAAGTGCAATATTGCTACAAGCAAAAAAGATAAATATAATGAAATACGTGGTGTTTAATTAGTGGGTCATAATGACTTAACCTCCACGCCCTTGTTGCAAATTTCCACCCCCATGACGGCGGGTTAAGGGTTTATCTAGAATTCCAACTAAAAATATTTCAGTCAGTCCCATTTTTAGTAAAACTGGGAGAAACAAAACTTAAGGAACAGAACTTTAAGTCTAGATCTGTCCAGAATTCTTCCTATATTTAAGTGCTAGAGAGTTGTGACATTTATGTGGGTAGAAAATTTCACAACTGTTGACATTTATATTAGATTCTACCGATACAATTTTACGTAACCTATGGAATCATATTATTTTTTACAACCACAGTGTATTTTTTATTGGTATTTAGGTAACCATTATTTTTGTCTGTTTATAGCGACGTTTACTGACAAAATCATCAAAAGGAAAATTATTTATCTGTGTACACACAAAATTTTAAAACTATCTTAGAACCACTCCTCAATGGGGTAGGAATGTACAGGTTGTAACAGTACGTACTTGGAGGATTTTAACCAGCGATTACTGAACACATTTTAAGAAAAAAATGTAGTTGTCCGGTGATATTTTTTTCAATTAAAAACCATTAAAAAATTCAATCAAATACCGCAAATAAGTACCTAGTTGGGTGCAGCCAGCACGGTATACGTGCGTCTCCAGCAGCCCGGTAAGAGAGGAGAGAAAATGCGTATCACGTGACCCCGTCGCCTCGCGTAGCAGTGTGATCTGTGGCAACGTGTGATGCGTATTTTTTTTGTTTTAAACAAAAAAAATATCCGGACAGTAAAATGACATCTACGTTTTTTTACGTAGATGTTCATATATGTATCCCGTATAACATGACGAATGCTACTCAACTTTGTTGTTTTTCCATGCTTCATAAATCTCATATTATTGTCATCATTGTTCTACTCAAGTACGATGACTATTCGACGTCTACTACTTTTCACACTTCTTAGCTATTTAAATTCAAGCATTTGTCATTAAGCATTTCACCAATTTGCAAATTTTCATATTGGTGAAACAATATGACAAGTGCTTGAATATAAATGGCAACTAAATCGTGGAAAAATTCTGTTTGTAGTTTTAGGAGACGCGAAATAAGATATTCTTATATATTTGATGAACGGAAAGATATAATAATTAATAGAGAGCCATACTTTAGAGGTTCTTTCATCAGCTATTTCATTCCTACACACATATTTTTGGAATTGCTATCCTATTCATACGCATTTTTGGATAAGTTTGAACGACGTGATGTGACGTGTATTTTTTAAAATATCATTCGAATGTATGTGGGTTTTTATAAGGTTACTTTCCAAACAGCAGCATTCAGTAGAGTAAACATAATTTCACCAAACTTTTTATTTATTTTACTAGCGCATTTTTTTATACAATCCTCCTCCCTCTATCCAATGTCCGCTCTACACGTTCGGATTAAATCACTTTTCGAATCGAAGAAGTCACGATTACAATTGCATGGCAAAAGTCGATGGTCTGAATTTCAAAATTAAAACTTAGAATATTTCAATCAAAACTTTTTACACAGTGATTTGTGACAAAACTTTTTCAATCAACCAACCTCGATCGACCTCAAGCATATCAGAAGCTTACGTATATATTAGATGATTGATCATTATAATAGAGTTGAAAATTATTCATTTTTAGTTGGTGAACCACGTTTTTTATTTGAACTTCAAATAACCTACTATTCTGGTAAAAAATACTGGCAAAACTTTTTCTTTACTTAGCGAATAGCGTAATCGAGATATATATACATCAAAATCGGTCCCATGACAGTTAATCCTCCGTTAGTTGCCCCCCGGTATATATCCAATATGCAATCGGTTAAGAGTGATTGACCAGCGGCTGAGAATAACAGTTCAAAAATGCTTACAACTGTACAGGGAGGTTCCAATGAGAAAGATCGATTATTCCTCGTATCAAATTTTTTAAATTAAAAATTTAATTTCTAATTATTTCATTAAAAACTTGCTTTCATATATACCTACATTCAAGTAAGCAATAAAAATGCTCCTAACGCTTGATGATAAATTATTAAATATCGTGTACTTCTTGTAAATATTTTTTGATCATAAGTATTTATGATTTTTCAATAATGTCTAAACAAAATAAGTGTGTAATTATTTATGCAATATTTTATTTTGTAAGACCTTAAATAAATAGAAAAACTGAGGTATTTTTGCCACAAAACACGTTGTCAGATTTTGTTTAATGATTTTAATTTAACTAAAATTAAAACTGTGTTGACTAGATTATGTATTGATTTATTTTGTTGTATAATTATATGATTTGAAATTTATGTTGTTTAATAGAATCTATCGTTTTAAAATTGATAAAATCTGCCAACGACCAACGGTATAACCTTAGTATCTTAAAAATTCACTTAGTATTTCAAAATTTTAAAACTGCGTGTACTACATAAAATAACAATCTTTCAAAATAAATTTATGCTTTTTTGTAAAAAAAGAGTCAATACGTCTAGAATTTGATTTAAACGGGAATAATATCTGGTATTCTCTGGTAATACCCCCTTTAGGCAAACTACGGTATACCTACTTACCTAAAATATAACAAAGTTTTCCGGATTTAATATAATTAAGGGTGCAGAAAAGAGATATCGCCGAATAACAAATGTATAACATTTATTTCCATTAAGTGGCTAGACTTTGAACCAGACGCGGAACACCCGCGTCTGTCATTCTGTCCCGATCATAATAAGCTCACGCACACTTACAATACATGCGAATGCGAAATGTGCGAATGAGACAACGCTCAAATTTACCTACAGAAATCGCTCGAAAAGGGGTTTATGGAGAATACACTTTTCTACACCGAAACTTTCACGAAATTGAAAATTTATAAAATATATATTTTTTAGAAAGAAGAAGCTACGTCGATAGCTTGTTATAATTTTATAATTCTTTATGAGAGTTGAGTTAGAGGCACTTTTTCCTTAAATAATATTTTTTGATAAATCGTACATGTTTGACAGTGAATGTTTACGTTGTATTTGGTGCAATTTTCGATGTAAAAAAGTGTTTTTTCCCGGGCGTCCTTTTTGTATGGGCCGAAAAGCGAAGTCTATCATCTTAAGTGAATCAAGAATAAAACAACTACTCTATATACTGTATAAACCAGCGTATAAGAACCAAAAATCGACACCGTAAATAAATTCATTTGATATACTTACCAATTTATGATTAAATATTTTTTATTTATTTTTGAGGTGTTATGCTATGTTGCATTACCTCCGTCTTTAATCAATGTTTCGGACAATTTTACAGTGTCCATCATCAGGGCAGATGTGTTTCAGAAATGTTTCGGATAGATGGGGATTAGGGCAGATGTGGCCTGATTTTAACGTTGTTCGAAACGTTAGCTAAAGAAGGAAGTAGCGCAACACGGCATAACACCCAAAAATAAATAACTAAAATGCTTTTGGCTGTGAAAATCTTAAATCATATTATCTGTTATTAAAACTGTTTTTGAAGTAGATTTTGTGTTTGAAATTGATAAAATGTTTGAAAATGAAAAAATATAATTTTATAATAATTATGATTTAGGGGGGGTCAACCGTCGGTTCACTATCAAAATCATTGGTTATTTCAAAGATTTAAAATGTAGTACTCTTCTTCTTTTTGTACTTCATAAAAATTCTCCCGTTCTAATCCCGAATCCTAAAATTCTTGGGACTCTTGACACGTAGGTAAGAATCACATAGGTTGGGTTGGGTTAGGTTAGGTTAGGTTAGGTAGTTAATGAAGGAAAGTATTCAACACTTTACTTCCTTCCGCTTTTGTTTTATTTTAATTGCTTATTTTTCCACCAGTGCTTTAATCTCATATCTCTGTTTTTATCTAATTTCATTTACACAAGTTTCATAAATATCTTGAGCCATCTGCTCAATTTCTCTTTGTAAACACAATAATAATAATCATTCAACTAATGCTCGTGATTATTGACTTAATTTTCACCAGGCGAGTGTTGGGAACGTTTATTCAAACTGAAAACACTGCTGTGAATATCATAACGATATCAATAACGATTTCTTGTCTTTCTAGCGGTTTGGACATTTGCCAAGAAAAGCAGTACGGTCGTTCTGCAGAATGAAGTTACGCGGCAAAAACTAAAACAAAAGAAAATACGCGCACTTTCGTGGAGAGTGTTTATAATCAATCCTTGCAAAACTTGTACAGTATCATCTTCTTTTTGAGTTACTACTCCTTTATTATCCAGCTTCGCCGGAAATTCAGAACTATTCTATCTTAATCAAATGAAGAATATGTCAAACTTTTTGATATTTGGAAAGAAAGTTTAAAAGTCGTTAAGCTTTATCGCTGAATTCTGTGTGCTGAAAATAGTTGCGTTTTTAAATTCTGGACAAAAAATGGCTCGACTCTTTTGTGATATCTCAATGTTTGAAAGACAAACAATGAAGGTTTGGTTATTAACATAAACAGACTATTTGATATACACATCATTTTTTGTAAAACCAGCTTAAGAGCGATTGACCAGCGGCTGAGAATAAAACTTTAAAAATGGTTGCAACTGTACAGGAAGGTTCCAATGAGAAAATTCGATTATTCCCCGTATCAAACTTTTTAAATTATAAATTTAATATCGATTTATTTCATTCAAAACTTGCTTTAATACATACCTACATTCAAGTAAGCAATAAAAATGCTGAAAACACACGATGATAAATTATTAAATATCGTGTACTTCTTGTAAGTATTTTTTGATCAAAAGTATTTATGTTTTTTCAATAATGTGTAAACAAAATAAGTATGTAAAAAAAATTGAAATATTTTAGTTTGTAAGACTTAAAATAAATAGAAAACTGAGGTATTTTCGTCACAAAACACGTTCTCAGATTTATTTTTTAATGATTTTAATTTAACTAAAATTAAAATTAAAATTCTGAAAACTGTGTTGACTAGATTATGTATTGATTTATTTTGTTGTATGGTTATATGATTTGAAATTTGTGTTGTTTAATAGAATCTATCGTTTGAAAATTGAACAAATCTGCCAACGACCAACGGTATAACCTCAGTATATTAAAAATACACTTAGTTTTTCAAAATTTTAAAACTCCGTGTCCCACATACAATAAGAATCTTTCAAAATCAATTCATGTTTATTTTTTTTTATACGTCTAGTATTTGATTTAAAAATGACTAATTTCCGGTATTCTCTGGTGATACCCTCTTAATGTATTATTGCTATTGCGGTTTTTTACCTTTCTTTATCCGGAGAATATTAACTAAGATAAAATACAAAATACTTACAGATTAAACAACAATTTAGGTACCGGAGTGGGAGGTTAACAAATGGAAGGGGTAGTTAAGAGGATTACAGAGAGATTAGAGCGGTTTACTTGAAATATGTCTAAAAGAAGACTACAAGATAAATTTAGTTAGTTATTCAATATACTAGAATTTTTATTAAAGTATTTTCTGATTTCAAGTGCTTTTAAGTTTTCAATTTTGTTGCCTTATTATTACGGTGGGAGTTTGATCCTCTGTGACCTTATTAAGGTGATTCAATAGTCTTATTAGCCAAACATTTGAAATCTGATTCCCGCCTCCTTTTTAAAAAATACAAATATAAATAAATATATAAATACTTGAGAAGACTTATGGCAAGGTTGCGAAAGGAATTAGGGTTTTTTTTATATGTATAATTTGTAAAGGCCTGTAAAAAAATGAACTCTTTTCTTACTTTTTCGTTGTTTGTTTTTGGGGTGTTATGCCGTGTTGTGCTACCTCCTTCTTTAGCCGACGTTTCGGACAGCGTTGCAGTGTCCATCATCAGGGCAGATCTGCCTTAAAATGCTTTTGGCCGTGAAAATCTAAAAACGTATCTCTTTTCTTACTCATTGTTTATTATAAAAACAATGAAATTTAAGATATATTTTTTCCAGACTTATAAAAAACTCATTATTTCCAAATCTTCTTACCAAAATTATAAACGCGAAAGTTTGTATGGATGTATGAGTGTTTGTTACTCATTCACCCAAATTTACTGAACGGATTTTAATGAAACTTTACAATAATATAGCTCATAGATCAGAACAACATATAGGCCAAAATATATAAAGCTAGCTATTTATTTTCAATATATTGAAAATGATAATTATTGTTTAATAGAAAATAACAATATTTGAGAATGACATTTTGCAAAACAATGATTGTTAAATCAAAATTCTATTTTAGAAAATATTTAAATTAGTGAATTTATTTGAAGTACTCGCCTAATGAATCGCCCAAGATTTGTTCTACTCGCATTATTTAATTGAAGCTTCTATAATATTTATAAGCAATCAATTTTTTAAACCAAAAACACGTGATTTTGTACGATTTTGCATTATTTCGCATGGTTTCATCTTAAAAGCATCTGTGATAAATAAATATTATAATTTTTTTACAAATATTGGCAGGTTTTTGGAAATTTTTTGTTTATTTCAAAGCCCCTTTTCCATTTTTTCAAGAATCATGTTTGTAGGAAATACTTGCCAGCCAGTGTTTTTTTTTCAATTTTATAGTGCCATAATACTTTTTTGATTTACCCCTCAACCACGTCGGCCGTCAACGGCCAGGCTGACGTGATTTTAGCGAATAGTGCCTGAATCAATATTTACTGGAATTGCACATGGATGAAATTACACGTGGAGAGAATTCCACCCCCTAAGAGGAAGCCAAAAGCCAAAAATGTATGTGCCTTATATCACCACCAATATAAGTACAGGCATAAAAATAGCATGCCAAATTGAGACTAGTGGTTTATATGTATTTTGTGAATAATTTTATAAGAATGAGATATTTTAGTAGTTTACGCTAGTTTATATTTATATTTAATTAACAAATGTATTGTAATTTTACTGAATGGATACGGTAGAAAATGCTGCATTTTATCCAAAACATATTATTATTTTTATTTTTTCAACTTTTTAACTTAAAGAGTTAAATCTCAAATTATAAATTATAATGAAGATAAGGTCAATAGATGTCGCATATTAATAAAAAGTGATAAAATTTATCCTGACACTATCTAGAGGGCATTTAGTTCGAGTTGAATCTTGCAATCATACATAAAGATAGCAGCCAATAAAAATATGCGTTAAGAAAAATGAAAAATAATGTTGGTGGTTCTCAGTCGAAGTATGATACAGTTAAAAATGACCCAATCGGATAGGGATACGTTGGTGCAGTGGATAGCGCGTTGGCCCGGATTGCCAGAGGTCCTGGGTTCGAATCCCAGATGTATCCGTATATTTTTCTGATTTTTCTGTTTCGGATTTTCGATTGACTTTCGCTAATATTATTTTCATTAATTAAAATATTATATTATTTTTTTATTTATAATGTAAATTGATTCGCAGTAAAGAATAATCAGTAATTGTGATTCGGCAGTAACAATTAAACTACACAAACCAGAATTATTATTCATATAAAAAAGCGTTTTATTCATTTAAAATTTTAGATATAGATAAAATACACATAGAAAGAAAAAAACACAAGAGATAATAAATATTTATTTGGCTTGGTTCGTTGTTCAGCTCAGTCTAAACGTGGCCATTTGAGTAATGAAAAATCCCACGTTCAATGGAATGAAGAATATACTATATTGTTCCACCCAAACGTAAAAAGCGTTAAAAACCATTAAAGCCAGACGGACGTATAACGTGCAATGCAGAAAACCCGGGGTTCAAATAGAGAGGGACTTTGTTCCAATTAAATGTGCATTCTCTTCAATTGCACCGTCGTAATTTTTAATATGTTGGAGCCATTGTTGGAGTTCGGAAGTTGCAAAATGAATTGTTTAAATTATTTTATAATATTTTCACAGATTCAATACCCAAATTTAAAAGGAGCATCAAGTCAATGAATATACTGTTTAACGCGCATACATATTATCTCTTCACAGATCACCATTTCTCCCACCTACAAATGTATGCACCTACACACTACGCACATCACCCGGTAAATTCTAAATATACATACCACAAATAAGACATTACGAAAAAACACATCATGGGTACCCACCATAAAATAATATAACTTAATATCTGTAAATTTGTTTTATCTCTGTAAGCAATGTTATATTTGTTTCCATAATATAAAATAAATAAATATGCAATGCGGTGAATTAAGAAAGGTTTTTTTTGTTGGTTCCTTTTTTTTTTTTTTTACATTAACTCCACACAGGAGGCCCTGAGGAAAATAATTTCCCTCAGGGCCTATGTCATCTTTGAAGATGCTGTGAGGAGGGTCTTTTTGAGGAGAGGAAGGAGTGAACGTGGGTCTTGAAGAGACCCATGTTATAGGAAGGAGGAAACACAGAGGCCGGCAAATCGTTCCACAGCCGAGCTGTTGAACACAAAACGAGTCGTAGAAGCGTCCCGTTCTCGTGTGACAAATGTCAACTGTGTACATATGTTGGGCGCGCGTTTGGCGTGTTTCCCGATTATGCACCGGTGCCGAGGGGATCAATGACGCTAGCTCCTCGGAGCATCTTCCATTGAAATACCGGTAGAACAAGGTAATCTGCTAATCACGGAGCAAAAAAAAAATGAAAATAAAATAATTTTAAGAAAATTTAAGTTTATGTTAATTCTAAAGTTGAAAGTGAATCCTGTTCTTTAAAAACCAAACTATTAATCTAACATTTGGGTCTTATTTTGCCGAAATGTGTCGATTATCAGTGGCTACCACCAATTGAAGTAAAACATGCCTTCAATTGATATGCTTGGTTTAACTCTAAGTGACCACCTCAAGCACGGGGACTCCATCGAAGGCAGAGTCAAGTTAGCCTCTCAGAAGCTGGGCGTACTTGTACATTGTACAGGTCCTCCAGATAGTTTAATGGTACACAACTGTTAACCCCGTAAAAATTGCAAGTGCGCCCCACTGTCGAATTTGCCAATCACTCCTGATCTAGAGCCCCAAGGTACTTGAAGAAAACCCTTGACTCTACAAATATATACTATCTTAACAAACGGACTGAAATCTTTAGAGCACCTGCGCCGGGTAGGAATGCTGTCATTGTTCTGCCAGTATTTCAATGGAAACTGCTCCAAGGAATTAAGCGCATTGATCTCTTTGACACCATTTATATACGATTGACATTTGTCACATCTGAACAAGTCATTTCTACGACTCGTTCTTGAGTTAAAAAATTCGGTTGTGGAACAATTTTCCGACTTTTGTATTCCTCCCTTTACAACATGAGTCTCTTCAATACCCATATTCACATTTTCCTCTACTCAAAAAGATCTTCCACACAGTTGACACAGGCCCCGAGAGAAATTATTATTAGGCTTCACGAAGGTAAAGTATAAAAAAATTGTCACTACTTTAAACCTGCGTGAAATAGAAGCATTAACCACTGGAGCGACAGAGCAATTAAAATATTTTTTCTTGGATTGCTAAAGGAAATTTTTCCGCCCACATTAAAAAAATCATACCTCCGAATTTAAATATATAGAGACATACAAACTGATTATAGTTCTATGTAGCCAATCAATTCCCCTATCTTTTGTCTATTATCACATATTAGTAGGATTTATAAAAAATATATAATTAAATCTTTAACCTTAAAACATTTTAAAGAATCTAGAAAATATTTATTTTGTTATATTTTGAATGTACAATATATAATATGATCGTTTTAATTTTTTTTTTTTTTGAAAATTTGCCACATTTTGGCAAGAAAGCAATCCGAGGTTTTGGAAATAGTGCCATAATGTGGCAAAAAGCGCTCGAGTGGTTAATCAACTCTCAATAGAAATGTAATTTATTTACTGCCGATAACTAATTATTAATTCATTAACGGCACGCCCTTGGTTTCTTAATCTTTTTACTCCCCTAACTAATAAAGCACTTCTCATTTTCAACTCTGTTAAACTTAATACTTGTTAAAAGCTTGTTAATTAAAACGAAAAGAATAGTTTTGCTCACGTAGGAAAGGGAGAAAAATCTTAATGCCTAGTAATAATTCTTCCGAGATAAATTTATATATTCTTCATGTTTTACCGAACTTTGTTTCGCGTCCTAATCTTCAAAGTGAAATATAATATTATGCCTACCTTTCGAAAGAAAACACACCTATGTGACCCAGGCAGAGGACCATTGAAACTATAAACAACAAATGGCAAAAGTATAATCATTATTTTTTGTGCCTCAAGGTTAAGTACTACCAAGCAATGCCAAAGCCTTTTGGTTTAAAATATAAACTCCATTGTTTACATGAACATTCATGGATGCGCAGCAAGCACCAGATGCCGCACGGAGAAAAATGGTGTATTAAAATACGATCATTTTATTCGTAAAAACGGTTAAAAACCGGATTGAAGTTCTTACGAACAAATTAACAGGGTTTCAAGTTTTTATGTTTATTGGCGGGAACACGTTCGAATAATTAGTTGGTATACGCAATTTCGTACGTATACCAACAAATTATTCTTACATTTTCCCGCCAATAAACATTGAAACCCTGTTAATTTGATCGTAAGTACTTCAGTCCCGTTTTTAACCGTTTTACGAATAAAATGATCGTTTTTTCGAATAACATTTTTCTCCGTGCATACACACAAGCCCCGCTTATTTTTGGAGGCACATCAAATACATATATTTTATAATTAATCACTGTAAAAAATATACATTTTAAATTTATGTATCCTTTGGTACCCAATAAAAAATTAAAAAAAAAAAAGATATTTTGCTCACTTTTATGTTATTCTCCAAAATACAATGGTCAATCATTTGAGAGCCCGTCAGTCCGGGTCCTGTCTGTCGAGTCCGTTGAGAGTCTGTATTACACTTATCTTCACTTAAATTTAAAACGACCTTTTCGAAGATTCTTGCAATTATTGTGACAAGAGATATGGGCCTGTAATTAACAGATGATATCAGGTTCTATTGGCGGCTTTTTGGGATGGGTATTAGTATTGTTTTGGACAGTTCTCTCTTTTAATGACAATAAAAGTTGGTAGGTGTATATTTTGTGAATAACAAATTTTAATTCTGTATTTTAACACAATAACACCCATTTAAAAGTATTCAACGAGTATCATTCTTCTAATTGCTGATTTATAAAGCTCTTCAAAATAGTACCTATATCTCGGAACCTCCAAAACGTACGTTTTCCGACAAATGATTTCCCGATTTCAAATCCTCTATCTGTTATCCCATTTCACTACCCATACTGCAAGTTATTTGCTCTAGGGATATTCTTTGTTCCGTACGCCAAATCTTCTGGGTCCTACAATGTATGTTTTTGTATTCCATTTCTTGAAATCCAGTGTTCCATAGATATAACGTTTAGCTTTTGCCTGATGATTTTCACTTATATTTCTACTATTGAACAATTTGATTGCACAGCGTTGTGTATTGAATAAAAAAACAATCATTGCAATATGCCCCTTATTGACATGCTTGGTGTAAATCTTAGTGATGAGCTCAGGCAGGGAGGCTTAATCGAAGCCAGAGTCAAGTTAGCCTCTTAAAAGGTGGACTGAACATTTATTAAATTTGGCAACTAACTCTCTGATCTAAAACCCCTAAAATACTTTACCCCTATAATATAAAATCATTGACTCTATCTTAAAAAACGCATTTTAATATTTAGAGTACAGGCGTGAGAATGATGTCCTTGTTGTGCCAGAATATAAATGGAAGATGCTCCGAGGAACTGAAGTCGTTGATGTCTTTGGCACTGGAACATAGTCGGAAAACACGCCATTAACATCAGCCGACTATAACCGTTGCAGTAATTCCTTTCTTTTATCATTTTAATATTCTGTTTCATTAAATATGTTCATGCACATAAATATTTTGCTTCTTCAAATAAACCTACAATGCACATTTTTGTTATTCAAAATGATAATAAAATTTTGGTGCATCTCAGGCATTTGTAGACAGACGTTGGTATTGTTGAATTTTTCATAAAACAAAGAATGCTTTCTTTTTAATAAAAACTATATCATTTTTCAATATTCATATATAATATTTAATAGGGATTAACCCAACTACGTTGGGTTAATCCCTATTAAATAAAACACTTATGTTTTATTTTTATTTATTATTTCTATTTTCTTTTTATGGTTTCTAACAAACCAACTGACAAATTTATAATAATACTAGCTGACCCACCCACGCGTTGTTGTGGCTAACGAAAGACAACGCCATCTACTATATAGTTACCTAACCTAGATAACCAGGTGTTGTGTCAATAAATTAACTCACACCGCCATCTGTCAGAAATGTATGGAGCTTACAAATAATTTCAAATAATTCTCCCATAAAAAACATTTAATTCGCAATAATAAATATTGATGTCAATAATTGAGATAAAAACTATCCCATATTTTAAGTTGAACCAAAATACACACAGTAATCCAAATTTCATCAAAATCGGTTAAGTATTTTTGGAGTTTACCTCGAACGAACATTGTGACTCGAAATTTTTATATATAAAGATGAACAAAAATGAACATTGACTTGACAATCTAATTGACAGTAGACAATTCAAAATTAAAGGGAACATTTCTTTTACACATATATAAATTCCAATATGAATAATGGATCAAAAGCAATGTTTTTATAGCATATTTACACAGACTTTTTAGAAATCAGATGTAGATTGTTATTATTTTCCTCATATTTTGAACGTCAAGGATGCAAAATATCATCAAGAAGAATCAACATTCTTCTTGATGATATTTTGATGATATTAAGTGGTGGAAAAAGATCTAGACGGTGACTTTTCTCCTGTTTTGAGGTATAAAAGATTTCATTAACCTCTGGATAAATTTGTTTTTAAAAACAACCCCACAATCCACACCGGGACAATCTTATTTATATTATAGATTGATTTTTTCGGTGTTTCCTTTTCTGTCAATACAAATTATTTAAGTTACGAGAAAACCTATAAAGCACAGCTTAGGAAGCTCTCTGGGGCTATATTTCACGTAGAATAAGTTTTTACGTGGGAATGTTTCTACCCACATTTCATTTGTGTGAAGCACCTGACTGGAATCAGAATACTACTTTTCTTTCACGTTTCGAATTTCATGAGCGTAGGTAGAATTTTTATTTTGCTTTCACAAATATTGGTAAATATATTTTAAATAAGTTCTAATACTCTGGACAGCCAAGCGTGTCAATCTATCAAGTCTGGGAGAGAGTCGGTTTTACAATATTATTATTATTATTTATATATTTTTTGATTCCCTCCCTCTATTTATGTAAAACTTTTCTAGCATACTAAATTCGCACACATAACACACACGTCCACACGCACACACACACACACACACACACACACACACACACACACACACACACACACACACACAAACACACACACACACACACACACACACGCACACTCTCACACACTCACACACACAAACACTGTTCCCTCTCTTCTTCCATAATTTACTAACTTAATTTAGGTTTAATGTATAATATATATATAACGGCGACATGTCATTGGTACCTATTATTATATTATTTACTATAACTTTATAACTATTTTCTTCCATGTAATTATGTACTGTTTGTTTCTGCAAAATAAAATAAAATAAAATAAATAAATTACGTATCTTAACCACTCGAGCGATATCTACTCAATTTCGGGTTTTAGACACGTTGCTCACTGAAATCGAAGCTATAAAAGCTCGTGGAAATATCACCGATTCGTTAGACTGATCAAATATCACAGCGTTTGGAAAATCAGTGTCCTTGGCACTCCAAACAGCGCAGGACCGCGAGAAATGGATGAACGTTGTTCATCAGGTCAATTAGAAAGCTGGTCACGATCCTCAATAATGAGGCAAAGATTTAAGAATGAGATTTATTATTTAAAAATACTAAAAAGTCTAGAAAAAATCACTTAAACCGGATAATAAATGTATCTATATATATATATATAAGCTGCCTTTCCATTTTCCATACGTGTTTCACACGAATGGGTAATTGGTAAAGGGTATGTTTTTGAACATGTGCACGATTAGAGGGATATCAAAGGATACGTGATGAAAACACGTTATAAATAAAACGTATTATGTTGATTGCGATTGAGTCAGGTAACCGATTGGGGCATGGCAAGAAACTTTAACATTTTGGAAATGGATTAGATTTACCGTGATCTTTTGGATTAGTTTGGTCAGGATAGTAATATACCTATCTTGAGTATCTTTACTTAGGTAACAGCAGAAAAAAATAAGGAAAATCAGTACTTATTCTAAAGAGAAAATAAGAACATTAAATTTGTAGTAATCTACAATAAACAATTAATACGTTGGTTAGTGAGGCAATTGTCGAAATTGAAATGAACGATTCTTGAACTACGCTGTTCAAATGACGTGACCTAATCTTAATATATAAAACAATGTCGGGTTAGTTACACCATTTATAACTCAAGAACGGCTGAACCGATGTGTATGATCTTTGATTTGGTGGATTTGTCTCCGTCCCGATTAACAGAATAACTATTAAAACATGGGAAAAAATCACGGGAAAAATAATTATGAAGAAAATAATTTTTTTCATGTATTTTGTATGGAAGGGCTTTTCAAATAATGTGCGTTGGTCGACATAATTTGAATCAATTCGAACTGTCAATGGTGTAGTGTGCCGAACATTTCGTGCTCAGTCAACAGCTCAATTTAATTTTTTGAACAAAGTATTTATTTTAACTTTAAAAAAACTTAATTTATTTCAGGTAATAAATTAAACACAACATTTATTGATTCTGAGGAGGTACGAAGTTTGCCGGGTCAGCTAGTTATAAATGAAAGAAAGAACAAAGAAATTTGCTATTCCTGCACTTTCACTACATTTATATTTTTCGTTTACGAAATATAAGACAATGTTATTCTACGTACGTGTGTTTATAAATCACTTTTAATATCGTGTGTAATCAATTCGACTACAAAAACAATATTCGACTGTTACGTGTATTTACAAATAGGTAATCTCTTTTGTTTTCAAAGTCTTACGAATTTCCCAAGATATTTTTTCACGGAGTGTCAATACCTTGTCTTTAATTGAAATGAATTTTAGTAATTATTTAGCATTTTTAAATAATATGCTTGAAAATTCACCCATATTCTGTTTTACATATGTATAAAAAAAAAACATATATAACTTTTTTTTAAAACGAATTTGGGGATAATTTAGCAACCCTTTACTATGCCCGAGTCCTGAATTTTAATACAATACTTTTTATAACCCCAGAAGAGAGCACATTTCCGTGTTGTTTACGGGAAGTCAAAATTCTTTTTCATTTCGTGAACCACATTTCTGCGGAAGTTTGTTAGGCACTGGTTGTTCATTTTACTCTACTTGAAACGCATTTTCTTTTATTAAATAGTTAACACGGAATCTAATAGATGAGTTTTTTTTTTATAAGCCATTATGGTAAGTCAGTTTGAATAATATTTCCTTTTTAAAGAATGTTCTGGATCATGAATAATGAAATTTCTCTTCGTTTCGTGGAATCGCAACAAAGAAGAGAAATGTTCAGTACGATTATTTGAGAAAAAAACCGTTTCGCTTTAGTTATATCGAAATTCTCCGAAAACTCTTCTTGAGTATTTGGGCTTTCATGTTACTATTTATGATTATACTAAAAATGGGTGAATTTTATTGAGAAAACTAGCTCTCCATTTCTCACCCAAATATAATCGTATATCTCATTATTGTTATCACTACCTACCAACCTGAAAATTTTGTCAAATATTTTTGCTTTATTGAAAAATGTACTTCATATTATAATTAGAAAATATTTGTAAACTAGTCTGTCTCGACATAGGAGTTCCTAGTGAGACAGGCAAGGCCAAAAAAAAATGTAAACCTTATGATATAGATTCAATAAATAAATAAATAAATAAAAAAAATAAATAAATAAATAGGCACAAAGAGTTGATTAAATATTTGTTTTTTTTAGACTTGTCAGTGGCTTTGTTGAAAATGCGTCGGGTTCCCAGTTAGGCATCGAATGTTAGATGTATGTGCTGGCTTAGTCCTTCATCATGACATAGGCAACATTTTTTGCTAAGTGTGATGGTAATAGGTTATTTTCAATCATTGTTAGGTTATTAGTAAAGCGGCAATGTGTTTCTTTCTTTTTATTTATTTATTTATTCTGGGTTTTACAGATGTTCTCACTTGCGTGAGAACAATCCAGTTATAAAACTCAGTTAATGTACAATAACAAAAATCTACAATTACATACAATTAACTACAGATATATTAAATAAATCTACAATTACAATACTTACTTACTTTTGATAAATTTGGCTGCTTAAGGCAAGCGGAACAAGGGTAAACTGGAAGATTTTATGAATTAGAAATACAATAGAATAAAAGGAAGAACGTATGTTTCTTTAACAAAAAAAATAACATAATTTGTGTTTATTAAATGTGGTATTTTTTTTGAAAAATAAATTCAGTTTGTTTTTTTGGATGCTGAACGTAGATTCCTTTTATTATTTTTTTCTTACCTTTTTAACCCGAGTATTGTGTTTGCACATACAATCAACTGATATAAAAATTACTTTATGGATATAAAGAATTTTCTTTTTAAAATTAAATAAATTGATATTGGTATCTTTTTTGTTCGGAAAACTTCTCAGGACTGGACAAGTGTTTGAAGTATTTAAAATAAAAATATATTACAGGAAATAGGCAACCTTAAATTGAAACGACATTCAGCAAAGCGGAGAATTAAAAAAATATATTTCGTTTGAAAAACTCCAAAATGTGTTGTGAAAAAAAAGAATTTTCAGAAGCAATTTAAGAAAATAAGTAGGAAGGAAAGAAATTTATTGTGAGCATTGTCAATTTTATGAGAAAGGTTTGACGTATCAACAATACGTTTAGTTTGTGACGTGTTTTTATTTTTGACATGTGACCGGTGTTTGATGCCAAGGTTAAGGATTCAACCTCGACCTGATTGTTCAGAGATTTCGTATCCTTGAAGCACATCTATAATACCATTGCGACAAAGCCGGAGCTTATTGTTTGAGTTTCACCGTCCTTCAAACCACTCTCCAGCCAACTACGGAACCAACAAAATATTGTATTATACGTCTTAAGAGGAACGACTACGTGGCCTTTTTTTACACGAAACTTAAATTTGGCTTAAAAAACTTTAAAAATGCTTAACCAAACTGTTTTTTTTGTTTAATCAAATGATATGCCAAATATCTAGTATGGATTTATTTTTTATTTAATAAATTTTTTAAAGTTACAGTTTTTAACTTTTTTTTAACTACGTAATAAAGTAGTAAAGTTGTGGTAGTCTTAAATAATAAATATATGAACTAAAAATACGTTTTTATAGAAACAGATAATAAAAACTATGGTAATTTTATTATTAAACTATGGTATTTGTGCTACTTTTTTATTTATATTCTAAATAAAAAAAATTTAAGTTACTAGTTAATCCTTGACATGCGTTGCAAAGCCACTTGAATAAAGGTTTTCAGATGGTATTATTAAGGCAAATAACTTAGTTTACATCACTTTATTTATTTATACACAATCTACATGTTTCGTGAACAATGTTCACATCATCAGGATTAAATGTACACTAAAGTTAAAAATTAAATACAAATCACCCAAGGGACTTTGGGTTAGGAGGAAGAGGGAGAGGTAAGAGTGGGAGAAGTTTATTAGAATCAAAATTATTAATCTTTAATTGAGATTAAAGAAATAAAAAACAATGTTAATTACAAAGCAGACATAATTAATTTAATATTTTTTATTTTTTTAACGATAAACATTCCCGGGTTACGAATAATCCAACAACAAAAAAATCTCTTACTACCACCACACTACGCGGAAGATGTTGCTTGTGTTGTAATGAAGGACTTAGCCAGCCGAGGAATCGAACACGGAACGCCTGGGTGGGACCCAAACGCGATGCCTACTCAACCACTGACCGGTTAATAAACATTAATAAGAAACTTTTTATATACCCTCCTTTGAACATTTTCCCACTTAACCGGTCTTCCCCTTCCAATGACTTACCCCTCCCCATTCCCTTTACCCCTTCCTACAATAAGTGAACTTTATTTAATTTTTACCTTTAGGGTACATTTAATCCTGACGATATGAACATTGTTCACGAAACATGTAAATTATGTATAAATAGATAATTGATGTAAACAAAGTTATTTGTCTTAATAATGCCATCTGAAAACCTTTCAGAAGAAGCATTTTTCGAAAAATTAAGAAACAATTTATTTTTTCAAGTGGAATAGCAACGCATGCCGGGTATTACCCAGTAACATATATTTATTTTAATTTAGAACACAAATCCATACTAGATATTTGTAATATCTTTTAATTAAACGAAGAATTTTTCAGCTCAAATTTTAGCCTCAAACCCATATTTAAGTTGTGCATGAAAAAGGCTGTGGAGCCGTTCCTCTTAAGTTTTACTAAACGTACTCAAATTTACCGATGCGTAAAATTTGATTTGACTTCCCGTAACTATGTAGGAATGCTTGTCACATTATATTACCTTTAAATTAATATTTTGGCAAAGTGATTAGATATTATCACGAAGGACTTTATTTAAGCCTGCATAACATTTTACAGCGCAGATTTTTTTTTTTTATTTTTTTTTATTGTTTATTCCAGATCTTGGGGAGGGTGGTGCAATCCCACGAGCTCCATATTATACATAGAACATATTATCAAATTTATATTAAAAATATATATTGTGAGATACTGCACACATAGTAAGATAAAACAGAATAAAAATAATACAGAAAAAAAAAACATGAAAATATAGTTTTTTTTTTTTAACTCATAAGGAGTTGGCTCCATCGCTTGGAAATAGGACCCTGCCAGAAGTGCAGTGCTGCCATCACAAGACCGTTTTCACTCGTGGCTAGTCGCGTTCTAAAGCTGGTGATCCGTTTTTTGAGTAGTGCTCAGAATGCAGGAACACGCCCTTCTACAAACATCTCAGTGGCACTGCAGTACCAGGACAACCCAAAAAGTATTCGGTATGAATTGTTGTACTGTACTTCCATTCTTTTTAGAGATGCTTTGTTGTAGTTGGTCCACAGCTCCGAGGTATATAGGCTCGTGCAGTATGTGTTAAAAAGTTGCCTTTTTGCTTCTGGGCTACACTTATTAAATCTTCGAGAAATCATATTTGCCCTAATGTACAGTGATCTTCTTTGTCGCTCAATATCAGTATCATCATTGAGTTCCGCTGTTACGATATGTCCTAAGTATTTGACCTCCGGTTTTTCAGATATTTTTGTGTCGTTTAGGCTGACGGGTAGTACCTTTGTAGGGCCTGCGCCCGATTTATGTTTTTGTAACTTTATCTAACGCAGATCCGTGAAAATCTTGGTATAATTTATCGTAGGAGTGATACATATTTCAAATATATAATTTAAATCATATTCTAGTTAAGAAATATTATATAAAAGTAAGATACATTATCGCTGTGTTTGAATTATTGACTCATCGCTAAGCAATGATTTAAAACAAACCCGAGTTTATTGATGCAGCGTTACCCTCGCTCACAGACCCAGACCCAGAAATTATTACACACAAGATTAACCGTAAGATTTTTTTTTTCTTGAAAGAATAATTGAATACGTAGTATCAACAAACAAGTCCTGCTAAACCAATTCAATTGGCTTGTCAACAGGTGCTTATATTTTACATTCATATACATTTAAAAAAAATAATTTACATCTTATATCTACAGATTCAACATTTTATATACATATTAATATAAATATTTTTTTCCAATAGCCAATTTTTCACCATATATGTAACCTTATTCGTAGAATTACATTGCTTTATAGTGTCAAGTAATAAATTAAATATTTTCGGTATGTTGTGTTCAAACGTTCTCTGTCCGTACTTATTATTAAATTTCGGAACTATTAACTCGTCGTCGTTGCGCGTGAATCTACTGCTATATTTATGTTCTAATTTCTCTTTAAGCAAAAGAAGTAACACGTATTTCAAATATAGAATTTAAATAGTCTTCTGGTTAAAAAATATTGCGTTGTAAGTAGGTTAAAACAGTTTTTGGTTCAACTGGTTCGATAAATGTATACGCAGATATTATAAATAAGTTTTAAATTTTCACATGTAGCAAACACTTTGTGGGAATACATAATTATAAATTATAACAAACACAATAATAATTTGTTTTAATTCGACTTTATTATTTATTTATCCAACCGGTTTCGTTTCAACCTAAACCTTCCTCAGGGATGAATAAAAATATACTGAACATAATACAGATATAAATGGTATTTAAAAGAAAATTAGAGGAGGGAGAAAGAACATCAACTTAGGTGGAGGCGATGGTGGAGGTGGCTAAGAGGAAGGTGTGAAAGTGGGCGGAGGTAACGGGAATATAAAAAAATGAGACATATCTAATTGTTTATTAAGTAAATTTGTTTTATTTATTTTTTATGACTTGTTTATTTCAAGATGCCAGGGAGTTTGCCCCATTTATTAAATATTCCCGTTATTCCCGATGTTCTCTCTCCCTCTTCTAATTATCTTTTAAATACTATATATATTTGTATTATGTTCAGTATATTTTTATCCTCCCTGAGGAAGGTTCAGGTTGAACCGAAACCGGTTGGGTAAAGAAATAATAAAGTGGAATTAAAAAAAGTATTATTAATTTAATTTTAAAATTACTTAATTTTTTTTCTTAACTTATTACTGTAATGGCACTACTCCCCAATTCAAACACGAAAAAGGTTTTCTCTATTGATTAGGGTAGTTTCGTTAACAACAAACTACTTTATTGTAATTAGTTTATAAGGCCCATTTTTTTCTTCTGTAAATCTTTCATGTGTATGTATTTCAAATTTTAAAAAAAATGTGCTCGAAGTGAACTCATTTTGGCCTTATCTGGTGAAATCCATCAACTATTATTTATGATGAAATCCTTCCTGGAAAATATAATCAATTTTATTGGCAAGTCTAGAGCCTAAAACTCAAAAGCTCTCTTGTAAAGAGGTAACGTCAGTTTTTTATCAGATTGATATGGATCACATTTCTAGGGACCCAGTTTACTCACTGTTAAGTGTCCCTATTACCCATCTGCATAATTTAAATTTTCGTCAATTTTTTTCTGTTTATTTTTGATAATATTCCAGAATTTTCGCATAAAACTTTTGAAAAATAACGTCGTGTCATTTTAAAGTGGGGTTATATCCTAAGGTGCGGTAATAAATGGTTTATACGTAGCTCCATGACTAATAATGTGCCTTTTGAAGGTACGTTTTACGCATCATACTTGCTTATTCATGGTCTGAAATATTGCCTGAGCAGTAGATTTATGTTTTCATGAATTTTTTCACGCAAAGAAAATGCAAATTACGTCTATTTGATTTTTTCTCCAATTTCAGATAATGTTTAAAGTTATACGGTGGTTTATACTTGATGTGAAAAACTGTAAGGACTTAATGGAGATAATCTATTTAAGCAAAATGTTTAATGTGAACATACCGTCAGTTCTTAACCATTTACGAGGCGGGTATGGATGTCTGACTACCACCCCAGGAATCATTCCCTGGACAACCAACACTTCTGTTATAGGTCACCCCAAGTGGCTCGCTACGCTTGGTGAATTAGAAGGGGTGTCCGAGTGGTGCTGAGTTTTGTCCAGGTCTTTGAGAAAGATGCGCCAACCCATCTGCTGTATGGTGGAACTGACAATGAGAGGACAGTTGAGGGAGACACTCTGACCTCTCCGGCTCGTCTCAACGCCTTGCATTGCAGTGGAAAAAGTTAATGTATACGTCATTCCAGGACAAAATAATCCCAAGATTACCTAAGGCACCAGCCCTACAATAAATAAAAGAGAAATTATTAGAAAACGGGACCTCATATGTAGACTAAACATAAAAATAATATAGAATCGAACATAAAATGAAAAATGGTACAACAGAAAAATTATATTATTTGTCTGCATATTATGCAGGTAACACATAGTCGAAGCAACTGTAGGTTTGTGCATTATGTCTAGTTAGTGCTTCTAGTGGCGGGAATTCATACTCTTCTGAAAGCGCTTGCTCAAAAACCACTCTGGTAAAATTTGTCAAAATTAAGACATATGTGAAATATGTTTTGGAAACTGATTATTTATTATTATTGATATTTTTCTTTCCATTTGGCAACGTAGTGTAATCTCACGATTTGCGTGGTACGCTTCAAAATGATTTTTTCCAAAACATATTTTAATTTAAACTTTTCTGTTACTTATTATTAATATAAGTAATACAAAAGAGTTTTGATAATCTCTTATAGAATTTTTTAGGATTTACGATCAAATAAATAATGTTTTTTAAATATTTATTATAATTTTGCTATTGCAGCGCCTAGCGGCGATTTCAAACACAAATAATAGTATAATTAAATGAAACAATATATCTTAGTTACAACCACTGATTTATTTAGTTACACGCCGACCGGTTTCGGAACAACCGTTCCTTCTTCAGGGCAAACATATAATGATGACAATTTACAAAATATTGTGTGGGTACAATTTATCAGTAGGTGTTGTGGTAGGGGTGGGGGCGTGGCTAGGAATTGATGAAGAGTAAGTGGGGACAGAATGGACACCGAATGGGAAGAGATTTAATATTGGGCTATAGGTTAAAATCCGAAAGGGTTTCACGAAAAACTTTTTTCCCCGATTTTGAATCAGCCGCCTAAAATTATGTACAAGCATGTTTGTAGTTTAATATTATAGAATGATTCAAATTTACTGCAAATATTGGTTTGACCTTGGAGATATAAATGTTTAGCCTGCAACACTTTTTTGCGATCTCTGTTTTTTTTTTTTATTAAAATTTACCGTTTCAATGTTTACCAGTTCAAGCGGTTAGTATTTGACCCCTTGCAGACCGAGAAAAAAAAATGAAATTAGTTAAATTGGCCCTCCGGCTAAAAAGGTTGAACATTCCTGCTCTGGATACTTATCTAAATACAACTACCTACATATACACACTTTTACTGCCTGCTGAGTATTTACAAAACCTATACCGTTTCAGTCGCTGATAGATTTTGTTGAGCGAAATCATCTACAAAGCCCGTTTCAGTCACGGTGACAACTGTAGTAGTAATAGAGTAGCTTTTGTCTGTGAATTTACTTCACTGACGTAAAATTGTTAATTTTTCGCATTATTAATATGTAGTTATTTTTTTCTTAATCTTCATTACCTTTAGAGCGGGGTCGCCAAGACTACCTGAAAAGAAAGCGCTCGATTTAAGAAAGGAGGAAAAAAGAGGATATGCATTTTACTTTTTACTTAGCTTATTAGGTATAATTTTGAACTAGTAAAATAATGTCGTGTAACTCGGTGGAACTTTTTCTAAACTCCAGATGAAATAAACCAATTAATAAAACCAATTAATTTCTCTTACAAAAATTTCATTTCATAAAACATATATTATATCTGTATTACGTTAAATCATTTACGCCCATCGTTCACGTAGCTATTTACAAGCGACGCTACCGCTACCTGTCATACAATTTTGCTATTGCAGCGCCTAGCGGCGATTTCAAACACAAATAATAGTATAATTAAATGAAACAATATATCTTAGTTACAACCACTGATTTATTTAGTTACACGCCGACCGGTTTCGGAACAACCGTTCCTTCTTCAGGGCAAACATATAATGATGACAATTTACAAAATATTGTGTGGGTACAATTTATCAGTAGGTGTTGTGGTAGGGGTGGGGGCGTGGCTAGGAATTGATGAAGAGTAAGTGGGGACAGAATGGACACCGAATGGGAAGAGATTTAATATTGGGCTATAGGTTAATATTTTTTGTTTATTGATAATCGACTCATTATTTTTAAGGGATTTTTTTATTTCTAGAGCTTCTAAGTTATCTAAGCGTTTTCCTTTATTATTAATGTGAAGAATATTTATCCCTGTATTTTTTTCAAAACTATGGTTATTTTCAAAATAATGAGTCGATTATCAATAAACAAAAAATATTAACCTATAGCCCAATATTAAATCTCTTCCCATTCGGTGTCCATTCTGTCCCCACTTACTCTTCATCAATTCCTAGCCACGCCCCCACCCCTACCACAACACCTACTGATAAATTGTACCCACACAATATTTTGTAAATTGTCATCATTATATGTTTGCCCTGAAGAAGGAACGGTTGTTCCGAAACCGGTCGGCGTGTAACTAAATAAATCAGTGGTTGTAACTAAGATATATTGTTTCATTTAATTATAAAATGGATAACCACAAAGTGATAGCTAATTTCAAAAATACAAATAATAGTATTGAAAATACAGACGAGCGGAGATCGCGTCGCTTGAACGTAGCTCCATGGTAGAACGGCGTTACGCCAAAAATAACTGCAGATTAAAGTTCCATATTGTGTCGATACGTATCAAACTCGCCAAAGTCCACTACCAACCATTTTTTGTGTAATTGATTCAGCAAAAAAAAACTAATCTTTTGCTTTAGATCAATCTAACCGAAGTCCACGGCTTCCCAAAGAAATTAAGGATGAAAGTTGATATATTTTTTTTATCTAACATAAGTTTCACCACCGCCTCAAATCATACGAGCCAAGGTCTATTACAGCCAACCACCCGTGTCGTCTTCACTCTGTCATGGCCGCCATTTGTGTCAGACAAGCCATATCGAACTCAACCAAGTCCTATTTCTTTAATTCAAACACAACCTAGGTATTCTGTCAAATGTTCCCAAGTCCATAAAAAAATCATCGACAATGCATTTCAAGAATTTTTTATTTTTCTGTGTTCCTAGGTACAATATTCATAACATAAAGTACTCGTAATATTTACGGGTTTTTACTAGCTAAAAGTTGAAACTAGAAAAAAATCGTCATTATCCGAAAAATGTTTGAACGGGACATCAATATCCATGTTGAAAATGTTGATCTTTAAATAGAGATAACAATTTGGAGTCGGGTATTGATACCGCCACCCTGGGAACCATTTATTGGATAATTAACACCTCATATGACATAGGTGACCCCAAATGGTTCACTATGTTTGGTGACTTAGCAGGGTGCCCGGGTTCGTGGGGTGAGGTTAGTCTGGGTCTTGGCGACAGATGATCTGAATACACTGAACGCCAGATTCCTACCCAAACTTCATAAATTTATCCTTCCCAGAACTTCCTCTCCTTCCTTTCCTTAAAAATACCCTAAAGACAGCATCCCCAAAGCTGACATAGGCCCTGAGTGAAATTATTTTCCTCAGGGCCTCTGGTGTGGAGCTAATTCAAAAAAAAAAAAAATTAATGATGAGTGCAGCTACCCCGTCAACAAATTAGATGGAAATAAGAAATATTGGCAGCGCGATATACTCGTATATCTCAACTTTGCGCGCATGCCCAGGCTATTAGGTTACGTTCCCAAAATAAATTCTTAGTGTTCATTTTGAACTGGTTCATGGAGAACGTTTTAAAAATATTTATTTTTAGTTGGAAAACAGTACTTTTCCTATTTTTGACGCCGTAATTCCCTTTGGCCATTCCTGTGTGCGCCGCACCGACTGAAACGGAATAGGTTTTGTAAGAACCAGTCTTTTAGTCATGTAATGAACACTCCTGCTCTTTCGTGACATCGTTAATCGGATATGAATGTAATTAGCATGTGCTTCTGGAATTAATACTGATGGAAACTGCAAAGATACTGTAGTAAAGGTATGAGTATGATAAACTTATAATTATTACAGGAAAATTGCGATGAAATTTCATCTCAACGGTTACCGCATTTAGCTGCTTTTCAAGAGAAGCAATTATAATTCGTGTTTCAGGAATTGGAGTACCTAAATCACAGATTTGATTGCGGTGTTCATTGTAGGAATTCTACTTATTAGAGAGGATATGAAATAGATTCAAATGACATGATAGCGTAGAATATTATAAGAAATATAAGTACTTACAAATCTCATTTCATATCTTTTGTGAAAAGCGTGGATCTGACAGGGGAACGGTGAAAGTAAAATGAATGTAGCCCAGTAAAAATGAGATCACTGAGGGATATAAAATGATAATATCATATGTTGCCGTTTTAGGAATGAGACAACCGTAAAAGATTATTAAGGCTATATTAACATTTGAAGAGATGCTCAGGTTTGGTATATAGTATAGTGGATTTGCGAACAAGAATATACAGTATACGAGTATACAGGGCAATAACAAGAGAACCAAAATTAACAATAATAGTGCTGTTACAGAACAGAACAATATTAGTAGAAAGTAACGGTTATATTATAGCACAGGACAAAATAACAGCATAGTAGTGCCAGAAAAATAAATCAATAATTTTCTGTGAAGACACTAAAAGAAAAAGAGTAAGTTGTTTAGTATTGGAAAAATAGCAGAGGATGTTCGAGTATGATCGAAGTAAGCGATTTGTGTCACGGTTGTGTTTGGTAGCGTAGTTTTGTCCTTTGAGAAAAGGAATTTGTCAGATGTACTCGTAAAACTGATGAAGCCGATAAATCAGGGCGATATTATACAATGTGATGACGTGACTTATGTGGTAACGGATACGCAGTAATGCAAAATATTCTATAGCTAGCACTTTTGTATTCTTCGTTTGGTATATATTTGATATTTTAAAGCATCTTCCTTTTTTATCAAACAAAATGCTTATTGAATTTTGAAATATCTGACGTCTATTCAAATATGCGGGAAAGGGATCAAAGAACCCGACTACCATCTTATAATAAAATTGTGAAGAGTCAACGAAATGAAAATGCTAAACCCTTTAGACATGTGGCGTTAGCGAAGAATGTTCCAAATTTCTTAGATAGTTGGGGATATGAATTTATCTATTATTGTATAGATAGGCTTACAAAATAGGATGTTAACCTTACTTAGGATACTTCAGTACATAATTCGCAAATTGTATTACTTTATCATAGAATTTCTAAAGATCATCGATAAAAATAACATATAATAACAGATAATAAATCAATTTACTCACTTTCAAAATTGACATTTTAAATCGTATAGATATCGTCGACTAATTGTGGAACACCACAGTTTGAAAATGGCCTTGTAAGCCGAAACATCTGTCACAATAATAAAAACTAAAACACTTTCAGAACTTAATAATAAACATTATCATATTAAATTTTAAAAATATATAAAAATAACGACTGGAAAATTAAAAGATGCATTATCTCCGAAGCGTTGGACTGACCATGCCTCGTAAGAAATATTGTAAATTTGTATAGTTCCCACCGTTCTCGGTAATAATTTACAGAGTTTTTCTAGGGCTATTAGTATAAAACACACATTGAACTCTGTACTAAAAATCTCACCATTTCTTCACAAGGGTAGGCCATACGATAAAATTCCACAAAACTGTGTCATTTCAAATATTATCGTCTTATAAGATTCCATGTCGCATAATTCCCCGACAGTTGTTCCCCGGAAAGTTAATCTCCCTTGAGCGTCTGTTAGTTGATACCTCGGACACTTGATCTCCCATTTCACATAGATGTTTTCTGTTGTACTTCCTCACGAAAGTCGTCTTTTGTTATTCGGTGTATCCTGTGTGCACACGTCTTCGGATCATGGCATTATTGTTAGCAAACTTATTTGTATAACAGATTTCCACTGATATATTATTAGAAATATATTCACTTTTATTATACGGTCATATATCCCTCTATACTTTTGAAACTAGATATTACTTTGTGGTTATCCATTATAATAAAATGAAACAATATAACTTTATCATTGAAGAAGAAGATAACAATAATAAAAAAAAAAAAATTATATATGAAAATAAACAAGACACAGAAAAATAATAAAAGATAACGGTCGCAACTGGGACTCGAACCCAGAACCTTATGTCTTACCGGGACGTACACCTCTACCAATTGGGCTACTGCGATCTTATATGAGACTGTCCTAATTGTCAACTTCATATTTCAAATTTCAGAATTAAGAATATTATCTTCGTCTAATGTTTTTTTCCATATTATTGGCAGCTACCTTTATTATTGGAAACAAGTATTCAAATAATGTATTTGTTACCTAGATAGTGTCTCGGATAAATATATCCGATTTTATTTTTATGGAACACCTGTTTGTTAAAATTTAATAAAAATATGAAACAATATAACTTTGTTAGAACCGCACATTTATCCAAGGAGCCATGGATGAACCCTCTCCAACATGGGAGAGCACCCCATCTCATATAGATTCCAGGTAAGCGAACCACTCTCCAGCCTACTGCGGACCAGGGAGAAGTATAACATCATCAGAGCACGGGTATCCCGAAAAACTCTCACGGTTCGTAGAATAAACCCTAACATTTTTTAGGCCGACTGGCACACTCATTCGACAAAGGACGACATATCAACCTACTTTCATACACAATTTTTCAAACGTGCAACCCTCTTCTGGAGAGTCGAGGACTTTTTTCTAATATTTTGGGGCTCCAACCAGATTCAATTACTACCAAATTCAACCGTAGAGCGCACTTGCGATTTGTACAGGGCCAGCAATTGTATATACCATTAAAATATCTACGGGCTCTGTACAGTACGCCCAGCCTCTGAAAGGCTAACATAACTGTGGCTTCGAAGGAGCCCCCATTCCTGAGCTGGTCACTTAGAGTTACATAAAGCAAATCAATCTAAGACCTATTTGGAAGATAGCTTTTGTTGAAGTATGTACCTATACCAACTCCTGTTTTACTTTATTATTATTTGATTTGTGTTTTATGTCTGTAAAAGCCCCAAGGGTATTCAATAAACGTATCTATTCCGATTCCATTATCTTTGTCTATTGTCTTTTCTACGCTCGGGTCACATGGTGTCGGTATCGACAAGTCCCGAAGATGGCCAAACGCCAAGGAGCAAGTCATTCCGTTTTTCAGAGCTCTCGAGATATAATTTAGCTAGAGAGTCCGGAGGACATATGTCCTGTCAAACCATATTTGTATTCGAACATATAGCAATAAAAATCACTGTGATATTCAAGAACCTAAGTCTTTTCTTTATCTAAATAGAACTGAGAAATTGTTCAATACTTACAAACAAAATACTATACCAGTTCTGTAAAAGGGTTACAAAACAACAGATATTATAATAATACTATGCTATAGTACAATCAAATCTCCAATACGCTGTAGTCAGCTGGGGAGCTGCATACAAAACAAATTTACTCCCTGTTGAAATTGTCCAACGTCTAATTATAAAAATAATATTGAAAAAAACAAAGAGATTATCCAACACACCTTATTTTTGAAGAATTTAAAGTATTAAAATTCAATAATCTAATCCGAAAAAATATATTAATTCAATTAATAAAAGAAAAACAAAATCACAGCTTTTTAACTGAAAACCGCACTCGTCAAAAACATGTGTTTCCATCACAAAAATGTAACGCCAAATTAGCACAACAGCATTACATATACCTAGGAAAAAAATAATTCAACAGTTTACTGGAAAAGATAAGAAAAATTGAAGACGATAAATGTCTAATAAAAGCGAAGTTCAAAATTCCTATTTAATAATTTTAAACATCATAATTAATTATAGGTACAAAATATTTGTCATTCTGACACTCGCTCCTCTTCTAAACACAAGCTTCCGCTTCTATAGGAGAGAAACATCAAAAATCAAAAAAAAAATCTGTGAAAACTTATTTTGTAATTTATTGTTTCAACATTTTTATACCTTATAAACTTATAATTTAATAAAAAAAAATAAAAAAAATAAAGTAAATTGCTAACACCAGAAGAAATAGATAAATCAATATTCGACCTTCAGACATCTGTATGTTTCCAACTTTCTAACCTTGTTCTGTTTACTCTACCAATTCTTTTTTGTAGTCATTAATCATCTATCCATTGAATATATCTATTTTGTTTTCTCTTACAAATCGTCTTAACGGCCAACAGCGAATGCCAATATTTTATTTATTCGTAGAAAATGTAGGCTTCAAAGAATTTAACTATTTATTCAAATAAGGGAAGCTCTTATAGCCAACTTATTTACGACACCCCGTGGACGCGAGACCCATTGGGAACATTAAGTTCGGTCCAACCAACTTATAAATTCAAATTGCTACCCTATCTATGTACAATGGCAACTTGGGCCAAATAATTCAATTCACTTTTTTTGAAGCGTCTCTTTTCAGAAATAAAATATTCATGATAGCTTTGTGTTTCCAATAGGGAAATGAATAATGCATTTGATTAATTAGGCACGCAATGCTTTATTTATATTTTTATAATGGTTATTGGAAGATATTAAAGACGGAAGCTGACATCCAGCAAACAGCAACTTTAAAAAGGTAATCTGTCATTTTGTATTTCTCGAGATGCTAAGTCGCCAGCCGACCCGACCGCGGACACACCACTTTCCAATAAACCAATGATATAAAACTGCATTGTCTACATAATTTATTCCTCAAATATTAATTGAGATATTACCATTATATTATATTAAATTAGTCGAAGATAATACAGTTATTTCTGAAATTTTAAATATGAAGTTGACAAATACGACAGTCTCATAATAATAGATCACAATGGCTGAATTGGTAGAGCCCCAGATTTTCACTTGCGACCATTATGTTTTATTATTTTTTCTGTTTCATTTTCATATTTTAATTTAGATTATTATTGTTATCTTCTTCTTCAAAGATATATTACATTGGTGGGAATAACATTCAAAAAGTTAAAAGAGAGCACCACCCCTCACGCATTCCGCATCCACCTACTTCGCCTTCCCCTCCCCCACTTGCGAAGCCCCCCCCCCTTTAATTCCCCAACCAACCTTCCCGCATACCCCTTCCCCAGCCTTTATTCCATAACTCCATAAAATACACCCGTTTTTCCAACAACTCACCCGCCCTATTTAATTTTTTATGCAAATTTTATAATGCCAGAGCTTTCATAATTATATATAAATATGTATAGAACTATTCCCGGACATGTTTATAACAATTCAAGAAACATTAATAGCAATCGGATGAAATTTTAATCGCCAACAAATATTTTATTTACAATAAAATATATAAATTTGTTTTAGACCACTTTAATTTTAATTACACTCTACCGGTTTCGGAAGAACCCTTCCTTCGTCAGGAGAATATTAAAACACATTCTCCTGACGAAGGAAGGGTTCTTCCGAAACCGGTAGAGTGTAATTAAAATTAAAGTGGTCTAAAACAAATTTATATATTTTATTGTAAATTATGGCGAGCCACAAAGTTAATGCTTATTACGAACATGAAATATTTTATTGACGAATCTCAGATGATTTGGTTAATATAAATATATAATATACTTTAGTATGTCGGATGTATGAATACATTTTGCCTGAAAGGTTTCTTATAAAATTACCTCACTGATTCATTCACTTCATTTGCTGGCCAGTGAGGCAGTGTGTATCCATGACAATTTGACTGCTTTCCAGAAAATTAGATTTTCCTGCTAATAATTTTCTCTTCTATAGCTTTCGTCAAACCGTGCGAGAATTGCAGAGTACCTACTCTACCTCTACCTTTTCTTTTTTTTAATATTAGCTCCTCACAAGAGGCCCTGAGGAAAAAATTCTCAGGGCCTACGTCATCGTTGGAAATGTTACATGGAGGGTTTTTTTAAGCGCTCTACACATCATGCTGCCAACAGCCCAGCATGTCGGGCTGTTTGACAAATTGCATCGTTAGTAGGCACAACCGGCTGCCGAATCCTTTGCGATTTGTAGACATTGTAGCCGTGTTGCAAGCATGGCGTGTAAAGTGCTTTAGGGAAAGGAAGGAGAAAAAGTTCTGGCAAGGAAAAAGTATGACGGATGGGTAAGAATCTGGGGTCAATGTGTTAAGGATCCACCCCTCCGACTTCGGTGCAAAGCGATGGGTCGAGAGAATCCGGCTGTAAAGATCTATAAGATAATAACACAGTAAGTCGAGGTTTTACAGTTTTGTTTATCCTTTTGGAATATTTACAATTGACATTATTCATGATTTTGCCAACACACTTGCAGACACTCATTGAATATCTTTCTTTTTATATGTAAAAATCTCGCGTTACAATGTTTGTTCGCGATAAACTCCGAAACTACTTAAGTTATTCTGATGAAATTTGGCTTATTGTGTGTAATTTAGTCCAACTTAATAGATAGGATAGTTTTTATCTTGATTATTGACCTCAATATTTATTAATGCAAATTAAATGATCATCAAATGTTTGTTATTGGACAATGCTTTGCAATTATTTGTAAGTCTCATAAGTTTCTAACAAATGGCGGTGTGAGTTGATGTATTGACACAACACTTGGTTATCTCGGTATCCAGTAGATGGCGTTGTGTTTCGTTAGCCACAGCAACGCGTAGCCGGGTCAGCTAGTTTTAATTTAAAAATAATAATTTGGTAAATAATAACAAATGTGGTAATAAAAAAAACAGTGTAATGTTTTACTGTGTTTGAACTTACCAATCGTCACCTTGGTTGGATAGAGTTCTAACTACGTCTTACGATGGAAAGGACTTTGGCACCTAAGAACATGTTCTTAGGTGTCAAAGTCCTTACCATTGTAAAGTGAATTAGAACCCTATCCAAATAAGGTGACGCAGTGTTAAATGTGTATTAACCGCTGGAGCGACAGAGTAATTTAAAACTTTTTCTCGGATTGCTAAACGAAATTTTTCCACCCACATTAAAAAAAATCATACCTCCGAATTTGAATATGGAGACATACAAACTGATTATAGTTCTATGTAGCCAATGAATTCATCTTTTCTCTATTTTCACATATTCGGAAGATTTATAAAAAAAAATATTATAGAATCGTTAACTTTAAAACATTTTTAAGAATCTAGAGAATATTTGTCACAATGTGGCAACAAAGCTATCCAAGGCTTTGGAAATAGTGTCATAATGTGGTAAAAAGCATTCGAGTGGTTAAGTGATTGTTGTAAGTAAAAATACAGTTTTAGTCTATGTAGCCAGGAAAAATCTATGTAGCTAGGACGTATAAAAAAATCAATTCGAAATATTGATTTTTCAACGCAAAACTTTGCGTTATTATTCGTATTTCTTTGTGTCAAAGGTTGCTGAATACAATAGTATTTATTTGTTAAAATTTCTTTGAAATTTGCAAGGGAACCTTTTAACAGATGCAGCACAATAACGAATACCAATATGTGCAAACAACAAAGACTTCTCCATTGACGACAATGCTTTAAACATATTTCACTCGAGAAAATACTACTGGCAACATTGAGGTACTGGATATGTATGGTCTGGATAGTATGCTACAACTACCATAAGAGAAATTCTATTTTTTTTTAGAATTAAAACTTCATTGCCTGTATCACGCAGTTGTTGCTTGGAAACGGTGATTTTATAGTGAACACCTCGCAAGAGTCCCAACTGCTCCCATCTGGAGCCAGTGAGACTATGGCATCACCATTGGGGTATGTTGTGAGGCTGAAGGTAAGCGGGGAAGGGAAGGAGATGGGGAAAAGGAAGGTGGGGAAGTACCTGGCTATTAAGATCTAGTCACTAAACACGGCTAAGCCATTTCAAGCAACGTTTCGATTCTGAATGGTGGTCTTACACCAGGGCGATATTAAGAGTATCTTCCACTCAGTAATCATTTTCTTGTATATCTCTCACTTGTATTATGGAAATGAGACGCCACATGTTGTTGCCGTCGCCGTGCAGTTGCCGTGGGAATTATAAAAGCAGTCAATGCCTCAAAATAGACTTTTCACACAGTGTCGTTTTAGTGGGCTCAATTGGGATCAGCAGAGAAGCACAACTGTCGTGGTTTTTTTTTGTCGTGGTGATGCCATATCGGTAAAATGATTGTTGTTTCAGGGGTAAAAAGCGATTTTTTTTTATACTGAAAACCTTGTTAAAAACCATGTTTTTACTATAAATACCCTATTCAATTTTTATTAGAACTCTTTTTATAACTTTTGAAGGTTATAAAGAAAATTGTTCTTTGTTCTTCTTCAATGATATATTAAAATGCTTTATTAAAAACAATCATTTTAAAGGATTTAAGATTTTGACGGCCAAAAGCATTGTCGTGATTTATTTTTGGGGAATTATGTCGTGTTCTTCTTTATTTAACGTTTCGGGCAGTGTGTTAACAGAAAAGTTGGCTAAAATAATAGGAGTGTAACACGACACAACATCTTTTTTTTTTTTTTTTTTTAAAAAGAAAGACAAACATTCCCGGGTTACGAATAACCCAACAATATTTGAAAATCTTCTACTACCACCACACTAAGCGGAAGATATTGCTTGTGTTGTGATGGAGGACTTAGCCAGCCGAGGGATCGAACACGGAACGCCTGGGTGGGAGCCAAACGCGATGCCCACACAACCACTGACCGGTCTCTGACACATCTCTTAATAAATCTTAATTTTGTAGGCGGACAAGGGTACTGTTGCCCCGGAAACTATTTATTTAATAACCAACACCTCTGCCGTTGGTCACCCCAAGCGTTTCGCGGTTGACGACTTAGCAGGGGTGTCCGAGGCTGGACACTACTTGTAAATCCATCGTATTCAATAAACGACTTACTCGTATAAACAAACCTCTCATCGTATTATTTATAAGACAATCAGTGAAGTTAACATTTTCGATTCCAATTCATTAATAGAACACTAAAAATTGGCGCAGCCGATACGATATGCTCTACAATTTCTGCGATGTTAAATTATGCCGTGAAGTTTGCATCGTCATTTGCGTTTTCAAGCTAGATCCAATGTCTGTTCCAGCAGTGTTGCCAGATGCATGGTTCTTACCATCATCAATTTTTTTCTTTATTTTTTTTAATCATTAATTCTTATTTAATTTAAAATAGATAAAATAAAAAAATAAAAAAATAAAAATTTACTTTGACCGCCCTCTAAACCAGAGACACAAACAGTGATACAAACACCACACTTTTCAATTTATTAATTTTTTTTTAACTAGCTTAATATGAACCACCCTACATTAGAGGGTTTTATAAAAACTCAGTCGACTGTAAATTGAATTTAGTTTTAACAATCACGAAGACAGGATTTATTTCAATTCATTCGGAATGAATTATTATTTTCCACACCCTTCCCCGCCATCCCTGCATACTCAGAATGTAAATCCCATATGTATGTCTCATACATATTGAGTTTCGGAAACACTGCTGCTCTTTGGCGTGGCTTGGATTATAGAATTTCGCAAACAAAATTTCTCTTGGGATTATAGGTATTGTCACTTGAATTATTGATGGTACGTGAATTCCCCAAACTGTAAGCAATCATAGTTATGTTTAGTAGTAGGTTTATGCAAAAGCTCGTGGTGTTTTAGTTTCTAAGACTCCAGATAAATTGAGTCTTTGGGAAGATTGACGTGTTTCTGTAACTCCGTTTTGAAAACGCGAAGCGTGCGACGCATGATATAGACGCAAATAATTATTTTTTAATTTTATTTTTAAAAAGAAAGACAAACATTCCCGGGTTACGAATAACCCAACAACATTTGAAAATCTCCTACTACCACCATACTAAGCGGAATATGTTGATTGTGTTGTGATGGAGTAGTATCGAACTTAGCCAGCCGAGGAATCGAACACGGAATATACGGAATGCCTGCGTGGGACCCGAACGCGATGCCCACTCACCCACTGACCGGTTATCAATGCAAAGATCAAAAATTTTATTTTGGCCAAAATTGATTTCGTTTGTCCTTTTGGCTGCTGTAACTTTTTTAGTTGGTGTTTTCCTCGAACTCCAGGAAAGATAAGAGTTAAAATGTTATAGTAGTCCTGAGTTGGTACTCGTATGTGATTTTTGTATTTAAAAAAACGGAGTTATATTATTTATACATATTGTATTACACATATCAGAAATATTTTAACCGGCGTTTCCAGGGCATATTCGGAGTTAAAAACTTTGTTGTCCGCTGTTTTTTTTTTCACGTCGCAACTGTGTAGTCGGTTATGCACTCCATCTCGTTCTAGCAGCACGGTAACAGGCGAGACCGAGCGCCTACCACGTGATCGTGATAATAAATTATTTTTTTGTGGGGTACTTTGAAATCTGTTTTGCTCTCATTAAATGGTAATATTTTTTAATTGTCTAATAATAAATTGACTAATTTAAATGTGTTATAACTTATAACACAAATATCTATGAATTAAACACTAACGGCCTTACTAAAAAAAAACACTCCGCGGCCGTTAAACGGTGTTTTACATGTGGCAACGCTGGAAATTTTACTTGTAAATTGGAGTTTTCATAATAATCCGCTAGGTGGTGTGATTGATGCGCCTGCGCATTGCCGAAAATATAACCACGTACGCTAACACTACGGAAAAAAGTCGGTCGCGGATTTTTGTCTGATTAATATGATCTTTTAGTTAATGATTTCAATCTTTATGACTAAGTCGCACTTATATTCATGTATTCAATATATTTGCTATTAATTTGTGTTGTTTTTTGTTAGTTTAAGTCAAATTGTGGCACTAAAATCATGTGTTCTAAATTAAGCTGTCAGAAAATGGTTCATAGGTTATGTTCAGAAATAATTTGCATTTTAAGATCTTTATTTTATTATAAATTCTTGAAAGTGATGTTTTTTGGTGACTAAAATGTCTAATACATATTTTAGTAAACGTATCAAATAAATTAATGCCTTAAGATGTGCAAGCAACGTATTCAAACGTGAGTTTTTTTATTGTAAATTTATGGATATGAAAAGCGAATTTCAAGATTTTTTAATATTTTTTTATTGTTTGAAGGAGTAAAAAGTGAGGTGACAGATTTATTTTAAAATCATTAAATAAAAGGACTGTGTTTTTTGAATTTTGAATTTTTCCAAATATTTCAATGTTTTAATAGAAAGTGTTTGGGGTAAGTGAGTTTTTTTTTCCAACTTGATGTTTGAATCTTAAAATACTACAGTTTTTAAACATTTAAGTATATTTTAGATATGAAAATCTTAAAGGTAATTAAATTTTGGTTCTAAAATGGTATTTGTTTTTACGACATCTCAAAAAATAATAAATATATAGGACATTAAAAAAAAAAATCGAAATTCGTTGAAAATTACAAATGGAACAAATATATACAACAGATAAACTACCCTCCTTGGCCGTGTAAGCAATGTACATATCTTTCCATGAATAATTTTTTGTCAGTTCTTAATTAGTAAGGATTCTTCATACATGGTTGTTTGACCATTGTACAAATTTTTCAGAAAGTTTATTAGTAAGGCTGGTAAAATGGCGACGTTGTCAGATCAAAACCATATATTTTGTTTAGTAAGAATTTGAAAAACGAAATGTACAGACTTTACACAACGTGCTACAGAAACACCGTTTAACGGCCGCGGAGTGTTTTTTTTTAGTAAGGCCGTATAACAATTAATACAATCATTATTGAAGGCTTGTAATATCGACCTTGTTCATGAGGAAAATGTTAAAGGCTTCGGAAAAACGACATTGGTTACGATTATTATTTTGTGGTATAGTGGGGACAATTATGAAGTCATCGTGTAAGTGCGAGGAAACTGAAAAACCTTTTCAATATTTAAAAAATAATAGAATCTACGCAAACACATTTTGATGCTGGATATTGATTATGATTCGGGTTAAAATTGAACCCTTTCAACATCGACAAGTGTAACATTATAATGACATTTTTACAGACCGGAGCATTATTCAAAATTCTTCAAATTCAAAGGCTCCAAAGGTTTTAATATTCTCGCATGGGAAGTCGGTCAGACCAACTACTTACAGCCATACAAGCATCAACGTGTCGAAAAAATTCCAGCTCAACTCAATGCACTTGACGTCTCGGTAAAAAAACGTAGTGGCGAGAAATAATCTTACATTTTTTCAATCATTTTCTTCCGAAAATACGTAAAAAATAATTTCAGTTCTGTGTTTGTGAGGTGTATTTTTGTGATATTTTTTTACATAATCTCTCAGATTTATATATATTTTTTTTTTACTTTTTCGGGGTTGCTGTGTGGAGGGTCTTTTCCTTTTTAGGAAAGGGAAGGAGAGGAAGTTCTGGGAAGGAAAAATGTGTGAGGGGTAGGAATCTAGGGGGTTAATGTGATCAGAAGTGACGAACGTATGAATTTATCCTTCGTCGATGGGTCGGGGGAGTCAAACTGTAGAGGTTAAAAGGTCTCCCTTAACCAGTCCCAATCCGGCCCGCAGCTGCGAAGGTGAGGAAATGCATTCACCGTCAAGACCTAGACAAACCTCACCCCATGAACCCAGGTGCCCCTGCTAAGTCACCAAACGTGGCTTTATGGTAGGGGTTATTCAATAAACGGTTCCGGTGTGCGTTGGGTACAAAGAACAAACATATTATATCATTCTTTTAGGAAACAAAAAATAATCTAACGATTACTGCTATACCTCCTACTTTTTGGAAGATACTTTTAGTATCGCCCTGGTGTAAGACCACAATTCAGAATTGAAACGTTGCTTGAAATGGCTTTAGCCGTGTTTAGTGACTAGATCTGAATAGCCAGGTACTTCCCCACCTTCCTCTTCCTCGTCTCCTTCCCTTCCCCACTTACCTTCAGCCTCATAACATACCCCAATTGGGGATGCCATAGTCTCACTGGCTCCAGACGGGAGCAGTTGGGACTCTTGTGAGGTATTAACTATAAAAAATATTAAAAAAACCTCCACTTCCACAATAATATTATTATTTTTTAAATCCCATCAAAATTTTGTCTAAAATTTCAACAATATCAAAATTAAGTTTTTTTTTCTTTCCGATACAATATTATTTAGTAGCCATCAACTCTTCTATTGAGCACGATTTATTGATGCGAAATCAAAAATCCAATTGTTTATAAATATTATGTATTTTTAGGTATTTTAGTCAGAAGAATAAAATAAACAGATATTTTAAATATACGTACATACAATATTTAACATTATTTTTGTAAGATATTATGTGTCTGTACGTTTACTGCAGAATATACCCGCCCTTGAGGTTATTTTCTCATGAAAATTCAACTATAGAAATCATCAAAACAATATTATACTATCAATCTCCCAATTGCTCTAAAACTTTAACCGTTCAAATAACTTCTATTGAAAGTGGGGTATTAGTATTACTGTATTTTTAATAGATAAATGGTTAAATGTATTGTCCCGTTAAATTAATCCATTTAGTGAAGGCGTAACAGGTATAAATTTATATGTTTATATTATTATATATATTTATAGACATGGAATTTATTCCGTCAAAAATATTTTAAGATTATAAATCTAAAACCAGTGTTTGTTTATTCTTTCCACAGTTATGTAAATAATATTTTGAAAAGTTTAATGTGAAATAAGTGAAAAAAGGTGTTTTATTTGTCGACTGTGATAAAAGTGTTAAAGTGAGTTTTCGACAAATCAACGATGCTGCTACTGATATCACTTCTCACAGGTAAATATTATTGTTGTTAAATATCATACATTATTTTTTTTCGATAACGTAACGGGTAATGCTAGAATACGAAATAAACCTAAACAGGTTAACTTAGCATCACCCAATTCTGTTGGGTAAACTTCGAAAACTGATTACCCGTGTACACCTAGGTCTACCCAATGCTGATTGGATAATGTTAGAAAAACCAAATTATTGATAGCATAAAGTTTTATTTCAATAATAACGAATCACCTAACATTACCCGGCCAGTGTTGGGTAGACCTAGGTGTACACGGTTAAACTGCGAATTCAATTTTATTTTTGTCAGTTTTGGTACATTATCCAATAGGATTGTGTAAATCTAAGTTAACCCGGATAAACTTAGATTTACCTCTTCTACTAGCATTACCCGTAAGTATTTATTTAAATAATTCGTGAAGGAATGTTTAGTGCTTAAGAGCAATTGACCAGCAGCTGAGAAAGTTTAAAAATGCTTGCAACTGGGTAGAGACGTTCCAATGAGAAAGAGCGATTATTCCCCCTAATTAAAAATTTTATATCGATTTATTTCATTAAAAACTTGCTTCAATATATACATACATTCAAGTAAGCAATAAAAATGCTCAAAACGCACGATGATGAATTATTAAATACCGTGTACTTTTTGTAAGTATTTTTTGATCATAAGTATCTATGATTTTTCAATAATGTCTAAACAAAATAAGTGTATAAAAAAAATTGAAATATTTTTGTTTTTAAGACCTTAAGTAAATGGAAAAACTGAGGTATTTTTGCCACAAAACACGTTCTCGGATTTATTGTTTAATGATTTTAATTTAACTAAAATTTAAATTTTTAAAACTGTGTTGATTAGATTATGTAATGATTTAATTTGTTGTATGATTATATGATTTAAAATTTGTGTTGTTTAGTAGAATCTATCGTTTGAAAATTGAACAAATCTGCCAACAACCAACGGTATAACCTTAGTATATTCAAAATAAACTTAGTTTTTCAAAATTTTAAAACTGCGTGTACCAGATAAAATAACAATCTTTCAATACTAATTTATGTTTTTTTGTAAAATAGAGTCAATACATATAGAATTTTATTTAAAAACTACTAATTTCCGGTATTCTCTGGTAATACCCTCTTAACTATTTATATGTAAAAACAACACTCTAGTTTATTTTATGAGCACCATAATGACATTATTATTTATTTCAATTAGGTATTGTTAGATTAAAATAATAATAATCTTATTATTCTGTGGCTGGTGGGTAAATAACTTCCCTTGTCATGATTTTGCGAAAATGGGAATTTGATACCATCTTAAAACAAGGTAAAAAAAAAACGGCTGCTCTTTCTTCGGCAAAATTTTAATAAATTTGAAGACACCTAGAACAACAAAATGTATAATTTTAAATAATTATATAAAATTCAGTGTATTCAAAATATGATTTTGAATGAAACTAATTGATTTTAGGTAACCAAGAATACTTATACCTACACGTTAAAATATGTATTACATTAGGAACCGGGTAAAAATTCTTATTATGAAATATAAGATGTTTTACATACAAGGTGCGGCAAAACAAACAGTGCAGTTTTGAAAGTCCCGTACATCTCGTGTGGTGAAGGTAGGATCCTGGGAGTGGTTTCATTATGTCGGGAAGGTCGTGCCGTTTTCAGTCCTTGCCGTGGTTTTGTCCAGACAACACCAGGGCTTTGCCATCAGCACGTTTCTTGAAAATGGTCGTTCTGTAATCGCCATCCAGCGGACCCTTCCAGCTGCACTTCAATTTTGCGCGTCGTGATACCGTCCTTCACCTGAAATTTGTTTTTAACCTTAAGGAAACAGATCTGGGAAACATCTGGTTTCAACAGGACGGTGTTACGGCTAATACTGCTCGAGTTTCAATGACAAAACTGTGACAGATATTCCCTGAGCGCCTCGTCTCTTGAAGGTGACGTGGGATGGCCCGCACGCTCACCTGATTTAAGCATTTGTGACTTATCCTTCTGTGGGGCTATCTGAGCGAAAAAACTAAACTATCTGTCTTACAAACTAAAATATTTCTGATTTTTTTTATTCTCTTATTTTCTTTAGACATTATTACAAAAAAATAAAAATACTTATGATCAAAAAATACTTATAAGAAGTATAATAATATAATAATAAGCCTTTTATTCTGGACTTCTGTTAGGTAGATGAATTTTAAAAAAATTTCTTTGTTATAATATATCCCGAAGCTCAGTTTGCCTCTTGGCATAGGCCTCCTCTAACATTTTCCATTGGGACCTGTCACGCGCTACTCTTCTACATTGATGTCCAGCCGTGAGTTTTAGGTCGTCTTGCCATCTTATGTGTTGACGTCCTCTACTTCCCTTGCCATCTCTGGGATACCAGTCAGTGACATTTTTGCACCATTTCTCTTGTAGATCGCGGATCATGTGACCTGTCCATCTCCACTTTTGTTGGTCTATTCAGGTAACTATATCGGCAACTTTAGTTTTCTCCCTTATTATGCTACATCTCACCCTGTCCTGTTTCCTTATTCCTGTCAAACTTCTCTCCATGGCTCTCTGGCAGCGTTCCAACTTTTCTCTGTGGCGTTTGGTGAGTGTCCAAGTTTCACATCCGTAGGTTATGACTGGAAATACACACGTGTTGAAAACTTTCCTTTTTATTTGCATACTTAGTTCTTTGGATTTCAAGACTTATTTCAAAGACCTGTATTTCTTCCATCCATTTGCTACTCTTCGCTCGATTTCTTTAGTGGTTTGATCTTTGTGGGATATTATTTGTCCTATATAGATGTAATCAGACACATATTCGAGTGGTTGGTTGTCAATTTTTATATTATGTCTTTGTTCATGTTTAGGCCGACTTTCACACTTTCCTCGATTAGTGATTCTATCATTCTATTTAGGTTCGTTGGGTTTTTCTCGAATAGGACTATATCGTCTGCAAATCTTAGGTGGTTCAGTTTTACACCTTGCACATTGATACCATATTTTTCCCAATCTAGTTTGCGGAAGATGCTTTCCAAAGCAGCCGAGAACAATTTTGGTGATAGAGGGTCTCCCTGTCTTACTCCTCTCTCGATATTGAACTTTTTCCCAAGGTTTCTAGTTGGATCCTCGCTTCGCAATTCAAGTACATGTTATTTATAATATTGATGTAGTTTAAAGGTATCCCTTGCTGTTCTAGGCTATTGCTAGGCAATTTTTTTATTTAAAAAAATTGATACGGTGAATAATCATCTTTCTCATCGGAACCTCCCTGTACAGTTGCTAGCATTATTAAACTTTTATTCTCAGCCGCTGGTTAATGGCCCTTAATATATAAATATATAATAGATAAAACTACAAGCCCCGCCCTCTGGAATGTGTCTATCCCCACCCTCCTCGCAGCTACCATTGCTTCAGGCGCCATATTCAAATAAGCAAATTGCTTTCTATTTTATATATGCACCAACCTGTATATTTCAAATGCCAAAATCCCAAACCGACCACCAACCACGGATTGTATTCCTAACCCCCTAAAACTTGACATTGTTATTGTGACGGAAACTAACCACGTTTGACCCACTTGACCTAGTCTGTCCCTACACGTGTTATTTTAAGAGCGAACATCTTGCGTCACGTCACGGCAAAAAGTTTTGGTAAATAAGAGAATTTTATTATTCTAACCTGAGCACACATTTATTTCGTATAAATAAATCAAATTCTACAAAATAAACTATAGTCTATCGATGGTATTAACTCATAACAAAGAAATGTTCTCTTTGTCCCGAATACCTATTCATTCAACCGTATTCAAAAGTAAAGAAAAATCTACGATGATTGTGTGGATACATTTTATCGATGGCTCACCACCGTGAATTGATTGTATTTGGCTTCACTACTTAAGAGGCTAGACTTTAAACCACACGCGGAACACCCGCGTCTGTCATTCTGTCCCGCTCACAATAAGCTCACGCACATTTACAATACATGCGAATGCGAAATGTGCGAATGAGACAACGCTCAAATTTACCTACAGAAATCGCTCGAAAAGGGGTTTATGGAGAATACACTTTTCTACACCGAAACTTTCACGAAATTGAAATTTTAAAAAATATATATTTTTTAGAAAGAAGAAGCTACGTCTGTAGCTTTTTATAATTGTATAATTCTCTATGAGAGTTGAGTTAGCAGCACTTTTTCCTTAAATAATATTTTTTGATAAATCGTACATGTTTGACAGTGAATGTTTACGTTAATACGAAACGCATCGAAAATTCGAAAACATACCGACATAGTTTTCACCCTCTAGAAGGCAGTATAAAAAAAATATATTCATTTTGTGCAATTTTCGATGTAGAAAAGTGTTTTTTCCCGGGCGTCCTTTTTGTATGGGCCGAAAAGCGAAGTCTATCATCTTAATGCCCATTTTCCTTATAAGAATAAACGAAGCGAATAATATTTCTTTCTTTCTTTAGCTTGCTGATATATTTATGAACGTATAACAATTGAATTATTTGATTGCTATTATTTTGTAATTTTCTGGTCATTGCTCTATAAGGTATATATTTACGAGTGGGAAAGTACCTATTTGGTCTTCAAAAAGTATAAAGGGATGTCCATTATCGTTTAGGATATTAATTATAAGAAGAAAAAAATACAGATCATTAGTCTCGTTCAAAAATAACGCAAAAATATTACATACATCGATTGTTCCGTTGATTAGTCAGACATATTCAAAAACTAATTTTTGAATTATAAGGAAAGTAATTTATTTTGCGTATTAAATAATATGCTATAAAATAACATCTGCAGGTGTAATGATCTTGTAAATTAGTATGACATTTTGAAATATTCTACTAGTGACCCAGAAAACATCAACATTTAGTTTAATTCACTACAAGTTTGTCTGTATTATAATTTACTAGCTTCTGCCCGCGAATTCGTTTGCGCAGGTCCCATCTATGTTTATACCAAAATTCTTAACCTATTTATTTAAAAATCTATAATTCTTGATTCGATTCAAAGTATTAGGCGAGTACTTCAAATAAATTCACTAATTTTCTAAAATAGAACTTTGATTTAAATGAAATTCGATTCTTTTGCAAAATTTAATTCTAAAATTTTTACATTTTCTAATAAACAATAATTATTATTTATAATATATTGAAAATAGCCAGCTTTATAAAGCCTTTATTATATTCTGACGTACGAATTATATTATTGTAAAGTTTCATTAAAATCCATTCAGTAGTTTTTGCGTGAAAGAGTAACAAACACACATACATCCATACAAACTTTCGCGTAAGATTAGTAAGATGTGGCGGTGTTTATGAGTAATCTGAGCATTGTACCAGATAGAGGATGCACTTTTGAATATAATTTCGTGCTCAATTTAAATTTAAATTTTCGGAGATGAGTGACTATCAAACAACTGGAAGATCAAAATGATAAATTAAACTTTGATCTGTCAGAACCCGTAGTACTAATACGTACATAGTTTAAATAATAAAACAAATATATGCTCCAGGATATGGAAGGATAGTCCCGTATAGTTTAATGAATAAAAAAAAATTTCAAAAAATTATAGGGTAAATGTGAAAACAGTAGATAAATTTTATTAATAGAAGAAGAATAGAAGAAAACAACAATTGTGTAGGGCGTGGTCATGTGTGAGCTCGGGCCCGACACTCATTCAGGAGTGGCGCTTTGTGGTGCAACAGCGTTGTCGGAGGCCGTCAGCCGCATCCTGCCTCCAGTTACCCGATGTGTCATCAGGCCGGCGAATCCATTCAGCCCTAGTTCCGTGAGCATTGTCGATGCCCTACTATACCGTATATATCAAAATGTAATTCTGCAGGCGTTATTATATTGGATCCGGAGTCGTTCCATTAAGCTGTTTCGGTAGTGACACAGTATTTCACACGTATGTAGGCTAATTAAAAATGCAACGCAAATAATAATAATAAAAATGACATAATCGCTTATTTAGAAGAATCTTCGGGTAATGATATTAGACTAGTATATTGATACTTTTTATTTGACGATTTTTATCACCATCGTCCGAGAGGTCTTCATTAATGACGAGCCTCAATTATTTCACGCTCTTAGGCCCAGGCTACAAGAACGGTTCTATCGCCGCGGGAAACCGCCCGTAAACCGCCCGTAAACCGCCCGTAAACCGCCGCAGACACAATTTACTATGAACGTTGTATGGCCCAGGCTACACGAGCGGTTCTATCGCCGCGGTCGCTCGCGGTTCACAGGCGGGAGATATTCGACCGCCGCAGGCAGCGGCTCTCCCGCAGCGGATAACCGCCACGTTCATTCTACACGAGCGGTTTCCCGCGATTGCATCATTTGCTGCGAGAGAGCGTTGTTGATCAGACGTGCGCGTAAAATATTATTATTACAAAATGTTTGATACGGAGCGATTCATAATAGAAATACAAGATCGGCATGCTTTATTTTGATAGAAGTTCATCAAACGAGTTCACAGACATTCTGTAGTATGTGAAGAACTTTTAGGATTATTTCAGTGTACACTAAATATTAAATGAAATATTCCTGAAGTTAAACGATTACTTAATATTGGTACCACCCAAACACTTCGTTCTTTTTTATTTTTTAATAACTCTAGTAAAATAAGTGCTGCAAGAGCGGTGATCATTGGCGGATCCATTTTGAAGAATGAAGAAAGGATAGTGGGAAACCGCCACCCGTGTCTACACGAGCGGTTTGCCCGCCGCGGGAAACCGCTACCCGTGTAGTATAACGATTTGCGGTAGCTTTCTCGAGCGGTATCCCGCGGCGGGCAAACCGCTTGCGTAGCCTGGGCTTTAGATGTGTTTATGTTTACCGCATTAAGTTGTACGAGAAGCGACTTTTTGAGAATGCTTTTAGTTCCATCCTCTTTGGATTATTTATCAAGTTGAGGAAATTATTGAAATTTTTTTTACAGTTTTTTAATAATATATTCGACCCCCGATGGACTTAATAGCTTTTAAATAGCTCAAATAACAATTGAACTCAAAAGATGAGATATTATAAAAGAAAATTAAAAACCTATCCATTAAATCGATGGTAAAATGCATCAATTCTTTAAAACGAGATCTGAGATAATAGCATTTTTTTTTATCCTTCAAAAATTTTGCGTATATATTTGTCAAAGGCTAAAATATATCTGCTATGCAATAAAATCCAGATTCATAGAATATTTATGAATGTATCGAAAAACTAAAATATGTTTTCGAAAGGTGATGAAAAAGGCTTTCAAATTTTATTATTAGAAAACACTAACAAAGTTTTTAAATATAAAAATTTTGATTGCAAATTTAAAAGTTTTAAAAATGGTTCGTTTTTTGTAAGTAAAATTACTGATAATGATAAAAAATAAAAATATATACATATTTTATTAGACAAACATATTATAAACGTTATTGTCACCTAACTTTTTTTTAGTTTCATGAAAAAAAAAAAATTTTTAAATAATAAAGTTTCATAATTTTTTTTCAAATTGCGATTCGAAACTGTGGTTTTATCAAGTTGTGAATTTTAATTATTTTGTGGTTAACTTTTAGATTTGGATATATAGCGTGTTGTATTGTCTTTCCAATATCATTTAGATCACACTTCTCAATACGATAGTAAAGAAGAGACAACGATTAATATGAGACCCATGTGAGCTGAGACAAATTTGGTCTCCTGTGATTAAATGGGTTAATTTATTTCCTTAGCATCCATAAAACTATGTTCTTAATTGTTTCAATTAATAAATCATAAAACATATATCATCTGAAACCATTCAGCCTATAAATGAATACTTAAATTTAATTAAAATTATAACTTTGCGTTCACCACCATTTAATCACAATAATAGACCTGCTACAAAATCAATGGTTTCTTCATCAGATAAACATTTTATGAAAATTAACAATTATAAGAATTGAGAAACGAAAAAGTCGATGTGCCATGACTAATTAATTATTAGGTATCATTAAAAAAAAAAACAAATTTATTATATTATATATTTTGTATTATAAAATGGTTGATTATTTATGCATACAAAATATGTAACACAAAATAATCACACAGTAACGAATGTCTACATTTTTTTTTTTAAATTGCAATGTGGATATCAATGTGAAAGTAAGTTTAGGACATAGCTATTCTGAAAAAATATTTGGTGTATACAAAGTTATTTATTTTAAAAATTAAAACGGCGCCTCTAAGTGAAATTGTCAGATTATTGAAGAAGAGATACTTAATATCTACTTAGTTACATAGTAATTTATGTAACTTTTAATTAATTTCATATAAGGAATTATACAGTTCCAAAGAAGCGTCACTATCTCATTCACAAATCTTATTTCAGATGATACACAATATTGAAAAAACACAACTAATAAAGTCAAATAAACTCCATAGATAACCTGTACACGACAATGTCACATTTGAAAAAATAATCTTTATTCAAACATTTAATTGGTCGCAACTTTTAATGTGCGTACAAACAAATTAACAAAGAATGCTACATTGGTACGAAAAATAATTATTTCTCAAAATGCTTCATTGATTTCGCAAAATTATTTCTCTGATATAAGATTTTGTTATCATATTCTTAGTACCTTTCTTACTATTATAGGATAATGTAGGTAAATACTACATACCATTACTAGAAATACGAAGAAAATTACTAATGGATCTGATATTGACCCAGAAAATTTAACAGTAATATTGATGGAAATCGAACACCAAGTAATAACATGACCTTATAAAACTTTGGCTGGAATAGTGATATACATATGTAGAGACACGTCGAAATTTTGGGGAAGGCACAATACTATTTTTTCTGAGTACCTACCACCTACCCTTGTTGAATAATTGTGTTTGACCCGTGGGAAGTAAGCCTCTTGGAATCGATTTAGAATAATAAATATAATGTAGGCACTTTAAAAAGATCGTCTATTTTATCCCTAATGCAAACAGGACAAAGGGTGGCTGTTTTCTTTCAAGATAATATTTTTCAGTGAGGTTGTTTCTTGTTTTTTGTTATTTTTTTGCCTCGGCATTATTCCGTCACTGTCTTTATGTCATATTCTCAGTTGGGATTGGACGGATCACTGTTTTTGTCAAATTTAGGATATTATAGAAATTTTGTCAGAATAATTCATAACAGTAAACATTTTATTTATAAATTGGAATTCATTGACACGTGTTTTTAATTTTATGCTAGTGATTATACATAGTGTTAACTAATAATAATTATAATCAAAAAATAATATTCCAGCCCAAGAGATCTAGCACGGACGCATAAAAAATAAGATATTGACTAAATCTGTCATTCATGGTCAATTATCAATATTTGCGAGAACGGTCAACAATTGATTAGAAAAATTCCGATCGACGATTAATATATCTATATTTGAGTATGATACATTGAGTATCAGATAAATTGTAAAAAAAAATGAAAATAAATATTGAAAATAATTCATCGCGAAATAACAAAAATTGGTCATATAAAATTTATTCACGCACGCCAGGATTTGAACCTGACACCTTCGGATCGTAGTCGAGAGTCTAAACCTTCGACCACGGAGCCGCCTGGATTGAAATCATGGCAAAACTTGGACGTGGAATAGCGTTGCAATGACAAACCAAATAAGATATATATTTTATGTGATTGATCATTTCAAAAACTTATTCCCGATTTATTTTTATTTTAAGAAAGTGATGGGAATATATTATTTAATAATTCTTACAACTTTGTGATACGAAATATAAATCTGACGACTTCAACACGAGGACGGTTACTTCGCATTGCCACAGTCGATCTGCTTGTGGACAGTTATAGCTTTTCTCATTTTTCGAAATGTATTTTATTTTATTACTGTTTCTCCCTGCGTGTCCTTTCCCATTCATTTCCAATCCATTTACGCTTCACCTTTCCTTTCCGCGTCTCTGTCCCCTCCAGCGTTCCACCATCACGTTCCCCCTTCCTTCTCCCGCTGTTCCCCTTCTCGCGACCTCCCTCACGCATGCCCTCGTCCCCTCTCTATCGACCCCCCCCCCTCCTTAATTCCTCTCCCGGATTCCCCTCCCACTCAGGCCTTTTTTCCCTGCCGCTAAACTCCATAAAATACACCCATTTTTCCAAAAACTCGCGTTTGACCTAATTCCATTTTTTAATGCAAATTTCATAACGCCAGAGCTTGTTATTCTGCTATTAGGGACGGATACAAATTGAGTTATAAATGGTGTAACTTACCCGACTTTGCTTTATCATTTAATGTTATTTTTGAGCACGGTTACTTGGTATACCCGAGGATCTTATAATGGTGAAACTATTCTACCATGGTAGCTGTCATCGTCAGGACGATATTCAGCATTTATGCAAATTTCATAACGCCAGAGTTTGTTATTCTGCTATTAGGGACGGAGACAAATTGAGTTATAAATGGTGTAACTTACCCGACTTCGTTTTATCATTTAATGTTATTTTTAAGCAAGGTCACTTGCTATACCCGAGGATCTTATAATGGTGAAACTATTCTTCCATAGTAGCTGTCATCGTCAGGACGATATTCAGCACTGTGATATCTCTATCTGAGTTTTATTTTTGGACAATAGCCTGAATTCTTATTGTTGCTCTATTCGGACAATACAAATACAATTTGGGAGGTGGGTATTTACAACCATTTATACATTTATGTATATGACAACCATTTATTGGATAACCAACTCCTCTGCTATAGGTCACCTCGGGTGTTTTACTAAATTGATACGGGGAATAATCGATCTCGTCGGAACCTCCCTGTACAGTTGCAAGCATTTTGGAACCTTACTTCTCAGCCGCTGGTCAATTGGTCTTATTTCATGTCAGACATCTGCCCATGTATCAGTTTTCCAAATGATGGAATTATAGCCAATCGACAGAACTACGTACTGTTGGAATGTTATAGAGAAACTTTTCTTATAAATTAAAAAAAAAAGAAATTACGGAAATTTTCCATAAGTTTGTGAATACCCCATTAACCCTTAATCATCTGTTCATGTGAGGTTACGTCACTGTAGATATAATATGGTAACTTATTATGTGCACTTCTGTCTCCTTCTCCCAAGTACTACGTAAGATTTTAATTTCATACTTTCTCATTGTTATTTTATTTTAATACTTTAATTAATGAAGTCAATATTAGCGAAACTCAAAAAAAAGATCGGGTAACATCTGGGAGACGAACCCAGGACCATCGGCTTTCCGGGCTGCTGCTCTTACCACTGAGCCAGCCTTTTAGAAATTTCAATCAAGAACATCATTCTTGTTGTCATGCTGTGCTATGTTAGAAAATCTATTCTGCCGTGTGGTTTCTTAAATAAGTCATCCTATTTGCGTTAGTTTTTATTTTTATTTTTACAGAGAAAGCTCACAAGAGTCCCAACTGCTCCCTTCTGGAGCCAGTGAGACTATGGCATCCCCAATTGGAGTATGAAGTGAGGCTGAAGGTTAGTGGGGAAGGGAAGGGGATGGGGAAGAAGAATGTGGGATAGTACCTGGCTATTCAGATCTAGTCACTAAACACGGCTAAAGCCATTATTAAGCAACGTTTCTATTCTTAATAGTGGTATTATTACACCAGGGCGATACTGAGAGTATCTTCCACTCTGGAACGTGCCGCAAATATAACATATATTATTTTTATTAATTAATTTTGAAATAACATAAATTAATCAAATAAAATTTATTTGCGCACGCCGGGTTCGAACCCGCGACCTTCCGAATGGGAATCAAGTGTCTTACCACTCGACCACGGACAGTCGTCAATTTTTTTCAAGTCCAAGTTTTTTGTCAAGTTTAGGCCCTGAGATAAATAATTCAAGGCCGCCATTTTATATTTTGGGATTCTGTGTGGGGGATATTTTTAGGAAAAGAAGGAGAGGAAAATCTTGTAAGTAAAAAGTATGAGGGGTGGGTAGGAATCTAAGGGTTAGTGTGTCCAGGATTGAAGGACATATGAATCTGTGTTTGATGAAAAATTGTGATTTTCAACGTTCATGCAGCGAACTTTCAATTATAACCGTGAAATAAATTACAATCTTTTAAAAATATATACATATATTAATATTTTTATTTGCATATTATGCTTTATATATATCAAAATTTTAGGATGCGTCAATGGGAACTGCGAATATTTCTAAATAAATCAAGAATCTGACAGGTCATTTGAAGTGTATACACATAAATTTTGTATTAAATATTTAGCCGAGTTTTTAGCGGAGCTTCGTAATGAGAATTCCAACTTTATTATAATTAATTCTCCATTCGGCTACGTGCCATTATTAACGTGGCAAAAACCATCAAAATCACAAATTATGACGTTATAAATTTGAGGCTAGGGAAGCGTTTACGGAATAAACAACGTAATAAATCAGAATCCATGTTGTATTTAGTATAATTTAATTTTGAAACGATATAACAAACTTGGGATGGTGTGAAGCTGGGCATCAAAGAGCTGTTGGAAGAAATAAGGGTCTCTTTCTAATAATATCAACCTATATTGAAAAGTGACCAAGTGATCAATAACTTTCGTTTTGCTGACATCACAAGCTTTTGTAACTTTAGTAAAAGGGTGGCAACATTTGTTCAAAATAGTCGGCTATACAATAAAGTAATGGTCCAAGTTTTAGGACTTATAATAAACATTAATTATAAGGGTATATGCGGCCCATTAGAGGCAAAGAAAGGTATCTCATTTTTTTTTAGATTTTGAGTCATGGATTTCACTAGCCACAAAATAACACGTTACGTTAAGTGACAAAGAAACGTATCCATGGGTTCAACAGATAAACATATACAATTTCTATTAATATTTTGTAAGGAGCACTATACGATTATTTTTAAATTTATTTTAGTTAAACGCACTTGAAGTAAAACCAAACAAAACTGCGCTATATAAATGTAATGTTATTATTATTATTATCGATACGTATCTGTAGAAAATCACAGATACTGATCTCATCATCACAGATACACATATCTGTAGAAAAATGAGTTACGTTTTTTTGACCCTAAGGGGCCGTAAATAATGGTCATTAGTAAAATCATTAGTTTATGAAAATCAAACGAAATTAATTTTTGAAGTAGTGCTATGTACAATTCAACATTATGAAATTAATTTCTACTATTTAAGTTTTTAAATAATTTGATTCATTTTATTTCAAAAAGTATGCAGTGATTTCAAAGAAATTGTAAACATCATGATCCAATCTATAAAATGTAAATATTACTGTGAGGTACGTTTTTAGATTTTCACGGCCAAAAGCATTTTCGTTGTTTGTTTTTGGGGTGTTATGCCGTGTTGTGCTACCTCCTTCTTTAGCCGACGTTTCGGACAGCGTTGCAATGTCCATCATCAGGGCAGATCCGGCAGATCCGTCGATGTTGGACACTGCAACGCTGTCCGAAACGTCGGCTAAAGAAGGAGGTAGCACAACACGGCATAACACCCCAAAAACAAACAACGAAAATTACTGTGAGGGTTTTGTAAAATTTCCCACACTACACCTAACCAACCTAACCAAACCTAACCTAACCCCTAATGTCTCTTATACCAAACAATACTAATTTCGGTTTTGTCGTTTACTGTAACTCCGGTTCATTGAACTCTAGAATTATTGCTTTGAATAAGCTTAATTTCCAAAATTGAAAATGTGCTTTTGGAGTTTATTTTAAACCGTAGAATAATTTATACAGTTGCTTTTATATATCTCATTTCTTTAATACGAGTGAGAGTATCGAAATAACATGATAGTTTTTCCCTTGTTAAAAGCCGACATACGTACATTTTCTTTTCATCGTTTGTCTCACCATTATTTACTGTGTAAGAAAGAGCTGCAGCATAATTGCCTTAAAGTTTATTGCCTTTTTGTGCCATAAACGTGAGAAATATAAAAGCACTCAGTACTCTAGAAGTGACTTCTACAGAATTTTGAATGGAAACAAATTGCCAGTTTGTCCCACTGGAAAGACTGCTTGATGGAGACCTTTTTATATCTCCAGCAGGACTCACTTGACCCATCGTCTTGTCCACAGTGGGCGGTATGAATTCACATGCTTGTCATACCCCCAGATTTCAAGCCTTATATCTTTTTCTTTCCCAGAACTTTCTTTCCCTTCACACAATATCCTCAAAGATGACTTCGTATGGAGCCAATGTAAAAAAATACTTAAAAGACCTTAAATTATTTTTTCTCTTTTTTCAGTTTTCTCTTCGACGGGCAGCGCAGAAGAGAAATGCAAGGGAGAGCTGAAAGCATGTTTGGCAGCAATGCCATTGGAAGGCAATAAGGGTCTGCCCACGTCCCTGGAACAAGTCAATAAACTATGCAGGTTGGTCTATTACATCGAATCCTTTATCCTTGAAATATTTATTTACACAAACAGTAAAAAACCTCACTCCTTACTCGTAATAAATACTCTGGAAGTATAAACAAGGCAATTAGCATTTTGAAGCAAAAACTAACTTGGTGGTGTAACATTGTTAAAATATTGAAAATATTCATCGTCCAATTTAATCCGTTTAATCACAGGTGACCATATTTTGTCCTAGCTCACATAGGTCTCATAAAAATAGTTTTTTCTCCCTTACTGTTATAATTAGAAGTATTATCTAAATAGTATTGGAAATATATTCAAATGTAAAAGTTAGCGACAAAACAATTAAAACGTATACCTTTAGAAGCCCAAAGATTCCGACCGCAATTTAAAAAAAAATTATAAAACTTTGTTATTTTTTATTATTTATTTTACATAGAATGACAAAAAAGTCCCTTTTTTATATATTTTTTTTATGGTGAATACCTCACAAGAGTCCCAACTGCTCCCGTCTGGAGCCAGTGAGACCATGGCATCCCCAATTGAGGTATGTTATGAGGCTGAAGGTAAGTGGGAAAGGGAAGGAGACGAGGAGGAGGAAAGTGGGGAAGTACCTGGCTATTCAGATCTAGTCACTAAACACGGCTAAAGCCATTTCAAGCAACGTTTCAATTCTGAATGGTGGTTTTACACCAGGGCGATACTAAGAGTATCTTTCACTCTGGAACGTGCCGAAAATATACTATATATTATTTTTAATAATTAATTGTCAAATAACACAAGTCAATTAAATAAAATTTATTTGCGCACGCCGGGTTCGAACCCGCGGACTTCGGAATGGGAGTCTAAGGGTACGACCATAAAGAAAGCGGGTTTCGGCTTTCTGGTTAGTCGGCGCATGGACGGCCGACTGGCCGAAAATGTTTGTATGTCAACGTGTGAGGTCGAACACAATGAAGGCAGGTTCAGATTTGTGTCCGCGCGAAGCGGCGCCGAGAAGCTTTACCGGAATGAATTCTTAATTCCTGCTCGCCGGTGACGCCGGTCAGTGAAACTCGGTGTTGTTATGTGCATGGTTTTTACCACGTTTTCATGGATTTTTGGTTATTTTATGATATGGTGTTCTCTATGGTCACCTCCACGGTTATTTAAAAACTATGTCAAACATGTCTTTAACTAACAAAAGTGTGTACTTTTGATTGGATTGCGTTTTTTAGGATGGGTTACTTGGGGAAATACTGGAATCAGGAATGTTATTCACTTCAGTTTAGTATTTTTTTTTCCTGAAACATGGTTTTTCATTTTGGCAACACTGGTGAAGCTTGTTTTTTATTGTTTTGAAGGAAGTCTATTATCAAAATGAGCGATCTATTAATTGCCGCTGTTTTCAACAAATCGCCAATTTGGGATAAAAGAGATGCATTTCATAGCAACAGAAATGTTGTCAACAAGTGCTGGAAAGAAATCAGTGCGAAGACGATAAGTGCAAACTGATAACATTTTGAAATAACCTCAAATGTCACAAGTAACGTGCGTGTACAGAATATTATCATGTTCTCCTGAGTTTTTTTATATATATAAAGATAAAAAAAATCATTGTCTTACCGTCTGCATTGTATGAGGGTGATAAATACTAAATATTTAGTATGTATATTAAGTATTAAATGACATTTGCTGTTATTACAAAATACAAGCTGACAGCCGTTGTCAGGCTACCGCGCAGGTTACGCAGGTTTTATCCGCGGTCTGTATGTCCACAACTCGGGGTCCAATTGCCGTCGACGAACTGGGGCACTGAGCGCCGTTAATCTGAAAGCCAAAACCCGCTTTTTTTATGATCGTACCCTAACGCTCTACCGCTGGATTATGCCGGCCGTCACTTATCACTTCACTATGCTTCTGATGTTTTCTAAAATATAAAATCTTAAAAAATACCCTACATAAAACATTTCCAAGTACGGTATAAGATTTCTAACGAGAATTAATCTATTTTTCCTTCAAAGGGTAACTTAAAAATTACTCTGAAGGTATACACCATTAGATACTTGCCCTGTTTCGTCCAAGCTTGTACAATATATATTTGAATTGAATTAGGTACGTGTCAGACAAATACTATTATTTATCACAGATAAAATATATTTGTATTTTATTTTAAAACTCGATCCACTTTCCACTAAAAGCATTTTCTGGCGTTTGTGCAACATTTGTGACAGTCCAAATTATCTGATCGAAAACGAGACAATGACATTTTATGTGGAAAATTACCACTTGGATCTGTTAAAATTATTATCAATGATAAAGTCGAGTTTATGAATAAATTATTGAGTTTTTTTAAAGTTATCAAAACAAAAATGTTGAATCAACGTGCTTTAGAAAAATAATATATTTTGAAGTAAAAATAAAAATATTATTTCACAGTAAATATTGTTCGAGACCAGATAATATTTGCCTCTGCCTTCGAGTAGTTTTCAAGCAAATAACTAGGTAACAAACTAAATCAGGAACTAGGTTTTTTTCCCAGAAAATTCACAAATAAGTATTTATTATTCGGCAGGAGTTTTTATTTATTTTATTATATTTATATACGCCCGTACAAACATGTGAAGTACATACTATTTTTGTGGAACAGTAATCGTGAAGTAAAATATGGTAAGTAACTAACTCCGCTGGGGTAGGCAGAGAGGACGGAGCGCCAATAAACATCAAGTGACTATCACAACACGAGTATTAATAAGCCTGGTATGGTAGTTAAAAAAATTTAAAAAAATCGGTAACTTAAAAAAAAATTAACTCGGTCTTGGCATACACTCCTTGCTTCATTAACATTCATACATTCGTCTCATAAATATTCTTCTATCATTCTGACTCTTGACATGGCCCGACTCAAGTATCTGATTCACTTGATCATACCACGTCTTCCTCGGGCGTCCACACTTCTTCTACCATTCACATTCGTGACATTTATTCTCTTTACACGCCTTTCTTCATTCAATCCACTGTACACGCCAAAATCGTCTAAGCGTCCCTTTCCGTCCCTACTTATTACGATAACATCAGCCTTGCATTCTTTTTGGATCTCCACATTTCTCACACGATCATACACGGTTTTACCACACATACGAATAGGGGATCTCATTTCTACACCCTTTAGTCTACTTTCATCCTTTCTCTGCCAGTTCTATGTTTTACAGCCATAGATCAGGGTAGATACTAGCACTCCATTGTTGGCTGCTAATGAATTAATAATGAATTTTTATATCATTTTTAAATATGAATTTTTATTATTTTTTGATTTTTAGGCATTTCATCATACATCTTTAGTACTCTATGTAAAATATGTACATTAAACAGTTCTGTTAATTTTTTGATATGTGGCAATCTAATTCTATTTTTATTTCTGTTATAATTATGTCGTAATTATGTACATCTCTATTAAAAACCATTTCATCCTTGAAATATTTTGGCTTTTCGGTTTTTTATGACTTTATGCACAAAAATTAACATAGTCTTTTTTTTATTGGAATCCAATTTAGCTCCTCTCGCATTTGATTAACCCTTGCGTATTTGCCTTTTCCCATTCATAGTTCTGTTCTGTATAACTTTTATCTTGTGCAAATGTCCTTCGTTAGCCAAATATAACATAATCTAAATCTGAAGCAATTATAGTTTTGTAAATGAGCACTGTAATGTTTCCAATTAGTTTATTTCTGAGTCTTTTAAGTAAATTAACTTTTTTTATACCTTCTCTAGCACATATTTAAAATGTGCTGGGAAAGTTAGTTTTTAATCAAGTATTACACCCAGGTATTTGAATTATTTACTTTAAAAAAAACTTTATCATTGAATGTTAAATTTAACTCTGTGTTATGCGTTTTATTGCCTTTTCCATATACATTGACCAGGTTGGCTGTTGGGGTCAGCTCTTCTCGTTCTCAGGTTATAGTTTCTTTGATTCTGGGTATCGCTTTCATCTCCGTCCATCTTTAAAAAAAAATTAATTGGTATAATGTTTATTTATTTATTTATAGATAGGTACAAAAGAAAGTACAAGTTAGACATTAGGAAGCTTTGCCTGTCCAACTAGGAAAGTTTCCCGTTCCAGGACAGACAAATTGACAGGTTTAGTTCATATTATTCCTTAAGTACATAATTGCAAACAAAAACAAAAACAAAAAACAAGAAAATTAAATTTTCTTTGAAATTGAGTTGTGTTATGAAGAAATATATAAAAAAACATACATACATTTTTTTTGTGACTATGCAAAAAAGTAATCTGTTAGCATAAATGTGCTATTCGGATTTACCGAATTAACCTGGTAACAAATAATATATTCAGAATTACAGATTATGAGATAAGTAGGTAAGTTGGGAGTGTTGAAAAGTGTAAACAAGGTATCTGATAACAAGATAGAGGAATAACAATAAGATTTACAATATAAAGATATAGAAATGTGTTGAGAAGTGTGAACTTATAATACATATAGATATAAGCATGATTATTTTCACTAATTTAAAACATGATTTCAGTACAAAATATATTATGCGACAATACGAGTATACACCGCGCTCGTGTCTTGAACAACTCATGCTGAAATATAAAAACAATAACTATAAATATAGAATATAAATACAAACTATGAATACAAATAAATATTACATGATTTAGAGCTACTTTGGTAACGATATTGTGAAATTGTTGCATTGGTTTGTATGTCATACATGCTGTGTTATGTATTGTTTATTTATTATAAATAATCACCGCTGTAAGGTACCAAGTTTCACACAGCTAGTCTAGTGTGTGCGTGCATGATACGCCGCACTGATGTACCTACTCTGTGCAACAGTATGAAGGGGCGCACAACCATAAAATCCCAGGTATAAAAACATCAAAAAGGATGACGGAACATTGCGAAGCAATATCGGACTCAATGAAGTGTGGTAGGAATTTTGGTATAGTGATCTGGAAAGTTAGGTGATTTTGTTTATCAGTTAAACAGCATATGTTCACTTTCGACTCTCTCTAAGTCCAGAATCCATTCATTGACTAATTTACGCAGGACGTTTGCACTTTTCAATTTCCAAGAACCGGGTATAAGATTGAACATTTTTGGACCTAGGTAAGAATATTTTCTTTGAGCAATGGATGTCATAGTAGTAAGTGGAACTATTGGATTCCTCCCTGCATGTCGGGTGTCGTGATAATGTTCTACGGAGGGGAAGAGGTGACGATATTTTTGTGTGTGTAATATAACTTTTCTTATGAATAGTTGCCTCACATCCAGAACTCCTATCTCTTTGAATAAATCATTACTGGGGTATCTAAATGTTTTTTTAAGAATGACCCTTAGAAGTGATTTTTGTGCTTTGGCTAAGGGGTCCAGTATTGATTTGGCACATCCTCCCCATCCTAAAGATGCGTATTTAAGTAATGAGTTGCACATGGCATAGTACATTAGTTTCAGATCTTTTGCGCAGAGAATATTTCTAGTAGCCATGAAAAGATGCGTGAGTTTTCTGACCTTTGTGGAGATTGAGTTGATATGTTCATTCCATCTCAGATTCTTGTCTATGATAATTCCTAGATATTTTATGCTATCCACAAATTCTAAAGTATTGCAATTGCAAGTGATTGTGTCCTTACAATGGTGTATAATAATTCTTTGAGTTTCTCTTGGTTGTCCCGCTTGAGTTGCACTGAAGCGAATGATTTTAGTTTTGTCAGTGTTGAGAGTGAGAAGATTATTGTCAAGCCATTGTTTTACCTTGTTAATACCAATTTCTGAATTATTATGAACTTCATTCCAATTTTTGCCTTCAAATAATAATACAGTGTCATCGGCAAATGTGATAATGTGATCGGCAAATGAACTGTTACATAATTCATTTATATAGATATTGAATAAAAGTGGTCCTAGAGTGCTTCCTTGAGGTACACCAAAGTTAATATCAGCTGGATCGCTTAGAGTGTATTAATATATTAAGAATGAGAATGTATTATTGAGAATGTATTAATATGTGTTGTGAATACATTGTTCTGGCTGTTAGATATATGCTTTGATCAGACATTTGAATATCTACATAAACAGATAGTCAACTGTACCTTCAATAGGAAAGAAACAGTTAATTGGAGTCTGAGAAGATTGTCAGTGTTACTTTTCTTTTTTTGCGACGTCACGAAATGTGACAAAACTCATTACGAAAACGTGGACGCAGATGCAGTCGTGCTTAAACCTGTAATTACGATTACAAAGCATCTGGCTCGAGGCCATCGTCCCGAGCACTTTATTTTAATTTTTCTAATTGTATTTGTCTCTCAACCTTTAAAGGCGCACTTGGGAATCAATTTAAAGTGCAGAGATAGTTGTTAAGGTTTTTGTTGTAAAAGCGTTGTAATTTTATTAGGTTGGTTACTTTATTGAGTTTTGGGCAAGAACATTAATGGTGAAGCTGTATATTTTTGTTTGACCAATTTTACTACGGTTGGTGACTTAGCAGGGGCGCCCGGGTTCATGAAGTGAGGTTTGTGTAAGTCTTGGTGGCAAAAACATTTGCTCAACTATTGCGTGGCGGGCCGGATCGAAAGAGACTTGTTAAGGGAGAACTTTTGATGGGGTATGTTGTAAAGCAGAAGATAGTTGTGAGGAGGGGGAGTAAATTGTTAAGAGCAAGGTGGGAAAGTACCTAGATATTGAGATCTGGTCACCAAACTTAGCTAAATCCATTTCAAGCAACGTTTCAATTCTGAATGGTGGTCCAACACCAGAGCGATTCTGAGAGTATTTTCCACTGTGAGACGTGCCGCGAATATACCTTAAATTATTTTAAATGATTGAATTGTGAAATAACATAATTCAATCAAATAAAATTTACTTGTGCACGTTGGGATTTGAACCGGCGACCTTCGGATTGCTAGTTGGATTAACTAGCATCTAACTAGCGTCATTTATCCCTTCGGCATCAGAAAATAGTCAAGAAACACGCCAACATTTGTACACGATTGACAACGTCTGTAACCTGAGATTGGGTCTTTTTTGTGTTGTTTCATTCATCGGTCTCTTCAAGACCCACGTTCACTCCTTGCTATTCTCAAAAATATCCACCATACAGCATCCTAATCAATTGTGATAGGCCCTTTTCTACTATCAGTCAGAAATTGCGATTATGAAGAGTAATAATAATGTATTTATTTTGCAGAAGTTACAAGATGGGCATGGAGTGCGTGGACAAGTGGAATCGTGCCTGCCTGACCACGGAGGTGCGGCTGAGGGCGGAGAAAGCTATGGCCAGCGCTCAGCTCTTCATGGGTCTATTGTGCGCTGAAGGAGACTTCAAGAGAGGTCAGACTCTTTCATTAATTTATTTATTGTTTGAAACATTTACATAGTGTTAACAATTATTACATTAAAGAAATTGCCATTGGGATGTGCATGGATTATTAATACTTGCCGTTAAATTTTTAACAAAACGGTCTGCTAAAATACATAACCTGGTCTCAATGTTCATCGTCGGTGTCAAAAAAATTCAAAAGTGGAACACAATTTGTGAAAACAACCAGATGTCTATTATATTTTTTGCTCTCGAAGCACACTTCTGCGAGTTCGAATTTTTTGATAGAATTACCTACGTCTGAAAAAAAGATCATAAAATCATGAGATTTAAAAAAAATACAAATGTCAATTTTTCTTATTTAACACATTGTAAGGCTGCATGTACTCATAAAGTAATAATCAACTTCTTCTAGTTCCCTCTCCCATCGGAAGTTGGATACTACTAGCAAAGATATAATAATAATACATTTTTACAATACACATAACATTATACAATAAAACATATGCATGAAACTTTGACTAGCCAACTAGGAATGGATCCTGTTTTAGGCCAGTCAAATGACAAATTTAGCTTATAACATAATTTCATATTACAACGTTTAGTTCATAATATAAATTCATATTACAATGTTTGATTATATAACAGATTATTTATAGAAGGAAAAAAGTGTTAAGATTAAATTCCTCACAGAAGCTTTAGTTAAATTTACAATTTTGTACGTAAGAAAAAGAATAAGCGAAGAGAAAAAAATATATCTTAAAATATAAATTTAGTATCGAATATAAATTTAGTATTAACAATAGATATATATTTTGGTAATTTAAATCGCATGCAAAAATCGAGAATCAAGAAAGTATTTCTACTATTATGATAACTAAGTAAAATGACTTACTGTAGTTCTATAAACGTTGCATTCCTGCCTGTGATGGTATTTTTAAAGTCTTTCTGATGTCAATTATAATGAGATTCACGTTACAACTCGCACATTGTGCTTATTTATTTTACATCTTTTAATGTTTGTTTTACCGCTCTATTAGATATTTAGACATGATAACGTTTGCAGCCAATGCAGCCAATTTTTTGTGAAATAAAAAAATATTTAAGAACACCATACATACCAACCAAAGAAAGTAATTGCATAATTTAAAAATAAATTCCTAGGCCATTAGATTCCATTGTGGTTTGATGGTAAAAAAAGTCTTGCTTAAGTGGCAAAATGCAACTATAATTAAAAAATATATGATTAGCGCATCGCTGCTGGTAATTCCTAAGTTGAGGGCGTATAATTAGCCAATGACCGTCTTCCAAGAAAAAATTACCAATGTCCTGGGAGTTTTGACTCATCATGAAATATTCAAGATGAAAACTCAAGATGAAATATCATGAAGAAGAAGATAACGCTAAATCGAAATAAAAACAAGTCACAGAAAAATAAAAGATAACGGTCGCAACTGGGATACAAACTCAGTGGGTATGTTATGAGATTCAAGGTAGTGGGGAGAGAAAAGAAATGGGGAAGATGGCTATGGGGAAAAGGAAGGTGGCGATTTATCTGGCAATTCAGGTCACCAAACACAGCTTAATCTTTTGAGATTTTGAGGGTGTTTGATGAGGCTGGCAATGTCACGACAAAAAAAAATATTTAGGTAAAGGCATTTTTCACACATCTTTTCCCTACCCGCGGCTTCAATCGCTGACAAATTGTTCTCAAATAACAGCTCTGTCCAGGGCCTTTTAGATATATGCTTTGGACAAAACTCCAGCCAAACTGTTAATTATCATTTTGTGTGTTTATCAAATGGCATAAAATTTATAAATATTAAATGATGATGATTGAACTTTTAATTCAACGCAAGCAGCGACGCGCCAGTTCCTGGTTGCCAAGGATACGCCAGTTTTGTTGTCAGTTTTCGAGGTGACAATAAAAATATACGTCGACTATGATGAAGCAAGCTGAGATAATAACTGAAATCGTAAAATTGACATGCGCCGTGAGAGAAGTTTGTGGCTGGCAACCACAGCAACGCGCAGTCGTAAGCGCCTCCGCCCACTGAGGCAACTGAAAACTCTCAACTGCCAACTGTCTTTGTATGACAATGTGATGGCCCGCACACTTCACAATCACACAAAACCCCGTTGTCAATGGTAACGCAAGCGTTGACTCGCGACTGTCACTGCTGATTGCCCTGGGCGGCCATTGCTAGTTGCCAGCTGTCAGCTGATTGTCCTTCGTCTATGGTTAAACAAGCTTTTTGATCAATCAAGACATAGAAACCAGCCGGTTTTAGTTTGGTTTAGTTGACTCGTCAGCGGAGCGCCTTACTGGTTTATTTATTATTGTAACCATATCAACAAGTTTCAGTTTGAAACCTTCACTAGTCAATTTTACGATTTCAGTAATTTTCATTAATTAATCTCAGATTGTTTAACCATAGACGAAGAACAATCAGCTGTCACTGCAGCAACCAGCACGGCGAGTTTCGAGTCACTGCTTGCGTTGCCATTGACATTTGGGTTTTTGAGAAGTTGTGTAGTGTGCGGGTCATCACATTGACATACACAGGATAGCGAGTTTAGTGGCAAACTGAGTTTTTTTTCAGTTGTCTCGTGAGCGGAGGCACGAAAAGATAGTATCTGACATAAAGTGACTTCTCTCAGTATCGCCCTCTTGTAAGACCACCATTCAATTTAGAAAACGTTGCTTAAAATGACTAACTCTCTTAAGTCACCAGATCTGAATAGCCAGGAACTTCCCCACTTTCTTCTATACACATACCCCACCTTCGTCCCTCAATATTCCTGAATTGGGAATTCCATAGACTCACCGGCTCCAGACGGTACTCTTGTGCGGTATTCAAATAAAAAAAATAACATGGGCAGAAACAAAATCAGCTTATATTTTCTTTTAATGCCTTTTTTGTAGTAAGCGTATTTATTTTATTAATAAATGTCACCGTAAATATGACCTAAATACACGAAAAGAACCGACATTAATGCGATATCACGTTCCGAAGCTCGGTGCCGTGTTTTTCACGGTTTTTTCTTGGAGTTCTTTTCTGATTTTTTCCACAGGTGGAGAATTTTTAAATAAAAGAGAATGGTAAATAAAGAAAAAACCAAATGAAACAAATACTTTGTTTTAAACCACTTTATTTTGATTTATATTAGTCGACCGGTTTCGGTTGGACTCAACCTTCATCGGGACAATATATAAATTAAATCATAATTTTTTTTACATTAACCCCACACAGGAGGCTCTGAGGAAAATAATTTCCCTCAGGGCCCATGTCATCTTTGAAGATGCTGTGAGGAGGGTCTTTTTGAGGGGAGGAAGAAGTGAACGTGGGTCTTGAAGAGACCCATGTTATAGGAAGGAGGAAACACAGAAGCCGGCAAATCGTTCCACAGCCGAGCTTTTGAACACAAGAACGAGTCGTAGAAGCGTCCCGTTCTCAGATGACAAATGTCAACCGTGTACATATGTTGGGCGCGCGTTTGGCGTGTTTCCCGACTATGCTCCGGTGCCGAGGGGATCAATGACGCTAACTCCTCGGAGCATCTTCCATTGAAATACCGGTAGAACAAGGAAAGCATTCCCACCCGACGCCTGTGCTCTAAAGATCGCAATCCGTTTGTTAAGACGGGAGAATCTATCAAGCGGACCGCCCGTTTCTGCACAGAGTCGAGGGTGTTTTTGAGGTACATCGGAGCTCCAGACCAGAGATGGCTGCCAATGTCAACCGTGGGGCGCACTTGCGATTTGTACAGGGTTAGCAGTTGTGTACTATTAAAGTATCTGCGGGCCCTGTACAGTACGCCCAGTTTCTGAGAGGCCAACTTAACTCTGGCCTCGATGGAGCCCTCGTACTTGAGCTGGTCACTTAGAGTTACACCGAGCATATCAATGGAGGATCTGTTTGGAAGAATGCTACCGTTGAAGGAGACTAGATTAAGGAAACGACGAACTACAATGGTAGTGCAGTAAAATCATGACTATAACTACAAATGCACTGCAATGTGCCCTTGTAGAACTAGTTTTAGAAGTTTTGGGCGCATTTTGTTACTGTTCATCATATTTCCAAAGTAAAAAAGTTGATATTGTAGAAGTCTGTCAATTATTTCAAATCTAGATTTCAATATTGTTTTTGGTTTTGAGATATTTCCAAAATATTACCCGGCTTCTAAGGGTTAATATAATAAAGAATTATAATAAAAAAATTAAAAAAATTAAAACTAAAAAATTACTAAAAACTAACGTACATAGAAATTATATTTTTAACACTTCGTCGTATACGAGAGCGTTGAGAAATTAGGAGAGTGTTGTTTTATTCAAGACACCTGCAAGTAGGTACTGTATATTCTCGCCAGGTATTTCAGTGTATTGTAATTGAAAACTCACAGCTTCCTAGAATAATTTAAGCTGAACAGAACTTTGTAATATTCCCTGAAACATTAACACGTTCATTGGGGAAGTTCTGAACTTACAACAATGATAACTATATAACACAAATAACGGTTTTTAATTTTGTATTAGATTCCACAACACAGCTGTCTATTATTCTATTTAGTAGATTCATGTTACCATCAGTAACCATATTTCCTTTGTTCATCAGTACAAAATTTTATTTCTTCAAAATTTCAAATCAATGACGACAAGTATGTTACGAAATTTGTACAATTATAAAAGGAAAGGATTCAATAAAACATTTGATTGATACCTCTTTATGAAGAGGCTAGACTTTGAACCACACGCGGAAACCCGCGTCTATCATTCTGTCCCGCTCACAATAAGCTCACGCACACTTACAATACATGCGAATGCGAAATGTGCGAATGAGACAACGCTCAAATTTACCTACAGAAATCGCTCGAAAAGGGGTTTATGGAGAATACACTTTTCTACACCGAAACTTTCACGAAATTGAAATTTAAAAAAAAATATATATTTTGAAAAGAAGAAGCTACGTCGGTAGCTTTTTATAATTTTATAATTCTTTATGAGAGTTGAGTTAGCAGCACTTTTTCCTTAAATAATATTTTTTGATAAATGGTACATGTTTGACAGTGAATGTTTACGTTAATACGAAACGCATCGAAAATTCGAAAACATACCGACATAGTTTTCACCCTCTAGAAGGCAGAATTAAAAAAATATATATTCATTTTGTGCAATTTTCGATGTAGAAAAGTGTTTTTTCCCGGGCGTCCTTTTTGTGTGGGGCGAAAAGCGAAGTCTATCATCTTAATAATACCGTTTGAATCTAGTTTTAAAGCAAAGCTACGCTTTGAGCTTAGTTAGCCTTTGACTTTATTTACCGTGGGATCGATTGAAACGTAAAAATGCTAATTTTATTTTGATTGTTGGTAGCCTCGGGGTATGTGGATTTGTTTTTTATTTATAAATACCGGGTTAATTTGGTTTATGTCACATCCTCTTCAAAGTCAACAAAGATCAGCCTATCTCCACAGAAAAGTTTCTTTCACTTAATCTATTTGTAACAATTTTCTAATCCCAAGTTTAATCCAAGTAATTATAAAAATGTCTAAACAACTAAAATGTTCATTTATTGTTTGGCCTTTTTGTCTCTTCCACGATTTTTGTACGGAAAAATAAAATTACTAAGAAAGTTCGATGAAGTTCGCCAGAAATGGTGTGTTATTTTAAATTAATTGATCAGTTACCAGCAAATTTCGGCACCGATGCATACTCAGGAAACACGCCAAACGCGCGCTCAACATATGTACACGATTGACATTTGTCACATGAGAACTGGTCGCTTCTACGACTCGTTCTTAAGTTCAACACCTCCGATGTGGAACGATTTTCCGGCCTCTGTGTTTCCTCCTTCCTACAACACGAGTCTCTTCAAGACCCATCTTCACTCCTTTCTCTCCTCAAAAAGCATATTCAAAGATGACATATGCCATATGCCCTGAGGAAAATGGTTTTCTTCAAGGCCTCCTGTATGGAGTAAATGTAAAAAAAAAACTTTTTCCATTTGAAAATTTTTGTTTCATGTTAAAAACTGTCGCTCTTAAGAGCGATTGACCAGCAGCTGAGAATAAAAGTTTAAAAATGCTTGCAACTATACAGGGAGGTTCCAATGAGAAAAATCGATTATTCCCCGTATCAAATTTTTTAAATTAAAAATTTTACATTGATTTATTTCATTCAAAACTTACTTTAATATATACCTACGTAAGCAACAAAAATGCTCAAAATGCACGATGATATATTATTAAACATAGTGTACTTCTTGTAAGTATTTTTTTATCGTAAGTATTTATGATTTTTCAATAATGTCGAAACAAAAAGAGTGCGTAAAATTTTTTTTAACCATTTAAGTTTTTACCTAAGACCTTAAATAAATAGAAAAACGAAGTATTTTTGTCACAAAACACGTTCTGGGATTTATTTTTTAATGATTTGAATTTAACTAAAAAAAAAATTTGTAAAACTGTGTTGACTAGAATATGTATTGATTTATTTTGTTGTATGATTATATGATTTGAAATGTGTGTTGTTTAATAGAATCTATCGTTTGAAATTGAACAAATCTGCCAACGACCAACGGCATAACCTTAGTATATGAAAAATATACTTAGTTTTTCAAAATTTTAAAACTGCGTCTACCAGATAAAATAACAATCTTTCAAAATCAATTTATGTTTTTTTTTTTTTGTAAAAAAGAGTCAATACGTCTAGAATTTGATTTAAAAAGGACTAATTTCTGGTATTCTCTGGTAAAACCCTCTTAATAACCGTCAATCGTATTTTAAATTTTATGTATCCATCACAAAGTAAAAAAATAAAGAAGAAAGTTTTGAAAGACTTTGTCACTGATGAATCCTGAGTTCAGAAGTTTATTTTTATTTTTTTATTTTATTTTAGCGACTATAAATAGTTGTACATACAAAATATAAAGTTTTATTTAAGTGTAGATATTGAATTTATCAGTCCTCCTCACTAGGAAGTCCTGTGCCTAAATTACATGAAGAAGTCTGTTACTTAACCTAATAGCAACCTTCAAATCTCGTAACAGGAATGCCCTAGTGAGATGTGTACTGTGCAGCTTACATTTTTTTATGTAAAGCATTATTTTTTCAATAAATAAAAAAAAGATCATAGTTTATTATGTAATATCTTATTCTTTTTTGTAAAAGGCAGTGAATAAACATATCCTGAGAAAGCAATGGTTTTGTGTATCTTCACCCATTGATCAAATATCTCAAAAAATTGCCTATTTTGACTATTTTTATTAAGACCTATAAACCAGCGGACGATAATTCAAAATTCAACTTGCGATCCTGCCATTGCAAAGCTAGCCTGCCCTTGCCCGTTCAAAGCGGTTCCGATGAGAAAGATTTTTAACTAATAACTCAATATCCACTTTATTTCATTCAAAATGTGATTTATTATATACCTGTATTCAGGTAAGCAATAAAAATTCTCAAACGTATGATGATTATTTTCTTAATATCGTGTACTTCTGGTAATAATTTTTTTATGATAAGTATTTATAATTTTTTAATAATGTCTAATCAAAATAAGTGTGAAAAAAAATCTGAAATATATTAGATAGTAAGATCGTAAATAATTAGACAAACTAAGGTGTTTTCGTCACACAACACATATTCGGATTTTTTTAATGATTTTATTTGAACTAAAATTAAACTTCTGAAAACCTTCTGAAATGATTATATGATTTCAAATGTGTGTTGTATGATACAATATTTCGTTTGAAAATTTATCAAATCTGCCAATGACCAACGGTAAAACCTTACTATATTAAAATTTAACTCGGTTTTTCAAAATTTAAAAACTGACTTTACCAGATAAAATAACAATCTTTCGAAAACCAATTATGTTTTTTGGTAAAAAAGAGTCAATCCGTCTAGAATTTGATTTAAATGGGACTAATTTTAAGTATTCTCTAGTTATACCCTCTTAAGCAAAGCTTATCTTCTGAATTTGTATTTGAAATCGGGTAAACTTAGTGATATTTACGAGCTTAAAGGTTCACCCGTGTAATCGTATAAAGGCGGAAGGAACAATGAGTTCACGGCTAGAACTTATAACAGATCCGAAGCTAAACTACTAACTGGGGATTATAATATGAGATCATAAGTAAACACAAATATTAAAAATGTAATCAACAAACCAACTAACAAACACGCTGTTTGCCGGAGGGGTAGGCAGAGATGAATAACTATCCAACGACACTGTCTTGGCATACACTTTTATTATTCCGTCTCTTGTCATACTCATAAAATTGATTTTATGTTTTTGTTTTTATTTTTATATTTCATGCAAAAAAAATTATACATTTCTTATATTTTTGAGTATTCTTTCACACACCTTACTAGAGATTTCACTGTGTACTTGATTTACAGATTTACAGTTTACAGATTGAAATTTTACATTATATGCTTGATAATAAAATGATTACCATTTAATTGGCCGTTTGCCCTCCGGTGGACCACCGGTGAAATTTTTTTAGTTTGCAAGATTTATTAGTTTGAAATTTTTTTAGTTTGTAAGATTTTAGAAGCTAGGTAGATGATTTTTTTTTCTGCTGACGTAGTCTGAATTTTATAGTTATTGTTTTAATTGTATTTATACAAGAAATGAGTTAATATAAATTTTAGATGGAGTTGACTTTTATTTTTGACTTATACCATTAACTTTTGCGTCACATTCTCCAACAACATACTTATACGTCGTATAACTCGGCACCTACCTTATCGAGAATTGTTTTTAGAATTTTATGTCACGGTGCGCTACCTCTTATTTAGTCAACGTTTCGGAGAGCCTGAAATGTGTCCATCATCATGCACCTATCTATTCAAGGAGAATCTGGCTCACTTTTTGTTTATTCCTTGGACCTCCATTTTAGCCCTATACCCTCCCCATTTTGCTCCTGAGGTCACCACGCACCACCCCTCTCGATCTTACCCCTGTTATATCGCCCCAGTTGGGAATCACTGGCCTAGAATCAACTCAGAGACAGGTAATATATATTACATCAACGAAAATATTATAATATTGTGTTACATAAATTCAAAAACTAATTATATTTCCAGCAAACATCCAAAGGAGAATTCCTGTTAAATATATTGTCATAAATATGTTTCTTTGAAACTCAAGTATTAATACGTAAAGATGATAGAATAATTCTTAGAAAGAAGTAATTACCCTTTCAGTATTATAACATTCAAACGTCAAGTTCCCTTAAATATGACAACTTTAACAAACTCACATATTGTATTATTTAATTGCTACTTATTACGAAAATATTAGGTAATCGTTACCTCAGTGAAAAACACATTTTGAAGACGACTTTCACATTCTTTCCTTGACTTTCTTATGCAAAGCGGTAAGTATGGCTAATTTTGAAATTTAATCCCGTAAAAAAAATACTGTGATGATCGTCAGTCGATTTTAAATCTTTTGTTGTTAGGTGTAAGTGACATTGTTCAATGTTTTACTGTCAGTCATAAATTCAATTTAAATTGAAAGATATTCAGTGCTTCAATTATTGTCATTGTTATTTAAAATGTTACGCAAAAATAAAACGTTTTTTTGAAATTTGTAACGACCCATTCTGTTGATCTTGAAGTGACTGAATAACAAACTTTGTTATATATTCTAAATTTCCTGGAACATGGTCAACTTGTTTACATTGTTCGGATTGTAAAGGGAGGTTTTCTTATTTAATTTAAATTATGGAATTTAATAAATTAGAGTTCTCGTTATTTTTTATTTATTAATTGAGCTCTTACGCGAAAAAATGCGCTATGCGAAAAAGGGAGATCTGAGATATTGGTTGATAAGCATTTCATTTGACCATTGCTTAAAATACACGTAATTTTTTTAAAGAATTTATGTGTAATAAGGAATACATTTCAATTATTAGACAACACGTTTTATGTTATTTCAATCAATTCATTCACATACAATATCTCAGTTAAACGGAATATAATTATAAGAGGGAATATACGACGGAATATAGTTAGGAAGGCTATAATCACACACCTCAACCACAATAATCAATGTTAGGCATAATACCAAACTTACATATGGCGTCTATTTCGTATTTTACTACTGAATCTAAACAACTTAGTTCGATAGCTTAACTATCACACGAAAGAGTGTTAATTAAATAATGGGTAATGTCATTCAAAATTATTATTCTTTTCAAAAATTTATTATTCAATCTCTAACTGACAACCATGCTTTAATAGAGCAAACTCAGTGCTCAGCCAATTAAAACAAATATAATTTTAAAGGTAACAATACTCGTTACTAAAGTACCCTAAGATTTCGAAATAAAAATTCATATATTATAATCGATGTTATTTTTTATTATAATTTGATATTATTTCTCAGTTCTTAATTTGTTCAATATAATGTTTACCACTGTAAACTTAATTCTCATGAAACACATTTTTGTAAAAGCCATTTACGGTGTTCAAATAAATAAATTAAAGGAAAAATCGTAAACATTGGATATAGATGGAAACGGTTAATACGCACTTTTTTTTGAAAAAATCTTTTGATTCACCTTAATTACATTAAAAGACAACTTTAGTATTTGCATTGGGGGCAGTGGAAAATATAACATTTTAAATTTCAATCACGTAAAATTAAAATTAGCATTCGTTCTGTGAAATGTTACCGACATTTTCAAATTTTTTTTTCAAATATCTTTTTGTTATGTTGGTATTCTTGATACTATACGAAAAACAACGAGCGGCTAGATTTTTTTTTTATGTTAAAAAAATAAAATTCCGCCTAATTAGTACTTTAATTTATTAGTACTCAAATATGCACGCATTGCGTGCGTTGTGATTAAAATTTATTATCATAAACCTTTTTTTTTTTAACCCAAAATTATTTTTTTAAGACTATTTCTGTGATCATTGATCATATAGCGCCTGCTCGTGTCAAGGCAAGAAAAACATCCCAGTTTTGAAGTATTTTAGTGGCTACGATAGGTTTGTGTAACATGGTTTGTAATACAAAAGAAAGTGCCCCCTTTATAGCACCTGCTCACGTCAAGGCAAGAAAAACATCCCAGTTTTCAAATAGTTTAGCGGCTACTCTAGGTCTGTGCAATATGGTTTGTGAAACAAAATAATGTTCCCATTTATAGCGCCTGCTCACGTCAAGGCATGAAAAACATCCCGGCTTTCAAGTAGTTTAGCGGCTACGCTAGGTTTGTGTAACATGGTTTGTGATACAAAAGTAAATTTATTATTCTTTTTTAAATGATTACTAGAAAAAAAAACAACTTTTTTACGTTATTTTATTTATAAAAATGTATATACCAACATACCAAAGTGACTGTGATTACAAATATGGGCAAAATTTCACAAGACGAAGCTTATTTTAATTTTACGTAATTGAAATTTAAAATGAAATATTTTCCACTGCCCCCAATGCAAATAGTTGTCTTTTAATGTAATTAAGGTGAATGAAAAGAGTCTTAAAAAAATGCGTATTAACCGTTTCCATCATAATCCAATAATTGCCGAAAAAATGCATTTTTGCCTAAACGATTATTTTTTCGTTTCACTAACAAAAATTTCCATAAATATTAAGAAAATGTAACAATATATTAATAACCAACACAATGGCAAATACAATTTGACGTAAACAATTCCAACACAAATTCGAACACGATTTACTCAAAACTAAAATCTCAATTCGAAAAAGTTTAAAAAGTTCTACGTACCATAAAAGAGACTCCAAATGTGGTGTAGATTTACCAGTATCCCGTTTGTACTATGAGTTTCCGGACACCGTGTATGGCCAACCTATTGACAATATATGAAAATAGGTTCAAATAGAAGCACAAACAAAATAAAATAAAATAATAATTAGATCTAAAATCATATTTTTCCAGAGAATAATATCCGGCTAGCTTTTTTTAGATAATATTCATCAAATATCAATTCCAGAAACCAGAAGTGTTTAATATCTTTACATTTATATTTCACTGCAGGAATAGAATTTTAGAATCCAAGAGTTTGTCAATGTAGCTTAAAACTTTTAAACAATTTGAGATTGGATACCGCCGTCTCTACAACCATTAATTGGACAACCAACACCTCTGCCACAGGTCGCCATAAGCGATTCACTACGTTTGGTGACTTAACAGGGGTACCCGGGTTCATTGGGTGAGGTTTTGTCCGGGCCAAGAGTTCGATTCATACGTTATACTTGGAAACACTAACCTCCAGATTCCTACTCATCCGCCTACACCTTTTCCTTCCCAGAACGTCTTCTTCATCCTTTTCTAAGAAGATTCTCTCCACACAACATCCCCTAAGTTGACAATTTCCTCACGGCCTTCTGTGTGAAGCTAATCTAAAATTGACCTGACAAAATATCGTAATTCTTGTACTCGTTTTCATCTACCTACTAGAAATCAAAACATAACATATAATGTAAAAACAACTCTAAATGCTGACCGTATCTCTTACTCCGCATCAGATTTTTGTTATTTAAATCTGTTATATAAGTTAAGATCTGAAATAAGATAAGAAATAATGTTATGTAAATTAACAATAATAAATATGTTTAAATCTCTGACATGATGATAATTTATTGTTTTTTCAGATGTGAAATTATGTTATACGAGAAAGTTGCACGCACGTGAAAGGAATAATTTACGTGTAAGCTTTCCCAGAAAATTTATATAATGACAAAAACAGCTTCCGTGAGGTGAATAATATACATAAACATAATTATCTCTGAAGATATTTTTCAGAACATTTCCCTAATTTTTCCGCTAAATAATTATTGTAATTACGTAATTTCTTGAACCACTCAAAGAAAACAGTAAAATTCATTTATTTATTTCTATTCTCAAATATACATTTTATAAATGATTTTAGCAGTTTACATAATAAGTTTAAATAATACAAAATAATGTTAATAAGTCAGTAACTGTTTGTACAAGTATATAGGCTAGTAGTAGTGATTTTCGAATACCTCACTAGGAGAACCTGTACTGAAATAAAAATACAGTATCCTCCTTGATATTTTCAAGAAGAGCACCGCGGTTCGACCCACGGTTACAGTATCGTATTAAAATTTAAGATTAACAGCAGTTATGGTTAATTAAATAATTTTCGTATTGTGCAGGTACCCAACGCCACACGCCACTCTGGTATGAATAAAATATTTTCTTTCTTCAAACTTCGCAAAATCACTTTGTGGCGTCATTTTGAATTAAATTAAAACAAATAACTTTATTTTAAACCACTATTATATAATCACAATTTTAATGTTTTATATTTTATTATCTTTTTGTTATTTAATGTCATTACTGCCCTGACAAAAAAACCATCGGTTTCGAAACATGTAGGTAATTGTGATTATATAATAGTGGTTTAAAAGTTATTTGTTTTAATTTAAAATATTTTCTGCTCAGAAAAAGAGGTTTTTTTATTGACATTTTTTAAAATTATTTTTGGGTTGCGCTTTGTTTGGTGTTATTGTACGTATTTTTCTTTCCCTTTCACCTCGGGCTAAAAACACCCTTGGTCTGAAAGTCGCTATATTGTTCAATCCTGAAATAAATATGTTGAATGCCTCCCTTAGGGGAGGTCGTAACTATATTTAAAAGGGACGCCATGTGATGGGCCATCAACTTTTTCACTCTCCACATAATATTTAAGGTGCCTTTAAAATTATACGGGTAGATTACTTAAAAATAGTGTTAGTTTAGTGATGTTTCATGGGATCGTCTGCTTTTAGTTTTAGCACAAAAGTTTAGGTTTGTATGCATTATTCAGCTTGTTTTCAGCAAATTGTCATCACAACACAACGCTGCGTGTTTTAAAAAGGGAAAACAAAATTATGACAGAGAAATTATACATTTATTGTAACTGAGCAGTTAGAGTATTTGTGATGTTTTAGGATTCACTCAAAGATTAGAAAGGAGACTCTTTTAATAATACACTTTTTTTTTATCAAACAGATGCAGAAGAGACCAATATGTATCTTTACAAACAATATATTAATTTCAGTTCAGTTTTATGCAGAAGAGACCAATAATTATCTTTACAAACAATATATTAATTTCAGTTCTGTTGGGGGGGATGGAAGGAGCCTGCCATCTATCTTTATAATCTCAAACTATTTATTCAAAATCTTATGTTAAGTTCTAACCTAGATTCAAACCTTAATTTCGGACAGTATGAGTAAATATTTGGTACAGATATTACAGCGGAAATATTATTTATTTATTTATTTATTTATTAAAGAATTTTATACATAGTGTACATATTGTGTTATTTCGCCCATATTATTGTACATATTGTTATTAACTTTGCTTTAACAATATGCTTGATTATTGATTACTGCGAATAAAATTTCAGCCATTTCATGAAATTAAATTGACTTTTTAATCCATTGCAGAAACTTATCGACTTTTCTAGTTTAGTTTGTCGTGTTTCTTGTCCATTTTTATTTATTTTTCATACGTCGAGTTCCACGAGAAGTTGAACACTGTGACATTTTCGTAATGTCGCGAAATACTTGTGACAAGTCCACAAAACATTTTTACTGAGTTCGCAGAACAGTGTCCGAGTAATACTGGATAAGAACCGACGAATTATTGGTTTTGTATCATCTTTCCTAAGGAACCCGACACCTTCTAAAAGTCGCCTTCTTGTTACTTTACTATCAAATAATATTTTAATAATATATATAGAGCTGTCAGATGTACGTATTGTCAAAACGGACGCTGGGACGTGGGAACAATTGAATAATATTATACGTGCATGTGTATTGCGCATGCTGTCTCCTTTTGTGAATGCAACAACGCACTTTACATAACGAGATTAAGGGCCGGTAGTACCCGCCCAAAAAGAATAAGAAGGAGAGATACGACAATACGAATGTTGGAGCGAGCGCGGTAATATTAAAACCGTAAAAATTCGAATGAAAATTTGGAAAATGTTTAATACTATGAAACACTATGATTTTTTCATACATAGGCCGGCATAGTCCAACGGTAGGGCGTTAGACTCTTATTCCGAAGGCCACGGGTTCGAACCCGGCGTGCGCAAATAAATTTTACTTAATTGATTTGAGTTCTTTCACTATAATTATTTAAAATAATATATAGTATATTTGCGGCACGTTCCAGAGTGGAAGATAGACTAGATCTGAATAGCCAGGTACTTCCCCACCTTCCTCTTCCTTGTCTCCTTCCCTTTCCCACTTACCTTCAGCCTCATAACATACCCCAATTGGGGATGCCATAGTCTCACTGGCTCCAGACGGGAGCAGTTGGGACTTTTGTGAGGTATTCACTATAAAAAAATAAATATATATACAACTTATAAAATAACAGAAACAAACGTGTAAATAATAATGTTTGGAGCATACTGAGGGAATTTGATGTAATTAACGTTTCGGCTCTACAAATCTTCAAATTATCTTCAAAAAAATTTTTTTTTAAGAATTTAGAAACTTAAAGTGTTCAAAGTACATATATGTTATAAATCGGTAGAAAATCGAAATTCCATCCCTTAATACACGCCTTCCAATTACATTTCCGGCTCCAATTTCGTTTGGTTTCGTGAAATAAAACACTTTTTATCTCAGGAATTCGCGAATAACTTGTTTAAAGAAAGACAAACATTCTCAGTATTCGAATAACTTTTAGGAGTATTTTAGTATATATATATATATATATTTGGTATATGTAAACGAAAAACTTGAGAAGAAAATCTATCCAGAAGAAAATGACTACGGAGTTTTTAATCATTGAAGACAATATTGTGAAACAGAAGAGAAAGAAAAATAATCGGGCTCCTATGGGAATTGAACCCACGACCTCTGACTAGCCGGGTCAAAATGGATACACCTTTTTTTTCATTACACTAGGTTGTAATTGTAATAAGATTGCAATTTAATTCAGGGAATTCTTGCATAAGAGAAAAACCAAACTCTCTTACAACACAACTACACCACCAGAACAATAACCAATGGACACTACAACGTACCTAAACTACATACTACTTCAGCTCAAAGACATTTTTTCTTCCTAGCTCCTAAAATCTCTAACCTTATCCCTAAAAACTTAAAAACCGTGAGCCAACTCCATTCCTTTAAAAAACAAATAACGAGATGGATCCTTACACATAGAATACATTACAATTACAATATCCATTTATTTTACACTCTATCAATTTAATCACCTTTCAGACAAAACATAATACATATTTATTTTCTATCTTAGCACTAAAGTATGTACAAGAATAATTAGTGTGATCTATATATACTAATGATCCCTCAAATTTTTCATTTTCTAATAATTCTCTAACTTCTTCATCTTCTTCTTGTAACCCAATCTAACTATACATTTTTTTTAAATGTTATTATTATAGAAGAAGTGGATGCACAGTATTAAAAGCAGGCGAGACATAATATATTTTTATCTTTATTTTCTATCTTGATGGCTGTGATTTATGTACTAACAATTCCTTAAATTTATCTTTTCCAATAATTCTTTAACTTCTTCATCTTATTCTTGTAATCCTATCTAACTGCGATACTGTTAAAATGACGGAAAATGATATGGTCGAATTAATTCAACATACAGATTAATGTCTATGTAAATCAGAGGTCCTGCCCCCCTAGCACACTCGATCGATAATTATTGTATCGATAATTTTTTTTTTGAAAATTGCCTATAGAAGTAGTGTAAGGCAAGTTTTGCCTATATTTTAATTTCCACTTTGCGGAAAATCCTTACCTGATGGGTCGAAATGGATGGCATTCTCGAATTTAGCATGCCAAAATATATATAATTCACCCATTACCATTTTTAAAAAATAAGTCAATTTGCAGACCTGTGAACTTTCGGTAACTTCTCATCGTTCCCTAGGACAACTGCAGATCGCTAACGTGCAAACAACAATTGAAATCGAATATATTAAGGACACTTAGTAATTGTGAACTGTCACTTATTCGTTGGCGATCTGCAGTCATGCTAGGGAACGATGGGAAGTTACTGAAAGTTATCCGGTCAATCCTTGTCGATCGAGTGTGCTAGGGGCCCTGGATTCGATTCCCAGTCTTTTTTCTGTCTTTTCCATTTAAGATTTCTCGTTTGAGAATGGTTAATATTAATATTTAATATTAACCATTAATTTAATATTTCCATGATTAAAAATTACAATTTCAATGAAATCTTTATTTTTATGGATACTGGTTCAAGAAAAATGTTCACCAATAAATAAATAATTCTAATTACAGATATAAAGCAATTCGATCAATATCAGTGAGGATGAGAAGAAACATAAAGAAAAAAAATCAATTTCACAGTACAAATTCAAAATAATTCTCTTTGTAATATAAATTGTAATATTGTGCACGGTTAACAATTCCGCAGAATTCTGGGAGGACCAGAATACATTGCACAGCATGCCAGAGTAACAGGATGAAACTTTAATACAATATATAATACATAGTCTATAATTTAAGTGTAATACTAATATAACCTATCGCCACCTCGTATGGCTTCTGAACTTCTGCAGCGCAACGGGAAAATTCATGGAGTGGGATGAACTATATCAGAACACTGACCAAATTCTGCTATACATTCACCGGTAATTTGTATACAGTATCGTAGACTTCAACTAACATAGGTATTTTAGGGGGTTTCGCACCATCCTCCCAATAGCTTATTTACATTAATTACGAATATTTTAAATTTACGATTTACGGTTTATTTATTTATTAAGTTGGAGATTATAATTCGGTACTCGAACCTATGAATAGTGGCTATATATTGGATAAGTTGGCCGAGTTTTCTAACCACTGCGAGTATTTTATTTTTATTTTTAATAATATTCGTTATTAGTGTAGATAAGCTATTGGGAGGATGGTGAGAAACCCCCTTAGTGAAATATGTCAATTTTTTAGCACAATTTTTATTTATTCAGAAATTTATTTAAGTTATGTGAACATTTAAGTTTTCATCATACTAATTTATTATTACTTACACACTCTTATATTTATGCATGCTTAATGTGGTTTTAAAAATACATTTTGAATTTACTGTGCAATTGGTGTAGATTTTTATGGTTTCCATAATATAATATATCCAATATAATAATATTTCATCCCTGTGTATAGCAAACTATTTTGAGCATTGACTTTGTCCTTTTTTAGTGATCTGCTTTTATAGCACTTTTTTTTCATAAATCGTTGAAAACTTTTAATTTTAGATATTCCTTGTTTCTAAAATAAATACGTAAACAAAAATAATATTAATATAACTAATGATTTATTTTATATCATACCCAAATAAAACATAAATTTTATTCGATTTCAATATAGATGTTACCGCCATCTATGGTCATAAATTGAAAGGGACATTAAAAGATTTATGAATTACTTTATCATTATGGTTAGATTCACGTAAGACATAAATTACTTCGGTTTATTGCCATTACATGGGTTATGAAAGGTTTGTAATTGCTCCAGAGTCACAATAATAGTCTTAACAAGTACATGAATTATTGTTTGAGGGGAGAAACAAACTCAGCTATCGATCAAATAGAAAAAAAAGATGTGACTTGATAAAACATTGATAAAAAACTGATACAGACCAAATATTTAAAATATTTAATGTACTAGATATACGCCAATAAGGACATTGAGTCCTTTTCTTATTTTTTTATCAATGTTCACATGCAAACTTAAATACTAGTATTTTTTAATTGTTTGTTTTTATAATTAAATTAATTCTACAAGTTTAATTTTATTAAGCCCGCGAAAACGCCCGCTAAGAGTATAATACCGTGCGGGAGAGTGTGATGTCATCTGGTCCCTTGTTTGTGTGAAATAAAAGGTAAAATTTTTACAAAACTGGGTCACGCTTAATATGGTCAAAAAATAAATTTAAAAACTTGTAGTAGTTAGATATTAACCAGTACTAATCAATTCAGTTACCGGAATTTCGACAAAAGTACATTTTACGGGTTATTTTTTAAATTGAAATGCTTGGTGAAACATTTTTCACTGAAACTTGGTGAAAAATGTAATTTCGTGTTTTTAAATTTAAAAAATAACTATTAAAAAGCACTTTTTCGGAATTCTGGCAACTGAATTGATTAGAACTAAATAATATCTAACTACTACAACTTTTGAAGTTTACTTTTTCATCCATATTAAGCGCGTCCCGGTTTTGTAAAAATATTCCCTTATTTTTCGCACAACCGAGGGACCAGATGACGTGAGACGACGTCACACACTCTCCCGTTTCTTACCGGGCGTTTTCACGGGCTTTAGTAAAATTCAAATTTGTAGAATTAATTTAATTATGAAAACGAACTTTAAAAAAAAAATGCTGGTAAAAAAAGTTTGCATGTCATCTACATGAACATATTTTTTATAAGTCAAAATATTTTTCACTCAACTTCCCTATTATACGTTAAAACACTACTAAACTACAGTTTTGAACAAAAACCAATTTCAGCTATTTAACAAGCTTACAAAAAAACATAAAAACTTTTTCAGGCTTTGGATAAAGACGCCATAATAAAAAAAAGTTCCACAACCTTTCACTCGATGCAAAAAATGAGGAAAACCAAAATAAATTCAGACACAAAATTAAAAAAAAATGGATTAAAAACCAAAAATACACTATTTCAAAATTTTTTATAACATAAATAATAAAAAATATACCTACACGTAACACACAATACCATTAGAAACATATATCACTATACACTATGGTAACTCGTAATACATGCACTTTTTAAATGAGAAAAAAGAAAAAAAAACTTTTTAATATAATATCGTCTACTTTAGCCCTCTGACCCAGATGTGTCGACTTTATAACAAGATAGAGTGTGCTGAAGTAGATATTTTCGTCGATAATTTGTACGGATTCAGAAAAGTTCTGGAGCTGTTAAAAATATTAAATTAAAACAAATAACTTTGTGTTAAACCACGATTATATCATCACAATTACCTACATGTTTCAAAACCGATGGTTTCTTCGTCACTACTTTACTACCCTGACGAAGAAACCATCGGTGAAATTTCTGCGAAATATGTAAAAACCCACTATAAATAAATAAATTATAAAAATAGGATGGATAGGGTACGAACCATATCCTATTTTTGAGAATTGTTTTAAGATTGCTACAAGACTAAATCCACGTTCACACAAATACGACGATAAGATTGCTATCAGGCCCTAGCACGCTTGCTCTATATCGATCGGTAACTATCGGTAACTTGTCATCGTTCCCTAGGACAACTGCACATCGCTAACGCACAAACAACAGTTGATGTCGAATATGTTAAGGACACTTAGTCATTGTGAACTGTCACTTATTCGTTGGCGATCTGTAGTCATGCTAGGGAACGATGAGAAGTTACCGATAGTTATCCTACCGATCGATATAGAGCAAGCGTGCTAGGGCCTCAGAAATCGTTAAACAACCGTCCATAGCCCAGTGTATAGTTGAGATATTCGCTTCTGCAGCCAAAATCGGTGGTAGCCATTCTTGAATTTAATTTTTAATTGTTCGTTTGTTGCCAGTTCTATAAGTTGTTCTTCATGAGATGAGAATTATCTAGGTCTTGGTGATGGATGTGTTTGCCCACCTAATGCGTAGCAGATAGAATCAGGAGAGATTGGTTGAGGGAGACCTTTTGAGCTCTCCAGCCGGACTCTCTCGACCCATAACCTTGCACCATGGTGGGAGGGATGGATTCACATACGTCATTCCTGGACACATTGAACCCCAGAACTTCTCCTCTCCTTCCTTTCCATAAAAGATACTACTCCATACAGCATCCCCAAAGATGACATAGGCCCTGAGGGACTTTTTTCTCTGGGCCTCCTGTGGAGTTATTATTTAAAAAAAAATTGTTCTTCTTTTTTTTTTTTTTTTTTTTTTTTTTTTTTTTTTTTTATTTCAATTTATTTCACCTTTTACAAACAACAATTTTACAATTTTAATCATTGTTTAACTAAATAAAAACAAAATATAATAAAAAAGTATAACAAAAAGGTGAAAACATCATTTTTTTTGGTTTCTACACCAATTAAGAGAACTGGCTCTTGAGCTTGGTGTAGGAGTTATGTAAGAATATACAATTTTTAGTCCATAATTAATATAATATCAAGGACTAGATTAAGGAAGACATTATACAATATTTTATGGTTTGATTTATATGATTAAGGTCACATGATTTTATTGCATACAGTTTTTTAAGAATAGTTTGATCTTTTTCTGGAATAATGCTAAATCTCTTATTTTTTTTACTTCTTCGGGAAGGCTATTGAAGTAAGTTATCCCTTTATATACATAATTATTTTGCATTTGTTGAGTTGAATATAATGGAATTTGGATATTATATTTACGTCTTAATGATGAGTTAACTTTATTATTTTTTAATGTCTTATCTTTGAATATTTGTAATATTGAGTCTTTTTTATAGAGATCTTCAATTTTTGGAACTTCGAAAATTTTGAACAATGTTGCAGAAGGGAATGTAGGTGGTTTTTTTAAAATGACTTTAATAATTAGTTTTTGAACCACATTTACAGGGTTTACAATTTTTTTATATGCACCTCCCCATCCAATAATTCCATATTGAATTACTGACTGTACTAGTGCATAGTACACCTTTTTTAAATTATTTACCTTTAGAATATTTCTTAATCTAATAAATATATAAATACATTTCCTGATGCGCTTAACAAGTTCACATATGTGTCTGTTCCATTTCATATGTTGGTCTACAATTACACCGAGGTACTTTATTTCAGTTGTATGATTTAATTTATTACATGAACTATTACAGACAGTTTTGTTACATTTATTATTGTGTATAATTATATCGATGTTTGGGTGAGTTCTGAACTTATTTATTGAGAAGGGAATGTAAAGTGTCTTTTTTGCATTAATTGAGAGCAGGTTTGTGTCGAACCAGTTTTTTAGGATTTGCATGTCATTGTTTGCATTTTTCTTTAGAATATTCCAGTCCTGACCCTTAACTATGATGATAGTGTCGTCCGCGTAAGAAATAACGCATCCACTGAGGTTTTGTTTAAAAATGTCGTTGACATACATGATAAAAAGTAATGGCCCTAATACAGTACCTTGTGGTATTCCAAAATCACTTGTAAGAGGTTTGCTCAATGTATGGTTAATTTTTACCACTTGTGATCTGTTATTAAGATAACTTTTTATCCAATTTAAGGCTCTGCCATTAAAACCAACAGCGTTTAATTGGGATAATCCTGCTATGTTTACATTTGAAAAGGGATCCAACACCCAGTCTGGTATGTCCATGTATAAAATAGCCTGGAATCGTTTTCCTTAATGCACCCTAATTTTCTTCGGGTCTTCTACTGCCCCCTTGAATGTTTCCTGCACCCAGAAGGGGGCGTTATCGCCCACTTTGAGAATAAGTGCTGCAAATGGTATATTCATTTACTTCTCTGTAATGTCATTCATTCTATAGAAATGAACATTATACTTTATGCCGACCGGGTTTCTTCTACAACAACCGTAGCTTTTTCGGGGACAGTACAATCTTTATACATAAAAATCTCGTGTCACAATGTTCGTCCGAGGTAAACTCCGAAACTAATTAACCGATTTTGATGAAATTTGGCTTACTGTGTGTAATATGATCCAACTTAAAAGATAGGATAGTTTTTATCTCTATTATAGACTTCCGTATTTATAATTGCAAATTAAATGTTTTTTATGGGACAATTATTTCTAAGTTCTATGAGTTTCTGACAGATAGCGGTGTAAGTTAATATATTGATACAATATAAGTTAATTATCTAGATTAGGTAACCATCAAGTAAATGGCGTTGTGTTTCGTTAGCCACAGAAACGCTTGTGCGGGTCAGCTAGTATTCTAATAAAATCTACCGTTTAGTCACATGTGTTATAAATAATATATTCTGCTTTCACAGTGGGTTCTACGACGCACTGAATAGTACAAACGACCATTAGCGCAGTTTACAGGAGGAGGAGGTTTTCTTTCAGTGTTTCAATAAATTAAACTCTGTGAAAGGTGTATAATAATAATAATAATATTTGGTTAATTTACATAGCGCCGTTTTCGAAAAAAATACCTCAATGGCGCTAAGATGAAGTATTTCCGTGAAGGTAAAGGTTTCTTTAGTTTAAATAAATCTTAGTAAAGTGATTAATTATCGTTTTTGATACTTTTTAAAATGATTAATTTTACAATGGAGATTGAACAAAAACTAAAATTAAATGAAACAAATAACTTTGTATAAACCACTATATAATCATAATTATCGTCATGTTTCGAAACCGATGGTTTCTTTATTAGGATAATAAGAACATGATAATTTATTATCCTGACGAAGCCATCATCGGTTTCGAAAGATGTCGATAATTATGATTATATAGTGATATACACAAAGTTATTTGTTTGACATTGCAAAGATTGAAGAAAAACTAAATTGTGCACTCAGACGACGATATATAAAGAATATCCACGACTCACTTCGATTATAATACTGCCACTGTTTGCACAACATATTAAAAAAATCCGCCTGTACGAATAAACATTCCGCCACAATCCCATGGTAAAAAAAACCACCGATGGGAATCCGACCCAGCGCTGATTTCAGAACGCACAAGTAAGCTAAAAAACCTATGTTATTTTTTATGCAATGTAAAGTCTGTTTCGAACGGTGCTGGTGGGTATCGTTAGGCAAAAATTCGTTATTCGTGTGCACAGCTATTGTTGATCTCTGAAACGAAATGTTACAAAATGCATTATTTGTTCTATGTTCAGAAATATTCCATTTATTTGAATTTTATTGCAAAGTGGAAATATTTTACTTTCTGTCAAAATACGCCCGACTTTTGAAGGGAATAACGGAATTTTTGCTTTGTCGATATCAAGTAATTATTACACGTTTTATTTTCTTGTTTCTGCATGTCAACAATTATTGGATGTTTGATAGCACATACATATAAATCTTTTAGAACACATTGATTGTAAGTATGCTATTATTTTCTAATTTAAAATGACTTTATTCAATGCCACTTGTTATAAATATTCACAAGATACAAATGTCAGTCAATGGAAGTACACACTATTTTAAGATGGAGCCACGCAAAATAATGCAAAATCATACAAATTCATGTGTTTTTGTATTTGAAATTTTGATCGCTTAGAAATATTATGGATGCTTCAATCAAATACTGTGAGTGGAACACATTTCTGGCCTTGGAAACTTTATTATAGCTTTAATTAGCTTTTAAGACATAATTTTTCATTTTCCATAATAAAATATTTTGAAGGGTGATTTGTAACAACCTGGAAATGTGTACTATAGGATACAACTCCAAATAAACTATATAAAAATCAATTAAAACATTTTTCGTTTGTTTTTGTGATTCTGAAGCCTAACAAACTTCAAATCCGTAAAAAAATATTTTTTAAGTTGCTTAATTCTATCTATGCTAAGAAGAGGGTTAACGAGTATTTTTTTGTAAGTCTGAAAAAATTAAATATCAGGCCTATAAAAAATATTTGCAAGTGCAAAATCTTCTACTATTTAACCCCCTTTCTGATGATGTTTTATTGTATAATGTAGCAAATTAAGTTCTTTAGTTATAGTCTTTCTTTTCTTTATATTAGAGAATGATCGAAATGCATTTTAATATTTATACAAAATAAAACAAAACACTTTAATTTCGTGCTGTTTTTTTTCGGCACGAATCAAAATGGGCGGCGTTCAACGAATTTCGAATTAAACCTTATGTCGTTCGGCATAAAGACTAGCTGCATTTTATATCAGTTAATTTTTACAGGCCTTAACGAAATTAACCTGTGAAAAACAATTCTCAAGTACCTTCTCCAACCTTTCAACAAAGTTTTGTTAAGTATTTTTAAATCCCTCCCAAAAAATGGGGGGGATTTCGATTTCCAATTTTTCAAGGACTAGGGGATCAACTTAAGTCGCAATTTTAGGAAGCATTTATTGATATTTTTTACGATTACCTAGTTCATTTATAAATAATTGTATTTTTTTAATATTATTTTTGAAACGGTTTTTTCTACAAACGCTGTCTTAAATTAACGTGACTCCATATATTCCACTTTAAAAAAAGCTTCTCAAGGAACGCCGATTTTTCTTTTTCTTTTTATATTATTTACTGTTGATCTCCCAATAATATAGACCCTCATATATACCAATAACTACTACCATTGCCTCTAAACTATCGAAAAAAACATATTTTTAAAATCATAGATCTTCTACGTTCACTTGAGATGCGGACTTTTAAAACTGCGTATAAGGGACTTACTTTAACAAATAATGATTCAACCATTACGAAGATTAAATAGAACAGATAACTTTAAATTATGAAAATGCCTCATTATTGCTGATAAATCGATAAGTAAAAAAACCTTTGTCTTTCTACAAAAATTTTCGTATCTTATTTATGAACAGTTTTTTTTAAGCAGATGAAATAAATACACATTTAAGAGGAACGATCAGCACAATTTGATATTTTTTACCAATCTACTTACTCGTAAATAATGCAATGTTCATATTATCGTGAAATTTGCCAAGGGATTTCGACAGTCTCCAAGGTCGAGGGGTTAGGTTTTCGCTTAGTAATCAAAATATGTCGGGTTCGAATCCTAACCAAATTCATTCAAATTTTATTCGATTTACTCTTATTTACTTATTTGTTATTAAATAAAATAATAAGACAAGGTATTATATTTAATAACGGAAGAGTCGAAGATACTCTCAGCATCGCCTTGGTGTAAGACCACAATTCTGGACTTTGCTAGAAATGGCTTTTACCATGTTTGGTGAACAGATCTGAATAGCCAGGTACTTCCAGAATTCCTCTTCCCCATCTCCTTCCCCTCTCCTCTGCTTTCAGCTCCACAACATACCTAACACCGTCCGTGGTCGAATGGTAAGACACTTGACTCCCAATCGGAAGGTTGCGGGTTCGAACCCGGCGTGCGCAAATAAATTTTATTTGACTAATTTGTGTTATTTCACAATTAATTAATAAAAATAATATATACTACATTTGCGGCACGTTCCAGAGTGGAAGATACTCTCAGTATCGCCCTGGTGTAAGACCACCATTCAGAATTGAAACGTTGCTTAATAATGTCTCTAGCCGTGTTTAGTGACTAGATCTGAATAGCCAGGTACTTTCCCACCTTCCTCTTCCCCATCTCCTTCCCTTCCCCACTTACCTTCAGAGTCAGAACATACTCCAATTGGGGATGCCATAGTCTCACTGGCTCCAGAAGGAAGCAGTTGGGACTCTTGTGAGGTTTCTATGAAAATGCCATACTCTCACTGCCTCTACTTCTTGTGGTTTATTTACATAAAAAAGTAAGGTGAGACTAGATAAGGGTTCATTAGGTTGGAACTATAGAAATATCATAATGCAAATACAACTTACTCACCTTTAAATATCTGCCTGTATAAATAGGAGTCCCAGAGATAGGTCGTACGTGACGTCAGTGGTAACATCTATATTTTTCGTTATCATAAAAGACGTATTAGAAGCAAGAGAACGTTCGTCGATGACGTACATGAGACATCTTTCTGGGACTAGTTTAAAACTGACCATTCAATGAACATACTGATATTAAAACCGCCTTTATACTGACCGCAAATTGATCTTTAATATAAAAATAATTAAGTGTCAAATAAAAAGAAACGAAGCTAGCAGTCCACAATGGAGTGCTGGTAACCTCCGTGGTGTATAGCAGCGAGGCATGAAACTAGCAAAGGAAAGTGAAAGTGAAAGTAGACCTGTTTTACCGGTATTTCAATGGAAGATGCTGCGAGGAACTAGCCTCATTGATCCCTTTGGCACCGGTGCATAGTCGGGAAACACGCCAAACGCTCGCCCAATATATGTACACGGTTGAAATTTTTCACATAAGAACTGGTCGTTTTTACGACTCGTATGTTCAACAGCTCGGCTGTGGAACGATTTGCCGGCCTCTGTGTTTCCTCCTCCCTACAACATGGGTCTCTTCAAGACCAATGTTCACTCCTTCCTCTCCTCAAAAAATCCCTCCACGCAGCATCTTCAAAGATGACATATGCCCCGAGGGAAATTATTGTCCTAAGGGCCTCCTGTTTGGAGTTAATATAAAAAAAAATAATAAAAGACTGAATACTGAAAAATGAGAGCACTAAGGCATATGTGTGGTAAAACCATGTAACGTGGAGATCCGCAAAGAATATAAAGCTGATGTGAGCGTAATGAGTAAGATTAAAAAAAGGACCCTGAGATGGTTTGGGCATGTAGAGCGAATGAACGATGGCAGGAGTGTGAAGAGAATATATGACGCATATATGAATGGTAGAAGAAATGGAACGATCAAGTGAATCAGATACATACTCGAGTCGGGCCATGTCAAGAGTCAGAATAATAGAAGAGTATCAAATGTATGATATTATATGAATTTGAATGAGGCAAAGAGTGTGTGATAAAACCGAGTTGTTTGGCGATCTGTCCTCTCTGATTACCTCTGTGGGGAAACTCTACTAAGAAAATTACTAAAAACCTTCAACCTACTAAAAACACTTAAAGTTAATAACATTTAACACAAGTTCATGACAAAACACGACCAACGAGGCTAATAATTATTAATCCACCCTAACAAAACTTTCTAACTGTTATGTAACTAACTTATGGCTCAGGTCCCAACTATAATACATTACGATCCCTTTGTGGTTTACGGAGAATCCCCGACATTATCTTCTGTCAGCGCATCCTTAGCTAATTTATGAACAGACATTATTAGTGTACAGCGTACATCCGTGCATGTCCACGTAACACCCAATCAAGAATACGTGTTCACGTTGTGTTACATAATTGAACGCATTGGAATTACCTCTTAGGCTCTTAGCTCCAAGGGTATAAAAGTTTTATAAAGGTTTTCTGTATATATTTAGTATATCCTTAGTTTAAATATATCTACAATCTACACTTCTTTATGAGAATATTGATGAAGAATAATGGCTGTACATGTAATGATATATTCTGTATTGTAGGCACTACGACTAAAAAACTTATTTATTTATTTTGCGGTAAATTCTTTTTCGTTTTGCGACAGTATTTTCATGAACTTGATTCTGATGCCAAACTTTTAATGGTCTCACAAGTTTCTGTTGGATTTAACAAGTCGGGTGAAAAGTATTTGACAAACTCAAAAATTTTATTATATTTGTTGATGATTTTCCGATTAATTGGTATGTAGTTTTTATTATTGTAATAGCTTTTTCGGCTTTCAAGATCATTATCGAACTGTGTTTACACTACATTGAGACGATTCTTTAAGTTCTATATTATTTCATTTACCCCTACCCTATCATTATTTGGACAACTTTTCAAGTGATTTATTAATAAACTCCATAAAAACCGATTCACTCAGAAAATAATTTATTTTTACCAGTTACTTTGAAAATATTGGTTTTCTTGCCTTTTTAGTCATGGCAGATTTGATTTAATTGTTTTATAATGACTCAATAAGATTGAATCATCAGCTATTCGTTATTACCGGGTTATGAAAATGAATTTGAAAAGTTTTTGGAAAATTTCCGGTGTTTTTTACGGAATCATAATATTGTTCGATTTCTTGGAGATAGTAAAGCAGTGATGAAGATGTATGATTGTTTTTTTAGCATTACATATTACATTTGATTTTTTTTGTTTTATATCATGTTTTGTACGGTTTTGCGTCGGACGGAAAGGATAGGACAAATTAAAACGAGAAATTAATAATTTATTTGTTCATTAAATTGTCGAACCACAGCATTGCGGGCAACCGTGGTCGAGGGGTAAGGCTCTCGACTTCCAATCCGAAGGTCGCGTGTTTGAACCCGGCATGCGCAAATAAATTTTATTTAATTAATTTGTGTTATTTCAGAATTAATTAAATTAAAATAATATAGTTTATTTGCGGAACGTTCCAGAATAAAAGATACTCTCAATATCGCCCTTGTTTAAGACGACCATTCAGAATTGAAACGATGCTTAAAATGGCTTTAGCCGTGTTTGGTGACCAGATTTGAATAGCCAGGTACTTCCCCACCTTCCTCTTCTACATCTCCTTCCCGTCTCCAATACCTTCAGCCTTTCAACATACCCCAATTGGGGATGCCAGATGCCATAGTCTCACTGGCTCCAGATAGGAGCAGTTAAGAATTTTGTGCTTTATTCATATTAAACAAAAACAGTCATAATAGTATTTGAAAATCACCATGATATTATTCAAGCTTATGAAGTACGAGTATATCGAAAAAAACACAAAGAGGAAATGACATTGAGCTTGTATAGGGTCTATAGAAAAACCATAAACTTGCTCACAAAGATATTTGGTGCAACGTTTTTATTGGTGGATACTGTAAAATCATTTTCTGGTCTTCGGTGAATTAAAAAATTACGACTTTGTAAACCTTTAGGGTTAGAAGTCCACAGTAACGTCAATCTTGGACCCAAGCCAAATTGTGCAGTATATGGGTATAGTGTCACTCCACTGTGAACTTTGATACAAGTTTGGCTCCAAGTAATAGCGTTGTATAAATTTATGAAGTCGTTAAGTATTTATTGGTTTAAATATCGCTAAACTTGCACATGGAAATTTAACATACGGTCAGTTTAACTACAGTGAATAAAATAACACTAAGTTTATATAGTTTATATATTTATATACCGCCGTTTTTGTGAAAAATCACCTCAAGTGCGTTGTACACTTAACAAATTAACAGGGTTTCAATGTTTATTGATGGGAACATTTAAGAATAATTTGTTGGTATACGTAATTTCGTACTTATACCAACAAATTATTCTTACATTTTTCCGCCAATAAACATTGAAACACTGTTAATTTGTTCGTTAGAACTTCAGTCCCGTTTTTACGAATAAAATGAACGTATTTTAAAATAACAGTTTTCTCCGTGCAGAATAAGTAATAAATATTTTATATGTTAATTAAATTAGTAAAATTGGATAGGGAATGTGAGAAAACTGTGAAAGGGGATTGGATGGTTAGAGTGTAAAATGTACACGGAGAAAAATGTTATTCTAAAATACCATAGTATACGTACGAAATTACGTATACCAACAAATTATTCTTACATGTTCTCGCCAATAAACATAGAAACCCTGTTAATTTGTTCGTAAGAAGTTTCAGTCCCGTTTTTAACCGTTTTTACGAATAAAATGATCGTATTTTAGAATAACATTTTTCTCCGTGTATGGGTATGGTGATATAAATTAATTTGCAGATGTCAGGAACCATAGCGACATTTGTGTTTTGAAAATATTGAGTTAGGTTTCGGTTTTTAGGTTATAAGGGAAGGTTGGTGTCTTTTGGAGCTAGGTAGATGAATTGGCCTTCGTACTGACGAAGTATGTAGTTTAGGTACATTGTAGTGTCGGTTGGTTATAGTTGTGGGTTGTGCTTGTGTTAAGGGATTGTTTTTGAAATGTGTTTCTATGAATTTTAGATTTAATTGGAGAGTCAAATGGAGGAATGCCATATATATTGTCGGTCGTTTGTTAAAAACACGTATTACAATTCTTTGTGCTTTTAGTATAAGATCAATAATCCAACAAAACTATCAATGTTGAGTTATTGATGGAATAATTTGGCAAAATATCATCACCTTAATCCCTATCTTTTAAGATAGGAATTAAGGTTATAAAATTGACCAGTAATAATTACATTTTTATACCAATATCCTTACACGTGTCATAAGTAGGTGCACCATTTAATTAAACCTTGCGAATAACATCGAGAAGGACATACAGGCATTCAATATCGCTGGATTGTAATGTTCTCACAAAACAAACTCGAGTAGATAGATAGTGTTTGTTGTTTGGTAAGCAACCTACATATGTCCGATTATGAGAAATAAAGCCTTTAGATTTCGTAACTTATTTTCCATCGAGGGGTGTTTGGTGTTTACGACGTAGCAGGTCGATAAATCCTTGCGCTTTCGCCGAGTCATTATTTTCATCCACTTCTCGGAACACGGAGTATTATTTTCTTTGCGAACGAAATGCTGGTCTGAATGTAAAATTAAAATTTCGTACTCAGGGCAGAGATGTCGTATTTGAAAAACCACAAGTTTTGCTGTCTAGGACTTTGTTTTCACGTCTAGTAAATTTAAACACTATGTCGTCGTAATCTCAGCTATATTTAAACAAAATAAGCAAGTATAAATACAAAATTATTCATGATAAGCTTCTAACCACTCATTGCCTGAGCAACATTCACATCAAAGTTCCTAATAGACGTTAATTAAAAAGTCATAATGTCCGTCTTATATATGAGGTGTGTAAAAGCAAAGGCGGCAATCTCCATTCCGGCCTGATTGCTATTTTTGCTTTTAAAATGACGTGGAGGTTGCTGTCTTTGCTTTTACGTACAATATTACACACAAATAGTGTTCGTAATATACGTGTTTACGATATGAGTATGTAATATTGTAAGTAAAAGCAAAGACAGAAATCTGGATGTCATTTCAAAAGCAAACATAGCAATCTGGCCGATATGGAGATTGCTGCCTTTGATTTTACACACCTCATATCGTATTCCATCTTGAAGTAACTATTTGATAACTTCAATCCACTGGAGAAATATGCAGACATATGCAGACATATGCAGACATATGCAGACATATGCAGACATATGCAGACGTACGGAGACATATGCAGACACTGCAGACATAGACAATCCATAACACTTGCAGAACCTAATAATAAACATTATTAAATTTAATTTAAATTCAATTAATTAAAAAAATATAAATCAATCAACTGCCTTGAATGTGTTGTTTGTATTGAATGTGACTATTCAGAAATCAATGCAAACAGTCTTGTTATAGGTTTGATTTCATAACATTTCATATTGCATATTATTTAACATTTTATTATTGATTTAACCAATCTAATCAAGTTGCTATTAGCTACCCGTAATACAAGATTGATTGCGCCGTATTTTGTTCATGCGTCAGCTAATAATTATGCGCCTATCGAAAGTCTTCACAAAATAGGAAATAAATGTAACTCAATCGATGTTTATTGTCATCAGTCAGTTTCCAAACTTAAACTCAGCATATTAGAATATTAACAATAGAATTATAAATCTTCAGCGTAAACCCTCTTATAATTATGATCTGAAAAACATAACGTTTTGACCAGTCAGTGGTGAGTGGGTATAGCGTTTGGGTCCCACCCAGGCGTTCCGTGTTCTATTCCTCGGCTGGCTAAGTCCTCCATCACAACACAAGCAACATTTTCGGCTTAGTGTGGTGGTAGTAGGAGATTTTCAAATGTTGTTGGGTTATTCGTAACCCGGGAATGTTTGTCTTTCTTTTTAAGAAAAAAAGGCGATTCGCTTACTGAGGCAACTGAAAACTGTCAACTGGCAACTGTCTTTGTATGACAATGTAATGGCCTGCACACTACACAATCACTCAAAAACACGTTGTCACTGGAAACGCAAAAGGCGACTCGCGACTCGCACTGCTGATTGCCGTGGCCAGCCGTTGCTAGTTGCCAGCTGTCAGCTGATTGTTCTTCGTCTATGGTTAAACAAGCTTTTTGACCAATCAAGACATAGAAACCAGCCGTTTTTAGTTTGGTTTCAGTTGCCTCGTCAGCGGAGCGCCACACAGTCAAGATTCTTATTTCAAATGTGAAATTGTCGTGTTTTTTTTTTATTTTGGTAAGTATTTAAGTACCTACTTATAAAACTTATGATTTCAAATGAAAATTTTAATTTTATTGTAAAATAATAGAAAATTGGAAGCATACATTTTTGGACAAGAGGTCTACTATTCACCGAACAAATAGTTTCCGATTTTTAAACCGTTTTTTGGTATTGAATTCCCTATCGATTTTATTTTCATCGGCAATCTCAAAAGATAATTTATTTCGATCACAGAACTCGCTTTGAAATTTATGTAGCTTTCAAAATAAGGTCAGAGGGAACCCAGTTTTAGGGCTCTTCTGTTATACGACGCCCTTTATCGTACTGATTTGGACAGATGGAAGTCCGCGGTAACCACTTGTACCGTAATAAAGTACCATCTGCTTTGGCAATATAGTCGTAAGTTCGCGTTTATTGGTTTGAAAGGGTAACTAATGGATTTCGCATTAATAAATTTATGACTTTATTTGACTTTGACGTGAAATCATTAAAGTTTGTTTAGAGACCTAAGTCCACGAAGTATCCCCAACAATGAAATATGCACCAATAGAAATAGAAATTATTACTTTCAAGAAGTCTAGTACAATCAGGAACGCAATATCAGATCGATAGACAATAATTTTATATCGATTTTAACGTGACAACGAAATAAATAGAAAATCGCCCTACGATGACAATACTGGCGGGTACACAATCTATGGGTATGTAGTCTATTTTTTTTAATTTTTTTTTTTCTTTATTCATTAAACTGCTGGTTACATATTTTGACGACCACCACGCTAGGCACATGCCCGTGTTGTGGTGGTTCGAGCGCTAATAAATTTTTTGTGTTATTTCACAATTAATTAATTAAAATAATATATAGTATATTTACGGCACATTACAGAGTGGAAGATACTCTCAGTATCGCCCCGATTTAAGATCACCATTCAGAATTAAAATTTAGATTTTTTTATAGTGAATGCCTCACAAGTGTCCCAACTGCTCCCATCTGGAGCCAGTGAGACTATGGCATCCCCAATTAGGGTATGTTATGAGGCTGAAGGTAAGTGGGGAAGGGAAGGAAACTAGGAAGAGGAAGGTGGGGAAGTACCTGGCTTTTCAGATCTAGTCACTTAACACGGCTAAAGCCATTTCAAGCAACGTTTCAATTCTGAATGGTGGTCTTACAGGGCGATACTAAGAGTATTTTTCACTCTGGAACGTACCGCAAATATAAATCATACCGAAATAACACAAATCAATTAAATAAAATTTATTTGTGTACGCCGGGTTCGAACCCGCGGCCTTCGGAATGGGAGTCCAATGCCCTACCGCTGGAGTACGCCGGCCGTCAAGTGGAATGGCTTGAGCCGTGTTTGGTGACCAGATCTAAATAGCCGGGTACTCACAACATACCCCAATTGGGGATGTTGTGAGGCTCATGATATTTTAAACAACTTTCTGAATTCTGTCAAATAATAATATCATGTCTCACCTTGTCGAAAGCTTTAGGTTAGGTTAAGCTATTGTCATAGGTAATAAATATAGGTATATATTTTAATATACTCTTAAGAACTAAACACTTAAAATTACATTATACATATTGTCGAAAAGAAACTAATTTAGGGTTTTCAATGGAATGCAGAGGAGCTCGAGTAAAACGTGACTTGACTCTGAATACGAAGTAATAGAATACCTTTAGATGTGCTATATTGCTTTTCCGAAGTACGTGGGGTCATAGGTCATGGTCATTCCTTCATTTTTTTTGTTTTTATTATTGGAATAGGTAAACACATTATCAATCGATCTTTTTTAAATTGCGTATCGGCTTCACCTTTCGAGGGTGTTTTAGTCAGCATTTTAGGACATGAGATGGGCAAAAATAATGTTATGTTAATAAAAAAAGGTTATTTATTTTTATTTTTTTACATTGAATACATTCATATAACAAAAATAACAGTAAATAATAAATAATATTGCATAATAACGGGATGTATTTAAAAAAATTACAATAGTATTTTTAGTTTATTAGATACATTTTGTTAGGTCGATATTAGTAAGATAGCCTAGGCTAGGCAGATTGCCCTTCTAAAGAAACAAATGTATGTGAAATTCAAAATGAATTTTGCTATAATTTTAAATATTTTATTTTCATTTTTATACTTTTTTTGTTAAGTTTTATCTATTGAATTTATTTGAGTTATTTGTGGAAGTCTACAAACCTCATTGTTTTATTTAATATTTGAGGCTCAAATATCTTCAAAATATATCTCTACACTAAAACAGTTACAATTTTTCGATTTAAAAACGAAGGTATGCCTGTTACGTATCATTGGAACATTTAAACCGATGACGGATAGTAATTCGTGACTATCTATTTTATTATTTAGCAGTTAGCAATTTGATTGGATGGAGGTGTGCCCTACCCAACTCGTTTTAGGTGCAAAAAAATATTATTTGAAGAGCCACATATAATAGAAAAAAAAAATAAAACGACGGACATATTCATAATATTTTATTTCCAATGAAATTGTCATATGGGGTAGTGGGGCAATCAGTATTTGCTGAAATGCTGACCGTTATATCGATCCAAGAATACAGGAAAATTATGAACATATTTGATTTTGGACGAGTTCATAACCAGTTTCATAATATTTCGGTAAATTAAGGAAATTTCAGTAAATTTGAAATTCCTACTTTTGTCGTTAAATTTATATGGCCAAGAGCAGTGCTTATCGTCAAATACGAATATTGAAATAATACACATATTAAAGTAGCGATACTATTAAATACCTTTACTATTAATTAATTTAAGAGATGGACATTATTAAACTACAAGATTATTTAATTTCAATATATCTAAGTAGAGTGTGATGGGTTTAACGATATAAATGCATTAACGGCCTCTTTCGCAAAATAAAAAAATTATTGGTTGGAATTTATTCCGGAAATAAATTCCTAGTGCGACCATGCACTGAGAAAAATGTTATTCTAAAATACGATCATTTTATTCGTAAAAACGGTTAAAAACGGGAACGGTTTTGGAATTAGTAAATAATGCACGATAATCAGCGGGGCTCCGGCAGTCTTCAGAATAACTTAGAGCTTCTAATAAGACGGACGTCTGGTCCAGTTAAATATTCATTGAAAACCTAACAATTACATAAAAAAGCAACTTGTAATGTCGACGAACACTTAGTTTGAAGTACATCTAAGGATTAAAAAAATGAGTGTTTCTAACCTTTAAAGAAGTAAAACTTATTTGACTTTAAGATTCTTAAAACTTGATGTTGAGGGTTATTATTATAATACCTGATGCAGAAGAATTGAATTGCGCGTGCTTATACTGTGAACAATATGCATCAGGATTTCGCACTTGTCTTTACTGCACAGAGAAAACGTTATTCTAAAATACGATAATTTTATTCGTAAAAACGGGACTGAAGTTCTTACGAACAAATTAACAGTGTTTCAATGTTTATTAGCGGGAAAATGTAAGAATAATTTGTTGGTGTACGTACGAAATTACGTATACCAACAAATTATTCTTACATGTTCCCGCCAATAAACATTGAAACCCTGTTAATTTGTTCGTAAAAACTTCAGTCCCGTTTTTAACCGTTTTAACGAATGATTCTATTTTAGAATAACATTTTTCTCTGTGTGCGCCTGGCCCTTTCAAGCAATAAATCAAACCCTCATCGAGAGTCCAAGGTCTGATAAGTAGAAAATTCTACTTTTCCAAAATGTAAGATAAATGTGATTAAGCTGTCATCAATCTGTGGCTCGGACGCCAGCGTCCGGGACAATTTTAATATATATTTTTCTAATTGCGATTTTAAGTCTTATGTATTAAGCAACTATATAAGGACAGGTCAAAATCGCTTGCGCCAATGACATTCCAGACGTTGCTTTTAATTTCAGTAATGTATTCACACATTCAAGAGATTAATTTACGAGAATAATTTTTTATTTTTTTTTTGTAGTTTTGGGTCTGCTTGGTTTACATCGTTATGTGAGAGCACTGATACCATGGGCCCATTGTGCTAGTTCGCATTTTACCTCAATCCTTTGACAGTAGTAATCCGGTCCCTTTGATAAAGTTCACGAGAGTTGTCACTGGATATGTCTCCCGAATGCCAGCAAATAGAGATTCTTCATTCCCTTCACATTTCCTGCCTCTATTGATGTTTCCACTCCCAATATCCGTTGTTGGGAGTGGGTGGAATGACCCTTAGCAATAAAAATAATATTTGGATGCTTTTTATAGCACTGTTTGTGTGAAAAATCACCTCAAGGGCGCAAAACAAAGGGACATACCATTATAACAACTTATGGTTGAAAAATTGCTTTTATCATTGATTCAAAACTGTATGTGCAATGCATTTGACCAATGAAAGCGAAGCTACGCAAACAAGTACATTTACGGCCGTTGTTCCCAATCCTACTGATCAACTGTTGAGCCGAAATTATGGCTCAACATTCCTTAAATGCACAAATACGCTCTTCCCAGTGCATCTCTCCGACTAACAGGCGAATCGAGCGTTACTAGACAGATCACTTAGCTGATCGGAGACTCAGATTAATATATCGAAAAGTTGGGAACAACGGCCGTTATTATTTTAATTATGCTCTTCACAGATAGAATATATACAGGACTACAGTTATTTGGGAGGTGCCTTGATATTAACACGGTTTCTTGTTTATTTATAGAAATTTAGATACAGTTTGCAAGCAGAGGACTTATTTGGAATATTGGAAATGTCATTACTTAATTCTGGTATATATTTTAATGTTCTTTAGTGAGCGTTTTTGGAAAACTAATGTAAAATTTTGTGATGGGTGGTACAATAATAAGTACAAGGATTTGATTAGAAAAATCATCTTCTTAAATGGGATTTGTCTGTCGGTAAGAGACATATTGATGTGTAGGGATTTAAATAAGCTTAAATACGTAGTTTTACCAGTTCCCTCAGTGATTGTTCTGTCCTTATTGAGAAGTTAAGCTCCTGAAACTTTTTAAATAAATAACTATTTTATTAAAATGAAACAACTGTGTTTTATGAAAAATGACGCCACCAAGTGAAATATTTTTTTTATTTGTTACAGAGTACCTGAACCACACGGATTGTTTCGGCGGGGTAAGCAGAGACTGGGATCGGTGCAACGGGTATTTCCAAGATGCTGTGCACGACACAAGTCAACAAGGACACAGGCTTTCATACACGCAACGCACTGTGGATGTATGTTGGTAAGAAAAACAAATAAATATATAGTATTTTGAGATACTGCTTTCAAACGATGGCCTTCGTGGTCGAGGGATAAAGCTCTCGACTCGCAATCCGAAGGTCGAAGGTCAAAGACCGAATTGTGTTATTTCACAATAATTTAAAAAATACATAGATATATGTGCGGAACGTCCCAGAGTGGAAGATTATCTCAGTATCGCCCTGGTGTAAGACCACCATTCAGAAATAAAACGTGGCTTGAAATAGTTCTAGCTGTGTTTGGTGACTAGCTCTGAATAGTCAGGTACTTTCCACCTTCCTCTTTAACTTCTCATAGAGATGCCATAGTCGCATTCGCTCCAGGCGGTATGGAGCAGACTCTTTTCCGGTATTCACATTAGAAAAAATAAATTAACGTTTATGTAAAACTATGTCTCTTATTTTATGGTTTTATTAACCTTTTTTAACATTCTTTTATGTTCTTTTTTAATGTATATGCACTGTATATAAATTCGACTACCACAACACGTACACGTACATGCGCCTAGCGTGATGGTTGTAAAATTCACAAATTATGTAATTACAAAGAAAATTAAAAAAAAAAACGATTATTAGAAATAATTGCCTTTGCAAACTTTGCACCACATATCTCGGAACAAGGTAAAGAGAAGTTAGAACGCTATCCAACCAAAGTGACAAAATGTATTACAAACATTTATTGTTTTTGTTTATTTATCCAAACGATTGAATGAAGAATGCGGTGATCCCAAAATCGGATTTTCACAGTGCCGACCTGACCTGATTTCTGTAATTCTAAGCAACTCTACCACGAACGCCTTGGGAATGTTGTCATTGTGGTTTAACCATTTAATTTCCTGGATAATCTAATGGCAAGAGTATCCGGAGAGCACTCAGATCAAATCCAGAAGATAACAAATGGGTGCGGAGTAGTCTTGAGATGTTTGAGTTTGATGTTTGAACTGAGTAAGAACAACGCAATCCCATTAACTCGATACCTTCTCCCTATCTCCGTGCTACGTAAAAGTTATTATATATACTTAAAGATACCACTAAATGAGGTTACTTAATAAGGATCTTGATGTTGTCATTAGCGTTTCCTCCGTATTTGTTCATAAAATCTGGAATGTACTCAGCTTTTAGATTGGGAAATGTTATGTTCTAGCTATAAAGCAGAAATTAGTTTTCTGTAGCCGTAAAACTCACGAAGGTGGGTTCTGGCATCTTGAACATGTGACTGTTAAGCCGAATTTACTTTACGAAACTAGTTGCATGCATGTTCCGAATAATTATCAAAAATAGCCGTAAATTGCGCAAATTTAGTGTCGGGCCATCTTCAGTATCACAACAACCATGGGACCATCGACATCATAGTTTTTTTTGCACAATGCACAATGCAGTTGTCCACAACTCTCACGCAGTTCAAATAAACCGGACGTCTCCTTGGCTGCAATGATTTTGCGACACTACTTGCATTATGTTTTTACACACGCTATTAGTTGCATACCTCTGAGGTGTAGAAATTTCGCGCCAGCGCGATTCTAATTTTGTGGCATACAACTAATGCATGCATGATAAATTGTATGTTTAGACTTGAAACTAGCAGTGCTGGTAATGTCACGAAACCACTTGTGCGCAACTATGTAAATTCGGCTTTAAGTCTTCGGTCTTAATTTCCACCAATTTGATTGATTTGAATGATTTCAAATGAAGTGTTGAGTCTAGGACGTCTAGTCTACCGGGCTAGAAAGAATTAAATATATTTATAAGTCGGTATATTCAATCATCACGTATACTAATTTCAATCTATTCATGAGTGATTGCAATTCTGGTTCAATGAATAATTTCATTTGAAAATTTTATTGTCTTTTTCAATATTACAACTGATTTTGTCAAGAATTTGTATAACGTAATATTTTAACCAAACATTTAAATTTGTAACTGATGTATCAAGAATTCATACATAATGTGATAATTTACGATACTAATTAAGAAAAAAAGTATTTTTTAGCTGTAAATATATTTTTATCTGCAGCAATAATTAATGCTCCTGATGTGATATATATCTTACATGGACTTTCAGCATCACAAATTCTACAGTTATAATCCTAGTCCTATGAATTTAAAATAAATGTAACTTTTATGAAGTTTGAGAATTCTCAATGATTCAATTGAACGGATAAGCATATAAATTAGTTCAGCTAATAAAACTTATCGTGTTTCTTTTATTTATTTACATTTATTTATTTACATAAACTGAAATTAATATTCTTCACCTGTGTAATAACTTATCCCTTAAGAAAATATTGTTAAAGTCAATAACTAGCTACCATTGTCTCTATGGAATAAAAATTGAATACTTTGGTTCGGTACTTAGCTAAAAAAAAACTTGATTCGTTTTTGTGAACTAATCAACATATGGTCAAACAGATTTCTCACTGGCCGAGTATGGAATGCTATAATATGATATGACAATTGTATGTTTGGTTTTAATTGTGTTAATTTTACCAATTTTAAAAAGAAAAACAATTGGATCATTTAATTCTTTCACTTTATCTAATCAGCCAGCGACCTAAGCAGTACCACAATGCAGGGAACCGGGCCGTGTACACTGTTAGCAGTGTAGATTTGGAAAAAGTGCGAAGTAATGTAAAACGGAGTTTGTAAAATGTAGTGTATCTAAAAGCTTCCGGCTTGTAGACATAGATGGCAGTGCTAAGAGCTGTCCTTAGATTCCGCTAGATGGCAGGTAGGTTAGTACCTGTGGGAACCAAGAGAGCTCTGGGAGAGCGTTCACTGGTACACACGGTTTAGATTCCATTTAGCCAGCTTCTAGTTAGGTCGATCAACGAGATCTACATTGTATAATAAACACAGATAATAACAAAGTATCTATTATTCCAAGAAGTAATCTCCATCCAAAGTATTGGAGAATCTGTTAGTGTCTGTAGTAAATAACAGAACGCTACATAAAATAAACCAGAAAACCAGAGTTTTTATCCAAATGTGACCATATAAATTAAACAATTATTTAAGTTCATAACTTTACTTTTATGCAACAGAAATGCTCCTCCTTTCACAGACTAAATGAAATTTCAATAAATTCACCTTTTGATTAGAGCAACAATAGATATCCATGAAATGTAAGAATTATATGTTTTCCAACTTAAAACTTTTCAAGCCATTTGATCCGCCCTTTTTTAGGTTCAGTCCAGTAAACCGTTTGGCGAGTATTTTAATGGGTATCTGATTATACTACATATATATATTTATTGTGTAAAGTGAATTAGGTGAAGTCAAAGAGATAAGCGGCAGGAAAACAGTAAATTAGTTTCCCTCCCGGGAATGCACCAGAACGTGTTTAGCTATCCTTAGTTTGTAGATTAGTTCACGTAGCTAAGTGCGTTATGTACAACAAGATAACACGATCAAGAAACATAATATAAACATAACAATTTCTAGTATGGCAACAAGACTATAATAGTGACAAATTTTTTTTATTTTTTTATTTATTTAATGAAGATAAAATTGGCGAAACTCAATCGAAAATCTGAAATAGAAAATTCAGAACAAGATCGGGTCACATCTAGGACTCGAACCCAGGACCTTCGGCTTTCCGGGCTGCTGCTCTGATCACTGAGCCAATTTGGCCCTATCCGATTCGGTAATATTTAACTGTCTCATACTTTAACTGAGTACTACCAACACTATCTTTATTTTCTTAACGCATATTTTTTTTTGACTGCTATCTTTATGTATGATTTGCAAGATTCAACTCGAACCAAATGCTTATGCCAAGTGTCAGGATAAATTTATCAATTTTTATTTGCGACATCTATTGACTTTTCTGCAATTCTAGGATGAATATTTATTTTTATTTTTATTTAATGAGTTAAACCTAAAATTCTAACATTTTAATTAATGAAAACAATATTGGCGAAACTAAATCGAAAATCTGAAACAGAAAAATCAGAAAAAAATCGGGTCACATCTGGGACTCGAACCCTGGACCTTATTTTTTTTTTTTACTTTTTATTTATTCTTTGAATTGTTAGTTACAAGATTTGAGGATTTTTCGACCACCATCCTTGGCACATGCCCGTATTGTGGTAGTCGATTTTCTATACAATGCTTCAATATACGAAATATAAAAAATATAAAAGAATATAAAATAACATAAAATTAAACAATGTATGCACGTTTGTAATTATTGTCAATTTGGTTACCGCCACCCGGGGAACCATTTATTGAAAAACCAACACCCCTGCGACGATAGTTCAATCCTCGTGGTTCGTTACGTTTTGTGAAGTAGCACGGGTGCCCGGGTACATGGTATGAGGTTTGTCTAGGTATTGGTACGTGAGAGACTGCTTAAGTGAGACTTTTGATCTCTCCACCTGTATTCTCTCGACCCATTGCCTTGCACCGCAGTTGGAGGAATGGATTCATATGTCCGACACTCCTGGACACATTGAACAACAGATTCCTACCCACGCCTCATACCTTTTTTTTTCGCAGAACTTCCTCTCTTTCATTTCCCTTAAAAGACCCTCCACATAGCATCCCCAAAGATGACATGAGGGATTGTGTTTTCCTTAAGGCCACTCTGTGGATATAATTTACAGTTATTGTAATATTGACAAGGTATTATTTTTTTAATATTTAAAGGTTTTTTACAATAAATAAACAATTTTTACATTTTATACAGTGGTAAAATAGTAGATACGAAGAGCTTTTCCTCACCATAAAGAGACGAGGCTCTTGTGTTTGGGGAGGTAATTTTAGTTCAATTATATAATATCATGTGTGAAAGTAAATAATACAATATGGCAAAAAACAAGGGATAATTAAGAAAATGCAAGATTTATCAACATTTTATGCACGATGTTCGATTAGATACATTATTAGTAAATACTTACTTTATCAGATAAAGCAATTTAACTATGGTAGAACCACAACATTTAAACACATGTCGGATCTTTTCCAGGTCAAATAACAAACCGCTCGCGCATGCGCCCATCTTTAACCCTTTCTCTTACACAAATTAAGATAAATCTATAAGGGCCGGTTTTATAAACGACGTACCAAATTTCTGTTACGTAACGAACCGTTTTTCGATAACGAACCGCTATCCGTTCGTAATCTTATTTTGCGTACTATAAAGAAATTTGCATTACCAGCTGTCATCGGTTACGCTTAGTCCGAAAGTGTTTTTACTTGCTATGTTTTAGGTAAAGAATTGTCTCTGATACTGTCATCATCTACGGCATATTGGGGATGTTGTCTATGGGATTTAGTCAGCTGTCAAGAGCGCGTTGTTTCGAAAATTGTTGTTTTAAAAGATTTAATTTTAGATCTTTATAAATCATCAATATACTAGCAAAATAATTAAATTTATATTTATAATACAGTGAGTACGGAACATATAATGTTGATCAAGATTATTATGTTTATTTTTTTTTTAGTGAATACCTCACAAGAATCCCAACTGCTGTGGGGAAGGGAAGGAGACGCCGTCCGTGGTCGAGTGGTAAGACACTTGACTCCCATTCGGAAGGTCGCGGGTTCGAACCCGGCGTGCGCAAATAAATTTTATTTGATTAATTTGTGTTATTTCACAATTAATTAATAAAAATAATATTTGTTATATTCGCGGCACGTTCCAGAGTGGAAGATACTCTCAGTATCGCCCTGGTGTAAGACCTCCATTCAGAATTGAAACGTTGCTTAATAATGGCTTTAGCCGTGTTAAGTGACTAGATCTGAATAGCCAGGTACTTTCCTACCTTCCTCTTCCCCATCTCCTACCCTTCCCCACTTACCTTCAGCCTCACAACATACTCCAATTGGGGACGCCATAGTCTCACTGGCTACAGAAGGGAGCAGTTGGGACACTTGTCAAAAAAAAAGTCACTAAACACAGCTAAAGACATTTCAAGCAACGTTTCAATTCTTAATGGTGGTCTTACACCAGGGCGATACTAAGAGTATCTTCCACTCTGGAACGTGCCGCAAACATACTATATATTATTTTAAATAATTAATTGTGAAATAACACAAATCAATTAAATAAAATTTATTTGCGCACGCCGGGTTCCAACCCGCTGCCTTCGGAATGGGAGTCTAACGCTCAACCGCTGGACTACGCCGGCCGTCGAATTTTAATTTCGTTTTATGGGCGCATAAACTAACCTACGTATATCTATTATCTAATTAAAAGTTGACGTATTTTTACACTATCGTGATGAGGTTTTAAAGTAACTATTGCAATTTTTCAGAAATAATCATCGAGAATTGTCAATCGCCCATCTTCACTTTCATTGTTCGATGAGGAATCCATTGCACAAACGCTAATTATATAATATTATCTCTTAAAAATAGTGCACGGTTCCAAATAAGCGAGCGCCGGGAACAGCTACCTACTGATAACTGTCAAAAAAACGTCAGCAAACGGATCGTTATCCATTTAACTGGCCAAAATCAGTCAGTTAAGCATTAACCGAAACTTCACCTACCGATAACTTTACGAACGTTTATAAAACGGCAAAATCAGGCGGTAGACCAAATATTTGTGGCGGTAAACCAAAAATGGTATCAAGCGTAACGAACGGACGGTTATAAAACCGGCCCTAAGGGTGTTAAGCATCGTACTTGACTAACAGTGATTCCCGATATTTTACAAAAACATACAAAATCAGTAGGTTTTAGAAATCCTAGGGCGGGGTGAGGGGTTGGTTGGTTACTTGGCATAGTGAACAGTGACGATACGTGGAAGAATTTATTTTGTTTGATTTTAAAGTCACCGGAGACCAAAATTTCAATTAACTTTTTTTATTCCAAATAATGTCAGTAATCACTAGTTATAGTAATTCAAGTACGGTGCTTAACACCCTGTATGTGAAATATTGACCTGAACCACATGAACGAATTCAATTATGAGTGCGCATCGAATAAATCAGATAAAACCAAACATTAAACATCCCTAATACAATAAATACTAACTCAACAAAATACACTTATTCACCGCGTTTCACATAATTATTCATACTGTGAATTCGATTTATTTATTGAAGAAGAAGATAAAATAATGATCTAGAAAATATGAAAATAAACAAGACACGGAAAAATAAAATACAACGCTGTCAACTGGGACTAGAACCCAGAGCCTCTCGTCTTACCAATTCGGCTATTGTCATAACTTATTTAAACGTCACATTTGTCAATCTTTAATATCATAATCAACAATATTATCTTCGACTATTTTTTTTCCTTCATATTATCGGCAGCTACCGTTTTCATTGGAAACACGTGTTCTGTGAACGTCTTTGTTTCCTAGATAGTGTCCCGGATAAATATATCCGATTTTACTTATAAGGAACTTATCGAGCTTTTTGTAAAAGTCTTAATGAATGGGTATTCAATTTTTATAAGTACAACTCTCTTTTTATAACTTTTTAAAATTATTCCCATCAATTTATTTATTTATTTACATTTGATACATTTAAAGCCAAAATAACAGAAATAATATTACATAATAAGAGAATATATTTAAAATGAATACAAGTATTATTACGTTGTTTTAGGTCGATATTAGTTCCTAGCTAGGCAGATTGTCTGTTCTAAGGAACCGAAGTTTGTGAAGTGCCAAATGCAATATAAATTATTATTATTTTTTAAATTAATACTCATTATACTAAGTTTTTACTAAATATACCATTCATAGGTAACCATGTATAGTTTTAAGTCACATTACATATTAGTTTTTCAGACTCCTCCCTACCCAAGCCAATCAACCATTTAGTTATTATTGAACCAATGCAGGACATTTTGCAATTTTTAATATTTAAGTCTGGGGGGATTTTATTATATAGTTTCGGTCCCAGATAAGCATACGTCTTTTGATACTTTGCCGTTTTGCTCCCTGAGACCAAGAGATCCTTTCTGTTGTGACTTTTTGTATTGTATTTGTGATCAATTTTATTAAAAAAAAATTATATTTTTATGTACATGGATAATAATCTTTTTTATGAAGTTTTGACGAATGAAATATATATTTGATTTATTCACCTTAGCACCTCACAACTTCAATTCTAAAAAAATTTTAAAAGTCACATGACACAATATCTAATAATATTAACTCTAAACTCTTCACAGACTAGATCAACCCTCTTTCCATCCCTCCCGCCATCCTAACCCCTATTATAACTTCTTTTTTTATCACTATGTGCATTCGCTCATGGAGGAACTGAAACCAAACTAAAACTGGTGGTTGCTATGGTTACAACCATAAATAAATCAGTTGCAACTGCGTGCTGCTATGGTTGCCAGCCAAACTTCTCTCACGGCCCATGTCAATTTTACGATTTCAGTAATTATCTCAGCTTGTTTCATCATATACGACCACCACTTCAGCTGTCATCTCGAAAACGGACAACAAAACTGGTATCCTTCGGCAATTAGCACGGCGAGTTGGGAGTCACTGTTTGCGTTGCCATTGACAACTGGTTTTTGAGAAGTTATGTAGTGTGCGGACCATCATATTTACATACACAGGATAGCGAATTGATTTGCAAACTGGTTTTTTTCAGTTGTCCGTGAGCGGAAGCACTAAGATATATAGATACTAATTTAGGCACCAGTAATAACCAATTATTTTTTTATGTTATTATATATATTTTATCGATTCCATGACAACTCAACAAAGTGGAATTTCAACACCCATTCGAAAAGTCATTAAAAGTTATAATTTTTGTTTTATTTAAATCACCCATAACCTAACCTAACCCAAACTGTTTAACAAAGTTGTGGAGTATCAAACGCCGTATGTGCCAACTATTTGTACCTATTTCATAAAAATACCAATTTTAAACATTTATAATATTTAAGCTAACATCTGTCGTACACAATCGCTTCACATAACAGATACAAGCGGAAGTGCTGCCATCTCTAATTTATTTTCAAAATGTATAACTGTAAATTATTAGAATATATAATAAAACATTTTAGTTAGTGCTCCTTTTTATTAATATTATTGTTGATTTGGAGGATAATGGCAGATTATCTAATTTTACTTTTATTCTATGTTACTTACTTTGTGTCAACTCCTACATAGATTTTTTCAATCAAAATAAAAATAAAATAAATTGCACTCTCTCAAAATTTTTATTGTATATTTCCATGAGTGCTAATGTCCATTTTGTTTCCAGCGCCAGGTTCGCGTTCAACCGCTGCATCGCACATGCCTCCCGCGCCAAGTGTACCCGCGACGGAGCTCTACTGCTGCGACGCATCTCCGAGACTCTCTCACACGACAGCCGCTGTGATCACTTCCACAGCGCTCTGTGCTCGGCGGGCGGGCTCATGCTGCCGGGAATCCGACTGCTCTTGCTCCACGCCATTGTACTTCTGTTGCTCAAAGCGCTGAATTAGGATATTAGTTTAAAGATTTGTGAAATCTTATTGTGTGTACAGCTGCTGAGAGATTCGATGTAAACTATTTCTGATATCTACGCAAGTATTCGATATTCGATGATTCAAGTATCTTGGCGACTACAGTCATAAGTCTGCCAACATTTTGTTAACGTTGTTACGTCGTTCCCATTCACTTATCGAGTCTTTAATTTATTTGTTTTTTTGCATTAGCTCCCCGCAGGAGGCCGTGAGGAAAATAATTTCCCTCAGGGCCTATATCATCTTTGAGGATGTTGTGTGGACGGTATTTTAATTAAAGAAAGGAGAGGACGTTTTGAGAAGGGTAAAGGTTTGAGGGATGGGTACAGGAATCTGGGGTTCAGTGTTCCAAGTCATCCGTTACCGAGACTTCGATAAACTTCACCCTATGAACCCGGGCCCTCCTGCTAAGTCACCATTGTGTCAGACATTTTGTAACAATGCGTGTGCTTTAGATAAATGCTACAAACAAAACAGCTAACATTTACAACAACTGTTTGATTGTAAGTGAAGTTTTGTCGTTTCGAGAATTCAACAGTGATCGGTGGCGATGCGAGTCTCCTGATTTCAGTAGCAACTTGTATGATCTGCGTGGCGATTTGTTTGCGTTGTGATAGCACAAACATGAGTATCGAATACTTGCGTATCCTTGTAAAAGTAGGGCCTACGTAGTTTACAATAAGGAGGTTACAAAGGATCGGTGCGCTTATGTCGATGCTGTGATGGCAATAATATGGTATTAAAAAGTGATGCTGTGTTTGAAGATTTTTTATGATTTTTTTATGTTTTTTTATGAATTTTATTGATTTTTAAAGATTTTAATGATTTTTCAATGTTTTTAATGTTTTTTATGATTTTTAATGATTTTCAATGATTTATGAATATTTAAAAAAAGCGTGCCAAATAGTAACTACATTCAAATCTTTTTTGATAAAATAAGGTTATCTTACAGACATTGTGTCCACATGAACAAAATGCATTGGATGGGTCCAACTTTGCGGTGAGGATGTTCGCATCGAGCCAATAAATTAATAAGGTCCATAAGACAACACTCAATCTGGCTCGTGGATCGTGCTATCATTTTTTTGGCTAAACTCTCTACACTGTCCAAGTACATGCGACAAACCGCAACTATTATATCTGCAGTATTAAAAAAATGTACAGCAAACATGTATGTTTTTAAAATGTAATTAACTTAAATGAAAACACGTTTAGTCGATGAATTACAGAAGTTCATTTTAGGCATTTTTTTGTTAACAGCATAATCTATTGCCATCTCAGGACTGATAATTGTGTTATCTTTTAATACCAATATAAATAGTATTATAAAAGGAACCGATTTGACCACAGTTAAAAAGTCGCAAGATACCTGCGATGTATCGATAACAATATTTTATGTGTTAGGCTAGAGTTAAGTTTACAGGAGTTTAAAAACATAGTTATGTATGATATTTCAATGTATATAAGGTCTTATAAACCCCAGAGGGTCGATATCACCCGAAAAGCGCGATAGGGTACTAACCATTAAGTTGCAGTTTTTTATTTTTAATATTATTTAATTTTACTTACTTCTTCATTTAAGTTTACAAAAAAATATAACTTTCGTACCATTTCATTTTATCTTGCTTAATACGGTTCATACAACCTATTTCGAAATTATTAATTTGTTTTTTGTGGTTTCAGAATTAATTATTGTTTTGCGAATTGGCCTTGTTTTTTCTTTTAGTCTTATTTTACATTAGCTCCAAACAGAAGACCCTGACTACATTTTTTTCCTAGGGTCTTCTGTATGGGGCTAATTTAAAAAATCCTAAATTAATATTAAAATGCGACATATTCCTGACCAAAATGTGTTTTCTCCGTGAATTTTTTAATAATCCTATGACCATTTATTTAGTTAGTCACTATAATCAGCAGAAGATAATAATAACGTTAACAATTTTAAATGTTCAATGCAAACTTGAAAACTATACATGTACACATGGAGAAAAATGTTATTCTAAAATACGATCATTTTATTAGTAAAAACGGTTAAAAACGGGACTGAAGTTCTTACGAACAAATTAACAGGGTTTCGGTGTTTATTGGAGGGAAAATGTAAGAATAATTTGTTGGTATACGTACAAAATTACGTATATCTACCAACAAATTATTCCTTCGTGTTCTCTCCAATAAACAATGAAACCCTGTTTGTTCGTAAGAACCGTTTTTAACCATTTTTACGAATAAAATGATTCTATTTTAGAATAAAATTTTTCTCCGTGTAGGAGGTCTAGTTCGAACGATCGATAAAACCCTATATCAATACATTATTGATAAAAATCCATCATCAGTGGTCAGTTATATCTAGCAGTACGGTCAACAATTGATAAGAAATATTCCGATCGACCATTGACAAATTTTAGCGCGGCGGGAGTGTTAGATAAGCTGTCGATATACAAAACACTTTGAATGTTGTCGTTCGTTATGCAGAAAAACTGGCTGATTAATGAATGTAGGTGAACTAACGAAGCTCTTAGATTTGAAATAAATTGTACACGCGAAAGTGAATTTTGACAAATGCCCCAATTAGTAGTCGAAAAAATAACATGCATAGCGCCAATGTATATTAAAGTTATTATTTCAATTCTAAATTGTCATTTTATTACTAAGTACTTTTAATTTTTACGGAGCCGTTAGACATTTACTTATGTAAATCTATATACAGATTTGCCAGTGTTGCCATTGTTTATCGATTCCTTAATTATTCCCTGTCAATATCGGTCTAGCTATCAACAGGCGGCCGCGCTCGAAAAAAACAGTATAAAATCATCGATAGTTGCGCTTATCGATTCGATAATATAAAGTTATCGATTTCACTGTTCTAAACCTCGTGTTGCACACTTAATTATGAAATGGTATAAATTCAAATTAACATTTGTAATTTTTATATCCAGCCAGTTTTATACATTAATGTATTAACTCGTGTCTCAAAAGGTTAAGAAGAAAATATAATAAATATCGTAGATGTGAATCCATCGAGTACATCATTATTTTGTATTTGCCCATTTCAGCGAAATTCTAAAATGCGAGAATATCTAGAATTCGTGTCATATTGAAGATTTGTGGTGATATTATTATTTATCGTGGTAGGATCATTCCAGTCAAATGGAATTTCACGTTGAATAGTGTGGTGGAGGCTGTTACGAAATTAGCTTAGGATATTCAAAGTGATGATATTAAAGAGAATGATTTCAAACATCGAAAAAGTGCTAGTTAAAAAGTGTTAAACCTACTACGATATTTTTTTTTTGTGGGTAAGACCATTGTATATTAAATACTAGATTTATAATTACTGATTGAAAAATATATGATTCAAATAATTGAGAGTTATTTCCACAATATTGTGAATTATATCTCGTTTACTAAGTTTGATGATAATTAGAACTTTTAGTTCTCTCTTCATTTTTTTAAATATTCAAGCATTAGAATAGGGAACACCAGTGAAAAATATGATGACTTCAAAAATACAAAGATAGGTGCCTACGAAATAATTTAGGTACCTACCTAGATTAACAAACGTTGATTCTGAATATTCCCGCGGAAATGGCTCTCGCCTCATTTCTTTAATATGAGTGAGGGAGAGACAAGAAAATGATAACTTTTTGCACCTCCCTCACCCGTATTAAAATAAATGGGATGCCGAGAGTCGTTATCGTCGCCATGTCGTTTCCGCGAAAATTATAAAAGCAACCAATATATTAATTTTACTACGTATAATTTGGCCACTGCGATATATACATTATTTATGTAGTATTTTTTTTTGTATTTCTTGCTAATAATTTAGATCGTTTTGACGGACTTTGTAAAATCGTAATTTTGAAAAATATTAATATTAAACATTTTTTTCGTAAAAATATATGTTGAAAGGTTTGCTTTGAATTAATGGTTGGAATCCTAAATTATAATTGAAGACACTTTTAAATTTTCTTAATCTTGAAGCGTTAATTAATTATTGACCAAATCGGTTTCACCCGTTGTAGCTATCGTCACACTTAACCTTTTTAAAGAGGTTTCTAATATATTAACAATGATTTTCCACCACATTTTTAAAGTTTAAGAATATTTAGAATTATGATACAGAAGCATTGCAATGGCCGAGATTTGACTATGTGTACTATTTTGTAGGATATAAATATATTGGTGATGTAAAAATATCGAATTGAATACATAATTGTAATAAAATAGATGAACCCATTATGTATTTACGAAATGTTAAAATCTCTACACGTAATTATGTATGTAAGTGCACGATTTTAATTACAGTATCTATTTCCAAGATCATTCTTCCCAGAACTACCTACACTTTATTTTAGAACAATTAATTGTAAGTGAGCCGTATAATTCGCATGAAAAAATTATTTATTATTTAAGCCTCTTAAGTCTTTGTAAAAGTAATACAATATTTTTATTAGGTAATGTAACATTTTTACCTGCCAATGATTCTCGTTAAGCACTCGGGTGACGTTTTGTCTGAATAACAAGAAATAGAATCCTACTGACGAGTTTAGTATTTTTTTCAACCTATATATTGCCTGACGACAAATAAAAAATAACAAATAAATATTTTCTTCGATTAAAAAAAAAAAGATTTTGTTATATTAATGTCCTTCATAAAACCACTAGAACCAGAAGATGAATCGGTTAAATTTTTTTAGGAATTGTATCTCTTTCGTTTCTATGTATTGATTTTTCTTCCTTGAATATGAAAACTAGTTATATCATCACAGGAGTATCCAAAAGATCTTTTGTTTTTTTAGTGTTTCGAAGTTTACGATTTAGTAGCCGATATTATTTTTTATTGCTATTCAAAAATTGACTGTGTTCTATATGAAATTCAATATTAATATGAAAAATAAATTAAAAAAATTAAAGCTAGGTCTTTGGTATTTCGACTACCGCAACACGGGCATATTATGCCTAGCATAGTGGTCGTAAAATCCTCTAACAATTTGAATAAAAAATGTCAATATTTGAATTTAATTAAAACAAATAACTTTGTATTAAACCACTATTATATAATCACAATTACCTACATGTTTCGAAACCGATGGTTTCTTCGTTAGGGTAGTAATGACATTTAACATCTACCCTGACGAAGAAACCATCGGTTTCGAAACATGTAGGTAATTGTGATTATATAATAGTGGTTTAATACAAAGTTATTTGTTTTAATTTAATTCAAAATGACGCCACAAAGTGATTTTGCGAAGTTTGAAGAAATAAGTCAAAATTTGATTTTCTGAAAAATGGCACTTCTATAATACGCGGTTAGTGGGTTCCCTTCTTATTTTTTGAAAGATACAAAAATAATATTTATTAATTCTGTGGAAAGAGCGCCTCAGCTGACGACGCAACTGAAAAAAACCAGTTGCAACAAAAATCTCTATCCTGTGTATATCAATTTGATGGTCCGCACACTACACAACTTGGCAACGCAAGCAGTGAGTCGAAACTCGCCGTGCTAGTTGCTACGATGACAACTGATTGTTGCCTTAAAATGAAACGAAAAATGTAACAAATCGTGAATGCAGGAAATATTGTATTCAAGTTTTATTTTTATAATAATTACAATTTTCCACAAAATAACCTTTAATTGTGGAAATGAAAAGATCACCCATACATTTTATATCTGAAATCTTCAAAAAATTATTTCTGAGAATAAAACAGTCTTTTAGTATTTGTTTGATCGGAAAATATATGTTTTTAGACCAATTATCATAATACCTGGAAAAGAGTTCAATAAAAGCAAAACATTATTTTTATTTCCGATAAATCTGTTTAATAATGCTTTCAATCAAAAAATACAGTAATAAAACCATAAACTTTTCAAATTTTTTTTTTCGTTTGCCTTGAGGGATTTATTTTCCTCTGAGCCTCCTATGTAGAGCAAACGTAAAAAAATAAAGCTTTCGATTTTTTGAGTGCTATTGAACATACAAAAACACTTTTTGATCCCATTTTTTCTTTATTCCTGCATAAAAGAAGCAAAAATAGTTTAAAATGGCTACAAACGAAATGTTTTTTTTGATTCCTTTGAACTTTACACTGTAATCTGCTTTCCGTTTGAAAAAACATTAAAAGATTAATTTTTAACTTAATGAGTCAAACCTCAACTTTAATATTTTAAAACCTCTAATTGGCCGTATGATCACCGGTTTTTGGAAGCGATTTTGTCCCTCATGTATAAAGAAATTGTATCAGGAACAAGAAGAGAACGTTCTCGACGTAACGACATACTGCATAGCGTCTAGCCTCTCGGAATAATTTTAATAAATTATCGATGACGCGGCGGGCAAGAAAGATGGCCGACAAAATGGCCGCCGCGTCAGAATATGGACGGATTTGGTTTAAAACACTATATTCTTTCATTTTTTTTGATATAACTTAATTGTGGAAAGAATAGATTTCAGGTATCATCAGAAAGATTTTTGTAATATATCACAAAAGAAATGTTATAAATATTGGATTCGTATTAAATGTCAAATTTCTTACGTCGTAATGAAAAAATATATTTTTCCTATTCTGGCCTTTAAAGGGTTAATAAAGACAAAACGAGCGAAACTCAATCGAAAATCTGAAACAGAAAAATCAGGAAAAGATACGATCACATATGGGATATTACATGGGATATATGGGATATTTACAGGATATAAAAAAATTTCATACTAATACAAGCGAGCAAAATCAATACATAGAATCGAAAGAGATGCAATCCTTAAAATTTTTAACCGATTCATCTTCTGGTTCTCTTGGTTATGAAGGACATTAAAATATAAAAAAAGGATTTTGATTTTGAAAATAATTGTGACAACAGAGCCGATTTGCCGGATGGACAAAAAGTAATGGTTTTATGTTATAAAATTGTATTAAATTTTTTTTTTCACCTATCGCTGATGAATTCATATAGATAACCAGTGAGTTTGCAATTATTTTGATGAGATTTACACAAAATCCAGGTCATTAGCAATAAATTTGCTTGTAAAATAATAATGAGAATTAAGAAACAACTAAATATAGTAAGTTGGTAAGCTTATGATTAAGTTTTGAGGAATGGAAAGAATTAGAGTCTGGTGACTAGTGGTATAGTTATAGAATATTTTGTATTATAATACAAATTGAAGAAAACTGTAAAAGAAAGAAATATATGTTTCAGTGATATAATCCAGTCAAACTGAAAATGGTAAGGAATTAATTTCCATTAAGAAAGTAATTTAGTCAGTAATGATAACATGATATATTTTTAGATTATTAGAGTTTTAATAAACAAATATATAAATACGGGACGAATGGGAAAGGACAAGCAGGGAAGGGGCAATGGGACGTATTTCAAAGGAGACATAGTAGCGGCAGGGGTAAATTTTGAAAATCCATGGGGAGCAAGGAGGGAGGGAGAGGGGAATCCGTGAGGGGGGAGAGGAGTGAAGGAGAGGGGGGGGCAAGTCATAGGAGGGACGAATTAAGGGGGGAGGGCGGGGATGGTGTAAGTGGAACGATTATGTTTTTATGGTGTTTTTTGTTGTTTTAAAATCGATGCATTGTTTGAGAGATTAGTACCATAATATAAATTTTATATGATAAATATTGTATATTTTGTTTTGGTGTTATAATTAAATGTAAAAGTAATTAGCGTCTACCTTTCAAAATTTGGTCCAGCTTTATGAATTTTATGTATTTTCTATATGGAAAAATCTACAATTCTCAATTACTTACATATATAATATTAATGTAATTTTACAAACGCTGTAGTAAAATATACGTTTTTAATTTGACATTGTCATGAAATCAAATTACGAAATTGATTTTTAAAATAATTATTTTATTAACCTTTCGTCAAATTATAAACAAATTTAATAAAAAATGGAAATTGCTTTATGATGTATATCATATTATGTTAGTCAACATGCACCTTTTAATTTAAATGTATAATATAGGTATAAAGGTTCATTTATGAACGTATGCATGCAAATAAAATATTATTTATGAAAAATCTATGTAATATCATTTGTACACAAAAATATAGAAAATAAATTAATGTTTTTAATAAAATTTTGTGTGTATTCCTTTAAAAAAAGCAATTGATACGTTTTAATCAATTTACTCAAAGAAAATAGATTATTGCAGACAAGTATATAAATTTGAAAAATATTATTAATAACTTTTCCCAAAAAAACAAGAATTTGAAGTTTACTTTTGTTTTCTTGATTGAATGAATTTATTATTGAAGTGGAATATTGGTAGTGAAAATAAATTCAATTCACGATATTCGATTGAACTAAATCTCGGCATAGAGACTCTGTCGATGACAATACATTGTATCAACTTTTGGTAGCAAGCACGCACACACGCGTAAACATACGCGTTGCTCTGAAATTCGATGAAATTATAGTACTTTTGTTAAGTTTAGTTAACTTTGAAATATTTTAAAGAATCTAGAATCTATTTATTTTGTTTTTTTTTTTTTTGAATGTGCAATATATTATATAGCCGCATTAAAAAAATTGTTAATAAAATGTTGCCATATTTTGGCAACAAAGCAATCCGTGGTTGTGAAAATGTGGTTATTATCTCAAAACATGTTATTTAGAGAAGTTTCGAGCGTCTAGTTGATTGAGTAATCAACTTGACGATAGAAATATATAGGTAATGCAATTAGTGGCAGCCGAAATTTCTCAAAAACCATTCAAAATTTATTAAATGGACAGAAGGTAAGTGAACATTTTTTGGCTGACATCGTGACAAAATTTATTTAGTGTGAAAATGCAATCGCTGCCAAAAATTCACTTAACGAGTTATGCAGCTCTGCTGCCGACGACTTTCTCTGCTTTAAAAGAATTAAGGTTATACATACATACATTACGTAGACAAAAATTATAGAATATATGAAACCAATTTATTTTATTTTAGTACATAAAACCATCAATTTGCCCAAAAATTTACATACATAGATGAAGAGAAACTTACATACTAAAAGGTAGAATACAAAAATTTTACAAAAATGTATTATTGACATCTTCTGGCGTGCTAGCATGGTCGATCGATATGATGTTACCGATAGATTGTCGGTAACTTCTCAACGTTTCCTAGGACAACTGCAGAACGCAAACGTAGGTATAAAATAGGTGACATTTCACAATGACTAAGTGTCGTTTGTACGTTAGCGGTCTGCAGTTGTCCCAGGGAACGATGAGAAGTTACCGACAACCGGTCGGTAACTTCATATCGATCGACCATGCTAGCACCCCAGAGGCTCTAGCACACTTGCTGGATAACGACCGATAGGGTAACTATCGGTAACTTCTCATCGTTCCCTAGCATGACTACAGATCGCCAACGAATAAGGGAAAGTTCACAATGATTAAGTGTCCTTAACATATTCGACATCAACTGTTGTTTGTACGTTAGCTACGTGCAGTTGTCCTAGGGAATGATGAGAAGTTACCGATAGTTATCCTATCGATCGATATCGAGCGAGTGTGCTAGGGCCTCAGGTGCTGATGGGACGTTGATTAAGTATGTACACTAATGCCCGTCATTAAATAAAGGGCATCATCATGGTATTCTTCTTCTTTCGTATGGTGGGGGGGTCAGAGGGGGACATCTAGGTCTGCGAGCCAGTTCAGGGCTTCAGGCGTCGCCCTGTGGACCTCATCAATCCCGCCGGGGAATGAATGGAGCGGGAATTCGTTGACCACATGTACGGTGGTCTGCATCGCACCGTATTCGCACATCGCCGACTCTTTAAGGCCCCATCTATGCATCATATGGGCACAACGGCTATGGGAGCACCTTATCCTATTGATGGCGGACCAGAGTTTGCGAGGCAATGAGAACCCAGGCTGTCTCTCAGTGGGGTCTTGTACGAGATAGGCATTTTCCGTCCAGAAAGGTTTTCGGGACTTCAAGCGGCATGCCGGGTGGGAAACGACATCGTCGCGCAAAGGGATTGCGCTTTTTTGCAGCGCCTTTTTGTATTCCCTATGGTATTAGCTCCATATGATTGGTAAAATATTTTTTTTAATATTTTTTGTGTTCAAATGGGTTGTAAAAAATTTCGATTTTATTATTAGAACAGTGTATAGTGTTATAATGTCTTAATTTTCGCGGTACAGGTGAGAAATATCCTGTATTTGTGTGGTAGGCTTTAATATAGAAAATGTCTTGCATCCTCCTGGTTGAAATTCTTGATGGTGTGTTGATGTGAATTTGGGCTAAGGTGTTTGGCGTATCAACTGATGCATGTATAATTTTGTTTTAAAAGCAATAAATCGGAAAGTTTACGTCTGGTTGTCAGAGAGTGTAGTTTGTAGTGCAAAATTCTGTCATTATAAGTTCCATATTAATCAGAAAAACCTTCGCGATAAGCAATTACACGGTTTAATTTTCTTTGTATGGATTCGATTCTATAATTTAAAATCTTATTATTGAGAGACCACATAATGGATCCGTATTCGAGAATACTTCGCACAATTGATTTATATAATGTTAAAGTTAATTCTGCACCTTTAAAACAATATGTGATTCTTAGCGTTAATATTAATATTTGTGACGCACTTTTTGAGATTGTACCACCATGTGCGCTGTTAATTGTACATAGTTAATACGATCTTATGTAGTAGGGTGATCTGAATATCATTAGAAAATTTGCATGTATAAAACATAGTTCATTTCTAGTTTAGGAATGCGGCCGCTCATCCCAGAAGTTCCTGAAGGTTTTCATATCAGACATTTCAATAAACTGGATTCCATCTTAGCTAAGGCAAATCATTAAAAATACTAACTTCGATTCTGCCCCTATCTTTAATTCTAGTTCAATGAACTCTTAAACTTTTGCTGTGAATTTACGCTTAATTTTCAAAATTGTAAATATTTGTTGGTTCCTAGGAAATTTGATACCTAATATATAAAAAGTTCAAAGGAAAATCATTTTAATTTTGATTTTCAAAATTAGAATTGATTTCTCGGAAATTCAGACTTTTAGGTACTTACTATTTCCTATCTCTTCCCCCTCCCCACTCCCAACAAAAAACCTAAACCTAAATTGGGCAGGCAATAGTCCCACAAGCTGGAGATGGTTGGGAGTAGTTGAGACTTTTTACGGTACCATATTATAACGCAAAAAAAATATTTTACCATATTGGTTCTTAGGGTCGTCGTTTCGGTTTTAAAAAAAATAAAATTAAACTTTCTTATACATCTAAAACCTTTTTCTTGGATTGCTAAAGGAAATTATTCCACCCACATTAAAAAAAATCATACCCCCGAATTTGAATATCAATATATACAAACTGATTATAGTTCCATATAGCCAGTGAATTCACCTATCTTTGGTTTATGATCACATATTTGTAGGATTTATAAAAAAAAATTATAAAATCGTTAACTTTAAAACTTTTTTAAGAATCTCAGAATATTTGCCATATTTTGGCAGCAAAGCATATTCAACTCATTGAAAATTTTTGCCTTGAACAAATCATTTCTCACGAAAATTTATAGGACGCCTTAAGAGGAATATAAACGCCAGAAATATTTGACTTCTTACCCCTTTAGCACTCGGCGTGTTTTTGATGTTATCTGGACGAGCAAAGTAATGCCAAACTTGTTTTTATTTTTTTATGAATAATTTTACAAGAATGAAAAAAGTTTGTCAAAAAAAATTTTTTGCCAGAGGTACTTTTTAAAAGTTGTTTCTATATGACTTCATATTTATGTAATGAAAAAAAAATTATTTAGTACTATACGTTTATATTTTTTGTAACGTAATTATTAATTTTATTTTAATTCCAATAAATAGAGAAGGTAGAAAAAAATTCAATGTATCCATAACATATTATTTTTTCATATTTATAATGTTAACCGATTCATCTTAAGCAGATATTAATAAAAATATTCATTGAGTTCACACTATACGATGTTACGTGCTTTGATCATTCAAATTGTTGCACAACGTAAATTGAAATTCTCGACAGAATTATTTATATCGCCCCTAAGGGTATTAAAAATTTATTAGAGTTCTGAACAGCAATTTGCCCTTAATATGTTGGCACTTATTTTATATTTGATTTCTCCAACTTTCGTTGCTTTTATAATTTCGACATGATATAAATAAATTATAAAATTAATCGGCACACTAGCGTCAACTTAAAATGATACAATCACTGATCATTTAGTTTCTAGAAGTGTGATCTCTAGCAATTAGAAAGAAAACTGATGTAGGACCAAGAAAGGCCAATGAATTTGATTGGCTCTTCAAGAAAGAATGATCATACTTAAAACCATCATCCAAAATAAATCGCATCAATATATCGCTCAAAACACATTTAAAAAAAACACTTCTTTCCGTTCCATTTACAACGAGGAAAATCAATTTCAGTCGCAAAATAATGCTTTTTAAAGGCTATATCACTAATGAGTCTAGTTTTTTAACTGTTAATTCATGGTGGAATTCCATTGTATTAGATATGAAATTAAACTTTTTTTTTTTTTTTTCACTTTGTTCCAATTGTTTATTTACACCAGGACCGGTTTCGTCCTACTACGGACATTTTCAGACTGGTAGTTGAAATTCTTATGCTACGGAATTTATACAAACTTAGGCAGGGGCGCACAACATTGTCTCTATATGATGAATGTTTCTATTTTGTTAATATAAGGTATTATCAGTTATTTTGTTAAGTTAAGATACATATAGATAATTATAAAGTTTATTATTAAAATTATGATATTTACTTACCCAACATTACCAAAATAAAATATCAGTGATCACAGACCTTTTCAATAATATAAATTCATATAGATTCATGTCAATTAAAAATAACCTTTTACTATGTATCATCATTCATAATTTTAATAATAAACTTTATAATTATCTATATGTACCTTAACTTAACAAAATAACTGAAAATACCTTAAATTAACAAAATAGAAACATTCATCATATAGAGACAATGTTGTGCGCCCCTGCCTAAGTTTGTATAAATTCCGTAGCATAAGAATTTCAACTACCAGTCTGAAAATGTCCGTAGTAGGACGAAACCGGTCCTGGTGTAAATAAACAAGTGGAACAAAGTGAAAAAAATTGTTTAATTTCATATCTAATGCCAAATCACTAAAATTAAATATTTGTGGTTCAATCAAAGACTGATCGGATGAATGAATAAATGCACCCATTCTGGAAGAGCTGGGCAGCTACAATGTGTTTTCAACTGTCCACAACGTATTTTAAGATACTGTGGATACGTTGATCGCCAATTTGGATAAACTCATAATTACTGGAAAAGTATTTGGCAGGAGAAGCAGAAGAAGAACACCAATACGTTGGAGTGAGCAAGTATTACATCCGTCCTGTACGTGCGTCGGTATCATTGACTCTCCACGCAGGGCAGGACTGCACAGCCTTGTCAACCTTGGAAATTGGAGTAAGGATCAATATCCTCAGCCATGAGGAACCGACTTTAGAAGAAGAAGTACGACAAATACATAAATACAACATTTTGAAATTTCCTACCAGTAACTCACCAAACATCAATTTTTTGGTTAATTCACTACAAGTTTTTCGGCATTATAGTTGACTTGGTAGTGTTTATAAGAAATCTGAGAATTGTTCCAGATAGAAGGTGCGTATAAGTTCACATTCGCATCAAATTGGAATATGGAATAATAGAATGGGACTCAGCAGCATCCAAACACGTAAAACAACTGAAGGTAACTCAGAATTGCATCACAAATACCATACCAAAGGAGGTCGATAACAGAAATTTTTAAACAGTTTTACGTTCCAAGTATACAGAAAATCTATGCCAAAAACATTCTGGTACATCACCTCAAAAATGATTTACAGGCAAACACCTCACATACTCATAAAAGCAGAGCCAAACAAACAGATATCTTACTAATATTATAAACGCGAAAGTTTGTATGGATGTATGTATGTTTGTTACTCTTTCACGCAAAAACTACTGAATGGATTTTAATGAAACTTTACAATAATATAGCTCATACATCAGAATAACATATAAGCTATAATTTATAGAGCTAGCTATATTCCATATATTAAAAATGATAATTATCTACTGTTTAATATAAAATGTCAAAATTTAAGAATGACATTTTGAAAAAATGTCAAGGTTGTTAAATCAAAATTCTATTTTAGAAAATATTTAAATTAGTGAATTCATTTGAAGTACTCGCCTAATACTTTGAATCGAATCAAGAATTATTGATAGTTTAAATAAATGGGTTAAGAATTTTGTTATATTCATAGAAAAAGAAAATAGGCTACTCGAAGTACTAATCCTACACAGACGAAGTCGCGGGCAGAAGCTTGTATATATCTATATTGTAAAAGTGTAAAAAAAATATAAATATAGTTACTAAATAATAAAAAAAAATAATTAGCCAATTTCATTCTGTTTTTTCTGTACCAGGATATTTTCTTTAACACGAGTAGGAAAATAGGTTAACTCAAACGAAGTCAGTTTGCAGTAACTTGCGGAAGTCACCAAGTGAAAAGTCGCAATTTCCATGGTTTATGCATAATTCATTCGCCGTTGCTTTCCGACACTTCCACATAGTGCATCGATAAATCGTGACTTTTACATCTGCACACAAAGTGGGTACTTTGAATTCTGCTCAAGGCCCGTTTTCACAGTTTTGTTTTATCAATGTACCCTTTCAAGTACTGAATTGAATCATAATTAGTAGTAGGAACTACGATCGATGATATTGCAATGGCCACACCTGCGCAAAGGCAGATCCACAGATCTGTTATTATTATTAACGTCATTATTCCATTCTCAAGGGAACCTGTACAACTTCCGTCTCTGCAATGTTATGATCTCTCTTAATGCCAACTCTGTATTTTTCGACAACCTATCCATCCATCTGACTACTTATCCGTCTTCACTATTTTTCTATATTTTCCAAATCTGTATGCATCTGTCCTTGTTATGTTGTTGTGTACAGTTGTCCGGATTCATATTTTTGGGAACCTGTACAACTTCCTTGTCATCTCTCATTTTATTTGTAACTAATGTAATGTAACTAATTTTAAGATATGGCCAAGATCACCCTTGATGGGTGAAAGCCAAATAAATAAATTAACAATAATTCTATTCTCAAAAGCCGTCTTGCTGACACCGATCGTAACTTCCTTCATATTTAATCTCGTATTTTAAACCTTCTGATATTATTTGGCGTGATTGTTACAGTGATCAATACATTTATATTCTCTTCACTCGATGTTTCATTTAAATTCTACCAACCAGGTGTGCTAGCATGGTCGATCGATATGAAGTCACCTACTGATTGTCGGTAACTTCTAATCGTTCCCTAGAACAACTTCAGATCGCAATCGAATAGGTGACAGTTCACGATGACTAAGTTTCCATATATATCAACTGTCGCTGCTGCATAATCTATCCCTGCCAAAGGTGGTGACCCGACTCGCGAATGATTACTTCTCACTTTGCTTTAGGGCTCTTCGGGTCACATGAGATCTGCTGAAGATAACCAAAGGTGTGCAGAGTCATTATAATCCTACAGCTCGACAGACAAACCTAGCTTCCAGTTAGATAAGACTTTGGTCCTCCAAACTTTATTTATAAATTATGGTACATCAATAAACAGTCACTGTGATCTAGAGAATCAAAGTATTTTAATAAGCATATTGTATTACTGAAGAACACAACAAGTCCCAGAACTGATAAATAACAAATGTCTCTAAAGAAGACATAAGAGATATAATAAGTTCTAATTATATTCAGGGCACAGATTGCCCAGTCAAATTTATAATCATTTATAATTTATAGCAACTGTTTGCGAAACTAATCTCAAATTTGGAAAAATTCAATGTTTAGCCATACATAATTTAGTCATACATATGTATTTCATTAATAACTTAAAATGATTTTTGTACTTTTTTCTCTTTTTGTTTTCTAATTCATTTTTTATTTTTTTAATTTCTGTTAATCTATTAAAATTTCTTTTTTTTTTATAATGAATACCTCCCAAGAGTCCTAACTGCTTCCGTCTGGAGCCAGTGAGACTATGGCAGCCACAATTGGGGTATGTTATAAGGCTGAAGGTAAGTGGGGAAGGGAAAGAGATGAGGAAGAGGCAGGTGGGGAAGTACCTGGCTATTCAGATCTAGTCACTAAACATGGCTAAAGCCATTTAAAGCAAACGTTTCAATTCTGAATGGTGGTCTTACATCAGGGCGATACTAAGAGTATCTTCCACTCTGGAACGTGCCGTAAATATACTATATATTATTTTCAATAATTAATTGAGAAATAAAACAAATCAGTTAAATAAAATTTATTTGCGCACGCCGGGTTCGAACCCGCAGCCTTCGGAATGGGAGTCTAACGCCTTACCGCTGGACTACGCCAGCCGTCCATTCCTTTAAGATAATATAACCTCGGAATAAGTTAATATTCATTAAAAAAAATAAATGAAAGCGAAATTCGTAAAAATTTTGCGTAATAAAATTAAAAGTAGTTCTAGTTATTCAATCATTATATTGATAATAACCTCTACTAAAACAAGGTTCCCGTATTGGCAATAAAAAGATGTTTTATTCATTTGGTTTCCGATAATTCTGTTTTCCAGAACCTGTAGGACGTATTCGAAATTTAGCTTAGCCTTGGTTTAAAAACAAGGCTTAAAATATTTATGTATTCCCCGATGTAAATTTGATGAATACATTTTTCAATGCCGCTGTAAAAAGCTGCCGTTTTTTGGTTTATTGCCCCGCGGATATTTTTTTCTGGAAGAATTTTTGTATAAAGTAACTATGTATTTTTAATAATATTGGCTGTTTTAAACAAATTAAAAATTTTCATGAAAAAATAATGACCCCCGTTTAAAGCCAAAATCGGTAGCTACTTACCCTTTGTTTTACCCTGAAGTAATTTTTTTGGTTCATTTAGTTATTGGCAAATTCAACACGGTTTAAATTAAATATATTGCAAACATTATATAAAATGAAACTGTTGACTGGAAATTTTTTTTTTCCAAATATAATTTTACATATATTGTAAAGCACATTTGCTTCGTAGATCTATTCCGCTCGAATTAATAAAAAAAGTGTAAAATTATACTGCACAAAAAGGGGTAGAAAATGACAAGTTTTCGGTTAAAAATATTTAAACTGAAAATAAACTTTTTACATTGTCACCACTGGAGCGACAGAGCAATTAAAATATTTTTTATCGAATTGCTAAAGGAAATTTTTCCGCCCACATTAAAAAAATCATACCTCCGAATTTGAATATGAAGACATACAAACTGATTATAGTTCTATATAGCCAATGAATTCCCCTACCTTTTGTCTATTATCACATTTTTGTAGGATTTATAAAAAATATATAATTAAATTTTTAACCATAAAAGATTTTAAAGAATCTAGAAAATATTTATTTTGTTAAATTTTGAATGTATACTATATTGTATAGTTGTTTTAATAAAAAATAAAAAAAATTGAAAATTTGCCATATTTTGGCAACAAAGCAATCCGAGGTTTTGGAAATAGTGCCATAATGTGGCAAAAAGCGCTGAAGTGGTTAATAAATAATAAGTTTTAAGCAAATACATATTTTCAGTGACGTGCAGTCCATAAACTATCCGTAGAATATCTAAAGCTATTCCAAACCTAACAATAACAAACCATAAAAATTTGCAAAATAATGTTGACGTTTTTCAGGTGAGTACTGCACAAAGAGTCCTAATTGCTGCCAACTGCCTGGATCGAGTGAAATAATGTCGTCAACAAATGGGGTATGTTGTAAGGCTAAAGATAAGTGGGGAATCGAAGGAGATGGAAAGGAGGAAGGCGAGAATGTACCTGGCTATTCAGATTTAGTCGCCAAACACCGCACGCCATTTCAAATCTAAATAGTAGTTTTACACCAGGTGTGCTAGCATGGTCGATCGATATGAAGTTACCGACCGATTGTCGGTAACTTCTCATCGTTCCCTAGGACAACTGCAGACTGCTAACGAATAGGTGACCGTTCACAATGACTAACTGTCCTTAATATATTCAATATTAACTGTCGTTTATACTTTAGCGATCTGCAGTTGTCCTAGGGTTACCGACAGTCGGTTGGTAACTTCATATCAATCGACCGTGCTAACACACTAGGCCGATATTGAGAGTATCTTCCACTCTGGAACGTGCCGCAAACATACCTTATATAATAAAAAATAATATTATGTTCAAAAATTATATTATTATGTAACCTAGCTCTCTCATTAAAAATTTAGGCATATTAGATTTGTCAAAGAACTTTTATATAAAAATGCATAAATCAGTCATTTTAAATACATGTAGGATTACGAAAGATTTTTTAAATGTTTATATTGAGGGATCAGTAGGATTTATCGGTCAAATTAGGAGTTCCACCGAGCCGAACCCTCTGATATGAAAATATCCGGAGTCGGTGAATTATTTTCCCATTTAATAGTCTGGTAGGTTAACATGTTATTATTTTATTGTTATGTATAATTTATACTTATATAATACACTTGCATAGCGTGGATTTACTATATGATCATTTATGGAAAAGTGTGTAAAAGGGTTTGGTTTTTCCTGTGGGGAAAATTTAACCCGGACATAAAGTCTGGTGTAGATAAATAGTGATTTGTTTTTATTTAATTAAAATAACGCCATAAAATGAATTCGCAAACATTGAAGAAGATAAAATAGAGAAAGTTTTTTTTTTTCCTGGGAGTTTAAAAATTGTGACAGTTCTAATAAAAGAAATAGGACATAAGGTATCGAGGACAAAGAGCGGGCTGACAAAAGCAAGGCAAGGAGCGAAAGCACCACTTGTGGTATCCGGGCCGGCCATAGGAGTAATAGCTTACCTTGCTATATTCTATAATTGATGAGTGGGTCAAATCCCAGCACTGTAAGGAATGAGAGAGGGCATCCGGAATGAGACAATCCAAAGTACTAATAAAAGGACCAGACCCTAGACCTAGACGAACCAGGAAACTACTCGATATGGATATAAACTCGCTGAGGGAACTGATAGGACTATTAACGGGACACTGTCATCTCATGAGACGCATGCAACTATTGGGAGTGGAAAATACAAATAGATGCAGGAAATGTGAATAGGATGAAGAGGCTCCAATTCATCTATGCCAATGTCCTGCCCTGGTGGGAACTTCATGCAGAAAAATGTTATTCGAAAAAACGATCACTTTTATAGTAAAAACGGTTAAAAATGGGACTGAAATTCTTACGAACAAATTAACAGTGTTTCAATGTTTATTGGCGGGAAAATGTAAGAATAAACATTGAAACCCTGTTAATTTGTTCGTAAGAACCGTTTTTTCGAATAACATTTTTTTCCGTGTAGGCTCAGATACCTGGGAAGACATACAGTAGAACCAAAAGACATAGCCACAGAATTGTATAAAAGAAATGCCTTATATCAAATTTATAAAGAATATTTTATTAAAAAAATTCACCCCTCAGATAACATAAGCAATAGATTCAAAACTAAAGGCTTAATAACCATCCCTATGCTTAGAACCACCACGGCTCAGCATCACTACCTGTATTTAGGTGTGAAATGGTACAATTTATTGTTGTCCAAAAACAAAATTAGTATAACCGAAACTTTGAAATATGAACAATACAAAAAACAAATTAAGTCCCTGAAATTGGATAATGATATATTGTAACCTTAATTTACACTTAGTTTACGCTTAGTTTAATCTGCACTATTCAATGTAAAAAATATATATATGTATTATTGTCTTTCAATAAAAATTTCTTTCTAAATTGTAAACCTATGTAATAATGTTTGTATTTATCTTATAAGTTTTTGATTATTGATTACAAATTTAATTAGAACGTTATTTTTTGCTGTAAATACTCCTCCCATAAACACGAGCTCTTTGAGCTCAACTTATGGAGTAGTAGAATAATTATGTATAATTGTATAACTTGTCAATATATAACCACCTGTATGTAAAATCTTTTTCTTATTAATAAAAAAAAAAAAAAAAAAAAAAAAAAAAAAAAAAAAAAAAAAAAATATATATATATATATATATATTGTTGTTAAAGGATTTAGGTGAAATGGGAGGTAGCACAATAAGCCAATATATAATTAATTATTAATAATTTAACAATTTTTTTTTTACAAAAAACCTATCTTTGTTCATAGAGCACGGCACGCCATTGCTATTTTGTGATCCAATTTAAAATAGGGTAGGCGTAGGGTAGGTACCTATATATTTCTCTTTTCTAGGGTAGTAACCCAAGAAATAGAATTTTATTAACGTATTTAAATACCACGTAATCTTCCTACCCAAACACTTAGTGCTGTGGGCATTAGGTACCTTCCTTTAGATAAATATACATTTTCTTGGCATTGCGGTATACATTCTGTTTGCTTAGCGATAAGAAACTCGTTTGCAAAGGGTTGAAATATCCTCTCCATTAGCGAACACTTCTGGAGAATAGTTGTTAGCGTATATTTAACCCTTCCGCTGCTGAATACTGCGTTAATAAATAATATACACTTTTGATTAATAATGGGATTCTAAAATTCATTGTAAATAGATTACAACGGTTTCGATGTTAAATGAAAACAAAGTGATAAATCATTTTGAAATATTTCTTGATAAATGATGTTAGAAACGTAGCTTTTAAACATAGTGGCCTTGAAGGTGAAACCGTTATGCATATATATTCAAAGTTTTAAGGGACTTACTTGGCTCTTTAACCAGTGATTCCCGACATTATTTGGAATTTAAAATGTAGGTGAAATTTTATTTTCCGGCGACATTTTTGACCTATTTTTTCAATATAAAACATGAAAAATCAGTTATTATTGGACAGTTAGAGTTGAGAGAGACCAGTGTCGACGGAAGGAAAAAAGTTTGGTTGTGAAGAAAAAAAGTTGCAAAATAAACGAAAACTCTTAATACTGCATAAATGAAATGTCACATTTGCAAAAACATATTTTTACTGTTATATTTTTATACAAAAACTGAACACTAAGTAATTAGAGAAAAAAATTTACCATAGTTCAGACTACAAACATGGTAATTGCAGAAATTTTGAAATTAGCTGCATATTTTCTTAGATATAAATAAATAAGTTAACTATTTGGGCAAATGTATAAAAGGTAGGTGAGTGTTGATGTGTTTCAAGTTAAGTTTATAGGAAGGTACCTTTGGAAGTGGCCCTACAATGGGTGAAAAATGTTAAATTTGTAGAACTTGTACCTATTTATTGTGATTTACACAATTTATATGGCTAGGACCAAAAATTGTTTACTAATTAAAATAATTGATTTAAAGAAAAACACAGCTGAATACTCCGCTGCTATTAAACACTCTGCCAGGGCAAAAAGCTAAAATTCACTGGTTATTTCTTATAATTTTTAAAATATCTTTTGGACAGAAAAATATTAAATTTCAGAGTATCAAACCACAAGAAGGTTTATGAAGTTTCATATAATCCAAAGCGCCTGCTTTGCCTCAATACAAATGACTATCCCATCAAAACCATGGTTTCAACAGTTTTTTTCAAAAAAAAAATCCTCACTTATTCGAATGAGTTGTTCGAATGTCTGATTATACATTCTGTGGTCTAGAAATGGGCCCTTTAGATCACATTTTTTGGTTGCCCCTCTACAAACACTCATCCTCTCTTCTATCAAGCCTTATTATCTAAAATTGCCTCCCCTCCATTTAACATCTCATCTCTTCTACACGGAGAAAATGTTATTCTAAAATACGATCATTTTATTCGTAAACACGTTTAAAAACGGGACTGAAGTTCTTACGAACAAATTAACAGGGTTTCAACGTTTATTCTTACATTTTTCCGCCAATAAACATTGAAACACTGTTAATTTGTTCGTAAGAACTTCAGTCACAGTTTTTACGAATAAAATGATCGTTTTTTAGAATAACATTTTTCTCCATGTAAGTTTGAACTCGACTCCAATCTTTGTTATAATTTTGAAAATTGCGCAATTGAATAAAATTAATATTTAAATTCACCCTTCATATCTCCATAATTTTAAATGATGGACTAAAACACCTTGAAGGGTTAAACCAGAAATAATTGAAAAAAAACTTACAATACAATCAAGGTAATAAATTCAAATTAATTAAACATTATTTATTTTGACTCATCTCCTTCTCCCTTTCGCTTACGTATTATTTATTTAATGTATTTTATTTATTATTAGCTTAATTAGTAATTCTTCAGTTTTATGTTTTATCTTCATTGGATCACATTGCTTCTGGACATCTTCCCCTGCGTTGAATTCTGATATCTGAAATAAGAAAATAACATTTAAGCATGTATCGTCGCTGGGATTTAATTATAATGGGATTAAGAACAACATTTTTATTATAAGCAATAATTATTAGCCTGAAACACTAATCCTATTGAAAAAATCTTCCGAGAAAAGATACATGTCGCCGACGGGACTCGAACCCGCACCCCTTTGATTGCCGGTCAAGAGCTCTACAATTAAACTACGGCGGTTTACCTCCTACTCGCCAAATGATTCAATAGATACCTAGTGTTTCATTCAACAATTTCCGCTTATTCAATTTTTTTCACCTGCAAACAACGAACTTTACATTTATATGGGAAAGGCATGTAAGTGTTAACTCTCCCACTAAATGGCGTCGAGACATATTATGCCTACATTTTTGGTGAAATAATTTAACTCGTCAAATACTGCGGGTTCAAGTCCCATCGGCGACATGGATCTTTTCTCGGAAGATTTTTTCAATATGGATAAGTATTTCAGGCTAATAATTATTGCTTATAATAATAATTGTTACCCTTTGTGCTATGCATAAAAAAATCTTGTCTTAAACATTAGTTTATCAATTCAAAATAAACAACAATTTTCTCCATTTGTCGATATACTCATGCTTAAAAAATAAACAAAAGTGATAATAGGATTAAATATTTGTAATTTAAGAGTAATATTTTTACATTTTATTAATTATTTCTTTACATGGTAGGTATTATAGTATAAAATTCAATGTATAACCTCGCTAAGAGAAACCTGTCTTGAGGTTAATAATTTTAATATGTAATAAAAATAACACAAAATAATAAAGATATTTATTATAATAACAATTCTGTTACATTAATGCTTCTTACAGATAAATGGTGCTTAGCGAAATTCAATCGAAAACAGAAAAATCAGAAAAAATACGGTCGCATCTGGCATATGTATATGATTGCAAGATCGAACTAAATGCTATCCAGAGAGTGTCTTGGATAAATTTATCCTTTTTTTTTTTTTTTTTTCATTTTGTTTGTTACAGGCTTGTTTTTTATGGCTTTTCGACTACCAAGCTAGGCAAATGCCCGTATTGTGGTAGTCGAGTATTTAATATGAGACATTTATTTTCTGCCAAACTATGATGTATATATATATATATATATATATAATCTATATATATATATATATGAACTTAATGACTTAAATCTCAAATTATAATATTTTAATTAATGAAGACAATATTAGCAAAACTTAATCGAAAATCTAAAACTGAAAAATCCAGATCCAAACCCAGGACCTTCGGCTTTCCGGGCCGCAACCTACCTAGTATATTAACTCTACCATATATATGCTAACGTAACCGATTCGATCCGAAGGTCCTGGGTTCGAGTCCAGTTGTGACCTTATCTGTCTCTGATTTTCGATTAAGTTTTTCTAATATTGTCTCCATTAGTTAAAAAAAAATCTTTTGGCCGTGAAAATGAAACATCACATCTAACTATCTTATTCAATTTAAATACGCTATGAGATGCAGACCTATATGACCACTATACTATATGACCACTGGAGCGACAGAGCAATTTAAAACTTTTTCCTTGGATTGCTAAAGGAAATTTTTACTCTCACATTAAAAAAATCATACCTCAGAATTTGAAAATGGAGACATACAAATTAATTATAGTTCTATGTAGCCAATGAATTCACCCATCTTTTGTCTATTATGGCATATTCGTAGGATTTATAAAAAAATATTAAATCGTTAACATTAATATATTTTAAAGAACCTAGAGAATATTTATTTCGTTATATTTTGAATGTTCAATATAGTCGTTATAAAAAAATTTAAAAAAGCCATATTTTGGCAACAAAGCAATCCGTGGTTGTGGAATTAGTGCCATATAATGGCAAAAAGCATTCAAGTGGTTAAGGTATTAAATATTTTCTTTAATTAGAAATTGAATATTGTACAATATTGTATAGGAAAATATTGGAGTAAATGAAAAAGAGAGCATTATTTTGGTTAGCAAGTTTCTTAAAAGTAATTTTTCGTATTTTTCGATAAAATCGTTGTTTTTTAATATTTTTGTTGGTAAATTTCTCATAAATTATTTACAATCTTTGTAATAAATTTCAAGTAGGTACAAGATGTTTGACAAATTTCCTGAAAAATAATTTTTACTCATTTTAAAAAACAAAAAAGTAAATTTTAGGAAATTACGTAAAACACACGAAACACGATGCACACTCAGATGTAACTAAATGAAATACCACACTTGGACAAAGAAACTTCAACAACATTACGATTAAAATATACCCCAACCTGACCAAATCTCAACGACAATTTAAAATCTTTACAAATCTAAAAATTAACAATTTTAAAATCTTGTCCCAACATTGAATCACCAATAAGGGTCACCAAATCATCGAATCACATTGAACAAAAAATCAAAAAATTTTGAATCACCAAATCGTGCAATAATCATAAAGATACAAAGAAACAATGGCAATAATTAGTCAACTCACCCAAATCTTAATTAAAAATTCTCTAATCCCGTTATTTATACTAAGACCAATCTGTTTTCTCTCAACTATTGTTGCATGCGGCCATTTTTGCGCGATGCCGCTACATGGATTCGCACAAGGTTCACCACATATTGTATCAAAAGTATACATATATTTATTAATCCATATATACATTTTTTGCTAATCAATTTATTGGGATATCATAACGACCCGCTGGGGATATCATAACGACACGTATCTCGCCAGATTACGATAATTTTGGCGAGTATTTGAAATTTGTCTGTGAAAAGGTATGTGTAAAAAAATATGTACGTACTCGTAAATGAGGTAGGACTGGAGTTATTTATTGTAACTTTTGTGAGATATTCAGCGAGCAAAATTACTGTACCTACATGTATTTGCATACATACCTACACTCTAAGCTTAATTAATAAGTACACCAACAATTCTAGACAAGATACACACCTGTACAAGTGTAGAATTTGTGCTTTTGATAATAATAAAGTATGTAATAAGGATTTATTTGAATATTTCTTGAAGAATGTTTGACAAAAAAATAAAGTAAATACATTCAAAGAAGTAAACTTACATTTCATTCCTCTCATCGCCTATTTTACTGTCTATTCACCAACAATAGAAAATGTGTTTATGTCTGACAAAGCCTCCCCTAAAACACGATCTTCCTTCCCCCACCAAAATTGTTAAACTATGCGAAAGTTCAAACCTAATAACACGAATTTTGAACGCTTCAAATTTCAATAACACCCTTTGCTTAAAACTTTACTTCTGGGGTTATCCCCAAGTCTGCGAGCGTTCTACAAATATCCTACTGTTCTAGTCTCAATTTGAATTCAGTAGAATTAACAGTTGAAGCCGATGGTAGAATAATAATTATGTTAAACAATGTGTCCCGTTCGTGCACGATCAAACTTCTGGGTTGGGTTTAGGGTAAATATCATTGTTTTAGAATTACGGCGTTTTGGATTTTGGATATCCAATTTTTTACTATGAACGCTTTGTTTCGCGCTTATAATTTTTGAAGTAAGACTTCGTTAGAGTAACGCAGATCGTTTTTGGACGGAAATAACATTTTAAATCGGAAATGACGTTCGATTTATATTTCATCATATTAACGTCGTAGATATGGCAACAGTGAGTGTGACGCCCAGCAACGAATAATAAAGAATTTTAGATAGACATAGTGGTTTGTCTTATTTTTCTCTCTGATTCTTGTGAATTCTAGCTTTTGAAGTAAAAAGTGGAAGAAGTGTGACAATAAAAATAGTGTTTTTGAAATTCAAACGGCTGAATCGCAATAAAATGTTACAAATTCGTCTATAAATAATTAAAAAAAAAAATAAATAACCTAATGATACGTTTTTAGATTTTCACGGCCAAAAGCATTTTCGTTGTTTGTTTTTGGGGTGTTATGCCGTGTTGCGCTACCTTCTTCTTCAGCCGACGTTTCGGACACATCGTCGGATCTGCCGGATCTGCCCTGAAGATGGACTCTGCAACGCTGTCCGAAACGTCGGCTAAAGAAGGAGGTAGCGCAACACGGCATAACATCCTAAAAACAAACAACGAAAAAAAAACCTTATCATGTTCAATGTAAGTTTATATTTAGTTTTAAGTTTTTAGACAAAGATATTTGGGCAGAGTATTGGCACCTTGCTAGTCAATCCAAGGAAGCCTTCTATGCCTCAATACAAAGGACTATCTCATCAAAACCATGGTTTCAACAATTCCACAATTTTTCCAAAAAATAAATTTCCTCACTTATTCGAATGAGAATCGGACATTGTTCTGTTCCTTCTCACCTTTTTAAAATTCACGTCCTTGACTCCCCAGATTGTACATTCTGTGGTCTAGAAGTGGGAACTTTAGATCACACATTTTTTGGCTGTCCCTCTCTAAACAGGTTTCCTCTCTTCTATCAGGCCTTGTCAAAAATTGCCACCCCTCCATTCAATATCTCATCTCTTCTAAGTCTGAACTCGACTTCAATCTTCATTATAATTTTGAAATTTGTCCATTTAAATTCGCCTTTTATTTCTCCATAATTTTAAATGATGGCCTAGAACACCCTTGAAGGGTGAAACCCAGAAATAATTGTAAAAAGTTTACTTCAACCGCGCGTAAAGGTTAGAAGCACTCAATTTTTTTATTTATTACTTTAAATACGGTATCGGTCAATTTTATTTTTGTTGAGATTACTCGTTAGTGATGATTCGATTGTGAATGGATTTAAGTATTAAAAAAATGGTTCATTTTCTTCTCTTTTGACCGCACGAGCAAATAACATATTTCTTTTCAACTTACCAATTTCATTTTTATTTTAAATTTTGTATGTATATCAATAATTAAAACTATTTTTTTTTTATATATGAATACCGCAGAAGAGTCCTAACTGCTCCCGTCTGGAGCCAGTGAGACTATGGCATCCCCAATCGGGTATGTTATGATGCTGAAGGTATTGGAGAGGGGAAGAAGATGGAGGAGTTGAAGGGAGCGAAGTAACTGGCTCTTCAGATCTGGTAACCAAAAACGGCTAAAGCCATTTCAAGTAATGTTTCAATTCTGAATTACACCAGGGCGATAATGAAAATATCTTCCACTCTGGAAGGTATTGATAATAAACTATATATTATTTTTAATCTTCCTTACGTTGAGTAGTGTATGGCAATGATTGTGGTTTGGAAAGAATGTATTTATGCATCTGAGTAGGGTTGAGCCGAGATTTCGACTCAGTAGTTGATTATTACGATTGGACACAACGGCTGTTAGACAAACAATTTATAACTTCATACACTTTATATACATATATATATATATTTTAAATTTATTTTTATATCATGTTACACCTTTTTAGGCTATATTTCTTATGGTATGAGTGTATACAATATATTTTTTTTTATGAATGTAAACAATTATTTTCTTAATAATTAATTTAATTTTTGTAATAATCCATTAAGTTAAAAGAACCCATTGACAAACCACTTAAAAGTAGTTTTAGTTTTTGTATTATGTTTTTACTTGATATGTATGTATTATTCTTTGTTTTAAATATTTCTTTAAATAAAAAAAAAAAAAAAAAAAAAATTGTGAAATAACCCAAATTAATCAAATTTTTTTTTGCACACTCTGGGTTCGTACCAGGGATCTTCGGTTTGGGAGTCAAGAGTTTCACCCCTCGGCCACGGATGCCATCAATACGAACTCGAATAACCCTAATAAAACTAACTTACCCTACGTTTTAAACGTTTGCTCTTTTCAAACACGAAAATCATATTATAAATTCATTTTATTTCTCACGTTATTTGATCGTGAATATATGATCTCAAGATAAATGCGATGGTTTAGGATAACACAGGACTATATCTGCCTATTTTATATGCTATCTATGCCCCTGTGATCCTAAGGCCAATTGGTTAGTTGCATTTGTGAATCTAATTCTAACTCAGATGGCTATCGGTAAATTGCTTTCATGTATCTGTCTGAATTGATTGCATTCTACCTTGCACAAGGCATACGTACCATCAATAATGGTGGACAGAGTTGTTTATTTAGATTTTCGCGGAAATTTAAATTATCTAAATGGAAATCTCTCAATCAAAAGTAGTAAATACTCTCAGTAACGCCCTGGTGAAAGACAGCCATTCCGGATTGAATCGTTTCTTGAAAATGTATACGCCATGTTTGGTGACGAGATTTAAACAGCCAGAAACTCTCCTACCTTCCTTCTCCCTGTCTTTTTTCCCCCTCTATACCTATCAGCATCTCTACATACACAAATAATTAAGGATGCTATAGTCCTTATGTAGATTTCACGTTGTTGACATTTTTGGTTGACAATTCATTTCTGATACACAGGGTGTCCGGGGGGAAGTAAACTAACTTCGGGAGATGATAATGGTAAAGTTAAAAAAAAAATCGAAATTACATTGTTTTTTCCAAAAGACTTTACCCCCTAGATGCCACGTGTAACATAAATGAATTTGTATTGTTAACCTAACTAACCTTATATATACACAATAATGCCGCCATGGGTGCAACCTCGGTACCCCCTTTGATAATCTCAAAAACGGTGCTCTGTTTTAAAACAAACACCTCAGGACAGATTCTCCTGGTGAAGAGTTCACAAAATAGTACTACTAACCCAATTACACACAGTTACTGATTATTAACATTTTTTGTACAACTGGTAATTATTTATTATATGAACTGTTAGTAAGAGAATAGAAATAATAAATTTAAAAAAATGTTACATACTAAAATACCTAGAAAATAGTCAGAAAAGTTAATCGGCTACGCAAAAAAAGGTCAAGAATTTTCGTTGAAAGCACATTGAAAGCTTAATTTCAAAATGTTGATTTATGATCTGAATAAGCTTTGACAGCCTCTGAAAGATTGCGTTATACAATATATTATGACAACTCTTTTGGCAGTACACCATTAAAACTTTCATGTCTATAACTACAGGAGCGACAGAGCAATTGAAAACATTTTTCTCGAATTGCTAAAGGAATTTTTTTTGCCCACATTAAAAAAATTATGCCTCCGAATTTGAATATGGAGACATACAAACTGATTAAAGTTCTATTTAGAAGATGAATTCACCCTTACTTTGTCTATTGTCACATATTTGCAGGATTTATAAAAAAAATATTATAAAATCGTTAACTTTAAAACATTATAAAGAATCTAGAGAATATTTGCCACAATGTGGCAGCAAAGATATCCGAGGCTTTTGAAATAGTGCCATAATGTGGCAAAAAGCTTTCGAGTGGATAATATCTAATATCATTTTTACATTACTTCTTATTTTTTAAATGGTTTCTTTGAGTTTAGAAATTTTATGCTACATATACATTATGTTTCTGTTTGTGAGAAAAAACAATTCATTTCCTTTAACATAAGTGACATAAAACTTTCAAAAAATGTCAGTGAAAAATGAACACCGTATTTCAGAAAGCTCCGGATATTGTTTGATCGGGGCACGCATTATTGAATAGATAGTGCATACGAAGTTTGCATAAAGGACACTAATATCGTTTGGGTGTGGGCAGAGAATATATGAATTCATGTATGGCGAAAATGGAGATCCAGATATATAGTCTGCAAACATAATTTATTTGTATCACTTTGTTTTGTATATCATTGAATTCTGGGACAGTTCAGGATTTGGGTGGGTTTAGACCGAATGACTCCAGATCAGACAGAAGGTTGGGTATTCAAATCACGTCGGGGTCACCAAATTTATGGGAGTTTCCAAGCTCTCATAACATTTAATCTAATATGTAGGGTTCTGTTAAAATAAAATAAGAAGTATGGTACTCACTTGGTTTATTGATTAATGACAATGACGAAATAACAATTAACAGAGCCGTTGCTTGACACACCCAATTGACGCCCCAATGGTGGTGGAAGTATCGACATTCCACATGAGCATAGCGCAAGAGATGGATCAAGAAGGTTCTTTCGATATCTAGTCTAAATGGTAAATCATTTTCACCTTTTACATCTGATTACTATCGAATAATAACGAGAACAACAAGAACATAAATTCTTGCAGATGCTCTAGGAATGTTTACTTCAGAAGAACGAATGCTCATAGCTCATTCTTCAACAATCAGTGGTATGGGGCACTATACCATGTACGGCATTGAGACCGATATTATGATTTCAAGTGGTGGATTTATCGTCGACGCAATTTTAAAAATGATACTTATTTTAATTTTATTTTCTGTAAGTGATTATTATTTTTTTTCATAAGTTGGATCCCACAGACATCTAAAATTTTTGTTTGCTTTTATCATTAAATAAATTTTATTAACATTTTTCATTTCTCCAAGCCGTATTCGTGTACCTCTTTACAAAAAATACTAATGGAGGGAAATAATTATACCAATTCATTGGACAACTTCAATTTGTCACTAAACAAATACAAAATGTGTGTTACTAAAGCAGTTCAGTTATGTACAATAAATACTATAGGTATATTTTATTATCCATATGTAAAAGTCACTAAAAAGGGCTTAATAATTTGTTTTAAAGTTATTTGTACAAACAAGTCGATGCATGTTCTAAGAACACAAATACACATTGAAAATACCGTCTCGAGGAGCGATGGCGTCCGATCACGAACGAATGCTTTAGGAAACTGTTCGGCGGACTAATGGCGTTTACATCAAACGAACGAGCAGTCTTAGAGCACTCTACTAAATTTCGGCGAATCACTCGGAGAACCAAAAGCATGCTATATAACTATAACCGAAATAATTAACAAGAGTAGATTAGAACGTTTGTTGGTCTGAACCCAACTTTATACAGAATAATACAAGCAAAGCAAGCAGTCACAATGGATCGCTGGTACCTACCCTGATGTGTGACATCAGCATGAATAACAACCACTGACGCCCAAGTAATAATTCTCAAAAAAATTATCCAAAATAGTTTAAAAATCCGGATTTCAAAGTGCCACTTCTGCTGACCGTTCCAACGATTTGATCATCGGAGCATTAACCAATGACACGTTGGTATTTTACTCCAAGTAATCCGATATTCTCTCCCCGAGCACTTCATATTGAAATCCACATTCTCAGCATATTTTCTATGAGAATACTAATACTATATAATAGAATAGAATACTAGTACATATTATTATATATTATATTTTAGCGTTGTAGATATCTATGTTTTTGAACTGATATCGCTGCTTCAGTATGAGAACTAACTATATGGTATTTTTTATTGTTAAAACCTTGTCAAACGCGTCTTTGAAATGCAAATGACCATTTATTTTTTTACATTATATTCATAACAGGAAATATAACAGTAATACTACTGCGTAACCATAATAAGGAAACAAAAATTTGTGAATTGCCAAATTAATTTCTCTGCAAAGTTTTTTTTAAAACTAATTATAAATATATATATAAATATATATATATATATATATATATATAGTTTTTACTTAAGAGGGAATGAATATTTTTACCAGAGAATGCCGGAAATTAGTCTCTTTTAAATCAAATTCTAGACGAATTGACTCTTTTTTTACATAAAAAACATAAATTGATTTTGAAAGATTGTTATTTTATGTGGTAAACGCTTTTTTTTTAATTTTGAAAATCTACATTTATTTTTAATATATTAAGGTTGTACCGTTGGTCATTGGCAAATTTGTTCAATTTTCTAACGACATTGTATTATACAACACAAATTTCAAATTAAAGAAACATACATCAAAATAAATCATTATAAGCAATAATTATTAGCCTGAAATACTCATCCATATTGAAAGAATCTTCCGAGAAAAGATACATATCGCCGACGGGACTCGAACCCGCTCCCTTTTGATTGCCGGTCAAGTGCTCTACCATTAAGCTACGGCGGGATACCTCCTACCCGCCAAATGATTTAATATATACCTAGTGTTTCATTCAACAATTACTGCTTATTACACTTTTTTCACCTGCAAACAACCAACTTTTTATTTTTATATGGGAAAGGCATGTAAGTGCTAACTCTCCCACCAGATGGCGTCGAGACATATTATGCCTACTTTGTTTGGTGAAATAATTTAACTCGTCAAATATTAATTATTATTTTTTAATTGAAAAACTAATGTTTGATTTTTTATGCATAGCACAAAGGGAAACAATTATTATAAGCAATAATTATTAGCCTGAAACACTCATCCATATTGAAAGAATCTTCCGAGAAAAGATACATATCGCTGACGGGACTCGAACCCGCACCCTTTTGATTGCCGGTCAAGTGCTCTACCATTAAGCTAGGATGAGTGTTTCAGGCTAATAATTATTGGTTATAATAATTGTTACCCTTTGTGCTATGCATAAAAAATCTTATCTTAAACATTAGTTTATCAATTAAAAAATCAAAATAAATCAATACATAATCTAGTAAACACATTTTTGAGAATTTTAATTTTAGTTAAATTAAAATCATTAAAAATAAATCCGATAACGTGTTTTGTGACGAAAATACCTGATGTTTTTCTATTTATTTAAGGTCATACAAACTAAAATATTTAAGATTTTTTTTGCACACTTATTTTGTTTAGACATTATTGAAAACTCATAAATACATCATGATCAAAAATTACCTACAAGAAGTACACGATATTTAATTATTTATCATTGTGCGTTTTGAGCATTTTTATTGCGTACTTGAATGTAGGTATATATTAAAGCAAGTCTTTAATGAAATAAATCGATATTGAATTTTTAATTTTAAAAATTTGATACGGGGAACGATCGATCTTTCTCATCGGAACCACCCTGAACAAGCATTTTAAACTTTTATTCTCGGCCGCTGGTTAATGGCTCTTAAGTGACCATGTATATTTTTAAGTGACATTATCTAAACAAAATTTTGGACTCCTCCCTTCCTAAGCCAATCAGCCATTTTGATATTATTGAACCGATATAGGACATTTTACATGTTTTAATATATAAATCTGGGGAATTTATTATATAATATCGGTCTCAGATATTTTATTACGTAAGTCTTTTGATACTTTTCCGTATTGCTCCCTCGGACACGCGAGATCCTTTCTGCCCCCCTAGCACACTCGATCGATAATGATAATTGTTAGGATAACTTTCGGAAACTTCTTATCATTCCCTAGCATGACTGCAAATCGCTAACGAATGAGTGATGGTTTACAATGACCAAGTGTCCTTAGTATATTAGACACCAACTGTTGTTTTTACGTTGGCGATCTGCAGTTGGCCTAGGGAACGATGAGAAGTTACCGAAAGTTATCCTATCAATTTTTATCGGTCGAGTGTGCTAGGGGGCCTGGTGTGACTTATTGTACTATATTTATGATCAATTTAAAAAATAATAACCTATTTTATGTAGTTTGACGGATATCAAGTATATTAATTTTTTTTGAGTTCATCGCTAGAGAAACCATGCATCTAAGCATTTTACCAGCCATAATAATGAAGTTCCAAATAATAATTTATCATTGAAGAAGAAAACAATAATGATCTAATTTTTTTAAATATGAAAATGAACAAGACACAGAAAAATAATAAAAGAAAATGGTCGCAACTGGGGCTCGAACCCAGAACCTTACGTCTTACCGGGTATTACCACACTTCTACACCTCTACCAATTGGGCCACTGCGATCTATTATGAGACTTTCGTAATTGTCAACTTCATATTTCAAATAAAAAAAATAAATAAAAAAACATTAGTCGAAGATAATATTGTTAATTCTGAAATTTGAAATATGAAGTTGACAATTATAACAGTCTCATAATAGATCGCAGTGGCCCAATTGGTAGAGGTGTATGTCCCGGTAAGACGTAAGGTTCTGAGTTCGAGTCCCAGTTGCGACCATTACCTTTTATTATTTTTCAATGTCTTGTTCATTTATATATTTTAAAAAATTAGATTATTATTGTTATCTTCTTCTTCAATGATATATTACATTAATGATAATAACCTTAAAAAATTAAAAAGAGAGTTTTTCTTATTAAAAAAAAAAAATAATAAAATATATAAATTAGTTTTAGACCACTTTAATTTTAATTACACTCTACCGGTGTGTATATATCTATCAATATTTTGTATCATAGGTCAGTTTTAATATTCTCCTGACGAAAGTTAATGCTTATTACGAACATGTAATAATTTATCGCTTATTTCGGACAGAGAGGTATGTGCAACATTTTTAGTACGAGGATGTTTTTAGACAGAACTCCAGTCATTTTTATAATGAATGTATCTGCTAATAAAAACAGTGCTTATAAAACGCGCCCTTTGGCCTTGTTTTTTTTTCTTGTTCTTTACATTCGTAATTCAGTGGACCCTTCAGGGCCAGTGAATTTAATTTCTAACGCATTCGACCCATTACTCTTCTTCCAATTACTTTCCTATTCGTTCCCCTCGTTTCCTTTGACAAAATTTCATTTGCAAATAATGCAGCCAGTCTTTCATTAATTAAATTTCTTGCAATCACGCTTTTACAAAGTACTTGTCGACCCTCTGTCCAGTGGCGGCTCGAGCACTTGTTTGATGGTGGGGATCGACATTTTTACGTGTAACTACTACCTACTGTACTGCAATCTCACTATCCGAAGAATATTTTATTTTTTATTTTATTTTATATTACAGAAACAAACAGTACATTGGTTACAGTGATGAGATAGTTTACATATATTAAATGATATTTCATGGTGGGTACCTATGATATGTTTCTTTGAATGTCTTATTTGTAATTACCGGGAGATGTGCGTGGTGTATATGTTCGTGAGTGCATGTGTGAGTATGTTGGTAGGTGTGAGAAGTGTATGCGCATTGAATAGTTTATATCATTGACATGTTTATATCATTGACATGATGCTCTTTTTAAATTTGGGCAGTGAATCGGAGAAAATGTCAATGTTAGAATTTAGGCAAATATTATTGAATGTATGAAGAGCACGGTTAATTGTCGAATTAGTTGCTGCATTTGTTTTGCAATTAAGCGTGTGAAACAGTGCAGTATGTCGTGTACGTCTTAAAGGTATATTGAAATTAATTAAGGATAGTAGTTCGGTACAGTCGATATTATTATTTAAAATTCTGTGTATAAATGTTAAATCAGCTAGTGCCCGCCTTTGTTGCAAAGTTTGAAATTTAAATTCAAAGTACTATATAATTTCGCGAACAAATTTTTAACGTCAAATCATGCTAATCAAATGTCTAAACACAAAATAAATCAAAAGGTCTAAAGATATTCCTACAATTTAAAGTATAATATAAAAAACGTCTTATCTCGCAAGATTAAATTACGCAACTTTACGTTACGAGGGAATTCAACGGTTTATCCCCGCGATATTTGAAATTCACATACAAGTGCGATATGCTCGGTTTTCAGATGGCCTACTATCGAGAAAGAAGCGCAAATAATGAAGCACTTGTTATCGTAATATGCTCGAACAATATTGGAACATTCATTAAAAAGCAAAACGAACAATTTGGATAACAAATCATTCCATGCAATTGTTTTAACCTTTTTACTACAACTAATAAACGCCTTTACATCATTGGAATGTACTTAAAACTTGCTCGATAAACGTACATCGGCACTGCTCACACATAAAGTATCTCCCTTTTTAATATACGGATATGCCTACCGTGCACAAAGACCTGCACAAATCAGGTGATAAATAAATACTTTTGTTAATGGCTACTTGGTTATTATAAGTGATATAACAGTGAAATTTGCGTTCGCTAGTATCTCATTATTAGTATTATTTGTAAGTACTAAAATAAATAAAATACTATCTGTAGATTTCGAATGGGGCATACAAACAGATTGTATGAGAATTGCCGCTTACGTTTCACCTTAAAGGGACAATTCGGATAGTCCCCCAAGTGCGCGGTAGGTTCTGCGCACTGAGAAATACACTTGATGAATCGTGCGCTGGTTGGCTATCAGCCTGGATGGTCGCCGGGTCGCTTTAATTTTTGGTATTTTATTTCTGCAAAATGTTAATTGCTTTTATGTTTAAAGTATTCATTAATTTTGGTGAAGACTGTTATTTCGTTTACTAGGTTTCGAGTATAACCGGTGGGGTCTGTCCCCACTCTCCCACTGTAAAGAACCGCCACTGCCTCTGTCTTTGTCTCTATAATAACATATTCCCGCTAAAGGTGTACCTTTTCTTGCTAACGAGACTCGTTAAAAGTCTTAATGCCATAGGCAAAGGGAAAAGTTGGATATTATTTACTTTACTTTTTCTATTATCTTTTATAAGGGTAAGGCTCTCGACTAGCGATCCGAAGTAGCGGGTTTAAAACGAGGCGTGCGCACAAAAATGTATTTGATTAATATGTGTTATTTCACAATTATAAAAGCTATTCTTTGCAGCAGGTTCTAGGTTGGAAGATACCCTTAGTGTCACCCTGGTGCGTCACCATTCAGAATTGAAACATTACTAGAAATCGCTTTAGTCGTGTCTGGTGACCAGATCTGAAAAGCCAGGTACTTCCCCAAATTTCTTTTACCCACATCCTTCATAACATAGTTTTGCAAACCTACTATTCGAATGCGACCTTTTCACAACTTTTTTTTAGGACGAAAAATCCATAATTTCCGTCGAATATATAATATTTTTCTACTATCAACTTCACACAAGAAACCCTAAGATACCCAAATTAATCTTTTCGGGATGCTGTGAGGAAATAAAAAACAAATGTACACAACCGTTTGTCACGCGGAAAATGTCAACTTTGAACGACCGAACTTTATTGATGTATTTGTTTATTAGACATTGTCAAATGTAAACAATCGTTTGTCACGCTGAAAATGTCAACTTTGAACGACCGAACGTTATTGATGTATTTGTTTATTAGACAATGTCAAATGTAAACTACCGTTTGTCACGCGGAAAATGTCAACTTTGAACGACCGAACTTTATTGATGTATTTGTTTATTAGACATTGTCAAATGTAAACAATCGTTTGTCACGCTGAAAATGTCAACTTTGAATGACCGAACGTTATTGATGTATTTTTTTATTAGACAATGTCAAATGTAAACAACCGTTTGTCACGCGGAAAATATCAACTTTGAACGACCGAACTTTATTCATGTATTTGTTTATTAGACAATGTCAAATGTAAACAACCGTTTGTCACGCGGAAAATGTCAACTTTGAACGACTGAACTTTATTGATGTATTTGTTTATTAGACAATGTCAAATGTAAACAACCGTTTGCCACGCGGAAAATGTCAACTTTGAACGACCGAACTTTATTGATGTATTTGTTTATTAGACAATGTCAAATGTAAACAACCGTTTGTCACGCTGAAAATGTCAAATTTGAACGACCGAACTTTACTGATGTATTTGTTTATTAGACAATGTCAAATGTAAACAACCGTTTGTCACGCGGAAAATGTCAACTTTGAACGACCAAACTTTATTGATGTATTTGTTTATTAGACAATGTCAAATGGAAACAAGCGTTTGTCACGCGGAAAATGTCAACGTTGAACGACCGAACTTTATTGATGTATTTGTTTATTAGACAATGTTAAATGTAAACAACCGTTTGTCACGCGGAAAATGTCAACTTTGAACGACCAAACGTTATTGATGTATTTTTTATTAGACAATGTCAAATGTAAACAACCGTTTGTCACGCGAAAAAAGTCAACTTTGAACGACCGAACTTTATTGATGTATTTGTTTATTAGACAATGTCAAATGTAAACTACCATTTGTCACGCGGAAAATGTCAACTTTGAACGACCGAACTTTATTGATGTATTTGTTTATTAGACATTGTCAAATGTAAACAATCGTTTGTCACGCTGAAAATGTCAACTTTGAACGACCTAACTTTATTGATGTATTTGTTTATTAGACAATGTCAAATGTAAACAACCGTTTGTCACGCGAAAAAAGTCAACTTTGAACGACCGAACTTTATTGGTGTATTTGTTTATTAGACAATGTCAAATGTAAACAACCGTTTGCCACGCGGAAAATGTCAACTTTGAACGACCGAACTTTATTGATGTATTTGTTTATTAGACAATGTCAAATGTAAACAACCGTTTGTCACGCTGAAAATGTCAAATTTGAACGACGGAACTTTACTGATGTATTTGTTTATTAGACAATGTCAAATGTAAACAACCGTTTGTCACGCGGAAAATGTCAACTTTGAACGACCAAACTTTATTGATGTATTTGTTTATTAGACAATGTCAAATGGAAACAAGCGTTTGTCACGCGGAAAATGTCAACGTTGAACGACCGAACTTTATTGATGTATTTGTTTATTAGACATTGTCAAATGTAAACAATCGTTTGTCACGCTGAAAATGTCAACTTTGAACGACCGAACGTTATTGATGTATTTGTTTATTAGACAATGTCAAATGTAAACTACCGTTTGTCACGCGGAAAATGTCAACTTTGAACGACCGAACTTTATTGATGTATTTGTTTATTAGACAATGTCAAATGGAAACAAGCGTTTGTCACGCGGAAAATGTCAACGTTGAACGACCGAACTTTATTGATGTATTTGTTTATTAGACAATGTCAAATGTAAACAACCGTTTGTCACGCTGAAAATGTCAAATTTGAACGACCGAACTTTATTGGTGTATTTGTTTATTAGACAATGTCAAAAATGTAAACAACCGTTTGTCACGCGGAAAATTTTAACTTTGAACGACCGAACTTTATTGATGTATATGTTTATTAGACAATGTCAAAGGGATTCATAACACCTGTTTATTTGTGAAATTTTTATGTAATATACGTCCACCCTTCATACATTTTTCTTCCCAGAACTTAATCTCATTTTTTTCCTCAAAACACCCTTCACACTGCATATCCAAAGATGACATAAGTCATGAGAAGAATTGTTTTCGTCAGGGCCTACTGTGTGAAGCTAATGTTAAAATCAAAACAAAAAAAAATCTGTGTGTTCTAAAGAATTCCAAGAAGAATCTGCTGAATAAATTGACGATTTTGACTAATTGCTAGTTTTACCATAGATCCGTGAGTTTTAGCGGTCTCCAGAAGAACTATACCAGTTATGGAAACAAAACTCAGATGAACACATTTATGACAACTTCTAACCAAAAACTAAATGGTAATGGAGGAATAATTTAAACTGACACAACAAACTATTGAAACAGCTCTTACAGTAAAACACAGTGCATTGTGGCTGGTTCTCATTATTGTCAAAAGTGGCCCCATGCGAACAGGTCTATGTACCTATATCTACACTATGTATAAAATTCTTTTAATAAATAAATATGTATGTGGTTAGGACTTATTTATTATATTTTATTTATTTAACACCCAGATTGCTTTTACATGTTGATACAGTACACTTGTTACATTTTGTTGGTAGTACAAAATACACACGAGTCATAAAAACACAAGAACAAAAACTGAAAATACACCGATTAGATAGGTTTACAAAAATACATGGTATGTTTAGGAATAGTGTTGGAATAAATATTTGATATGGTCTACAAAATTCGCCAAGTTGATATTAAATATGTCATCATCTCCTAAGTATTGATTTCTCGTAGAGTGAAAAATCTTTGAATTGGAGAGTGGGAAATGTTGTTATGCTTATGAATGCTGCAGTAGAATAGTGTATTTTGTAGTGTTGTTATTGTTGGTATTCGTAAGTTTATGAGTTGCAGGTTTATGACTTGCGATAAATACTTTATGGAGCATAGTCTGTTTTATGCGTTTTTGGCACTCCATGTGCCTGTGTTCCGTTTCTGTTTTAGAAAATCTGCTGCATCCACTGTTTTATTTAAGTAAGCCTCACTTTTACCAAGTGGCTAACTTTTACTATAGTTTGGCACCATGTTTTTATAATCGAAGTATATTAATACGGTAATGCCCGTACGGTTCAAATTAAGGAACGCTACTCCGAGTAAATCTCCAACGCCACACTGTATGGACACCGTTCTGAGCCGTCCGTGAACGTGCATTTTTCCACGTAGCTGCTGCCGTAATATACACACTTAGCACTCGCTCACAAGCGTTTTGCAAACGGAAGTGGCGCCATCAGGTAAAATACTTTTGAAGTTTTCATATTATTATTTTTCGTACGGTTCAAAACGGAGATGGTGACCTTTCTTTAGACAAATTGTATGAAAGTGGGTATGAAGCAAAATTTGTAGTTTCAGAGGATTTTCGGTCTCGATTTATTAAATAAGAGAAAATTAAATACATACATTTTGGACGGGAGATCTACTGTTCACAGAACTACAACTTAAGTAGGTCTGTGAACACTTAGGCACTCCGCTGACGAGGCAACTGAAATCAAACTAAAACCGGCTGGTTTCTATGTCTTGATTGGTCAAAAAGCTTGTTTAACCATAGACGAAGAACCATAAGCTGACAGCTGGCAACTAGCAACGGCCGGCCACGGCAAACAGCAGTGCGAGTCGCGAGTCAACCCTTGCGTTACCATTGACAACGGGTTTTTTAATGATTGTGCAGTGTGCGGGCCATCACATTGTCATACAAAGACAGTTGCCAGTTGACAGTTTTCAGTTGCCTCAGTGAGCGGATCGCCTTATGCTGCGAATACATTTGTGAACCGAGAATCGAGCCGAACCACGAATTATGGAAAAGGAACGAAGTCTCCTATAATTCGTGGCTCGGATCGCGTTTCTGTTGGCAAATGTACACGCAGCCTTACGTGAACGATTGAACTCACCCCTAATACCACAAAACGGCGTAGGTTGTTCTCCAATGGGATCACTTAAAACGTACTTCCTCGTGCAGCCGTGGTCGCATATTTGTAAATACCCGATGAGTTATCTACTCGGGATACGTCGGCAGCGCTCGGGCGATCGGTAAATGCCCGAAATAACTGCGTAAATACCAGACATATCCGACACTAACACGTCAGTTATTTACGAGTGCCCTAGCGCTACCGAAATATCCCGAATGGATGTGTCGATGTATCATAGAAGTAGGAAAGAGTATATTGCGATCATTGGTATTGGAATGCTTAAAATAATGTATTGATTGGTGGCATTTATTAGATACCTTGTGTTTTATTACAGGTGGAGGTTTTCTGGGCTACTCGTCTTTTGAATTCAAACATGTTTTAATATGTATCGGATCGTACTTTTATTTTATTTTATTTAGTTTAGTTTAATTCCATTTGATTTGATTTACAATTGCTTTTTTTGATGGCTTGTTTTATATCGAACAAATTTTTTCCTCCAAAAATCAAGTAAGTGAATTACTTTTTGTTTTATGTGAATACCTCACAAGAGTCCCAACAGCTCCCTTCTGAAGCTAGTGAGACTATGGCATCCCCGATTGGGTTATGTTATGAGGCTCAAGGTAAGTAGGGAGGGTAGGGAGATGAAGAAAGAGGAAGGTGGGAAATTACCTGGCTATTCAGATCAAGTCACTAAACACCGCTAAAGCCATTTAAAGCAACGTTTCAATTCTGAATAGAGGTCTTACACCAGGGCGATTCTGAAAGTATTTTCCACTCTGGAACGTGCTGCAAATATTCCTTATATTATTTTTAATGATTAATTTGTGTAAACACAAATCAATCAAATAAAAATTATCTGCGCACGCCGGGATTTGATACCGCGACCTACGGATCTCTAGTTAGAAGCGATGCCCCTGGACCACCACGGCAGTCAAACTTCTTTTGTTTTAGAAAATTTTCAAATAAAAAAATGACAAATTTCAGAATAATATTTAAGTACTTAATGCCGTAGGTAGGTACTTAAAAAATAGGATATAATGTAGTAGCTACCGATGGCATTACGAAATTTAACCAATTGGTATCACTTACCACTTAGACCGCAGAACATAGCACAGCGCAGTATACTCTCATTGTTATAGGTGATCCCGTTTGTGCCGCATACGGGGCTGTATTGGGGCAAGTTGACACACCTCCTCACACAGGCTGGATCGGGCTCCCGGGGGGTGGTGGCCAATGGGGCTATTGTGGTTGAACCTCGAGTGGTTCTTTGGGTTGTTATTGAGGTTGGAGTGCTGCAAAATAATGGTTAAAATTATAAAATACTTGTAGGTAATTTTTCTTCTTCAATCTTCGTAAAATCACTTTGTGGCGTCATTTTTAATTAAATGATACAGATGAGTTTGTGTACACCACTATATAATCACAATTTAAGTTTCTTTTGATTATCCTGACGAACAAAACCATCGGTTTCGAAACATGTCGATAATTGTGATTTTATTGTGTTGTACATAATGTTATTTGTTTGATACAAGTATATATGCTTCAAGGTTTAGGAAAATAATTGAAGGTGAGTGATCAGTTTTAAAAAATATTAATTGTGGGTGTCAACACAATACCACAAATTCCATAGGACCACTGATATCAGGTAGTTCACACTGTTGTGCGGTGTTAACAAAAAAAGACGGAACGATCCTTTTTCAGGTTTTATGCCATGGTAGAAAGAGTTGTGTCAAATTATATAAACGGTGTTTAACGCTAAGTTTGAAATACACTTTTATTTATGCAATGAATACACGTAGATACTTCTTGGCGTGCGTCGTCAATTAGTCAATGCAATGCCGTCCGTGGTCGAGTGGTAAGACTCTTGACTCCCAATCGGAAGGTCGTGAGTTCGAACCCGGCGTGCGCAAATAAATTTTATTTGATTTTTTTTTTTTAAAGAAAGACAAACATTCCCGGGTTACGAATAACCCAACGACATTTGAAAATCTCCTACTACCACCACACTAAGCGGAAGATATTGCTTGTGTTGTGATGGAGGACAATATTCATTAGAATATTAATGATAACTTTATTTATCGAACGATTTGCATAATTATCACAAGAATGTGTTGAATGCACTTTTATTTAATTATTACAAAAAAAAATACATTAAATTTTGTCATTAACACCCATTAATAAGCAAAACAAATTGGGGCCGCGAATGACCCCCCTTCGGATCATGTGTGATTTTATTCTTTCCGGTACGAAAAGATTAAGAAGTGTGAAAACATTTCTTTAAAAGCTTTAAATTAATGGATATTATCATACTCTTCTTTCTCCAGAGGGACATCAAGGGAGACACAATCCAGACAGCCAAAGCATAAAAAATAATGATGTTGGATTTACCCCATTAGTTTCTCATTCGTTGACGGAGAAGTGCTCTGAAAGAGTGCACTCAACCTTCCATTTGTGTTTCAGTTGATGCCACTATTTAACTAATGAATTTTGTCCAAAGTGGGGATATATTGACTAATATTAATTATGCTACTCGAATATTGATTGTCAATAGTTATTCCGGAAATTCGTTTGGCGATTATAAACCATTCCATATAAGCTTTATCAGGAAAATTATATTTTGCTTGTTTCTACATGAAGAGCAGTGAGTTTTATTCAATTTAGTTAATTTAAACATACATGTATTAGCCTTTAGACTAAATATAACCTTTCCAGTATTAATTTGTTGGGTTTAACAGCACGTAATTGAGCTTTGTATCAATATAATGGTGGTCCAAAACAAAATCATCCATTTTACAACCATCCTATTAATTAAATCAGTTATATTTTAACAACAAATTGTTTACTAATAATTGTTGATTGCCCCGTATACGATAATCCCCACTCTAAATGGTTGTTTAATTTTCAGGCCATAAAACGTTAAGTAAGTTTATTTTTACCAATCACTTTTACATGATAATCTTGAACTTCTTTATTCTACCCAGCTTAAACTCCTGCTCGGTTCCCCTGAGTTTCTGTAGAAACTGTTGATTCCGTTTGCGTCACAGACCTATGAATATTCATAGACCAGAGAATCAGGGAGAGGGGAAAAAACCAACTGTAGCAGTGCGCAGAGGGATGAGCTGATTGTAACGATATGTGATTCGTTAATACTTCAATATGACAGTATATAGGTATCACGCATTATAATATCACCATTTAGCTCTAAAAAAGGAAAATCTGCTTTTGAATAAATAGACCTTTTTACATGGGAGCGCGAATTGTTCGCCCGGTTTGAACAAACTTGTGTAAACCATATAAAGTGAAGAAAGGTTCGCTTGTTTTGAGAGTCGAATATTTTGTTACCGTGTATAGTTAAGACACTTTTACACATGTTTCATAATTTAGTTTCATAATTCCCAGTAAACAGCAACGTGCACACGACGGGACCGAGAATTTCGGTTGCTTACACTTCATGTCTCTCGGTGTGATAAAACTGATCATATTATATGAGTTATTATATAAGTTACCATTTTTGCCGTGTTTATTTCGTAAAATGTACCGATGAGAGCTCGACGCTAGTCCGCACAACAATGATGACGTCACATTTTCTAGATTCACGCGAACCTATACGCCCGGCCGGTTCCATGGAACCCAGAATTAAGGAGGGGGAAATAATACGCTTTTATCACATAGGGCAGGTCTATACATAATATGTCTATGGTTTGCGTACTAGAAAAGAAGAGGATTCAAAGAATCTTATTATATTTATAAAGTCAAAAACCTTTCACCTTCACTGCCCGCAACATTGTAAAGAACTAATTGTGTATAAATACGAGCAAATTCTTATTTGTAAACTTTTTTAAAGGTCACTTCATTAAAATTCTCCAGTCCTAAAGAATCCTAAAATTTCTCGAATCTTTCAAAATAAATAATTTTCACAACTTTAGCATTAATCTTTAAATTAGCATGTGATGGGGTAGCAAATGTAAAATCATGCAATGTCCAGTATTTTCGATGTAATGTCCTCCGCGTGCAGATTGGTATCTTCTCCAAGCATAAGTGTTTATCGGAAGTGACCAGCCAGATAAGTATGTTTCTGTATCTATTTGATTATAATAAACTTAGATAGACCTAAGAATTCATAATAAATTGTACAGCGCCCTTGAGGTGGTTTCTCACAAAAACGGCGCTCTGACAAATTATCCAATTATTATTGTTATTATTATAAACAAAGGGTTTTAAAGAGCTAATACTAAACCAAAAAAACCAAGTGTTAGCGTATCAGAAACAAATAATAACACTGCAAATCATTACCGACTAAGAGAGAAAAATCTGTTGATCAAATAGTAAATTAAATTTTCTTATTTCTACGTGGGACATATATCGGTATAAGGACAATGAGATTCTTTGAATTTAGGTAATTTAAACAATAAATTAAACTTTTTAATCAAGTAACTTTTCCAATATTAATTAGTTGGTTTAAACAAGGAATAATTATGGCTGTGACTTAATAAAATAGAGGCACAATTTAAAATCATCAATTTTTCAACCTTCCTAGAAATCCGTTAATTTAATCCGTAGGCACTATAATCAGATTAGATTAAACAAACCACTTTATTGTTTATAAAATTAATTAGAAACTTTGATAAGAAGGGTTTTACCGACATTAATTATTTATTCGTCAATAATTGCAACATATAAAAAAATTATGGTTTTAACAAAGATATTGTCAAATTTAATATATATGATATAATGACATACGGTATTGTCTCGCCAAAGAGATCTCCAAGAAGTTCATCAAAATCGTCCTGTCGTTTGACTCTCCTCTCAGCGGGAGATTGGTGTGATGGAGACAGTTGAAGAGCTAAAAACACTGCAGTAGAACAATGTATAAATTATCTGAAAAAAGTTTTATTCTATGACTGGAATAAAGCTTTATTCGATTACTGGTATAAAGCTTTATTCGATGACTGGAATAAAGCTTTATTCGATGACTTGTATAAAGCTTTATTTGATGACTGGTTTAACCCTACACACAGCATCTTCAAATATGACATAGATCCGGAACGAATTTTTTTCCTCAGGGCCTCCTGTGTGGATCTAATGTAAAAAAAGGTTTATTTGATGATTGGAATAAAGTTTCATTCGGTGACTGGAATAAAGTTTGATTCGATTACTGATACAAAGTTTTATTCCGCCACTGATATAAAACCCCATTCGATGACTAGAGCTTTATTCGATGACTGGGAAATGGCTTTATTCGGTGGTGATATAAAGATTTATTCGATTAATGGTATATAGCTTTATTTGATGAGTGGAATAAAGTTTCATTCAGTGACTGGAATAAAGCTTAATTCGATGACTGGTATAAAGCTTTAGTCGAGGACTGGAATAAAGCTTTATTCGAAGACTGGTATAAACCTTTATTCGATGACTGGTTTGAAGCTTTAATTGATTACTGGAATAAATTTTCATTGAGTGACAGTGACTGGAATAAAGCTCGATTCGATAATTGATATAAAGTTTTATTCAGTATCTGGCATAAAGCTTTATTCGATGACTGGTATAAAGTTTTATTCGATGACTGGAATAAAGCTTTATTTGAAGGCTGGTATAAACCTTTATTCGATGACTGGTTTGAAGCTTTAATTGATTACTGGAATAAATTTTCATTGAGTGACAGTGACTGGAATAAAGCTCGATTCGATAATTGATATAAAGTTTTATTCAGTATCTGGCATAAAGCTTTATTCGATGACTGGTATAAAGTTTTATTCGATGACAGGAATAAAGCTTTATTTGAAGACTGGTATAAACCTTTATTCCATGACTGGTTTGAAGCTTTAATTGATTACTGGAATAAATTTTCATTGAGTGACAGTGACTGGAATAAAGCTCGATTCGATAATTGATATAAAGTTTTATTCAGTATCTGGCATAAAGCTTTATTCGATGACTGGTATAAAGTTTTATTCGATGACTGGAATAAAGTTTTATTCGGGGACCGGTATAAAGCTTTATTTGATGACTCGTACAAAGTTTTGCATTTAAATTAAACTTACTAATTTGGGTTGTTTGTGATGAGAATATTCATACGCAATTAACTCTAATTTGATTTCGAAAATTTCAAAATTGTAGCCGATGATTGTGTGATTGTGAAAAGACAAGCGATAAATCAAGTACCTACCTACAATAATAAAATTATTTAATTATTCATTTTATTTTAAAATTCGTATATCTTAAACAATTGTGTGATGAATTTTCTAGTTTACGTTTCTGACGTCTCTTTAAATTGTGAACAAAAAATATAATTATAAAGATAACCGGCGGAATATATATAATAAAGACTTTCATCTATACAAGTCCTTCTCCAAGTGTCCTTCCTATTAGCTGATATAAAGGTATAAGTTGTCCTAAATGGTTTCCGGTGAGTAGTGGACGTGGTAAACTTTTGGACGTTGCACCTGTGAACCCTGTTCCGAAAATTGTATATCATTGTTTAGTAAAAGTCGCACCATTTAATTGGACTTATTTGAATCTTCATTTAGTCGAACATTTTAAACATGATAATTCGTTTTCGGAACGGCTTTGGGGTACCCATTAATACTTAAAAGATTTTCCACTACGTAACCGATACCTGTTATCATTTGAGCCCTTGCCCGGAATAATGTTGTATCCAACAATATTCTTGTTCCGAGATAAATGGAAAAAACGAAACCAGTTATGTTTTATAACATTTTATGGTAAACTTTCGATCGAACTGGAGACGCTTATTACGAATATTTTTTTCAAAAAACCTTTAGATTCACCTTAATTACTGTAAAAGACACCTTTTTGCATTCGGGGAAATGGAAAAGATTGCAATTAAAATTTCAAATGCGTAAAATGAAAATTTACTGCCGCGTACGGGAGCGCGTTACCGCGATATTTGGCGGCCAGCTGTCATTTTGTTATGTTGGTATACCCGATATAATACCGTAATATAACAAGGAGCTAGAAATGACACTACTAGACAATCTATGCGAATTAGTTAAGCACTAGTTTGGCGCAATTCTGGAAATAAAATACAGTAAAATGAATAAAGACCTTCAGGCACGTTTTTTTATATAAATATTATTTTTTATATTTAGTAATAAGCGTGTCCAGTTCGATCGAAAGTTTACCCATTTTATATTTAAAATACAGTAAACATACAATTCTTAAGATTTTTAAAGGAAAAGTCGTGGAAAAAGGTTATTAAATTAGAATTTATTACAAGAATCTGTAATGATTTTGTGGAAAAATGTTGTATATTATAGAAATTTCACATGCAACATTATTCCACAAAATGTTTTTTTTTTTTACTTTTCGTGCCTTCAAGAAAGCACCATGCTCCTCTAACATCTATTTACATACGTCATTGATGCATTTGAGCTTAAAAAGCAAAAAAAAATATGAATAAACAAAACCATTTACATTAGAGATTTTGTCTTCAGATCAACATAAGCAGCCTTAACAATATTTTTTCTGGAAAATTCCACTTTCCTGCATTCTTCAGCTTCTTGGCTTTAAAATCTTTCTAGATGAAGCCATAAAACATTCGTTTTCTGCATTTATTCCCATGAATTAAACCACGATCCGTGATTTTGATAAACGGCCTTATACAACATTCTTCCACAAAGCAATCTTTAAAATGCTGCCACAGGCCTAAAAAAAATTTCACTACCATAATCCTTATCGTAAAAGATGCGTAATAATATGCCCAACATTATTACATCATTAACTCAACATTGATAGCTTTGTTGGATACAACATTATTCCGGGCTTGTTCAAATGTTAAAATGTATGCAAAAAATGTAAACATATTTATTTTTATAATTTTTAAGATATGTAGATATTGGTTACAAGATTTTATAATATGGAATAGCAAACCATTTTTAATTTTTCATTGCGAACGCTAACAAAATAATTCTAGATTGACGACCAAAACCTGATTTGTCGTGGAATTTATCAGTCTCCTTGGATCACTTCTTGAATCATGATTAGAATAATGACGTCATGGTGCTTGCCAAAAACAAAATTCACCCAAAACAGGAAAAGTTTGTTTTAAATGAAGTACCACAGGTCATAGAACTAAAATGATCAGAGATAGGTATGTACCATGCTCTCAAAGTATTTACTGATGTATTGTATTGTTATAGTATCATTATGATTTCAGTGACATATTATTAGATAAATATAAACAACCAAAACCAAGAATCAAAACTGGTGATTTTCCAGGGATCAAAACGATCAGACGATTTTTTTTAACTTTAGCACCACATAGGAGGCTCTGAAGAAAACAATTGCCATCAGAGCCTATGTTATCTTAGGGATATATGTGGAGGGTTTTCTTGAGGAAACGAAGGTAAGGAAATTCTGGGAAGGAAAAGTTAGTAAGAATCTCTGGGTTAGTTTGTCCAGGAGTGACGGACGTATGAATGCAACCCTCCAACTGGAGTGCAAGGCGATGGGTCGAGAGATACCGGCTGGAGAGGTCAAAAAGCCTCCCATTACCAGTCTCTCTCAAACCGGCTCGTCACGCAGCAGTTAAGAAGACGCATCTACCGCCAAGACCACCACATGAACACAGGCATCTTTGCTAAGTCACCAAAAGTAGTGAACCCATTAGCTGACCTGTGTGTAGCAGAGGTGTTCATCCAATAAATGGCTCCCAAATTTATTTTAGTCATAAAATATTTATACGCATCAATAACAAAACTGTCGTCATAAGCGATACATTTGAAACATCATTGAGAGAGAAGATCAATCCAAATGCACCGTTTTTGCTTACAACCGTAATAATTTACTTGAGTAAATAAATCAATCGTCCAATTGATTAGTCAGACATCTCCAATTATAATGTTTTGAGATAATGAGGAAAGCAATTTTCGAATGCTTACCATAAATCAAATGAGGTGCGTAAAAGCAAAGGCAGCAATCTCCATTCCGGCCAGATTGCTATGTTTGCTTTTGAAATGACGTGGAGACTGTTATCTCTGCTTTTACGTACAATATTACATAGAAATATTGTACGTAATACACGTGTATACAATATGTATATGTAATAATATATTCTAAGTAAAATCAAAGACAGCAATCTCTACATCATTTCAAAAGCAAACATAGCATTGACGACCGTCCGTGGTCAAGTGGTAAGACACTTGACTCCCCTTCGGAAGGTCACGGTTTCGAACCCGGCGTGCGCAAATAAATTTTATTTGATTAATTTGTGTTATTTCACAATTAATTAATAAAAATAATATATGTTATATTTGCGGCACGTTCCAGAGTGGAATATACTCTCAGTATCGCCCTGGTGTAAGACAACCATTCAGAATTGAAACGTTTCTTAATAATGGCTTTAGCCTTGTTTAGTGACTAGATTTGAATAGCCAGGTACTTTCCCACCTTCCTCTTCCCCATCTCCTTCCCTTCCCCACTTACCTTCAGCTTCACAACATACTCCAATTGGGGATGCTATAGTCTCACTGGCTCTAGAAGGGAACAGTTGGGACTCTTGTGAGGTGTTCACTATAAAAAAAAAGAAGCAATCTGGCCGAAATGGAGATTGCTGCCTTTGCTTTTACACACCTCAAATATAGTTTACACGTGTGTTTATTTTACACATTAAATATGTTATAAAATAATATGGGGAAGGATAAAGGTCCGGTACATTAGAATGATATTTTCAAATATCCTACTTGTAACCCAGAAAATATAATTTTTATGTTTACTTTTTTTAATTTTTTCTGCATTGTAATTGATTTACTGGTGTTTGAGTATTTTACCAGATAGAAGGTACACTTTTGCATATAACTCAAATTGTTATTATGTTGATATGTCTGACATCGAAGTTTAAAAATCAATTCTTCTTAAATATACCTTTTTGATTCGCTTAATCTAACAATGATATTCTTCATTTTACGATAATATTTATAATAATTTGTTTTGGTACTTACTGCAAAATAACGTAATCACGAAGGCCTTTCCCGCCATTTTGAATAATCAAGTATATATTTTTTTAACTGAACACAAAATCACAAAGTATTCCGTACGTTTTCTTCCTCCTAGCCGAGCGTAGACTGTGGTTTCAAGGCGCTCTTGGTATATATATAAAGTTGTTATGTTAAGAGCGATAGCTGCGCGGCCTTTTCATTCAAAACTTTTCAGGTCAAAATACTCAACCGAAGAGAATATTTCTTTTTTTAAACAAAAAATATAACAAACATCTAGTACCTACGGAAATTTGCTACTTCATTTAATGTGTTTTAAAAGAAAAACCATAGGCCATTAAAAATTCTAATTTACAGGATTTCAGAGGAAACAATTATTTTTTATGTTTTTAACTTAATAGGTAGGTAAATATTTTAATTAATGAAAACAATATTAGCGAAACTCAATGGAAATCTGAAACAGAAAAAATAGAAAAAGATCATGTCACATCTGGGACTCGAACCCAGGACCTTCGGCTTTCCGGGCTGCTGCTCTGACCACTGAGCTAATGTGTCCCTATTCGATTCTTTCGGATAGGGACACATTAGTTTATTCGGTGTTTTATTTTCTATACAAGATGTTTATGCATATCACAAAAGGTCACAATTATTATAAACAATAATAATTAGCCTGAAACACTCATCCACATTGAAAAAAACTTCCGAGAAAAGATACATGCCGCCAACGGGACTCAAATAATTCGAAAATTTTGAGTCCCGTCGGCGGCATGTATCTTTTCTCGGATTTTTTTAAAAATGTGGATGAGTGTTTCAGGCTATTAATTATTGTTTATAATAATTGAAATTTCTCTAAATGATCGATGAGATTACAGCAATTAATATACTAAATAAATTTCGGTCTTAGTTTGCTTTGACGTTTTGTTATTCGTTGCTATGCTACGACGTTAATATGATAAAATATAAATCGAAAATCATTTCCGTTAATGTTACTTTCGTCCAAAAAAGATTTAGTTACCCGTCGTAGTGCCCCTAAAGACGTCTTACTTCAATAATTAATCAGTTTAGTCCAGTATTTTGGCCTCAAATCCAAAGATAAGTTTTGTATGACAAGGCCGCGCAGCCGTACTTCTTAACTGCATGAGCAAAACTAGTTTGAACTGAAGAGACATGCGAAGTGCGATTAAAATACTGCATCCAAGGCCTTGCGCATTTTTTCTGGTGAAGTCTTCTATAAACATTGAAGCTAGTTCCATATTCCCGTAATAATTCTGGGACCACCGCAGAACGAAATTCAACAATAAATCGCTTGTATACTTTTGGCAATAAATTTGCTAATATCAATCACGCCGGTAATCTGGCCTCATACAAAAGATGCATTAAACAATATTTGTCTTCCAAACATAATAATAATATGCCTACTAGTACTTGAACTCTAAAATTATTGATTGATTAGAAATCATAGGTACTTGTAAAATTTATCAAATCGGTTGATATTTATAATCCATAATATCTACCTATTAATTATTTTATTTTCGTTACTTTTTATATAAGGAAAATAATATATTCACCTCTTCGAAGTATTTTCACGAAACCTAAACAATGTTCATAGCAGTAACGTCATTATTAAACAATTAAGAACACGTACGTTTTTAGATTTTCACGGCCAAAAGCATTTTCGTTGTTTGTTTTTGGGGTGTTATGCCGTGTTGTGCTACCTCCTTCTTTAGCCGACGTTTCGGACAGCGTTGCAGTGTCCATCATCAGGGCAGATCCGGTAGATCCGTCGATCCGTCCTAAAGAAGGAGGTAGCACAACACGGCATAACACCCCAAAAACAAACAACGAAAATTAAGAACACATTTACAAATTTCAAAATACCCCTGAGGGAGAATCTATTACTTTACCAAGAATTCGGTTTAACCGATAATAAATGAATTTGCTCACATTCAAATTGACATTTTAAATCGTATAAATATCTTCGTCTAATTATGAAACACCTCAGTTTGAAAATGGCCTTGTAACCCAAAACAGATGTCAAAATAATAAAAACCATAACACTTGCTGAACTTAATGATAAGCATTATTAAATTAAATAATAAAAAAAAAATTAAATGTAGTTCTACGAATTAAACACAAAAACAATAATTAATAAATTCTACATTTAACTTTTTTTATTATTATTTTATTTTATTCTAACTTTTAACTTTTTTACCTTTGCTTAATAATTTATAACTTGTAATTTATACTTATACTTTATACCATATTTTTCACTTTTCATTTATATTTGTATTTTACCTACTACTGATAACCTTACTTGCTACTTACTTTTTACCTTTTTTTTCCTTATATAACTTATATTTATACTGTTATTCTTCATGTTGTTGTACTATTTATATGTTATGTCAATTATGTGAATGGCACATGTTTTGCCGTAAATGTGTAAATAAATAAATAAGCAACGGCAGCTGGAAATGTTCAATGGTCACACACTAATTAATATATGAGACCATTCGTGTTTATCGATGTCACCATTCACAAATAAGTTATGTATCAAACTCGCCAATTCCTCGCTTATACAGTTTAGCAATTGAATTTACCAATGACATCGATATTGTTAATGTAAAAAAAATTATTTTAATAATAATTAGTCAAACCAGTCGTTTTTAAATTTAAATTTAGGTCCTTGAAAAGCTTTTTCCAACTGCCTTTATTTTATATGTCAAACCAGTCGTTTTTAAATTTAAATTTAGGTCCTTGAAAAGCTTTTTCCAACTGCCTTTATTTTATATTTCATCATATTTTAATGTCGTTGTTATGGTAACAATTATTATTGAATATCATCTGATTTAACTAAAGATTTTAGTTGAGCGTATTGATTTGTCTTATTTTTTACAATGAATAAAGGATATTGGTGCCCGATTTTCACACGGAGAAAAATGGATTTCTGAAATTCGATCATTTTAATGATAACCGTTTTTACGAATAAAATTATCGCATTTTAGAATAACATTTTCTCTGTGAATCTTTTAAAATACCTACTACATAACTGACATCTGTTGAGACTCCTCAAAACAATATATAACTATCTATGCCAACGACATCTGTTGAAGGATGTTGAAACTATATGTTTAATCCTACATACCACAAATCCAATTTTTGTAAACCACTGCAATGTAAGAAATTATTTTCTTGCAACCATTGTGTATTATAGGTCAAGCAGAGTTGGCCGCAATAAAAAAAACTATGCATTGAATGTATTTCTGCAAAGGAATACATTTCTACCGGCGTGGAACAGCCGTTTGTCTTGTTTACGACTCCTTATTATCACTAGCGGAAGAAGGATAGCAAGTTTACATTATGGTTGTAAAAGAATATTGTTGGAAAGCTTACAGCGTGTCCTCTTCATGCGGGTTCCAGTTCGATCGGGTGCGTGATTATGAATCGTCTTATTTCAGTATAGATACGAGTAATTTCATTCATTTAAAATATTTATAATATATTAATTGATGATGATAATATTGGCGAAAGTCAATCGAGAATCCGAAACAGAAAAATCAGAAAAAGATACGGATACATCTGGGACTCGAACCCAGGACCTCTGGCAATCCGGGCCAATGCGCTATCCACTGCGCCAACGTATCCCTATCCGATTCGGTCATTTTTAACTGTATCATACTTCGACTGAGAACCACCAAAATTATTTTCATTTTTCTTAACGCATATTTTTATTGGCTGCTACCTTTATGTATGATTGCAAGATTCAACTCGAACTAAATGCCCTCTAGATAGTGTCAGGATAAATTTTATCACTTTTTATTAATATGCGACATCTATTAACTTTTTCTGCAAGTCTAGGATGAAATATTTTTATTTTTAACTTTTTTACTTAATGAGTTAAACCTCAAATTATTATATTTAAATTGATGAAGATAATATTAGCGAAAGTCAATCAAGAATCCGAAACAGAAAAATCAGAAAAAGATACGGATATAAAAATAAAAATATATACGGATAAAAAAACTTTATTCTCATGTTGTTTCTGTATTATTTTTATTCTGTTTTCTTTTACTATGTATGCAGTATCTCACAATATATATATATTTTTTTAATATTAATTTTATATGTTCTTTGTATAATATGGAGCTCGTGGGATTGCACCATCCTCCCCGAGATCTGGAATAAACCGGAAAAAAAGAAGCCCCATGGGCGTAAACAATAAAAAATAAATAAAATAAAACGTGTCCCAGATGTATCCGTATCTTTTTCTGATTTTTCTGTTTCGGATTTTTGATTGACTTTGGCTAACATTATCTTCATTCATTAAAATATTATAAAATAAAACCAATTATAATAAAAAGTGTATCAGAATGTAATTTATTTAATGTAACCTATAAATATAACATTTGAAAATAATAAGAGTAATTATTAAATATAGCCTTTTTTAACAATAAATTTAAAATTTTTTCGGAGATACACAAAAACTTGGGATAAAATAAATAAATTATTAAAAGTTAAATTTAAGCTATATCTGCGCTAAAATTACTACTTTATCGACACGAATGCGAGATAGGTACATCTGAATGTTCATTTTCTTCCATTTAAAACACCAAAGCAGTTGGATTTCCTTAAAAGGGTCCTCGAAAACCTCCACATGCTGGCAGAAACGTAAACAGCACAAAATACATCACAGTGACCTTCCTCTTATTTTGAACAGGAAAGGCAGCGTGATGTCAAGCTCATCGTGAGATTCAGTTTAATTTTTTCAAAGATGAGGAGGCTGTGAAAACGTCCCTGCGTCAGTGGCTTAGGAAGCAGAACTGTGCTTTTTACCACACTGAAATACATGTCCTTGTTAAAAGATGGACCAAAGCGGCGGGAATGAACGGAGATTATATTGAAAAACGACAAATTAATCATCAATAGTGTGGTTTTCAACTGAATGTTTATTTCATCGAAGAAGACACAGAAAAGCAAGACACAGAAAAATAATAAAATATAATGGTTGCAACTGGGACTCGAACCCAGATCTCTCGTCTTATCAGGACGTGCACTCTATATATTACATTGATGGGAACAACCTTCAAAAGTTAAAAAGAGATATACTTTTGAAATTAGCTATCACTTTGTGGTTATCCATTTTATAATTAAATGAAACAATATAACTTAGTTACAACCACTGATTTATTTAATTACACGCCGACCGGTTTCGGAACAACCGTTCCTTCTTCAGGGCAAACATATAAATATATATTTATATGTTTGCCCTGAAGAAGGAACGGTTATCCCGAAACCGGTCGGCGTGTAACTAAATAAATCAGTGGTTGTAACTAAGTTATATTGTTTCATTTAATTAGTTAAAAAGAGAGTTCTTACAAAAAAAATTATATTCATTTAGACTTTAATAAAAAGGCAATGGTGATCCATATAAATAAAATCGGATATATTTATCCGGGACACTATGTAGGTAACAAATATGTTCTGTGAACACTTGTTTCCAATGAAAAAGGTAGCTGTCGATAATATGGAAAAGAAAAAAAAAACATTAGCCGAAGATGATATTGTCAATTCTGAAATTTGAAATATGACTTTGACAATTACGGCGGTTTTATGTGTGAATTGGTAGAGCGCACGTCCCCCAGACGAGAGATCTGGCTCGAGTCCCAATTGCGACCATTATCTTTTATTATTTTTCTGTGTCTTGTTCATTTTCATATTTTATTTTAAATTATTATTTTTTGTCTTTTTCTTCAATTATATATTACATTGATGGGAATAACCTTCAAAAGTAAAAAAAGAGAGTTTTTCTTATAAAAAATAGCATTTTTATTTCTTGACTTTTTACTGACCCTCACTCATATACATAGAATCAGTTCATTTCATAGTCTGCGTCAACAGTATCATAATCTGGCCTTCGGCATTTCCCCAGATGTCGCAATTTTACACCTAGAAAAGAAAAGAAAAAAAAATCATATCGACTGTGTAAATTTGCAATACTGTAATGGAGAACTAATCAAAATTATTTTTAATTGATAAACTAATGTTTAAGACAAGATCTTATGCATAGCACAAAGGGTAACAATTATTATGTGCAATAATTATCAGCCTGAAACAATCATCTACAATGAAACAATCTTCCGAGAAAAGTTGGTCCCGTCGGCGGCATGTATCTTTTCTCGAAAGATTGTTTCAATGTGGATGAGTATTTCAAGCTGATAATTATTGCTTACCAGTTAATCCGCAAGTTACCCTTACTAGTTATGTTACACTTACCGGTTAATCCGCAAGTTACCCTTACTAGTTTTTTTACACTATCCGGTTAATCCGCATGTTACCCTTACTAGTTATATTACTCTTTCCGGTTAATCCGCATGTTACTCTTACTAGTTATGTTACACTTACCAGTTAATCCGCATGTTACCCTTACTAGTTATGTTACACTATCCAGTTAATCCGCAAGTTACCCTTACTAGTTATGTTACACTATCCGGTTAATCCGCAAGTTACCCTCACTAGTTATGTTACACTTACCGGTTAATCCGCAAGTTACCCTTACTAGTTTTTTTACACTATCCGGTTAATCCGCATATTACCCTTACTAGTTATATTACTCTTTCCGGTTAATCCGCATGTTACTCTTACTAGTTATGTTACACTTACCAGTTAATCCGCATGTTACCCTTACTAGTTATGTTACACTATCCGGTTAATCCGCAAGTTACCCTTACTAGTTATGTTACACTATCCGGTTAATCCGCATGTTACCCTAATTAATTATGTTACACTTACCGATTAATCCACATGTTACCTTTATGTTAGGATTACTAGTTATGTTACACTTACCAGTTAATCCGCAAGTTACCCTTACTAGTTATGTTACACTTACCGGTTAATCCGCAAATTACCCTTACTAGTTTTGTTACACTATCCGGTTAATCCGCAAGTTATATTACTCTTTCCGGTTAATCCGCATGTTACTCTTACTAGTGATGATACACTTACCAGTTAATCCGCATGTTACCCTTACTAGTTATGTTACACTATCCAGTTAATCCGCAAGTTACCCTTACTAGTTATGTTACACTATCCGGTTAATCCGCAAGTTACCCTTACAAGTTATGTTACACTTACCGGTTAATCAGCAAGTTACACTTACTAGTGATGTTACACTTACCGGTTAATCCACATTTTAAACTTACTAGATATGTTACACTTACCGGTTAACCTACACGTTACAATTAACGGTTTATCCGCATGTTACCCTTACTAGTTATGTTACACTATCCGGTTAATCCGCAAGTTACCCTTACTAGTTATGTTACACTTACCGGTTAATCCGCAAGTTACCCTTACTAGTTTTGTTACACTATCCGGTTAATCCGCAAGTTACTCTTACTAGTTATTTTACTCTTTCCGGTTAATCCGCATGTTACTCTTACTAGTGATGATACACTTACCAGTTAATCCGCATGTTACCCTTACTAGTTATGTTACACTTACCGGTTAATCAGCAAGTTACACTTACTAGTGATGTTACACTTACCGGTTAATCCACATTTTAAACTTACTAGATATGTTACACTTACCGGTTAACCTACACGTTACAATTAACGGTTTATCCGCATGTTACCCTTACTAGTTATGTTACACTATCCGGTTAATCCGCAAGTTACCCTTACTAGTTATGTTACACTTACCGGTTAATCCGCAAGTTACCCTTACTAGTTTTGTTACACTATCCGGTTAATCCGCAAGTTACTCTTACTAGTTATTTTACTCTTTCCGGTTAATCCGCATGTTACTCTTACTAGTGATGATACACTTACCAGTTAATCCGCATGTTACCCTTACTAGTTATGTTACACTATCCGGTTAATCCGCAAGTTACCCTTACTAGTTATGTTACACTATCCGGTTAATCCGCAAGTTACCCTTACTAGTTATGTTACACTTACCGGTTAATCAGCAAGTTACACTTACTAGTGATGTTACACTTACCGGTTAATCCACATTTTAAACTTACTAGATATGTTACACTTACCGGTTAACCTACGCGTTACACTTAACAGTTTATCCGCATGTTAGACTTACTAGTTAGGTTTGCACTTACCGGTTAATCCGAATGTTATCCTTACTAGTTATGTTACACTTACCGGTTAATCCGCATGTTACCCTTACTAGTTATGTTTCATTTTCCGGTTAATCCGCATGTTACTCTTACTAGTGATGTTAAACTTACCAGTTAATCCGCATGTTACCCTTACTAGTTATGTTACACTTTCCTGTTAATCCAAATGTTATCCTTACTAGTGATGTTACACTTACCAGTTAATCCGCATGTTACCCTTACTAGTTATGTTACTTAATCCGCATGTTACCTTTACTAGTTATATTTCACTTACCAGTTAATCCGCATTTTAAGCTACATTCAAGTTTATTCTGGTTGTTGTAGTCTTTGCCATCGGTTCCGCACACCGGGTTGTACTCGTTGGTGGCACAGGCTGCAAAGCAAAGGGGATCGACTAGGGCAGGTGTGCTGAAATACATTTTTAAATATTTAAATATTATATTAACATATTTTTTTATTCACACCGCTAAACCCAGAACCTTCAGAAATAATGTAATATAACATTTGGACAACGAAACTTCGCATATTATTATCTTGCGACTAAAATATGCAATAACAAATTTAAATTTTGACTATAATGCAGCATCAACAAAGTTCACGGAATAATTAGTCAATACACCGAAATCTATATCAATACCAATCTGATTTTATTCTGTCAAATCTTTTATTTATTTAATTGATTCGCATTGCATAAATCACATTTTTAAACACTAAACATTATCCTCGCTAGTATTGAGGTTAAGGCCGCGCTAACGAGCTCAAAAAGAAGAAGATGGAGAGATACGACAATACTAACGCGGGAGCGCGCGCGCTAACATTAAAAACCATAAAATTCATGCGAAAATTATGAAAATGTTTAATAAAAGACGACAAAATTAGAAAGATGAATACTTAACTTAAAAGAATTTAAAACTCACCTTAATAATTACATTGAAAACTTGAACTGAATCATATCAAATAAAACCAATGCAATAACACCCCCCCATACACACAAGCCCTGCTTATTTATGGAGGTACATCAAATACATTTATTATGTAATTAATCACTGTAAACATATATATTTGTAATTTATGTATCCTTTTGTACCCAATCATTTTTTTTTTTAAATATATATTCTACGCTTTCGTAGATGGCTCGCGTATAGTATGTTTTACTTATAAACGCTTTTTTCAAGTCATGCTTTGAAATATAAAGACAAAAATATTGTTCGTGAAAGTACACAAACAATATGAATAATAACAAATAATTTTGTTAATTAAAAAACTTTGGTCTTTCAAGAAAGGCTAACAAATACAATAATGGATTGTAATTGTTAGCCTTTCTTGAAATATTAAAGTGTTTTAATAGACTATTTGTTAATATTCATATTGCTTCTGTACTTTCGCGAACTATAATTTTTTCTTAACATTTCAAAGCATAACTTGTAAAAAGCTCTTATTATTTAAAAAAAACTCTATACGCACGCTATCTACAAAAGCGTAGAATATGAATTCTTAATGTTTTATTACGACAGAAATTTGATAGAATTTATCCCGTAATTCTTTGAAAACAAAGTTTACAATGCTCTTGAGACATTACCACATTTTAAAGACTTTTGCATTACTTTTCAATCAAATACTTAATTTGTTAACCACATATTAGAAAACTCTAAAAGGGCTTACAAAAGTTGGGATTTTTAACAAGTCTAACGATAAATCCAAGAATTTTGAATCTTAAACGGGTTTATTTTAACTTTGTTAGAAGTCAAATTAATTGAGTACAATTACAAATAAACCCACAATAAAAGCATGTACAAGCTATTGAAAGAATGCAAAATAAATTCTTACGTTTTCTTAAGTTTTTAGAATGGGTATTCCAGAAATTTTGTTGAACTACGACACCCTTTTATATGACATAAATATGCTTAAATTATCACAAAAAGGATTGTTGTTGACCTGGTGTTTCTATCCAAAAATTCTAAATGTTGTAGTTTTAGATACGTTTTTAGATTTTCACGGCCAAAAGCATTTTCGATGTTTGTTTTTGGGGTGTTAGTTCTTCTTTAGCCGACGTTTTGGACAGCGTTGCAGTGTCCATCATCGGGGCAGATCCGGCACATCGTCGGATCTGCCGGATCTGCCCTGATGATGGACACTGCAACGCTGTCCGAAACGTCGGCTAAAGAAGGTGGTAGCGAAACACGGCATAACACCCCAAAAACAAACAACGAAAAAGTTGTAGTTTTAGTCCAGAATTGCTTGCATTGCTTAGCTATCGGATTACTACGTAATGTGTACTAGAAGTCGGGATTTTCTTAGACTAACTACCTCATGTCTTACTCTTTGTCCAGAATACTATTTTAGGAAAATAATTATACGAAGTCATTAGACATCTTCAATTTATCACTAATCAGACACAAAATTTTGTTACAGAGGCAGTTCAAAAATATCTGAAAGCAGATGATCGAAAACAATTTCGTTTGTACGTGAAAGAATGCAAATTCTGACATCTGGAATCATTTGTGTAGAACGTGAAAATTTTGATTTTTAAAGTGCCGTCATATCATGTCGTCGACGATGCGAAAACCTTTTAGCAATATAAGTGAAATGTTTAAAAATAAATATTTTTCTGTAATCCCTCACATAGGATTTTTTTGGAATAAGTTAAAGGGAGGAAATAGATTATGTCGGCTGTCATCCTACGTCAATCCTTACATCTTTTAGATTCCTCTCATTTGCTTGAATAAGTGTCAACATTTCTTGGAACCAATCCTCAGGGATTTTTTTTTTGAGTTTTTTTGTCCGGAATATTTTTTTGTAGGTTGTATTATTAATACCAAATTGCATTGTCATATTTGTTATTCTTGGAAATAATTTTAAATCTCTACATTAACATGAAAAAATAATATTATATCCGTAAGTATTTGAAATACGTGATAATAAAAATATTTTGAAAAAGCCATATGATTACTCAGACTATTTCTAAAATTTAAAGTGCCTTCGCTACAAATTATTTATAACAAAAAAACTCCTTTACAAATTCACAAAGATTGTTTCAGTGAAGACAATTTAACATTTTTTTCGAAAATCGATAGATTAAGAGTGTTCTTTGCTCTATAACTATACATGCCAAAAATTAAAAAAATATATTGGAGTGAAATGGTTCAACAAATTACCCGTTAAAATGTGATTTAAAAAAATGTACAAAATTCAAAAGTACAGTAAAAAAACTCTTTGAAGAACAGAACGAAAAGAACAGAAAGAAGAAAAAGAACGATGAGAAGTTACCGATAGTTATCCTATCGATCGTTATCGAGCGAGTGTGCTAGGGCCTCAGGTCGGTGTGAAAGTTTAACGTTATAATATAACATAAAATTTCTCAGTAATAATATTACTTAAAAAGTACGTTTTCTCTCTTCTTCTTGTATATCTTATTTCTGTTATCTTTCATGTCTATAATTTTTTTTCTCATTCTCTTACTCTTTCTAAAAATTGTATTTTAAAAATTTGGTGATTTATTTTTGGTTAAATAAAACAAATTTCTTTGTGTAAACCACTAATCACATGTTATAATATCTACATGTTTCAGAACCAATGGTTTCTTCGTCAGGATAATAATATTATGAATAAAAATAACAAAAGAAACAAACAAGTAAAGACAAAAAGGAGCAATAGACAAAATATTATTTATCAAATTTATTTTTGGGTTTGCAGTGTTGAGCTTTCAGCTTCTTTAGCCAAAGTTTCGGACAGCATTACAGTGTCCATTATCAGGGCAGATGTGTATTTCATGGATGGATCTCAGTCTTTTCATCACAATAAAAGTTTTATTACCATTTCTGTTATGTGTAAATAAAAATTACCTGCCACAACACATATTAAAATATTATGTTATTATAAATAATTTTTTTTAAAGTGTTATTATTTATTTTTATTATATTAAGAACTAAAAACAGAAGTGTCCCCGTAGCTACTTTATTAAAGACAATAATGTAGAGTTATGTTGCTTCCCATTAAGGATATAAAAGGCTGTCCTCATTTTCGCGAAAATAATTTTGTACGAGATAATGGGTTTAAGAGCATCCTTGTTTAAATTTAAATTATAGCTTTATTATTCACCTTTCGTGAAACACTGTAAGCAAGAAAACAGGCTTGAAGGTATGATATTTTTTTAATTTAAAATAAAACAATAACTTGTCCCAGATAACCCTGAAACTTTTTTTAATGTTTTTTAAATAATTTTTAGTTGGTTTCATCATTGAACAAATCACAAAGTAGAATAAAAATATTTAAAAATATATTCATTTGATGTTGTGGGAGGGGTGAGGTGTTCCAATTTTGGTATAGTGGGGTTATAGGCTTCTAAGAAGTTTCTTAAATTTTTTTTTCAATTACTTGTCCGTGCTACAAAAACTGACTTTTCTGGAAGAAAGTGATGACGAATGGGACCAAATAAGCAAAATTTTCATACTACCAACAGTAAAAGCCAATTCTGACCTGATTTTTAATAATAATGGTGATGAAAATGTAGTTCGAATTGAAAATTTTCCGGGGCCACTGTTTCAAAATGAAGAAGAATGAAGGATAAACGATAATGATATTCCATTGTCATGGAATATCATTATCGTTCGCACCACTCGCCATCATCGAAATATTCCATAAATGCTTCCATTGGAAAAAGTGGCCCCTAAAAATTTTTAATTCGTATCTCATTTATTTTACCAAAATCTATATCAGTGATGTCAGAATTGGACTCTACTGGTGGTTATGTGCAAATTTTGCTTATTTGGTCGCATTCATCATCACTTTCTTCCAGAAAAGACAGACAAAACGGGTCGTTTCTCGTTCTTGAGTGCAACAGCCGGGTCGATTTGGCGGCCTCTGTTTTTTTTCAATCTTACAATATGGGTTTCTTCAAGACCCAGAATCACTAATTCCTTTTTTCCGACTTTATGGGAAAAAAGACTCTTTGAGGGAAATAATTTTTCTGTGTAGAGTAAACGTAAAAAAAATAAATTATTATACATTTATGAGAAAGTGAATACGAAGAACGAATTGTTGTATGAAGAATATGTCGGATGAATTTGACCTAGGGGCATAAGAGAATGCTTCTATATGTTTAAAAAATGTGTGTTTATGATGAGAACTACAGTAGGGAAAAAGAAAACTTTGAGAACAATGATTTTCACAGTGACCCAAATATCTATCTTTATGTAGTATATAAATATATTAAGAAAACTATCTGTGGTAGCGTGGCTTTGTTTTTTTATACAGTTTTATTACGAAATTGAATAAATTTTGCATACTTGATCATCAATACAGGAGGAGGGTGACTATTTACAATTATTTACTGTAATTACATCTGGTTTCCAAAAACTCTGCATAAAACATGGGAAACGCCAAGGACTTCAGCCTGTTTATATAAATGATGTCAGGAAGAGTGTCTGTGGTTTAATTTTTTTTTAATCCACGATTTTATTGCGAAATTGGTGACATTTTGCACACTTGACCTCCAAACAAGAGTTTACTATCTATATGAACTTTTGATAACTCATACCATCCTCTTTTTCTCACTCCTTAAAGCAGCTCAATAAGCCCGGGTAAAATCCAGTACAAAAAAATACAAAAAAATGGAGGTGATTCACAAACCTTGGGTCAGCAGGAAATTCGGCAAAGACTTGAGCTAGAAGCTTATCTGTATCCTCAGCCTGCCTTGCCGTTCTGTTTTTCACAGGAACCTGGTAAGATAAGGTTACTTGTAGGGCGAGCATCACTGTAAAATAGACATTGACAAAAATCGATCAGCTGCAAGTCTTACTTTTTTTCATTTTTTTTTACATTAGCTAGTAATTCCCCTCAGGAACTATGTCAGCTTTGCTGTGGGGAGGATCCTATTTAGGAAAGGAAGGACGGAAATATTTGAGAAGGATAAAGGTATGTAAGATCATGGTAGGAAATGGTAGTATTAAGAGGGTATTACCAGAGAATACTGGAAATTAGTACTTTTTAAATCAAATTCTAGACGTATTGACTCTTTTTTACAAAAAAACATAAATTGATTTTGAAAGATTGTTATTTTATCTGTTTTAAAATTTTGAAAAACTTAGTGTATTTTTAATATACTAATATTATACCGTTGGTCGTTGGCAGATTTTTTAAAATTTTTAACGATAAATTTCAAATCATACAATCAAACAATAAAATAAATCAATACATAATCTAATAAACACATAATACCTCCGTTTTTCTATTTATTTAAGGTCTTACAAACTAAAATATTTCAGATTTTTTTACACACATATTTTGTTTAGATATTATTCAAAAATCATAAATACTTTTGATCAAAAAATACTTACAAGAAGTACAAAATATTTAATAATTTATCATCGTGCGTTTTGAGCTTTTTATTGCTTACTTGAATGTAGGTTTATATTATAGCAAGTTTTGTTTAAAAATTTATACGGAAAAAAATCGATTTTTCTTATCGGAACCTCTCTGCATCATGTAAGCATTTTTAAACTTTTATTCTCAGCCGCTGGTCAATGGCTCTTAAGAGGATACCCGGCGGTGATTTTTCCATACAAACGTATTCCCTATTTATCTCTCTGGATTTTAACCCTAGAGAAAATATTGTTTTTGCATAAAATAGATATCAACTACTAGCGTGTCGGTACTTTTTGTTTTTTTTTGATAAGTTAATTTTTATATATATATACCTTCCAAAAATCAATAAAATTGACTGGTTTAAACGCCGTCAAAAGATGTTCAGTATACAAACCAGACAATGTTTTTTTAAAAAAAGCAAAACTGACAGACATAAAATAGTTTTTTCTTATGTAGTTGGTAAAAAAAAATTGAAAATCAGTCCACTTTTGAAGGAGAAAAGTGGGGAATACAAAACCTCCATTTTAGTTAGGTGTCAGTGCATTATCCCTTTCGCTCAATATCCGGTGGAGTAAGAGCAACAGTGACAGCAATATTTTAGTAAAATCTATTTCTGCACCACCGGGTATCATCTTAAGTGCTCATTGCCCCGGGTAAATATTAAGTGTCCTTTTGCCTAAACAGGGGATAATATCTGCATTAAAGTGAATAGATACCCGAGTGGCCTAAACTATCTTATTTGTCCTTCCCGTTCATAAAGCTAACCTATACCCTTGCTCGTAAAAAATGCTGGTCTTATATATGTGATGGAATAATTTTTTATTTTTTTATTTGTTTTATTTTATATTCACCAGATTTACAGGAACGGGTTTAGTTTTTCCCACAGGAAAAACTAAACCCTTTCATACACTTTTCCATATAAATGATCATCTAGTAAATCCACGTTATGCAAGTGTATTATATAAGTATAATTAATACAAAACAATACAAGAACAATACGTTAATCTACCAAACTATTAAATGGGAATATAATTCACCGTCTCCAGATATTTTCATATCAGAGGGTTCGGCTCTGTGGAATTCCTAATTTGACCGATAAATCCTACTGATCACTCAATATAAATTTTTTTTAAATCTTTCGTAATTCTACATGTATTTAAAATGACTGATTTTTGCATTTTTATATACAAATTCTTTGACAAATCTAATATGCCTAAATTTTTAATAAGAGAGCTAGGTATAATGCCAGTAGCCGAAATAACAAAAGGTAATATTTTTATAGTCTGAGAATGCCAAATTCTTTTAATTTCATTTCCTAAATCTGTATACTTTCTTATTTTTTCAGAAACAGATTTTTGAATATTACAGGAATTTGGAATAGCTACATCAATAATATAAGTTATTTTTTTAATTTTTTGATGAATTTGGTTCGTATTCATAATATGGTACTATATTATGACAGTCAATCAAGTTATGTTTAATTACCAAACTTTGGTGAATTATTTTTAAAACCTGATTGTGCCTAAATGTATACTCAGACGGCGCTAACATAGAACATCCTGACATAATGTGTTCTATAATATATATCTTATATTTTATGCATTTTTTTATTTGGAGATAACACAGTAAAGACAGTAATTACCAAGACAATTTATGATATTAACTATAGAATTCGCCTGCCACCTAAGCTTGATAATGGAAGCTTGCTTTAATATGTCATCGACATTTGGTACAGGAAACAATTTAAAAAGTGATTCGGTTGAGAAGGTAGATTTTTTAAAAGTACTTAAGTATTACTTTTACGATGGTTCTTTATGAAACTTTTGCTGAGTTTAGATTGTTTTTGTAAGATTATCCCCAACCTATAATTCCATGTATAAGCAAAGAGTGAACAAGGGCAAAGTACACATTTTTGATTATTTTCACATTTATAATATGTCTTAATCTAACAAATATATATTTATTTATTTATTTATTTAATTTCAACGGTATAAACATACCATAAACAATATTTACATTTCACATTAAAAACCAAAAGCATATATTAGGAATAATTAAAAACAAAAAAGAGAATGACAATTGATTGTGGCATTTGATTGTGAAATGACATACGAGATATGAGCAAGAGATACAAGTACAAACAAATTTTATAGTACAAATAAGGTAAACTTAGATTAAATTAATATTGGTTGAAAATATATGATAGCATAGCCCTCTTGTACCTACTTTCCGTGCAGTTAAATATATCCGCCACATCTGCGTATCTATTACTAACTGCATGCAACCTAGGTACAAGTGAGTTTTTGGAATACTATATATATAAATATATAAATATATATTTATATATATAGTATTTGTATATTTATATATATATAAATATATATATAAATATACATTTTATTATTATCTTTCCTAACTATGCAATGTGACTATTCCACTTCAATCACTTTTTGATCAATAATTACATCGATGATAAATTACGCATTCAATGATAGAACTGGTATAAAATTAACGAAGGTAAAAAAATTAAATGCAAATTCATTATATGTTCGGAATGTCAGCATATTAATAAATTATTAATTCTTGATAAACTTGTTCTTCCTTCATATTTATATTCAAATGTAGTATCAGGAAAAATGCGGTTTTTATCAGATATTTCTGACTATTAAAGATTTATTTTTTTTGTTCTACCACATGAATAATGTTTTAAAATATTTCACGTTCATTAGCCAAATGGAGTGCATCTTTATTTATAATATTTATTACTTAAAAACATAATGGTTTGGTTTGAGCAATAGTGCCAGTAGGTATCAAGTTGGCTATATTTTTAACAAGCAATTAACTACCTTACTCACTGTTATTTAGCAAAATCATTGATGTTGACTGTTGTTTTAACCACTGGAGCGACAGAGCAATTAAAATATTTTTTCTCTGATTGCTAAAGGAGATTTTTCCGCCCACATTAAGAAAATCATATCTCCGAATTTGAATACGGAGACATGCAAACTGATTGTAGTTCTATATATCCAATGAATTCCCCTATCTTTTGTCTATTGTCACATATTTGTAGGATATATAAAAAATATATAATTAAATCTTTAACCTTAAAACATTTTAAAGAATCTAGAGAATATTTATTTTGCTATATTTGGAATGTGTAATATATTATATTATAGTCGTTTTAATAAAAAAATTTTTTTTTAATTTTGCCACATTTTGGCAACAAAGCAATCCGAGGTTTTGGAAATAGTGCCATTATGTGGCAAAAAGCGCTCGAGTGGTTAATGCAATATTTTTTATAATGGAAAATTGTAAATTTCAAGTACGGAAACAATTTATTGGATTTCCAACACCCAAGTGGTTCGCTAAGTTTAGCTGCTTAGATAGCCCGGACTATTGGCGGTGGATGCGTTTGAATACCTATTGCCGGATAGGGAGAGACTGGTTGAGGGACACCTAACCTAGACTTCTCCAGCCGGATACAAACGACCCATCGACTTGCACCGCAGAAGTATTATACATTTATGTAAGTAACTCAAACACATCATATATTGTAGATAACAGTTTATTTGCTTTACCTAAAATAGCCGATGAATCTTTTTTACTGCGAAACTTTAGTATGTAGTGAGTTCGAAAAGGTTTTTGTATTTTTTTTTTCTTTGTTAACCGCCTTATTGTAGGTAAATATTTTAATACTTTCTAATTACTGTTCAATCACAAAACAAAAAAATTATTTAGTTCTTAAACTGATTACTATTCGTATACTATCTAAATTACGAAATTAGCTACAAACTACAACTACCTTTTATTAGCTACAATCCAAGCAATTATCGGAAATTGGTTGGTAGCTATAAATCATGGATAAAAAAATGCTAATTAATTCTAAAATAATCTTGTCTTACTTTCTTTGTCAATATGATATATCTTCAATTTGGGAGGCGGGAATGGGTACCGCCGCCCCGGGAACCATTTATTGGATAACCAACACCTCTGCCATAGGTCACCCCAAGTGGTTCGCTATGTTTGGTGACTTAGCAGGGGTGCTCGGGTTCATGGGGTTCATTGTCTAGGTCTTGGCGGCGGATGATCTAGACACACTGAACCCCAGATTCCTACCCAACCCCCATACCCGTTTCCTTCCCAGAACTTCCTCTCCTTCCTTTCCTTAAAAATACCCTCCATACAGCATCCCCAAATATGACATAGGCCCTGAGGGAAATTATTTTCCTCAGGGCCTCCTGTGTGGACCTAACGTAAAAAAAAAAAAAAATCTTCTTAATATATAAAACAAAGTCGGGTTAGTTACACCATTTATAACTCAAGAATGGCTGGACCGATTTTTATGATCTTTAATTTGTTGGATTTGTCTCCGTCCCGATTAACAGAATAACTATTAAAACATCGGAAAAATCACGGGAAAAATAATTATAAAGAGAATACATTTTTTTTATATATTTTGTATGGAAATTTTCAGTTCTTTTATTTTATTTTTTTACATTTCGAAAGGTCTCCGTTAAACACCGATTCTAGATGCGTTTCAGCTTTATTACAAATTATAATAAGCTGGCAAGCTTCAAAATATGATGGTTTTCCTCTTCCGTTGATCACAATTTGTTCAAACATTGAAACAGACTTAGAATCGACGTTTCGGGAACCTTTCAACTGTCAAAAAACAAAATGGCTCTGAATGGCCATTTGATAATGTGTCACATGTGAATTTCTGCGAAACAACTGATCCACTATGGATTTATTAAAGTTTTCATAATTAGAAATAATCGATTTTTTTAATGAATTATTTATTTATTTACCTTGTGGGCAATGCAACTTTTCAATAAATATTTTTTATAGAATCAGAAAAAAGCTTTGACTCAAAATACAAAATATTTATTACCTATACATTACAACGGTTCCACAACAACTCAACAAAACTAAAGTAACCTGTATAACCAATTTTTAATATTTTTTTTTTAACTTTTAATGCTTTTCAAAGGAGGTGATGAAGTTGCACGTTATTGAGTTGGCCAGCTACCACATACAACCATTAAAATATATATCATAGCACCATTAAAAATTACGTTTTATAATGTTAACTTTTTTACCAAATGTTATTAGGAACATAGAAATAATAATATTAAATCTTAGAAGGATTTATGCTTGCTATTCAAGATAGAGTAATTAATACCAAAAATTATAGGAAGCATATAATCAAAGATCCAAATCAAATTAATGATTTATGTAGAAAATGTATGGCTTTTCCGGAAACTATAGAACACATTATATCGGGATGTTCTATATTAGCGCCGTCTGAGTATACATTTAGGCACAATCAGGTTTTAAAAATAATTCACCAAAGTTTGGTAATTAAACATAACTTGATTGACTGTCATAATATAGTACCATATTATAAATACGAACCAAATTCATTTTTAGAAAATAATTTCTTTAAAATTTACTATTATAAAACTATACTAACAGACAGACCAATTGGTCATAATAGACCTGATATAGTTTTACATGACAAAATTAAAAAAATAACTTATATTATTGATGTAGCTATTCCAAATTCCTGTAATATTCAAAAATCTGTTTCTGAAAAAATAAGAAAGTATACAGATTTAGGAAATGAAATTAAAAGAATTTGGCATTCTCAGACTATAAAAATATTACCGTTTGTTATTTCGGCTACTGGCATTATACCTAGCTCTCTTATTAAAAATTTCGGCATATTAGATTTGTCAAAGAATTTGTACATAAAAATGCAAAAATCAGTCATTTTAAATACATGTAGAATTACGAAAGATTTTTTAAATATTTATATTGAGGGATCAGTAGGATTTATCGGTCAAATTAGGAATTCCACAGAGCCGAACCCTCTGATATGAAAATATCTGGAGACGGCGAATTATATTCCCATTTAATAGTTTGGTAGATTAACGTGTTGTTCTTGTATTGTTTTGTATTAATTATACTTATATAATACACTTGCATAACGTGGATTTACTAGATAATCATTTATATGGAAAAGTGTATGAAAGGGTTTAGTTTTTCCTATGGGAAAAACAAAACCCGTTCCTGAAAATCTGGTGAAAAATAATACTGTTAAGAGCGATTGACCAGCAGTTGAGAATAAAAGTTTAAAAATGCTTGCATCTGTACAAGGAGGTTCCAATGAGAAAGACAGATTATTCTCCGCATCAATTTTTTTAAATAGTAAGTAAGCAAAAATGCTCAAAATAGATAAAATATTAAATATCGTGTAATTCTTGTAAATATGTTTTGATCATAAGTATTTATGATTTTTCATAAAGTCTAAACAAAATAAGTGTGTAAAAAAAAATTGTAATATTTTAATTTGTAAGACCTTATAAATAGAAAATCTGAGGTATTTTTGTCATAAAACACATTCTCGGATGACGATGTATTGATTTACTTTATTGTATGATTATATGATTTGAAATTTGTGTTGTTTAATAGAATCTATCGTTTGAAAATTGAACAAATCTGCCAACGACCAACGGTATAACCTTAGTATATTAAAAATACACTTAGTTTTTCTAAATTTTTAAACTGTGCCTACCAGATAAAATAACAATCTTTCACAATCAATTTATGTTTTTTTGTAAAAAAGAGTCAATACGTCTAGAATTTGATTTTAAATGGACTAATTTCCGGTATTCTCTGGTAATATTTTTTTTAAATAATGTTGTATAAAAATTATGTTTGTACTTACAGCAAGCTATCAAGAACAGTTTTCCTGCCATTTTGAGTTATATTGGAGCAACTTTAATTAAGGAATACGGTAAACTTTATCTGGTATGCGTGGCTCCTCACAGGTGAATGCAGAATGTTATCCAAAATCGTGTTTGACTATAACATTATAACATTCTTAATAAGATTTTTATCCTTATGCTATGTGGACTATTATAATTTTATCAAACAGGCTCACATGTAAATACAAACACACACACTTATACACTAAATTTTCCACCAGGTAATTACTCGAATATCACAAATAAAACATTTTAAGAAACATTTCATAAACATTATTTTCATATATGAAAATAATCATGCTTATATCTATGTATTATTAGTTCATACTCTTCAACACATAACCTAACATAACTTCATATATTTATGTTGTAAATCTTATTGTAATTCTTCCATCTTGTTATCAGGTACCTTGTTTATGCTTTTCAACACTCTCAACCTACCTACTTATCTCGTACTCTGTAAATCTGAATATATTATTTCTTACCAGGTTAATTCGGTAAATCCGAATAGAATATATGCTACCAGATTACTTTTTCTACATAGTCACAAAAGAAAAAAATGTATGTTTGTATTTCTTCATAGCACAACTCAGTTTCAGAGAAAAGGGAAATTTCTTGTTTTTTGGTTTTTTGTTTTTCTTATGCAATTATGTACATTACTTAAGGAAAAATATGAACTAAACCTGTCAATTTGTCTGTCCTGGGACGGGAAACTTTCCTAGTTGGACAGGAAAAGCTTCCCAATATAATAAATAAATAAATAATACCCTCTACAAAATATACAATACATTTGTTAATTATTTTATCACTGAATTCCACTCTTTTCCTTCAATAAATATTATGTCGTAAAATAATAGTGTTTTTTTTTACATTAGCTCCACACAGCAAGCCCATAGGAAAATATTTTCTCTCGGGGCCTAAGTCATATTTGGGGATGCTGTGTGGATGGTCTTTTTCGGAAAAGGAAGGAGAGGATGTTCTTGGGAGGAAAATGGTATGAGAGATGGAAAGGAATCCGGGGGTTCAGGAATGATGGACATATGAATCCATTCTTATCAGGCACGGCAATGAGTCGAGAAAAATTTTGCTCGAGAGATCGAAAGGTCTCCCTCAGCCAGTCTCTTTGAATCCGTCCCGCCCGAAGTAAGTGGGCGAAATCATCCGCCGCCAAAATCCGGACAAACCTCACCCCATAAACCCGGGCACCCCTGCGAAGTCACCAAACGTAGTGAACCACTTGGAATTACCTATGTCAGAGGTGTTGGTAATCCAATTCATTGTTTCTGGGGCGGCGGTACTTATAACCGTCTCCCAAATTCAAAACTATGTAATATTATAAGTCAGTGAAAATATTGAATCAATAATAAATATTGTATTGTTGGATGTATCAAGGATCGATCAACAAGTTCGGTCCACATTCCTGAAACTGGTTTATAAAATGATTTAAAAAAAATATTATTTTACAAGGCTAAATATTATTATTTGGGTCAACCAAAAATAATTCAGAATTCGCTTGTTGACAGATAGCTACAATTTAATCATTGTAGAAAAAAAAAGATTTTTGCTAATACTGTAAAATATGGGATTCCAGAGGTGATTCTAACTTCTGACGATAGTTAATAGTTCATACATATTCGGGAGGTGATTCTAACTTCTGACGATAGTTCATACAAATTCGGGAGGTGATTCTAACTTCTGACGATAGTTAATAGTTCATACATATTCGGGAGGTGATTCTAACTTCTGACGATAGTTCATACACATTCGGGAGGTGATTCTAACTTCTGACGATAGTTCATACAAATTCGGGAGGTGATTCTAACTTCTGACGATAGTTAGTTCATACACATTCGGGAGGTGATTCTAACTTCTGACGATAGTTAATAGTTCATACATATTCGGGAGGTGATTCTAACTTCTGACGATAGTTAATAGTTCATACATATTCGGGAGGTGATTCTAACTTCTGACGATAGTTCATACAAATTCGGGAGGTGATTCTAACTTCTGACGATAGTTAATAGTTCATACATATTCGGGAGGTGATTCTAACTTCTGACGATAGTTCATACAAATTCGGGAGGTGATTCTAACTTCTGACGATAGTTAATAGTTCATACATATTCGGGAGGTGATTCTAACTTCTGACGATAGTTCATACAAATTCGGGAGGTGATTCTAACTTCTGACGATAGTTAATAGTTCATACATATTCGGGAGGTGATTCTAACTTCTGACGATAGTTCATACAAATTCGGGAGGTGATTCTAACTTCTGACGATAGTTAATAGTTCATACATATTCGGGAGGTGATTCTAACTTCTGACGATAGTTCATACACATTCGGGAGGTGATTCTAACTTCTGACGATAGTTCATACAAATTCGGGAGGTGATTCTAACTTCTGACGATAGTTAGTTCATACACATTCGGGAGGTGATTCTAACTTCTGACGATGGTTCATACAAATTCGGGAGGTGATTCTAACTTCTGACGATAGTTAATAGTTCATACATATTCGGGAGGTGATTCTAACTTCTGACGATAGTTCATACACATTCGGGAGGTGATTCTAACTTCTGACGATAGTTCAGACAAATTCGGGAGGTGATTCTAACTTCTGACGATAGTTCATAGTTCATACATATTCGGGAGGTGATTCTAACTTCTGACGATAGTTCATACAAATTCGGGAGGTGATTCTAACTTCTGACGATAGTTCATACAAATTCAGGATGTGATTCTAACTTCTGACGATAGTTCATACAAATTCTGGAGGTGATTCTAACTTCTGACGATAGTTCATACAAATTCGGGAGGTGATTCTAACTTCTGACGATAGTTCATACCAATTCGGGAGGTGATTCTAACTTCTGACAATAGTTCATGTAAATAAAAAATCAACACTACCGTCTATTGGAATCAGGTGAAAATATTAAAGTGTTTATAAGGAAAAATTATAACTCTCATGCGTAAAAAACACAGAGGATTTTTTTGCTTCTTGGTAGATACTATGTAGAATCACCCCCCCCCCCTTAGATAATCACCTCAGGACGCCCTAAATATTCTAATATTTGTGTTCTAGAAAAAATGAATGGCTATTTGTGTAAGTATCATTTTTTTAACACTTTAAAACATCAGCCTTACTTATAAAAAAATAATTCACGACAGTTGAAGGGTGTCATTGTTGGTCGTTGTAAAAAGACTGTACATACATTTTACCTTTTAATTGCTTACTAACCACTCGAACGCTTTTTGCCACATTATGGCACTATTTCCAAAACCTCGTTATTTGAATTAAACAACAGTTTTGACTTATGATATTTTACACGCCATTTATATATTTTTGTTCATAAATTCTGTTGTAATGACCAATTCATTACTATACAGGTTGTCCGGGGGCAAAGTGCATTCACTTCAGGAGGTGATTCTACATGATGGTAGGAGTAAAAAAGATTGACAACTTATTTCGAAATTCCAACTATTTTTTCCCATACAAAAAGATGTACCTATTAAAAATCCTTAGTGTAAGGTACAAACTTACTCCATAAATTTGCTGTGAGTCATTCGGGCACGACTGTGGCTGTTGGTTTTGATCACGTTGGACTAATTTTATCTTTTTATAAATAAGTACCTATAAAAGTTCAAATTTCGAAAAAGTTATTTATCTTTTTTACTTACACTATCACGTAGAATCACCTCCCGAAGTGAATGCACTTTACCCCCGGACAGCCTGTATAATTATACATCAACATAATGACTATTATATTATTTCTTCAAACTTCGCAAAATCACTTTGTGGCGTCATTTTGAATTAAATTAAAACAAATAACTTTGATTAAACCACTAATATAGTGGTTTAAACAAAGTTATTTGTTTTAATTTAACTATTATATTAATTTTTTTTTCTATGTATACCATAGACGTAAAGTTATACCATAGATGTATTGTGCGTAGGTATATTACATAAATTCAAATTGTAAAAATCAACGTTTAAATTATACAAAACTAATTTCTTCAGTTATTCTCTTTTTTAACTTTTTCTTGTTCAAAGCTTAATTTTTGAATTTTTTTATATTTAAGTTTTTATTCCAGCAGGACTGGGAGGTAGGTGCAATCCCAGTCTGCAATATTACATACAGAGTAAATTAAAATAATATCAAATTCAAAATTAAATAAAATCAAATTAAAATACAAATTAAAATACAAATTAAATTAAAATTTTGCAATTTTTAAACAGTACAGTATATTAAAGTACACAAATTTAAAGGGTAATGTTAGCTAGTTTCTAAAATGCCATTTGTTTTTACGAAACCTTAAAAAATGAGAAATATATTGGACATTTAGAATACCTTGGAATAATTTAGAAATTCGTTGAATTATATTAGTAAGAGGACGTTTTGCTTTTTTCTTGTAGAACGTTATTGTGTTCATAATAAAAACGTGATCCATCTATTAACGTTTTTGACAATAATCATATAAAACAGTGTTGAAGATTTGTTGCCAATCACATTTATGATTAATATTCGTTTTTTTGCTAAAACGACATGTATAAATCAAATGTAAAATAAGTAATATAACTTATTTTAATAATACTAACACAGGTTCATAAGTTCGAATGCAATTTAATTGTACTTAATTTATAATCCTCGATGCTCCAATTGAATACTGATTATACAAGTACATTATTACAGTTTTGGAGCAATTCATTATTGATATAGTGCTTAGAAAAACATGAGTGTTGCGCGACGAGAGTCAAACCCGTACCTCTCAGATCAAAATAAAACAAGTTAACCGGTTCACCATGAAGTTATTATATTTTTCTCATTTTTTTTACTCAGTTGAGGACGATAGGTACTGTAGAAAACGGTTTTACACTTTCTCAATCCTTTATATGTGTGATTTAAACTTGGGATTCCAGATCTGATAGGCGTACTCTAGAGAACTGCGTACATACGCAAAGTACAGCATTTTCATGGTATTTATTTACTATACATAAATAACAGAATAAAACAATGTGAATAATCATAAATAAATTTATTATAATCTCATATCGCGCATATTTTCCTATCAGTAATACACCTTTGAATCGGAAAACTACAAAATCATCTTTCCAATAAAGTAAATAATATAAATATTATCAAAATATGTGAAATATAACAAAATAAGTTATCACATTAAAGTCTTTTACAATATACTTGATGATGAAGTTTTGAGTATTTTCGCTTTTCCAGCAGGATCTAATTCCCGCTAACAGCGTCCAATGCGCAGAACTTGAACGGCTGAAATCATAATAATATAAACGCGTTAATATATTTTTTTTTGGTTTTTCTTAGCCATTAACTATAATATAAAAAAATACTAGATATTTTGTTTTGAGGAGTTTTATTCCACTTGTACTTTTGTTACTTAATTTTAGTAAGTTATTGGTAGGGTGTCGAAACCGGTAGTATATAACGATAAAGACTCTTTAAAACAGTATGCATGAATTAACATTGGTTTCACGTTTCTTCGCATAGTTTTAGGGGTTTAGTTTATAATTTTACACTTTAAGGGTTGCTTACCTATTCCACATCGTCCTGCACAGGTGAGTTGACTGGTGTTGGGATATGTCTGCCTGTTGGTACCGCAAACTGGGTTGTATTCCTGGGTTACCAGGCAAGTCCGCATGCAGACTGGGTCAGGAATAGGGGCTGGGGTGCTACTGAAAATACAAAAAAAATAATGTCAAATAGCTAATGACTGTAATGCTCAGAGGTGTGCAAAATTGGTACCCAAAACCATTCGAAATGCAAAGTGGAAATGGGTCAAAAAAATTTCCAAAATGCAAAATACCTGTTTTCAAAATGCATTTAAAATACAAGATGGTTTCTCAGATCAAACAATAAAAGGGTAAAAAAAAGTTAAATACTGGATAAACTAACAAAGAATAATTTTATTTTATTACGCATCAGACTTTTAGGTGCGGGATTACATTTTCCCCATAGGAAAAACTAAACCCTTTCACACACTATATTCCATATAAATGATCATCTAGTAAATCCACGCTATGCAAGTGTATTATATAAGTATAATTAATACAAAAAATACAAGAACAACATGTTAACCTTCCAGACTATTAAATGGGAAAATAATTCACCGACTCCAGATATTTTCATATCAGAGGGTTCGGATCGGTGGAATTCCTAATTTGACCGATAAATCCTACTGATCCCTCAATATAAATATTTAAAAAATCTTTCGTAATCCTACATGTATTTAAAATTAATGATTTTCGCATTTTTATATACAAGTTTATATTAAGGGGTCAGTAGGATTTATCGGTCCAGTTAGGAGTTCTACCGAGCCGAACCCTCTGATATGAAAATATCTGGAGTCAGTGAATTATTTTCCCATTTGGTCTCAGATGGGTTGACGTGTTGTTCTTGTGTTGTTTTGTATTTATTTTACTAAAATTGTACAATTGCATAGCGTATATTTACTAGATGATCATTTGTGGAAAAGTGTGTGGAAGGGTTTAGTTTTTCCTGTGAGGATGATTTTACCAGGACATAAAGTCGTAAAAAAAATACTAACACCTATTCTAGCATATATTGGTTTTTGTTAAATATTCCACAACTTCTGTACTTTTAATATACTTCTACAGATTTTAAATTTTTGTTTCAACTGAATTATGGGGGTATTCTAGTCTAGAGACACAAATTTTGGGTGTTTTTTCGAGCTCTGTAAAATAAAAACTAAGAATATTTAAAAAAAAAGAATTTTTTCACGATTTGTTTACTTATACTTTAATATTACGTAAAAAAAAAAAAAAATTGAAAACTCTTCGAGTAATTGGGTGTTAAACTGGGGGATCTAAAAAAACGGGTCGTCCTGGCGGACACGATTGCAAGCCTTCTCCAAAATGTCGTAATCCCTCCAACCTCGGAAAAAAAAAAAAAAATTTCACAAATTGGCAGCCGTTTGAAAAAAAAATTTTTTTTTTACACTTTCAAATTATTTTTAATTATTAAAAGTTATATTTTTTCTCTGATTCTGTTTGGAGCCATAAAGGGATGTGTGGAGAAGGTTTATATCAATTTTCAAATAAATCGGTTTCGTAGAACTTATTGTTTTTGAAAATATTGTTTTTTGATATATTGGGCTTAGCTTCTAAAAAATAGTATCGTTAATAATAACAGCCGATCCGTCCGTCCTCTTTGCCTATCGCTGCGGAGAAAGTGCGTGATGATTAGTTTGTTAGTTAGTAAAGTTATTCAAATCCTACGATACACTTCTTATGAGGCAAATACTTTTTTGAAAACCACTTGTGTCACAATTTTTAGTGGTTTTAATTAATAAAAGTCATGAATATGAAATTTCACCATTTCATAATTTTCACATTTAAAATTATTAGATATAATAAATATAGGCTTCTGTCAGTTAAAACTTATGTAATATTATCATAATAAACACAATAATACTTTGTTTTAATTCCTTTTTAATATTTCTTTTTCCGGGATATATATTATATTATTAGAAATATATATTATATAGTATAAAGAAATAATAAAGTGGAATAACAAAGTATTATTGTGTTTATTATAATTATATATTCTCACTAAGTGTTTGCTACATATGAAAATTTAATATTATCATATTGAACCTCTAATCAAATTAATTTCTACCTACCAAGCTACTTTAAGAACTTTAAGTGATTTATTTACGTATAAACATTTACCATCGTTGCTTTGGGAGGTTAACCAACCAATTTGAAAAGAACTTCATAAAGTAACATTAAACTCATTAATTTATTAATAACTTAACTCTTCGAATTAAAGAATTATTTCTACTTAACGTATTTTATAACCAATATAAATATTATTATTTTATGGTATTTATCCAAAAAATAATATGTATTTATAAAATTAAATTTAAAATGGAGTTCTTCAAATAAAGCCTGATAACAAACAATAATATCTTTGTATAGTTTTACATCCCACCTTCAATGTTTTGCTATTGATCATATCATACTTTTCCCTTATTATTATCACATTTATTGTTTAAATGTCACCTTACTAGAATTAACAGTATCCACTCGAGCGCTTTTTACCACATTATGGCACTATTTCCAAAACCTCGGATTGCTTTGTTGCCAAAATGTGGCAAATTAAAAAAAAAAAAAAATTATTATAACGACTATGTACATTCAAAATATAACAAAATAAATATTCTCTAGATTCTTTAAAATGTTTTAAGGTTAAAAATTTAATTATATTTTTTTATTAATCCTACAAATATGTGATAATAGATAAAAGCTAGGTGAATTCATTGGCTACATAGAACTATAATCAGTTTGTATGTCTTCATATTCAAATTCGGAGGTATGATTTTTTTTAATGTAGGCGGAAAAATTTCCTTTAGCAATCCGAGAAAAAAATATTTTAATTGATCTGTCGCTCCAGTGGTAACGGTTCGACAGTTATTATTGTTCCACCATTATTGTTCTTTTGTCAGCTATAATCGTTTTGATTTCCTCCTCTTTAAAAGTTTTCATTTAATTTATCCCCACCCAGCCAATGATATCAGTTTTTATTATTTTCTAGCAAAATTATTGATGTAATAATCTCACAAAATTTAAAATAAATATAATAGGTTGTACTTACTTAGTTCCACTGCCATTGCCTTGTTGCTGGTTATTGCTATTTGGGTTTTCTCCTTGTTGATTATTTCCATTCAAATTTCCTCCTTGTTGATTATTTCCATTCCAATTTCCTCCTTGTTGATTGTTTCCATTCCAATTTCCTCCTTGTTTGTTGTTTCCATTTAAGTTTCCTTGTTGCTGAATGCCACCTTGCTGATTGTTTCCAGGCCAATTTCCTTGTTGCTGGTTTCCCTGTTGATTGTTTCCATTCCAACCTCCCTGTTGATTACTTCCGGGCCGGTTGCCTCCTTGTTGCTGACTGTTTCCATTCCAATTATTTCCTCCTTGTGGTCGTCGTCTATTGTTGTTTCCTTGCCAATTTCCCCCTTGTTGATTGTTTCCTTGCCAATTTCCCCCTTGTTGATTGTTTCCTTGCCAATTTCCTCCTTGTTGATTATTTCCAGGCCAGTTGCCTCCTTGTTGCTGATTATTTCCATTCCAATTATTTCCTCCTTGTGGTCGTCGCCTGTTGTTGTTTCCTTGCCAATTACCTCCTTGTTGACTATTTCCGTCTAACTGATTGCCACCGGGTCTATTCTGTGAAGCGTATCTGTCTTCTATTTCGATTCCACTCGTTAAAATATCATCATCAGGGAAAATGACATTGGAGTCAGAATCTGATTGTCTCTTCTCTCTTACTACTGACTGAATTGATGATGAAAATTGGTAGGCCAAGAAAACTGAAAATCAAATAAACGAGTGATTAGAAAGTTCGATAATCAAGACGTATATGTACAGGGTATAACAGGACGTACCCGAGAGATTTTAACCAACGATTCCTGAGGTTATTTGGTGTAAGAAATGTACATGTCGTTTTGCTCTCCGATGATATTTTTTTTCTATTAAAAACAAAATAAATGTTTTTCAATCACACGTCGCCACTGGTAATTATGATTGGCGTAGTCGCGAGACAATTCACATGCACGTAGCGTATATACAGGAGAAAGGGAGCGAACGCGCGGTAAGGAGAGCAAGGGAGCGCGCTGCCAATCTGCGGGGGGTTGGCTGGCGGATAGGAGGGAGGGGTCAGCGGCGTTTAAACGCGATCACCGACGGGGTGTGGAAAAACATTAAAAAAATGTTTTTAATTGCAAAAAAATGTCACCGTACAGCAAAATGATAAACAGATGTTTTACTCCAAATAAGCTTCGAAATTTCTGGGTAAAATCTCTCCTTTACGTCCTGTTACAACCTGTATATATTACAGAATATATTAATGTATCATCAAAAGTTAAAACAGTTTGATAAATTTAAATACCTAAATAGATTATTAATGTGATATTGACATGGATGTTAAATTATCGTTAAGCATTGGTATTTATACAATCAAAACCAAAACGGTATTTGCATAGCTTAGGGATTTAACTTGTAAATGCAGATATTTATGTGGGTTGAACGTAAAACATTTAATTTCGTTGCAAATCTGCAAACTGAAATGATAAACATAAAGATATATTCACTCTGGTTGGATAGGCTTTGCGTTGTGATCTATGGAGTTATTTCAATAATTTGATTTAATTCACTCTTTGTCCAATTATATCAATTAAATAATGAAAGCAGTTTATCAAATAAATGTAGTATTTCAAAGACTATTGAAATTATTGGAAATTAAAACTAAGCTTGGAAAATCTTACTTTCGGCGTACGATATTAGTGTCTTGTGTGTATCAAATAAAACATATTTATCTCTGTAAGTACTTTTTTACACGAGAAAATGCGTATAATTAGGTAACTTTTTTGGAAGTAAATTTGTTGGTTCTTGTGAAACTCGCATTTTTTTCAACGTTTTTAAATGGGATACGAAGAAATCACTTTTTTTTCGCCTGGTGAAAATTTACCAAATAATTTAATCTACCAAGCGCTGTTCTGAAAATTAATACCTGCGGTAAACCGGAAAGTGCTTTTCTGAAAAATTTATAATTTGATATAACATATACCATATATATATAGTAATACCGCGACCAGGGCCTAATTCAATATACCACTACAGAGAATTCAAAACTTGGGAAATATGTATTCGCACATATATGCAATATGTCGCAGATACAATTCAAACATGAAATTATTAAATCATTCATGTCAGAATGTGAAATCAGACGTGTTTAATAAGAGTTACTGTTATTTAAAAGATTCCATAATATCTTGATGTAGCATATTTTTATAATCTAGGAGTTGTTGCACATATTTTTGTATTATTTCTATTTATCTATAATGTATGTTTTTCTGTATTGTAAACTTTTTGTTGTATTACTCATCTGTAAATTTCTAATATTAACTTACACTACATATTATTATTTTTATGCCATCTGCGATTTAAAACTGGTTTCAGTTTAATTTTTTTTTACTTTTCTCTTTTATTATAATATAATATTTCTTACTTACTTTTATACCTACCATTTTTATAATGTTCATTGCCATAGGTTTATATTTCTTATTTAAACATTGTATTACATATGTATCACTGTATTATATTATACTTATTATGTAAAAGCCCATCAGGGCGTTGAAAATTAATAATAAAAAAAATATATATATATAATGGCGGCCTCGGAAGTGGGGGATTAGTGGGGTCCAGTAATCCGAAGGTAGCGGTTTCAAAACCTGGAGTGTGCAACAATTTTTTTCTGTGATTAAATTGTGTTATTTCACAATTTAATAATTTAAAATTACATAGGTATTTACACATATAGGTATTTTCTGTACCATTCTGGTGTAAGACGACCATTCAGCATTTAAACGTTGCTTGAAATTATTTTAGTCGTGTTTGGTGGGAAGATCTGAATAGCCAGGTACTTCCTTACCTTCCTCTTCCTATCCCCTTCCCCTTCCCTCTGGATTCATTACTGGTTCCAGACGGGAGCAGTTGGGACTCATGAGTAGTATAGAAACATTTGCGGGTGTGCACCTAACAACTCATTAAAGTTTCACTACAATCGGATGATGGTAAAAGAAATAATTTCATAACGCTAGAGCTCAGTTATACTACGGAATCATTGCGGGCATGCACATGATAAATCACCAAAGTTTCATCGCAATCGGATGAATTCTTTAGGTACCGCATAAGGGATAAACAAAGATACATTTATTTTTATATATTAAGACTAGCGGACCCGCCCACGCGTTGCTGTGGCTAATGAAACACAAAAGCCATTTACTGGATGGTTACCAAACCTAGGTAACCAAGTTTGTGTCAATAAAATAACTCACACCGTTATCTGTCAGAAACTTATAAAACTTACAAATAATTTCAAATAATTGTCCCATAAAAAAACATATAATTCGCAATAATAAATATTGAGGCCGATAATCGAGATAAAACTATCCCATCTTTTCAGTTGAACCAAAAAACACACAGTAAGCCAACTTTAATCAAAATCGGTTAAGTAGTTTCGGAGTTTACCTCGAACGAACATTGTGACCCGAGATTTTTATATATAAAGATTATGGTGGGTATGAACAAAAACTATAAAACGCTTTTTAATTTTTTCGTTCTGAAATAAAAAAAATCGTAAAAATAACAATTTCCTTTTTGATGTTCAATACAGAGTTCCCAGGATTTGTACATTGAATAAATACATTTTAACATTTTTCCCCTTTAGCTTTGGGTACTTACAAATTCTTTTCAATATAATGACGAGAACTTGAAATGTACAATATTTTATTCATGCTTTAGGCTAAAGTTTGACTGCTGTGAATTTATTTAAGGCAAATTTGTTCAAGGGAAACATAAATATAAGATTTTAGAATAATAAACATTTCTAGGTAAATTGAGAAACCATTTTTAATGTAAAATAGAAATGAAGACTAATCAAATATTCAAATGAAATGGAAAAGTTGAGCCATCTATTTATGGAAAAACTTCTAATTCATTATTTCGTTTCGAATTAATCAAAATATAAACCAGAAAAAATACGATGTGGGCGAATTTTGTGATCCAAAAGTATCTGCATATCTCGATACAGGAATGCCCTTGTGAGATATGAAGCTTATAGTTTAATATTTTTTATTTTTTAATTATGTATTAACAAAGATAATATTACAATATAAACAAATACATTTTTGTACAATCCACCACACTATGCTGAGCCTGTTTAGAGGTGGCAGGAATTTAAACTAAAACCCGTCAGTGGTTGAGTGCGCATCGCGTTTGGGTCCCACCCAGTCGTTCCGGGTTCGATTCCTCAGCTGGCTAAGTCCTCCATCACAACATCTTTCACTTAATGTGGTGGTAGTAGGAGATTTTCAAATGTTTTTGGGTTATTTGTAACCCGGGAATGTTTGTCTTTCTTTTAAAAAAAATAAAAAAAATAAAAAATAAAATAAATTTTGCATACAAATTTAAATAGATAATTAGAATGAAAGAAATAAGATGACAGAAAGAAATAATTGTGAGAAAAAGACGAAAATACAGGCGTTCAGTGTGTTGTTATATCGCAGAAGTTATCTGTCCGCAGTCATGTCAATCCGATGTCAATCAGTGTATGCTAGGGTGGAGTGAAATTTTTTTTTTCACCTGACGGTAATGTAATAGTCAAAATTTGGTGCCTTTTAGGTTTAATTTAAGCCATGTAAAATATTATTCAATTTTGATTATGGTAACTGCCTCCGCATCGGCATTGAATTTATGAAAATAGTCGGTTTTACACACTAATTGGAAGTCATGTTTATGTACGATATTTTTTAATAAACATTCTAATTTTTATCAAGAAAATTTATTTGGTATAACATAGATTCGACAGAAAATAAAAAGAAGTTCGAATTTGTGTTTTATAATTTAAATAAAGAAAGAGAGGAAACGCGGGAGGTGATACTTAGCTTGCTTGCACTTGTCGCATCGTGCTCTTGTTCGTGGCTCAGATCAGTCGCACGCTCGTTTGTCGTTAAAAATACGTTCGATATTCTTTCGTGGCAACTATGCAAATAACTCCGAGTGTATTCAAATGTCCTCTATTTGGTGATGTTTGTGAGATGAAAGAGAACGTTCTACCTACTTACGAAGATGTAGAGAAATACTATAAGTGGACGAGACATCAACTGAAATTGCAATCAGAAACTGCAAAAGAACCAATTTTTGGCGAGATAGTAGATATAGTAATGTTGAGAATTGAAAATGTATGGCAAACTGCATCTATTCCTACAGTGACGCGAACAATGCTCGTTCAAACGTTGAAAGTATATAATCTAAAGTGCAAAAATCTACTCAAATCTATCAAGAGGCTCTCCCCGGACAAGTTAAATAGTTTTCAGCAAAGCAGTAAGATACTTTTTGATATTTCAGCATGCAAGCGCAAGCATTCGCTCAATATTTATGTCCTAAAGGATAAAAAGGTTCCTAACTCTAAAAATGAATTATGAACTAGAGAATCGCCGAAACACATCCTTAAACACTTCAACGTTAGCTGATTTAAATGTTAGTATTTCTTCAGCGACATCATTAGAGTCATAAAAATCAGAATGCTCCATGTTCAAAGGCGTTATTGAAATGAAAATAAAAAAAATTGACACTTAATTTTCCTACATTATCGAAGACGTGTGATAGGTATGGAGTGTCTGATAGAGCAGCAGCAGCAACAGCATCATCTGTTTTGTTCGACATTGGGTCTGATGTTGAGGTCATTGATCAGCACAAGTTATGAAGAGAGAGAAACCAGAGAAAAAATAATGGAAAATGCAACAATTACAGAGCTCTTGGTTTTATACTTTGACGGGAAAAAAGACAAAACTTTGAAAATTGTTAAAAAGGGCGGTAAATGCTACAGGACTAGGTTGTGGAGGAACATATCTCACTGATTCAAGAGCCGGGATCCATTTACATGGGATACGTGGTACCTGATGTTGGTACAGAAAAAGGAATAGAAACCGCGATAACAGGGTTATAAAGAAGTTTTCCAAATAGAATTATGGCAATTGGTTGTGATGGTATGAATGTTAATACTGAAAAGTATGTTATAATTAACTGCTTGAGAAAAGGCTACAAAAACCCCTCCAGTAAATAATTTGTTTGCTCCACATGAACGAACTGCCTTTGAAACAGCTGTTTCTTCATCTCAATGGGTGTACTTTGGGACCTAAATCTTATATTGCTCCGCTGGGAAAATCACTGGAAACCTGTGAAATGCTACAAGAAATGGCCAAAGATCTGAGTTCAAACCAACAGTACTTGTATAAAATTGCTATCTATCACATGCCCGTTGGATCACGCGTGCCAACCGAATACTACGTTTGTATGCATCAACTGAAGAACCATCTGAAAATTTGAAAATCTGTCTACTTTTGTGGTCAAAGTTTACGCACCGTCTTGGTTCTCAACCATCATGCAAAGATGGTATGCGTCATCTGTTCAATATTATTAAGGTCTCCAGAAACTCTAAAAAAATTATAGATCCTGTTATCCAAAGAAACGGCTACTTTGCGCACCCTGAAGGGATTCTTCTTGCGATGATAACAAATGATAAAAAACGTGTTAGAGAGCTGATACGAAATATTGATAGATTTTAATGCTTCTACATATATCGATTTAATAAATTGGCATGGAAACTTAACCGAACCATCGATTTTTAAAAACTTATCGGGCCAGGAAATTCAGAATATTGTGGAATCTGGTGGTGAAAGCGAACCATTGTTTATAATTTATAAGGCTTCTCTGCCATACTCAAGCTGTTGAAAGAGCTGTAAAGAATACAACAGAGGCTTCCATTTCTCAGTGCATAAGAAAGTCGCGATTAGGTGCAATAAATGTCAAGCTGGAATCGCGAAAAAATGCCTAAATTTGAAACTAAAAAGGATTTTAAACCTAAATAATGAATGCATAAGTTTGTTTCGGATTTCATTTTTTTTACAGCGATGCCTTAATAAATATCTTAATTATATATTGTTTATCATTTAACACCTACTTACCACTAAATTAATCACAATGTATCGCCTTATAAACATTAAACTTTTTTACCCTAATTTTCAATTTTTGGGGTCACTGCGGAGGCTGAAGATCTTAATCAAATGAAATGAAAAATCCCACGTATTTTTACTTTAACATAAGGCACAAATCCCCCCCTCTTAGAAATCTGAAACTTAAAAATTTTTTTTTTTCATACATCCGTGCTCCACACTAGTGTATGCCCTTGTTGACTATTCATGTGTGTCTGGTGGGTTTTAGTTTGGTCACGTGAATCTTATTATTTTTCGGTGTCTTGTTCTTTTTTATATTTTCTTTAGATTATTACTGTTATCTTCTTCTTGAATGATTGTTTTTATATTTTGAATGTATAAATTTGGTCTCAGTACAAATTCAAAATCAATGGCGATTTTCGATGTCAATCAGTGTAAGAGAGACAGATCACGTTGATTGGCCGTTTCGATTTTATATAATTATCAAAAGGTTCTATGTCAGTGGAGTAGTTGGTTTCCATTAAAATCTATTAATGGAACACATTTCTAGTTTAAGGTGAGTTTTATCTTCTATTCACTGGAATAAAAAATATTCATTGTTTTCTGGAAAGCCAAAAATATTCGGATAAGTTCCAGCCAAATCCTTTTCCATTAAACCCATGAATTAATTATTGAATCTCAATCAACATTGAATGTTGAATAAAATAATAATATTATACACCGAATACAAAGCCTACAAAAGAATTTCTCCGTAAACTAAACTAAAAACATGCAAATAATTTATTAAACAATATTTACCGGTTGCTTCTTATAATCATTACCTTTGGACATTAGCCATCACCTACACAAAATTTTCACTGTCATGCAGAAACGATGCACTAAATTGATAAATATTCTCTAATAATTTAAAAATAACTTTTATTACATCATAAAAACATTCTTATAATTAAATGGTTAAAAAATCTATTAAGGACAATACAGGTCATCGCTGCCAAATCGCGAAATCTTCTGTCTATTAAAACAACAAAGCATTGTTTATATCATCTGGCCATAAAATAATCTCACCCGAGGTAGCAAGAATCCAATAAACGTGTCTCGATTCGGTATTTGTGTATTTGGCGGCATAAACAATGCAAAGTTCAATATTTTTTTGCAAAAACCGGACGCAAAGCCGGACCTTGGAGTACGCCGGTGAAATCCGATATGCCGTAAGTCTCTAAAATTCGACGTAGGTATCTACGCTTTTTATAAAAACCGTCAACCTGTAATTCAAAAAGTCACGCGATTCTGATCTGGTGATAGATATCTAACTATGTGATTATTGGATGAAAAAATGTGATGACCAACGTACATACAGATAAAATGTCTAAAGACGGAGCGGAATAAGAATTTTTTAACTGATATCCTTATACAATAGTATTTACGGTAAGTTAAATAACATATCAACGAACAAATATTTTGATAATTTGCCGACAAATAATACAGTACAGTTATACGACGATATGTTAGACCTGCTGTTTTTCGGGAAACTTTCGCTAGAAATTGAATTTGTTAGCCTGCCTCGGCAGAAGCCAAAAGATAATTGATAAATTCAATCAAATTAGCTCTCTGTAGAGAAACAAATTCATCTGACTTATATTTAACCCGCCGAAGAGCGACCTTTTTGATTTTAAAAGTTGCATAACTTTTTTTCTGGCTTGTTAGATCGAAGCGGTTTTATGACTTTCTTAAAATCAAACCGGCTACATGTTGAAATACCACGAGGTCTATACAAACCTAACAACTCTATTTCTGGTAGTTGTTGTGTGTTCTCGTGATTAAACTTGGTTATTTTTTTAGAACATGTTATCGATATATCGGTTTTTGTAGTGTATACGATTGAAATGAGTTTAGTTAAGAGACGCTAGTTCGTAGTTGTGCTGGCCCAACAGCCCCTAATTCCATACACGGAAGAACGAGCCCCGAATCCAAATGTATGCGCGTATCAAACACACATAAATACCAAACCAAAGCATATTTTTTATTCTAATTACATTTTATATAGGGTCTGCACAGACCTTGTTGGACCTCTTATCGCCTTCCGATTGTCGCACATCGGAGCGTTAAAATAATAAGTACACATATTATTTCACTAACATTCTGCATGCATGCAAAACCGTAAACAGTGTGCTTCGCAGGTACAATTATAAATCTTCTGAAGAGAAAAAAACTAAATAAATTTAAATTTTCTGCAAGTGCGGTTATACCCCAAAGGTTATATTTTTATAAATCACAGAAAACGCCAATTTTTTACCAGTACGATACAAATTGCAAATAGTTGTTGGTGGAAATTTTAACAGAACCTGTGGAATATGTAGGTTTATTATGTGCGCAGCATGATTTTAATTAATTCCGTCACAATTAAAATGAGGATATGTGAAAGATTAATTGAATACGCATGTCCCATTAGTTCCTGTATTATTGCAATGTTTTATTTATAGCCCAGGGATATATTGGGAATTCAATGGATCCTATTGCCACGCCGTTGAAACGGGTTGAAATAATTTTTGCATTTATTTTTCAGATTCAGTTTATTTATTTCAACAAATTAAACATGGTGGGTAGGGATGGACTTAAAAAATGTGTCTACTTTATGATGGCTGTGATAGGCTAAAACCGGTAATGGTAAAAAATAAATTAAAGTGGATAAAATTTAAAAAATTGTTTCAATAAATCAAAATAAATTAATAAATAAAATTATCGAAGAAAGCAATCACTTTGTGGCTTGACATTATACCAAATAAAACAAATAACTTAGTTTTAAACCACTTTATATTTATTATTATATTTGTCGACCGGTTTCGATTGGACTCAATCTTCACCAGGACAGTTTATTTTATTGTCCTTGTGAAGATTGAGTCCAATCGAAACCGGTCGACAAATATAATAATAAATATAAAGTGGTTTAAAACTAAATTATTTGTTTTATTTGGTATAATAAATAAAAGTTAAGAATTATGGAAAAGGAATGAAGCAACAGATATTTGACGACCGTCCGTGGTTGAGTGGTAAGACACTTGACTCCCAATCGGAAAGTCGCGGGTTCGAACCCGGCGTGTGCAAATTAATTTTATTTGATTAATTTGTGTTATTTCACAATTAATTAATAAAAATAATACATACTATATTTGCGGCACGTTCCAGAGTGGAAGATACTCTCAGTATCGCCCTGGTGTAAGACCACCATTCAGAATTGAAACGTTGCTTAGTAATGGCTTTAGCCGTGTTTAGTGAATAGATCTGAATAGCCAAGTACTTTCCCACCTTCCTCTTCCCCATCTCCTTCCCTTCCCCACTTACCTTCAGCTTCACAACAAACCCCAATTGGGGATGCCATAGTCTCACTGGCTCCAGAAGGGAACAGTTGGGACTCTTGTGAGGTTTCTCTATAAAAAAATTTAAAAAAAAGCAAACTTTACATCGTTCCTTTTCTATAATTATAATTTGTGGTTCTTTCCCGGTTTCGTTACATGCATGTATACTGTATACGCAGCCTAAGGTGGTCAAAATTGAATTGGTCGATGTTCTTATCTTTTGTCAGAACCAGTTATTTGGGAGCCGAAAATATTTCGCATTTTATCATTAAAAAAAGAGAGGACTGAAATATTTTCGGGACATCTGATTTCGTCGGCCACCCCCCTCCTCTCTAATTTTTTCGTAGAACCGGTTGACAGTGCAGATTTTGGCATTGCCAATGCATATTTTAACAGAGGTAGTAGGTACACATTTTGGCATTGTTAGAGCATATTTTTGCAGTAATGGTGCATATTTTTGCATTGTTGGAGCTTATTTTAACAGTGACAGTGCTTACTTTATCATTGTTAGTACATATAAATCTTGCATTTTCTTAATTATGCCTTGTTTTTTTCCATATTGTATTATTTACTCTCACACATGATATTATATAATTGAAATATAATTGAACTAAAATTCCCTCACCAAACACAAGAGCCTTGTCTCTTTATGGTGAGGAAAAGCTATTCTTATCCACTTTTTTACCACTTTATGAAATGTAAAAATTATGTATTTATTGTAATAAAAACCTTTAAATATTAAATTAAAAATATATATATATACATTTATCCATTAATAGTGCACAATTTGTGATTGTTAATGCATATTTTTGCTTAGATAGTACATATTTTGGCATTGTTAGTGCATATTGTTAAAGCATATTTGGCAGAGATGTGCAAAAATTATATTATCTACTGGTGGATATGTTGTCATTCTTATTGCGTATTTCGGCATTAGTGCATATATGCATATTTATTTTGCCACTACGATATTTGTTGTCTATGTATCTAAGGATTGCATTGTTATGTCAATCTATCCTAGAGAATTAGGATCTCAAGTTATTGCAAATGTGTAAGAATCTTGGAAAGCCACAAGACGAATTTTGTTCACCAAGAATATTAAAAATAATTGCTCTTCGATCTAGGATTTGTGGTCATAATATTTTAGTATAATGGATAACTGTAGACCATTTATAAATGTTTGTGTTGTTAGTGGGCCAATTATAATAAAACTACCTAGTAAATAATATTTCATACTAAACAAATGAATTAAACGCGAAACCATAATTTCATACCAATAGGGAAATTGGTTATTGTTCCGAGTAAATAATTTAATTAATTACATTGTTGTGGTTGAACACAACTATCTAATTCACCAAACATTAGTTTATCATCTGGTAGGCACCACATCTCTGTATTGGCACACACGACGACCGTCCGTGGTCGAGTGGTAAGACACTTGACTCCCATTCGAAAGGTCGCGGGTTCGAACCCGGCGTGAGCAAATAAATTTTATTTGATTAATTTGTGTTATTTCACAATTAATTAATAAAAATAATATATGCTATATTTGCGGCACGTTCCAGAGTGGAAGATACTCTCAGAATCGCCCTGGTGTAAGACCACCATTCAGAATTGAAACGTTGCTTAATAAGGACAACTGCAGATCGCTAACGTACAAACGACAGTTGATATCGATTATATTAAGGACACTTAGTCATTGTGAACTGTCAGTTGTGCAGTTGTCCTAGGGAACGATGAGCAGTTACCGACAATCGGTCGGTAACTTCATATCGATGGACCATGCTAGCACACCAGAGAGGCCGTAGCACGCTCGCTCTATAACGATCGATAGGATAAAGCCAGTGACACACACAGCGTTAAAAGCGCTAGCGTTATTTGGCTTGGCTTATTTCAGCATATCCCTCGCCATAGATTAACATTGTAAATGTATGGCGAGCGATGTGGTGAAATAGGTCAAGCCAAATAACGCCGGCGCTTTTAACGCTGTGTTTGTCCCTGGCTTAACTATCGGTAACTTCTCATCGTTCCCTAGAATGACTACAAATCGCCAACGAATAAGTTACAGTTCACAATGACTCAGTGTCCTTAACATATTCGACAGCAACTGTTGTTTGTACGTTAGCGACGTGCAGTTGTCCTAGGGAACGATGAGAAGTTACCGATAGTTATCCTATCGATCGTTATAGAGCGAGCGTGCTAGGGCCTCTGCTCCAAGTATATATTATAGTGGAGGTCCGTAACGAATTTCACAGTGATGAATGCATATGGTGTGAGCATTTTGAAAAATTATACAATCTTTACAAAGTATCAAGAATGGTATAAAAAATCGGGGAAACCAGTGTAAATATGACTCGATCAAGTGAATCGAAGATTTGAGTAATCGTCGAGTCGGAATATCAGAGGAGCATGCGTGTTTTTTTTTTTATAGAGAAACCTTACAAGAGTCCCAACTGCTCCCTTCTGGAGCCAGTGAGACTATGGCATCCCCAATTGGAGTACGTTGTGAGGCTGAAGGTAAGTGGGGAAGGGAATGGTGATGGGGAAGAGGAAGGTGGGAAAGTACCTAATAATGCCATTATTAAATTTGGTTTTAAAAACTTATTTGCAAAATGCTGGGATTTACCCGCTACTGTCGGCTTCGCAGAAAATATTTAAAAGTCAGAATAAGACAGTATGATAACATAGCACATCAGAGGCCCTAGCACGCTTGCTCTATAACGATCGGTAACTTCTCATCGTTCCCTACGACAACTGCAGATCTCAAACGAATAGGTGACAGTTCACAATGACTAAGTGTCCTTAATATATTCGATATCAACTGTTGTTTGTACGTTTGAGATCTGCAGTTGTCCTAGGGAACGATAAGAAGTTACCGACAATCGGTCGGTAACTTCATATCGAGCGACCGTGCTAGGGCCTCAGGTCTCGCATGGACAATAAATTGATAAAGACCTATATCAATACGATATTGACTTAATTCGTCATCTATGGTCAGTCAGGAGACGAAAATTTCATTTACATTTTTTAATCCAAATAATGTCCGGAATCACTGGTCAAAGTAATTCAAGTATGAGATGTTTAGAGATTAGAGTCTCTCTCTGGTTTCAATCCTGGGATTGGTTTGCAGCAATTTCCTTTAGTTTCTTCTTCCATTCTTCCCTATCTTGTGCTGCTCTTTTGAATTCTGCATATGATGAGCAGCGCATGTCCACCAGCAGGTCCTCCAGGTACTCTCGGCGTGGGCGTCCCCTGGAGTTTGTCCCCTCGGTCATACCCTCCATTATGGCATGCAAGAGGCCTTCTTGTCGTATTATATGGCCGATCCATCTTGCACGCCTTTCGGACAAGGTCTTGAGCAGGTGCCTTCCTCCTTCGATTCTTTGGAGAACCTCCTTATTTGTAATGTGGTCTCTCCAGGAAATTCCTAATAGTCTTCTATAGGACCACATCTCAAAAGCCTCTAGTCTCCGTTTATCTCTTTCGGATAGGCACCATGTTTCGCAGCCGTACGTCAAGATACTCCATACATAGGTCTTGATGAGGAGTATTCTCAGTTTTAGGTCTATATTATTCGATTCTATTATTTTCGACCTTTTATTGAATGCAAGCCTAGCCTGGTGTATACGGCTGTCGACCTCGCTCTTAGACCGACCGTCCCATGTTATTTTGCTCCCGAGGTAGACAAACTTCTTGGTGTTCTTTAGTGGAACTCCTGACATCTCTACTCTCATCTGATGTTGCGTTCGGCCTACAGTCAGCAGTTTTGTTTTGTCTTTATTTATCTTCATGTTGTAGTTGTTTTGAAGAATGCTTTGCATGATTGTTAAGGCCTCTTGCAGTTCTTCTTCGCTTTCAGCAAGCATAGCAATATCGTCAGCAAACCTTATCATATCCATTTATGATTAGAGTACAGAACCCAATTTATTGAATTTCTGTACGAACCGTCATTTGGTAAGTATTTAGATGTGAAATTCATTAAATAATATCAGGTTTTTACTGCAAATACCTAGTTAGTTTATCATTTTCGTTGTGTCATCCGTAAGAACTTTAATCCTAGATTAGTCGTGGTAAGATCATCTCGTGCTGATCTGCAAAAACCTATCTTACAAAATTAACTAAACAAAGCGATATTCAAATTCACTCCTACTGTTCGTTGCCAAGTATTCCACCACACAAAGAGAAAATGTGTAAAAATTGAGGCTTACTGGAAGCTTGCCAAATGAATTGTTTAACAAAATATCGTCTTGCATAGTTCGAGTTTTCATGGCCAAAAGAATTATCTAGCATTATTTTTGGGGTATTATGCCGTATTGCTTTTGGAAAGCATTATGGTGTCCATGTTCTCCATATCCATCTCAGTATCCAACATCACATCTGCTCTAATAATGGACGCATTCAACTAAAATGTTTAATTGAGATTTTAACCCTAATGTATAAAGAATATGTACAAGGACAAAGTCAAAATCGCTTGCGCTAATATCATTCCAGACGCTGCTTTTAATGTGAGTATTGTAGCTTCTCGGAATTCTTTGTAATTAATTTTCTATGGTACACGGCCATCATGTGGGCAAATGTCATCCGACAGTCAAGCGGTTAACGCTGTCTGACACCTTGGTTAAAGAAAGACAAGGCATAATAAGCCAAAAATATATCACGAAAACAACGCTCAATTTTACCAGAAATTGATCATAATTTAAGGTTAAATACACTTTACGTGGAAAACCTAAAATCATGACCGGTCAGTAGTTGAGTGGGCATAGCGTTTGGGTCCCACCCAGGCGTTCCGTGTTCGATTCCTCGGCTGGCTAAGTCCTCCATCACAACACAAGCAACATCTTCCGCTTAGTGTGGTGGTAGTAGGAGATTTTCAAGTGTTGTTGGGTTAATCGTAACCCGGGAATGTTTGTCTTTCTTTTTAAAGAAAAAAAAAAAAAAATGACATGTTCTAAAGAGGTTAAGGGTGCAATAATGATTTTTCTAAAAAGACTCTTAATTATAATAAAAATGTGTTATATACACAATATACACATGACATTATATATTCAGAAGTGAAAACAAATTGTTTGTCTAATTTAAAAACAATTCTATAATAATAACATCATACTTAAGCCGCGGCATTCCGCACTTCTACCGATTTATAACATATTTCTTTTGAAAAATTTCAGTTTTTAGGTTCAGAGATATATGATATTTTTTAATATAACATCTTTACACTGTCCAGTCGAATATTGATATCGAGTGAATTTCATATTATATGAAATTCACTCGATATATGCTCCGAAAATTATTAAAAACACATATGCTCTCTAATTTAACATCTTTATATTTTAATTCATTCCTTGTCTTCTTTGCGGACGTTATGTAGAGGGTCTATTTAAGGAAAATAATAAAGGGAAGTTAAAAGAAGAAAAAAATATATAAGTTGTGGGAAGGATTCTGGGTGTAAGTGTGTCCAGGATGGACGGACGTATGAATCCATTTCACCCACTGCCGTGCAAAGGCAATGGGTTTAAAGAGTCCTGCTGGAAAGGATAAAGGGTTTCCCTCAAACGGCCTCTCCCAGTAGTTTTCCCTCAACCGGCCTCTCCCGGTGGTTGGTGAATGGCCTCTCCTGGTGATTGGCAAACGCATATGCCACCAAGACAAACCGCGTGAACCCGAGCACCCCTGCTATGTCCCAAAGCGTAGCCAACCACTTTAGGTTATCTAAGGCAGGGGTGTTGGTTATCCAATAATTACTTTCCAAGTTATAACCGTATTAACATTCTAGTAACTATATAAAAGACGATACAGATTTTTCCGAAACGTCATAACTAGGAGGCGGCTAAGCGGTGGCAAAACGAAGAATTCTAAGTCACGAATCCGCAAAAACATCATTCGGAGATATTGAAATTTGAATTTTTGAAATGATATGTTTTTGTAATAACGAATCAATTCTAAACTTCAAACCTCAATATCTCCGAATGATGTTTTTGCGAATTTTCAACTTGGAATTCTTCGTTTTGCCACCGCTTAGCCGCCTACTAGTCATAACATTTTTTTTTTTTTTTGCAAATTATGGAAGTGATTATGAAACTTACATATTAATTCAAATCAGTGGAGAGATTTTTGGCTTATTTATGCACCATCTTAAATGTCTAGGATAGCTTTTCGGCTTAATAAAGTAAAATTTTTTTTTTTAAAAGAAAGACAACGGAAACATTCCCGGGTTACGAATAACCCAACAACATTTGAAAATCGCCTACTACCACTACACTAAGCGGAAGATATTGCTTGTGTTGTGATGGAGGACTTAGCCAGCTGAGGGATCGAACACGGAACGCCTGGGTGGGAGCCAAACGCGATGCCCACACAACCACTGACCGGTCTAATTGTCTCTTGATTCGGAAAAAAAAAAATTGTTATTTTGGTCTTAAAACGAAGCTATTGAAATGCTTTATCTATTATTATCATAGAAGTTGCAAATCCGAAATTCGTAGATTATTTTAGAACGATTATAAAAATAATTAATTAAATATTTTTTTCGCGCAAATTTATGATCAGCTGTTTACGGTTAAAATTAAGTCTCCTTTTCAAATATATGTACCTTTCAATATCAAGTATATCACAAACAACATACAGAAATCGAAAATATTCTATGTTAACTAGAATAAGTACTTCTGACGGCAGATTCAAAGTATCAAATACGCAGGAACCGCAAGGGTTGTATACTTTACGATTTTTTTATATTTTTTTTTTACATCCTAAAAATACGAAATAAACAGTATAATAGAGGTTTATTCATTGGCTATATAGCACTTTAATAAATGTTTATGTCTTACTGTCAAAACTCGATGATATGATTTTATTTTGTTGGCGAAAAATTTAAAAATGATGTTTGGAAATCTCGAGCAATCGAGGCAAATTTATTTATTTTGCGTGGTCGCTCTGGTGGTTGTAGCAAACAAGTGAAAGATTAATAATATTTGAGTCCTTGCTCGGTATAATTTTGTATCCAACAAAACTATCAATGTTGAGTTATTTATGGAATAATGTTGGGCATATTAAAATGCATCTTTTAATGTAACTTTTTTAGACCTGTTGCACCATTTTAATGTTTGGTTTGTGGAAGAACGTTGTATATGGAAATCACGTAGCATGGTTTAATTGGGAATGGGAAATGGAGAAAACGAACGTCTTATGGCTTCAACTAGAAAGACTTCAAAGCCAAGAAGCGGATTAATGCAGAAAAGTTGAATTTGTCCAGAAAAGGTATGGCTGGTTTTTTGCCGTTGAAACAGTTTTGTGGAATAATGTTGTAAGTTGATCTCAAGACAATATCTCGAATATAAATGGTTTCATTTATTTATATCATTTTTTGCTTTTTCAGCTCAAATACTGTTGCTTTCTGCAAAATGCGAAAAGTAAAAAAAAAAATATTTTGTGGAATAATGTTGTGTGTCATATTTTTATTAAGAATATTTTTCCACTAACTCAGCACAAATTCTTGTAATACGTTTCCACCACTTTTTTTAAAAGGTCTTAAGAATTATATACATATTTATTTTAATTTAAAATGTTTTGAAACGTAACTGGTTTTGTTTTTTTTCCATTTTTCTCGGAACAAGAATTTGTTGAATACAACATTATTCTAGGCAAGGCCTCATTTATAAATATATTCCACCAATCTTTAACACACTATACGCAGTTAGCAATTATTTACTGACGAATAATATTATTATTTTTATTTACACACGTGGATCAAAACAAACAGTAAACGAAAATTCTTGCTTAAACAGAATATGTAATAACACATTACAATAACATGATATACAAAAATCGACATTTTTAATTGCGAGCTAAATAACTACATTTAAAACGTAACTACATTTACTCGAATTTCATGAGTAACTTTTCTGTTGTTGTTTATATAATTGAATTATGAATTTAATTTGTTTCATTAACATTCTTCTTCTTATAGGTAATATTTCATTTTTTCTGTTCGTTTTATATAATTTATTTTCTGTTAATTCTGTTAATTTATTAACTCAAGGAGGATATCCATAATTGTTTGTACTTTTTAATATAATGTTAAAATCTATTTCTGAATTGATTCTGTTCAACAATATTGTGAAGTACATCATGGTTACATTATTTTTTCTAAATGAAATTTTTTATTTTTTTAAAAAGAAAGACCAACATTCCCGGGTTACGAATAACCCAACAACATTTGAAAATCTCCTACTACCACCACACTGAGCGGAAGAGTTGCTTGTGTTGTGACGGAGGACTTAGCCAGCCGAGAAATCGAACACGGAAGGCCTGGGTGGGACCCAAACGCGATGCCCACTCAACAACTGACCGGTATTGGTAGAACCTTCCACCTTCCATCCTAGACAATGGCTGTACGAAATCATGAATAGCGATAAATAAATTTTAATGCTGTTTCACGCTTGAGCCATGCTCTTAGCATAATTTAAAGAAACAACAGGTACTTAACTATTAATTTACAAGATTATAAAACGCGTATAGTATCAGTATTACAATTATATTTTTTAAATTTTAATTGACTTTTTTGTTTACAGTAACTCCATACAGGAAGCTCTGAAGAAAATAATTTCTCTCAAGGCCTATGTTATTTTTGAAGATTCTGTGTGGAGGGTTTTTTGAGGAGAAGATGGAGTGAACATAGGGAAAGAGATGGGGAATAGGAAGATATTATATAAAGTACCTGGTTATTCAGATCTGGTTACCAAACACGACTAAAGATATTTCGAGCAAAGTTTATATTCTGAATGGTTGTTTTACATCAGGGTGGATACTGAGAGTATCTTCACCTCTGATTCGTACCGAAATCATACCTTATATTATTTTAAATGAATTAATTATGAAAACACAAATCAATAAAATAAATTGCATGTGTGCATGCCAGGATTTGAACCCGCGACTACCATAGTCATATGATAGTCGATAGCCTCGCCCCTCAACCACGGAGGCCGTCTACGTTTGAGTTATGGTACGTTTACACACATCTTAATTGTACGCAAATAAACCTGCCTAAATACTTCCTGTACCTAAGAACAGCGCCCTGTCGATCTAAAGTTCGGTTTAATAACTAAGGTCCGGGGCATACGTCATTCCTATGTCTACCTACGTTAAATTGTCGTGAAAACAAGCGTATGTGCCCAAGCGATTAAATAATCTTGTGTTACGACAGTAGTGACTCGAAGTGTTAGCCGTGATAATAGAAAATGCCTTTGATGATAATTCGTATAGGAATTCTTTAAAATTAAATGCAGACGTCCCGTCACGACTTTGCGTAATTGTTAGCAATTATTGATGTTTACTTTCCACGATTCTCAACATCACTTATTAGCGGTCACTTATGCAATGCCAATTTCTTAAAAAGTTACACAACCTCCGGGATTTCTGGAACAAGCCAGTAATGCAGATCTGACATAATAATATATAGTTACTACCCGGGTCTTTCCGAGACCCATGCACGTGTTGTAACGAAACGCAATGTGCACGTGCTAAATAACATGTACCTTGATGACAGATTTTATTGATCTTTTATATAATGACTTCATCAATCAGACGTCTTAAACTGGTTTCGGTATTGACTGTTCAACCTTAGTTGGACAAGGTTCTAACTGCCATGTTTTCGAAAATGATCTTTGAATGGAAAGCCATTTTTTTTGCTCATTTCCATAACCAAAAGAGTGTTAATATTTCATTAGGTACTTGTGTGACGAAGTTCTAACATCAAGTTTTTAAAGCTTACATTTATTTTAAAAGGTTCTAACGTCACTTTGAATTTTTAGAAATTGCCATTTTGTTTGTATCTAGCGCAGTGTTCGTCACTTTAGTTGGATAGGATTCTAACATCGCCTTACCCTGTTTTGAGGGTCAAAGTTTGCAAAGGCGAATTGTCATAATATATTCAACAATTTCTGATTTTATGGTTCAATCTTGTATAAGGTATTTTATTTTTACACATTTAAAGGGACATATTTGATAAGAACATGTCACTATCTTGGAATGGCATTAGGGAAATGTAGTTAGAACCTTATGCAATGAAATATTAAGCTGTAGCTGGATGCAAATAGTTGCATCTGCACGCTTAGGTATGTTGTGCAAGAAGACGCTAGAAAATAAACTACAAGGTCTTGGCGGCGGATGATCTAGACACACTGAACCTCAGATTCCTACCCAACCCTCATACCGTTTTTCCTTCCCAGAACTTACTATCCTTCCTTTCCTTAAAAACACCCTCCACACAGCATCCCCAAAGATGACATAGGCCCCGAGGGAAATTATTTTCCTCGGGTCCTCCTGTGTGGACCTAATGTAAAAAAAAAAGAAACAAGATTTATAATGTCTTTGAACGCTGAAAATGCCATCACTATAATAGAAAAAAACTATAATGCAAGCATCTTGAATAAAACGTAATTAAGATTGGTTTTATTTTAATTTTTGAAAAGGTTAAATTAAAAAACACCAAATTCTTCCAAGAAAATGCAATATTTTGTTGGCAAATGTGGACTTACGACTTATTTTAGTAAATCACAAAGATTTTGAGACTTTCTCTGAGGACTTGGTTGCTTTCCAGAATTTGAACAAATATCTCAAACTTTAAACATAAAATTCAAGTTCTATTGTTATGTCATCATTTTTGCCGGTTGTTTACAGTAATTCGACAGTAACTAAACAAAAATCGGAGTTTTAAAGAAATTGAATAATTCACGACATTTCACAGAGTTTGAATAATTCACGACATTTCAAAGTTAAAATTAAAGCTCTGTGAAAGTCTATTCAAGTTCTGTTATAATTTAATAAATGGCCGGTTGATTATGTACTTGGATAGTTTCACAGAACTTACATGTCTTCTTTGAAATTCGATGATTTGTTTTACAGAATTTGAACAATTTCTCACATTTCAAAATTAAAACTGAAACTGTGAAAGTCCTATTCAAGTTCTGTTATTATTTCAGTTATGTGAAACAACAGGACGTTCATGATATAATAACAGAATTTAAAGATAACCTTTACAGCACTTGATAATTTACCATGAAATTTGTGGAATTGTTCAAATTCTGGGAAACAAATTGTACTGGTCATAAAATGATCACACCAACACAACACGCATAACGGCACTTTTATCAATAGTTACTTATAAAATAACTGAGTAATATTACTTATAAGATCTAATAAAAGAAACACAAAACTCACGGCATGTCAAAAGCACGAATCTTTCTGCCATGATGACAACGATGATCACTTTACTATGCTAAATAACTTGTGTACTTAACACGCACTAGAAAATTTAAGTGACCAGTTATACCTGTTAGTTCACTGTTTAACATTGACACTGAACAAATTACTTTAGTTTATAGTTGTTTATGAAACGGAACACGCGCTCTCTGGTCACTGTATGTTGAATACACATCTCGGAGGCTGTATATGAAGGCTTTATATCGCGGTTTTTACTGGCAGGGTTTCCCCCAAGTGATTGACACATCGGCGATGCTGCCTGTGTACTTGATTGTTGATTGTAAAAGTCTTAGGCCGTCTATTTAAGTGGTGATGTGTTCAATAGTATTCTATACAATGCATATAATATTTAGTTGAACAGTGCCGATCAGAATAAGAGAACCTCAATAAAAGATATCTGTGAAATTTGTATTTTAACGCACAAACTTTTATCTAACCCATTTTCATTTTTATTTTAACTATCTGTATTAATTAGTGAGTAAAGGCGTCCATTTACAATATCGTTGTTGCATACAGAATATGAACCATGTGAGACTGAGTACATTCTGAGAAAAATCATAAAAACTGTTTAAAGAAATAACGAAACGGAAAATAACAATTCTATTTATGGACGAATTATGAAAAATATTTATTTTATGACATTAATGATTTTATGTCAGAAAATTGAATTTGAACGCGTTTTTTTCACATGCTTCAAATTATCTGCACAGTTTTTCTCACATGGTCCATATTCTATAAACAGTTTTCGTCATAATTTTAAATACATATTAAGTCAAAATGTTTAATTTAAATTCATTCATATTTGTCAGCTAGGCATCACAAAATGATTTTAATATTATGTACATACCAAGGCAATTAAATTGTGTAACGGTATGCAGAGGATATGATTTTTATTTTTTTCATTATGTACTATTTTGATTGTCCTCAAATGGTTTATTTTCTATCACCTTAAATATTTGATACTATAACATGGCTCATATTGTAGAAGATGGAGAGAAAAAAGAAAAATAACTGTATATATATAACTCATTTTCGTAAAAATCGTCACATTGTTCATATTAAATATGCAACGACGATATTTTATATTACAGGCACTCTTGGCTCCCTGAATCACTTGACCAAATCCGTGGTCGTGGAGAAAGGTCCTTACTACGAATCCGGAGGTCGTGGGTTAATAATTAATTTATATTATTTCAAATTTAATTCATATAAATTAATACATACTGCACTTGCGGCACGTTCCAGAGTGGTAGATAGTGTCATTATCGTCCTGATGAAAGAACACCATTCAGAATAGAAATGTTGCTAGAAATGCTTTTAGCTGTGTCCGAATATCAGATTATTTCCCACCATCATCTTCCCTACCTTCTTCTCTTCCCACTCACAACATACTCCAATTGGGGTTGCCATAGTCTCAGCAATTTTGATAAATAGGGAACAATTGGGACTCTTTTTGGGTATAAGTAATCGCAATAGTCGATGTCATAGCCATTATTTCTGTAGTCTTCCTGGTAGACTTCTGATCCGCTCTCTAAATGTATTAATGTAATACCTCTGTACTTTAAAGGCTAATTAAACCACGGAAGTCCACTCTTTGGTGCTTTTGAGAAAAATATGCAGAATTTGTTTTGTATTTCATTACTTTAGTGGAAGAAACACTGAAGTCCATTAAAAATAAAATAACTGATTCAACTAATTAGAAAAACCACTGGAGTCACAATTACAAAAATCGCTTCCTGAACAAAAGTCCAAAACTTCCTTTTCCGTTAATCTGCAGGTTTTTTATTTGAAGTACCTACATGATATACAAAATAACACACCACTAATAAATAATTTAAAAAAAATTGTTGTTGTTTTCGATTTATTTTTGTTCTAGAATTTCTAGGAAAAACCAAATTCATACCATTGTGGTTATTACCAGTTCTAATGAAAAAAAAACAAGTATAGGCGCTTAGTAGCTATTTAAATGAAATAATTTGTCTAATGGTGTAGTCTTAATTATTTTGATCAATACTGTACAATAAATCGGCACGTAGTCCAGTGAAGTTAAGGCCTTGATACATAATACACGTTTGTCACATTAGTCATCTTGCAAAAATATTGTACCTTTTGTAACAAATGATATTATTTGATAGATTATATCGTATATAATTATTTTAGCAATTTGTTTACATACAAGTTCTAACGATCGACGCAACGGTGAAATTTATTCACAATTTCCGGGTTAAATAAAATACATTATATATTTCTTATTTTTGAAGATGACGTAAAAAATACTACTTCATAAACTAGATAAAAATTATTTTTCTGATGTTTATTTTTGAAATTACTAATAATGATATTTCTAAATAATAACATTTTAATATCAAATATGAAAATGTAAACAAATAAAACCAACCTTAACATTTTATCCAAAATGTCCATTACTTTGAAAATTTTTTTTTTTTTGTAAAAATATCGCACTAGAGTCCCTACTGATCCCGTTTGAAATTCACGTGTCACCGTGTTGCAGAAAAAAAGATTAGATCTCTCGTCAGATGCTCGAATGAAATATGATGTTTGTAGCTAGAATGTCCTTCCGAGGCTTGGAAAATTGTATTAATACAAGAAACTACACGCGAAGGAAAGGTAACTTCTGGTTTGAACCTTAAGATTTCAAAACCCTTCAACAAACTTGCTAAAACGTGCAGTTCTTGGGCGGAATTTTTGACCATAGGTGAGGATGCTGTATCTTTTCTACTGATGTTTGAATGGAAGGTCATAGAACTATCAGCTTCAGTGATTCGTTTAGCATAAGGTGCAAAGCCGGAAACACGCTAAACGTGGTTGACAGTGCAGCAAAAGACCCGCGGAAATTACGGCTATTTCGTGTGCTCAATAACTTCTTATTTGTGGTTATAGCCTTAAAATAATTGGAAGGACTGGATAGGGTGAAATCATTATTTAATTTTTAATATTAAATGTAAAAATAAGTTTTTGGGTTAAAATAAGACTTTCCTTGGTATACAGCTCATTGTTTGTTATTGAATAATTTCTAGATAATCATTGACAATTATGATTATATAAGTGTTGCAAACAAAATAATTTGTTTTCATTTAATTTCCAGTTTATTCAAGTTTACTTCATTGCCCAAATACAACATTGTAGATCAGTAATCTAAATGTGGAGCAATTATTTATATAAAAATTAACTCTGAAGTGTGTTTGTTTAGATATTTATCAGACTTCTAAAAAATTTACTTTTTTTATTCTTTCTTTAGCTCATTTTCAAAATTTTCTGTAAAAGTTAGGTTTTAATCTAAAATTACACCTAGGTATTCAAATTTATCAACTTTTAATTCTTTTCATCATTAATTGTGAAATTTAACCCTACTTTACGCATTTTATTGCCAATTTCCAAATCACTATTTAAAAATAAGTATATGGGTTAAAATAAGACTTTCCTTAGTATGCAACTCATTGTTAGATGTTAATTATGATTAAGTAAGTGTTGTTGTGATTGTGATTGACAATGAAGTGATTTGTTTTTATTTAATTTCCAGTTTATTCAAGTTCACTTCATTGCCATGCTGTTAAAGTGACCTCTGTCAAATTTGTCGTCAATTGTTTGGTAGTGTGCGAAAGGTTATAGCGTTGAATAAAGTATGCAAATTATCAAATTTTAAATTTTATCAAAAAAGACATGTTTGTCTCGCGTGGAGGCGACGTGAACTGGCCACCTAGATCAGTGGTTCCCAAACTCTTTTGGCCCATGGACCACTTTTCATAGTCAAAATTTGCCAATGGACGCCGGGGAAGGGAATAAGTGATCCCGCCAAAATTCTGACTTAGCAATAAACCCACTTTGGGAACCACTGGCCTACATTGATAGGTATAGCCAAGACATAATTTGTGTTCTTTACTATCGAAACCAGATAAATTGTGGACCCCCATTTTGTTTTCATGCCAGCGTAGACCCCCATCGAGTCTCCCGTGGACCCCTGGGGTCCACCTGGACCACTTTAGGAATTACTGACCTAAATATTCCAATTTAACGCCTTTAAACTTCTCATTTGGGGTTACCATAATTTCCAGGTCTATGCGAATAAACCACAAACAATTAACGCCCTCAAAATCAACCTAACAAATGTCATCCAGCAAATTCAGCCAGAAAAAGTCATTGAAAATTGGACCTTCCGAATACGTACTGCCAAGCAAAACCGCGGCGGACATTTGAAAGACATTATATTTCACACATAATGCCATAAAACATACTTTGAAATAACTTCACAATTGAGTGGAAATCTCACACACAACTTGTTTTATTTACCATTGAAGAAGATGATAATTATAATAATCCTTTTTTTTAAATATAAAAATGAACCAGACACAGAAAAATAATAAAAGATAATGGTCGCAACTGGTACTCGAACCCAGAACCTTACGTATTACTGGGACATACACCTCTACCAATTGGGCCACTGCGATCTATTATGAGACTGTTATAATTGTTAATTTCATATTTCAAATTTCAGAATTAACAATATTATATTCGACTAATGTTTTTTTTTCCATATTATTGGCAGCTACCTTTATTATTGGAAACAAGTTTTCAAAGAATGTATTTGATACCTAGATAGTGTCTCGGATAAATATATATAGATCGCAGTGGCCCAATTGGTAGAGATGTATGTTTCGGTTAGACGTAAGGTTCTGGGTTCGAATCCCAGTTGCGACCATTATCTTTTATTATTTTTCTGTGTCTTGTTCATTTTCATATTTAAAAAAATTAGATTATTATTGTTATCAACTTCTTCAATGATATATTACATTGATGGGAATAACCTTCAAAAGTTAAAAAGAGAGTTTTTCTTATAAAAAATATGTTTTATTTATCTTTTAAAGTCGAGCATCCTTATTAATAGAGCCTATAGTAATATATTTACAGATTCGAACGTGGATAAAAATGCATGACTTTAATGAGTTGTAAAAATTGTCTAATTTGATACAATATTCGCTTTCATATCCGGCTTGTAAAAAAGTGTAGGAGGGAAAGAAGATGTGTAACATGGAAATACCTGTTCACTCAAAATAACTAAAGCCACTTCGAGGAACACTTCAATTAATTGGCGATCGCTCACCAGAAATATACTACAGCTTACAATCTTCGCCTCTGACTAAGTTAAAATGAACAGCAAAAATTATCCAATTAATTAATTTGATCAATCTACATTTCCCTGGAAGCGAAGATTCACAACGTCATCTTCATTGAATTTTTCGGAATTACATTTGTAAATTGGTGAAAAATGTGACTCATTTAATTACTCGAGCGCTTTTTGCCACATTATGGCACTATTTCCAAAACCCCGGATTGCTTTGTTTGCCAAAATGTGGCAAATTTACAAAAAAAAAAAATTTTCAAAAAGAATATATAATATATTGTACATTTAAAATATAACAAAATAAATATTCTCTGGATTCTTTAAATGTTTTAAGGTAGAAGATTTAATTTATTTTTATTTTTATAAATCATATACATATTGTGATAATAGACAAAAGATAGGAGAATTCATTGGCTGAATAGAACTATAATCAGTTTGTATGTCTCCATATTCAAATTCGGAGGTATAATTTTTTTTAATGTGGGCGGAAAATTTAGTTAATGCATTCAATTTTAAAGTTTCGAATTTTGTTTTACACGTATCTCTAATATCAATTTCCGTTGGGTTGATTGCGTTGCCACGTCAAATAACGAATTCAAAAGGCTTCCGCGAATTTACTATCTTCCGTCACCCCTAATAAACCTGTCACTCATTTGACCACCAACGGTAAAATTATGCCTGGCTGCAAAACCGATAAATCAACCTCGTCGCGGGTAGTTTGATGCGGAATGCAGTATGTAAATTATTGCGGTAATAAATAATAATAAGTCCCTTGCATTTTGGGATGCATGCCTAACCATGCGTTGATGTTTTGCGACAAACATTTAATTTATCACCCCATCGAGAGCTATTATTCCAAAGCCTACCGCACGATTATTTCACATACAGCCATACATACATACAAGCCATAGTATACCTGATCCTTTGTTTTCATTTTTGGAAGTTAATTGGGTTATGGTTTTTTTTAAATAGTGATTTATTTTTCCCTGAAATTCAATATGCTATTCGGTGGGGAGCCACATATGGCTCATGCGAATGAAAGACTTCGAGTTTATTTGTGTAAGAATGCTAAGTGGAGTATTACACGGAGAAAAATGTTTTTCTAAAATGCGATCAAAATGATCGTATTTTAACGGGAACGCGAACATGTAAGAATAGTTTGTTGGTGTAGGTAATTGCGTACGTATACCAACAAATTATTCTTACATTTTTCCGCCAATAAACATTGAAACACTGTTAATATATTCGGAAGAACTTCAGTCCTGTTTTAAACCGTTTTTATTAATAAAATGATCGTATTTTAGAATAAAAATTTTCTCCTAGAATATGTTAGTGGTGAACAAATTCAGAAAAAAATCGTCGAATAAACCTACATACGGACACATCTTTTTTTACATTAGCTCTACACAGGAGGCCCATTGCATCAAAGAATTTTCCTCGCGGCCTCTGTTGTCGTTAGGGATACTGTGTGGAAAATCTTTTTAGAAAAATAAGGATAATACGTTCTCGAAACGAAAAGGGCATGTGTAGGAATATTGTGGTTTAGTGACGGACGTATAAATCCGTCCCTCACACTGCGGTGCAAGGCGATCTTTCGAGAGAGTCCTTCTGGAGAGGATAAGAGCTCTCCTCGAATCAGTCTCCTCTATCCAGCCTGTCACGCAGCTGGTAGGCAGAAGCATCCGCCACCAAGACCCAGACAAACTTTATTCCATGAACCCAGGCAATCCTGCTAAATCACTAAACGTAGCAAATTATAGTTATTACATAATGTAAACATTTTAAATGGAACTCATCCGAGGTTTATGAACCATATTGACTTACGAATAGATTTACGAATAGATTACGAATAGAATTAATAATAGATTTGACCACGAATAGATTTAGCCTAGAATCCAGACCTTCTGCTAAACTTGCATTACTTAGTTTTAATAAATATAGTGCATAACTTTAATGATGTCCAATTCCCCTTTTTATATTAATGTCATATAGCTGCCTAAAAACTTCAGTCGTAGTCGTTGATCACGACTTGTTCAAGATTCCGCACTTTAGAACAGATGTTCTGGCACAGCATGGCATTAAAAAAGGAATGTTGCTGTTGAATTAAATTTCTCTTTCAATTTCCCAACACTCACACAATTTTTAAACACTCTTTTATATCTTCCCAAATATTTCTTGTAGATACTGTAACTGTAAAGGAATGACTAATGTAACAACACATCTGCCCTGATGATGGACACTGTAATGTTGTCCGAAACGTCAGCTAAGGAAGGAGTTAGCGTAACACGGCATCATATCCCAAAAATAAACAACAACAAATACTTTTGGCCGTGAAAATCTCAAATCATAATATACAGGGTGTTAATGATCTTACTTGACTTACTTTAATCAGTGATTTCTGACATTATTTGGAGTAAAAAACGTAAATGGAATTTTGGTATCCGGTGACTTTTCGGATCTCTTTTTTTTTCAAAATATTTTTCTTCAAAATCAACCAAAAAAAAAATAAAAATCTTCCACGTGTCTTCACTGGTCTCTGTACCAAGTAACCAACCAACCCCTCACCCCACCCCTACCTTCCCATTACCTACTGATTTTTTTTATATTTTTGTAGAAAAAAACTTCAAAAATGTCACCGGAGACCAAAATTTGATTAACATTTTTTACTTCAAATAATGTCAAGAATCACTGGTTAAGTAAGTAAAGTACGATCCTTAACACTCTGTTTATGTTTTTAAATAAATAAAAGCTGTTACGTTAAGTGTTGAAATATAAATTCATGTTTGTTTTAGGCAATTCATTGTTCGTGAATTTACATGAAAATACGAATTAATCGTGGTAGTTTATCAAAATAAACAGTTAGTATGCGGTTACATGTTTGTGGTGTTCCGCAGCTCTACTAATGAATAATAATAATTAATTTATTAATATTTACGTATTTCGCATACAGTAAAAATATTTAATTAAGTTTAAAATAAAATAAATATATTTTTTATTATTGTAGAAAGCAATCACTTTGTGGTTTGACATATTTAATAAAAATAATACACTTTTTTGTTTTAAAACCGAGATATTTATTAATTTACTTTACCGACCAGTTTCGCTTTACTCAAGCATATTCAAGGTACAAATTAATATTATATTAATATACTTAGTATTAATTTGTATCCTGAAGATGCTTGAGTAAAGCGAAACCGGTCGGTATAGTAAATTAATAAACATCGTGGTTTAAAACAAAAAAGTGTTTTATTTTTATTAAATATATTTTTGTATAATACAGAAATATCACTACTATTATGGAAATATGAAGTGATGAATTAAAATAAAAAGCAATTTATTTAGGGGGTTTCTAACCATCTTCCTAATAGATTATCCACACTTATTTTTTTTTTCGATTTACGATTTACGGTTTATTTATTTATTTATTTGTAAAGTTGGAGTTTATTATTCGGTAATCGAAACAATGAATATTGGCTATAAATTTGATAAATTGGCAGAGTTTTCTAATTATTGCAAGTAGTTTATTTTTATAATTTTTTTGTTATAGTATAGATAAAATATTAAGAGGATGGTGAGAAACCCGCTTAATTTATACAGACAATATAAGTTGCTCGTTAATCAAAATTTGTAGAAGAAAAATCAGAAAAAAGATTTGATTCTGTCATGGAATTGAACCCAAGACGTTATTCTTGTCTGGGCTCTGTTTTGCTACATATTTGAGATTTTACTCATTAAGTTTTTCCAAAAACGATAATGAGTATTAACCTGTACAAGTGAAAAAGAGAACAAGAGAAAAATATTTTTATACGAGTAGTGTCAAAATGTTGAATTCAAAAAGAGATTTTTTTTATGATTTCCTGACAGTCGATTCCCCATAGTAGATTTAGGGAAAATACAGTGTACCTTCTTATACAAAAATATTACTTAATATCTCTGAAAGGGTGTACAGAGAAGATGTACCACCAAATATCAAAAGAATAAAATAACAAAAGAAGACCAAGTATTCTTGGCTCTATAACTATCCCGCGTTGTAATACCACCACAGCCCAACAATTTTATAAATATTTTGGAGTCAAATGGTTTAACCAATTACCCCTTAACTTAAGATTGGAAACAAACTATAAAAAATTCAAAAGGTTAATTAAAACAATATATCAATAACATATTACAATCATTGTGACTGTGACTTTGGAAATCCCTTTACTTTTATACTCTTTTTTATTTTCTCTCTTCTTCTTCTTTTATATCTTTTCTTTACTCAATTTCTGTTTCACGTATAATGTATGATATACATATATAAAAAAATTAAATATTATAATTTTCATTATCCTTACTATACATTTTAAAAATATATGTTGAATTGTTTTTCGCTGCTCCACCTTTTTTACACGAGCATTGCTCAAAAAAAAGGTGAAACACGATATTTAAAAAAATGTATTAAAAATATATATATACAATGTATAATAACTGTATTTGTAAAAAAAAAAAAAAATAAAAAAAAAAAAAATAAAAATAACATATTTTCATTTAAATTCATCAATAATACAACTGTTTATATTATACTGTAGGTACAAAAAATTTACACTGTAAATAAATACCAGCATCTTATTTAAGGAATTTTGGAAGACGATTTTAGGTTTGAAATTGGTAATTAATGAACCAAAATTATAATAATCGTAATTTCTGGTGGCCAACTGTCGGGGTATCAACTCATGGATCACCTATTTTTATAAAGAAATCAATATTTAAAAATGATGGATGCTGAACTGTCGAACGACATCTGTGAAACGACATGCGAACTTACATTTTTATTACAGTGCCACCTATGAATGAATCTCAAAACATATATAACTTGATAAATTTCATATAATTATTATTGCTGTGCTACTTTCAGCTCAATAGGAAATATTGTGGAAAACAAAGTAACGATGGTACTTAATTGAAATTCGCGAACTACATACCAAATTAGTATATATCATTAATAATTTCTGACAAGACTGCAAATGGCAAATAATTATGATATTTAGGAATATATGAGATTTATTGTAAATGATTTGGTGTGTAGCGTACTTGCATTGTGTCTAGACATATGCAGGAAACTTGAGATTTACAATAATTCGTTCATGTCTCAACATTTTTTTTATTAGAGGCTTTATTATTTATTTTTTTTTAACATTAGCTCCACACAGGAGGCCCTGAGAAAAATAATTTCCCCCAGGGCCTATATCATCTTTGGGGATGCTGTGTGCAGGGTATTTTTAAGGAAAGGAAGGAGAGCAAGTTCTGGGAAGGAAAAGGGTATGCGGATTGGGTAGGAATCTGGGGTTCAGTGTGTCTAGATTAACCGCCGCCAAGGCCTAGACAAACCTCACGCCATGAACCCGAGCACCTCTGCTAAATCACCAAACGTAGCGAACCACTTGGGGTGACCTATTGCAGTAGTGTTGGTTATCCAATAATTGGTTCCCGGGGTAGCGGTACCATTCCCGCTTCCCAAATTGAAAAAAAAAATATTTTAATGATTATGATTAATTATTTCAATTTACGCGGTTTAGATCTGATATATTTGTGGGGCTTAGGGGGTTTCTCACCATCATCCCAATAGCTTATCTACCCTAATAACGAATATTATTAAAAATAGAAATAAAATACTTGCAGTGGTTAGAAAACTCAGCCAACTTATACAATATATAGCCACTATTCATAGGTTCGAGTACCGAACTATAAACTCCAACTTAATAAATAAATAAACCGTAAATCGTAAATCGAAAATATTCGTTATTAGTGTAGATAAGCTATTGGGAGGATGGTGAAAAACCCCCTTAGGAACCTAAGTATTATTTCGTGTCGCTGTTTCCACACCGTACAGAAATGTGGGAAAAATCTCTCTGTCACTCCACATCTTTTACATTTTAATCATAGCGATCATAAATTTTCCTTATTTATTATTGTATTGTATAACGTATCTTGGATCTACTGGAATAACTCGGTTTATTTTCTCCATTTTTAATTACTAATAGTTTTTCTCCTAGACCCATTTAAATGTAGGTGTACCAAAGATATCCAAATTGAAATTTACATATTGTATCCTCATATTTGCGCTATTCTGTATCACCAAAAATGTAAATGTGTTCCACAATAAAATATATAAATTTGTTTTAGACCACTTTAAATTTTAATTACACTCTACCGGTTTCGGAAGAACCCTTTCTTGTGGTCTAAAATAAATTTATATATTTTATTGCAAATTTAGTTAGTGCTTATTACGAACATGTAAATGTATTCCTTTAAATTAGCCATACACAATTATTATATTAACAAATTTGAAATTATTTTAAAATACATTACGTTAACGTGTTGTCGATATGTACCTGCTGACAAACTACATAAATGTTTAGTAGGTTTTAAACCTCAACAAAGAAAAAACATCTTTAACGACGCATGTGTTTCACGTTTCACCTGCCATATATTATTTTAGTGACATATTTTTGAAGCTTTTTTCTTTACGTTCCGACCCGCGCGTTTGCAATACTTTATTACGGTTTATAAGTTTATCTCAGAACACACATTGTGTTTGGAGGGTACACAATTTTTACGCTTTATATTTTCTTCACCTTGGAATACCTTTTTCTTTTTTATTATTTGTTTACCTCGTAAATTCTGAAGCTGCCGACGGATTCGATGGATTGTATTGGTAAAATTAAAACTTACGACCAGAGAAAAGCTGGTTACAAGGGAGGAAGTAATAAATTAACGTACATTGTGTTAGAAAATTGAAGGTTTAGAGGAAGGCGAGGAAATTAATCTAAAAACCTTTTCTGAACAAAACTAATTTCGCCTTATGTCAGGTTAACTCATTATTACGGATGAATGGTGATTTTTTTCCCATTTGTCCTGATTATTTACCAAATTTCCTACCTAAAATCGACTTAAAAAACTACCTTTAATGAAAAGTTGGTATGGATATCCAATGAATTTATTAACATTCTTTTTTTGTACTTTGTATGCTTGTAAATACGGTCGATAGACAAGCAGTTTTATATATATGTATTATATCTAAATACAAGCATGTCCTACTGAGGTTAAAAATAGACTTAACGTTCCAACAAACTTCCATCTTAACAAACGGGTTGCAATCTTTAGAGCACAGGCGTCAGGTGGGGATGCTATCCTTGTTCTACCGGTATTTCAATGGAAGTTGCTCCTAGGAACTAGCGTCATTGATCCCCTCGGCACCAGTGCATAGTCAGGAAACACGCTAAACGCTCGCCCAACATATGTACACCGTTGACATTTGTCAGATGAGAACTGGTCATTTTTACCACTCGTTATTGAGTTCAACAGCTCGGCTGTGGAACGATTTGCCGGCCTCTGTGTTTCCTCCTTCCTACAGCATGGGTCTCTTCAAGACACATGTTCACTCCTTCCTCTCCTTAAAAAGACTCTCCAAATTATTTTCCTCACGACCTCCTGTATGGAGTAAATATAAAAAAAAAATATATAAACACTAATACCTACTAAAGAAACAATAAATAAATAAATTTAAGAAAAATACTGATGTTTTCCGGTGGTACATCCTTTCTGCATTTTCAGTACCGTATTTTCTCTAAAACCACTGTACCTTATACATAACTATGCTCGTGGGCCAAATGTCAGGAGATCAACTATCATGAAATCAATCAGACAGTTAATGTTTTATTTTTATTCAATAATATCATTATTTAATTTATAAAAATAGTTTATTTTTTAACAAGGTCTGATGTGTAATTATTATTACGCGTGACAGCTGTTTCGCTTTCTGAAGGCATAGGCTTTATCACACTGCGTATGCCTCATAGTGGTTTACACAAAGTAATTTGTTTCATTTAATTAAAATGATGCCACAAGAAAAAACTAGTAATCATTTGAAACTTGAACTTATTGTAAGATACCCGACATATATCAAGACGTCTCAGTCTTGGAAGTTAAGAGACATAATACACCATCAAAACCTGTTAAAAAAATTAAACCTGGAATCACGGGAACAGAACCCAAATTAATTGAAAACTATATGGGAAATCGCACCCAGTATATCTCAATAGAAAATACATCTAGTGACAAAGAACATGTATCTTACGGAGTACCCCAAGGCAGCGTGCTTGGTCCAATCCTATTCCTTATATACATTAATGATCTGTGTCACCTCCAATATATGGGGAAATCAAAAATTTTGCAGATGATATTCTTTAAGGCCAATGATTGGAAAACACTAACCACAAAAGCAGAACTTGGCTTAAATATAACAAAAAATTGCTTGACTCTAACTTTTTATCTTTAAATATAGATAAAACTTAATTCATAACTTTCAGCATAAACTCGAAAGGCTACACACCCCAACAACATTTAGCTTAAAATAAATTCCTGTCAACCAGCTCACACCTCGTGCGATTGTCCCCCAATTACACAAACGGAAAATATTAAATATCTTGGTGTATACTTCGATCGTTATATAAAATGAGATAGACATCAACACACTGTTTAAAGATCAGAAAACTTTAATAAAAGTCATACTTAAATTACCAATACCCACCCACATCAATCATATTTTAAAAAATCCCATTGCTAAAAATTCAAAAATTTTTAGCACTGAAGAAATCATCGTTTTTGAAACATGTAGATATTATAACATGTGATTAGTGGTTTACACAAAGTAATTTGTTTCATTTAATTATATTTAACCTTTATATTTTATTGTTTCTCTTTTAATACACTATAACTTAGCCCACTGTTTGTTTTACTATGTACAAATAATTGTAAAATACAATTGAAAAATGCTCTAAACAACACAGGTTAACTCCTAGCGTGGAGGATAATATACTTTACCTTTGTAATATAAATATATTAAGAATAAATAAATAATTAAAATAGCATTTTCCTTCAAAGGTATAAACTTCCTATGATGCCTTCCATTGACGTAATCGGTCGAAACCCTTATTGACCAAATATGCGGATGTTCAATTGAAGATAATGATATGATAGCATCTCTGAAACTGAGCAAACCCTATGTTTTCAGAGCCCGCATGTGTAGTGCAAGATTGTTGACCCTGTGCAAATCACAAATAGTGCCAAATGTTGAGTTTAACAGCCGCCGGCTGAAACATGTGAGTATGCTTGACTCTATGTGCCTACCTAAATAGGGGTAAATGGTAAACCGTCTGAGAGATTTCACTGTTTATCTTAGGAAAACAGACAACAGATTGATGAAGAATTGAAATTCTGTGTTTGTTTCACCGGTATTTAGATATCAGCAGCGGTGCATAATCCAGGAACACATTTATAATGGATGGGTCAATAAAGAAAATTTTATCAATTTTTTGTCGAATTTATTAATTTATTCCGTCCACGTTCATTTCATCCAGTTGGACATTTATAGCAATTGAACTTTTATTTTTCATTCATTGAAACATTCTTTGGTATCAGAAATAGGATATGGGTCACGTATAATAAGGGTCAATATTTTAAACCCTTCCATTATATATGTGTTTACCACAGTTGTTGTGTGAATGTATCACGTTGGGAGACATAACATCATGTTGGGCATCACTTTGGATGTGGATCTGTGATTGATGCGTGGCAGGCAGAGACTTGATGATAATGTTAATGTGGTCAATTGATGGTGAAGGTCACGGATCTTCATGTTCCTCCAATGAGAAGCTCGACACCGTGATTGATGGAGATGATGTGAAAAATTACTCCAGGCCGATGCTCGACATCATGATAGTAGAGATAATTAGGCGAATCCTCCAGGCCAATGCTTAACAACATGGATAGTGGAGATAAACTGTGGTTGGTGTGGTCGTAGTGGTGGGTTTCTTCTCGATGCCATGCGGGCGGAGCCTTGGTGAAGAAGTAGTCGCCAGAGATGCTAGTGGATCTCGAACGGCAGGCTGAGTTGAATAACCACACTGACTTGAGTAACTAGACTGAATCGAGTAACTAGACTGGCTTTAGTAACTAGACTGAGTTGAGTAACTAGACTGGCTTTAGTAACTAGACTGAGTTGAGTAACTAGACTGGCTTTAGTAACTACACTGATTTGAGTAACTGGACTGGCTTTAGTAACTAGACTGAGTAGAGTAACTAGACTGGCTTTAGTAACTAGACTGAGTTGAGCAACTAGACTGGCTTTAGTAACTAGACTGAGTTAAGTAACTAGACTGTCTTTAGCAACTAGACTGTCTTTAGTAACTAGACTGAGTTGAGTAACTAGACTGGCTTTAGTAACTAGACTAATTTGAATAAGAAGACTCACTTGAGTAACTAGACTGATTTGAGTAAGAAGACTGACTTGAGTAACTAGACTTATTAGAGTATCTAAACTGACTTGAGTAACTAAACTAGGCTGTGGTTGAGCACTGACTGAACTGATTAATGGACTGGATGGCAGGCGCTGCACTGAATTGTGTTCCTAAAAAACAGTTTGTGTGCAGGAGACCCTCCTGAACACGATTTATTTTTTGTTTTTCATGTTGTGTTGCGCATCTCCTTCTTTAGCCAACATTTCAGACAGCGTTACAGTGTCCATCATCAGGGAAAATGTAAGCAACACTTCAGAATAACCCAAAAAAATGTATATATAAAAAATACCCAAAGTATTGTCAGTGTAAGCTTCTTTGTTTCTTGCCGCATTGTGGGTATCTTCAACCCCCAGGTTTACATTTTTATTCTCGCAAAGTATTCCCGAAGATGACGCAATATGAAGTAGTTTATAGATAATAAAAAAAACTAAATTGGACGCACTGTCCCGCATAGAGTTTGTGCCCTGTTGATTTTTCTCACCGGTGGGCGAAAGCGATACCTGCATCACAATAAAATCGTTTAAACCTACTGAACAATACGAAAATGCACAGAGAGATATTTACCCAATAAGCCTTTGAAGCATTGTATTGCAGTCCAAAGAACCCTTTAGCGGTTTTCGATATCGTGTTTACCTTTTACTGTGCTGTATTGGGGCTGCCTTTTGCAAAATACGTGATCAATAGAGCTCAAATATTTTAAGCTATTTACAGTGCAAAAAAACTCGCTTTTCGGAATTGGTCCAAAACAAACTTTTACTACAAATACAATAGGGGATCGAGCTGTATGTTTTCTTTGTTTTATCCATTTTGTTATTTTCTCGCACAAAACATATTTTTTCGTATCTCAGCTTTTTTAATCTTTTTCCGGTAAGATTATCTTTTTGTAACATCTCTTTCTCTGTAATCCTTATCTCATTTACTATGCCGTTTTATTAAAAGACTTTAGTTCTTTGAAATCACAGTGACAGTTGTTTAACGCACAAAACAAATAATAATAATTGGATAATTTATAGAGCGCCATTTTGTGAGAAATCACTTCAAGGTCGCTGATAAAATATGATTTAAGGGGATACTCGTCCTTATATCACGACAACTAGATTTGGTCTGGCAAGCTCTTGAAAAAGGAATGACTTGACTCTCTCAGATCGGCTATACTCGGCACACGTCGTAACCGACACCATGTGATGCAAACATAGCATAAACAACAGAAACAATGAAAGAACTCATTACTAATATTCCAATTATTTTCTTATCTTTTCTTTTCCGACATTTCATTTCATTTTGTATGAATGAACAGTTTTACTCAAAGTTTAATAGAGCCTCTCGTTCCGAGCGATATTATGACTGACTCAATGCAAGAAAAATATCGGTTAATATTTCAAGAGGCACCTTGCCCATCCATTGAAATAATTGGAATAAGTACATTAGACCAGTTCAAGTACAGAGTGTGGCACAGCAACTTGCTTATTTGAATTTGACGCCCTGAAACGATTGTTGTGCGAGGAGGGTGGGGATAGACACATTTAAGAGGGTGGGGTTTGAAGTTTTATCTCTGCTTGGTTTAGATAGAATCATAGAGTGGACGAAGGCGGAGCGCGCGTTCGCTACCGAGACATACTTTTCGGTCAATTTTCGATATACAAAGTTGCATTGCGTACCCATTTCAATATTGCGCCCCATGGTCGTTTTCTGGCCGGCAGTCGATTGTTTCATGGATAAACAACTTCAGAAAAACTGTTCAGGAAGCTCCGCCCTTTCGAATGTGTCTATCCCCACTCTCCTCGCAGCAACCATCGCTTCAGGGTGCCAAATTCAAATAAGCAAATTGCTCTGCCCCAACCTGTATAAGAGTCCCATAGAAGCCCGTGTAAATCTGGCTTTCAAGAGACTCGGAGTCTTGTGTAGGGATAGAAGATTATTATATAGTAACCAGATGCCAACCTTGCTCAATTACGCCCAATAATTGAATATGGAAGCCACCGCTGGGCTGGAGCCCCACAATACTTATTTAACTTGTTTCTGTGAATCGGAAGGCTGTCCTTTTGATTGACAATCCATTGTTAATCTTGAATCCATTGAACTTGTCTTTTCATTGAAAAACCGTTTATAGTTGAGAACGGGTCGTTTCTTCGACTCGTTTTTGTGTAAGCCGGTATGTGGAACGAACTACCGGCTTCTGTTTTTCCTCCTTTATATAATCCGTGCCTCTTCAAGGCTCGCATTAATAAATCTCTTTCTACAGCCCCTGCTTTAAACTCTTTTGTAGGTGACACTTAAAAAAAAATTAAATCATACAAGAGGTATATTTTCTTAGGTATATTCATAATTTATTTCAATGACTAAACAAAGCCAGAATTTTTGTTTAAATTATTTTAAATTATCATTATTTTATTTTTTGAGCGTAATAAATTTGTACATATACATAGAAGAATAAAGTATATTTTTTAAATCTAACAATTTTGTGTGTTATTTTACGAATAATTTCGATAACATTTAAATGAATTTTAAAATACAGTAAAAAACGTATTTATAATATTTTTACCCTACTGATACATGGTACTAATGATTGTTTATCAGTTGTGTAAAATTTGAAATACCTTTATTAGTAAGGCCCAAAACCATGGTGTTCTGATTAAATTACCTACTCAGAATACTTTAAGATACATAAATCACATTTTTGGCCTACTCGTACATACAATGTAAAAGTTAATACTTCTCTAATTTACTTGAGCATTCACGCCAAAGCCTATAAATTATATAATAATATTAATTTAAATTATTAACAGGTTTTAGGGCTCTATGGTGTGAAGAATTCATCGTATGAGACGTGCTTCAGGAAGGCTGCCACGGAAGCTGTTACACCGGTCTTCAGGCCCAAAGCGACAGGAGGAGCCACTTCCGCCAATACATCCTTCCAAATTTCATTCAGTAGGTTGTTTGTGGTTTCACCTGGAAAAATTGCATTAACGTGAATAAGAGACTTTGAGGAGACAGGTGTTTATTTTTCTTATTATTTATATTGAGTGGAGGAATCCCTTCCTTTTATATTAATGGAAAAACAGAAAGACGCTTCATTCACAAGCTGTGTTGTTCCTTGAAGAACCAAATTTGAAGAGAGAAAAATTAAGTCTTGAAAAAACAAAGGAAAAATGGTGGAGTTGATAAAACAGAAATTTACAGAAATGGGTCTGTTGTATGAAGGAAAATAGTGAGGCGCTCCGCTGATGAGGCAACCAAACTAAAACCGGCTGGTTTCTATGTCTAGATTGGTCAAAAAGCTTTTTAACCACAGACGAAGAACCATCAGCTGGCCACGGCAATTAGCAGTGCAAGTCGCGAGTCACGGCTTGCGTTACCATTGACAACGAGTTTTTGAGTGATTGTGAAGTGTGCGGGCCATCACATTGTCATACAAAGACATTTGTCAGTTGACAGTTTTCAGTTGCCTCAGTGAGCGGATCGCCTTACTATGGTTATGGTAAAACAGGAATCCACTAATTGACCATTATCTGGAACCGCAGAGACATCTGTTGACATCTTAAATCAAACAATTTATTAATTCTTTCGAGGTATTGTTTACAATTCATTTTGTAATATCACTAGGACAATCCTATAATGGGGTTAATAATTTTAAGTTAACGTAATAAAAATATGAAAAATTATTGTACATTTTGTAATGGAAGAACAATATTGTTACATTAATGGTAATTGTAATTACAAAGCCAAATAAAGGTAAATAATTTTTATGTGAAGGTGTATTGTGACCATGCGTTGAAAATTTATTTGATATTATGCTATTAATTTAAAAAGGACTTGATGAATAGAAAAAAATATATGTGTATAGTATATGAATGTGCAAAATTTCAATGTAACAGCGCTAGAACGAAAGTTCTTTGAATAGTATACATTAATCCTGATTATTTTTTGGGTTATTACGCCTGGTTGCAATTACTCCTTCTTCAAAATTTGGGCAGTGTTACAGTGACGATCGTTAGATATGGCAGATCAACACGGCATAATAACCCAAAAATGAATTACTTTATTATTATTTTTTTGATTGTGTATTATAAAATTACTTCACTTCCGATACGGCCAGTAGGTGTAAAGATGTAGAGGATAGTTGTTAGTATTTCAATAACATAGTTTACCTAGTACTTTGTCCCCGTTGAATAGGTTGTCCAGTTTAAAGTTTGCTTTTCCAATATCGTATTTCACGTTGTCATTCGTAATATTGAAGTACTGTTTTCCATCATCCATGGTGATCAAATTGTATTCGAAGAAATACTCGAGTTTGACGTTTCCTGAAAGAAAAATGATTAAATAGAATTAAAAACTGGGATAGTTCAAGATACAAGTCATAGATGGCTCTAGTGTAGATAGATCTTAGAAGTCCTCTATTATCCGACAGATGTCGTTAGTATTAAGGCCGCGCTACCCCGATCAAAAAGAAGAAGATGGAGATATACGACAAAACGAACATGGGAGCGAGCGCGCTAACATTAAAAACCATAAAATTCATGCGAATATTGTGAAAATGTTTAATAAAATACGACTCGTTTGAAAAAGAGCAAAAATCTTGTGGGAGCTGTGTTAATTAGCATTTAAAGAAACATTGTGAATTTTTTCATACATACAACTTGTAAAATAACAGAAGAAAACGTGAAAATAATAATTTTCGGAGCATACTTTGCGATTTATTTCTATCGAGGGAATTTCAAATAATTACCGCTTCGGCGTGGGGAATGTATAGATATTATTTAAAGAAAAACATATATTTTTTAAGAACTTAAAAACTTCAAGCGTTTAAGGAAAACATTTAAGAAATCGGTAGAAATTGGCAGAGCGGCCCCTTAAGGGCTGCCCCTCCACGGTAGGTACCAAACAAAAACCTCAAGGGCGCTGTATTAGGGGTTATGTAGTATAGGCGCCTTGGCTCCTTGGCTCCTTGTAATCTTGGCACCGTGGAAAGTCGATGCCAGGAGGTAACTGTTCTAATTGCGTTTGCATATATAAGGACACAATATTTTATTCGGAAGAAAGAATTTTTATACAATAAATTAATTAATACATAGTTTAATCACTTTCATCGTTTAAATTTTTTTTATCATGAGCTGTGCTCACTTTTTCTTGGTTTACTTAAAATGTAAATAAAAAATTTCTATTAAAAAAAAAACAATTTTAAGTACACCCTCAAAAAGAAAGCATTTCTTATGAAATATGTTGTCTTATTCATGTGGTTAAAACTAAGTATTGGTTATTTTAAAAATTTAATTAGTTTTTCGAAGAAAACTTCTTCGGAAAAGTTTTCACTTTGTGATGGCATTATTTATTTTAATAAAAAGACAAATAACTTTGTTTACATCACTTTTATTTATGAACAATCAACATGTTTAGTGAATGACGTTCACAATTGTCAGGTGAAAATTTAATCCTGATGATGTGAACATCGTTCACGAGTGTATAAATAAAAGTTATGTAAACAAAGTTATTTGTCTTTTTATTAAAATTAAATTTTTGTCGCAAAATATCTAAGTTTACTGTGTTTGAAGAAGGAATTATTATTTCAAGAATTCATTCACAACGAAAACTTTTTGTTATTTAAATAACATCCCCTTATCCTATTACGCGTAGAATATATATATTCAGCTTTATGTAGAGATAATAAAATCCAAAATATATTCGTAAACATATTTTGTTTTGACAGTTGTCTCCCAAATGGGAGATTCTCCTTTTTTAGATAAAGTTGGAAGTTCTGTGGAAACATGTTACGATATAAACATGAAATATATTTTCATAATAAGTTACATTTTCTGGTAAAGATAAAACCATTGAAAAAAAAGTTTTTAATTCTGATTTTTGAAAAAAAACTCGTCCAAAAAAACGGGCTCTGCTAATTTTCGACCGGCACTCGAGTGTGTGCTAAATATTTTCTGCTTTGGCTTTCCACGGGTTTAATAACTGAGATCTGGCTTGGTAAAAAAAAACATATCACTCGCAGTTAAAATGATGGTTAAAAAAAAATGTATGCCTCGCTTAAGATTAAATGTGTAAAAAGTTGTGTAAATATGTACAAAATATTTTATATATCTACATATATATTGAAATGTTATTTTCGCATTCGTTCGTTTTTTAAGAATCAGTTAATAATTTTTGAATTTTATTTTATCTGAATACTGCATAAGGTCCCAAACTGTTTCCAACCCTCTGTAGATGAGACGGTGAGACCCTCCGATTGGGGTGTGTTGTGAGGGATAAGGGAATGCGGAAGAGAAGGAGATGGTGAAGAAAAGGATGGGAAAGTACCTGGCTATTTATATATGGCCACCAAACATGGCTGAACATCTCAAGCCTAGTTTAGATTCTGAATGGTGGTATTACACCATGTCGATACTGAGAATATCTTCCACTATGGAATGTGACGCAAATATGATGCACATTACATATTTTTAATGAATTAATTTTCTGTGATCAACGCAAATTAATCAATAAAAAAGATTGTGCACGCTGGGATTTGAGACTGCGACCTCCGGATAATTAGTCAAGAGTCAAGAGTTTTTTTATTCTCGCATATAGTCTTTACTTTTTATAAATAACTCAAAAATAAATACATATTTATATTTTCATTCGAAGTTATTACTAATTTGCGCCAGTTCTAACAATCAGTAGTAGCTCTTAATTACGTATTATACAATTTTAATTAAGTTGCAGCTGGAGTTTACTGGCAGATTGCACAATCTGAATAAATATAATAAGATTATTAAAACACATAATAATGATAAAAAAGACACGTGTTAAATTCTGCAGTTTTCGTGACGCAACCAAAAGGTTAGAGGTTTCAGCAATTTTTACGAAATAATAATATGAACAAGCCATATTTACACAACCCAAATGTTTATATGACAGTATAAATATCTAAAACGTCCTCACTACTACATTAAGCATTCAAACTAACAAACAACCACCAATGATAATTGTAGTGTATCTAAAAGCTTCCTGCTTGTAGACATAGATGGCAGTGCTAAGAGCTGTCATTAGATTCCGCTAGATGGCAGGTAGGTCAGTACCTGTGGGAACGAAGAGAGACTTAAGAACGAATCATAGAAACGACCCGTTCTCATGTGACAAATGTCAACTGTGTAGATGTGTTGAGCGCGCGTTTGGCGTGTTTCCCGACAATGCACCGGTGCCGAGGGGATTAATGAGCTAGTTCCTCGGAGCATCTTCCATTAAATTACCGGTAGAACCAGGACAGTATTCCCAACCGACGCCTGTGCTCTAACGATCCGTTTGTTAAGACGGGAGAATCTATCAAAATATCTATCAGTCGAGGGGTTTTTTTTCCAAGTATTGTAGGGCTCTAGACCAGAGGTGGCTGCCAAATTCAACCGTGGGGCGCATTTGCAATTTGTACAGGGTTTGCAATTGTATAAAATTAATAATAACAAGGATGTGGGAAGTTCGTAAAAAGGCAGTTTGTTGACAAGTCCTCGGTGCCAAACCCGGTCAAAGGCCTTTAAAATGTCCAGTGCAATCATTTGGGTCTCACCAAAACGTTCCTGGCACCGCCCCCAAACATGCGTCACATACGCGAGAAAATCACCAAATCGTTAATAATTTTGTTCTTCTCGAGGTAGGTATGTGAGCAATTTGTCGTTGATCACACGTCCCATCACCTTGAATAGAACTGATGTGATTGCTATGGGGCGGAAATTGGCCGGGTTTGAGCAGTCACTCTTTTTTGAAATAGGATGGATAACCTTTTTCGTTTTTTGTTTTTGGGGTGTTATGCTGTGTTGTGCTACCTCCTTCTTTAGCCGACGTTTCGGACAGCGTTGCAGTGTCCATCATAAGGGCAGATCCGGCAGATCCGACGATATCCGGATCTGCCCTGATGATGGACACTGCAACGCTGTCCGAAACGTCGGCTAAAGAAGGAGGTAGCACAACACGGCAAAACACCCCAAAAAAAAAAAACGAAAATGCTTTTGGCCGTGAAAATCTAAAAATGTAAGAGGATGGATAACCGTTTTTTTTCAACCAGAGGGTACAGAGCCAGAATTCAGAGACATTTTGAAAATCTTTGTCGAAATCGGATCTATATCACCTCTGCAATAACATTCCGTCAGGCTCTTCTTTATTAACATCAAGCTTTCGTTAAGACTTGGATGCAGGATCCTCAGCTTTTTCATATAGAAACCGCAGTGAGGAACCATCTTCGGGACTACACCTCGATCAACGAGGGTCGAGTTTTCCGCAAACATTTTACCTAATAGGTCAAGTAGATTTACTAACATATATATAATACCCTACAAGTTAACCAGATTTACTAACATAATATTATACTCTTCATTTTTTACAGGGTCTGGGCTAGTTATAGTAATAATTCAGCAGATATCTAAGGTTGCCTATTGTAAAATAAACACGGACCATTAGTCGAACTGCAAGAATTGTTTAATTAGTGAATACACGTGTTCATTCAGAATACCGCTCAGATTCAACCTTAAAGCATAATGCTAATTATTGTATTGTATTACAATAGTAACAAGCAGGAAATGCAGTAACCGAGGGCTTGCAATAATCGTTTTTTTCCATCAAAATAAACCACATTGTTTGTTTAGTTCTCTGCGTAGAATATTAAGTAAGTGAACAAATGAATGGAAACTCCGTAATTGGATGATTTAATTCAAGGTAAAGAGTTGTAGGTAATATGTAGGTAATAGAATTGTACGTTTTTATTTATTTTATTGTTATTTTTTAATTGATAAACTAATTTTCGTTGTTTGTTTTTGGGGTGTTATGCCGTGTTGCGCTACCGGATGACGATGACGATGCCGGATCTGCCCTGATGATGGACACTGCGACGCTGTCCGAAGCGTCGGCTACAGAAGGAGGTAACGCCACACGGCATAACACCCCAAAAACAAACAACGAAAATGCTTTTGGCGGTGAAAATTTAAAAACGTATCTGAAAAACTAATGGTACATTTTCGTGGAAGTACCGCACAAAAATTCCATCTTCTCTCGATTGTCTGGAGCCAATCAGACTATTGCATGCCAAATTGGGGTAAGTTGTGAAATTGAAGGTGCTCGCGAGGAGAAAAGAGGAGAAAGTGGAAGGTGGGGAATTACCTATTACATTTTTGATGCACGGTAACTCTCCTTTTAAGTGATAAATTTACTGTACTTTTTAAGAGCTTTTAAGGCGGCATTTTATATCATATTATGTTTCTGTGTATTAATCAAGATAAATTCATAACATTATCACATAATACGTAAAATGGTATCGGCAGATCACCCTCTTCCACATAGTGGAAATAATAAGGAAATACTATTCAGATCAGAAACATTTCATGCAATGTTTCGTTTCTGAATTATGGTTCTTCACAACTTGTTCGCCAAAACAGCTGTCACAATAACAAAAAATACTAAAACCTTGCATTTCTTAATAATGCCATTATTAAATTTGGTTTACATTAAAAAACATGTATTTAAAAACTTATTTGCAAAATGCTGGGATTTACCCGCTACTGTCGGCTTGGCAGAAAATATTAAAAGGTCAGAATAAGACAGTATGACAACATAGCACATCAGGTGTGCTAGCACGGTCGCTCGATATGAAGTTACCGACCGATTGTCGGTAACTTCCCATCGTTCCCCAGGACAACTCGCTGCCCTAGTGCTTGTATGTTCAATAGACCATTTGCAAATTTTACAGGGGACGTTTGTTTTTGTTTTTTACAGGCAAATTCTAAATAATTCTCGACTTTAGTCATTTCGTTTTATACATGTCTATTGAATACGGTATAAAACGAAATGACTAAAGTCGAGAATTATTTAGAATTTGCCTGTAAAAAAACAAAAACAAACGTCCCCTGTAAAATTTGCAAATGGTCTATTGAACATACAAGCACTAGGGCAGCGAACTGCAGATTTCAAACGTACAAACGACAGTTGATATCGAATATATTAAGGACACTTAGTCATTGTGAACTGTCACCTATTCGTTTGCGATCTGCAGTTGTCGTAGGGAACGATGAGAAGTTACCGACAGTTATCGATCGACCGTGATAGCACACCTGAGGCCCTAGCACACTTGCTCTATAACGATCGATAGGATAACTATCGGAAACTTCTCATCGTTCCCTAGGACAACTGCATATCGCTAACGTACAAACAACAGTTGATCTCGAATATGTTAAGGACACTTATTTATTGTGAACTGTCACTTATTCGTTGGCGATCTGTAATCATAATCATGCTAAGGAACGATGAGAAGTTACCGATAGTTATCCTATCGATCGTTATCGATCGACTGTGCTAGGGCCTCAGATATACTAACTAACCAACCATCATCTCTACATTTACACTATTTATATATATATATATATATATATATATATATATATATATATATATATATATATCTTCTTCTTCTTCATTGCACTGTCCCAACTCATTGCCTAGGTAGGCTGTTGGGGTCGGCTCTATATATATATATGTTTACATATTTAATTAGAACATTATTTTTTGCATGTAAATACTCCTCTCATAAACACGAGCTCCTAGAGCTCAACTTATGGAGTAGTAGAATAATAATTAATAATTGTAAAACTTTGCATAATGTAATCAATTGTAATGTAAAAAAAATTCTTATAATTAAATAAATAAAAAAAATAAAATAAAAAAATATTTAAACTATTGTATTCTTGATATTGTCGTACCATTTAAATGATAATAAATTTATTGTTTTAGTGACACATGTTGTACCGTATAAGTGGAAAATAAATAAATAAATCACTATGGTTTCCTCGCAGGGTTAAGCAGAAAGGATGTACTGCAAACAACTCAGTCTTGGTTCACACTCACTGCTTTATTAACATTCATACATGGTCTCATACATTCCTTCTGTTATGATGACGCTTAACGTGGCCCGACTCAGGAATGTGGTTCACTTGAACGTGTTATGTCTTCCTCGGGCGTCCCCGACTTCTCCTACCACATTCTCATACTCATTTATTCGTTAATTCGTTTGACACTCCTAATCCATCTTAGCTAACCTTTTTTAATTTTAGTCTTTACGCTTATATCGCCTTATATTTTTGGCGAATCTACACATTTCTAAAACGTTAATATATGGTTTGCCACACATACGCTTTAGAGATCTCAAATCCACATCATTTTGACGGCCAGCATTGTCCAGCGGTAAGGCTTTGGATTCCCATTCTAAAGGGCGCGAGTTCGAACCCGGCGTGCGCAAATAAATGTTATTTGATTAATTTGTATTATTTCACGATTAAATTATTTAAAATAATACATGTTGTATTTGCGGCACGTTTTAGAGTAGAAGATACTATCAGTCAACATCGAAACCAGTTTAAGACGTTTGATTGATGAAGTCATTATTCATATGGTCGAGATCAATAAAATCCGTCATCAAGGTACATTTTATTAAGCATGTGCACATTGCGTTTTGTTACACGTGCATGGGTTTTGGAAAGACCCGGGTAGTAACTATATATTATAAAATCAGATTTTCATTACTGGCTTGTTCCAGAAATCCCGGAGGTTGATTACCATTTTAAGAAATTGGCATTGAATAAGTGACCGCCAAGAAGTACTGTTACGTATCGTGGACAATAGACGTCAATAATTGCCAACAATTACGCTAAGTCGTGACGGTACGTCTGCATTTAATTTTAAAGTATTCCTAATTCCTATACGAATTATCATCAAAGGCATTTTCTATTGTCATGGCTAACACTTCGAGTCGTTTCTGTCGTAACACAAGAGTATTTAAACCTAAATAGATCGATCGACAGGGCGCTGTTATTAGGTACAGAACGTATTTGGACACGTTTATTTGGATGCAATTTTGAAGTGTATAAACGTACCATAACTCATAGACCAACCAACTAACAAGATAAACTCAAAGACGGCCTCCGTGGTTGAAGGATAAGGCTCTCAGCTAGCAATCTGAAAGTCATGGGTTAAAATCTTGGCATGCACACATGCATTTTATTTGATTGATTTGTGTTTTCATAATTTAATAATGTTAGGTACAGTTTCGGTACTTTTCAGAGTGGAATATACTCTCAGTATCGCCCTGGTGTAAGACCACCATTCGGATTGAAACGCATCGCTTGAAATGGCTTAAGCCGTGTTTAGTGACTATATCTGAATAACCAAGTCCTTCCCCACCTTCCTCTAACCCATCTTTCCCTTCCCCACTCACCTTCAGCTTCACAACATACCCCATTGGTGATGAGGTATTGGGAGGTATTCACTATAAAAAAAATTCTGTGTACTTCACATGTCCTGTGACAGATCCAATGTCAGGTTCAATTCTTTGGATAATAACATGTTGTAGTTTATGTGAATACCAATAATAGACATAGGTACATTCTATTTTGTTAAGTAATAATCACATTTTTAAAATTTTGAATATTTAATTGAAAATATTTAGTCAGGGGACTAGTAATTTTGTAGCAGAATCATTTTTCTGAGCGGCATTCCAATAGTAGGTTATTTTGCATCTCGGAACTACAAAGTTGTGCCTGTACGCTCTTGTGAAGTTAACGGGAACATAAAACAATTTTTTTGTAAAATATCGGGAAAACATATATTGGCGTTTAGAAGATTATATGCTGTTGTCAGAAAAGCAGTTTTCTTTCTGTCATTCCGGACAGAAAGACTGATGGATATAATCAGGGATAATATCCGAAGTCTACCTGTCTACTAATGTAGCTTGTGACTGAATTTGTGATCATGACAGAGGTTCCCAACCCTGTCTAGCTCAATGCCTATTTCACAGGCACATTTTTCTTCAAAGCCCTCCCTCCTCTGCGTTACACTACAGCTCTTCATTCATTAATCTACATCAGTCGTCACCAACTTTTTTGAGAAAAGGACGGGATTGATTTTTTTGAAAATCTGAGGGGCCGGATAAAAAAATTCTTATCCGATTAGAATCCAATTAGAATGAAATATGACATGAAAATTCAAAACTTTTCTAATTCCTTTCTTTTCCAAAAAATCGCAAAGTTAGCCGATAAATTCAATATTTGATCCAATCATATTTTTAGCACCGTCCGTTGTAACAGCTCATAATAGATTTCAGTTACGTTTTAGGTCATTAATAGTTTCCCATTTTTACACTTGAAAATATGTTTTCAACGATAGTTCTATCTTTCAAACTTTTTATTCCAACTATCTCTTCTGTTAGTTAAAAATTATAAAGTCGAATTTCTTTCTCCAGCTGCTTTTTCACATCAGCGCCTATTGGGGCACAAGCACTATAATTTAATCGATTTCAATCGAAATTTTAGAAACAACCTCAAATAGCGAAATTTCCGCTAATCACAATTATTATTCCACTTCAAGCTATCACGATAATCAAGCGATATTTTGCTTGATTATCATGATAGCTTGAAGTGGCTTTTCATAGAAAACTTTGAAATGCAACTAAATATTTTAGATTCGGCCTCTGTTTTGCCCTAATTTTCCTTTTTCATCTTGCCTGTACAACGTTTTTAAAATTTCAACAAATTAATAAAAGTAACGGGGAAATTTTCAAGGAACGAAAATCTGGTCGCCTTCAACACCGAATTCTACGAAAATACTGGTGATAATACCTAACTTTTTACTTTGGGATCACTACCTACTAACTAATAAAATTCCGATTGATAAATTGAAATATAGCTGTCACGAATTCACAAGCAAATAATAAAATTCTATAAAAATAATATATCATATATGAATTATTTAAACGCGGAAAGATGAGAACCTTCGGCGGGCCGGATCCGGCCCGCGGGCCGTACACGGAGGATAATGTTATTCTAAAATAAGATCATTTTATTAGTACAAACGGTTAAAAACGAGAATGAAGTTCTTACGAACAAATTAACAGGGTTTCGATGTTTATTGGCGGGAACATGTATGAATAATTTGTTGGTATGTAACAAATTATTCTTACATTTTCCCGCCAATAAACATTGAAACATTGTTTATTTGTTCGTAAGAACTTCAGTCCCGTTTTTCACCGTTTTTACGAATAAAATGAACGTATTTTAGAATAACATTTTTCTCCGTGCATATGTTGGTGATCGCTGATCTACATAATAACTTTTCGCGTCGTATTTTTCCAGCCCAAGTGTTGTTACAATGTTGATTATGATTACAATGATGATTGGATGAGTGGAAAACTTAAATTAGAGATGTCAGAAGGGATACTTACGCAATTTTGTGAGGGCTTTTCCTTTTCCAGACAGTGGAATAATCAACAATCTTCCACTCAGTTCATATTCCGAGTCTAATTTCAAGTCTCCGAACAGCCGCACTGTTACTCGTTTCTTGGCCTCATCAATGCTGTAATCAAAATTATTTTCGTATTTTAGTAAATGGTAAATGGTGTTAATTTATTATATAAGATGTAAAGGTCATAAGCATATATTTATTCATGCCCTTGGCATAAAATTTGAGTTATCTGGGACACAAAAAAACAAGTCACACTGGTTTAGAAAAAACCTGTGAAATTTTATAATAGATAAGCTCTCAGTTGTATAAAAAATCTCAAAACCATTTCATTCAGTAGAATTAAAAAAAAAATGCTGTCTATTAAAATTTGTTGTACTACGTGGTATAAAGCAGATAAATTAAGAAATAAATGTAAGGAGAATAATAATACATATTATATAACGCGAATGAGAATTATTTTTTTTTATGTTTTATTATTTTATTGAAAGAATTCATAGTTAATACATATCAACAAACAAGTCCTGCTAAGCCAATTTAATTGGCTTGTCAACAGGTGCTTATAGTTTAGTTACATAATACATTTTAAGAGTTATAATTTACATCTTATATCTACAGATTCAACTTTTTTTAATACATTTTTCATACATATCAATATAAATATTTTTTTCCGATAGCCAATTTTTCACCATATATTTAACTTGAATCAAATACTTGAATCGGGTCATGTATTCAGAAAAACAGAATATGAAACAGATAATGTATAATATAACAATGAATGAGCATGAATCAAGGAGTGTGTGCTGTGTTCTGAGAATTGTGTGTCAGTCTGTCATTTCTGCCTACCCCTTCCATGAAACGGCGTAGTGGTTAGTTAGTTAGTTAAATTATTTACAATTACTGAAGCCTGATTTCAGGTGATGTTAAATAATTATTGTCATTAAACGTATTCGCTTTGGCTGCGAGTCTCAGAATTATTTTTAATTTAAGTATCATTTCCCATATTGGAACTGATTGTGTCAAGAATTTAGATAAGCGAAAAAGTACCTAGGTAACTTTTGTCACTTTTTTATAATAAAATTGGAACAGTTATATGAAGAATTTAGGCAAGCCATAAAGTAGATACTAACCTTTACAGAATTTTTATTTTTTCAGAAAATTATTTTATTTCCTTATTTCAAATGTATAGATACCTCTATCTTTAAGCACAGTTAATTTTAATGAGTCTAGTTTTTTAACTGTTAATTCATGGTGGAATTCCATTGTATTAGATATGAAATTAAACAATTTTTTTCACTTTGTTCCACTTGTTTATTTACACCAGTCTGAAAATGTCCGTAGTAGGACGAAACTGGTCCTGGTGTAAATAAACAAGTGGAACAAAGTGAAAAAAATTGTTTAATTTCATATCTAACACAGTTAATTTAATATTTAAGCTATGAAATTGTTCAATGCTCTACCAAATCAAACCAAAAAATAAAGGAAATGAGTATATTTAAAACATGGCTGAGAGATCAAAGTAATAATCAACTTACAAACATTATGAAGACGATGTAAATACAATTCAAAACTAAATACAAAAGTTTAAAAAAACTACACGCCGCCTCAGAACAGGAAACCCTAGTAAGGAAGTTGTGAAAAAAGACAAAAAATGTATACTTATATTATACTTTATACCTACATAATGTAGGTCTGGTATAATTTAAACATTGTTTACATACAAAAGTAACAATCAAATACCTACATATATGTTTTGTTGTTGTCTTTTTAATTTTAAAGCGAATTTGTCATTAAAAATTTAACTTTAGTAATATGAGAGTCACAAGCGTAATGTTTTTCATAATTCGTAAAAAAACTAGTAAGCTGTCGTAAATGATATTGTCAAGAAAATGTTCTGAACATTTTAGTCATCACTATTCCCGTACTTTCGTCTAGTGTTCATTATAATACAGTGGCCAGATTTCGTGACGTGGGTAATTTGGAAAAGGAGGTGGCGGATGTATTTAATTGTTCTGGATATACGTGCAAGAAATCCTTAATAGCTTATCTCTGTGAATGTTTAGGCTTATTACCAACATTACGTTCTGGATATTTAGTAGGTGCATAACATCCAGCATAAAATTGTTTTCCTTAAATCGTCTATTTAGTGCTATCATCGATGATCATCTTAAAAATCTTTCATAGAAATTTTTCTTCTCTCAAGTCAAAAGACATAAAATGTTTTAAATAATATCGAATATCTTTAATCATTTTTCTTTAGACATTTCGCGAAAGTAGGTTGTACTCTTTCTAAATATAGAACTATTATGGTGTTGCCAGTTATAAAAACAAGTAAAAAATAATAAATGCTTTTTTTATGAAACGTTCACCTCGGTTATAAAATTCCCACAGGATGAGGTTAACATTCAACATTAGTTACATATTTATTCGTTAATAATTTTACCGTAAAAATAATATGATATTTTCGTTATAACGTGCAGGATGACATGTTTTTAGATTTTTAACACTTTAAATTGAAATTTCAATGTATTTTTTTTTTAAAGAAAGACAAACATTCCCGGGTTATGAATAACCCAACAACATTTGAAAATCTCCTACTACCACCACACTAAGCGGAAGATGTTGCTTGTGTTGTAATGGAGGACTTAGCCCGCCGAGGAATCGAACACGGAACGCCTGGGTGGGACCCAAACGCTATGCCCACTCAACCACTGACCGGTCACCGACTGGACACGTAAATTTATGTGCTTATAATGAAACAAATTGTTCGCGTTTTTATTTCGATTCCATAAATTTATTAAAGAATGCATACAAATAAAATGATAGATCTTAATCATTTTTCTAAGTACTTATTGATACTCCGTTATAATTATATTTTCCATTTGTCCTCAGTTCAATTTATTAATTTATAAATGAAAAAATTAGAAAAAATTGTTAATTACGAACCCTCTGCTCCTACTGCGCACGTGTTATTTTCTCATTCCTAATATGTTGTTTTTTTTCTTTTTTATCATGTTTATCATTGAACATTATCTAATGATGTGAACATGTATAAGTTTTATATAGGTACATAGTTGAACTTCATATTATCTATTCTATATATATGCTTTATGATACTGGCAAACATGCTCATTAGAAGCATGCTCTATGTTTTCTTTAATAATCTATGTTTTTCTGTTTATTATGTAACAATATAATTACGTTAACAAAAAAAAAAATATATATATATCTGTTTGTTTCCCTAATAAACTAAAATGAATAATAAAAAAAACATGTAAATGACCCTTATAAAAGTTAACTTGTAGATGCCACGTGGGGGTATTTTAAGGAAAAAGGGAGAGTAGGTTCAAATAAAATGGTATGAGAGGTGGGTAGGAATCTGGTGGTCAGTGTCAGCGCAGTTGAAGTGAAACAACACAAAACTGCGCTAGATAAATGTTTTACTATTATTATTATTGTCAGTGTGTCCACAAGTATACACACGTATGATTCCATCCCCCTACTGCGGTGCAAGGCTTGGATTAAGATTCCAGTGAAAGATGCCAAAATGTCTCCCTCAACCAGCCTCTACCGATCCGGCCCGCCACGTGGCTGATGGGCAGATGTACTCCCCACCAGGGTCTGGACAAATATCACGCCACTCACATGGGCACCATAACTAAGTGATCAAACTTAGCGAACCAATTATCCTACGAGAAGACGCAGAGATTTTAGGCTTCCCAAAACTAAACTTTCGTGCACACAAAACAACGTATTTTATAAAGGGCAACAACTTTATAATAACTAATAACCTATCAAATGCAGTAAAGGAAGCCTCAAGCATTAGTACTTTTCTTAGTAATGCGCTTTATACGTAAACAATAATTTATGATTTGAATACGAACATACCTATTGACCAATATTAGTTTAGTTACAAGTTATCTGTTTTCCTTAAAATATATTTTTCAAACCTATTTGTAAATCTAACTGTGTCTCTTAAATTATATTCTTAAATGTTTTTCTACCAAGTGTACCTAATATATAATACCCATCGTTTTAGGTTATAAAAATTATTAACATGTGCGGGTAAAATTTGGATGAGGATAAAATACTGAAATGAAAGAATTAATTAACCATCCTTTAAATAATTATATTTATTTTAAAAACACACACAATGGAATGATAATGATCAATTATTTTAAACATGAGACTCATTATATATTTTAAATCTAGGGTTATGTAAAAATAACGACAGTAGTCGTAATTTTATGGTTTGCAAATGAGAACTGAATCTATAATAGGGAAGACATCTGGAAGAACTAATATATTATATAAGGGCGCCAGCTCAGTTAGATACATACTGAACACATCTATAAATTAAAACAGTAATTCCCTAAGAATTTATCCAAATTACAATCTCATAACGGAAGCGTTTCTTACATGAACAGACTGAAGTCTGCCTGCTCGAGACTCGACCTCTGGCACGACCAACTCTCGCGTTTTAATTGTGAACTAAACAGCGCGGCGTGAAAAGCTAATATCTCTGCACAACGAACGGCTGTAAAACAATCTTATAGGCAGGTACTTCTGTGAAATTTAACCGTTACAACCTATGAAAAAGTTGCTAACTAATCTAAATAAAGATTAAAAAACAATAAAAAAAAACTTGGGGTGATGTATGGCAAAAATGTTGGTTATCCAATGAAAGGTTGCCGGAGCGTTGATACCCATACCTGCCTTTCAAATAGAGTATATTTTTCGTTCGGTGGTTGAAAGATTCCAAAAAAAAATTGTTTTAAAATCGTTGTACAGGATGTTAAGGGTCGTACATGACTTACTTTAACCAGTGATTCCTGGCATTATTTGGAGTAAAAACTGTAATTGAAATTTTGGTCTCTTTTTTTTTATAGAGAATACCTCACAAGAATCCCAACAGCTCCCGTCTAGAGCCAGTGAGACTATGGCATCCCAAATTGGGGTATGTTGTGAGGCTGAAAGTAAGTGGGGAAGAGAAGGAGATGGGGGAGAGGATGGTGGGGAAGTACCTGGCTATTCAGATCTAGTCACTAAACACGGCTAAAGCCATTATTAAGCAACGTTTCAATTCTGAATGATGGTCTTACCCGTCTGGAGCCAGTGAGACTATGGCATCCCAAATTGGGGTACGTTGTGAGGCTGAAGGTAAGTGCGGAAGAGAAGGAGATGGGGAAGAGGATGGTGGGGAAGTACCTGGCTATTCAGATCTAGTCACTAAACACGGATAAAGCCATTATTAAGCAACGTTTCAATTCTGAATGGTGGTCTTAAACCAGGGCGATACTGAGAGTATCTTCCACTCTGGAACGTGCCACAAATATAGTATATATTATTTTTATTAATTAATTGTGAAATAACACAAATTCGTCAAATAAAATTTATTTGCGCACGCCGGGTTCGATCCCGGGACCTTCCGATTGGGAGTCAAGAGTCTTACCACTCGACTTGCCAGGAATCATTGTTTGAAGTAAGTTAAATACGTCCCTTAACACCCTGCACAGTTTAACGTTGCAAAAAAATTGACACCGTGTTACTAAGAATGGAAAACCTTCTGCCAATCCATCAAAGAAATAAATTTGAAGTTGTACAAAATTTTCGTACTTGATTTTCTTGACCTCCAAGTTCCCCACGCCGGTCATGATGTTGTCCCTGAGCACAATCTTGATCCCCTCGGGCCCGCTGCTTCCGAAGGTACTGATTTCCTTGACCACGAGCGGCTCCAGCGAGGGGATGCCCAGGGCGGGGTCGCCCTTAGCGAAGGTCGGGGAAACCACCCTGGCCACGCGAAGGGCGCATTCGTTCAGCTTGTTGGAGCGGGAACAAGCCCTTATGTAAGAAGCTGGAAAAGAGATAAATCAATCATTTAGTTAATACATAGATAAATTTGTTAGTAGTGTGAAATATTCCTGGATAATGCGGAAAAGTATTCAATTACAATAAATTTCGGTTTTTTAATTCGAATTTATTTTCATACATAAAATTAAGAAAATGAAAAGAAAAATAAATCACAACCACCAGATACACAAACACGGGATGAGAAATGCAATGAAAATTAGATTGCCAACAAGGAAGAAAGCAAACATCCAGAAAACAGTTATGTTTTTTTTTTACATTAGCTCATCACAGGAGGACCTATGTCATATTTGGGGATACTGTGTGAAGGGTGTTTCTAAGGAAAGGAAGGAGAGAAGGAGAGGAAGTTCTGGGAAGGCAAAAGGTATGAGGGTTGGGTAGGAATCTGTGTCCATATCAGACAAACCTCACCCCATGAACCCGGGCACCCCTGCTAAGTCACCAAACGTAGCGAACCAGTTTGGGTGACCTATGACTTATGGCCTATGTACCAACATAATTAAATTACTTACATTGAAAATATGTTTACATTTAATACGGAACTAAGAAAGTATGTGAACTTCAAACATTGATTATTTGTTAGCGATTGAATCCAAATACATTCAAAATATTTTAAGTTATATTATATTTGACAAAAATTGAAAATTTTATGTATCTCAAATTATTAGCTTACACTACGATATGAGCTTACTTAAGAAAGATAAATAAAGACAAACGATAAAGTAAGTCGGTACGTAACAAAAATGTTTTGTCGTAATGGTTTTTTTTCAGGATAAAATGAATCATTTCGAACATTCATATTTTTCTGATGAAGAAACGATCGGTTTCGAAACATGTAAATAATTTTGAGTAAATAATGGGTGTATACGATTGGTCTTCATTTGAATAAAAGCCACAATATGAATTTTCGATTATTAAAGAAGTAATAAATCTTTATTAGAAATGCGCATTTGTTTTGTTTACATGTTTTAAACATTCTTGGATTAGTTAGAAGAGTGATGATAACGCCATGGTTTTACTGAACTAGGTCCAGTGGGCCAGTGGCAGTTGCAATTAAAAAAATAGATAAAAAATGTGTAAAATACCCAAAAAACAAATTAAAAGAAAGCCTCCGTTACTCTAATTTTAATGATACCAATTTATAAAGTGAAGAAGCCTCATTAAATCTACGTCAATTTAAATATTATCCATTTATTTTTTGCGAATTTCACTAGGACTTTTAAAGTAATATAAAAGGAGATTTATGATAGTACAATCCACCGTTAGATTTATGATAATATAATCCTAAGTTACTAGCTACTAAACAACATAACGATGTAGTACTACTACGTCAGGAGGCAGACGAAGGACCCGCCTCAGAGAACCGCTGATTCCATATAAGCAGAGAGGGGTGTGGAAGTCACATGGAATCGAAATGAACGGTATCTGATATGGTTACACATTGTTTAGCTGGAGGCGCGCCTCAAACAACGAACAGTTCCGTGGTAGCACCGCACCGATCATTTATCATTAGTTTAGTGACATAGTTTGGACCTAGTAGATCCGGTTATTTTGATTGTGTAATGAATTATTTGCAGTTGACCGTCGATCTTGTATTGTGTGTTGAGTAATTAACTTGTTCATATTTATTAGTTTAATATATATTATTAGATTGGTAGAGTCATAGTAGTTAAGACAACTTGTTCATAATTAATAGTTTAATTTGTGTTATTATAATAGTTTGACGTAGGTAATTAACATATTTGTGTTATAGTTGAATGGATATTACTATTATATGTAGTTATAGACGTTTGACGCAGGTGTGGGTACCTAATTAACTCGTTCGTGTTTAATAGTTCAAAGCTCAGTATAATGATAGTTTGACAGGTTTATACTTTTGCGATGTTTAATACTTGAAAAGTGAAGTTCGATAGACCAAAATAAACATGATTTATTTTACGTTTATTATATATTTATGTTACGCTAAATCGCAGTTTATAACCATGTTGACAGTTTTTTAATATTTTCACGAAAGATGGCAGTTTTTTACCATTTTGTTTGAGGATTTAAGCGCTAAATTGCAGTGTATAACCGGTCTGACGTTTATTTATTATTTTAGAGCTAGGTGGCACGATATAATCATTTTGATTTTTTTTTCAATATTTAACGAAAGGTCGCGGTTTTCCACGTTTTTGAAGTTGTTTTAAACGATTATAGCAGTGGCAGTTTAAAACCATTTTGATGTTTTTTTCAATATTTTTAACGAAAAGTATAATAAATACTATGTTCACTGATTACTTTGCTGTCATGTCGTCGCGTTGATTTGATCTGTCGTTAACGAGGTTAGTTAGAGTTAGAGGTACCGACCTGTGTAAATATACATACAGAGTACTTAAAACATGTATTTGTTCCTCCGCAATTTTCAAAACGACACACCGCCACTGCAGTGGACATTCTTTAGCGGCCCGTTCATGTACATATTCTTTGAATGGCCATCCTTTTCATAAGCAGTGCTAGGCTTTTCATTCCATTATTATGAATTTAACATGTCTTGTATTTTATAATGAATATATTGGATAGATGACGTAAATTTCTTCGTTTGAAAGTCAATGATCCTGTATTTAAAAGGTTAATGTTGAGTTAATATATTAGTACTTCCGTATGTCAATAATTAATTAGAAAAACATTAATTTCTTTTTGACTATAGTGAAAATTAGATATTTCTATATGAATGTAAATTTTTTTTTGTCTTTGGTTATTTATTTTCGGTGTGTTATACGGTGTATACCTCCACCTCTTTCTTTATACATCTGCCCTGATGATGGATACTGTAACGCTGTCCGAAACGTTGCCTAAAGAAAGGGGTAGCGAAACACGGCATAAAATCGTACCTGTATAAATTTGTTCTGTTCCAACTTTTTTTTAACTATTCAACGTATGAAATTTAATGCGATTTGAGATCGCAAATTTTCTGAAAAGCGTCTTCACATCTTTTTTAATGTAATTTTAATGTAATTTTTTTTATTAAGATTTCTTGACCAGCAGCTGAGAATTAAAGTTCCAAAATGTTTGCAACTGTACAGGGAGGTTCCGATGAGAAAGATCGATTATTCATCGTATCAATTTTTTTGATCAAAACTTGCTTTAATATATTCCTACATTCAAGTAAGCAATAAAAATGCTCGAGACACATGATGATAAATTATTAAATATCGTGTACTTCTTGTAAGTATTTTTTGATCATAAGTATTTATGATTTTTCAATTTCATGAGATATTGATAAAATAATTATGGATATATTCAAAACTAGGTATTTTGTTTGACCTCTGCCGGAAATGGTTTCCATCCGACCGCGACGGTTCACTATGTAATTACTTAGCAGCTCCAAAATCTGCCGACCACAGCCGTTCGGCTGTATATCGCTAAGTTCCTGTCAGATTTGGTTCCGGAATGTAGGCTCGTGCCATTGAATGTGGAACCCCAAGAAGCCACATCAAAACCAATTAGAAAGAAAACTGATGACGCCAGTTTACGCAAGCCCTTTTAAATCTTAATTAAGACTAGGCTACATTCCAATTTAGCGATAAAATTGTTACATCTAAGTGTATATCGTCTATTCTAAAACTATTTTAATGATATTCTATTATCTTCATACCAACATTTGGACTTAAGATTGATACATAACTTATGTTAAACTACAAGACATTTACAAGGAGTTCATTGAACATTTTAAAACATTAATAAATCCCTTATAAGCGAAGTTATGAGACAATATTGTTTGGACTTGCTTCAGATCTTTTTGGGCTACGAGTTCTGGATGTTGTTATGTATTGTGCTGGAATAGAAGGTAAATGACCTACCACCTATTAATCTTAGAACAATTTAAATTCGATTTTAATATTTATTCTAGAAAAAACGTGAACTCCTCCTATTTGCGCGTTAAAACCAATTTCGACTTGGCTTTTCCATTGCAATGTTTTTTTTAACAAAATACAATTTTTTTATTTATTTTTTTTTTTATTTATTAAATTTGCATATACTTACATCTAATACAATATAAAATATGGGTAGTCCCACAAAGCTGTGATAGGTCAGCTTGTCTGTAGGTTCTACCATTTAATATTATTACATAATACAATTTAGCTTTTTACAATAATTATACCTAATACAAGATTTAGGATAGATAAATGTGTTGTTCATTTATTAGCCACTTTTTTGTCAGTTTAGGGCAGGGTTTCTCATTTTTTTTTATTTTAATGTTTTTATGAAATATGTTATAAATTACAGGTATCATATATTCGAGCCTTCTGCTACCATACTTATTTGTTATTCGTGGTATTTTTAAGCCTTCGTTTTCAATAAATCTTGTTGTGTGACTATGCACCAATAACTTTTTATATGCGCTTTCTGCTGAATTGTCCATAATTATAATGTACCAGAGAAGCCCTTTAATTGGAAGTAGGCCCTCAGACCCATACAGTAATTTTAAATTGTTTCTTTGTTTATAAATGTTAGGTTTGACAATTTTTTTAATTATGGGAGTTTGTAAGTTTTGAATGTATTTGATATTAATTATGCTCGAGTGTCCCCAGGTTCGAATTCCATATCTAAGTATGGATTCGACTATAGAATAATATATAAGTTTGAGCGTGCATCGAGGCAAAACAAATTTTAATTTATAAAAATTACTTGCCAAACATCCTAAGTAACTAACTGTCACACAGTTTCACCAGATTCGTGGGAAGAAAGGATGGACCGCTATACATCTTTATACTTACATTACTTACTTCATTAACAATTAAACGTCGGCTCTACATTTCCAAACAATCTAGGCGTTCCTTTCTTTATATGAAAATCATAGATACTATTTAATTTTTATTCTTTTGTATTCTCCATAAACTAATATATCGCAGAGAAGATAACAAATTTGAGGTACGTGTAAGTATCAAAATTTACTATTTTTTGACATGTGTCAAAATATAGTTCTGAATTGTCTGTAAGTAAGTTGAAATGTCGATGGTCATTGGTAAATCGTTGGGCAGTTGAGTCGCTCTGTTTATTAGCGCGTTCTTATTTGCAGAAGTCCTCGTTTTCGGAGCATAAAAAAGTACATGGGATCTCCTATGTTTATGCTTGTTAGGGACATATTAGTTAACCTATTTCTATGTAGGATTGAGTATAAGTTCTAGAGATAAACGTTAAAAAATGTTTATTTAAAAATATTTTTAGGCGGACTTCTAAGGTGTTGAAATCATGTATGGATATCGGAATGGGTATGTATATTCTCTCATATACAGGTAACGCATAAACTTCGATTATGTAAATATTAGATTCGGAGTTAATTTCTCGGTTATACGTTTATTTATGTATGTTTTACTAATTCATAAGTTTCATATTGTTTTATTAAATAAAATAATTTTTTAAACATTTCTCTGACGTAATAAAATGCGGGATTAGTGATGTATGGAATACTAAATCAGGTAGATGATTGTTTTTGTCATAACTGGTATCTGACCACTCCAAAGAAACGAGTAGTCATTGTGTTTCCGGTTAGAAACATTCTTTACGGAAAGATGAGTGATGTTGACATAAGGTTTAGTGCGGAGTTGTGTTAATCTTGCCAAGGTTAAGATTTAACAAGTTAAATACAAATACAAACCAACCGCGCAAATATGCTAACCGGTAAAATTAATGTATTTCAAGGATAATTAAATAGCGTTTTAATTAGTAAGGTTCTTTTTTTATATCGCCAACAGTTAAAACACAATGAATACAAAACATTTTCCTTGAAATTTCTTAAGCACATTGTAAAATATTCTGACAGAGAAACAAATTAATGCAGTGCTATAAATTATTTTTTTATGAAATATTCCTCACACATTTATAGAAAATAAAAAATCCATTAAAAGGAAACCGGGCGGCGGCGTTTTGTACATACAAAAGTATTACCCAACTTTTTCTCTGGATTTTGACAGTAGTGCAAATATATTTTTTTAAATATAATATGGTATCGACCACTAGCGTGTCGGCATGTTTTTCTTTTTTGATAAGTAACATTTTAGGAAACTCCAAAAATCCACTGGTTTAAATTGCATATTTTAAACGTACTAAAGAATGTATTTTTTAAAAAAGCAAAACGTGCAGACATACACTATTTTCTTCTTTTGTTTTATTTTATTTTTGAAAGCATAATTTTCTTTATTGAAAAATACATGGTTTCGGGAAACACGTGGTAGGAACCCACAAGCGAGAATCTGGTGAACCTACATCTTGTTTGGAGTCAAATTTGTAGAATACCGTAATTGATTTTCTTTTACTGTTTTCTGTATATTCACTTCAAATTCACCTTTTCTTGTATATTATATACTAAATTGATTTGATTGAATATTGGATACTTAATTGATTGGAAATTGTGAATCGTAACTTTATTTAATACTAACACGAATCATCGTGTACCTACCTACCTAATTTTTTATTTGAGCTTCTGTTTTCGAGTAAGTCAAGTTAAATGTTTGAATTTTCAAGGTCAAATTCGTAATGTATCGGTCGCTACATTTGCCTATTATTTTTGGTCGGAACAATCATTTGTTTATTGTTGTTTTAGAATGCTTCAAAGCCTAAAACCAACACCAAAAGTTTTTGACCCTTTAATTGGCGTAAAAAGGGAAAAAAGTTTTTAAAACACGAAAATCAGATGGAAAAAAAAACTTTTTTCGGGTTCACTGTGTGATGAAAATTCGTCGATTTTTAGTGTGTACAACAAGTTTCCATACACCGTTTTTGCTTTTTTTAAAGTTAATAATTAATTTTTAAGAATAATATAGGCTTTATTTTATTTATTTTAACCTATAATGTTGCTTCCCACCCATGATTATACCACCACGCGGTGACAAACGGGCAACGGACTGGAAGGTGAATTTAATGGTAACCAATCCTTCGGTGGACTCCAAAACTACGGTAAGTGAGAAGCAGTGAGCGTCTGTACCGTATGTTAGTGGCGGATCACAAATGGTGGGTGTGTCAACTTGACGTATTCGGGTATTAGTCGCTTACACCATGATAGCGAATGACAATTGACCATACATGGGCAATGACAGCGGATGCAGCCCTATCATATGCAGTTGGGACACTCTGGTTCCACGTTTGACGACCACCGGCGGATAAAATACCATATTTACGTATTTACGCACATACATGTAGGTACACTTATACAACTAGAAATAAGAGTTATGTATGTAATCTAATCCTGCGTAATAGCATATCTTATTCTTTTTTTATATTTTCATTTTACTGTTTTCTATTTTCTTTTTCCATTATTATTTTTCCTACATTCGGCGTGTTTATATATTTATTCCATATGTTTAATAGCATGTCTTATTATTTTATACTTTTCTATTTTCATTTTTCTGTTTTCTTTTTTATAATTAATATTTCCATTATAAATTTTCAACTGTAACTTTTCCTATTATTAACATGTTGATGTATTTAATCCATATGTTTACTAGACATTACAAAACAACTATATTCCATTGGTCACCATGAAACAGGCAGTCGCCTAAAATGGTGATCTAATGTACCATATATATGTAAATGTTTTAATGTTTATTATCATGTAATGTTTATTATCAAATAAATTTAAATAAAAACATATGGTCAAATCAACCAAAACTTCATGGTAACTTAAAGAAAAGATAATATGCCGGACTATTGTTAGACCCGCGATAATGTATGGCTCCGAATGCTGGACTAAGTACAACTCCTACTCTAGGCAACTCGAATCAGCAGAAATGCGAATGCTTAGATGGTCGGCAGGAGAATCATTAAAAGATAAGATCAAAAGTTCACGCATTCGTGGTATCCTGGGTGTCACGGACATAAACAGTAAGCTGGAGGAACGACAGTTGAGATGGTATGGGCACATAAGACGCAGACCACCAGACCACACAGTAAAGCAGACATATGGAGCTTCTTCGACAGTCATCCAGCGGTAGACCAAAGAACTCCTGGATGACGAAATGCTCCAAAATTATACAGAGAAATGACCTGGATAAAAGCGACTTTCAGAACCGAAGCAGCTACAACCTGAGAAGGAGAAGAGCCGACCCCTACAGCCTACCTAGACAATGAGTTGGGACAGTGCAAGGAAGAAGAAGAAGAATGTAGCTTCGAAGTTTCTTTTCTAATATAAAATGTATTTTTGATACTATTTTTGATAATTAACGTTGTTGTCGTATATATTTCTTGAAAATGATCTTTCTAATCAAGTTCCTAAAAAAATATTAAAATATGAAAGGAATCTCGAAATGTCTCAGGCTTCCAAACAGTTTTCTAACACCAATAAAACCAAAGCTATGTCTACACCGTTTATGTCTTGATACAATGAATATTGTAAATAAAGTCGGATCTACAACATAATATTAAATTAATATTTACTCAATCTCCTCACATTCTATTCACTTTTCCCGGTATCTCTTATATCTTCGATTGAGCAATATTTGACATATTCGAACATTAAATAATAAGTCTGTATTTACAATAAGCCCATAGAATCTACGCCAAACAACTTTTAACCATTGAAATGATATAATAACTATGCTTTTGGGTTAAGGCTTTTCATTGGTCACTACAATTAACCTCTTTTATTAATGTGCAATCGACAAATTAAAAAAAATCTTATCACTAAAAAGTATGCAGCCAAAACAGAAATAGTAAAATAAAACCTGTTTGTAAGGTCATGTTTTTATAACGCACTTATTATGTTGATCGTAATCTGGTGTTTAGAATAATTCGGTGGAAAAATGAGCGTTAAAAAATACAAGTATGGATTTTAGCTCAATGAACTTATTTATTATATGACTCAATAGTTTTGGTATTATACAAGAGATAACGGCTTAAAAATAAGTATCGACTTGTGTGACCTTTCTCAGGCTACGGATTCTGAATAAGTATGGGACCGGTTTTTACGAAAACTCAATACAAAATTTGAAAAATTTTAGGATTTTTTTGGAGCCCTCTAATTACTAGAAATTTTTCTCTCTAGAATTTAAAAAAAGTCACCAGCTGTTACTTTTCGCTGCCGGGAAAAACCAATACAAATTTTCAATACACGGGCTTTAACGTAAATAAATTACAGAAACAAAAGGCTGCGCCCGTATACATATATAAAGGTTTTGATTTTCAGCTAGCTCACGCAATTTCGAGCAAATAAAAGCATATATAATATATCGCCGCACAGCTTACCTGTCATGCATACTTACATTCCTCCCTCATTGCATAGTTTTCTGCTATTCCAACTCTTGACCCTACTTATTGGTCACAAATGTGATTCGTGAAAGAATGGGAATTATTGAAATTAATCATGCAGTGTCTTCCTGCAGCATTCCTGACATGTTCCATTTAATTGCATGTCACAAGTCATCCAAACACTCTTTGCTCCATTCGTTCACCCCATCCAACCGTCGATATGTCGTTGATGTCATTGATATCGTCAGTTGATATTTTTAAATCCGTCATGCATACTTTAGGACCTCCTTACTCATAATTCGAATCAACTAATAATAATTAAAAAAATAATAATTGGATAATTTGTAGAGCATCGTTTTTGTGAAAAATCACCTCAAGGGCGCTATACAATTTTTTACGAATTCTTACTATCTAATTAAATTTATTATTTACAAATAGATACAGAAAATATACTTCTCACAAACACACTTTAATTAGATAGTTCATGCTTTAAGAAGTAACGACTTTGCACGCGGAGCACACTATATTTAAAACATTGGACATTGCATAATTTTACATTTGCTACCCCCTCACTGTACCATCTGTACATATTATATTTAACTACCGGAGCGATTTTTGGCATATTTTGGCGCCGTTTTTAATGTCTCCGATTGCTTTTCGGATAAAAAAACTCCATTATCTCTTGATTCGGCAAATTAAAAAAATATATATGTTTGTAGCTTCCACGTTTGTTATTTTGGACATTAAACGAAGCTATTGAAATGTTTCATCATTTGATCTGTAGTTGTCGCAAATCCGAACTTCGTAGACTATCCCAGAACGATATTGAAAATAATTTTCTGATCAGCTGTTTATGGTTAAAATGTAGTCCTTTTTCCATAGATATGTATCTTTTATGATCAAGTATACCACAGACACCATACAAAAATAAAAATATTCTAGGTTGACTCGAATAAGTAGCTCTCGCGTCAGTTTCAAAGTAATAAGTAATAAATTAAAAAAGGTGATTTTTTATATACTTTTTTATAAATTCAACAAATATGAGATCAACGGTAAAATACAGGTGAAATTATTGGCTATATTGCACTTTAACATTTTTTTTATGTGTGCATGTTAAAGTTCGAAGGAATGTTTTTTTTTAATGTTGGTGAAAAATTTTCAAAATGATCGTCTAGAAATCTCGCGCAATCCAGGCAAATTTATTTATTTCGCGTGGTCGCTCCAGTGGTTCAGAAGAAGAGTTAATATTAATTTTGAAAGACTAGATAATTTAGGACTCCAGAATTTTTGTGAAATGACCTTTACAAAATCTTTATCAATTAAAATATTATAATTTGATGTTTAACTCATTAAGTTAAAAATAAATAAACATTTTTATTACATGAGACAATTAACTATCATGCAATGTTGAACATTTTTTAATATTTCGATTAAATCATTTCCTTTAATCCTAATAATCCTTTCTGAACTGAAAAATAATTTTATAAATCATGCAGATTGCCGATATAACTCTTATACAAAATGTCATCAAAGATTCGTAGGTTTTTCTGCTTTAAGCACGCACAATGTATAATAAACATTATAACAAAATTAAATAATTCTTAACTGTATTCCGTACATATAAATAACAAAAGTTAACGGAACAACAATAACATTTCCGTATAATTATAAAAAAATTCTTACGATCATAATAATATCGTGAATCTCATAAATAATGCAACACAAATTTGACTGGCCTAGAACGGGAGACCTACCTAGTTGGACAGTCAAAACGTCAATAAAATGTTAATGAATTTTTATAATACAACAAAATAATTAAATAAAACGTTCTTCCTAGAATCCGGATATTCTTTATCAATTCCTGCATAATTTATAATCTATAAAATTCCAATAATCGCGATGAAGGATCGTACACATAGCTAATAGGTTGCAAATTAATTGAAGTTTACCTTATCTGCACAAACTTCGGGTTGAATTTATTGGTGCATAGTGCATCCACACTTGTTCAAGATACCACACGGCAGAATAGATCATGTTCTAGCACAGCATGACAAAAGGAATGGTGCTAATGAATGAAATTTATTTGCTCTTTAAATAACTGTAATATATCAGAATATTATTATTATAGGATTCCATTATCTGTCTTATCGTATTATCTGACGCTTGGGTCACATGGAATCGCTATCGACGAGTCCAGAACATGGCCGAACGCAAAGGAGCAAGCCATTTCGTTTTCAAAAGCTTTTCAGATAGAAACTAGCTAGGATGACGTTTGTAGGAGGAGTCAGTAGGACGTTTGTCCTCTTAAACCATATGTGTACTTTTACGTAAATCAATAAACACCACTGTGATATTCAAAGAACCAAGTCTTTCATTCTAACTATACAAGTACTGAGAAAGGGTGTAGTACTTAAAAGGGAATACCGGAAATTAGTCCTTTTTAAATAAAATTCTAGACGTATTGACTGTTTTTTACAAAAAAACATAAATTGATTTTAAAATATTGTGATTTTATCTGGTACACGCAGTTTTAAAATTTTTAAAAACTAAGTGTATTTTTAATACACTAATAACGTTGGTCGTTGGCAGATTTGTTCAATTTTAAAACGATAGATTCTATTAAACAACACAAATTTCAAATCATATAATCATACAACAAAATAAGTCAATAAATAATCTAGTCAACACGGTTTTCAGAATTTTAATTTTAGTTAAATTAAAATCATTAAAAAATAAATCCGAGAACGTGTTTTGTAACAAAGAATACCCCAGTTTTTCTATTTATTTAAGGTCTTACAAACTAAAATATTTAAAAAAAATTTTGGACACTTATTTTGTTTAGACATCGATGAAAAATCTTAAATACTTATAATCTAAAAATACTTACAAGAAGTACACGATATTTAATAATTTATCATCGTGCGTTTTGAGCATTTTTATTGCTTACTTGAATGTACGTATATATTAAAATAAGTTTTGAATGAAATAAATCGATATTAAATTTTTAATTAAAAAAATTTGATACGGGGAATAATCGATCTTTCTCATAGGAACCTACCTGAACAGTTGCAAGCATTTTTAAACTTTTATTCTCAGCCGCTGGTCAATCACTCTTAAACAAGAAAAACAATATCAGCTCTGTAAAAGTATACAGAGCAACAGACTTTATAATAAATAACCTTGAAACTTTTTTTGTATACTATCTCCCCAAATGTAAAGAATATTCAAATAAGAAATCTTATACTGTTAATGGGTGATTAATCCCTCAAAAATAAAAAGTGAAATGCCAAAATCTTTTTTCAGTTTTTTTTCATTATTCATATAAAACATTCATTGTACGCAAGGTATGCATAATTTTTGAATATTGTATTCCCAATAAACCTTCATATTTAGTTACTTTGTGTTTTTATTGCATGTGTTAGGCTCTAATACAAGAACTTTATTTCAAAGAGACAGTAAACTTTACTATGCAATTCATCCAATCCATCCTCATTTATTCTAGAACATCAATCTTTACTTCTTTCGCAGTACACTTTCTATTGAACTGTACTCGCTGTTTCGTTTCTTATTTTTATTAGCTTCCGTCTTATTTCTATTACTAGTACATTTGCGTATCTATGTATGCTTTTATCCTTTATGCCCGGTGCACACAAGGCCAGTATTTTAAGCCAGGATAGCAAGCTATTGCTAGTAACCTAGAAAACTAGTAACACTAGACTAGCTACATGAACACATTTAAAAATAATATCGCCTACTTCAGCCCTCTGACCCAGAAGTATCGATTATATAACAAGATAGGGTGTGCTGAAGTAGATATTTTTATCGATAAATTGCACGGATTCACTTATTATATTGTGTCAATTGTCTCTCGCCTCTCATGTATCTTATGCCTCTTGCCACTCATTGTATTGTATTACTCGAATGAGCTTGTATATAAAAAAAATATTGTGATGTTTACTTTCCTAATTGTATGTGTCTGTATTTAAGTGTATGTAATCGTAGATTTATTTAATGTATCTGTAGTTAATTGTATGTAATTGTAGATTTTTGTTATTGTATATAAACTGAGTTTTATAACTGGATTGTTCTCACGCAAGTGAGAACATCTGTAAAACCCAGTATTAATAAATAAATGTAGATAGAACTAGTTTTATTTTTAACCTAGTAAGCAAGGAAGAAAGCTAGTAAGTTAGCGTCTTAAGACAGGATAGTTGACCACTGGAGCGACAGAGCAGATTTAAACTTTTTTCTCGGATTGCTAAAGGATATTTTTTCGCCCACATTAAAAATATCATACCTCCGAATTTGAATATGGAAACATACAAACTGATTTTAGTTCTAGAAAGCCAATGAATTCACCTATATTTTGTCTATTATGACATATTCGTAGGATTTATAAACAAAATATTATAAAATCGTTAACTTTAAAACTTTTTAAAAATCTAGAGAATATTTGCCATATTGTGGCAGCAAAGCAATCCGTGGTTTTGGAAATAGTGCCATATTGTGGCAAAAAGCGTTCGAGTGGTTCAATAGGTTGTGGTTCTATTATTTGAGCTAATAGCGTTCCCCACCACCGAATTTTCAATTTAAGCTTTATGTTTAGCTTGGTGTGGCCGCCCAAAGCTAGTGCATGATCAGATAGTGTACATGTGATAACAATGCGAAACACCACTGTGATATTCAAAGAACCAAGTCTTTTAATCTAACATCAAAAAAGCCAAAACTCAGTAACGGGATTATTTAAAATGTGTACAGTTGTATCGTGATAAAGATTGCCTGTGGTAGCTGGTATTCAATCTTATAATGACAAGTCTATGAATCTGATCATTTTTTTCTACTGGCAGACGGGGACTTGTGGTTACCATAGTCACTGAAATGATCTGAAAATTTGCTAGCATCGTGTAAACCGCCATAGTCTCACTGGCTCCATACGGTGAGCAGTTGGGACTCTTGTGCCGTATTCATATAGAAAAAAATACGAGTGTGCTTTAGACCACACGACTGAAGTTAATACTTCTTTAGCTCCGTCAACAATTTGGGAGGCGGGAATGGGTACCGCCGCCCCGGGAACCAATTATTGGATAACCAACACCTCTGCCATAGGTCACCCCAAGCGGTTCGCTACGTTTGGTGACTTAGCAGGGGTGCCTGGGTTCATGGTGTGAAGTTTGTCTAGGTCTTGCGGCGGTTGATCTAGATCTATGATTCCTTCCTAACCATCATACCTTTTTCCTTCCCAGAACTTCCTATCCTTCCTTTCCTTAAAAATACCCTCCACACAGCATCCCCAAAGATGACATAGGCCCTGGGGGAAATTATTTTCCTGAGGGCCTCCTGTGTGGAGTTAATGTTAAAAAAAAATTATATTTGTTTATATGTATAAAATATATACATGTATATACATATATTAATTTTCTACAAATATTTATTACCATTCGCCTCGCCTGATCGCGTTTGGTGCGTCACTGGCATTTCAAAATACTGACTGAAATATTTCATGCACTGACTATGAGAGGAAGAGAGAAAGAAAATTTGCGCGCGCACTGCTTTCTCTTGCTTTTACAGTGAGCCCGTTCGCCTCGCAACGCATTTCACTTTTCGTTACACATTAGCCAGTTTACCCCTCAAGTCTAGCGTGCCTAAAGAAGTATTTACTTCAAAAATTTAAAAGAAAAAAATAATAATTTTGCCAAGCCAGGAAAGTGAGCTAGAATCTTGCCAGGATAGGAGGCCGACAAACTAGCTTGATATCCTTGCTTGAAACACCAGCCTTGTATGCACCGGCCATTAGTCTATTTTCTTTTACGATAAACATTGTTCACTTTAGGATGTGCATGCAATCGGGCATGTACGCTGACTATGTAATGAATCAACTGAAGCGATTTGGGAACACAATAAACAATATATTTCCGTTTTATGGATGACTCTTATTGGCAGTGTATCGACGAAATTAATAATGAAGTCTGTATCTAAACTTTTATGTTAATGGTTCACGTACCATTGACGACGAGAGAAAAATGAATACTTCTTACTTCAAAGCAAAAACACGCTATGATATCATGTCTATTTTGCTTATTTTTATGGAATTGAAATCTTTTGAAAATTTCACGAAAGGCATTTTTTAAATATTTAATTTATAATTTTGCGTTCGTGTAGCAAATATTTTGATAATTTATTATGTATTTTCCACCATTTTTTTTAAATCTTTCACAATTAGAAGTAAATTTACCAAATTAGTATGGTTAGTATGTTTTTTAAAGTTAATATCTACACTTTCATAAATACGGTTTCTTGTTTGTGTAATGTAAGACTGATTATTTCCACAGTGTCCAAGATCACTTTTCTGAAATGACTAGTTTTTTAATGATTATTATATAAATATGTTAATTGATCTTATGTTGAACTTTTAAATTAAAAGAGAAAAATAATTATTATTAAAAATAGAAAAGCTAATTTTCATATTTGCAGTAACTATTTGAATTGTTGAAATAGATTTGAAAAATACGCCATTTCTAAGACGCCTTTTTGGAATCCAAATTTTTCATTTGGGCAAACTTAAAACTTTAGGGATATCTTGTTTTATATATTTTTTTACTTGATGTCTAGAAAATGAATAATCTAACTCGAGTACCTGATCATCTTCACAATTAAATTCAATACTTTATTTCACTAAATCAATATGATAATATAACCACTGGACCGGTTTTGCCTCATTTTGGCTAATTTGCAAACACCCGCGAGCGTCTGTTGACCAAAATGTGCTCAATTTGAAGAGATATACTAAAAGATTAATTTAATTTGAAGAGATATCCTAAAACATTTATTTAAATTGAAGAGATTTCCTAAAACATTTATTTATTTTGAAGAGATATCCTGAAACATTAAATAATATAAAGAAATATCTCAATACATTTATTTAATTTGAAGAGATATCCAAAAAAAATTATTTAACTTGAAGAGATATGCTAAAACATTTGCTTAATTTGAAGAGATATACTAAAACATTTGCTTAATTTGTAGAAATATACTAAAATATTTACTTAATTTGAAGAGATATCCTAAAACATTTATTTAATTTGAAGAGATATGCTAAAACATTTGCTTAATTTGAAGAGATATGCCAAAACCTTTACTTATTTTGAAGATATTTCCTAAAACATTTATTTAATTTGAAGAGATATCCTAAAACATTAAGTAATATTTTTTTCGATATCTCAATACATTTATTTAATTTCAAGAGGTATCCTAAAACATTTATTTAATTTGAAGAGATAAGCTAAAAAAACTATTTAATTTGAAGAGAAATCCTAAAACACAGAAAGTTCGAATAATCACAAAATTGACTTCTTAGTTTAACCGTCTAATAAGAGATGTCTCGGATTTCTTCTTAATTATTTGTTATTGACATTACGCGAAGCGATATTATTAAACCATTTTTTCTTACAAAATATTGATTACATCGAAAGCAAAATAAAATAATTAATTACTGTTATTTAAAAAAATTACATCATCAGTGTTATTTTATACTGAAATTTCATAATTATAAGTCTACAAAAACAGGAGATATTATGTTGTTTTTAATGAAGAATTTTCTTTTCGCTTACGTGAACAATTAAGCTTTTTTCTTTACAGCATTTCCAATTTCCGTAATCGATATTTTTACATATTAAAAAAGGCTTTTTTCAATTAAAATGTATATCTGTAATTATTAACTAGGCCATAGACAAAACAAAAAGTAATTATATTTTATATTACTCGAAGTAAGTACCACCAACGGCTGCTTTAAATTAAATTATACGCAGAATTTACGAGTGCATAAATTTAATGATTTTTAATAATTGTTTTTATAAATCATAAAAATATGAGATAAACGGTAAAATATAGGGGAATTTAATGGTTCTCAAATACTATAATCAGTTTAAATATCTCCATATTAAAATTCAGAGGTATGATCTTTTGAACAATGGAGGATATTGCAAAACCGAATGCTTAATAATGTTCGAACGTAGGTTGAAATCCATTAATTGAACGCTCTGTAATGCATTAGTAATTATTTAGATGATCTGCACATAGTACTGAATCAATGGATTAATTAATAATTTCATTCATTAACAGACTTGTGGTTTAATTGAGAAATGATCATGCAACAATGAATAATTTGACCAATAACTGAGAGAAGTTCACTAACTAACCATCACGCCGTTTCCCCGCAGGGGTAAGCAGAGAGAACGGACCGCCAAACAACTCGGTCTTGGCATACACTCCTTGCCTCATTCACATTCATACATCTTCTCACACATACTCTTCTATTATTCTGACTCTTGACCTGGCCCGAATGATTTACTTGATCGTGCCACGTCTTCCTTGGGCGTCCTCGGCTTCTTCTACCATTCACATTCGCGTCATAAATTCTCTTTACACTCCTTTCTTCATTCATTCGCTCAACATGCCCAAACCATCTAAGCGTCCCTTTCTTAATCTTACTCATTACGCTAACAGCATTCTTTTCGGATCTCCACATTCCTCACACGATCGTACATGGTTTTACCACACATACGCCCCAGGGACCTCATTTCTACAGCATTCAGTCTACTTTCATCCTTTCTCTGCCAGTTCCATGCTTCACTGCCATATATCAGGGTACCAGTACTCCATTGTGGACTGCTAGCTTCGCTTCTGTGGACAACTTTTTGTTGGCTCCAACGGCGTTCAATCCTCCATTAATGGAGTTACCTGCATTCACCCTTCTTTCAATATCCCTATCAGCCTTCCCATCTCTCGTAAACATACTCCCCAAATATACAAACTCATCCACCTGGTGTGCTAGCACGGTCGCTCGATATGAAGTTACCGACCGATTGTCGGTAACTTCTCATCGTTCCCCAGGACAACTGCAGATCTCAAACGTACAAACGACAGGTGATATCGAATATATTAAGGACACTTAGTCATTGTGAACTGTCACCTATTACTAGAATTAACAAACAGTCCAATTTTAAAGTTGTTCCCTTACTCCTTATGTAACCCCCACCCTTCCTTTACCCCGCCCCCTACCCCTCCACCAACCAGTCTATGATGTTCTCTCCCTCTCCCATATATTGCTTTCTCTCTCTTCTTTTTGTTTACCTTATATTGTTTCTCTGTATTAAGATTTAGTTTATTTTATTGTCCTGATGAAGATTGAGTCCAATCGAAACCGGTCGACAAATACAAAAATAAATATAAAGTGGTTTAAAACTAAGTTATTTGTTTCATTTTGTCACCTATTCGTTTGCGATCTGCTGTTGTCGTAGGGAACGATGAGAAGTTACCGATAGTTATCCTACAGATCGTTATAGAGCAAGCGTGCTAGGGCCTCTGCTCCAAGTATTCATCATTCAATGAAGATAAATACTTGGAATAAGATGGAATTATTGAAAAAAAAATATTCTGTAAATATTTGTATAAAAGTAAATAAACTTCCGATTTGCTCTTGTACATCACATAATATTATTCTATATCGTTCGGTTGTTTTTAATATTATTTAACCTTCGTCTGCTCAACTTGTTAAACAGGTTATTGCCAACCCACGAAGAACCTTCGGTAAATATCTTTTACCGAAGTAAATATGCACAGTTGTGTTGATTTTAACTTAAAATTTCTTCCGGGGAGTAAAAAGTCAATCGAGTAATATTATAATTACGGGTACCGCTGACCTGGGAACAATTTATTGGATAACCGACACCTCTGCAGTAAGTCACTTCAAGTGTTTCGCTACATTTGGTAAGGGGTGCCCGGGTTCATGGAATGAGGTTTGTCTAGGTCTTAGCGGCGGATACATCTGACCATATGCTGTGTGGTGGGCCAGATCGAGAGACACTGGTTGAGGGAGACCTTTTGATCTCTCCGTTCGTACTCTCTCGACCCATCACCTTGCACTGCAGTTGGAGGGATGGATTCATACGTCCATCATTACTGGAGGCACCGACTCCAAGATTCCTATTCACCCCTCATACCTTTTTCCTTCCCAAGACGTCATACCCTTCCTTTCCTTTAAATAGACCTTTCATACAGCATACGACGAGGGTTCTGATGGACATTATTTTCCTCAGGGCCTCCTTTGTAGAGCTAATACAAAAAAAAGGTACTCACCCACATCACTGGCCTACTAACATTTGGGCAGTAGAGTTTGCCACTGTTTTTAAATTAACGAAAAGAAACGTTATAAAATAATTTTTATAAAAAAATTAACATACGAGTAATATTCCATCTGTAAACCACTCGAGGTTATCACCTTTCTATCAATACAGTTTAATTTTAAATGAAAACATTGATAATATTTTATTTTTTTTCAAAATCATTAAGGCGTTGCGCGTTACAAAATGTTGAAGTATATTTTCTATCTGTGATTATTTTGGCATTTAGCGTTACAAAATGTTGAGCGTTAGGCGTTGAGCGTTTAAAAATGTTGACGTATATTTTCTATCTGTGATTATTTTGGCATTTAGCGTTACAAAATGTTGAGCGTTAGGCGTTGAGCGTTACAAAATGTTGACGTATATTTTCTATCTGTGATTATTTTGTCATTTAGCGTTACAAAATGTTGAGCGTTAGATGTTGAGCGTTACAAAATGTTGACGTATATTTTCTATCTGCGATTATTTTGGCATTTAGCGTTACAAAATGTTGAGCGTTAGGCCTTGAGCGTTACAAAATGTTGACGTATATTTTCTATCTGTGATTATTTTGTCATTTAGCGTTACAAAATGTTGAGCGTTAGATGTTGAGCGTTACAAAATGTTGACGTATATTTTCTATCTGCGATTATTTTGGCATTTAGCGTTACAAAATGTTGAGCGTTAGGCCTTGAGCGTTACAAAATGTTGACGTATATTTTCTATCTGCGATTATTTTGGCATTTAGCGTTACAAAATGTTGAGCGTTAGGCGTTGAGCGTTACAAAATGTTGACGTATATTTTCTATCTGTGATTATTTTGTCATTTAGCGTTACAAAATGTTGAGCGTTAGATGTTGAGCGTTACAAAATGTTGACGTATATTTTCTACCTGTGATTATTTTGGCATTTAGCGTTACAAAATGTTGAGCGTTAGGCGTTGAGCGTTACAAAATGTTGACGTATATTTTCTATCTGTGATTATTTTGGCATTTAGCATTACAAAATGTTGAGCGTTAGGCGTTGAGTGTTTAAAAATGTTGACGTATATTTTCATTATCAGGTTAATATTATTTATTATAATGACAAAGGAAACTTTGATAACACTATAAAACATTATGAGAATGTCTTATGCCTAAGGCAATTGTATTTTTTATTAAAAAAATACCTCAATGTTTTTACCAAACATTCCCTACTTAATATTAATTATTAATAACATTAAGGAACATAAAAAAACTGTACTGAGAACGTTATTTCTTTTTACTTCAACTTTAATTGAAATTTTCTTAGCGGTATGCTTTAATTTTCATTAAAAATATGTTTGACTTTTGTTTGAACATTTATAACGTGAAATATTCCCCTGTCATTTGCATACAAGACATGTGGTTTTACATTGACATTGGAAATTCGCTGGCTTAACTAAAAACACAAAATATTAAATAAATCTATAATTTTGTTTACATCACTATTATATTTTTATACTTATTATTGTCTATCAAGTTTAGCTTATTTTGCTGATAATATGCCCTAAAAAAGCTAAGGTGGTGGCAAAATTGGTCGGCAATAAGTAAAAAAAATGTGTAAAGTTAGATAAGCATACCAAAAAAATTCCGACGGTAAACACAAGCTTTGGACAAATATCTCAAATACCAAACAATAAAAGCATTCAATAAATTTCACTCAATACAAAAAATTAGAAAAAATATATATTTCAAGAAGAACCAAAAAGACAAAATAACAAAAAATTTATAAACATAAAAAAATAAAACATGTTTACGTTACACATAATACCTTTTAAACACGCACATCATTATATGTATATAACCGTACCGCATAATATTTACAGTTTTTTTCATTACCGTCTACATTATTGTGTTTATATTGCCTTTCATTGAATTTTATTGATTTGTAAAATAGAGGCCTGATCACATATGAAGCATCCAATGGAACCCACATTACCAAATAATGTTTTGAATTATGTGAAGCCATTGGATCAAATATAAATATAATGGCTCATCAAAGATAATCTGCCTCATATGGAAATATAATTTACTTCATCACCATGATTTAACGTTTTTTATTGATGTTCAATAAAATCATCAATGGATTAAATACAGTGGAATGATATATATGTATTATTATATATGTACTGCAGAATTTTACTGAAAGATTCAGCTGGTTTTAGGGTTATTGTTTTATTTTACAGTGATATTGTATTACTTCAATTATGTTTACCTTTCTTTGTATACTTTTATGGTTTTGCGGTTATTGTTTAGAACTCTGCTTTTAATTTTTTATAATATATATGTTTTACAATGATATTGTTTACCTTTCTTTGTATACTTTTAAAAATCAAATAAATACACGCATACAAGATACAAATACGCAGGTATATTTATTTATTTTTATTTAATTATTCATTTCTATACTTCTTACACAGTTTATAAATGCAATAGTTGAAAGTATAAAAAAAAATATTCTTTATAAAACATAGTAGGTAGTAGAGTGAAGCATGTTCGGCAACTGCATGTAAATGGTTAAAACGAATGTAGTTATGTTTTGTTAACACCTCACTAGGAGAACCTGTGCTGAGGTGTTCGCATGTATTATTATGCCGTCATAAGTGATAGCACAGTATCCCCCTTGAGACTCTCAAGGAGGACTCCGTAGTTCCACCCATGGTGGCTGTATTCTACATATAGTAGGTGTAAGTAGCTGCGTTGAGATAGTCATCATAATATTATACAGACACAATGTAGTAAGTTAAGGTAAGTTAAGCATCATAATATTCTAAAAGACGCAATGTAATACATTATAGTGAAAAGAGTGCAGATACTTTGTACAAGATTTACAGGTGTAGAACAAGAGTTAAACATAATAATGATACGTATGTACAATGTAGTGAAAAGAAAAAATAAAGAATATACATGAAGTGAACTTAAAGAGCAGTTAAGTCGAAAAGAGAATAAAACAAAACAAAAGTAGATGATATTAGTGCCAATATTTTTTAAATATTTCCAAATAGTTATGCAATATTAATCTATTTATGTTTTAACTTAGTGTTTAAACTATACAACTAAATCTACAAAATATCTAGAAATAATATTATGTGCCTACTTGACCATTTATCTATTTTATTTTTCCTACTCTATTGAATGTTAAATATTCAAAAAGTATTTAATTTGGGGCTAGCCATAATCACAATATAAACACAGTTGTTTACATTCTAATGTATTTGTTTTAAACCACATTATTTTAGCAATTTCTCTACCAGTGCTAGAAATACCTTAGATGAGAGAATATTAAATTATTTTAATTTCTCCTTATGAATGAAGGGTACTTCAGAAATCCAAATTGGTTTAAAACCTATTTTAAATTTTATAGTGTGAAAATAATGTTTTTCCTAACCTTATTTTTACCTTACTTATGCACTTCATTGTTATCTCTAAGTATGTTATTTTTTCATACGGTATTTAGTTTAGGAAGATGGAATTTTATATACTTTTATTATTATATGAGCAGTTTCGGAATAATTTTTAATTTAAGTATTCGATTTCGTTAAGTTAATTAATAAGAACAGTTATTTTAAGACATCTGTTCAAAACATTAGCACACTTCTTTGTGGACAGTTATTTTGATTTCTACAAAGAAAACACATTTTTAAGAACTTGAAGGTATGAATTTCGTGTTTTATCCTTTGCCCTTTTATTTGATATTGAAAATAATAACGTTGCCAGGCAGAAGAAAATGCGAAAGGGGGATAAAATTGAATTTTAGAAGAGGCACGCGAAATTTTGCATAGTGACTAAAAATAGGTAAATCGCTTTTAAGAAAAGCTTTGCACATTTTTCGTATAAAGTGCTTTGTGATATATGAAAGTTTACGGATGATTAAAAAACACATACTTTAAGAAACACTATACGTCAAAAAATTTTAGGTCATATAAATATATAACGCAGGATTGCGGATATTTCGTTACAAAATAAATTGTATATTTTGCAATGGTGTTCAAAAAATATCACCTCTCCTGTAAATATGTTGTTAGGCGTTTTAATTTGTAAATATTTGTATTTTTTTCTCTGAATTATCAGGCGTTTTAACCACTGGAGCGATTTAGGTCCAAATATGGACCGCTTTTATTTTTCTGCGATTGATATCGCTTCAAAATTGGACCACATTTAACGAACCTACAAATATGGGATAAACGGCGATATCTAGGTGGATTCATTAGATTTAAACCGCAGTAAATAGTTTATTTGTTTCAGTATTTATATTTTGAGGAATGATATTAATTAAATCAAATGGCTAAATCAAAAACTGAACACCAATCGCTCAAGTGGTTAAATAGTAAATATTAAAAAAAAATTCTGAATTATCAGAGTTGATAAGTAAACCACTGAAAAATTAATTACGAAAACTTTCATTTCAATCGCTTTTTCTTTTACAAAAACACCAAAATCCGTGATGCAAATTATTCGTAGTCTAAAAAAAAATTACGTCAAAAAATTCCTGACACAAAAGCCTTTACGAGTTTTTCTCCAGAATTACCCATTCGTGAACTATAACAGAGATAAACCAACAGTTTTCCTGCTAAAGTTTGTCATATTTTCTAATGAACAAACATTTTTACAGCATCAATCTTATGGTAAACAAATGAATATTTAACAAGTTGAACATGAATTAAAAATATATATATACTTATCTAATGTCAAGCACAAAAAATAACAAAGTATGAATTAATCCAAAAATGTGTGTATTAAATTTTATAGTACTTACGCAATGTTCCACTGACTGTCGATACATAAAAACTGCAGACCACTAACGCACATAAAACAAATATATTTTTGGCCATTTTAGAAAAAAAAAACACTCTCCTTGATGTGACACGAGCTTTCCAGAAAATTAATAATTCCAAAAATTGAATCGAATAATTATTGGAACTGTGGAGCCTCGGTCACCGCAAGACAGACAATAACATATGGTCTCCTTACATCGCCTATATATGCAGGTGTTAATCCTGATAGCGACAATTGACCTTGGACGCAGTGACCATTATTCGAGTTTGTTATTGCGGTACACTTATAATGTATTAAAACTTTTTTAATTATTAATAATCAATGTACAGACAATTTTTGGAAGTATGATCTACACTGATTTAGAACATAACTTATATCGCCAAATTATATAATTTAGAACTTTGACAACTTAATTAAATTGTTTGCGAAAGAAAATCGAGGTGTAATTTTTCAATGTAATATTTTATCATTTTCAGCAGAAGTAGGGAGATATAAGCTTTAGTTTGTCACGCTGACACACCCAGAATATGATTCTATCGCTTTTTTTTACGCACCAGATTTTCAGGTCCGGGTTTAGTTTTCCCCATAGGAAAAACTAAACCCTTTCATACACTTTTCCATATAAATGATCATCTAGTAAATCCACGTTATGCAAGTGTATTATATAAGTATAATTAATACAAAACAATACAAGAACAACACGTTAATCTACCAAACTATTAAATGGGAATATAATTCACCGTCTCCAGATATTTTCATATCAGAGGGTTCGGCTCTGTGGAATTCCTAATTTGACCGATAAATCCTACTGATCCCTCAATATAAATATTTTAAAAATCTTTCGTAATTCTAAATGTATTTAAAATGACTGATTTTTGCATTTTTATATACAAATTCTTTGACAAAACTAATATGCCTAAATTTTTAATAAGAGAGCTAGGTATAATGCCAGTAGCCGAAATAACAAAAGGTAATATTTTTATAGTCTGAGAATGCCAAATTCTTTTAATTTCATTTCCTAAATCTGTATACTTTGTTATTTTTTCAGAAACAGATTTTTGAATATTAATATCTACGAATATTTTTGAATATTAAATTTTTTTTTTCTTTCATTATTATTATATTTTTTGTTATTATTAGTCTTCCAGTTTTTGATTCGTATCATAATTAAGTTTTAAACCCGTTCACATCTCAGGCGAAATTACCTAATGACATTCTACGGACTTACTTAATAGGTACTATGTATAACTATGTAATTTAATTAAATAAATAAATAAAAAGATATAAAATAAATATTGCTTCTACTGAGTCATTTACTCGCTTGTACCTTGATTGCACGCATTCTCAGAAGTAGTAGATGTGTTCACCTGCACGTAATAAAGTTACAAACAGGTTATAACAACATACCTAAAAAAAAACGACTATTCTTTTGAATGGGTTATATATAATTTAAATAGCGTATTTTATATCAAGATTACTTTAATAAAATGTAAATCACATGTTTTTTTAACGACCTCCGTGGTAGGAGGGTAAGGCTCTCGACTCCGAATCCGAAGGTCGCGTGTTTGAACCCGGCGTGCGCAAATAAATTTTATTTAATTAATTGTATTTTTTTCACAATTAATTAATTAAAAAATATTTTGTAGTGTATTTGCAGCACGTTCCAGAATAGAAGATACTCTCAGTTTCACCCTTGTGTAAAACCACCACTCAGAATTGAAACGTTTTTTGAAATGGCTTTATCCGTGTTTGATGACCAGATCTGAATAGTCAGGTAATTCCCCATCTTCATCTTTTCCTCCTTCCCCACCCCTCTAACTTCAGCCTCACAACATACATCAATTGGGGATGCCACAGTCTCACTGGCTACAGACGGCATCAGCTGGGACTCCTGTGCGGTATTCATATAAATAAAGAAATGTGTTGTAAAAGCTCATATAAACGTGTATTAATAGAAATAAATATCTCTTGACTGTTAATCTATAAATAATCTAATTAAAATTGTATGCGTAATGTGTTGTTTTTTCAAGCCTATAAAAGGGTTTATAATAATAATTACGGATAACTAAATCGAGCTAAACAAAAAATCGTGTTGCGATCTTTTATTTAGTAAACTTAATCAACAATTTTTTTTTTACCTATTGAATATTTAGTTTTGTCTCTGTTAATAGTGAAGGGCGAACCGATGTGTCATCAATGATAATTTGAACTAGAAGATTCGATACTGAGTTAGAAGACAACCAACCTTAACGTGAAATCGGATCAATGAACTCAAATTAGCTTTGAATTTAAGTATAATTTTCAATTTTTAAGGTATTGCGTGAAGAATTCCGAAAAGCTGTAAGTGGGTAGCTACTTGTAATACCTATGAAATATTTAAAAAAAAAAATGACTACCTCCGTGGTCGAGGTGTATGGCTCTCGACTACCAATCCGAAGGTGATGTTTTCGAATCCCGGTATACGGAAGGAAAATTTTATTTGATTGAAATATGTTATTTCACAAATAAATCATTAAAAATAATATAAGATATATTTGCTTCACCTTTCAGAGTGGAAGATACTCTTAGAATCGCCCAGGTGTAAGACCACCATTTGGAATTGCAATGTGCCTTAAAATGGCTTTAAATGTATTTGGTGACCAGATCTGAATAGCGAGGTACTTCCCACCTTCCTCTTTACCATCTCTTTCACCTCCCCACTACCTCCACAGCCTCACAACATATGCCAACTGTAGGTACCATAGTCTCACTGGTTCTAGGCGTGCGGGAGAAGTTGGGATTCTTGTGCGGTATTCACATTGAAAAAATCGATATCCTTTTTCAAAATTGGAACTGATTTGTCTAGTATTCAGATGACCTGTGATTTTTCACGACATTTAATGATATTATAAAAAAAATGTAATTCTATATTTTAGTATTTTTGTAAAATTAATCACAATCTTCTTGCCACGCCTCTCACGAATGCAATACTGAGAGTAATTTCAGTTCTGGAAGCAGGTATAAACATAGGTATATAAAATTATTACAATTTTTGGATATATCATGTTATAACATCAGGAATAATAAATTGCTATTTTGACGTCACAAGGTTTTGAACCTGCCATATCTTTTAGACCCACAAACTTGTCTAAGAAAATTCACATACTTGGTTGTATGGAAATTCGGTAAAAGTTTAATTTCATTTGAATAATTCATTCGAGCGTTATTATCACACATCTTTCGACATGATTCGATTTATTCTGATTTTCTACCGCTCTCCTCGATTAAAGATTCGTTACAAAAACGAATCGATCAATCCGTACGCCGGGTGTTCCGTAACCGCATACATACATTGGTCACCCTAGTCTCTTACCACGAGGCACTGACGTGACCTTGAATGCAGAATTATAAGATTGTACAAAAATAATCCTAAAGTAACTCTTCAGTCTACGAGACATTGGCATTGGATTTATATGTATACCTGTTCGGTGCTTGACGAAAGAAATATTTTTAAATAAGCTATTGGAAAAATATACTTTAAATTAAACGGATAAATGAAATTGAAATATCAGCTCCTTTGAACGCCAGGACGCCGTGGGTTTGCCCTACCCAAGGGTCGCTACTGATTGTTTACGTATTTACATTTGTTGTTCAAATATAAACACACAAAAATTTATGATAATCACGCTTCTCAGAATAATATATATTAATAAATAGGTCTGTAGGTAGGTACTTTTAAATTACTAGTTATATCTGAAGTCTTGATCATAAAACCTTCTTTATTGTGTTGTTTTTCAACGTATCAGACTAGCAATTGAAAATAATTTTATTCAATTAATATGATAATTTGATTAATTTGTACAATGAAATTAATTCAAAAATCATTTCCAATCAATGTGCAAATCGGAAGCAACTAGTTTTATCTTTTCCCCGTATGTGTTTGAAATAATTTTAGTTTTTAATCCAACAGGACTAGAAGGATAGTGCAATCCCAGTCTGCTATATTACATGAGATATAATATACAATTATAACAAAAATAAAAATGAAAAGGAATTGAAAAACATATCGATCACGGAAATCTGAAATGCCGTAAATGACAAAACGTTAATTGTTCATGTTCCGGTGAGCAAAAATAAACATTTTTATTTTTTGAAAAATCATAATTTTTTTGGGAGACCTATACCTATTAATGATTTTTTACAATAAAATAACGTTGAATAAATATCTCTATCAGAATACTTAACGTGTTTAATTAATTTTTAATAACACCTTGACACTGCCAACCCCATATTTCTCAACAATTTAAAGAAAACGCATTTACAGCCTTGAAACATCCCATCGTTTATTTAAGATTTCACTAGATTACCTTCCGTTATTAAGTCGTCTTATTTAATATTAAGAAAATAAAATGTATGCATTTATTTATTTGAACAAACGTACAAATACTTTATAAGAAAGTTTTGGTTGTCTGACTAGAACGATTTCCCGTTTTAGGATAGTCAAATTGCCTGGTTTAGTTCACATTAGGTAGTTACAATCTGTTATTTGTAGAACTTAATACTAAATTAATTAAGGCACAAGTGCCATTCACATAATTATAATTGGATCTAAAAGCAATAAAGCAACTAAATATATTAGTAGTGAAAAGCTGCTTAGAAAACAATTTAAAATGATAATATATTAAAGCCGTAAAGCAAAACTTAACTCATAGGTTCATAAAACAGAAAATAAAAAAATTAAAAATACAATCTTTTTTGCGATATTTCCCTTCCAAATATTGAACTTTATTTTTTAAAATGTATGATAGATTTAGGTGTAGTAAATCCTAAAAAAAGTGTTAAATATTTTCAAGATCACTGTATTCATATAACAACAACAAATAATTGTACAAGTAAAATGAATGAGAGGATTATTTATCAAATAATTCTTGACTGTAAATGGAAACTAAGAAAAACACGAATCAAATTCTAATTATGAATCTCACAGGTTTGAAAGATATTATATAGTTACTAGCTTTTGCCCGTTGCAAGGCAACTAATTGGTTAAAGCACTAAGCGATTTGACGTTTGAATGTGGATGAAGCAAGAAGTGTGTGTGTCTACATTTATTAAAAATTAAATATTTGAAAAAAAAAATCGATGTTTGAATGTGGATGAAGCAAGGATTGTGAGAACTACTCAAAGGGTCCTGTGAGTTAATCGCTCAATTTTGTACACCCGCTACTTAGCCACTTTGGTCGCCCTGGTTAAGGCGTTCAGTATGGGCCTTTTCTCGCAAAAAGGGGCCTAGAAGTTTACGGCTCAATTTTTTCACTAATGAATTGTTTCTAAATTATATGATATGCACTCACTTTTCTAATAACTCCCGTTACACCTATTTAAATTTTTTGTACGAATTTGATAACGCCAAATCTCTGCATTATATAAAGAAAACTTCGCGGGCTTGCGCACAATAACTCACCAAAGTTTCATCGCAATCGGATGAATATTATTGTAGATAATTTCATTACGCTAGAGCTCATTATTATATTTTAAAACTATTTCGAGCATGCACACGTCATATCCCCAAAGTTTCATCGCAATCGGATGAATAGTATTGGAAATAATTTCATAATGCCAGAGCTTATTCTTATATATATAGAAACCATCCCTAGCATGCCAACATCGAATTCCCAAAGTTTCATCTTAATCGGATGAAAAGTAAAGGAAATATTTTCATAACGCCAGAGCTTACTTTTATGCATAAAAACCATCCCAGGCATGCACACATCAAATCTCCAAAGTTTCATCTCGATCGGGTGAATAGTATATAAAATAATTTCATAAAGCCAGAGCTTACTATTATGCGTAGAAACCAACCCGGGCATGCACACATCAAATCCCAAAAGTTTTGTCGCCATCAGATGAATAGTATTGGAAAAAAACCTACCTAACCCTCAAACAAAAAATATTTGTTCATTTACCTACGTAATTTCTAAAAAAAAAACATTGCAATTTTATTACTTTAAAAAAAAACCATCTTATCAAACTCAATTTTACTGCAGCAAAAAAATTACACAAAGAAATTCTTTAACAATATCCGGCTACCCGTGCACACGTATAATTATTTTTATTTTAAAATTGAATAATGTCCAAAGTAAACGAACGAATCCTGGCCGATCTATTTTTCGATTTATATGCATATAAAAAATCTGTAGCACTGCATCGAACCAACCTAATTTATAAAAAGTACCTTCATATATACCTACCTACCCAGAGTACCTGTTCAGTACTTAGTTCCTACCTACCTGCATATCTACCTACCCCCGTGTACACCTACATTTTTTTGGAAATATCCATCTTTGGTTACTTTTTTTTATTTTATATCATATTTTTTTTGTGATTTAAAGGAAAGAAGTTCTTACTTAGAGTAATTATCGATATTTGAATTCATTGCAATCCGCATGCCTACTGAACTCCCTGATTGGACAGTCGAAATGAACGACAGGGTCCGGCAAAATTTCCTCACTCATTATTACAAAAACCAATCGATTAAAAAAATGACTTTTTTTTTTAAATCGACTCTTTAATATTTTTTTATGAAAATGACATCTTTCAAGTGTCCACCTTTTGATGTCACGGACGCCATAACTCTTTTCGTAATCAACAATTATTAATAACGATAAATGTATAGAAAATTAGAAAAAAAACTTTGCATCTTATTTAGATAAATTTTAATGCGCCGCAAAAACGTTGGTCGCAAACGCACGACAATATTTTCTAAACAAAAAAAAATTAAGGAAAAAATCATGAGTTTTAATTAAAAAAATTAATCAGTATATTTCGAGCGGAATTTTTTTTACCACCCTGTTCCTGAATTTGAATTAAAAGACCGACAAACTGCAATCGGCATTTTTCCAGAAGAAACGCATTTAGTACCTACCATCTTTGGTGATTTCTCTTAATTTCAAACCATTTATTTGTAATTCGATGGAGCAAAGTAGGTACCTACCCAGTGATTATTATTATACCAATCCACCTGACCAGTAATATTTTTAAATCTTGTAAAATTTGTTAGCGGATTTTTCATGGATTTTTTTTTAAAATGTCAAATTTTTAGCTCCATATTGTGGAATATTTTCAATGGAATGCCACTAAAAAAACGGTTGAATAAGTTTTCGAAACCTTTTGCCATTGAATATATCAAAAAACATTTACGCCAGAGGCCGTCATTTTGACGCAATTTCGTTTGCAAAGGATTCTCAAATACGCCAAAGCTCAATTTTTTTAAAGGCTAAAGTCTAATTTTTTTGTTCAGGCCCTAGCACGCTTGCTCTATAACGATCGGTAGGATAACTATCGGTAACTTCTCATCGTTCCCTAGGACAACTGCACATCGCTAACGAACAAACAACAGTTGATGTCGAATATGTTAAGGACACTTAGTCATTGTGAACTGTCACTTATTCGTCGGCGATCTGTAGTCATGCTAGGGAACGATGAGAAGTTACCGATAGTTATCCTATCGATCGTTATAGAGCGAGCGTGCTAGGGCCTCTGACCTACCGCAAAAGCCGTGAGGATCTTACGCTAAAAAAATTCGCTGGGCGGGTAGGCCAACGCCTCTGCAATAGGTCATTTCAAGTGGTTCGCTATGTTTGTTGATTTAGAAGTGGTGCCTGGGTTCATGAGGTTTGTCCTGGTCTTGGCGGTGGATTCGTCTGCCCACCAATTTCGTGGCAGACCAGATCGGAAGAGACTGGTTTAGGGAGACTTTTTGGCTTCTTCAGCAAAGCTCTCTCGGAACATCACCTTGCACCGCAGTGGGAGGGATAAAGTCATTCGTCCGTCACTTCACACACTGATCCCCAGATTCCTACCCACCCCTCATAACTTTTTCCTTACCAGAACATCATCTCCTTACTTTCCTAAAAAGAACCCTTCACACAGCATCCCCAAAGATGACATAGGCCCTGAGAGGAATTATTTTCGTTCGTCACTCCACACACTGATCCCCAGATTCCTACCCACCCCTCATAACTTTTTCCTTACCAGAACATCATCTCCTTACTTTCCTAAAAAGAACCCTTCACACAGCATCCCCAAAGATGACATAGGCCCTGAGAGGAATTATTTTCTTCAAGGCCTCCTGTGTAGAGCTATTATAAAAATTAAATAAACTCATCTTTTCCCGGTAGATTTTCCTAATTTTGTTTTAAATTAGTCGAGTAAGATCCATAGTTTGTGTATAAAAAATGCATAAACATTCACACGAAAAAGCCCGCCCTTAGGATTGTGTGTATTGGTGCATATAACGATGCAAAACGTCACTGAGATACATCTTTTTGCCAACCTGAATATATTTAGATATTCTTAAATCGACTCAGATTAACCGGTTATAAAGGGTTTGGTCATCCAATAAATGATTCACGGGGTGGCAGTACCAATGCACACCACCCACGCCGAATGATATTAGAATAACACTATTGTGCACTATTTAAAAAAGTACCTACGCCATTTGGCAAAAAAAAAATGGATTATCCTGAGTTATTTAAACAGTTTTATTCATCATGTTAAATTCTCAATATTTGAAAAATAACGTTCCCACCCAATTAGGTACCTACCCACTGGTAAATTATTTTCTATGATCTCAGCAGCCTGAACCGTTCGAATTTTATTTGTCTGTACAAAAGTACCTACACAGCAATTAAAATAAACGTTATGTAGCTGGCCGGTAACATTTCACCTGTTTTCAATTTTCCTTTCCTTCATAAACGTCAGAATTTTTTCAACTTTTGAAGATGTATCCTGAAATAATTTACATGAAATGTGGTAAATGTAATGTATTATTGGAGTTCGGAAATCTATGGTTTTCAAAATTATAGAAAAACATCTTATCCACATATGCTATTTTTGACGTAATATTGATACACATGAGACTCGTCGAAATGTCAAATTAACATGCGAGACGCCATAGAATAATTTTCAAAAATGCCCCAACATTTCAGTACTTTGAAGGTCTGACGATAATTTTTTCCTTAATAAAGCATTTTTTTACTGGCTACGAACATTTTAACAGTTTTTAACTCGGAATTTTTTTCGTAAACGTCAGAAATTACCGACGTTTGAAAACGAATCCTGACAAAATTTCCATGAAAAGTCATAAATATAATATATTATTTATGTTCAAAAACCTGTCGTAGTCGAAATAATACAAAAACATCTAAGCCAGGTATCTTTTTTAAGTCGCAATTTTGATTTACCTCGAGGCTCGTCGGAATGTAAAGTTTTGAGGTGAGACGCCTTATATTTAAAAAAATATACACTTTACGATTTTAGTACTGAGGCTCTTTCACAAATTTTTCGTGAAGGTCTGACGATAAATTTTTCCTTTTTTGATGGGCGAACCTGGCGGCTGGAAATACAACTTTGAATTTCTTCGTCGAATAATGAGCGCTTCTAGTTTTCGCCGCTAGGTTTTCATACATCAGTTTTATTAGCAGTTTATTTTTTTTGCATCAGTTTTTTTATATGAAAATTTGCAATTGGTAAAATTCTGGCTGAATTTTTCCCATACAAATCAGGTCTGAAAAAATCGTATGTATTTTTATCCACGGTCGATGTCTCGCGAAAATCAGCTTTGAGGTCGGTTAAACTTGAGGGGCAGAGTGGTCGTTTTTCGCAAGACTGCGATTGACTTAAAATCTGGTGGTTACGAGCATTAATATATATATATTATTCATAATATAACTACGCGTTGTGAAAAGGAAACGAATTGTTAATCCAGATAATGCAGACAGAAAAAGCTTTGCAACTCTCATTGTGCAGAGCTTACCGTTTTCAGAGTTTTTGATACTCTAAACTCAACTACAAATTTTCAGAGGTGCTTTAAACCTCACACTACAGATTTTCAGAGTGTTTAATGCTTAAGGGGATCCCCGCGGTGATTTTTCCATACAAAAGGATTACCTATTTATCAATCTGGATTTTAACCCTAGAGAAAATATTGTTTTTACATAAAATAGATACCAACTACTAGCGTGTCTACTTTTTGTTTTTTTTTATAGGTTAATTTGTATAGAAGTTATGACATTCCAAAAATCAATAAAATGGACTGGTTTAAACGCCGTCATAAGACTTTTAGTATACAAACTAGACATTGTTTTTTAAAAAAAATCAAAACGTACAGACATAAAATAGTTTTTTCTTATGTAGTTGGTAAAAAAAAAATTAAAATCAGTCTGCTTTTGAAGGAGAAAAGTGGGGAATACAAAACCTCGATTTTAGTTAGGTATTAGCAGCCCGGTGCATTGTCCCTTTCGCTCAATATCCGGTGGAGTAAGAGCAACAGTGACAGCAACACTACAGATTTCCAGAGTTTTTGATGCTATAAACCTCACACTACAGATTTCCAGAGTTTTTGATACTATAAACCTCACACTACAGATTTCCAGAGTTTTTGATGCTATAAACCTCACACTACAGATTTCCAGAGTTTTTGATGCTATAAACCTCACACTACAGATTTCCAGAGTTTTTGATGCTATAAACCTCACACTACAGATTTTCAGAGTTTTTGATGCTATAAACCTCACACTACAGATTTTCAGAGTTTTTGATGCTATAAACCTCACACTACAGATTTCCAGAGTTTTTGATGCTATAAACCTCACACTACAGATTTCCAGAGTTTTTGATGCTATAAACCTCACACTACAGATTTTCAGAGTTTTTGATGCTATAAACCTCACACTACAGATTTCCAGAGTTTTTGATGCTATAAACCTCACACTACAGATTTTCAGAGTTTTTGATGCTATGAACCTCACACTACAGATTTTCAGAGTTTTTGATGCTATGAACCTCACACTACAGATTTCCAGAGTTTTTGATGCTATCAACCTCACACTACAGATTTTCAGAGTTTTTGATGCTATAAACCTCACACTACAGATTTTCAAAATTTTTGGTGCTTCAATCTTCAAACTACAGATTTTCTGCTTCGTAGAAGATTAGCAGCCTCTGTAGCACAATGGTCAGCGTGTTCAACATGGAGTAAGTTGGTTACAAATATGTTTCATAATGGCAATTAATTTATTATTCGAATAGGTCGCGCGCTGGTTTGGGTATTTTGGTTTTATGAATATCGTTTATTTTGGTTTTATGAATATCTTTTTACAAAAAAGAAAACATATCTTTTTATATATGTTACAGAATATTGACTATTTTTTGTACTACTATGTAAACCACTGTAATCATTATTATAAAATGTATGTTCAGGTATAGAAATAAATAAAATTAAAATTGACGTTATGCAAAATGGCAGTCATGCAAAAAAATAACTAAACAAAACTGCAGAACTTGATTTCTTATCATATTTTATCCTGGAGCAGTAATGCACTTGATTTACCTGTTTGTGTCAGGTTGGAGAGGGCAGTTTGTCTGAATAAGGCTGTAATTAAATATAAACAGATTGATATCTTGTTCAGTACAGTGAGGAAACGTAAACATCCTTGTACAGACGTAAAGGTATTTATTTTAACCTTACTCTGATGGACATGCAGCATTTTTTCGGCAGACAAAATATAACATTTTTAGAGACAATTGCGGGTCTCCTATATTGAGGAGATTTGTGGGCTTCCGGTTGATTGAGGAGATATCTGTGGGTCGTGATATCTCCGCGCGTGCTGGTCGAATAATAAACGCGAGGATGATTGTTGATGATGATTATATATATTTACAGTATTTACATTATGCACTATATACAAATGAAGAGAGTATTTACAATCGTAGTAATATTATCCCGACCGAATCGCAGATTGCGAAGTTGTTGTTAATAGGCCGCTGGCCTGTCACCGTGAAGACTGATTAAGAACGACTGACTCGACTTGGCTTGCTCGAGTCGTTATATAGGCCGAGCCTGGCCGGTACGAGAACGGCAGGCGAAATCGTGCACACGCTGGAAGATTCCCAAAATTTCGGCGCAGCGCTACATGTCGCGTATTGCAGATCCGAGCTCTTTCCAGAAGGTGGTCGAAATTATATTGCCTAACGAGGTAGCAGGTAGAGGCGGATAATCAGTGCCGTAACTAGGTAAGCCGCTACGTAAGTAGGTGGCATATGAATCGCTACACATTCATTCGCAGTTAATTTCAGCAGTCATTTGAGATGTTTATCCGATTTATTTTTTGTAAGATAGAAATAACAATACTTTGGAATAAGACTTATTAATGGTTTAGGATAATTTGTTTGGTTTTAGGAGTAACTCACATAAGTCTCATATAAATCGATGTGTCTCCCTTACTATCGTGGTTAGAAATATGATCTAAACGGTGTTAGAAAGAAAAACACTACGCTATTTATTGAAATTTAAAAATTAATCAAATAATAATCAAAATGTTACACCTTTATAAAACCAATGTTTCTAACCGCAATTTGATAAAAAAAAAATTTAAATGAAACGACATAAAGTGAGTTGATAATAACGTTTATAATACATTTTCCTAACAAAATCAATTTGGCAATTTCTAAAATAGTTTTTTTTGGAATGCGTTAAGAAATATTTCATTTATTGGGATTTTATTGCAAATCGGAAATATTTAGACTTCTGACAAAATAGACCCGAGGCCTGAAGGGTCAACCTGAACCTCCCAAACGTGCGATGACATGTGTATTTTCTCTTGAATGGTGTCCAATTAGTAAAAATTGTAGTACATTTACAATATTGAATAAGTTCAGACAATTTTTTTACAATAATAATGTAATTAAGGCATAACTTTTATTTATTGCGGTGGTCACCAACACTCAGCCCTCCAAAAATTACCGTTTTCTACGTATAAATAATTAATATAAGGAACGTTTTTAGATTTTCACGGCCAAAAGCATTTTCGTTGTTTGTTTTTGGGGTGTTATGCCGTGTTGTGCTACCTCCTTCTTTAGCCGACGTTTCGGACAGCGTTGCAGTGTCCATCATCAGGTCAGATCCGGCAGATCCTCATCGACGGCTAAAGAAGGAGGTAGCACAACACGGCATAACAACCCAAAAACCAACAACGAAAATTAATATAAGATTTATTAATTTTTAGATTTTATTATGTGGTTGTGAATTCACGGCAGCTTAATTCATCAATCGAAATTTGATTAGGTAGTAGGTAGTGGACCCAAAGTTAAAAAAGTTGGGTAATTGAGAAAACCAGATTTTTCGGAGAATGAAATAAATTCAATTCTTGTAATAATACTAATAAATAAACGCCTTTACTATTTCTTTCTTCCCTTTTAATATGTAAGTAGTTTAATCTGTATGTGTGCATAAAGATTAGACGTGAGTATTTCTCTTAATTATTTTATTTTTATTATTGAAGAAGAAGATAACAATAATAATCCGATTTTTTAAAATATGAAAATGAACAAGATACATAAAAGTAATAAAAGATAATGGTCACAACTGGGACTCGAACCCAGAACCTTACGTCTTACCGGGATATGCACCTCTACCAAATGGGCCACTGCGATCTATTATGAGACTGTCGTAATTGTCAACTTCAAATTTCAAATTTCAGAATTAACAATATTATCTTCAACTAATGTTTTTTTTTCATATTATTGGCAGCTACCTTTATTATTGGAAACAAGTATTCAAATAATGTATTTGTTACCTAGATAGTGTCTCGGATAAATATAATATTATATATCCGAGACACTATCCCAGTTGCGACCATTATCTTTTATTATTTTTCTGTGTCTTGTTCATATTTTAAAAAAAATTGATTATCATTGTTATCTTCTTCTTCAATGATATATCACATTTATGGGAATAACCTTCGAAAGTGAATATTTTATTTTTAACCTTTCCCTTACTGTGCTGTGCTAAAAAAAACCCGCGCGTTCCGGTGCTATGAAATCACTACACAAGCAGAAATGGTCGATTTAAAAGCCGAAAAAAATGAATATTCATAGCAAATCGCTATATTTCATTATAGTTGAAGTCAAAAATGATAATAATTGATTTTTAATTGCTGAAAACATGAAAAAAAACATCGGTAGCTCAAAGAAACGATGCTCATACAACATGCGAAGAGACCACACCGAATGAATGCCGGGCGGCGACTGGCGGCGCCGTCCGCGGTCAGCGGGGGAAACCGAAGGAACAAACACGATTGACGACTGACCAGTAAGCACACGGTTCTCTTTCTCGCGCTCACTTATATCGAAGTAGGTGAGAGTGAGACATGCATAGTGTCGAATTAGCCGCACGCTTCACGCATTTGTACATCTCACCCGCAGCACTGATCATATGCCAGACGTTTGATTGTGTTGGTGAATTTGTTTTCGATTCTCACAAAATACCTCTTATGTGCCCGAAAGGTACTGATTATTATTTTTTTTGTAATTTTTATTTAATGAGTAAATGTATAACGGAGGATTACCTAAAATATGAACCCAGAATTTTCCATATTTACGGAGATATTAAAGGTGCAAGAAGCAATGTGTAGTAGATACACATCACAGGCAAGGGAGGGTTAACTCAATACATAATATATCATCCATACAATATGTAAAACTAGATAAAGAAATGAATTTAATAATTGTTAGATCTTTATTGTTACTTCATTCCTTTTTTTAATTAGCTGTAAATATAAATTAGATATGCCTACATTTTAATAAATATTTTTTTATTCTAAAATAAGCATATATAAAATAATATTCTAATTGGAAAAAGACTTAATTTTTCATCCCAGGTTTTCAAAAACATCAATCCGGCCCTTTTCTCAAAAAAGTTGGTGATCACTGATTTATTGTTTTACTTATGAATACATCCATTAATTATGTATGATGCAGGATATGAGTTTATTAGATAGGTAGCTATCTGCCAACTAGTTAATATTGTTTACGTTGTCAATAAATACGATACACCTCGCGAGATGATCATTAAGGAGATAAATCATACACACTATTATAAGCCAGCAGTTTGTTAATTATACATTTGCATGTTAGAATTTCCCGGTTCATTAGATTAAAGGTAATCTTTTGCATTTAATAGGTCCAGTGATTGTTATATTAATTATTATCAGATTGCAGTATTTCATCATTATTTTTCTCCGCTTATCACTTTAAAACAACAAATGAGTTCACGATTACTCAAGTAGCATAAATAAATACTTGTTTTATCTGCTAGTTCATGTTTTATAACGCGAATGTAACCTTTTAAAGTAAGAATATCATAAGACAAAAAAAATTATATATATCTTTACGCGCGGTTGAAGTAAAACTTCATTGCTAAAAACTAAAAAATAATTAAAAATTTCCTTTTTTTTTGGGCCGTGGAACATGTTGATTTTATCTTTATAATGATTTATAGACGAAGGGGTAAAATTTTTCTGCAATTCAGCCATTTGCATTCTTATCAACACTATTTTTATTGTCACAGTACTTCCACTTTTTACTTCTATAGCTGGAATTTACAAGAATCAGAGTGAAAAAAAGGATTAATAATCATCTTAAAAAAATAATACATATCAAAAAAATCTTTAGTTCAATCAAATATTAATCAACAAAACATAACAAAAACCTGCTGAACTTACCTTATACAAAAGTAAACTAAAATAAACGGGTGACTTGTGACGTTTTAGTTTGCTTTGACGTTGTGTTATTCTTTGCTAGTCTTCGGACACATTGTTGCCATGCCTACGACGTATGATGAAATATATAAATGTTACTTCCGTCCAAAAAAAATTTGAGTTACCCGTCGTAATGCCCTAAAGAAGTATTACTTCAAAAATGCCATCATATCGAAGCTGGAAAGAAACATTAAAGATGAGCCTACACAATTAGCTATAGATTTTGTTTATTTGTGTTTGTGTTCATCAAATCAAGTTTTCTAGTTTTAGAAAATGTTTTTGTCACAGACGTTACAACAATGAGCTCTGTACTCTGTTTAAGGATCCAAACGTCACAAACTTTATGAAACCTGGAAGACTTCAGTGGCTGTGTCATGTAGAGAGAATGACCGAACATCAAGAACCAAAGTCCCTGCTGAACTCCAGGACCGATAGGGCGAAGGAGCCTGAGAAGACCAAGATTATGTTGGAGCGACAACATCATCAAAGACAGGACTTGGAACTTCTAAACTGGAGAGAGCTGGCACAAAACCGAGATGAGTGGAGAAGACTGTTCAGGAGGCCAAGACCCACCAGGGGTTGTAGAGCCAAAAGTGATAATGATGTTGGTTTGTGTTCATCAAATCAAGTTTTAAAGAGTTTCCCAAAACATTTGAGAAACTGTAAAAAACTAACTTGATGAACACAAGCACAACAAACAATATAGCTTATTAAATAGGTTCATCTTTAATGTCACAGCTCTAAGGCGCTTTAGCCATTTTTTTTCTTTCCAGTGTCAATTTGTAAAGAAAAAGTAAAGCAATGATACTTTCCGCATATAATGCAAAAGTGAGCAAAATATGTTATGCAGTATTTCTCACTAACATATAGTGAAACTCACTAACTACTTACAAAACGAATTTACTGAAATACCTTTTAGTAAGGACGAGACAAATAACTCCATGAATCATGAAAATTACTACAAATGCCACGTTCAAACGATCATATCATACAAAACGTTGTGATTGGATATGCTATATTGTATTCTGGTCTTGTAGATCTCCTTTATTCTTTTTCCATGTAGAGTTTGATTTTTTTTATAATTACTTTTAAATTAGTGACGCATTGTTGACGATTGTTGTAAGTTGTGTAGGTCCTACATGGTTTTGCAATTGTCCACGCGTTCACAGTTAAGTAGATAAATTCTTATTTTGGGAAGCAATATGGTATATGTGAGGCAATAGGTATGCCACATTTTTATACTTTTCAATAGGTGTATAATGTTATGTTTGATAGTTGTAGTGAACCTACCCCTGGCCTTACTAACTTCTATGGGTCTCGGGACCTCCTGTAATGTACCTGTGGGGCTACCCGGCACCCGTTGTAATGATCCGTAGTCGTCTACCCTTGGTTTTTCTATTCTTTCCCTTTAACACTAGCTGTCGGGACCTACTGGCTACGCTACCCTTATCTTTTGGCCTTCGATCAATATACCCTTATATCTAGCTACACCTAACTTTTCCTTAAACCCCTGCGATTTTCTCACAGTAAATAAGATTTAAGATTTTATTGCACATTATTCCTATTCACCACGTTGTGTGATTTTTTGATTCGGTAATTACATTTGAATGTGTAAATTAATACACATACACATGTAGAGGAAATAATGTAGTGTGTGTGGTAACCTCAGATTCTTTAGAGGAAAGTGTGAAAGACTCCCGTTTGATAAACTAACCCCGTTTTTTAGATTGTTTTATTTTATTTTCAAACCTATACTCGTATTACCCGCCTTTTCTCAACTTGAACGGAGTGTCATTGGCGCTAATCCTACAGTGAATTGTCAGTCGGTTTATAAAATTCAACGTCGTAGTTTTTCTTACCCGATTTTTCCTGTCTAGATTTACATTGGATTATATTAACATGACATGGACAGTGTGAATTATGACATGCATGCCAGGATCCTTGCGAAGCTCTCATTGTCGTCGTACTGCACCTAAATGGTCAAGTTATAATTGTTATTAGTAAACACTACATGTACTGGGGAAGAGGAAGGGGAAGGATGGATGATAGGAGGATATGGGGAATGTTGTTTCCTGAATAAGTCGGCTCCTCCTCTAACCAAATAGATACTGGTGACCAACATTCCGGACAAAGACTCAATCATTACGTTTGCTAGGATGGTCCTTAAGTCCTGATTTTGTTCTCTTGCATGAACTTCATTGCTACGAAAGGGTCCCTTCACGCCAGATGAAAGCGCGCAGAGTCCTCATGTCACTTCCAGTATTATCCCGACTTCCTATCCTCCAGATTTGATTTTAACTCGACTGATTCTAGAAGGGGTATGTCCATTTCTTCCCTTATCATGACTCTACTCGCGTTGAGTGCGTACGGAGCCGTTTGAGATGATCCTTTCGTCTCCTACGAGGATAATCATTGGCTTGCGTTCCTCGCCTCCAAGAGCTGACATAACTTCTACCTTGTAAAAACTATGTTTGCTTTCAGGTCGACACTACTGGTAGTATGCAATAGTGCTACAGACTTATTCTCACGGAATACCACGCCGACGTCCCCTCCACATAACTTCGCAAAACTTGGGATACCTTCGGTCGAAACGCCTCCGTCAGCGAATCATACCCTACCATTCCAAGTGGCATTTTCTTTTTATTCTGTCTTTCATGCCTTTTCACTCTGCATGACCCCGCGAAAGGGATTAACTTCCAGTACCTCGCGTGATTGCTCAGTTACGTTGACATCCCCTATCGCATGATAGCGTAAGAAAAAAAACCCTCTTTGTCTCATATCTTGTGGGGATATAATTTCAGTGACGCTATTGCATTCCCCAGTCGTGAAGTCTATATTTCGCAGGTCAAGCGGGATTTTGGAAGGGTTTGATTGAGGAAACATTACCGAAATAATGTTGATTTCATTTTTTTGTAAGGAAGCCTGAAAGAAATTTGACATGATAATATTGTTGTTAGTAAACAATTATAATGTTTAAATTCAATTCTCCAAATTTCATTTTTGAACCAACATCCAGTATGGTACGGATGCTCCCGTCACTCCACTTTGGCTCGGCATACCTCAGAAAAAACCCTTCTAATTTGGAAGACTGTACGGCTACGATTTATGGCCGAGACCCTTTTTTTTGTACACATCCGTCTCGTCCTTTCTAGCACGCAAAAAAAATATAAGTTCGTTGAACCCACATTGATAATAGATTTAATTTGGGACAAATCTCGTAATTACACATTGAGAATAATATTTAAAACACAATTATATCCTGGAACATAACTTCTTTTATCATTGGTTTTGTAGATTGGCAGATCCTCTCAGGTATCGGGACCATGTACGACCTGTAATTTAATTAAAATGTTTCTTTCACTCACCTGAACGAAGCCTGATTACGTACATGTGGGGAAAATATTAAAAGTAAAAAACCTCCCTGTCACTATGATTCGGTAATTTTAGTCCCCAGAAGTAGTAACACCCATGACTCTATGTCACACTTTTATTTGAGTTTAAGAAAATACGTAGGTTATTAATTATTATTTGTTAACAATATTATCGAAGATGACATTTATACGTAGGTATTTGTTGATATTATTTTGAATATTTGTATTATCTTGATTATATGATATATTGAAGAAACTACAAGCGCGTAGGTATTGTTGGTATTATTATTATTTTCGCGGAAGGTCGGAGAGATTATAAACATGTAGGTATTTTATATTATTATTATTTTGCGGAAGGTTAAAGAAAATATAAACTTGTGAATATTACTTTATAATATTATTTGGTTTCGAAAGATTGGATAAATTATAACCATATAGGTATTTTATATTTTTATATACATTATACTTAATATTATTATTTGTTTTTTTTTGTTTTTGCGAAAGATTGAGCAAGGCATTATTACGTAGGTATTTGTAGGTAAATTTTGTATTATTATTATTTTTTTGTTCGGCGCACATTGAAGAAATTTTAAGTACGTAGGTGTATTTTTAATGTTGTTTAGATATTATTATTTGGTGTGTGGCAGATTGAAGATGACATTTGTACGTAATTATTGACTCCGCTAATTTTATATTTCAAATCAACATTCACGCGATGCACTCCCTTCTATTTTTAAAACACAAAGTTACGTTTTTATTATCCCACCGAAGCTAAGTATTTCATTCACTTTGATTATTATTTTGGTTTTGATAATTCAAATTAATTTTATTACTTAGTTAATCCACTCGCGGCGCACTCTTCCTACATTAGTAAACACCCGCACTGCTTAGCACTATTTTGTTCATTCTTTCTTGGATTATTACTCACAGCACTCGTTTTTATAATATTGATTAATTAAATACGAACGATACCAATTATTTATACACAAAAAATATTCAGAAACTATCACGGTTATCACTCTTCCTAGGCCGTCCCTTCGATCCTCGACCCCGACTCGACTCTTACTGCCACATGGTATTCAGCCCTTCGAATATCTTCTTAAAAAAAAACGCCAGGTGTGGATTCAGGACGTACATCTCGTCTTTCGTTAGGGCGTTTTATAATTGAGAGTTCAGACTATTTCAACTTTCATTGATATGTTATTTTTCATGACTCTCTCTCTCCAAAATTAAATATGTCCGTTTTAATTATTTCATTATCTGGCCGCCGATAAGTGTAACTCACCCTTTTGATGCAGTTTTGCTTTAAACTTTTACTAGAATTCTGCAATCGGTCTTTCCTTAATAATCGGTAAATTTCCTCGGCTAATTGTGACTTTACATCTGAAATAATTATCACTCTCGCACTCTCCCATTTATTTTTGTTTAAAATTTGCGGCAGGTAAAATTGAATTCAGTAGTATTTCGGCTTAATTCTCATGGTGACATGAAATTGTTTCTGTCATTTACTTGATTCACCACATTCCTTGCAGTTTCGTGCAAATAATTCATTTTCCGCGTCCGTAGATGTTTACAACTATTTTTTTTTATCTTTCGTCCCTTTTCATGATCAGATATAATCTTCGTAAAACTTTGTCTGGTAATAACTAATATCACCTTATTAATTCAGGATTCATTTTCTTAATGCGTTCCAAATAGCTCTATGGTCTAGTACGTACCTGTTTGGCTTCATTTTTTGTGTACCCAAAAGTAAAAATCTTATTTACTTTTAATCTGAGTGTGTTGTTTACCTTTCAAAAAATCTCGATCTATAGCACTAATTCATAGATTGTGTACGTCGTTAATTTTAATTGGTTTTATCAATACTCCGTCTGTATTCTGTAGTGGTAATTTGGGCTTAATTACCCCATTTATTCCTCAAAACCATGTAAGTTTTTTTTGTTACTAAACAAACTCTCTTCAACAAGCTCTAGGATTTTAAATTTATGGTCGGTCTGAAGTGTCGGCTTACATTCAATATTGATAAATTTTAAACGTGGTATCGATTTGAAAACTTCGAGCCCTTCATTGTGTCATCACCTTTATTTACCCCAGCCCTTCTCAGATTGTGATTTTTCTGTCCTTTTCAATAGCGGTCGCTAGTGTAGTCGATTTGAAATTTCGTTTAGGTGGGAAAAATTTGTATGAGCTCTTCCGATAAAGAAGATGCTTTTGTTTTTCTTTCGAACGTAGTGTTGAAGCCATCACATAGTGTTATTTTTTTAGTTAAAATAAAAATATATATTTTGAGAAAGAAAGAAAGAGAAGTAAAAATTCATGTAAAAATCCTAGTATTAAAATTAACAGATTAAATTAATTGGTCTTGAAATGGTTAACAAAGATGGTGCCGAATATTTTTACAAGGTTTTTGTTATTGTTTCTTGTGTGTTGTTATGTATTATTCCCATATTTATAATACATTAGATAAGTAAAAAAATAGTGAATAATATTTTCATGACTACTAATAAACAAACATTTTTTTAGATAATGATGCAATAATGCGTTTTGTTTATTAATAATTTATTTTTTATCATAATTTATTCAAATGCATAATGCTGATTATAAAATACATTTGAATTATGAAAGTGGTACAATATTCTCCCTAAATAACCGATAACCTTTTTTTTAAGTTCAGGATTCTGAACCATTTCTTACACACTGCACCCGGTCTGATGAGTGCTTTAAAGCGATAAGACTTTTTTATTACAATGGCGTGTTTGGAATGAAACTATTTGCTGCCCTCAGTAGCATTCATTATTTAGAGGCATTTTCAGTAAATTTCCCAGCTTTAATAATTTGAGCAGAAATCCAAACCAAAAACATTGCTGCCTCAAATACATTTTCCAATCTCTAAGCTATCGCGCTGAAGTTGGTTAATCAACTGTTTGAATATCTTTTTGGCGTATTTCGACGTATATTTATTGCAGTTTCTAATTAACTATATTACTTTTATACATTTGCAGTGGTTTGCGTTTATTAAATTTCTTTATGGAAAGCAAATTGGTGTAACTCTAAGTGACCAGCTCAGTACGGGGGCTCCATCGAAGCCAGAGTTAAGTTAGACTCTCAAAAACTGGGCGTACTGTACAGGGCCCGCAGATGCTTTATTTATTTATTTATACTGGGTTTTACAGATGTCCAGTTATAAGACTCAGTCAATATACAATAACAAAAATCTACAATTACATACAATTAACTACAGATACATTAAATAAATCTACAATTACATACAATTAAATACAGACACATAGAATTAGAAAAATAAACATCACAAAAAAAATTATATACAAGCTCACTCAAGTAATACATTATAATGAGTGGAAAGAGGCATAAGATACATGAAAGGCATGCATAAGAGAGACAATTGACACAATATAATTAGTTATAATTATTTAACGGCGCCAGAACTTTTTTCTGAATCCGTGTAATTTATCAATATAAATATCTACTTCAGTACACTCTATATTGTTATATAGTTGACACATCTGGGTCAGAGGGCTGAAGTAGGCGATATTATTTTTAAATGTATTCAGATGAAAAATTTTATGGCGTCTTAAACAATGGGAGTTGGGGATATTTATTTCAATATTGCTAAGACATAATGTAGTATCAAGATGGCCATTTATAATTTTATCTAAACATATTAGATCAGCCAATTGCTTTCTATTTTTAAGTGTATCAATCTTAAAGTAATCACGACGGGCGTCGTATGATCTAAGATGGTCAAGTAGTCCACATTCGAAGGATAACATTCTTAGCATTTTTTTTTGTACTGATTCTACAATATTTTCATATTTGCAGTATTGTGGATTCCAAATAGTGCTTTAATACGATACAACTTCTAACACGGTTGAATTTGGTCACCTCTGTCCGGGAACCCCAAAATACATGAAAAAAACCTTTGACTCTGCAGAAACGGGCGGTATGTTTGATGGATTCTCTGATATCTGGATTGCAATCCTTAGACCACAGGCGTCAGGTGGGAATGCTGTCCTTTTTTTCCCGGTATTTCAATGGAAGATGTACCGAGGAACTAGCGTCACTAATCCTATCGGCAACGGTACATAGTCAGGAAACACGTCAAACACGCGTCCAACATATGTACACGGTTAACATTATGTGACATGAGAACGTTCGTTTCTACGACTTGAGTTCAACAGCTCAGCTGTGGAACGATTTGCCGGCCTATGTGTTTCCCCCCTCCTACAACAAGTCTCAACTCCTACTAAGTCTCTTCAAGACCCATGATCACTACTTCTTCTCCTCAAAAAGACCCTTCACCCAGCATCTTCAAAGTGTTTTATCTTATTATGTCGCTATCCCTTGCCAATTTTATAGGTGTCGCAGATAAGTTTTGGCATCCAGACAAACGATAATCTACAACAATACCACGAGAGTTTTAAGGTCAACTGGTTGATATATAACATTGGAATCCAGGATTGAGGTCACATTCAGGATGTGAAACACAGAGTAGGGGCGGTTCTAGATTAAAATACTGCAAACTTTAAAGAAAGATATAAATAAATTGAGCGGTGTTGTTAGTAACACATTTAATAGTTGGTTTCTTTTCCAAACGAGAGATATTTTTAGTGTCATCCAGAAGTGTATTTATTTTAAGGCGTAAAGTCCAGGTATATCTTTTTTACGAACACGTAAATAAGGAATACCTCAACTTTTTACGCAATTTTTAAAAAATATATGTCAAATAACCCAAAATTTTATAATTAACAATAAAACAAAATCACATGATAAATTAACGACATTATTTTTATGCTAATGCTATGATTCAATGCTTGATGAAAGAGAACAAAATTTAGATTTGTTTCTGTGATTGATTTAGAATTTTTTTAAGAATTAGCTGGAACCCCCGGCATTGTCTGGGCTTTACGCAGAGTTTTTCGAAATCAGATATAAACAGTAACTTTCCTTTATTTTTAACGTCGTAGTGAATAATTTCATCAGGAAGTATCAACATTCTGCTTTAAGAGGTGGGAAAGAGGAATGAGGTGGATTTTCAAAATCTTATGTAGGCAGTGACCTTCTTTTCTTCGAAAAAATTTCATAAATAGACATACAAAACAATAGATTTGTTCAATCAAAATAAATCCTCACTTCCCGCCATTAATATTCATTTAAATAAAGTGATAGACAGATAGGTACATCATTTATCGAAATAATTTCATAAATTTAAATTAGGTAATTCATTTACAAATCGATTTTAAAAATGCATTTTTTAAGGTTAAATATCAAAAATTATTTTGTGTGATTTCACAATTCATTAGTTAAAAATAATATATATTACTCGCTCCAGAGTCTAAGATACTCTCAGTATCGTCCTGGTATAAGAACACCTTTCAGAATTGAAACATTGCTTGAAATGGCTTTAGCCGTGTTTGAAGACGGCTCTCAATGGTTTAGACGGGAGCAGTTGGGACTCTGCGGCATTTATTAAAAATTAAACGTAGGAATCCATTATAATAATTAATATTTTATTTTGCTTAGTTTTTATTATTTTATTAACCTCAAAATAAGCGGTTAAAAATCAAATGTAAACGATAATGCCATAGAAACAATAAATAAATAAAATTAATGTTAAAACTCTGACAATTACTTACATTGTAATATAATTGCAAATATGCGAAATAATGACAAACTGTATAATAAAACATAAAAATTATTTTTAAATCATTGGATTACTGTTTTTTTTTTATATATTGATTATTATTATAATTTAATTTTTAAAACAGTTTATTTATAGACATGTTCTGCTATATATAAAAATATATTTTTTTTTATATTGAATACCTCACAATAAGAGTATCTTCCAGATTTTTAATAATTAATTGTGAAATAACACAAATCAATTCTTAGACCTTTGGAATGGGAGTCAAACGCCCTCCCGGCCGTCAAACTCATCTTCCATAGCAGAATTTGTTTATAAATAACTGTTTTATAAATTAAATAATAATATTATTGAATATATAAAAAAATAAATAAAACCGAGTTCTACAAATTAAACCTGATAACAATACATCTCTGTCTCTGCAGAACGGAAAAGTCCTGGTTCCCACGACAGAATTCTCGCCGCTAACCTTTTATGTTCCCTTATCACCATAACACTACGGAAACACAAGTGCGTAATAATTGGTAAACTCTTCTTTATCGAAACCTCGTTATCACACAGTGCAAAACACTAGTTCAGAGAGCAAAATGATTTAATTCTGAAAATATTCATTCAGTCATCGCTCATTCCTACACTCATCGAGGCGCGTGTGATTAATTTGTGAACTAGCACGTAACCATTTTTGCATTTGATCACCTCCGCTTAAGTGCTAATGCTATATACTTAATAAACTGTACAACGTGAATAAATAATTAAATTAATTGTTCTCTGTTTGGAATTACAATTAAGTAATTGTGTCATTTGAGAGTGGTGGATTTTAAATTTGTTTAAATAGTATTTGCGCTTTATAATTGTGGTTTCTGGAATAATTAGTATTGCAAGTGTAACTATCGATTGTTGATAATTATTTGAAGAAGTTTACGTGCAGCTATGAGTAAAATGAAATTTATTGTCCTTCTTTGCATTGGTAAGTAAATTCGAAACTTATTTAATTAATATAAACACCTAGCAGTTTAAAATATAAACGAATACAGTTTTTTTTTGTCGCAAATCATTACCATCAACTGTACATGTTTTGAGCAAATTTTATTTTGTAAATACTCATTTTGTGAGTCAAGTCAGATATGTGATGATGGACACTGTAATATAACGTTGACTAAATGAGGTAGCGCAATCCGACATGATACTCTTATATATACATTAAAAATAAATTGCTGTTCTTTTGTCTCGCTAAAACTCGAGAACGGCTGGGCCGATTTAGCTGATTTTGGCTTTGAAATGTTTGTCGTAGTCCAGGGAAGGTTTAAACGATGATAAACTGTGGAAAAATTGCAAGGAAGATTGTAAAAACAACAATTTAATTTTTACATGTAAGCTGCTCGAAAACTGGAGGAATCGGAAATGAATGTATGGAATGCAGGAGGGGGGAGGGGAACATGGGAGGGCGGAGGGGAACTCGGGAGGGAGAAGGGAAACTCGGAGGGGGATCTGCAGTGTGACGAGGGAAGGTGGAGGAGGAGGAGTGGGAACGCGAGAGGGAAAGGGGACGCGGGAGAGGAAGAGGAGGAGGAAGGTGACCGGTTTGAATGGGAAAGGACGCGGAGGGAGAAACAATTTCTTTATTAAATGTCATAGCAACGCATGCCGGGTACCAGCTAGTCTAAAATAAATACCGATGGTACTTTTGGCCGTGAAAATCTAAAATCACTCTGATTGAGAGTTTTTTTTAAATATAATATATAAAAATCTCGTGTCACGGTGTTTGTGGTCGCACTCCTCCGAAACGGCTCGACCGTTTTGTATGAAATATTTTATGTATATTTGGTAGGTATGAGAATAGGTCGTAAAGTATATTTCATACCGCGAGCTCTGGCTTTATGATATTTGCATAAAAAAATTAAATAGGTCAAAGAGTTTAGCGGCAGGAAAAAAGTCGTGAGTGAGAGGGGAATCCGGGAGGGGCGGAGACAAATTAAGGCGGGGGGGGGTTGTGGGAGGGGGGGGGAATGGAAGGGGGAAGGCGGAAAAGAGCGGAGGGGGAAGGTGAAAGTGGAACGCGGGAGGGGAAGGAGTCGCGGAATGGGAAGAGGTAGCGGAAGGGGAACGGGACGAATGGGAAAAAAGGACACGTAGGGAGAAAAAATTTATTTATAAACTAGTATCAGCTAGTTTATTTATAATTGGAACTTGTTTTCAATAATTGAAAACGCATTAGATTTATGCAGCACAGTTAAGCAATCATTTTTCATCCAAAGTGAGCGTTACCGTAATAGGGAAGTTAAGTGAAAAATATTTTGACTTATAAAAAATACGTTCATGTAAATGACATGCAAACTTAAATACCAGTATTTTTTTTTTTATAAGTTCGTTTTCATAATTAAATTAATTCTACAAGTTTGAATTTTATTAAAGCATGCGAAAACGCCGGCAATAGTATTATACCGTGCGGCAGAGTTCGTGACGTAACCCGGTCCTTGATTGTGTGAAATATAATGGAAAATATTTACAAAACCGGGAAACGCTTAATATGGACGAAAAAATAAATTTAAAAAGTTGTAGTAGTTAGATATTAACTAGTACTAATCAATTCAGTTACCTGAATTTCGAAAAAAGTGCATTTTAATGGTAATTTTTAAAATTTAAAAACACGAAATGTAATTTTTCACCTACCGCTATGTTAGGAACTGTTGCAAGTTTCGTTGAAAAATGAAATTTCGTGTTTTTTAATTTAAAAAATTACCATTTAAATGCACTTTTTTCGAAATTCCGGTAAATGAATTGATTAATAGTAGTTAATATCTAACTACTACAACTTTTTAAATTTATTTTTTTCGTCCATATTATGCGTGTCCCGGTTTTGTAAATATTTTCCCTTATATTTCACACAATCAAAGACCGGGTGACGTCACGAACTCTGCCGCACGGTACGTTTTGGCGGCTTAATAAAATTCAAACTTATAGAATTAATTTAATTATGAACACGATCTTTAAAAAAAATACTAGTATTTAAGTTTGCATGTGAACATTGATAAAAAAAATAAAAAAGGACTCAACTTATTATAAAAAAAAATATGTATTTAGCATATTCAGGAATGCTATATTTACATAAAAATGCCACTGCCGTTGAGTTTCTATATCACTCATCAGTGTTAAAAAAGTATTTTCTGGGTAAACTGTACCTACAGACAATCTTATCCCTAATAATGTATTTTTTTAAAGATGTTTCTTATATGCGTCCGAACACCTTTAAGGAACACCAATTTGGGAGGCGGGTATGGGTACCGCCACCGGGGAACCATTTATTGGATAACCAACACCTCTACATGGGTAACCTCAAGTGGACTTACCAGGGGTGCCCAGGTTCTTGAAGATTTATCTAGGTCTTGGCAATTTGGTTTTTTATAGACAAACCTCACAAGAATCTTAACTGCTCCCTTTTGGAGCCAGTGAGACTATGACATCCCCAATTGGAGTATGTTGTGAGGCTGAAGGTAAGTGGGGAAGGGAAGGAGATGGGGAAAAGGAAGGTGGAAAAGTGCCTGGCTATTCAGATCTAGTCACTAAACACGGCTAAAGCCATTATTAAGCAATGTTTCAATTCTGAATGGTGGTCTTAAACCATCTGTATCTTCCACTCTGAAACGTGCTGCAAATATGACATATATTATTTTTATTAACTAATTGTAAAATAACACAAATTAATCAGATAAAATTTATTTGCGCACACCGGGTTCGAACCCGCGACCTTCCGAATGGGAGTCAAGTGTCTTACCACTCGACCACGGACGATCGAGTGGTAAGACACTTGATGTGTTTGCCCACCTAATGCGTGTGTTTGCCCACCTAATGCGTGGCAGGCAGGATCGGGAGAGCCTGGTTGAGGAAGACCTTACGGCCTCTCCTTCCGGACTCTCTCGACCCATCACCTGACACCGCAGTCGGAGGGGTGGATTCATAACGTCTGTCATTAGTCAAGACCGTCCACGCAGCATCCTCAAACATGACATGGGCCCTGAGGTTTTTTTTTTCCTCTGGGTTTCCTGTGTGGAGCTACAGTAAAAAAAAGGAAAAAAATGTCAGTTTACTTTACACTTATATTTTTTAAAAAGTAAGTATCATTTTTATTTTTATTCTACGCAAGCGAAACGATAGGAAAAGCTTCAATTTAACAAAAAAAAAAATTAAATTGTATTAATGTAAACCGATTTATATTAAGGATTAGGAGCCACTGACTAGCGGCTTAAAATTTTTTTGTTTAAATATGCTTGTAACTGTACAGGGAGGTTCCCATGAGAAAGATAGATTGTTCCCCCTATCAAATTTTTTAAATTAAAAATTTAATATCGATTTATTTCATTCAAAAGTTTCTTTAATATATACCTACATTCAAGTAAGCAATGAAAATGCTTAAAACGCACAATGATAAATTATTAAATATCGTGTACTTCTTGTAAGTATTTTTTGATTATAGGTATTTATGATTTTTCAATAATGTCTGAGCAAAATAAGTGTGTAAATTTTTTTTTTAAAATTTTAGTTTGTTTGTTTGTTAAGACCTTAAATAAATAGAAAACCTCAGGTACATTTGACGCAAAACACGTTCTCGGATTTATTTTTTAATGATTTTAGTTTAACTAAAATTAAAATTCAGAAAAGTGTCTTTACTAGATTATGTATTCATTTATTTTACTGTACAATTATATGATTTGAAATTTGTGTTGTATAATACAATATTTCGTTTGAAAATTTAAAAAATCTGACCATGACCAACGGTATAACCTTAGTATATTAAAAATAAACTTAGTTTTTCAAAATTTTAAAACTGCGTGTACCAGATAAAATAACAATCTTTCAAAATCAATTTATGTTTTTTTGTAAAAAACAGTAAATACGTCTAGAATTTGATTTAAAGAGGACTAAATTCCGGTATTCTCTGGTAATATCTAAAATAGTAATTTCACGTTAAGCTTCATGCAAAGATATTCCACTTCAGGGCACTAATGGAAAGATGTGGATTTTTGGATGATATCGGGTCCCAGCTTGCCTGGTCTTTTCGTTTTATAGTTTGTAATTATTCCGGTGTCTTTGTTGTCCTCTTGAAACTTTCCTCGTTGCATCTGCGCGCGGTCTGGTTAAATGCAGCTCTTCGAGTTTAGCCCATGAAAGTTATCCTTGACATTAACTCAAAGTAAGCACAGTGGATAACAGTAAAATTTACTCATCTTTATTATATTATTATATTCGTGTAAGATACTTTTATTCTAAAGCTAACATTTTCTTGAATTTCTAGGTTATAACTGATTTTTTTTACAATTAAGTGTAACTGTCTTATTTAGCTCAGCGGAACGTCGAAATTAAATCAAAATAACACCAAAACTCAAGATTTTTAATTATTATGAGCAATAATTATTAGCCTGAAACACTCATCCACATTCAAAAAATATCGCAAGAAATGATACATACCGCCGTCAGGACTCGAAGTGTCCTTCTGATTTCCGGTGAACTGCTCTATTCACTGAAATACGTCGGCTTATATCTTACCCGTCAAATAATTCAAAATATACAAGTATTTCATTCAACAATTACTGCTCATTACATTTTTTCACCTGCGAACAACCAACTTTATTTTACCAAATGAAACAAATAGCTTAGTTTTAAACCACTTTATATTTATTTTTATATTTGTCGACCGGTTTCGATTGGACTCAATCTTCATCAGGACAATAAAATAAACTGTATAATAAAATAAAGTTTATTTTATTGTCCTGATGAAGATTGAGTCCAATCGAAACCGGTCGACAAATATAAATATAAATATAAAGTGGTTTAAAACTAAGCTATTTGTTTCATTTGGTATAATGTCAAGCCACAAAGTGTTTGCTTTCTTCGATAACTTTATTTTATATGTGAAAGGTATATTGTAAGTGCTAAATCTCCCACTAGATGGCATCGAGACATTTTATGTCAAAATTTTTGGTGAAATACTTTAACTCGTCAAATATTAATTATTATTATTTATTTTATTTTTTATCCTGGAATTATTTCGTTGTAGGTAAGTGTATTTTTCATGGATAGTAAATTTGTATCGGTAAACAATTGCGTAAAGAATTTTTAAAACTCCAATAGTAATAATTACTAGTCCGCCAGAAATTATTAAGCAATAGCAATTTGATCATTCCAACAATTATTGATTGAAAAACCTCCAGAAAGCAGAAAATTAAATATCATAATTTAGAAGAAAAACACAAAATAATTTAAAAGACTTTTTATAAAAAATGTGAAATCTTCTTCTAAGAATCGAAAAATTCTGAATTCCTATAAGTTTTTATTCTACCAGTAGATATTATAAATGCAACCAACTCGATAAAATGTATTTTTCACTACATTACTCTAAATTTCAATTCTCAAGCGTCGACGCGCACTCCCGTAAAATGTTTTATTTATGCGAATTCAGGAATTTCTTACACTATTATTTTTTCTTTTTTTACAACTTTCTTTCCACAAATATAAAATTTGCTTTGTGATGCTAGTTTTAGTGACGACATGTTATATTTTTATGTGAATACCGCACACTGCTAGCCACTGTCCGTTTGCAGTGGGATCGTGGCATCCACGATTGAGATTGGTCGTGAGACTGAGGGGACAAGATAAAAGAAGAAGTTGGGGGAGAGGAAGGTTTTGATCTGGTCACCAAGCTATTGCAACAGCGTTTCGATTCTGAATGGCTTTCTTTAACCAGGGCGATACTTAAGAGTATATTACATTTATTGCTGAGATTTTAACGCGTTAAGAAAAACGACTGCGCGAGCTTTTATACAAAATTTAAATTTGAATTTGATGAAAAAATTCCTAACCAAACTGAATAAAAAAAAATTTAATCGAAAGGTACAGGAAATATCTGGTACGGATAAGTGCTATTTCCTTTACTTTTATTTTAAATTATGTATTGTAGACCACTTGAGATGACCACAGAGGTGTTGATTAACCATTAAATGGTTCCAGAGGCTATAGCACTCTTACCCGCCTCCCAAAGTTGTTTGCTCTAAATTTACTTTTATTATAAAATATAATAAGAAATATAAAATCGTATAAAATGAATCATTTTACGCTATTAACATGATTCATTTTGTTAGTCAATTACATTTATCAAGAATTTTAGCTTGTGGAAGTGGTCAATTATTGATATGAGTCTTTCAATTGAATACGTAAATCAAATTAGTTTTTAGAGAGAAGTGGTTACAAATAATATCACATGGGCAGGATACGATAGGAACAATCAGTGGTAGTACTATTCCACTAGATTCTACAGTGGAAAACTTCCACAATTCCGGTAGACCCTACTGTACAGTGCACAGTTATCTGAAATTACCCCAACGGTTACACATCGAGCGCAACGTATTCACGTCGTTATATTTTAGTCCAGTCGTCTATTACAACGGCAATGGGCTAATAGAGATCAAATTATTAATCTATTAATAAATCGGAGCATATTTAATGATAGACATGTAAATTAATTCGAATTAGAACCGACTATCAATGAAACCGACCACTAATAGATATACAAAAGTTAATCAAAATGTTATAACTCCAGTCCGGAAATTGTTTATGTGCAAATTCATCTATTGGATTTTCTGAATATCCTTAAAGAGCAACTGGTCAATGACAAGAAGCTGCTAGCCCTATACAGAACCACAAATTTCTCAGTTAATCAAATTTACTTCAATAGACTCCTAATTCTTGAGCTATTCTAAGATTCTACTAGTATCTCAATAGAGCCGTTTGGTTTAGAGTTTCGTTCTAACAACTTGTAAATTATTAATAGAGGTTTCCTTGTTAACACGTACAAATCAAATCATCAAAACAATTAATAACCCTGAAATACGATTCCATTGAGATACTCGGAAATGTCAATAAACCACTTTCGTTTTCTGGTAAAAACTCTTTTTGATTTATACTTTGAGTCGTTTGAGGAAATACGGTGTTTTGTTTTTCGTTTAGCATATTAAATTTATTGTACGCCATTGCCTTACAATACAAGTTTGTCGCATGTTCTTTTTGTTTACTGGTTTTGTAATCCCCATGGTAGTTCAAGGATTAATGAAATCATTACAGTCAAAGTGATCTTGACACTTTCTGAAGATTCATTAGTATTGATTTATGAAAGATAAATGCCAAGTTAAATTTCCTGTTTCCGATTAATCTCACGGTTTTATCAGTATATTTATTAACATAAAAATATATTATTACGCCGGAGTCTACGAAAGATTTTATTTTTGCTTTTTTAATTGTCTAATTTTGCATTATAATTCTATCCATTGATGGATAACATATGTATTGTTCCTTTCCTTCTGGTACTTTCTATTTCAGACTTTAGAATAATATTCATGAACCTCTTCTATTCTTTCATTATTTTTTTTGTTGGCCTGTCTTGCGGCCTTCCTGGCGCATTTTTTCTTTGGGTGTACAGTAAAACTGATTCATCATCTTCACTCGATGGGTTTGACCTCTTCCACAAATATTCTAAACCAGCTCTGGACCCTACAGCTATTTTTCCAAGATCCTCATACATTCTTCGTTCGCCCCTTTCCCAGTCTGCCACTGGGTTGTTTCAACTACGTCATGTCTTTACCTAGAATTCTTTCCAAATGCTTGTTGATTCCAATTTAGTCTTTGTGGTTAGGTTTACAGCGGCAATATTTTTTTCAAGCTACTAGGTAAGTGGTTTGCCTGAATCCCTTTCAAGGCAAATATTTTGGCAACATGTTTACAGGGAAATAAACCTTAAGCCGTTTATTTTTTTCATTTCCTCGTTTTTTTTGTCTAAAGTAGCATTGTTTTTATGGTTCTATAAATAAAAATGAGATTATCTTTATAGAGTCATTTTTGTTGTTGTTGTGAAATATCATATAAAAGAAGCTTTGCCTGAAATCTAAAGAAAACAAATATGTTCCTGACTAATATTTTCTTATTGGTCAACCATAATGATGTTATTAATAATTATAGTAATATTATTAAATCTCTCAGCTTTTCCATTTAGAATTCTGGGTATTAATCGACTAACCAACAGATTTTTTTTTGTTAATACAGGTACATGAAATAGTGAATAACAAATAAAGATTCAAAAATAAACTAATAAAATAATGAAAGGTATTTAAATATAATAACGTAGGAACAAAAAAATCCCACAAAGGCAAATGCCTGAGCGTGGGTATAATAATGATTTTATTATAATTTGGTGATAATAGTGGAGATTTAAGAATTACGTATAATTTTGATATAAAAAGAGTAATTTTATAAATGTCATAGAAAATACAGCATAATAACAGTCTGTATTTTTATTATCGCATTTGTGAAATTTAATGAAGAATTATTGTTTTAGGTGTAATTAAAAAACAAAAAAAATAGCAAGCAGTATAACATTACTACTTTAAAAGTTGTCTAATGATAATAATAATTAATGGCTTTGTTAAATCTTATAAGATAATCTATAAATATATCTATCTATATCTTATAAATATCTGTTTCAGTGTTTTTTTAGCCAAGTTTTGATATACTTTTATGAGATTTGAGATTTTGATACGTGGGCTCTTTAAATGTTGTACGTAATGAATTATGCATTTTTGGAGTAATAAAACTAATATGCCTGTGGGCCAACCTAGTTTTACAGTGTGGTACAGCATACTCACAGCAATTTGAATGTTTTATGAAATATTTTGGACGCGTGTACATAAATTTAAGTCACTGAAAACTAAAGGTCTGTCTAAGGTCCAAAATATCGGTTTCCTTAAATAATTGCTTGGATGGATAAGATTAGGTTTTTTGATACATAATTTTAATAACTAATTTTCGGGCAATTTTTAATTGTTTTACATGATTGTTGTAAGTTCCGCCCCAGCCAATTATTCCATATGAAAGAGATGAATGAACTAGTGCGTCATAAACTAGTTTTACGGTTTTACATACACTGTATTATTACAATATTACACACTATTTTAAAAATATAATTTAAGTATGTCAGTTTGTTAACAGTTTTTTCTACATGGTTGGTCCATTTAAGTTAACCATCTATAGTTACACCTAAGTGCTTTGTAGTTTTTCCTGATTTCATCTCTTCATAGTTTGAGCATGTAGTGGGGTTACAATTTACATTTTGAAACTTTTAATTAAGATAATTTTTGGTAGCTGACTTCAGTGTGTTACAGAAAGGAATACAAAGAGTTTTTTTCATAATTTATTTATTTTATTGACGGACAAATAGTCCATATACAATACCGTAATAACACGAAAAATACAAACAGAGATTACAGTGAAAGGAGAGTACATATAACTGAAGATCAATGATAATATATATCTAATATAAAATTACAAAATAGAAGATAACTACAAGTCAAAGCATGAAGAAGAATTTAATCGGCTTTTAAATTATATATTTCGTATCGACTGCCGAAAGTGATTTATGCTTACATCAAAAAATTCAATGCTTTGACTTGCGTTGACAAGTCTCGACATTCTGGACAGAGGAGAATGGCATCCATAATTAGTATAATGCTGATTGAGGAACAGCAATTCATTATTTCGGAGTCTACGGGAAGGGATGTTGAACTGGATGAGTTGTAACAAAGCAGATGTGTCAGTAATACTGTTGATTATTTTGAAAATACAAATTAGATCAAACTCCTTTCTAATTTAAAGTAAGAAGGTTTCTTTGTAGCCATTCTTTGACAATAGTAATACATTTGTTAGCCTTATTAGTTGTATCTTCCTATGTTTTTCCATGGACTGTTATTGCAGTATCGTCCGCAAATGAGAATAATATACAAGGTATGTATATCAATTTTACAAAAGTCATTTATATAGATTAAAAAGAGTAGCGGTCCTAATACAGTCCCTTGAGGAACACCATGTTTTTCTCTATCAAAGATGGTCAAACATGTTCCAATTTTTATACATTGTTGGCTATTCAATATGTAATTTTAACTCCAATGTTGGATATTTTCTTTACAAGAGTTCTATGGTTGACTATGTCAAAGGCTTCCTTTAAATCTAAAAAAAGATTATCAGCATTATGGTGTAAGTTTACTAATAATAATGCTTTATAAACATGTAAAACACTTATTTAAAAGATCTAGAATTTATAGAAGACACATTTTATAATATTATGCCTGATAATTTAAATATAACACGTAAACAAAGATCATCCATTGTTACGCGATGCATAACTAATCGTCCATTAGTAACGCTTCTAAGTAAATTATCGTTTTATTACTTTACCTGATGGATCGACCAAATCAACATAAACAACGACGGGGCTAAACTTAATAGTTCTTGGTACCCGGTATCAGATGGCTGCACCAAAACCAAATGCAAAAAATCACACACAGAGAGGATTAACGCTCGCAACACGGTATCACTTTCACCATAAACATTATCGCAACAATCTACACATCAACCCATGATGGACACTGTAACACTATCCAAAAATATCAAATCACGTTAGCATAAACATGTTTTAATGTATTATATATAGAAAGATAATATATAGATAATTTGTAGAGCGCCGATTATGTGATAAATTACCTCAAGAACGCTATACCATTTATTACGAGTTCTTTAGCTCTACTTAATTTTATTATTCATAAACGGACACATAAAACACACTTACCTGGCAGGTCACTTCCGATAAACACACTTTTATTAGAAATTGATGCTTGGAGAAGATACGTCTTTGCTTGCAAATGACACCAGATTAAAAATACGGACATTGCGTGATTTTAAATTTGCTATGCTCAATGAATATATATTAAAAAAATATATTATTTAAACATTATATTTGTGTATAAAATAAATAAAGAAGAGTGTCCTGGTGTGGTTTTGTTTTTTCATCAAAACTAGTCTCATTTCGAGATTGATAAAATGTTTAATACTTTTTTTTTTTCATTGTTTTTATTTCTTGCTAGAGCAATCCCGATGAGTTACAAAACTCATTTTAGGACAGGAGGAACTTACAATTCATAGGTAGGAGGTAGTAGTTACAATTTTACAAAGGTATTTTGATATCATAATATAAGTTTTACATTCAGTACAGGATAAAAATAAAAATAAAGACAGGTTAAGTAGAACAAACAACAATAGAAAACAAGTAAAGAGAGGGAAAAACAGATCCGAGTATATAAGATAGAACAAAAAATCACAAGACGATTACATATTTTCATTTTTAAATGTAGTTAAAAAATATTCTTTTAAAGCATTGCTTTGCAATTTTTTATTATGCTGGATGTTTTTGTACATATCTGGAAGCGAATTATATAGTGAATAGGCAATATAGTTCAGAGATTTTATCCCATATTTTGTAGTGTGTGTTTGAGGAATGCGGATTTTATTGTTATTTCGAGTATTGTGGTTGTAAATGTTTTGATTGTAAATTGGCTTGGTGTTAGTATGAGTTGATTGTTGGGTAATTTGTAGGATGGTGCTTGTGATTTCATGTTTAGGAAGGATTGTGATTGGAAGGATACCGGAAACTGAATAGATGTCCCTGACATGAGTGTCCCATGGAAGTCCATGAACATTTCTGAGAGCTCGGTTTTGAACTACCTGCAGGTCGGCTATCAATTTCTTTGAGGCAAAGCCCCAGATACAGCAGAGATAGGACAGGTGAGAGTGTACCATGGCATTGTAGACTGAAGTTAATAAAGGGATGGGTAGTAATCCTTGAAGCCTATATAGTACACCAGTTATGGGTGTAATTTTCTCCTTTACATGATTTACGTGGAGATCCCACGAGAGTTGGGAATCTATGATCAGACCCAGATATTTTGTGCTCATTTTCTTTTCGAGGGAGTTGTCTCCAATTTTGATATCGAGGCTGAAATTTTTTTTGTTACCGAAAAGTATATAGTGGGTTTTTTTTACGTTAAGGGTTAGTTTGTTTATTCTCAACCAACTTGTGAGATGGGAAATATCAGCATTCACTTGACTTTCAAAATACAACAACCGAGCCAAAAACCAAGACTTGTCCAAAATTCTTATACAAAAACCACCTTTGGACAAAGACATTTTAAATATTAACTTGCAAACTATACAATACACTACCAGCTACGATTAGACAAATAGAAACAATGACCAAATTCAAACAAGTAATAAGATGGATTAAAAATATGGAACGTCCAACTATTGCAAACACAAACTAACTAACTAACTAACCATCACGTCGTTTCCCCGCAGGGGTAGGCAGTGAGGACGGACCGCCAAACAACTCGGTCTTGGCATACACTCCTCGCCTCATTCACATTCATACATCTTACCTCTTAGCTCTTCTAATATTCTGACTCTTGACATGGCCCGACTCAAGTATCTGATTCACTTGATCGTGCCATGTCTTCCTCGGGCGTACTCGACTTCTTCTACCATTCACATTCGCATCATATATTCTCTTGACACTCCTTTCTTCATTCATTTGCTCTACATGTCCAAACATCTGTAAAACAAATCACGTATAGGTATGAATATTAATTTTCTTACAACATTACAACAAAATAAAATAATTATATCAAGCCGAACTTCCATAATTACTATTAAAATATCTATTTTACTTATATATGATTCCCTTTATAGGGTTAACCTACATGTCCTTTTTTGTAATTGTTATTCTATGATTATTCCATCAAACGCAAAGAAATATTGTTGAAACATAATCATCACCAATATTTATATACATATGTATGCTTGCACGCAATATGTGCAATATGTGCATCCTACTTCCGTCTCGGCTGAGGTATACATAGTGAGGCAGGCATAAAAAAACGTGTAATCAAACTTTATATAGATAAATAAAATATAAAAGAGGTCATTGTATAGAAATTTGTCTTCTAGTAACATGTAAACATAATAATCATGTAAACATAATATTCTTACCAGAACTTGCAAAACATTAATTCATTAGAAATCATAGGTACTTGTAAAATTCATCATATCGGTTAATATTTGTAATCTATAATATCTACCTATTAAATATTTTATTTTTATTTTTCTTTGCTCCTGTGAGGACTTCTTACTTTTTATATTTTATATTTAAATCTTTGTTCCTTTTAAAGATATCTTATATTTCTACATTTAACTTTTTATTATTATTATTATTTTATTCTCACTTTTAACTTTTAACTTTTTTATCTTTGCTTAATAATTTAAAGCTTGTACTTTATACTTATACTTTGTACCATATTTTTCACTTTACATTTATATTTTACCCTTTTCCTACTACTTATTACCTTACTACTTACTTTTTACATTTTTTTTTCCTTATATTTAACTTACTTTATACTGTTAGTTATTCTTCATGTTGTTGTACTATTTATATGTTATGTCAATTATGTTAATGGCACATGTTGTGCCGTATATGTGTAAATAAATAAATAAATAAAATAAAATTTAAAATGCCCTTCCCTTTTTCCAACCCTTAAAGTAGAATCTTGATACTTCTTGATGAACTTTCGAAAACTTGCCATTCAAAAGAAGATAAAAAAAAATACTGTTCAATCACCGGAGCAATTTTCGGCATATATATGCGCCATTTTAAATGTCTCCGATTGCTTTTCGGTAAAAAAAAGACCAATTATGTGTTGATTTGGCAATATAAAAAAAAAATATGTGTAGTTCTAACGTTTGTTATTTTGGTCGTAAAACGAAGCTATTGAAATGCTTTATGTATTACTAGCTTCTGCCCGCGACTTCGTCTGCGTAGGATTAGTACCTCGAGTTAATTATTTTCTTTTCCTAGGCTATTTATTTAAATTATGTTTAATCTTTGATTCGATTCAAAGTATTAGGCGAGTACTTTAAATAAATTCAATAATTTAAATATTTTCTAAAATAGAATTTTGATTTAACAATCATTGTTTTGCAAAATGTCATTCTCAAATTTTGACATTTTCTATTAAACAATAATTATTATTTTCAATATATTGAAAATAAATAGCTAGGTTTATAAATAAGCCTATATGTTATTCTTATGTATGAGCTATATTATTGTGAAGTTTCAATTTAAATCCATGCAGTAAATTTTGCGTGAAAGAGTAACAAACACTCATTCATCCATACAAACTTTCGCGTTTATAATATTAGTAAGATGACAATAGACGTCAAAATACGAACTTCGTAGACTATTTTAGAACGATGTTAAAAATATTTTTTTTAAATATTTTTTTCGTGCAGAATTTCTGATCAGCTGTTTACGGTTAAAATAGTACTTAGGCGCTCCGCTGACGTGGCAACTGAAAACAAACTAAAACCAGCTGGTTTCTATGTCTTGATTGGTCAAAAAGCTTCTTAAACCATAGACGAAGAACAATCCGCTGACAGCTGGCAACTAGCAACGGCCGGCCACGGCAATCATCAGTGCGAGTCGCGAGTCACCGCTTGCGTTACCATTGACAACGGGTTTTTGTGTGATTGTGAAGTGTGCGGGCCATCACATTGTCATACAAAGACAGATGCCTGTTGGCAGTTTTCTGTTGCCACATTGAGCGGATCGCCAAGTCCTGTTTCTATAGATATGCACCTTTCATTACCAAATATACCACACACAACATACAAAAATCTAAAATATTATATCTTGACTCGAATGAGTACCTTTCACTGCAGTTTCAAAGTAACGGTTACAAACTTAACCATTTTGTTTTATAAATTCTACAAATGTGAGATAAACGGTAATATACAGGTTAATTTATTGGCTATATACTTTAATAAGTTTTTATGTCTCCATTTTAAAATTCGAAGGTGTGATTTTTGTTGGCAAAAAATTCAACAAATGATTTTCTGGAAATCTCGAGGAATCGAGGAAAATTTATTTATTTCGCATGGGTATGAGCACGAGCAACGCCGGGACTTCTGTTAGTCTGAAATATAAAACTACAAGGTAGAAATTTTGTTTTAAAATTTGGATTAATCTGTCGACCACATGACAGAATATTAAGCCTTTTGTTTCTAGACCCAGGGGGGCGCTGTTTCGTAACGAGTCTTGATTAACCCTTAATTAGGCGAATTAAGAAAATCACACAGTTAGTCGCACGGGGTCACTATTGATCACAAAATCTCTGTAGTATTTTGGAGCATTAAGTCATCCAGAGATAGCGATCGATAGGATAACTTAAGTTCTCATCGTTCCCTGGGATAACTGCATATCGCTAACGTACAAACAACAGTTGATGTCGAATATGTTAAGGACACTTAGTCATTGTCAACTGTCACGTATTCGTTGGCGATCTTTAGTCATGCTAGGGAACGATGAGAAGTTACCGATAATTATCCTATCGATCGTTATCGAGCGAGTGTGCTAGGGCCTATGGAGTTCTTTTGTCTTTCTCTGGATGACTGTCGATGGAGCTCCATAGATATTGCCTGCTTCACTATGTTGTCTGGTGGTGCCCGTACCATCTCAACTGTCGGTCCTACAGCTAACTGTTTATGTCTGTGACACCCAAGCTACAAACTAGGAACTAGGCTAGGCTAGGAACTTTAGTTCTTTTCCAAAATATCTAAGAAGGAAAAATAATTAAATTTTAAAACAATGTCACTTTCCGTCTGTAAAATTATTTTGGTATTTTATGATTTAGTTTCTCACTCGAATCTGTAGAGTAAAACTTCAAGGAAAAGTCTATTCAGAGATGTGTAAGGCAGTTTAAAACCTCAGCACGGAAACCGTTAAAAGAAGGACAAAGTAAAAGTTGCATGGTCGGGTGAAAGAACGGGAAATCATTATTTCTGAAAATTGCAGGAAACTGAAATACTTAGAGGAATGCATGCTCTTCTCATAGGTTACTCTCTTAAAGACAAAATCCTTATAAAAGTAGGATCTTCGGCAAAGAATCTTTTATATCTCATCCCGAGCTGTCTTACTAATCTATAATTTATTTTAATTTGTTATGGAATAAGCAAAATATATTTTAATGTTGTATTTTATAGTACCTACATATAAGAAACATAAATAGTCACTTACAAGTCTTATGACCTCTCTAAATTATTTCCATTTTTTTATGTTAGCTTCACTTAGGGGGCTCTGAGAAAAATAATTTCAATCAGATCATATTTGGGGATGCTGTATAGAGGGTATTTAAATAAAAAAGGAGATGAAGTTCTGGGAAGGAAAAGGATGTGAGGGGTGGGTAGTAATCTGTGGGTCAGTGTCTCCAGAAGTGACGGTCGTATGAATCCATCCCTCCCACTCCGGTCTCTCCCGACCAGTTAAACCTGCCACGTAGCTGGTGCGCGGTTGAATCCACCGCCAAGACCAGTAAAAACCTCACACCATTATCGTAAGTACCCCTGAACTCCCCAAACAACCGGCCTCTTCCGATCCCGGCCTTGAACCAGAGCACCTTTGCTGCATCACCAAACGTAGCGAACCACTTGTAATGTCCTGTGGCGAAGGTGTCATAATATATAATATAATATAATAAATTGTTTCCCTTGCAGATTACAGTTTCCCATACCGGCCTCCCAAGTTGAGATAAGTCTGAAAAAAAATGTAGCTTCCTTCTGCATCGACCTGTATATTAAATTTCAACTTTATCCCCTAGAAGCAACACAAATCGACTTTTATTAACATGACAAAGGATAAACTTCCTTAAAAGTTTTTTTTTCTTTCCTGTAAAATATTTTAAAAAACTGACATAGTTCACTTTGGCGCTTAACCCTTCAAAAATTTGGCGTATTTTTTCAGAGGCGAAAAATGTTCTCGCTTTGCAATAAAATCCAAAAAAAAATTGTATTTGTTAACGTATCCAAAAACTAAAGACTGTTTTCAAAATGTAAGGAAACAGGCTTTCAAATTATATTATTAGAAATAACAATGTATTTTTTTAAATATAAAAATTTTGGATGAAAACTTTAAAAAGTTTTAAAAATGGCTCACTTTACGTTTTTTCTAACTAAAATTACTGACAATGAAAAAAAATAAAAACGCATACTTATTTAGACAAATGAATTATAAACGTCACCGTAACCTCACTTTTTTGTCGTTTTATGTAAAAAAAAATCTTAAAAAATTCACAAAGTTTCATAATATTTTTTCAAATTGCGATATAAAACTTTGATTTCATTAAGGTGTACATTTTTTTTTATGGCTAACTTTAAGATTTAAATTTATAGCATGTTGTATTCTCTTTCCAATACCGTTTAGATCATACTTCTCACTATATAATGGAGATACAACGATTTCTATGAGACCTGTGTGAGCTGGGACAAATAAAGGAGAGGAAGTTCTGGGAAAAAAAAGAATATGGAATCTGGGGATCAGTGCATCCAGGAGTGTGGATATATGAATCCGTTCCTCCCACTGCGGAGCAAGGCAATGGGTCGAGAGACTCCGGCTGGATGGGTCGTAAGACCTCAATAAATCTCTCTCGATCCGGTCCGCCATGCAAAGGTGAACGGACGCATCCGCCTAGAAGACCCAGACAAACCTCACCCCATTGTACACGGGCACTCCTGATGCTAAATCACCAACCACCGTTACTACTTGGGACTTAGGGCAGAGGTGCTGGTTATCCAATCAATGATTCTTGAGGCGGCAGAAACCTTACCCGCCTCGCAAATTGACCAAACCTGCCTCCCGAATGGACACTTGCAATTATGCTGTATTATTGCAAAAGTCGACGATAATAAATAACATAAAACACAAAACGAAATGAAACGAATCATATAAATAAATAACAAGATTAAACTTCGACAAACAGACGATTCAATGTTCCCTGATTTAAGCTACGTACACATAATGTAGATTTCATAATAACTCGTGTATTAATAAACTGCTTATCTCTATAAATATGTCATCGATGTAGTGAAAATAGACATCATTATAAATAAATGAATGCTGAATATTAATAACTGAGATGATTCTGATGAAATCTATAAATAACGATGACCAACTTGAGGTCTTGCTGCGTATAATTAGTTAAATTTATCTACGTAAATTTGATAAGACCAATATCGAAGTTGTGTTTATTATAAATAATGTTACTAAATTACGCTTACAAAATAATGTACTTTGCTTTTAGTTGAAAACCCATCAGATCTCAGGCATGTTTTCTCAGAAGGTCAGAAAATTTAAGTTTTGCATTAAAATCCAAATAAATTGAATATATCTAAATGTATCCAAAATATTAAAAACTGATTTGGAAACGTGAAAAAATAAGCTCTCAAATGTTATTATCTTATTATATAAAAACTAGCAGTGAAAAATCCGCTCCGCAGGTTTTTGCTGCTAGGCCCTGCGGGCGGCTTTTCGATCTACTTCGCCCAGTTTAAGTGTTGGTGACTATTTATAAGGCATCACCCTTTTGCAAAACTAACTACTGTCAACATTAAACTACAGAATACTTATATTTAATAGGTAGATATATAATATTAGACATTCTTACATTAAGACCGTGAATAATGAGAGGAACACTCTTCACCCCAACATAAATCTTCCCATTATTGAATGAAAGCAAAAAATGTTTCTTCTTCTTCATACTTTTTTCCTTAAATAGAGTATTATAGATGGCGCCACTTCCGTTTGCAAATCGCATGTGAGCGAGGGATAAGTGCGCATATTACGGCAACGGTTCCGTGGAAAAAGGCACGTTCACAGACGGGTCGGAACGGTTTCCATACAGTGTGGCGTTGGAGATTGACTCGGAGTCGGGTCCCATATTAATATGCTTCGATGGATGTTTCTTTGTTTGTTCCTTTTGTGTCTCTAAACCATTCATCCGATTGCGAAGAAATTTTTTGGGATGTAATTTGTGCATGCCGGGATGGTTTCTATATATAAAAGGGAGCTCTGGCATTATGAAATTATTTCTTACACTATTCATCCGAACGCGATTAATCTTTGGCGAGTTGTTGTTCGCACGCCCGCGAAGGTTTCTATAAATATATATATATACTGGTGAGCTTTGGCGTTATGAAATTTGTATAAAAAATTGCAATAGGTGGAATGTGAGTTGAAAAGTGTGTATATTTCATATAGTTTAAAAACAATCTATTTATTTAAGTGGCATTGTCTCAAAAATGGCTCACCATATGTTTATTTGACAATAATAATCAACATTATTTTCACCTGACATTTTTGTCCTTTCATAAATAAAAATTATCGAAAGTTTAACATTTTTCTCAAAATTGCTATCGGAAGCCTTGGTTTTATAGAGGTGCATGATTAAATTTGTCTATGGTTAAATTCTACTTTGAATATAAAGCGTTGAGTTTTCTTTCAAACACCATTTACATCAGTGGTTCCCAAACTCTTTTGGGCCCTGGACCACTTTTCATAGTTAGAATTAGCCCATGGACCCCGGGGAAAAGAATGCGTGATCCTGCCAAAATTCCTTTCTTAGCAATAAAACCATCCATTTTGGAGGGGGGGGGGGGGGCTAGAGCATTTCAAGTTATGAATTATATATTTTACTTAGCTTACTTTACCCATTTTTTTATCACGCCAACGTAGACCCCCATCGAGTCTCCCGTCGACCCCTGGGGGTACACATGGACCACTTTGGGAATCACTGATTTAGATCATATATCTCACCATGGCAGTAAGGGATATACAAGATTTATATGAGACCTATGTGAGCTGGGACAAATTTAGCCTCCTGTGATTAAACGGGTTAACAAACCAGAACTTTGTTTTATCATATTAAACCTTTCTGTATTCAGTGTTAATGTGACCATGACCAAATGTTTTAACTATGATATTTTTAAGGTCAAGTATAAAACTTAATCAAATAAATATTTCCATTCTGTTACGAAATACTTGTAATTACTTCCCATCTTCGTGGAATGTACAATATTAACAGAAAAAGTATTTAATTTTTTTAAACTTATATCGTTTTAATTTTTGTTGGATCAGACCTGATCTGACAGTCATGTCTATCTTTAGATTGGTACTCATACTAAGTTGTTTGTTAATACCTAGCACTTTACCTGTAAGAACTAGAACAGACCAAATCTCCAACAATTTTTACATCATGTCAAATAAACAACTTTATTCTAAAACTATACTCCTTTACATTCATAATAACAAAACAAAAGAAATTACAACTAACACGTCTATTCGAAACACTAAGGCGATTCTTTAACAATTTGAAAAAACATGTAGAAATTGGGCAAAATCGTGGATCGGCGGCATGTATCTTTTCTCGGAAGATTGTTTCAATGTGGATGAGTGTTTCAGGCTGATAAGTATTGCTTATAATAATTGTTACCCTTTGTGCAATGCATAAAATCTTGTCTTAAACATCAGTTTATCATTGAAGAAGAAGATAACAATAATAATCTCTTCTTTTTAAATATGGAAATGAACAAGACACAGAAAATAATAAAAGATAACGGTCGCAACTGGGACTCAAACCCAGAACCTTACGTCTTACCCGGACATACACCTCTACCAATTAAAAAAAAAACATTAGTCGAAGATAATATTGTTAATTCTGAAATTTGAAATATGAAGTTGAAAATTACGACAGTCTCATAATAGATCGCAGTAGCCCAATTGGTAGAGGTGTATGTCCCGGTAAGACGTAAGGTTCAGGGTTCGAGTCCCAGTTGCGACCGTTATCTTTTATTATTTTTCTGTGTCTTGTTCATTTTCATATTTAAAAATATTAGATTATTATTGTTATCTTCTTCTTCAATGATATTTTACATTGATGGGAATAACCTTCAAAAGTTAAAAAGAGAGTTTTTCTTATAAACAGATGAATTAATTTATCAATTCAAAATAATCAATATTTGACGAGTTAAAGTATTTCACCAAAAAATGTAGACATGATATGTCTCGACGCCACCTAGTGGGAAAGTTAGCACTTACATTGCCTTTCTCATATAAAAATAATGTTGGTTGTTTGCAGGTGAAAAAATGTAATAAGCGGTAGTTGTTGAATGAAACACTAGTATATATTGAATCATTTGGCGGGTAAGAGGTGACCTGCCGTAGCTCAATGGATTAAGAGCATCAGTAGGGCGCGGGTTCAAGTCCCGTCGACGGCATGTATCTTTTCTTGGAAGATTGTTTCAATGTGGTTGAGTGTTTCAGGCTGATAATTATTGCTTATAATAATTGTTACCCTTTGTGCTATGCATAAAATCATGTCTTAAACATTAGTTTATCAATTAAAAATAATCAAAATCCTGTTATAACTTCGGGATAATAAATACAAATAACCTACATCCAAATCTTCTTGATTGAAATTTAACTGTTTTATAACCAAACAAATATTCACTTGTCTTACAGTGCTTTGCGTATAAGTTAACGAAAACGGGGGGCCCTGTCGTTTATGACTTTACGATAGTAGGTGTTGTTGCCAAATTAAAATACAAAGATATAGCGTTAGTTCATGTTTTTGCCACCGCCAAGTTGTACGTGTCACTGTACTCTTATAATCCAGCATTTAATAGTGTATTCATGGCCACTATCCTGCTAGTTTATCGCCGAAACGTGACAGAATGCAGCGAACTTTTAATCAGGGTGCTATAATTCAATCACCCTCTATATATTAATGAGAAACGTGTTTACTTCTCTGTTAATTAATTATTACGAGAAAAATCTATTTGCAGAAAATAACTAGGTAATTAAATCTGGCAATATTCAAATAATTTTCTTAGATACATTTGTTTCGCAGAAATTAAAATGTAACAGCCATTTAGCGAAATTTTGTTTTAGACAGTTGAAAGTTTCTCGATAAATTATTATATTTTTTTAATATATTCTAATGATTCTAAGAGCTAGTTGCTTTACAAAATTTTTGACAATTTATCAAATTTCGTCATATCACATCATTATGGGGGAGTTGCTTCACAGTTTTGAAATAATAACAAAACTAGAAAAGAATTTCCACAGAATTGAAAATTAACTGTGGTGTTTGCAATACTGCCTCGTACTCTATGATAGATGGGCGGGCTTTATCGCCGAGCAACGTCCCGAAGGTTGACGGAGTTGCGACCCGAAGTGGGTCATTTCTAGGCAGCGCGTTACGAGAAACAATTTATTTATTTAAGTGGCATTGTAAAGCATGCCGTGTATCACCAAATATAAAATACAATTCTATAATCTATAGAAATGTATTTATCTTAGGGTAGTCTGGGTGGCAGATCTGCATTAGGAGAAAAGACTTTCGTCTAATGTGTGTAATTAATAGAATTATGTTAGGGTATAGATCTGAATAATCAGGTTATCCCTTAGCTATTTCCTTTCACCACTTAGGAGGGGTTGTTTAACAGAATTTAAACTACTCATTAAAGTTCATATAAATCTTATTCCATTTAATTCCTTGCGTAGAAGTTTACGCTAATAACAACATTAAAGAGTACCAAAGTAAGGGCTCGAGCTGAAAGAAATCCTTCTTTAAAAATGAGAAAACATTTCAATTTCGAAGTTGACCTTTGCTCAAGTCTAACTGGACTTTTTGCCGGAAGAAAAACCTTCCCCTTTTTGCGAGCCATTAATATTTTTTGCGAAAATGATGACAGTAAAGCGAAGGGAAAATACCTACGGTGAAGCCATTATAAATACTACCCTTTTGAGAGCATGTTTCCTAAGCATCTCCATTACTCCTTAAGGATCCGGTAAGCGGGCAAGTTTTTACGTATTTTTTTGTCGGTAAGGTATTGCCGTCAAGATTTCCATATTTTCGGGTTAGGTGGCGTAGGATCATCGTGTGTTTTCAATTCATGTCGATTTATTTCCTCATCTTGCTGGTGAGTCAAATCTGTTTCCTTCTCGCTCTGTTAGGAACGTATATGTATTATATGCGTCTCTATTCGCCGTATGTATACCCGCTTCTCGCTAATACTCTCATATATCTAACGCGATTCAATAATAACATTTTTTACAAGTTTGCTGGAGTTATTGCAGGAGTTTTTTTGTGGTTGTGAATTCTCCTTACACATTACGGCAATATTGACGGGACACGCCACTTTTGACGGCCAACATATTGCTCGGCAAGAGGCGGTCCGGCCAACACAATAGGTAAGTTATCTTACTCGTTTACCAGCACCTTTATATTTTTGGAACCCCTGACAACACACCGTTGAGACGGAATTTCCGTTTTTTTCAACATTCCCATGTAAAGGATTCTTGGTAAAGAACACGGTTATACCGTCGTATAACGAAATGTCTACCAGACAATAAAATTATTATTTTTACTTTAATGCTGCTTCTTACAGTAGGTGAATGGGTCAAAGAATGCTTTTCCTTGATATGTTTGAGAATATTTTTACGTTACTAAAAGAAGAATTTCACCATTTTTTTTAGAAGGGTTTATGGGGATAAGAAATTTTTAAATTTGAGAGTTAGTCTTGGGTAACACCTCTGTCATAGGTCACCCAATTGGTTCACAACATTTTCTGACTTAGCAGGGAGGCCTGGGTTCATAAGGGTGAGGTTTATTCAGGTCTTAGCGGCAAATATTTCTGCTCTTTCACTTCTCCATCCGGACTGCACGTCCCATCACCTTACACCTCAATGGCAGGGATGGATTTATACATCCGATACTCCTAGACACACTGACCTCCATATTCCTAACCACCCCTCATACGTTTTTCCTTCCCAGAACTTCACCTTTCACATAACATCTCACAAGATGACATAGGCCCTAAGGGAGATTATTTTCAGGGACTTGGGTTTACGAACTAAAAAGGAGCCGTTCTCATCGCAAAACACTTTATGAGGCGGGTATGGGTACCGCCGCCCGGGAACCATTTACTGGATGACCAACACCTCTGCCACAGGTCACCCCAAATGGTTCGCTATGTTTGGTGACTTAGCAGGGGTGCCCGGGTTCTTGGGGTCAGGTTTGTCCGGGACTTGGGGGCGGATGCATCTGCCAACTATCTGCACAGCAAGCCGGATCGGGAGAGGCTGATTGAGGGAGACCTTTCGATCTTTCCAGCCGGACCCTCTCGACCATCGCCTTGCACCACAGTGGGAAATATGGCTTCACTCCTAGACATATTTATTCCCTAGATTCCTACCAACCTCTCAAACCTTTTTCCTTCCCAAGACTTCCTCTCCTTCCTTTCCCTTAAAAATCCTCCACACAGCATCTGCAAAGATGACTTAGGCCCTGAGGAAATTTTTCCCCCAAGGCCTCCTGTGTGGAGCTAACTTTAAAAAAAAAGACGGATGAGGGGAAAAAGAATGAGGGTAAAAAAAATAAGGGATCGAGTAGAAGAAATTTTAGTACTGTAAAATAAATAGTAGTCCATCCAAAAAATACCGATTCAATTATGTATCTAAAAGTGCACCCTGAGCGAAAAATGCAATGGTGACATGATGCATTAAGCTTTATCAGATCGAATTAACAAAAATTGAGCAAAAACTATCGACGGGGCCTCGTTAGCATTTAAAGAACAAGTTTTACATGAATATATTAAAATCTACAGCGCCTTTTAAATCCTAGTTTTTTTTATTTATTTGAATACCAGCATGAAATAAAGTACGGAGTGTCAGAAATACAAAAAAAATATGTGTCATCTCCAACATCCTAAATAAAGTAGTACAAAATTATTTGATTACTTGCAAATATTTTTGCGAATTTTGAATATTGTATCCCTTCAGTATTATTTTTATCTTACCGTACATAGTGCTTTTTAGTATCTTTTCATGTGGCTTTTATACATTTGGTGTAAAATGAGTAGTGGCACTTAATGCTTTGTATATATTCTAAATATCTTAACAGAATAGTATTTTATTTATATATATTCTGTTAACCTATTTTTATGCAAAAAATAATTAAAATTATCCTAACCATTTGTAGTTTTTATTCAGTTAAAACTTTTTCTCTTAGTTTAATATTTTTGACACTTAGTGCTTTATTTAATTCATATTTATGTCATGTTCAATTCAAATCCGGGGCAAAATAGCCTAAATATGAAGTTCATTGATATAAAAAAAACCTACTTTTATAATTACATGACTACTATTTTCTCATTTAAATCTGTTATTAAATAACTAAGAATCCATTAATGGAAGGAAAACAGATTTCAAACCGCCCGCGCCCCACAAAGTGGAGTGTCTATTGTCATAAATATTTTCTCAATAATTTGGATTAACAGGGAATAAATCGTGTTAGGCGCTCCGCCCACTGAGGCAACTGAAAACCAACTAAAACCGGCTGTTTTCTCTGTCTTGATTGGTCAAAAAGCTTGTTTAACCATAGATGAAGAACAATCAGCTGAGAGACGCAACTAAAAACGGCTGCCCAGAGCAATCGGCCGTGACAGTCGCAAGATGGTCGCAAGTCACAGCTTGCGTTACCATTGACAACGGGGTTTTGTGTGATTGTGAAGTGTGCGGACCATCACATTGTCATACAAAGACAGTTGGCAGTTGAGAGTTTTCAGTTGCCTGAGTGGGCGGAGCGCCTTAACCTTCAAAATTTAAATTTAGAATCATATAAGTAAGTCATCTCAAAGTGGTCTAAACCACAGACGCCTAGTAAGCCAAAACAGCTGTGACATTAATAAAAAACCATTAATATGTACATAATTCAATTTAATTTACATTATTTAAAAAAATTTAAATGGAGCTTTACAAAAACAAAAACACAATTAATAAAATAAACTATAATAATATTCAAAATTATTATAAGCAATAATTATTAGCCTGAAACACTCATCCATACTGAAAAAACCTTTCGAGAAAAGATACATGCCGCCGACGGGACGTTTATAATAATTTTCTTTAACAAGAACGTTTTAGTATAAAATTTAGAAGCCTCCATTTTGAAGTGTTTATGTTTAACAGTGTTGGAATTTAATTAAAAAATCCCACGAAAGAACCTACAGTAACAGCCCGTATATGGAAAAGCGTGTTGACAATATCTTTATATTTAATAGGGGTTGAAATGTATCCCTAAATGGCTTCCGGATTTCAGTATTCCTTATCTTTAATATAGCGAACGGGTTCTTACTTTATAATAAAGTATGACTTTTCAGCAAACATCACAGTTTAAAAGGTAATCAAATTTTTTCATGCCTCTATAAAAAGCGCTGTTTCCTGATACCAAAAAAGAAGGCTGAAAAAAGTTAATTTTGCTGGTATTTTTAGACTGAGATACCACAAGGTATTTCCCTGCCATTTAATGACTCCATTACACAATCACAAATGCCAGTTCATGCCTCGATTTTGTGTCCAATATTTGAAAGGGATTTCTGAGGGTTTTTGTTTTGCGTTTGAAGAGGGTTGTTCTATTTGAGCGAAATGCTTGGTCAGGAAATTCATTATTATTTCACTCATAATAATATGTACGTTCAGATTAAAAGCAACCGCATGGTACGCTCTTGCTACTCAAAGCTATGTTGTTATCTCTCTTTTTGTCACATTTGTTGTTTATGATAATGAGGGAGAAGTTGCAGCAATGTGCCATTACGTTTTATATTTACGTTTTTTCGATTTACCCGTTTAATCACTCCAATCATGGCTCGTGTTTCGAGCCGGTGACCCGATAATTGATCCGGCGACAACTCGTCCGACGACAGCTCATCCGCCGACAGTTCATTCCCTAGACAATTCATCCGGCGGACAGTTGATCCGTCGGACAGATGATACCTCTGCCAATCGATTCCCCGGACAGTTCATCCTCTCAAGTATTATTTTAAGGGATTATTTATTCAAGTGAGTATACAAAGAGGATAGTATGACGAATACTTATATCTTTAGGCGTCTTTAGTGGAAATCCGCAATACAAACATTTTTACTAACAATAATTCCGAGTCCCGAAGGAGCACGCAGTGACGATAAAACGGGCGAGTAATAAAATGCGACATATTTATATGTGCAATCTGTTGGGGGAAAAACGCTATATCTACTTACATTGAATAACCCACAGCACTGCCATACACTGCCGACTGCAGGGTAAATAAGTGGTTCCCTGCCCTTGGTGCCCGGGTTTGTGGGGTGTCCGACGAATAAACTGTCGGCGGATGAACCGTTGGCGGGCAAATTGTCGCCGGATCAATTGTCATGAAACCTTTCGAGCCATACTGAAACATGTAATGTAACGACATAGATTACACTAGATTTAACGTATGCGAGTTTTTCATGGGCTCTTTTGTTTTAGCAGCGATGTATGAATGTAAATGAAGCGAGGGTGTAAGTAACGAGAGGAAAGGTTAACAGTGGGCATGCACCTCCACACAACTCTGCCTTAACAAAAGCTCATTGCTACATTTTTTACTCTTTACAATACTTTATATGCACCGTTTTATTAACCTTATTATTATTTCATTTGCTGTATCTATGGTAAAACTATGGTTTTTTTAATAATATTAGTAAATTTAAAAAATTATTATTTATATGCGAATATGGTTTTAATTATTACCTAACTAGTTGGTTTTGTCAAAAATTAAAAAAAAAAAAAAATTAAAATTCTTCTTTTGAAAAACTAAGAAAAAACTTTGGAATATAATTGTGCGCACCGACAGTTCCTTTTAAATTTAGACTAGCGATTACATTCGTAAACGTTCTTTCAAGTATTTTTTTATTCTTCAGCTACCTAACATTTTTTTAAATTCATCCAGTACACCATTGCATTAGCAATGGTTTTTTTTTTAAATATGATTATGATGGCAAACTCAGTTTACCTACCTGATTGGTTTAAAGTTTAAATCCTTTAAAATTTGAGTAGATATTAAACATTTTATTTAGATTGCTCAATATTAATTGATTCATTGGTTAAAGGTTGATCAGGTGACATATATTATTATTATGTATTTATTATTATTAATACAATATTTAGCACTTATTATTAACCCCACTAGGGTTCGCCTGCATCGGGGTTAATAATTTTACAATTTAATAAAAGTAACACACATCATCAATCATCAATGATCAAAGATCAAACAAAATGTTATTATTTACTTTGGTATTAGTTAATAACATTTTTAACAATAGAAAAAATCACAAGAAAAAAAATCAACAATAGATAAAACAAATAATATATACTTCTTCAAATTTTGCAAATTCACTTTGCGGCACCATTTTATTAATGATAAATTAAAACACTTTGTTTTTACCACGAAAATCTTTATTTTAACACATCGACATGTTTCGAGAACGATACAATGGAAATTTTTGTCTTTGATGTTCTAAGCACCTCCCCTTTCCACCTCTCCCCTTACCCCTCTCCACACTCTTCCCTGTTGATCTTCTAAGCACCTCCCCTCACCACCTCCCTCCCCCCACTACTTTCATTTCTACCCACGCATAGCTTTATACTTGATTATTTAGTGTTAGTACATTTTATGTCCTGAGGAAGAGAACATCGTTCTCGAAACATGTCGATGTGTTAAAATAAAGATTTTAGTGGTAAAAACAATGTGTTTTAATTTGTCATAAATAATATATACCTTTATGGTTTAGAAAAAATGTAAATAAAAAATAACATAATGAAAGCAAATATTTATAAGCGGATAGTTACTTTTTTTTTAAATTTTAGTTTAGATGTTATTCTTTATGTTTAATTATTTAACCTCACTTGAATAAGACTTTGTTGCCAACGAACGTTGGGGAATTTAACTTCTACATCATAAATGTGTGATAATTGTTCGTTCACGAGAAGATAATAAGAAGTGGTTGTTTAATCCGGAATGAAAATTCTTTGGTCTGTCTCATTCTACATGACGTCGGACAAAACAACGTAATCCTCCCATTCATTTGTTACGATAAACCTTTCCCTTACTGTGCTGAAAAAATCCGCGCGCTTCGGTGCTGTGTAATCGATACACAAGCAGAAATGGTCGATTTGAAAGCCGAAAAAAATTAATAATCATAGCAAATCGCTATATTTCATTATAGTTGAAGTCAAAAATGATAATAATTGATTTTTAATTGCTGAAGACATGAAAAAACATCGGTAGCTCAAAGAAACGATGCTCATACAACATGCGAAGAGACCACTCCGAATGAATGCCGAGCGGCGACTTTCCGGACTGGCGGCACCGTCCGCGGGGGAAACCGAAAGAACAAACACGATTGACGACTGACCAGTAACCACACGGTTCTCTTTCTCGCGCTCACTTATATCGAAGTAGGTGAGAATGAGACGTGCATAGTGTCGCACTAGCCGCACGCTTCACGCATTTGTACATCTCACCCGCAGCACTGATAATACGCCAGACGATTGATTGTATTGGTGAATTTGTTTTCGATTCTCACAAAATACATCTTATGTGCCCGAAAGGTACTGATTATTATTTTTTTAAATTTTTTATTTAATGAGTAAATATGTAACGGAGGATTACCTAAAATCTGAACCCAGAATTATCCATATTTACGGAGATATTAGAGGTGCAAGAAGCAATGTGTAGTAGATACACATCGCAGGCAAGGGAGGGTTAAGTATGATTATCTACTATAAGATAATTAAATGCAACATAATTTGTTACGTGTTGCAAATACGGGTCAGTTGACCTCAACCTTTAAAGTTCAATCTGTTTCCACTATCATTAAACGTAGTAGGTAATTTTAAAAAGGTTAGCAATACGCTATTATCTTATGTAAAGGCAACTATAGGGGTTTTTCATACTTTATGAAAGTATTGCATTAATGTAACTATTTCTTGACATTATGTTGTGAAGAGTTTTTTTCAGAAAGTTCATGTGTTACATAAATGTATTTATTTTCTTTATTTATACAGGTTGTCCGAGGGTAAAGTGCATTAACTTCGGGAGGTGATTCTACATGATAATATAAGTAAAAAAGATACATGACTTTTTTTCGAAATTCCAACTTTTAGGGGTACTTTTTAGGTAAAACTATAAAATCAGTCCGTCGTATGCGGCCAGCACTAGGTACTATTTTACGCTGTTATGATATGGGTGACTCACAACCAAAGTCGCGGGCGGGCGCACACCAAATTTATCGGTAAGTTTGCACCTTACACTAAGGATTTTTAATAGGTACGTCTTTTTGTATGGGAAAAATCATGTTGTAATTTCGGAAAAAGTTGTAAATCTTTTTTACTCCTACCATCATGTAGAATCACCTCCCAAAGTTAATGCACTTTATGCCCGGACACTCTGTATATTTCTAAAAGTAACTTAAAAATTTATTTAGTTAACAAAATAATAGCATCCTGTAAGTTACCTTTGTTAACCATGTTTCCTTGTCATTTTGACTCCTCTCACCGTTCTCTCCCACTCCCATTACCCCTACCTAATAATACCTAATCATTTCTGTACTTGTATAATAATTATTAAGTTAGTTTAAGAATTTATTTTCATTAGGTGCCTACATAATGTTATGAATTAAGTAGAAGTAGACGCAATTCTTACAATAGTTAATTTTGTAATTGTCTGCGTAGTCAAATTGTTTTGTCCAACATCGGGGAATGAGAGTTTCCATAAAACATAAAATATTATTTCTTATCAAATATTCTCAAAATACATACGAGTACATTAGAAGACATACGTAAAATAAATGACTTAACCTTTTTATTCAAAATACGAAATTCTTTATTCGACCATTGTGAACTCCTGCAACTCATGAACTTACGAATACCCACAGTAACAACACGACAAAATACAGTATTCTACTGCAGCATTCATAAGGGTAACTTTATTTAATATGTATATATCTTTAGCAGCTTTATTAACAAGTGACATATTTAGCAATCTTTATTTGTAATGCTTTTATATATATATATATATTATTAACCAGTGACATATTTAGCAATCTTTATTTGTAATGCTTATATATCTTTAGCAGCTTTATTAACCAGTGACATATTTAGCAAATCTTAGTTAACTCTTGTATATCTTTCTAAATGTATTGATGAAATATTTAACTAACTGTATCAAGTGTGCCTAGTCTGTTTTAATATCTATGCATTTTTCATTGAACTGCCCTTTAAATTCGTGTTGTGTAAAAATAATTTTCATGATTGTATAATGTTGACCTTCCCGAAATGAATTTTATTTAACTCAATGGGAATAATGTATAATTTTGTAATATATTATCACAACTAAAAAATAAATAAATAAAAAAACTACATTGCCCACTCTCCGATACAACGATTTCACACTATGGGAAATCAATACTTGCTGGTATCAACGAGTACATAGTTAATATCAACGAGTTTTGTGGACCATGAAAAATATTTATTCCAACACTATTCCTAAACAGATCTTGTATTTTTGTAAACCTATCTAATCGCTGTATTTTTCAGTTTTTGTTCTTGTATTTTTATGACTTGTGTGTATGTTTTACCACCAACAAAAAGTACATTTTTTTTACTTCCAACAAAATGTAACAAGTGTACTGTACCAATAATACGTAAAATAAATAAAATAATTTTTAAAAATTTTTGGTCTAAACAAGAACTTCTTATTACTTTCAGTCGAAAACGAACCAACAACTTTCACAACTCCGACTAAATAAATTTACTCAGATGTAGTTTATCTACTTAAAAGTAATTACGATATGTATTTTGACAGTTACAATTCCAATGAATTAAATAAAAAAATACTAATTCATTTATTGTCTCGTATATTTTCTCGATTATTCATTTATTGGAAAATTGTTCGTGATTACCCAACAATAAAAATAACAAAAAATACTTGCTTTTCCTGTAAAATAATTACTTTTCTGAGAGATTTTCTTACATTCGTCACATCAACTTGTTATTTTACGTTTCAATAAACTTGTGATAGATCATCGATGCTCTAGATCGAAAACAGATGTACCGATGTACCTTCTTACTATAAATCTCTACGCTCTCTGGACAAGACAGAACGTTGTTCGGTTTAATTGTTTGTGGATAAAGTGTATGAACTGTGAATCCTATGTTCAAGTGGAAGAGTTGAAGTATTTTAGACCCTCGGTATGTTTATTTATTTATTTAGGAAAATCAACAGATTATTAACATCTATTACAATAAACAATAATAAAAATTAAATCCAATAACAGATTTTCACATAACATAAAATTGTAATAATAATTTTAAAAAAAAACAAACAAACTAAGGGTCCTGTACCCGTGGGATGACATATTTACAAAAAATACAATATTGTAAATATTAGATAAAAAATAATAGAAGATGTAAAAACACAAATAAATAACAATTTAAATGTAACTAATATAGTAATAACCAACCTGGAAACTTTATCTTCACTACACAATAGCAATAATAACAATACATAAAACTATATTCTCGGCCTCGGGTATATTCTGTCGGAAGGTTAGAATATTTCCGATTTGCAATAAAATCTTAATAAATGGAATATTTTTGAAAGTATCCGAAAACCAAAAACTTTTTTCCAAAGGTGAAGAAATACGCAATCAAACGTTAAAAATAAAAATACGTTCAAATTTGATTAGACAATAGTATTATAAAAGTTGCTGTCACATGATTTTTTTAAATAAATGTGGGATTTTTCTTTTGCAAATATATTCCTACATTTTTTTTAATGGCTCACTTTTCGATTTTTTAAATTAATATTATTATATTATACGGAAAAAAATGATAATATCTACTAATCATTATTTTTTTGTCGTTTCATGGAAAAACAATTAATAAAAAAATTACCAAATTTCATAAGTTTTCGGTCGCAAACTTTGATTTTACAAAGGTATACTCGTAAATTGATTTTTTTTTCTGTTTAACTTCTGGATTTGAATATAAAGCAGGGTGTTTTTTTTCTTTCTAACACAGCTTCGATCATATTTCTCACACGGATAGCAAGGGAGACACAACGATTTTTATGAAGCCTATAAGAGTTGTTCCCGAAAGCGAACAAATTAGCCCTGAGGGGTTAGTGGTATGTTAGCAAGGCTCTTGAATACGAATCCGGACATCAAGTGTTCAAATCCGGGCGTGTGCAAGAACATTATATTACATTCATTTGTATTTTTTCACAAATTATTAATTAAAAATAATACAGAGATATATATTCTCATTATCATCTTTGTGAAAAACCACCATTCTAAATGTTGCTTGAAATAACATTAGTCGTGTTTGATGACCAGATATGAACAACTGAATACTTCTCCACCTTCTTGTTTCTTACTTTTCTCTTCCTCATCCCCTTCCACTCCTCACTAACTTTAGCATTATAATGTTCCCCAATGGGATATGCGATATTCTCACTGACTCAAGACGGTTGGGAGCAGTTGGGACTATTGTGCGGCATTCATTTAAAAAAATAATATTTAAATTTATAATTAAATGAAACAATATAACTTAGTTACAACCACTGATTTATTTAGTTAAACGCCGACCGGTTTCGGAACAACCGTTCCTTCCTCAGGGCAAATATATTAACATATAATGATGACAATTACAAAAAAGTGGGAGGGTACAATTTATCACTAGGTGTTGTGGTAGGGGTGGGGACGTGGCTAGGAATTAATCAATAATAATAAAGGAAAACGCTTAAATAATTTAGAAACTTTAGAAATAAATAAAAAAATCCCTTAAAAATAATGAGTCGATTATCAACAAACAAAAAATATGAACATATAGCCTAATATCAAATCTCTTCCCTTTCCATTCTGTGCCCTCTTACTCTTCATTAATTAAAATATACCCTAATAAATTATATTATTAAATATAATTAATTGTACCCTCCCACTATTTTGTTATTGTCATCATTATATGTTTGCCCTGAGGAATGGTTGTTCCGAAACCGGTCGGCGTTTAACTAAATAAATCAGTGGTTGTAACTAAGTTATATTGTTTTATTTAATTATAAAATAGATAACCACAAAGTGATAGCTAGTTTCAAAAGTTTAAATTTATAATTTGGGACAATGATAAATATACTGATATGAGCGTAAATATAAGCACTTCGATTAAATAGGGTATGAATTTTTGAAAATTTACATATTAATTTGTAGGGTTAGTTCAATTCTGAGACCGAAGCTGATAAATGGATCTCGTAAAGGAAAGGTGGACTGAATGTAATTTAATCAAGCTGAGGTACCTATCTATGTGTGCATAAAAAGTATTTTACTGCAAACCACAAACGATGCGATCTAAAAAGAAGAACGAAGTAAACGTGACGAGCAAGATTAAGAAAGTAAAGCTTATGTGGACATGTGCAGCGAATTACATTGGACGTGTGCAGCGAATGGACCGACAGAGAGGGGGTTCCAGGAGAATGTCAGAATGTGTGATACCCTCGGAAGACATGTAACGATGTGACTAATGAAGAGATCAAATTTTTTAACAAAAAAAAAATTATAAGAAAAACTCTCTTTTCATAACTTTTGAAGGTTATATCCATCAATGTAATATATCATTAAAAAAGAAGATAACACTAATACTCTAAAAGAAAATATGAAAATGAACAAGACACAGAAAAAAAATAAAAGATAACGTTTGCAACTGGGACTCGAAATAATTTTTTTACTGAATTGGATAAAGTACTGTCCTGAAACTCAATCGAAAATCTGAAACAGAAAATTCAGAAAAAGAATTAGATACATCTGGGACTCGAACCGAGGACCTTCGGCTTTTCGGGCCACTGTAAGGTCCTGTGGTCAGGATCTTTTTCTGTTTCAGATTTTCGATTGAGTTTCACTAATATAAAACTACTTTATTTACGTTTATCGTAACGTTTACAATGATTTTATTTAACTGTACCCAACGTTCTTTCTATAGGAAGCTTTCTGACGGCCTACGTGGTCGAGGGGTAACGCCCTTGACTCCAATAAATTTGATTTGATTAATTTGTGTTATTTCACAATTAATGAATTAAAAATAATATATCACGTTCCAGAGAGGAAGATACTCTCAGTGTCGCCCTGGTGTAAAACCACCATTCATAATTGAAACATTGCTTTTAATGGCTTAAGCCGTGTTTGTTGACCAGATCTGAATTGCTAGGTACTTCCCCACCTTTCTCTTTCCCATTTCCTTTCCTGAAGCCTCACAACATACCCAATTGGGGATGTCATAGTTTCACTGACTCCAGACGGAAGCAGATGGGACTCTTGTGCGGTATTCATATAAAAAAGGAAAAAAAGGCTCTCAGTTATTTTGTGACTCCATCAGTGCGACACTCATTCTTCAACCTTCGTACATTCGACACGAACAACGATAGATGATCCTCTTCTAAAATACTACTTAACTGACATCTGTTCAGATAACACAAAACTACGTATAACTAACTAAACTAACGGTACCTTTTGAAGGATGTTGAAACTACAAGACTAATCTATACATTTCAGTAACGTACGCTAAAGAATTTACATTTTTTTTAAATAAATTACATTTCATGCGTGATGTCCAGTGCATGTCTCACTAGGAAATGTTGTATCGTAAGCAGTTCTATTCATATCTACCGGTACCGGAAGTTTGGCAACAATGCAAACTGGGAAATGCATCATAACAATAATAACCTTCAAATCAATTGTATGCGTGTTTCTTAGGCCCTATTCTCACTAGGGGCGATGCTGGTGATATTTTATGATTGATCAATCTTAGTCAATAATCACCAAAGGGCTACCATTGCAAACCTTTTCCCACACGTACAGTAGTCGTAGTAAATATCTACCAACGAAGTTTTTAAGACAATATCAATAAATACTATTTGGATTTGTGTCAACTCTTTCTTATCCATTAAAAATGTAAGTAAAGTAACTTTCTTTCACACCGCTATTTAACATTTTTATGCTAACCATGTTTTGCATGGACCCAAGCTTTGTCATGGCTTAAAATGAATGAAGGACTTAAAGAATTTAAACAATTCACCAAAATTCAAAATTAATTTTCAAGTTCTGTAAAGACAACTTGGCAGACACGTAACGTGGCAGACTGGCAGAAATTAAATACTTGCTACTATGAAAATTAAAATACTTCGAAAATATTCACATATTGTGTTGTGCCCGCGCAGACACGGGTTGACACCGGTAGACAATCTTGCCTAGAATATTTTGTCTGTGCAATGGCACGAAATTGCAAGAAATTTAAATTCATATTTGAACCATTCTCAAATATTTTCAATGTTTTTCTTTCATCATTTCGTAGTTTTATAAGATGATTTAAGTATCTCGAAGAAAGTGTTTTATTCCTCCAAGGTGTGTATAGAATTATATCAAGTTATTGTTAGATGGTTTGGGAATGTAGAGCAGATAAACAAAAAATAGGAGTGTAAGGACGCGGAAATTAATGTAAAAATAATGCTATGTGCCAGGAGGAAACTGTTTTATGGTGAGTTAGTTAGATTAATAACCGTGAAGACATCTGAACAACCTGAGACCTTGATATTAGAAAAGGTCTTCTATGACCTACAAACGTACATACATACGAGTAGGTCACAAAATAGGGATGTCATGTAATACGCTCTTTTTGAAACTGGCCCATGTTTGCCTGCTTTGTAATGTCGGAACCATGTTATATGGTCCATCGGGAGAACTTTTATGCGAGTTCGTACCTGCCTCAGAGAGTTATGTGTAGTATTTTGCGGTAGCGTAGATATACATGTTCACCCCCAGGCAAGCCTTTAAACAGGCTCCACTCGTTTACTAGGATCTTGTTGTGTACCTAGTTGTTGATTTTGTTACCCTTTGACTTCTCCATCCGGACTCTCGAACCACCGCTTTGTACTTGGAGGGATGGATTCAAACGTCCGTCACTCATGGACACACTGAACTCCAGATTTTTACCAAATCCTCATACATTTTTCCTTCCCTTTGTTAATTTTCCTCAAAATACTCTCCACACAGCAAAGATGAGATTGGTCCTGCGGGAAATTATTTTCCTCGGGTTCTTTTATGTCGAGTTAATATACAAAAAAAAAACTAACTCCTGAACATGTATTAAAACAAGTGCAAGTTCTGAAGCAACGAGCCAAATTATGCACTTTTTTATGTAAAAAATATGAACCATTGTTTCCTAACCAAGTTTACCAATGTTTTTTATATATTTTTTTTTTCTTCTAAAAACACGTCCATTCTGTCATATGTACAATAGATGAAGTGAGCGATGTAGAGAGGTATATTTTGTGTATCTTCACTTTTTGGATGAGTCTTAGGCCCGGGCCCCTAGACGATATCTCAACTTCTCAGACAATTGGTACGCCACAATTATTTTTCTTGGTATGTGCAAACATGTTCAGTTCATTGTGGCCGAATATTAATTTCTTCGGTAACCTTGAAAAAAGCAGATCCCTAGCCAGTTTCAAAGGTAAAACCAATGTTTGTTTAAACTGAAAAATCACGGATATCGTAAATATAAGTTATAGCCCAACAGACGTTTTTTAAAATGCCGAAAAAATGTGAATAAGAATTTGAAGCAAATTATTCCATGTTCGAAATATAACTTGGAAAATGAATAGTACAAAAATTATTAGAAAATTTAGCACGTATGTCCAAATATATTAGATTTTTTAATTTCTGGAAAAAATTTATTTTCTAAAAATATTGATAAAAAATCAAGATTATCAAAGAATTATGCAATTACTTGAATCCTTAACGAATCTGTAAGTTCAGTAAAATTTAGATGATTCTTTTCAAATAAAAACAAAACAAATTAACTGTTTTAAAAGGGAAGGTTTAATCTTAAATACCACTACCACGTATGAATGAATATATTTCCTCCAAGATCACTACCGACAAGGCCTTGCGGTCGTTCCTACTATTTGAATAAATCGAATATAAACGTCTAATTGGTTTGATTCAAACGGTGTAGTAAGAATATTATTACGTAGGTAAATTGGATAGATTCGTTGACCCCGAATATATGACACAATCGTTATTGCCCAACACATTACGCCTTTTAACTATCTCTAATAATATTTGTTCTCCGTGTCTATAATATTATGTGTAGATACTTATATAATACGTCTGAGGTTGGCCTCCTGGTCAAGAATCAATGACCGTTCTATGCTAAATAATATGAAATTTGATTAACATTTGTTTTTCATATTGAATTAACACTTCATTAACATTTGTTTTTTATATTGAAATACCACTTAATTAATTAACCCTTAACATTTAATTAACATGAAATTAACATTTAATTTACATTTAATAACATTTAATTAACATTTAATTAAAATTTAATTAACATTTAATTAACATTTAATAAACAAATAATTAACTTTTAATTAACATTTAATTAAAATTTAATAAACGTTTAATTTACACTTCATTAACATTTCCTAAACATTTAATTAACATTTAATTAATATTAAATTCACATTTAATTCACATAATTAACATTTAAATGATATTTAAATAACATTTTAATAAGATTTAAGTTTAATTTTTATCATGGTACGTAATTAAAATTTCATTTTTTTTAATTAACAACTATAAAATACATAGATTTTGCAATAATTTATGATATTCGTCGGTCTCACCAAGAATCAATGAATCGAATCTCCAAAATAAGTAATTGTTGACATTTTTTAATGAACCTTGGATACATAGTAAGTACGCAATACAAGATAATGAATTGAATATTTATTTATAATGGTACATTCCTTGATTTCTTTGTATCTCACTAATGTCCCAACTTCTCCCAACCGCCTGAAGCCTACGGCATCCCCAATTTGGGCATGTTATGAGATGGGTGAGAGGATTTTGGAGAAGTTCCTGTCTATTCAGATCTTGTCGTCAAAAAACGGCTAAAGCCACTTCAAGAAACGTTTAAATTCTGAACGGTGGTACACCAGGGCAATACTGAGAGTATCTTCCACTCTGGAACGTGCTGCAAATATACCTTATATTATTTTTAATGATAAAATTTTAGAAATAACACAAATCAATCGAAAAAAATTTACTTGCGGGGATTTGAACTCGCAAACTTCGGGTTAACTTTTCGACCACGGGGGCCGCTAAATTGAACCAAAACTGTTCGAAGTTCAGAAAGTTCAAATAATTCATTTACTTACCATTTATTTATAGGTGTTGCGTAAGGCTTAAAATGTCGTATGGTATGTTAAAATTAATATTATTTTGAATTTGTAATCCGACCGATTACAACATTGTATTAATTGTATAAACATTGTATTACATATATTATATCACTGTATTATATACTTATTATGTAAAAGCCCATCAGGGCGTTGAAAATTAATAATAAATAATGATAAAGTAATAACTGAAAATCAAAATGCATAAAAATATAAATTTGACAAAACGAAAATTAGAAAAAACTTTCCTGCATCCCTATTTTCTTGAAACAGAAAGTGTACTTAAACAGTAGTGGTAAGTTCGATGATCCTTGAGGAGTTTCCATTCAGCTGTCGAGTTTATCCAAACAAATTACCAAGTCAACTCAAGACCCGACCGAGTGATGGCTGCAAAGTGTCGACGTATCTCGGATCTGATGCCGTCTTTACTACCAGACCTCGACATAATGTATCTTCAAATGTCGAAGTCGCCAGATATATGAAGTAAAACATGCATGGGACTTTAGAAACACGATTCCGCAGTAGAAGACAGACTGAACAAGCATAACATATGAATATCTCTAGAGATGGATATATTTTGAAATAGAGTTGTCGAATTAATCGATTATTTTGATAACCTATTGAGTTTAACTCAAAACATGTCGATTTCTTCGCAAGATAATTCGATGAGAATCCAATGATAGTTTTAATAATTATTTTGATGTTTCGTCTTATATTGTTTCTTGATATATAAAAAAGAATGATTCATCCGACTGCGCTAAAACTTTGGGGCTTTATCGTGCGTAAGCCGGCAAAGGTTTCTAAATATGTATATAATGGTGAACTCCGGCATTACGAAAGTAGAAAATATTTCCTATAACATTCATCCAATTGCGATGAAAATTTGATGATGAGTTGTTGTGCGCACGCCTGCAAGGTTACTGCATATAATGGTGAGCTCTGGCGTAACGAAATTTGTATAAAATTTTACATTAGAAAGCGCGCAATTTTTTTTTGACAAATGTGTGTATTTCATATAGTTTTGTGGCAGGGAGAGAAGGCGTGTGGGGAACGGGATTCCAGGGGTGCTAGCATGGTCGATCGATATGAAGTTACCGACCGACTGCCGGTAACTTCTCATCGTTCCCTAGGACAACTGCAGATCGCAAACGAATAGGTGACAGTTCACAATGACCAAGTGTCCTAAATATATTCGATATCAACTGTCGTTTGTACGTAAGCGATCTGCAGTTATCCTAGGTAACGATGAGAAGTTACCTACAATCGGTCGGTAACTTCATATTGATCGACCATGCTAGCACACCAGATGCCCTGGCACACTCGATAGGATAACTATCGGTAACTTCTCAACGTTCCCTAGGATAACTACACATCGCTAACGTACAAACAGCAGTTGATGTCGAATATGTTAAGGACACTTACTCATTGTGAACTGTCACTTATTCGTTGGCGATCTGTAGTCATGCTAGGAACGATGAGAAGTTACCGATAGTTATCCTACCGATCGTTATCGAGCGAGTATGCTAGGGCCTCAGGAGGGATAGGGAACCGACGGAGAGGACGCGGGAGAGTTTGGGGGCAAAAACGGAGATGCATTGGAAAATGGGGAGGGGTGAGGATGAGGGAGTGGCAGAGAAAGAGATTGCAAAGGAGGCATATTAGGGATATGGGATAGCAGGGGGAAAATTTGAAAAACCTTGATTCTCACACGTTCGGCTGCTCACGAGTCGAAAAACCTTCCGATTCACTCGTGTACGCACCAAACGAAAAGCACTCTAATAAACGGTATTATAATTTGAGGTTTAACTCTTTAAGTTAAAAAGTTAAAAATAAAAATAAAAATATTTCATCCTAGACTTGCAGATAAAGTCAATAGATGTCGCATATTAATAAAAAGTGATAAAATTTATCCTGACACTATCTAGAGGGCATTTAGTTCGAGTTGAATCTTGCAATCACACATAAAGGTAGCAGCCAATAAAAATATGCGATAAGAAAAATGAAAATAATGTTGGTGGTTCTCAGTCGAAGTATGATACAGTTAAAAATGACCGAATCGGATAGGGATACGTTGGCGCAGTTGGTTAGCGCGTCGGCCCAGATTGCCGGAGGACCTGGGTTCGAGTCCCAGATGTATCCGTATCTTTTTCTGATTTTTCTGTTTCAGATTTTCGATTGACTTTCGCTAATATTATCTTCATTAATTAAAATATTAGAAATAAAACCGTTTCAGCAACGAACACTTTCTATGTGTTTCTAATATGTGATCAATAAAATGTTATGGCATTGCCTTCTGAGTCTGAGTAGTTAATTCAAACCGTAGTAGAATATTGCAGCGATACATGAAAAAAAATATTAAAATAATATATTATCAAACTGCGTTCCCAATTTTTTGCATTATAATTGTATTAAGTTGATAGATAGTGTTTAAGAAATTTGAAGGTTGAATCAACTGAGGAAAATGCAAGCGCATTAAAATGTGGGTCAATATGTAATTATTTTTTTAGAAATAATATTATCTAATAAAAAAATTACCTCGTAATAAACAGAATTTCACTAAGGTGTAGCTAAAAACTAGAGGCTTTAAAATTTCACGTTTGAAGTTTATTATTTTCTTGGTGAAATTTGTAATTGTGGATCAAATGGAACAATTTTTCGTGGAAGTGTATTCGATTTTATTTTAACGATAACTTACAATACTCGTGTTACGTTAAATGAAGGACTAATCGTTCCTAAGCATTTAAACAAATATGGGCAAAGAACGCTGGACTACATGATCCCAAATTGCTTAAATATGTTACCTGCAGCAATCAAAAAATGTACAAACGCAAAAATAAATATCATGTTAAAAAATTGGCTCGCTGAAAGACATAGTTTGTATTAGATTCTAAGACAAATAATTTCTAACTTCATGCACTTTATATATATATATATATATATATTTTTTATATCATGTTACACCTCTTTTTTATTTTTATGACATTTTTTATTTATTATGTTTATATCATGTTACACCTCTTTAGGCTATATCTCTTATGGTATGAGTGTATACAATCTTCTTTTTTATGAATGTAAACAATTATTTCTTAATAGTTAATTTAATTTTTGTTATAATCCATTAAGTTAAAAGAACCCATTGAATAACTACTTAAAAGTAGTTTATTGGGACTTTTTCTCTGTTTTTTGCATTATGTTTTTATTTGATATGTATGTATTATTCTTTGTTTTAAATGTTTCTTTAAATAAAAAAAAAATAAAAAATAAATAAATAAATAAAAAATAAAAAAAATAAAATAAAACTTCAAACTGCACGTCGAAAACTCCGAGTGCTATCATTATTACAACTACCAAAAATCTACAACTATAAAAACTAACAAATAAATCGACATAACATCTCTTTTGCTTTTAAAATACAACCGCTGTTGCAGAAACATAACCCCGAAAAATATCAAAAAAAATTAGGCGAATTTAGTCGAAAAGTTCGCCAAAAATAACGCGAATTCTTCAGGGTTCTTACTAATAACAAATCAATTTTCTTCAAATACTTCGATTCAAGTATTTGTTACAAAAAACAGCATTTCTGACATCCAAAGCATTCGCATCTAAATCACGAATACATTTTACAGGTTTGTAGATACCTGAATGTATTGCCATAATTCTAGAATAAACGCCATTATTATAATGTCAATGCTTGGCAGGTACTGCCTGGCAGAGCTTTCACTATTTCAATGAATATTTTTTAAGGACGGGGACTAAGAAAATTGTAAAAAATAACTTTAATATACAGTTGCGAAGTCGATTTTTTTACCCATCGTTTGGCCTTTAGTATAGGTTATAAATATTCTGATTTATATTGGTACTGTTATATTTCTTTATATTTTTTTGGTAAGATATAAGACAAAATGGAATTGATCAAATATTTAAAATGTCTGATAAAAAACGATGCTACAAGACTACGATACTTCTAGATTTACATATATATCTACATCAATATATCTACAATACTATAAACTGATCCAAAAGTCGTCAGTCGACTTACGACATTAGGTACCATAATATTTTTCTGATCTGAAAGATCTTTAAAGTGATGCAATATTTTTTATGACAGCAAGACTAGAATATTTTTTCAGATGCAAAGTCTAAAATGTCACAAAGTAATGGAGAATCGGTAATGCGCCATGAACTCGTCGTCTTTTTTATACTTCTCCTGGAAACAGGCCAATGTCAGAGATATTATGATGGATTCCAATTTTCAATCGTCGTCGTATGACATCACGAAGCAAAATTTTTGTCAGCTTTCAGACGATTTCTCTATTACTTTTACTCAGACCACAAAATAAATTGCGCATCGGTGGGTTTGTGGGTTTTCCCGACACGTTCTTTATTAAAACGTCTCGTGTGTCGGACATCTTGCCGTCATTCCTCTCTTCTCCTTTAATTAATCCCTTCCTTCAGATCTTCCCTCATCGCTTGGTATAACATTGCTAAATCGGGAATATCATAAACGAGTATATAGTTCGGGATTATATAAAAATTAGTAACTTTACTAAAAAACGACCGTGCATGAACCAACCTTACTAATTAAAAACTGACCAAAAATTGATCATGGAAAGATATGTACATTGCTTACACGGTCAAAGAGGGTGGTTTATCTGTTGTACATATTTATTTTATTTGTAATATTTCAACGAATTTACAAATTTTTCGAAAGTATTTTAAATGCACTGCTTAAAAACAAGCTGCATTCCAGGAGAAATCCTGAATTGCAGCTGAGCAGTGACCTTTTCGTCAATAGATCCAATGTGTACTAAAAAATGTATATTTATGTTGTAAAAAAAAATCTATTCATGAATAAACGATTTTAATATTATTGTTAATGTCCTATATATTTCTCATTTTTGAAAATGTCGTTATCAAATACCATTTTAGAAACTAGATAAGATCATTTCCTAGATTTTTATATTTTAAATATACTAGTATAATAAAACAAATTTAAAACTTTTTCCACTTTTAATTTAATGACCGTAACCGGTTTCAGCTTGTCAAAGCCATCTTCAGACTGGTGAAAAAAAAGGTATTTCCCAAACAATACTAAATTACTTGTAAGGTATTTCCCAAACAATACTAAATTACTTGTAAGGTATTTCCCAAACAATACTAAAGTATGTAAGCTACCAACCCTATGTAATTAGCCTACTGGGAATAACCAAAAAAATAATTAGATAGTTGGACACTCAAGACCACTTAACAACAAATGTAATAAAATCCATAATTGAATAAAATCCCTGTAGACCACCCCTCCCTCCCCCCGCCCCCTCCTCCCCCTCCCTAATATGTTTTGTATAAAATCCCTAGGTTAAGAATATTTTTCACCAGTCTGGAGATGGCTTTGACAAGCTGAAACCGGTTACGGTCATTAAATTAAAAGTGGAAAAAGTTTTAAATTTGTTTTATTATACTATTATAATGGAATTCCACCACGAATTATCAGTTTCAAAAATAGAAATATTTAAATATACTTTAGTGTTTACAATTTGCAGTATTTTAAGCTTCAAACATGAAAAAAAGTTTTTAAAAAAAGCTTACCCGAAACACTTTCTATAAAAATATTAAAAAATTTGGAAAAATTCAAAATTCAAAAAACACAGTCCTTTTATTTAAAGAATTTGTAATAAAACTGTCATCTCACTTTTTTCTCGTTCATAATTTTTTTTTTTAAATGTTGAAATTTTCTTTTAATACCCAATAATTATCAATTTAAAAAATGACATTTGAATGCATTGCTTGCACATCTTAAGACGTCCATTTCTTTGATACGTTTAACCAAAGCATGTATTAGTTGTCAAAAAACATCACTTTCAAGAAATTCTTATAAAATACAGATCCTAAAATGAAATTTCATTCCTAATATAACCTACAAAACCATTTTCTGACAGTTCAATTTACAATATACGATTATCGTGCTAACTTGAGTCAGGATTCGAGAGTCAGAATAAGAGTATGTATGAATGTGAACGAAGCAACAAGTTTTTTGTTTTTTTTTTTGTGTTTGTCGAGACACAGTTGTGAAATGTTCTTTCTTCTCCACCTACCTAATTCGAATGACGTCATGGTTGATAAGTTAGTTTCTATTTACTAAACATTCAAACTATCTGTCCAATGATATCACAGATATAGATAAATAATAATAAATAAGGTCAAAAGTATTTTAGTTAATTATGTTTGGGGATTTGTCGTGTTGCGCTTCCTTTTTTATCCATCATTACAATGCCTTGATGATGGACACTGTAACGCTGTCCGACTGTAAGGCTGGCCAAATAAGGAGGAAGCCCAACATAGAGTAGTAACCCTAAAAGAAATCACGAAAGCAAAGACGTAGTAGCTCAGTTGTTTAGAGTAGTTTCTCGGTTATCTGAAGAAATACTTATTCAAATTCCGGTCCCGGCACTCACTTATTTTTCTCTCGAGATTGTCAAGTACTCCGTTTAATTTATTAATTAAAATTATTTACATACTCACCAAGCTTCCCACACTTCCTGATTGAAAAATAAATTTATTCCATATGGAGAAGACTTCATTTCCGCATAAAATAAGCAGGTATACCAAGGAAATGAATTAATTGAATGTACAAGCATGTTATTGTGGTTCTAGCATGGATATACAAAACGCTAGATTGCCCTGTTCGCACAATGGTTTGTCACAATTGGAGGCCTGCACAGCCGTTTCACCATTATAAGATCCTCGAGTATAGGATAGTTCATATTGACCTCGTTCAAAAGTACATATTATATTTATTTAAAGGTAACAATTTGGAACAATAAGTAAAGCCATAGCCGTCCAGAAGTAGAATGGCTGTGGAAATACAAAATATCCTTCGTGGTTAAGTGGTCAGTATATTTTTCCAACCACTGGAGCGACAGAGCAACTTAAATCTTTTTTCTCGGATTGCTAAACGAAATTTTTCCGCCCACATTAAAAAAATCATACCTCCGAATTTGAATATGGAGACATACAAACTGAGTACAGTTCTATAAAGCCAATGAATTCACCTATCTTTTGTTTATTATCACATATTCGTAGGATTAAAAAAATATATATTATTAAATCTTTGACTTTAAAAGATTTTAAAGAATCTAGAAAATATTTATTTTGTTATATTTTGAATGTACAATAATATTGTATATATTATATAGTCGCTTTAATAAAAAAATAATAATAATAATTTGCTACATTTTGGCAACAAAGCAATGATTGCAATGATGATTTTGAAATGCGCCATAATGTGGCAAAAAGCGCTCGAGTATCACGAAATTATATGAATTAAATAATATTTTCTCATCATTCGTTCGAACAGAAATTACCAAATTATTTATAGCCAGTATTTACATTTAAAAGCAGTTTACTTTTACATGACAAATATTAAATTAATTACGCATTTCCTTGAAGGAAAACATAAAAATACGATTACCACATTAATTTCCACCAGAAGAGTCATAATGTATATTTTATTTTATATTATTTTTTTTATTTGGGAGACCAACAGTATACATTTTTAATAAAGCAAAATTAATTAAGTTACATTAATTGTACCATTTACAGGTTTCCACATGGGTATTGTATATAAGTGAAATGATGTTAAAGATGGTATGAAAAATAACATAAACAAGTTGATTGAGAGGGATTGGGGAAAGGGTAGGATGGTAAATATTGAAAACTAGTCCATAATCTTTAATGCTTTCTAAAACTTTCTAAAAGATTTATTTCACATGTACATTTGTATTTATCTGCTACCGGTTTCGACACATCTGTGTTTATTTAAAACTAGCTTAAAAATTATACAAATATAGAACTGATTAGATTTTATTAGGTGGGGGCAGTGTGAGGTTCATTTTGGGAGAGGGGGAGAACGCTGAGAGGAGTCAACAAAACAGGGGAACATTGTCAATAAGGGTGATTTTCAAGGCACCATTATTTTGTTAACTAAAATAATTTTTGATAATTCTTTTTTTGTATATTTCTAAGAAATAAACACTACTAACCGCTGTCATTCAGCCAGTGACCTTATAATAGTGAAGCTACTCTACCTAAACTGAAATGTATGCAATCTCTCCAATTCTCAGATAGACTAAAATTATACCATTCTGAGTGATCCGCACGTTTTACCTATATTTTTCAGCGTACTTTTTACGATGGAAAAAATAAAATTATAATTAAATGTTGCATTATTCGACATCAAATTGTATTAGATGTAATTTTGTATTCTTCGTGATCGCTGAGGCAGCAGCCATCTGGCTTCCGCTCACTCATTCTAAACACCTTTGATAATACTTCTAATGAATTACGAAACAAACTTTAGCAAACAATTCCAAGACGAAACCAAAAATTGCGCTGTCTATTGTAAACTGCCATATGCATGACTAAAAAAACTTTTTTTTTAAATTTTTGTTATTTGTATTTGGGGTGTTGTGCCGTGTTGCGCTTCCTCCTTCTTTAGCCAACGTTTCGGACAACGTTACAGTGTAACACATCTCCTCTGATGATGGACACTGTAACGTTGTCTGTTCTAACTGAAGGAGGTAGTGCAACACGGCATAACACCCGAAATACACATAACAAAAATACTTTTGGCCATGAAAATCTTAAATCAAATGTATTCAACAAGTTTACTCGATACAAAGGACGACACAATGAAAATATAATGCACACTAGAAATGTCTTCAATGTAGATTTGACTTGAAACCAGCATCGCCACGGACTTGTTTTTTTTTTGTAATGTTTATAATAGATTCTCTTTTGTTTGTTATAAATACCTTTGTGTAGCCCATTTAGCTAGCGATCTGTCTCTCTTACACTTGTCTCACTGAACCTCTATAAGATAAAGAGGGTATTACTAGAAAGTACCGGAAATTAGTCATTTTTAATTCAAATTCCAGACGTATTACAAAAAAACATAAATTGATTTTGAAAGATTGTTATTTTATCTGGTACACGCAGTTTTAAAATATTGAAAAACTAAGTGAATTTTTAATATACTAAGGTTATACGTTGGTCGTTGGCAGATTTGTTCAATTTTCAAAAGATAGATTCTATTAACCGCTCGACTGCCGTTCGCCCACCGGTGGCTGCGGGTCGAAATTAAAAAAAAATTTTGAAGCGATTTTGTTCCTTATGTATAAAGAAGTTGTATGAAGAACAAGGTCAGAATCGCTTGCGCCGTTCTTGACATAGCAAAAATCCGCAGAGCGCCAACCCATCAGAATAATTTATAATAAATATCTATGGTCAACTTGGCGTCACTTTTACAAACGGTTTTCAACTGTCATTTCAAACATGTATTTATGTCATTACTTCTTCGAAAACACCTTTTTTTCATGTAGTGTGTCTATTCAGGTTTGTAGAGAAATAAAAAAAAATTGATCATTTTCGTATGAATATATTTTATTTACATTTTTTTGTCGAATGGGAAATATTTTCACATTTTTTTGTTAAAAATAGTTATTCTGGGAAAACTTGTAACGATATTATCATGAAATATATATAATTAATAAGGTACATTATCTGGCAAACAGAAAACAATCACAAAAAAAAACAATTCTTTGTTTTTATACGATATTTGAGCAAAAGCCGGGAAGATAATTTTGTGCGATTTTTTCCAAATACACCTGGCCTTCGAGAGGTAAATAAATAAAAAGGTAATACAACACAAATTTCAAATCATATAACCATTAATAAAATAAATCAAACCACAATAAAATAAATCAATACATAATCTAGTCAACACAGTTTTCAAAATTTAAATTTTAGTGAAATTAAAATCATTAAAAAATAAATCCGAGAACGTATTTTGAGACAAAAATACCTCAGTTTTCCTATTTATTTAAGGTGTACAAACTAAAATATTTAATTTTTTTATACACTTATTTTGTTTATACATTATTGAAAAATCGTTAATACTTATGATCAAAAAATACTTACAAGAAGTACACCATTTTTAATAATTAATCATCGTGCGTTTTGAACATTTTTATTGCTTACTTGAAGGTATATATTCAAGCTATATTCAAGCAAGTTTTGGATGAAATAAATCGATATTAAATTTTTAATTTAAAAAAATTGATACGGGGAATAATCGATCTTTCTCATTGGAACCTCCCTGTATAGTTGCAAGCGTTTTTAAACTTTTATTCTCAACTGCTGGTCAATCGTTCTTAAGTATCTACTGATCAGCGATGGGCATTCCTAGAGTAGTGTGTTCCAATGCATTCGGAAAATTAATTTTCATATCAAATACAGGCAATCGTACGACCATCATTTCTGAAACAAAGGGCAATTAATTAATTTAAACAAAATTAGCCTTGATTATAGCTCCTTGAAATTATTCTTAAGAGAAATAACTCAAACGGTTGGAAATTGTTAGGAAGCCAATCGATGTTCATGCAAATTTACCACATAATAACCTCTTTCTTGATAAAGTGAAAATATTCAAATAAAAATGAAATAAATACAATATTTTCTGTAGTATAAGAACGTTAAAAACGTCAATATCGTCCTTAGGAAAGATGTTTTTCTTCTGTTGATTGATGAAAGTGGGTGTAAGTCAAGTGCTTTAGTATTCTGTAAAGAAATTCTTTGAATGTAAAAATTGACCCGTGATCAGTCTGTTATTGCGAAAATAAATATTTTTTTATAATAGGAGGTCCATAATATTTTTTGTTTTAATATTTTTTTTTATTTTTTATAAAAAAATACGCAGTGAGTATATATACACAGTGAGCAATACTTAGCTAAACATGGTTTTTTCAGCTTTTGTTCAAATCTACATAACCCACATCCCGTATAAAAGTATCATAAGTCAAAATTCTTCATTTGACGTTTTATCTCTGAAATGTAACGTGATTATGATTGATTATCTATTCCCCGCGAAAACCGTATTTAAGTTAGATCATTCCATCTTCGCAAGATGTCGCTATTTTTTTTCAACCGTACCGCTCGTTTTTGTTTGCTCTCCTGTAAAATTAACTTTTTCGACTTAAGACACTTTTCTACGGGATGTGCGAAATATGTTTTTTTTTTTATATATTCATTTTATAAAAAAACTGTTTATTTATAAACAAGTTCTGCTGAGTAATTATTATTGAGCGTGACAGCTGTTTCGCCTTCTGGGGACATTATCAAACTCCATAAACTAAAAAAAAAAACTTCAATAATTATGAAAATAAATTACGTTGGATAAGTCACTATATAATTAAAATAATCAACATGTTACAAAACCCATGATGAAAATTAACAAATAATATAAGAATAGAAAAATGTGTATGTGTTACGTCTATTTGTTTTGTATAGAAAAGCAGTAAGGAAAGATATCTTAGAAAATGTTTGCCAAACATTTTATTTTAAATGGATAGATGCTGTGTTTGAGCAGAATTCATTCTAAATTAATTTTTAAACTATTGAGATTTACGGCAAATGTATGTATATCTAATCCAAATATATCATTTATTTTTACAGGGTTGTCACTCGTCCAGTGCAAGCCTTTCCCGGTTGGCATCCCGGCCCTGGCCTGCCAGGGAGCCGCCTGCGACCTGGAAGATCCGGGTCTGCCTGTCTGCGCCGTGGATGCCTTGGGACAAGCCACAACATTTTGGAACATGTGCCACCTGGAAATGATATCATGCAGGGACAATACTAGTAAGTGTTAAAAAAATTGTAATTGTTATATCACGTAAAACTTTAACTTTAAAATGGCTGCGCGATGCTTTTTAGTTTTCGATTTAAGAAAAAAAATTGCACCCGTATCAATTCTTTTTAAATAAAAATATATAGGTGTTAAATTTCTAGTACGGATGGGAGTTATTTTATTTATTTGTGTTTTAAATAATAAAATGTATGCCATAAAAAATCGGTTTTCATGATGTTGGAGGCTTATTACCAAATATTTGTGATTTTTTATTTATTTATTGTTTTTGTGTCTAATTCGTAGAACTCCATTTATTTTTTTTAAATTTTAATTCAGTTTGAAAATGGCCTTGTAAGCCGAAAAAGCTGTAACAAAAATACAAATCTATAATTATTTTACATGCAGAACTTAAATAACATTATTAAATTTAATTTAAATTAATTTTTTTTAAATTATTTGTGAGTTAATAATAAATAATTTGCCTTATTATATAATATCTCCTACGGTGAATATGATATTACTTAAAAATAAAATGCTAATAAAGCACTTTGGTAATCTTAAAATTAAATTACATATGACTGATTTACGTTTGAACAAAAACTTGTCACTTTTTTACTATATTTTATTTTTTAGTTAACAGGTTGGTTAAATAAGATTGTGTTTTTCGTATTTACTAAGTATTCTGCTTATGGTCACAGTCCACGCAATATTAAGAGGAAATTGGACGGTGTTTTGTCCATACAAATGTTTTCCCTTCCTCTCTGGATTTTGACCCAGGTGCAAATATTTTTTTAAAGATAATGTAGCTATTGACAACTAGCGAGCACGTTTTGATTTTTTGATAAGTTACTTCTTATAGAATTTGGAACCCTTCAAAGATCGTTAAAATTGCTTGGTTTGAATACCATCAAAAAACATTCAGTATACAAACTATAATAGACAATTTTTATTTTTATATTTAACTTATGTGTTCATTAATTAAAATTTTATAACCGACAATGTATTTTTTAAAAAAAGCAAATTATCTAGACAGAATATTATCGACCACAACAACATGGGCATGTGCCTAGCATGGTGGTCTTATAATTTACAAATTATGTTATTACAAAGCAATAAATAAATAAAAAATAAAAATTCGAATACATTTGGAAAATCATTATAATCGTACCGTAAAAATCTAGTTTTTGAGATGAAAAATGGGGAAAACAAAACCTCGGTTTTTACGACTGTATTTAGGTATATCCTGATACTATTGCCTTTTTCTATCAGTAATACGTGTGGTAACAGCAACAGTTTCGTAAAATACCTATCTTTAAATTTTTCGACGACCGTGATTCCTCTTAAAAAAGAAAAATAGGGGAACCGGGATCCGTATAAATTGTTGTTCTAGAGTGAAAATAATACTGCACCAGAGTTTCATCGCAAAATAGATGTAATACATTTACATATGCCACGGGCAAATTACATTTTTTTATGGCTTCACATACAAAATATTGACTTTCGCCTTATATTCTATGTGTTTGATGCCAAATATATTAGGTATGTAAATTATAATAAAATTAACAGAATCGGTTATGACTTCTTCATAATTGTTTACATTTCACCAATGAAAATAAATTCCATTGAACTGTTGAATAATTTATTATTTTATTTGATATAAACAAATATTTGACCAGATTAAAGCCTACGCATTCTGTATCCTAAATTTGTAAAATATTTGGTATTTACGTGGATAAATATTTAAATAATTTAAGGTACCTAATACTTTTTAAAAGACCCTTGATCGTGTAGCGATGTACCGGATGGATTAAAAAATAACGATTATTTACCACTTTTGCGCTTGACTTTTGAATGTAAATTCAAATACATGTTTACACACCGCTTTACGCTGCGCAAATACTGTTTAAATTAACAAAAACAAAACAATATACCTTCATTCTAAAATTTTCAATGTTAACTAAATCCCAAAATACGTAATAAAATCCCAAAAAATGTAGAAAATTCGCCGTTGGTTTACTAAATAAAATGTGAGCCATAGTTGCGAGAATGTCACAAACTGGTGTAGTTCCGGGAACTCGTATTCAACGCAAAAATAAATTGTTAATCATTTAACATTCTTTGGATGGTTTATTTCACAGAAATTTAAATGTAAAGTTTTCATCAAATGCCAACAGGCATCATTTTGTTTTTTGACAGTTGAAAGGTCCCCGTTAAATGCCGATAATATGTCTGTTTGAGCTTTTGAACAAATTGCAATCAGCGAAAGAGGGCAAGAATCATGTTTTTAAGCTTGTCAGTTTTTTACAATTTAAAAGACGGCTGAACCGCATCTAGAATCGGCGTTTAACGGAAACTTTGATAACTCATCACAGTGATAAATCAACACGCCTTTTGATAAGTGATATATGATGATGGTGATGATCCATTGATATGCTCGGGGTAACTCTAAGTGACGAGCTCAGATATGGGGGCTCCATCGAGGCCAGAGTTAAGTTAGCCTCTCAGAAACTGGGCGTACTGTACAGGGCCCGCAGATACTTTAATAGTACACAACTGCTAACCCTGTACAAATCGCAAGTGCGTTCCACGGTTGAATTTGGCAGCCACCTCTGGTCTGGAGCCCCAAAGTACCTGAAAAACACCCTCGACTCTGTGCAGAAACGGTCGGTCCGTTTGATAGATTATCCCGTCTTAACAAACGGATTGCAATCTTTAGAGCACAGGCGTCGGGTGGGAATGCTATCATTGTTCTACCGATATTTCAATAAAAATATGCTCCGACGAACTAGCGTCATTGATTTCCTCGGCACCGTTGCATAGTCGGGAAACACGCCAAACGATCGCCCAACATATGTACACGGTTACCTTTGTCACATGAGAACTGGTCGTTTTTACGACTCGTTCTTGAGTTCAACAGCTCGGCCTCTTCAAGACCCATGTTCGCTCCTTCCTCTCCTCAAAAAGACCCTCCACGCAGCATCTTCAAAGATGACATAGGCCCCGAGGAAAAAAAAATTCCTCAGGACCTCCTATATGGAGCTAATATAAAAAATATCAATTTTTGAGGCGGATATGGGTATTCGGTAACCAACACCTCAGCTATAGATCACCCTAAGTGTTTCGCTATGTTTGGTGACTTAGCAAGGGTTCCCGGGTTCACGGGGTGAGGTTTGTCTAGGTCTTGGCGGTGGATGATATTTCCCACTTACTGCGTGGCGGGCCGTATCGGGAGAGACTGGTCTTTTTGACCTCAGCCAGACTCTCTCGACCCATTGTCTTGCACCGTAGTGGGAGGAATGTATTCATACGTCCATCAACCCCAGATTCCTACCCAACTCTTAATTTTTTTTTCCTTCTCATAACTTCATCACCTTCTTTTATTCAAAAAGTAGATGATATAGGTCCTGATGGAAATTATTTTTCTCAATGACACCTGTATGGATATATATAAATTTAAAAAAAAACTTGAAATAAAAAAGTTTTGTTTAAAACTTTTTATGATTGTATCATGTTTTAAAAGTGTGTTGATTTTTCGTTTGCTGAGTTGTCCGGTTACCAGTTTTGGTACCTGCCTTCTCAAATGATTCACACAATAAACTTACAATACCTATTGTGTGATATACCTTACTCTATTTAATATTTTTTCTTCACGTTGAACAATTAAATTAGGTAAGCACAACGAACGAATTTGCATTTCTAATATTTTGACCGTAAAATAAATGTTTCAAAGCTCCATAACTCATGATGGAAATCACTTTGAAAGACAAGTAGCCTTGACCTCCCATGATACAGAAAATTCTGTGCAATTTAAAACAACCAGAGCTTTAATTTATTTATTCAGTTACAAAGATATCTGTTTTATACTAAAAATTTGTGATTTTATTATTAATGATTAAATGAAATTTTCAAGCTCTGTCTTTTAGTTTCACGCCATTAAAATTTTATGGACTTCGACAAAAAATTCAATTTGGTTTTAATGAATTCCGAGGAAAACGAAAAGGTTCGCAGTTCTTAATGATGGGATAAAGAACGCCCTAACATTCCAATGTTAAAATCTCCGTTTCAATTATTATAGGTTTATGTCGATCTCTGAGATATTCTTTGACTCAAAGCCAAAAATTTCTCTTACGGAATCTGCTATATCATAGTTCTAGGAATATTATAATAGAGACCTCTGGAACCCATTAGTTATAAGCTGCATTGATCTGGTGTGATTTCTGGAAACTGTTACTTTTCTGGACACCAAGTCTTAAACAGTTTAGCAAACTTCTTATCAGCATCAAAGCTATAAAATATTTTTAGAACATGACCAGTACCATTGACTGTTACGTTCAACGAAATGTCTTTTAACCCCTAGACGACAAAGATCATCATAAAAACGCTGGTCCACACTAGTAACAATCGCCTGTAGCGCATTTAAACCTTTTAAAATACTAAAAAAGATAATGAAACGATGACCATTACTCAAATTTTACTGTATTTTTATGCGATGACATAAACCAAGTTCTGTTATTACTGATAAAATCAAAAATACTCATTTCGAAATAATCAGATAAGTCGTAAATCATTTTGGATTTCAGTAAATCACATTTTATCAAAAACTCTCATATTTTTTACCGCTCACAATAATGTTGTCATATTAAATAAGACGAAAAAGTTATTTAAATATTATTTATATACGTGCAATGTATTTCAATCAAGATTTCGATTTGTGTAAATTCATGAGCACGGTAAACTTTATTAACTTCTGTAAAGGTATAGTTTTAAATTATAATGTCTGACCATTTCTTACGTAAGAAAATGTACTGGATGTTGCGTAAATAAATAAACGAAAATTTATAATAAATATTATACTGAATTTACTACAGAACGTCTTCCTTGTAATAAAAATTTTGAATTTTGTGTTTTAAATGGATAGATGGAAAAATCACTTACTAATTAAAACATAATACAAAGACTTTATTATTTATTAAAACACTGGATTTACAACCCAGTTTCCAAAAGTTAAATTAACAACTCTGTAGAAATGACGTTTATGAACTTAAAAGCAATGACCAGAATAATCATAGTTACAGTTTTAATGGCAGCTGATCTTTTAGATTATTGGTGATTTTCTTTAGACGAACATTATTATTTTTGTAATGTCTTTAAATAACTTAAAAATAATTACTTGAGTAATTTTGTCCCTTTGTTCAGTCGACTGTCAAATGAATGCAAATTTCAAATGTATTTAACAAGGCTCTCCATCCCAGAATCTTGTTAAAGACTCAGGTTTCAAGGTCTCACAATGCTCCCGATACTCCCCTGTACAAATTCTAATATGTAAGGCTGTATACTGAAGACTGTAGAACTGTAGAGGTAGTATCTTATTAGTATAATATGAAGCTTACTTACTTCCATGGGTATTATGTAGGAGGCTCACTTATGTGTCATGTCATGTAGGGGTTGTATGTACCAGGTCTTGTAGCAGGTAAGGGTGGTAAGTGGAAGTTTGAAAGCTTACCCGCTACGTGTTGGGCCCCCTGTGTACGTGAAGGGATGTTTGGATCTTCTCGTACTGGGAGTAAACACTCGAAATACAATTAGAGAAAACTCCTTGTCCCGTTTGAACCATTCCGGTACGTTCTTGTTGTCATGTCTCCACGCACACTGGTTACTTGTTCACTGAGAAGAAGTTAAATAAATAGATAGATATAATATATATTTAATGGACCAATCGGCCACGTGTTTTATTTATGTGAAGTTCCTTAAACTCTATTTTTGACTCGAAATTAAATATTGAAACACACCACTTCTATTTTTTATTTTTACTTTTTCTAAACAAGAAATACGAATATTCTAGGGTTACGGCTTGACTGATGAATATTTTATTTATCAGTATATTTATAAGCGGAGTACGTTGCTGGTGCAATGACAGAGGCCTTGTTGACGCCTGGGAGAGAAACCGACGCATTTGTCAACTCAGTCAAAAACCGATCATGTTTACTAGCTCCTGTTCGGTGGTAGTGTGAAATTATATAGAAAATAACATTGAAACACATTTGAATCCATTTAAACAACCAAACGAATAAATTTCGTTCATAAACCGCGAAGAGAAGAATTTTGACTTTGGAATGGGTTACTTTACACAGATTTTCAAGAGATCATGAAAAAAAAACATTAAAAACCGAGTGTCTCTCAAAAACTTACACCCGTTATTGATTCGCAAGTTTGTTCGGAGTCCAATATATTATGAGATTCACAAAATAAGGATCAAATCATTTCAAAAGAGACTAATTCTGGCAATATCCGGATTGTTCACACTCGACTATAAGAAACGCCTAGAATATTCAAAATTAGAAATATATGAACGTCATCAAACGACAAAAATAACATCAAATTTCAAGGACTTCACTTCGTTTGAAACTCAAACGATAATGTCAATTGTTTTTTGTTGTTATTGTTGTTCTTTTATATTTTACATACATGCTTTATGTTTACAAATAATATATTGTTCTGGACGATTGGTATTTATGTTTTATTATTTCTTTGTAATTTTTTAATTGTTAACTATTTGCCTTTTGTGTGCTAATATGTGGATGTATGTATGTATAATGTAATAATGTGTATATTTTATGTACCTGTTTAAATTTTAAAGTAATTATTTAAAGAACCCGTTGACAAACTGATATAAATCAGTTTAACGGTTGAATTATGTAAAAACAAGAATGTTAAATAAAAATAATAAAAAATCCATAATTATCCATAATTTCTATATTATTTGCCCACTAGTGCCCAGGCCCAGTAAGTGAAGCTTTACCATTAACCTTTTAATAGGCGCATTAAAAAAATCACACAATTAGTCGCATGGGGTTACTACCGACCCCAAAGAAATAAATGAAAATGGAGTGGAAGAAATAAATAAAAAGGAGTATGTTTTATCAAAAATGTTAACATACTTTATTATAATTAACATCAAGAAACAATCGCACAACTTTGCCATTAAGCAATTAAAAAAGTAAAACAGATTCTAATCTCTCTTATAACTATTAATTTTTCGTATAGCCGAGAAAAATAATAAAAAAAAATATAAAAAAAATTATATATTAAGGTGTCCCAAAAAAATGAAAGTTATTATTTTTCAACGCATACCCTCTAATTTTTTTTCAATAATGACAAAACATTTATAAATAAAAATTTGTTTACGTGCCGACTTGTACCGAAACATTTTAGTAGCTGTATATTAAGACGCCCGCTAGCAAACGTGTAGATGCGCTTTTAGTAACTTGCATTTTTGTTAGTAAACGCATATTACTCATTCAGTCAAGTTGTCGTTAGATTTACGCAGTTCTAAAAATAGTATATTTTTAATAGGAGTCGTAAAACACCAAACATCGGGTTCTAAACTGCCCTCTAATGGACAACTTTTTGAAGTTTTGTTCTACAATATCCGGGAAGTAATTAACTGTCAATGAAGGTGTTAATCTCTACCAAATCTTTACCTAATTATGTGAAGAAACTTGTAAACATATAACAAGTTTGGAGGGACTTGCAAAAAAATACTCAGAAAATGCAAAACATATTTGAACAACGTCGACAGGAGTTTGTTAAAAACTTAGATAATTTATTCGACACTGTACACGCCGATGCCCTTATACAAAATACTGACAGATAAAGAGGAGAGAGCGCGCCTTAAAACAATCGAGGAAGGAAAGCGCCGTCCTAAATATATGTATCTGCTCCAACTCCTTCAACATCGTCTTACGAACAGTTACAAAATGACTCATCTTCTGATTCTAAGGAAGACACAGGTTTAGAAGATTTGTCAAAACCGCTACAGAACACTCAACCTAAAATCAGTAAAACATCGATGCGAAAAGACTTCATTACTCCAAAGTTAGTCGCAGCGCTAGATAGGTGCCAGTTTAGTATAAGAGATTCTGTTTTCATTCTTGAAGCTACTATTGAGGCGCTTCAATTCAAAGAATTTGAAAGGAACAACGGAAGGCGCGCGCGGAGGCCATAAAAGTTAATTTTCAAAACTAGGTGCCAGATGTTGTGACTCTTCACTGGGACGGCAAACTGTTGCCTGCTTTAGATCCTAGAAAAAAAAAGAAGAACGTCTTCCAATTGATATCAAATGGGAATAACGAACAACTTATTGCTGTTCCACGATTGGAAAGTTCTTCGGGAAGCGAACAAGTGCAGGCTGTATGGAATGCGATTGTAGACTGAAATCTGGAAGATAAAGTGCAAATTCTGTGTTGTGATACTACAGCTTCAAAATAGGTCGCTTCAATGGTGCATGTGTGCTTCTTGAACAAAAACTTAATAGATAAATGGTTATTTTTGCTTGTTGCCATCACGTGTATGAGTTGGCATTAAAAGCCGTGTTTCAAGTAAAAATCAGTCAAGTGACTACAAGTCCTGACATCCCACTCTTCAAAAAGTTTCATGATAGCTGGAAATATGTTGATCCCGATAAAACTCAGTGCTACAGAGAAAATCTCACATTGCACCTAACCGCTTCCGAAATCGATGATTTGATTGATTTTTACCGTATTGCACTGACAACAAAAATACTTCGAGATGACTATCGAGAGTTGTTAGAGCTCTATGTGATATTTTTAGGCGGAGATGTAGAGAAAAATTTAAGGTTCGGCCTCCAGGTTCTATGCACCAAGGTCGATACCCTACAATGGTGTCAAATAATGCTTCGTATCAAGAAAGAAGTTGTCGTTGCTGAGGGTAGTAAATGATACAGCTGAAAGAGTTGTTAAGTTAATGCAAAAATTTCGTGGCTTAATCACGGTCGAAGAGGAACAAAAACAATTTGTCCTGACTGTAAAAAACAATCTTTGAAGCGAAAATTTAATCATTAAACTATTTTTAAATATAAAATACTACATGATCGAACATTTGTGCATTTTTTAGTTTTATTTATCTGATAAAAATTAAAGTTTAAAATCCTTCCATATTAACTCAGTACAAATTTTTGTACCATATATTTGGCATCAAGTCGGCACGGGTTGCCGGTGTTTAATAAAAATAATATTTATTATGTAAGTTATTGGGATCAAATGGAAAAAAATAAGAGGGTATGCGTATTTAAATTCATGAAAAAAAAATTCTCCATTATGTCTTGGGACACCCTAAAATTATAAAACAAATTATTCAGACACATCAGCAGATTCATTAACTCTGCATCCAATGCAGTAAGAGACCTGATGTGTTTCTGACAAATAAATTTACCACTCTTTTGGCATTTTGTTTGGTTATTCGTCCATTAATTGGTGGGGGTGCGTTGGATGCCACGGTTGGTTCTACTTCTGGGATTATATTTCATTTAGATATGCTTCTATTTCCCTGGGTCTAAAAAACCTGTCAGTAGCCATTTTCTATGAAATAAAGTAAAAAAAGGTAAATAAATAGTAATAAAATGATAGAAAAAACACATACGTATATAGACGCTACCGGGTCTAGCGGACCCATACACACATGTGCAGCATGCTAACTGACGACTTATGGGCGTTCTGACGTTTCGATTTTTGTTGACCAACTTTTATTTTACGAAAAAAGTTGAGCAACATTTTGTTCACACGTTTCAATTTAAGTTGAACCGATTTTGACATTCAAAATGGCGTCAACTGAAATTATTAGTGCGTGCGTCTATCTAATTTCTGATGTTCTGTGAGAGGAGCTGGATTATGAAAAAATATAAAAACGTCGTACTTGGGTGAGAAAATTGATCATGAGAAGGAGTGAATTAGGCGCATCCAACACAATTTTTTTCAAAATAATATTATTTACATTTCAAAAATAATATTCTATTTTTGTATACTTCTTGTTTTTGATCCGAAAGACAGGGATGGCTTTGGTACAGATCCATAAATCTGAACATTAAATCGTCCGACCATTTCAGATATTTTTTGGTTGAAACGGATTCCATGACGGTAGAAACTAGTACCGAATAAATGAAACGCCTGACGTTTACTTTTTCCCGCGAGTAACTAAAAATGATAAGCGACTTGAAACATGTGTTCAGACGCGACGATTCGATGTAAAACTTGAACGATTAGTAAAACCAAAATGGCGATAGTTATACTTGAACGACAAAAGTAGACGGGCTATCAACTTTCGCTAGCAACAAAAAGTTGATAACTTTGTTGACAAAGTGTTCACACGTGTCAATTAGCTTTCAACAAAAAAGATGACCGACAAAAATCGCCCCGTGTGAACCGGCTATTAGATAGTCATCTGTCGTGCTACACTATCGTTGAAAGGTACTAAGAGCGGCAACATCACAAAAGTCAAAAGTTTAAAGTTACTACACAAAATACAAAGAACTGGGTCCGTTAGACCCATTAGCGAGTCCTGGAGTGTTAAAATAATTTTGTTAATATTGCCTTTGTTTTGTTGTAACTTAAACCACTAATTCAAAACTTTTGCATCCCTCTATCCAAGCAAATACTGATGGGAAACTTGTTAAATAAAATGTGGAAATACCGAGCTATTGAACAAGCTAACGGGGTACCGTGTAGATTACTTTTGAATTCAGTTAGTAGTTTGAATTAGTTTATTGTTTATTGTTTATTGTTTCAACTAGCGGTAGTCATGAAACAAATAATCTAACAATCGGATTAAGTTTAACCTGGCATCGTTTGAAATGGGTCAAAATGACCCGCCATGTTTTAAATTACTTGTGGTTTTATAACTACACGCGCGATGTTGCCGCTCTTCTCAGTAGCTGGAGATTTTGACATTCTTTAAACGTTTTTTATGAGAAATCAGTCGGACGGTGATCGACACGGAAGCTGAAAAAGGTGAAAATGACGCTTCCCTGTCGACCCCTTTATACGTCGACTGCATTCACAGTGATGATTCGAATTAACTTTTTGTTATTTTTTTCCAAAGATTAGTTTGTTAAGTTCCTAAAAGTGCCATTTAAATTAAAATAATGATAAAAAATAAGTGTTCAGTATGATTAAGCTAGTGGAAGCTTATTTTGTAAACTTTTTTTAAATGGTATGTTTATTGGTTAAAAAACAAAACATTAATATAATTTTGTCGAAATAATGTCATGTTTTAATTCCTAAGTGCAAAAGCATAAATATAACGAAATACCTGGTGTTGAATAAGTGGGTCATGATGACCCAATCTCCAAGTACTTGTATCTTATTTCCACCCCCATGACGCAGGGTTAAAGGTAATCGCTCAACAAATAGTTCGTGCTTCCCCTCCTTACTGCCATATAATAATTATATAATCTGTAGAATAAATAGCAGGTAGCTTACCCACGTAGATAATATATGTTTTCAAGCAATAAAAAGAAACTGGTAATGGTTTTTTTTTGTTAATGCTTATAAGAACAGCTGTACTGTCTAACAAAATAATCAGAAAAACTAAAAAACATCTACATAATTTTGCGCTGGGGGATAATCACAACTGCAACATACCAATGAAATTCCATAATGCTATGAAGGTCCACAAATATTTTGTCTTTTGTGCCCTTTTACGCTATAAAACCATTTTTAGTTAAAAATAAAACAATAACGTTAATCTTGGATGATTATTAGACATTTCTTCAAACTTCGCAAAATCACTTTGTGGCGTCATTTTTAATTAAATTAAAACAAATAACTTTGTTTAAACCACTAAAAACAAAGTGGTTTAAACAAAGTTATTTGTTTTAATTTGATTATTAGACAATTTATAATAATGGTACACGGTTTATTATAATGTGGTTTATTGTAACGACGAGTATTTATAGTATATTGAGTTTAACTGAGAGCTGGGAAACAGAGAGCGATTCTACACGGAGAACGATCATTTTAATAGAAAAAACGATCATTTTAATAGTGAAAACGGTTAAAAACGGAACTGAAGTTTCTACGAACAAATTAACAGGGTTTCAATGTTTATTGGCGGGAACATGTAAGAATAATTTGTTGGTATACGTAATTTCGTACGTATTTTACCGCCAATAAACATTGAATCACTGTTAATTTGTTCGTAAGAACTTCAGTCCCGTTTTTAACCTACTACAAAGGCTTATATTATGGTAACTCTGTCACTTTCATCTTCCGTCTCTGTTACCTACTGCGGGAGTCCAGGTAAAACCAATCTCACATCTAAATACCACTTTTATTGTTTATACTTTCTGCCGTAATTTCTGCCGAATGGTATAAGAAGTAGGGGACGTCCGAGGAAGACAGGGCACGATCAAGTGAATCAGATACTTGAGTCGGGCCATGTCAAGAGTCAGAAAAATAGAAGAGTGTGTATGAGACGATGTATGAATGTGAATGAGGCAAAGAGTGTCTGCCAAGACCGATCTGTTTGGCGGTCCGTCCTCTCTGCCTACCCCTGCGGGGAAACGGCGTGAGTTACTTTCTGCCGACCGGATTTCGCTACCACCGTAGCTTCTTCAGGGCAGTATCATATCTACTAATGTCTAGCAATTTGGTAACATGAGTTATATTATAATATATTCTGTTTTTACAGTGGATTAAAAAAATGGGATGAGCTCCGCCAGTGCAGGAATTAATTGGAGTAAGGCTAGATATTGGTTTAGGAAGTAGGGAATGCAATCTCGACTCGAGATCGCAAATTCGAGATCTCGCGAGATTACAAATTACAATCTCGCGAGATCTCGGAATTTTCGGGATCTCGTTTTTTTTATACACAAAATTCCCTAACAGGAATATTGTTTATAAAAAAAAGAAACCTTGTCTAGTTTTAAGAATTCCATTGTAAAGACGCGAATATGTGTTGATTTCGATCAGGACATTGTCAGCGTACGTTATTCTCTAACCAGAATAATAAGTGTGTGAATAACCTCATATAACTATTAACACAAATACGATTAAATTCTCAAGAAACTGTTATTACCCTTTAGTTCTCGCCTTTATTGGTTGTCATATTGGACATACCTGTACCCCACAGTGGTTTTGATTTTTTTTTTCTTACTTTTTTGTTGGTGGTTTTGAGGGAAAATTTTATACTTGCAGCAAAACTTTTTTAGAGGTCTTGTTTTTTTTCCCCCTAACCTTGTTCAGCGTGTTTTGTATCGCACTAAGTAGAACGTATTTCTGCAGTTCCTTTGAAAGAGGTTTGGCAAATTTTGTTCAGAATATGTATTAACAGCCTTACTAAAAAACTTTCTAAAAAAATTTTACAATTGTTAAACGACCGTGCATGAAAAAACCTTACTAATTAAAAACTGACAAAAAATTGTTCATGGAAAGATATGTACATCGCTTACACGGCCAAAGAGGGTAGTTTAACTGTTGTACATATCTGTTTTATTTGTATTTTTAAATTTTTTTTCTAAGGTATTTTAAATGTCCTATATATTTTTTATTTTTCAAAATGTCGTAAAACCAAATACTATTTTAGAAACAAGATAAAATTACCTTTTAGATTTTTGTATTTTTAAATACACTTTACTGTTTACAAATTGTAGTATTTTAAACTTCAAACGAGAAAAAAAATGAAAAAAAAAATTACACCAAACATTTTCTATTAAAACGTCGAAATTTTTTTGAATATTTGAAATTAAAAAAACACAGTCCTGTTATTTCATGAATTTGCAACAAAACTATCACTTCACTTTTTATCTCTTTCATACAATTAAAAATTATAAAAAAATAAATTAATAATTCCCCAAGAATAACTGAAAATACCTGACATTTTGAAGTTATTTTTGTAAAACTTAGACCTTGATTCCTATAATTTGTTTTTATTTACACACGCACCATACATTTTTGTTATTAAATAACATTACTTTTATGGAAGTTTTATTAAACTCAATCGGAAAAACAAAAAGTTATATTTAATAACCTATATTTTTTATGTTCACAGAATTAAATTACGAACGTGACGTTATTAACGGACCAAAACTGACAAAAATAACACAAATAATAGTAATTGTGTTGAATAATACTATTATTATAGTGAATTGGTGATTGGGTTAGAAATTATCCATAAAAACATTGCACGTGAAACCTCTTATGTCAAACTGTAGTTTGCCGCCCCCGTTAGAAAAGAATATGGCGGACTGCACATGCGCAAATGGACTAATTTTCAGGGTGACCAACCGAAAAATTCATATATTTGTTCGATTTTGTACGATTATTTTCGATTTGTTATTAGTAACGTTTTGTTTTAAAATATGTACAGACTTTACACAACGTGCAACAGAAACACCAATTAACGGCCGCGGAGTGTTTTTTTTTTAGTAAGGCTGTAAGTGTTTAGCTTGACTCGCAGACAGTTAAATTGTTGGCTCTTAGGTAGGGAGTGCTTAAATCTTGGTGAAAAAGGTAACTCTGTACCTCACATCACAACGGCCAGCGTACCACAAGCCGACAGGGGAACGAAACCCTTGCATCAACTACGTTACCTACACCCTTCATTTCTCGTGACGAGGAGGGTAGTGTTATGAGTTGCCCATATCTGCCTACGAACCAAACAGACCCTATCACGCAAATAGCGCGTGACCTAGAATCAGTCATTAGATGGGGAAGAGGAAGGTGGGGAAGTACCTGTCGATGGAATTACACCAAGGCGATACTGAGAATATCCTCCACTCTGGAACGTGCCGCAAATGTAGTATATATTATTTTTATTAATTAATTGTGAAATAACAAAAATTAATCAAATAAAATTTATTTGCGGACTCCGGATTTAAACCCGTGACCTTCCGATTGGAAGTCAAGAGTCTTACCACTCGACCACGAATAGTCGTCAAACTTGAAAAACTTGTTGGCGCAAAACCCATCATTTTAAAATCACATTGTCAAACAATTAATCTTGAATTATGGGAAAAATCTCAGATTTTTTTATATATTCATCAATCTAGCTTGAATAAATATTTCCCACTAGGATAAAATTAAGGTGATAAATAATGTACGTGGGTACTTCGGCATCCCTTTTTTTAATCGCTACATCACTTCATCAGCAGGTTAGAGTGCATCGGTGACCTGATTTCATCGTTTGAGCATTCAAACAGATAAATATGTACAGTCATCCGATATGCCTTTTTTTCATCACAAAGGACAGGTCGGAGTTATTATTGTTTGCAAGCCGTTTTATTTTCCATTAAACGCCTGAATATTTAGTTCATGCTATATTTTGACATAGCTCTTTTTACCTTGACACGTTTGACGGTAGAGGGATTTATTAAAATAATTTTAGTTAACAGTAAAAAAAGGGGGAAACAGAATAGGATACAATCTCACTGGAGACTATGGCATAACAAAGCACAACAATATCTCAATCTTATTTGATGCTTTCTGACATTTGCGCTGTAAAGATGATTTTCTCACGAAAAGGGCGCTATATAAATTATCCGAACATTATTCTTAAACTAAATTCTTAAATCTCCTATTAACCATAAAATTATAATAAATTCAATATTATACCCACGCTCAGGCATTTGCCTTTGTGGGATTTTTTTGTTCATACAATATTATATTTAAGTATGTTATATACCTTTTATTATTTTATGTACCATTGTATCAAAAAATTTTCAATAAAAAAAAAAAAAATTATTTGACGGTCCCCGTTAAACGGCGATTCACGATAACTCAATTTTATTTGACGATTTATGACATTTGAAGACGATATGCGATAACTCAATTTTATTTGATGATTTCTGACATTTGACGGACCCTGTTAAACGACGATTCACGATAACTCAATTTTATTTGATGATTTCTGACATTTGACCGTCCCCGTTAAACAACGATTCACGATAACTCAATTTTTTTTGTTGATTTCTGACATTCGGCCATCCCCGTTAAACGACGATTCACGGTAACTTAATGTTATTTGACGTTTTATGACATTTGACGACGATATGCGATAACTCAATTTTATTTATTGATTGCTGACATTTGACGGTCCCCGTTAAACGACGATTCGCGATAACTCAATTTTATTTGATGATTTCTGAATTCGACCGTCCCCGGTAAACGACGATTCACGATAACTCAATTTTATTTGACGTTTCATGACATGCGACGGTCCCTGTTAAACGACGATTCACGATAACTCAATTTTATTTGATGATTTCTGACATTTGACCGTCCCCGTTAAACAACAATTCACGATAACTCAATTTTATTTGATGATTTCTGACATTTGACCGTCCCCGTTAAACGATGATTAACGGTAACTCAATTTGATTTGATGATTTCTGACATTTGACCGTCTCCATTAAACGACGATTCGCAATAACTCAATTTTTTTAAATGATTTCTGACATTTGAACGGTTTCCGTTAAACGACGGTTCTCGGCCCGTTTTAGCTTTTGATCGACGTGTGATCAGTTGTAAACCATAACTCTCGTGGTTTTATGCTTATCAAAATCTGAATAGGGCTGAAAATCGGTAATAACATGGGACAGTTCAAATGTTCCAAATATGAATTGACGCTATTTGTAGACTTGATGGTGATAATTTTTTTAATATAGGATATTGACGCAATCCAAGCCAAGTGAAACAATACGATAGAAAGTACTGGTTTTCCGAGTTTTTTTTATAATAAAATTTAATTAAATCACCTTGTACACATCATGTTTTTCATCAACATGTTTCGAAACCAGTGGTTTCTTCGTCAGGAAAAAAAAATATTTAAAGGAGAAAATGACGGAAGGTAGTGAATTCACGAATATTAAAAAAGTGTTTTTTTTTATTTTTTTATTGTCACATCTGTTTTATTATGATGTAAAATGAACATTTGATATAATTTTCCCTGTCGAAAAGCAGGCAATCAACATAAATAGTGATATTCTAATCTAGTTTTATTATAATGAGAGATGTCAACAATTCTGCGCTAGTGCGCCATCTACATAATTCAAGTTTTGCATAATAAATAGTTTTCCTTCAGTAGTGGCAGATATAGTTAATTAGAACCGAAATTTTGTCACGTAATAACAGAATTTTTTGTGACTTTTTTACATTAGCTACACAAAGTAGGCCTGTATTTCCTCTCAGGGCCTGTCATCTTTAGAGATGCTCTGTGAAGGGTATTTTTGCGTAAGGAAAGAGAAGAAGTTTTGGGAAGGAAAAGGGTATGAGGGATGTAGGAATCTGGTGGTCAGTGTGTCCAGTGATGACGGACGTATGAATCAATGCTAGCACCCCAGGTCCCCCGACGTTGGCAATCAGTCTGGTAAATATATTATTTTTTAATTGATAAACTTTTTTTTAAGACAAGATTTTATGTTATTACATATGTCCCGTCGGCGTCATGTATCTTTTCTCGGGAGATTTTTTCAATGAGGATGAGTGTTTCAGGAATAACTATTGCTTATAACAATTGTGTTGAATATAACCCTTTGTGGTAAATATATCTCTATCTTGCGCTGCCCGGAATACCTCCTCCACACTTCCGTGTGCCGGTCCACTCTCGTACGTTTTGCAGCCAAGACATTATCTCCTGCCAGACCCTCGGCGACCCTCTAGCTTGCCTTTTAATATTAATATTATTTTTGATATTTCTCCCCTCGAAGTATGTGACCCAGATATGCAACTTCTCTGACTTTTACTAATGTGAGCGGTTCTCTATATGTTCTAGTCCGCCTGAGAATTTCTGTGTTGGTGATTATGTCGGTCCATGACCATCAAATGTGTTTAATTAAAATATCGATATTTCAACCCCAACAATGGTATTTCTTTCAAATTTTGTCTAATATATCACCCCACCTATGGGTAGTTTTATGACCAAACTCTGATTCCGTCACTTCGCTTCGAAAGGATAATATTATCTTCAGAGACAAATTTGGTCTTGCAGACCAACAAAAGATAAAAAGCAAAGCTTCTTGCGATGCTTTGAGCGATACAATACACTTTCTTTGCAATAAATATTTTCGTAACACAATTTCTAGAAATAATAATTTTGGATTCGGTGTCATTTTTAACGTCCACACGCCCTAGACTTTGTTGGTCGATGAACCAAACCTGTAGAACGTTTATCTCAATATAAACACTTAGCGAATTGGGTTAACGACAAACGGGATCCATCTCAAGAAATAAGGGTTCGTATCGAGAGGGCCATAATCGTCCGCATTAAGTTGAAGATACCCTTTTATACTGGAGACCCTAAACTCAATTTCAGAAAAATGAATATTCAAGACGTGTTCGACTCTTGGTATTGTATTTACTATGGAAAAGGTGGAAAATTTACATTTAAATATTCTTTGGTTATTCTATTCCTTACCTATCCTATGTTTCTGTTGAGTTTTTCTAAAATCTAAAATCTCCATCCACATTTTAGAATTGCTTGATCAAATGATTAATCTTGTACTTTTTACAGCACTTCCAAACCGGTGAAACTCTCGATTTACTAAAGTAACATTTATTTACATGAAGATTTTACAACGAATTCACAAAGTATTTAAGGCGTAACGATGGAGGGGAGGTAACGACCCACGGGGATCGACGTAGAACCAGAATAATTGCCCCGTCACGATGAGCCGCGGTAGGTTATTGTCCAGTGATAACAGTATCATAACAGGTTTGAGGTATTACATGGATGAAAAAATATTCGCAGTGCGAAATTAAAGTAGTCTTTCTGCAGCAGTATTTTTTTAGTGTTTTTGGTATCAAGTAATGGTGATTGATTATTTTATAACCATTTAAGGTCTAGTCGTTTCGCAATAAATCGAATGTAATATTATGAACAAATGGCCATTCAACGCCATTTTTTTTTACATTTGAAAGGTCCCGTTAAAGGTTGATTCAAGGTGTGCATTTCAGCTTTCTATCAATTTGTAATGAACTGACAACTGAAACAACAAGATAGTTGTCCTTTTCTGCTGATCATAATTTGATCGATAGCTGAAACGGAACTAGAATCGGCATTTAACAGGAAACTTTACTCTCAAAACATAAAATGGCGCCAAATAGTTATTTAATGACTTTGACACACGTGAATTTGACTAAGTAATTTTTAAAAATGTTTTTTGTAAAAATTTTGGCGTGTTTACCAAGTTGCAAAAAAAACAGGAAAGTTTTCTCATACAAACGTAAAATGTATACAATGCTAGTACCTACTTGTAATGGAACTAGTTCTTTTGCTTTTCTTCCACATCTCCCTGTTCTCCCTACCTCTTCAGCCTCACAACATAACCCGCAATTATCGCGGTTGAATGATATTCACATGTAGTTTGAGGCAAATTTTCAATCTCAGTTCGGATCATTTACTGATAAAATTTCTTTGTTTATTGTCAAGTTCCGATAAGAGAGGGCCTAATAAAAATATGAAACATTAAAAAAACAACAAAGCCCAAATTCTATAACAATTGCTTTCCAGGCGGTAAAAGGATAAGTATGTACTTCCAGTCTAGCCCTCCGGACAACCCCTAGAATTTCCCTACAACCCTGGACCGGTGTATATTGCTGGTCCCACTGGCTCAGATGCCCAAAGCCTCTTCCAAGTTAAGCCTCTTATTTACTTACCCCACTCAGCCTACTTATGCAGACCTAATCTCACGAGCCAAACCTCCTTCACGCAGTTAAATATGGTAGTTTTAGAAGATCTACATAATAGTCTACATATATTCTGTACAATTGTATATTCTTGGCAGGGTCCCACAAAACAAAAAGCACAAAAATATATATTGTTTTAGTTAAGGGCAATGGAAGAAAGTCATAATTGTTATATAGTGGAATATCTGTTTGTTTCACATAGAAAACTATTGAATAGTGAGTTGAGTGTTCTTGAATTTTGCACAGCTTTTTACGTCAGAATTTTCTAGATCAATGCAATGAATGCAGAGAATACCGGAAATTAGCCCTTTTTAAATCAAATTCTAGACGTATTGACTCTTTTTTACAAAAAAAAAAACATAATTTGATTTTGAAAGAATGTTATTTAATCTGGTACACGCAGTTTAAAAATTTTGAAAAACTAAGTTTATTTTTAATATACTAAGGTTATACCGTTGGTCGTTGGAAAATTTGTTTAATTTTCAAACGATAGATTCGATTAAACAACATAAATTTCAAATCATGTAATCATACAATAAAATAAATCAATACATAATCCAGGAATCGAAGATTTCAGAATTTTTATTTCAGTTAAATTAAAATCATTAAAAAATAAATCCGAGAACGCGTTTTTGATAAAAATATCTCAGTTTTTATATTTATTTAAGGTCTTACAAACTAAAATATTTCAAATTTTTTTACACACTTATTTTGTTTAGACATTATTGAAAAATCATAAATAGGTACTTATGATCAAAAAATATCTACAAGAAGTACACGATATTTAATAATATATCATCGTACGTTTTGAGCATTTTTATTGCTTCCTTGAATGTAGGTATGTATTAAAGCAAGTTTTAATTTAAAAATTTGATACGGGGAATAATCGATATTTCTCATCGGAACCTCCCTGTACAATTGCAAGCATTTTATTCTCAGCCGCTGGTCAATACACCGGGGATTTTAAACATTAGTCTAACTGATTTATAATAAGACAAGACCCCATATTGCTCGTTCAAATTTCTTTCAATTTGGTAAAATATTTTTTTTTAATAAAAAGTGAATTCCGTTACCGGACCAAGCCGGATATGAAAGTACAATTGCTAGGTAACTCACCAGATTTGTGAAGTAACTTATTTTTAAACTTAATGATGTTGTTTAAATCATTGATTCTATCAAAGCCTTGTCCAGGCATTTTCTTCCTGGTGTAAATGTTTTTGGGCAAATTGTTTTTGCTATAATAGGTATTCAGAAATAAGTAGGTTGTAGTTACGATTCTATTAGGTTATTTTTATTGTTTCTCAGTTCATGTTACATGTGTTTTGTTATTATTGTTTAATGTTATTATAGCTTATTAATGAACATTAATAAAATTTTAAAAAATATTACATCTGTAATATCTAATTAAGACATAACTTTATTTTCCAAAGATTTAAAAATAATTTTACTCTTATGATAATTCGATTACCTGTATCATTTATTTATAAGAATAAAACGTGCAAATAAAAATAAAATTTAAGAGCTGAAGATTGAAATGCTGGACAAGAAATCTAAAAATTAGTTAAATATGTAATTTTTCTCGTTTTTTTTTCTCCTTCGATTCTGCGTTGTCGAAATATTTCGAAGAAAATACGTGTGTCCTTGAAGACGTGCATTCTAAAAGGTTTTTTTTTCTGAAATAAAAATAAATTAAATTTTGTTGTTGATATACAAAAGATATTCAGTACTTTGAAAAATCTATTCATTGTTATATTTATAGGTCTGCAAAAACATGAGATTTGTATTTTTAAAGAAAAAAAATACATTTCAAAATTTGCGTTACCGATATGTAATTTCTTGAACAGTCCCTTGAAAAATCACGGGAAATTTTATTTGTAGGATTTGTGAAGCCGAAAGATTTTATTTACAAAAAAAAATTACTAAGGTCTAATTCCTTTAAAAAAAAGAAATTTATATTGGCAGTGTTAGTCAACTTGAAAAAATATATCTTACGCATTATATGTCGAACATTTTAATAAAAGAAATAAAGCATTTTTTCAAATATAAAACGTATTTTCTACAGACTTTATCGCTTGTCTGATACGATTTATACTATGTACTACGATTTATACTACAGTTTTTTATTATACTATATTTATTTATATTTATTTATACTACAATTGTAAAATAAAATGTTCATTAAACATAAATAAATTTTACAATCCATACGATACAATTTCAAATCACGCACTCATGCGTTGACAACCTAAATTAGATATTTTTATTAAAATATTTAAAAATATGACTTTAGTGTAGCAAACCTAGAAAACACCATCATGCAGACGCTTCTAAATAAAAAAAATCCACAGAAAATAGAATAAACGATAAAGGAGTGTTCGGAGACCTAAATTTAAGTAAATTTACGCCGTGAACACCATTACTGTACCCTTGGGCATAAAGAACTGGAATGATATGGCTGGAGACTGGCAGGAATTTAGCCTTTTCCTGGAAGAAGCCAAGCCTCTCCATAGGTTATGGCGTTAGCGGCGTCGGCGCCGTGTTGGGAATACTGATAGAGATTTTGATTGTTATTTTTTGTAGTTTAGCGTAAGTTTTTCCTTTTTTTTTAACCCTTAATTAGGGTTAAAACCCTACTGACCCCCAAGAAATAAATGCAAATGGAGTGGAAGAAATAAATAAAACGAAGTATCTTTTACAAAAAATATTAAAATACTTTATTATACTTAAAATCAAGAACCTAAAGCATAACGTTTCCATTAAACAATTAAAAAAATAAAACAGCTTCTGATCTCTTTTAAAACTACAAATTTTTTCGTTTAGCCGAGATCAACTTTTAAAAAAATTATTCCGACTCATCAGCAGATTTATTAATTCTGTATCCAATGCCGTAAGCCCTGAAGTGTTGCTGACAAATAAATTTGCCACACTTTTGGAATTTTGTATACTTTGTTAATTGTTGCGTAATTGGTCGCATAGGGTCAGCACCCAAGAGAGCAGCAATACGTGCATACGCGTTGGCTTTCTGGCCGCGAGCCGCGACTGATTTGCGTACCCCAATGGAAGGAAGCCAGAAATAGCGCTGTCGCATTCCAAACACTCTAACATATTATGTTTTCAATTTGAAATGGTCTTGACCCCATGCGCCTAATTAAGGGTTAAACCGGTTATAACTTACCTTCTTCTGGACCGTAATAATATGATCTTACTAAACTACGCAAATAATAGATATTTACATTTATATAACCACTCGAGCGCTTTTTGCCACAATATGGCACTACTCCACAACCACGGATTGCTTTGTTGAGAAATATTGGCAATTTTTTTCTTCTTATTTAAGCCACTATATAATATGTTTTCGTTGGTTGTTTTTGGGGTGTTATGCCGTGTTGCGCTACCTCCTTCTTTAGCCGACGTTTCTGACAGCGTTGGAGTGTCCATCATCAGGGCAGATCCGGCAGATCCGACGATGTAATATGTTGTACATTTAAAGAGGGACTGAACTTCGCGAGGGGGAAGAAGGTAGGGGTAAACGGAGAGAAAGGGAACAGCTTTAAAATATATTCTTTCTTTTATTCCTATATTAGATTAAAATTCATTTATAAAAATCATTTTTCACTTCTATTGCTGTACCCTGTACAGTACAGTGTATAATCTCTGCAATACTCTCCGAGATGCTGTGCTCCCAGTCACACGTCTCATAATTCTGACATGGAGGTAGTTGATTATACATACCTTACGTCCGACGTCTCCAGAAAAAAAATACAGTCCATAAAGACACGAATCCGGGACATTTGTATAATAGAATTTTTACAACAGGCGCCTGTCACCGTAGGAAAACTCCGAGAATTGTACAGGAAACTTCAAAGCGTATTTTCAGTAACATGAATTTCTTGTTTCATGTGAACTCGGATTCAATTTCCCCATCTTCTATATTATTCAGCAATCTGTAAAAGAGGGTTATTTCAATCTTATCTAAATGGTAATTTTACATGTGTTACAATATTTTAACTTAGAATATAATGTGACAGACCGTCAAAAAGTTTTAAATTACCTTACGTAGTAAAAAATAAATTGAATTAGTTTTAAATTAGTCATTTGTGAGGCGGGAATGCGCACCGCCGCCCCGGGTACCATTTATTGGATAACCAACACCTCTGCCATAGGTTGTAGTGAACCTACCCCTAGCCTTACTAACTTCTATGGGTCTCGGGACCAGTTGTAATGTACCTGTGGGGATACCCGGCACCCGTTGTAATGATCCGTAGTCGTCTACCCTTGGTTTTTCTATTCTTTCCCTTTAACACTAGCTGTCGGGATCTACTGGCTACGCTACCCTTACCTTTTGGCCTTCGATCAATATACCCTTGTATCTAGCTACACCTAACTTTTCCTTAAACCCCTGCGATTTTCTCACAGTAAATAAGATTTAAGATTTTATTGCACATTATTCCTATTTACCCCGTTGTGTGATTTTTTGATTCGGTAATTACATTTGAATGTGTAAATTAATACGCATACACATGTAGAGGAAATAATGTAGTATGTGGTAACCTAGATTCTTTCAGAGGAAAGTGTGGAAGGAATCCGTTTGATGAACTAACCCCGTTTTTAGATTGTTTTGTTTTATTTTAAAGCCTATCCGTATTACTCGCCTTTTCTCAACTTGGACAAGTATGTCATTGACGCTAATTCTACCGTAAATTGTCACCCGGTTTATAAAATTCAAAGTCATAGTTTTCTTACCTGATTTTTCCCTTCCTATAGGTATATATTGGGTTATTTTAACATAACCTGGAAAGAGTGAATTTTGACATGCATGCTAGGTTCCTTGCGAAGCTCTCAATGTCGTCGTACTGCACCTAAATGGTCAAGTTATTATTGTTATTAGTATACACTACATGTACTGGGGAAGAGGAAGGTGGGGAGGGGTGATAGGTGGATTTTTGGGGGATATTGTTTCCTGAATAAGTCGGCTCCTCCTCTAACCAAATAGATACTGGTGACCAACATTCCAGACAAAGACTCAATCATTACGTTTGCTAGGATGGTCCTTAAGTCCTGATTTTGTTCTCTTGCATGAACTTCATTGCTACGAAAGGGTCCCTTCACGCCAGATGAAAGAGCGCAGAGTCCTCATGTTACTTCCAGTATTATCCCGACTTCCTTTCCTCCAGATTTGATTTTAACTCGACTGATTCTAGAAGGGGTATGTCCATTTCTTCCCTTATCATGACTCTACTCGCGTTGAGTGCGTACGGAGCCGTTTGAGATGATCCTTTCGTCTCCTTCGTAGGATAATCATTGGCTTGCGTTCCTCGCCTCTGAGAGCTGACATAACTTCTACCTCGTAAAAACTATGTTTGCTTTCAGGTCGACATCGATGACAAATACGCAAATGGTCGATTGTTTGAATGCCGCGCCAGCGTGTCAAATCAATACAAACTACACCTTCCTCCTCACGTGCAATTCGTATCTTTGACACCGTCGAAGGAATCAAAATCACTCCTCAAAAAAACAGTTGTGGGCTGTTTAATTCAGAAAATGTTTGCGTACCTCACCGAGGAAGTGTAATTTCGCAGGGCAAATATGGATTGGTGGACTGTCTGATCTTGTTGTTTGCAGTGGTTTTTTTATTGAAGGTACTGACCCCTCGTGTAAGGAATTAGGTAAGGTTACCCATCTGTTCAGAAAGGTATGAAATGGGGAAAAGGGTTGAATTGCGTAATCTGAAGGTTGAAGACTATCTGTCTTATGATTGTGGGTCCAATGGAATCCTTTAAAATTGAAATTTAAATCTCTATAATATTAATAGCGTAATCGATTGAGGGTAAGTATATGTCTGTTGGAATCATAATACTAAACCGAAGTTGAATATGCTGGTTCGTTAACCTCTGGCGGAATGTGATACTCGAGAAATGTTTATATAAGGCCCATTTAATTGTTTGTTTATAAAACACTTGGTTTGGCCTACTGCCCTAGATCGGAGGATTCTGATTTCAAGGTGAGGTACCTCTAATATATTCATGTTGGATCTCGATAGTGATAATATCAATAATAAGATGATTTACAGAGCGCCGTTTTAGGGAAACTCGTATATATTTGCATTGTATTTATTGAGGTGAAGGTCACAGGTGACGAAATGACGTTAGTGCTAGGTATGTTTGAGATGACCTAGTTCTGGCTGTTAAGTACCGTTGATAGGTAAAATCTATGGTTAGGTATTTCAAAATGACCTACTTCCTGTATAGGTACTTGGATGGATAACCTATATTCTCAGTTAGGCATTTTCGTTTTATTGAAAGGTGAAGGTCACAGGTGACGAAATGACGTTAGTGCTAGGTATATTTGAGATGACCTAGTTCTGGCTGTTAAATACCGTTGATAGGTAAATTCTATGGTTAGGTATTTCAAAATGACCTACTTCCTGTATAGGTAATTGGATGGATAACCTATATTCTCAGTTAGGCATTTTCATTTTATTGGAAGGTGAAGGTCATAATTGACGAAATGATTTTAGTACTAGGTATATTTGGGATGACCTAGTGCCGGATGGTAAGTACCGTTGATAGGTGAAATCTATGGTTAGGTATTTCAGAATGACCTACTTCCTGTATAGGTATTTTGGTGGATGACCTATATTCTCAGTTAGGTATTTTTGTTGACCCAATTTCTAGTTAGGTACTTTGTGATGCGGCTGAACATACATCACGCTAACCTGTGGAAAAACGATCTATAAAATGTTACATTTTGTTAGTGTCAATCATGCTATTTCGCAAAAAAAAACGTAGACACGTACAACTGCTGCAGAGCTCTCCGGGGTCTGGAAAATGTATAATATTTAGCACTTACCGAGATCTCTCCAAATTACCAATTTTCCACTGGGAATACAACAGCTTGGCAATATTTCACTGTGTTTATCTTACCTTAAAATTACAAAATTTGTGAATTTAATTTCTCAATATTTCTCCCTGATCTAAGAAAAATATAACTAAATCTAAGTGACTATCTCCTTTGATTACATTGTACTTAATGTTCAAATTCTAAAGTTTTCTAAATTGTGCAATATCTCTTTCCGTACTTTTTTTATGACATTATTTAAAGTTATCTAACGTGAAGGATTTATTTAATTTTCGAACAAAAAAAAATGGAGTCCGTTTTCCTCTCAAGTCCGTTGTAGTATATTTATTTAAATTTATTTAATTCGTGAACTTAATCCTCCTTCCTTTATTTTTATATCACCTTGTGTTATAATAATGCACGATGTTTACTGTTGATTTATTTTAATTATTTGAGATTTTTCTCTTTTCAATCACATTTAAATAATAACCGCGAATAATTTTTAATTTTCACATAAATTTATCAAATTAGATAATTATTATTTTCCCGAACGCCTTCCTATTTCACAATAATAACCGAACTCTGTCTATCAATACTTTGATTATTATTTTATTTAAACTTTAAAATAAACTTTTTCTACACTTAGATGTACACACACTTTAATTTAAGCACTCGGATTTATTTTAAACTTTATTTTTAGGCACTGTTAAATATTTATAAAACTAATCACTTTTGTTATTTAATCTTTAATTTTTATATATTTTATAAACTTCACTGAAGTGTTGATCATTTTGGGGCACGATAATCTTTTTGTTTACACTCACAACACCCTTTATTTTTATTTATCACCATTTTTATAACTAAATTAATAAGGTAATTATTTCCACTAAAACTTTTCCGTTTAAATGCAAGTCACTTTAATTGTTAGCACTAATAATTATTATTTAATTCAACTCTTTTACTTTCACTTGATAAGAATAAAACCAAATTCTAAAGAAAACTCTAAGTGTTGAAAATTATTTTGAACGAATTTATAACAACACTCTTCAATTATGTAACTGGACTTAGAACTTTTGATCTGTAAATTTCACTTTGAAAGTTAGCCGTACGTATGTCGCGTTATTGTAGATAATCCTTCCGTTGTCGAATCAACTCTCATTCTGAGCTCGTCATCAGCATTTATACCTCCCTCCTCTCCAGAACATCTTAACTCCACTTGTCCTGGCATAAAATAATGATTCCTATCAACTCGTAATTTTTTGAAATGGACACATTATTATCGACTGTCTTGACTTAAGTCATTTTGTTTCGTGAAGAAATATTTTTTAGTTGCAACCCCCCTAAGCTATCTTACTCACACGGGAGTTCGTGTCCGGACTGGTAAATATAATCAACTATTCGCCCAACCTTTCTGAGAATACAGATCAAGTGGATATTTTATTTATACATATAAAATTTATTTTGTAAACGAATATGTCCATGATCGCGGACACAATGCGAGCCTGTCACTGGGTGCAAATACGCTATTTTCCCGTTGATTGAGTACATCTCTCTTCACTTTCAAATTTTTTGATCCAAATTTTAACTGAAATACCTTCAAACTCTTTCAACTTTATAATCGATCATTTAGTTGCACATTTTTCCTTCGTTTTTCGCTGAATTTTACAGCAAAAATGGCTTCGCCATGCCCATCTATGTATGTATTAAATTTCTTTCTGAAACCGGTAGAATACCTATATTCGTCATTATGTGCATTCTATTCACCCTCGAATCGTGCTAATTTCGATGTGATTTAATTTTTTGGCACCATTTTCTGATTTTAAAAAGGGTTTCCGTTCTATAAAACATTTTTCCCTCTTTCCAAAGTGATTTGCCATGTATTCAAACGCTTTCCAATAATTTAAGGGGAACTTAATTTTGTCAAAGCATTTTTTCTTCCCTTTTCTTGCACCTCCACTACAAACGTATCACCAATTCGACCCCGTTTAAATGTCATCTTTAATTGTTTTATTCAAAGTACGTAAGTATTTTGTTTCACTCACTCTGGGGAAAAGCATTAATATCCATTAAATATCTATGTTTATCATTCGATTTGTTTATATCCCAAGACTCCGCTGTTTCTGTTTACGTTACGTATTATTTTAATGTGTTTCCTCTGTTTAGATTATCTCATAAGACCAATGTATTTTTTTACGACCTCTAAAGCTATAAAAGGGTCCTTAATTGCTAGAAATCATGTTCAAATTTTGATGTGTTTATGTTTTGAATTCGTCGGCGGCCGATAACCTTTCATATCCGAGTTTCTCCCTTGTTAAATCACTATGTCTATACTCTGGTTTTTCCTTTAAATTTCATGGTTCCGTACGTTCAACCATTTCCTTCTATTTTCCAACAAAATTGGCTGTCGGTTTTCAATAATATTATAACCCTCGCATTAAGATTAAAGCTGTTTTCAGTGTTTTAAGCTATCCGCCATCTGTCGATAAAGTACGAATTTTCCTTGATTTTCTTTTCGATTTGCCGTTCCTCTCGACTCACTATACCATATCAATTCTCATAATTGTATATTTCCCGTTTTCTGATTTATACAAATCTTAGTTCGGAATTCTCGTTCTGTCTCGCCTTTTACGTCAATTTTCATCAATGTTCGTAAGTTTTTTAACACCTCAATCATTGTGTGTAACTTTTCCTTTATCGTACTGACGCATTTTATACATCTGATTTTCATAATCATTTTACGTGAACTTTTTAGTAATCTCGGAGGCAGTTTCTTCCCGTACTTCAATGGTTAGTTATCCCTCTACTGCACTCGTATTGTAAACATTTGCTAGGGTCATCGTTCCGAATGCACCGACCGTGTGACTTTGTTTATTTCTCCGGGCATGAACCCTTATTCGATTTTAATAAATCTCAAGGTTGGATCCATTAGTTTCTTGAATTATGTCTCAAGTCCAAAGTTCAAAGTGGTCTTTCATATATTGTCACGCCTCCTGTTTCTTGATTGGATAAAAACTTTCTGTGAGACTCCTCCCTTAAAATTTTTAAATATCACGTTTTTATTTATCGACATCTTTCGATGGAAGGTGAAATCACCATAATTTTGTTGTTTTACAGATCTCTCTAATAGTTTGTTGATTTATCGCAGGTGTCGCTATAGTGTCCGATTTGAACTTCGTTTGGGTGGGAACAAAATTGTATGAGCTTTTCCGATGAAGAAAATGCCTTTTTTTTTCTCTTTCGAACGTAATGTTGAAGTCGTCACAGCCCCCCTAGAGTTTTAAATCCAGCGGTAAATACGCCTCCTAGTGTTAGTCGGTGGAATTGGAACTCACCATAGGTCATTTAATTCCTTCAATTTTCTATTGATGTTCCGTACCCCTGATCCTCGCTATTAAATCTTGCATGGTTCCGTTCCATTTTCTTCATGTGTTATTCATTGAAGCTAGTTCCATTTTCCGTCGGCGATCTATTCGTACGTCCCTACTTGTACAAATCTTTCTCTCCCCCTTGCTGTCCTACTTCCCCCTTAAGACTCTACTCCCTCCTTCCTTTGTATCCTTTTCTCTCATTCTCCTCTTTTTTTTTTCTTCCATGTTCTCACTCCCTCTTCTCTCTCTCTTTTTTTTTTCTTTGATTGTTTAACAGCCTCTGAATCTGAACCAAGTTTGTATAATTTTCAATTGTTTTCTTTTCCGCGTTGATTCTACCTCTATGTGTAGTTATAAGACAATGTAGTCATACAATATATATATATATATATTTTTTTTTTTTTTGTGAATTCAATTAAAATTAATATTTTTTTTATAAGATACTAATGCGCCCCGCGCCCGCGCAATAGAAGTGTTCCTCAATCCATTTTGACCCGGAACTCCTGTACAATGGTTCAGTTCAAAAGATTGTTCCTCAATCTCGCGGTTTTCTTTTTTTTTATTTTTTTATTTTTTTTATTTTATTTTTTATTTTTTTATTCCCTTGATTTATTCATTTCTCGCTCTTTCCCTTGCACACGTCTTCATTCGAATGTTGCTCCCCTTTTTTTTTGTTGTTCATCCATTCTCAATAAAATCTTTCTCTCAAAAATTTTTTTTTGTTTTTATTCTGTCAATAAAAGGTCACAAAACGCACGCTGTCCTCTAAATACACACACGTAACACGTTATTTTATTTTGTGTAAATAGTTGTGTACCATATTCAATAATACAATTCTTTTGTTTATTTTTTTCTCAAAACGTTAATGCTTCTTTTAAATAAACAATCAATTGTTTATACTTGACGTATCCACTCTTCTCGAGAATTGAAGCGATTTGTTTATCTTTAATTTTTATCTAATGTTTGATCTTTTATCTGTGGTTTATCTATTTTTTTCCAACCTTAACAATGTTTTCTGTTTATATATTTTTTTTCGTGGATACGTAAAGAATGTTTCAAACACCCTCGGCCTTGCATTTGTTATTTAATTCAACAACATTAAAATTCCTGACCTATTTTTGATGTTTAAAGTACCGAGTCATTTATCAAAATACCAATGGGTCTTGTTGATAAACATTCAGCCGTGCATTTGTTTACGTATTGGGATTTATTGAATTTCATACTTCTTTATAGTACTAAGTTGTCAAATTAGCAAGCCCTTGAATATTTCGCTTTGTTATATGTATGTACAACATACATATACATACACATACACATATATATATATATATATATATATATATATATATATAAATATATATATATACACATACATACATATACACATATACATATTATTTCCTTTTCCCACAAGGAACAACCCTTTCTAAGTGCAATCAAATGTTTTCGAAAGCGGTGATCAAACAAATTTAACTATAAATTCTATGAACAATTTTGAACGGAAGGTGAAGCTTGATTTTTATTTTATTTTCAAATGATTTCTAAAAATGATTTATTTTATTGTTTATTTAATCAAAAATTTATTTATTATTTTTTTTTTTGTAATTAAACAAAAATCAATTTAAATCAATCAATTAATTAATTAGATCAATCAATTAATCAATTAAAACTTCTGCTAATTAAACGATTTTATTATTATTTTTATTTCGTTTTACGTCGACGTAGTAACACGATGTTATGAAATTATTATCATTTACATTGTTTACGTTTCAACCGCAGTAGTAATGCAATTGTTTACATATATCCGCACTGTCATGTCTAATGTTTACAAAACATTTGAGGAGCCATCATTTGTTTATTTATTTTTTTTTAATCGTTCCGTATTCGATGTTTACTTAATAACACGACCGAGATACGATATTTTACTATTTCAAAGATGGGGTTATTTGTTTGTTTATTTAACGTTATCATTCGAGTATTTATGTATACGTGTTCATTTAAGGTTCGGTTTTTCAATTTTAGTTTTAAATTATTATTTATTTATTTCAATTTAATTTTAATTTCGAAAAGCTTATTATTTCCAATTTATTATTAGTTTCGAAAATCTTCCACTTGTAAAACTTTCTCCTTTGGTCACGGCAACAGCTGTAGTGAACCTACCCCTAGCCTTACTAACTTCTATGGGTCTCGGGACCAGTTGTAATGTACCTGTGGGGATACCCGGCACCCGTTGTAATGATCCGTAGTCGTCTACCCTTGGTTTTTCTATTCTTTCCCTTTAACACTAGCTGTCGGGATCTACTGGCTACGCTACCCTTATCTTTTGGCCTTCGATCAATATACCCTTGTATCTAGCTACACCTAACTTTTCCTTAAACCCCTGCGATTTTCTCACAGTAAATAAGATTTAAGATTTTATTGCACATTATTCCTATTTACCCCGTTGTGTGATTTTTTGATTCGGTAATTACATTTGAATGTGTAAATTAATACGCATACACATGTAGAGGAAATAATGTAGTATGTGGTAACCTAGATTCTTTCAGAGGAAAGTGTGGAAGGAATCCGTTTGATGAACTAACCCCGTTTTTAGATTGTTTTGTTTTATTTTAAAGCCTATCCGTATTACTCGCCTTTTCTCAACTTGGACAAGTATGTCATTGACGCTAATTCTACCGTAAATTGTCACCCGGTTTATAAAATTCAAAGTCATAGTTTTCTTACCTGATTTTTCCCTTCCTATAGGTATATATTGGGTTATTTTAACATAACCTGGAAAGAGTGAATTTTGACATGCATGCTAGGTTCCTTGCGAAGCTCTCAATGTCGTCGTACTGCACCTAAATGGTCAAGTTATTATTGTTATTAGTATACACTACATGTACTGGGGAAGAGGAAGGTGGGGAGGGGTGATAGGTGGATTTTTGGGGGATATTGTTTCCTGAATAAGTCGGCTCCTCCTCTAACCAAATAGATACTGGTGACCAACATTCCAGACAAAGACTCAATCATTACGTTTGCTAGGATGGTCCTTAAGTCCTGATTTTGTTCTCTTGCATGAACTTCATTGCTACGAAAGGGTCCCTTCACGCCAGATGAAAGAGCGCAGAGTCCTCATGTTACTTCCAGTATTATCCCGACTTCCTTTCCTCCAGATTTGATTTTAACTCGACTGATTCTAGAAGGGGTATGTCCATTTCTTCCCTTATCATGACTCTACTCGCGTTGAGTGCGTACGGAGCCGTTTGAGATGATCCTTTCGTCTCCTTCGTAGGATAATCATTGGCTTGCGTTCCTCGCCTCTGAGAGCTGACATAACTTCTACCTCGTAAAAACTATGTTTGCTTTCAGGTCGACATCGATGACAAATACGCAAATGGTCGATTGTTTGAATGCCGCGCCAGCGTGTCAAATCAATACAAACTACACCTTCCTCCTCACGTGCAATTCGTATCTTTGACACCGTCGAAGGAATCAAAATCACTCCTCAAAAAAACAGTTGTGGGCTGTTTAATTCAGAAAATGTTTGCGTACCTCACCGAGGAAGTGTAATTTCGCAGGGCAAATATGGATTGGTGGACTGTCTGATCTTGTTGTTTGCAGTGGTTTTTTTATTGAAGGTACTGACCCCTCGTGTAAGGAATTAGGTAAGGTTACCCATCTGTTCAGAAAGGTATGAAATGGGGAAAAGGGTTGAATTGCGTAATCTGAAGGTTGAAGACTATCTGTCTTATGATTGTGGGTCCAATGGAATCCTTTAAAATTGAAATTTAAATCTCTATAATATTAATAGCGTAATCGATTGAGGGTAAGTATATGTCTGTTGGAATCATAATACTAAACCGAAGTTGAATATGCTGGTTCGTTAACCTCTGGCGGAATGTGATACTCGAGAAATGTTTATATAAGGCCCATTTAATTGTTTGTTTATAAAACACTTGGTTTGGCCTACTGCCCTAGATCGGAGGATTCTGATTTCAAGGTGAGGTACCTCTAATATATTCATGTTGGATCTCGATAGTGATAATATCAATAATAAGATGATTTACAGAGCGCCGTTTTAGGGAAACTCGTATATATTTGCATTGTATTTATTGAGGTGAAGGTCACAGGTGACGAAATGACGTTAGTGCTAGGTATGTTTGAGATGACCTAGTTCTGGCTGTTAAGTACCGTTGATAGGTAAAATCTATCTGGTTAGGTATTTCAAAATGACCTACTTCCTGTATAGGTACTTGGATGGATAACCTATATTCTCAGTTAGGCATTTTCGTTTTATTGAAAGGTGAAGGTCACAGGTGACGAAATGACGTTAGTGCTAGGTATATTTGAGATGACCTAGTTCTGGCTGTTAAATACCGTTGATAGGTAAATTCTATGGTTAGGTATTTCAAAATGACCTACTTCCTGTATAGGTAATTGGATGGATAACCTATATTCTCAGTTAGGCATTTTCATTTTATTGGAAGGTGAAGGTCATAATTGACGAAATGATTTTAGTACTAGGTATATTTGGGATGACCTAGTGCCGGATGGTAAGTACCGTTGATAGGTGAAATCTATGGTTAGGTATTTCAGAATGACCTACTTCCTGTATAGGTATTTTGGTGGATGACCTATATTCTCAGTTAGGTATTTTTGTTGACCCAATTTCTAGTTAGGTACTTTGTGATGCGGCTGAACATACATCACGCTAACCTGTGGAAAAACGATCTATAAAATGTTACATTTTGTTAGTGTCAATCATGCTATTTCGCAAAAAAAAACGTAGACACGTACAACTGCTGCAGAGCTCTCCGGGGTCTGGAAAATGTATAATATTTAGCACTTACCGAGATCTCTCCAAATTACCAATTTTCCACTGGGAATACAACAGCTTGGCAATATTTCACTGTGTTTATCTTACCTTAAAATTACAAAATTTGTGAATTTAATTTCTCAATATTTCTCCCTGATCTAAGAAAAATATAACTAAATCTAAGTGACTATCTCCTTTGATTACATTGTACTTAATGTTCAAATTCTAAAGTTTTCTAAATTGTGCAATATCTCTTTCCGTACTTTTTTTATGACATTATTTAAAGTTATCTAACGTGAAGGATTTATTTAATTTTCGAACAAAAAAAAATGGAGTCCGTTTTCCTCTCAAGTCCGTTGTAGTATATTTATTTAAATTTATTTAATTCGTGAACTTAATCCTCCTTCCTTTATTTTTATATCACCTTGTGTTATAATAATGCACGATGTTTACTGTTGATTTATTTTAATTATTTGAGATTTTTCTCTTTTCAATCACATTTAAATAATAACCGCGAATAATTTTTAATTTTCACATAAATTTATCAAATTAGATGATTATTATTTTCCCGAACGCCTTCCTATTTCACAATAATAACCGAACTCTGTCTATCAATACTTTGATTATTATTTTATTTAAACTTTAAAATAAACTTTTTCTACACTTAGATGTACACACACTTTAATTTAAGCACTCGGATTTATTTTAAACTTTATTTTTAGGCACTGTTAAATATTTATAAAACTAATCACTTTTGTTATTTAATCTTTAATTTTTATATATTTTATAAACTTCACTGAAGTGTTGATCATTTTGGGGCACGATAATCTTTTTGTTTACACTCACAACACCCTTTATTTTTATTTATCACCATTTTTATAACTAAATTAATAAGGTAATTATTTCCACTAAAACTTTTCCGTTTAAATGCAAGTCACTTTAATTGTTAGCACTAATAATTATTATTTAATTCAACTCTTTTACTTTCACTTGATAAGAATAAAACCAAATTCTAAAGAAAACTCTAAGTGTTGAAAATTATTTTGAACGAATTTATAACAACACTCTTCAATTATGTAACTGGACTTAGAACTTTTGATCTGTAAATTTCACTTTGAAAGTTAGCCGTACGTATGTCGCGTTATTGTAGATAATCCTTCCGTTGTCGAATCAACTCTCATTCTGAGCTCGTCATCAGCATTTATACCTCCCTCCTCTCCAGAACATCTTAACTCCACTTGTCCTGGCATAAAATAATGATTCCTATCAACTCGTAATTTTTTGAAATGGACACATTATTATCGACTGTCTTGACTTAAGTCATTTTGTTTCGTGAAGAAATATTTTTTAGTTGCAACCCCCCTAAGCTATCTTACTCACACGGGAGTTCGTGTCCGGACTGGTAAATATAATCAACTATTCGCCCAACCTTTCTGAGAATACAGATCAAGTGGATATTTTATTTATACATATAAAATTTATTTTGTAAACGAATATGTCCATGATCGCGGACACAATGCGAGCCTGTCACTGGGTGCAAATACGCTATTTTCCCGTTGATTGAGTACATCTCTCTTCACTTTCAAATTTTTTGATCCAAATTTTAACTGAAATACCTTCAAACTCTTTCAACTTTATAATCGATCATTTAGTTGCACATTTTTCCTTCGTTTTTCGCTGAATTTTACAGCAAAAATGGCTTTCGCCATGCCCATCTATGTATGTATTAAATTTCTTTCTGAAACCGGTAGAATACCTATATTCGTCATTATGTGCATTCTATTCACCCTCGAATCGTGCTAATTTCGATGTGATTTAATTTTTTGGCACCATTTTCTGATTTTAAAAAGGGTTTCCGTTCTATAAAACATTTTTCCCTCTTTCCAAAGTGATTTGCCATGTATTCAAACGCTTTCCAATAATTTAAGGGGAACTTAATTTTGTCAAAGCATTTTTTCTTCCCTTTTCTTGCACCTCCACTACAAACGTATCACCAATTCGACCCCGTTTAAATGTCATCTTTAATTGTTTTATTCAAAGTACGTAAGTATTTTGTTTCACTCACTCTGGGGAAAAGCATTAATATCCATTAAATATCTATGTTTATCATTCGATTTGTTTATATCCCAAGACTCCGCTGTTTCTGTTTACGTTACGTATTATTTTAATGTGTTTCCTCTGTTTAGATTATCTCATAAGACCAATGTATTTTTTTACGACCTCTAAAGCTATAAAAGGGTCCTTAATTGCTAGAAATCATGTTCAAATTTTGATGTGTTTATGTTTTGAATTCGTCGGCGGCCGATAACCTTTCATATCCGAGTTTCTCCCTTGTTAAATCACTATGTCTATACTCTGGTTTTTCCTTTAAATTTCATGGTTCCGTACGTTCAACCATTTCCTTCTATTTTCCAACAAAATTGGCTGTCGGTTTTCAATAATATTATAACCCTCGCATTAAGATTAAAGCTGTTTTCAGTGTTTTAAGCTATCCGCCATCTGTCGATAAAGTACGAATTTTCCTTGATTTTCTTTTCGATTTGCCGTTCCTCTCGACTCACTATACCATATCAATTCTCATAATTGTATATTTCCCGTTTTCTGATTTATACAAATCTTAGTTCGGAATTCTCGTTCTGTCTCGCCTTTTACGTCAATTTTCATCAATGTTCGTAAGTTTTTTAACACCTCAATCATTGTGTGTAACTTTTCCTTTATCGTACTGACGCATTTTATACATCTGATTTTCATAATCATTTTACGTGAACTTTTTAGTAATCTCGGAGGCAGTTTCTTCCCGTACTTCAATGGTTAGTTATCCCTCTACTGCACTCGTATTGTAAACATTTGCTAGGGTCATCGTTCCGAATGCACCGACCGTGTGACTTTGTTTATTTCTCCGGGCATGAACCCTTATTCGATTTTAATAAATCTCAAGGTTGGATCCATTAGTTTCTTGAATTATGTCTCAAGTCCAAAGTTCAAAGTGGTCTTTCATATATTGTCACGCCTCCTGTTTCTTGATTGGATAAAAACTTTCTGTGAGACTCCTCCCTTAAAATTTTTAAATATCACGTTTTTATTTATCGACATCTTTCGATGGAAGGAGAAATCACCATAATTTTGTTGTTTTACAGATCTCTCTAATAGTTTGTTGATTTATCGCAGGTGTCGCTATAGTGTCCGATTTGAACTTCGTTTGGGTGGGAAAAAAATTGTATGAGCTTTTCCGATGAAGAAAATGCCTTTTTTTTTCTCTTTCGAACGTAATGTTGAAGTCGTCACAAGGTCACCCCAAGAAGTTTGCTATGTTTGGTGACTTACCCGGGTTTATTGAGTGAGATATGTCTATACGTATAGACAGCGGATGATCTGGACACACTGAACCCAAGATTCCTACTCACCCCTCATATTTGTTTCCTTCCCAGATCTTTCTCTCCTTCCTTTCCTTAAAAATACCCTGGGGTATTAATAAATACTTACTACTAATAGGTACTTGATAAATGGGCCTCATGTATGGAGCTAATATGTAAAAAAAAAACGTATTTAAGTTTTTCCACTTTCTACTTCTTCTTCTTCTTCGTCCTTGCACTGTCCCAACTCATTGCCTGGGTAGGCTGTAAGGGTCGGCTCTTCTCGTTCTCAGGTTGTATCTTCTTCGGTTCTGAGTATCGCTTTCATCCAGGCCGTTTCTCTGTAGAATTTTGGAGCATTGAGTCATCCAGGAGTTCTTTGATCTACCTCCGGATGATTGTCGAAGAAGCTCCATAGACATTGCCTGCTTCACTGTGTGGTCTGGTGGTCTCCGTCTTATGTGCCTATACCATCTCAACTGTCATTCATCCAGATGTACTCCACTTTATACTGTTTCTTTGAAATATTAATTGAATTAGTCTTATTTAGTGTTGCATTCCAACTAAGGAATGCATATTACGTAGAATGAATTAATTGTATCACGGAGCAGAAATAACGTTACGTCATTTGAACAAGGCTTTTTTCAAAAATGACCTTTGAATGCCGAATTCCATGGATATTCTTATGACGAAGTTCTAACATCAATATTTACAAATTCTATTTATTTTACAAGCTTCTAACATCACTTGGAACCTTTTCTTATTACCATTTTCTTTTTATCTAACAGTTCATCGTTTTGGTTCCATAACAACTCAGAATCATGCAATTTTAATACCCGTTGAAGAGTCATTAAACTTATAAAAAAAAAAGCAAAATCACCCATAACCTAACCTAACGTAACATATTTAACCATTTTTTTTTATATCCCTTAAATCTCTTAAAAATAATGATTCGATTATCAACAAACAAAAAATATTAACTTAAAGCCCAATTTTAAATCTGTTCTCTTTCGATGTCCGTTCTGTTCCCTCCCACAACTCTCCATTAATGCCTAGCCACGCCCCTATCCCTACCACAACACTTAGTAATAAATCGTACCCTCGAACTGTTTTGTGATTGTCAAATCATTATATATATATATATATATATATATATGTTTGTCCTGAGGAAGGAACGGTTGTTCCGAAACCGGTCTGAATGAATCTAACAAAGTTATATTGTTTATAATGGATAATCACTTAGTAATAGCTAATTTGGAAAGTATATTTTTTTCATCCCTTTTAATGGCTTTTCAAACTTCATTGAAGTTGCGTGATTCTGAGTTGTCTGGTCACCAATCATGTTTACGAGGCGCACAATACGATTAAGTATTGTTTATAAGTAAACTCATCATTTAAGTTGGACAGGGTTCGAACTTCGCCTGTCCATGTTCTGAGGTGTTAACGTTTGCGAAATAAATTCTCATAAACTATCAAACAATTTCTAATTTTGAGGTTCATTCTTATGAAAATCAAAAAGAAAATATTTCAAAAGAACGTAGTCTTAGCTTGGTATGGCATTAGAGAAATGTAGTTAGAACCTTATACAATTAATGCAATTATTATGCCCTAGCTGATTGCATATGGTTTTATCTGCACGTTTGTGTTTATTCTAAAATAGAAAGTGTTCATCTTATTAAAATATTTTTCTTTTAAAATCTGTTCAATTAAAATACTTTACATAAGATTGAAATTGAATTTAACCTCAAAATTAGAAATCGCTAAATAGATTATGAGAATTCGTTTTTGCAAACTTTGACACATTAAAGGCGAACCTTGGTGGGGTTAATAATTAATGCTAAACAATGTACTTAAATTGTAAAGAAATAATAAATAAAATAAAATAACTGAAAAACAAAAGATAATTATAATAATTAAGAAAAAATAACATTGATTGAATACAAATTTATTGTACCGGTTTCGATTCAACCTGAACCTTCATCATGGTTATATAAAAACAAGTTAAATTATTGCAGAATTGGAGAGAAACGTTCGACGATTCATAAAAGACGAAACAGCTATCATTCGGATTCTTAACTGCTAGTTTAATACATACTTTGACGGCCGTCCGTGGTCGAGTGGTAAGACACTTGACTCCCAATTGGAAGGTTGCGGGTTCGAACCCGGCGTGCGCAAATAAATTTTATTTGATTAATTTGTGTTATTTCACAATTGATTATTAAAAAGAATTATATATATCTACTATATTTGCGGCACGTTCCAGAGTGGAAGATACTCTCAGTATCGCCCTGGTGTAAGACCACCATTCAGAATTAAAACGTTGCTTAATAATGGGTTTAGCCGTGTTTAGTGACTAGATCCGAATAGCCAGGTACTTCCCAACCTTCCTCTTCCCTATCTCCTTCCCTCCCCCACTTACCTTCAGCCTCACAACATACCCTAATTGGGGATGCTGTAGTTTCACTGGCTCCAGAAGGGAGCAGTTGGGATTCTTGTAAGGTATTCACTATAAAAAAAATATTTTAAAAAAATACTAATTTTTTTTTTTTTTAAAAGAAAGACAAACATTCCCAGGTTACGAATAACCCAACAACATTTGAAAATCTCCTACTACCACCACACTAAGTGGAAGATGTTGCTTGTGTTGTGATGGAGGACTTAGCCAGCCGAGGAATCGAACACGGAACGCCTGGGTGGGACCCAACACACCTAAATCTTTACCTAGAGTAGATACTTACCTTCTTTCAGTATTAAAACTCGTATTGGAAACCAATTTTTTAAAACTTGGAAGGTAGGCAGGGCTACCGCCGCCCCGGGAACCATTTATCAGATTACCAATACTTCTGACATAGTCATCCGAAGTGGTTAGTGGTTGGTAACTAAGAAGGGGTGCTTGGGTTCGTCTAGGTCTTGGCGATGGTTTTTTTTTTGTTTTTATATGAATACCGCACGAGAGTTCCAACTGCTCTCGTCTGGAGCCAATGAGACCATGGCATCCTCAATTGGGGTATGTTGTGAGGCTGAAGGTAGTAGGGATGGGAAGGAGATGGGTAAATGGAAGGTGGGGAAGTACATGGCTATTCAGATCTGGTCACCAAACACGGCTAAAGTAATTTCAAGTAACGTTTCAATTCTGAATGTTGATCTTACACCGGGCCGATACCAAGAGTATCTTCCACTCTGGAACGTGCCGCAAATATACTATATATTACAAATTTATTTGCGAACGTCGGGTTGGTTTGGGAGTCGAGAGACTTGCCCCAACACGCCGGTCGGTTGGTGACTTAGAAGGGGTTCCTGGGTTTGGCGATGGGTGCGTCTGCCCACCAACTGCGTGGCAGGCCGGATCTGGAGAGACTGACCTTTTGACCTTTTGACCTCTCTAGCAGGTTCTCTCGGAACACCGCCTTGCACCGTAGTAGGAGGGTTGGTTTCATAAGTCCTTTAAGCTTGGACATACTGACCCCCAAATTCCTACATATCTTTCATACCTTTTTTCTTTTTTTTTCAAAACCGTACACACTTCCTTAAAGATGACATTGACCCTGAGAGTAATTATTTTCCTTAAGGTCTCCTGTGCGGAGCTAATGCAAAAAAAAAATAATAAAAAATACTGAAAACCGACATAAAAAAACAGTTTTACAAAAAATATATTTTGCAATTATATTTTTTAGAAGAATTTGTTTACCCATATCTCTCATTCTCTGGCAGTGACAAATTTCATCATACTTTTCAAAAAAATCTTATTACCAATTCTGTGAAATAATTCTAAAAAATGTTTTCTTTTGTTTCAGTTTACGCCGTAATACGTGAGGGAGAATGCTGACACAATCAAATCGAGAAATAATGTTTTTTTATAACCCAAGTATTTTTTTACCTGCATAATGTAACACATTTTTTGATAATTATTTATAAAATTTAAATTAGTTCTAAACGCATCTTTAGCATCTAAGTCCATTTCTGCTAATTTTCAAATTTTTATTTATTATATTTTCAAATTAAAAAACAACTGCTTTATAAAATTGTATTTCATATATTTTAAATGCCAATGTAACTTTATTATTATATAACTTTCCATAATCATTATTAAGCAAAATCTGTAAAACTGTTTTAATAAAAATGTAATTTGTTCAAAATATTGTATTATTCAACCCATAGAATAAAGAAGAAAAATGTAAATGCCTGTACATCAGATTTAGGTTGAAAAATGACTTGAGCTATGTTTGCTGACCAGATCTGAATAACCAGGTACTTCCCCACCTTCCTCTTAACTATCTCCTTCCCCTCCCCACAAAAAAATTAAATAAAAATAAAAAATGGCGATATGGTGAAATTGTACTGTAATTGGAAATATTATGTTGCACAATAAATGATATTTTTTTTATATATTTTAAAAAATTAAGAAAAAAAGGGATGGCAGCGTGTTCTTTTTAACATTTGGTTTTGAAGATTTTTTGACAATGTACATGTGTTACTAAATTTTATTTATTTGCAACCAATTTGCATGTTCCAAGTTTATTTTTTAAATTAACAATAAGGACATTTATAATCAATTAAAAAAACAAACATACACTTTAGAATATAATGAACCTACAATTTAACCATTTAAAATAATATGAATTGTATTTACGGCATGTTCCAGAGTGGAAGATACTCTTAGTAACGCCCTTGTTTAAGACCACCATTCAGAATTGAAACTTTGGTAGAAATGGCTTTAGCCGTGTTTGGAGACTAGACCTAATAGCCAGGAACTTCCCATCTTCCTCTACCTTATCTAATTCCCCTCCCCATCGACCGTCAGCCTCACAACATACCCCAATTGGGGAGGCCTTAATCTCAATGGCTCCAGACAGGAGCAGTTGAGACTATTGAGAGGTATTCACATTAAAAAAATGTAATTGCTATAAACCTACTTAATTAATGGAGCTTCCACGGTTTCTCGTATGTTGATTTTACGATGTAATTATTGTGTACATATCTGTTTTCTTCCTAAATTTATATTTTTTAAATGCTGTAGAAATGAAATCAATGAGGCATACGTGTAGTAAAACCATGTATGATCGTGTGAGAAATGTCGAAATCCGAAAAGAATGCAAGACTGATGTAAGCGTAGAATGAAGAAATGAGTGTAAAAATAATATAGGACGCAAATGTCTTGGATTTGCGACTTTTTGAACCGAAGCAGAAACCCCATCTGGCCCCCAATGGGGCGCCCCTCTCGCCAGCGGCGTGGGGGGGGGGGGCGGTTCGTTTAAAAATATATTAAATTATTTGTTATACATTTGTGTTTAGCAAATTAAAAAGCAATTATTTTGTATTTTAAGTGCCGGGTAGCTACCTCTTTCCTTCTTGTATTCATGGTATAGTGTCAATTCATAATAATAATTCAATGAATAAAAATTATTACAATACATACAATAATAAAAATTAACCAATATTAAAGTTTTCTTTGCTTTATTAGTACGTGATAGTGGCGACAGCGTTTGAGGTAAAATATATACAAAAATATATAACGGTATTTTTTGTGACCGGGATAATAAGTAGGTACCCTTCAAATAAAAAATTTATTACCTATTTTTATTTTTATTTTTAACTTTTTAACTTAAAGAGTTAAATCTCAAATTATAATATTTTAATTAATGAAGATAATATTAGCGAAAGCCAATCGAAAATTCGAAACAGAAAAATCAGAAAAAGATACGGATACATCTGGGAATTTATCCTGACACTATCTAGAGGGCATTTAGTTCGAGTTGAATCTTGCAATCACACATAAAGGTAGCAGCCAATAAAAATATGCGATAAGAAAAATGAAAATAATGTTGGTGGTTCTCAGTCGAAGTATGATACAGTTAAAAATGACCGAATCGGATAGGGATACGTTGGCGCAGTTGGATAGCGCGTCGGCCCGGATTGCCGGAGGACCTGGGTTCGGTCCCAGATGTATCCGTATCTTTTTCTGATTTTTCTGTTTCGGATTTTCGATTGGCTTTCGCTAATATTATCTTCATTAATTAAAATATTATAATTTATTACCTGTTTTACTAATAACTGTTTCATTTGTGTGACATTTAATATAATATAGGAAACATATAACTAGGAAAGATAACAGTGTTAAGGCATTTCTTCATCCTTTAGGTCCCAGTAGCGTTTTCTCTCTAATCTTGCTATAGTTTTTACATGGCGTGTTTTCTTTTTTGAGAGGCCAGGTATACGTTCGTCACTACGAAGAACGCAGATAATATGTTTTTTATTATTTTTAGTTTGCAGAAGCTTCGCTCACAGCTTGCAGATGTCGTTGGTAAAGTGCAGTATACCCTGAAAGTTATACTAACATTCGGAAACGCTTCTTGCAAGTCATGTTTACAAACATGTTGTAACAGATCAAATACACACGATTTTCAATAATTTCGTTTACAAGCTCTTTGAAAACGGCAAGTTCCTGGAAAAATTCAACTGCATTCAAGTCTTTTGAATACTTTCAAGCTAGATCGGCCACATTTTTGCGCAGATCCACAGTCGACATATTAAAAAACACGTGGACACAAAGTAAGGCGAAATTTTCGTGTAGATTTTTTGCGCTTTCTACTCTTGTTGCAGTTTCTGTTAAAATTTTGTCAAACACTACTTTAATGTCTTTAGAAAATTGCCCAGTCGGATCTAGCGTTCTTGATTCGTCCTCACAGGTTTCATCGTGATGCCTTTTCTTTTTGGCAATTCTTTTATTTTTAAGGACTGCTGGCTCAATTTCCAACTATTCGGATACAAGTAACTACTTTGATTCAATGTTCTATTGGTTTTCCCTCATTTCTTGTAGGATCTTAAGATGATACCCGGGTGGTGGAGAAATTTGAAATAAGATTTTACTTAATTGTTGCTGTCACTGTTGCTCTTACTCCACCGAATATTGAGCGAAAGGGACAATGCACCTCGGGCTACTAATACCTAACTAAAATCGAGGTTTTGTATTCTCCACTTTTCTCCTCAAAAAGTGGACTGATTTTCAATTGTTTTTTTACCAACTACACAAGAAAAAACTATTTTATGTGTGTAAAAACTATGTCTGTTTAAACCAGTCAATTTTATTGATTTTTGGAAGGTCATAACTTCTATAAAAAGTAACTTACCAAAAAAAAAAAAAAAATTCCGACACGCTATTAGTTGATATCTATTTTATGTAAAAACAATATTTTCTCTAGGGTTAAAATCCAGAGAGATAAACAGGGAATACGTTTGTATGAAAAAATCACCGCCGGGTAACAAGACCTTGCATTATCGCCACAGAGCGTGAAATTATAATATCCTCTTTTTGTATTTCAACGTTCACACTATTATTTCCTTTTCTCGAAGAATATTATCCCAAATTGATAAGTGTTGGATAAATTTATAATGCTTCAACGATTTTGGCGCCCCCTAAAATTGCCGCCCGGCAGAGGCGCCCAGGTTTGTCCCTCCTAGATCCGGCCTTGGCAAATGTAAATGGTAAAAGAAGTCGAGGACGCCCGTGGCATAGCACGATAAAGCGAATCAAATAGTTGAATGGGGCCATGTTAAGAGTCATAATAATAGAAGAATATGTATGAGAAGATGAATGAATGTGAATGAGGCAAGTAGTGTAGGCCAAGACCGAGTTGTTTGGAGTCCGTTAGTTAGTGTATTTCAAAAAAATAATTAAAAGTACTTCTCTTTAATTATTTTTTAAGCAATAATTATTAGCCTGAAACACTCATCAATATTGAAAGAATCTTCCGAGAAAAGATACATATCGCCGACGGGACTCGAACCCGCACCCTTTTGATTGCCGGTCAAGTGTTCTACCATTAAGCTACGGCGGGATACCTCCTACCCGCCAAATGATTCATTCAACAATTACTGCTTATTACATTTTTTCACCTGCAAACAACCAACTTTATTTTTATATGGGAAAGGCATTCTCTTTAAATTGCAAATTTGTGAGTTAAAATAATAGCGGTAATTTTGTATTATATTACGACATCTCTGGACCAAAGTTGAAGACACTTTAGTATCAAGAATATACACAGATGGTTTTATAATAAAACAATTCAATTTTAATTATAACAAAAAATGTTTTATTAATTAATTTGTGTGTTTTGTATCAATGGAGACCATGTCATAGGGCTAGTAATAATGAATATTTTAATAAAATAATGTTATAAGAAATATATTTTAGTGAGATATTTCAAATGTGAAATAATTTTTTTTCTTAGGATAACCTGATTCCGTCACCCCCGGGGCATTCTCCGTTGCTGATCTTGGAAAGTACTGAAAAAACAAAAAAAAAACTCAAATTAGTATATTTAATATATACCTACAATAATATTTCCAAATGAATAACTATCATAACGTCATTCAGTCAAATTTAAACGAAATAGTTGTTGGGGAAACTTTACTTAATAAAAGAACTCACTGAGTCATCATTTGCTTAAGATGATCCACTAGTCCTTGACTCATTCGGAATTGGGCGGAGCGAACGATTTTTGGGCGTTTACCAATAAAAACCCTAATCTCTAGCAAACAACAGTGTTTTGTTATTCCGCAAGTATATTTTTAAAGATCGAAGCGCCGCGTAGACTAAGGCATGTCCGTTTGCCCCGGGCCCTGGGCGTAGAATGAGCGACGGGCTAAAATCCTTCTGTACATGGCATAAGGATGAAATTCGCACTTACAAATTCGTTGGGTACCGCCTATTTTTTCGAAACGTCGCCAAAATGCACGTTTTATTTTATTTTGTGAAGTTCAGATACAAATATTAAAATGTTTTCCGATCACTCTATAAGAAACTTAATTAGCTACATTATTCAATAAAACAACACCAGAAAAAGTATTTGTAATAGGAGATTTTTCACTTTTAACCATTTTTTATAGGTCAGACGCATAATTTTTTTCTAAGCGTATTAAAAAGCTTATCAAAAAAATACTCGATCACTTCAAAGGCCAAGATGTGTTCTACTCACAGTATTTAATTGAAGCATCTATATTATTTCTAAGCGATCAAACTTTCAAAACTAATACACAAGATTTTATACGATTTTGCGGTTTTCCGCATGTCTTTACCTTAAGGAGAAATAACCATTAATAATTTACTACATTAACAATCAATAAGGGTATAAGTAATTACAATAAAAATATTAAAATAAAGTTTGATAATGCCTTCAGAAGGCGAAACAGCTGTCACGCATAATAATAATTACATTGCAGAACTTGTTTAAAAATAAACTATTTTTATAAACTAAATAATAATATTATATAGGAAAAATTATAGGAAGCATATAATCAAAGAAACAAATCAAATTGATGATTTATGTAGAAAATGTATGGCTTTTCCGGAAACTATAGAACATATTATATCAGGATGTTCTATATTAGCGCCGTATGAGTATACATTTAGGCACAATCAGGTTTTAAAAATAATTCACCAAAGTTTGGTAATTAAACATAACTTGATTGACTGTCATAATATAGTACCATATTATGAATACGAACCAAATTCATTTTTAGAAAATAATTTATTTAAAATTTACTATGATAAAACTATACTAACAGACAGACCAATTGGTCATAATAGACCTGATAAAGTTTTACATGACAAAATTTAAAAAATAACTTATATTATTGATGTAGCTATTCCAAATTCCTGTAATATTCAAAAATCTGTTTCTGAAAAAATAAGAAAGTATACAGATTTAGGAAATGAAATGAAAAGAATTTGGCATTCTCAGACTACAAAAATATTACCTTTTGTTATTTCGGCTACTGGCATTATACCTAGCTCTCTTATTAAAAATTTAGGCATATTAGATTTGTCAAAGAATTTGTATATAAAAATGCAAAAATCAGTCATTTTAAATACATGAATTACGAAAGATTTTTTAAATATTTATTTTGAGAGATCAGTAGGATTTATCGGTCAAATTAGGAATTCCACAGAGCCGAACCCTCTGATATGAAAATATCTGGAGACGGTGAATTATATACCCATTTAGAAGAAATCAGAAGCATTAATGATAAAATTCAAATGTTGCACTCGATCAAGAAACATTTTAAAAACAATCTTAAAAAAAAAAAAACCTAAATTAATTCTTGCAAATATCTTTTATTCTCCATAACATTCTCTCTTTTTTCAAAATACACACATCTCAAATAAAAAAAATAAAAAAAATAAAAATAAAAAAAAAATTATAGTTTGGTAGATTAACGTGTTATTCTTGTATTGTTTTGTATTAATTATACTTATATAATACACTTGCATAACGTGGATTTACTAGATGATCAAAGGGTTTAGTTTTTCCTATGGGAAAAACTAAACCCGGACCTGAAAATCTGGTACAAAAAAAAATCAAATTAAAATGGAGTTCTACAAATTAAACTTGATAAAAATAAGTATTAATTCATATTCATTGTGTACGTGGGAAAACAATTAATATTTCAAAGCATTACTTGTGAAAAGCTTTTATACGTAAAATAATTATATGCGCGCCATCTACGAAAAAGTAGAATATGACTTCTTTTGACAATCACCTTAAATAAAAGATTTTTTTTTAAATAGGCAATTATTACTAAAAAGAGTGCTTGAATGATAATATAAGATTGTGACGTCGCGTCTTGTTATAAGACGTTGAGAAAAATGATAGATGCGACGTTGAAAGGGAAGGATCTAATGTTAGATACATCAGCTACATAAATATTATTATGTAAATGTATAGAATATTCAAGGAAAGGATATGTGAAGTAAAAAATTCAATTTAAATATCACAACAACTGCAATTCGGTGAGTCGAGTACATCCATGAATTTTAAAACAGTTAAGAAGGAACCTTGTCGAATTTACATGTTTATAAATTTACATGACGGAACCTACGGGAACCGACACACTTTGAATTATTAAAACAAAAATTAAACTATCTAAGGCGATTTTTTTTACAAAAGCTCTAGCTCTCTCTGATCTTTGGGGATGCTGTGTGAATGTTTTTTTAAGGAAAGGATAAAGAGGGGGTTCTGAGAGGGATTTTTTTTTTAAATAATTTCTCTCAGGGATTATCTTTGGGGATGCTTTGTGGAGGAATGATGCTGATATAAAAAAAGTTATTAAGTTCTGCGAAACTCTCATTAATGATTAACGTGATACAGCCTTTAGAAGTAGGTGGCAGCGATAAGCTACCAGGCGTTACTTAGGATGCAACATTGTGTTCTGACTAAACTTGTAATAAGCATATTTTAGAAGCTAGAGAATTATAACTTAACCGTTTTCATTCTGGATTAAAACATGGCTTTTCGAGTAATGCAACTTAGTGAAGAAATCATGATGAACATTGAACATTATTAGTGCCTAAATGGTGAAACTTATTCTAAGTCTAAGTAGACATTAATAAAAAACCTATTTTTCAATATAAAAGAATATTGCAATCTGACTCAATTGATCAACTAAGCAAAAAAAAAATCAAATTGAAATCATTATGTTATATATACTCTAATCATAATTCCCACGCTCAGACGTCAAAAACTTTGTTTACAAAACAAAAGTTTGTCTATGAGTGTGGAAGGAGACTTTTAAACAGAGGAGTAGAGATGCAAATGGAAAAAAGGAATAAAAATTCAAGAGATACGGAGCAGTAAAGTCATTAAATATTAGGATATATGGAAGAGACGAGACAACACGTAGATAGTTGATAGAATTTGTGATTATATCATAATATATTATGGTGATTAGTTCTAGGTTTTTTAGCTAAGTACCCAACCAAAGTATTCATTTTTTACTCCACAGAGGGCAATGGTAGCTTGTTATTGATTTTAACAATATGATCACCTTCATTCTTATCGCAGTTGTAGTTGTTCATGACGCAGAGACTGCCGAATGACAGAGACTTGGCGCCCTGCTTGCCGGCACACACGGGCTCGTACTTCTCCGCGTCGCAGTTCCTCATGCATCCCTTCTTCCTGGCGGCCTCCTTCTTAGCTTCCTTCAGATCCTTGGCGGGGGAGGCCAATGCTACGGCTACCAGGCAAGCCACTGGAAAACGCACACAGTACATTAATGTAATCCATAAACAAGCCCATTTCCTTCCCCTCCCGATCTGTATTTTTATTTTAGTTTATTGGGGAAACAAACAGTTATAGATATTATTATATACATATTTAAACAAAAAAACTACACGTTAAATCGTTGTCTTGTTGCATTGACGTTGTTTTGTTGGCCTCCGTAGACACATGGATTATGCGTTCAACTAGCTATCCAAAGGTCGCGGGTTCACATCACCAAGCCGAGTAGTTCCAAACTTTAAAACCGCGATTTTAAAGCCCCTGCGTCTATCACCTGCCATGTTTCAGAACCTTTTTTAAAGCCCCTGCTTCTATCACCCACTCTACTTCAGAACCCTTTTTAAAGCCCCTATGTCCATCACCCACTGTATTTCAGAACCCTTTTAAAATCCCCCGCGTCTATCACCCGCGGTGTTTCAGAACCCATTTTAAAGCCCCTGCGTCTATCACCCACTGTGTTTCAGAACCCTTTTTAAACCCCTGGGACTATCAACCATTGTGTTTCAAACCCTTTTTAAAGCCCCTGCGTTTATCACCCACAGTGTTTCAGAACCGCTTTTTAAGTCCCTGCGACTATCATCCACTGTGTTTCAGAACCCTTTTTCAAAGTCTCTGCCTCTATCACCCATTGTGTTTAAGAACCCCGTTTAAAGACACTGCTTCTATCACCCACTGTCTTTCAGAACCCTTTTTAAAGCCCCTGCGTCCATCACCCACTGTGTTTCAGAACCCTTTTTAAACCCCTGCGACTATCACCCATTGTATTTCAAACCCTTTTTAAAGCCCCTGCGTTTATCACCCACAGTGTTTCAGAACCTCTTTTAAAGTCCCTGCGACTATCATCCACTGTGTTTCAGAACCCTTTATCAAAGTCTCTGCCTCTATCACCCATTGTATTTCAGAACCCCTTTTAAAGACACTGCTTCTATTACCCACTGTCTTTCAAAACCCTTTTTAAAGCCCCTGCGTCTATCACCCACTGTGTTTCAGAACCCTTTTCAAAGCCTCTGCGTCTATCACCCATTGTGTTTCAGAACCCTTTTTAAAGCCCCTGCGACTATCACCCACTGTGTTTCAGAACCCTTTTCAAAGCCTCTGCGTCTATCACCCATTGTGTTTCAGAACCCCCTTTAAAGACCCTGCTTCTATCACCCACTGTGTTTCAAGACCTCTTTTAAAAATTTTAACCTTTTATTTCTAATCTTTCAATGTTAACTTTCTACTATGGATTCCAAATCACTGATCCAGAATTTTATACACTTAATCGTTAATAATGTAATAATCTGTATTTTCTATTCACGCCCTATTCAGTGAAATAACAAAATTATTACTCGAACAGTGACAATGAGTCGCCTGCATGATGTTTCATATTTTTTAGTAAATAATTTTATTAAAACAACGTGCCAACGTATGTGGATTCCTGGACACATTGGCATCATGGGTAATGATATTGCGGATGCCTTGGAAAAACGAGGAGCGTCCAGCCCTGCTGTTACTCACGTGTCAGAAACGATGACTAAAGAAGGAGGTAGCGCAACACGGCATAACACCCCATAAACAAATAACAAAAATACTTTTGGTCGTGAAAATCTAAAATCACATCTGATATTTTTTAGATTCCTAATAAAATAAAACATACAAAAAATAATTTATTAGCAGACGTGTCTAAGAAATCTTTGTTGTTGGTTAAAAAGTTGCTATATTGGCAATGAAGTCGTTGAAAATAATTGGAATTGTGAATTTTCAGAACGCTTTGATAGATTTATGAAAGATTACAAGTGCCACGGTTTTAATTGGATTTCGGTTGTGAATTGGCATTTATCCCGTAGAAGGATGCTCTTGTGGTAATTGAAGAAATTTAGTCAGAATACACAATTACCCCATTTCCAATACACTTAAGTTATATTTATTTATATTATTAATTTGTTTTTTCATGTTCTCCGTAAAACAGTTGTAAATTGATATATCGTGGAGAAGATTACTAGTTTTACTATTTTGTGACATGTGTCAAAAGATAGTTGCTGAACTGTCCGAAGTGACATTGAAAATGTCGATGGTCAATGCAGAATCGTTTGTCGCTCCGTTTATTGGGGCGTTCTGATAGGCAAAAGTCCTCGCTTTCGGAGCATGAAAAGTGCATGGGATCTCCCACGAGTATACTTGTTAGGGACATAAATGTTAACATCTTTCAACATAGGTGGATTGAGTATGGTATCAGAGATTAGCTTAAAAAAGTTTTTACCTAAAAATATTTATCGCCGGGCTTCTAAGATATTGAAATCGAGCATTCTTGTTAAGAACGAGGATGGATACGGGAATGGATGGTTTGTATATTCCCTCATATACAGGTAACGCATAAACCTTTTTAGTGCTGTTTCTATTTCTAGGATATAGTTTTGTTCAGAAGGGGTCCAAATAATGGACCTGTATTCCAGAATGCTGCGAAGAAGTGCTTCATTTTCAGTTCCATTAGTGAATGATCTCGCATTACGATAAACAAATCCAAACATTTTGTTGGCGCAGGAGACAATGTCAGATTTGGGAGATTTGAAAGAGAGATTAAACCACTATAAGGTTCAGGGTTTAAACTTTAAAGCCTCCAATAAATTTATTAAATAATATTTGTTGAGAACCAGGTGAAAAAATTGCGCAGCATTGCCTTAAAATTTTTATTTTTTATCACACCTCACAAGAGCACCCTTGTCGGTATTTTTTTTTCTTTTATACCTACATCATAAGTATTCTATTTTGAGTTAAGTTGTTAATAGGCCATTCGGGTTACATGGTATCGTTTTACGAGATGTGCCAAAAGAACCCAAAGGCGGTTCCGCTTTGTTATTATATCGCTGCAGCCCGCCAGATGATGAAAAAATAGCTTCCCAGTGGTAAGGACATGAATTTAAAACTATATGTGTAAAGTACGAAACCACAATAAAATTAAATATCTCTGGAGAGGAATTTAGAGATACTTTTCAATATTAAATTTTTGTATTTATTATAAACAAATTTAAAATAAATATTGGTCTTTCACCGTGTTGAAAATGAGAGTATTTATCTCATAAGTTATAGAACATAGTTCAAATATATGCAGCTCTTCGGGTTTTCTTTGTGTTTTCTATGTCAGTTTTCATCTATTGAAGCGAGAATGCACAGCTTAGTTGAACAAATAACAGACAACTAAAAACTTTGCTAAAAGTTCTCAGAAAGCAAAATATAAATTTCCTGCCATTATTATTTTAAACAGGAACTTTCTCGTTCTTATAATATATTTTCCATTCTATCTGGAATCATAAATTGCGTATTTTATTTATTTTTTATTAGAATAAATCCCCTTTTAAATATTCATTTAGAATTTTAGAAATGGGTCAATAGGTGTCCCATATAAATAAAATCGGATGTGTTTATCCGAGACACTATCTACTTTACAAATCAGTTCTTTGAACATTATGATCACTTAAAATGGTTTCTGCCAAATATGTGGGAAAAAAATTGTGAAAAATAATACTGTTAGTTCTGAATATGAAATATCAGATTGACGAAAATGAACTGCAATTAGTTAGTACGCAAACTTTGGTAAAAATACTGACATCACCTAAACTAACCTAAGCTAACCAACATACCGCAATGTACTAGACCATATTGACATAATTTGTCTTACAATCTCATTAATAAAATAAAGTTTATGGACTGAAATGGTTTTAGCTTTGTAAAAGATTTTGCACAAACAAAAGCTACTATTTTACGTAGCCACCTTGACTAACCTAACCTACATACCTTATCGGTCTACTTTGCACTTTTAAACTGCCACATTGTTGTCACAATGTGTGTTCCAATGCTGTTATAAAATAAATTTTGGAATAAAAACAGACTGGAATGGTATTGGCTTTGTAAATGATTTTGCACGAACCAAAGCTACTCTTTTACAATCGTCACCGTAACTGAAATGGTATGTAAATGATTTTGAACAGACAAAAGGTACCATATTACAGCAGTCACCGTGACTGAAATGGTATTGTTCTTAAGAATAAATTTTCACAAAAAATAATCTCTATTGCAGTCGTCACAGTGACTGAAATGGTATAGTTCTTAAGAATAAATTTGCACAAAAAATAATCTCTATTGCAGTCGTCACAGTGACTGAAATGGCATATTCTTTGTAAATGATTTGGAACAAACAAAAGCTACTATATTGCAGTAGTCACCATGACTGAAATTATATAATATAATATAGTATTTGTAAATTATTTTGCACAAACAAAATTTACTATACTAGAGTCCTCACCGTGGCTGCAATGATATAGCATTTGTAAATGATTTCACACAAAAAAGCTGCTTATTACAGTCGTTACCGAGTCTGAAATGATATAGGCTTAACAATTAAAAAGGGCATATTTGAATACATTTTGGCACGCCAATAGAGATTTAAACTGATTTGAATTCGTTAAGGATTCGTCCACAACGAGTACTGGTACCTACCCTGGTGTATTGCAGTGAATCATGGAACTGGCAGAGAAAGGATGAAAGTAGACTGAATGCTGTAGAAATGAGTATGTGTGGTAAAACCATGTATGATCGTGTGAGGAATGTGGAGATCCGAAAAGAATGCAAGGCTGATGTGAGCGTAATAAGTAAGATTAAGAAAGTTTGGGCATGTTGAGCGAATGAATGAAAATACGAGTGTAAAGAGAATTTATGACTCGAATGTGAATGGTAGAAGAAGCCGTGGACGCCCAGATCAGATACTTGAGTCGGGCTATGTCAAAAGTCAGAATAATAGAAGAGTATGTACGAGAAGATGTATGAATGTGAATGAGGCAAGGAGTGTGCGCCAAGACCGAGTTGTTTGGCGGTCCGTCCTCTACGCTTACCCCTGCGGGGAAACGGCGTGATGGTTAGTTAGTTAGTTGAATTCGTTAAAAAATACCCGTCCGCAGTCCCCCCTTATCACGCTGTTGTCCTATGACACAGTACACTACCACATAAGCAAGAATCTCTTTAAAATACTTATATTGTAAAATCGATTAGAACTGAGAATTTACCGGGCGTGACAGGCACTGGAGGTATTTCTAGGTTATAGGATCAGTAAATTTCCCCGGGGGCAGCATTAAGCCATAAGGCCACTTTGAGTTTTTGTGCAAGTCACGGGTAGTGCAAGCAATGCGCTCTCCGGCCAGTTTCCTCTTGCGGGCCTCGTAAATAAAATCCCACATTGAAAAATTACCTCATTTCCACGCCTCTCTTTTACATTTTTCTTTTGTGTCGACAACATAAATCTTTCAGGCGGTTTCTGAGTAAAGTTACTATTTCATAACAGTTACATTATGTCAGTAAATGGGTCTAACATTGGCTTTATAGGGAACCACTGAAAATAAAATAAACACATTCTTTATTTTTAATTGATAAACTAATGTTTAAGACAAGATTTTATGCAAAGCACAAAGGGTAACAATTATTATAAGCAATAATTATTAGCCTGAAACACTCATCTACATTGAAACAATCTTCCGAGAAAAGATACATGCCGCCGACGGGACCCGAACCTGCGCCCTTTTGATGTGCCGATGATGCCGGTCAAGTGCTCTTAATCCACTGAGATACGGCGGGCTACCTCTTACCCGCCAAATGATTCAATATATACTAGTGTTTCATTAAACAACGACCGCTTATTACATTTTTTTCACCTGCAAACAACCAACTTTTTTTTTTCACATTTTCTGTGTTATCTTGTCCAATTTGAAAGAATATCGAATTTCGAGATTTTATTTTGAAATATTTGCTCCTTATTGGCCAATGAACATGATGTTGTGTTTGTGGAAGTCTTTAGAATGTCATTTTTTTATCTATTTCAACTGTAGTTTTAAAAACCTTTCTTCGGGCAAACAACTCATTTGTGTTTATTTTTCGTTGTTACATATATTTGGCACCGCCCACACGACTCGACACATCTAAATCCGCTCCCAGTTAGCAAATAAATAATGGAGAAGTCAAAAGATCAAAATCAAGTGTATGAAATCAATTTTTACTATAATAAAGTTAATTGTTGTCGATCATTATCGTGATTTATTTTTGAGGTGATAGTGTAGCGCTTCCTCCCTTAACTTTCACATCATCTGCCCTGATGACGGACACTGGAAGGCTGTCCGAAACATTGTAAAGAAAGAAGAAAGTGCAACACGTCATTTTAATCCAAAAATTAATCATGTCAATACTTTTGGCCGGGATTAAAAAATAATCTCAAATGAAATCTATTTGCTAATGATATGTTACATTATATATTATATGTTATAAGCTGCTTTTACGGTGAATTTTAAAAACGCATAGGCAAAGAATTACATTATTTGCTAACTACGTTGTCGGGATTATAAATTTGTCCCAGTGAGAGCTCGTACGGACGTCGTCGACGTTCATCCTCTTCCTTCTCATAAGTTTTGTTATTTATTTATTTATAATATCTAAGTATGAAAGCGGGTAGTTTTAAGAGTAAATCCTCTCTAATTCCATTTTGTCATTATAAAATCTTTCAACTAGCTTCTGAAAATTACATATTAAAACATGTTGAACGGAATGTTTGAGACAAAAAATTTAATGTAAGCCCTAAGATATACAGATCTTTTCATAAAATATAGTCCGTTAAAAGCCTTTGACACACGGGGATAAATCAAATTAATTCGAACGTTATCTCATTTGGCCGTAACTGGAACGATTTAAAAAAATTAGGTTAATCTTCTCTATGGCGTATTTTTATCGCGACTTTGCAGGCCTTTTTTACGCCAAAACACGACTTAAAATTGAAGGATTGAAATATAATACGACTTAATATATTTATTATAATGATATAATCAACGTTAAAATCACAACCAACCAAGAAACATTACTGAGATCGATTTGTTCACATAAGATACGTAATTTATTTCAGAAGACTAAAATAAATAATTCGATTCACGGATTAATAAGGAAAACGTATTTTCCAATTTTAATTTAGGAGGACGGTATGGGTACCGCCGCCCCGGGAATCATAACCAACCAATTATTGCATAACCAACACCTCTGCCATATGTCACCCCAAATGGGTCGCTACTTTTGGTGACTTAGGTGTAGTTACCAGTTTGTTGGGGTGAGGTTTGTCCGTGGCGGATGCATCTCCCCACCTGCTGTTTGGCAGGCCGATTCCAAAAAGATTGGTTAAGGGATTTCTTTTTTACCATTCCAGCCGGACTTTCAACCCATCGTCTTGCACCGCAGTTGGATGGATGGATTCACACGTCCGTCTCTCTTGGACACACTGACCCCCAGATTCCTATCTACCCCTCATATCTTTTACCTCTCCGAACTTCCTTTCCTTAAAAATACCCTCTGCACCGCATCTTTTAAGATGACTGGGGTGACAAGCCCTGGTGGAAATCAATGAATCAATCAACATATCTATGGGTACCATTAAAGTACATGAATATCGTCGGTTTGCCTTTAAAGTCGTCATCATCAACAAAAACGAAAAACATCATCAACAAAAACTTCAAAATCGCCATCATCAGAAAAGACTGGTCAGTGTTTTTTTTTGTTTAAGCATGTACCGCACAAGAGTCAAAACTGCTTAAAACGTCTGGAGCCAGTGAGACTATGGCATCCTCAATTGGGGTATACTAAGAGGTTAGAGATAGTGGGGAGAGATAGGTGATGAGGAAGAGGGAGGGAAAGTAACTGGTTATTCATACTGGTTAATAGAAAAACGAATCCGAAGGCGAAAAATTTAATAATTTTTTTACTGCAAATAATATCAGATTTCGCTGGTTGAAGTAAGTGAGATACGCCTTAACACCTGAAATGTAGATATATGTAAAAAAACAACACGATTGATCGATCGAAACACTACAATTCTGAGGTGAAAAGGTTGCAATGTCCTCAGCAACAGCAATATTCCCTGTCAAAAGTTTATATTTATCGTAAAAAGCTCGCGTGAGCTTTGTTTGGGGAAAGCTTTATGGATATTATTGGAATCACGCTCAGAATAAAGCTCTATTCCAAAACGGTTCGTTTTTCGCCAATTCCTACCATCGTAATAAGCTTTATTGCACAGGGAAAAATACGTGTAATCCTTTTATTTTTCGATCGCTTCTTAGAACGGAACAAAACATCGTTCTTGCTATGGTACGCTTAACACAACGCAAAGCCTATTATTATTGATGATTTATGTTGCTTATTGTACCTGTCTTTCTTTATTTTATTGTACAGCATTCTTTCTTTATAAGATCAACTTCAATATATTTAGTTTTTATATTGGAATAACTTACTAAGTAAAATCTAAAATTTTATCCACTCTCAGACATTCAATGTGTTATTTTTGTTATTTATTATTGGGGTGTTATGCCGTGTTACGCTATCTCCTTCTTTAGCCAACGTTACAGTGTCCATCATCAGGGCAGATTGACACTGTAACATTGTTCGAAACGTTGGCTAAAGAAGGAGATAACATCATCAGGGCAGATGGACACTGTAACATTGTTCGAAACGTTGGCTAAAGAAGGAGATAGCGTAACACGGCATAACACCCAATAATAAATAACAAATATACTTTTGGCCCTGAAAATCTAAAATCATATCATTAAATGTGTTAGTAAAATAAAAATGTTTTTGGTAGTTCTTGGTCGAATTATTATACAGTTAAAAAGTATAATTCTTGATATGGTGGAATTAGCTCAGTGGTCAGAGTAATGCTGATGATGTCCTGGATTCAATTCTTAGATGCGACTGAATCTGTTTTCTGTCTTTTCTGTTTCACAGTCATCGTTTGAGATTGGTTAATATTGTCTTCATTCATTATAATTTATTTCCTCCATCGTGTGCAACTTACTCCTCAATTTTTAGGATTGTAAAAATATTCTAAATCCTGTTAAGAGGAACGGCTGCGCGGTCTTTTACATTAAAAATTTAAATTTTGATTTAACGCCAAAATTCTTGACAAAATGAAAAAAAAAATCATCAGGTGTAGCAATAGATACAATTATGTATGATATGTACAATTTTAGAGGAAAGTTTGGCAATTCAGTTTAGTTTATTGTATAAAAATTGTTTTACCCTACCTAAATATAATATTACAAAATTTGAATTAATAAAAAGTGTATTTTTATGGGCTTAACTTTAAATTCTATAGTAGTAGATGAAATTAAAATTTCGACACGAAAAGTGCTTTCTTTCTTTGTGAGGTAACATTTTTATTTTATTATTTTTACCTAAATAGAAGTTGGGTAATTTTTTTTTTATAATTACCGTTAACTCTCAAAAAAAAATTAAAGTCGCCCCTAAAATCAATAAAAAATGTATTCTTCATTGGCTTGCTTTTTACAATAATTTAAAAGACAAATAAATAAAATAACACATATCCGAATAAATTATTTTCTATGGGTAAACTTTTATAAAAAAAAAATATTTTTTTGTTTGGTTGGGTATTTTGGACTAAAATTTTAATTTTAGTTTTCTTTGAAAAAGGCCACGCAGCCGTTCCTCTTACACCATCAACAAATTAAAATTATTTTTATAACAAAATATTTTGAAACCAGATAATAAATCCACATTGCACTTACGTACATTATTGCGATCAGTCAATGACCTCTACGTCAAGAAATGAATAGTTTGACTAAATATGAGATGTCGCAAAATTTTAGTAAGACATTCATATAAAATAATTCGGCAATCGTTAGATCTTTTGAATCCTTATTCTTTTTCGGAAAACGAAAAATCGACCTTTAAGAGACACACAAAATCGGTATTTTAGAGCCGCAACCGTCCATTATATTAAAGGATCGTAAATCCATCTGCGGAACCTTTGTTTAGCGAAAATTAGAAGCCATTATTCCTTTGTGGTTGAAATTGGGTGGACTACCGGCTCTCGTTTTATAGCCCAAAAGAAGAAAAGAAAAAAAGTGATTGGTTTGAGTGCCTATTGGATGATTTTTGCACGGTTAAAGCGACTGAGATTCACAGCTGAAATGGTGTGGTGCTATCATATAAGTATGTCATAAAAAATAACATAATATATAGGTAACATGACGAAATTATATACAGGCAGAAATTTTAGATGCGGAATCTTTTAGGCACGGAGAATAATCAATCTTTCTCAACGGAACCACCCTGTACAGTTGCAAGGGCACGATCGCGAGTTGAAATTTGAATTCTCAGTCGCTGGTTAACGGGCTTAAAACTAATATTTTCCAGAGTGGAAGATGCTCCCATATGTACCGACCTAGTGTAAGACCACAATTCAGAAGTGAAACGTTGCTTGAAATGGCCTTATTCGTATTTGGTGACCAGATCTGAAAAGCCAGGTACTTCCTCTCCTTCCTCTTTCCCATATTCTTCTCCTCCCCATTTAGATTCAGTCTTACAACATATCAGGAGTATTTACTAGACTCGCTTGGCCGATTCAATGTTATTGTTGATAAACAACTTAAGACCAATTCTTTGCCTACATTAGACAAACGAAAATACAAATGATAACAAAAACGGCTAAAACTAATCCAAACAATTTTTTTCATGGCAATATATTATTTATGAATATTTTATATTAAAACTAATGTACGGTACTAACGATAATGTACGGCTCCGAATGCTAGACCATGTACAACTCCTACACCAGGCAACTTGAATCAGCAGAAATGCGAATGCTTAAATGGTCGGCAGGAGTGTCACTAAAAGATAAAATTAAAAGTTCACGCATTCGTGGTAGCCTGGGTGTCACGGACATAAACAATAAGCTAGAGGAACGACAGTTGAGATGGTATGGTCACATAAAACGGAGACCACCAGACCACACAGTGAAGCAGGCAATGTCTATTGAGCTTCATCGACAGTCATCTAGAGGAAGCCCAAAGAACTCCTGGATGACTCAATGCTCTAAAATCCTAAGAAGAAATGGCCTGGAAGAGAGCGATACCCAGAACCGAAGAAGCTACAACCTGAGAACGAGGAGGGCCGACCCCAACAGCCTACCTAGGCAATGAGTTGGGACAGTGCAAGGAAGAAGAAGAAGATTTTATATTAAAACTAGCTGACCAGCCGTAACGTTGCTTTGGTTAAAGAAACACAACGCCTTCTACTTGATGGTTACCTAACCTAGATAATCAAGTGTTATGTCAATAAATTAACTCACACCGCCATCTGTCAGAAACTTATGGAACTTACAAATAATTTTCCCATAAAAAACACTTAATTCACAATAATAAATATTGAGGCCAATAATCGAGATAAAAACTATCATGTCTTTTAAGTTGGAGCAAATTACAGATAGTGAGCCAAATTTCATCAAAATCGGAAGTACGTAGTTTATCCTGGACGATCGTGACGTGTACATAAAGATATATATTTTTTAATGTAATGCAATTTAAAAAGCATAAACCTTATGTAAAAAATTGCATCCATTAATATACCCAACATATTGTGCCCCTCGGATGTACAAAAGAGTACTTAAATAGATGGAAAACAAAGCTTTTAATCCTTCATAACATAATGTATTATTATAGTCGTTCGTTGTTCAGCAGGGAAAACGTAATTAGTACTTCAGTGGTGAACCAAACCAGCTTTTTTCTGATCTGATTTATATTGTCTGCACAAACTGCACTAGACATTATCTACTGAAGTGTAAATATAAATACACACAGTAAGGTCACAGTAAGGTTCAAACCTCAGTCCAAAAATGGCACAATACAAATTATCCAAATATTAATATTATTACTAACATATTATAAAAAATAATTTATAGGTTTTATTTGAAAATGTACTGTAATGAAAAACTTTATTCTTTATGAGTTGATTTTTTATCGTAACATTTTTGGCAAATAGGTACCTCTAGTAATAATGGTTACATAGGTATTTTGTAGAGAGTAGTATAATTTTTTTTTTGCACACAGCAACGTATAAACACTACACTGAACAACAATTTAAGGATATTAAAAAAACTGTTTCAATAGGTATTATACAACAAATAGAAATAATAGATAATAGTCACAACCGTGACCTAAAAATTACTGGCCATACATAATATAAACCTTCGTACATAATGGTGCATTCAACAATAAAATTCATGCTCATATAAAAAAAATATATATTCTATTACCACATTATGATTTTGGTGGTGAGATTTTTTTTTTGTGTTATATCGTATTGTGTTACTTACAGGCCATAATTTATTATGTAATTTTCTAATGATTACCTGCATACTGTTCGTCTCTAAAATTACACGGTTTAACTGATTTGATTTGCATAAAATTATTGAATATCATGTTATTATTATGTGCTGGCATCAGCTAATATTTATAAACGAAGATTATTAATTGGCATTTTTGTTTGTGTTTGTTCCATGATTGTTATTTAACAACCTTTAATGACCTCTAAATAAAGGTCATCGTCAGGTCTTGTATTTAGTTTGTGATAAAGTGATTGAATGTCTAATTAGAAAATTGACTAATAGGAATTATAATTATATTATCCACTCGAGCGCCTTTTGCCACATTATGGCACTATTTCCAAAGCCTTGGATTGCTTTGTTGTCAAAATGTGGCAATTTTTTTGTTATTAAAACGACTGTAGATGTAATATATTGTACATTCAAAATATTACAAAATAAATATTTTCTAGATTCTTTAAAATGTTTTAAAGTTAAAAATTTTAAAATATTTTTTTTTATAAATCCTACAAATGTGTGATAATAGACAAAAGATAGAGGAATTCATTGGCTACTTAGAACTATAATCAGTTTGTATGTCTCCATATTCAAATTCGGAGGTATGATTTATTTAATGTGGGTGGAAAAATTTCCTTTATCAATCCGAAAAAAAATATTTTAATTACTCTGTCGCTCCAATGGTTGTAGGTAAAATATATTAAATATATGTCTGACTTTAACTTTAAAGCTAGAAATCGGTAATATGAAACTCGGGCGGAGTTTTGTTCATGCAAATGTATTAACCTAATTCCCTTTCTGGATTATTTATTAATTTATTTTTATGACACTAGTGCTAATTTTTTTTAACATAATACAGAAATCAACCGGTTCCATGTCTAATCGGACTATGAGATCTCAGCGTCTGAATTCCCATAGTTAAATTATTCAGACACGATACTTCCTCACATGATAATTCATCACATCATAACTCACATTAACCTAACCTAACCTAGCCTTACCTAACTTAACCTAACCTAACCTTACCTAACCTAACCTAAGGTTAAAAACCCCAATCATCAGTTTTCGACGCTTCGAGACATGATAAATTATCATGCGAGGAATTAACATCAGATGAAAAGTTTGTTTGTCGTACCACTCGATTTGGCTTGCTCGAGCCCTTATATAGGGCCGAGCCTGGCCGGTACGAGAACGGCAGGCGAAATCGTGCACACGCTGGAAGATTCCCGAAATTTCGGCGCAGCGCTACGTATTGTGTGTCGTAGAACCGAGCTCTTTCCAGAAGGTGGTCAGTAGGCGTGCAGTACTAAACATTGCGAGAGGCTACCTAAGTAGGTGGCAATGAATCGCTACAAGTTGTTTGTTCGGTATGATGACAATATTAAAAAATTACAAGTGAAACGTGTCTTTCATTACATGTGAGGGGTATAAAAGCAAAAATGCCACTCTCCAAATGTACTTTTTTCGGTAAATCACAAAAAACCGATTCAAAGAACACTACGCAGTTTTCATGTGATTTTTTAGTAATAACTTATCAACTATAATCCAAAGTGAATTATTTTAATAAAAATGTTATGCTAATGTGTTAATTAGCCACGAGAGTGGTGATTTTGCTTGATAATTGCTGTGGAGAGAAATGATTTTTCCATGATTTGCGGTTGATTTTTCTAAGGATCTTAAAAACCGTCTTGTAGCTACGGACATTGCGCATAGATTGGCATTTGTAACTCAATTTCGTCGTGGTTTTTAAGAGTGCCGTTTTTGCTTTTACACTCTTACACGTGTAAACAAGATGGATAGAGAGTAGGGGGTACAAAAATTGTAATAAGAGTCAAGGGGTACGCAGGCTCAAAAATGTTGACAACCGCTGCTTTATTTGATAAGTTACTTCTTATAGGAGAGAATCGTCCTTAAATTAAATTTGCCTAGTATGCCAACAACAGACGGTTTAATTCTCAATTCGAAATTCATTGAAAACCGCCCACTTTGTTTACTGCCGTAAAAAACAGTGCTAAATTGCAGTGTTTTGTTTTATTTTGTGAAATTCCGGCACAAATATTAAAATGCTTTTCGACCACTTTCTAAAGAAATTAATTTTAATCACATTATACAATAAAACATTATCCAAAAAGGGTTCATTAGTAGGAGATTTTGCACTTGAAAGCATTTTTTACAGGCCTGATATTTTATTTTTTTCCAGGCTTACAAAAAGACTTATCAAAGAAATACTCGACTATTTCCAAGATCAACATGTATCCTACTCGCAGTATTTAATTGAAGCATCTAAAATATTTCTGAGGTATTAAATTATCAAATCAAGAACACATGATTTTGCATAATTTCGCATGGCTTTTCGCAAACTAATTTCACTTTATGAAAGCAATTTGATTAGTAAGAAATTTTATTTTCCAGATAAACAAAAATTTCTCCCTCTCAGAATAAGGGTGATTTTTAAACCACAAATGCTATGCATAAACCACCAATATTTTTCAATCTCTTCTTGTTCAATGTTTAGATATGTTTGACTTTCTCCTTCATGCTGATTTTGCTGAAAATCAAAAACTTTATTCATTTCGATAACTCAAGCTTTGTTGAAATGCTTTTACTTAGATCAAGACTTTCACTTGATTCTAAAATGTTATTTCATTTTGAAACTTTACTTTCTTCACGAATAAATACGAGGATTTCTGACACAAGAGTTTTATCTATAATTGCAAATATTATGGAATATTTTTCTCACATGAATAAATTTAAGTGTTTTTTTATAACGTTCCAAACTTCAAATGTGTTTGAAGATTATTTTTAGTTCTGTTAATTTAGTGTCCTTGAATGATAAGCAGCTTCAGTTGTTTTTTATTGATGTCGGTAGACTTAGAGCTTATGCCAAGTTCTGACAGATGTCAGGCAGGTGAGACCCAGAAGTTTAATATACAAGCTTCTGCCCGCGACTTCGCCTGCGTAGGATTAGTACTTCAAGTAATCTATTTTCTTTTCCTACGTCCCATCTACGTTCATACCAAAATTCTTAACCTATTTATTTAAAATATATATAATTCTTGATTCGATTCAAAGTATTTCGGCGAGTACTAAATTCACCAATTAAATATTTTCCAAAATAGAATTTTGATTTAACAATCATTGTTTTGCAAAATGTCATTCTCAAATTTTGACGTTTTCTATTAAACAATAATTATTATTTTCAATATATTGAAAATAAATAGTTAGCTTTATAAATTATAGCCTATATGTTATTCTGATGTATGAGCTATATTATTGTAAAGTTTCATTAAAATCCATTCATTAAATTTCGATTTAAAGAGTAACAAACATATATACATCCATACAAACTTTCGCGTTTATAATATTATTAAGATTAAGATAAGATTATAAACACGTATTATTAATAATAAAACAGTTTGCAAGAAAGACTTATTATTCTTTTATAACGTTCCGAACTTCAAATGTGTTTGAAGATTATTTTTTCTTGCATTAATTTAGTGTCCTTGAATGATAAGCAGTTTCAGTTGTTTTTTATTGACGTCGGTAGGCTTAGAGCTTATGTCAAGTTCTGACAGATGTCCGGTAGTTAGATGAGATTCACCCGGCGAGCACACCCGGGTCAACGACAGCTCGAGCTCTCAGATTCAATTCAGTTATATATTATAAACACGTATTATTAGTATTAAAACAGTTTGCAACAAAGACGTATTATTCTTGGAGAGCCCCAACACAATTACTGATGTCTGTAAATAAGGCGAACACCACAGTTAATAAATACGAGATTTGATAACAAAAATAGTTTTTTATTATGTTTTCACTGACACAATTAAAAAAATGATATTAATTAAAACGACTTGAATATTGGAAAATATGAAGCAAGATAAAATTGTCGTTTAAATTTCTAAAATAAAAATCATTTTTACGCTATTTTCCCCTATTCCATCCATGTTCTTTATTGTGACTTCCATAATCTTCCCTATTGCATGTTTCACGTCATTTTTGCTTCGTTAAGAGGCTAGACTTTGAACCACACGCGGAACACCCGTGTCTGTCATTCTGTCCCGCTCACAATAAGCTCACGCACACTTACAATACATGCGAATGCGAAAAGTGCGAATGAGACAACGCTCATATTTACCTATAGAAATCGCACGAAAAAGAGTTTCGGGAGAAAACATTTTTCTACACCCAAACTTTCGCGAAATTGTAATATAAAAACAAAAAAATGTTCTCGAAAGAGAAAGCTATGTCGGTATGTTTTGATAATTTTGTAATTTTTTGTGAGAATTAAGTTAGCAGCACCTTTTCCTTAAGTAATATTTCCCGATAAATTATACATGTTTGACATTGAATGTTTCCGTTAATACGAAACGCATCGAAATTTCAAAAAGCTACCGACATAGCTTTTAACTTCTAGAAGGCAGTATAAAAAAATATATTCATTTTGTGCAATTTTTGATGTAGAAAAGTGTGTTTTCCCGGACGTCCTTTTTGTATGGGCCGAAAAGTGAAGTCTATCGTCTTAAGTGCACACAAAACAGTCATAATAACTTTATTACTTCGTAGAAAATATTTTATGTTCATTGAAACTTTCTATGTGCGTTGTGAAAGGATGAACTCATAGGTGAAAATACACAAATACTTGTATAATAAATTATACTTAACATTTTTGTAAGGACTCAGTACCATTTAGTAATCTTAGTATCAAAATATTTAATTGTATCAAATTGTATACAAAAATAATATCAAAGACGTTAATATTTTCTGATAACTGAATTTGAACAAAAATAATATCGCAGGCATAAAAATTTTCCTAAAAACTTAAAATAATCTTATACCAGCATTTGAGTTATGTTCATTTTAATAGGATTAAAATTTACCACATTACACCCTTATCAGGACTGCGTACACAATGGGCAGTAAAAAAACGTTTTGTAAAAACGTAATTAAATAATTATGAAACGTTGCTTTTATCAGAAACTCAAATCAAAATGCGGTTTTTATGGTAGGATTGAGAAACATTTTAATTTTCAATTCGGTGGTTTAATGCCAACATTTTTATAAATGCCAATCAGGAATTATTAGATTTTTGGTCAAATAAAATTATTCACGCAAAACACAATTATTTCTACCAAACGTATGTTGACAAACTTTCGTCAAACAAATGGTTGAGTATTGGAGAGTTGAGCGCAGAAATAGAAGGATTTCTGCTTGCTATTTAAGATAGAATCATTATTACTAAAAATTATAGGAAGCATATAATCAAAGATACAAATCAAATTGATGATTTATATAAAAACAAAAAAGTTTATTTCAGTTATTGTCCTATGATGTCTCATATTAGTTGGTGCCAAATCGACTAGAATCAAATTAGTGATGTCGCTAAGTTATATTCGCTGTTTAAAATAGTCTAAGCACTCTATTTATTTAATTTCCTTGCTTAAAAGAAGAACTAATCAGCAGTAACAACGAGTATCAACAACAATTGCCGCCATTTGCAAAGTGTCGTTGCTCGGTAGCATTGATTTGATCACGTGACACTTCCTAAACCGTAGCGCGCCAAGTGCTTTAGTGGAAAGTGTTTTAAAGTAAAAATAAATTTAAACCCCGGTTGGAGTACAATCAGCCATACACGCAGTTTGATGATGTCTTCAGAAGGCGAAACAGCTGTCACGCGTAATAATAATTACGTAGCAGAACTTATTTATAAATAAACTGTTTTTATGAATTAGATAATAATATTATTAAATTATTTATTATAAATTTTATTAAAAATTAAAATGAGGTTCTACAAATTAAAAACTTTAAATTGTTTTATGGACAAAACTATTTATTCACATTTATATTGCGTATGTACGGGCGCAAACTATTAATTCATCTTAATATTTAAAATCATGAATGTAGGAATGCTATCCTTGTTCTACCGGTATTTCAATGGAAGATGCTCCGAGAAACTAGCCTCATTCATCCCCTCGGCACCGGTGTATAGTCGGGAAACACGCCATTGCATATGTACGGGCACAAACTATTAATTCATCTTAATATTTAAAATCATGAATGTAGGAATGCTATCCTTCTTCTACCGGTATTTCAATGGAAGATGCTCCGAGGAACTAGCCTCATTGATCCCCTAGGCACCGGTGCATAGTCGGGAAACACGCCAAACGCGCACCCAACATATATACACGGTTGACATTTGTCACATGAGAACTGGTCGTTTTTACGACTCGTTCTTAAGTTCAACAGCTCAGCTGTGGAATGATTTGCCGGCCTCTGTGTTTCCTACTTCCTACGTTTTGTTAAACTATGTATAAAAGGTCGGGTATCCAGCAATATGTTTTCGAAACATCGGATCAGGGCCATAACATTTTTTTTTGGTTTTACATCGGCCACGGAAAACAAAAACATTTTGGTCCTGCCCCAATGTTCGTGTTTGTGGTAATATTATCGCTGGAGACCCGGCTATCGTAAATAAGAAGTAAGATTGTTCCTTTTATTAAATCCGTGGACAGTAAACCTGATAGGATAAATAACCCCACCGTCATAATAACAAACATGGCTCAGTTTGTTATTTCGGAATGAACTCGGCTTAGATTCCGCTCACAATGGAGAATAAAACCTGCGGTATTTTCCCGAATAAAGACCAATTTTGAACGTGGTCGCTTATCGGTTGGGGAAATCACAACAACGACATACTGTTTTGTTCGCCATACCAACAAAAGCAGAGTATTTTTGGATTTATCTAACCCTTTCAATCATGTTTTTTCGTGGGTACACACTGAAGCAAAAGTGATTTACTTGAATGTTTTATTTATTTATTTTATCCAACTATATGGTAATATAAACACTTTGTTAATGATTGACTAGAGGTAAAAACCTGCTTCCGCGGGAAAACTATGTTTCAAAAACTTCAACAGTTCCATTTGAACATTATAGATGGCATCACCTCCGTGTGTATCTATTACGTGAAGCGAATGTGTAAGACAGACATAATGCGTAAAGTTATAAAATTGGAAAGTAGTTCATAATCTAACCTAACGTAACCAATTTAACCAATTTTTTTCATCGCTTTAATGACTTTTCTAAGGAGGTGATAAAGTGGCAGTTGTTGAGTTACCTGGTCAACTTATTTACTGACGATGTGATTATTGTAACATAGTTTAATAATAAGTCTTTCCTATGTGATTGTCTGTTGAGGAAAAGAAAAAGACCTCTCCCGGTCTGGCCTGCCACGCAGCTGGTGGGCCAATGCATCCGCCACCAAGACCCAAACAAATCTCACCCCAAAACCCGGCCACCCCTGGTAAGTCATCATACGTAGCGAACCACTTGGGATGCCCTATGGCAGAGGGGTTGGTTATCCAATAAATGGTTTCCTTGGCGGCGGTACCGACACCCTCCTGGTTAATTTTTTATTACAATCTTCTGCCCGCGACTTCGTCTGCGTAGGATTAGTACTTCGAGTAATCTATTTTCTTTTCCTAGGTCCCATCTACGTTTATACCAAAATTCTTAACCTATTTATTTAAAATATGTATAATTCTCGATTCGATTCATAGTATTAGGCGAGTACTTCAAATAAATTCACTAATTTAAATATTTTCCAAAATACAATTATGATTTAACAATCATTGTTTTGCAAAATGTCATTCTCAAATTTTGACGTTTTCTCTTAAACTATAATTATTATTTTCAATATATTGAAAATAAATAGCTAGCTTTATCAATTATAGCCCATATGTTATTCTGATGTATAAGCTATATTATTGTAAAGTTTCATTAAAATCCATTCATTAAATTTCTTAATCATAATATTATAAACAGGTGAAAATTTGTTAACTGTTTGGTTAACACAATATTTGGCGATGTCATGTATTTATATACATGATATTATATCTATGAATGTCTGATGGATATTGTAATCTGACTTAATTATTATTTTTAATAATATTCGAGGATGGTGAGAAACCCCTTTATATTTTGGTAAGAGTATAATGTTATTCCAGCTGGGTTACAATGACATGTAATATTATGTTATTTTTGTAACATGTTCATAATAAATAATTTTTGTTTTATATAAATTTGGCAATTTAATTTGGGTTTAAAAAAGAAATCCTCCACACAGAGGGCCCTGAGGAAATGTCATCTTTGGGGATGCTGTGTGGAGGGTATTTTTAGAGAAAGGAAGGATAGGAAGTTCTGGGAAGGAAAAATGTATAAAGGGTGGGTAGGAATCTGGGGGTCAAAGGAGTGACGGAGGTATGAATCCATTCCTCCCACTGCACTGTTTTACACTTATACCGCGAAACTGTGGGGCGTTTTATTTATAAGAAATCTAGTAAATTCGACTTTTTTATTTATGTTAGTAAAAAATAATTCAATCAACACACATAACCTTGGTTGGAAAAGTTGGAAAAGTTAGTAAGAAAATATTCACAATTCATTTTACAGCAAATAATATTTTAATGGGCTATTTATATTGCTCTTGTTTTGAAATCAATTTCCAATAAAATCATCTAAAAACTAAAAAATGTTTTCGAAAGGTGACGAAATACGCTTTCAAATTTTATTATTAGAAATAACCATGTAAATTTTTAAATATTAATTTTTTGAATACAATTTTTTTTTTAAATGTTCACCTTACGTTTTTTCTAACTAAAATTACTGGTAACGAAAAAAAGATAAAAACGCCCAGATATTTCATTAGAAAAATAAATTATAAATGTTATTATCACCTCACTTTTTGTCATTTCATGTAAAAATAATTCTTAAAAAATTCACAATTCACAAGTTTAATTTTTTTTTTTAAATTGCGGTCAGCAACTTTCGTTTCATGTAGGTGTACATTTTACTTATTTTGTGGTTAACTTTTAGATTTGAATATATAGCGTGTTGTATTCTCTTTCCAATACTATGATAATAAGGTAGACCTATGTGAGCTGGACAAATATGGTCTCCTGGTACTTTCCAACCTTCATCCTTCCTGTCCTTCAACGAAACTTGCAATAGTTCCTAACATAGCGGTCGGTGAAAAATGACATTTCGTGTTTTTAAATATAAAAAATAACCATTAAATGCCCTTTTTTTTAAATTCCGGTAAATTAATTATTTATTTATTTATTTTTTTTTATTTATTTATTGAATCTATATCATAAGGTTTACATTTTTTTTTGGCCTTGCCTGTCTCACTAGGAACTCCTGTGTCGAGACAGACTAGTTTACAAATATTTTCTAATTATAATATGAAGTACATTTTTCAATAAAGCAAAAATATTTGACAAAATTTTCAGGTTGGTAGGTAGTGGTAACAATAATGAGATATACGATTATATTTGGGTGAGGTAATTATAATTGATTAGTATAATTGATTAGTACTAGTTAATATCTACCTACTACAACTTTTTACATTAATTTTTTTCGTCAATATTAAGCGTGATCCGGTTTTGTAATTATTTTACCTTATATTTCACACAATCAAGGACCGGGTGACGTCACGAACTCTCCCGCACGGTATTATACTCTTGCCGGCGTTTTCATAAAATTCAAACTTGTAGAATTAATTTAATTATGAAAACGTACTTTAAAAAAAAATTACTGGTATTTAAGTTTGAATGTGTCATCTACATGAACATATTTTTTATCAGTCAAAATATTTTTCACTCAACTTCCCTATTGTGGAGATCATAGTTAGTTCTACCGACTCTTGACAATTGGAACTACATGCCATTATTCATACACGCGTAGTTTTAATTGAAATGTGTTTTTCCATTTTCTCCAAGCCTATAAATTTACGTTCCTGTCAATTTATGACGGTTCATCAAATAACAAAGGTTGAAAATTTAATTTGAAAAAAAAACTTTTCAATCATTTCTAAAGATTCAATCGCTGCAGAGTAATTCAGTTTTCCAATTTAAATACTCCATTGTTCACATCAAGTGAAAAGTGGTGATGGATATTTTATGAGACGCCACTGAACGAATAACCTCTAGATTGTATAATGTGATCTACTCTGATCAGAGGCCATAGCACACTTGCTCGATAACGATCGATAGGATAACTATCGGTAACTTCTCATCGTTCCCTAGCATGACTACAGATCGCCAACGAATAAGTGATAGTTCACAATGACTAAGTGTCATTAACATATTCGACATCAACTGCTGTTTGTACGTTAGCGATGTGCAGTTGTCCTACGGAACAATGAGAAGTTGCCGATAGTTATCCTATCGAGCGAGTGTGCTAGGGCCTCTGGAAGTTAGGCAACTGCAGGGAGAAAAATGTTATTCTAAAATACGATAATTTTATTCGTAAAACGGTTAAAAACGGGACTGAGGTTCTTACGAACAAAGATATATATGTGTAAGAATAATTTGTTGGTATACGTACGAAATTTGTTCTAATAATTAATAATAATAATTTATTCTTACATTTCCCCGCCAGTAAACATTGAAACCCTGTTAATTTTTTCATCAGAACTTCAGTCCCGTTTTACGAATATATTTTTTTTATTTTTATAGAGAAACCTCACAAGAGTCCCAACTGCTCCCCTCTGGAGCCAGTGAGAATATGGCATCCCCAATTGGAGTATGTTGTGAGGCTGAAGGTAAGTGGGGAAGGGAAGGAGATGGGGAAGAGGAAGGTGGGAAAGTCCTGGCTATTCAGATCTAGTCACTAAACACGGCTAAAGCCATTATTAAGCGACGTTTCAATTCTGAACGGTGGTCTTACACCAGGGCGATACTGAGAGTATCTTCCACTCTGGAACGTGCCGCAAATATAACATATATTATTTTTATTAATTAATTGTGAAATAACACATTGATCGTATTTTAGAATAACATTTTTCTCCGTGTGATATTGTCAATTTAAATGAGACTTCTCCACTCCTAGGTCTCTACAATCTAAAAGACAAATTTCCCTAAAACGGTTATACACCAATATGTCATGGAAAAGATTACAAATTAAAAAGTACAGTTTTATTATTTTGTGACATGTTTTAAAAGATAGTTGCTGAAGTGTCTGTAAGTCACATTGAAAATGTCGAAGGTCAATGCAGAATCGTTAATAGTTGAGCATAATAAAGTGGAATCTCCCGCGAGAATACTCGCCTTTTTTTCCTAACAAGTAGTGTTAGGGGCATATAAGTAAACCTCTTTCAACATAGGCGGGTTGAGTGTAGTATCAGAGTTTAGTTTTCAAAATGGTTTATCTAAAAATATTTTTCGGCGGGCTTCTAAGATATTGAAATCGAGCATTACTGTTAAGAACAAGGAATGAATAGTATGTATACAGATATTACCTTACATATATGTATATCATTCTATTAGTAAATGATCTCGCGTTACGCAGAACAAATCCAAGCATTTTATTGGCGCGGAAGACAATGTCAGATATGTGGGATTTGAATGAGATTTTGTACAAGTATTTATTATTTGACTTTATTGGAATACTTTTTGAAGGTCACACCTGTCAATGTTGTTCACAGATAATAAAAAATAAGGTAACGGTCGCAACTGGGAAACGAAGCCAGGATCCAGAAAAATAATTGTGAATGATATTGTTAATTCTGATACTAAAATATGAGATCGACCGAAAACCATGTAAAAAAATCAGGTCACAATGGCACAGTGGTTAGAGGCTTTGTAAGACAAAGATCCTGAGTGCGATTCGTAGTTGCGACTAGTACCTTTTTTGGTAAATGGTTCACTTATTTGGTAATGTATCATCTTTTTTTTTCTATATAATATTACACGTTCACATAAAGTTATTAATATTTATAAATAATAGCTAATAACATAATTTATGAACTTTTTGTTGTGTTGTGTGTAAGGTAGGTTAGTGAATGTGAAACTGTGGTTGGGTAATGTTGTATGTTTCGTGAACACCTTACTAGGAGAACCTGTGCTGAGGTGTTTACGTGGTTATGTTTAAGTGTGACAAGTATTTATGTGTTGTAGTAGAAAGTTTCTTCTTTATTTATTTTTTAAATTAGTGATTATTTTAAACTGTTTATTTATAAAAAAAATTATAAAAAAATATGTATACATATATATATATATATATATTTTTTTTTTTTTTTTTAAGTGTGTGTATAGTTGGTATACAGTTGGTATCCTGCACGTGTGTGTATACAGTTGGTATCCTGCATAGGATTTCAGTTTACAGTCTTTACCATGCCTGTAAACTGGGCTGCGTGTGTTGTGGTTATTTATCAATGAAAACGCTTGAGTATAAAAGACAAATATATTTACAGGAAAACGTTATTTTACAATTAATTAAAAATGTAGCGACCAGGGGGAAAATGAGCAATTGATCTTGTCTAACGTTGGAACCGGAATGATATTGCTTGTCATCGTTTGTGATGCGCAACGGTTGTCAGTAATACCATTAGAGAAAATTATAATTAATATTATGGTTTTTCGGCTACATTTATTTTATTTTATGTGTATTGTTCTTTTTCATGTTGTGTTTAGATTTATCAGTATTATCTTCTTTTAGTGCGTGATTTTATAATATAATATAAGCATAAACTGATCGATTTTTGGTGAAAAAATGTAATTATTAGTCGAAAATGGATAACAAATAAAGACAGTTTATCAGCACTTTTGTGCGAGTGAAATGTTTTCTTGAACTAAAAAAGGAGATAACCTCAAACGGGAGGTCCAAAAGCTGAAATTCCACAACAAAACTGTTTTTTTCTTGTGTTAAAATGAATGATATAAATTTATGATCAACATAACCCAGTTACAAAAAAAAACTTTAAAAAGATGGATTCGTATTAAAAATTTGTGATAATAAACGAATATTTCCTGTTTCCGATAGATAAACATGTCATATTCTTACAATATATCCTCGCCGCTTACCGCCACGGAGAAAAATCTTTTTCGAAAATACGATCATTTTATTCGTAAAAATGGTTAAAAACGGGACTAAAACTTACGAACAAATTAACAGGGTTTCAAGGTTTATTGGCGGGAACATGTAAGAATAATTTGTTGGTATAGGTACGTAATTTCGATAGTATACCAACAAATTATTCTTACACTTTCCCGCCAATAAACATTGAAACGCTGTTAATTTGTTCGTAAGAACTTAAGTCCCGTTTTTAACCATTTTTACTGTAAAAATTATCGTTTTTTAAAATAACTTTTTCCTCCGTGCGCATACTTGAAAGGATAGGCTAACTATGAATTTCTGAAGATAGGAGAAATGACAATGCCGAAACGTTGGTTTGTATACGCTACAGTAAATGTATTGTAGGGGTAATCTACAGTTGGAAGGCGGGTATGGGTACCGTCGCCTCGGGTTCCATTTGTTTGATAATCAGCATAATCAACATCTTGCCTGGGATTATGGGATTAGTCGTGGTGGCGGATGCGTTCGGATCAGAAGTAGGAAGACCCTCTGACGGCCAGCGTTGTCGATAGGCAAGGCTCTCGAGTCCCAATCCGAAGGTCGCGGGTTCAGACCCGGCGTGCGCAAATAAATTTTATTTGATTCATTTGTATTGTTTCACAATTAATCGATTAAACATAATATGTGGTATATTTGCGGCACGTTCCAGAGTGGAAGATACTCTCGTGATCGTCCTGGTATAAGAACACCATTCAGAATTGGAACTGTGCTTAAAATAACATTAGCCGTGTTTGGTGACCAGATCTGAATAGCCAGTTACTTCTCCATCTTCCTCTTCCCCATCTCCTTCCCCTCCCCACTACCTTCAACCTCACAACATACCCCAATTGGGCATGCCATAGACTCACTGGCTCCAGACGGGAGCAGTGGGGACTCTTGTGCGGTAATCATATTTAAAAAACCCATCTCGACCTATCCACCTTGCACTGGAATGGATGGATTCGAATTTCAAACACCACACGTAGCTTCAAAGCTCGTAGTTAATATAACATTTCATAAAAGAAAGTAGTTAAAAAAAATATTTATTTAAAAATACAATTTATTCGCATCGTTCAAAAGCATCAAACCAGAAATTGTAACTTTTCCCCTTTTCACATAATATTATGTGTATATTTATGTCTCTGTATAAAATATTTGAATTTTCAATCTAGAAAACGTTTAAAGTGAAACGAAGTGGAAATGAAATCCCTTGGCACCAACTTGCTACGATTTTGCATTTAAACTACGTTCGCTTGCAATACATTTAATACAGGTGGAAACCCCTAGCAGACGAAACATCGCTTTTATTCCAAATTAAATGCTCTGAAGCTATATATATTGGAAGATGAATGCTGAGCTGATGGTAGCCACGATTCAGTGGTTAGTACAATAATTGTGATATCACTCAATTTACAATAGAAAGACATCTTAAGATGTGTTGGATATCTTAAAAATATGTTATAGGTTCGACTGATTACTAGTTGACTTATTTAGTTATCGTACATATTTACAATCTATTGAAGGCCATACTAGGCAAGGCCCCAAGTATTTCTGCCCGGAGTTATATAGGAGCCCGCCCAATCTCACTGATGCCTTTGGCCATCATTGTAACCGTTCGCACCTATGACACGAACGGCGATAGATGGTACTCTTCTGCTACACTACTCAACTGCTGGGATATAGCAGAACCTCGTATTACAAATTAAGCTATGGACATATGTATATTGAAAGATGCTTAAACTAAATGAATTATCAATCATCATCACCACTTTTGGCTCTACAACCGTTGGTGGGTCTTGGCCACCTCAAGAGTCTTCCTCCACTCATATCGGTTTTCTGCCAGCTCCCTCCAGTTTAGTAGCTCCAAGGTGTCATAATATGAATAATCAATACAATACAAAAATTAATTCAAATCCCGGTGAAATATCTATCACCAACAAAAATCGAAACGTTGCTTGAAATAAATTTTGTCATGTTTAGTGACCAGATCTGAATGGCCAGGAACTCCCAGCTCTAACCTTCTACATGTTCTTCCCCTTGTCTTTGTCTTTCAGACTCGCAATCTTTCAGACTGTTAATGTATTTATTTATATAATTATACTCCTAAACTGGCTTTTACATACATGTGATAAAAATAATAATTTTTAGGAAAAGTCATCACGAAATAAAATGTGCCATTTAAATTATATTTTCTAGGCTCAATGCTTCTAAGAACTATCTGATATTAGACTATTACACCAAAACAAAACGCATAAAAACACATTAACATGATTAACCTTTGTAACACGGTATCACTATTACATACATAAACACACACTTCACAATCTATCACTTCACATCTGTCCTGATGATCGACAGTGTAACGCAGCATAATAACACAAAAATTAATAACGATAATGCTTTTGACTGTGAATATCTCAAATCCTATCAGTTTAGATATAGAAAAGTAGGTGTAGAAAAGATTTTACCTGTAGGTGCGGGAGTAAATTAAATCCACATTAATCGCTCGAAAAAACTGAAACTCACGGCATTACTGTATTTCGGAACCTACTGCAATTTTTCAAACTAACTGAAGTGTTTTCGGCCCGATTTTGGTTAAATCTCGAACAACGTCGAGCCTTCACTGACTAAAATATGGCCAATTTGACGAGATATTTTAAAACATTTATTGGAATTATTTCAAAAGTTTCCTCGCGTTTTATACTTCGATGTACCACAAAAATATTTTAATAAGTATTTTTGCTTTTCAATGAGAGATCACTTGTTACGTGTTAAAAAATGCACGTTCGAATTTAAATATAATGTATCTGTGATTATCAACTAAGCTACAAAAACTTAGAAATATATTATTTAATATTCTCTAATGGGTTTTATGTAGGTACGCCAATTTCAACGTAAATAATACGCAAAATTCATGCGTTTATAAATTTAACGATTAAAAAAAAATATTTTAGTGCGTCTAACCTTTACGCGTGGTTGATGTAAAATTTCTTTGACTAAAAACTAAAAACTTACTATTTTTAGGCGGCGAAACCGTTTGAGTTTGCTTTGACGTTTTGTTATTCGTTGCTAGTTATTCGCCGGACTGATTTTTGCCATACCTACGACATTAATATGATGAAATATAAATCGAATTTTATTTCCGTTTTTGTTACTTCTGTACAAAAAAGATTTTAGTTACCCGTCGTAATGTCCCTAAAGAATTCTTACTTCAAAAATTTATGAATCTAAAAATATGAAATAAACCGTTAAATATAAGGCGCATTCAATTTCCATATTAAAATTCGGAGGGGTAATTTTTTTAATGAGGGTGGGAAATTTCTAAACCGTACATACAGAAATTTAGTAAACTGGACGTGGATTTCAATTATTATTATGAACGTTCGAGTATTAGTTCGATTTTGGCGTAAGTAAAAAATACGCTTGTCCCATGAAAACAACGTTGTGTCTGGGCAAGTGTAGACAGGTTCGCTGAACCTGTGCCTAATGTACTGACCATCTCTGGTTTGGTAAATATTTTTCCACATCGATGTGGATTTCGTGTAACTAAATCACGTACCAGTTTTCACCCACGTGATGTTGTTATCGTGGGCCGAATATCTTCTATAACGCTTCAGTTAACATTTACTATAAGTCAACAAACAACAGTCAACAAACATTTGTCAACAAACATTTGTCAACAAACATGAGTTAACAAACATGAGTCAACAAACATGAGTCAACAAACATGAGTCAACAAACATGAGTCAACAAACATTAGTCAACAAAAAACAGTCGATATACAACAGTCAACAATACAAAACAACATTCAACAAACATTGGTCAACAAATAACATGAGTCAACAAACAATATTCGATATACAACAGTCAACAATCCACAATACAAAACAACAGTCAACAAACATTGGTCAGCAAACAACAGTCAACAAACAACAGCCAACAAACAACAGTCAACAAACAACAGTAACATTAGACCACTGACTGAATACGTCAAAGTAAATAATTAACTAAATTAAAACATTGTTATATTTTTGAGCCATCCAACAATAATTTACTCTCTTTAATATGTGTGAGGGAAAAGATGATCAGATTTTACTTTTTGTAGGAATAATAAGCTCTATACCAAGTTGTTATTTTTACATGTGACAGTGGTTTCGCCTTTTTTAAATCTAAACATTAATAAATTAGTACTTACAAAACTTTGATTGATGGACTTGAACGAACATTAGATTGCATGTTTTGTTATCTTAGCAACAATCGGCCACCATAACACGGGCATGTGCCTAGTATGGCGGCCATAAATTCCACAATTGTTATATATTTACTATTCAAAGAATAAAGAAACATTAAAAAAAAAAAAAAAATCTTAGCACAATTACTGTTTACAGTTGAAACTCGTTTCCATTTGCGGCAAACCCGTTTATTCTTGGAATCGACACTGACTGAAGATTTTTTTATTAATTTGCATGTAGACGAATTATAATATTGTTGCCACTGCATAATACATGTTTGCTATCATTAATAATAATAATAATAGAATAATTTGTAGAGCGCCGTTTTGTGAGAAATCAACTCAAGGACGCTATTGTAACTACCTATAATTTCGAAATATCAGAGCGCGGATTGTGAATCAATTACTTTTCATTTTCGAATAACATTGTGTTTGAAGAGGATTGCTAAACTTCAGAAAACAATTTTATTTCATTAAAATGTTATCAATATTATTGGATCACTTTCAATTCAGAGGGATTATAATAATCATTTTTCGAAAACAATACCAATTCAATTTAATCCCATAATACGAATTTTTATCGATATTCAAAATTTACCTCTTACGATTTTTCGTTTTTGACATCGATAATAATAAAAATAGATTATCGCTTTCGTACCTAATTCCAAACCAAAAATAACACCACCTAATAGTAATTTCATAATAAAACTCTTCACTACTTGACGTTTTTGTTTTGCTAGAAGGAATTATGAGATTTTTTTACCAATTGTTACTTTAATCAATACGCTAACCGCCTCGAAGCTCTATCTATGATTTTAAATCTTTTTTTTATATTCATATAATGGAATAAATCCGAGATGATCTAAGCATTGAACCACTGCTACTCTTCATAGAAAAATTGCAACTGAGGTGGCTTGGGCATGTACTAATAATGTCTGATGACCGAATTCCGAGGAAAATACTGAGTGCCATTCCATAGGGTAGGCATCCGGTGGGCCGCCCCGGACACAGTTGGGCGAGGCAACTCCAAAAACTATGCGACGAGAGGATGGTTCTGCCATGGACGGAGGCAGAACAATCGGCGCAAGAGAGGGGCGTATGGAGGAGCCTTGTCGATGTAGTGGGTCCCCGATCCGAATAGGCTAAGGGGAAGAAGAAGAAGTCCGCGAGGGCCTCTACTAAAAATAATACTAACTGTCTCAAAATCGTGTTTGAAAAATGATCTTCAAAACGTTCATGGGACGAACATGCTGGAAGAAAAAAAATTCTGTGCCAAGGCTAAAATCAATGCTTTTAACTGGTCCTTTTTACGACTCGTTCTTGAGTTCAACAGCTCGGCTTTTGAACAACGATTTGCCGGCCTCTATGTTTCCTCCTTCCTACAATATCGGTCTTTTCAAGACTCATGTTCACTCCTTCCTCTCCTCAACCCTCCCGCAGCATCTTCAAAGATGACTTAGGCCCCGAGGGAAATTATTTTCCTCAGAAATTGTGAATTGTTAATATGGAGTTAATAGAAAAAAATAAAATAAAACGCTTATTATTATCTTTCGACTGCGAAATAATGCGCTTACTTTTTGATAAATGATCTTGAAACCAATATTATTTGTTTTGTTGATAATGTTAAGGTTTACACGCCCTGTCCAGTAATAGATTGTCGATGGTTTTGAACTTATAATTCAAATAATTAAACAGGCAATTCATATATTATTATCATACATTATAAGTAATATAAAAATGAAGCCATATTTTGAGTGCTCTAGTAAATGATTTGATGGTATTGGCATAGGAAGCAAGCAACCCTTTAACAAGAAATGCACGTAAACCTTATTCTAATTTTTTTGTTAACTGTTTTGAATTTTGCCCACATTTGAAAACTATTTCTACTATATTATATTATAAAGGAAACTATTAAATATATATTATAAGAAAATTACATGATATACCAACCTCTTTTACGTTCACTGGACAATAAACGCAAACAATTCAGTGTTTTAATAACAATACAGAAAACGAAACTAGCAGCAATTAACAGTGGCGTTAACTAGTAAAGAAAGTAAAAGGTGGGTTTAATATCAACAAAACGAAAAGCAAGGTAAGAAGAACTTTTATATTGGTGTTCCAATGTCACAGTGAAAGTGTTTACTGTGATAAATGTCAACAATTGTTGGTATTTGGGTGAGATGTTGACATCGTAACTTGACCAAAACGCAGACATAATTTCTTTAATAAATAAAAAAGGTCCTGTGTGCTATTCAATGAAAAGCTATAAAATTATAATGGTGGGTAATATATTCAGTTGTGAACTGCTATTTATGGACAACCCTAATTATGGCTGTGAAACGTTGATTCCATAAATGGAGGCGATCAACAAACTTGGATAATAACAACAACATAAAAATCTAGTTTCTTCACAACCAATCCAAAATCTGTGCGCCACTGAAGGAGAACATATTATGAATGAATTAATTACCCGTCTCAGAACAGACATCGCCTAGTGAGGCGGGTAACTTACTTGTTTATAAAATTTTATATTACCTTAATGAACGCCCGGGTTGCCGGCAATGAAATGAATTTAAGTAGAAGAAAACATAAGAAGTGTGTGGATCAAAACAAAGATTGGCCCAGAGCAGCGTGCCAATGGAGAAACCGAAGAATTCCCTAGTTAACATTAAGTCATTCACGTTGCTGGACCTCCATAGTCAATTTGAAGACAAATCTTGATGAAACGAAGACGAAAGAGTGTATTCAACAAAACCAATAAATTGTTCGATAAAAATGACCTAGGAAAATGAATCTAGGAAATGAACCCAGGATCTTAGGATTGCCGGGCTCTGCCCTAATTGTTCTGTTTTAAAATTTCGTTTGATAGTTTTATTGTCTTCAATGGTTAAATATTATAATTTTAGGTTTTACTCCATAAGTTATCGCAAAAAAAAAACTTTATTGCCATTGCCAACTTATTCAGAGAACTATGATTCACACTGCAAAACCACCGGCGCGGAACAAATAATCAAAACAAAAACTTGTTTGAAAACTAATAATAATAATATATGTTCTGTATGTACTCAATTCCATTACGATATTATTAATAATTATTGAAACAATATTATTCACAAGGATTGGAAGTTTTTCCAGTCAACCAATGCTCTTTTTGTAATTTATTTGCATTATAATGATCGCATTACAATGCAAATAAACATTTTGTTGTCCTAAGAAACCAATCAATAACCGAATCTTATTGATTAAAAGTTCAATACGCGAGTGATACAAATTGAGTTACATGGAAAAAATTGTGATTATGTTGTTTACAAGCAAATCATAAGTAAATACAAACAGTACACTAACCCAAAGCCACGACGAAAATCCCCTTCATCTTGATAGCACTGTCAGTCTGGCCGTTGCGACAAATGAGTTATTCTGTCAATTGAGTTTTACTATTGACAATTGAGTGATGCTGGCAAAATGAGCACTTTATTGGCACTGGCTCACTGGTGTATACTGTGCGATCGCGCAGCCCGAATCACTTTATATAGTCGCCTTGGTAATCTGCATACAAAGCGCCAATCACAGCATCACGGTATCGCAGCCTCCGGCCAGAGCAATAACAGAGCATACTCAATACCAGCTCAAGTTGCGATCATGCTCAATACACACGATGAATTATTCCTGTAAGTGTGTTGCTTGGTTATTGAGATCAGGGGCGGACTTAGCCATTGGTACTTTGAAGGTAGTGTTGTGGGCGTATACGAAGAAAACTCGGTAACCACGAAAGGTTATGATAAAAATAATAAAGTCACCATAAATCAATCTAACTCATTATTAGGGTTACTGATCGTTGAACCGCTTATTTAAATAAATAGTGGATAAAAATTCTACTGTATTACAGAAGAAACTATTTGTACTACAAATGGTGACGATTTTAATAATCGTATGTAAAAATTTCTGCAGTTGAACAAACAATATATACTCTGAATGGTGTAATTTTTTTTCAGCCACCAAATTGCGTGAAGCCTACACGGTATATAATACGACTTATTTAGACTAATATGTTTTCCACACATAATACGTGGTGAAACGTCTCTTAAAACATTTTTGAACATATTAGCAATGAGATCTTCTTCATCGTATTAAATTGTTTTCTGTCTCCGTATTTATAATTTATCTTTGGAAAATATTGACGAATTCGTGTTTTTGTCATCTTTTGTCTGTTTAAACCCTTATTTTTAACATTTTCTAATTATTCGGCCTTCGTGGTCAAGTGGCAATGCTTACTACTAGCGATCCAGAGTTAGAGTTAGCGGGTTAAATTTTTTTTTTTTGATTTGTTTTCTCTCAATTTAATCATTTAAAATAATATAATGTATGAACCATTCCAGACTGAAAGATACTCTCAGTATCGCCCAGACCACCATTCAGAATTGAATGGTCGCTTGGAATGGCTTTAGCCGTGATTAGATCCTAATAGTCAGGTATTTCCCCACCTACCTCTTTCTCTATCACCTTCCCCTCTATACTTACCTCCCCCTCACAACATACCTCAATTGGGATGCCATGGTCTCACTGACTGGGAGCAGTTGGGATTTTATAATATATAGCAGTTTTTTATACTTCATTGAAAATGGTGTCATAAACTAGTCCCAGTGAAAACTCGTACATCGACGATCTTCCTCTTCCTTCTCACGCGACAAAAAAAACGACAGAAAATACTAGTAAGATACATTAATATGCCTATGTATGAAAGAGTACGAGTACAAACGAGAAAGAATGCTTGCAGGGCTTGTATAAAGGAATAAATGCGAGATCCGTCCTCTCTGGTTATTTAGCAATATCCAAATAAACACCTGTACCAAGATACACTACATTTGTATATTTTCATCTACTGGGAAATCCCTCTGACCCAGTTCGCCCCTTGCAGAGGTATGACCACTGAACCACGCGACAAACGACGCGACGCCAACGGCGAGAGCTGATATATAATTGAGATGAAATCTCCTTGTTTAGTACCGAAACACGCGAATTAAACACGGACCATGTGATACCATATGATGCACGAAAATTATTGCTTACTCCACTCGAACATGAGTTAATGTCTCGGTACTCGGTACACACATAGAATCACAATTACAGATAGGTTGTACTATAATAATTTTTGGGTTTTAAATTCATAGAGTGGAAAATTACAATAATTATTTTATTTTGGCCAATTCAATGTTGTAATGTGTTTGAGTATGAGCAAACAATATATTTTCGTATCATTGTGATTATGAGAGTAAGCATTGTCGAGTTTTATTTAATTTTTCGTGGTTGTAGCTTTATAATTTGTTTAATAAAGTGGTCCATTTCGTGGGAAAACAGCAATTTCTGTTATAATTTGTTGTTTATGTGCAGGTTAGGTATAATTTTAACAAATTATATTATAATTTACCAATGAATAGTAAATAGAACTAGAAACATAACTAATCATTACGCCGTTTCTCCGCAGGGGTAGGCAGAGAGGATGGACCTCCAAACAACTCGGTCTTGGCACACGCTCCTTGCCTCATTCACATTCATACATCTTCTGATACATACTCTTCTATTTTTCTGACTCTTGACATGGCCCGACTCAAGTATCTGATTCACTTGATCGGGCCACGTCTTCCTTGGGCGTCCTCGGCTTCTTCTACCATTCACATTCGCGTCATAAATTATCGTCATAAATTATTTTCAAAAAAACCCAATGTACTATGTGTTTCCAATTACGTCCTCCGCGTGTAAACTTTTTTTTTATTTAGTAACTTTATATTTTTATTTAGTAATATTATATATTATATTTTACATATTCATAAGAAAACGTGAGATTTAACATTGATGTTGATTATATTCGTAATTCAACCTCACTAGAAGATCTTGTGAATGGGGGGACTAGGTTTTGGATATTACTTCTATGGTTCGACTTCATGTTTAAGGTAAGGTTTTCTAGAAACTTCTACGACGATGTTTTAAATATGCTAGTAAGTTCATTTTCCGGTAGTTCCTCAAGCCAAGATTTAATGTCCTTAATATAGTTATTTTTGGTTTTAGATTGTTTGATACTAAGTGGGAGTTTGTTATATACCTTTATTGCTGAAAATTCAGAGTTTCTTTGTCCACAGCCAGAGTTACACTTTGGTATATTTGGTGTCTCTGTTTGTTTGGCTCTGGTTCTATGAGTATGTGAGGTGTTTGCCTGTGAATCATTTTTAAGGTGATGTACCAGTATATTTTTGGCATAGATGTATACTTGGAAAATCAAACTGTTTAAAAATGTCTGACGTCCTTATCATCTTGGGACCTTTAGTATTGTCTTTATGATACAATTATGTTGTTTTACCTTTATGCTGCTGGGCCTCACACTATTATTCCATATTCTAATTTAGAGTGCCATAAAGCATATTATACATAAATAAAGTAAGATGCATATCAGGGACATCACCAAAATTTCCAATTAAAGTGGGGGTACACCAAGGATCTGTACTCAGCCCACTGCTATTCATAATGGTCATGAATTATCTAACAACACAAGAAATGAACAACAGTATTCTCAAGACTATGCTTTTTGCAGATGGTGTAGTACTGATAGCAGATAATCATTGTGACTTACAGAATAGCCTGGAAAGAAAGAGAAAAATCCTGTAGGATAATGGCCTAAAAATTAGCATTTTTTTATGTATGATATACATCTGTTTAATATCGAAACAGCTTTGGGACTTCTCCATATATCCCTAGGTCCTGTTAGAAATATTGTCCTCTCCTTTATTCCTCTCCTTCTTTATAAAGCCTTACATGGGAATCAGAAGAAAGAAGGAGATGAATAAATCCTACCTACGATGCCAATTCAAAATATTATTGTGCAATCATTTCGAAGTACCCACATTTACCAGTTGAAATATTGTCGCGATTGACCACTTCAATTATTGAATCTCTCGCAAATTCGCTTTTATATACGTTTTATATGATATTTTAATGTAAATTTAACTATGCCAAGTGACCAGTGGACGAAGGACCAAATTTTTCCGTCTCTCTTTTTCCCCGTGATAAAAAACGCAATCGAACGCTCTTTTGTTTTGTTAAGTGTTTTACGGTCTAGTCAAGTTGCCAATCGGGCATTAAATAACATCTGACAAAACAGAATAAGTAATAACAGAACAGAGTAAGACATCATCTCTTACGCCTAAATTATTAGTGTTTTATTATATATTTTTAAGGCTCGTATATCCCCAAAACACGATTAGGTGTCTTGCACAAACCCCTTCAATAAAAGTAAAGAAACAAATCACATTGGTAATAGACTCTTATGTGACCGGTTAGTGGCTGAGTTATGGTGTCTGGTTCTCACTCAGTAAGCAAGAATGTGTCTATCCTCTGGTCCATCTATTCCATTATGGTTAGTTTTCATTTTAAATTACTCTAAAGTTGATGTTTTCAAAAGTTTACGTTTGAACGATTAACCCGTTTAAAATGTATTATACAGGGTGTAGGGGAGTAAACTGTATTTACTTCGGGGGGTTGATTCTACATGATGGCAGGAGTAAAAAATATTAATAACTACTATTTAAACTGAAAAAAAAAAAATATTGGAATACTCCACTGCCCAACATAAATACTCAACAAGGGCAATAAGCGAAAATATCCTGGTTTCTCCCAGTTTGAACACATCTTTTGGACAGAGAAATAATAAATTCCATGCTATGAAATTGTTCAATGCTCTACCAAATCAAACCAAAAAATAAAGGAAATGAGTATATTTAAAACAAAAGTCAAAACATGGCTGAGAGATCAAACCAATAATCGACTTACAAACATTATGAAGACGATGTAAAGACAATTCGCAACTAAATACAAAAGTTTAAAAAAAACTACAGTCCGCCTCAGAACAGGAGACCCTAGTGAGGAGGACTGTGAAAAAAGACAAAAAAATTATACTTTATACCTACATTTGAATTGCTATTGAAACTAATAAAAAAAACTTTACTATTGAAACTAATAAAAAAATGATTAAAAAACTTTTTCCGAAATTTCAACTTTTTTTTTTTTCCAGACAAAAAGATTAATATCCTTAGTGTAAGGTACAAATTTACCCCATAAATTTGCTGTGCACCTGCTTGGCGTGATTGTGACGACGTTGGATAGTTGTGATTGTTACGTATCGTAACAGCGGAAAAAAGTTCTGGCCGCACACGCCGGACTAATTTTATTTTTTTACCAAAAAATTATCCCTAAAAGTTGGAATTTCGAAAAAAGATTTTTTTTTTTACTTATAACTCTTATGTAGAATCACCTCCCAAATTTAATGCACTTTACCCCCGGACACCCGTATATTACCACCCGAAGCTGTATGAAGTTGTATAATGGCGATATATTCCATTAAACTAAGTGAAAACATCTGCGCTAGCTTTGCCAACGTGTTCATCGTGAAATTTATTAGGCACCTAACGCCATAATTAAACTTTTGGCTAAATTTTGTGGTTTGTTGGTCATGTAAATCTGAATCGTTGTAAAACTGAATTGTTTACCTTTGAAATTTATTCATTGTATTATTTAAATATTTTCTTTTAGAATATCACATGCTTGTTTTCTATGTACTGTAATGGAATCATTTATTGGATAACCAACATATCAACCCTTTGGAATCTGTTGCGGAAACGTCACGCGATTATGGGATCTATGGTAAGCTACGTTAGCGTTCATTATCGCATGACGTTACAGTAACAGATGGAACCTTGTTATTTTAAAGGATCGATATGTCATTTGCCATAGGTCACACCAATTGGTTCGCTACCTTTGGTGACTAAGCAGAGGTGTCCGGGTTCACGGTGTGAAGTTTGTCTAGGTCTTGGCGGTGGATGACTTGGACACTCTAAAACCCAGATTCCCACTCATCCCCCATACTTTTTTACATTACATTTTTCCTTCCCAGAACTTCCTTTCCTTTATAAATTTTCTCCACAAAGCATCCCCAAAGATGACATAGATCCTGAGAGAAATTATTTTGCTTTGGGCCTCCTCATATTTATAAATGTTTATACGGAATTTTATTAAAAATTGAATTATCAAAAAATGATCTGAATTAGAGTCCATATTACGACATTCACAACAATCATATCGAAATGAACAGATGTTAATAATTGATTTATTTTTCTGGTTCTATGCCGTGTTGCGCTATCTTCTTCTTAAGCCAACGTTTCGGACAGCACGACAGTGTCCATCATCAGGGCTGATGTGTAAACCTAACTTCACACAACTTACTCTGTCTTATGATTATCAGCGCACTAGAAATTAAATAACACAAAACTGCGCTATAGAAATGTTACGTTATTATTATTATTATTATACTAGACCCAGTAATGCTGCGGCATAAGGCCCCAAAATTAAATCACGATAATACTTTTGGCCGTGAAAATCTCAATTCATAAAGATGCGCTTCAAGAATTTGCACAGTGTTACAATAAATCCATTTTTGCAGGACAAACGTCGAAAGAATGCTATTTTACTAGTGGGTAGATTACACTCCATCCCAATGGCATAAGCTAAAAGTCCGCATATTGTTTTGCCTACCAAGATACTGCAGCACCGTGAAAAGGTTCCTCGAGGGACCCTCTTTCAAAGCACTTTCAGTCTCCCCTCAGCATCTTCAAAAATGACATAGGCCCTGAGGGAAATATTTTTCCTCAAGGTCTCCTGTGTGGAGTAAATTTTAAAAAAATCTCCGTCAACGCACAGACTACGTCAGTGGAAGAATAGTATTATCACTGCCATGGTTTTCTGGATGGAGTCCCTCCTTATAGCCCGACAGGAGACGGGAGGCTGTCAAATATCCCCCACAAACGGCTATGTTCATAATTATTGAGATTATGTATGATGAAAGAAGAAGTTTTTGTTGCGGGATTAGCAAAACAATGCACTCGTATAATTCATCTACATCTAAAAATCACTTTTTGTGGTCTATTTGGCAGCGATTTTAATTTAAATTGGTTGTAAGTATAATAATAATAATAATTGGACAATTTGTAGAGCGCCGTTTTTGTGAGAAATCACCTCAAGGGTGCTCTATTGATTGCTTTGAGTTTATTCCCATGAAATAATGTAAGTAAGTACTTTTGGTATTAAAAAGGAGGTTACCTGTAAAGTTTTCCGGGAGTTTTTAAAATTAGTTATATTATAGATTTCGATGTGCTCTTTCCGAATTTTAACTTTGCCACCTCGCATCTTGTTCGCTCGCGCCGCTATTTCGGAAAAATGGCGCCTAATAGCAGTTTTTTCACAATATATCCTTTCTGAGTCATTTTACAATAAATACAGGTACGTACAAAATAAATTTCCTACAATTTATATAGTATGAGTTTTTTATGTAAAATCAATAGTTTTGGCGTACCGCCTAGTATACTTCAGTATGCGATTTGGCTAAAAAACTCATTTCCACACCACCTTGAGGTAGAGTAAGTGACTCGTTTTTTTTATCGTGGTGTCAGTCCCCCGCAAGCCTAATCCACGTGTTTTATTTTTTATTTATTTATTTATTAAAGATAGATACAAATTACATATCAGGAAGCTTTGCCTGTCCAACTAGGAAAGTTTCCCCTTTCCAGGACAGACAAATTGACAGGTTTAGTTCATATAATTCTTTAAGAAATGTACATAATTACATAACAAAAACAAAAAAAAAAAAAAAAAGTTTTTCATTTTTCTCTGAAACTAAGTTGTGTAATGAATAAATAGATAAATATATACATACATTTTTTTGTGATGTAGAAAAAGTAATGCGTAATTTCGATATACAGCCCAATCATCTTCGCTTTGCTGTTCCTGATGGACGTCCTAGGGCCTAGCACGCTTGCTCTATAACGATCGATAGGATAACTATCAGTAACTTCTTATCGTTCCCTACGACAACTGCAGATCGCAAACGAATAGGTGACAGTTCACATTTACTAAGTGTCCTTAATATATTCGATATCAACTGTCGTTTGTACGTTTGAGATCTGCAGTTGTCCAAGGGAACGATGAGAAGTTACCGACAATCGGTCGGTAACTTCATATCGAGCGACCGTGCTAGCGGGGTGCTAGCATAGTCCATCGATAAGGATCGGTAGGATAATTGTCGGTAACTTCTCATCGTTCCCTAGAACAACTGCAGATCGCAAACGAATAGGTGACAGTTCACAATGACTAAGTGTCCCTAATATATTCGATATCAACTGTTGTTTGTGCGTTAGCGATCTGCTGTTGTCCTAGGGAACGATGAGAAGTTACCGACAATTATTCTACCGATCCTTATCGATGGACTATGCTGGCACCCGGCGTTGTAAGTTCGTCTTCGGTATCAATCGAGACGACATAGACCGAAATTTCATCCGCATCATCTACGATGGGATTATCAGACTCATCTCAATCCTCTTCGTTTTCGATTCCATCATATTCCTGAGTGGAAATGTGTTCTTTAGCCAAATCGCATATTGAAGTATACTTTGCGGAGCTCGTAATTTTACAAAAAAATAATAGTTTTGGCAAATTAAAAAGTTAGTACATAAATTGTAGGATTTTTTTTCTAGTTTATTTTGTACTGACATGTTTTTATCGTAAAATAAGTCGGAAATGAGATATTGTTAAAAAAATGAGCAAAGAAAATACGAGATGGCAAAGTTGAAATTCGGAAAGAGTATCGAAATCTATAATATCACCAATTTTCAAAACTCCCGGAAAATTTTCCAGGTAAAACTACCAAATGATTATACTACTAGAGAAATAAAGACAAAATATAAGCGATGATAGTTGTTACCAAAAGTGAGCTCGACGTCAAAGTGACCTAATTGCTCACTTTTGAATAATTACAATCGTTAAAAAATCGCCTTGGCTGCTAATTAACAATGGGAATTGCCGTGGAATTTCCACTGAAATATAGACTTTTTTTAACTTGAGATGGGTGACTCGAGGAAACGAATATTTTCATTAATTGTCATTCAAAGTATCAATAGCCAATTTATAAATATCATTTAACATTTAAATACATCTCCCTTCCTATACTTTTCAATGGACCTTTCCATTTCTGATACTGTGTGGCCAATTTACCTACCTGTAACATTTGCAACAATAATTTATGGAACAATGAGTCGTTAATCATCGTTAATCAAATATCAAAATATTTTATTTCCTTGCTTCAACTGACAAATTACTTGTAGACACAAATAGCATTGCAGATGGAAAATGTTTCTAATAAATTAAAACGATAAATTAAATATTGGTCCTTACATATGAAATTGGCGTTTTGCCGTACTGGCAACTTTGATCTCAAATATCTTATCTTTGTTAGGAATTCCAATTTCAAATTTATACAGCTATTTACTCATGTGTTTGTGTTTCAAATATTATAATTCATTTGTTTTTTCCTTAATTGTTTTTTTTCTTTGCTTCACTTAGTTTACAAAATGGAAAACTTGAAATATCGCGTTATTTACGAATACGAGTTCCACCGTGGTACCAGTGCTGCAGAAACGGCTCGAATGATTAATGATGTGTATGGCGACGGTGCCGCAAAAGAAAACACAGTGCGTTTTTGGTTCCAACGTTTCGTTCTGGAAATTTCGACGTGCAGAACAAGCCCCGTGGACGGCCGGAGGCCAAAGTTGATAATGAAGAATTGAAGGCTATTGTGGAAGCGGATCCATTGCAAACCACGTCCGAGTTAGCTGCAGGCTGCGGTGTTAGTGATAAAACTGTTTTTAACACTTGAAGAAAATTTGGAAGGTGAAAAAGCTTGATAGGTGGGTACCTCACGAATTGAGTGAAGTAATCAACAAACGCGCGTTGACTGCTGCGTTGCATACTCAACCGGCAAAATAATTAATGGATTTTAAATCGAATCATTACCTGTGATAAAAAGTGGATCCTGTACGATAATCGGAAGCTCTCATCGCAATGGCTGAACCCTGCCGAACCAGCCAAACCATGCCCCAAGCGAAAATTGACTCCAAAAAAGTTACTTGTGAGCGTTTGGTGGACTAGTGCTGGTGTCGTTCACTACAGCTTTCTTAAATCGGGCCAGACGATTACGGCAGATGTCTATTGTCAGCAACTGCAAACCATGATGGAAAAGCTAAACAACCGAGGCTGGTTAATCGCTCTAAGCCACTGCTGCTTCATGATAATGCTAGACCACACACTGCACAACAGACGACTACCAAATTAGAGGAGCTTCAATTGGAAGGTCTAAGACATCCACCGTACTCTCCGGACCTCGCCCCAACAGATTACCATTTTTTCGAAATTTGGATAACTTCTTGCAAGGGAAAAAATTCAACCCCGATGGGGCAGTCCAAAATAAATATATTGTATATATATCTATATATATATATTTTTTTTTTAACTTTTTAACTTTAAAGAGTTAAACCTCAAATTATAATATTTTGTATTTAAAAAATCGACTTTATGTTCCTCCAATACAAAGCGCCAATTTCATATCTAACGACCTATATAACTATGCTTCAAGTTAAGTTAAGTACCTAACTAGTTATAAATTCTTAACCATATCGTAAGCACTTCTCAGAATTTCGTCTTATTTTGTACAATGATATGAAGTCAAAGCTCAAGAATATATCGCATTGATAATTCATTTTATCTATTTTATGAATTTACGGTTGTTGCAGTTTATTTTAATACGCGCGAAGTCACTCTTCCGAAGAGGGCGTAGTAGTCAAAAAAAGACAATCCAATCAAAACGAATGTTTAAAAAATTAATTAGTATTTTGTGGCTTTTTTAGATCATTAAGGGACGGTAAAAAAGTGTCGTGTAAAATACTAATTTTGTATGTAGTGGTCAGCTTCTGTGATCGTGCGGTACGATTGATTACTACGAAAAGAAGTGGTGCAAACTTTTTGTCGTTTTTGTTTAATTTCTTTCTCAGTTGTTTAGTCAGATATCTCCAAATTCTAAGTTTTGGGATAATGATGAAATCAATTCGAATGCTCGCCATAAATCAAGTATTATTTACACGTGTGTGTGTTTTGCATGTTTAATACGCTGTATAACTCCGAGATACATAACGGTCTGGTACATTAGCAGGACATTTTGAAATATCCTACTGATTTTCCAGAATACATAATTTTATTAATTTAATTCACTACTAGTTTTTCTGCATTGTAATTGATTTGGTGATGTTTATGAATAATCTGAGGATTGTATCAGATAGAGTGAACACTTTTTTGTATAACTGCATACTCAACTCAAATCTCTCGGCCTCCGTGGGCGAGGGGTAAGACAATTAATTAATTAAAAATAATACATAGTAAAAAGGAAATAACAAAAAAAGAAATTGCATTAACAAGTTACTTGCAATCCGTCCGTGTTAATATTTATTCGTTTTTTATATTTAAATATATATATATTATTATTTTTTTTTGTATTTTTTTTGTTTTTATGTTTCTAATATTTTTTAAATGCAATTTCTAAATTAATTTCCCTACTTATTTTTATTTTTAACTTTTTAATATGTAAATACGAAATGAAGACCCGGCTTGGAACAGTTGAGTTGGGTAGCGCACATGAACTGTAAATATACTTTAATGTTAATAAACGCCCGGGTTACCGGCATTAAAAAAAAAATTATATTTGCGGCACGTTCCAGAGTTAAAAAAAGATACTCTGAGAATCGGCCTTGTGTAAGACCACCATTCAGTATTGAAATGTTGCTTCAAATGGCTTTTGCCGTGTTTAGTGACCAGATCTGAATAACCAGGTTCTTCCCCACCTTCCACCTCCCATTTCCTTACCCTCCCTACTACCTTCAGCCTCACAACAGACCCAATTCGGGATGCCTTAGTCTCATTGGCTCCAGACGGGAGCAGTTGGGACTCTCGTGCGGTGTTCACATAAAAAAAATATATTAAGAAATAAAATAAATTAAAAATTTGGAGATGTCTTACTAATCAACTAGACGATTGATTTATCTGTTAATTGGTGTATTTAAATGTTTTTTAAATCGTTTTGTGCCACCCGGTGCGGTACAATGAATGTTTTTTAAAAAGTCTTGTAGTAAAACAGGCTCTACGTCGTTTTCCTTGAAGAGCGTCAATGTTTTACCACAGATTCGTATATAAACAGTGATCAATGACAGATGCGTCAGTGTTTAATACATCCAATACAGTTTTGTTAAATTTTGTCCCTTTATTAAGAAATTATCAATTAGATAATTAATATCTTAAAATAATTAATATCTTCCTGGTTCCAGAAGTGAAATTACGTGATACAAAAATACGTGTACCAGTTAAAATACGTGATATAAAATAGTTCTGCAGTTTAATACCAATTCAGGTAAATACAATATTTTTTATTAGAATTAAAGAACATTTTTCTTTCTTTTTTTTTCTTTTTATAAAGAAAGACAAACATTCCCGGGTTACGAATAACCCAACAACATTTGAAAATCTCCTACTAGCACCACACTAAGCGGAAGATATTGCTTGTGTTGTGATGGAGGGCTTAGCCAGCCGAGGAATCGAACACGGAACGCCTGGGTGGTACCCAAACGCTATGCCCACTCAACCACTGACCGGTCAAATTGATATATTATGATATTTCGTTAAACGGCAGTTTTAATGCATTTTTAAATAAAAGTAAACAGTAGATACTATATAAGTCCAGCATATAATTTTACTATGAACCCGACCAACCAGAGAAGAAAAATGTTAATATTTTCAAATACCTTTTAAATTATGCTGATTAATTTAGTAAAATAACAAAAGAATTAATCTAGTGAATTATGAAAATTTCGAAATTATATTTAACTAGCTGATACCCGGCAAGCGTTGCTATGGCATTTAAATAAAGAAAAAATTTCTCCCTGCGTGTCCTTTCCCATTCGTCCCCTTCCACCACCTCTTCCCCACCCCTATCCCCTTCACCTTCCCTGCATTCCTCCACCCCTCTCCCACTGTCCCCCTTCTCGCGAACCTCCCCTCTCGCGAATTCCTCTTCCACCTTCTCCGCCTTCCCCCTCCCTCGGCCACCCTCCCACGAATCACCCCTCCTTCATAAGCCTCCACCACTCTCGGGTACCCTTCCCCCTCCCACATTTTTTTCCCTGCCGCTAAACTTTATAAAACACACTCATTTTTCAAACAACTCGCGTGTGCCCTATTGCATTTTTTTTGCAAATTTTATTACTCCAGAACTCACCAATATAGAAATATTGCTATATAGAAACATTCACGGGCGTGTCTTCAAGAACTCAACAAAATTTTTATCGCAATCGGATAAATATTTTAGAAAATATCTCTAAAAATATCAAAAGCGCGAAGTACGAAGTTAAAATAGTCGTTAAGTTTTTTGAAATTATCCGAACGTCAAACGTACGAAGTTAAAATAGTCCTTAATTTTTTTGATATTATCCAAACGTCAAACGTGCGAAGTTAAAATAGTCGTTAAGTTTTTTGAAATTATCCAAACGTCAAACGTACGAAGTTAAAATAGTCGTTAAGTTTTTTGAAATTATCCGATTTTCTGCTCAATTTTCTTAATTTTTCTTTCCATAAGAACCTTCTACAAAGTATTAGAAAACTTGAAAAAGATGAATGAAATAGGTTAAGTCGTTTTATATACATGTATATAGATTATTGAACCGCACTCGTATCCTTACAATATAAATATTTTTTGCTGCGGAGCATGAGACATAATTTTATTCTGAAATAGTTAAAGATAAACGTTTTTTATTAGACTAAATCTAAATCCGGTTTGTTCGTGAAAGACTAATCAGAAAAAAACATGGATGATTTATTCGCAAGCATTTTTAACACTTATTAGAAACCAGTTTTTTAAATGGAAGAATATAACCAACTGAAAAGTATTATGTACTTATGTAATTGCTATGTTTTATCGCTCAGAATTCATCGCTATTGAATGACACGTATTTAAGTTGTTTTTTATATATGACAGTAGGCTTAAAGCATACGTCAGGTTCCGACAGATGTCGGGCGGTTAGAATAGTATCACCGGCGAGTACTCCCGGTCAACGAGTGCCCTCAGATTCAATTCCTAGACAGTTATAGTCGGTCGAAAGACCCATAAATAGATATAATATATTGTAAACACGTAAATTTCGAAAATAAACCAGTTTGTATTCTTCTTATAGAGCTTAATACAATTACTTATGTGATGATCTCGCCTTTCAGCCAAAGAATTAGTATTTTCAGATTACCTAAAAAAGGAAAGCACATATGGAACTGGGGTAGAGTTCTTCTCAGACGTTGGGACAATTAACATTCCAGAAAAGTCAGTTGAAGCAAAATTTATGACGACAGCAAACAAAAAAATACGGGCGAAACCTACTCATGAAATAATTAATGGGTCTTAAATTTAGTTTTAAGACTAACATATGAGGCACAAAGGTTGACAGAATCGATTTATTAATGGTCAAAATTGTCACTAAGGCGGTTGCACTAAGTGACATTCCTGGACCTCGATTTTGACGCAGTTAGAAAAAAACAACAGGATGTTATTTTAACATCCAATGAACGAACATTTAAAGGCGAGACTACATGTGTGGCAAGAAATAATTCATACGCTTTTGGGGTTTTTATGACGTAGTTCTGAGTACAGAAGACATGGTTGGTACAGACTCGGACTGGTAGACACAGGTTAGCAGTTATTGAAACGAAAGTTATAGGCGTATTTAGGGACGTATCGTAAATAAAAATGATAAAAGTAAGTAACTTGTTATTTACTATTAAACGTAGTGCTATCTACTGAGTGGTTGATTCACTCCGCCATCAAACAATAATGAACAATTAATTCACTATAATAAATATTGAGGTCAATATTCGAGATAAAAACTATCCTACCTTAGGTTGGGAAAAATTACGGACAGTGTGCTAAATTTCATCAGAATCGGTTGAGGGTTTCGGAGGCTATCATGAACAAACATCGTGGCGCGAGATTTTATTTATATATTATGTTTGGACTCTTATTGTACATAAATGGGTGCAGGGAACATACTTGCATTGTAGGTCTATTTCCAATAAAGGCACTTTAATAAGAAGGTGCGCTAATTTGTGCGGGCGAAGCATCCCTGATACGGGCCCGGCCTTGAATGCTTAACAGAGAGGGTCGTTTTCAAATATGAAGACAGATGGTCGATTTCAGGGGAGAGGACGAGAAGGTCGCTTAGAAATAATTTTAAATAGCGAAGGGGATTTTTAATTACGAAGACGGGCAGTCGGTTCGGGGAGTGATAGAAAACGGTCGATTTTCGAGGGAAGACGGGAAGGTCGCGCAAATAAGTTAATTAGGGAAGTGAAATTTTAATTACGAACACGGATAGTCGATTTCAGGGGAGAGGACGAGAAGGTCGCTTAGAAATAATTTTAAATAGCGAAGTGCATTTTTAATTACGAACACGGATAGTCGATTTCAGGGGGGAAGACGGGAAGGTCGCGCAAATAATTTAAATAGGGAAGTGCATTTTTAATTACGAACACGGGCAGTCGATTTCAGGGGGGAGGACGGGAAGGTCGCGCAAATAAGTTAATTAGCGAAGTGCATTTTAATTACGAACACGGATAGTCGGTTTTCGATGGGAGACGGGAAGGTCGCTTAGTAATAAGTTAAAAATAGCGAAGTGCATTTTAATTACTAACACAGATAGTTATTTAGAAGCATGCACCAAACTGCATGAAATATATACTGGTTGTGAATGTGAAAATGTGACCGGATAACACTGAGATGGTTGGGTAAGTGGATGCTCTCTAATAAGAAAATCATTCAATTATTAAATCAACACCTTGCAATTTGGGCCTTGGAATTTGAAAATTGAAATGGATTTTGTGCATCTTGAAGCAAACTATTTTCTTCGTAAGTTGACCTATTGAGGAGGCGATAAGCAATATTTAGTTATCCCAAATTATATTTATAAAATAATTGTAACTTTGCAAAGATTTAAATTTTCACATTCAAATTGAACAATTGATTGTATATTATTTCAGTGAGACGTAAGGTTCTGGGTTCGAGTCCCGGTTGCGACCGCTATCTTTTATTATTTTCTGTGTCTTGTTCCTTTTCATATTTAAGAAAAAATTAGACTATTATTGTTATCTGCTTCTTCAATGTATTAATTTAAACATAATTACAGTTGCATGTGAATGATAATTATCCCAAATATTTATATATATGTATTCCCGCACATAAATATAAAAGACCTTTACTACGCGGTATAGTGTTCAAGTATAATCACAGTGGAACAATTTTGAAAGAACAAATTTCCCTTCTTGCCAGCGCAATCTAAGTTAGGGACATTATCTTCTCGTTTTACATCTCTACCGTTGACGTTAGATTCATAACATTTGATTCAATATCGGTACGTTAGACAAAGGGGGCACACGAGGGGTTATACGGTAATAAATATTTTCCCCACAGTATTATTAAAAAGAGCTACTTATATTTTCTTAAGTTATTAAGTTTTACGCAGCGAGCGTCGGTTTTGCATTGATATTCGACTTATTTGAATACCGTCCAAACAAACTTTACTTCAAAAAAAACCAGCAGTGTCAGGTGATTGTCGAGAGAATAACTTCGCTGGGCTTCCCTATCCGGCGATATGGGTTGTCTCCACGTAAGTCGCTCATTAGGCGAAATGGACGAAACTCACGCGAGCTTCCCTATCTCTTGATCGGCGGAAACGAAGGAAACGGATCATTGACTCGATTCTGAATATCGGTGACCTTGCGCGGATGGACTTGAACCCTGAACCTAGAAAGGGCCCTGTATCAGCTGTGTCGGTGATTGACCACGAGTCTCACCTAACCCAGGCACTAGACATTGTCCGGAGAACAAAGGACTTGATCCCACTATGTCACTGGTACGGCTTCCGTTTCGACAGTATTAGCGGTGAGGGAACAGACAAGCAGAACATCTGTAATAGGAGTCTGAGGTCATTGACAGCTTTTCTATTTCCGCTAGTCTCCAGACGAAGGGGACAAGATCGTGATGGGCTCCATTATCTTATGTTGACACGTGAGAGATGACCCTTGTATTCGTTTGGACGAAGGGAACAATGGCTTGTATTGTTTCGATGATTTCCGACGGGTTTTCGTTGTTCCTGAGAAACACTATAGCCGGGGAATAGGGCCTAGCCTTCCCTCAAATTAACTACCGACATAAATTAGTGGCGTACACATTTGGATATACTAAACACGCACTCTACAGTACGTACCCTTTACTTAACGGATTTGGCAGGTGTGATTGACGAAAGTCTGGGAGCTGACAGTTTGCTGTAAAGGATGCTGAGGAGGCGGCGAAGAATTCGGCTCCTGAGCCTACTAATTTTTATTTCTTCGAAACCAGTGGGATGCACGCGGGGATTCCCGACCCCTGACTTATCCGCAAGTATTCACTTCGGTATAATGTTCATGGCTGCGGTTAGCTGGGCGGACCCTTAACCTTCAGCATGCTGGCCATCATCAACATATCATCATCATCATCATCATCAGGCTCGGGCCGAAGGGCACGACCTGAACCGGAAGTCATCTGAGCACTTTCTGAGAGCTCTTAGACATACTTCAATCACACTCGGCGGAACGGAGCGTCATTCTTATGTCTAGCGACATGGAATGACCTTTCATCATGAATCTACAACCTATCATCTTAATCATCATACCATCTTACCTTGCGAAGATTTGGTAGAGATATTCTCCCATTGCCGCATTGTACTATGGAGATTACAACATATATCATCAACTACAAAAATCACACACATTCCCCTCCCGACAGGGACGAAACATGTCAATTTTCATCAGTTGCGAGGCAACAAATAAATCTTCCTGGAGGCGTTGGGATTGGGGTTAGCTCGACAGGTTTTCCTTCATCGAGCTAATTGGGAATTGGAGGAGACCAATCGTAGCAAGCACATGTTTGTCCCTATTCCTACCCATTATACCTACCTCTAAGTAGATTGCATACAACTAACAGCCAATAGGAACTTAGAATAACTAATTGAATTATTGTATGAATGATGTTTTGATATACTCTAACAAAAGGGTTTATAACTCCGAGTTTAGGTAGAACGGCACAGAGAGTTAGGTATATCGTAATTAGACTATTCGTCAATAGCATGGGGAAGGGTATTAGATCAGTAAATAGTAAGATATACTGGGAAGTTAAATGATTAGCCAGTTAGATAGAATATCGTCATTGTTGAAAATCTGACAAATTGCAACACACCACAGCTAAGAACCAAAAGTTACCACAAATCCGTTTAATCTACCTGAATTAGCGCTATAAAGGCGAATCAAAAATAATCACAACGTGTCTAGTTAATTCAAAAGTAATTAAACAACAATTTATCAGTACGTACTTGCCTACGTACTGGCAGCTCCAGCAGTAACTTAAGGTTTTCAAAACTTAAAGTTATACGAAAAAAAAAATGATCACCCTTAAATAGGGTTGATTTAAGTAAGAAGGGTGAAAAGGTGTTAGAACCATTACAGTGTTGCCGTGACCAAGTAGCTGTGGTAAATACAAAGTGTTGCGCTTAGTTGGGGTTGATACAATGACAAAAATTAGTAGTTATATATAAAAAAATAAAAAATAATAATAATAAATAAGGTTACAAAATAATAGGTAATAGATTTGCGTATATTCGGGAAGGTCTTGGGAAGTCAACCTCTGATAAGAGGAAATAACAGTATTATATTGTGAAGGGAGGGGCGTAGGTCTTCAATGATGTAAGTACATATCCCGTACCGCGGTTATATAATAAAATCTTTACTAGAAAAAAAAAAAGCAAAAAGCCTACATCGGTTAATGTTGGTGTCTAACCTCCGGTAAGAAGAGATAGGGTGGGTTTAGAGTCTATTTCATTTTGAAGGGAGCAGTTAACATGCCGTAAATATTTAAAAAAAAAAAATATACTCGTTAATGCCGTCGGTCAAAAATAAGGGTCATTCTTCGAGACAACAACTACCTATTTTAAAATAGCTAGACACGTGTCCGATTCCTTTTATTTTAAATAAGGGTACCTGCAAGCTAGCTTGAGGACTTGACTCGAGTCAGTCATAAATCTCCTTTTGTATACACAGATAACGAACGCAGTGCAAGGCCGGTCTGTTATCTCAAGGGGCTTAAACCATTAAGAGGAGACGAGATCGTCGCATTAGCCCATAGAAAACAGTGAAAAAATACGGTTAAAAGTGGGATAATATGATGGGTTTCCTCTTAAAACAAATACCAAAACTCAAGACAATTGTTTGTTTATTTTGGGACCTTGAAGTGATAGCGAGAGTACGTTAGGTAGACGTTCGACTTGAGTGCATTCTTAAGCCACAGGGTTTTAACAATAGATACAATAAACAGGGCGGCTGACTGTTCTTTTGTAAACAATGGAAACGGGTAGAGATAGAGCTAACAGTAACGATTTAGTTAACAGTGATTCAGAAAATAATAATAATAAAAGGTTTGTTGAAATAAAACAGAATAGCTTATGTTGTTTAGGTTCATTGAATAAATACGTGTGTCAAATTGAAAAACAAATTAACTATAACAATAGTGTTAGGTAAAGTGTAATTATTTCTTCAAACTTCGCAAAATCACCTTGTGGCGTCAATTTTAAAGTGTAATTATTTCTTAAAACTTCGCAAAATCAATTTGTGGCGTCAATTTTAAAGTGTATTTATTTCTTCAAACTTCGCAAAATCACTTTGTGGCGTCAATTTTAAAGTGTAATTATTTCTTCAAACTTCGCAAAAATCACTTTGTGGCGTCAATTTTAAAGTGTAATTATTTCTTCAAACTTCGCAAAATCACTTTGTGGCGTCAATTTTAAAGTGTAATTATTTCTTAAAACTTCGCAAAATCAATTTGTGGCGTCAATTTTAAAGTGTATTTATTTCTTCAAACTTCGCAAAATCACCTAGTGGCGTCATTTTTAAGGTGTATTTAAACTGTTTAAGAAAAAAAAATAGATACAAGTGTGTTTAGAAGAGGTTAAGGTTTTAAAAATCAGTTTGAACTATTAAATACCAGTGACAGCTCATGATGGAAGGAGATATGCGGAAATCTAGAGGTCGGGGCCGTACTCTTGCTCGTCAGGAGGTTGCCGCTGCAGTAGAAATGGCTCGGGAGCCAGAGGTTCAGGTGAACCTAGGTCAAGTGACTAGAATCATCACGGAGGCGTTGGGACCATTGGTAGAAAAGGTCCAATCCATCGAAAGGCAGTTGGAGGTACGGGCGACACGTCCGGAAGGGGGTGAGGCAGAAGCACTCCTAGGATCGGGAAATATGCGTCAGATTGTAGAATTACTCCCGGCACAAGAGAAACCCATATTCAAGGGGGGAGTTCAGAACCCGATCTCATTTTTAGAGGACCTCCGGGAATACACGAGGAAGACGAAGAGAATGGACAGGGTAATGGTGGCAAAGGAAAGCTTGAAGGGTGAATCAAAGAGCTGGATGAAGATTTACAGTAGCAGATGGAAAACAATAGAGGATTTTGAAGGAGACTTCTTGGCAAACTATTGGGGAGAGGTATGCCAAAATAAATTAAGGAGGAAGCTGTCTGATGCGGCTTGGAACCCGAACGGGGAGAAATCAATGCTCACGCATTTTGCCGAGTATTGGGAGCTGGCAAAGGCTTTGAACATAACCAGCTCACCGGCCGGACCAATAAACGAGATCATGAGGCACTACCCGAAGGAGACGCAGGCGCTATGGTTCTCGCGAGACCAGGGAAATGAACTGGAGGCAGCAGAATTTCTCAGGAGAATGGATAACATGGTTAGTCCGCCAACCCAGCACCACGTCCAGCAGAAGGGAGAGAGGAGGGGAGACCAGCGCGAGACGGAGAGAGGCAGGAGAGAGGAAGGTCATCTGTCAAAGCGGCGCCATCTGAGGGGCCAGGTTAACGCATTCGTGAGGGAGCGTTCGTGCCGCAGGCCTATTAGATCCAACACCAACGGGAGGATGAACGAGCCTATCAACGTGGACCAGGTGTCGGATGAGGTTGAGCACGCGGGAAACGCCATCGAGTCGAACCCGCTGCCCTGAGGACATCGACTCTACAAGGAGGAAGCGGGGCGCCAGGGGCGGGAGGCAGCGTAGCTCTAAGAATAATGTTAAGACAAAAAAATGGAAGCTAAGCCTAGGGAGGTGGGGTATTCAAATATTGCATTCTTCCGTGCACAATCCGGGGCCCAATATAACTGAGCGGGTAAACAAAGAACTGGGGCGGCTCTTTAGGGTCTATTGTCATGACAAACACACTAGGTGGTCGACGTTGGTACCTAATATAATGGAAACATACAATAACAGCGTTCATTGTAGCACGGGTTTCTCTCCAAATGAAGTGGTGTTTGGGGAGGGGCCTAAATATAATCTAGACAAATATTTGGGTAAGGATACAATACCTAGCGTAAATATTGAAGATGTTAGGACAAAGGCACGTGGAAATTTGAAGATTAGTGCGGCGAGAAGACAACATTACTTTAATATGAAAAAAAGGTTAGCCGTATATGAGATTGGCACATTAGTAAAATTGAGGCGTTTTGCACAGTCGGATTTACTAAAGAAACAGACAAAGAAATTTTCATTATTATTTGAGGGGCCATTCGTTATCGGGGCAGTACCATTTAGCAACACCTACACGCTGGTGGATCCAAAGACTAGGAAGATTAGGGGTAACTATAGTGTTATCCACCTTGCGAGGTATTATACAAACAAAGGCGATACATAAGCGGGGGAATGACCATTTTATGGGATGGGGATTTTAGTTGGGGTAGTCCTTGTCGGTAGTAAAACTGAAGTTAAATATTTTACACGTGTTGAGTATACCCCAACGTTAGCCTGTATGTGATTTGTGTATTCTATACTTTGGCGAGCCTCATCGTAGTGGGTCACGAGAAAATAAATAAGCCAGTTCCAATAGGTTAGGTAGTTAATTTTAATAATGTTAAGTTGCCAACTTGTACATCGGTCGTTAGCGTTACGCGTGGAATAAAATTATTATGAAAAAAAAAATATGCATAACTCACATAAATTAAATAAACCCCGGGGGGGCACACGAGTACAGCGACCGATGTACAATTAAAATTTTCGCGAGATGGTGCACATCTTTGATAAAATATTGTACGAGGGACTCTGGTCACACAGGAAGGGAGTCATCGGATAACGCGGGCTGGGGCGTATCCAATAAACCATAAATAACTTATTTTGTTATTTTGTTTACCTTCAATTAAAAGTACTAAATGAGAAAAAAAAAACGCGGTAACCTATTAAAAGCGATATTTTACAAAGATTGGGCGCTGTCAAGGAAAGGTTATTATTTTAAATAAAAGTGAAATTACCCTTATAAAAAAAAAAAAAAAAATTTAAAAAAATGGTGGAACAGTGCAGTGTTTACGAATACGCGTTGAGGATCTCGGAAGTGCATAAGTAGGCTATTGTAAGGAACGGTTGTAGGACAAGGGGCGGATTAGGAAAAGGGAGAAAAATAAATTTCAAATTAATTCAAACCAAGGCGAAATCAAACGAGTTATCTGCTGCTACGAAGGTTGAAACAAAAATAGATGGCAGTGGATTATTATAATCTACATACCGCTATTATTTCTTTCAGAAGGGAGTCTGTGATGATCTCGCCTTTCAGCCAAAGAATTAGTATTTTCAGATTACCTAAAAAAGGAAAGCACATATGGAACTGGGGTAGAGTTCTTCTCAGACGTTGGGACAATTAACATTCCAGAAAAGTCAGTTGAAGCAAAATTTATGACGACAGCAAACAAAAAAATACGGGCGAAACCTACTCATGAAATAATTAATGGGTCTTAAATTTAGTTTTAAGACTAACATATGAGGCACAAAGGTTGACAGAATCGATTTATTAATGGTCAAAATTGTCACTAAGGCGGTTGCACTAAGTGACATTCCTGGACCTCGATTTTGACGCAGTTAGAAAAAAACAACAGGATGTTATTTTAACATCCAATGAACGAACATTTAAAGGCGAGACTACATGTGTGGCAAGAAATAATTCATACGCTTTTGGGGTTTTTATGACGTAGTTCTGAGTACAGAAGACATGGTTGGTACAGACTCGGACTGGTAGACACAGGTTAGCAGTTATTGAAACGAAAGTTATAGGCGTATTTAGGGACGTATCGTAAATAAAAATGATAAAAGTAAGTAACTTGTTATTTACTATTAAACGTAGTGCTATCTACTGAGTGGTTGATTCACTCCGCCATCAAACAATAATGAACAATTAATTCACTATAATAAATATTGAGGTCAATATTCGAGATAAAAACTATCCTACCTTAGGTTGGGAAAAATTACGGACAGTGTGCTAAATTTCATCAGAATCGGTTGAGGGTTTCGGAGGCTATCATGAACAAACATCGTGGCGCGAGATTTTATTTATATATTATGTTTGGACTCTTATTGTACATAAATGGGTGCAGGGAACATACTTGCATTGTAGGTCTATTTCCAATAAAGGCACTTTAATAAGAAGGTGCGCTAATTTGTGCGGGCGAAGCATCCCTGATACGGGCCCGGCCTTGAATGCTTAACAGAGAGGGTCGTTTTCAAATATGAAGACAGATGGTCGATTTCAGGGGAGAGGACGAGAAGGTCGCTTAGAAATAATTTTAAATAGCGAAGGGGATTTTTAATTACGAAGACGGGCAGTCGGTTCGGGGAGTGATAGAAAACGGTCGATTTTCGAGGGAAGACGGGAAGGTCGCGCAAATAAGTTAATTAGGGAAGTGAAATTTTAATTACGAACACGGATAGTCGATTTCAGGGGAGAGGACGAGAAGGTCGCTTAGAAATAATTTTAAATAGCGAAGTGCATTTTTAATTACGAACACGGATAGTCGATTTCAGGGGGGAAGACGGGAAGGTCGCGCAAATAATTTAAATAGGGAAGTGCATTTTTAATTACGAACACGGGCAGTCGATTTCAGGGGGGAGGACGGGAAGGTCGCGCAAATAAGTTAATTAGCGAAGTGCATTTTAATTACGAACACGGATAGTCGGTTTTCGATGGGAGACGGGAAGGTCGCTTAGTAATAAGTTAAAAATAGCGAAGTGCATTTTAATTACTAACACAGATAGTTATTTAGAAGCATGCACCAAACTGCATGAAATATATACTGGTTGTGAATGTGAAAATGTGACCGGATAACACTGAGATGGTTGGGTAAGTGGATGCTCTCTAATAAGAAAATCATTCAATTATTAAATCAACACCTTGCAATTTGGGCCTTGGAATTTGAAAATTGAAATGGATTTTGTGCATCTTGAAGCAAACTATTTTCTTCGTAAGTTGACCTATTGAGGAGGCGATAAGCAATATTTAGTTATCCCAAATTATATTTATAAAATAATTGTAACTTTGCAAAGATTTAAATTTTCACATTCAAATTGAACAATTGATTGTATATTATTTCAGTGAGACGTAAGGTTCTGGGTTCGAGTCCCGGTTGCGACCGCTATCTTTTATTATTTTCTGTGTCTTGTTCCTTTTCATATTTAAGAAAAAATTAGACTATTATTGTTATCTGCTTCTTCAATGTATTAATTTAAACATAATTACAGTTGCATGTGAATGATAATTATCCCAAATATTTATATATATGTATTCCCGCACATAAATATAAAAGACCTTTACTACGCGGTATAGTGTTCAAGTATAATCACAGTGGAACAATTTTGAAAGAACAAATTTCCCTTCTTGCCAGCGCAATCTAAGTTAGGGACATTATCTTCTCGTTTTACATCTCTACCGTTGACGTTAGATTCATAACATTTGATTCAATATCGGTACGTTAGACAAAGGGGGCACACGAGGGGTTATACGGTAATAAATATTTTCCCCACAGTATTATTAAAAAGAGCTACTTATATTTTCTTAAGTTATTAAGTTTTACGCAGCGAGCGTCGGTTTTGCATTGATATTCGACTTATTTGAATACCGTCCAAACAAACTTTACTTCAAAAAAAACCAGCAGTGTCAGGTGATTGTCGAGAGAATAACTTCGCTGGGCTTCCCTATCCGGCGATATGGGTTGTCTCCACGTAAGTCGCTCATTAGGCGAAATGGACGAAACTCACGCGAGCTTCCCTATCTCTTGATCGGCGGAAACGAAGGAAACGGATCATTGACTCGATTCTGAATATCGGTGACCTTGCGCGGATGGACTTGAACCCTGAACCTAGAAAGGGCCCTGTATCAGCTGTGTCGGTGATTGACCACGAGTCTCACCTAACCCAGGCACTAGACATTGTCCGGAGAACAAAGGACTTGATCCCACTATGTCACTGGTACGGCTTCCGTTTCGACAGTATTAGCGGTGAGGGAACAGACAAGCAGAACATCTGTAATAGGAGTCTGAGGTCATTGACAGCTTTTCTATTTCCGCTAGTCTCCAGACGAAGGGGACAAGATCGTGATGGGCTCCATTATCTTATGTTGACACGTGAGAGATGACCCTTGTATTCGTTTGGACGAAGGGAACAATGGCTTGTATTGTTTCGATGATTTCCGACGGGTTTTCGTTGTTCCTGAGAAACACTATAGCCGGGGAATAGGGCCTAGCCTTCCCTCAAATTAACTACCGACATAAATTAGTGGCGTACACATTTGGATATACTAAACACGCACTCTACAGTACGTACCCTTTACTTAACGGATTTGGCAGGTGTGATTGACGAAAGTCTGGGAGCTGACAGTTTGCTGTAAAGGATGCTGAGGAGGCGGCGAAGAATTCGGCTCCTGAGCCTACTAATTTTTATTTCTTCGAAACCAGTGGGATGCACGCGGGGATTCCCGACCCCTGACTTATCCGCAAGTATTCACTTCGGTATAATGTTCATGGCTGCGGTTAGCTGGGCGGACCCTTAACCTTCAGCATGCTGGCCATCATCAACATATCATCATCATCATCATCATCAGGCTCGGGCCGAAGGGCACGACCTGAACCGGAAGTCATCTGAGCACTTTCTGAGAGCTCTTAGACATACTTCAATCACACTCGGCGGAACGGAGCGTCATTCTTATGTCTAGCGACATGGAATGACCTTTCATCATGAATCTACAACCTATCATCTTAATCATCATACCATCTTACCTTGCGAAGATTTGGTAGAGATATTCTCCCATTGCCGCATTGTACTATGGAGATTACAACATATATCATCAACTACAAAAATCACACACATTCCCCTCCCGACAGGGACGAAACATGTCAATTTTCATCAGTTGCGAGGCAACAAATAAATCTTCCTGGAGGCGTTGGGATTGGGGTTAGCTCGACAGGTTTTCCTTCATCGAGCTAATTGGGAATTGGAGGAGACCAATCGTAGCAAGCACATGTTTGTCCCTATTCCTACCCATTATACCTACCTGTAAGTAGATTGCATACAACTAACAGCCAATAGGAACTTAGAATAACTAATTGAATTATTGTATGAATGATGTTTTGATATACTCTAACAAAAGGGTTTATAACTCCGAGTTTAGGTAGAACGGCACAGAGAGTTAGGTATATCGTAATTAGACTATTCGTCAATAGCATGGGGAAGGGTATTAGATCAGTAAATAGTAAGATATACTGGGAAGTTAAATGATTAGCCAGTTAGATAGAATATCGTCATTGTTGAAAATCTGACAAATTGCAACACACCACAGCTAAGAACCAAAAGTTACCACAAATCCGTTTAATCTACCTGAATTAGCGCTATAAAGGCGAATCAAAAATAATCACAACGTGTCTAGTTAATTCAAAAGTAATTAAACAACAATTTATCAGTACGTACTTGCCTACGTACTGGCAGCTCCAGCAGTAACTTAAGGTTTTCAAAACTTAAAGTTATACGAAAAAAAAAATGATCACCCTTAAATAGGGTTGATTTAAGTAAGAAGGGTGAAAAGGTGTTAGAACCATTACACTTACTAATGTCTGCCGATGGACAAGGCAAACACAACACCCAGTAACATTTTTTTTAAATGCACCGCAAATTTGTATCCGAACTTATTGATGTACTTACATACACCGCATATCCCGTAGAAAAATGTCGTAAGCCAAAAAAGTTAATTTTGAATGATGAACAAGCGGTCCCGTCGAAAGGAGATTGGAGACATTTTGCGGAGACGGAGTAATTTAACATATTTAAAAAGTTTACGTGGGCATAGATATTCACAATCACTTATTTTCAGAGATAAAACGTAAAATAGAAATTTTTGACTTACGACACTACGGTATATGCGATATGTGTACCTACAGGTATTTTTTGTTTTGGTTTTGGTAACTGACTTCGATTCCTATGCAATATCATTGTTATAACATATGATCACACAATAACTCTTTCGAAGTCCTAACTAAATAACAAGCTTTGTTCTTAGTGTACTTTGAAATGTAATTTTTTTTTGTTATGTGTAACTTCTCAGTTACATTATTAAAGTGCATTATTAAAAAAAAACAATAACTAAAACTTCAATTCCTCGCAAGCCAATAAATCATTATATGTATCTCTAGTTAGAAGCCTAATTGAATATAACTCAGTAGTTTGGTCTCCGTCTTACAAAATTCACATTAACATTGAACAAACACAAAAAAAAAATGGCTTTATAAATTTTAATCTAAATATTCCACTAGAAGACTTAAAACGTAATTTCTCATTAAACATTCTAAAAATACATACACTAGAAGACAGACGTTCGCCCTTGCCATTTGACTTCCCACTCTTGTTTTCTATGTTAACGGGATAAAAACAAACAATAAAAAAAATTCAAACGCACTGAAGGTTCCCCGGGCCGACTAAATACCTGATTATTTATCACCGGTCTCTAACTAAAATATGTGATGCCAAAATTTCAACGCTTGGTTTTAAAATATGTGATGCCAAAATTTCATCGCTTGGTTTTAAGACCTCATTTATTTTTATGTAACATTTCCCGTTTTCGTTCCCATCGTTGAATGAAAATGTTATTTAAGAGTCATTTTAAATTCGAATTTAAAACAGAAGTGCTGTCTGTATAATATCTACATTATTCTTGGAATTAATAGTAAAAATTAATTATGTGTACAATAAAAGGTGTTATAATTTACATTGAGAACGTTAAAAGGTAATTAATTATTAAAAACACGTTTATCGATCGGCTAAAATTGTCCGCTTGTGGTGATTTATCTACTGGAGACGCTACCAATGTAATACGACGACCTGCGTTGCAGTAAGAACCTAGACTAAGGCCAGTTGTTTCGGATGTTAAATGTTAAAAAAAAAACTGTGCTTAGTAGTCTAGGTACTTTGCACCTTCATCTTCCCATCTTCCTTCAGCGTGGCTACATACTAGGAGCGAAGATACTATAGTCCTGCTCATGAGTTGTACACGGTGTTCGGAAACGCGTCGTACAAAGGTAAACTTTTAAAAACCATGGCTATTTTTTATTGTGATTTTTACTTAAATAGCGAAAGTTGCTATCATTTTGAGGAAAATCTGTAAAACTATATTTTTTACAAATTCTCGATCTGCAATTCTATTCGACTACCGAATAACGCTTCCAAAACGTTTCTAATTTACGTATTTATAAAAAAAAAAGAAAAATTGAAAAACCAAACTTTCGAAGCATTCGTTTTAAAAATATGTCACGATTTAAATTAAATTGGTTCATATTCTGACAGACACGTTTTCAATATAAAAATGCGATCGGATACTGGTTTTGTGAATTTATACAGGATAACTGACTGATCAAATGAGAATCTCTATTTCTTAGTATTCAATCTAGAATCCACAAAGTAATATATTTTCAATAAAACACCGTGGGAATACCTTACAACGCTTTAAGGCGATCCACTTTGACGTATAACGTTTGTAATCTGGCGAAATCACGCAGTCCTTACATCGAGCTGGTCTCTTTAGAGAAATAGCTCCGCTCAGTAGACCCTGGGAAAATAATTCTCCTCAGGGCCTATATCATATTTTGTATTGCAGTGTGGAGGGTGAAGGGAAAGGAAGGAGAGGAAGTTCTGGGAAGGAAAGGAGGTATGAGGGGTCGGTAGGAATCTGGGGGTCAATCTGTCCAGGAGTAACGGACATATAAATCTATGTCTCCCACTGAGTTCTGAGAGAGACCTGCTGTAGTGGTCTCCCTTAAAAAGGTTCTCCCGATCCGGCCTACCACACAGTTTGTTTGCTGACGAATCCACCGCCAAGATCCGGACAAATCTCATCCATGAATCGACTAATCGAAAAATCGACTGTACTGAACTTCTATCCTTAATTAATTTTAATATACCTGTAAGACGTACACGCCATACAGCATTATTACACACTCTAAATTACAAAACAAATGCAGCAACTAATTCGCCGATTAACCGTGCTCTTCATACATTCAATAATGTTTGCCTAAACTCTAATATTGAGATTTTCTCAGCTGCTCAAATTTATAAAGAGCATCATGTCAATGATATAACTGTTTAATGCGCATACATATCCCTTCACAGATCACCACTCCTCACACATACACACTCACTCACACACTACGCACATCACCCGGTAGTTACTAATTATACATTCCACTCAAGACATTACAAAGAAACATATCAAAGGTATCCACCATGAAATTTTATTTAATATAATAATAGTAGAATATTAACTTTGAAATATTATACCTTGTTCAAATTCTGTGAAACAGCTGGTCCATACTTTACACAGCCTTACAAAGCCTTTTACAGCACGGACTTCGTATAATTTGGTGGTCGCGCGCTATGTCTTGTAGCTTCTCTAGTCGGCCTTAGTTTGTTTGTGACGAAGGACAGCGTCAATTTCAATTTGAAATTAATTAGCGTTGGATGACAGCTGTTTTGCCTGCCTTCGTCTATCGCTCGGTTACTACGACAGTGACAGCTTGATTGCCTGGTGATTAATTGAACACCATTGATATTACATGGGTTCAGAGGTGACCGCTATGATTAAAAGCGACACAGTCAGAAATGAACCACTAGACATTTTCCGTGATAGAGCGACGGCCCATTTTGATAATTTTCAATCATTTCGATCAAAGTGTTGATAATTGGTTTTATTAAAGCCTGGGACACACGCAGCGTTAAAAGCTCCGGCGTTATTTGCAGTGGGAATGTATGGCGAGTGATATGCTGAAATAGGCCAAGCCAAATATCGCTAGCGCTTTTAACGCTTTGTGTGTCACTGGCTTAAGTGGTTATTCTAGTCAAGATGCACAAATTTCGGGCTTTTTTTGATCTCTGTAAAAAAAAACACGAAGAATATAAGAATATGACGTCTGGTCATCTGAAAAAAAAACAAACGGATTCTTAATCAGTAAGAATGTTGCTATCGCCGGGACCTCGGAGGAGTAAAAAAAAAATCACAAAATGGCGGAATTTTGAAAAAAAATGTATTTTTTACGTTTTTTTTAACAGTTTTAAAAAAATTTTAAATAGTAAAAGTTTCATTTTTTTCTGGTTCTGCTTGGGGGCATAAAAGGATCTGTGGAGATGGTTCGTACCAAATTTCAAATAAATCGGTTCAGTAGAACTCTAGATATCATTGTACGCCAGCTTGAAAAAAGTAGTTTCGAGAGAAAAAGTAAATTTTCAGACAGTTTTATTCATATAATGGGTACGGTGTTCTTACGTTGCGTTACTAGGACTCTCAGTTTAAAATACATTAAATTTGCATTATATATACATTATATAGGTATATAATATAAGAAAGGTTTTATAGGGTAATCCATCTGCAGGTAGTCGGGCAACGTCAACCATGTATTGTTTAATTTGTTCCGGCCAGACCGGTTTAGTTAGCGCGCCACAGAAAAAGCTATTAATCCTAAAATAATTCTAAAGTCGAAAAATCCTTTTAAGGACATATTTTTAAAGATCTATACATTAAACATATGTGAAAACCATTTATTTTTAGAAATTCTAGACTAGAATACCTCCATATGATGGTGTAAAGAAAATCTGTTGTTTTATGTAAATAAAACGACGCCATACCATTTTGTTATTATTGAAGAAGAGATTCTTGTTATGTTTATTTTATTTTACTTAGTTTCTTTGGATTTGACTTATATTTTCTTTTGTTTATATTTGCTTATGTCTTTTATTTCATATAATATCCGTATCTCCGAATAATCTCCGAATATCTCCTCATCTTAATATTGTATTATTAGGACTATTAAGAGGCTAGACTTTGAACGACACGCGGAACACCCGCGTCTGTCATTCTGTCCCGCTCACAATAAGCTCACGCACATTTACAATACATGCGAATGCGAAATGTGCGAATGAGACAACGCTCAAATTTACCTACAGAAATCGCTCGAAAAGGGGTTTATGGAGAATACACTTTTCTACACCGAAACTTTCACGAAATTGAAATTTTAAAAAAAATATATTTTTGAGAAAGAAAAAGCTACGTCGGTAGCTTTTTATAATTTTATAATTCTTTATGAGAGTTGAGTTAGCAGCACTTTTTCCTTAAATAATATTTTTTGATAAATCGCACATGTTTGACAGTGAACGTTTACGTTAATACGAAACGCATCGAAAATTCGAAAACATACCGACATAGTTTTCACCCTCTAGAAGGCAATATAAAAAAATATATTCATTTTGTGCAATTTTTGATGTAGAAAAGTGTTTTTTCCCGGGCGTCCTTTTTGTATGTGCCGAAAAGCGAATTCTATCGTCTTAACGTTCCTAAGATAAATAAATAAACTATTTCAGGGGCCTTTCCAGCAAGTCAAGGCCAAGATAACAAACACACAACAGGCTATTGGAAAATGTAAAAAACGCTTTAAATTGACGTTATGATATTACATTCAAAGAGTCAAATCAACTGTAATAATATTAAATACACAATTGACACAACCTACTGGTGCAAAATGCAGTAAATTGAATGCAGTTTATCCAATTGATGCATATCATCTGTGGTCTGTGGTCATTGAATATCCGAGTCATACCTTCCACGAAAAATGCTGACAAGAGAAGTGTTACTGATATTGTAACTAATGAATAAGTAATTACCCCTCAGTTCCATTATTTAAAAAGTATTTATATTCAGTTGGGTAGGGATACTCATACAGCAGAAGGGTATGTATGAGACGATTTATGAATGTAAATGAATCAAGGAGTGTGTGCGTAGATCGAGATGTTCGGCAGTCCATCCCCCCTTCCAAATATTGCGAGTTATTTGGTTAGTTCTTGCATTGATAAATGCTATAAATCGCCAAAAAATATAACCCTAATGAAAACACATTTCACTTATTAATTTATACTATAACATCTTTACACTTGCCTAATTTATTTGTTTATTAGATTTTTTAAACGCCCATGGGGCTTTTACATTGGGTACATAATATTTACAATTATTTTATAAATTTCTTACATTACAGTGATTTACAGTTAGATAAAAAATAGTTATGACAATATTATACTGAAATTATCAGAATTAATATCTTGACATAAAAGTACTGATTTGTTATAAACAGAATTTATTAAATAAAAAATTCCTATATTATTGGCATATTAGTTTGCTAAACTGTGTAGATAAGGAATTGGCGAGTTTGCAAGGGTCCTTATGCCGAGTGAGACTTTTATTTTAAGTTTTAATTAAGTTGACTGTAGTGTCTATTATGAAAATCGATTTGAAAAGTTCGACATTTTAATTTTTTAAACTTTCAAATCTTAGATCTTCGATTAAATCGAAATTCCTTTCGATTTGAGGGCGCTTGGCCTGACATTCCAACATTGGCCTGATATTCCAACCCTGGCATAACATTCCAACATTGGCGTGACGTTCCAACATTGGCCTGACATTCCAACATTGGCCTGCCATTCCAACATTGGCCTGACATTCTAAGGGTCAATAATAATAATTAATTAATTAAAACCCGATCGAGAATCTGAAATAGAAAGATACTCTCCCATCTAAGAATCGAACCTTGGATATTAGCATTTCCCGGGCGGTGCTCTACCACCGAGATAATGGGAGCCTATCCGACTAGGTTATATATTTAACTGTATCATACTTCCAATATTAGCCAATAAAAAATATACGTTAAGAAAATTAAGAGATAGTTATTTCTTATGACCGATTCGGATAGGGTACCATTATCTCAGTGGTCGAGCACCGCCCCGGCAAAGTTAAGGTCCTGGGTTCGATTCTTAGACGGGACGGTATCTTTTTCTGTTTCAGATTTTCGATTGAGTTCCGCTTTTATTGTCTCCATTGATTAAATATAATAATTTGAGCTTTTACTCAAAGTTAAAAATATAAATAAACAATAATGTTTTTTCCAAGTTGTGGGAAGGGATCGTGCAATTTCACATGTCCCGTATAGTTTTACACATACATATTTTATGGTAATACGGGAACTCAGTTAATTTTAAGAAAATAAAAGTAAAATAGATATAAATTAAAGTAATTAAAAAACATAATTAATAGAGTAATGAATTATCAGTTTTTATGTAGGGCGTGGTCTGGAGTGAGCTCGGGCCCAGCGCTCACTCAGGAGTGGCGCTTAGTATTGAAAGGCTGTGTTCACAACCGTGCTGGCTCTTAATCGCATTTAGGTGATTTTTCCACGAAAACGGTGCTATGGAAATAAACTATTTATTATTGAGCAATACTTTTACAAGGATATGGTCGATAGTATGAAGGTCCATTAAAGTATTAGAAAAATTTCTGATTATCATTAAATTCGTTTTCGTATCAAAACTTTTTCCTTTCAATCGTTCATTCGAAAGCATATTATGTTAGTTGACATATTCTATCCCAAAATACTCTTTGAAGTATTTACTAAAAGCAAGTATTTCATTCGTTGGAAATTAAATTTAGAAACGTTTATATTGAAAGAAAAAATTAGATATTTGGAAAACTTATTGCAAAAGTTTTTGAAAGTTTTTGCGCAATTTTTTTTTTTCATTGAAAAGAATACTACTGAGAAAAGTAAGAAATTATGAGAAATTTTATCTGTTGAATAAGTGTCAAGGACTGTCGCTGAATGTTACATCGACAGTATCTCAATATTTCAAAAATTCATGATCAATATTATGAGGTGTGTCTTTTATATAACGAGATTGATACTGGAAACATTTTATTTTGATGTCATACATATTTACTAATAATTATCACCTTCAATATACACTCCTCCTCTATCCCTAAAACGCTCCATGCTAACCGTCCATTATTTTAAACAGTGCTCGAATCTATCAGTTCCTTCAGGGCGCGCGCAGCTTTCTCTTTCACAGCTTCAACGGACTCGAATATTATTATTTTAAATGCAGATTTCACCTTAGGAAATAGAAAGAAGTCACACGGCTTAAGATCTGACGAATAAGGCAGTATAAAGTGTCAGTATAAACATTTTTGCAAGCTTCGCGTTGTTCAAAATTTTATTATTATAGGCATGTTAAATTTTTATGTAAAATTTGCTTTAGGTGTTCTTTGTCAATTCTTATAGTTTCAGCAATCGCACAAATACTAAACCGACGGTCAGATCGAACCCGATTACCGATTTTTTCGATATTTTCATCCGTTTTTGACGTGGAAGGGCGATCCCGGGTGTGAATCAACTTCAACCTCTTCTTGGCCATCCTGAAAAAGGTTTTTCGATTGTTTCACGTGGAATTTCACAACAATTCCGTTGCTATATCTGTTACACTTAACATTTTTCCGGCGAAAGAAACAACTCCGTGCGAACGAAGGCTACGGCTATACGGATATATTTACAGAAGCGAGAGGTATCGCATTCGTAAGAGAAGGCTTTACGCTAAACATCTTCTATAGCATCGTAGTCTCGTTATTTGATAGCCACACCCATTATATTCACAACCCCCAGCGTTTTGTTTTAGATTTTGTTTTTTAATTTTATTTTTGCTTTTGTTTGATTTGTTAGTATTGCTTATTTAGATGTACATTGTTAATAAAAAAAATAACAAGTAAAAGCCCAGCAGGGCGTGAAACACAAAATAAATTAATATTGTTATTATTTATATTATTTTCTTACAGATTTTTAATGCACTAGTGTAATTTATTATGACTGGATTTACATAATAGCCCCAAATAAAAAAAATATTAATAAGATTTATTATTTATTACAATAATTTTTTTTTACATGTGATTATTATAAAATATCTCTTATTTATAATAACTTTGTAAGGGTATATTCCCGTTAATGTTATACAAGACTAGTGAATCTGGGTTCGAGCCCCAACATTTTTTTCTATTTCAAATAAGGAATTATACAATTTAAACAAAGGTCATCTCAATGACAATTCTTTTTTCAAACTTTCTTCGGGCAGGTACCATTATATTGAGTTTATTTATTTATTTGTTATAATAACCGCCCTTTTTAGGAGCTTACATATAGAGCATTTATTGTACATTACACATTTTGTAGAAGCTCATAGACTTAAATGAGTTCAATATTTGATTTGTCCTGTCCCCTTGAAGATTATCCTCAAAAATGTAACTATTAACTTAACCTTTTTAACTTTAATAGCACAAAGCACTCTTCTTAGGGTGAATTGCCTATTAAAAAAAAAAGAATTTGTTTAATGAAGAATTGAAGATGGCCACTGAATCGGTATAATTATATCCCTCCATTAGAATTCTGAGCAAAGAGGAATACATATGGTAGTCAGTCCCAGAATTGCTACATTGAAATAAATCCTTCTAGTATTATGTAGTGGAATCCGAAAGCTAATCAATGCAAGCAATTCTGGAATATCAATTACTTACATCATTTTATATTTTGTATAAAATACCCCAAGCCATAAAATTTAAAAAAAATTGTAGTGTAACATATTGCTGAAATTTCGATTTTAAAATTTCTAAAATTTGGACATTTATAAAGTTTGTAAATTATAAAGTTATTAAGAAAGAAAGAATTTTAATAAAAAATTTGAAATAAAAAGACCATTTTACATTTGAAAAAAAAACTTTTTACCAAACAATTTAAACGGCCACCATCTTTAAACGGAGCGTACGTTGGTGGGCACTCACTGCTAAATCGAAGAATTAATCCGTGAAAGAATCAAATAAAAAGTTGAAATATTAAGCTATAAAACTCTTCCACCCCTAATTAACACAGTTTTCATCGTTTTCCATATTCTAATTTATATATGCTTAATACCATAATGAAAAACTATACATTTGCTTATTTGGTCCAAAAAAAAATTTAAAAAATAAATATTTAAAAAAATAAATAAAATAAAAAAAAATTATTAAAAAATAAATAAATACATGTACATGTACATTTTTAGGCAGCGTGAATTGCACATATAGTTTTGTATCGCTGATCGGTGACCCGCTGGATGCAATGTTCTATCCATAGGTTTTTTTATGTTTGTCTAGTGTGTAGTTAGAAGTAAGATTGTAGAAATGTATTAAAATTTGTACAGCACCTGAAATGATGTTCACAAAAACGGCCTATCGTATTATCTTTGAAAATATTTATATGTAGACATGTATAAATATTTGAATAATATTATGGACGCAAAATAAAATCTGAAGGCCTCCGGAAAGTAAATGTATAATCTCCAAAAAAGCACAATAATTTAATCACATGTTCACCGGTGTTGCCATGTTTCTTTTTGTATGTAAGTCGGGTGCCTATACAGAAATTGGTATTCAGAAAAATTATTGAAGCCTTACATCTCTGGAATTGGCTACAATGTTCATTTTTCCGTAAATAAACCACGCAATCTTTCTCCATGTTTTCATGTCCCTTTCTCATTCTGTTTCCCTTATTCCTTCTGCCGTACACGAATACCTATTATGGAGCGGTAAATATAACAAGTGATCCATAGCAATATAAATCCATCAGTAGGGGTATCTTTTTCGGAGTAACTAGATAATAATGTAGGTAAATGTTAGCATTTTTATAAATTTATTCAATATTTAACCTCTTGAATAAGTTTTGTTTAAATATCGGAACAAAAACTAAGATTTCTGTTTGTGGTGTACTATTTTTTTCTCTGGTGAACAATAGAACTCAATTTCAGTTCGTCATATTTAACTGGACTTTATGACCGTTCTAAATGGTGCTCTGAGTAGATACACGCAGGAGAAATGGTCGCTGAAGGTGTCCACCTGTCAATCGGATAGCATCGGCTATCTTCTTAACCGTTATTAATTAGCGCAAGCGATTCTGGTTTTGTATTTTTTTATTCAGGGAATATTATGATTTTAAATTGTATGCCAGAACCTTCAGCATAGATAGATGGTAGTAGAGTATTCACATGTGCACAAAAAACAGTCGACAATAACAAACAATTAATTTTAATAAAACAATGTCCAAATTTTGTTTATTGTGCTCCATTTTGGTAAAATCTCGCGTGTATCTTCTTCCCTTCCCGAAACTCTCTTACCTCTCTTTATTTTTGTTGGCCTGACATAATTTTATTTACAGCATCCTTGCAGCAGATTGAAATGTTTATTATCAAATAATTACGCCTCCTCACTACGGTATGCTGACATCACTATGAGCCACGTGACCATACATTTCCATTTCCATACATCGAAGCCGGTTCACGGAGAGTTCATCGAAAATGAGTTCAACGAAAACGAGTTCAACCTAACCTAACCTAACCTAACCTCTCGTTGTCGATAAATTTGCTTTCGATGAATTGATTTTCGATAGACTCGTCGGTTACCATCGAAGACTGTCGTTGGCCGCTCTGCCCGGCATGCCGGGCAGGCAGCGGCCAGCGTTAGTTACAAATTGGCGGTACAATGGCGGTACACTCCAGAGAACATGCCAGCGGGAATCGAGATCGAGCGAAAATTTCGGCTGTTCAGAATTTATACGTAATGTTTATTTCCAATTTTAATTTCAACATGTTTAGATTATTATGGTTTATCCTTTAAATTAAATTATTTTTCTTGTTTAATTATGAAAACAAGATGGCGCCCATGTTTAACGTAAATAATCGACTTCGTTAGAATCTTTCCGTAGCTTTAATATGTGGCTTTTTTTTTATAAACGGTAATTGTATTATTAACTGTCTTCTTCGAGCAGTTGCACCCTCTGAGAATTTTCGCAAATGATAAAATAAAGTTAATGCTAATCTCTTCCTAATCGATAATTTCTCATTCTTTATTTACACATGTTTTTTTTCAATTATAGAGATCTATTCTTTCTTCTTATTGATTTATTATTATGATTTATTATCCTTGATCCATATATCATACTTGTATTTTGTTTTTGTTGATTTTCTGACTATTTTCCTGTACACCTTTTATCTTTTTTAATGTTCTTATTAAACGTCTCAGAACAGACAACTTCTAGTGAGGCGGGTAACTTACTTGTTATAAAATACTATATTACCTTAACCCTCCCTTGCCTGCGATGTGTATCTACTACACATTTTTACACGCTTCTTGCACCTTTAATATCTCCGTAAATATGGAAAATTCTGGGTTCATATTTTAGGGAATCCTCCGTCATACATTTACTCATTAAATAAAAATTAAAAAAATATAATAATCAGTACCTTTCGGGCATATCAGAGGTATTTTGTGAGAATCGAAAACTAATTCACCAATACAATCAAACGTCTGGCGTATGATCAGTGCTGCTGGTGAGATGTACAAATGCGTGAAGCGTGCGGCTAGTGCGACACTATGCTCGTCTCACTCTCACCTACTTCGATATAAGTGAGCGTGAGAAAGAGAACCGTGTGGTTACTGATCAGTCGTCAATCGTATTTGTTCCTTCGGTTTTGCCCGCGGACGGCGCCGCCAGTCGCCGCCCAGCATTCCTTCGGGTTCGGGGTGGTCTCTTTGCATGTGTGTGAGCATCGTTTCTTTGAGCTAACAATGTTTTTTTCATGTTTTCAGCAATTAAACATCAATTATTATCATTTTTGACGTCAACTATAATGAAATATAGCGATTTGCTATGAATATTAATTTTTTCGGCTTTTAAATCGACCATTTCTGCTTGTGTAGTGATTACACAGCACCGGAGCGCGCGGATTTTTTCAGCACAGTAAGGGAAAGCTTAATAAACGACCGGGTTGCCGGCAATGAAATTGAAAATTTGAAAAATTGAAATTGAGAGTATTATATTTAATGTTTTATATACTGCTTCATTTCAAAATTAAAATAATAAATTATCACGTGTTTTAACTCAAGCCATTCATTTTATATTGAATGACATATTTCACTCATGCTCTGGCTTTCAGATTTACGTAAGTACACTATTTTGACTTACAGATTAAATACTGTATCATATTATACATAACTTTATAATTATTATAATTTTTCATTTCATAGTTATACACTTACAAAGGTTACAACCTACACTATGTTTACTTGAAAATGGTGTACTTACCGAAACATAAATTATTGTGACTAAAATTACATTTTTATTTTAGAGACAGTGTTGGTACACTGCCCTAAAGATGGTACAACTGTTTCCGAAACCAGTTGGATTCAAACTTAAATAGTATCGTGACTTACAGTGACATTTTAGGAAAAAAAACTTATCAATTTGTCAATAAATTCCGTATTTATTTACATTTTATACGTGGATACATATTTGCACACTCAGCTAGAATCATTATTATTTGTATTGAACATTTTCACAATGATTGAAGGACAATAAGGTCTCAATAAATGTAATAATACGGATTTATGACCGGAACTAAATTGACAAGGCACGTTGATTCCGGGTAAATTTGGCAGATACAAGAGTCAACAGATGGGTCACCTATCCACATGTTATTCATAAATACTGGGGGGAAGTTTCTAAAATAGTTTTCTTTTGTTTGTGTTTGCGGCTTTTATAACTGAAATGTAAGCCCACAGTTTGTAGTCACGGGTTCAAAACTCGGAAAAGTAAAAAAAAGCATTAAACGCGGAATAAAAATCTCAACTTGAAATGTTTTTACTACTTTATGTCCGGCTAAAATCTTCCCTACAGGAAAAACTAAACCCTTCCACAAACTTTTCCACAAAGGATCATCTAATCAATCCATGCTATGCAATTGTACCATTTAAAATAAATACAAAACAATACAAGAACAACACGTCAACCCACCAGAGACCAAATGGGATAATGATTATTTCTTCAATCTTTGCAAACTCTATTTAAATGAAACGTATTATATGTGTGTATAATTCACCAACTCCGTATATTTTCATATAAGAGGGTTCGGCTTGGTAGAACTCCTAACTGGACCGATAAATCCTATTGATCCCTCAATATAAATATTTAAAAAATCTTTCGTAACTCATGTATTTAAAATGACAGATTTTTGCATTTTTGTATATAAATTCTTTGACAGGTCTAATAAGCCTAAATTTTGAATGAGAGAGCTGGGTATAATGCCAGTAGCCGAAATAACAAATGGTAATATTTTTATAGTCTGAGAATGCCAAATTCTTTTAATCTCATTTCCTAAATCTGTATATTTTTTTTTAATTTTTGATTTGGATAAAATTATTTAATATATTTTCTGTTCTTTTCAGTACACCGTTATTACATCGTGTCTGTGTAATATTATGAAGTACAACCTCTGCAACATTTACTGATTATCAATATTTTTTATATTAATAATACTTTTTATATGTGTAAACTGTAACCATCTGTAAACTGCATGTGTGAGAAAATAAATAAATAAATTTTAAGAAACATTATGGAGTATAAAATGTGGATGTCATTATGGTGTCCGGTGATATTCTGCATTGCAATATTATTGCAACATTTTAAGTGTAAACCATTTTAAGAAAACTATATAATAAAAACATAAAATATCAATAAACTTATTTCAAGTGCCAATATCTTAGTTTCAACCAATCTAACTTAACCGCTTGGACACATAAGCTTGTTTTCACGATAATTTAACGTAGGTAGACATAGGAATGACGTATGTCCCGTACCCGAGTTATTATAGTTATTTCCGCCAGCGAAAGAAATTATATAGATTCACCATAGCCCATCCAGGCTAGTTTATATCTATGATCTAGGATCTCTTCGTAATCATTTATGTGAAGAATCACAAATTGGATCAACTGGTCCAACCAAGAATAGGAATTCCTCAAGGATGATAAAGGACTAATACAATTTTCTCTGAGTTTGTAAATCAATTATTGTCGTCGTATCTCCGTAAAACCTTCTGGGAGAAATAAAAATGACAAATACTCAATCTTACATTACAAAAGGAAAATCATTTACAAAAATATATTTTTGTACGGTATTTATACAAGGATAAGTAGTAATGTATAAGCAATGTTGATCTATCCAGGGACGTTATTGTTATTAAGAAAGAAAAGGTTAGGTGCGGCAGCAATTTGGGAGGCGGGTATCGCCCCAGGAACCATTTATTGGACGACCAACACCTCTGCCAAAGGTCACCCCAAGTGGTTCGCTACGTTTGGTGAATTAGCAGGGGTGCCCGGGTTCATGGGGTTAGGTTTGTCCGGGACTTGGAGGGGGGGGGATGCGTCTGCCGACCTGCGTGGCAGGCCGGATCGAAAGAGACTGGATGAGGGAAACCTTTTGATCTCTCCAGCCAGACCCTCTCGAGCCATTGCCTTGCACCGCAGTGGGAGGGTTTCACACGTCCATCACTCCTGGAGACAAAAACCCTCCACACAGAATCTTCAAAGATGACATAGGCCCTGAGAGAATTTTTGCCTCAGGGCCTCCTGTGTGGAGCTAATGTAAAAAAAACAGGATAACTTTATTTTTTCGAAACATAATAAAACCCATGAATCAATTTTTTTTATTTTTTTTATAGTGTAGGCACATACCTAAAGTTTTGTTTTACTTAGTTTTTGAAGATCAAATCAGGTAGGTGACGTCCCCTTATTCTCCTTACACTGAGTAAACCGATTTCTGTCGTTTGTCATGACTCTTGCCAGCATATCAAGCGTTATCCTGGCAATTTCTTCCTGGAGGTTGGTCTTCAAATCTTGTAGGGTCCTTGGACGGTTCACATAAATACGGGATTTCAAAAAACCCCATAAAAAATCACAGGTTCCTCCGAGAATTGAAGTTACGTTCAGAGAGTTCCTGCACAATCGCCATCTTGTATGGAAGGAAATGGAGATCATCACGAAGAATTCTCCTCAAAGAACGGTCGGAAAGCCCAAGGGCAGACGCCCATGTTTGCGCGCAGAATGCCGTGGTGATCGCAACACTGAAGCTCTCACTGCATCAATGTGATCTAATGGAATGAGGGATTCCAGTTCTTCCTCTTGTCACAGTTTGGCTGAAAGTAGTGACCTACATAAAATATGATTTCCGGTCCGGGACAGGGGCTAACGGGCTAAATTAAAGCGATTCCGAAAGGCGCGCTGGGTTGTGATCACAGAACATCCGTTGAAAAAGTACCCTCAAGTAGGTTCCAATGCATGATGACTATTAAACTGTATCGGGACAAAACTTTATATTTTCGCCTCTCGAACGAAATTACTAGCGCTCTACTACGACATCAACCGACTAAATTGCGCGCATTTTAAAAAAGGTAGTTATGCTGCCGCACCCTGTAAAATAATCAAATCTAGGTAATTCCATTTCCTTTATTATTGTACTGGAATCACCATAACATTTGGTTGCTGAATAGCTATTGCTCGGAAATATAATAGTATAATTTAATTCCATTTAACCTCACCTATAATTTAAATCGTTCTGTGTCCCACCAATTTTTTTCTGACTTGATGAAGTCTATTGAACAATTTTGCCAGACGATTTTTGAAAAGTATAAGGGATGGTAAATACGTTTAATGTATGAACGATACAATCGTGTATGAATTAACCCGGGTCTCTTGCTTGATTTCTGCTGTCTCTCTGCTGTGACCGAATCCACAAACTTTTTTTGAACATTTTTTTTTTTATAGAGAAACCTCACAAGAGTCCCAACTGCTCCCTTCTGGAGCCAGTGAGACTATGGCATCCCCAATTGGAGTATGTTGTGAGGCTGAAGGTAAGTGGGGAAGGGAAGGAGATGGCGAAGAGGAAGGTGGGAAACTACCTGGCTATTCAGATCTAGTCACTAAACACGGCTAAATCCATTATTAAGCAACGTTTCAATTCTGAATGGTGGTCTTACACCAGGGCGATACTGAAAGTATCTTCCACTCTGGAACGTGCCGCAAATATAACATATATTATTTTTATTAATTATTTGTGAAATAACACAAATTAATCAAATAAAATTTATTTGCGCACGCCGGGTTCGAACCCGCGACCTTCAGGAGTCAAGTGTCTTACCACTCGACCACGGACGGTCGTTATGTCATAAGGGATGGCTGTTTCTATCACGAACTCATCTTAATATACTTAAAGGAATTCAAATAAAGTCCTTTAAGTACATTATTTTATTGTGCCAAACCAATAAACATAAATAAATTTTTTTACATATGCAACAATAATTGGTGTTTTAAAATAGTTAGATGAGATTTGGGTCGTGTATAAATCGATCTTAGACAGAAATTTTTCCTAAACAATACCTTTCCTAAATTTCGATTAGGTAGTACGGTATAACTTTAAATCCGTGTGTTATCCCTGATACATCTTTTACCCTTGAAGCCATTTTGACATTTTTCGACATCGACGTAATTATTTACGGAAATGTCCAAAGTCAAGTGTGCGGGGGGGATAGACGCGAGTTTACCGTAGACCATAACAAAATGTGTGTAGTCACGCCTACCGCGCCCCAATGTTTAAACAAACGCAGGAGACGACAATGTTTAAGGCAAAGTTTAAGCAAAAGACCCGACTTTAGAAATCGTTATAAATGTATATGCCAATCAATACGCATCCTCTGCGAAAAATATTTTTAAAACAACTGACAAAAATAAAAACATTGGGGCAGGAACAACATGTTTTTTTGTTTTTGTCGGATTTTTTGAGAACATTTTGTGGCAGGGAACCCGATGTATATTAGATTTTTTATGTGATTACCGCCCGTGAGTCCCTACTGCTCCTTTATGGAGCCAGTGAGGCTGTGGCATCCCCAATTGGGGTATGTTGAGAGTGGGGGGTGAAAAAGGGTGGGGGAAGTACCTGGCTATTCACATATGGTTACTAAAAAGCCACTTCGATCAACGTTTCTATTCTAAATGGTGGTTTTATACCTGGGCAATACTGAGAGTATCTCCCACTCCGTAACGTGCTACAAAATTACCTACTATGTATTATTTTTAATGAATAAATGGTGAATCATACAAACTTATCACATAAATTGAAATGCTGCTTTCGGATATACAAAATTAAAGTTCTAGAACTGCTTTTGTATTTTGAACTAACTTACAGTGTCCAAAATTATTATTGTATAGTTTCAAAATATTTACTCCATAAAAATATAATGTTTCCTTAAAAACCCATCAAGGTCAGTGTGAAAGTGCAGGAAAATTTCTAGTTTAAATTATTTAATGTGTTATGAGCCATTCATTATTTAATAAAACAAGATAAGAAAAATCCTTTGCAAAATGTTTTTTCCTGGAACGTTGGTGATTATTTCAGCGTACGTGAGATGAACCGTGCCATGTAAATATACTTTAAATAATATTACACTCCCATTAGTGGATCACTTTACTCAGTCACATTCGTAATGCAAACGTAATAAGGCTAATTACGCTAATTAGAATAGCTTTTCAGTTGTAGTTACACAGAGGGTTTTAAAATTAAGGGGAAATTTCACTTCGTCTAATTTTCTCTTTTGTTGATTTTTTCGCTAAATTTGAAGAACCTTAAAATTTAAAAAATATTCAATTTAATTACTCTTATTAATTACCGCACGACAATTTTTTCTTTAAATGTTCAATTAATGAAACCGTAAAGTACCCGAGATGGGTATCAAATTACGCGTCTCAACCTACACAATCCACGCATCTCAGTGAAAATTGATCAGTTAGCCTTTTTTGCCCCTTTTAAAAGAAAAGGCCTATGACCTTGACCCGTGCGAACGAAAGGGCTCAGAAGCAAGTGTACCGAATTCAGCGAAAAACTAGCTGGGCCGTTTTTAGAGTGTCGGCTAATATGACCAGGTTCTTTACGCCATTGATATTTTCTTCATAGAATATAGATTACCAATGGCGCAACGATCAGAGAAAAAAGAAAATAGATTAAATCTAATATTTCTTAATTTATTTGTAAAATTTTTCCCGAAAACCCCGCAAAGAACTGAACAACTAGTGTTCCAGAAATTTTAAATTGTAATAAGGTTTCAATATAATGTCTAAAAGAATTTCCTCTTCCTTGTGTGGATTTTTCATCGTACAATTATTTTTGCAATATACATTCAATTTTCTATCATTTTAAAATCTTTTCTTCTCTTTACGATTTCAAAATGCTCAATGAAATTCTTCTAGGTTGAAGCAAAAGTAATTGATAATATCTTAAAGTGGAAACGTTGGATATTATACTTTTTTGTTCAATTTCCAGAAAACGGTCTTTTACGGAGAAAACGACGCGGAAAATTAAAAGGAAGGAATCAGAATTTTCTCACGTTTATTTCTAAAGGTGGAAAATAATACGTTTGGAGAAACCTGTGACAATATTGGATAAATTGTTCAATTCTTTTCTCGTTGAAGTGAATAGAAAAGGTTTTTGGCCTGGTGTGTTTGTGGCATGTACATTGTTGACTAAATTGATTGGTTTTTATTCTGAAAATACGTAAAAAAATCATTAATTTTTATTTTTGTGATAAAGCGAAATAACCTTCATTCGAAAGTTTTAAATTGAGTCCTTCAAATTGATAAATAAAGATAATATTTTTTCACTTTCAGGGTTTTTTTTCTGAACAATTCCTTCTTTAATTCAATCTCGCGCACATGGCGCTCGTTCGCGGACATTTATTATAATTGAATTTAGTTTTCAACAAAGAATATTTTAGACACCGGATATTGAATAAACATCCTTGTTAATGACATACGACATTTTCAACGCATTTATTTAGATTGAGAAAAACTTTTGTCTGAATTTTTTAAATAATAATAATTTATTCCAGGGCAATACAGTCCATTTTCAACGCATTTATTTAGATTGTGAAAAACTTTTGTCAGATTTCTTAAAAATAATAATATTTTATTCCATGGCAATACAGTCCATTTTCAACGCATTTATTTAGATTGTGAAAAACTTTTGTCAGATTTTTTTAAAATAATAATAATTTATTCCAGGGCAATACAGTCCATTTTCAACGCATGTATTTAGATTGTGAAAAACTTCTGTCAGATTTTTTTTAAATAATAATAATTTATTCCAGGGCAACACAGTCCCAAAATCATAAAATAGACAAAATATGTAAAATGTACATGTAATAAAAAAGAGAATAAGAGTGAAAAAAAAAATGATTATTTTTTTAAACCGATAAACTAATGTTTAAGACAAGACTTTTTATGTATAACACAAAATTGTTACCTTTGTGCTATGCATAAAAATCTTGTCTTAAACATTAGTTTATCAATTTAAAAAAATAATCAGTATTTGACGAGTTAAAGTATTTTCACCAAAAAATGTAGATATAATGTCTCGAAGCCACCTAGTGAGAAAGTTAGCACTTACATGCCTTTCTCATATAAAAATAAAGTTGGTTGTTTGCAGGTGAAAAAATATAATAAGCGATAATTGTTGAATGAAACACTAGGTATATATTGAATCATTTTGCGGGTAGGAGGTATCCCGCCGTAGCTTAATGGTAGAGCTCCTGTCCGGCAAACAGAGGGGTGCGGGTTCGAGTCCCGTCGGCGACATATATCTTTTCTCGGGAGAGGTTTCAATATTGATGAGTGTTTCAGGCTAATAATTATTGCTTATAATAAAAAATAAAAATATTGTGCAAATAATCGTTGGTTATTTGGTCCCGGTCTGATCATCAGGGGTACTCCATTCAGGCATGACAGTGATGGTAGTATTCTTCGATTGGCGTAGTCTGTGCCATAAGCTTCCCATGCGGGGGCGTAGAAGTAGTCTGAAAGAGTTCACTCGTCCCTCTAGGAACATTTCCATGGCGCTGCAGTATCTCGGTAGGCGTTACAACATTTTACAACGTTCAGAAATAAACTCAAACAACAAATATTTTTCCCAAGTTTGACTACACTATTAAAATATAAATTAAAAATAATTTAAAATATTTATACTTTCAGTAAAAAGGTTTATACAAATAGATAATAACAAAGAAAGAAAAATAGAATTGTCGGAAAGAAAATCACAAAAGGTAAAATATGAAAACATGTTTGTTGATGATCTTAGCGTGACTATTATGCAATGGAAACTTAAAAGAATAAATTCTCGGGGTGAAGACGGTTCTGTGAGCTGAAAATAATTACGATGTCCTAGAAAATTACAATACAAACATCCTGCAAAGAATCCATTTCCATTAGCAAGTTCTCAGTCAAACAGACACCGAACTATTATATTTCCAAGAAGTGAGATGCATTCAGATTTGAAAGAAAAACTACTTTTATCACCACAAGACCGTCTGCTAGGCGCCAGACATGCCAACGAAATTGTTTAACCTCTCGACTGCCGTTCACCCACCGGTGGCCGCGGGTCGAAATTAAAAAAAAAAAATTTGAAGCAATTTTGTTCCTTATGTATAAAGAAATTGTATGAAGTACAAGGTCAGAATCGCTTGCGCCGTTCTCGGTCTTGACATAGCAAAAATCCGCATAGCGCCAACCCATCTGAATAATTTATAATAAATATCTATGGTCAACTTGGCGTCACTTTTACAAACGGTTTTCAACTGTCATTTCATTTTCAAACAAGTATTTATGTCATTACTTCTTCGAAAACACCTTTGAATTGGTTTTTTTCATGTAGGGTGTCTATTCAGGTTTGTAGAGAAATAAAAAAAATTGATCATTTTCGTATGATTATATTTTATTTACATTTTTTTGTCGAATGGGAAATATTTTCACATTTTTTTGTTAAAAATAGCTATTCTGGGAAAACTTGTAACGATATTATCATGAAATATATATGAATAATAAGGTACATTATCTGGCAAACAGAAAACAATCACAAAAAAAAAACAATTCCTTTGTTTTTATACGATATTTGAGCAAAATCCGGGAAGATAATTTCGCCCGATTTTTTCCAAATACACCTGGCCTTCGAGAGGGGAAGAATTTAGCCATTTGAAAAAATATATAAATTTCACGCGAAGTAAGGGAATTGAGCTTACTTTGGGCACATCCTACACATGGTGTAACAGCACGTACTCGATGGATTTTAACCAGCGATTCTAGTAAAAAAGTAGATGTCATTTTGGTGTCCGGTGATACTTTTTTATCAAAAAGAAAAAAATATCGCTGTTTCGCGTTTTACCGTGCTGTTGGAACAAGACGGAGTGCTTGTCACGTGAACAACTAGGCTACACCCTACTACTCAGTTGCGACGGGTGATTGTTTTTTTTGCTTTTAATTTTTTGTTTAAATTGTCATAGGACAGCAAAGTGATATCTACATGTTTTACTTCATATATTCTCAGATATATCACTTGTTAAAATCCTTCGGATACTAGTTGTTGCACCCTGTGTATACTGATATGATATAAAACTGATGTCGCCATTTAACAAGAGTCCCCTTTGACTTCTGGTGTGCTAGCACGGTCGCTCGATATGAAGTTACCGACCGATTATCGGTAACTTCTCATCGTTCCCTAGGACAACTGCAGATCTCAAACGTACAAACGACAGTTGATATCGAATATATTAAGGACACTTAGTCATTGTGAACTGTCACCTATTCGTTTGCGATTTGCAGTTGTCGTAGGGAACGATGAGAAGTTACCGATAGTTATCCTATCGATCGTTATAGAGCAAGCGTGCTAGGGCCTCTGGACGACAGACAGGCCAACTAAAACGATTTTTTGTTAGAAAATTTCATAAAGTTAACTCAAAGCACGTGAAAGTTTTGTAAACAAGCTCTACCACGACTTGTAACGATTTAGCTCTTTAGCGGGAACAAATATTGCACAAGTAACCAACTTTTCAAAATTATGATATAAGATATAAGGATATACCAGATGCCTTCAGAAAATAGCTTATTCAGCTCGTAATATATTGGTACCAGAGTGATCTAATACAATAGAAATTATGCCAACGTTGGCATACATTACGCATCCATTTTACCGTAACTAACGCCATTGGTCCAGCCATGAACGGCTACTCTGACCTGGAATCAGATAATGGCTGTAATACTTGTATTCGTGGAATGACCAAGTCAAACAATGGATTAATATCACTGTTGGCCAAAATGAATACAGGACACTAATGAAATGTGAGGATGCAGAACAGTAATGAAGGTAAATAAACCTTTACGTCATAAAGTTGGTTGGCTGGCCGGATCAGGAGAGACTGCTTGAGGGAAACCTTTTGACCTCTTGCACAATGCATTGTCCCTTGGAAATTATGTATTTCCTGTTAAGCACTTGCATACTGCTTACTAAAAACGTATGCAGGGACACTGGAGGTCAAGATTAATTTTTTTTTTAAATTTGCATCGTTCAATCAAAAAAATTAGAGTCCTTGCGAGAACCTTGAAGGAGTAACCATCTGTTACTTATACCAGAGGTGCTAGCATGGTCGAACGATAAGGATCGGTAGGATAATTGTCGGTAACTTCTCATCGTTCCCTAGGACAAGTGCAGATCGCAAACGTACAAACAACAAGTGATATCGAATATATTAAGGACACTTAGTCATTGTGAACTGTCGCCTATTCGTTTGCGATCTGCAGTTGTCCTAGGGAACGATGAGAAGTTACCAACAATTATCCTACCGATCGTTATCGAGCGAGTGTGCAGGGCGGGTAAATGGTGGACAACATCCAATGTTCCTTGGACAAAAATACGAAAATCGACATTCGAATTCATGAATTTTGTTTTTTGATTTTTCTATTGTAGAGATGATTAGTCAAAACTCCGAGAACATTATTCATTTTTACATGAATGACTCTCATTGGCTAATTATGCACCCTCAACGTAGGGATTACCAACAGCGATGCACTAATCACATTATCAGTTGCATTTTCCACTTAAGAAAGATGTATCGTTTACACATAAATACCCCGTTTTTACCATCAAACCACAATGGAATCTACTGGCTCAGGTATGTATTTTGAATTTATTTTTTAATTTAGTCGAAACTTTATTTTGGTGGTCTACCTGACGTCCTCAAAATTATTACCTAAATTTCTCGACTGATTAATACATTACTCAATTTTCAAATCTCGATGCGATCATCATCGACTGTTAAAGTGTCAGATATGTGCTGTGCAATGGTCAACAGTGATTTCTCGGTGCATTCCACGTCGACTGTTAAGTGCAATGATCAACAGTGATCTCTCGGTGCATTCCATGTCGACTGTTAAAGTATCTGTTATGTACCGTCCAATGATCAACGGTGATCTCTCGGTGCATTCCACGTCGACTGTTAAGTGCAATGATCAACAGTGATCTCTCGGTGCATTCCATGTCGACTGTTAAAGTATCTGTTATGTACCGTCCAATGATCAACGGTGATCTCTCGGTGCATTCCACGTCGACTGTTAAGTGCAATGATCAACAGTGATCTCTCGGTGCATTCCATGTCGACTGTTAAAGTATCTGTTATGTACCGTCCAATGATCAACGGTGATCTCTCGGTGCATTCCACGTCGACTGTTAAGACGATAGACTTCGCTTTTCGGCCCACACAAAAAGGATGCTCGGGAAAAAACACTTTTCTACATCGAAAATTGCACAAAATGAATATATTTTTTTTATATAGCCTTTTAGAGGGTGAAAACTATGTCGGTATGTTTTCGAATTTTCGATGCGTTTCGTATTAACGTAAACATTCACTGTCAAACATGTACGATTTATCAAAAAATATTATTTAAGGAAAAAGTGCTGCTAACTCGACTCTCATAAAGAATTATAAAATTATAAAAAGCTACCGACGTAGCTTCTTCTTTCTAAAAAATATTTTTTTTTTTAAATTTTAATTTCGTGAAAGTTTTGGTATAGAAAAGTGTATTCTCCATAAACCCCTTTTCGAGCTATTTCTGTAGGTAAATTTGAGCGTTGTCTCATTCGCACATTTCTCATTCGCGTGTATTGTAAGTGAGCGTGAGCTTATTGTGAGCGGGACAGAATGACAGACGCGGGTGTTCCGCGTGTCGTTCAAAGTCTAGCCTCTTAAAGTATCTGTTATGTGCCGTGCAATGATCAACAGTGATCTCTTGGTGCATTCAACATCGACTGTTAAATATGCCTGTTAAAAACAATGCGATGATCAACTCAAGTAAGAGTTGATTCCTCAGTTTTTAATATCGATTCAAACTGAGATTTGTGCATGTACTTGGCCAAGTGGTTATCGGTGACATAATAACACAACAAGAATGTGGGGTGTAAAATCCGGGTAAGTTAGATTCCCTTTTTAAGTCCACTGTTCACATCCCCATAGTTCATTGAAACGCCGTATTTATTTTTATTAAATCCTAAATTATTGAATGCAGTCCATTTTTAATTTGCAATATTATTTGCGGACAATCGATACATAAATAATAAAAAAATCTTAGAAATTCAGCAGACGTACTATTTTTACAAAAAAAGCTACCTCTATGATAGATTGGCCGGAATTAAACTAATAGTGCAAACAGATAATCCAGACCAAACCACACATTAAACATCCTTCAATGCTACACTAAGGCAAAACAAAATTCATTCATTCAACGTACTTCACACATATTTAACATTTCATACAGTGAATTCGACTTATTTAACACAGTACCTAACACTTTCAAACCTAAAATTAATACATAACACTTACACATATATGCTACTAATTACACAGAATAGATCCATCCCTTCCGCCTCTATCCCACCATCACATTCCCGTCGGCTAACGTAACACCAATTTTCTTTATAATTACTAAATAATTAATATACATAAGTGAAAACCTGTTATTGGTTAAATAATTTACACTTATTTATCATGCATTATATATTATTATAACTGTCGGTTTTCCAAATAAAATTAAATAAAATAAAATATAGCCTAATTTAAAAATAAAAATGCTTTTGAAGATACCACTCACTCAATTGTTTTTAGTCATCCAATAATAATTATTCAATCTTCACGGCAGAGCGGCCACGGTACTTCCGGGCGACATGGTCAAACCACCACCGACACCGCTGTTTTGTCGCTTTATTGTTCTCTGGTCTCTTTTATTTATTCAATAAACACAAAACAATTAATGCGCCATAAACTGGAGCTGTCGTACGATGTAAAACCATTTTGGATATGTAAAAAATTTGAAGGAATATGATGCGTGCAATTTCCGACAATCAACAAAAAATTACAGCAATAAAGTTAATATATTGTGTATTTTTATGTTACATACAATATTCATTCCGGACCCATTATATTCGACAAATAATGTACAAATTAGGCACATTCTTTGTGGGCCAGTTAATTCTATTTTCGTAAAAACCTTCATGTTGGATTCTAAATTTAATACATTTATATTATTGTAGAAAGCAATCACTTTGTGCTTTAACATATTTAATAAAAATAAAATACTTTTTGGTTTTAAAACCACGATATTTATAAATTTACTTTACTGACCGGGTTCGCTTTACTCAAGCATCTTCATGGTACAAATTAATACTAAACAATAACTACAAAATGTGTGCCTATATATACTTATAGAGAGAGAAAACACTATATACAAATAGAGAGATACAACAATATAAAATTATTACAAACAGTGGGGATACATTAATACAAATGAATTGGGAAAAAACCAACATATAATAGACTAATGGGTTATCAAAAGTGACAATAGGAAATTATTAATAGTTTAATAACATTTTGTAGTTATTGTTTAGTATTAATTTGTACCCTGAAGATGCTTGAGTAAAGTGAAACCGGTCGGTAATGTAAATTAATAAATATCGTGGTTTTAAAACAAAAAACCTTTTTTTTTATGTATATGTTTAGTTTTTGTGTCATTTAATGTTAATAATTTTGAATCATGCCATTTTTTTACCCTATTTATCCCTACTTAAGCTTTTTCAAATATAACTTTTATAATAACGACTTTCCATGGAAGAGAAGGACTCTCTTATCTGTGAAACTAATATATAATAATATATATAATAATAATAATAATAAGCCCTTTATTCTGGACTTCGGTTAGGTACATGAATTTAGACATTTTTTGTTTTTTATAATATGTTTGTTATAATATGTCCCGAAGCTCAGTTTGCCTCTTGGCATAGGCCTCCTCTAACATTTTCCATTGGGACCTGTCACGCGCTACTCTTCTCCATTGATGTCCAGCCGTGAGTTTTAGGTCGTCTTCCCATCTTATGTGTTGACGTCCTCTACTTCTCTTGCCATCTCTGGGATACCAGTCAGTGACATTTTTGCACCATTTCTCTTGTGGATCGCGGATCATGTGACCTGTCCATCTCCACTTTTGTTGGTCTATTCGGGTAACTATATCGGCAACTTTAGTTTTCTCCCTTATTATGTTACATCTCACCCTGTCCTGTTTCCTTATTCCTTTCAAACTTCTCTCCATGGCTCTCTGGCAGCGTTCCAACTTTTCTCTGTGGCGTTTGGTGAGTGCCCAAGTTTCACATCCATAGGTTATGACTGGAAGTACACACGTGTTGAAAACTTTCCTTTTTATTTGCATGCTTAGTTCTTTGGATTTCAAGACTTCTTTCAAAGACCAGTATTTCTTCCATCCATTCGCTACTCTTCGCTCGATTTCTTTAGTGGTTTGATCTTTGTGGGATATTAATTGTCCTAAATAGATGTAATCAGAGACATATTCGAGTGGTTGGTTGTCAATTTTTATAGTTACTGGTTCGGAGTTTGTAAGCAATTTTGTTTTATCTTTGTTCATGTTTAGGCCGACTTTCACACTTTCCTCGATTAGTGATTCTATCATTATATTTAGGTTCGTTGGGTTTTCCTCGAATAGGACTATATCGTCTGCAAATCTTAGGTGGTTCAGTTTTGCACCTTGCACGTTGATACCATATTTTTCCCAGTCTAGTTTGCGGAAGATACTTTCCAGAGCAGCCGAGAACAATTTTGGTGATAGAGGGTCTCCCTGTCTTACTCCTCTCTGGATCTTAAACTTTTTTCCCAAGGTTTCTAGTTGGATCCTCGCTTCGCAATTCAAGTATATGTTCTTTATAATATTAATGTAGTTTAAAGGTATCCCTTGCTCTTCAAGGCTATCCCATATAGCTGTGTGTTTTATGCTGTCGAAAGCTTTGGAGTAATCGATGAATGCCATGTATAGTTTCTTATTATACTCATTATATTTTTCTACTATTTGTTTCACTGTGTGTATGTGATCCAGGGTAGAGTATTTTTGTCTAAAGCCGGCTTGCTCCCGTGGTTGGTTTTCGTCTAACTTTTTACTTATTCTTTCCAGGATAACTTTGGAAAATACTTTGTAGATATTTGACATCAAACTTATAGGTCTGTAGTTCCCTATATCTTCTTTTTGTCCTTTCTTAAATATAAGAATAATGTTTGATGTTTTCCACTGTGTAGGGATTAGACCAGTTGTTAGTATTTCATTGAATATTGAAGTGAGTATTGGTAGTAGTTCTTCCAAGGTGCCTTTAAGAAGTTCGTTTGTTACTTTGTCTGGGCCTGGAGCTTTTTCCATCTTCTGACTGTATATGGCTTTCTCTACTTCTCTGGAAAGTATTTTTGGTTCAGTTATAACGTTTTCCTGCTCTTTATAGACGTCTGTCTTCGGATCGTGTTTTTGTTTGTCGTCTGGGCTTGAATAGAGGTCCTGGTAAAATTTTGTGGCTATTTCGTTGATTTTTTTTCTATTTGTAGAAGTAGTCCCCTTTTTGTTTATTTTTGGTATCCATTCTTTATTTGATTCCTTCAATTCTTTAAGCGCTTTTTTCACTCCTCCTGTTTTCACTATGTGCTTTTCTAATGTTTGCAGCCTCTTGGTCTTCCTATCCTTCCTGATGTTCTCTCTGATTTCCTTACTTAATTTCGTTATAGTTTTTATGTTATCTTTTTTTGGATGTTTTGAAAGTAGATTTTTTCTTTTTTCTATAAGTTGCAGCGTTGTATCACTTAGCTTGTACTTATTTCTTCTGCCATTTTCAGCTTTTACTTTAGTTAGTAGATTTTCTAGCTTTCCATATTTCGTATGAGCATCAATGTTATTCGTAGTTAATTCGTCAGCTGATTTAATTAGAGATTGTGTTATTATCTTTAAGGTTTCATCGCTGTGGTGTTTTATAGTGAGTGAAACAAAATGTTTTCTAGATTTCTTTGGAGGTTCAATTCTTATGTTGCTTCTGACCATACGATGATCTGTATTGAAGTTGAATTTAGTTAGGACCGACGTATCCGTGAAGGCTTTTGGATAGTTTGTTGTTATGTAGTCTATTTCGTTTTTGGTGTTGCCGTCGGGGGAGATCCATGTCCATTTATTCTTTTGGTTTTTCATATATAAACTGTTCAAGAGGGTTAGGTTGTGTTGTAATAAGAATTCAACCAAAAATTCACCATGTGGACTTCTTCTACCTTGGCTGAACTTTCCCAAGATATATTCTTCCTCGCATTGCTTCGCCCCGACTTGAGCATTAAAGTCGCCCATTAAAATAATATGGTTGTTTTGATACCTAGTTAATGTCTGTGTTAGTTCTTTATAGAAAAGTTTGATTTCTGTTTTCGTTGCTTGCTCTGTTGGAGCATAAATTTGTAAAACTGACCATACTTTTTGGTATCCCGGTATGTCAATGTTAAGAATGGCTATTCGATCAGAGATTCCAATTAAGTCTTGTATGTATTGTTTCATTGACCGTTTGATTATGAATCCTACTCCTTTTTGACCGGCTGTTTCGCCTTTGTGGAATAGTATGTAGTCAGTGCGTTCCTCAATCTTTTCTCCTAGTCTTCGCATCTCACTTATGCCCAGTATATCCCATTTTATTTCTTCGAGAGCTTTTTCTAGCTCATGTAGGCTTTCTTCGGTTCTAAGGGTTCTCGTATTTAAAGTTGCAATATTGAGTACTTTGTTTGTTTTTGCTGTTAGAGGGTGGTGGTCTATTGCTCCCGCGGGGACCAGCCGAATTGGGAGAATTTTTGTAAATTGTTTTTGTTCGTTAATTTTGGTTGGTATAAATATTCTTTGTTTCCGTTTTTCCGAGACAATCGTTAGTTTTTTGGAGCATTTAGTTGTGAGTCAGAACTTGTGAAACTAATGACAATAACTAATTCGTGACAGTTAGATTATTAATATATATCAGGAATAAAATAGGGCCTAAGACACAGCCTTGTGGAACACCGTATAAGATTTCCATTAGTTGGCTTGATTAATTTATAATAATGTGTTTATGTTGTTTATAGATTCATTAAAATAGCATTTATTTTACCTTAAGTAGTTTTCCCAGAATAGCTAATTATATTCAGAGAAATTATTTTTGTATCTTGCGCTTACCAGCAACGGCCGCGCACAATTTTTATAATAGTATTATTAAACGTATTTCAATAAATCCAAAAACTTCTAGATTCAGTTTAAGGGTAATTAATCTTGTATATTTCATCGTGTATTTAATTGGGTAGTTAATTGTGTATACAACTCAAACTTTCATTCAATTCAGAAATATATACAGAGTTATCTCTAATTACCAAATGATCACCAAAATATAAAAGTGGGTAACTATATTGTTTTGCTCTTAACTTGTTAAACACTGTTTTTTTTTTAAATTAACAATTGTGGTTATAATATCCTTTAACAAAAATAATTATTAGAGATAAACGTAAAACATTAAAAATTTTAATAGCAAGTAAAGGTAATCCAGCTTTAAAAGTGGCTCACCTTTTTTTTTCGTCCAAACACTGAACTAAAATGATAACGAAAAAAAAATTTAAAAACAAATATATTGTAAAAATTTTTGTCACCTTGCTTTATATCCTTTCGTATAAAAATAATTCATAAAAAAAGTTCCAAAGTTTCATAATTTTTTCTAAATTTGCGTCGGAACCTTTGGTTTCATGAAGGTGTACATTTTGCCATGGTTAACATCTAGGTTTAAATATAACGAGTGGTTTTTTCTATTTCTAACCCTGTCAAGATCATATTTTTTACCATGACAGTAACATACAACAATTTCTATGAGACCTTATGAGCTGTTTCCAAAAGCGGTTAAATTAGTCTAAGGGAAATAAATCCATACAGAGAGTTTGTTGGTCCTTGATGTTTTGACTATAGGGTTAATCTTCTGTACTTATGTCAACATATATTAAGGCCCGGTCTTATTCAGATCCAATTAGACCAGCAGCTCCGACAGAGAGTTGTTGAAGAGTCGTATTTGTCAAACCTCATAATTAAAACAATGCTTGCCAGCTTTAGCGTCCGCGCATATGCTCAATGGCAAAATTGAATGAAACCTGCAAAATCTATTATTGTTTGGACTTTGTACTAGACCACAACGTATGGTATTGAAATATACAGAGGTGAACTAAAGTGTTTAGAAACAAACTTGCATGAGCAGGGGGATGCCAGTGTGGTGGTCGTGGGCATCTACCTTTCAGTGATTTGCGATTAAATGTATCCGATAGCCAGCGAGCAACATACTGCATTTTGAAAGCAGTATTTTCCATCGTCCTGAATGTAAAAAGTTATCTTTTACAGTAATTAACCCGGCGTCATGGGGGGTGGGTCAAAATGACCCGTCATGTTTGTAATTGCTTGTGGTTTTATAACTACACATGCTATCTTGCCGCTTGTTTCAGTAGCTGGAGATGTTGACTTTATTTAAACGTGTTTAATGAGAAATCAGTCGCACGGCGATCGACACGGGAGTTACGCGTGCCAAGAGCTGAAAAAGGTGAATATTACCCTTCGTTAAAGTATTTTATACTTCAATAATGACATCTGTTCACGACAAGGGCGTAGCTATAACACCATTCATTTGGGGGGATCGACCTTAAAGGGGGATTCGATTCTGAGGAGAGTGGACAAGGGAGATTGGGAAGTGAGTTGGAAGATATATTAAAAGAATAAATATGTTAGAAGATTTTTTGCTAATAATAAAAGCAAATTTATCATTAGCAAAAATCAATAATGATAAATCGCTTCCTCAAAGATATTATTGATATCCATTAAAATTTAAATGTAAACCTTAGATATATATCATAAAACTTTTTTTTATAAATTGAAGATGTACTTTATCAGAATTGTTTGTATTGGGTTTATTGTTGTGTATTTCTCTATTATAGTCTTGAATTTATTGTCGTTATTTTATTGATCAATGACATAAATATATTTACTTATCACTGTCATAATATGAATGTGTAAAGACTGTTTATAACGCAAATAAATAAAAAAAATAATATGTATCGTTGCATATTTCATTCGATCTATGAATACTATTCTTACTTTTCCACGCAATACTGAAGCCGATTGCCCCCCCCCCTTCATGATTTGTCCTTGACTTGCATTATATTAGTGATCTTTATTTATTTATTTTATTGATCTATTATTTAATTATTTAGGAAAATCAACAGATTACTTACATCTATTACAATAAACTTAATAATAAAAATAAAATTTAATAACAGATTTTTACATAACTTAAAATTGTAATAATAATAACTAAGAATCCTCTACCCGTGGGCTGACATATTTACAAAAAATACAATATTGTAAATATTAGATAAAAAATAATAGAAGATGTAAGAACACAAATAAATAACATATAACACTTATATTATTCGTATTTTGTATATTATGAAAGAACTTGCATCCTGCTTCCTAACACCATATTCAGGGACACTAAGGGTCTAGAATCGTTCAAACTTAAATGTAGCATTTTTCATTAAAAAAATTGAGTCCTTGTGAGAGCCTCAAAGAAGTGACCTTCTGTTACTTATAACAGGGCGGGTAAGTGGTGGATAACCTTCAGTGACCTACATACACTTTTGTCACATCCCTAGCAGCTGAGTTTATAAATACAATCTCTTTCAAGAGATATAAACTCAGCTGCCAGCCTCTGGCGAGGTGTATACAAGTCAGAATGGACCGTCTCCAAAAGGATCTCAGAACATTTTCCATTTTCCGACATGGACACCAGAATAATAAGAACTCGTACATGAAAATTGATCCTCGAGGGTACGCAAAAAATGTTGTATTTCTCTAATGGTCTGCGTCTTCTTGGAATGATCTTTATTATTTCATTTGCCTGGGGAAAGGCCTATCTCCATTCAAAAAATACATTATTTTGCCAAGGATCTCCGATGAAAAATGAATATTGAAATAAACAATCTCACGAAAAAAAATAATGATGGGACGTAGTATTTGAACGAATAGTCTTTTTAATAATCGAGTCATAGCCCCATATAAATAATTAACTTATAATAAAAATATATAAATATGTTAAGAACCGGTCCTTCGTCAGGAGAATATTAAAACTAACACATATGATACAAAATATTTACAGTTAAATACAAAAAAAATAGGTTTCTGAGGGGGAGGTTAACAAAGGGGAAGGGGTAATTGCGTGAATTCCGACAAGAACAGAGCGGCTTACTGGAAATATATCTAGAATAGGACTAAAAGATATACAATTTTTTTTCAATATACCAACTAGCGTCATTAATTATTCGGTATTTATTTATTTTATTTATTAATTCTTAATATATTTATATTACAAAGGAATAGTATATTGTCCTCCACGCTAGGAGTTCACCTGTGTTATATACTATTTTTTAAATGTTACCCGCAAAATATTACAAAAAAAAAAATAATATTTTCCACCTCCACTGATAAATACCTCCGCATTGAAAAGTTTAAGATGTTAGATCCCACATTTTCTACGAATTTTTCCATCAGACATTTTAACAAAAGGACTAACGAAGAAACGTGATATTATTTAACATTTTCAATCAATGAAAAATATTTTCAATTTCTCATAATAAGCATGAATTTATGTTTCTGATGTTTCGTGTTTTAGAATTTTCTAAAGTCTATTGATAATTAAACCTGTAACATGACACCAATCAATTAATCCCAGACAGAGTTAATGAAATTGTAGAACATCTTCCCTTTCTTCAAACACTTCTAGAATGAAACAAAACTAAATAAAGCCTGTTTTTACAGACCGTTTAAACCTCCATTAGGTGCCTAGGTGTATTTTTAAATCTTTATAGAATCAGTGTATATAAAATCATCCACTGTATTATTAAACACTAGTAATTGCCAACTATTTCTACCTATTTCATACCAAATACAAGCGGAAGTGCTGCCATCTCTAATTTTCAAATTGAACAACAATTACTATACGTGTAACTAATCTCTTTGGGATCATTGTTTCAACAAGTAATGATCGTGTTTAGAAGTTGCTTGCCTATTCATTTAAAATAAAAATATTATACCTATATTATGCACGTGGTTACTTGTAAGTGCGAATGGAAAACGCAACGATATTATTTTATTTTATTTATTTGCGTTATAAACCGTCTTTACACGTTCAAATTATGACACTGTATATATAATATATTAAAATTGTATATTTAATGTTGAAAACAAAATTTGAAAAAAAAAATTTAAAAATAATTTTTAACTTAATGAGTAAAACCTAAAATTATAAATTTAATTAAATGAAGACAATATCCGCGAAACTCAATCGAATATCTGAAAACAGAAAAAAAAGATACCTAGCAACTGAGGTAATATGTAGATATTCATCCTAGTCTTGTAGAAAAGTCAATAGATGTCGCATACTAAAAATAAAAATGAATAATATTTATCGAAGACACTATCTAGATAGCATTAAGTTCGGGTTCGAATCTTGCAATCGTACATAAAGATAGCAGCCAATAAAGGTATGCATTAAGAAAATGAAGAGAATGTTGGTGTTGTCGAAGTTTGATGAAGTCAAATATGACCGAATCAGATAGGGACACATTAGCTCACTTGGTGGAGCACCACCCCGGAAAGGCGTAGGTCCTGGATTCGAGTCCTAGATATGACCGTATCTTTTTCTGATTTTTCTAATTTCAGATTTTCGATAATATTTTCCTCATTTAATTAATTTACAATTTTTTTCAGTACCTACTTACATTCCATGGGAACCAACTGAAGTGAACAATAAAAAAATGGCCTGTCCGACTTTTAGATAAGTTAATGATATCATTGAATTTTAAATGGACTAGTTATACTAATAGTTCTGTCAACAGCGAACCTCGCGTCCAAAAAAGTAGGTTTTAATTTGTTCTTATCAAAACCAAAATTTCCTCTGAAATCTTTCGATTTGTAAGTAGGTATTCAATCATATACATATATATATTGATTTCATTCAAGTAAGTAATTATACAATTTGTCCAAAGAAAGTCGATTGACGAAGCCCGTGCTATAAACAGCTAATTGATTTCTCAGCGCAATATAATATAGACATAATTAACAAACCTGGGCAGTGACCACCTGATATTCCCTCGGTGTGTATATAATTTTGAATCTCTTATATTTTTTTATAGTGAATACCTCACAAGAGTCCCAACTGCTCCCGTCTGGAGCCAGTGAGACTATGGCATCCCCAATTGGGGTATGTTATGAGCTGAAGGTAAGTGGGGAAGGGAAGGAGACGAGGAAGAGGAAGGTTGGGAAGTACCTGGCTATTCAGATCTAGTCACTAAATTTTTACCATTTCAAGCAACGTTTCATTTCTGAAAGGTGGTCTTACACCAGGGCTATACTAAGAGTATCTTCCATTCTGGAACGTGCCGCAAATATACTATATATTATTTTAAATAACTAATTGTGAAATAACACAAATCAATTAAATAAAATTTATTTGCGCACGCCGGGTTCGAACCCGCGGCCTTCGGAATGGGAGTCTAACGCCCTACTATACAATTTATTCAAGAATCAATTGGAATCTCGATTGATCGTTGGACCGATCCTGTTTGCTACAAGGGACAAGAAAAATCCTCTTGGTAATGCGTTATAGATCAGGATGTAGAGTGTTCTTTGTGTTTGATGTTTATCTTACAAAATAACCTTTTTATTGCTGATTGAAAACTTTGCTTTTGAATTGAATCATGAATTTGTAACACCTTCATTCAAAAAATTGCCTGTGTATTGGGTACACAACCTGAGGTAAGTTCTCATTGTTTTGTTTTTTTGTTTCTACTGAAATATGCAGGATGGCGCCCTAACTTTTTAAAATCAGTCACATAAGTTTACCATAAAAATAACATGTTTTCTTTGGAAACAAGAGGAAGAAAAGAAGAGGTATCGACAATAAACATATATCGTAAAGAGACAGGAAGTTTTACAAATAACCTGTGTGCGCAGATAATTTACATTATGGACATTAGTGTTTATTGAGGTGTTGGTTTCGTAAATGAAAAAAGCCGCTGGATGACTCGTACTGGACCTTATTATAACATGTTTTATTTTGAGAAAAGCCGAAGAAAGAGAAGAGGTATCATCAATACACATTGATCGTAAAGAGACAGGAAGTATTAAATACGACATGGAGTTGTAGAGCATTGACAATTAATAGACAATTTATTAAACAATGTAACAGTTAAAAACAAAATAAAGCAGACTATGTAATATATTCGGTGACCGGATAACTTGGATTGAATTCAACAACACCTCCTTTGAAAAGTCATTAAAAGTTAAGAAAAAAATATACCTAAAAACGATTGTTTAACTATGTTATGTAAGGTTAGGGTAAGGGCTATTTTGAAATATATTTTTTCATAGCTGTTAACGACTTTTAAAAGAGTTGTTGAGTTGAGTTGATTCTGAGTTGACATGGAACCAATAAATTCCTCGTCGTGAGATATTACCCTTTATATTTGCACGATTTTGTGTAAATTACATAGATTTAGCACATCGAAATTAAACGTTTGAATTTCGTCATTTCATTTACATAGTATTTATATTTCAAATGAAATTGACACTTCTCCGAAATGTTTCGAGGGGCGTATAAATCCTTTGATTTGGGTTAATCAAAGGTTCAGTATGCGAATGAACTATGTTAGTATGTACGTAGGTAGCTTTCCAGTCAGAAGGAAACGTCAAGGGCAACAAATGATGAAGCTATATGTATTTTAAACATTAACAGTAGTGTATATGCTGAACACTGAAGGAGTAAACTGATAGAAGCATAATATTTATTTATTTATTTAGAATTATTGCCATTTATGTACATGTATGTACATAAGTTTTTTTTTACACAGATATAGTACATAAATTTTGATGAGTGAAAAATTATATAATTATATTAAAACATAACAAATAAAATAATAACAAGTTTAAGAAAGACGGAAGCAAAAACAAGTGAGAGTGTCCATGTACCTGAATTAAGCGACATTTTTCCCTAAATCCTTTTTTGTCGCAAAAGGCAAACATTTTCGAGTTTGGTTGAAAAAATCGTTTTTGAACACTTATAACTTATAGACATAAAAACTTAACTGAAAAATTCAAAAATTTACCTGTATTGCATTATATCGAAATACTAATAATTAAAAATGCATTTATTTTGATGATCCTGGATAAAACATATAAAGCATTTTAGAAAATAAATTAAGAAGACAAGACAAATCTACCAATATTGTTCTTTTGTGATTTTACCTAAGGTTGCTAGAACTTGAAAATACATAGATAATTTTATGTGGAAAAAATATTATAAAAGGAATAATTTTTTTTTATCATTTTTCATCTGTTATACTATACCAACAAATAATTAACATATACCTACCCCTATTATTTTGGAAAATCGAAGACGATCATTGATGGGATTAATGTATTTGTTTTAGAAATTTTTTTTTTAGCTAGTGACATACATTTTGTAGTGTCCGGGACTATCGACAGATTTGAGAGCACTTTATTAGATTTTTAAAAAATTTGAATTAAAAATAATATTAAATTAATATCATTCAGGTTTATTTCAAAACATGAAAGTTAATGAAAGAACATGGTTTGGGAGGTGGTCAGAGAGGTTGGAATATAACTTCGCGATTTACAGAACCTTCCAATGTGTAAATCGTTTTCAGTTTTGATTAACACTCTCGAATTTACTGACGTTATGTTTATTGCGAGAATAATTTTTTCAGAGAATTCATACAGAACTCGCAGAACAACGGCGGTGGGGAGATGTCAACCGCGGAATTTGGACGCTAGATTCAAAATCATTTCAAAATGAATTATGCCAGTCACGGTGAGTGACGGTTGCTCTCACGGTGATGCCAGTGATGTAAAATATTGCCAATGACGAAAAATATTTGTAATGCAAATTAAATCAGTCCTTTTACAATGGTAAAAGTCAAAATATGCATGTATGAAAATTTATGTAGATAATATAAATTCAAAAAAAATAAATACACAATTTTGATAGTTCATCAGCAAAAATATCAATTTAATTTTTTTTTTAAATATCAATTAATTAAAAATCATAAATACTATTGTAAATTATTAAGACTTTGGTAAATTTGGATGATTGTTTTTATAAATGAAGCACTTTTCGAGCAGTCGAATCCATGGTTTTATTGCTATGCTCAAAATTTACATGCTGACGTTATTTTTATCGTGATAATCACCCATCCAACAGTGAATATGAAAAGGCACTTCATCACTATTCAAGAAATGATTGAGGAAGAGGAGGTTTTAAACCGGAACACAGTTTTTATAATCTCAAACTCTGAGTTTGTTGTAGTGGTGGAGAAAAACATAAGAATCCTTACTAATTAAGAACTGACAAAAAATTGTTCATGGAAAGATAAGTACATTGCTTACACGGCCAAGGAGGGTAGTTTATCTGTTGTATATATTTGTTCCATTTGTAATTTTCAACGAATTTCGAATTTCTTTTTTTAATGTCCTATATATTTATTATTTTTTGAGATGTCGTAAAAACAAATACCATTTTAGAACCAAAATGTAATTACCTTTAAGATTTTCATATCTAAAATATACTTAAATGTTTAAAAACTGTATTATTTTAAGCTTCAAACATCAAGTTGAAAAAAAAAACTCACTTACCCCAAACACTTTCTATTAAAACATTGAAATATTTGGAAAAATTCAAAATTCAAAAAACACAGTCCTTTTATTTAATGATTTTGAAATAAAACTGTCACCTCACTATTTATTCCTTCACACAATAAAAAAATCTTGAAATTAGCTTTTCATTCCCAAAAATTTACAATAAAAAAACTCACGTTTACATACATTGCTTGCACATCTTAAGGCATTAATTTCTTTGATACGTTTATTAAAATATATATTAGACATTTTAGTCACCAAAAAACATCACTTTCAAGAATTTATAATAAAATAAAGATCTTAAAATGCAAATTATTTCTGAATATAACCTACAGAACCGTTTTCTGACAGATCAATTTAGAACACACGATTTTAGTGTCACAATTTAACTTAAACTAACGAAAAACAACACAAATTAATAGTAAAAATATTGCGTAAATGAATATAAGTGCGAATTAGTCAAGGATTGAAATCATTAACGAAAGTATCATCTTAATCACACACACACCGCGACCGACTTTTTTCTGCATTTCCACGGCTTTTTTTTTCAGCGGGAAAGCAATGCGCAGGCGCATCAATCACACCACCTAGCGGATTATTATGAAAACTCCAATTTGAACAAGAAAATACGGCGTTGTCAAATCTAAAGATTCACAAAAACACCGTTTAACGGCCGCGGAGTGTTTTTTTTTAGTAAGGCTGAAAGTCTATAATATTTTACAAGAATAACACAACACCAACGCCATCTATGAATTGGATCACTTAACTCGTATTAACCATTCATAATAGGTTTGGAGCAAAAACTGAAACCTCGCTCAATTTTATACAACTATTTAATGTCACTATATATTTTTGTATATCATTAAAAAAATATCGCCACAATATCGAAAACCAGTAATTTGTGATTTGCATGTTTTATAATGTCTGGAATTTCCCTTGAGGAAGAAAATGTTGTTTCCTTGATTTTTTTGCATTGTGGTAAATTAGTTTTTGCATACCTGCTGACATTATAACTTATTATTATCATGAAATATGCATATTTAAGAAAAATGTTACTCGTATTTTTTTCTTCATCTTAAGATGATGCACCACATCGTATAAAATTCGGGATTCGGGAATAAAATTATCATTTTCTTTGAAATTAAATTTTCACCATTGTGCAATAAAACCATAAATGAAATGGGGTTAGTAAGTACGAGGTTTTTTAAGCTTAATATGTTTTTCTAGGCTTATAAAAAGACTAACCAAAAAAATATTTCAAGGGCAATTGCGTAGTATTTATTTATAGCGTTTAAAATATTTCTAAGAGATCTAACTTTTAAAACAAAATCACATGATTTAGCATTGTTTAATAGTGCACAACTTAGCTATAAAGAAAATTTGGTTATCTATTAGTTGGCAATCGTTTTTCTGGGTTTATGCTTCGGAATCAATATCGTTAAATTTTTAATATGCAAAATCAAAGGAATATGAATCGCAACTACAAAATAAATAAATAGACGGTCTTATGGTTGGATTGAGACTTTTAAAACCTCTCAAGACTTCGGGAGTACATTTAAAAAATATATATTTTAAGTGATACTCGAATGGTTTAGGGGTGCTCGTTATAACAGTTATTATTAGAAGATTAATTTAAGATTTAATTGTCTTGTCATTTTTTGTTCTATCTATTCTATATAACTACTCGTATCAGTTTTTCCCTATCTTTACTTGTTTTCTCTTGTTGTTTGTTCTACTTAACCTGTCTTTATTTTTATGCTGTACTGAATGTAAAACTTATATTATGATATCAAAATACCTTTGTAAAATTGTATCTACTACCTCCTACCTATGCATTGTAAGTTCCTCCTGTCCTAAAATGAGTTTTGTAAGTCATTGGGATTGCTCTAGCAAGAAATAAAAACAATGAAAAAAAAATATATATATATATTCTGGGGTGTAATGTTCATGTAATTCTGTATATTCGATGGACCTTTATTTATATGATGAGTGTAATTGAACCACTGTGGAGAAATATTATGTCACAGCTAAGGAAAGGGAAGACATAGGATTTACTGCGAGACTCTGTGGCATTCTTTTCTGTCAAGCTGGTCATATTTTCATTCGGCACCGGTGCATAGTTGGGAGACACGTAAACACGTATCCAACATTAGCCACATTCGGTCATTTTTACGACTATGTTTTATTCTCAAAAGCTTGGCGGTGAAACGTTCTTCCGGCTTTTGTATTTCTTTCCTCCCAAAGCTTCACTACTTCCTCTCTTTAAAAAGACTCTTTCTACAGCATCAACAGAGATGAAATACCCCCTAAAGGTAACCTAATGGCATCCTGTGAGGAGTAATTTTAAAAATAAATACGATCAAAACCATAAAATTATTTTATTTTAATATTTTCATAATATTGCATCTCATCTAACTTGGCTACTAGCGACATTATTCTAGTCAGTTCTGACCCATAGTAATCATAATTATTCTGACAAATTCCAATCATAAATGTAAAAATATTTATTTTCTTCGAATCATTGCACATAAATTTTGACATCAGAATTCTCTGAGACTTTTCGATAGGATTTAACTTGAAACCCTACGACTAACGAATTCTGACTGTAAAGAACTACTTAGCTGCGCTGGTTTATTGATTATATTAATGTATCTATCCTTTAAGCTAAGAAAAACCCAAAATGTACCCCTATCCGGGTTCAACTTTTCATGGAATTAGGATTTCTGATATAAGCTACTTAGGTAAAACTACACCAAAGAACATCTTTGAACCGTTCTTATTAATGAAAAGGTCATTCCTCTATAGGTATATTAATATCTCAAGGTATATTAATCCACTGAAAGGTTTTTGGTTCGTTTCAGGAAATCTTAAAAGAAAATTAGTTAATGTTCTAAGAATGAAGCCAGCTAACAAATAGAATTGAGAATTAAACATTTTTCTCTTCAAATGAGAGATGGAATGTTAGCCTTGTTTTTTTTACATAATTGCACACAAGAGGCCCTGAGGAAAAAAATTTCCCTCAGGGCCTATTTCATCTTGTGAAGATGCTGTGTGGAGGTTCTTTTTGAGGAGAGGAAGGAGTGAACATGTATTAGTTTGTGACATCCAAAGAAAATGTGATTCCCCCTTCGACCTATACCTGCTACAATTTATTAGTATTCTTTGACTACTTAGACCTACAATCGGGAAAAGTCTAAAATGGAGAAGAAGTGTGATTTTTTGTAGCAGAGAAACCCTGACATATCATAACTTAAATACCATACGGCAGAACTGATATTCTGGCAAAACACAGCATGACAAGAGGAATGGTGCTATTGAATGACATCGCAGAAACTCTGGAAAACAACTGTTTTTTAAATAGCCTTAAGTTTTTTTTGTATAATGATTATTTACCTAGATGTTAAGATTTGTCTAAATGAGGTTTGCACAGTAATTGGAAATAATAAATATGTTGTACAATAATAAAAAATAAAAAATAAATAAAAAAAAACTTTTTCATTAAAAACTGCTTACGACTTATAGCTTCAGATGCACTTAAGATGAAACCCGGTGGTAGAGAAATTTTAAAAATAGATTTTACTAAATTGTTGCTGTTACTGTTGCTCTTACTCCACCGGATATTGAGCGAAAGGGACAATGCACCTAAATATGCAAATACAATGGACAGGCTACTAATACCTAACTAAAATCGAGGTTTTGTAATCCCCACTTTTCTCCTCCAAAAGTGGAGTAATCTTAAATTTTTTTTTACTAACTACATAAGAAAAAACTATTCTATGTCTGTACCTTTTGCTTTTTTTAAAAAAACATTGTCTAGTTTGTATACTGAACGTCTTTTGACGGCGTTTAAACCAGTCAATTTTATTATTTTTGGAAGGTCATAACTTCTATAAAAAGTAACTTATCAAAAAAAAAAAACAAAAAGTACCGACACGCTAGTAGTTGATATCTATTTTATGTAAAAACAATATTTTCTCTGGGGTTAAAATCCAGAGAGATAAATAGGGAATACGTTTGTATGGAAAAATCACCACCGTTTATCACCTTAATGGACTGTAAATACTTAAAAAGAAGCAAAATGAAAGTGTGTTCGCCGGAATTAGAGGATAATTTGTGCAGAAAAAAAAATGCAAGGAAAAGGGATTATCAATCACTCACCGCTGTATCTCTACGAAGGAGCTTACGACACAACCAAAATATAGATATACAGTTCCACCGCGATATTTTGAAAATTATCGCCACAACAATATGAATGTATACAAAACTTTATTATTTGGTTTCTTCTTGTACTTAAAAACGAGATTGTGTACACGAAAAAACATCGAAAACTTGCTTCCAAGGTAGACCCAAATCTTCTTTTATTTTCAAAACAAATTACTCGAATTTGCACTATCTTCCTTGCCATTGTTCTAAATTTCAAATACTTTTCCAGCAAAGTGACGGTTAAGGAGAGGTAGGAACTGCATAAATGACTCATATTCTCCTTTCATAACTAAACAATGATAAACCATAAAAATTTTATGATAAAAAGTCTATGTGGCACAAGAAGGGAATTAGGGATGTGGTGATCAGAACTATAGTTCAACGGAGTTACTCCATCTGATCCATACTATGGATGTAAATTCTTGGTTAGAAATCCTTCATACAAGTTATTAGGCAACGCAGATTTAAAATCTTAAGGTCTTAAAATATCATAAATAAGAAAAATGTTATACTTTTGAAATTAGCTATCACTTTGTGGTTATCCATTTTATAATTAAATGAAACAATATAACTTAGTTACAACCACTGATTTATTTAGTTAAACGCCGACCGGTTTCGGAACAACCGTTCCTTCTTCAGGGCAAACATATAATGATGACAATTACAAAATAGTGGGTGGGTACAATTTATCAGTAGGTGTTGTGGTAGGGGTGGGGGCGTGGCTAGGAATTGATGAAGAGTAAGAGGGGACAGAATGGACACCGAATGGGAAGAGACTTAATATTGGGCTATATGTTAATATTTTTTGTTTATTGATAATTGACTCATTATTTTTAAGGGATTTTTTTTTATTTCTAGAGCTTCTAAGTTATCTAAGCGTTTTCCTTTATTATTAATGTGAAGAATATTTATCCCTGTATTTTTTTCAAAACTATGGTTATTTTCAATTATATGGTTAGCGAAATCGGAGAAATTATTATTATTAAGACACCCTAAGTGTTCTTTGATTCTAATTTCGAAATTACGCGTTGTTTTCCCGATATAAAATGAGGAACAGACATTACATTTGAGTTTATATATTCCGGAATTAGTTAATTTATGGTCTTTATCTTTAGCGTTCCTCAAAAAGTTACCGATATTATTTCTTGTATAAAAAGCTGGTTTAATATTAGAAGGGAGATTTTTGCAACATTGAACTGAAAAATTATTGATATATAAAATTTTTCGCCATTCTTAATCGTTATTATTATTAGAATTGTATAGATACTTATTTCTTGAAATTTTGTTAAGTTTTTTATTTAAGATGTTATCAATTAAATTTGGTTCGTATCCATTATTTACAGCAATTTGTTTTATTATAGAAAGTTCATTTAGGAAATTATTATTAGTTAATGGGACATTTACTAGGCGGTGGATCATGGAGTGGAAGGCGGAGTGTTTTTGTGAGACAGGGTGGTTGGAGGTCTTATGAATTACTATGTCGGTGTATGTGGGCTTGCGATATAAACTAAAATCGTTATATACCAACAAAGAGAAGGACTTCCGATGGGGGCCCCGACCAGTCCTCTAATTGCTGATATATTTATGAATGATTTGGAAACAACTCTCTGTAATTCAAAATCCCCCCTTTTAAGCAATGTTTTACTATGGAGACGGTATGTGGATGACGTCTGCTGCATTTGGACAGGATCGGAACGTCAACTCAATAACTTTCTTAATCTTTTAAATTCCTTTCATAATAAAATAAAATTTACGATAGAAATAGGAAATAATACTTTAAACTTTTTGGATTTAACTTTATCTATTGTAAATAATAAAATCGATTTTAGTATATTTAACTAAATAAATCAGTGGTTGTAACTAAGTTATATTGTTTCATTTAATTAGAAAAATGTTAATTTCAGTGCAGATGCAATTAATAAGGAAAAACCATAAACCCTCTTTCAAATATTTTAAGGACAATTTAATTCCTAATTCTTATAAACTTCCCTCACTCTTACCCCACCCTCCCCCTCCATCTTTATATATATATATATTTTATTTTATTTTTACTTTAGTATTGAATTTTTCCTGAAAAAGTGGACAACCTCCACAAAACACGTCGAATAGATAAAACAAGGATAAAGAAAGACGAACATTCTCGGTTTAGGAATAACCTAACAATATTATTTGACAATCTCCTACTACCTTTATTAGAAGTGATGGACGTTGCTGACCAGCCAAGGAGATGAACCTACGACGCCTGGTTGGGAAACATACGCCTTTGTCCACTTGGCTACGAACCGGCCTATATCCGAAAGATTTTAATATCTTCATCCCCTTGTTTTGACATTGAATGACACCTTCCACTGCAATACAAAATATGTAATTAAAGATTTGGCCATTTTAGTTATAATTTAGAATTCCATTGAAGCTTTTTACACACAATTGTTACCCCTTGAATTACAAATAAGATAAAAATACCAGCTTGGATGCAGTGTATGGTGCATTCAATTCCACGGTTAGCCAACTCTAACGGATATCCGGTAGTCTCTGGAAGGTGACTCTTTGTTTTAAGATTCCTGCTTCCTGAGTATACTAAGTGATAAACCCTGCACTTTTCTTTAAAGCTCTAGAATTTCCCGGCAAAACAATTGATAACCATAGCGGTTAGCAAGAGTAGTTCTTTTCGGTATTCTTATCACATCTATTATTGTCTTTGCTTAATTCAAATATTATTTTTTATAAAAACATTGTTGCTTTTCTGTTTCTTTCATTGTGCTTTTTATGTTTTCAATAATTATTGGACATATTTGTCCGTCAGCATTTTATTTTAATTACGATTGAAAAAAATCTTTTATTATGAGCTAAAACTCATTCGATGTTTGTTAGGATGAATACCGGCAATTTAAAAAGGAAAAGTGAGAAAATAGGGAATTGTATTTCTTCGATATCTCTTTGGGTCAATATATATTTGTTTTCCAGCTAACGAGGCAAGGCGTTGTTTTACAGGATGGGGCAAAAGGTATGCCCGGGTTTTAAAAATCCGTTGCGCAGCCTGTAGAGGGTGTTGGGCTTTCGGCGGGGTCTCATTGTGACCGGTATGCTCTACCGTTTTCAGTATACATCATGGTTTTCACCGCACCTTTTTTTACAAAACGGCCATTCTATCATCGCGACGCAGAGAGCTTGCGTTTCAACATTACGCGCAACGTTTCGGACCCTGATGAAGACAATCAGGTGTTGGGTTCGTGCTGTGAAAGAAACTGGATCCACATCAATGCCTCGTGAAGTTGGAAGACCAAGAACTGCAACAGCACCCGAAAATGTGGCGTTGGTGAGGGCAGCAGTCGAACGGTGACCTAGGCGCTCTGCTCGGAGGCACGCAGTTGCATCGGGAATGCTTAATTACTGTGTAAGGAGGATTTGTCGTTCATTTGCATAATGATTTGTCCTTCCTACCCCTACAAGATCATGCTCGCCCAGAAAATTACACCCCTGGATGGCAAAATTGAAACACATGTTCCCTGCTCATCTCGTGTCTCTGAAAGGTCACGTTGGGTGGCCGGCACGCTCGCCTGATTTGAGCATATGTGACTTTTTCCTGTGGGGGTACCTCAAGGAAAAAGTTTTCAAGCACTGCCCCCATACTATGCAAGAACTAAAGACCAGAATTATCGAGGAGGTGAACACCATTCCGCTTAAGATGTGCCAAAATACTGCCAGAAGCTTCAGAAATCGACTACAACATTGTATCGCTGATGAAGGCCGTCATCTTGCAGAAATCATTTTCAAAACTACATGAAGAAAAACTGTTTGAACTAACGAATCTAATAAATAAAATTCATGTCTATAGGCTCAGCAGTTTTTTTTAACTGCTCCCCAAAACCCGGGCATACCTTTTGGCCCACCCTGTATTTTCAATTAATTATAGCCCGGGTTTATTAATGGTCTGGCCTATTGGGCTAAATGCTCCATCAATCTTCGTCCGATTGTTCAGGAAGCAAACGACCTAGATATCGAATTACCAAGTGTAGTCTTTTCTTTAACCCACAGGCCTCAGGCATTTATCAGAAGGTCAATAAATAACTCTAATATTTTTTTAAATATACAAATAATAAAAACTGTTTTTGAAAGGTGATAAAATATGCTTTTAAGTTTAATATTTCAAAATATTTTATTTTTTTAATATAAAAAATTTAACTATCAAGAATAGCTCACCTTTTGTTTTTACTGTCCAAAATTACTGATAAAATATAAAAACAAATGTAGACTTTATTAATCATAAAGGTTTATTTTCACCTCACTTATTTCTCATAACTTTTTTTTTATTGCGGGCCGAAGCCTTGGTTTCATAAAGGTGTACACTTTAATTTTTATGTGGTTTACTTTTAAATTTGAATATAAAATGTGGTGTTTTCCTTTTCTAAAATCATAGTTTAGATCATATTTCTCACCAAGATAGTAAGGGAAACACAACGATTTCTGTTAGACCTATATGAGTTGTTTTCAAATCCTAAGGGTTTTTATTTAAAGATACAGACAAAAACTAATATTAAATCAAACTAAAAAAAATATACGAAAAGTGATAAAAGTCCAAAAGCTACTTTTAAGTATTTTCGTTGTTTGTTTTTGGGGTTTTACGCCGTGTTGCGCTACCTCCTTCTTTAGCCGACGTTTCGGACAGCGTTGCAGTGTCCATCATCAGGGCAGATCCGGCAGATCCGACGATATGCCGGATCTGCCCTGATGATGGACCCTGCAACGGTGTCCGAAACGTCGGCTAAAGAAGGAGGTAGCGCAACACGGCATAACACCCCAAAAACAAACAACGAAAATGCTTTTGGCCGTGAAAATCTAAAAACGTATCTACTTTTAAGTAGTTTGTCAATGGGTGCTTTTAACTTTGAAAATAAAAATAATACTTCTTTTGCTTAGTTATTGAAATATTTTACATGTATGTAATATAACGGACATGTAAATGTACAAATACATTTTATGCAATTTATACCAATACACAAAGACGTAAACATACATGAACATTATAAATAACTAATAATATAAACCATTGATATAACAAAAATGAAAGCATTTTTTTTTAAGAATCAACCATGAGGATATCAACAGAGATACTATTTAACACCAAAGCATATTTTACGTAGAGATTCTACGAAGGTTTGTTCAGTTTTTAAGTGGCATTTATTCATTTTTTTGTATTTCTTGTGCATTAACTATGTAACAATTTCTAGACATTTTGTTTTGAAGAGTTTTAATAAAAAGTTTAACGATATTCATATTACATTGAAAAGGCATTTATTCAACTTGTATCAGACAAGTCACTTTATAATGGCTATGATAGTTAAAATTCCACTAACGCAATAATAAAAAAAATCTCATCTGATTGTTAAATTTTTTATTAATAATTTGAATACCACGAAAAAAAGATCGAAAATGTTCAGACAGAATTCTGATGTACAACGCATCAGAATTGGATTTACGCAGTCACTAAATAAAATAATGGTTTTACAAGGAATATGGATGCGTTAAAATCTATTCGTCGCAGTTGACCCATAAATCGTAATTGAATTTTTTTAACAAGTTTTATGCGAGAGATGGCTTCCGTTTTAATTAAATTTAATGTTAAAATTACATTTTCTTTTCTGTATTATCGAATTTGGGACTTCAGCGGTTGGAAATCGGTTATATCGTAACTAAATCGATTGATTGTGTCACGTACTCTGAAAGTTTCTTTTAACATTTTATATAAGTCAGTTTTACAAAAAAGCTTTTTAACAAATTAGAATCCTGTGCAACCAAAGTTTGCACAGGATTCTAACTCACTTTCTCTTGTTCTGGTAAATGAAGTGTCAATGTTTGCAATGACGATTTGTCATTATCTATTTATCGATTTCTAATTTGGGGTTGAATCTTGAGTAAGGTATTTTAATTTAACATATATTAAATCAATCATATAGAATATTACACTTGAATGTGGAAGCACTATTTGGAATCCATATTACTGCAAATATGAAAACATTGTAGAAACAGTTTAAAAAAAAACTACGAATGTTATCCTTCAATAATTTTGGATTACGTGACCAGCTTAGATCATATATCTCCATCTTACAAAATTCACATTAATAACATTGAGCGAAAACCAAAAAAATCTTGGTTTATAATTTTTAAATTAAACATCACACTTGCAGACTTAAAATACAATTTCTTATTGAATACACTGAAAATACATACATTAGAAGACAGAAGTAAAATAAAAGACTTGACAAGTTTTTGATCCGATGGAAATAGGTAATTTGTGATTTAAATTTACACCCATCCAAAATTTTTCTAAAAATTTTTTTAAAATAAAATAAAATATTTTTTTTTAATGTTCATATATACTCGTAAATAATTGTCCAAGTTAAAAAATCATATAATATTAAAATCTCTAATAGCCTAAATTTTATAATTTAAAGCAAAAATAAATAAAGTTGCTCCTGTTCGTTATAGACATTTGACATAACTTTTGATTACAAAAATAATTTTTCCGTTTTGATGGGTATTTTGGCCCCAAATCCAAAACTACGTTTTGTATGAAACCGGACGCGCAGACAATAGCCTTAAAACTAGAAGGCAATTGGCTGATCTAATATGTTTACATAAAATTATTCGCGGCCATCACGGACTATATTATGTCTTAGAAATATTGAAATAAATGTCACTAATTCTTATATTTTAAGACACCATAACATTTTTCACCTGAATATATTTAAATTAAAATCGCCTACTTTGGCCCTCTGACCTAGATGTATCGTCTAAATAACAAGATAGAGTGTGATAAAGTAGATATTTTTGTCCATAATTAGTACGGATCCGGAAAAAACTTCTGGCGCCGTTAAAAACATGTAACTAATTATATCTACGAGTATTTATTGTGTCAATTGTCTCTCTATGCATGCCTCTCGTGTTTCTTACATCACTTGCCTCTCATTCAATATGTGTTTCTTGAGTGAGCTTGTATATAATTTTGTATTTTTATTTGTGATGTTTTAGTTTTTCTAATTGTATATAATTGTAGATTTTTGTAATTGTATGTCCCTATTTGAATAATTGGATTGTTCTCACGTAAGTGCAAACATCCGTAAAACCCAGTACAAGACATTATTATTTCATTATTATTAAAATACATTATTATTTCCCTCACTTTTTCATATTTTCCAGATATAAATATGAAGATTTTGTTTCGACATTCTATCGAATTTAGAGTTTTATTGCAATGACAGAAACATTATACCAAAAAATATCATCTGTTGAAATCTGAAATTGTTTTAGTTTAGTTTCTTCCTTACCGATCCATTTCATAATAATATTATATAAGATTTTTATGATGTAATTCTATAACCATGTTACGATTGTTTACCTTCAGCAAAAATATGAAACATTTCATTAATATGGATATCCTTGTATTTCCCCAAATAATTGTAACCACATAATTAATTACCCTGCGGAGGAGAGAAATATTGGTTTTTCGATATTAATGAGCTTCCTTTCAACAGATTTTACCCACAGCGAGTTCGGTAAAACCCAAAAGTTATTCACAACGTGAATTTAATAAACATGTGGAATAAGATAACAACAAGGCCTCCGTGGTCGAGGGGTAAGGCTCTCGACTATGAAATAAAAAGTAATATAAGTGTTGTATTTAACAAGTTTATATAAATGTAGTAGTGACACACATAGCGTAACAGCACATAGGTACCCACCTGTAATAAAACTAATACAAATATTATGCTAAATATCGATTGGTATTAATACTAAATATATTGGGATTTTAAATACTAAGACCCAGTAAAGATATTTTTATCATACAACAAAGATGCATAAGAAAAATTACAAACTCTGATCGTCTAGATTCATGTAGACCTATGTTTAAAAATCTGAAAATTCTGACAGTCACAAGCATATGTATATATAATGGAGTTATGCATGTTAGCGCGATCATCTACAGACTAGTTCCCACAAAAAAACTCAACACATAAATACTTCACAGAAAACTTATTAATACCAAAAGCAAACAAAACAATATACCAAAAAGGACCATACTACATGGCCATTAAAATATATAACAACCTTCTACATAACATTAAACAAATACAAGATACACACAAATTCAAATCGTCACTAAATACTTTCCTTGTTAACAAATGTCATTACACCTAAAGTGAATAAATACCGCACATAAATGAAACGCCCATTTTTGTATTTTTATTGGCATATTTGTATTTTTTTATCTGTATAAACATTATAATAAAACATGTATGTAATTAGCTGGAAGAATTGGGGTCTACCCATTAGCTACACCCTTTGAATTTTTATTTGTACAATAAATAGTTTTTGATTTGATTTGATCTGTGTAAACTAAAAAATACAAATCATCTTAATATATAAAACCAAGTCGGGTTAGTTACACCATTTACAACTGAAGAACGGCTGGATCGATTATTATGATATTTGATTTGTTGGATTTGTTGGATTTGTCTCCGTCCCAAATAACAGAAAACCGAGCTCTGGCTTTATAAAATTTGCATAAAAAAATGGAAATAGGTCTAATGCGAGTTGTTTGAAAATGGGTGTATTTTATGGAGTTTAACAGCAGGGAAAAAACGGGAGGGGGAGGGGAATCCAGGAAGAGCGGATTGAAATTTGGAGAGGGTGAAGAAGGAGGGGAAAGGCGGAAAGGTGAAAAGGGGAATGCGTGAGGGGGGGTCGCGAGAAGGGGGACAGACAGAAACAAGAAATATTTTCCACTCACCGTGGTGGTAGTGATTATCAAATTATGGTCAGGATATTCGTAAACCGAGAATGTTCGACTTGAAAAAAAAACTAACCCAAACACACATTTTTAATAATAAGCATATATTTTTTTATAATTTGAATAACAAATCAACGACAGGTGGGCACGAGTAATTTCAAAAACTTGAATATTTCATATAGTTCAGCAGCAGGGGTAAATGGCGGGAGGGGTAGAGTTATCTGGGAAGGGAGGGGAATCCGGGTGTAAGAGGTGAATCCGGGATGGGAGAGGGGAACGAAGGGGAGGGGTTCTTAGGAGGAGGGACGAGGGAGGGGGAAGGCAAGTAAGGTGAAAGGGGAATGCAGGAGGGGTTATCGGTTTGGGAAAAGCGGGGAAGGTGGAAGGGAAACGGGAACGCATGGTAAAGAAGGGTTAAAGACATAATAGCGGTAGGGGTTAGCATGGGGTAACATGAATGATGCCTGCTAACGAATCGGAAAACCATCAGATTTATTCCTGTACGCAACAGACGGAAAAACAAAAAATATTGTGTACCCAAAAGCACTTCAATAAACAGAACTAAAACATAAACACTTTCATAAAACATAAACATCGTCGGATCTGCCGGATCTGCCCTGATGATGGGCGCTTCAACGCTGTCCGAAACGTCAGCTAAAGAAGGAGGTAGCGCAACACGGCATAACACCCCAAAAACAACGAAAATAAACACTTTCTTTCGTTGAGGTACTTACTAGTAAGAAATAAATTAACTTGCATGACCTTAGCATTTTAATAGGGAACATCGTATCTTGTCGAAGGAAAAGTGGAGGAATTTAGTGACGTTAATTTATGTCAGCCTGCGTGGGTGAATACAAAAATAGCCACGTAATTTACAAAATATATTCAAAAACAGGAAAACCTGAGAATCTACGCTCAGATAGTCAAATCGAATCATTTTCATTCGGTAGGGTTGATGACCGTCGGCAAAAATACGATAATAATTTATTCCGTTTTACGGAGAAACATTTTTTATGTTTTCCCAAACATCGTATCACGTTGCGTTAGTCGCGTCACGTGGCGTCACTCCGCGTCACATTGCCCGTAATGTCGCCTTCTCGCCCACACTATCTACAAAAAGGATGTAAAAATAATCAAAGAATTATTCACGCAAGGATGTAATCATATCGGATCGTGCAGTTTTTTGTGATTCACGCATTTCAAGGCAATTTTCTTCCTGACGCAATTCTAAACAACGCGGATTTGTAGATGAATTAAATAACAATAAACTTCATAATTCAATAGCGCTTAAAAAGAAATTGAATAATTACCTTCTGCAAAGGATATTCTTGTTACGGAGAACAGATAATACTATCTCATTATTCCATTTCCAGTTATTTATTATACCGTTTTAATATTCTGAAATATATAACAATAACATTCAATTCCACCATTGGCGTTCTCACATTTTCTGAAAAAAGAAGTTATTTATTTTATGTGAATACCGTACAGTACCGACCCTGAGCTAAACGGCGCCCAGCGCTAATGATAACAACCTATAAGGTGCTGTGTTGGGTGTCCTTGTTTCCTTGGCTCCTTGGCGCCTTGACAAGATATAACATTTAACCGGAGTTAACTGCTCCAGCTGCGTCGTCACTGCACCGGCCCTGGTACCAATAGTCCCAACTGCTCCCAACCATCTGGAGGCGATGAGACTATGGCATCCTCAATTGAGGCATGTTATCAGGCTGAAGATAGTGGGGCGGAGAGGGGACAGGGAAGATAAAGATGAGGAAGTATCTGGGTATTCAGATCTGACCACCAAACACGGCTAAACTCGTAACGCATATAGTATACTATAATTATTTTAAATGAACTCCATGTAAAATGAGGCAAATGAATCAGAGGGTATTTGCTTGCGCTGGGATTTCAACCCATCTCCTCCAGGTTCGTAGCTAAGGACTGTAACCGCTCAACTACTGAGGTTGACATTATTTAATAATAAGTTGCTCTTAATAATAATTTTTAGCAGAAAGTCGGTTAATGTGATTTCAAAAATTAAACAGATATATTCCTCAATTTTTATAAGAAAAACTCTCTTTTCATAACTTTTGAAGGTTATTCCCACCAATGTAATATATCATTGAAGAAGAATATAACAATAATAATCTAAATTAAAATATGAAAATGAACAACACACAGAAAAAATAACAAACAAAGATATTGTTCATTTTCATATTCTAATTTAAATTATTAGTTTTATTATTTTTATTTTTAACTTTTTAACTTACAGAGTTAAACCTCAAATTATAATATTTTAATTAATGAAGATAATATTAGCGAAAGCCAATCGAAAATCCGAAACAGAAAAATCAGAAAAGATACGGATACATGTGGGACTCGAACCCAGGACCTCTGGCAATCCGGGCCAACGCGCTATCCACTGCGCCAACGTATCCCTATCCGATTCGGTCATTTTTAACTGATCATACTTCGACTGAGATCCACCAACATTATTTTCATTTTTATTGGCTGCTATCTTTATGTATGATTGCAAGATTCGAAAACGAAGAAAAAATGAAAAAATGTTGGTGGATTTCAGTCGAAGTATGATACAGTTAAAAATGACCGAATCGGATAGGGATACATTGGCGCAGTGGATAGCGCGTTGGCCCGTATTGCCAGAGGTCCTGGGTTCGAGTCCCAGATGTATCCGTATCTTTTTCTGATTTTTCTGTTTCGGATTTTCGATTGGCTTTCGCTAATATTATCTTCATTAATTAAAATATTAGAAATAATTAGTGTTATCTTCTTTTGAGATGAGATATATTACTAGTATCTTCTCTTGAACTGTGATAATGATTTCGGGAAGGTCGTTCAATTTGTTTGTTAGATTTACAAAGCCAAGCCAAATATTATGTTTAGCTTGTAACGTAATTTGCAGTGCCCATGTCCTGTGGCACTCTGAATTCTCTAAATATATTTGTCGTAATTATTTTCCAAATGTTCGATATTATTAGACTACTGAGATCGTATTTTGATATTTTGTTTCTAAAACAACACATATGTTCATAGTTACCTAAAAGTTAACATGTATTTTACACTTTTTTTATTTAAAAATATACATTTTTTAAACTATAGTTACTCCACATTTAGATTACAGATTATATTTATTTGGCCAATTAATTAAATTTGAACAAGCTAGAAGTTATACAGATCAGAGTTATGAGATACTTGGGAATGGCAAGTACGCGAAGGTTAATCAATGAGAGATAAGCTGAATTATTAGATTCCAATAAAAAGATATTGTTAATTTGTGTGCATAAAGTTATGAAAAACGATATGCCAAAATACTTGCCTTAACTTAAACTTAACCCGTTTAATCACAGGAGACCATATTTGTCCCAGCTCACATAGGTCTCACAGAAATCGTTGTTTCTCCCTTACTATCATAGTCAGAAATGTGATCTAAACGGTATTGGAAAGAGAATACAACAAACTATATATTCAAATCTAAAAGAAAACCACAAAAAAAATTTAATTTACCCCTTTCTGAAACCAAAGTTTCGATAGCAATTTGAAAAAAAAATATGGAACTTTGTGAATTTTTTAAGATTTTTTTTTACATGAAACGAAAAAAAGTGAGATGACAGTAAGGTTTATAATTCATTTATCTAATGAAATAAGTATGTGTTTTTTTTTTCATTATCAGTAATTTTAGTTAGAAAAAAAAGTAAAGTGAGCCATTTTGAACACTTTTTAAAGTTTTCGCAAAAAAAAAATTTATTTAAAAAAATACATAGTAATTTTTAATATAGAAATTTGAAAGCCTATTTCATCACCTTTCGAAAACAGTTTTTAGTTTTCGAATACGCTAACAAATTTTCCATTTATTTGAATTTTATTGCAAAGCGGGAATATTTTTAGCCTCTGACAAAATACGCCAATTTTTTTAAGGGCTAAACAGATTGCCGCATATGAGAAAATCGGAGTCGCAAAACTGACTAATGTAGAGAGAACTAAAGATTTATGATGAAATGCCTAAAAGTCCGAGAATGAAGGAAGAATGATTGAATTTTAACCTTTTGCACTCTGACCATTTTTTCTCAGAACCAATTGGCTACTCTGGTTAAAACTTTTAACGGTTTAAGTTAAGTTTTTTATTTAAAAATGAAATTTTCGATACTTTATTTTCGGAGCACCCTATCTGATAATTCGTATGACCATTAGATGTTTGATAAATTTGGTACATATTTTGCATAAAGTACTTGCTAAATCACACATAAAGTAACTAAAGTATAATACATGTGCTTTTAATGTGTTTTATTTGCATAATTTCTTCTGCTGCATAGCATTAATTTGTATAATATAGGTGAAATACACAAACAAACGAATGTAAGTCCTGGTATTCATTCCTTTCTAATTGTCCTGTACCGCAAAGGGGATGACCGGTGTCTACCTGAACTCGTGAACAATTGATTGGCTTAGGTTTTATGGCCAGTAAAAGGGATCTTATTTTGCATTGGTGACTTTAGTTTAGGTTTCGACCTTCATACAGGAAACAAAAGATAGACCAGCCCACAAATCATGCAATAAATAATAAGTTTCGATACCATTCTACACGGCGTTTACAAGGCGTGCAAAACTGTGTACACATCAATGTCACTTTCTGAGTATTTTTATCACAATAAAATAAGCTGACGATTCGGTCCAATGTTATTAAAAATTTATGTCTTACTTATGTATTGTATAATCACTTACAGTTTTTTAGAGTATGATATTTTTCAAAGCATTCTCCCACATGAAGTGCCGGTTTGTTGTCACAACTTTTGCAGTGATACATTGTTCGTTTTCTTTGCCTTTCTTCTCTATCAGAACCGCAAACGACGCAATCCCTATACATTTTCTACGTATTAGGCATTATGACATGATTTAACCGCTGTTCTGGGTCTACCGAATGTCTTCTTTTCTTGTATTTACACCTACTCTATGATTTCCAACCAGCTAAATAATTAGCCTATCCACAAATTGAAGATTACTCATTGGGTTTTCATTGTTTTTTAATCTTATTTCCCTTGTACAAAATATATGAATTTACAACCGAAACTTCTAAACCCCCTAAAAAAAGCTTGCGCCACCATTGTATGTCGAAAAAAAATCTTGAAGATGAGGATGAGGTCTTATTATCAATAATAACACCATAAAATGGAGTTGCCTAGCAAAATTGTTTCGGCCAGAATGTCTGGCCTGCGGAGTGGTAAAGGTTAAAAGAAATGTTATGTTTACTGTAAAAAAAATATTTTAAACTGCATATTAGTTTAAATATATATAATAAAATAAAAAGCCTTTTATTTCTTGCAATTTGTTACAGAGTTGTGAAAAGTAAGAAAAAGTGTAATTAATGCTATTTATATAAATGTAATATAGATATCTAAAGTTTTTCATAAGCAAGAACCCTTCTCTCAGCCGAAGGTGAAGGCCTCCTCCAAAAAAATTATTTTATCTCTAGTTTTGTTCGTAGGTGTTTGTGTTTGTATTTTTTTGTGTTTGTGCCACTTCTTGTATTTTTCAGCAAGCTTAGAATTTCTTCTTCAGAGAGTTTTGGTCTTGATCTTCCACGGTGACCAGCCGGGTTGGAAGATGTGAAGTTTAAATACTAACACAAAAAAATTATTAAAACAAAAACTTTAATTGTAATTGAAAAACACTTTCTTAGTTAAATTTTTGCGAATTTTGGAAAAATGTCACTGTGCGCCACTGTTATTCCTAAAATCGTATAAATCCAAGTACATCTCTCGAACGTGGTAAATGCAATTATTTGAAAGTGCAATTAGCTTTAACTGTGACATCATCCGCTTCTCCAATCATACATCCATAAGATTAATCGATATTTCATTAATAAAGTAAGTATTAATAATCATGTTTAACGGCAAATTCATGCTAATCCGTATAAAGCTGTGAGAGTTTGAACATGATGACGCACTGTGTACCATCCCAAACAAGATAGAAGGTAGGTAAATCACTTTGTAATTCTTGAGCGATGACGTCATAGGGTTATTATTAGGTCAGTGTGATAAATGTATTTTTAACTTGGGATTTTTTTGTTCATACAATATTATATTTAAGTATGTTATATACCTTTTATTATCAAAAATTTTACAATAAAAAAAAAAATAAAAAATTAATCCTGGGTTTTTTTACAATACCTCCTCACAGGAGGCCTGAAGAAAATAATTTTCCTCGGGTCCTACGTCATCTTTGGGCATGCTATGTGGAGGGTTATTTTTAGGAAAGGAGGGCGAGGATGTTCTGGGATGGAAAAAGGTATGAAGAGTGGGTAGAAATCTGGGTTTCAGTCAGTGGCGGCTCGTGACTTTTGGTGAGCTAGAGTGCTAATATTAACAAAAATGGCATTATTGATGTCGTTGTAGCCGAAAAATATTTTTTCTTTTTTTGTCGAAAATTTTTTTTTTGTATGAAGATTTTCAGGAAATCGGTGCAGCGCTCGGCACAACTGAAATTTCCTGAAAATCTTCATACAAAAAAAAAATAAATAAACAATATTTTTCGGCTACAACGACATCAATAATGTCATTTTTGTTAATATGAGCACTCTAGCTCACCAAAAGTCACGAGCCGCCACTGGTTTCAGTGTATCCAGGAGTGACGGACGAATGAATCCATCCTTCCCAATACGGTGCAAGGTGATGTTCCAAGAGAGCCCTGCTAGAGTAGTCAAAAGGCCTCCCTCAACCAGTCTCTCCCGATCTGGCCTGCCGTGCAATTGGTGGGCAGACGCATTCGCCGCCAGGACCCGGACAAACCTCACCCTATGAACCCGGGCACCCCTGCTAAGTCACTAAACGTAGCTCACCACTCAGGGTAACCTATGACACAAGTGTTAGATAGCCAATAAATTTACTGGTACTTAAGCCTCAATTCAGCTTAATTACTACTTAACGCTACTTTTTAAAGTTGTTTTTAAATTTAAAGTTTTTTTGTTTCGGTTAAAAAAAATTGAGGTTACTTTGAAAGGTATAAAGTGTGTTTTTTTTTTCCTAACACTTTACAATAAATCATTTCAGATTTTTTAATTGGTTTTGATTTGCGTGTTTTTAAGTGGTTTCAAAATATTTAATTTCTGTTAGATAATTTATTTTGGAGAAAATATCAAAATCGCACGAATGTTTTTTTATTTTTTTTTAATAGAGCAATTAATTTTCTGTTCAAATCAGATTAGATTTCCACACGAACCTGCATCAAGCTTATTTCGTCATTTTTCAGATTTGTTTTGTTACATACGAAGAGTCCCAACTGCTCCAGTCTGGAGCAAGAAAAACTATGGCATCCCCAATAGGGGTATGTTGTGAGGCTGAGGTAGTGAGGAGGCGAAGGAGATGGGGAAGAGGATGGTGGGTAAATACCTGGCTATTCAGATATGGTCACCATACACGGCTAAAGCCATTTCAAGCAACGTTTCAATTCTGAATGGTGGTCTTACACCAGGGCGATATTGAGAGAATTTTCTACTCTGGAATGTGCCGCAAATATACTATGTATCATTTTTGATTATTTAATTGTGAAATAACACAAATTAATCAATATAATGTTTTAGCGCTAGACCTTCGGATTGCGAGTCGAGAGCCTTGCCCCTCGACCAGACCGTCCATACGAGATACCACATACGAGAATACCAGGCAGGTTTTACGTTATTTATTGACTTTAAGATGTTACGTATCCATTCCTATTAATCCATTTACTCATCCATCTTTTTTAGAGTTTTTTCCGTCTATAATTACACCAATAACGGTGTTTTCCGTCTAGCTTGTACGAAACGAAACACTGTGCGACGTGATTGCGACCGGTTTAGTTGATCTATTGACTCCAGTATTTCAAGAAAATCTTCTAGTAATTAGAGTTTTCCTAGAACTCTGGAGTCATTTACGATTGGAGCGATGATTCAGGATATCGCTGCGAAGATAATGTAAACCTCGTAGGTCAAAATATAATCATTTTCTTCTAATCGATTGATTAACCATTTGAGCGTTTGGTGTTCAGTTTTCGATTTGGCCATTCGATTTAATTAATAGCATTCCTCAAAATATTAATATAAAACATATGAACTGTTAACTGAGGTTTAAATCTAATGAATTCACCTAGATTTCACCGTATATCACATATTTGTAGGTTCGTTAAATGTGGTCCAATTTTGAACCGATATCAATCGCAGAAAAATAAAAGCGATCCATATTTGGATCTAAACAATTTTATACTTTTGTTCATTTTTGGCCGTGACCGGTTACAGCCATCTTCAGACAAGAGTACAATTTTTTCATATTTTATTTTATAATTGTGCATAATATAGTTTAAAGAAAACCTGTAATAGTCTGAAAATGGCCTGTGGGCTGAAAAGTAAAAAGTGGATTAAAGTTTTGAATTGTTTTATTTTTCAATAGAATCGATTTCCATCACAAATTGTCAGTTTTTAAATGTAGAAAAACTCCCAACCGCCTGGAGATTATGGCATCCCCAATTGGTGTACGTTGTGTGGCTGAAGGTAGTGGGGTGGGGAAGCAGATAAGGAAGAGGAAGGTAGGGAATTGCCTGGTTATTTAGATATAGTCACCAATATAACACGGTTAAATTGTGAAATAAAACAATTCAATTAAATAAAATTTACTTGTGCACGCCGGAATTCTAACCCACGACCTTCGGATTGCTAGTCAAAAGCTCGACCTCGAGGTTATTTTTATTTTTTATAGTGAATACCTCACAGGAGTCCCAACTGCTCCCGTCTGGAGCCCGTGAGACTATGGCATCCCCAATTGGGGTATGTTATGAGGCTGAAGGTAAGTGAAAGGAGACGAGGAAGAGGAAGGTGGGGAAGTACCTGGCTATTCAGATCTAGTCACTAAACACGGCTAAAGCTATTTCAAGCAACGTTTCAATTCTGAATGGTGGTCTTACACCAGGGCGATACTAAGAGTATCTTCCACTCTAGAACGTGCCGCAAATATACTATATATTATTTTAAATAATTAATTGTGAAATAACACAAATCTATTAAATAAAATTTATTTGCGCACGCCGGGTTCGAACCCGCGACCTTCGGAATGGCAGTCCAACGCCCTACCGCTGGACTACTTGAAATTATTTAAGAATCCTATCGATCACCCCCTATAAAATGGGGTCGCGACCCGAAAGGAGTTGGGAACCACTGGTTTAAAGAGTTCATGGACTATCTGAGCCGGTTTCCTAAATAATATATTATTAATTATTATCTTAGACTGTTTTCTTAGAGTAGAAATGGATTATGTACCTACTGAAATGGATAATATCAATCTTCTCACGCGTGTCGACAATCATCATGTGTGTAATTGTCAGATCATGGTGCCTTAGCTAGAATCTTAATTTATTCCAGAATGTTTGCAGGGGTAGTGCAATGTAATACATTTTATATTAATAATTTAAGAAGAAAATACACAAATAATAAGATTATATATAGGGCACATACCCGAAGGATTTTAACGGGCGATTCCTGGGCATATTTGGAGTAAACAATGTTGATGTCATTTTGCTGTCCAATGATATTTTTTTTTTCAATTAAAAACATTGAAAACATTTCACCATCACACGCCAAACGTGTACACGGTTGACATTTGTCACTTGAGAACTGGTCGCTTTTACGACTCGTTCTTGAGTTCAAAAGCTCGGCTGTGGTAAGATTTGCCGGCCTCTGTGTTTCCTCCTTCATACGACATGGGTCTCTTCAAGACTAGGGATTGCAATCCCGCAGCTCATTCATTCGGGATTGATATGCGGGATTACTCATTCCCGCGCGGGATCAGGCGGGATTCCGCATCTTTGAAATTATGTTATAAATTCAAATTGAAACTTCAGATTTTTGTGCAAAAATCAACTTTTATTAAACATTTCTTGCGCAACAGAAATTATTTATTTTCTATTGATTAAGTATAAGTAATTAGTGATCTGTTTTCTTAGATTCATCTTTAAATGTTTGGCATAGTTCAATAGTTTTGTTTAATTTTACCCTTCCTAACAACAGTTTTATATTTTGAATCACAACTTTATCTTAGATGCTATTACTATGATATCAACCTATGATGATAACTTTTGAAAATACGCTCTTAAGAAGCAAATGGCATTTATTGTATCATCTCCGAGCCTGCTTCTGAGTGAACTGCAAATATAACCTGATGCTGAAAAAGCTCTCTCGGCTTCTACGCTAAAAGGCTTAACCATCAGGATATTCATAGGCGAGCGTCAGGTACTCTCCTTTGATACCATCGGACTCAAAGAACATTTCTTTCTTCAAATTTTTCATAGAGTTCTTTTGCTTGTTGTCTGGCTTTTTCTTAAATATTTATTTTTCTTGTTGAAGCTGTTTTTTAATTCTTCTAATATTTATTTCATTTTTACACCATTAAATTTGATTACTATGGGTGAAATCTACAGTTTTCATTTTTAAAGTTATACAAATAACTAAATGTACTAATTTTGGTTGTTGGTGAAATATTCCTGCGTAATGCCTGACGTTATTCAAATTCACTGAACTTTTAATAAAAAATTGAAACTACGTATCATATTTATCAGACAAGCGATAAAGTAGGTACCAAAATTATTTTAAAAATTAATAATACTTTACTCAAAATTCGAATTTCTTTTGTTCAAATGCTTGACACATTAAGGTGCTTTGCTCATGAGAAACTGAAACCAAACTAAAAGTGTGGATTGCTATGGTTGCCAGCCAAACATCTCTCAATTTTACGATTACTGTAATTATCTCAGCTTGTTTAACCATAGACGAAGAACACTTTAGCTTTCATCTCAGTCATCTGTCGCTGTCATATTGGCGACTACGGGGGGGGAGTCAATAAAAATTCAACTTTAAAAGAGTAAATATTATTATAGGTAGAGATAATAAAGGTTTTAAAAAATTTTAGATTTTCACGGCCAAAAACATGTTTGTTGTTTGTTTTGGGGGTGTTATGCCGTGTTGCGCTACCTCCTTCTTTAGCCGACGTTTCGGTAAAAATTTCAAAATCACCTTTTGAATGTAAAGACCACTGGATACTGTAATAATTTCAAAATCACCTTTTGAATGTAAAGACTACTAGGTATTGTAATAATTTCAAAATCAATGTAAAGACTACTAGGTACTGTAATAATTCCAAAATCACCTTTTGAATGTAAAGACTACTAGGTACTGTAATAATTCAAAAATCAACTTTTGAATGTAAAGACCACTAGATAAATACTTTCAAAATCACCTTTTGAATGTAAAGACCACTAGGTACTTAAGACCACAAGGTATTGTAATAATTTCAAAATCACCTTTTGAATGTAATGACCACAGGGTACTGTAATAATTTCAAAATGACCTTTTGAATGTAAAGACTACTAGGTACTGTAATAATTCAAAAATCACCTTTTGAATGTAAAGACAACTAGATAATGTAATACTTTCAAAATCACCTTTTGAATGTAAAGACCACTAGTTACTTAAGACCACAAGGTATTGTAATAATTTCAAAATCACTTTTTGAATGTAAAGACCACTGGGTACTGTAATAATTTCAAAATCACCTTTTGAATCTAAAGACCACTGGGTACTGTAATAATTTCAAAATCACCTTTTGAATGTAAAGACTACAAGGTACTGTAATAATTCAAAAATCACCTTTTGAATGTAAAGACCACTAGATACTGTAATACTTTCAAAATCACCTTTTGAATGTAATGACCACAGGGTACTGTAATAATTTCAAAATGACCTTTTGAACGTAAAGACTACTAGGTACTGTAATAATTCAAAAATCACCTTTTGAATGTAAAGACCACTAGATAATGTAATACTTTCAAAGTCACCTTTTGAATGTAAAGACCACTAGTTACTTAAGACCACAAGGTATTGTAATAATTTCAAAATCACCTTTTGAATTTAAAGACCACTGGGTACTGTATTAATTTCAAAATCACCTTTTGAATCTAAAGACCACTGGGTACTGTAATAATTTCAAAATGACCATTTGAATGTAAAGACTACTAGGTACTGTAATAATTTCAAAATCAATGTAAAGACTACTAGTTACTGTAATAATTCAAAAATCACCTTTTGAATTTAAAGACCACTAGATACTGTAATAATTTCAAAATCACCTTTTGAATGTAAACACCATTAGGCACTTAAGACCACAAGGTATTGTAATAATTTCAAAATCACCTTTTGAATGCAAAGACCACCAGTTACTGCAATAATTTCAGGAGCACATAAACAAATGAACGATAACTTTATTAAAATAAAATTCCAAAGATTTTTCAAGAGTTGGGTATTTTGCGGGGAGAACCTTTTTGTGGGGAAAATGCTGAGATTCTGGGCATTTCTTTTTTATCTATCCAATTTTAAAAAATATATGTATTTACAATATATATTGTGCTAATGTACTATAATTTCATTTTCTTTAATAACAAGTGTTCAAAAATTATGTTTTAAAAGTATGAACGAAAGAAAAATCCGTAAATAAAAAATAAATGCTAATTTCATTTTTTTTATTTAGTAACTTTATACATTTTTTTTAAGAATTTTATAATAATATATATCTAAAATAGATTTCGATTATATTTGTAGTCCTTCCAATAGGTGATCCTGTGCTGAGGGGGGCCAGGTTTTATATAAGTTTTTAGCAACTTCTATGGTTCGACTTCATGTTTTGAGTAAGGTTTTCCAGATACTTTTACGACAAATTTCAATAGAATTTTTGTTTCATTTTTTTCAGAATTTTAGAACATTTGCATTGGCAACCCTGCTTCACCCACAATATTGAATCATGATCCAAAGAAGCGAAGCTAGCAGTCCACAATGTGGTACACAAGTGCTGGTACCTACCCTGATGTATGGCAGTGAAGCATGGAACTGGCAGAGATAGGATGAAAGTCGACTGAATGCTGTAGAAATGCGATCCATGAGGCGTATGTGTAGTAAAACCATGTATGATCGTGTTAGGAACGTGGAAATCCGAAAAGATTGCAAGGCTGATGTAATAAGTAAAATTAAGAAAGGGACGCTTAGATGGTTTGGGCACGTTGAGCGAATCAATGAAGAAAGGAGTGTAAAGAGAATTTATGACGCGAATGTGAATGGTAGAAGAAGTCGAGGATGCCCAAGGAAGACGTGGCACGATCAAGTGAATCAGATACTGGAGTCAGAATAATAGAAGAATATGTTTGAGAAGATGTATGAATATGAATGAGGCAAGGAGTGTGTGCCAAGAACGAGTTTTGGAGGTCCGTCCTTCTCTGCCTACCCCTACGGGGAAACGGCGTGAGGGTTACTTACTTTTTTTTTATAGAGCCTCACAAGAGTCTTAAGATGATAGACTTCGCTTTTCGGCCCATACAAAAAGGACTCCCGGGAAAAAACACTTTTCTACATCGAAAATTGCACAAAATGAATATATTTTTTTATACTGCCTTCTAGAGGGTGAAAACTATGTCGGTATGTTTTCGAATTTTCGATGCGTTTCGTATTGACGTAAACATTCACTGTCAAACATGTACGATTTATCAAAAAATATTATTTAAGGAAAAAGTGCTGCTAACTCCACTCTCATAAAGAATTATAAAATTATAAAAAGCTACCGACGTAGCTTCTTCTTTCTAAAAAATATATATTTTTTTAAATTTCAATTTCGTGAAAGTTTCGGTGTAGAAAAGTGTATTCTCCATAAACCCCTTTTCGAGCGATTTCTGTAGGTAAATTTGAGCGTTGTCTCATTCGCACATTTCGCATTCGCATGTATTGTAAGTGTACGTGAGCTTATTGTGAGCGGGACAGAATGACAGTCGCGGGTGTTCCGCGTGTGGTTTAAAGTCTAGCCTCTTAATTGCTCCCGTCTGGAGCTAGTGAGACTATGGCATCCCCAATTGGGGTATGTTGTGATGCTGTAGGTAAGTAGGGAAGGGAAGGAGATGGGGAAGAAGAAGGTAAGGAAGTATCTGGCTATTTAGATCTAGTCACTAAACACGGCTAAAGCCATTATTAAGCATCGTTTCAATTCTGAATGGTGGTCATACACCAGGGCGATACTGAGAGTATCTTCACTCTGGAACGTGCCGCAAATATAATATATATTATTTTTATTAAATAATTGTGAAATAACACAAATTAATCAAATAAAATTTATTTGCGCACGCCGGGTTCGAACCCGCGACCTTACGATTGGGAGTCAAGAGCCTTGCCACTAGACCACGGACGGCCGTCAAATTTATAATTTTCAAACGTTTTTTCTTCAGTTTCCTATTTGTTTGGCACTTTCTTTTTTATCCAATTTTCTTTTGTCACACCGGTACATTTTTCAGCATTCATAGTGATTTATCATAAACCATATAAACTTGCTTTTTCCAATCTGCAAAGATATTTTATAATATCCGTTGACCGTGAATGAATAAGTATGAATAATTATTTATTTTCACCTGCAATTTTATAGTATTTTTCCTTGATAGTGTGTAATACCGGTATTAGATATTGTTTTATTGATTGTACAAACGGAACTATTGACTAGGTTCTGTAATATGCTTAGATCCTTCAACATTCCATAATCTACAGATTGTTTATTATATATCAACACAAAATTAAACAACTTGCAAAATTAAATAAATATTTTTATAAATATTCTGTTTTCCCTTTTTTTTATGAATTTTTTCATGTTTTTTTACTATGACGATAGTTTGGGAGAAAACTCATTATTAACAAATTATTATAAAAATTATGTTATATTATTTAGTTAACATAGTATTTAAATTTTGTAACAAAATTTAAGGACCAGATGTTTCGGAAAATTTCGCGTTTGAATTTCCTTCAAATCGTCATTCACCGAAAAATTGGGTTGTTTCAACCTCCGTCAGAAGATTGAAATTTTCATGGAAATGTTTCAAAAAATGAAAAGATTCTTTTTTTCATTTCATATTTGACACGCCATCACGTCGTCCTTCAATTTAAATACGAAATGGGTTGTTTCAACACCAAATAACATTCGATAAATTTGAAAATTTTACTCAGAGTTCCCCGTCAAATCACAATGTTGACGTCTGCGCATGTGCCTCCCATTATTTCGCTAACAGTCCGAACTCGGCTGATCACATTCACATCACATTTCTTCGGTATTTTAATTGAAATTTCTTTTGACGGATGTTGAAACAATCCAATTTTTCGGTGAATGACGATTTGAAGGAAATTCATACGTGAAAATATTGAATTCGAAAATCATTATCCTATTTTATGCTACCTCGAAAACGTTTCTGCAAAAAATATGCCCCATTGTTAAATAATATAAACTACCAGCGAGTACCCGGCATGCGTTGAAATGCCACTCAAAGAAAGAAGCTGTCCGTGTGAGAAGCTTTTGGATTTTCCAAATTTACCCTCTGCTATCCCCTACCGCTACTATGTCTCCTTTGCAATCCCTCCCTCCGCCTCTTCCTCGTCCCCTTCCTACCTTCCATCGTTCCCCTTTTCCCTCTGGTTTCCCTCCCCCATCCTCCTTCCATCCCTGCCGCTAAACTATGTGAAATACACACATGCCACAATTAAATTTAATGTAAATTTCATAACGCCAGAGCTCACTATTATGTATAGAAACATTAGTGGGAGTACGCATAACAACTCACCAAAATTTCATCGCAATCGGGTGATGGACAAAAAACATTCATTTTTATATTTAGATGTTTATAGTAAATAGATAAGTTACTTACCTACTCAAAAAATATTTAAAATATATTATTATATGAGTAAGTTGAACATTTATTTTTGGTCAAAAGTGAACAAGTCATAACGCCATTTTTGCGTCGCTATGTCACAAACGCATCGTCAAAAACGCCTATTTGTTGACATAACGATATTTCCAGATAAAAACATCATTCACGGTCAAGTTTATTGTGTTGAAGGATACGATTTAACTGGTAGCAAAACCCAGGCGGAGCCGGTTATGAAAGGCATAATTATATGAAATGAATCAATAAAAGATTTCCGGAACAGCTTGTAGGCAAATGTTAGGTATTTATCATAGATCTCTTGGTGATTGTGCTCATTGTTTATAAGACACTGGACTTACAAGAGCTCTTTCTACAATAATGTTTTAGTTTGATGTTATTGGTTTTATCGTGTAAAGTTGACTGTTGGAGTTTAGTTTTTAAAATTGTGTGTTAACCAATCTGCTGGTAAGTTAATGTGTCTTTAATCAAACTATTTTTTTTAATTGGGTTTGTGCATTTGTTTTAATGAGTGCGTTTATTAGTTTCGTGTCCTTGTGGACCTAAATGAGTATATAAATTAATTGACATTTAACTATTTCTACTATCGTATGACCAAATTGATTACTTATTGTGAGTTTGATTATAATTTGTTTTGTTGAGTGCGACCAAGAACGTAATAATAGTTCAAAATTTTAACAGTAGCTATGTACTGTTGAAGTATCTGCGGACTTCTGAGAGGCTATCTTGACTCTGGCTTCGATGGAGCCCTCGTACCTGAGCTGGTCATTTTTAGAGTTAAACAAAGCACATCAATGGAAGGCATATTTGAACGATTCCTTCCGTTGAAACCCCTTACGAATTACCGACATTAATGCTATTTACATCACGGTGGTATATATCAAGATCTAAGGGTGGGTTTTTGATTCGTTAACAAATATTTACACTCAGTGTCACCAATGCTTCCAATGCGATTCGACTCCATCCTGTTCCTATCTTCCTGCACGTAAACTTCTGTAGGTTCAACGGACGTTGGCTATCATTTTGGCAATGCGACTTTGTTTACTGCAACCCAGAACAGCTCTACTGTAGACTGGCCAAACCACTGTCTCAGGTTTTTCAGCCACCATGTCCTTCTTCCAGGGTCCCGTCTTCCGGCAATCTTTCCCTGAATTATGAAATGTAAGAAGCAAGAAATAGGTCCACTTTTTTATTGATCTACCTCGGGGTTGCTTCCACGCTAGTACCTATTTCGTAATATTCTTCAGTGTCATGTCATCTGACTTTCTTTGCACCCTACATGGCTAGTCCATCACAGAAATTGGGTCGTACCTATCCTTTGAGAAATCTTGCCATAGTTGTATGTTCAATTAAATATTATGTACCTACTCCAGTTCGTGATTCGTTCAATTAATAAGGAATTCACTTACCAGCCTATGAGTATCTGAAAAAGATCGTAGTTTTCAGCTAATAATTAGATTTTCGCACCACGTATGTGGTTTTATTTTGTGCTTGGATAGTTGTTGGCTTATTTTACTCAATATTTTCGACTCTAGTTATCAAAATTTTACTTGATGACTTTATTATTTATATTATAGAAACAAAATAGCATATTGGTTAGCGTAAAGAAACAATTTACACATATTTTATATTATTTCATAATGGGAACCTATGATATGTTTCCTTGTAGTGACTTATATTTTGTGGTATATGCATTAATTACCAAGTGACGTGCGTAGTGTACAAGTGTGTGGATATGTGTAAGTGTTTTTATAATTTGAGTTATGTGATTAGTGGTGATGATATTTTAAGTTAGTAGTACTAATAACCAAGGTGGTGAATGTACTTCATAATTCTTCGAATGTACTTTATCACGAAATTTGTCAATTTCATTTTTCAAGAGTTGGTACCTGTGCAGATGTTTTGTTGATGTTTTGACGGACAGATTAATAAGGATAATATTAGGAGTGAAAACACAGTTCAGGAAGGAAACCATAATTTATTTAGAGAAAGGTCGAAGGCCTGGTGGTTAGAAAAGTGATTAGTGAAAATTATGTAATGCGTATAAATCGACGATAATAAATAGAAAAGCAAGATAAAACGAACTTTTCGGAAATTATTTTACGTGAAAACATAATTTTTTAGGTAATTACCACACTAGAGTCCTAACTTTTCGGATACAATGAAATTATTGCTCCATTTTGTAAGAGGAATTGGGGAAGGATTGAAAAGAGATATGTAAAAGACAAACTCTTTTACAGTATTTGAGTTTAATTTTTTTCATTTTCTTTTCATTTCAGAGAAAAATAATCCTTATTCAATAATTAAAAGTGTGGCGACATAATTGTTTTTTGTATTAACTTACATGTTTCTTTATTTACTTTGTTTCTGATTCTACCAAGAAATTATATCTTTTTTACATTTTTTTCTGTCGCATATTTCGACATTTTCAGCATTATTTAGTTTGAATTAATTTGATACAGTATTCACTAACTATTATTTATCTTACTGATTGCTCTATTATGTTTATATGTTGCAAAATAAATCAGTGCATGATGTACAGTGTACAAACCAATTTTTACACAATGTTTTTGAAGTAGATAGGTTGGTGGTTTAACCTGATGGTTTTATTTAATTTTTATCTGAATAAACTTTTACAAGAGTGATTCAGACAGTTTACATTTCCAATTGTAGTTCTTATAAAAACAAACTTTTCCTTTTTAAGAATAACCTGTCAATATTTGTCAATATTTACATTCTGCCACCATGCCACCAGTATAATTATGTCGTTTAGGCAATGCTGGGGACTTCGCTTGCCAAAGATGCTTTTGACTACATAGCCACATACCATTTACGCGCCTATATTGCATAACTTTGCGATTTTTACCGTTTAAATCTACAATCTCTCACGGTTGATTGTTTTTCCTACGTCCTTGATTGTCGTTATAAATTTCAGTATGTTACATTTTCCATCAACACAAATATAATTCATAACGGGCATTGCACCCTGGCCGCTAAAATTCAAGGCAAGAACACGTCCATTCAACTTCCCATCATATCGTGATAATATATTTTTCAATTTCCCTTTCCCATAATTCAACCATTGTGACCTTTGTGGTTTATCCGATTGTTTGTTAATTAGCACGTTAATCAGGGCTGCCTTCGTACAATTACAAACAGTCATTTTGTATTTGTACGAAGAAACACAAAAAAACTATTGATTCTTGCAAAAAAAATTCCGCACAAATTTGGTGTTGAATCTCATAGTCGATGTGCACCCGGTCACCTAGTATCTACATGGTCATGGTTTGTTTTACGTTCGTTAATAAACAACGTTGCTGCATTGTACGGGTTTAAATCGGGACATTATAGATTTTTTCGGGTCGCTTCGGGACAAAGGGCTCGAAATCTATACCGTATATAGACCGGTCGTCCGGGCGTCCCGTGTTCAATTCCTCGGCTGGCTAAGTCCTCCACCACGACTCAAGCACACTTTCCGCTAACTGTGGTGGTAGTAAGAGTTTTTCTAATATTGTCAGATAATTCGTAACCCGGGAATATTTTTTTTCTTTTAAAAAAATAAATATATACACCTATATATATTATGTCGGGGCGGATGGCAACCCTACTCTTGACGTAGGTACTTTGCAAGGCTGTTTGAATCGTATGATATTTTTTGCTTTTGTATTTTCCTGGGGAATAACGTAATATGCTAAAATAGTTGATTTACCTATGATGGTTATAATAATTTCCTTTAACTAAATAATACAACACTGGGCAACTATTTAGGGCTAAATAAACGTCCCAAACTCAAGTGCATTTTATATGTGACCTGCGTAGGTATAGGCATCATTCGGGGTAATATATAGGTTCTCTCAGCATCGCCCTGGAGAAAGACCACCATTACGGATCGAAACGTTGTGTTGCTAGTGTTTAATGACCAGGCCTAAATAGCCAGGTATTTCACCACTATCCTCCTCTCCATATCTTTTCTAAATATTAATAAACTCATCAACGTCCTAATGATCTTACATAAGTCTCTTCAAATAAAGACCAGACATTCCTACTAATCAGCCATATATTGGCTGAATACTTATACTTATACAATTAAATTTCTCTTCAGCTATGACTCATCTTGAAGTGTTGTTATTATTTATTTGTGGGTCCGTTTCATAATTCATTTTGAAGGTCGCAAGATACTCAATTCGCGGTCAACCATGTCATAACATTAATCTTCTGGGGAAACCGGAAACTGGCCAATTAATTGGGTATTTGATACGAGTCAATCGGGAGGCGTCATAGACAGTGTGTACAAACCGCAAGCGACAATAATTGAGCGATGAATCACTCGTGAAATAATTATAATTATCGTGGTCTACAGGTTTCCATTTCTCACTCTCGAAGTGTTGACCGTCTATCTTTCTGTTCATAATGATTGCTAGATAACTTAAAATCAATAATATGAAGATGAGGTCTACAAATTAATATCTAAAATGAAGAAATCAATCAACACAGCCAACAAACATGAGGATGAGTAAATCATAAAACATTGAGATGAGGATTACTCCAAATATGAAGATGAGGGAAACAACAAACGTGGGGAGGTGCCGCGCTCCTTTTTAACAGCCTACGTGGCCTATTATTAATTAAAACCTATCATCATATTATACATAGTTTTATAGCTAAAAATTTTGCCTACAAGTTGTGTGGGAGCATCTTTTGCCCTAACACGCTTAAAAAAATTATACGCAAATAAAACTTTATTTTTCCTTTATTAGTAAATTGCAACAAATATATGGCTTTTCTCGAAAAATGGTTGAGGAAATATTTTTCAGAGTAACTAATTAGCAACTAAAATAAAAATAAATAGTCTGATTTCATACAGCGGTTAAGGAGATATTCGTGGGGAGGGAAGCACAAGGAGGAAATCTGGGGATTCTTGAAAATAAGCATGTTTAAAGGTATTCTACCATCTGTGAACAATTCAGCTTCCGTAGAGTTAGTTCCGACGTTGGGTGTTTTTTCCCTTCATTGACTGAATTTTTAATTTTTATTGCGACTTTAAAAGTGGCAAAATTTGCCAATGATGATATAACATCCAAATAAAACACCCGATCATACTTCTTTTACCCTGGTATTTTGTTCTTGTTGCAAAAGGAAACTCGGATTTCAAAAACAGTAATAAAAATTCTAAATAACTTCATGATAACCTTTTCACACTTGCACTCCTCGTAAAATCTCCGAGCAGCACCTTCCTTGTGTCTAACTTTGACCACCGTCATCTTTTCACACGCCTGTACTCCTTGTACAATCTGTTAGAACCTTCCGCGTGCGGTTTATTTATCGTTTTTAGCATGGAGATTTTTTTAACTATGTAATTTACGTAGTAGACTTTTTTTAAATAGTTTAAAGATAAAAGAAAAATGATTAAATTTTTTGATATTGATCATCAGATCAGATGAGTATTACTGCTTTGGATTGTTGTAAACGAAAGTGGCGCCTTCTCTGTCATTTTCAAAATTAACTATTGAAGATTTCAAATCCCTGATCACAAAATGTCATTAAGAAAATTTGCAAAACTTTTTTTAAGAAACAGATCATTTTTTTATTCAATTATCAAACATTAAAAATTTCTATTAACTGTTTTTTTTTAATTTCCGGACCCATTTTCCGACCAATTTTATGGGCAAAGAATTTTTTTTTTTCTGATGTTCTCGGAATAATTTTTCCAAATAAAATTTAAATAAAAAAATTAATATCTAACTATTATGATTTTTTCTGTGTAAACTGTTCTATTTTCTTATAGATGCTGATAAATTTTATTTCTGATTGTTTCAGATTTCTCTATTGCCATATATATGTCAATGTAAATAGTCAAGATGTATGTATTCTTTTCAACACCACTAATTTGTAAGTACCTGCCTCATATTTTTTTTTGTTCTGGTCAAATGCAATCTATCTAAATATTTGATTCCATACAATCTATACATACGCATATTATAAATATTTTGTCATGCAGGCGGACAGAATTTTTCTTATCAAAATATTTACAATGGAGACTTCCCCGACTGCACAAATATATCGTAGACTTCAATCTTATTGATTGCAATACCCTTTTTTTTCTTACTATATAATTTATTATTATGGAACAAACCCATATAATGGTGTCTTGTCTTAGGTATTATGTGACAGTTAAATGGCTATGTCGATGCCCTGTAGCTCATGATTGCAATGACGAAGCGTGCTGAAAATCAATGCACTGACTAAGAAATTCCAGATGAAGAAATCTGTACAAATTTTTGCTGCTTCGTACAATTATTTCATAATTTTATTATCGGGTGTCTACCCGATTTCTGTTTATCTAAATCTATTCCTGTTTTTCTGTAAATTATTCCTACAAACATCAGAACTGTTTACATTTTTCCTTAACTTTCAGGTGCTCTCATGATTGCAGTATCCGATTCAAAGGCCATAGGATCACTGGTCGGAAGTAGAAGACAAACTAACACCATCCCATCAAAAGCAAGAACTCTGCACCGAAGCCAGAGACAATTGGTTAACTTAAGTCGTACTGACTTTGCCTTCAGCGGCATTTCAGACTTCGCTTACATGGGGGAAATAGCTATACCAAATTTCAGAAAGAATAAACACTCTCCATTAATATCCACAAAACCAAATACAATATCCCGTGGATCTAGTAATGCGCCCTCCGAAGATGATTCTTCAATTGTATTCTTTGATAATAATACGGAGCAAATCAGAAATGTTTCTACTTCTAGAAGAACTAGTTCTACAACAACTACTTCTACTACGGTAAAGCCTAGTGCTAGGGGGCCAAATGCTTGCCAGTTGATGTGTCATAGAAGAATAACTAACGAATACAATCCACGTTGTGGGAGTGACGGTATTACATATTACAACCCTGGGAAATTAGATTGTGCTAAAAGATGCGGGAAAGGTGAGTTATTTGCATAGACATATGAATATGTATAGACCTGCCCTAAGTGATAAAAGCGTATTATTTCCCCCTCCTTAATTATGGGTTCCATGGAACCGGCCGGGCTGGCGTATAGGTACGCGTGAATCTAGAAAATGTGACGTCATCATTCTTGTGCGGACTAGCGTCGAGCTCTTATCGGTACATTTTACGAAATAACACGGCAAAAATGGTAACTTGTGCTATTAAAACATGTAAAAATAGAAGTGAAAAAGAGTATTAACCCAATTGTCGTATTACCTTCCATATGCAGGCATTATTTGTCATTATTTTAAGCTTATTCACATCATATAATATGATCAGTTTTAGACATGAAGCGAAATTCCCGGTCCCGTCGTGTGCACGTTGCAGTTTACTGTGATAAGTAAATTATGAAACATTTGTAAAAGTGTCTTAACTTAACACGGTAACAAAATATTCGACTCTCAAAACAAGCGAACCTTTCTTCATTTTATATGGATTACACAAGTTTGTTCAAACCGGGCGAACAATTCGCGCTCCCATGTAAAAAGGTCTATTCATTTAAAAGCAGATTTTACTTTTAAGAGCTAAATGGTGATATTATAATGCGTGATGCCTATATAGGTACTGTCGTATTGAAGGATTAACGAATCACATATCGTTACCGTCAACTCATCCCTCTCCGCCCCGCTACAGATGGTTATTACCCCTCTCTCTGATTCTCAAGTCTATGAATAATATGTCTGTGGTTATTTGATTATTTATTTTATGTGTACCTACTAAAAGAGTACCCACTCCAACAATATAACACTATTTTTGTTAATTATTTATTTATTGATACTTGATTGATTTTAATCACCATTCCAACCAGTGTTTGTGACTTTTTATTACACCTAAAACTCTTATAATGGTGACAAGTATATAGAACACCCAGGAGGCTATTTATTATCCATTCTCTTTACCTTTAAGTACCGACGTCCATTTTTTGTAAATACCGACGTGAGGCCTGAGAGGCCGCGTATATTATGTAGTGTTTTTTAAAGAAAGTGATAATTTAAAAATATCCGTCTTTGCATTATGATGAAAAATAAAGGGTTTTATGAAAAATTAAGTAAGTATTGAAAGAAAATCAAATAAATTTAAAAAATTTAATACAGTAATATTTGGCTTGAATTTTGGGTAAAAATCCGACTATTAGATATAAAAAATCAAAACACAAAGAATGCTCGTCTCAGAATATCAAAAAATAGTATTTTTTACTTAAGACTAATATGTATAACTCAGACTGTTTGTCGATGTATAACATATTCGAAACACATCTTCATAAACTAATTTGGGTGTTTTCTTTTGTTTTCAGAAATAAATAGATTTACGTATGCATCGTGTGGGCCAGGGGTACAAGTTATATAAATAAATATTTAATAAAGGATAAATTCTTCAATTTGAAAAGCGGGTACGGGTACTGCTGCCCCGGGAAATATTTAATGGATAACCAACACCTCTGCCAAAGGTCACCCCAAGTGGTTCCGCTATATTTGGTGACTTCCATGTTCATTGGGTGAGGTGTATTCGGATCTTAGCGGCGGATGTGCCCACCGGCTGCATGGCAGGGCAGATCTGCAGAGGCCAGTTTAGGGAGACACTTTGACATCTCCAGCTGGTCGCTCTCTCGACTCATTGACTGCTAAATTCCTACCTACCCATCATACTTTTTTCCTTCTCAGAACTTCCTTTCCTAGAAAATACCTTCCACACAGCATCCCCAAAGATGACATAGTTCCCTGAGGGATAATATCTTCGTCAGGGTCACCTTTGTGTATAATATCGTCGGTTCAGAGCAACAAGTCACTTACTAACATTTTTGCCAAATTGAGTTCTTAGTTAACAAGTTTACAATGTTCTTCATGAAACCATTTTTTTTTCAATGAAAAAGGGCATTGTAAAGAACACTTGATTATAAAAAACTCAATTTGGCAAGAATGTTCGTTAGCCACTTGTCCCTCTCAACCCATGATATTTTAATCCTAAGCCGTTTAGATTTTAAAACCAACTAACCCAAAGACTTATATATAAGTAATAAAGATATTACTTATTTAAAATATGGTATTTTCAATAATTTTTTATAGTTATTAAAATCTCAATAATGAATAAATCTTTCGCCTTTTTCTAAAGATTTCCGTGGAGTGCAGCACATGAGTCTATAAACCACGAAATCAAAAATAAAATCGGAGAGATAATTTTTTCAATTTAATTTTTATAATTTTTGTCAATAAACATTCCTCTAGAAATTATATAAAAAAACTATAATATACAGTGAAAATAATTTATATTCTTATATATTTGTAATCTTATTATGTTTTCTTATATTGTATTCCTGTAAATATCGAGTAGGTACATACAACGTAATAAATTGTCAAATAATGTAACACAAAAATATGTTTTTGAAAATGTTTTTGTTTTTGTTTCAAAATTACAATTTTTTTTTAAATCAATATAATTTACTGAAAGTATTAATATTAGATTTGAAATGTTTGAAATATAATAAAATTTATTGTCACCTTCATTTGACAATGTTATATACAGGGTGTCCGGGGGTAAAATGCATTAACATCTGGTGGTGACTGACTCTTCATGATGGTAGGAGTAAAAAAGATTAACAACTTTTATCGAAATAAAACTTTTTTTTCCCATACTAAAAGATGTACCTATTAAAAATCCTTATTGTAAGTTACAAACTTACCCGATAAATTTGCTATGAGTCAGTCGAGCACGTTATGGCGACGTTGGTTTTGATTGGCACGTATCATAACAGCGGAAAATACGTAATAGTGCGGGCCGCCAAAAAAGTACCCTTAAAAGTTGAAATTTCGAAAAAAGTTATTTATCTTTTTTACTTACACACTATCATGTAGAATCACCTCCCGAAGTTAATGCAATTTACCCCCGGACACCCTGTATATACCATGATTATACATTTTTGATGTCTTTTTTTTAATAAAAAAATCAGTAGGTATTGGACAGTTAAGGCAGGTGATGGGTTGGACGGTTACTCGGCTAAGTGACCAGTGATGACACAATTTTTTTGTTTGAATTTGAAGAAAAAAAATTTAAAAAAAAAACGTCAATTTTTTACTCCAAATAATGTCATGAATCACTGGTTAGTAAGTCAAGTACACCCTTAATAATAAAAAAAATCATGTACCCACACGCTCAAAAGCAAGTAAGTTTAAGGGGGTTTCTCACCATCCTCCCAATAGCTTATCTACACTAATAACGAATATTTTCGATTTACGATTTACGGTTTATTTATTTATTAAGTTGGAGTTTATAATTCGGTACTCGAACCTATGAATAGTGGCTGTATATTGGATAAGTTGGCCGATTTTTCTAACCACTACGAGTATTTTATTTTTATTTTTAATAGTATTCATTATTAGGGTAGATAAGCTATTGGTAGGATGGTGAGTAAGTGTATTACATTTGTCATAATGAGTACCTATTTCATTCCATAAGAACATTGCAATTATTAAAATCACGATCATTTGATCCTTAAAAAAAACGAAAACGCGTAAATATTCTTATTGCTAAATACCTAACAATCAAGTAATAGTTTACAAATAAGCTAAGTTGCTCGATGTATTGCATGTTTATTAATAAATTACATTTTACAATCATCAACAATTCATGAAAGGCACTAGGAAAAACATTGCTGGAAATATATAATTAATAATAATCACCCAACCTACAATATATTTACATGGATTATACACCACAGTAAAAGAGATGCTTTGTGCAAAATCATTGCAAATGCATTATTAATTTCATACAAATTTTGTTTCTTATTCTCTCCTCACAATGACATAATTTGTGACTTGTCAACAATTATATATTTTGTTACGAGCTCATTGACAGATTTGAAGTTGACGCTTAAAAATAATTTTATATATTATAACAAAATGTATAGGTACATAATGCTTTTAAAATCAGTCTAAAGAGAGACAACATATTAGAAAATGCAAGGAAAGTTACAATAATAATACATATTATAATATGTAATGTTGTAATATGGAACACTAATGCGTAATATTATATGTACTGTGTAGATCAGCTGCCTCTGTAGCAAAAATAGTCACAATGCTGTCCATCCTCCAGTAGGAAAGACATGATGAGAATAATTTAAGGCACTTCTTCCAAAGGGAAACACAGGTTCAGTATCTGATACTCGACAATTCAAGTATCTTGGGGACTACCTCCATAAATCTTTGAAAGTTTGTACACAGGCCCAAGTTGCTGACATTTTGTAAACTCAATGGCAACGCCAGTCTCCTGTGACCAGCTTGGCGAGATTTCAACATGGTGTCACTTCTCTCAGACATTTTCTAACAATGCGTGTGCTATAGATCAACGCTAGGAACAAAACGGTCAACAATGGGGCCGACAGACACGCAGCTCACATCAAAAAGATACTTATAACACAATAGCGCTCGCTGTACATACAGACCCGCCAGATGTAAAAGATTCTGTGTTATAAGCGCAGTTTGAATCTTCGCTAATCGGCGTTATTTTTTGTAACCGCTACCGTCGCAATATCAGAAAAGTTATGCGACCCCCCCTTCGCCGTAAACAGGAGAGGGGGTCATTTTGAATACACGGAGCATGCACGGAGCCGTCAAGTTGACATATCCAGTACAAAGAAATGATATTTCCTCGACCGCTTCCGAATTCAACTGACCCCCTCTCCTGCCGTAGGAAGAAATCTTTTATAATGGAGTGTGTCAGCAGAAAAGATACTTTATAACACAGTATCTTTTTATGTGAGCTTCGTGTCTGCACCGTGCTTAAAGGATAGCAAGGTATAAAAATGACAGTTACAGCAACTGTTTGGTTGTGATAGAGGTTATATTCATAATTTTAGTTTTTATGTTTCGAGAATTCAACAATGATTAGTGGCAATGCCGATCTTGTGATTTCAGAAACACTGTGTTCAGACCGTTCACATTGTGTCGTTTGTGACATGAATACACAACATGAGTATCGTATACTTGCATATTCCTGTGGAAGAAAGGCCTAACAAGACATTTCTTTACTTAACTCAAGAGTATCGTATTAATAAATTGAGTTACATATTTTCAAAATATTATTTTTCAAATCCTTTTTTATTTCCCCCATCGCTCCCTTATCAATCACCCTTCAATCACTTCACCACTCCCGAGGGAGCAATATCTCCCACTTTGGAAATCTTGTAGGTTAAATTTTAATTGGGAGTTCATTACAATTTATTTTACACTTTTATATTTGCCGTAATATTGTAATTTAAAACTTAATTATCAATGTTTAATATTTCAATTATAGAAACAAAATTTTAAACAAATATTGTAGTTTTACTTAAAATGCAATTACATACTTAATTAAAAATTCAGTCAAACATTGAGAGGAAATCTTGCTAATTCCAGACCATCTCTTATTACATATTTTATTATGCATATAAACGCAGCAGAATGGATATATTTTAATTGGTAATCATAACTGCAAAACAAATACATCTGTCATTAGATCATTTATTTATGTATTATTGCTCATTAAAAATAATATGTATTTGTTGCTTTATCTAAATAACATGTCATGACATATTTTGATCATTTACGCACATTTGTCATATAAACCATAAACAAATACATTTTCGTCGGTTCTGTTGGAACAAAAAATGTTCTCTTTTATAAGTTTTACAATCAAGCACATTCTATTTCATACAAAATCATATTATTTGAAACAACCATAAGATATTATATTATTCAGAGTGTCGGGGGATAAAGTGCATTAACATAGGGAGGTGATTATAAACGATAGTATAAGTAAAAAAGATAAATAACTCTTTTCAAAATTCCAACTTTTAGGAGTACTTTTTTGGTAAAAAGATAAAATTAGTCCGGCGTGTGCGGCCAGCACTATCATTTTCCACTGTTACGATATGGGCCAATCACAATCATCCAACGTCGCCACAATCGCTCGCAGCAAATTTATCGGGTAAGTTTGCACCTTACACTAAGGATTTTTAATAGGTAGATATTATGTCTTTTTGTGTGGAAAAAAAGTTAGAATTTCGGAAAAAGTTGTTAATCTTTTTTACTCCTACCATCATGTAGAATCACCTCCCAAAGTTAAAGCACTTTACCCCGGTTATCCTGTATAAATTGTAATGCTAAGCAAGCAATTTATTCGCCAATATTATGGCATAGTTTTGTGCTCATGGTTTTATTATTTAACAGTTAAGTTGTTAAGAGATCTCTTCACGTTGTTCCGAACATATAGTCAATGAGGCAAGCCAATTTTTTGCTTCTGTTTCTTAAGGAATTCCCGGGCCTGTTTATCTCCCTGCCGGTGTTCTAGGGACTTTACAGCATCACCCTCTGAAAAATACAAAATTATTACATTTAAAAATTACATTAGTATTATAAAGTAATATTAACCGCTTGGACACATAAGCTTGTTTTCACGATAATTTAACGTAGGTAGACATAGGAATGACGTATGGCCCGTACTTGGTGTGCTAGCACGGTCGCTCGATATGAAGTTACCGACCGATTGTCGGTAACTTCTCATTGTTCCCTAGGACAACTGCAAATCTCAAACATACAAACGACAGTTGATATCGAATATATTAAGGACACTTAGTCATTGTGAACTGTCACCTATTCGTTTGCGATCTGCAGTTGTCGTAGGGAACGATGAGAAGTTACCGATAGTTATCCTTTCGATCGTCACAGAGCAAGCGTGCTAGGCCCTCTGAGTTATTAAGGTGAGTAAATTCAACAATATTAAATTATTGACTTGTTGAAGAGCAAGAGTAAGGTTGGAGAGTACCTGGCTATTCAGGTCTGGTCACAAAACAAAGCTAAAATTAGTGCTAAAACCTATACCTGTGCTAAAACATTTTTTTATTTTATTTATTTATTTCATGCCAAAAAAGTTTGTACATTTGCCACATTAATGAATTACTTATTAATAGTTTCATCATTTGTTTTTCTTTAATTTTTATTATTATTTTATATTTTCTGCTTAGTTCTGTTTCTTTTTTTATATAATATTTGTACCAGACAATATTTTGAACTTTAGTATTCGTATAAAATAAATTTAATCACGGGGTCAAGCAGTCAATATAAGACGATCAGAAAAAGATACTTACCTAGATGTATCTGTTTCTTTTTCTGATTTTTCTGTTTCAGATTTTCGGTTGAGTTTCACTAATATTATCTTCATTAATTAAAATATTATAATTTCATGTTCTTATTATCCTGACGAAGAAACCTTTGGTTTCGAAACATGTCGATAATTGTGATTATATAAGTGGTGCACACAAAGTTACATTTGTTTAATTTAATTAAAAATGATGCCACAAAATGAATTTTCAAAGATTGATGAAGAAAAAATAATATTATATATTTTTTTAAATTGATAAACTAATGTTTAAGACAAGATTTTTTATGCATAGCAAAAAGGGTAACAATTATTATAAGCAATAATTATTAGCCTGAAACACTCATCAATATTAAAACCTCTCCCGAGAAAAGATATGTGTCGCCGACGGGACTCGAACCCTCACCCCTCTGTTTGCCGGACAGGAGCTCTATTAAGCTACGGCGGGATACCTCCTACCCACCAAATGATTCAATATACATATACCTAGTGTTTCATTCAACAATTATCGCTTATTATATTTTTTCACCTGCAAACAACCAACTTTATTTTATATGAGAAAGGCATGTAAGTGCTAACTCTCTCACTAGGTGGCGTCGAGACATTATAAAAAATAATATGGCCGAAATAACCTCACTTTTTCAAGACCAGAATTTCATGATAGTCTGCCGAAATGCAACATTGCCAGCTCTTTCAGAGCATAGTTAAAAACATTTACATTCTTTATTCAATGTGTAAAACACCGTTTAACGGTTGAGAAGTGTTTTTTCAATTAGTAAGACATCTTCTGTTTTAAGATACTTTTATGCCGTGTACTCACTTGCGAGCTGTAACCGTAACATAAATATTTGAGGTAGGTACTCACCTAGTTTAGTTGGCCTGGATAACTTCAGGTGAACCTGTGGCAAGCTTTTGATATCAGTCTCCGTATCGGGGACTTCTTTGAAATGAATATAGGCCTCGGCAAGATACTGGTTGGACATCCCAAACATGTCCTTGTCCTTGACGTTGAAGACTATCAGACCCTCGGGGCATTTCCTCTGTTCGGGCGTCAGAACTCTGAAAAGAAGAAAAAAAATCATGATGAAATCAAATCTCCTACTACCACCACGCTAAGCGGAAGATGTTGCTTGTGTTGTGATGGAGGACTTATCCAGCCGAGGAATCGAACACGGAACGCCTGGGTGGGACCCAAATGCGATGCCCACTCAACCACTGACCGGTCAAATTTGCAAATTATTTATTTAATTTGCGCAAAGTACTTACTAACTAACTAACTAACTAACCATCATGCCCTTTTCCGTAGAGGTAGAAAGAGAAGGAGAGAGAATTACAACTCCGCCATATAACTCTGTTTCAGCCTAAGAGTATGGATATTAGAGAGACGGCATGTGAAGTGTGCCCGCGCGCTCCAAGTGTGCCTTTTCGAGAATTTTACCCAAACGGCTTACATTGGCTGCTGGTTTTTGGCCGTTTAATACGTTCCGACATTTTTACGACAGCAGCCATTTTACATGGTGCCAAGGCCAGAAGCAAAAAAAATCAAATATTTGTGTATAAGGTTATCATATTACTTACATTCTGAAAACTTCATCATAAAGGGGAAATTGATTTTTATTGTGCGTTTGTGTTTTGGGTCTGATGCAGCCAGCAAACAAGTCCTCAGGCAGCAGGTGTATCCTCACAAATGAATCTACACTTCCTGGAAACAACAAACAATTTTCCATTAATACAACAGTAAGTTTCAGATATGATTGATGAATTTTATTTTGAAATTTCATAATCAAACACGTTTTGGCAGAAGAAAATAATTAAAATAAAACATAGTCTATGGTCAAGTGTACGTATGTATGTCATCAATGATTGCCCTCTTCCTTCTCACACGTCTTGGATGAAACGAAAAAGACAGAATATACCTGAAAAATGACTTCACATATGACCGCTCTCTGTCGTAACTATCAGTTATTTATTTATTTATTTTATAGAAACAAACAGTACATTGATTACAGTGTGATGACAGAGTTTACAGATATTAAGTAATATTTCATGGTGGGTACCTTTGATATGTTTCTTTGTAATGTCTTGAGTGGAATGTATAATTAATAACTACCGGGTGATGTGCGTAGTGTGTGAGTGTGTGTGTATGTGTGAGAAGTGGTGATAAAACGAATGTGGAAAACACTCTTATTTTATGTATAATTTAGTGAAATCCAACTAATAAATGTTTTAAGCTATTTTCTAGTTTTGTAAAGGGGCCTTTAGGTAATATTTCACAAAACTGGGAGTCTAAAAAACTACATCATCACTCGACGACGTGCTACTCGGCAAAATTCAAAATCATTTTCCTCCCCCTGCTTTCCCAACCATGACTCTTTCATTACCTTCCGAATTTGAGTAAACAGTGCAGCACATGACGCGATTGCGGCCACACATATACCAGGACGTGCCCTATGACCATCTCGTCGTCCGCTGGACGAAAGTTTAGTTATAAGAACAATTTTATTGTTAAGGTACGTACATTGAGGTACGGTCATGATTGAGGATATTCTTGGCAAGTCTTCTACAATAGAAGCTCCGGTTCCATCTACGTCAAACGTGGGTAAAATTTGCTACCTGTGTCCATCCAAGGCCCGGAGGATGACCAAACACCGTTGCACCAGATGTAGAAAGACTATTTGAGGTCCACATAATGTTGACATGTGTGGTCACTGTGTAGACTGATATTTTGAAATTAATTTGTTCATTATAAACCTTACTTTTGTGCCATGTAACAAGTACATATCATTAAATGTTTTTGATTTATTTCTAATGTTTTATTGCGTAGTCCACTCGACAAAAGTGTAGTTACAATGAAACAATGAAAACAGTTTAGTTATCTAGGGTTAACGTGATCGCTACTAAGCATAATGGTAATTATGTATCCGTAGTTAGAATAGAAATTAATCTTGAATGTAAGAATTTCAAGTGATGAAAATGATTTTGTACCTATCAAACATGTGAAAATGGATGTGTTTATTATTTGAGAGTCGTTCATTGTTTTATGTGATGGAACTTCTCCTATTTTCCCGCACATTTTTTCACAACTGTTTTTTTTAAATCACGGTATAAAATCATAAAGAAGTATGCTTTTAATGCTAGCAAATAAAGGCAATAATTACCATTTGAATCCATAGCCAGTAGGTTCCTAGCGTTCATAACCTCAATAACGAGCGACGACTCAGTGAAAAGAGCTCTGACGGACAGCATGCCGAAGGGGGAGTCCTGTAGGTTCTGCTGCTCTTCCCAGCGCTCCAGGAAGTACTGGTGGATGAGCTCCGTGGTCTCGAAGCCGTGCAACTGCAACAGGTGCTGGATCCGTGCCAGGGTCTCGTTGGATTGAGATTCAGTGTTGTCCTGCTTGAAGGACTGCACCATGATCTTGAGACACTGGTGCAGGTTGGAGAAGAAAGAGGGGGGCCGGCGTTTCTGGAAGTCAAATGATTTGTTGTCAGAAGTTGTTTAGAAACACATATCATTATTGACCTGCCTTACAATCAGGTAATCAATTCAATCAAACATTATTTTGAAAATGAATGTTCAAGACTAAATTACAAACTTTGCTTTTTATTTCAGCAAGATTGCCTCTCGGAATGATCTGATTTTAATTTTCTATGGTTTAATATTACCAAATTTCAGCCGACATACAAGAGGTTATAGCTGGTTTACAAGCTAGGACTTATCGCACATTTTATTGGTCATGTAAATGAAAGACAAAACATATGTTTTGTGATGTATTCTTTGGGTTTCTTTCCGATTCGATAAGACGTACATTTTGGTGTCTATATGCTCCGTTTTACCTGTCAGGATTTGTGGAATAAGACAAAACCTACATTAAGTCCTAGCATGTGAACCAGCCTTTACAGTTTCTATATACCTACTTTAAATAACAAGAAAAACAACAGACTTTAAAAGCAAACTACTTATTGCTTTATAATGGGTTGAAAACAGATCACAATAAGAACTCTCTGATGTGAAATCTGAAAATTACCGGTTCATTCAAATACTTTATTTTGGCCTCCTTGAAAATGTTCAATGATGACATTTAAACTTGTGTAATAGAATGAGATTTTAGAATGAGGGAGATTTGTATGTGATTTTCTTTGGAATTAATAAAAATGTACCTCTAAGTTAGTTTCCACCAACTGGAACAGAAGCTGACTGAGCTGGTCCCAGATGACGTCGAGGGTTCTTGTGAAGTTATCGGTGTTCAGCTGGCTGTGCAGCACGTCCAGATTCTCTTCCAGGTACAGCATCACCCGGTCCAGGCTGGAGCAGTCCTGGTGTAGAAGCTCCGCACCCTCCATCAGGAAGCGGGACAAGGAAGGCATCATCTGGAATAGTAGATTCATTTAGTTTTTGAAATCAGACAAACGACAATGTATAGATAACAGTTCACAATGACTAAGTGTTCTTAATATATTCAACGTCAACTGTTGTTTGTTCGTTAGCAATCTGCAGTTGTTTTAGGAAACAAGGAGTTAGCAAAAGTTATCGATACAATCCTCATCAATCGACCGTGCTAGGGGTTCTGAGGGAGTATGGCTTCTACCCGTGGCTCTATCCTACTGACTTTCTAGAACCAGAACGGAAGTGCAAATTGTATCACATTTCTTCAAACTAATTCGTGGATGATTCGAAAACTCGACTATCATGGAGAACATCATGTTCCCAATGGTTCTCTCCGTCACCGACAGCATAGACTGTTTTGTCTCCCGGCCGACTAACTTGCCAATGGTCATACCGGTGGATCTTGTTGTTAATTAGAATCACTTCAGATATTGATATATTTAACATCAACGAAGCTGAATTTAGACGGCAAGCATTATGCTGGCTTTGTGCTACTATAAAATCTGCTTTTATACATTTTACTTATTGGCATGTTTTGGATTTTGTACGGTTGGTAGGTGAATAATGGTTGCTTGTCAGTTGTGTATGGTTAGGAGCGAATTGATTCTAGTGTTTTTTAATTAATTCCTGTGAATATTACACTATTATTTATCGCTTTTATGTGACCTTAAAAGAATTTTATTTCATCCCGTTAGAAAAAATAATCGTGTGAGTTGTATTACAATTTTAAAAATTGGCAGTGACATTTACTAACCTTTCTGACAACTTTTTCCAAAAGTTCGATGATTTTGTTTCTGACAGTGTCAATTGCATTTTCTACAACATTTTCTAATGTCTCCTTACACCTGAAATAAAAAAAATTAAAGAAGGTTGATCATTAGTGATTACATTTTTAAATCCAAAGAATAATGAAGAACACGGGAAATGTTATGTGGGCATGTTTCGTGATTCAAATGTTGGACCGATCGGATGTAAATTTCGAATTCGGTCTATCAGTACAATTCAAAATCAAATGGAATAGCGACATATGATGTCAGGCGTATGTTCCATAAAATTTGAAAAATTTATCAAATTAGCCGTGTCCACACGCTTGCCAAGCCTCGGCAAGCTTTCACTAGAGTTGGGCATTTTTGTTATTTTTAAAAAACAAACACAAACTGTTCTCTTCATAAAACGCTAACTGTTTTGTCAAACTTTGGGAAAAAATTGGCTATTTTAATGCAATTGTTCAAATTCTGTGAAACAAATGACCATACCCAGTTGTTTCGCAGAAATTCAAATTAAACATTGTCATCAATTAGCCTTTCAGCTCCATTTTGTTTTTTAACATTTGAAGGTTCCTGTTGAACGCCGATTCTAGGTGCGCTTTAGCTTTCTATCAAATTTGAATAAGCTGACAAGCTCATTGGCATGATAGATGTTCTCTTCTACCGATCACAATTTGGCCAATGGCTGAAACGGATTTAGAATTTGCATTTAACGGGAACTTCTATCTGTAAAAAAAAACAATTTGATGACTGTCACCTGTGAATTTCGGCAAAACAACTAGGCCTAAAGAGCCGTTCTCACTAAGCAAGTACTTTAGTCGAGTAGTGAGTATATTAGTAACTAAACGCGTCTGAACACCTCAATTTTAGTAAAATGGGTAGGTCAGCTCTTTAGTAGAGTGAATCCATTTAGTTCTATTATTTCGGGCGATTCGCTTCCCCCACCATGCGTCCCTGCGCACTGACATGCGCAGTTCATTAGTAGACGCAGATATTTTTTTTTTTTTTTTTTTATTTATTTATTAATAAGAAAAAGATTTTACATACAGGTGATTACATTGTGCAAAGTTATACAATTATACATAATTATTCTACTACTCCATAAGTTGAGCTCTAAGAGCTCGTGTTTATGGATATTATATTTCGCAATATGTTGTCCCATTGGAGCGAAAATGCTACAGTAAAATTCTTAAATTTTGCAGCTATTATTTTAAACTCTTTTCGGGTCCATAGTTTATTTATTTTCATCTCACTAATTTATTCTTCCACCTTTTCTAAAATAAGCATTACAATCAGCTTAATTAGCATAAATACTTTGTTGCGTTGCAGCTTGTTCATCTTGCAAGGCGCCGCTTACTAATGTACTCTACTCTCCGTAGTGTAAACACTTTTTGATCAGTCAAGTAGCGAATTACTCGCTACTCGACTTACTACTTGCCGCAAACAAGCCATAAGAGAGACAGGGTTGATAAAAAATCAATCAACCAAATGCAAAAATCATACCTCTGAGCTTCCATAGGGCTTCTCAACTCGCTCAGTCTGGTGATGATGTCGACCATACCCAGCTCACCCACGAAGGGCTGCAGGCTCTGGCGCACATAGTCGATGTTATTGATGGCCAGACACCACTCGGTGGTAACCTGGAACTTCTTCTCGTAGATGGTGGTGACCTCACCCATGCCCTCCACGCGGGCCGACATGTTGTCAGCGTAGAACACGCAGCAGCGGCAGATGTCCTGGAATTATTAGATAAAAGATATTTTACTATGTTCATAACTGAAATTATTGACTATATATAATTATATCAATTTTTTTCTAGTAATACACTGGAAAATATAAGACGAACAAAATTTTTTCATATTTTTGATATCCAGCTGAATTGATATTTCAATGCACACATTGAAAATGATTTCTATGAAAAAACTATTATCCAAAATCATAAAAAACATTTGTATTCATTCTCATCACACACTGGGGCATTTTAACACTTTTTAATGCGATTCATTTAGGGGTAGGACAATTCCTTACCCGACATTTGGCAGTTTAGTACTAAATCAAAGTAAAAATTGTTTGTCACTTTTGGCTTGGGGCAAATTATAACATTTATTAGTATTTGCGTAAACTTACATCAACAATCTTCGCCACAAATGTGTAAGACCCTTCCACATCTGGCCAGGCAAGCTGTTGCCAGAACACTTTGATCTGATAGAAGATGGCCAGGGTATCCACCGCGGAGCTGCTGTACTTCACAGTGTTGTCCACGGGCACCAGCTGGTCCAGCTCCACGGCCTTCTCTATCCTTGTCAAGGCCTTGAACACGGCGATGTCCAGCCACTGAGCCACTCCGCCGAAGAACCAGTTGTGGAACTTAGCAATGGAGAATTGGTTCCAGTCTACGGGACAGAGACCTTGACCCAATCTGTAAAATAAAAGATATAAACAGTTATAATCAAAACATTTTGAAAGGCCGTCAATGACTGCGCAGAAAAGGACGGTACTTTGATAGATTCCCTTATTTTACTAAACGATTTCAATCATTGGAGCACAGGTGTCAGGTGTTTCATCGGCATTTCAATGGAAGATTCTCCGAGGAACTACAGTCATTGATCTCCTCGGCAAGGCGTCAAAGTGCCCCCAACATTTTGCCCACGATTGACATTTGTCACATGGGAACAGAATGCTTCTAGACTCATCTAAAATACTAGCTTTATGGTATAGCTTCACTCGAGATTTTTCTGACAGATCACATCATAAAGGATCCGACAAACACAGCTATAAATATAAAAGATACTTGATAACACAATAGCGCTCGCAAACAATCCCATACAGACCAGCCACACTTAAAAAGATGTTGTGCTGTAAGCGCGGTTTGGGTCTTCGCTATTCGGCTTTATTCGCCTTAACTGCTGCTCACGCAATATTTGAAAAGTTATGCGACACCCTCTCCGCCGTAAACAGAAAAGGGGGTCCTAAGCAGATGTCGGTGTTCTTGTGTGGCTACCTGCGAGTTCTTCTCTGAGGAGAAGGAGAGTCTCACCTTCACCACTCCTTGTCTCCGCAGCTTGTTTTTTTGTCCAAACTATACCACATCATCAATTACGGAGCTGCCGTGCTCAAGCCGCTGTCAGAGTTAAAAGATCCAGTAGAAAGTAATGATATTCCGCGGCCGCTCCCTAATTCAATTGACCCCCTCTCCTGCCGTAGGAAGAAATCTTGTATAATGTAGTGTGTCAGTAGAAAAAATAAGCGGAGTAAGTCGCGCTCAATATTGCTAGCGCTTTTAACGCCGCTTGTAACTAAAATCTTATTTTTGATGAAAATAAGATTTTGAGCCAAAACTAGTCCATGCAGAAAAATGCATGCTAATTTCATGATGTCAGAGCTCACCACAATGATTTTCCTGCTTCATTAGGTTATAAATTTCATGGAAGGTAGTAGAATTAAATAGAACAGAACACAATAAAAGAATAGTTTAGGTTTGTTATTTGTTTGATTTTTCTTCACTAGTTTGTTTTGTCAGGAACCAAATTGTGCCCTGTGTAACAAGGGCGGATCCACCGTTGTGGGCACGGTGGGCATGCCCACAACCCCAATGAATATTCAGATCGAAAGGCTAATGATAATAAACGCAATGCCTTAATAAAATTTAAGAAACACAATGAATCATGAATCGTTCCGTGATTCGGAACGCAGCAAATAGATACAGAATAGATGCAGGCGCTTTAGTTCTCGAATGCTATTTATCACCAACGAGTTCTACAGCGACTTCTATAAGCAAAACTGTACAGAACGAACTTATAGACATTTGTAAAGAAAATATGTTTTAGGATCTGCAGTTTCGTTAAGCCAATCCCTGCAAACTGCATCGGTTGACATCAAAAGAGCCACCGATGCGGCGAAGGATGTCATGAAAGTATTACGATTATAATTAATAAAATAAAAATTACGATTGAAACGCCAAAACGCTGTGTCTGTATTCAAGCAATTATTTTCTGAGGCGACAGAGCAAGCAAAACAGTTGGATGTTACATTAAAATCCCCATTTCCAAGGCAAACAAACGGGTCCGATTATGAGGCGAAATCGGAGTACTTTCGGAAATCAATTTAAACACGAGAGATAATCTCCGGAGGTACTCGACCAATTTATTTGGGAATTTTTCTACCTAAACCAAATGTTAGTTCCCCCCCCCCCCCCCCACTCACCCCCTAGGATGGATACTTTTTGGACCCGCTAGGTTTATAGGACGGATCTGGTAACCCTAGCTGTGCCCACAACCCTTTTCGAGGACTGGATCCGCGCCTGCTGTGTAACAACAAGGTTCTATCTGACACAGCAATGTCATTCAATATCGGGCCCTTGAAAGTACTATTTTATAGTTTAACATCGCATAACATTGTGGGTCAGATAGAACCTTGATGTTCCAAAAATGCAACAAAAGCCGAATTTGCATAATTTTTAATCAAATAGTCCATGTTTCACTTACGCCAAAAACCTCTGCAGTACCAGATACAGTTCAAACAGAGTAGTCCCCATAGCAAGTGGCTCCCCCTGCAACTTGGGCCCCCCGAGTTGGGTGGCCTCACCGCTGGCGTCTGCCAGGGTCACCTTTTGGTGTGAGTCATCACTGTAGCGCAACCTCTTCATACTCTTGCAGACTTCTAGAACTTCCGGCTCCACCAGCATGGAGATCTTGGACTGGTACAGGATGTACAGACTCTTGGCATATGAGAACTTTACAACGCTGGAAATAAATAAATAATTTAATTAATTATAAGTTTGCTTTTATTGTTTATATATATTATGTATATATTTCCTAATTTGTTTATCAAGAATAAGAATTCTGTGCGGGGCCTTTTGATTTGTGAAAGCCATCTGGAAGTTTTAAGAGCCGTTTTTACAGGAAGATATCGCTTACAGGTTGGTGCCATTTTTGTATGCATTTAGGCAATTAAACAGCTTGGGCACATAAGCTTGTTTTCACGACAATTTAACGTAGGTAGACATAGGAATGACGTATGCCCCTCACCTGAGTTATTAAGATTATCATTTTGGAGATATTTACGCCACAAAGTAAATTCATCATTTTTAAAAGTAGAAAGCCTGCTTAGTTTGGGGTAAGTCTTGGGCCCCATTCTTATACAGGTGCTATAAATCAAATCAATGCCAGCTTTTCCAACCCGCTCTTTTATGCCAGCTTTTCAGGGTTAAAAAAGCTTGTGAATATAAAAATCTACAAAGCTTACGGGATTAACAAACCGAAACAAGTTAATTATTTGAGTGCACAGTTATTTTTCATAACAAATTATGATCACAATCAACAGGTTTAAAGGAAGTCAGAGTAATAACAGGTATTGTTATATTAAATGAAAAAACACACTTTGTAAAACACCACTTTTATTTTGAATTGATATTTAACAGCCAGTTGGGCTATTATAATAGGCTGTTAAATATTAATTCAAAATAAATGTGATTTTTTCATTTAACTTGCATACCAAAAATATATTTTTTCAATACGACGTAAAATATTTGACAGTTCTCACCTTTCTTACGAATCCAATTATTATAACATTTCTTTTGTGATATATTACAAAAATTACATCAAAATAAGGTAGATAAAACGATCTTCCTAATCTATGCTTTCCACAATGGATTTATGTCAAAAACAATGAATAAATATAGACTTCGTATATGACAGCGTTCATATTATCAAGCGGCAGCCATTTTGTCCGCCATCTTTGGTGCCCGGCGCGTCATTGGCAATTAATTTGAATTATTCGGAGTCGCTAAATGCTATCCAGTATTTCGTTATGTCAAGAACGAGAATGGCCCAAGCGATTCTGACCTTGTTCTTCAAAATTCTTTATACATAAGGGGCAAAATCGCTTCAAAAATCCAGACCCGCCGGGGGGACTGCGGCCTGTGAGAGGTTAATATATAATGTCACACCACAAAGTATTTGCTTTCTTCGAAAAAAAAACAAGTATTGTTGCTTGAGCAAAGAATTTCTCATAAAATTAATTCAATTAATGAGTGAACAGATACTTACTCAGAAAACACTTTATCATAATACTCCACAGTCCTCTGGAGATCTGATCTGACGAGTTGAATCACCCGGATGAGATGCTGCAGTCGTCCTTCCTCGCTTTTGTCCTTGCATTCGTTGTTTTCCAGAATATGTATAAACCACTCTGACGCACCTTGCAAACACGCCTCCTTCAAAACATATATAATATCACAGATTGGCTTATCGTCAGTTCGTTTCAACCAGCCGTAAACATTTTCGGGAAAAATGTCAACACTTTCTGGAATTTTCAAATCTGACAATGAAACGAATATCGTTAAGATGTCTCGTAACGTTTTTAATACGGTTTTATCTCCGGCTTGTTGTTTACGTATCTTTCTGATTTTGCTGAAGCAGGACGGGAATATCTTTCTGACTCCGTCCCAGAAGAGTTTGTTTTCTTCTTCGCATATGACTTCGGATTGTAGAGGTTTGGTTAGTTTGGCTATGAGGCTATTAAACAAAGAGAAGCTTAACGGGTGTTCGACATGTATTGCGCAAAAGACCGTCCATTGTGCTAGGGCTATTTCGTTCTGTCCCAAGCCGCTGAGAGCTGCGTGTTGTTGGATGATGGCTTCTGCTTGGATGGAGTAGCTCCCCGACCACCAGTAATGTGCCACCTAGAAAGAAAATAACTTTATTTTATACCAACTAATGATAAGTGAAGAAATTGGCAGAATCGCTCCGGCCAACTGCTACTATGGTCTCTAAAGAATTCAAATCGAGACTGCTCTCAACAAGAATCAAATCTTTTATTAACCTATTCAGCCGCGTGTTTTTTAAGTTAATTATTTATTTATTTTAATTATGCCGCTCAGGGTGCAACCACAAGCTGTATCAAGTATCTGAAAACCTGTGAACAATTAAATATTGGTTGTCGGTGGATTGGTGAGTGATTTAAAATTGTGTTCCTGCAATGAGTAAATTTAATCTAAGTTCAATGAATTTATAATATTCAAAATTGGAACTGATAAGTAAAAATCATATCGGACAAGCGATAAATTACGTGCAAAAATTAATTTAGTATTTAATAATTCTATACATATTTTTTTTTTCAAATTATTTCTGGCTTTCACACTTCAAGGGTGTTCTAGGCCATCATTTAAAGTTATGAAGAAATGAAAGGTGAATTTAAATATAAATTTTTCTTAAAATGGGAAAATTCCTAAATTATAATGAAGATTGGAGTCGAGTTCAGACTTAGAAGAGATGAGATATTGAATTGAGGGGAGATTCTATATTTGAAATGTGTTATTCTTTTGTTAAAATTTTTGACAGATGCTCGTAATTTTTCAAGTTTACATTCAACATTTAAAAGATAAATTTCTTCTTTTGAAAGTCAACGATCTTGAAGATATTTTTTGTTAAGTTTTAAATACTTTCAGTTTCACAAATCCTACCATTATAATACCCCGTGATTTTTCATGGGTCTGCGCTAGTAATATTTATAAAACTGGTTTAACTTCGGTGAAAAATGGCTTGTTATATCGATGTTGGAATATAGCCTATAGGATGAAGGATTCTCTGGTGGCCTAAACTTGAATGGTTGGACGATGTGAAGGCAAACAATGCACCCTTAGGAATAAGAAATTGAAAGGAGAAAGAAAAAAATCGGCAAGAGTCAGGAGTAGAGGCTTTTCCTAATATTTAAAATTTCATAATGACGATGATATTTGAAGAAATACTGAACCAACCTGTGAGTGTTCCAGTTCATGGAGCAAAAGTATCCTAAGCAGATGTCGGTGTTCTTGTGTGGCTACCTGCGAGTTCTTCTCTGAGGAGAAGGAGAGTCTCACCTTCACCACCCCTTGTCTCCGCAGCTTGTTCTTCTTGTCCAAACTGTACCACATCGTCATTCCGGAGGTGGGTATTGACTGAAATTAAGAAAAACAAAGTTAACATTAAGTATATTTTCAAGTTTATCCAACACAGGAGGCCCTGGGATAAACACAAAACCTTTGTCATCTATCATGCTTCTCCTTCTGCCATTCTATTCCCTCATTCTTCCGCCCAATCAGTTATCCAAGTTCCTGTCCCTATCTGACAGTGTGTATCTAATATACCAAGGTTTGTGACGAAGGAAGACATGGCACGATCAAGTGAAACAGATACTTGAGTCGGGTCATGTCAAGGGTCAGAATAATAGAAGAGTATGTATGAGACGATGTACAAATGTGAATGAGGCAAGGAGTGTATGCCAAGACTGAGTTGTTTGGCGGTCCGTCCTCTCTGCCTACCCCAGTGTAAATTATTGTACAATCAGTGTGTCAAAGCAGCCTGTGCAATGATTTCCATAGTGATCTCTCAGTGCATTTTGATATCGAATCTGTTATGTGCTTGTGCAGTGATTACTGCGAGCTGTGTCCCTCAAGATCGTAATAACGATTCACCATTACCTTATTAGAAATGTAATTATCCATTGGAGCAACAGAGCAATTAAAAAAATAAAAAATAAAAAATAAAAAAATAAAAATAAACTTTTTTCTCCGATTGCGAAAGGAAATTTTCCGCCCATATTAAAAAAATCATACCTCCGATTTTGAATATGGAGACATGCAAACTGATTATAGTTCCATTTAACCAATGAATTCACCTATCTTTTATCTATTATCACATGTTCGTAGGATTTACAAAAAATAAATTATTATTTCTTCAAACTTCGCAAAATCACTTTGTGGCGTCATTTTGAATTAAATTAAAACAAATAACTTTGTTTAAACCACTAATATAATCACAATCACCTACATGTTTCAAAACCGATGGTTTCTTCGTCAGGGTAGTAATTTTTATTTAATGTCATTACTACCATGACGAAGAAACCATCGGTTTTGAAACATGTAGGTGATTGTGATTATATTAGTGGTTTAAACAAAGTTATTTGTTTTAATTTAATTCAAAATATTATTAAATTGTTAACTTTAACATTTTAAAGAATCTAGAGAATATTTGCCATATTTTGGCAACAAAGCAATCTGTGATTTTTGAAATAGAGCCATATTGTGGCAAAAAGCGCTCGGGTGGTTATAGGGGTAAATTAGTCCTTACAATTATCCAATGTTTACCAACCTTCACATAGTTTTGTCAACTTGAAACGTTTTTGATTACAGTTCACAAATCGATTTGCAGAGAATATATGCGACTACATCATCTTTTCAGATATTGATATTGAGAGTCTTTTCATGTAGATGAAAGGGTAAACTTAAGTTTTGATTTGTCCGTTGTAGGAGAATGTTTGTAAGAGGGATGAAACATAAAATATGCAAATATTTCTTAGCCATTATGTTTACATCACTTTATTTTGATACACAATCATCAACATGTTTTGTGGACGATGTCAACTTCTTCAAGAATAACTGGATACTTATTATATATTATATTCTTGAAGAAGTGGACGTTTCAGATACAGATTGTAGGTATATCAACATAAAATTAATTTTACTTCTAATTAAATAAATAATGCCATCACAACGTGAAAACCATGTCAAATTACTTTTCTTGGAAAAATTAAATACATATGTACAACTGTAATGAAAGATCAATTTTGCTGGCCTTTGGATTGCTAAAAAGTGAATAAAAATGATTCATATGGCAGATGTTTAAATGCGCACACTCAATTAATTTATATTGCTACCACGAGTGCTGTAAATGTAAATATCCCCATTTTTTGCCGGTAAATAATGCACTTTTTAGTATGTACATTACTTATCTCTTGTTTACTATTTTTTCAGTACATCTTCATACCGACAGGCAAGTGGGCGTAAATAAAAATTTCATCTGCTGCATTTAAAATAACACGATTTTATTTTTAGTGTACAAAATCAAAAAAACAGTGTTACTAAAGATCAGGGGTCATCAATTACTTTCATTAGGGGTCCTTTTTTCAAATAACGCGGTCCGCCATTTGGTGACCCCGGCTATAGATTATAACACTACGGAAATCTGGAGATAGTCATGAAAAACTGTTGTGAATACCTTTAATATGAAAAGAATATACCTTTTATGCTAAAGATCAAAATAATTTGATTTGAACAAATTTCTTTTTCTGTAATATATTTTTTCGCTAAATATCAAATTTACTTTTTTGTGAATGTATCAAAACCAGCAGAAAATTCCAGAGCCGGTTTTGAATCTCCATTCTTAGGCTAGCTTTACACTTGTAAGTTTTTCATAAGTTTACGACTTCTGGCCAATGGGCATATTGGATTTTCAAAATACAATATGCCCAGTGCTGGATTAAGACTACTTGATGCCCTAAGCAATCCATGCCTGTGGGCCCCCCTGTCTACAAGTAAACTAGTATCGGTCTTTATAAAAAAATTACGTATTTAATACATCGAAATAGATCATTACGTAAGTACCTTAAAATATGTGTGGAGGACGAATGAGATACGTGGAGTAGGTATTACATACAATAAAAACCATTTGTTTTATTATTATTGAAATGCGACTTGCAACTTTTTCGGGCATCATACACAAGCAAATGCTTCCAATGGAAGAGTAGTAAATAACTCTGAGATCTAAAATTATTAAAATGTATCATGTAAAACATATTGTTATAAAAATAAAAATTATATAAAAAAAAATATTTTATATAATTATAACCAAATACGTTTCTGGTGCCCCCCAATTTGCTTAGGGGCTAATCCGCAACTGAATATGCCCATTGGTCAGAAGTCGTAAATTTACGAAAAAACTTACAAGTGAAAAGCTAGCCTTAAAAATAGTACTCTGCATAAGTCGCATCAATACATTCCATAGGCAGATGGTCACTACATCATTTCCAAAGAAACTTTTGTCTTAATGATTTACTCTTATGAGATCACCATTCCACAATATATTTCTTGTGTAGGTAATCAATTGGTAACAATGGATGGAGTTATGTATTACAATAATTATGACTCACTTTCAGGGGAATGCTGGCTCTCCCAATGAGCTCATTGTCGTGTTTCCCCGTTGAGGCAGTCACCGCTATTTCCTTCATCAGTTTCCGAAGACCTTTTACTCCCTTCACCTCGAATATCTTTCCCATCTTCTCTTTCACAGTCTCGGCTGGGTCGAAATCCCTGGAAAGAAGAAAATAAATCATGGTTATTAATAAATACCGTAATCCATTCATTGGTCTTTATAACACGTTTATGTCAAAATAAATAACAAAATTTGCAATTTTGTATTTGATTTTGAGATGGAATTTTTGTAGGTTTGATATTCACATAGTAAAAAAATCAACCAGTAACAAACTAAGTTTTTTTTACTATAATACATCTATTTTCAAATGAATTTTAAACATTTAAAAAAAATGTTTTGACTGAGAATTGAACCATCCTACCCAGGAACTGGAGTCAACCACATTCCCAACTGAAACAAATGCCGAATAAATATTTTAAGTGCTGTAATCATCGACCAAGTATAATCGCTGTAATTTATTGAAATACATATACGTATGTCTGCGTGCGTGTAAAAGAAAGAACTTTTCAGTTAGTACACAAGACAAAGAGTTGGCATATTGATTTTCGAGTTTGATTGCCTTCTCTAAAACTTTAATGTCATAAGAAAAATATAGGTGAAAAAACTTAATTCTTTAAATTTATTTGACACTTCAATCCAATGTCCAAATCTGAACATTTAAATAATGAAATTGATTCTTACCATACTTCTAAGCAAAGTGTGTCTTCTCCTGGAGTTTCTGGTACAGGTCTGAAAATTATATAAAAAATTTAATTACTACGTTTAATTCATTGTAACTGTCAATGGATTAACGGGCAGAACTCAGCAAACATAAATCAAAAGGAAAAAGTATATAAATTTGTCACCCAAAATAAAACTGGCACTGATAGTCGAATTGTGACAATGTCAAATGTGACAATGGTGCATGTGACAATGTTGCATCTGACAATGTCCCATTTTACAATGTCAAATGTGACAATGTCCAATGTGACAATGTTCAATGTGACAGTGTCCAATGTGACAATGTCCAATGTGACAAATGTCCAATGAGACATTATCCAATGTGACAATGTCCAATCTGACGTCAGTCAAACAACTGCCCTAAGCGATGATTAAATATACTAATTTCGATCTTTGTGCAAGAGAAGGTTGGTAAGTAATGTGAAATATTCCCGCGTAACGTGTAACATTATTTAAATTCAATGATCCTTTAATAAAAAATTGGAAGTAATTAAACATGACATTTTTACTTTGACATGCGATAAAGTAGTTACTAAAACATTTTATGAATTAATAATTCTTTATTTAAAATGAATGTTTAATTTGTTTAAATGCTTGGCAGATGCTTAGATGAATTAATCAATTAATAGAGTGAAGATACATTACAATGAAGATACATTATAATGCGCGTAATGCGCATGGTTTCACTGAACTAGGTCCAGTAGACATACTTTAGCGGATTGTTCATATAGATCATGAGCTGTGCTTCATTTTTGTACGTTTAGTATGAATATAACAACGTGTCTTGTATGTTTAAAATATCATCGGGTAGATATCGTAATTTTTCATAGATAGAGGCAAATATTTTTTTTTTTAAATAATTTCTACATGTACTAATATCCAGTGATTTTTCACTGGTCTGCGCGTACTGCAGTAAAAATCTGTACTTACAGTGAAAAGTGTTCTTCCCATGTAGGACTCAAAGTTTCAGCTTTCACCGAAGTGTTATATCTCTGTGTGGGGTTGGACAATAGATACATTGTCACAAACGGATCGCTGAGCCCGTTGGCATCCTTAGGATGAAGGTCCTTGGCCTCTATGACTTCCACGTTGAGCATGATATCCGGTGGTTCCTTGGCTTCAGCCTCCGCCAGGAGTTCACGGTGACGCTCTGTTGAGATTTTGAAGGCATCCTGGACGTAGGCGAGCAGGGGAAGCTGACCAATCTCAACGCAGCCATCGCTACCCAGGTTGTGGATTATCTCGTACAGTACTTCTTTGTACAGCTCATCGATCTGAAAGACAAAGTTATAAAAGATAAAGTTAATGGCTATACAAAAAGACACCCCTACTTACTATAAACACAAAGTTTAACACTACTGAAAAAATCTAAGTAGTAAGTAGATACCCCACAAAGTGGTTCTTCTTTATTTCAATTTGGAAGGCGGGAATGGGTACCGCCGCCCTGGAAACCATTTATTGGATAATCAACACTCCAGCCATCGGTCACCCCAGGTGAAAACCAAGTGGTTCGCTATACGTTTGGTGATTTAAAAGGGGTGCCCGGGTTCATGGGGTGAGCTTTGTCTAGGTCTTAGCGGCGAATGCGTTTGCCCACTTACTGCGTGGCGAGCTGGATCGAGAGAGACCGGTTGAGGAAGACCTAACCTAGACCTCTCCGGCTGGACTCTCTCGACCCATCGGCTTGCACTGCCGTGGGAGGTATGAATTCATACGTCCGTCATTCCTGGACACATTAACCCCGAGATTCCTACCGACCTCTCATACCTTTTTCCTTCCTAGAACTTTCTCTAAAAATGACCCTCAACACAGTATCCCCAAAGATGACATAGGCCCTGAGGGATTTTTTTATTCCTTAGGGTCTCCTGTGTGGAGCTAACGTAAAAAAATTGCTCTTTATTTTATTTTGACCCTCAAACTGATATTTCAAATCTCCGTGTGATGGAAATGGAGTTGCTAACCTGTCAATGACACCAAAGATCACTATTTAAATTATTTTTCCTGCTTCATACAGTCAGCTTTTTTGTAATATTTTTGAGTGTGGGTAAAATGACAGTATAATTTTTTTAACGACTGATAGAATTGTTTTCTTTTTATAAAGTAGTAGGTACCCTATCTAAATTTTAAAATAATGTATGCATGTTTTAGTACAAAAATAAAAGTTAAAACGAGACAGGATTTAACTAGAAAGAATATAAATTTTTACTCGATCATACTCATTCATACCTCTTACATTACCATATTATTTTTATATTCATAAATAACAATCAATCAAAGAAATATGTGCATCAGGCCATCTATGTTTATTCTTATCAGTTAGGGGGAATTCCTGCACAATATATAGGCAACACTCCCTTATTGCTTATCATAAAATATAATGTTTGATTAATTGTACTCTTGTAGATTAACCAAACAATAAGAGTTCCCAGAGTTCGTAGAGACATCTGTTTATGCTATATATGAAGCAGCGAAAACTCTCAAAATGTGAGCTTTGCTACTTGAAATTTGCACATTTTTTCAATCTGAATTTTCTCAATTCCCGTTTTAAAATGGGTAAATATTTACAAAACAGGGACACGCTTAAGATGAAACCCGGTGGTGGAGAAATTTTAAAAATAGATTTTACTAAATTGTTGCTGTCACTGTTGCTCTTACTCCACCGGATATTGAGCGAAAGGGACAATGCACCTCGGGCTGCTAATACCTAAGTAAAATCGAGGTTTTGTATTACCCACTTTTCTCCTCCAAAAGTGGACTGATTTTCAATTTTTTTTTACCAACTACATAAGAAAAAATTATTCTATGTCTGTACGTTTTGCTTTTTTTTTTTTAAATATTGTCTAGTTTGTATACTTAACGTCTTTTGACGGGGTTTAAACCAGTCAATTTTATTGATTTTTGGAAAGTCATAACTTCTATAAAAAGTAACATATCAAAAAAAAAACAAAAAGTACCGACACGCTAGCAGTTGATATCTATTTTATGTAAAAACAATATTTTCTCTAGGGTTAAAATCCAGAGAGATAAATAGGGAATACGTTTGTATGGAAAAATCACCGCTGGGTATCCCCTTAATATGCGATTTAAATTTTTTTTTTAATGTAGTAGTTACATAATAGTTGTAGTAAGTAATTCAGCAACCGGAATTGAAAAGTAATGCATTTTACTGGGTTTTTTAAACTTTTACCGTCCTTATTCATAACATGGCGGTCCTGGAAAAATTATATTTCTCATTTTGAAAGCTGAAAAGTACCCAATCATTAAAATACAATATTTTTCAACTCCGGTTGCTGGATTACTTACTACTAACTATTGTCTAAAGACTTACCTACTACAATTTATTTTTAATTTTTAATGTTACTACATATTTTCTTTTTAAATTTGAAAGTGCATATTAAGATGATAGACTTCGCTTTTCGGCCCATACAAAAAGGACGCCTGGGAAAAAACACTTTTCTACATCGAAAATTGCACAAAATGAATATATTTTTTTATACTGCCTTCTAGAGGGTGAAAACTATGTCGGCATGTTTTCGAATTTTCGATGCGTTTTGTATTAACGTAAACATTCACTGTCAAACATGTACGATTTATCAAAAAATATTATTTAAGGAAAAAGTGCTGCTAACTCAACTCTCATAATTATAAAATTATTCTAAAAACTACTACTACTACTTCTTTCTAAAAAATATATATTTTTACAAATGTCAATTTCGTGAAAGTTTCGGTATAGAAAAGTGTATTCTCCATAAACCCCTTTTCGAGCGATTTCTGTAGGTAAATTTGAGCGTTGTCTCATTCGCACATTTCACATTCGCATGTATTGTAAGTGTGCGTGAGCTTATTTGTGAGCGGGACAGAATGACAGACACGGGTGTTCCGCGTGTGGTTCAAAGTCTAGCCTCTTAAGGTTGTCCCTATTTTGTACATATTTACCGTAAAATGCTCTCAGAATCGCTGTGATGACATGCCACCGTTCAGAATCGAAACGTTATTTGATATAGCTTTAGCTATGTTTAGTGTCCAAATTTGAACAGCCGGAATAACCGTCTATCTTCTTCATATGCCATAGTCGCACTTGCTCTAGAAAGTTGAGACTGTTGTGCGACATGACGCAAAATGTAGACATTTACTGAAAATGTAGACATTTTGAATGGAGAAATAAAATAAATGAAATGTCTAAATAATGGTTTTCCCAGATGTATTTATACTTTTACGACAACATTGACTTTTCAATGGCACCACAAACCGTTTTACCGAATATAACAACAAGGGATATAAATACACGGCCATTTTTGATACGCCCTCAAAGCAAACATCCTAATGTTGAAATTGGCGAAATAAATTACAGTACCTACCTAATGTTTTTATTTTATTTGAATGACTCTTGTTATAATACCTTTTGAAGGTTACACCCATCAATTTAATATATCACTGAATAAAAAGATAATCGTAGATGTCAAGGGAGTCAAGCCACAAAACCACAAAGCTGAGAAAACGGTCCTCGAAGATTTTTGGTGACAAAATAGTCATTTTCTATTATAACTTTTTTTATAATATTTTAATTAATGAAGATAATATTAGCGAAAGTCAATCGAAAATCTGAAACAGAAAAATCAGAAAAAGATACGGATACATCTGGGACTCGAACCCAGGTCCTCCGGCAATCCGGGCCGACGCGCTAACCAACTGCGCCAACGTATCCCTATCCGATTCGGTCATTTTTAACTGTATCATACTTCGACTGAGAACCACCAACATTATTTTCATTTTTCTTATCGCATATTTTTATTGGCTGCTACCTTTATGTGTGATTGCAAGATTCAACTCGAACTAAATGCCCTCTAGATAGTGTCAGGATAAATTTTATCACTTTTTTATTAATATGCGACATCTATTGACTTTATCTGCAAGTCTAGGATGAAATATTTTTATTTTTATTTTTAACTTTTTAACTTAAAGAGTTAAACCTCAAATTATAATATTTTAATTAATGAAGATAATATTAGCGAAAGTCAATCGAAAATCTGAAACAGAAAAATCAGAAAAAGATACGGATACATCTGGGACTCGAACCCAGGTCCTCCGGCAATCCGGGCCGACGCGCTAACCAACTGCGCCAACGTATCCCTATCCGATTCGGTCATTTTTAACTGTATCATACTTCGACTGAGAACCACCAACATTATTTTCATTTTTCTTATCGCATATTTTTATTGGCTGCTACCTTTATGTGTGATTGCAAGATTCAACTCGAACTAAATGCCCTCTAGATAGTGTCAGGATAAATTTTATCACTTTTTTATTAATATGCGACATCTATTGACTTTATCTGCAAGTCTAGGATGAAATATTTTTATTTTTATTTTTAACTTTTTAACTTAAAGAGTTAAACCTCAAATTATAATATTTTAATTAATGAAGATAATATTAGCGAAAGTCAATCGAAAATCTGAAACAGAAAAATCAGAAAAAGATACGGATACATCTGGGACTCGAACCCAGGTCCTCCGGCAATCCGGGCCGACGCGCTAACCAAGTTAGCTTAGCGTTGGTTAGCGCGTCGGCCCGGATTGCCGGAGGACCTGGGTTCGAGTCCCAGATGTATCCGTATCTTTTTCTGATTTTTCTGTTTCAGATTTTCGATTGACTTTCGCTAATATTATCTTCATTAATTAAAATATTATAATTTGAGGTTTAACTCTTTAAGTTAAAAAGTTAAAAATAAAAATAAAAATATTTCATCCTAGACTTGCAGATAAAGTCAATAGATGTCGCATATTAATAAAAAAGTGATAAAATTTATCCTGACACTATCTAGAGGGCATTTAGTTCGAGTTGAATCTTGCAATCACACATAAAGGTAGCAGCCAATAAAAATATGCGATAAGAAAAATGAAAATAATGTTGGTGGTTCTCAGTCGAAGTATGATACAGTTAAAAATGACCGAATCGGATAGGGATACGTTGGCGCAGTTGGTTAGCGCGTCGGCCCGGATTGCCGGAGGACCTGGGTTCGAGTCCCAGATGTATCCGTATCTTTTTCTGATTTTTCTGTTTCAGATTTTCGATTGACTTTCGCTAATATTATCTTCATTAATTAAAATATTATAATTTGAGGTTTAACTCTTTAAGTTAAAAAGTTAAAAATAAAAATAAAAATATAACTTTTTTTGTTTTTAAAGATAGGAGAGGATGTAGAGAAGAGATTTGTATGTATAACAACGGTTAAATAATGGTTTTCCCAGATGTATTTATACTTTTACGACAGCATTGAGTTTTCAATGGCACCACAAACCGTTTTACCGAATATAACAACAAGGGATATAAATACACGGCCATTTTTGATACGCCATCAAAGCAAAAATCCCAATTTTGAAATTGGCTAAATAAATTACAGTACCTAATGTTTTTTTATGTGAATGACTCCTGTTTTAATACCTTTTGAAGGTTATTCCCATCAATTTAACATCACTGAATAAGAAGATAACGAATATAACAACAAGGGTTATAAATACACGGCCAGTTTTTATACGCCCTCGATGCAAATGTCCTAATTTTGAAATTGGCTAAATAAATTACATTACCTAATGTTTTTTTGGTTCCATGTCTAATCGGACTATGAGATCGAATTCCCATAGTAAATTTATTCAGACACGGTACTTCCTCACATGATAATTCATCACATCATAACTCACATTAACCTAACCTAACCTAAGGTTAAAAACCCCAATTTTCAGTTTTCGACGCTTCGAGACATGATGAATTATCATGTGAGGAATTAACATCCGATGAAAAGTTTGTACTCAATATTCATTCACTTAAAAAGTTTGCACTGAACATTCTGGTCGCCTGTTTTTTTTTATGTGAATGATTCTTGATATAATACCTTTTGAAGGTTACACCCACCAATTTAATATATCACTGAATAAAAAGATAATCTTAGATGTCAAGGGAGTCAAGCCACAATAACCACAAAGCTGAGAAAACGGTCCTCAAAGATTTTTGGTGACAAAATAGTCATTTTCTATTATAACTTTTATTGTTTTTAAAGATAGAAGGAGAGGAGGTAGAGAAGAGATTTGTATGGCTTGTTGTCATAGACTGCTTGAACATGCATTCAATTATTCGTAAATCTAAAGACCTACGCGGCGTGTAGTCTTTGACTGTTTTCATCTATGTGTGATAGATCCATTGGCAATTTTCAAAATACACGTATTAAATGGAGTGTTTTATGGCTCAAATCCTTTGACAACGGCAACATTGAAGGCTTTAAAACACTTCTGCTTTGCTCCCTTGACATCTACGGCGACGATAGGTAGGTACTAGGTACTAATAAATCTAAATGAAAATATGAAAAAGAACGTACTATCTGGGTTACAAGAACAAGAAGAATATTTAGATCTTTGTGATTATTTAAAAAGGTAGTAGCCAAAAATTAGAGAAAATTATTCAATAAAATAATATAATAAGATATAAGATAATATAAGGCGATTTTAGGAACTACATACATTTCTTAGGAATTGAATACAATGACGGATTACATACATTTCCGTTAACATATATAAAATGTAATAAAAGTCGCTAACGGTAACACTAGCGACCAAACCCCCAAATTTTACCAAATATTATATTTAAATCAAAGCTTTTAGCTATTAAAATCTCAATAAATCAAAATTCCTATTTTACTATCCTAACATAAATACATTATTCCACACTTTTTCGTGTTCGTATAATGTCTCACAGTGAACATCTTTATTTACCTAACTCAGTCGGCTAAAATGTTTAAAGTTAAATATTTAGCTAATAAAATTAAAAATTAGAGTTTAGAAATCGATAGCAAAATGTTAAATGTATGTTAGGGTTTGTAGTATAGCTGCATTTTCGATGTACGATTTAAATTTTCAATTGAATCGTAGATTTCGCAAAAACTATTACTTGAATTTAGTTGTTTGTGTGGAGGGCTGATCTGTATGTTTTGCACTGCAAATACACTTTAGAAAGAAAATAAAGATACAATTGCTACTTTTGTGTTCCATTATAAGACAAATCAATTAAATTTAAATAAAATACGATTTTTTCCCTAACCAAATTTGATTAGTTTCATTATTGAAGAGAAACAGTGGACAAAAAAATAAATTAATTATAGAAATTTTTATTTTCTAAAAAATTTATGCGTGATTTTTTTATTTATTTTAATTTAAATGATGTAACCATAACATTCACGGAACTTTGCATATATCTATTTACACGGAGAAAAAATGGTATTCGAAAAAACGATTATTTTAATTGTAAACACGGTTTAAAACGGGACTGAAGTTCTTACGAACAAATTAACAGGGTTTCAATGTTTATTGGTGGGAACATTTAAGAATAATTTGTTGGTATACGTAATTTCCAACTTAATTAATTAATTACGTATACCAACAAATTATTCTTACATTTTCCCGCCAATAAACATTGAAACACTGTTAATTTGTTCGTAAGAACTTCAGTCCCGTTTTAAACCGTTTTTACTATTAAAATGATCGTTTTTTTTCGAATAACATTTTTCTCCGTGTACACCAATATTGTCGAGAACAAAAAACCTTGACGATTTTTATATTTAAATTAGAAATAAAACTTGTTTCATAAATTAAGAGAATGGCATTCATCAAAAGCGAAACTGTTTCGAGATTCCGAGGAAATGACAGAAATATTTTACTGCAACGCGAGAACTTAAAAAAAACTCCCACACTTTTGGAATCTCGCCATTATTAAGTTTTTTAAATCTTCACAAAATGTTCTTGCAGAAAATCAACTGCTTTTCCCAAAATACACACCGCAAAACAAACAGTAAAATATTTATCAAAACAAGAAATGAAAATACATTAAAAATATGAACTAATCAATCAGCAAATAAAGAAATTAATAATTTTTATTATATATTTACATTCAAGTGTATATTAGAGCAAACCACGATGTAATTAATCTAACATAATATTAATAAATAAAAATAACATTACGGAAGCAAATTGTGAAAGTCAAATAACTACTAAATTTATACTGATTGGAAAAACTATCTCTTTAACGATTTGTGTACAAATAAGCTGTTATTGTCATGAAAGCCGCAACGATGAAGTCATAATCAATAAACACGGACTGACCGTCATAAACTGCACCAACAAACTCGTCTGTCGTTCCAAAACATCCCTTTTAATGCCGCGGAACACATTTCTCTTCAATGTTCCGGTCGGCTTAAATGTTCCGTTGGACTTCAAAGTCCCATTCATCTCCACACTATTCACTAAATCACCCTTCATGGGAGCACGTAACTTTCACGAGACGTAACACTTGAACAAACCACTGACTCACAAACGAAAAGACCGAAACATCGAAACTCTGAACTATGAATCTAACGATTTTGCTATGCGGTGTTAGGGCGAATCTAAGGCTTTTTTTACCCGATAAGGGTGGATTTTTCTGCGCTTTTTCTTAAGGGCATTATTGGGTCCGATTTGGTGCACTCGGTGTAGAGTACGCGGCGGTACTAGTGATATACTCGTACAGTGGCCCGGGCTGGCGGTAAAGAAACTTGCCAAATCTATTTCGGCCCAAGACCGTGATATCCGCTCGGGAAAATGGAGTGAGCGAGGTTCACCCCGCGAAAGCTCACGGTAACGCTTTCGCCACCGGAAATTTCCGAAAAAACTCTGTATACTACAACAGATCAAGGTGCCAATAGTAAACAAGCAGTGGTTTATTGAAGAATGTATTCTGAATGTTTGACCGCGTTATAAAATTTTATATTATTTTTTATACACGCAGTCTTATAAGTTTATTTCAAAAACGTTAAGAAACTGTATAATGAGGAAAATAATTTACCTCGGTGCATCTTCGGGGATGCTGTGTGGAGGGTATCTCTAAGGAAAAGAAGTAGTGAACCTGGATCTTGAAGAGAACCGTGTAGGAGGGAGGAAACACAGAGGCCGGCAAATTGTTCAACAGCCGAGCTGTTGAACTCAAGAACAAATTGTAGAAACGATCCGATCTCATGTGACAAATATCAACTGTATAAAAATGTTAGGCGCGCGTTTGGCATGTTTCCCGACTGTGCGCCGATTCTGAAGGAATCAATTACGCTAATTCCTCGGAGCATCTTCTATTAAAATTCCGGTAGAACAAGGACAGCATTCCCACCTGACGCATGTGCTCTAAAGATTGCAAACCTTTTGTTAAAATAGGAGAATTTATGAAACGGACCGCCCGTTTCTGCAAAGAGTCGAGGGTTGTTTTCAGGTATTTTGGGGCCCCAGACCAAAGGTGGCTGCCAAATTCAACCGTGGGCGCACTTGGGATTTGTACAGGATTATCAGTTGTATACTTTTAAAGTACCTATCTGCGGGCCCTGTATAGTTACGCCTAGTTTGACGTATATGCCCAATGGGCCATGTTTAATAAAGATCTTGCTTATGTTTCTACATTTGCCTAAAAAAATTAAATGGAAACAAATCTGACGTTTTATTGTGTACTTTAATTAAATGCCAAACCTGTTCTTGAAAGTGTTTTTAGTTTTTCGGCGCTAACGGCAGACTCAATAAAAGTTCGCTAGATAAAGTAAATAATAAATATAGGTGGCGAATGGGGAAAGACGAGTTCATCCACACTAGATACTAGAGCGTTATGCAAACAATATTTATTCTGAAGTACATTTAGAAATCGAGGAGGATTTTCACAGAGAGAAAATATCCACAAAAACTTTATTCGTGGGATTAAAATACACATCTTCGACTAATGTATATTTGTATGAGACACTATCTAGGTAACAAATACATTCTTTGAAGATAATATTGTTAATTCTGAAATTTGAAATATGAAGTTGACAATTACGACAGTCTCATAATAGATCGCAGTAGCCCAATTGGTAGAGGTGTATGTCCCGGTAAGACGTAAGGTTCTGGGTTCGAGTCCCAGTTGCGACCGTTATCTTTTATTATTTTTCTGTGTCTTGTTCATTTTCATATTTTTAAAAATTAGATTATTATTGTTATCTTCTTCTTCAATGATATATTACATTGATGGGAATAACCTTCAAAAGTTAAAAGAGAGTTTTTCTCATAAAAATATGAATATTCATTTAGACTTTTATAAAAAGTCAATAGGTGTTCCATAAAAATAAAATCGGAAATATATCGGTCAGTGGTTCAGTGGGCATCGCGTTTGGGTCCAACCCAGGCGTTCCGTGTTCGATTCCTCGGCTGGCTAAGTCCTCCATCACAACACAAGCAACATCTTCCGCTTAGTGTGGTGGTAGTAGGAGATTTTCAAATGTTGTTGGGTTATTCGTAACCTGGGAATGTTTTTCTTTCTTTTTAATAAAAAAATAATAATAATAATTTATCCGAGACACTATCTAGGTAACAAATACATTCTTTGAATACTTGTTTCCAATAATAAATGTAGCTGCTAATAATATGGGAAAAAAACATTAGTCGAAGATAATATTGTTAATTCTGAAATTTGAAATATGAAGTTAACAATTACAACAGTCTCATAATAGATCGCAGTAGCCCAATTGGTAGAGGTTTATATCCCGGTAAGACGTAAGGTTCTGGGTTCGAGTCCCAGTTGCGACCGTTATCTTTTATTATTTTTCTGTGTCTTGTTCATTTTCATATATAACAAAAAAAAAAAAAAAATTGATTATTATTGTTATCTTCTTCTTCAATGGTTAAAAATTAAATTGTAAAAATGCTCCTCGGTTACTGTAGTCCTATTTTTTTACAAAAATGTTTTCTAAGCTAATGTAGGTTGGTATTATAGATGCCTGATTGGTTATTTTCCTCTAGGTTTAACCCGGCTTCGCCCGAGTCTCAACACACCGTTCATAGAAATCTTGTTGATTTTTTAAATTTTATAAAACTCTCGAACGGTGAGTTCTTTCGTGGTGAAATTTGCACAGCTTTTCCAGTATTTCTATGTAAACGAAACTACTTTTAGCTCACGACATCATTTCTATCTATGGAGTTTCTTTTAGCTCACGACATCATTTCTATCTATGGAGTTTTGAAGTATCTACATACCTATTGTCGAAATATTTTTTCAACGGTGTTGAAACTGAGGCAAAGACGAATAGTAAAACTAATAGATCTTAAGCGAAACGAAATTAGACTGCGTTTTTTTCTAAAGCGCTTCTTAGAGATAAGTCATAGCTAAAACGGACGCACGTGTGTATTATGTGTTACTTTGAAAGATGTTTAGTGAAATGGCAAACGTTACTACTTAACTTATTGTATTTAGAAATTCCATCATTATATTGTGTAGTCATCGCCATATTTAGGTTGGTTCGAGTTTATTGATCAGAACCAGCTAATTTACGAAACATCCAGATTAAGAGGCTAGACTTTGCACCACATGCGGAACGTTTACGTATTTCATTGTCTGTTATTCTGTCCCGCTCTAAATAAGATAACACACACTAACGATACATGCGAATGCGAAATGTGCGAAAGGGACAACTGTCATCTTTACCTACAGAAATCGTTCGAAAAAGGGTTTTGGGAGAAAACATTTTTCTACACCCAAACTTTCACGATATTGTAATTTAAAAACAAAAGTATGTTCTCGAAAGAAGAAGCTATGTCGGTATGTTTTTATAATTTTTTATGAGAATTGAGTTAGCAGCACTTTTTTATTAAATATTATTTTCCGATAAATTATACATGTTTGACAGTGAATGTTTACGTTAAGGGGATACCCGCGGTGATTTTTCCATACAAACGTATTCCCTATTTATCTCTCGGGATTTTAACCCTAGAAAAAATATTGTTTTTACATAAAATAGATATCAACTACTAGCGTGTCGTTACTTTTTGTTTTTGTGATAAGTTACTTTTTATAGATGTTATGACCTTCCAAAAATCAACAAAATTGACTGCTTTAAACGCCGTCAAAATACGTTCAGTATACAAACTAGACAATGTTTAAAAAAAAAAAAAACCTACAGACATAGCATAGTTTTTTCTTATGTAGTTAGTAAAAAAAAAATTTGAAAATCAGTCCACTTTTGGAGGAGAAAAGTGGGGAATACAAAACCTCTATTTTAGTTAGGTAGTTTGACGTGCATTGTCCCTTTCGCTCAATACCCGGTGGAGTAAGAGCAACAGTGACAACAACAATTTAATAAAATCTATTTTTCAAATTTCTCCACCACCGGGTTTCATCTTAATACAAAACGCATCGACAATTTAAAAACATACCGACATAGCTTTCACCTTCTAGAAGGCAATAAAAATATTCATTTCGTGCAATTTTCGATGTAGAAAAGTATTTTTTTCCCGGGCATCCTTTTTGTATGGGCCGAAAAGCGAAGTCTATCGTCTTAAGAACGCTGTCTCTAACATAATAATATCGAAGTGTTACATTTTGTTTACACAGTAGTGGATATAAACTCGCTTTTCATCAATCCATAAAATCGATGGTGAAACTGAAATCAAACCGAAATAGGAACCCTCCTTTACACTAAACAGATTAAATTATTAATGGCCGCGGTTATTATATCAACGGTTCTCACTTTCAGTTAATATTTCAGCACGAGAATTTTAAAACAGACTAAACCCATTTTCTTTTAAAAATGCCACAAACAATAATACTGATAACCGATATTTGCGCAATGTTTTCATCGAGGGAGTAGCTATTGTATTTACATGGAGGGGGGGGGGGTTAGATCCTGTGGGGGAGCAAGCGAAAAAGGGGGGACGGGAATTTATTAGAAAGCTTTCGGGACCTCTACTTACCACAACTTATTATTTACATCTTTACATCACATTACAAAAGAGATGGTGCACTTACGTGTACTATTCTCTTCTATCCTGCGCAATACTGAGGAGTTGTGACGGGGGGGGGTGGGGGGTTTGAACCCCAAAATCTCCCTCCCCTTATATTCGACCTTGATTTTCATGTCTATGTAGTCGAAATTATAATATTATTGTTGTGTTTTATGGAATGTTTTTTTTTTATATTAGCATATTATAAATACGTTTTGTAAAACATTACCCAAATTAATCGGAAAAAAAAATCGGCTCTACATTATACTCGGTTTAAATCTGTTAAAACATTATGATTCAATACGAATTACTAGCTCGTGAAAAATCATGGGAAAATATAAATTCTTGATAAATTACTTAAAATTTTTAAAAAGACAATTGAAATAAATTTATATCAAAATATTATATAGCCTGTAGATAGATACCTTATCATTTGTCTAAATTCTTCACACAATCATTTCCAATTTTGAAAATGATACATAAATTCGAAGCAAATCATAATATATTGGACAAGATTTACACAGACACACAATCGAAATTGGTATTTTCGATTGATTCAATTATTATTCGGAACGAAAAATACGATTTTGGGTGTTGTTTTTTAGCCTCATACAATTAATTCGAAACATTATTCGATTACATTAATTACGTCGCCCAAGTGCTTAATTGTTCAAAAGACCAATTTAGTTTTTGTTCAATCTCCATTTTTAAAATAAAAATAAAGTATCAAAAACCATGCTACTTTACTAAAGAATTATTTTAATGAGACCTTTACTTTTACGGGAAAAGCTTCATCTTAAACACCTTTAATAATGTTTAATTGAATTAAGAGGGTATTACCAGAGAATACCGGAAATTAGTCCTCTTTAAATCAAATTCTAGACGTATTGGCTCTTTTTTACAAAAAAACATAAATTGATTTTGAAAGATTGTTATTTTATCTGGTACACGCAGTTTTAAAATTAAGAAAAACTAAGTTTATTTTTAATCTGATAGTATTATTCTTCTAATGCCCGTAGGCAAAATTTGAGAATCCCACTTCGATGACATCTCTGACGTCGCGGGTTACCAAAACCCTCTATTCCATCTCTGTACGTAAAAGTTTGGGAAAAACTACTGCTGTGATTTATCATAACGCCTATTCGGTTGAATTTAAGAACCCCACTCTAATTACATTTCTGACGCCGCGGCTTATCTGAACCCTCTCTTCCATCGCTGTGCGTTAAAGTTTGGGACTAAGCTGCTTTTGTGATTTGTGGCCGCACGTTTTTGCTTTATTTCGCGTAACTGCCGTATGGCGTAGGGGCGCTGCTGTCGTGTTTCGTGTTGGTTCATTTATGCTGCAGTAGTGCAGTGAGCAGTCGCCAGTCGCCAGTCGCTGTCAGCGGATTGTCGGAGATCGTCGATCATATTTACGTGGTCTATATTCCTGTCACGGTTACTTCGATTTATTATAAAAGTTGAATACATACATACATTGTAGGAGAATAGATTTGCTTTTATAGTTTTTTGGTAAAATCATAATATTATTTCAACCAAATGTAGATTTTTTATATATTTAAAAAAATGCATTTACTTTGATAATATTTTGGTAAGAGTAAGTTTAGCTAGATTTCATGTAAAATTATTATGTTATTATTATTATATATATATATATTTTAATTTCCGTGAACGTTTATATAAATTTTACAAATTTATTTCGATAAAAAGAAATCATTTCAGAGGTATTTTTTTTAACATTAGCACCACACAGGAGACCCTGAGGAAAACAATTTCCCCTCGGGGCCTATGTTATCGTTGGGGATGCTGTGTGGATGTTCTTTTTAGAGAAAATAAGGAGAGGAAGTTCTATGTAGATTTTTTATATATTTAAAAAAATGCCTATACTTTGATAATATTTTGGTAAGAGTAAGTTTAGCTAGATTTCATGTAAAATTATTATGTTATTATATATATATATATATATATATATATATATATATATATATATATATTTTAATTTCCGTGACCGTTTATATAAATTTTACAAATTTATTTCGATAAAAAGAAATCATTTCAGAGGTATTTTTTTTTAACATTAGCTCCACACAGGAGACCCTGAGGAAAACAGTTTCCCCTCGGGGCCTATGTTATCGTTGGGGATGCTGTGTGGATGTTCTTTTTAGAGAAAATAAGGAGAGGAAGTTCTGGGAAGGAAAAAATATGAAGGGTGAGTAGGAATCTGGGGGTCGATGTGTCCAGGAGTGACGGACGTATGAATGCATCTCTCCCACTGCGCTACAAGGCGATGGGTCGAGAGAGTCCTGTTGAAGAGGTAAAATGTCTCCATCAACCAGTCTCTACCAATACGAACCGCCACGCAGTAGAGGGCAAACGCATGTGCCGCCTAAATATAGACAAACCTTACCCTATGAACCTGGGCACCCCTGCTAAGTCACTAAACGTAGCGAACCACTTAGAGTTACCTATGGCAAGGGTGTTGATTATCCAATAAACGGTATTGGGAAGAAACATTTGTCTCTTTCATTCATTACTAAGAAGATTATTATTATTCGTGTTTTTGTTTTTGATTTGATTTGATTACTACATTATTTATTTTGACTATATTTTATACTTGACGATTTTATTTTGAGTTTTAATTGAGAATATTTTATTCGAATTGATTTTATTATTTTTTTGAGTTTTAATATTAAGATTATTGCCTTTAATTTGAATGCCGATTTACATTATTAATTTATGGTTTTTTTATATATTGTATTGTGTGTATTGAATTAGAGATTTGATTTAATTATTTTTATGTAATTTAATTTAATTGTATTTATTTTATTTTGATTAATTTATTTTATTTTATTTTCTGTTTTATACTGGAGGCACTGCTGAAAACCAACTGCATTCCAGGAGAAATCCTGAATTGTAGCTGAACAGTGACCTTTACGCTAATAGAATCAATGATTAACAACAAAATGTGTAATGTTGTAATAAATCTATTGATGAATAAATATTTTTATTATTATCAATTTTCTTTTTTTGTCATTGACGTGGATGAACGAGATTTAGGTATGCTGAGTTGATTCTTTTCCGAAATTCTACTCACTGTCCGCGGTCTTATAATACAGAATGTCTACTGTTATATATCCACATATTAAATGTAAGTGTTTTGTAGTTTTATATTCACAGTTGTTATTTTGCATAAGGGCGGAGCCTTATAGATGGTCACCAACACTTGGCGAAATTGGGCGAAGCCCGAATAAAAGCCGCCCGCAGGGCCTAGCAGCAAAAACCCGCGGAGCGGGTTTTTAACTGCTAGTATACTAAGATTATACCGTTGGTCGTTGGCAGATTTGTTCAATTTTCAAACGATAGATTCTATTAAACAACACAAATTTCAAATCATATTAATCATACAATTTTCATTTTCAGAATTTTAATTTTAGTTAAATTAAAATCATTAAAAAATAAATCCAAGAACGTGTTTTGTGACAAAAACACCTCAGTTTTTCTATTTATTTAAGGTCTTACAAACTAAAATATTTCAGTTTTTTTTACACACTTATTTTGTTTATACATTATTGAAAAATCATAAATATCTACTTATGATCAAAAAATACTTACAAGAAGTACACGATATTTAATAATTTATGATCGTGCGTTTTGAACATTTTTATTGCTAACTTGAATTATATTAAAGCAAGTTTTGAATGAAATAAACCAATATAAAATTTTCGACCTTTCTCATTGGAACCTCCCTGTACAGTTGCAAGCATTTTTAAACGTTTATTCTCAGCTGCTTGTCAATCGCTCTTAATAAAGAAAACCTCTTCCTCACGTAAAAATTGCTAATGGTCTTTTGGACAACTAAGCACTCGGGTGACGATTAATATTTCTATGGTTGTGATTCATGATTTATGATGTATTGATCATGCCAATCGCCAATTTTATTATTATAACAGTATTATATAGTAGATAAGGTACTTATAATATTTTCTTTGCCAGCACGTGAAATCATATAAAATATTTAGCTTTAGACGAAACATCAAAGAAATATAATTAGTTTTATGAGCTTCCCAAGTAGAGAGATATTCGCCTAAAATACATTTTGTCTAAAACAGAAGTTTCTACGTAATTTACCAGAACAACTCCATTTAAATAATTCACTCACTTACATCTGACAATGTCGGGACTGATTAATTAAAAATGCTGACAAATTACATTATTTTAAATAGTGACAATTAAATTATTATGTATTACCTACTCAGTATTCGTACTTGTCAGAATATTGGTAAACTAAAAATACTTACAAAATTATTGCATTATACGAAAACGAGAACATTTCATTAAAAATGTATTTTTAGAAGTGTTATCATAGACAAAAAGAAATTAGCACAAATTTGTTTGTTGGAATTAAAATCTCAGTCTCTAAACTCGAAACCCTATTCTAAAGGTCCCGAAAATCTTTCTAATACATTTTCTAAACCCCAGGTTCCCTTCCCCCCAGGATTTTTCAATTTTCCAAAGCCCGTTCCCCCACTTAGTTTATGAGTTATGATTTGAGATTTTCACGGCCAAAAGGAAAATCCACGTTGCGCCTCCCCCTTCTTTAGCCTACGTTTCGGACTGCCTTTCAGTATCCATATATCAGCAAATGTGTAGAATGTGGTTAAGTGTGTGTGTATGTACGTAAAAGCGTTATCGTACTGTAGGTAAGCGTTATGTGGTTTTATGCGTTTAGTTTTGGTCTAGCCTTTCAATACCGGATACCAAGAACAATGTGTTTGATATAAGAAAAATACTTGAAACATCAGGCTTTTTCTTACATACAAGATTTTTATCACCGTTTTTAAGGAAATATAAGGGAATAATAATTAAATGTAATATTATACAAGAATCATGGACAACGCTGTTCACAAAAACTTGGGTACTTACTACTTCATTATAAAACAATAAAGCATTATTCATAGGATATTATTAGACATTATCGATTGAACAGAGGCCCAATAGGTACCTAATCTAAAGCATTACGCGGTTAATGGCGGCCACGCCATTTGTTATGGAGTTTGGCGAATGTGTTGAAACTTCGCGAGCTTGTGTTGAATTTAATAAACATGCTTCCACATTAAGGTCGGCACATTCCCATTATGAACCAGGCCCTCTCCAGAATCCAGACTTACTCACATTCCTTTTTGATGACCCGCAGGAAAAGACGGTTCCTTTGCGGTTTTTTTTCGAAACATTGTCCTTTTGGAAGATAACTAAGTGGGTACCTATAAACTTTCAAGCAGAGTTTCAAGCGGGAAAATCAAATATCCAAAAGCGAACTTTCAAAAAAATTATGTTGCCATTCAATTTATTTAATTTCAGAATATAAGCTTACAAGAATTTTATGTTTCCTAATTTACGAATGTAGTGCGGATGTTATATTATACCGTATAATATTATTATATATTATAATACATACATTAACCCTAAAATGACTTGAAATATTTATTCTCATACGAAAAAGTAGGTTACCTACCCACCCCTAAGAAAGTTGTCTTTATTCGTTGCTTGAATACTGATTTATTAGACAGGTAGGCAAGGGCGGGTTGTTTCACGGAAATTCAAATATGACATTGTCATCAAATGGCCATTCAGCGCCATTTTGTTTTTTTTTTTTGACAATTGAAAGGAAAAAAATTGGAATGTAAATTCTAAGTCCGTTTCAGAGTTTGAACAAATTGGGATCAGCAGAAGAGGACAACTATATGTGTAAAAAATCTGAACCTTTCAAATGTCAAAACTTAAAATAAGTGGCCATGTTGATGACAATGTTACAACGGTATTTCGGTGAAACAACTGGCCCTAAATATACCTTTTTTATTTGAAAATTGGTTTGTTTTTATTTATCAATTAATAATTCGATAATTTGTAAAAAATAAAGGGTTTATATATATCTATAAAAATATAATAAGATAAAAATGTCAGAGCAACAAAATCCGTCTGCAGGACATTCTTAAATGTTTTCTGTTATAAAATCGATGCCCTGCCACTGCTGAAGAAGATCAGTCTTACCTATTGAGTATGACGTCAAGAATTATTATTCTCTTATGGATTCGCTAATGAATATCTCAATATTATCTATAAGTATAAATATACTGGTAAAATGTTTTGGATGTAATAGGTCGCTGACTGAAAACACTTGAGCAGGTTGGACTTGTAAAAATCTCAACTTTACAACTCAACAGTTAAATTAATTGGCATCTTAAACTTTGCAAAACGCAGAGTGAAAGATGGAATCGTTAAACTATCTTCGGTCGGAAAAAGGAAGCGGGCAAAAAGGTTTTTTTATCGACAGAGTGGGCACATATTAGAAATAAGAATTGGAAAAAAAAATTAATAGGAGTGATGGACGGACTACCCACGCAGGAGGTGTGCAGACACTACAGAAGCATCTGCCGCCAAGACCAAGGCAAACCTCAATCATTGTACCTGGGCACCCCTGATAAGATACGAAATGCAGCGAACCACTTGGGGTGACCAATAGCAGAGGTGTTGATTGTTCAATACATGGTTACCAGAAGAAGGTACTACTTCTTTCATTATCTCTCTTGTATTTTTACAATAATATTTACATGAATACTTCAATCTTAATTCTCAATTTTAGAGGTGGGTATGGGTACCGCCGCCCCGGGAACCATTTATTAGATAACCAATACCTCTACCATAGGTTACCCCAAGTGTATCGCTACGTTTGGTGACTTAACAGGGGTGCACGGGTTCATGGCGTGAGCTTTGTCTAGGTCTTAGACAATACTAATAAAACAAAAGAAAAATGAGAAAGAAAAACACACAGAAAAATAAAACCAGTAACAGTCGCAACATAATAAGGAAAAATGGATATATTTATCCGAGACACTATCTAGGTTACAAACCAATTCTTAGAACACATGTTTGCATTGAAAAAGTTAGCTGCCAATAAAATGGAAAAAAATAAGTCAAAGATAATATTGTTAATTCTGAATTTGAAATATAAGATTGACAAAAATGACTTAGCACCTCCGCCCACTGAGGCAACTGAAAACTCTCAACTGCCAACTGTCTTTGTATGAAAATGTGATGGCCCGCACACTTCACAATCACACAAAACCCCGTTGTCAATGGTAATGCAAGCGGTGACTTGCGACTGTCACTGCTCATTGCCCTGGGCGGCCATTGCTAGTTGCCAGCTGTCAGCTGATTGTTCTTCGTCTATGGTTAAACAAGCTTTTTGACCAATCAAGACAGAGAAAACAGCCGGTTTTAGTTGGTTTTCAGTTGCGTCGTCAGCGGAGCGCCTTAAAATAAGAGGTCTCAGTTGCCGAATTGGTAGAGACGTTCGTCCTCGTAAGACGAGAGGTGCTGGGTTTGGATCCCATATGCGACCGTTAGCTTTTTATTTTTTTGTATTTTGTTCGTCTTCATATTTTGTTTAGATTTGTTAGTATCATCATCTTCTTCAAAGAAAATAATTTAATTTAATTAGAAATTCCGTACAGATAAAGCTGTGACAATTTCATAGCGTTAACGGTCACCATTTGAAAGTACTATTTTTACTGCTTCATAAAGACAGGATTTCTACACTGCTTTATTCACCATCATAGTGTACCATCCCATATCTATCCACTTTTTTTACATTAATTTCTGTAGAACAGTGTTACAAGTTCTAAAGCCGTCCCTGTTGGTTATGAATTTTGATGTATTAAATATTTTTACAGCTTTTCAAGGAATTGCAAAAACAGATGGTACAAATTAAATCTAAAAAAATCAATCCCAACTGCCTACATTAAAGTATTGGCATAAATCAAGCTTGTTTAAAAATCGTAATTTTACAACGTTCAATAAAAATAAATTGATAAAAAGTTACTCACATTCCATCCCACGGGGCCTTCGAACCATTCCAACTTCCCAACATCGGGTTCAGAGTCTGATTCATGAAGAGTCTCATTCCCACTATCGTCTGGGTCCAGTCCAAACCTGGCCTGAACCTGAACATCAACTTTTTCTGAAGATCTATCAGCTTCATCTAAATGTGTATCATTTCCCGGGTCTTCTGAAGGTGCTTCTCCAACAACTGTTGCATCGGATGGGGTCTGGGCTTGTTCCTCTGGAATGGTAGGTTCCTCGATGAGGGGAGCCAAAGGCGTGGACTCGTACATTGCCGCCTTGACAGACTGTTGACGAAGCAACGAACCAAACTTTTCGAAGAATCCATCGTCAATTTCTTGTATCCTGTAATAATAATTTTAAAATGTAAGAAACGGCAAGTAAAAAAGAATGGAAAAATGCTTTTTCAGATAAAAAAAAATATGAGTGTGCTTTAGACCACACGACTGAAGTAAATACTTCTTTAGTAATCTAATCTAATTTTCTTCCTGGCATCGAATAAAACCATTCCAATCAACAGTGTATAAGAATCTATATTGAAGATTCGTTTGGAATGTTACCATCATCGTGACAAATCAGTCGTTTCGATGCACTGAGTTTGCACACTCTAAACGAAATTTTGATTAATTTTATTATGGGAATTACGCTTAGAATGGGACTGTTGATTTAATTCTTACAAAGTTTAAAATAAAACTTTTTTTATGCGGATTCTAGTTAAAGAGCGACGTTTATTCACATTTGCAGCAGTAAATTCAAAAAATTCCAATCGAAAAAGTGCTAGTTATTAGTTAGATTTTAACGTTTAGAATGTGAGAAACAACAACACAACTATTGTCAGCATAAATGCCAGCACCCATTCCAAACGTCATTACTATGGATTATTATTATTAGATTGTGAGGAATGAACCCCAAAGTTAATTTTAATTTTTTGTAGTTCGCCTCCGTAACGTTCGTAACGCCCGTAACGTTCGGATATTCGTAACGCTCTCGCCAGTTTACCCCCAAGTCAAGTGTGGGTAAAGAAGTATTTACTTCAAAAAAATGTTCTTATAATATTATGTAATCTAATCACAGATTAAAACAGCTGTACAAATCTCAAATAAATCAAATAATTCAATATTAAATTAGAGACCAACATCTGGGCTGAAGCCCAAAAATAACCGATAAACCACTTGATTCTGTGCAAAGGAGGGCGGTCCGTCTGTTTGCAGACCGATTGCCATCTCTAATGCACAAATGCAACGTAGACATGCTGAATTTGTTCTACAGTTAGGTATTTCAATGGAGCCTACTCGAAGGAGCTAGCAATATTGATCCCCTGTGCAACGTACATGAAACTCAACACAAACGGACAGAATACTTATTCACAGTACGCTTTGACTTCATGAGAATGAGTCGATTCTTTGATTCTTTTTTGTTTAAGTCGGCTCGCAAGTGGAATGAGCTATCAGCACCTTTTTTTCCAGCTTCATATAATCCAGGACTCTTCAAGACCCACATTATTAAATCCCTTCCTACAACCTCTACCTAAGCCCTCCTCACAATGCTGCCCAACCGGGTGGTGGTAAAGTCCACTGTCTTCTGCATTGACAGGGGCGCTCTTCTGAGACGTAAAATTCATTGAACTAAATGATAAAAATATATTATGACATGATGTATTGACGGGACGCGACGAGTCTGAAGTCATCATGTTATAATAAAACATGTTTTTTACTTGTCTTTTAGGCATATTTATGATTTGGCAGTAATTAATACATAGTTTAATTTCTTTTAATACCATTACATAAAGAACTAAAGTAGGTACCGTCTAATTGTATGATAAAAAAATAACAAACAAGTGGAATCCTAGAAGCAAGATAAAAATATATAGCTGATATTACTGACACAATCTCCACAGTGGCTGGAAGCTGGATACATAACACGTCTAACTGGATAAGACGGATGATCAATGGAATGCTAATACATACATTGTATCGTTGACTGAATGAATGGTGTCCTTGGAATACCGAAACAGAGATCACCCACATTGAATGGGCTGAATGTAAGTAGCACTTACGGTTGTGGATGGTGAGAGCTGCAGAGAAGACACGAAAAAAATGGAGACATTTTTAGAATTGATGTCCAAAGCTGACCGTTAGAAGGTTTGTGCGCTTATAAAAGTGTCAGCAATAGAAAACTGAAACTGGTGTTGTTCAATCAATGGTTGTCAAGGAATTTAATACAAGTTTCTGTTGTCATAACAATGATTGGAAGGTAAAAATTAACAACTTAACAATTCATTAAATAAAATATTAATTGAGTAGGGGATTCATTTATTTATATTCAGGAGGTGAGTGGATTATTTATGTTCAGTAGCTTTCAATACAATCGACAGCCGATTTAAGGTAAGTTCTGGTAAGTACTGGTTCGAAGCATCTATTTCCATACAAAATGTATGGTTACTAAGTAGTCCAGGCCCCCTAGCACACTCGATCGATAAGGATTGATAGGATAACTTTAGGTAACTTCTCATCGTTCCCTAGCATGACTGATGACCCTAACATGACTGCAGATCGCCAACGAATATGTGACAGTTCACAATGAATAAGTGTCCTTAATACATTCGACATCAAATGTTGTTTGTACGTTAGCGATCCGCAGTTGTCCTAGGAAACGATGAGAATTTACCGAAAGTTATCCTATCAGTCCTTATCGATCGGGTGTCTAGGGGGCCAGATATCGTTATGTACAGCGTAGGACCCAAAGGTCCTGAGTTCGAGTCCCAGATGTGACCCGATCTTTTTGTGATTTTTCTGTTTCAGGTTTAGATTGAGTTTCTCTAATATTGTCTTCATTAATTAAAATGTTATAATTTGAGGTTTTACCTATAAAGTTAAAAATAAATATTGATCCTAGACTTGCCATCTTGCCATCATACATAAAGATAGCAGCCAATAAAATATGCTTTAAGAAAATGAAGATAATGTTGGTAGTTCTCAGTCGAATTATGATGCGAAACGGATAGGGACACATTAACTCAGTGGTTAGAGCATTTGCCCGGAAAGCCGAAGAACCTGGGTTCAAGTCCCAGATGTGACCTGATCTTTTTCTGATGTTTCTCTTTCAGATTTAGATTGAGTTTTGCTAATATTATGTTCATTAATTAAAAGAAATTATTCTTTTTTATCTTTTTTTCTAGTAGTTAGTAAGCCAATATAGGGACACTAGACTGGGTAAATAGGTATCTTGACGCTGTCTCAGGAGTCGTAAGTATGACAAGCAGGTGAGATGCACCAGGCGAGATGACATAACGTGTCAGCATATCGTCTATGGCTCTTCTCTTCTCTTCTTTCATGATTCATTGTTTTTAAATTTTTTTAAGGCATAGCATTTATTATCATCAGCCTATCGATCTCAATAGACCGTGAAAGTATGACGTTACAAGTCTATTAGGATTGTGGGCATACCCACCGTGCCCACAAGGGTGGATCCGCACTTGTTTTATACAAATCTACAGATTAATTTAACCCATTGACAATCTGATATCAATCAGTTTAATGGGACTGAATGTAAAAAAAATAGGTAAAATATATAAATATAAAAATTCCGAGTTTGACGAAATTTTGCACACTCAGCAAAAACCTTCAAGGGTGAGATACGTTTTTAGATTTTCACGGCCAAACGCATTTTCATTGTTTGTTTTTGGGGTGTTATGCCGTGTTGTGCTACCTCCTTCTTTAGCCGACGTTTCGGACAGCGTTGCAGTGTCCAGCACCAGATACGGATCTGCCCTGATGATGGACACTGCAACGCTGTCCGAAACGTCGGCTAAAGAAGGAGGTAGCACAACACGGCATAACACCCCAAAAACAAACAATGAAAAAAAAAACCTTAAGGGTGGTCACTGTTTAAGACTTATTTCGAAAACTTTGCGAAACCTGCCTGGCGACTTTAGCAAGTTCCAATATAAAAATACTGAACTTCAATAATCATTCCCTAAGTCACTTAGATAACTCATAATCGTGGATATAAAATTATAGTATATCCGGTGACCGGACAAGGTTATGTTATGATAGATCAGGTTAATGGCTATTTTTCAATTATTTTATCATAACTTTTAACGACTTTTCAATGGGTGTTGAAATGCCACTTTGTTGGGTTGTTGTGGAATCAGTACATCGATATCAAGTACTTTGAATCGATTCTTCCTTCAAGTATAATAGTCCTTATAACTCTTCATTGATAGCCTCGAGGGATTTTTTCTCAATAATGACAAGATTACATTAGTTGGGATTCAATCTTATTTATTATAAGGGTAAAAATAAATGCATTTAGAATAAATAGTGGCCACATTTAATATAACTATTATATAATTACAAATAACAACATACTTAAAAAAATATCAACAGGAATAATAATTATATATTAGAACAAACTTTGAACCATTAGGCAAATATATCGTCGGGTAAATGCCAAAGGCACAAATCCATAAAAACATCTTTCGGAGACAATAAGATTTAAAGTTTAGAATTGATATCATAAATCAATTTATATTATTACTAAACTAGCTTAATAACTCAGGTACGCGGCATACGTCATTCCTATGTCTACCTACGTTAAATTATCGTGAAAACAAGCTTACGTGTCCAAGCGGTTAAAGACACCTGTAGTTTATACATAATAATATGTAATACTAGCTGATAACTGGCATGCGTTGCAATGCTAATTAAATGAATAAATTGTTTCTTCCTTCATGTCATTTCCCATTCGTCCCCGTTCACCTTCCGACCCCCCCTCCTCCTCACACATTCCGCTTCCCTCAGCGTTTTTCCCCGAGGCCCAACTCCATAAAATACAACCACTTTTCCAACAACTCGCGTGACCTATTTTTAATTTTTTTATGCAAATTTCATAATGCCAGAACTCACCAGTTTATATATAGCAGTATGTATTATCACGGGCGTGTTCACAACAACTCAAAAAAATTAATAGCAATCGGATGAAATTTTGATTGCAATTGAATGAATAGCATAGAAAATAATTTCATAACGCCAGAGCTCATTATCCTATAACGTAGGCGCACATCGTATTCCCAAAGTTTTATCGCAATCGGATGAAAGGTATGGCCGCGCATAAGGTACGAACAAACAAACAAACATTAATTTTTATTTTATAGATAAAATAAATGGCTTGTTTAAAACAAAATATTTTGTTATATTTGACTCAAAATTGGCAAAAATATGGATTCGCAACTTTGGCATTGGACCGACGAGATCAGATCAATACAAATCAAGATTTCAATCATTACGTTTCAATAATTATTTTTTTTTAATAATAAATAACTATGTATTTTATTAACACTCTTCACCAATTATTAAAACATAATATTCTCTTTAAGAGTAAAAATAAAATAAAGCATTTTAATGGTAAAGGGTATATATATAGAAAATTATTCTAGTAAACAATTTTTTCTTTCAATAGTAAGTTGCTAACTGTGTGTCCTTATTAAAATAATATGTATAATATTTTTATTTATAATGTTTCTTCTCGTCGCAATCATTCCACTTGACTACTGATAGTGATATTTATAAGATTTTACAGGAATGCACCTATGTTATCCTAATTAATATGTTATTATAACAATAATAAATATGGTTTTTATTATAACTTCTAGTTATATTGGAAGACATTATTAGACACTGACTGGATTTGCGTGCTTGGAAGACATGATTCTTTGGTTACACATATTTTATCACAACAATTCATTATTAACGAGAGTATTTATATTCCTAAAGTACATCCAAAATAACATAATCATAAATATTGGTGAATAAAATTTACATTACATCAAAAATATAACTTCCAGCTATTTTTTCTTGTTTGAGAAAATTTACATATTGCCAAGGCACGTGTATTTAATGTAAACATAGTCTTCGATTCCGTGTGTGCTTCCTTCCCGTCCAATTCCTGACTCCTTGATTCCTCCGAAGGGAGCTTCGGCTGTGGAAATAATCCCTTCGTTGACTCCCACCATCCCTACCTCAAGTTTGCGAGCAACCCTGAAGATCTGAGATACATCGCTGCTGTAGAAATACCCAGCAAGTCCACTCATCGTTCCATTGGCAATTTTCAGAGCTTCCTCCTCGTCTTTGAATTTGATGCAGACAGCCACCGGACCGAAGATTTCTTGATTGTAGACATTCATATCCGTTGTTATATTCGTCAGAACGGTCGGTTCATAAAACTTGTCTCCCAACTGCGTCGCCGGCTTTCCTCCCAGAACAATCTTAGCTCCCTTCGTAACGGCATCTTCAACCAAACGTTTAACGGAATTCATTTGAGTGTTATTGATCAACGGCCCAATAATTACATTACCATCTTTACCATTTCCTTGGACAACGGTATTTTTTATTGAATCTGATAGTAGGTCAACAAATTTATCAAAGATGTCTTCTTGGATTAAGAATCTGTTAGCAGCAACACATGTCTGTCCGCAGTTTCTGAATTTTGCAGCCATAGCGCCTTGCACGGCCTTGGTAATGTTGGCGTTATTGAAAATGATGAAGGGGGCGTTTCCCCCGAGTTCTAAGCCGATTCTCTTAATTCCCTTGGCGCATTGTTCGTAAAGGATTTTTCCTACCACAGTGGAGCCTGTGAAAGATATTCCCGCGATCAAGGGACTCTGGCAAAGAAGTTTTCCAATTGCCGGAGCATTCTTGCGGTCACTCGTAATCACATTGATGACTCCTTTAGGGATCCCCGCATCTTCGGCAAGTTGAGCCATGGCCAAGGCTGTCAGCGGAGTGTCTTCTGCTGGTTTTATAACGCAAGTACAACCAGCGGCAAGAGAGGCACCAGCCTTCCTTGCGATCATTGCGTGAGGGAAGTTCCACGGGGTGATGAGAGCTACAGGTCCAATCGGTTGCTTGGTAACGAAGATCTGCTTGGTTGATTGAGAACTTGATATAATTTCTCCATTGATTCGTCTTGCTTCATCAGAAAACCATTCAATGAACGAATTACCATAAGCCACTTCCCCCATGGACTCTTTGATTGGTTTACCGCATTCAGCTGTCATGATTGAAGCTATCTCACTCTGATTCTTCGCTAATAATTCATACCACTTCCGCAAAAGCAGACCGCGCTCTTTAGCATTAACGTCTTGCCAAGTCTTGAATGCATTAGCGGCAGCTTCGATAGCTTTTTGAGTATCTTCAACACTCATGTCTGGTACTTTTGCAACTACAGAGTTATCAGCTGGATTTATGACGTCAAACGTTGTTCCTTTGGCCGCATCCACCCAATTACCGTCAACATATGCTTTCTGTCTCAGTAAATGCATGTTTCTTTGATTTGACCGAATTATCTGCGGCAAATACCGAGGTATTACTTTATAACTCATCATCTTGATAAATTGAATTGATTTTGGGAGTTCAGAAAAGAAAATTACTGTTGCTTAATACCAGACCAATTTGCGCTATCGCAAAACAACTACAGATTCAAATACAACGAAATCTTGTATAAATAGCGCGATTCTAATCAAACCACAATCACTGAACTTTTGACAGAAAAGAACCACAGATAAATTAAATTGATCTGACCTTCAAATTACATAAACCCGCTTCATTTCCATACCGCCACAGTGTGAGTTTACTATCTATCTTTTTTTAACTAGCGTAAACCGGCAAGGTATGAGTGAGAAAACGATATGTCGGCGAGTACTACTTCTCCTTCTCAACATGTGGTGAACGAGCGGCTAGCAAAACAGCAGGCGCACTGCGCACGAAGGTGATGTTGCCATACAAATAATTTTCCCAACCTCTTGTTATTATTCTGTAGGACAAAAAAACTCGCTATATGTGTCTCTTGTCCCAGAGAAAATATTTTTTAACATTATTATATTAAATTTTACTTTGAATTTTTCACTATGATAAAGTTAAAAAAATGCATGAATAGAATAAATTATTTAAAAAAAAAATTATGCTTTATTATTATGTCTTTTCTTTTTTTATTTTTATTTCTTTTCTTTTTCTGTACATTTACTATGTTTTATAGGTATTTCATGTCTTATATTTCTCTTTGACAACTAACTAACCATCACGCCGTTTCCCCGAAGGGGTAGGCAGAGAGGACGGACAGCCAAACAATTCGATTATTTCTGTTTTATTCACTACTAGCATCTCCATCTTGTAACAACTAAACCTTGATTAGTGCACTTCAGATGGTAAAATGTTGTGAACATTTATAATTATTGTAGTGTTAATATCTGTGCACATTCCAACAATGTTATAAATGTTAACACTCTGTAAATGTTTCAAACAATAAATAAATAAATACCAACCCCTTTTAATTCCTGTTAACCCCCGGTTGAAGCAAAATAAATTTATGCGATCCATAATTATTTTCGACTACCATAATGCGGGCATTATGACTGTGTCTAGTGTGGTCAAAAAGTATTGATATATAATCATAGTTCCATGAGTGTGGTAGTCGAAAGCATGTAAAAACAAACTGTTTACAAAAGTATTTTATGAATAAAGAAAATTTATATATACATATATATTACAGAGCAAGGCCACATGGAGACATTCAAAACACATCCACAAAAAAATCCCGATAACAATACAACCAGCCCCGCTTTTAATTTTGTACAAATATATTGTGGCGAACATTATATGACAAGCATGGCAACACAGTTGCACGGCGAGTCATCTATGGAAAAGAGTTGTCAATTTTACATTTTACTTGTCAAAGTTGAAAAGTTGGGTGTTTTGGTTACGTTGCTGAATAGCCCGCTCATTCTTAACAGTAAAACAACATGGAGCGTGAACTAGATAAAGTAATCGACGAAACAATGGAGGTCCCCGGCGTCACCGGTTGTTTGTTCGCCGACCATCAAGGCCTTTGTTTAGCGGCAAAGGGAACGGCCCATGTCGATTCTGCAGGTATTATTGTCGCGATATCTGAACAAAGTTGCAAACTACAACCTAATCTCAAACCTCCTGTGATTAATTTGGAGACCGACAAAGGACAGTGCATAATTCAGAGGCATGGAACCATCACCGGGGCCATATTCAAGCAATCCGCATGAATGTAATTAACTTCTATTGTGATATTATTATTATGGACATAAAATATTATGTATCAGTTTTATCTGAAATGAAAAGTTGTCAGCATGTTGTGGTTTTGAGATTGTGTACAATAAAAGTCTTTTTTTAATGTTGCTGTTTTATTTGCTTGAAATTTTGATGACACATCACATTTTTGAATTTCCCGGCGTTGCCCGGGCTTTGCAAGCAGTTTTTGAAATCAGATGTGGACAGTAATTTTTCTCTTATTTTGAACCTCAAATTTGCAAAATTTCTTCAAGTATCAAAATTCTACTATGATGGGATGTGGGTAGTTTATCAAAATTAGGCAGTAACCTACCCCTTGTTTTTAAGGTCAAGCATGCGAAATTTTATCAACCTAGGAATAAAACTGGTTTGTATGGAAATAACTAACCATCACGGGAGCAGGCAGAGAGGACGGACTGCCAAACAACTCGGTCTTGGCACACACTCATTTGCATTCATACATTCACGTTCCGTGTCTTCCTCGGGCGTTCCCGACTTCTATCATTCACATTTGCGTCATAAATTCTCCTTACACTAATTTCATCGTTCATTCGTTCTACATGCCCAAACCATATGAGCGTCTGCACATTTCTTACGAGATCATACATGGTCTTACACACATACGCCTCGGGGATCTTATTTCCATAGCATTCAGTATACTTCCATCCTTCCTCTGCCAGATCCATGCCTCACTGCCATACATCAGGGTAGGTAGGTACCAGACTCCATTGTAGACTGCTAGCTTCGCTTCTTTGGACAGTTTTTTGTAGCGTTAACCGCGTTCAGTCAGGTACCATGTAATGGATAACCAACTCCCCTGCCAAGTGGTTCTCAACGTTTGACGATTTAGCAGGGGTGCCCGGGTTTATGGGATGGGGTTTATCTAGGTCTTGGCGGCGGTTGGCCGGATCGGGAGAGATCAGTTGAGGGAGACCTTTTTACCTCTCCAGCCGGGCTCTGGATCAATGTGAGGAATGGATTCATAAGTCCGTCACTCCTGGACACACCGACCACCAGATTCTTACCCACCCCTCATACCTTTTATTTCCCCAGAGCTTCCTCTCCTTTCTTTCCCTAAAAAGACCCTCCACACAGCATCCCCCAGAAGACTTACGCCCTGAGGATTTTTTCCCTCAGGGCCTCCTTTGTGGAAATAATATATATTTTTTTTAAAGTCCCCCGTTAATGAAGTTACCTGCATTTACCCTTCTTTCAATATCTCTATCACCCTCGTAAACATACTTCCCAGATACACAAACTCATCCAACTGCTCCAAGTATTCATCATTCACAACTATACTGCACCCTGTGTTCAAACTCTCTCTTTCAAACACCATGACTTTAGATTTACTTACATTCATCATTGAGACATTCTTCATACACACTTCGTTCATCCTAGACACTAGAGACTGTAGATGTAGATCTTCATTCTGTTATAAATCAGAACCGCATCATCAGCATACAACAGCCAACATACTTTAGGTACTCTTTATATAAATAGATAATGACTAGAATTATATAAGTACCTAATTAATATTATTATAATATATTTGTATTATGGTAATGTTTGTCTAGGTCGTGACGTAACGTTTCGATAACTATGAAACCATAAAATTATTTATTAATTCAATGCATTTTTCGATTTACTTATCCACTTGAGCGCTTTTTGCCACATTATGGCACTATTTCCAAAACCTCGGATTGCTTTGTTGCCAAAATGTGGCAAATTAATTTTTTTTTTTGTTTTTATTAAAACGACAATATAATATATTGTACAATCAAAATATAACAAAATAAATATTCTCTAGATTCTTTAAAATGTTTTAAGGTTAAAGATTTATTTATATTTTTTTTATAAATCCTAAAAATATGTGATAATAGACAAAAGATATGGGAATTTATTGGCTATATAGAACTATAATCAGGTTGTATGTTTCCATATTCAAAATCGGAGGTATGATTTTTTTAAATGTGGGCTGAAAAATTTCCTTTAGCAATCCGAGAAAAAATATTTTAATTTTTCTGTCGCTCCAGTGGTTATCGAGAATTTTCCTAAATCAGAAGAAATTGGTAACGCCTGGGAATCTACAGGGTAAGTAACCTATAATTAATCTCAATTTGGGAGGCGGATATTGGTACCGTTAATTTGGTACCGTTTATAGAATAACCAGCACCCCTGCAGTATGTCACCCCATGTGTGGTTCGCTGGGGTTTCCGGTTTGGTGACTTAGCATGGGTACCGGATTAATGGGGTGAGGATTGTCTAGGTCTTGGTGGCGTACACGCCACCCACCTAATGTGTGGCGGGCCGGATTGGAGAGGATGGATTGATATGTCCGTAACTCCACGGGACTCACTGACCTCCAGACTACTAACCACCCCTCATACCTTTTTTCCTTCCCAGGTCTCCTTCATAAAAAAAACCCTCCCAAAGATGACATAGACACTGAATGTGGAGCTAATGTAAGAAAACGGTGTATTTTAAAATAATATTACAAAATTTACGGAATTTTAACCAATCCGAATATCCGAATCGATTAATAATGCATCACCAGACTAAAATAAATAATATTGATTCATTTATTTATTTTCTCCATTTTTGTAATCCTAAGGCGCTCCGCTGACGAGGCAACTGAAAACAAACTAAAACCAGCTGGTTTCTATGTCTTGATTGGTCAAAAAGCTTGTTTAACCATAGACAATTAGCTGACAGCTGGCAACTAGCAACGGCCGGCCAGGGCAATCCGCAGTGCAAGTCGCGTGTCACTGCTTACGTTACAATTGATAACGGGTTTTTGAGTGATTGTGTAGTGTGCAGGCCATCACATTGTCATACAAAGACAGTTGGCATTGTCAGCGACAGTTCCAATGAAAACTGATTGAGTTTCGACAGATTCGCAAAACAATTATTTGGGTTTTTCGCAAGATGACTCAGTTAGCGGATTGCCGGCAAAAAAATACCCCAAGGAGGCCAAATAATTAGCTAAGAATCAGTACCTACCAAGTGCCTACTTGCCTAACAGCAATAATTATAGGGTCAATATTCGTTTAATGTTAGTACGTGAAGACACTTGTTTGATGGTGAGTTGTCTTTATTTGAATAATAATATTTCCGTTGAGCAATCCGAGTGAAAGCAGCTGCAAGATTTGAAATGTCAATACAAAAAAATCTCATGACGTGACCCATATTTATGAGGCAGTGTAGAGAGTAGAGCAAGATATACCTACCTACCTACTCATAATACCGGAGCTGCAAAATACCAATCTTAACTACCAACAGAATAAATATATCGTTTTTGCAGAAAAAAATCTCTCTAGGGTCATGCAAATTTATGTCATGCAAATATATTTAAGCTGGCAGTACAATTTTCAGTGTGTACAGACTATCTAATAGATATCTCTATAACTGACCGGACCCCATTTTTGAAAAACATTTTTTACAATAATTAAATTAAATTAATACTAGCTGGCCGAAGTAGAGGTAAAAAGGAATAAAAAAAGATAAAAAGGAATCCAATTAAACAAACTGATCAGAATATTATTATTTCTGAACTTGAAACTGCCTCCTGTTTTATATTATATTTTGTTATGATGTTCTTATTTTATCCAGTGTCATAGATAGCTACCGCCAGGTCACTTGGAAAAGTTACTCTTGATTCTTGTTGGCGGGATATTAATTTATTTTAAACGTATTGCATAATTATTTTTTTCGCACAGGGCGCCAGATATCGTAGAACCGGCGCTGTTTACACGGAAGGTCTTTTAAAGAAAGGAATAAGTGATCATGGATCTTGAAGAGACCCAGTAAATAGGCCGGTAAATCGTTCTACAGCCGAGCAGTCGAACTCCAGAACGACAAAATGTCAACCGTGTACAAATGTTGGGCGCACGTTTGGCGTATTTCCCTACTATGCACCGGTGCCGAAGGGATCATTGACGCTAGTTCCTCGTAGCATCTTTCGTAGGAATGCCGGTAGAACAAGGAGAGCATACCTACGTGACGCTTGTGCTCTAAAGATTGCAATCTGTTTGTTAAAATAGGGGAATCTATCAAACAGACAGACTACAGAGTAAACACATTCATTTTAAATCTTCCAAATAATACATTACTTCATTACAGGCTAACTTTAAATGATACTTTTACCATCTTTCCCGACTTATAGATAATTGTTTCTTATATACATAGTTTCAAGGTTAGTTTTAATCGAAGTGCCATATGTAGGGGCTATGGGGGTACGGGGCTACGCATAAAGCGTTCCGCTCACTGAAGAAACTGAAACCAAACCAAAACTTGCTGGTTGCTATGGTTTCCAACCAAACTTCCTACTCAATTTTACGATTTCACTAATTATCTCAGCTTGTTTATTAACCATAGAAGAAGAACAATCAGCTGCCACCATAGCAACGAGCAGTGCGAGTCGCGAGTCACTGCTTGCGTTATCATTGACAACGGGTTTTTGAGAAACTGTGATGTACGGGCCATCACATTGACATACACACACGGAGAAAAATGTTATTCGAAAAAACGATAATTTTAATAGTGAAAACGGTTAAAAACGGAACTGAAGTTCTTACGAACAAATTAACGGTGTTTCAATGTTTATTGGCGGGAACATGTAAGAATAATTTGTTGGTATACGTAATTTCGCACGTATACCAACACATTATTCTTACATTTTACCGCCAATAAACATTGAAACACTGTTAATTTGTTCGTAAGAACTTCAGTCCCGTTTTTACTATTAAAATGATCGTTTTTTCGAATAACATTTTTCTCCGTGCAGGATAGCGAATTTAGTTGCAAACTGGGTTTTTTCGGTTGCCTCGTCAGCGGAGGCACTAAGTTTAAAAATAGAAATCTTTGAGTTATGATTCGATTGGTTTTTCACTTTATTACATTTTATTTTTATTGGTACAACCGGTTTTTAAATTAATCTTGTTTAGAACATTCTAACTGCATCCATATAAAATCTTTCGTGCGGAAATTAGGTAGGTAGGTTACTTCTAATATTATCTCAGAAGGTACCTACCTAATGTTGACCACTCACTGAAACTTTACTGTTAACACTTAGGCGCTCCGCCCACTGAGGCAACTGAAAACCAACTAAAACCGGCTGTTTTCTCTGTCTTGATTGGTCAAAAAGCTTGTTTAACCATAGATGAAGAACAATCAGCTGACAGCTCGCAACCGCCCAGGGTAATCAGCCGTGACAGTCGCAAGATGGTCGCAAGTCACCGCTTGCGTTACCATTGACAACGGGGTTTTGTGTACACATTGTCATACAAAGACAGTTGGCAGTTGAGAGTTTTCAGTTGCCTGAGTGGGCGGAGCGCCTTATTTAGGCCATTGCAATCATTGTATTGCAAATCTGCCGACTGAAAATACAATAAAGCAGGTAATGGAGTTTTTTTAAATCCGCTTTTGAAAGTCACACCCACGCTTTTTTTATTAGCAATGTAGAACAATGGTTAGAAAAAACTCAGACTTGCTTGATATGGTACCTACGTAGGTAGTAGAAATAAGAACAAATTTAAATATGTTGTTATTGCCAGTAAGTATTCTTATATAACAACGTAGGTACTATACAAGACATAATATTTATATGTCTGTGGCTATAACGGTCCAATTTGAAAGAATCAGTATCGCTCTGGCATTAGACCACTATTCCGAATTAAAACATTGCTTGAAATATCTATGTAATGACCACACAATGAATGTTTGGTGATCAGATCTGAATAGCCAGGTACTTTCCCACCTCCCTCTCTCTCATTACTTTCCCTTCCCACTACTTTTAAGACCCTCAACATACCTCAATTGGGGATGCCATAATCTTTTTTTTTAAATTTTCTTTATTTATTAAACTGCTAGTTACATGTTTTGAGAATTTTACGACCATTACGCTGGGCACATGCCCATGTTGTGGTGGTCTTTGGCTCCGTTTTGGATCAGTTAGGACTTTTATGTGGTATTTTTATTAAAATATATACATACGATCTACAATATTATTCTTATGAGAATCCTGTATGAATCGAACCAGGAGAAAACGATATTAGAATACTACTCCAGGACAAGCCAAGGGGAGAAGATAAGAGAAGATAGGAGATAAGATATATAGTGAAAAGAGGGGTTTTTGTTTATTATCACGTTAAAAATGGTAGGAATGTGGTTTTCAGTTCAAGTTGGGTTTTAGTTCTATAAATCCATATGGGCCATTATTATTGCAAATGCCTTTTTGCGAATTTTTGCAGAATGCATGTCTGTGCGATTTAGATACCTACCTGCTTTACATATTATATCATTGATACATTACGCCCCTTATACATTCCATTGAAATTCTAATAATAATTACTACATACTTAGAATATTATCAAATATAAATAAAATTGCCCATTTGAAAAAAAAAATTATGACCTCATTTTAATTCAAAACCTGTGTAATTTCAGTAATTATTATTTAGCAAAATATCTCTTATGTTATTTGCATATATTTTTGCCGGAGTTAATTTATTAAAGTGAAAACAATAACATTCTAATCTAATAATAAACGTATGTATATACAAAATTGGTGTATATTAGTATATTATATTATACCTACCAACGTTATTAGATCGCAGTGAAGTCTTCAGTTTATTTTTAGCCATGATTGTAAACAGACAACATGAAAGCCGGTCCGGTACAGATCAGACAAAAATACATCTACATAGGGTTAGTTTTGCTGCATTGAAATCAATAACAGTGAAATGTTTTACGATGAAGGACTCTCTGAGGCTTTTAGTATATAAATTGAACCTACTTCGTCTCGTGATCGACTTGTTCCTCAGATTTCTGTTTTTGCAGCTTGTCATAGAAGCCTTTCCACATAGTTTCCTCGTCCATGGCTGGGCGGAAAATTCACTTTTCACAGCGCAAGCGCGAAAATACAAGTAAAACACCGAAACACTTCACTTTCCGATATCACAGAGATTTATGTACCTTCTCCAAAGAGAACTGACGGACTGCGATCTCGAAATAATAAGAATTGGTAAAACAAACACTGAGATTATTTACGCTCAGATAACACTGTTATGCGGGTTATTTTCACAATGTTTCACTCACAAACTTGTATAGAAGGCTACGAGATGAAGCATGTACAATAAATAAACGATGATTTGCATGTGAGGTGTGTTACGCGGCGAATAATTCGTTTTATATTATTATTATTGACTTTGCGAACGTCGCAAGTTTCAAAGCCGAGACTACCGGTGACGAACTCCGGCTTTGTCTTCGGCACTGTACTGAATGAGTGAATTGAACGAGACCCGCTGGGAACGAATGGTGTTCTCTGGTGAGGTCACCCAGCAACCAGCAATACGCGGAGCTCCGACATCAATACGATTTCGCGAGGCTTTTGCTTCTACCGAAAGCGGTATATTCTACCTACGAGGGATCTTGGAAGTGGAAAAAAAACCCAATTTGTGGACTCCAAACTCCAAAGTCAAACACAATCGCGTGTCTGATGCGACGGAGTTCCCAAGCCTATTGGATGTCGGCAATGGAATATAGAATTACTTACGTTGAGAAATAATGTTTGTTGCTGTAATTATTCGTTCTAAAGTAGTTACTCGTATTCATTATACTTGCAGGAGCTTATAATTAATCCTTTACAATCAGTTGTTATTGAGAATTTAATTGCATAAATAATCCAGTTATTCAAACTGACAGCATACCTAATACCTACCTACATATAATAGGTAATTTAAATGATGCAGGAAATACCACAAATACTGGCATTATCCACTTGTATGAATAGTGAGCTCTGGCGTAATGAAATTTACACAGCTGTTTACAAAAAATTTCTAGGTAAACACAATTATTTTCAGCTCACTTCTTCATTTTCATCTTCATCTAAGAAGCTACTCAATTTGGGAGGCGGTTATGGGTACTGCCATCATATTGAACCATTTATTGGATAACCAACACTTCTGACATAGGTCTCCTCAAGTGGTTTGCTAAATTTTATGACTTAACAGGAGTGTCCGGGTTCATGAGGTGAGGTTTTTGTGAGTCTTGGCGGCGGACGTATTTACCCACCAGCTGCGTAGCAGGCAGGATAAGGAGAGACTGGTTGAGGGAGACATTTATTTTCTCTCCAGCAGGACTCTCTCGGAACATCGCCATGCACCGCAATGGAGGGATGGATTCATACATCCGTCACTCCTGGAGACACTGACCCTTAGATTCCTATCCACCCTTCATACCTTTATTCTTCCCAGGAATTTACCTCCTTTTTACCTCAAAATACCCTCCACACAGCATCCTCGAAGATGACATGGGCCTTGAGAGGATTTATTTTCCTCAGGGCCTCCAGTGTGGAACTAATGTTAAAAAAATGGGTTTGAATAATTAACATTTCTGTAAACAGACAAGTCAAGACGCTATATTTTTCAGACATATTCCATATTTATTATTTTTCAATTGAACAAAAATAAACCAATTTTGTTGAAATGATTGGCGAAGCCGGTTAGAAAAGCTACATATTATTTATGATCAGTTGCTATTGCGATTTTAAATTGCATTTAATATAGTTATTTAACTGACTGCTGATACTCGGAACAAAATATAAATTATAATTTTATTAATTGAATCATGCAAGATTGACCACGAACAGTCGTCTTCAGTACGTAACTACCAAGGTAATTTAATATGTTCAGGAAATCAGATGGCATTCATTGGAACGAGCTATGAGAACATTATTTACTGCTTCCTGTTTATCCAACACATCTGGAATATTCCTTTAAAATTGTCAACATAACTATCTGCCTACAAGGTATTTTAAGATATTTTATTCGCCAAACTGAGGACTCCAACTTGGAGAAACTCGTAGTCTCTGGCAAAGTGGAAGGCAGTAGAAGCAGAGGATCTTCTCCAATGCGCTGGAGTGACTAAGTATCACTGGCGTCTGGTGTTCTGGTGTTGTTGGCTCTCCAGGCAGCGCAAAAGACAGCGCAAAAGGCAGCGAGGAGTGGAGGACCCTTGCCACCATGGAAATTGGGGTAGGAGTCACGATCCTCACCAATGAAGATCAATGATTTGAGAAGAAGAAGAATTGTCAACTTGGTATATATTTTTATATGTTGTTTTTGTTTATACCTACAGCCATAAAACTGAAAGGTAATGTTTGTAATACGAGTATTTATCAATAATCTACAACAAAACACCCAGAATTGTGTCCCCAAATAATATAATGAAATCAAGAGGGGCATTTCAGAATGTTCATTCTGGAATTGAACCTACTAATTTTCCTACTGATTTCCGATGCGTATGCCGTTTAGCCACACATGTCGTCGGTTGTTAGTTTTTTTTTAATATTAAATTTCTTCTCCACAGCTTTTGGGTCGTAAAAATGTGAATGTATTAATTATCTAATTAAACTTGCGGACGGCGATCTGTAATTTCTAGGCTAACCCAACTATTTTCAGTTCGCAAATTTATTTTAATAAACAGCTTTGTAATATACGAGTAACTATTAAAAAATAACATAAACAACAAAAATACATGCCGTCTGTGTTTTTATTTTTATTATTAAAGTGTTCTCGCCTTCGCTAGAATAGTAATACATAAAAAATGTTGCACTGTTTATGTGAAACCATTGATTTTGTCAAAAATTATGTATATTTGGGTGTTACTATTGACTGCTACATGAAATGGGATGTACACATTGCTAATGTTTGTAAACGTCAAAGAGCTATTGTTGGTAGGATTTATAAAATAAAATATTTCGTGCCTATAAGTACTTTAAAGTTAATTTACTTATCTCCGTCTGAATCCACTATACTAAATAAGCTATATAAAAACATAACAAAACTTCCTTATGAAATTGTTAATCTATAAATATGCCAATCAATACAGAAGTAACATTAAATTAATATACAAGTCTCTGAATGTTTTACATGTCAAAGGATTATCGTTTTATAATATTGGAAGTCAACATGTTATATTGTCTGATTCATTGTATAGAAAAGAGTTTGTCATAAACATAATACAAGACTCATGTATATACAAAATATGTAATACTCAAAATGAAGGATTGGTAGTTTCGAAATGTACCAATAAATATGGTGAAAGAACTTTAAACTATATTGTCCCCAAAATATTTAATCAAATACCGATGTCAATTAAAAATAATAACATGTATACTGCTAAAGTTAAATGTAATCTAAGGAAATGGCTATTGGGTCATACCTAATGATTTATATGATGTCCCACTGAAGCCCATGTGTTCCAAAATGGAATTCACATTCTTAGGAAATGGAAAAATAATTATTTTGTAATATCTGACATACCTACCTCTATCTATGAAACTGTTGATGTATCTACTTGTTAATTATACTAATTTGTTTATACATTTATTTCGTACTTGCTTATTATATAAGGCTCATGCTGCTATTTATACTTTTCTGTAATTCAACCAATTTATGTAATTATTATGTATCATCATATACCATTTAAATTATATCGTGCATTGTATAAAATGTTGTCTCTATGTCCCTGCTGAAAAACTACATAAGTAGTTTAGCGGGATTAATTATGAATATATAAAAAAAAAAATAAAAATAAAAACAGTAAAAAAAAGTTTTACTTCAATCGTGCGTAAAGGAGGCGCACTCTTTTTTTTCAGTATGTCTAACTTACCTTCCTAATAACGGACGTTTCCTAAGGCTGGAATTAGACGGTTCACTCGAGTGAAGGTTTACTCTATGTTTACTCGAGCAAATGTTCCCATCTTCGTTTCACTTTTGTTTCATTTTATGTTCATACGTGTCATTCCGAGTAAAATAGGCCGAATGAAATACAGAAATGAACGATTACTGATTCCAGCCTAAGATGAACTCTGGACATCCTATAGGTATACATATTTACATATTATTAATAATGTCGGTCATTCCGATAACGGAACTCTTAGAACAGAAACTTGACACATAAATAATCATTCGCTCAAATATTGGGTTAGTTTCTCAAGGCAAGATAATCGTATTCGTTGATTAATTCATAGAAATACCCACACCGCTTCCTTTTACCACGAAATTCTTAGAGCACAAATATTATAGTCATTGTCAATTCAAACAAATTGAAAAAATAGTGAATATTATAAAGGTCATAACATAACTAAATAATAAAAATAAGATCGTTACAACACCAGTAATTACGCCAGTAAAAATAAACTAATCGGAATAAACGACATGATAATAAGGAAAACCATCACAAAAGAAATACACGGGGCTTAACTTGGAAAATACACATTTCACTAATATCTACTTACCACAATGGATATTATTCTCGAAATGTACTTCATTGGTCACACTACCAAATTCCCATAAATAATTACGAATTTGGTAAAAATGGATGGTTTTTAATAAATATTTTTTCGGGCTGAAAACTAGTAAGAGAGTAGATAAGACATTAACGTCGGTTATGTATGTTATTTTTTTATTTTCTATTTCATCTATTGTTTTCTATTATTTGTTATTTTTTTTTGTTCTCTTGCATTTTCTGAAAACTTTATTGTACTAAATTTCTGCGCCATTTTAACATGAGCTATATAATTATCGGGATGTTGCTCTCAAAAAGGTGTAACACAATGTTTTATTAATAATGTTTCTTTGTTTGTGAATTTTTTTTTTCATATTGAGAAATAAAGAAATTAAAAAAAAAGCGGATGATCAGTGACCGGGTAACAGCTACGCATATTTAGGGCGCCACTGCATGTCCGCATGATCTGCAGCTATTTCGAGATGAAAGCATCATCTCAAGTCGACACTAATTGAAGATACATGTGCTAAATATTGACGTAGTCTGGCAGCATCAGCGGTGCAGCGATAACAAGTACCAACAACAACTAACAACGGTACTTTATCTGATCTACATGATGTACAGAGCCCACTACTCAGAATTCATGATTTTATCTGGAAATAGGTTTCCTGGAATATTTTGCCAATTACAGATGATTCACTTGGGAAAACTTTGATCTTTGTTTGTTCAAGTTGTGGGAGGTGGTTGATATACGGGAGGAGACAACTGTTCATTAGATCAAATTTTATTAAAACATCGACGATTTAGAGTATTTTCAGGAAAATCCCACAATGAGTTTATGGTTTGTATATTTATCAAGAAATCGTAATTATGAGCTTTAAAAATTTTATCAGAGAAAAACGCACTGGCAACTATTTTCAGCTCTAAATATAATTTACATTATTTATGCTATGTTTATCTTACTTTTATAAGCCGTGTAGTGTATTCAATGTTTTTAGATCTATCTTTGTATACGAGTGTGTATAAAGAATAATGTCAAGATGTGGGTTTCTTTTTTTAAACCAGTCTTCAGTTTTATTCCGAAATTGATGAAGTCTAACACACTTGACCTTTAAAATAGGAGGAAGGTTTTTGTCTACAAGAGATTCGAAAAACCATCCCCTTTCCCTTTGAAATTTTGCATATTTGATGTTCAAAATACGATGAAAATTACTACCTAGAAAAAAACACCACCATCCCCCTAAATGAATCCCCTTCACTCTTCGTAAAGCCCGGGTAATACCGGGAACTTCAACTAGTTAACAATCATCATCATCATCATCTTCTTCCCCTTGTCCTATTCGGGTTGGGGACCTACTGCATCGACAAGGCTCCTCCATACGTCCCTGTCTTGTGCTGATTGTTCGGCCTCCGTCTATGGCAGACCCATCCTCTCCTCACACAGTTTCTGGAGTTCCCTCACCCAACTGTGTCTGGGGCGGCCCACTGGACGTCTACCCTCTGGAATCGCACTCAGTATTATCTTCCTCGGAATTCGGTCATCAGACATTCTTAGTACATGCTCAAGCCACCTCAGTTGCGATTTTTCTAATGAAGAGTCGCAGTGGTTCAATGTTTAGATCATCTAGAATCGTTGAGTTTAACCCCTGTCCACTCCTCTCAAGTATCTCATTTCGATATCTTGGACTCTAGAACGTGTTCGTTCGTTTAGCATCCATATCTGGTGGCCGTAAGTGATCATCTAACCAAATAACCAATACAATAATTTCTACTCATACAGAAACATCTCAAAGTGTTTATATTTATATGTATATAAGACTGTTTGTTGTCTTTAGGTTTTAAATGACAAATAAAACAGTGTGTTGCTCTGGAGTATAAATGAACGACAATTAAAGTTTATTTGTCATATAGTGGTTGTTTTTATAATTTTTTAAAAATATCAGCCACATAACATAGTGTAACCAAAGTAATGACATTGAAAAAAAACAATAGAATAAAATAAAATTCATAATTCAAATGTAAAGGAATCCTAGATATTTCTAGGTAGGTACTTAAATACTAGGTAAGTAGGTAGGTAAATATAAAGGAATCCTAGACATTTCTAGGTAGGTACTCTTATTCCTTTACATGTAAATACTTATTAGTTAATATTGCTGATGCATTAGTGATATTACATGTTAGGGATTTTACTCCGGATATGACGATATAGATTTGTGCAAAATTCTGCGGAAAGTGGTGGCTCACTCTGACAATAAGTTTAAAACCTTTATTCAATCATCACCTTCCACATTGTACGATATACGGATTGTATCTCCCAGTCTAAAGAAACACAAACTTGGTGATCTTATGTCGATCAATTTTCATGATTCAGAAATCAGTACATTTCACCTTTCTACATTATGATTTTCAACTTTCTACATAATGAAACTCAATAAATAGAAGGTACCTCGCTGTAAGATTATAATGGACGTTATTCTACTAACATAAAAACTTCAGATACCTAACTGCAGAAATTCAACTGAATATGTAAGAAAATAGTAGATAGTACATAAAACTAACAAAATATGTCGATACATCGATAAAAAAAACTCCACCGTTTTGGAAAAAAAAAACCGCCCTCTCGGAAAATGACAGCACTTTTTGGATTTTGCTTAAACCTATCTCGCAAAGTAATTTCTTTTTTCAAATGCGGCTTAGTATATTAAAGCAATTTATCAAATGTCAAACAAGTACACAATAACATTTTTTTGTATTATGAAGAAGCATGTTCGTGATATTGCACTTTTGATTATTTAGAGCACCGGTTCTCAAACTTATTTCGGGCCTTCTTTGAGATTGAAAAAAATCAACTGCCACCCCATATTTTTTAACTTACCTTTTAATGTTTTTATTCCATCTGTTGCGTTTCTTAAAAACAAATGTAATTTTTAAACGTGTACTTATTCTCATATGGATAGGGTAGATAGGGTGTGACCCATATGCTATTTCTGACATCAAAGAATGTATCAATGAGAGTAAATAAAACTCTTACTTAATTGTCTTTAGAAGTGTTTTTATTAATATTAAAAGAAGGCTTTGAATTTTAAAACGTTTCTAATGTAGAGGATGAATCTGGTGCATTTCGACGAGTTTGTTAATATCGGACTTGAATTCAGGAAAAAACATCCGTAAATTGCCGCGTACAGTAATTTGCAGCCAATTTCTCTTTTTTAATTAGCCACTTCTCAATAATTTCGGATAGGGTAGGATATTGCCGCGATCGAGCAAAAAAAATTTATAAAAAAAATATTGGAAATCACAGACAATTTTATTTAGTCAACTTAACCGTGGACTACGTACATGAAATATAAAGATACATCCACAATATAAGCGACTCTAATTTAACTGTCTATGTATATACGGGACCCCAAACATTCGAATTGCAAATCGCATCTCAAGTGGTGTCGTGTCTAGATTCCGCCGGATTTTTATAGCAGAATTTATCTCTCCAGCCCTCTTGATTTAACGCCCTTAACGCCCCGTAATTTTCATTGAGCATTCTACCGCCTTCCTGAAAGCCTCCAACGTCCATAAGGGGGCGTTCGCCCACTTTGAGAAAGATTGATTTAGAGTATTTAGACACTTTTATAAAGTTATATAATACATTCGGATACGTTTTTAGATTTTCACGACCAAAAGCATTTTCGTTGTATGTTTTTGGGGTGTTATGCCGTGTTGCGCTACCTCCTTACACAGCGTTGCAGTGTCCATCATCAGGGCAGATCCAAGAGATCCGACGACAGAAGGAGGTAGCGCAACACGGCATAACATACCAAAAACAAACAACGAAAATATAATACATTCGTCAAAAAGCACTTCAAAAGTAACTATAAACATCCCTGCAGCAACACTTTTTTTTCCTTAAGTACAAATATTCAAATCAAATCATTGTTTCTCTGTAAAAACATTTCAAAACAGTTGTAAGTGACTAAAATACCTGTGAATTAAAATATGGTTATACGTTATGAGGAAAAATATTGTCGTGAAACATGAATATAATATGACTACTTATGAGTTATAAATGCACTGATGTCGCAAATTAAGTCTCAATTATTCTCAAATCGATTACTATTTATTCGCTTCTTAAACTTAATAATAATAATTTAAAGCTAATAATGTGACTTAATTCATAATATTATGACAATTTTGCTATAAAATTATTCATTTCCTATCCTATGCTATTGAAGTATCTTTTTATAAATGATGAGTAGTCCTGTAATAATATTAATTCACCATAATAATATTAATTCACTAAGATGATTGTAACCAGAAACAAAGGACATCTCATAACAGTCTTAATTTAGCATTTCAATATGCATTTCGTAGTCATCTACTTAGAATTAATGATTTATTCATAAATATTGCATAAATGAGTGCGCATTTAATCAGCTGTTATTGTTTAATAGCTCATATGTGTGTATAATTAAATTTATTATGTTATAAACAGAAATAAAAACGCATTGGTAGTAGTGTTAGTATACAGTAGTAGCACCAGGATTAAATAATACTTGGTTCATTTTCTTTATTAATTAAGAATTATGTCCTCTTCATATGAACTGTATCCAAATATCTTAACTATAAACATAAATGTATATATAATAATATAATGCATATATAAATAAATGTATATATAACCGTGACATCAGAGACCTATTAATGCTCTATAAGATAATTCATAACTTTATTGACAGTCCATACTTACTACAAAATATTCATTTTAGATGTCCAAAAAGAGTTACTCGATCTGTGGATACATTTTATATTCCTAAGAGCAAAACAAATTACCTTGAAAATATATTTATAAGAAGAAGCTGTAGCACATTTAATAGATTATGCCCAAACATCGATGTGTTTAACACGAACATTGCTAAATTCACATTCATAAAAATATGACATTCCATCGAATGCCATATGTTTAACCAAAAACTTAATTTCATTGATTTCTTTTTTTTATTAGTTCCTCACATTTTCTCTTTTACTTTTAGTAGTTTGTATTTAAATTAAATCTTTTCCTCAAATATATTATTGATATCCATTAAAATTTAAGTGTAAACCTTAGAAATATGTATATCATAAAAAACTTTATAAATTGAAGATGCACTTAATCAGTCCTGTATCTAAATGTCGTTATTTTATTGGTCAATGACATAAACATACTTATTCACTGTCATATATAAATGTATAGACTATTTATAACGCAAATAAATAAAATAAAATATAAATAAAAAATTAATGTCAAATGACCTGTTTGTAAACAGAAATAAAAACGCGCTGTGTTAGTATGTAGTAGTACCAGGATCAAATAATAGCATTTTCTCAATTATGAATTGTGTCCTCTGCGTATAGTATCCAAATTTCTATACTAAATGAATACATAAATAACAGAAATGAATATATAAATAATATAAAGTAATCTCAAATGACCTGCCAGGTAAGTGTGGTGCTATATAATATTACCAACTGATAATCATGGAGAAAATGTGTCAAAAAACACGGTGTCCGGAAAGTCGAAGTACAAGAACAACGTAGAGGTAGGCTTCGTCCAGTAGTAGCCTTATGGTTCGTGTGAATGCAAATACGTGTCTGGTTTGTACTTGAACTAGGCTCAAGGAAATAGAAAAGTTAGGTTGGTCAATAATATGATTCAGAAGTTCCCGGTGGTAATGAAACATTCCAAGAATTCATGTCTGAAATTACGTAAGAAATCCTCCGTGAATAATTTGTGGTATTATTGGAGTGCTTCTTATAATTAATAATAATTGTAATAGCTTATAGAAAAAATTATACCTTTTCATAATAGCGAATATCCTGTTTTGCGTTTACAAAAATGTTATTTTTACTTTGCGGACAGAAATCAAAATAGTTCAACTGATTCTTGTAAATGTGTTAATTTCTTGTACCTGGAGCAGTAATGACCAAACTTTTTGTCTTGAGGGTCATTTTATCAATTTTTAATTTGTTCCCCTGGTGTGCTAGCACGGTCGCTCGATATGAAGTTACCGACCGATTGTCGGTAACTTCTCATCGTTCCCTAGGACAACTGCAGATCTCAAACGTACAAACGACAGTTGATATCGAATATATTAAGGACACTTAGTCATTGTGAACTGTCACCTATTCGTTTGCGATCTGCAGTTGTCCTAGGGAACGATGAGAAGTTACCGATAGTTATCCTATCGATCGTTATAGAGCAAGCGTGCTAGGGCCTCTGGTGTAGAGTACCTACATTTTGACATTGTTAAATTTGAAGTGGGCAAACCCAGTTGAATTTTGTAAACCATTTTAGCGAGAACAAGCGCCACAGCAATAAATACTGTTGATTTTTATTATTCTGAAATATTGCAGAACATATTAAAAACAACCTGCAATTTTGGACAACTGTTGATTTTTGTCGTTCGGAAAGTTATAAAACGGAACCTTAAAAAAGCACATATATACCGCTACAGAAAAGCGCTGCATTGCGACGGTAAGTTTTTTTTAATTCAGATATAAAAATACTGAAGTTTTCCGCAAAAACCCTTTTGCAAAACAATAGAAACCGTTGAATATTCTTTACCACAATTTCTTGATATTTTATTTAAGCAGGAAGGACGAAACAGCTCGCGGGCCACACAAAATGCGCTTGCGGGCAGCAGTTTGCTGATTGGTTGGTTATTCTGACTCTTGACAGGACACCCAGCTCCTACTTACTTAGTTCACTTTATCGTGCCTCATTTACCTCGGGCATCCCCGACTTCTTCTACCATTTACATTTGCGTCTCATATTCTCCTTACACTCCTTTCCTCTTTCATTCGCTCTACTTGCCCAAACGAATATAGTAACACAGCAATGAGTAAGATTAATAAAATAATACTTTAATACGTAGCTATCAAAATTTAAATTATTACTTAATTTTTTTTTAAATATCGACACTTCTCAATGTACTGACCTTGAACCGGTCTCGTTGCGGAGGGGAAGAGAAAATAAAATCGTGAGAACCTCAGTACACTTACTTTCTGGATACGCCTCGTATTTCTCATAAAAAATGTTGACTGCAGTTTCCTGGTCGGCCTTTTTTATCATGTGACTGACTATCAGTTTTGTAAAACTTGATAAAATCAATATTATTTCGATATGATTTTTTTTTTTGCATTTGCGTTTAAACTTGGATTGGGTAAAGTCTTAAGATGGGTTAACCCTAGCAATAAATAAACTACTCAAGGTAGAATCCGAGCAATTAAGCAATAATGGATTATTATCAATCTAGCCAATCCGTCAAATATAAGTTGTCTGTGGGAAGTGCAATTGTTTATTAACTAATTTTTTGAGCAATTAGGTAATTTTCTGATCCCGGAAACTCAAAACACGTTTAGTATCAGGTAAAAATGGCGTTTACTTCCCGGTAGCATTTATTATTGTTATCACTACCTACCAACCTGAAAATTTTTGTCAAATATTTTTGCTTTATTGAAAAATGTACTTTATTTAATATTTATAAAATATTTGTAAACTAGTCTATCTCAGGATTTCCTAGTGAGAGAGGCAAGGCCAAAAAAAAATACGTAAACCATTTTATATATAAGCACATAATAAATAAAATAAATGATTAAATGGTTCATGACTCATGACTCGTATTTCAGTGATATTTTTTTTTTCAAATAAAACAAAAAAAATATGTTTCCATCACACAATGCCACGGATCATAAGGCTACGCGTGGCGACGGTGATACGCGTACTCTCTCCTCTGTTACTGCGGTGCTGGAACGAGATGCAGTGCGTATCACGTGACCCGTGCTGGCTGTGACCAAATACTCAGTTGCGACGTGTGTTCGAAAACAACCTATTTTTGTTTTTAGTTGTAAAAAAATATCAACAAACAGCAAAATGGCATCTACGATTTTACTCAAAATATGCTCAGGAATCGCGAGCTGTTATGCCCTGTTTATGTAGGACATGTGGTACATGTGAGGGAGGCGTCTACTAAATATCTACAGGAATTTCAAAAACTGAACAAATCGAACTAATATCTATGAGAATCCATGTTCTGACTAATGAGGTATGTGGGAACCAAAGTGAGGACGAATATCTACAGCTCAAACTGCTGACTAATATCTACGGAACAGGTGATGTAGACGAATATCTACAGTACTGGCAGAGGTTGGATTTGCAATTATGTATAGCATATTGGCATAACGTAATATTGCGTATGCAGTTTAAAGAACTTTTTTTGTATCACAAACCATGTTACACAAACATAGCGTAGCCGCTAAACTACTTGAAAACTGGGATGTTTTTCTTGCATTGACGCGAGCAGGCGCTATGCCACTTTCTACATTACAGCAAAATACGTAATATTATGCAAAAACTTCATGTACGTACTTTAAACGTTTAAGCATTTACGTAATTGAAGTAATTTATGCTTTTCCGTACAACCTCTTGCTCAGCTGCCCTCTGTAGATATTAGTCCCACCTACGCTCCATAGATATTCGTCACCACTGGGACCATCATAGATATTTATCCGACCTTAGCTCTGTAGATATTAGTCTTCACTCTGAGGTTCATAGATATTTGTCCAACATATGAGCTGTAGATATTCGTCCGACAAACAGGCTGTAGATATTAGTATCTGGAGTCCATGTGGTTAGTAGGTAATGGTAAGAAAAGGTTTTTCTTTCAGCCTCAGTCCTAGGCAATCATTTGTATGTTGATTAATTTCAATTCATATATAAATTCATACTCTCGGGGATAAACCATTAAACCCCTCGTAATGAATATTATTGAACCGTTTGTATTAGTTCAAAATAAGTACGTTGTTTCGGGAAGAAATCGAGTGCGTTTGAATTAAATTGGTCATTTTTACTATACCAAATTAAATTATGATATTAAAATTATGTACCTAAGTAAAGAGATATTAATTTATTTTGTGTTTACACATCTGATTAGGTTCATGACGTGTAATGAACATTTTTCAGATTTCAGTGCACGTAAAAAAATGTCGGTCTGCATCATCGTAGAAGTGCTCGACCCGCTACTGATTGAAACACAAACAGAAAATGAATCAAATTTCATGAAACAAAGCTCACCGTTGAGAAGTTTTCACAGTTTAAAAAAATAAATAATATTATATGCTTTGCCATTAAAATTACCGATGTTCTCGGTTACCAAAATATCCACAACAAAAATCTTTTAACACTCAAAAAAATATACTCGTGATTGCATAAATGATAGATATTGTACAAAAGGCTTATCTGTGTACTTTTTTAACACAATGAACTAGGTACCAGAATAATTCGCCACGGTAATTTATTTTAGTCGAGAACAACAGAACAGTCGGCTTTGTCAAGGTCTTCTGCATTGCATAAAAGGATGTTCATCATTTAGTTAATCTCTTCATTACGTTCACCTACCTACTTTACACGTTTAAAGAAAAGTGTTAAATGAAAAGTTACTTTCAGATAAACAAACTAAATCTATTCATACGTCCCCCTACAAAACGTGCAAAATATTTCAATCCACATTTTAAAGAATTTTACCGCGTTTCTAAGACTGAAAATATTCAAAATAATCATTTTGGCCCTCACAGACCAAGCCTTTATAATTATATTTGAGAGGAGAAAAATTGTTGAATCGACCCGTAAAAACTAAATTCTTTTACTATAATACCTACGACTATTTTCCAATGCCTTTTAAAACTTTTTTAGTTTGACTGAGAATTGAATCGTCCTACCAAGTGATTGGAACCAAATTCCTAGTTAAACGACCGACATTTTTTTTTTGTGTATTATTAGGTGCTTTGATTTCTTCGAATATCGAAAAAATGGATCTTTAATGTGGGCGATATTGTCGCCGAAAGTTGCTAGAATGCATTGTCATTGACAACAAGTCTGTCTGCCGAGTTTCAGCTCAATTGGATATCGGGAAGTGGGTTAATTTCCACTTCATTCATACACTCTTTCAAACAAGAAATCAAAAGAGAACTTCAAAAAATTTACGTATTTAATAAAAATAGTAAAACCTTTCCATTCATTAGGTACATAAGAAAAAGATAAAAAAAAACTTCTCACTTACCTGAGAAGAATAACAAAAACTCTTATTTGTAGCTCAAACAAAACTTTATTATCTTTGGGACCACAGAGTAAAGAAAACCTTCGTTATATTGCCTTTGCTGACTTTGATCTCACCAAGTAATTTCCGAATTCCTTTAGAGATACGAGACAATGTTGTTAGGAATAAGATAATACTTTTATTTAAATTTTGACTAAAGTAGGTACTATCTCAACGTGCGATATTTAAAGGGCTCTAAAAACGAAAACAGTGAATTTTATTACTATTATATTCAAATAGCATAAACAACTACTTGCTTGTGAGCACTCTTTTCTCTGAAAACGTTTTCACGTGGCGCAGGGATGAGCAACCCGCGGCCCGCAAGCCCATTTCGTGTGACCCTTGGGCCTTAAAGTACTTCCCACTTGGCTAAATAAATTAACAAAAGTTTGCCTAATTTCAAATCAATTTCAGAAAACGAAATTATTTCGTGCGTTAAAATGTAATTTTCGAGTATTTTGTATTTATTTTATTTTTTGTGAAAAACAGTACTATTGCAATTACATTTCACAAATTATAGTTAATAACATACATACATTTAATTACATAGGTGCATTAATAATATCAGATGAGATGGAGCCTTATGTTAAAAAAATAATATTTATTGCGATCGTAAAATCACTTTGGCTTATATTTAATATGTCATTGGTAGATTGGTCCTGCCTCTTGGAAAAATAATAAGTCTGCGCTGACTAGCTCTGATGAAGTTATCGGGGACATAAAGCGGAATTCGTTCCAAAACATCAGGATTGCAAATGTGCCCATTAACACAAATGTGACCACTAACACCATTGCAATTTTTCTCCTAACGTCTAGACCTAGACGATCTATTCCAAGCATTCCGGCGAGAAAATCAGAAGGATACAACAGAGGGTAGTATCCAAACTCTCGCATTTAGAGGTATCGCATATTCTTTTTTGCACCTTATCTGCATCATTTGAGTACAGAATATCTTCGGGTCCCCATATTACCGATCCACTCCCGAGAACGCTGCGTATTAGATTAATATACTTTGAGCTTTATTCACCAAATACCTTGGTTGGCCTCTAATGCTAATTAGGCTTATGATCTGTTTGCAATCCTACATCGCAAATGAGTCAGGTTGTCAATCATCATCATCAGATAAAATGGTCATGGTTTTAGTCACAGGCTATGATAAGAACTGTGTACACTGTACAGTGACAGGTAATGCGTTTGCCTTGTGTGTAAGAATGAAAATATTTTCTCGCTTATACTTACTTAACTTATAAGCAAGGAATATAAGGAAGTTGTTGCACATGCACGTACAGGCTACGGATTTTAAATAATAAATAGTTAATAGGTAGAAACCAGAGAACCACTTATTAATTATTCAGTTCTTGTCTGTTCATTCTAAATACGTCAAAGATAAACCGTTTAATTAATTCTTATAAAATGCAATGGTCAATTTATACCTCTCACGTAGTTCGAAAGAATTGTACGTTTTAATAAATTAAATTTTTATTTCTTTGATTGTTATTCTTTTCATTATTTATTATTAAATTCAAGTAGGTATTCTAGTAAGCGACTTTCTTTAAAATGTTTTCACATTTTTATTCATACAGCCTTCCCAAAATCAAAAGGGCACTTGTCAAATAAATAATTTTTGGAAAAAAACGTTCTTAAAGTGACAAAAATTGTTTGGAAGATAATTGTTATCTATTTACCACTAGAGCGACTCTCTCTCTCTGGTTTCAATCCTGGGATTGGTTTGCAGCAATTTCCTTTATTTTTTTCTTCCATTCTTCCCTGTCTTGTGCGGCTCTTTTGAGGTCTGCATATGATGAGCAGCGCATGTCCACCAGCAGACTAGAGCGACAGCGCAGTTTAAAACCTCTTCTCGGATTGCTCGAGATTTTTTTTGGGATAATTTTGAAAATTATCCGCCCAAATTAAAAAAAAATCAAACCGAATAAAATGCTTATATAGTCAATGAATTCACCAATATTTAAATAATGATCCCATATTTTTAGAATTTATAAAAAAATTAATGAAAAATCATTAAAATTATAAACGGAAATATTCTTTGGGTTTTCTAGCTATAAACTGCCGTGGAAGTTCGATTTTGCGCCCACACAAAATATTTTCTAGGAAGTTTCTTGTTTCTTGCAGTGAAGCGTGGAAATGGCAGAGAAAGGATGAAAGTAGACTGAATGCTGTAGAAATGAGAACCCTGAGGCGTACGTGTGGTAAAACCATGTATGATCGTGTGAGGAATGTGGAGATCTGAAAAGAATGCAAGGCTGATGTGAGCGTAGTAAGTAAGATTAAGAAAGGGACGCTTAGATGGGTTGGGCATGTTGAGTGAATGAATGAAGAAAGGAGTGTAAACAGAATTTATGACGCGAATGTGAACGGTGTAAGAAGCCGAGGACGCCCAAGGAAGACGTGGCACGATCAAGTAAATCAGATACTTGAGTCGGGCCATGTCAAGAGTCAGAATAATAGAAGAGTATGTATGAGAAGATGTATGAATGTGAATGAGGCAAGGAGCGTGTGCCAAGACCTAGTTGTTTGGCGGTCCGTCCTCTCTGCCTACCCCTGCGGGGAAACGGCGTGATGGTTAGTTAGTTAGTAGTTTTTAAGTTTCTTTTAAATGGTCTAATTTATGATCACTTTTACTAATATATATATAATAAAACTGAATTTGTATAAGTTATAAAGTGTTAAAATGTTTCGTATGAAAAATTTTTCGTCAGAATTTTTTTTTTCAAGAAATGCACTAATTTTATTGCACTAAAATGGAATTTTCAACACACTTACCAAAAATAACTGCAACACATCAGACAGATACCTAAGATTTTTGTGTTAATTTTAACGATCCCTTATTTATCAAGTGACCATGTTGATTGTTGAACTTGCTGGATCACGAAGAACCAAATAAAATATACCTAAGGCATATTTAATTATATTTATTATTAGCGAAAAAAAAAGTTCCATCACATGGTTTTATAACAATGTAGTAGGAATTAATGATTTAATCGCTGTAAATACTACATATTACTAATAATAGTATAGTAGGAATATTCAAAATATTTCTACTGTTGATAATAATATTATATCCTAATGTAGATGTAGTACCTACTTCTCCTATTGCTAAAGTGTGACCTATTGGTTGATTAGTTGAATGGAATTGATAATGATTACATTGATTACTGATAGAAGTGTGTTGTGTGCGTGTTCGTGTCATCGAATTAAGCTCAATTTTTCCTTACTTCAGATGAAATGAAATAATTATATATTTTTTTATCTTTATTTATTACAATTACAGTTGTTATACATTACGTTCATGTTTTTTTTTTTAATAATACATTATTTTATATATGTCGTGATTACACCTTTTTTAGCAATGCTCGCGTGAAAAGGGCGGAGCAGCGTATGTAAAAATAAATTAACATATATTGTGAAATTATGCAAACATCATACTAGCAGCATACCTCTAACACATATTAAACAATGAGCAAAATTGAACAAGATTTTTTGACCGAAGAAATTTTTGATTAAAGCAACACAGCTACAAAATGCATTACCACTGGCAATTAAATATAACACAAATGACACCAAGTCTTGGATCACAAGCCAAGATAGATCAAACATCAAACCTCCATTTTTAAAACCTCCTTATAATATGTAGATTCGTTACCAACGATACCAAATGAAATGTTTTATTAATTCTATTATAAGTGGCACAATGTTAATTATTGGCTTTTATGGTTAGTATTATATTGTAATCTATGGCTCTCATTGGGAATTCTCATTGGTGCTGCGCCCTCAAGACAGCTATTGGGGTTCCACGACAACTCAACAAAGTGGTATTTCAACATTCCTTTGATAAATCATAAGGTCATGATTTTTTTTAAATAGCCCATAACCTAACGTAATGTAACTTATTTAACTTTTTTTTTCGAAGTTCACCAGGTAGTAGATTTCGCGAAACGCCGCTAGCTGTTGCTTCGTTTCTTTCTCATAATTTGTGGCTTGGCTCGCGCTTATGTTTGCAATGGTATATGCGTCATAAGAAATGTCGAGAGGTCCCGTAGGTGTTTGTAAGGGATTTGGGATTTTGGACTCGATTTTAGGCAATCCCAGTGACAATCATTCGGACATGAGGATTTTTATAATGATAATTCCTACAAGTTACAAAGGCAAAGGTTGAATTAAATAAAAATAAATATAATAATATGGATACTCTTTCACACATAAAAAATATGGCCGTCCTGTAGCCCAGGAGTCGAAATGTCTCAAGTAAATGTATTCATTCAAATTGGTATGGATCGCACTTCTAGGGTTCTAGGATATTCAGTGATTATATAAGTAAGTTAATCCAACGCTCTTACAACATTGATATCTACGTACGTCCACTCATTCAGCATAAGTCATACCTGTGTGCGATAAGCTTTAATTTGTTATTGCTGGGCTATATTGAGCCTGAAAGAGCTAACAATACTCGTTATTTTGTTCTTAATAATAATCAAATCATTTCTTAGAATAGGTGACCGCATAAATATAATATCGAAATCGTTATTTTGATAAGTAAGTTATTATTGCCGATCAACTGATCACATAAAGGAGAAGAAAATTGAAATTTATCTCCGGTAAATCACCGTTTCTCTTGACCAGTAAGCCCACATTAAAGTGATATCTCGGGGTACCTAAAGGCCTTGTTATAGGGCCTAGGCTAAAAATATTTCCCGTTTAGAATAAAACTCTTAAGGTATGACCATTGACCAATCACAGCTTCTCTTGTGGCTCTCACGCCGTTAGTAGTGGATACTTAATAGGACAAGGAATACATTTTTTGTAGCCCTCTCTACTTCTTCATTTATCTTGTTTGATCATCCTATGGACTCCAAAGTTCCAAAAGCTCTCAATTGTCTGAAGCCTTTGGATTGAGGTATTAAGGAGGGAAGGAGTTGGAGAAAAGGGAGGTTGGGAAGTCCTGGCTATCAGGTCATCAAACGTGCATAATTCAATTTACGACAATTTCAGCAATGTAACATTTCGATTTTGAATAATGGTCTTTCACTAGGGCGATACCTGCACAGTATCTACAACTATATTTCTTTCTTAGATCCTTGTACATCACTGCACCATTATTGAATAATATACAACTTTCATACTCTTGATCTTGACCTTTACATTACGAGTAAGTCTGCAGACCGTTGACCTATTTTGACTGAGGTTATAAGCAAAACGTGAAGAGTTACGTTTAGAAGATTGCGTTCCTCAGCATGACCACTATGAAAAATCCTAATAAAGAAATAAATTTGCGGTCGATAGCAAGTTCACGCCCACTGTTCACAAATGTATTGGTATCCCAAGTAATTTAGGCATATAAAATACTAACCGCGTTAGGAAATGATAATTGTTTTGGGAGAATGTTTGCGGTCAGTCTAGGATTATAATAAATTTCCCGGTAGGCATTTCCGACAATATTTGGGTTAGTTTTTGGCTGTAAGTACCAAGGTAAATACCCAATCGTGTATTATGTCATCGTGGTTTTGTTGTTTGTTAGTTTTGAAAACCGAAATAATGTGTCCACTGTTGCAGTTTCTCAATTGTTCTCACCATTTCCTTAATTTTCTAGCTAATCTGGACTGTGGGCGACATAGGTTTCTTTTCAACAAGCAGTGCCACCATGATAGATGATGTTTGAATTCCATAATTTATTAGTCGTTCCAAAGCATTGTCTCACTTGGGTTTGGACAATGCGACAGTGATGTTGCACGGAGAAAAATGTTATTCTAAAATACGATCATTTTAATCGTAAAAACGGTTAAAAACGGGACTGAAGTTCTTACGAACAAATTAACAGTGTTTCAATGTTTATTCTTACATGTTCCCGCCAATAAAAGTGTTTCACAAATTAACAGTGTTTCAATGTTTATTCTTACATGTTCCCGCCAATAAACATTGAAACACTGTTAATTTGTTCGTAAGAACTTCAGTCCCGTTTTTACGAATAAAATGATCGTATTTTAGAAATATATTTTTCTCCGTGTGGCCACATTTGTTTTGCCTCTAATACATTCAATGAATGGATTAATTATAAATTAATTGAAAAGTTAATGGTTTCTTTATAAATTAATTCGGGCGTTGCTTGAAATGCCTTTAGTCGTATTTGGTGACCAGATCTGAATAGCCAGGCACTCCTGCTTCCTATCCCCACCACCTTCAGCCTAACATCATAAACATTTTATTCATTGCAACTAATTTGGTAGGTATGTTGTAATGCACCTATATTAATCTAAAGAGTGATGGAAAAAAATTGTTAGCAAAGCGAAGCTATTTTTTCCCTGTAAAACGGAAGTGAGGCACCTCAAGGTAATAGCGAGATACCTATGTACCTACACTAACTACAACTTGTCCACTTGATATTTACCTTAACTCTGGCTAGTTATTTCAGAGTGATTGCTGTGTTTATTTACGTTTCACAATATTACGTTAAAGCCTGTTTATATGGACTAGCAATTTTTGCTGCCATGTTCTAAAGCCTTTTTTTTAACCTAGCACATCTTTGTCTGGTGTCCTATCATCGGTCATAACTCAAAACATAGATTATTTTTGACCGCAAAGACTGTAGTCCACTGGCGGAAACATAACCCCCCCCCCCCTTGCGGGGCCGCCACCCCTCTGATATTCATTCGTTTCTTTCGTCAGTCAGACTCTGAGTCGAGTTATCGAGTAGTTTTACTTTCTTATGTAGCATTATCGTATTTCGTACTTTTATGTCTGGAACATAGATAGCTAACCGACGCGAAAAATCGCGGCCATTCTAGTGATCTCGATTATTCTGTCTGGCATTTATTCGAGAAAAGTCGCGAATATTCTACTCCCTGTATTAGATCACACTCCATAAAAGTCTGGAAGCGAACATTCTGGCACCGAATGTTCTCGAAACAACTGAGCTACACATATAAGGGAAGCCGAGTCGCTGCCAGGCAGTCAGTTTTGGTTTGCGCCCCCCTCCCCCCCCCTCCTCTTCTCTCCACCCCCTTGAGTTTTTTCTGTATCCGTCACTGCCGTTGTCAAGAGGTTGAGTTAATCAAACTGCACAGTTTCAAATCCACGAGAACTCCGTTTTCTCCAACCACTATGCTTTCCATCAACCTTCCCCTAAAATTTTAGTAAGATAATCTGATATTTATCACTCCTCACTATGTTTTTTTTTTTATATGTTTGTTTAGTTTTTAATTGTACAATATTTTATCTAACTTAAATCTTACAAAACTGATCAATCAGTTTGATTGTAAGAAATCAAAAATCAAATCAAGATTTTTGGAGTTTCTTCGATGATAGTCCGGCTTCTACCTAAGAGAAGGCACCAGAAGAAAAAATAAATGTTCTTTCTCTCGCTAATAAAATTTCTTGTTTACCGAAGTTATGGTCAGGTAAAATGAGAGAGGCATGATAACCTAAATACTAAAACAAAATTCATAACATGAGTATGCTAAGTAACAAAATTGTAAAAGGTTAGTTTTTCCGAATATAGATTTCCATTGAAGATGCAGAGTTGAGAGCGTTTAAATTGGGTTCTACAATCTAACGACATACTATAAAAGCATAAAGGAAGTCACATTCAGTTTCATTAATGCATCAACGATTCAAGTCCAATGAAAAATATTCTTGTTTTTGGTCTTCAAGTGGCTCATATAGAAACCTATCCTTGGACCTTATAATTCTACTGGACAAGTGTGGTGTACCTATAGGTTAGTCATGTAGTTTCAATATCCTAGCTATAGTTGGTTATTTCAACAGATATCGAAATTCAACAGCATGGTTAATTATACGTAGTTTCGTGGTATCTCAGATGTCAGTTTAGTTGTACTTTAGAAGAGTATCATCTATCTATCAGTATAGATTTACGATAAAAGCCGAATGCACGTGGTAGACGGCTGGACCTCATCAATGTCCAGCCGCAGAATAACTCAGAGACTCATATAGAAAGGACGTCTGGTCCGGTTAATTAAATAAAGCAACTTGATATCTCAACGAACTTCGATGTTATTTGATAGTTTCCCAACACAATTCCAGTAGGAATCTTAATCACGGGGAGTTTAGAACAGTACAACCAATAAATATAGTGCCGGGGAAGTTCTTCTGTTTCCAATGTGGTTGTTTAAATTTCCAACAATCTTAAATATGGGCACGAATTTTTGCATGAAGCTGAATGATTTCATCGAACCGACCATCCCGTCTTCTGCAGCTTTTGCCATACCTATTGAAATGCCTTTAAAATTCATTTTGTGAGTCACTTTCTCTGAATTTATACATTATAATTTAGAAGCAATTTAGCCTAGTCTTTTTTAATTCGTTTAGGGCTTTAAGTCTTGCTATTGACACTGCAACGTTATCCGAAACGTTGGATCAAGAAGTAGTGGAAGAAAACAAAACACAAAAGAGGAACGGAAGATACTGGCCATGAATTTCTTAAGCCATATCACTCTTCATAATAGTTAGTTACCTCAGCTACGTTGAAATTTATGTACTATCTTTCACCTAGAGATACTTATCATTCATAAATACAGGTACCAGTAATACAACACGCTATTTTGGAAGTCTAGTACTTAACCAAAGGCGTTTTATCAACACCTACTACTGCATGCAAGGAATATAGAGAAGGTTTACTATAATAGGGAAGTTGAGTGAAAAATATTTTGACTTATAAAAAATATGTTCATGTAGATGACATGCAAACTTAAATGCCAGTATTTTTTTTTAAAGTTCGTTCTCATAATTAAATTAATTCTACAAGTTTGAATTTTATTAAAGCCCGCGAAAACGGCGGCAAAAGCATAATACCGTGTAACCCAGTCCTTGATTGTGTGAAATATAAGGGAAAATATTTACAAAACCGGGACACGCTTAATATGGACGAAAAACATAAATTAAAAAAGTTGTAGTAGTTAAATATTAACTAGTAATAATCAATTCAGTTACCGGAATTTCGAAAAAAGTGCAAAAGTGCATTTAAATGGTTATTTTTTAAATTTAAAAACACGAAATGTCATTTTTCACCGACCGCTATGTTAGGAACTGTTTGCAAGTTTCACGAACTCTGCCGCACGGTATTATATTCTTGCCGGCGTTTTCGCGGGCTTAATAAAATTCAAACTTGTAGAATTTAATTTAATTATGAAAAGGGACTTTAAAAAAAAAATACTTGTATTTAAAATTGCCTGTAAAAAAAAATAAAAGGAGGACCCAACTTCCTTATTATTATTGATTTATTTATTTGTTTTCATGATTCCTCTGCCAGAATCAAAAACTTAGATTATTCCAACCCAATATTCTAGCAGTATTTTAGGTTCGTGTAGTACTACAGCTGGCTGTTAATTACAGGTTTTTACTTTATATGCCTTCTCTTCTAGTTAATATATCTCTCATGTCCCATGTGTTGTACGACCTTCGCCTGTTCTCCTGCCTGCCCTTGACTGTTTGTTGATAACCCGCGACGAAGATCAGCTCAAAGGTTAGTTTGTTCTCATATTGCTGTTATACTATAAATTATTTCATTTACTATCATTGCGGTCGGTATTAATTTTTAGTTGAGTTGTTTCGCTTCCACTTGATCTCACCTCAAATAAGCATGCAGGTAGGCTAATACAACTACATTTGCATGGATCTTATTTAGACAATAAGTAGTAAGTTTATATATATAATATACGCCGCGTCATATCTTCCATCTTTGAAATTATTGTAAAAGATCGAAAGTAATTTTGTTCGTCTCATAAAAAAATAACTGCTCGCTTATTGACAACGAAACTCCGATTGACTGTGCTATAACTTTGGTCTGTACAACTTATGATCTATACAAAGAAAATATTTTAGCAAAATTATGTCGTTTTTCCAGTAAGGTGTGAATATCAACTTATAATCTTGCCAATGAGAGGAGACTTAACACATCACAAAAATAAGCAGGAAATAACTGAACCATATTATACGAACCTATTTTTGTGTTTTCTTAAAATCCTTTTACCCCCTTACAAACTGTATTTTTACTGAGACTCGCTGAGAATGAGTCCGGAGTTCCTCAAGGCTCCATCTTGGGCCTAACCATCTTTATTCTATATTTTACATATTCTAATCTTAGCTGGGTTAGAATAACAGGCCTACAGAGACAAAGGTCTTACAATTGAAATATGAAGACATTTATTATACAAAACTAAGTAGTTGACTTTATTGGTAAACATTCAATTGGCCGCATACTAAAAAATACAAATATAACATAACCAAAAAATAGTTTGCTTCCCGGGAAGCTTCCCCTCCTTGCTTCAATCAAATACAATTTTAGGTAAGTAGGGACCAAATAAAAAAAACATTAATGTATTTTGTATTGTTTTTATTTCTTTCTAGAGCAATCTCGATGAGTTACAAAACTCATTTTAGAACAAGAAAACTTACAATTCATAGGTAGGAGGTAGAAGTTACAATTTTACTTGATATCAAAATATAAGTTTTACTCACTTATCAGATATTGAATTTGTGATTTGATGAATCATGTAGGTACCATCTCCATCAACGCAATCGCAACCCATGAGCAAAAACTTGTTCTTAATTCTGGTTGCGTCCAGTTTTATAGGTATGGTATTATATTGTCGACGAAATGTCGATAATGGATAACCCAAGCGTTTTAAGGAAATCGTTGTATTGCATTCATTTAAGCAAAATAGTTATTCTAGCTAGCTTAATTAATGAAAATTGAGTACGAACGAAAAAATTTTTCAAAATCGAAGGCTATTTCAGTTTTCAGTCATTATTATACTGGTTTAAATCCTTTTTCCGGAATATTTAATTGATTACCTTAAATTTCTCGGTCAATATAAAGGCAAATCTTTGCTGAATAATGGCTAGCAGGTAAGATGGTATTAACAACTTGTAAAACTGGTTCCAGGAGAGCGATTCCGGTTCTACTTAAGGACAATAATTTTGACCTTATCTTTAAATTAACGCATCTTTCTTCGATTGCGATTCACGTTCTCTTCTGACAGTTAAAGTGCTATCGGTGCTATCTTTTCAGAAGATAACGCCGGTGCTAACGTCGATTGCGATTCCCGTTCTCTATTTGACACTTAAAATCATATCCTTTGAGAAGTTAACACTGCGCTTTTTAATGACACCAATCGACCTGTCATTAGCTGAACATTGAGTAATAAATTTGCGGAATTAGTGAGGATTATCCATATTTGTTGAATTTAAACAAAAGAAAACTTCATATTATCGTAAGTTTTCAGTGTAAACATGATAAGTGAAGTATTTTTCGCATTTAAATTTTAAAAATAAAACCGAATTGACGTAATTGCGATGTTTTGAATAGGGTCAAAATATTTCCGCTTCGTCGCTTTAAAATCCAAATAAATGGAATATTTGTGAATGTATCTGAAAGCTAAAAACTTATTTTGAAATGTTATGAAATACGCTTTCTAATTTTATTATTAGAAATAACCGCGTAATTTTCTAAATATAAAATTTTTAATGCAAACTTTAAAAATGGCTCACCTTACGTTTTTTCTAACTAAAATTACTGGTAGGGTTAAAAAATAAAAACACAAATATATTTTATTAGAAAAATGAATTGTAAACGTTATTATCACCTGACTTTTCTGTCGCTTCATATAAAAATATTTTTTTAAAAATTCACAAAGTGTTTTGATTTTTTCTCAAATTTGGGAAACTTGAGTTTCATAATGGTGTACATTTTAATTATTTTGTGGTTAACTTTTATATTTGAATATAAAGCGTGGTATTTTCTCATTCCAACAAACTCTAGATCATATTTCAAACCATGATAGTAAGGGAGACTCTCAGATTAATTAATCATCACGCCGTTTCCCCGCAGGGGTTGGAAGAGAGAACGGACCGCCAAACAACTAGCTCTTGGCACGCACTCCTTGCCTCATTCACATTCATACATACCCTTCTATTATTCTGACTCTTGGCATGGCCCGACTAGTATCCTAGTTAGGATCCGTTAGTATCTGATTCACTTAATCGTGCCACGTCTTCCTCGGGCGTCCTCGATTTCTTCTACCATTCACATTCTCGTCATAAATTCTCTTTACACTCCTTCATTCATTCGCTCTACATGCCCAAACCATCTAAGCGTCCCTTTCTCAATCTTATTAAGCTCACATCAGCCTTGCATTCTTTTCGGATCTCCACATTTCTCACACGATCATACATGGTTTTACCATACGTACCCCTCAGGGATTTCATTTATACAACATTCAGTCTACTTGTCAAGTTATCAAAATTTATGGAGCTGTGGCTGAGAGGAGAAAGGAAAAGCTCTTAGGTAATAAATTATAAAACATGAAGTGCATAATATATGTTTTATTGACGCACAAAATGATAATACATGTAGATTTTTTTTCAACCCATTGTGAAATTCAATGATATTATTATATATTACCATTGTACAGGGCAGTTCAAATTTCAAAATTCTAATCAATAAATTCACTAATTAAAACACATAAAGCTGCCAATGAAATTATATTGAAAGGTCCTGACAAAAAATAATCTTAAGGTATTTGTTAAAAGAATTCAAATTCTACTTGGATAATTATTTTACGTAAAAACGCTTTTTACAAGTTATGCCTTGAAATATTAAGATTAATTAATTGTTTTCGCCCGTACACAAGCAATATAAATATTAACTAATTGTTTTGTCATTTAAAAAACTCATATCTTTCAAGAAAGGCTAACAAATAGAATATTGCATCGGTGATTCAATCCAATTTTACTATTAGCCTTAATTGTTTAATTTTGTTAGCCTTTCTTGAAAGATTTGAGTTTTTTAATTGGCAGAAATATTTATTTGTATTGCTAGTGTATGCACTTTTTATTTCGAAGCACAACTTGTAAAAAGTGTTTGTACGTAAAATAAATACGCGCGCCATCTATGAAAAAGTAGAATATGAATTGTTTTGACAATTACCTTAAAAAAATCTACTCTGAAACAACACTACTTTAATAAACCCTACTTTAATTTTAAATGTATAAGCAACATTATATACTCAAATGAAAAGCTTGATACAAAACATATAAACTTCAGTAACTTCATATTACTTATATAATTAAATATTAATTTGCAAATGAAATCCTCAGTTCGGGAGATCCCAGTGAAATTAATTCACATTCTACTATTTCATAGATGGTGCGTAAAATTATTTTACGTAAAAAAGCATTTTCACAAGTTATGCCTTGAAATATTAAGATTAATTAATTGTTTGAGCCCATACACAAGCAATATAAAATATTAATAAATAGTTTTGTCAATTAAAAAACTCATATCTTTCAAGAAAGGCTTATTAAATTAAAAATGAAATATTAATATGTAAATAAATCATCAGCATGGGAGATCCGAGTGAGAATGTCATCACACCCTCAACTTATAACATTTCTACAGCTGCAGCAGTATAGTAGTCGTCAGCGACATACACTGCAACCTCCATCAGTGTCGGAAGAGATCTCTGTAAAGAAATAAACATATGAAATAGTATATATATGAAATATCATTATGTTTAATAATACATATTGTATAAACTAGCAAATAAATTTCTGTCTACACGTATCAGGCGTTTTGACTGCATATTCTATCTGAGAAGTGACATATGAATATGCTTTAATGTACAGCGCTAAAAAAATATATTGAATATTGATTGATACACTGAAAGAGAAATTAATGTTACATTACTTAATTACATGCTTTTCAGTCATATTTATCAGTTACATATTTATTGTTTAAAAAAAAACTGAATCTAAGAACTGTCTCGCTTTTACTTGGTTTTGGCATTTAGGTATTTTTTGACTGTGCATATTCTGTCTGCGAAAGATGACATAGCTTTAATTTGCTGTGTTTAACCAAAAAAAAATCGACAAGTGTGATCCAATATCAGTTGCGTACATATGAAACACAATATAGAACCATACAATACACACAACATGTCTCTAATAATTTTAATATTTGATCTTTCGAATATTATAAAATAGAATTTATATTATGTATATGAATTAATGTAATTATTCATACTTTTACCTACTTCATGAATACAATGATTGGTTATCCTGCAAACTTACATTGATGGACGTCAATCTACCTGATTTGTATAAAGAATTACCTGTCATGAGTCGAGCCTCCTCCTTAGTCTCTGGGTTGGTGGTTGGGCAGGGGGAGGTCTATCCACGAGGAGTGAAGGTGAAGAACTAACCACAGGGTTCAGATATTCACTCGGAACACACAGCACCTCCACCACACGTCACGTTGCTGACCGCTACTCCCATCAGTGCCAAAAGAGATCTCTGTAAAACGAAATAAACATCAAAATGAATCCTATAAAATTTCTTTATATTTGATAACACATATTACGTAAACTAGCAAAAGTATTGGGCATTAAGGAGCGTGAGTATACTTCTACACAAATAATTAAAATACGTACATTATCATTGGGAAGATTGTCAGGCACGTCTAGTCCCGCAGTCACTCTGCCCATCAGGCCGAGGACTTTGTTCTTATCCTTGGCCATCAACATATAGTGTATAGCCGTTATTCCAGATCGAACTCAGTTTCGCATGTTGATCAATACACTGAAAGAGAATCAATAATTAACGTCACATTACCTAATTACACACTTTTTTTAGGTTTGCACACTTAATAATAAAGACAAAATACAATATTACAAGAACTGTGTCGCTTTCTACATGCTTTAAAAAAATTCTAACCTTAAACGTCAACTTTGTATACAGACATAATTACTGTTGATAATTCCGTTTCAGTCCGTGGTAAAAAAGCATACGAATAATATTTAAATGCTTGGTAATTTTTTGTTATTGGTGGCCACGGTTGTTACGAATAATTTTTAGAAAAAAACTTTAGATTCGCCTTAATCACTATAAAAGGAAACTTTTTGCATCACGGCTAGAGGAAAAAAAAGCATTTTAATTTTTAATTGCGTAAAATTTCACTTCACTTCGCGAACCGATATGTCATTAAACCGCCGCCTACCGCTGTCATTATGTTATGTTGGTATACCCGATATATTACCGCAACATAACGAGGAGCTAGAAATGACACTACTACGCAATCTATGCAAATTAGGTAAGTACTAGTTTGGCGAAATTCTGGAAATAAAATACAGTAAAATGAATAAAGACCTTCAGGCACGTTTTTTTGCATTCATTTTTTTATGTTAAAAGCTTTACCTAAAAATCTGTTTTGAGCACTAGTTTGGCGAATACTGGAAATAAGGGGAGAGTAAGATGTTTCCGTGGCACCGCCATTTGACGATGGATTTCGATAAATCAACCCAAATAAATCGTATTTTTTTTATAAAAAAATACATTCACTTTTGTATCACAAACCATGTTACACAAACCTAGCGTAGCCGCTAAACTACTTGAAAACTGGGATGTTTTTCTTGCCTTGACGCGAGCAGGCGCTACGAAGGGGGCACTTTCTTTTGTATCACAAACCATGTTACACAAACCTAGCGTAGCCGCTAAACAACTTGAAAACTGGGATGTTTTTCTTGCCTTGACGCGAGCAGGCGCTACGAAGGGAGCACTTTCTTTTGTATCACAAACCATGTTACACAAACCTAGCGTAGCCGCTAAACAACTTGAAAACTGGGATGTTTTTCTTGCCTTGACGCGAGCAGGCGCTACGAAGGGGGCACTTTCTTTTGTATCACAAACCATGTTACACAAACCTCCATGATTCCAGTGCCTCAGCTAGACTCTGAAGTGATTCTGATTAGAGGTTCGTTTACATTATATTATTTATTCCGTTTTTCACAATTACGCGCCTTTTCATGTATCCCACGAAGTCGGCTACAGTCGTATGCATACTCTTGTTTGTATCAGTGATACCAACATAACAGTAGTGACAGCGGCAGGCGGCGGTTTAATGACGTATCGGTTCGCGAAGTGAAGTGAAGAAAAATTTTACGCAATTGAAAATTAAAATGCTTTTTTTTCCTCTAGCCGTGATGCAAAAAGTTTCCTTTTATAGTGATTAAGGCGAATCTAAAGTTTTTTTCTAAAAATTATTCGTAGTAACCGTGGCCACCAATAACAAAAATTTACCAAATGCTTTTACATACATAATACAGCATCTACTTACCTAATTTTATTGTATTCCCAAGTAAACGACTTCAAAATAACAAACAAACAAACAAACAACGAAAATGATCCTCTGAACGCGGCGCCGCAGTTGGCGGGTAAAAATGACAACTTTCAATGGTGATTGGTGAATGAGTAACAAAGTCAATACTATCCAGCAGGGTAGGTACCTTTTAAGAAAACGAAAATCTTCGATAAACTGCTTATTTATGTTGTTTAAAAATAAAATAACGATGAATTAGAATGCAATACAATACAAAGTAATTGTTTTACAAAGTTTTGGTTCAAATAGTGCGTCCCTCGATTATTTTCATGTATCTGTTTTTTCAAACAATCTCTCAACAACTCTTTAGCGCGTTTGTTTAGGATTTTTTTACAAAGTCTCTCATAATTCGAGAATGTAACGCTGGCAGAAGAACGAGAATCGCTTCGAATGTCATTTATAGGTGCTACAAGCAAAGTTAGCACCAGTTAGCACCGTCCTTACAAGTGAGAGCAAATGTAGCAGATATGTTAAGGTGAAAAGAACCGGAATCGCCCTCCAGGTGAGTTTCGAGCGGTTGTCTGCTTCATAGCGACCTTAAATATAATAGTATATGCACATACTTACATATTATACGCATGTCGTTAATTCGAAATTAGGGTCAACTTCATAGCTTCAAAGGGCTCGAATGCCGGTCATCGCTTCGTGAAAGTAACGGAATAGACACAAAGTTATTTGAATTAATATTACGCATTCGGCATTTTAATTTAATTTTTTTATAAGAAAAACTCTCTTTTTAACATTTGAAAGTTATTCCCGTCAATGTAATGTATCATTGAAGAAGAAGATAACAATAATAATCTAATTTTTAAAAATATGAAAATGAACAAGACACAGAAAAATAATAAAAGTTAATGGTCGCAACTGGGACTCGAACCCAGAACCTCACGTCTAACCGGGGCATACGCTTTATCCAATTCAGACATTGCATCCTATTATGAGACTGACGTTTTTGTCAAACATCATATTTAAAATTTCAGAATTAACAATATTATCTTCGACTAATGTTTTATAATTTATTTTTTAATTTTAGCTTATAACGTTTCTAATATGAGTTTTATAAAATAATGTCTAAAGCCAAAAGTTATCAATAAATTTGCCGATCCGTGACATAAATATACATGATTTTCAATCGTGTTTACTACCATTTACAACCTAGCTCCATCGGAGTTTCATTAATACTTGTAATCTAACACACTTCTTTTTACAATAATTTCTCTAACATTATAAATTTTATCTGACATTGATACAATCCTATAGGTAAATATATTTCAAAGTACCTAACTAAAGACGGGTTGCATTGGTTGCTTCTCAAAATTTTAACAATTCATCAAATTTCAAATTGTGCGTTCAAAAGTTCCATTGAAGTTCTTTGTTAAAACACTATGGGCTATATAGTTTTTTCACAGAACTGAAATAGTATAATTGAAGGTTACACCCATCCATGTAATATATCACCACTGGAGAGATTTCAGTCCCAATTTGGACCACTTTAATTTTTCTAGGATTGATTTCGGTCCATAAATGGACCACATTTTCAAAATGGAAATTTTTCCAAATGTTCCCGCGTCCTGTAGAAAACGTTATTTGACAACTGAAAGTCAACTTCAATTAATGATCAAAAGATGTCACTGTTCTTTCCTTCACTTTTAATGTAGTAACTACCATCGACCAAGTAAGAGTAACTACTCACATCAATTCAGTTCATAGCAAATATTTTTTCAAACTGCCAATTGTCAAAGTTTTGTTCTTTTAAAATGTCAAATTTACGTGATTTTGTCGATTTTTCTAATATATTTGTATACCAGTGTAATAATGATTGAATTATTAATGTGTTAATGCTAATACATATATATCTAAACATTTTGATTTATTATTATTATCTTAATCTTATCTATATATAATTGACAGAATAAGCGATTAAAATATCTGGACGATTCCTGGACTTATCCAAAGCATTCGACACGGTTTCCCACCCCATACTTCTAGATAGGCTATCTCAAATAGGCATCCGGGACTCAACTCTCAACTGGTTCTCCTCATACCTAACTGATAGATCACAAACTGTGAAAATTAACAACATAGCTGTAAGTAACCCTTTACCAATCCAATTCGGAGTCCCACAAGGAAGTGTTCTAGGCCCTATTTTGTTCCTCATATACATCAATAAACTCTGTAACCTACCCATAATTGGAAAACTAATATCCTTTGCAGATGACACTGTGCTTATAGCTCGACATAAAAATTGGAAAGGAGCATTCGACATAGCTCAACACGACATAGGCCTTGTGAAGAATTGGTTAGATGACAATCTCCTCACCCTCAATGCTGGTAAAACCAAATTCTTAACCTTCAGTCTAACTGCTGCAACCCAACCTACTGATAATCAGAAATTAACAATTCACTCTTGTCCAAGACCATACTCTTCCTGTACTTGCCCAAACTTGGAAAAAGTATCTTATATAAAATACCTGGGGGTCATAATTGATCATCATCTTCGTTGGAATCAGCACTTAGCCACCCTAACTCCCCGAATTCGCAAGCTCTCTTATGTCTTTCGAACACTACGAAATATCCTTACTCCTACAATACTGAAAACAGTTTACTATGCTCTCTGCCAATCCCAATTAGTATGTGGCATCATAATTTGGGGCGGCTGTGCTCGTAATTTTATTGATCCTCTACAAAAAGCCCAAAAAACGATAATACGTGCAATCAACAAGCGACCGACAAGATACTCCTCCACTCGACTCTTCTCTGAATACAACGTCTTAAACATACGGCAACTCCATCTAAAATTTACACTAACTCATTTCTTGTTTAAATATACGAAAAAAACCCCCTTACAACACAATTACACCACCAGAACAATAACAAACCGAAACTACAATGTACCTACACTACATACCACGTCAGCTCGAAGACACTTCATGTACCTAGCTCCAAAAATATTTAACCTTCTCCCCGACAACTTAAAAACTGAAACCCAACCCCATAACTTTAAAAAACAATTATCTCTATGGATCGTCACACTTAGGAACTATGATATATAATCTTTTTTTTTACTTAAATTAATTTGTATAACTCTAATATCTATCAATATTATAATTAACCTATTATTATAAATTATTATTATCAAAATATTTAGAAACCTCGATGTATATTATTTGTAATTTAATTTAATTTAATTTGTATAATTTAGTAAATTATAATTCAATTTATCAACCATCATACTATGTAACTTATAAATAAATTATTATTTATCTGTAACCCACATTTCCATAAATTCATTGTCATATTATCTGTAAACTACACTATCATCAATTATTTTATTATCTGTAACTTCGTTAACATAAATTCAATGTTATATTATCTGTAAATTTCATCTATCAATTATTATTTTATCTGTAAATTTCATTGTCATAAATTCCTTGTTATATGTATTACCTGTAAACATCATTATCATCAATTACTATATTATATGTAAATTTCATTATCATAAATTCATTGCTGCATTAACTGTAAACCTCATTATCATAATTATTATATAATCAGTAAATGTACTTTATTACCCATATAATCTGCATACTTCACCCGCCATAACACAGGGACATCCCTAGCATGGCGGGCGAAATAACACAATATGTACACTATGTATAAAATTCTTTAATAAATAAATAAATAAATGCTGCTCATCATTCGGGGGTTTTTCAAACACACATTTTCTCAAGTAAAAAAATGTAAGCTAATAAATAAAATAAAAACTTACATGTCATTGAACACACACCTTGGGTCAAACACGCCTAAATAACGGTGCCAAAAATCGTCCTTCTCCTTATAACAATCACGACAATACTTATTTGGTTTGGAAGTCATTGTCCAGTAATTTTATAAATTCAATTCAACTTTTTATCACACGCCTCTTGTAAAATTCAAACAAAGACATTGGCTACTTCAAATCCAAAAACATACTAATGTTCATTTTGATACGTTTCTTCGTCTTCAAAACATTACATAGACCGGTTTGCCTTTTATCAAATGTGTGTTATTACTTATTATACAGACATTTTGTTTGTCAGAATACCAGTTTTTTATGAATTTTTATTTCGTCTATCAATATAAAAATGTATTGCTTCATAGGAATCGTTACCTTGCGTGGATTAAGTAGGTACCTACCCAATCACAATAAAATATTGTTTATCTCGTTTTGTTCTGTTAAGTACAATGCTATCAAAAAACCCGCATCATTCGGTTCTAAATTACAGTAAACGCCTCAAGGATGATAGGTATTGTTACAAGGTCAATGTTTATGCCAAGTTATGTTTACTTATCCAATAATTGATATTCATAATAAATAATAAAATAAAAAAAACATGAAAAACAAACGACATTGGTCAAACGTTTCAATAGATTGATTATAGGTTGGGTTAGGTTAGGTTAGGTTATAATGACTTAATAAATAGGTTGGTACACTCTCTAAAACTACAAAGTGATTAACTAAAAAAATAGAGGTAATTAAACCCCAAGTCAGAACCTTGGGGAACTCCGAACTCCGTTTTTGGGGGATTTTCGACGAGGTTATGTAAAGAGCACGCTTGTTGTAAATGCAAATATCGAATGTATGTCATATGGCAATAAGCGACAAATGTAACGTCAAAAATTTTGGTGTTGAATCTTTTAGCAATAATTTGAAAGCGGCCTAAATAATAAGTCATTTAGATTTCTTCTTGGAAAGATGATACTCAGCGTCTCCTAGGTAGGAAACATAAAATATTAAATTATCGAAAAAGCAATCACTTTGTGGATTAATATTAACATCTTATTCTGTCCCAATGATGGTTAAGCAGACTGAAATAAGTTGACAAATGTATAATTCTGTATAGGGGTTCAAAACTAAAACACTTATTTTCATTTAGGGAAGTAGGCATAAAATTCGTAGATTTTACGTAACGGACCCGTTTTTATACAAAGTCATCAGTGTTACAATTTAAATTTAACCTTGCCAAAACCTTTTCTCACAATTCACTTTCGACTTCCTTCAATTTGTCACAACATTCTCAAACAAATTCGTAGATTTCTTTAAACTCTCATAATTATACGTTTTGCATTTACCAATCTTATAATCGTAATTCGTACAAAACTTAAATTTGGATTCGAAGCCAAAATACCCATTCAAACAGAATAATTATAATTATTATCAAAGTGTACATCAAATACCCTGTACGAATGTGTGCTATTATATTAGTTTGTTTGATAAATAGGCCATTAAAAAATCAATTTTGCATGATTTGCAATTTTGGCGGTTTTCTGAGTCAATTGTAAAAAATACTAAAAACTAATCTTGCCTTACCTACTGTGCTAATTAATACACGACCATCTAGTACAATATTATACAAAATACGAGTCATGTTCAGTCTTTCCGATCTTCCACTTATTATCGTTTATAAGTGAAATAAAGCAATAAAGCCAATTAGTTAATTATTGCAAGCCACACGCTGACACCTGGACTTATAACATTATTTAGTCGTCATCATCAGTCATCACATCAGTATTTATAATCACCATCTGATTCTAATTAATATGTTAATAAAGTAAACAAAACATTGCAGCAAAGTCACGGTTATACGTCATCGTTTTGATGCAATGTCAGCTTGGGAGATCACCATCTACGTCATGTTGGCGAGTCAGGAATCCCAAATATGGAAAGGCAAGTTTAGTAAGTATAGAATATTTAAGATCATGACGTATTTAATCGATGAATGGACATTATTTTTTGGAATGCAGTGGTTTATTTTAAGAGGTCAGAGACAGTACATCATTGAACTATTTATAATTAGATTTTTTTGAGGACCACCAAGATGAGACTATCCTGGTATTGATTCCTACTAATTTCTATACTGTGTGTAATCATGGACACTTAGAGCCAGCGAAAGAAAGCGGATAGATTGCCCTCGAAATGTGGAGCTGGGGAAAAATATTCAGGATTCCATGGACAGCCAGACGCACAAAAGTGTCCATTTCGGAAGAGCTAGGAGCATCCACAACAAGCTTTCAACTATCTGCCCTATTTTAAGACACTTTGTACATGTTGCTCGCCTAACTGAGGACTCCATCTTGTAGAAACTGAGAGTCACTGGCAGAAGAAGTGGAGGGAGGTAACAATGCGCTGGAGTGACCAAGTTTCACTTGTTCTGGTACTAGGGTGTCTCTGCTTTAGCATAACGTGTTGAAACAGATTTAATGGCGGCGATTTTTCTCTTTATATCCCCGCGGCGAAATGGCGTTTTATGGGATTAACACCCCACACAGGAAACCCCTGAGAAAAATATTTTTTTCGAGGCCTGTGTCATGCTAGGGGATGCTGCGGGGTAGGTCTTTTTAAGGAATGGAAGGAGAGGTAGTCCTGGGAATAAAATGAGGGGTGGGTAGGTATCTGGGTGTCAGTGTGTCCAGGCATGACGGACGTATGAATATACTCCTCCTGCTATGGTGCAAGATGATCTTCTCCAGCTGGTCTCTCTTGATTGGTCGAGAGAGACCAGCTGGACAGGTCCGAGGTCTTATCAAGCCGGCCTGTCCAGACCCGCAGCTACGCAGCTGGTGGGCAAGGGCCTCCGCGGTCAATACTTGAACCCGGGCACCCCTGCTAGGTAACCAAACGTAGCGAACCATTTGAGGTGACTTAATGCAAAGATGTTGATTATCCAATAAATGGTTCCCGGGTGGCAAGGTACCCATACCCGCCTCCATAAATAGTCAAGTATCTCCTGGGATAGTCAAGTAGATGATTTTTCCACCGCTTTCTCTCGTTTACTCACCACAAATTATTTAAATAACGGTAAGTAGGTACCTACCTACCTAGCTAAGCTAAGAATCTACAAAATAAACAAAGAGGCGAGAAATATTTGTTTTTCGGTTTATGCGTATTTGCGTTTTGTACCTCTTTGTTGGTTTATATTAATAATTTCTGTAAATAAGTACATTGTGTGGCCATTTCTCTCGTTTAATCATTTTAGATTTATTATGGATTAGTGAAAATAATATTTGGCAAAACTTTACATTTAGTTAACATAATAATTATTATTTCTTTGCCTATATCTTAATGTTTTTCCTTCATTTGTTATATTATATTTCTCAACAGTTCATTTTACCTTTCTTTTGATTTTTGGAAGATAATTCTATCACACCACAAAAAATAAAGAATGTTAAAATGTACTTAGAAATTATATGAAAGTATGTTTGTAAGCAATTATGTACCTCATATGTCTGGTATGTCTTCACAGGTATATCCTAGTGAGACAGGCATAAAAAACTGTAACCAAACTTTATATAGATAAGTAAATAAATAAAGGTTTTAGCTTGGCTAGAAATATGCGGCTAAAAGCTGAACATTCAAATCAATGGTAAACAAAAACGTTAATGGAAAAATAAATGGTAAACGGGAACATGAGAGACATCTAGCGGTGATCACCAGTTCGATTGCTAGCACCATCTATGAATGACAGGTTGAATGTATTGTTTAAGGAATCAAGTTAGTAAAAGCTGTTCACGAGAAAATGCCAATCGAATGATATTATTTTTAATATTTCTTTTGTAAAATTTGTACCTTGCGATATATTATGTGAAATATTGTGAAATACCAGCTAATGGGTTGTAAAAGCAATTTATGCTGCCATCTTCTGATGGTTTCTAAGGTCGGGTTGTTAAACAAAATTTTAACAATTCATCAAATTTAGAATTAAATTTTAAAGTTATATTTAAGTTTTGTTATTATATTATTATGAACCAGTTGATACACAGATCTGAAAGAATAAATGAATAAAGAATAGAACATTCACAGAACTTGAATATGAACTACGAAATTTGATACATTGTTCAAATTCTGTAAAAGAAGGTGATCCTACAGTTGGTCTCCCGACACTTATTACTCCCAAAATTATAAACATAATAAAATTACTTATACTTTTTGTGCATTATTTAACAATTTCAAACCTAAAATCGATTTATTTACAGTATCGATGTTTTGTATTTATATGTATGATCAGTGGCGGTTCGTGGTCTTTTTAACGGGGGGTTCAGAAATTCAAGAGAAGAATGATATATTGTCTAATCAAAATTTACTCTTGTCACACAAATTAAATAAAGTTAGTGCGGGGGTACCTAAATAGGTACTATTGTTTTTAAATAACTTGATACTCCTCAACACAATTATTAAACAACCAAAATGGTTTTAGAAGATTTAAATTGTTTAATGGTTTTTACAACACTCAATGTACGTTGCTAATTATTATTGTTTTTTTTCAATAAGAATAATTGCGTAGAATGTAGAATATAATATAATTGATATTTTAAAACATAGAAAAACGAGAAACACAAATAAAGGTGGCCACGAAATAAAATTAGCTTTTTTCACTTACACTATAAATCCATTATACACGTATACAAAAAATAATAATATTTAATTTCCAAACTTTTTCATAAGCATTCCGTCATTGTGTGAAAAAATTAGGACAGAATATTCGCGACAACCGATAAACGCAACCACTTTCAATTTGAAAGCCGAAACAATACTAGCAGAGCTCAACACAAAATTGCATAACTAGCGACGTTGTTTGCCGAAACTTTAGTAAATGTACTCGTAAATAAGGGATATAACGACTTATCTATAAAAAAAAATACGAAAACAGAAGTCAAAATCGGTCCACTTCAATAGTAGATTTACAAATGCCATTAGTAAACGGTTGGAGAAATGCAGAAACAAGAAATTAATAAATGTACAAAAATGACTACAAAGTTAAATACCATAATATATAACATTTAACTAGCATCCGTCGGTGCAAAAGTCGACCGTCAGCCGGTCACATCCTGCAACAATCTCGGGCTTCGTTTCGGCGAGACTCGTCAAAGTTCGGAGGTCACGTGACATCTTGACTCGTGAGCAGCGCACCAAGCTGCGTAGTTTTGTCCATTCTACCGTCACAGCGATTCGTATCGGCTATGATTTTTCGTATGGACAAATGTGTGCGGATCGCAACGCGCACAAAATGGGAATAGATAGGTACCGTATTTTTCGGTGGCGCGAGATTTAAAGACGGAATTTTAATGTCGAGCTATCTGTGATGCGCTTATATTACTATACAACAAGATTGTTTTATTTTATCATCTTTTTAATGGGGGTTCACCGCACAACCGCACTTTAGAGAAAACCGCCACTGTGTATGATCGTGTGAGAAATGTGGAGATTCGAAAAGAATGCAAGGCTGATGTAAGCGTAATGAGTAAAATTAAGAAAGGAACCCTCATATAGTTTGGGCATGTAGAGCGAATGAACAAAGAAAGGAGCGTAAGGAGAATATATGATGCAAGTGTGAATGGTATAAGGAGTAGGGGACGTCCGAGGAAGACATGGCACGATCATGTGAATCAGATACTTGAGTCGGGTCATGTCGAGAGTCAGAAAAATAGAAGAGTATGTATGAGACGATGTTTGAATGTGAATGAGGCAAAGAGTGTGTGCAAAGACCGAGGTGTTTGGCGGTCCGTCCTCTGCGGAGAAACGGCGTGATGGTTAGTTAGTTAGTTAGTATTTTTACGCTGGTATATGTCTACAGTATATAGGGGTTAAGGTAGATACTTGACTTATATTAACCACTGATTCCTGACATTATTTGGAGTAAAAAACGTAAATGAAATTTTGGTCTCCGGTGACTTTTTTGAGAACATTTTTTTTCAATTTTTTTCTCTTCAAAATAAAATAAAATAATTCTTCCTCCTGACGTTACTGATCGCTCAGCCAAGTAACCGTCCTACACCACTTACCCCGCCCCCAACTGTCCAACACCTACTAATTTTTTAGTTTGTGTAGAAAAAAAAAATCATCAAATACATCACGGGAGACGAAAATTTTATTTACATTTTTTACTCCAAATAACGTCAGGAATCACTGGTTAAAGTAAGTCAAGTACGTACGTTAACACATTGTATACACAAGTAGTTTTATCTGTATTTTAATGAAAATATGTTTTATACTTTTGTTGTTAGCTGGTACACCTCTCTGCAAGCCCCTTTAGGGACACTTAGTTTTATTTTGTTTAAATAGGTATATTGTATTTTCCTTAAGCCGACTGTACATTGTATATATATATATATATATATATATATAAGTATGCCGGGGGGCAACTGTCCGGGGATCACCTGTCATGCAATCGTAAAAGAACCCCCAACCCCTTACTAAGAAGCAGTGGCGGTTTTCTCTAAAGTGCGGTTGTGCGGTGAACCCCCATTAAAAAGATGATAAAATAAAACAATCTTGTTGTATAGTAATATAAGCGCATCACAGATAGCTCGACATTAAAATTCCGTCTTTAAATCTCGCGCCACCGAAAAATACGGTACCTATCTATTCCCATTTTGTGCGCGTTGCGATCCGCACACATTTGTCCATACGAAAAATCATAGCCGATACGAATCGCTGTGACGGTAGAATGGACAAAACTACGCAGCTTGGTGCGCTGCTCACGACTCAAGATGTCACGTGACCTCCGAACTTTGACGAGTCTCGCCGAAACGAAGCCCGAGATTGTTGCAGGATGTGACCGGCTGACGGTCGACTTTTGCACCGACGCACAGTGGGTTAATTAACGATTCTAGAGGGAAACAATTATTTTATGGTTTTAAATAAAAGTTTATACATTTTTTATGAAACACATATATTTTAGAATTGTATGTGATGCCTTGGGTGCATGGTAAACGCATATTAAATGATGGATTTATGAAACGTAAGACATTACTACAAAGAAGAATTCTGACATATGAATCAAATATATAACCATCGTTTAATATGTATGTACTATACTCTACGATAGTTATAAAGATAGAAAAATAGACATGTTTTATGGAAGTCAAGGAAATATTGAAGGAATTACAAATATCTGTTCAATTAAACAAATTTTAATGTATACGGTGTTAAAAAATAAAATATAATGGGCTGCTTTTCGGTATCAAATGAGTGGGTCATAATGATTCATTTTCCTCACTCGGGATCTTTCAGTAAAGCTAATACCTCGTCATTAAGTGTTAACATATTTTTGCGAGGTAAGGGTCTCACATTGGAAATGACCGGATCTGATGAAATCAGCAATTGTGTCAAAATCAGCAAACATCTTCGTTTGTGTTGCACCTCGATGATTTGCGAGAAAAACATTCTCTGAATTTTTTTTTAATTCCTTATGCCGTGACTCCTGTACCTCTTCCAAAAGCTGACCAATTGAAAGTAAAAAGGAAGATATTATTTCAGTCCCATGGGTTAATATTTTGTGCACAGTTACAGGAATTGGGAACCATTTATACAAATGAACGTACAGTTGTGCAGTCTCTTTGCAAAACAAATCAAATTTTTCAGTGTTTACATCATACCCACAGAATAACACTTGTAAAATAATTGAATTTTTTTTATCAACTGTTCATCAATGCCCGTTATACATGCAGATTGTGCGGGATTATTAAAAAATCTTCGGGCAGTATTTCCGTCGTTCGTATTTTCATTGCCCTGCTTCGGAAGATCCACTAAAAGTCCAGTTTCTGTGCGAAATCTTGAAATAATCATGTTTTTCTTTGCGGCAACTGCTTCTTTTTTGTCGATACCTCTTACTTGCCATTCTTTTATATCTAACCTATATGCGATATGAAGGAGACATTAAAAAAACCTTGTGTAGGCATGCAGGGTCAATAAACCCAGCGAAAAAGTTTCAGTGATACATTGTCTTCCTTTTAGGCTTTGCTTTGCAAATATAGCATTGCTGCGTATAGGTATTTAAAGAAAACGCATTACCAACTTTTCCATCCACCACAGTCCTCAAGATTGTGTGGTTGACAATCATATGCCTATTACCGATACGTACGGAAGTTGGATTAATGGTATCAATCTGGTCTTGTTTGAATTTTTTGGCGTTTGGGCTTTTCGCTACTTTGTTCGAAAGCTTTTGCAGGTCGCCCGGCAGACTTGGCTGGCTCTGATTGGTCACTAGAGCTGGGTAGGTCGATTTTTTCGATAATTACTTCATTTTGTAGCCACAATGTATATTTGCGCAAAAAATATTTTTGAATATATTTACAATTTTTCCATCGCGTGGTAAGTTCAAGTGTAAACGAATTTATAGTTTGCGCGACTGCCGTTTTCATAGTTGGAGAACAATTTTGTAAAAAAAACTTCCGGATGACGTAATCCTGCAATACTCTTCGGGATCTCTGTGAATTCGGGTGCAAAAGTCTCTCCTCTCGTAAAAAGTTAAACAGCTCTCTGTGGATAATTCGTAGATGACTCCCTAAAAAAAAAAGTTTTTTTAAAGAGTTGGTTGAAGTTGGTTACGAAATTGTATTTTTTTAGTACAAAACTAACACGCAAATAATAAAATGTGCATGAGACGACACACCATTTTGAACCAAAAAAGATTCACTCTCGTAAACGTCAAATATTGTTTGAAAAACTATTTAAAAAAACACCATTTTGTGACCCTTGAAAACCGTACACACTAAAAAAATAGATATCTAAAAAAATTATACATTTATGCACATACCTACAGCTATATTTTCCATTGCAACACTTACAACAAAACTTCTAAACACAGATGATGCAGCTATTCGATTAAAGAGTAACGCAGGTCCGTCCGTAGCAGTGGCCGAATGAATATTGCCAACGCTGTGTTTGAAAGCGCATGCACGCCTCCGTGTAGTGTTAAAAAATAAATTTCGTCCATTTTTGAGGCGTACTGTTATTTAGGTACAATATTAGACTATGAAAAATAATTATTTTAACCTGTATTTTTTTAATTGTTTCCCAGTAGTTTCCTTAAATAATCTTCCGTGCGACGGATGCTAGTTAAATGTTATATATTATGGTATTTAACTTTGTAGTCATTTTTGTACATTTATTAATTTCTTGTTTCTGCATTTCTCCAACCGTTTACTAATGGCATTTGTAAATCTACTATTGAAGTGGACCGATTTTGACTTCTGTTTTCGTATTTTTTTTTATAGATAAGTCGTTATATCCCTTATTTACGAGTACATTTACTAAAGTTTCGGCAAACAACGTCGCTAGTTATGCAATTTTGTGTTGAGCTCTGCTAGTATTGTTTCGGCTTTCAAATTGAAAGTGGTTGCGTTTATCGGTTGTCGCGAATATTCTGTCCTAATTTTTTCACACAATGACGGAATGCTTATGAAAAAGTTTGGAAATTAAATATTATTATTTTTTGTATACGTGTATAATGGATTTATAGTGTAAGTGAAAAAAGCTAATTTTATTTCGTGGCCACCTTTATTTGTGTTTCTCGTTTTTCTATGTTTTAAAATATCAATTATATTATATTCTACATTCTACGCAATTATTCTTATTGAAAAAAAACAATAATAATTAGCAACGTACATTGAGTGTTGTAAAAACCATTAAACAATTTAAATCTTCTAAAACCATTTTGGTTGTTTAATAATTGTGTTGAGGAGTATCAAGTTATTTAAAAACAATAGTACCTATTTAGGTACCCCCGCACTAACTTTATTTAATTTGTGTGACAAGAGTAAATTTTGATTAGACAATATATCATTCTTCTCTTGAATTTCTGAACCCCCCGTTAAAAAGACCACGAACCGCCACTGCTAAGAAGAGGTTAATTTGTAAATATTTATCAACATACAACATTATATATTTTGCAACCTTTCCAGTTTTAAAATAAGGGGCTTTCTCACCATACTCGAAATAGCTTATCTACCCTAATAACGAATATTATTAAAACTAAAAATAAAATACTCGCAGTGGTTAGAAAACTCGGCCAACTTATCCAATATATAGCCACTATTCATAGGTTCGAATACCGAATTATAAACTCCAATTTAATTAATAAATAAACCGTAAATCGTAAATCTTAAATAATTGTTATTAGGGTAGATAAGCTATTGGGAGGATGGTGAGAAACCCCCTAATACTCATTGACTTAGATGAAATTTTAGCATTGATTAGTACCTATGTAAGCGACTAATAAAATAAAAATTTCAAACAACCGTTTTCGTTCATAGCCAATTTCTGTAACTACCAAATTAAATTAAACAAAACAATTTAAAACATAATGTAGAATGAAGGGTACCAATGAATTGTAATCTAAGAAGGTCATATTATGGACATAAATATAAATTCATATGTATAACCGATTTCATTGAATATGTTAGATCCACTTCCTACCTACCTACTGATCCATACATGTAGATAAAATACGTGTAACATAATTTTGACATTGAACGCCGAAAGTAAACCAAATAATATTATTATCATCATCCTAATATTATGCAGGAAATTTTAATAAATGTTAGAAGGGCTTATCTAAAAACCTTCGCGTTTACAACAGGTGCAAGAAGGTAGGTAGCCCATGACCTCACAATTTTTTAATTTTTTTAAAATTTTCAAAACAATTATCTAAGTATGTTTTTGGTTGGCATTTAGCACGTAATTTTTTATTTATTTATTTAATACGTTTCATTCCCGTTCCTATTAGTACCTTTTCCCCTGAGCCAAAAAAAATGTTCTGCTTGTGTCTGAAAGAAAAAATATGTTATATCATATTTCTTAATTTGGAAGGCGGGCATGGGTACCGCCGTCCCATCTATTGGATAACCAACACCCCTGCCAACCTGCCATAGGTCACCCGAAGTGATTCACCAGGTTTGGTGACTTCGTCAAGGGGTGGGATTCTGCTGGATCTTGTGCCTGGTTAGAGACTGGTTGCGGGAGACCTTTGACCTCTCCAGCCGGACTCTATCGAACCATCGCCTTGCACCTCCTGAACACATTGATTCCCAGATTCCTAACCACCCCTCATACCTTTTTCCTCCCCAGAACTTCCTCTCCTTCATTTCCCTAAATAGACGCCTTACACAGCATCCGCAAATATGACAGAGGTCCGAAGGGATTTCTTCCATTGTGTGGATATAACATAAAAAAACGAGTGTGTTTTAGACCACAGGACTGAAGTAAAAGCTCCATCTATATGTTATATATATATATGTATAAAATATATACAAGTATATACACATATAAATTTTCTACTGATATATATTTTAATGTATTATCGTTCGCCTCGCCTGATCAAGCTGTGCGCATCGACGTCCGCTCTCCCCCGCGTTTGGCACGTCGCTGCGTGAAGGTACTGGAACGCACAGTTTGTATTTCAAAATACTGACTGAGATATTTCATTCACTGGCTATGAAAGGAAGAGAGAGAGAAAATGCGCGCGCACTCTGCTTTCTCTTGCTCCTACAGTCGCCCGATATAACGCCTTTTCGTAACGCTCTCGTCAAGCATTCGCCAGTTTACCGCCCAAGTTAAGCGTGCGTAAAGAAGTTGTGTAAGAAGCCAGATGTAAATACATAGATAGGTAGGTACCCCCGATGACGACACAACAAGTGCAATAAACCCAAGTCTGTACATCACTAACATAAAGCAATTCGTAACTATAATTTCCACATTACGCAGTACTTTATCAGGAGAGTTTCCTCAGAGATGTAACCGGCCCTAAAGTCATGAAGCGTGACTTTCCACGTCCGGTCATGCACTTGACTCGTTACTTGTTACAAACAAACTGTACTTGCAGTCACTACTACACTATCGATTCGAACGTTTCATTGTTCTATTTCGATACCGCTTCAAGTTAGTGAAACTTTATGATTATGTTTGAGGGAGATTGAACCCACGAAGTTAAATTCACGGTGATTTTGCGCTTTAGACTTAGAACTTAGACCACTCGGTCATAAAATCGTTCCAGGGAAATTTTAGAGGATATATTCTACATGGATACCAAATATTTTGTGGTAAGCCTGCAAAGGCATGATCAGGTGGGTTCATTTGCAGCATTTGCAAACAGTTTTATTTGATAATTTTTGTTTTTTTTCATTTTTTAATTATTTCAGTTAATGGTTTTAAAAACGCAAACGTTGCTTTCAGTATGAACAGTGAATACGAGTTATGACTGCAAACATTGTTAAATATCCAAAAACAATTATAAAATTCAAGGAAAATAATATTAAAAATATTAAATTAAAGTATAAAAAATTGTTTAAAATATTCAATTATCAAAAATATTAAATTTAATTAAATTAAAATAATTATTTGTACGAAAAATATTTAGAAATGTAAATGAAAAACATTCAATAAAAAAATAAAATTCAATAAATGAACTGAAAAACACCAAATTAAATGAAAATAATTTATTCAATAAAATGAAAAACATTTAACGAATTAAATGAAAAACATTTTGATTTAAAAGAAAAACATTTAACAAATTAAATGAAAAACATTTAACAAATTAAATGAAAAACATTTAATGAATTAAATGAAAAACACGTAATAAGTTAAATGAAAATCATTTTTTAAATAAGATGAAAAATATTTAGCAAATTAAAAGAAAAACATAATGAATTAAATTAAAACAAATAACTTTGTTTAAACCACTAATATAATCACAATTACCTACATGTTTCAAAACCGATGGTTTCTTCGTCAGGGTAGTAATGACATTATGTCATTACTACCCTGATGAAGAAACAATTGGAATTAAATTTAAAGCAGTAAATTTAAAGAAAAATATTGCGTAAATTAATCCAAAAATATTAAATGGTAGTTAAATAAATAATTTAATTTTAATATTAAATTCAATTAAAAATATTAAATCTAGGGATTATTTGTTCAAATTCAAAAATATAATAGGTTTCAGACAAATGATAACATCATTTTATTTTTTTATTACGCAAATATCTAAAGATGAGTTGCTCATTTTGCTCAATGTGTACAGAAAATTTAAAAAATGGGATAGCATATTAAATATTATCAATTTTTTTTTTATAACCAACTTTTTCAACATCCTGATTCCACCGCGTTGCTTTTTCGCTGGTTAGTCATACTCGTATATTGTAATTATAACCAAAAAGTTATACCACTGGAAGCAAAAAATAAATTAAAAATCTTTGGTTCGGTGGGTTTATTCTTAGAAACACCGCGATACAAAAATTAATAGAACTTTTTCTACATCAGCACATACTATCAGGGCCATATGTACCTACTACCTACTGTCTGCTGAGCCATCGAGTGTTTTTGGGAAGCCATGCGTGACGATGAGTCACTATGTTCTGTATGTACTATGTAAGTACTGAGTCCTTTCACCTTTTTAATCAGTCTACCAACTAGTAGGTTTATGAACTCCCCTCAAGTATGTGTTCAAGACATGTTTTTAATGGTATCACCTTTGTTATTGTGTTATAAGTTAATTTTCTCCAGAACAATGATGCTGAAGTAGCTTTATCTATTATGTTGTTGAACCTAACTGTACTAGTTAATTTATTGGTCGAACAGTATCATCAATGTGTTGAATATGTTATTATTAAAACTAATTTATTTTCTCTTTCCTGAACTACGACTAATAAGTGGAGAATAAATTTTTTTTGGTTCTCTATAGATATGTTTGATTGGTTATACATATAACCTACATCTATTCTATGCAAGCTTCTGCCCGCGACTACGTCTGCGCAGTATTTATGTTTGTACCAAAATTCTTAACCTATTTATTTAAAATATCTATAATTCTTGATTCGATTCAAAGTATTAGGCGAGTACTTCAAATAAATTCACAAATTTTAATGTTTTCTAAAATAGAATTTTGATTTAACAATCATTGTTTTGCAAAATGTCGTTCTCAAATTTTGACATTTTCAATTAAACAATAATTATTATTTTCAACACATTGAAAATAATGGTTAGCTTTATAAAGTATAGCCTATATGTTCTTCTGACGTATGAGTTATATTATTGTAAAGTTTCATTAAAATCCATTCAGTAAATTTTGCGTGAAAGAGTAACAAACATACATACATCCATACAAACTTTCGCATTTATAATATTAGTAAGATTAAAATAGTCGAAATCAGACACAAAGAATTGGGAAACTTTACAAACCCAACATGATATAGCGGAACAACGTAAATTAGACTTTAAGCTTTTTTTAATTTTTTTAAATTTAAGTTTATTTAGGAAAAATATAGTTTTATTTAAAAGCATTGTACATTAAATAGTGAATATAATATAAACCAGTTAAGTTCCAATTATTTTAAGCAATAATTATCAGCATGAAACACTCATCAAACACTCGCCGACGGGACTCGAACCCGTGTCCCGTTGGCAGCATGTATCTTTTCTCGGAAGATTTTTCAATGTGGATGAGTGTTTCAGGCTGATAATTATTGCTTATAATAATTGTTACCCTTTGTGTTGTGCATAAAAATCTTGTCTTAAACATTAGTTTATCAATTAAAAATTATCAGTTCCATTTATAATGTAATATAGGTACCTAAATATTTTTTGTTCTATTTGTACTACTTTATAAACTTATTATCCTCAAAACAGGCTTGTCCTAGTGAGGTTAATATTGAAACAGCGCCGGATCTGCCATACGTTCAAAAACGTGCAAAAAACCTGGCGCCCACTACAAAGGGGCGCCGTGATAAAATAAATATTGTTTTAAAATTCAATTAAAATATTCCCCGAATCGTTTAAAAATTACTCGTAATACGGAATTATTAGTTCGCGCTGGCAACACTCACTTTCCATATGCGTGAACCTAATGCGCGCGCATCGATGGTTAAAATTTAACGAAATACGGATTTGACTTACGTCAAGGAATTTTTTTCCAAATACAATATATTTCATGCGAACGTAAGACCTATTTTTCCTTGTTGCTCTTACGACCATTGTATCGTTCGAAATTCAACAAACATTGTGATTGGTTCATTAATCGCTTCTCCTACGGATCTCCCTTCGTTGATTACAAGTTGCTCTTTGATGATAGTTCGTCGCTTTCGCCGCGTTATTGGTTTATTTATGTTGCCATTCGCGCGCGATTTGGCACCATATTAAACAAACTGATCAGAATATTATTATTTCTGAACTAAACTGCCTCATGTTTTATATTATATTTTGTTATGATGTTATTATTTTGTCCAGTGTCATAGATAGCTACCGCCAGGTCACTTGGAAAAGTTACTCTTGATTCTTGTTGGCGGGATATTAATTTATTTTAAACGTATTGCATAATTTTTTTTTTTTTTTGTTATATGTATATAAATTTTGTTATCTGAATTTTTAAAAAATGTTGGGGGAGGGGGGGCGCCATCGGTACTTCCTGCACAGGGCGCCAGATTTCGTAGAACCGGCGCTGTATTGAAATGTACCTACCAATACCTACCATGTAAAGAAACAATAAATAAATAAATAATATTTTGTCATGATTACTAATTAAATTAAAACTAAATTGGGAAGAACGTAGTTATTAAAAGTTTAAAAAAAGCGCATAGTGTAAGTAAAAAAATATTAAAAAGAGAATAATAATCATAATACAGAAATAACAGTTGAGATTTAAGTAAGGTTAATTTGATTTTAACCCCTAAAAAAATTGGCGTATCTTATTATCCGTGTAAAATGTCAACATCTCTTATGGCATTAAAAGATTTGTAGATATGCCCGAGCAAGGAGTTTAGTGTGAATTTCGATTTAAAATGTTGTATATAAAATAAGGTAATTGATCTGGTATTGCGTTCAGGGCAACGAAATGCAATATTTTCTAACAGGGCTGGGAAGTCAATAAGGCAGTTCACATTTTTAATATACAGAAACAGTACGTCAAAGATTTCTACAACTAGGAAAGTATTATACAAGATCGACTAGACATGTCCAACACATAAAAAACAGATGGTGAACAACCAGGGAAGCTTTACAAACCCAACTGCAACAATAGACAATGAATGGAACAACGGCCAATCAGACCATAGGTTGATTAAAACAGGAAAACTTCACAAATACAATAAGAAACTCCATACAAGCGACTAACCAGGCAATAAATCACGTGGGTTTAAGCAAGGATCTCAAAATAGTCACGAATCCGGGAATAAAATCAAATTGATTGGTGGTTGAAGTTTGGGTACCTCGGTACTCCAACGGAAGCAATACCGGGTATTAAAAGTTGTACATAATATTTACTACGTGATACGTGATAAACGTTTGACCTTTGTGTCTTTGATTGATATTAGATGAGTCTATCATGGCGCACATTGACCAGATTGACCTGACCCTAAACCCTAGACTAGACTAGATCACAATACTATTCATAATAAGTGTGTTGATGTCACGTATATTAAAATTATTAATCATGATGTTAATTACAGCATAAAACTCTTTTATATACTCATAAGTTGCCAACTGCTCAAATTATTGCCATCATGGCACTGCCAATAATAATATATAAGCTTTTGGAGTAAATTGAATGGGAGAGAGGAAAATAAATTAGTAAGGGAAGTCTGGAGAAACTTCATTATTAATTATTACAATACATGTACGGCCATTGCCCAAAACAGTCCTTACAACAGTTCCTCGACACACAAACACCAGTTTGCGTTCACAATAAATTGGTTATTTCTCATTAATCGTTCTAACGTAAAACAGGACATTTTTGGAACAAGCTACTAGTCTCTTTTCTCCTCCCTCGTTTATTACCGATAGTCTTGTTCTCTCAAAATTAGACTATCGAAAAAAAAACAAACAAGTGCAACGTGTCCAAAAAGCATGTTTACGATGTTGCTATAATGTCCGGTTGCATTCCGAGAGAAATACTAATGGGGCCAACAGACCTAGCTATAAAAGCTCAAGCGTTATTTGGCTTGGCCTACTTCAGCATATCGCTCGTCATACATTCCCAATGGGAACCGATATGCCGAAATACGCCAAACCAAAAAACGCTTGAGCTTTTATAGCTAGGTCTGTTGGCCCTATTAATCGAAGAAGTGACCCTTTTGTCAATAGAACCAATGTAATAAAAAAATAAGATGTATAAAAATGCAAAAATCTATTATCAAAAAGGTGTTTTTATTATTATTAATTCTCTTAGTCCGCCTCATAACCTTGTCCAACTGGGCATAGAAAATAATAACAGCTATGCTAAGGGAACGTACCCATACTACCCATGACCCGTTCAGGGGAGGAAGGGGGTTCTTCAAAATACCACGCTTGAGTATTCAATATCCTCTAGAAAATATCGCGTTCTTTTCGAGCTACATTTAAATATGGCGCGCAGTATTTGGCGCTTTTTAAACTCGCAGGTGGCAACACTGACGTACATATGCCGAAACGTCAGCTGATTGAAAACTGACAATAATAAAGACAAATATAAGCCAAATAATTTTTTTAAACTTTTTGTTAGCAAGAAATGATTCAAAATCATATTTATGAATTAATAGTGGGTATAAAACTAAAGGGGGAGTGGGGGTCTTGGAATATACTACGCATGGTCACCAGGGGAGGAGGGGGGGTTGAAAATTTCAAAAAGTGGGGTCACGTAGTATGGGTACATCGTTCATTTCCGTATTTCATTCGGCCTAGTTTACTCGGAATGACACGTCTGAACATGAAATGAAAGGAAAGTGCCGAATACTGCCGAATGAAATCTTCAAGTGAACCGATCCAACAATGTTGGATATTTTCATTCGGCATCCTTCTCTCGCGCACGCATGCGCGCGGAAGAGAGCAAAGTGAAACGTCTGAACACCGAATGAAATCTCAATCAGTTCGTCTCGCGTCCTGTACGGGAAGGACCATGGAAGGACGCTATCACGTCGCACGCAAAACGTCAAAATGGTATTCGTTCGGCTAATTTGTTTGCTTTTGGGAACACCTCTCATATAAATTTTTGGGTCTCCCTTATTATCCATGTATTATATATATTTTTTTAATATATGTAAGATTATTAATTTGTAGGAAAATGTTCGTAATAAAAAAAAGTAAAATCAAATTGTGTTATTATGTCATAAAAAATAAAAAGGTTTATAAGACGCAACAATATTGTTTTCTTTATATATTTTTATTTTATTGTGTCAACAAAATTGCGTAAAAATCGATGCATCTGACATGTTTTTCCTTAAAATTCGGGGCCGGAATGGACGAGTGAACGCTTATTTCTATAGCGCCGTCTGAACATGGAATGAAACGAAGATGGAAGATTAGGCCGAAAACACATGGCGTAAACCTTCACTCGAGTGAACTGTCTGATTCCAGCCTAACCAGGTGAACTCTTGTGAGGTTTTGCATAAATACATTACACAACTTTTGAATCGCGAATGATTTATCGTTTGGGAGAAACATTATGGAATGTATCATAATAGTTATTATTAATTTATTATCTTCACTTCTAGAACACCCAAGTCACGTGGTTAGTGCAATTTTGTAGTCATGCACATCTTGCATTCCATTTAAATTTAAAACGGAGTAGGTATGACCGAATCTGTAACTTTGCTCTGTGCTTATTTACAAATTCAAAGATAAAGGGTCAAGGTCATTTCGTAATAAAATAATTTACATCAACATCACGATGCCGATGAGAAACGTTCATTCGTGTGATAAAATAAAATATTAAATAAAAATTTGGTAAATATCCAGAGGCCCGCCTCATCAATATTATGTGTTATGTATAAAGAAAAGTGTGTGTGGTTGGGCTTTTTTAATACAAATTATAAATCTACAGTTGTATTCGGGTATAGTGAGCTTTTGCACATTTGACCTTCAAAACAGGAGAAAGGTCACTGTCTACGTGAAATTTTGAAAAAGAGATTCTTGGAGACATTTTAGAACAGTAGACGTACAAAATAAGAGGAAAATTACTATACAGGGTGTTAAGGTACCTACTTGACTTACTTTAACCAGTGATTCCTGCCATTATTTGGAGTAAAAAACGTAAAAGAAATTTTGGTCTCCGGTGACTTTTTTGATTACTTTTTTTTTTCAAAAAATAATTCTTCAAAATCAAATTTTAAAAAAATTCTGCATAACGTCACTGGTCACTCAGCTGAGTAACCGCTCAATCTCTAACTCCGCCCCCAACTGTCAAACACCTACTGTTTTTTTTTTTTAAATATTTTTGTAAAAAAAACATCAAAAATGTCACCGGAGACCAAAAATTTCATTTACATTTTTTACTACAAATAGTGTCAGGAATCTCTGGTTTAAGTATGTTAAGTACGTATATGTATTTATATACTTAACAAATTTGCCGTGCTCACTTCACCATCTTACATACCTACTATGGTTAGTTTTTTTTCTTTCTTTTTAATAAGAACTTCAGAACCTTGAAACCTCTTTTAAAAAGTATGTTTTTAGTTTAGATTTAATTTTAAAAAGTACCCTAAAACCTATTTATCCATTTTGGGTGAGGCCCGCCTCTTAATAAGTACACTTTTGAGCAAAAGAAAATTGATTGTCGTCTTTTGGGTTAGCCCTGCCTGATGAACCAATTAATTTTAATTGTAACACGACGTAACTTAAGCATTCTGAACAAACCATGTTTCCTATTCTTAGCATCATGCTCTCTACACATATAATACAGTAATCACCAATCACAATGATGTATGATACCACATCAAGAGTTCGTCGAAAATTCACATTATGTGGTTAATAATAAAATCTTCCTTTCAAAGAACCCAGAAACCATTTAAATTAGAAAAATAAAACACTTATTTTGTGTTTTATTTTTATTGGATACCAAGAATTTCAATTTATGTATTTACCGACCGGTTTCACCTTCCTCAAGCATCATACATCATAAATACAAGCATAAATACAGAGAGAGACAATAGGATAAAAATATAACAAACGGTGAGGAATTAGATTTTTACTTTTTTTAAATTTTATATTTGTAGGTTTTTATAAAAATAAAAACACAATTTTTGCTTGTTATATTAATTAAAACTCTTGGTTTTACACACAATAAGTGTTTAATTTTTATCATATCAAACCACAAAGGGATTGCTTTTTACATTAAAATAATGTCCTTAACATCCGATTATTGGCTTATTCTGTTGACACACAATGCAAATTAAACTTATTATGGTAATGCCAAAGAACGTTGAAATGATTTGACACGAGGAGGTCAAATAAATTGGAATATTGTGTCTTTAATGAATTCAAGACATTGCATTTTAACTAGACCACGTACATATTTACTTTACCAGCAACCATTTTTCTTTTAATTTTTTATTTTATTTAAATTTAATTTTATTTGGAAAACTAACAGTTATAATATTTTATAATGCATGATAAAATAAGTGTAAATTATTTAACCAATAATAGGTTTTCACCGATGTATCGATATTTGTGAATATAAAGAAAAAAGTGTTACATTAGTCTACGGGGATGGGATGGTGGGATGGAGGGCAAAGGGATGGATGTATTCTGTGTAATTAGTAGCGTGTCTGTGTAAGTGTTTTTTTATTAATATTCGGTTTGAAAATGCTAGGTGCTGTGTTAAAAAACTCGAATTCACTGTATGAAACGTTAAAGAATGAATGTACGAGTATTTTGTTTTGAGTTCAGTGGCGGATACATGTAGGGGGCGCGGGGGGAGCGCACCCCCCCACCTCCCCTTGCGGGGCCGCCAGCCCGCACGCTATTCTTATGTAGCACGCGCGCGCGTCCGCGTCCGCGTTATAGTATTTTTGTATTTAAGTCTGGCACATAGATAGCTAACCTACGAGAAAAGTTGCGTAAGATCACATAATGATCTCGATTATTCTGTCTGGCATTTGTTAGAAAAAAATCTGTTTGTATTTGTTCACACTCCATTAAAGTCTGGAAGCGAACATTCTAGCACCGAATGTACTCGAAACAGCGAGCTACATATATAAGGGAAGCAGAGTCGCTGCCAATTAGTCAGTTTTTTTTTTGCGCCCCCCCCCCCCCCCCTGTCTTTTTATGTACACTCCACTGTTTGAGTTAGTGTTGCATTGAGGGAGATTTAATGTGTGGTTTTGTCTGGTTTGTCTGATAGGCACTCTTAGTTGAATTATTTCGAGTAATTCCGTGCAATCTATCACAGAGGTAGCATTTTTTTTTAAAAGTAGTACATCTGCCGAATTTCTACGATTTTCCAATCATGAATTTTACCTTTAGCCATACTATCAGCAGTGGTGTCATCCAATATTACTCGTAATAAAGTTATTACATATTTTATCCATCGCTTATTAATTTGTGAAAAAAGCAAAACGGTACTTGCCGAAAAACCATCAAATAGAAAAAGTGCAATGGCCTTACAGGTAGGACTAGATATCTACATAAATACATTTAAAAATACCATAAACATTTTGATACATTATTGAAAATATATTGGTTGAAATTCGTAACGATGATCTTAACGAAATTTTTGAGGCGGATGTGGGTACCGCTATCCCTGGAATCATTTATTGGATAACCAACACCTGTGCAGTTCTCCTCCAAGTGGTTCGCTAGGTTGGCTGATTTAGCACGGGTGCCCGGGTTGATGGGGTGAAGTTTGTCTAGGTTTGGACAGTGAATGCCTTTACACACCTACTGCGTAGCGGGTCGGATCAGGAGAGACCGGTTGAGGGAGACCTAACCTAGATCTCTCCAGCCGGACTCTTTCGACTCATCGGCTTGCACCACAGTGAAAGGATGGATTCATAAGTCCGTCACTCTTGGACACACTGATCCCCAGATTCCTACCCGCCCTTCATAGTTTTTTTTCCTTCCCAGTACTTCCTCTCATTCTTTTTCCTCAAAAGACCCTCCACACAGCAACCCCAAAGATGACATAGGCCATCAAAGTTTCTCTGGGCCACTTGTGTGGAGCTAATGTAAAAAAACGAAAAAAATACAAAGAAGAAATTATTTTTCTGAAAATTGATAGGATTAGAAAATATGTCTACGAGTAACCCCCAAAACAGCTCTTGAGTAACCCCTTTTGTAATAATATTTATCGATAAAAAAAAACTCACTTGCAACCATAGAGGAATAATATGTATTTCCTTCAAACATGTACCTAATCTTTTTACAAATGTAATTAATTATTCAAAACGTATTCAGTACATTGTGATACTTCAAAATACTTCATGATTTTCAAAAAGCACTTTTGCTTTGGATACCATTAACGTCAAGAACTTATTCTTCAAGCGATTATAATTATTTTTCTTAACACAACTATTTTTGTAACACAATTTTGATCTCCCAACAAAACACAACACGATATACTTCTTTACTCTTTCACATAGATACATCAGAGAGAAGCTTTAAATTTTCTTACGTGGCGTTCGTTGACAGTTCGTTAATTTTTCCGGCAAGGTTGGCCAATCTTATTTTTACAAAGTTGTTTGGTAAATAAAGTATACAAAGTTGTATAACCGCTTTTCCTTTCTTTGCCAGATGGCCAAACGATTTTCCACTTTTAAACTGGTCTACGAGGTGATAGATAGCTCTGCTGTTATAACTTATAAGTCGGAAATAAATTATGTTCATGTTATTTATGACTTGTTCAAGAGGTTTTGATTTAGACGAAAGACTAGACACAATCGTTTTATAAATTAACTTGCAAAATATGTGCAGTTTATGCAATACATTATTAATTCCTATATTCTTACTTTTTTCTTATTGAACATTTAAAATAATATATATAACAATATTTTTTGACAGATGCATAGAAAACAACTTAAAAGCTCTAGAACTCTATAATAATACACTACAATGTTGGATTTGAATACAGAAAAAATTGTTCACACCTTTTGAGAGTTTCTAGTGGGACGTAAAAAGAATTTGTATTTTATTGCTTTTGTTATTTTCTGCTGTGTGTTAGATGTGACACAATTTGTCATGAGAATACAAAGCAGGATACCAGATGACATATTTTGAGAAAACGATGACTTAAACAAAGAAAATAATATTACTCACTCTGGGCTTAAAGGGTCAATCCGTCTCCTTCTCCACTTCACCCAACAGTCAAACATCTTCCCTTTCTTGATGGCTAACTTTGGTCGCCACCATTTTTTCAAAATTGCAGCACTATCAACACTTCTTTCTTTGGCAAAACAAATCTCCTCGTTTATCACAGATGAAGCACAAGATTTTACAGACAGCTCCCAGTCTCCACCCTTTGGTCTTTGCAGAATGCTTTCTTCGAGAAAATTTAGACTTTTCATCCTTTTTGGCACATCGTTTAATTCACTCATATCAGTCGAGGCGTTTGAACTACAGTTTGGAGAATTAGTGCTAGAGTTTGAAGATTCAGAACTATTTTTTGACACATCGCGTTTAACTACTTCCACTTTTTTAAAGATCACGTCCATGGAAGGTACACTGTCGATTCTTTCGAGTTTAGTTTTCGAACCACTGTCAAACGATTTGAACTTCCATCTGTCTTTTTCCGAATAGTTTACAAAACACGACACAACTTTTCTTCTGACCGATCTTTGGAACTGAACGAGGTCGTAGGATTTGATGGATTGAACATCTTCGTTAGAAGCGTTGCACTTATTTTCTTTGGATTTTCTTAGCGTGATCTTGTCACTATCTGTTAAGTTTTTCGCCATGTTTGAGAAAGAGAAGCTGCCGAGCTTGCTCCTGGCACATTTTTCGCTTGCGTCTGCGCTATTTTCGTCTTCTTTGGTGTTATTACATTCCCGGATAGTTGCGGGAGGATTGTTGGAGGTTGAACCGTCTCGCAGATACGCGTATTTTGCTAATATCCTATCCACTTCAGCGCTGTTGCGTTTCTTTTGGAAGTTTCTCTTGAAATTCCTTTGGTGTGGTCTGGAATAGTGACCGGCGGAGTATCCGCGTTGCCTTCTCACATCGTTCTGAATTCCCGTAAGTTTGCTTTCCAACGATAGTCTGTAAATCTCTATCGAGCGCATCACAGCTGATAGCTCCTGCATTTTGTTTACGTTGCGTTAAACGTCAAATCAAGAACTATACTGATTGATTTGTTTTGATTGCGGAGTAATGAAGAGTTAAAATCAATTTATTGTTTACATTAGAGTTTTTCTTCTCATTTTCCTGCATTTTCATTTAAATTTAGAAATTCATATAAGGGATTAGCTGCTCGAAAAAAATAACAGTTTAATTAGTTCAGAAAACATTTAACACTTAACTAATATTATAGAAAAATAAAACAACTATTCATTATTGTTTAACTACTAAAATATTTAGTATATACTAAAATAGGACACGGGTTCGAGTCCCGTCGGCAGCATGTATCTTTTCTCGGAAGATTTTTTGGTAAATGTTTACTACTCCGCTTACCGGATAATACGGAATTCGAATTTCGATACACGGATACGCACGGATAATATGGAGCGGAACATTTCCTTTGCCGCCATTTCTTTGGATTTGATATTTGCGATTGTTTTCAATTTAAATACGCAAGAATTACTTAGGTTACCCAGCCTAAGAACCTAATAACCTATTTTGTGCTCGTAAATAGTTGTATATTGTAGTAATTGAAGTTGTATAGGTCCCGTATCACTTGGCCAAACGTGGCTGTCAAATCCTTCGCGTAAGTGAAATAATCTTATAAAATTGAAATATAAAATGCATGTTTTTTCGTCTCCCCCGACATAAATACTCAATTTTCGTAATAATAAAGCAAAATCTAACTGTTTGAATAAAAAATATTCCGTATTAACCAGTAGGCGGAGTATGAAATTATTAATGATTTTTTCAATGTGGATGAGTGCTTCAGGCTGATAATTATTGCTTATAATAATTGTTACTAAAATAGCGTTTATTTGGCAATATTGCAATCGACAATATAAATGTTTGTTAGTCAATTAAATGGTATTTATCCTAGATTCCGAATAACTTAACACAATCGCTCCTAATATGAAACTTCACTTATATGTTTTACGATTATAATATGCATGAAAACACTCATGGCATCCGCTTGCAGTGAAGTAATTTTCCAGTGAGTAAATCGCAACAAATGATAATATTGCTTGGACTTCAATGTCAGTATACTTTCGAATTGTTAATATTCTGATAAAAACGGATTTTCAGCCGAAACCTAAACCGAATTTCGGCTTCTGTTCTAGTTTCGGCTGAAACCGAAACCGAATCTTATTTAAATCCGAAATTAAGCGTTTTCATTGTTAAACTTGTAAGAGTTAAATAATGTTGGCGTAAAGTATAATAAAATATTCATCAATTTAATGAGAAAATTTGTTTACTTTTAGCGCTTTTCGGTTGTTATGTAACCGTTTTGCGCAATGCACGTACACCCGAGTAAAGTCAAACGTGATCCGATACCATCAAAAACGCATATTTAAACTGAGCCGACTAATTTTTGACCGAAACCGAAACCGTGGCCGAAACTCGTTTTTTTGCCGAAACTGGCTGAAACTGAAATATCAGGTGGTCATTAATATTCTATTTTTATAGAGATACACCTCTTCCCATAACTAAAATAATAATATTTAAATTTTCCTTTATTTAATTCAAGATAATAACCACGAAGTAAGTACATATTTAAATAATGTGTTTCACAGAAATCTATAAAAGGAATTCATATTTTTTAAAACTTATCAGTATCCTAATTTTTATTATATTGGTATTGCCATACTGTAAGAATTTTCAATTCCCAAGTAAAAAAAAAATAATCAGTGAAAAATCCATTTTGTTTCCATCAAATCATTCTGCTAGTTTAAACTTAGAAAATGACTTTTATATCCAAAAAACATGTGAGTTATGCAGATAGAGAGATGGAGACCCTCAGCCTAAATTAGTATTTTTGATGTTTTAGTTTACCCAAATTTAAAAAAAAATCGATTGTTCAATATTCCCCCTCATTCAAAACAGTAATTAAAAAAACGTGTCTACGCCTGACCACCTATTGATTTATTAATACCTAACGAAGTTACAGTCGGGTAACTATGGCGACTGGACACACCGGAAATGTATTCCTTTTTTCCCGCGTAATTGGCACGTGACTCATTCCCATTTGAACTTTGTTGGTTTGGCCGCGAATTCTGTTTTAAATTTAGAATATTGTTCTTTTTTGTTTTTTCTCTGTAGGTACATTCTCGGCCAGAAACGTTTTGTTTATTCGTGATTTTTGGTATTGTGACTGTCTTCCGATTGGAGCAATATTTGGAATCGGTTTTAAACGTTTCTATTTCTGCACACTTTGTATTATTTCGGTATTATTCTCTATTAACTCTAACGTGCTGACAATTATTGTTTACAAAGAAAACGATATTCTGAAAAAGAAGGAAAAATTTGGTATTTTAGTACCTAGTTATAAAGAAAAGCATTTGTGAATTAAAATAATATATTATGCGTAAAGAGGGTTAATCGAAACCTTGTTTGAAATGAGTATAGTTATGTTTACTGATTTATTGCAATATCATAGTTCTTTCTAATCTTTCTATTCTACTTACTTCTACTTTCTCTACCCAACTTTCTACAGCTTGACAACGTTAATCAAAATGGTGTTGTCATAGATCTACTGGATCTAGTCAGATGGAACTTTTGTACGGTATTTTTAAAAGGTCAATTAAAATTCAAAACCGGTCAGTGGCTGAGTTGCAATCGCGTTTAGGCCCAGGCTTCGCGTGTTCAATTCCTCGGCTGGCTAAGTCTTCCATCACGATACAAACAACATTACCGCTTACTGCGGTGGTAGAATGGAGATTTTCAAATATTGTCAAGTTATTTGTAACCCGGGAATGATTGTCTTTATTTTAAAACAATAATTTCTAAATTTCTCTTTCTCTCTCCACACACTTTCTTCCTTTTAATTAATCTTGACTAATGAATCATACCGACATAAATTAATTAAGATTAACTAATTATTCTCATCCCAGACGAAATTACTAAGATATTGTATGGACATGGACAGGGAGGCACTTTAACGTTTTAAAATTAAATATAACTACATTATCACTTGTAATAACATGTACTGCATATGTCTAAATAAATAAAATAAATTTATGAAACACAACCTAATCAATTTGCCCTATTTCCATCTATCTTCAGTTTCAACATTAAATTACTTGGAGATGTTATCATTCCAATGGTTCTGGAAAACTTGACGCTTTTGGCGGTAGGTATCACAAAAAACGAAATGAAAACTGTTCGTTATTTCTTTAAAATTTCACAAATATCGGTGCTTTTTCCAAAGCCTGTTAGTTGATAACTTGATAACATTATCTATTTATTCACTGTTTCACAAAATGTACACTATCAAATTGTATAATATTTACAAAATGACACACATTAAACCAATTTTCACTACACTATTATATTTCAGAAGAAAAATGAGAAGTACACCCATCAACAAAAACAGAACGAGTCACTCAATTTCTCACTCGAAAATAATTCAACCCGTCATCTCAGACGATCGCGACTTCCGAGCAAAGAAAATTTCAAGATGATGTGATAACAGGAATGACAACAAAGATTACACGATGGAGATAACACAGGTGCGGGCAGCTGTCCTGTTCTGAGACTGAGTCGGCTACTGGGTGGGGGATTGCAAAGGACTGAACTGTATGGCAGCCAGTCATTGTACCCAACTCAATGTTAATTTGATCCAAACGAATACAGGGTGAGCAGAGAGACTGATACTTCTGGAGATTGTGATGTTTTTTATAAGTATATATTCTCTGAGCCTTTTATGAATTTATTATTGAGGTGTGTTTTGTGTAAATTTGTTTATCGAAGGACCTTTGTATGAAAATGTGTATAATTTAACCACTGCACAATAGATTTCAATACCGTCCCCCATGAGAAACCATTTCCTATACCTTTCCCTTGGGGTAACAATGTTATATCTGCCATTCAATGTAACTGAGATATTGAGGATCAACGTTTGAATAAAATATGTCACAGGCAAAGGAAATGTCGAGCTGGTTCGTGAATTGCAATGCATTTATAGTGGAAATGTTGGTATTGTTTGCGGTACGTTCTTTAGCGGCGGCGAAGAGCGAAAAGCGGAATAGGAAAATTGATGCGGAGATGTTCACGCAGTGAGGATCGATTAATGATTGCAATACTTCAATTACATAAATAATTCTTTGATAAAAATAATATCCCACAAGTAAATGTTAGCAAAAGAATTATTTCTGTTGGAAGGCTAACCGTACCTCTAGTACGAACTTCAACAGCACAGCATCACTATATATTTAAGAGTATAAAATTATTTAACAAATTATCCCAAGAATAAACGAAAGAAAACTATGAGAATTACAAAAAAAAAATTTAATTAAAATTCTCTAATACCCTCTAATAACTTTTCTTATTGTTTTATATTATGTTTTGCCTTTGATTATAATATAATCAAAGTGTTTTGCTTATTATTTCCTTTGTATAATTTATAACTTACCTTTGTATTACTTTTATAGTATTTTCTTGTCTTGTGTCAAGAGAGTCCGGCTGGAGTGGTCAAAAGGTCTCTCTCAAACAATCTCTTCAGTAGGTGGGCAGACGCATCCGCAGCCAAGACATAGACAAACCTCACCCCATGAACCCAGTCACCCCTGCTAAGTCACCAAACGTAGCGAACCCATGATTGGTTGTTTGAGATTTTTTAAATATTGTCAGTGGACAGGAATGTAACTATAGTGAAGAGTAATCACGGTCACCATGTACCTAGCTTCACGGATGGCACGCCGCGCCAGAAATGGTAAATGTAATTTTCATGTCGATTGTACTATTATGGCACCCGATACCGTCATAGGAAGTAGGGTAGGGGCAGGCAGATATCTGTAACTCCCCCCTCCCCTCTCCATCCATAGCACTGCGGAGCACGTGGCATTGTTGTGGAAACACAATCGTTCATTTTTCCCCTTTGTCCTTTGTCAATACATGTTTATTTTGATCCCGGTTACGGAGTGAACTAAATACCTACATACAAAAGCTTAGTTATAAGTTTCTACTTTGTTTGATTTTTTTATTCAACGCCCAGAGAGCGTTACATGATAGTACAGTACACTTGTTACATTTTGTTGGAAGTTAAAAAAAAATGATACATTTTGTTGCTAGTAAAAATTTCACACAAGTCATAAAAATACAAGAAAAAAAACTGAAAAATATAGCGATTAGATACATTAACAAAAATACATGAATATTGTTTATACAGTTTAGGAGTGTGAATAAAATTTAGGAGTGTGAATGCAGTTTAAGATATAGGAGTGTGAATGCAGTTCAACTTATAAACTATGTATCCTTATACACAGGGTATTAAACATGGTACTTGACTTACTTTAATCAGTGATTCCTGACATTATTTGGAGTAAAAAATTTACATGAAATTTTGGTCTTCAAAGGTCTATGCTTCGACGCAAAAAAAATAGCTTAGTAACCGATTTTTTTTTCAAAGTTGGCTTTTAAAGTTCAACTTTGTACTCGATTTACTCTAAAGCACTAGCTTATCTACATTCCCCGATTTCGAGACTGTGAATATTCTGATCTGTGAGATATTATATTTCATCTTAAAAATAATCTATCTAAATGGTGTTTTATTCTAAAAAAAATTATTTACCTAGACACAAATAGACGAATATACTTCCTACTTTTTTTGTTACATTGAAAATTTATTTATGTGAGTATTCTTAGTACCTTTTCACATTTTGACCGATGTACATTTTATTTCATGCTTTCGTTGTTTAATTTTTTTTTTGTTATATTATATTTTCTTCATTGTTTTAGTTTTAAAGTGCCTATTTACAATAACAGTGATATACACAACAAATAAAATTGAATGTAAAAGCCCATTAAGTTTTATTTATTCAAAAAATAATTCGTATTACATAAGAAAAGCACATTTCACTAGGACATTCCTGTATCGAATTTGTAAAAGTAAGTAAAAACATAAGTAAGTTAAGTACATAATAATTTTGAGTAAATAATAATAATAATAAACAATTGTGTGTTAATAAGTAAGTAAGTAAATGAAAAGTTTATAAATAATAAGAGTAGGTAATAAATAGGTAAAGTAGATACCCTTCACAGTAAGTAAATGTGGATTGTATCGAATATAGGACTTGATTTTTGACATAAGCGACAAGATGGGTAATCCAAAATCATCACTTTCAGTTAGTATATAAGTTTTGACTTTGACTTGACTTTGACCTTGAATAAATTTAATGTTCCTATAGTTTTTATATGTTCACTGACCATATTATAAAGCAACGGAGCTTCATATAAAAATTTATAAATAAATACCTAAAATAATTTAAAAAAAAACGAAATCTAAAAAGGTTTTACTACAAAATCGACTCCAATTGTGATGTAGATTCCCTAGTTTCTCAATAGTACCACCAGTTCCAGAATACCATGTTTATTATTACATGGACTTGGCAGGTAAAAACAAGGCACATTTCTAATAATTCATAATAATGGACAATCAATATCAGTTCAATTTTAATCAACAACAGCCGGCATTTATGTACCTATACCTCCATCATATATTTTGATTGCTTGACTCTCCATAGAATATCTATTATTTTAGGAAAACGTGGAAAATACTTTTTCTTCGTGATAATTTTTTTTCTCGGATCTACGTCAATGGTATAAAAATCTGATACTTATAGAAGGCATCTTAATACTTATTTTTTCGTTTAAATAAAATGTTCTCATTTGAAAACCGCTACACTGCAGATTCCATACCAAGGAGCATATGTGGACGTATCACTTGCTCACTAGTCTGATGAGGTAATTAAGAATAAAGGGGCTCTTCATCAATTCGATGAAATGTTACGCTGTTGATGTAATTCGACTTTTCTCTGAACTAATAACCCTATAATTACACCACGCGGATTATTTTAACGATAGATTTAACCTAGAACAAAAACAAAAAACTTTAATCACGATAATTTTGGAAATATCTGAAAAGTCTTTAGAATATAAATAAATAATATTCGAGTATAGCGAAAGAGCGAAAAACAGATTGAATTCATTTAGACTTTTATAAAAAGTCAATAGGTGTTCCATAAAAAATAAAATCGGATATATTTATCTGAGACACTATCTAGGTAACAAATACATTCTTTGAATACTTGTTTCCAATAATAAAGATAGCTGCCAATAATATGGAAAAAAAGCATTAATCGAAGCTAATATTGTTAATTCTGAAATTTGAAATATGAAGTTGACAATTACGACAGTCTCATAATAGATTGCAGTGGCCCAATTGGTAGAGGTGCATATCCCGGTAAGACGTAAGGTTCTGGGTTCGAGTCCCAGTTGCGACCATTGTCTTTTATTATTTTCCTGTGTCTTGTTCATTTTCATATTTAAAAAAAAAAATTGATTATTATTGTTATCTTCTTCTTCAATAATATATTTTCGGTCGCCTGACGGTTTATCCCCCGAGAGTTGGCCCCCCGAAATTAAAATGATTATAAAATTATACATTTTTGTGCATCAGTTACTTTCTAACCTAAAATTGACTTCAAAAATACCTTCAATAATAAGTTGGTATGAATGTCAAACGAATTTATTTACAGTGTCGATTTATGTAAATACTACTACTTACTGTAACTACACGGAGAAAAATGTTATTCGAAAAAACGATCGTTTTAATAGTAAAAGCGGTTAAAAACAAGACTGAAGTTCTTATGAACAAATTAAAAGTGTTTCAATGTTTATTGGCGGGAAAATGTAAGAATAAACATTGAAACCAAAGGAAAAAATTAACAGTGTTTCAATGTTTATTGGCGGGAAAATGTAAGAATAAACATTGAAACCAAAGGAACAAATTAACAGTGTTTCAGTGTTTATTTGCGGGAAAATGTAAGAATAAACATTGAAACCAAAGGAACAAATTAACAGTGTTTCAATGTTTATTGGCGGGAAAATGTAAGAATAAACATTGAAACCAAAGGAACAAATTAACTGTGTTTCAATGTTTATTGGCGGGAAAATGTAAGAATAAACATTGAAACCCTGTTAATTTGTTCGTAAGAACTTCAGTCGCGTTTTTACTATTAAAATTATCGTTTTTTCGAATAACATTTTTCTCCGCGTAGAGTGTAAACATTTCATTTACATATTTTATTCCAAATAATGTCAGGAATCACTGGTTAAAGTAAGTCAAGTACGATCTTACATAGTATGTAGACAAGTAGTTTTATCCTTGATGCATTTGAATGAAAATATGTTTAATACTTTTGTAATTATTCGGCGGTAGATCCTCTGCGCACACCTCTTCGGAACACCTAGATAAGTAGTTTTCCGGGGGCCAAATATCGGAGGTCAACTGTCATGGAATCTATATTATCATTTATTCTATTAAAAAATATTCGATTCGCCAAGATTTTCCGGTCCTCCCTTTTATTTTATCCAAGCATTTCTAAATGTATATAATTTTATTCCGGGAATTTACGGTTCAAAGACGTGAGTCTATTTTAGCTTTCAATCAGTCGAAATTCAAACCAGATTTCCCACTGACTTTATTCCAGGAAACTTTGCTAATTATTTAATTAATAATGAATGCCAATTAATACACGAGTAGATCCCAGTGACCGGTCAAGTAATGATATTTTTAGTTTTATTTGTATAACTAGTTTCTACCCGCGACTTCGCCTGCGTAGGATTGGTTAGTACTTCGAGTAGCCTATTTTCTTTTCCAAGGTCCCATCTATGTTTATTCCAAAGTTCTTAATCTATTTATTTAAAATATCCATAATTCTTGATTCGATTCAAAGTATTAGGCGCTCCGCTGACGAGGCAACTGAAACCAGACTAAAACCGGCTGGTTTCTATGTCTTGATTGGTCAAAAAGCTTGTTTAACCATAGACAAAGAACAATCAGCTGAAAGCTGGCAACCAGCAACGGCCGTCCAAAAATCCATTCAGTAAATTTTGCGTGAAAGAGTAACAAACACACATACACCCATAAAATCTTTCGCGTTTATAATATTAGTAAGATGTAGTAGGTGTGCGTCAATTAATTTAAGAGGAACTGCTGCGCGATCTTTTTCATACTAAACTTAAAAGCCAAGTAGGTGCATAAACCCCTCTGAATTGCACTCAATCGATGATATATTATTTCATCTAAGTACTAAAGATATCACCTACCTCTCCTTGCGATTATTCCATAAATATTATTCCTAAATTAATCCTACATTTTTCAAACAAAACATAAATTTGGATTTGATGCCGAAATAACCGACCAAACTGAATTTTTTTTTATCCAAAGTTATAGGAAATATCTAGTACGGATCTGTGCTAATTTATTTATTAGTATTTTACAGGATATCAAAGAATTAAAATTTTCATGATTCATGAGTTAATATAATTATTTAAAAAAATGTTTATTCTTCAGTCATTATGCAAACATAACGAAATACGAAATAAAAAGAAAAGTTATTCCAAATCAGCAAAATGACATTTCGTGTTTTTAAATTTAAAAAATAGCCATTAAAATGCACTTTTTTCGAAATTCCGCCAACTGAATTGATTAGTACGCGCCTCCGCCCACTGAGGCAACTGAAAACTCTCAACTGCCAACTGTCTTTGTATGACAATGTGATGGCCCGCACACTTCACAATCACACAAAACCCCGTTATCAATGGTAACGCAAGCGGTGACTTGCGACTCGCTCTGCTGGTTGCCCTGGTCGGCCATTGATAGTTGTCAGCTGTCAGCTGATTGTTCTTCGTTTATGGTTAAACAAGCTTTTTGACCAATCAAGACAGAGAAAACAGCCGGTTTTAATTGGTTTTCAGTTGCCTCAGTGGGCGGAGCGCATACGAGTTAGCGCCTCCGCCCACTGAGGCAACTGAAAACAAACTAAAACTGGCTGGTTTCTATGTCTTGATTGGTCAAAAAGCTTGTTTAACCATAGACGAAAAAACAATCAGCTGACAGCTGGCAACTAGCAATGGCCGACCACCGCAACCAGCAGTGCCAGTTGCGAGTTACCATGGAGTTACCGCTTGCGTTACCATTGACAACGGGGTTTTGTGTGATTGTGAAGTGTGCGGGCCATCACATTGTCATACAAAGACAGTCGGCAGTTGAGAGTTTTCAGTTGCCTCAGTGGGCGGAGGCACTTAGGCGCTCCGCTGACGAGGCAACTGAAAACCAACTAAAACCGGCTGTTTTCTCTGTCTTAATTGGTCAAAAAGCTTGTTTAACCATAGACGAATAACAATCAGCTGACAACGGCCGGCCACGGCAACCCGCAGTGTCAAGTCGCAAGTCACCGCTTGCGTTACCATTGACAACGGGTGTTTGAGTGATTTTGTAGTGTGCGGGCCATCACATTGTCATACTAAGACAGTTGGCAGTTGAGAGTTTTCAGTTGCCTCAGTGGGCGGAGGCGCTTAATATCTAACTACTAAAACTTTTTAAATTTATTTTTGTCGTCCATAAAGCGTGTCCCGGTTTTGTAAATATTTTCCCTTATATTTCACACAAACAAGGGACCATGTGACGTGAGACGACGTCACACACTCTCCAATCTCTGACCGGGCGTTTTCGCGGGCGTTAATAAATTTTAAACTTGTAGAATTAATTTCATTGTGAAAACGAAGTTTAAAAAATAATACCGGTATTTAAGTTTGCATGTCATTTACATGAACATATTTCAAGTCGAAATGTTTTTCACTCCACTTCCTTATTCTATGAGTAGGTACACTCTGTTAAAAAACATTTCTGACTTCCGTTTTCATGTAAAAAGTATGAGAATTTCATTCCGTTATTATTTTCTTTCAACTCTTTTTCTTTTAATGCTTTAGTTATTTATCATTGAAAGTGAAAATAAGAATTAACCAAAAAATTGAAGACACTGTAAATGGTTATGAAGGAAGGAATGAATGCTATTAAACCAGCAATAATTGATCAGCTAGTAGGTACCATTTATCCACTCGAGCGCTTTTTGCCACATTATGGCAGTATTTCCAAAACCTCGGATTGCTTTGTTGCCAAAATGTGGCAAATTTTCAAAAAAATTTTTTTATTAAAACGACTATATAATATATTGTACATTCAAAATATAACAAAATAAATATTCTCTAGATTCTTTAAAATGTTTTAAGGTTAAAGATTTAATTATATTTTTTTTATAAATCTTACAAATATGTGATCATAAACGAAAGATACAGGAGTTCATTGGCTTCATATAACTATAATCAGTTTGTATGTCTCCAGATTCAAATTCGGAGGTATGATTTTTTTAATGTGGGCGGAAAAATTTCCTTTAGCAATCCGAGAAAAAATATTTTAATTGCTCTGTCGCTCCAGTGGATAACAACATAATAATATTTGTCATTTATAATTGATAATTTTTACAGTCCCCGTAAGTTGTTAGATAAAATCATGACGAAGAACTTCCTACCTTGTGGAAAATTAAACACTTTACTATGAAATAATGTAGAATCTGCCGACAGCGATCCATCCCACTCGATCATAAGTCAGTAAGTACCTACCTATCATTAACGCCCATCGCCAGCTCCCGAGGTACTGTAGCGCTTCGAAAATGTTCGTGGAAGGAAGAGTGCACTCTTCAGAGTACACGCACTTCTCTGCCACCGCATTTGAAACTTATGGTGCAGTCTTCGCCAATCCAAGTAGATTCCCCATTATCAATTTGGAAGGCAGATATGGAAACCATTCATCGGAAAACCAACACCTCTGCCATATGTCACCTCAAGTCATTCGCTACGTTTGGTGACTAACAGGTGTGCCCGGGTTCATGAGGGTGAGATTTGTCCAGGTTATTTTAGGGAGATCCTTTGACCTCTCCAGATGGAGTCTCACGACCCATCGAATTCATATGACAGTCACTACTAGACACACTGACGCCTCAGATTCCTACTCACCTTCGTTTTTTTCCTTCCTAGTACCTTATCTCCTCCATTTCCTTAAAAGGACCATCCACACAGCATTCTCAAAGATGACATAGGTTCCAGGATAATGTAAAAAAATCAATGCCACGGCTGCCTGGATGGAATTCTCATTAATACCTAACCTACACTCCCTAAAAAGATTATTATTAAAAATTTTCCATTTTACTATGATGTATATAAATATTTCTAGTACCTACGTATTACCTTTAAAAATATTAGTTTTAATATATGTTATTTTGTTTATCCTTTTTTTCTTATTTTGTTATATATCGAATACGTTGCTTTGTACGATTCCTGAAAACATATGGAATAAATAAATATATTATGAACGTAAGTGATACATGTTTATGGTCGTGATTTATTTCAATTACCACTCAGATAAGACAGATGATCAAGCGAGATAATATGCAGATTTGAGCCCAGAAGCTGTAGTAGGATCTTTGTGGTCCAGCCCGGATATCCTATTTATGTAGAGCCGAGGGGTCATCATTCTTCTCCAATTAATGTCATCAGGGGCATCGCATCCTAATGTGCATTGTATTCGGTTCACACGGGCGCAAGACCCAGGGGGCGACAGAACTTCATTCGTCTCTTTGCACCAACTTCAATGCTTGATTCTGCAATCTTCGTAACTGATTTTTAGGCCACCCTTGCGGAAAATTTTGTGTCTGATCTGGTTCGTTTGTTGGGAACTCGTAGTTGGATTCGTTGTAAGAGTTCCGGACAACCTACGGCGGACCTGGATATTTTCTGTAGAAAGAGTACATCAGCCGAGCTTCTTCGATCTTCCAATGACAACATATTAAAGTACACGACCGAATCTTGGTGATTTAATTGGGGACGATAGCTACGGAAATCGTAGGAAACGATTTTGCACGCGTGTCAGATTGTGTACGATTGATTTGTATTGCGGGTTCCACACTTATGAAACGTATTCTAGTAAGCTGCGGATTTAAGCAAAATATAGGATTTTCATTGTTTTAAGGGGTATTGATTTTTATTTTATCTTTTGTGTTATCTTTTGCGTTAAGACGGCGTTACGAGACAATTAAGACAAAAATATAAAATCTGTCGGATGTCGGAAGGAGTCAGTCATGCGTAATCGGCTGTCAAATTTCTGTGTTTTTCCTTGGCTTTCAATTGCTTGTTTATGCCTACCGTGTGTTGAATGGATTAAATGCCTTTTTAAAAACACTAATTACTATTTATCACTTAATAATACTATTCACTTATAAGCCTAATAGATGTTCATAAATGACTATCCACTTGTCGTATTATTATGTTGTTTGTTCGCGATGACATTTGATTTGCAAAACGCGCCGTTATCTTTGGCCTTAATGTAACTAATTTTAAGAGTTGGTGTCTTAACACAAGCGCAGTATTTAGATCGTTAGGACGGTACGTCGAAATTTCGCGTAAGAAAACTGTCAAAATGTGTCTTATACGGGCGATTTAACACGCGTTACGCTGTCGTAAAAAATACAGATTCACCCTTTTGGGGTTTATTTAAATGCAGCATATTTTAATATAAGCCTATACGGCACGTACTTGTCTTTCTTTCTTAGTATTCTGCCCAAATTGAAGACAATAATACAAATGAGATCTCTCAGTCAAATGTGTGGTAAAATGTAGAAATGACAGAAATTCGAATAATGTGACAGATCGTGAACGCTCGCAACAGCTGCACTCTTTGATGAATTATAATATAACAGTACTTTCAATTTTTACAATGCTTAAGGTGGCCCTGTGGTCGCTACTTCAGTTTGGTGGTCCATGTCGTGTCTTTTAAATCTTTATTAACCGAGAAAAACTGTCAATACAAAGACTGCTAATTGACGTTAATGCGTGATGAATGAATTGAACCATCTCAAATTTCTAAAATAAATTTTTGTTACTTTTTACGGTGGGGCAGGGGTATTTTTTTTACAGTAGTACCACACAGTAGGTAGTCCTGATTTTTTTTAATGTTGATATTATGTTTCTTGTAGGCGATTCGTTCACGGAGCTACTTACAAGCGACTCGAGCTTCATGCGCGTAGCACCGCGCCGCTCGTGACTACCCGCCATACCATACGATGCGCGTAGAATTGTGTACGAACATCAGCAAAATAGTATGGCGGGTACTCACTAGCGGCAGCTCGAGTCGCTTGTAAGTAGCTCCGTAAACGAATCGACTTATGTTCCAAACAAATAAAATCGGATATGTGTAACCGAGACATAATCAAAATTACAGAAAAAAAATCGTTAAAGAACATTGTATCATTCAAAAAGATGCTGACAAAAAAATTGTGGAAAATTAGTCGACGATATATTAATCATCGTTAAAAATAACAAAATTGTCAAAAAATATAGGTCCCAATAGTCTAGTTGGTTAAGGCGCTATGTCCCGGTAAGACGATAGATCCTGGGTTTGAGTCCCAGTTGCGACTGTCACCTTTTTATGTTTATATTTCTGTGTCTTATTCTGTTTTATATATCGTTTAGATAAGTGATTCCCACAGGGGTCCACGGGAGACTCGATGGGGGTCTACGTTGGAATTAATATGGTAGAAATGTAGTAGCAGGGGGTCCACCGAAACCAGTAAAATTTTGAAAGTGGTCTACGAGAAAAAAAGTTCGGGAGCCTCTGGTTTAGATTTTAGAGTGACAAATCGACCCTTTGGAATAACAAGGTTCCATCTGCTGTGGAAACGTCATGCGATAATAGGATCTATAGTAAGCTACCTTAGGTTCATTATCGCATGACGTTAAAGCAAGAGATGGAACCTTGTTATTCCAAAGGGTCGAAATTTTGCTACTAACTTAATTCCTAGTGTAACCAAAGAAAAAAATTATTTAGGTAAGATCCAAAATCACAAACTGATATGTATTATCAAGTATAAGACGATTAGTCTCAACCCACCTACTATTTAGTGTACATTCGCGAAACGATATTTCTCCATTAAAAATGACCACAAGCTGTTCAGAAGAACAGCAGATCAGTTGTTTAATGTGTTTCGGCGACAGACGAATTTCGGTGAAGATGTTGTTAAATAAATTGACTTTAATTCACTTTAATTCCTGTCGTGACGTTTTTAAATTACCGGGTGACAAACACTCAGAAAGATGGACAAAAGCATTAAATTTTTGTAAAGCAAGTACACGTTTTTTTAAACGGAAAAAATAAACTTTTTTTGAATAAGTAGTGTGCAGAGAGGATGTACTGGTAAAAACATATTTTCATTCAAATGCATCAATGATAAAACTTCTTATTTATATACTGTGTATACCCGGAGAAAAATGTTATTCTAAAATACGATCATTTTATTCGTAAAAACGGTTAAAAACCGGACTGAAGTTCTTGCGAACAAATTAACAGTATTTCAATGTTTATTGGCGGGAAAATAAAAGAATAATTTGTTGTTTGCAAATGAAAAAATGAAATACGCAGTAATTGTTGGTTGAAACACTAGTATATATTGAATTATTTGGCGGGTAAGAGATAAGCCGACGTAGCTCAGTGGTAGAGCGTTTGACCGGAAATCCGGTTTACGTACGAAATTACGTATACCAACAAATTATTCTTACATGTTCACGTCAATAAAGATTGAATCCCTGTTAATTTGTTCGCAAGAACTTCAGTCCCGTTTTTAACCGTTTTTACGAATAAAATGATCGTATTTTAGAATAACATTTTTCTCCGTGTACCAGCGAAAAAGTAAAAAACATCACCAATGTAAATAAATTCGTTTAATATTCGCATATTTTTTTATAATTAGGGAGCATCACCTAAGAGATGATGAATATATTTTTGTATTTTTTCTGTATGAATAAAATGAAAAAACTTGTTTCTCTCTTTTCTTTTTCTGTATCATGCACTTTGTCATATATTATTCATCTGAAAATTTTGTATTATTACCCTACACTATATTATTATTTTTATGCTGCCTACAATTTTTTTAATTTTTTTTTATAGTGAATACCTCACAAGAGAAAATCATCTGGATAGCAATCGATTTATTTGGATAAGCATCTGGAGCCAGTGAGACTCAGGCATCCCCAATTGGGTTATGTTGTGAGGCTGAAGGTAAGTGGAGAAGGGAAGGAGATGGGGAAGAGGAAGGTAGGGAAGTACCTGGATATTCAGATCTAGTCACTAAAAATGGCTAAAGCCATTTCAAGCAACGTTTCAATTCTGAATGGTGGTCTTAAAACAGGACGATACTGAGAGTATCTTACACTCTGGAACTTGTCGCAAATCTAGTAGGTATATATTATTTTTAAATAATTAATTGTGAAATAACACAAATTAATCAAATAAAATTTATTTGCTCACGCCGGGTTCGAACCCGCGACCTTCGGAATGGGAGTCCAAAGATTTACCACTGGTCGTCAAAAAAAAAAACTGGTTTCAGTTTACATGAAAAAAAGAAATTTTTTCTGTATTTCTTTTTTTCCTGTAATATCTATAGATATTATTTTCACTTAAATTTACCTTTGTATCTACCATTTATACAATGTTAATTTCGTGTTTATTTTTTTATCTAAATATTGTGCCTCTGTATCATACACTAATCATGTAAAAGCCCATAAGGACGTTGAAAATGAGTAAATAAATAAAAAAATATACATACCCGCTCATTATTAGATGTATTTTTTAAAACGATTTTATGTTTGAAATTAGTAAATAATTCACAAAAAAAACATTATTTAATAATAATTATTATTTTTGGGTGGCAACTGTCGGTAGATCAACTGTCGGTAGATCAACTGTCGGTAGATTAACTGTCGGTAGATCAACTGTCGGTAGATCAACTGTCGGTAGATCAACTGTCGGGTGGCCGATGTCAATACGCCCCTCTACTATTTAAATTATATGGCGACGAGTAATGTATACAGGAAAAATAAACCTCGATTAAACCTAGTTTTAATCTTAACCCGATAAAAAAGTAATTAATTCATTACACTGGTGGATATCTGCCAAAATATATGTACGTAGGTAGGTCATAGTCTCATTGGGTCAAATACAATTATTTTTAAATCGTTTAACTAAAATAGTATTAAAAACATTAACGCATAACGGTACATTTTACATCACAACTTACTACACGGCATGATTAAGAAATTCGTGTGTAATTAAGTAGGTAAGTACCCACCTAATTCAGGAACGCTACCAGAAGCAACAACATTGACAATGAATTTCGTGACTGCATTATTTGCCATGGGACACTTTTCGCATACAAAGTACCTACATTCTTAAAATGCGTGGCATATTTGTGCCACTAAAGATACAACATAATTTTAACATGCTGAAAACGTGTGGTTCTGCTACTGAGAGCTCCATTGCTACCTCTCTTTCAGTTACATTTGGCGTCTGTGAGATAGAGGAGTGATGTTACAATGAATACGTGAAATCTATCGTTAGTAAATTAGTTCCTTATTTTAATGCTCAGATTAATGCTAAATCACTATCTTTATTATGAATCAGTACAAATTATAAATACGAAAAATATGCTTTAGATAAATTGAAGCTTTTCCTACCGTTTTTGTGATTTACATTATAAAAATGCAAGAGTAAATCACTAAAAATGTATTATTTTGCATACGGGTATAATAAACAATTTTTTTTAACAATTATTATAAGCAATAATTATCAATTTGAAACACTCATACACATTGAAAAATTTTTACGAAAAAAGATACATGACGCCGACGGGACTCGAACCCGTGACCTTCTGATTTCCGGTCAAACGCTCTACCACTGAGCTACGTCGGCTTATCTCTTACCCGCCAAATAATTCAATATATACTAGCGTTTCAACCAACAATTACTGCTTATTACTTTTTTTCATTAGCAAACAACCAACTTTATTTTATATGAGAAAGGCATTGTAAGTGATAAATCTCCCACTAGGTGGCGTCGAGACATTATGTCTACATTTTTTTTTGTGAAAATACTTTAACTCGTCAAATATAATTTTTTTTTAATAAGGCTAAAAGTACAGGTGACATTTTCCATTGATTAACTTTTTTCATTCTCATGAAATTATTCACAAAATAAATAAAAATCAATTTTGCGCTTCAATCGTGTCTTCTAGACTCCGTTGCCAGGCGATTTTTATGCCTATTCAATATATTCGCGGCGATATAAGGCACACTAAGAATACACATATTTTTGGCTTGTGGCTTCCTCATAAAAACAATTTTCTAATACAAGGAGGTATTATTTTACAATTTGTATTTTTTTTTATCTATGAGAGTTTTGAAATTATAAGTTGTGGAGGAAGGGAACGGGAAACAAAAGTTTGGTGAATAAAAATCTGGTTATTCAGATCTGGTTACTAAACATCGCTAAAGTCATTAAAATCTGAATGGTGGTCTTTCATCGAGGCGATACTGAGATTATCTACAATCTACCACCCTGATTACGAAGATCACTCCCCTGATGAGATGTTAAGAAATAAACAAAATGTTCTTGTATTTAATAAATAAATAATTTTATTATTATTTTACACTGACCGTTGCTTCAATAAATAAATAAAAAAACTTAAATTTATAAAGGACAAACGTGAACATTAGCACGTCACATTTTTGAGAAGTAGCCACATCTTCAAATAATTTTAAAATTTGAAAATGTCCTGTTTCAACATGTCCGCTTTCGAAAATTGGTTATTTTCCGGAATTTCTTTGGCAAGCTTAAAATCTACGCAATCCTTTAGTTGTCATTTCCATTGAACATGTCCACCATGCTGAAAAAAACACATTAGTATTATTAAGTCTTTACCCAATCTTTCTGAATAACAAAAAATATGTATCATAATATGAATAGGTATTCACATTCCTACCACGAAGTTTTAATGGGAAACTTGGGAAACGAACTTTAAAGCTCAAAGAAAATTTAACAAAATGTACATAACCTTAGTAAGTGAAGCTTGTCTCACTGTACGATTTTCCAACAAACGAATTTTGTTAACCCCTAGAGCAGTTCTGGGAAATATTTCTTCCAGGCATCAATACCCCTAGAGCCTTTTGGGGGATTTTTTCCCCTTCCTGGTGTGCTAGCACGGTCGCTCGATATGAAGTTACCGACCGACTGTCGGTAACTTCTCATCGTTCTCTAGGATAACTGCAGATCGCAAACGAATAGGCGACAGTTCACAATGACTAAGTGTCCTTAACATATTCGACATCAACTGTTGTTTGTACGTTAGCGATGTGCAGTTGTCCTAGGGAACGATGAGAAGTTACCGATAGTTATCCTATCGATCGTTATAGAGCAAGCGTGCTAGGGCCTCTGACACAGGCTCATAAAATTCATTTTATCTCTTTTTGTATCAGGGTGAGATATATGATTTAAACAGTGTTAGAATGAGAGAACATCCCGCTTTCAGTTTGCATACAAAAGATTATTACAATATAATATGTTCCCGAAAAAAATGTAATAGTTAATGAGTAATAATGAAACAACAATTAGCATTCCAAAAATTAATGTCAGTGTTTGGCAAATTTTAAAATAAGTATTTTTATATGAAACATATAAAAAAAAGAAGTGATTTAATAACTTTTATAATAGTTTTGCCTAATTAAATTGATTTTTTTTTAGTTTCGTGCAAAGTGGTAATTGGTAATTACAGTAATTACAGTTTAGTCGATAAATATCATTTTTAAGCGACTTTAAAAACTTAATTATTAACTATTTTATAACTTTAAAAACTTAATTTTAGATCTGATTTAACATTATCTATGTTAAATTAGATCTAAAAAAATAGAATTGATCATTTCGAAAATTGATTATTAAATGTAGATCATGACTAACCACCTCCTGAGGTTTCTCGGTATAGGTGTGTAAACGGTATAATTAAGCTGATTCTAATTCTTCATTTAAAATAGAAGGATTCTAAGTAATGGGTCTAATCTCAAATTTTAGTAAGAAAACGAACTAATTCTTTCGAATAATTAAGGGTATTTGAACGATACTTGTTAATTTTCAAGTATATAGGATGCGTTACCTGGAGAAAGTATATTCCTCGTTGACCCTATCCAGGACAGACTTCATGCGGCAGCCCACGTCTTCACAGCCCCTCTGCTGCTGGGAATAGGTGTCGATGGCGTGCTGGACGAAGGCCCACAAGGTGTTGATGCTCTGGTCTGTGCGTGCTGATGGAATAATAAATAAATTAAATTAAATCTAATGATCTAATTAACTAAAGCGAAAACAAAACTGATGAGGATCAAAAGGGCCAAACACCGTTGTAAGAACAATAAATGGTCTGACACGGTTTGACACGGTGAACGGCTTTGATTTTATTTTTTTGCTTTTTTGTGAATTGTTTGTAATGCTGATTTAAATGTACTTTGTTAATAAAAAAAAAAATAACATGTAAAAGCCCGTCAGGGGGTGAAATACAAAATAAATAAATATTATAAGTAGGAGTAATTTGGGAGGCGGGAATGGGAAGGTACCGCCGCCCCGGGAATCATTTATTGGATAACCAACTCCTGTGCCATAGGTCACCCCAAGTGGTACGCTACGTTTGGTGACTTAGCAGTTACTCCCACAAAATGGATGGTTTACATCGGGCGTCAGACCGGAATTCTGTTAATTTAAGCACCAGACTTTTTGGTCCGGAACCTTCGACCAAGTATAATCAATGTCCGGAACCCTTTCACACACTTTTCCATTAAAATGATCATCTAGTGAATCCACGCTATGCAAGTGTATTCTCTCTCTGGTTTCAATCCTGGGATTGGTTTGCAGCAATTTCCTTTATTTATTTTACTTTATTTTATTTTATTTATTTTTTTTTTTTTTTTCTTCCATTCTTTCCAAGTGTATTATATAAGTATAATTAATACAAAACAATACAAGAACTACATGTTAACCTACCAGACTATTAAATGGGAAAATAATTCACCGACTCCAGATATTTTCATATCAGAGGGTTCGGCTCGGTGGAATTCCTAATTTGATCGAAAGATCCTACAGATCCCTCAATATAATTTTTTTTTAAATCTTTCCTTATCCTACATGTATTTAAAAATTATTATTGCTAAGTGTATTTTTTATAATGATCCAGATTTTTTCATATCAGAGGGTTCAGCTCGGTGGAATTCCTAATTTGATCGATAAATCCTACAGATCCCTCAATATAATTTTTTTTAAATCTTTCCTTATCCTACATGTATTTAAAAATTATTATTGCTAAGTGTATTTTTATACTGATCAACAAAGCCAGGATAAAACTAATGGTGATCGAAAGGGCAAACATATTTGTAAGAACACTAAATGCTCTCACAGTCTTAGAACATATACCTAAGTGAAAAGAAGGATTTGCATTACAAAAAAGACGCCATAAGCAAAATGCAAAATATATATAGAATGACAGTACAGCGAAGACACGTTGACCAATATTTCTATTTGGTGTAGAAACGTGGACATAGAGCCAGCGAAAGGAAGTGGATGACGCCATCAAAATATGGAGCTAGAGAAAAATCTCTTGGAAAAAAATCCCTTGGGATTTACATAACAAAATCGCCACAAGCGAAATTCTAGACATACAGCGACATGCATAAGGAAGACTTGATGACCCATATTTCTATACGGTGTAGAAATGTGGACACATGTGAGCCAACGAAAGGAAGCGGGTAGGTGTCCTCGAAATACGAATTTGAAGAAAAATGCATGGACAGCCAGGCACACTGATATATCCATTCTGGAAGAGATTATTTACAACTGGATATAAAACTGTCTGTCTGAGTACTCCAGCCTGGAGAAACTCATGGTTACTGGCAAAGTGGAAGGCATGAGTTGTAGAGGAAGGACACTATTGTGACCAAGTATTACCGGTATGTCGGTGTCCTTGGTTCTTTATGTTGCCCAGAACCGTCAGGAGTGAAGGAGCCTAGTCCCCCGTTTAAATTGGAAAGGGGGCAAGATCTTCAGCAATAAGGAATCGACTCAAGAAGAAATGAAATTTATAAAAATTGAGGTGGACTTGTTTTTTTAAAGGATCGTGAAAATGTTGAAAGGGGAACCACGTAAAATGTGTACTACAACCATATAGATGAGTCAAAAACCAAATTCGATGTAGAAAAATAACTTCTAAAGAATTGCACATTTATAAGAGAATAAAATTACCTTCAGCATTATAGCGGAACTGTCTTTCATAATCATCATCATGACCGCCGTCTTTCTTGTAATGGATCAACTTTGGGATGAACAGCAACAGACAGATGACCGCGATAAACTTAACAATCTTCTTGAAAATGATCAGCTTCAGGATTATCTTGCCCAGCGTAAACAGGTCCAACTTTAGCTTTATCTTGTCGAAGAATGACGACATTCCGTAGGGGATCCCATAGTCCTGTTTGATTGGAGCACCATAGTTTGAACCGCTTGGTCCATAGCCATAAGACCCTGTAGGAGGTCCATAACTTGGCTTCACATGGTGCTGATGGTGGTAGTTCGGAGGTCCGTAGTTTCCTTGTGGAAAATAGTTATCAGCGTATCCATTATCATAACCGTTAGAAAATCCATTGTAATTATTGTTGTGGCCATCATTATAGAAATTGTTTGGCTCTGCATATGGTCCTGTTGGGTAACTACCTTCCCTTCTTACAGGTGTGTTTTTGGCTTGTTGACTAACTGAAGGGTTGCTAAAAGTTACTAAAGGCTTGTTAACAGGTACTAAAGCTTTGTTAGCAACAGAAATGAGCGGTTTATTAGCAGCAACTGATGGTTTGTTAATTGTCTGAGTTATTTTGCTTCCATCTTGATTGGCTGCCGTAACGTATACAACTGAGCTCCTGTCGGATTTTACAGAGTTTCTTGAGTTGCTTAGCGCCGACAAGTAGGAATCTTGCGTAAGTCTAGGCGTTTCATCAGCATTATTATTTTCAGAAGTGTTTTTTGTAATTTCTGTACTGTTTTGTATTTCTTCTGCAGCGTGTAAAGCTAGTTGCGTTCCGACAAGGAAACATAATATAAAGGCTTTGCTGTAAGCCATTTTTGTGGATTAATATATAATTTAGGCTGAAAAAAAAAACAATTTTAGTACCTGCTTTTAACAATATTTTTTCATCTATTTATCACAATTATTAATTAGGTAATAATTATCAATATCTGCAGTATAATAAATAGTATTTTTTATGGAGAAGCGAGATTAATACTTATGTGTGAAAAAAAAAGTAAGCCCCTAGTTAAGTACATATCTTGCAATAATTAACTATCATATTGATAGCTTATCCATAGGATAATGTATATTAATAAATAAATACTAGTAATACGTAGAAAACTAAGTTAAATTTTCCGATATAATTTCAGCGCCCTTGAGGTGATTTTCTCACGAAATCGGCGCTGTATAAATTATACGAACATTATTATAATATATAGCCAATATGAAGATTCGATTACATAATAGTAAACTCGGACTTAATAAATAAATAAATCGTAGGTAATTTTTTTTTTCACAATAAGAAGAAAAACTTATAATGATTCATCCCAAAGCAATGAAATAAAAAAAACACTTACAATCAATCAAAACATTGGTCCGAAAACAGTTTTAATTAAACGGTTTAATTGAATTAATGAAGCACAATTTTCTAACTTACTTACATCACAATGAAATTATGTTCTAAAACCGACATGCATTTAAAGTGTATTTTAATGTAAAATTGCGAGTTATTACCACTAAAACGAAACAGAACTTCAAAACGTGTCACATGAAATCACAATACATCAGTATCTATGGCTGGCCATGAACTGGACCTGGTGCCAATGGGAAGTGGGAAGGAGCACCTCACTGCACGCTGCACTGCCAAACTCTATTCCGAAGCGACTGGTGTCGAAGGTGAATTAATTGTTCATAATAAACACGATGATTGGGGCCCACTGGCATCGAGAGCTATCAGGTATATCCCCGTAACAGTTCGATCAGTGGCGGGGAAAATTGGCATGACCTTGATCCTGAATAGGGAAGTTGAGTGAAAAATATTTTGACTTATAAAAAAATATGTTCATGTAGATGACATGCAAACTTAAATACCATTTATAATAATAAGATCATAAGATAGTCCTTTGTATTGAGGCATAGCAGGCTCCCTTGGATGGACTAGCAATGTGCCAATACTCTGCCCAAAATTGCGGGATGTATCTTTATTGATAGAAAAAAATGTCAGATAGGGGTGTGGTTTACGAGGGTAACAACAGAGTTGGAGTGCCAAAAATTAACAATTTTTTTTTCAATCCAAATCTTTTGCTAGATTCTGTGTTTTTTTTCAACTAGTTGGTACTTACATAATTTGTTTCTGTTGCGCTACTGTCGATTCTTCACAATAAGGAGTGCGCCTTACGAATTATATGCAAGGAATACTAATCGACTTTGAACCAACAATGTGTGAATAAATGGGGTCTCGTAACGTAGGAACTGTTTTCTTTTATTGCTTACGGACCTGTCGGTCTAAATTTCGTCCTCTGTAAAGGTCGGAACCCAGTAACACACATTAACCACATATCCCCGCCAGGAAAGGCAGATATTCGAACAAGATAGTAGTGTTGGATGATGATTCATTGATTCTAGGCGCATTTCAGGATACATGAATAGGCAATAGTTAGTCTGAAATTCTGAAACTAACGAATAGATTATAGTCTAATCTTGATAGTCAACAACTGTGCGACATTCATTTCAACTGTTTGTTGGCTGATTTATTTGCATCAATTTTTGATTTATTAAGGAAGTATTTGCTGGTATTTGGAGCACTAGGAAATTGGCCTGAATTTTGTGAAAATAACAGAAAATGTATGTGTTTCAATTTAAATTAAAAAATATATTGCAGGAAAGTCGTAATAATATTAGGCATTTGCGTAATATTATTTCACCTTCGTCGTATTTTTGAAGAGTTGATCGGTTAGGTCCAAATGGCGTAGCAACAGGACTCACACAGAGGGGGGGGGGGGGGGGTTCCACCTTATAGAGGGAGGGGGGAAGCAAGCGAGAAAAAGGGGATTAGAAATTTATTAGTTTTGGGACCTCTACTTGCCGTAACTTTTTTTTTTTTTTAATGTTTCTTTATTCTTTGAATAGTAAATATATAACATTTGTGGAATTTATGGCCGCCATACTAGGCACATGCCCGTGTTATGGTGGCCGATTATTATAAAAGAGATGGTAAACAGTTGTTGTATTTTCCAGGATGGTAATCTATTCTCTTTTTGCCAGGGGGGGGGGGTGAACCCCTAACCCCCTTATCCACTGGAGCGACAGAGCAATTAATTTTTTTTTTCTCGGAATGCTAAAGGAAATTTTCCCCCACATTAAAAAAATCATAACTCCGAATTTGACTATGGAGATGTACAAACTGATTATAGTTCTATATAGCCAATGAATTCACCTATCTTTTGTTTATTATCACATATTCGTAGGATTTATAAAAAAATATATTGTTAAATCGTTAAATTTAAAACATTTTAAAGAATTTAGAGAATATTTGACATATTTTGGCAACAAAGCAATCCGTGGTTTTGGAAATAGTGCCATATTGTGGCAAAAAGCGCTCGAGTGGTTATAAAAGCCCTTGTAGTCGATGGGACTAGTATAGCCAATTTGGTTGGGGTTTCTTGAGACAAATTATTATTCATCTATGCAAATTAGAAACCTATTACTGGATAAATAAAATTTTCATTTTTTCTGCAAATTGAACAGATATTTTGATAGAAAGACTATATCTATTATTTCGTTATTAAAGTTGTACTAATTAATAGGTACTGGCAGATGGATGCATTTGACTATTTAGACACTACTACAAATGACTCACCTCTTTAAATATTGAATACTCTGACAGGAGTGACAATTGGCATACCCACTAGTTTCTGACATTACAGTGCGCAGTCGGTGAGGTGCGCATGGTGCTTTTGAATGTACAGATTGATTCTTGCAATAAATTTATTAGTTTAAATATTACTTATATTTTTATGCGAGAAAGGTAGGGTAGGCAGTGCTTATGTGCCTATAGGGAGTGCACACCTTTGGGCTGAAGGTAGCGGGAAGAGGAAAATACCTAACTATTCGGGTAACAAGGGGTTAACAAAAAATACAAAGAATAAATTTATTTAAAAAAAACAATCATCAAAAGCTATCGGTAACATGTAAAAATCTCTCCGTAAAAAACGTGTATCTTTTCTTCTTCTTTTCTCCATCGTCTCCGTTGGCAGAGAAGAAGGAGCTGATTCTCTTCATTCCAGCTGCGACTGCCTTCTTCTTCTTGGTAGGCTCGTCCTCTTCCTCGTCCCAAGATACAGAGTGCGCGTGGCCTTCGAGGGCCGTGTCAGCTGTGGACCAGCTGAACCTCACCAGCTGCGGGTAGCCGAATACGGGGTCGATGAAGTCCTTGATGAATTTTTTGGTAACTGGATCTGTTAATTAAAAGAGAATTAGGCCGTCTCTCAATTTTTTATTTATGAAAATGTATTAGAAAGAGTTAATAACGACAGTAAAATCTGTTTTTCGATTTTTCCAAAAATGACGAAGTTATCAGCTTGGGTAAAATGTAAGCAATCGTGTCTCGTGATGTCACACAGTGCACAATTCAATACAACTCATAATATGAATGGCAGTGTTGTAGCACCGCCGCGTATGGGAAATGGGTGTCTAGTTATCTAGGTTTTCTCTCTTTGCCGAGAACCTAAAACTATTCTTAGAAATACTAACTTTAGAAGACAGCAATCCACTCCATTCATATATTGATAGAATTGTTGACTGGTGTAAAAGGAAGTATCTAAAATCTGTGGGAATCATCAAAATATATCCGCCGCATATGCCACCGAATTCTTTCTCGAGCAGATAAAACATGTATGTATGTATGTCCGGTCAGTGGTTGAGTGGATATCGCGTTTGGGTCCCACCCAGGCGTTCCGTGTTCGATTCCTCGGCTGGCTAAGTCCTCCATCACAACACAAACAACATCTTCCGCTTAGTGTGGTGGTAGTAGGAGATTTTCAAATGTTGTTGGGTTATTCGTAACCCGGGAATGTTTGTCTTTCTTTAAAAAAAATAAAATTAAATAAAAATATATATGATTTGCTTGTCTAAGTCTTAGACCTTGCATAAATTGGTGAAATGGGTGTTCTTTTAAGTCGCTGTGCAACAAAACTCGACAGAAAAGAGCGGAAAACCCGTTAACAGATGATGTTGGTTTCATGAGAAATGGGTCATTTCTTGGACTCCTTTTTGCTTTAGTTTCTATATAATTCCCCTGTCTTTACACTGCACAGACAGTGGCAGTTTTGTGAGGTGTGACAGACAGAAAAAAAAAAACTTTGAAACATACCCCCGGGATATCCACTCCCAAACCCTTTCTCGTTCAATTCAATCCCTTCCTGGAATTTCCACACCTTCAGGGCGTGGTCCCTCGACACCTTTGCGGCTATACTGGCCGCTGATACTATGGGGTATGTGGAGTCAGCTTTTTTAGCAACCTGAAATTTATTTAAATGTATAAATAAAGAACCAGGAAACACCAACTCGAAAATCTTATCAAGGAAGACGTGGATAGACTTTTGGAGATGAATTGGATCAGGGTCCCTAGCACGATCAAATCAATAACTCAACAATACTGGATCGATAGGCATAACCTAAGAGTATGGATATTGGAGAGACGGCATGTGAAGTGTGCCCGCGCGCTCCAAGTGTGCCTTTTCGAGAATTTTACCCAAACGGCTTACATTGGCTGCTGGTTTTTGGCCGTTTAATACGTTCCGACAGCAGCCATTTTACATGGTGACAGCCAATGTCAGCTTTGTGGGTAGAAAACTCGAAAAGGCACACTTGGAGCGCGCGGGCACACTTCACATGCCGTCTCTCTAATATCCATACTCTTAGGGCATAACTGACTACAATTTTATATCAATGCCCAGAGCATGGTGCGCATATCGATAGTCAAGCTCATATTGACAACGAAATAAATAAGAAAACGCCCTACGATAGCAAAGCTTGTGGGCCATTGTCTGTGGATCAGCATTCCTAAACGTCAAAAGTCATACACAATCATTTTAAAGAACGATTATCGTCAATTCACATACATTTTTTTTACCATGATATCATTAAATTTTTAAATACACTCTCTTTTTGACACTAACAAGGGTGTAGATTGGTCAATGCTGCTTCACTCAATTGTGTAAATTGTTAACCTCGATACGGCTTAATAATAAATGTAATAAATGATTATGTGAAAAATTGTGCATTATATTCTGTGAGAAGCAACAAAAAAAAATGAGGTCTTTAGCCGTAACTCGTAGTATTCTGAAAGACTTTCTGAATGCCGTTACTCCAAGCTAATACGGATTGAATTGTCACGTGTAAGAGCTCAATCAAATCGACGAGCTTCGTTAGTCTGACTCCGTTCATTAATGCAACAGAGATTTTACATAACGACCACATTATTCAAAAAGTCGTGTACATTGACAGTTAAGCGAAGCTTATCCCTTTCCGACCGAGAAAAAATGTCCAAAATTTGATGGACCACACTAGTAAAGCTCATAATTTACTCCGGTTCCGTTCCCAAAAACAGATTTATTTTCTGTCAGGATTTTTTTCAAATCAAACTCACGATCGTATGAAGCCGGTCGGTAAGGGTTATCTGATAACCTGCACTAGATTAGGCGACTTTTGTCTACCGGATGTAGGAACATTTATATAGGGCCAGCGGCAGATGAGAGGTTAAATGCTTAAATTCGATTTTAACCCTTATGTATAAATAAACTGTACAAGGAGAAGGTCATAATCGCTTGCGCCAATATCATTCCAGTCGTTGCTTTTAATTTCGGTAATGTGGCTTCTCGGAAATCTTTGTAATTAATTTTATATGGTACACGGCTATAATGTGGGCAAATGTCATCCGACATTCAAGAGGTTAAATGAAGCAAGTTGTTGAAATGACAAAGTGTTTGAATACATACGGTTATTTTGTATTCTGGAAAAATGAGGGATAATTTGGCTTGATATTTCTCCGGGGGACCAACTGTGTCTACATATACTTCAGCTATGTTCACTCCTTGGTCTCCCGCTCTCTTGATAAGTTCAATGGCCGAATTCATGGACACCTAAAACAAATTAACATCATTTTTAAAAACATTTTAAAGTAAAGTTAAATCCGTTTAATAGATTCTCCTATCTTAACAAACATCTTGCAATCTTTAGAACACAGGCATCGGATGGGAATGCTGTCCTTATTCTACTGGTATTTCAATGGAAGATGCTAGAAATAGCATCATTGATCCCCTCGGCACCACACCAAACGCGCGCCCAACATATCGTCGCTCTAGTTCGTTTTTATCCAACAGACCATTTTTCGTGAAATTGAAATAAGTATGCAAATGTTCTCAAAAAGCCTTTATTTATACGACTCGTTCAAAAAAAATGTATAAACAATTATTTAAGGGGTTTTCAAAATGCACTTTGTCTTACGTCCTTCAAAATGTATGTGCTTCTATTGTAAAAAAGAGTTTAAAATGACATTTCTGCCGATTCGCGTTTTGGCCTGTTGGATAAAAACGAACTGAAGCGACGATATGTACATGTTTGACATTTTTGTCACATGAGAACGGGTCGTTTCTGCGACTCGGTTGTGGAACGATTTGCCGGCCTCTGTGTTTCTTCCCTCCTACAACACTCAATAGTCTCTTCAATACCCATGTTCCTCCTCTTTTCCTCTCCTCAAAAAAACCCTCCACACAGCAACTTCAAAGATGACATAGGCCCCAAAGGGAAAATATTCGCATCAGTGCCTCCTGTGTGGAGTTAATGTAAAAAAAAAAAAATAAAGTACCTGCCATCAAAAGAAACATTTAAAACAATTTTGTTTGTAAGCAGGTAAAGATTTGTGTCTAGTGTCTACCTCATTCAATGAAGACTTTGACCTCCGGAACATGCTGTTACAGATGAAGTTGGGAGATATGATGTCAACGGCCCACCCCACAGTGGCGGTAGATGTCTCATCTTTGGACATCTTCTGAAAGATGATCTCCCTCTTCTCTTCTGTCAAAGATTTGGAGTCTGCACATCCCAGGTCCTTTAGGATATCCGTCTTGGAGATGGGGCAAAATGCAATGCCATATACCATGGGACCTAAAATAAGGCAGCAAAAATATATGTGACTGTGTGCGTAATAAACGTAATATATATAATAAACATGACCGTACCAACTGTTTTTTTGGTAAATTTTCGTAATGAGTGGCCACGGTTATTACGAATATTTTTTAGAAATAAACTTTAGATTCGCCTTAATCACTATAAAAGGAAACTTTTTGCATCACGGCTAGCGGAAAATGATCCATTTTAATTATTTTATTGCGTAAAATTAAATTTCATTTCGCGAACCGATACGTCATTAAACCGCCGTCTGCAGTGTCTGCCGCTGTCACTTTGTTATGTTGGTATACCCGATATATTACCGTAACATAACGAGGAGCTGGAAATGACACTACTACGCAATCTATGCGAATTAGGTAAGTACTAGTTTGGCGAAATTCTGGAACCAAAATACAGTAAAATGAATAAAAACCTTCAGGAACATTTTTTTGCATTCATTTTTTTATGTTAAAAGCTTTACCTAAAAGTCTGTTTTAAGCACTAGTTTGGCGAATACTGGAAATAAGGGGAGAGTAAGGTTTCTGTGGCGCCGCCATTTGACGATGGATTTCGATAAATCAACCCAAAATAAATCGAAAATGAAGAATAAAATTTTTCGATATCGTGTTTTGTTTTCAAGATACCGACTCTTTAAAGTATTAGTAATTTTTTTATAAAAAAATACATTCACTTTTGTATCACAAACCATATTACACAAACCTAGCGTAGCCGCTGAACTACTTGAAAACTGGGATGGTTTTCTTGCCTTGACGCAAGCAGACGCTACGAAGGGGGCACTTTCTTTTTTCGGGTATACCAACATAACAAAATGACAGTGGCAGGCGACGTATCGGTTCGCGAAGTGAAATTAAATTTTACGTAATTGAAAATTTGGTAAACTTTCGATCGAATTGGACACGCTTATTACGAAGATACTTTGTTTGGCGGCCAGCTGTCAGTTTGATATGTTCGTATTCCCGACAGAACTAGGAGCTAGATGATCGTCGCCGACTTCATGCGAAACATAATTGGCGCGTATAAAAACACTAAATAATTCATTTATAATAATAATTTTTTTTTTCAAAAAACCTTTAGATTCACCTTAATTACTGTAAAATACAACTTTTTGCATTCGGGGAAGTGGAATATATTGCAATTAAAATTTCCGTAACTTAAAAATTTACTGCCGCGTACGACAGCGCGATGCCGCGATATTTGGCGGCCCGATATAATACCGTAATATAACGAGGAGCTAGAAATATGTCACTACTAGACAATCTATGCGAATTAGGTAAGCACTAGTTTGGCGAAATTCTGGAAATAAAATACAGTAAATTGAATAAAGACCTTCAGGCACGTTTTTTTGTTTACATTAAATTTTTTAATGTTAAAAGGTTTACCTAAAAATCTGTTTTAGCACTAGTTTGGCGAATACTGGAAATAAGGGGAGAGTACAATTTCCGTGGCGCCGACATTTGACGATGGATTTTGATAAATTGATCCAAAATAAATCGAAAATGAAGAATAATTCGATATCTTGCTTCGTTTCGAGATATCGACACTATGAAGTTTTTTAGTGATTTAATAAAAAAATACATTCATTTTTGTATCACACACCACGTTACACAAACCTAGCGTAGCCGCTAAACTACTTGAAAACTGGGATGTTTTCCTTGCCTTGACGCGAGCAGGCGTTACGAAGAGGGCACTTTCTTTTGTATCACAAACCATGTTACACAAACCTAGCGTAGCCGCTAAACTACTTGAAAACTGGGATGTTTTCCTTGCCTTGACGCGAGCAGGCGCTAGGAAGGGGGCACTTTCTTTTATATCACAAACCATGTTAGACAAACCTAGCGTAGCCGCTAAACTACTTGAAAACTGGGATGTTTTCCTTGCCTTGACGCGAGCAGGCGCTACGAAGGGGGCACTTTCTTTTGTATCACAAACCATGTTACACAAACCTAGCGTAGCCCCTAAACTACTTGAAAACTGGGATGTTTTTCTTGCCTTGACGCGAGCAGGCGCTATAAAGGGGCACTTTCTTTTGTATCACAAACCATGTTACACAAACCTAGCGTAGCCCCTAAACTACTTTAAAACTGTCATGTTTGTGTAACATGGTTTGTGATACAAAAGAAAGTGCCCCCTTCGTAGCGCCTGCTCGCGTCAAGGCAAGGAAAACATCCCAGTTTTCAAGTAGTTTAGCGGCTACGCTAGGTTTGTGTAGCATGGTTTGTGATACAAAAGAAAGTGCCCCCTTCGTAGCGCCTGCTCGCGTCAAGGCAAGAAAAAACATCCCAGTTTTCAAGTAGTTTGGCGGCTACGCTAGGTTTGTGTAGCATGGTTTGTGATACAAAAGAAAGTGTCCCCTTCGTAGCGCCTGCTCGCGTCAAGGCAAGAAAAAACATCCCAGTTTTCAAGTAGTTTAGCGGCTACGCTAGGTTTGTGTAACATGGTTTGTGATAAAAAAGAAAGTGCCTAAAGTGAAAAAAAAATTGTTTATTTATTTTTATTTTTATTTATAAATTCTTATCTAGTTAACAACATTTAAAACTTGAAAGTATCGAAATCTCAAAAACGAAGCGAGATATTGAAAACTTTTATTCTTCATTTTCGACTTATTTTGATATATCGAAATCCATTGTCAAATGGCGGCGCCACGGAAATCGTACTCGTGCCGGAAATAAAATAAAAGGAATAATGGCTTTAACGCAAGTTTTTTTTTACTTTTAAAAAAAATTCTCATTAAAAAAAAAAAAAAATTTCTAACCTAGTTTATATTTAAAACAAAATAGGTTTTCAGACTAGTTTTTTTAATCAATTGTATTAATTTATTTTTAGTTATTTAATTTAATTTAATAGGGTACATGCACTGTATGTAATATGGTATTTTCAATGCTTTTAATATATGTAAAAAAGTAACTTAACTCGATTAACGTACTTAAAACCCCCAAAAAATTATTAAATTAATTAATTCACTTTCAAAGTTGTGTGAAAATTCAAATATCGAGTCATCATTGACTGGCTACATTATGACGTCACACCGCACTCCCGAGCCCGAGAAGTTTGGTAAAAAGAAAGGGTGATGGTTCCCTATTGTTTCTAGCCGCTCGTTTCTTCCCGCTTATTTCCGATTTTTAATTAACAACTAGTTAGTTTTTTCGCTCAGATAGACCTCTTGCAAAACGAAAAAAAATGGATTGTGTATCGTGTTCGGTTGGTTTGGTGGGATTTTTAGAGATCATAGGAAAGGAGGAAATGTTGGTGGAATGGTTGAAGAATCACGGTGTGAAATTATGTAGTGTTTTTATACGCGCCATTTATGTTTCCGCGTGAAGTCGGCTACGATCATCTAGCTCCTAGTTCTGTCGGGAATACCAACATATCAAACTGACAGCTGGCCGCCAAACAAAGTATCTTCGTAATAAGCGTGTCCAGTTCGATCGAAAGTTTACCGAAAATTTAAATGCACCCTTTTCCTCCGGCCGTGATGCAAAAAGTTTCCTTTTATAGTGGTTAAGGCGAATCTAAAGTTTTTTTCTAAAAAATATTCGTAATAACCGTGGCCACTCACTACGAAAATTTACCGTTTTTTTAGTTGGTTTTGAGTCATAATTGAACAATAACGATTCAAGTGATATTATGACAAAAGCTTGGCAGTTATTACAAAAGTTTTCATCGCGCAAGCTTTAGGTCAGATAACACTGTTTGGTCGATGATAATTTCAATACTATTTAGTGAGAGTAATACAAGGTCAAACATCTATTAATGTGATGAATACACTATTTGTTAATTTTAATCTTGATAAGATGAATTTAGAGATTTGGCGCCAAAGTTACTAACCTAAAACGGGTCCTCTTCCAGCTTCATCGACACCAAGCACGCACGGTTCCTCTTTACAGATTTGCGGAATTGCATTGAAATAGATAAGGTTTTCTGAATTGTCATGACTTGCAATGAAGGGACCGAGAGATTCTAAAGAATCTATCAACAAAGGCCCTTCCACTTTTTGAACTTCAGACATTTTGGAACATCTGTCGCGATCTGTCGCATCTGTCAAAACAAAGCGAGCGATCGCCATATCGCTAACTGTTAGCAGCCAGGTCAATGGAAAAAAGTCTTTATTTTTGATAAACGAGAATTAAATTTTAACTTATTTCTAAAACACCCTTTGCCATTTTATATAAACTTTTAATTCGCAAGATAACAATTAAAGGTCACAATCAAAAGATTTCGCAGATTTAATGTTTAGTTTCTACCTGCTTATCAATGGATTTGAGTTCATTTTAAACATGTTAAAAGCGGGGCGTTTTCGCTTCTGGTAACACATGTAATATTTTTAGATTAGAAAATAGATGTCATCTATTTATTTTTGATAAAGGCTTTCGAAATACTCTAATTTTAAGGTAATATTTGTGAAATCTGTGTGCTTTTTCTATTTATATTATTTTTGCTTGTCCTCCCGAGCGTAAACTAATGTTTGGTACTTTTGTAGGTTAGGCTAGTGAGATATAATAGGGCCGACAAAAGTATGCAGAACAACCCCCAGGAGCTTTCATGGCAAGCGATTCAGGCTATTGTGGGGGTGAAGCTTTCCGTCGATGTTCTCCGATTCGACGATATCGGCTTCCACTTGGTCAAATCTGTCGAGCCTAATGTTATCGAATTAGATTCCGATATCGAAATTGTCGAGGACGAAAGTGACAACGAACCTTTTTCGGACATAAACGGAAACGGGCGGAGTGGGACCTCGGAAGGGAGTACCGTACTAGACCAAGCGGAGTCCAACGCGAGCCTCGACGATACGGAAAAATGTTCCGACGGCGGCGCAGACGGCGACCTCCCAGACCAGGAGAGCACCTGGTCCTGCCCTACCTGTAGCTTGCGGTTCTTCTCCAAGAGTGACCGCGCCAAACACATGGAGAACCTCTGCGAAGATAACGACAATTCAGTGGACAACAACATGTCTATAGACGATTATTTAGAAGTTACCTTGTCCACGGATTCAGAAATTAGTCACAGCTGCGGGAAATGCGATCAAACATTTTCCACAGAATCAGATCTGTCGGCCCACTCCTGCGTACCTAAGGTGGCCGTTGACATGAAGCACGGCTGCCACGTCTGTACAGAGAAGTTCACCAGCTACTGGGAGCTGCGGAAACACATTAATACTCACTTTCCCGGAATGATGGATTCTAAGTCAAGTTACTGTCACATATGCCAAAAAGATTATACCAAAACAGGGTTCATGAATCACCTGCGCAAGCACACGGGGGAGCGGCCATTTGTGTGCGAGCTGTGCCAGAAGGCCTTCTCGCAGAGCAGCAGCCTGTCCATCCACATGAAGTTCCACCTTAATGTCCGCAAGCACGCCTGCACCATCTGCGACAAGAAGTTTGTGACCAAGAGCGAGCTGTCCCGTCACATGACGGTGCACACCAAGCAGAAGTCCTACTACTGCGGCGTGTGCGATAAGGCCTTCACGCGGTCCGACAACATGAAGAAGCACGAGAAGACGCACGGGTGACCTGCCCCTGGGGGTGTTGACCCGCCAGGGGGTGCCTTACCATTGATAATAATTGCAAATCTAGTTATTTAATCTTAGAAACACTCTTTAAGGATTTTACACTACCAAAAATTCTAATTTTATAATATTATTAACTCGTTCATAATGATATTGATATTCGTGTCCAAAAAGTGCCAAGTTTTGTACAAATACTTGAAAATTATTTATCTAGATGTGGAGAGGCCTGTAAATTATATTTGAAACAGGTGCTAAATAATGAATATTTAGGAAAAACCAATGTCTAAATCCAAGTTGCCTTGTAGCTTTACTCAATGAGCAATATCTTTAGGAGTAGGAAGGAGTAGGTTGTTCTACCTCGAATCTAGGCCCGGCCAGTACTAGAGGCTAGTGAAGTACTAACAGTTATCTACAAATCATGTACTCTATCTTTATTGTAATTCGTACCAAAAATACTACCCAAAAATATCTTACCTAAAATAATTATTATTTAATGTTCATTTGTGTTAAACCGATTGTAAATTGTTACCAAGAAATTGTCACTAGTCAAATTGACTAAGTTCTTGTTGTGTGCGCCCATATCTGTATAAAGAAGTTTGGGTTGCGGCCATTGTTAGCTAGGATTCTCTCGAGCCATTTCGATCTCTGCGGAAGTAGTAGCTTAGGGCCATATTACGATGTCTGTGAACTACAATACCTAAGATTTATCACATTTAGTTAGCCTAGCCTAGAATTAATATATACATATTTATTTCGTATGTATACAATTTTACAGATGCATGCATGACTCAGCGTTTTAAGGTAATTTTAGCAACTTTAGGGAATTAGTGATGTCAACCAACACAATAATTTACAAGACTGAAAAAATTAAATTGTTTAATTCAGATAGTTAATATATTATGCACAAATAATTAAATTGGTTCTCGAAATTGAGAATTATAGGGAATTGAAAATTATTTTGAGAGTAATATTTTGTAACAAATTCATGACAATTAGAGCATAAGATATTTCTATATACAAAACTATATTTGTACGACTTTTGTAATACAGTTTGTGAGAATCACTTGTAATTTATTTTTCTCTTATTAAAGAATTGTTTGTTGATCTCCGTTTTTTATTCCTCACACACATTTCATCCGCCATTCATTGGTTTACGCTGCAGGGAGTTTATGCATTCAAGCTATTAAATATGTTACCACTGATTAATTTATTAAATACTTGTGCAGGATTTTATTATTTTTTGCAAACTGTTGATAAAAACATATCTTGCATGACCTGCACCGTTTTAGCTTTTTTGTCCTATGTAAAAGATATAGAAGTGTAATTTAGCAGCACAACTATGATCATTATTATAATGACTCATAAAGCCTTATTTAGTGCATATATAAAAATGCTGACTATTTATTACGCCTCACTTATGCAGATTGCCTTTGAAGAATTTCCATATTGCATTTATAATTAAATATTTCTGAGATTGTACTAATTAAAACATAAATTCATTGCATTGTTATAGTCCGTTCGTTTAGTACTATTATACATATATATCTTGCTATTGTTTTTTTTCATGAATAATTGAAGCTTGTCCATAGTAAAAAGAAACTAAAAGAGTTAATCATATCGACGCTGGAATGGAAAAATAGCTAAAGTGCTTTACAGCTGTGACATTAAAGATGAACCTGCTTAAAAATTATATTGTTTATTTGTGTTTGTGTTCATCAAAACAAGTTTTTAAGAGCTACCCAGAACATTTGGGAAAATGAAAGAAAACTGGATTTGATGAACACAATTACAAACAAACAATAAACCTTATTGGATAGGTTCATCTATAATGTCACAACTGTATGGCGTTTTAGTCATTTTTCTTTTCCATCGTCGATACGAAACAAATAACTTTAGAGATTTTTTACGAGATGTTACGTATTTTCTTTGCACCACTTTCAGATTCAACATCCATCATGTCCGGCCCAAAGAACCTTACGGCGTACGAATTACATAAGCATTTGGTCAATGAGTACATGCTGACAAATCCTGGATCCACCAAACTGTTGACAAGAGACACATCAAGAGATAAACGGGATATCGACGTGATTAAAGAAAATCACAAATTCCTGTGGGACGATTGCCCTGTAGACACTTGGGAAAAACAACTCGCCAAGAAATATTATGATAAACTATTCAAAGAATACTGCATTTGCGATTTAAGTAGATACAAGGATAATCAGGTATGATGTTTTAAAACTAACTTGTTAGATAATTTACAAGATTCAGGCTATTTTGTAAAGGTCAACCAAATGTTTATTTATAAATTAAGTGCTGTTTGCTGTCTTGGCTTTTACCCAATAAACCTAGTCACACTACCTTGCATAATGAACACACACAGAGGTGTTGTTGATCAAAGCTACCATTCTTTTGCCTTTTTAAATCCATCATGAAAAAATCTTATGATATCATCCTATAACATATATTTTTTTTACTGAATTTAGTTATATACTTTTTTTTATTTATTTGTTTACAGGTTGCGCTTCGCTGGCGAATTGAACAAGAAGTAATCGGTGGAAAAGGACAGTTTGAATGTGGAAATAAACGATGCGTAATAAAAGATGGACTTAAATCTTGGGAAGTTAATTTTGCCTACAAAGAAGGTGCCGAAAAGAAGAATGCACTGGTAAAATTACGTAAGACTAAAACCTACTTCTTTAAGCATTTATTTTTTAGATCCGCTAATCCTTATTCTTATTATGTATACCCGTATATGAATAACCTCCTTTAATCATGTTGTCTTTTTTATATTATATTATGTAGGTCTATGCGTTGAGTGCTCTGCAAAATTAAACCATCACACGAAAAAACGCGAGGTGAAGAGATTAAAGAGGAAAGAAAGGAAATCTAAAACTTATAAAAGTAAAACAAAGAAAAAAAGTGTTCCTGAAGACAAGGAAGAAGAAGTTACTGATGATAATCCCTCCACTTCAACAACAAGAGATAAAACTGAAGAAACGGATCCTGATAATGAGCCTTGGAAAAAGGGTATGACACCTTGATTAAGAGTTTGCTTCATTCACTTTTATGCTTACCTTTTCCGTAACCTGACCGGTCAGTGGCTGAGTGGCATTGCATTTGGGTCCCACCCAATGTGTTCAGTTCCTCAGCTGGCTAAGTCCTCCATCACGACACAAGCAGCATTATCTGCTTACTGTGATGGTAGTAGGAGATTTTCAAATATTGTAAGCTTATTCTTAACCCGGAAATATTTATCTTTCTTATAAAATGCCATTCCCAATTTTTAGGGTTTTTGAGAGACTCATTTCTTTCAAGCTTTACAGCTCATAATGAAAATGACATTACGAGATAAAAATAATTATATTACCTAGGAATTTTTAGACACATGAAATGTGCCAATTTCACAATGCCATAACTCGTCACTTGAGACTTTGCTGTTTAAAAACAAACAGATTTTTTCTTGTGTTTAAGATTTAACTTTATCCCTTGGAAGAGAATTTTTTTTTTAATTTTTGAAGCAATCTTTTTTTTTTGCTTTAGCTTTTCACAGGAGGCCCTAGGAAAAATAATTTTCCTCAGGGCCTATGTCGTCTTTGGGGATGCTGTGTGGAGGGTATTTTTTTAGGAAAGGGAGGAGAGGAAGTTCTGGGAAGGAAAAAGGTATGAGGGTTGGGAAGGAATCTAAGGTTCAATGTGTCCAGATTATCCGCCGCCAGGACCTAGACAAACCTCACCCCATGAACCCGGGCACACCTGCTAAGTCACCAAACGTAGCAACACACTTGGAGTGACCTATGTCAGATTTGTTGGTTATTCAATAAATGGTTCCCGGGGCGGCGGTACCCATTCCCGTCTCAAAAATCTTGCTCGGAAATATTCAAAGGGCTCATAAGCATTTTGATGGCCTCCATGGTCGAGGGGTAAGGCTCTCGACTACCAGTCCAAAATTTTATTTGTTTTATTTATCAATTTATTCAATTAAAATAATATATATAATATATAGAATTAAAAAGTTGCTTGAAATCGCTTTAGGCGTGTTTGGTGACCAGAATTGAATAGCCAGGTACTTCCCCATCTTCCACTTTCCCATCTCCTTCCCCTCCCCACTACCTTCAGCCTCACAACGCACCTCGATTGAGGATGCCATAGTCTCGCTGGCTCCAGACGGGGGCAGTTTTGGAGACTTGTGCAGTATTCCCATAAAAAAAATAAACCTTTTTTGTCCTGAGCTCCGCAAATAATGTACAATAACAAACCATGATAGACGCAATACACTACCTTATAGTTAAGATATTATTGTTATATCTGTATTTAATTGGTACAAAGTTTAAAGTTCATTGATATGAGAATATTTTGCAAACTTATCTCGAAAAGGTTATGGCATGGCGTGTAAGGAACTCATGGAAGCAAATTTAATATAGTACCTATTACACTCATTTATATTGTGTTGTGTTAATTTATTGTTTTTCTTTCTTTCTAGGAAATATACTCGAAGAGAAATCTAGGGAGGATGAATTTGAAGAATACTTGGAAGACCTGCTGCTCTAATATGTTAATTCATTGATTATTTTTATTCAATATGTTAAATATAAATTTGAACATCTAATAAATTAATTTTAACCGCTTGGACACATAAGCGTGTTTTATAATAATTTATAGATAATTTAACGTAGGTAGACATAGGAATGATGTATGTCCTGTACCTGAGTTATTAAGTCTAATTTTTTACTTGTTATATTCATATTATTTCTATATATTGTGTTTAATTTGAGAGGCGGATATATTTATTTGATAACCAACACCTCTGCCATAGACCACCCCGAGTGGTTCGCTACGCTTGGTGACTTAGCAGGGGTGCTCGGGTTCGTGGGGGGAAGTTTCTCCGGGTCTTAGCGGGGGATGTGTCTGCCCACCAACTCTGTGGCAGGCCAGATCAGGAGGTACTGGTTGAGGGAGGATTTTGACCTCTCCGGCAGAACTCAGCGTCTTGCACAGCAGTGGGAGGAATGGATTTCTACGTCACTCCTTGACACACTGCCCACCAGATTCCTACCCACCTCTTTTTCCTTACCTCCTTCCTTTCCAAAAATACCTTCGACCCAGAATTCCCGAAGATGACATAGCCCTGAGAGAAATTATTTTTCTCAGGGCCTCCTGCGTGGAGCTAATGTATTTTTTTTGTAATGCCCTCTATGGCTAGTGTGTTAATAACAGTATAGTAGTGGTTATGGGTCACCTACTTAAAATTTTAATATTAACCCTTGGGACTCTTGAGTTCCTGCTACCTAATACCTCCGTAGTGTGCGGAGAGTAAAAACCCCATAAACAAAATGTATTAATGTCAGATTATCATATGGATATCCCGGCACTCAACGAATACACATTTTTTGTATCCAATGGATACTTTTGGCACTTGGATATGTTAACCGTTTATCATCAGGGGTAACAGAGTAACCCCATTATTACAATTCTCCTATCCATTGGAGCGATTTTTGGCTTATATATGCGCCATTTTAAATGTCTCCGATCGCTTTTCGGATAAAAAAAGCCAATTATCTCTTGATTCAACAAATATTTAAATAAGTAATATTTGTAGCTCATCACCTTTCTTATTTTGGTCTTAAAACGAAGCTATTGAAAAGCTTATCTATTATAACCATAGATGTCGCAAATCCGAACTTCGTAGACTATTTTAGAACAATGTTAATTATTTTTTTGCGCAAAATTTCTGATTAGCTGTTTACGGTTAAAATTAAGTTCTTTTTCCATAGATATCTATCTACCTTTCATTATCAAGTATACCACAGACAACATACAGAAATCGAAAATATTCTATGTTGACTCGAAAAAAAAGATGAGTTTTAAAGTATCAAACACGCAGGATCCGCGCGGTTATACTTTACGATTTTTTAAATTTTTTTTTATAAATCCTACAAATATGAGATAAACGGTAAAATACAGGTTAATTCATTGACTACATAGCACTTTAATAAGTTTTTAAGTCTCCGTGTTAAAATTTGAAGATATGATTTTTTAATGTTGGCGAAAAATTTTAAAAATGACCATTTGGAAATCTCGAGCAAACGAGACAAATTTATTTATTTCACGTGGTCACCTTACTTTACTTCTAACTAAAATTACTGATAATGAAAAAAAAATAAAAACACGTCATTTTACATTTCATGTAAAAAAAATTCAAAGACTCCTAATTTATTTTCAAATTGCAGTCGGAAACTTTGGATTCATAAAGGTGTACATTTTAATTATTTTGCGGTTAACTTTTAAATTTGAATACGAAGCGTGTGATATTTTCTCTTTCTTACGCAGTTTAGATCATATTTCTAACCTTTAAAAGAAAAAAAAAAACTAAATGATAATAAGGGAGATACAACAATTTCTATGAGACTCATGTGACTTGTTCCGAAAACCGAACAAATAGACCTAACGTGTTAAGAACAAGGACGGGGGCAGGAACGGATAGTATATATATTCTCTCATATACAGGCGACGCAAACCTCCTTTGGTTTAAAGGATTAAATCCATGGAATAAAGAACACCAGATATGCGTTGTGGGCATGCTTCGTGATCCATAAGTCAGAGCGATAGGATGTAAATTTCAAAAACAAAACTGTGTTTCATAATTGAAGTTTTTATTTCAGTCAAATGTAATGGCCATGTATGATGTTAGGCAGTGTAAGCGAGACAGAAGGCGTGCTAAACGGGCTAGAGCCAAACGGTACTTAGTCAGTGGCGACATCGGTTACCCTTGCAAATTGATATTTTTGTGAATTGTGCTGTCTTACCAGACAATGTGTTGTGTGGTGCCCGAGTTCATGGGGAGAGGTTTGTCTAAGTCTTTGCGGCAGATGATTTCGCCCACCTACTGCATGGTGGACCGGAGCGGGAAAGACTGGTAGAGAGAGATCTAACCTAGACCTCTCCGGCAGGACTCTCGACCCGTAGCCTTGCTGCAGTGGGAGGAATGAATTCATTTGTCTGTCACTCCTGGACAAACTGACCCCCAGATTTCTATACCTTTTTCATACCTTATACCTTTTTTTTCCCCAGAACTTCTTCATACCTTTTTCTTCCCCAGAACTTCTTCTCCTTCCTTTCCCTAAAAAAGACCCTTCACACAGTATCCCCAAATATAACATAGACCCCGAGGGAAATTGTTTTCCTCAAGGCGTCCTGTGTGGAGTAAATGTGAAAAAAAAAAATTATACTCTTACTGGAATATTGGAAACACCGAACGTCACCAAAATTAAAACACTAAATACATACACTTGAATGGTTTATTCAATTTTTACATTTTATTTGTAATATAAATTGACATATCTAATTAACAGCATGATATAAAAATTAATGATAATATGAAAATTATGATTGGTTATAAACATTATTTGGCTTAAATAAATAATAAATACAGTTCAATATTTTCTGAATATTTTAAATTCATTTTCCAACTTCCAAATGATTTTTCCATTCATAATCATAATAAATTATTAGTAAAAAAATAAAATAATCCTAATTCAAACATGAATGCATAATAAAACAATTTGTGCAATTTAATAAAATAAATTAATATAAATGTGTAATTTCACATCTTACAAAACATAGCCAAAATTTTACCACTCATCCAATAAAATAAAAAAACTTTACAATAATTTTCGTTATACAATTCATGCAAGCCGAGACATTTTAACAAGTGAAAGACTATTTTATAATTTTTCAGACTATATTTCAATTATTTTCGTAAAGTTTGAGCAAGTAAGTAGTATTATTAATAATTTTTGTGTAAAGTATTTATTGCAATGTTAAAAAGTTTCACAAGGTGACTCGTTGATGACAAATGCACTTTTTAAGATAAAAAATTTTATTAACGTTATTTCACATAACTTTATAAAAAGGTTATGTACCCCTTAACCTGAAATTGTGAGATATTAAGTATATAATGAGAACCTTCTTCTGCCCAATTAGATAAAATTAAATAATGAATTTACGTTTACATACTTGGTTTCAAAAGATCTTTTAAATTATGATAAACAATTTAATATAATTATGGTATTAAATATTATTTAAATATTGGCAAGTAAAAAGACTAGGAATGTGATAATGAAACATTATCTTGAAAAAATAAAATAAAGTTACCAGTTTCCATAAAACAAAAATTTATGATATGAAAAATATATGTGACTTTTGTCAAAATACAAATCCCAAAAAAATAGAACAAAAATGAAAGATGTTTTAAAAACTTAAAAAAAAAGATTAAGAAATTAAATGTATAACGTTATTAACTTTTAAGGATGTATGTATTTGATTCTGAGCCTAAAATAACTTAGAAATTAGGAAAATTATTGACACACTTTCAAAAAGTATTTGGTAAATGGGTGTGTAAAGCTGGGTGACCGGACAACTCAACTCAGTAGCGCTTCAACACCCACTTGAAAAGTGATGAAAAAAAAAGGTTACGTAAGGTATGAGTAATTTTTTTGTCATAACTTTTAATGATTTTGTATTACTTTTTTAAGGTGTGTTGAGTGCCACCGTGTTGAATTGTCACGGAACCGTAATTCTGATAAAATGACAAATTTCTAATTACAACATGTTTTAATTTTAAGTAATCAAGAGATATTAAAGATTATGTTTTATTATAAAGTACCTAGGTACATAATCCATTAAAAAAATAGCAATGGATTATTACAGCATCATGATGGCTCTTCCAATTTTTGCAATCTTCCAGAACAAAAACCTTCTGGCATATTACTTTTTGTAAAAAAAAAACAAACTGAAAAACGTTATCTTTCAGAGAGCTTTTCCATTTTAAAAGTTAGAAATTGATTTGAAACATATCGACCGAAAGGCTTTATTTTTCTGGAAAATTCAACAAAATGCAATTTTGCTTTAAATAAGAATCGTAAAAATTATTGTAATTCTGGTAAAAGTATGCAAAACATAAATGCTGAAATGTATCTGCCAACTTTAATCTCAAACACACAACGTTGATAAAGAGATTATCAAAAATCTAAACACTAATCGTCTAATTAATAATCTCTATAAAATAATGAATATAATATCATTTCACAGCGGTGTATATCGTTAATTATTATTTCCCATAACATAACTGTCCGCAACAAGTCCACTAGGTATTGCTGCGGTTAAAGTCTTGTGGTATTCCTGACCCAAACGGGTTCTACTTTCACGTAAAAGGAAGCACAAAGCAGATTTCTGAAAGAATCGTATACGGTGTTGGAGTTTCACATTTGTTTGCTGCAAAGTTTAGTTGTGTACGTCAGTTAAACTGTATTCAGTATTGTAATGCAGTCATTTGATTTCAATGACGATTAGCAAACTGAATATGACATAGTTGGAAGTACCGTGCCCAAAGAGTAGCAATATCGATGATTCTGTATCTTTCGTGTTATCTTTTGCGTTAAATTAGCGTTATGAGACGATTAAGACAAAAAGGCAAAAACTGTCAGATATCGGAAGGTAACCGTCGTGCATTATCGGCTGTCAAATTTATGTGATTTTCTATGACTTTCTATGGCTTGTCTATGCCTGTCTTGTGTTAAATAAATTAATTACCGGCTTAACCTCTTAAATGCCAGGTGTTTTTGGAAAAAATCGCGCGAAATTATCTTCCCGGCCTTTGCTCAAATATCGTATAAAAACAAAGGAATTGTTTTTTTTTGTGATTGTTTTCTGTTTGCCAGATAATGTACCTTATTATTCATATACATTTCATGATAATATCGTTACAAGTTTTCCCAGAATAGAAATTTTTAACAAAAAAATGTGAAAATATTTCCCATTCGACAAAAAAATGTAAATAAAATATATTCATACGAAAATGATAATTTTTTTTATTTCTCTACAAACCTGAATAGACACCCTACATGAAAAAACCAATTCAAAGGTGTTTTCGAAGAAGTAATGACATAAATACTTGTTTGAAAATGAAATGACAGTTGAAAACCGTTTGTAAAAGTGACGCCATGTTGACCATAGATATTTATTATAAATTATTCAGATGGGTTGGCGCTATGCGGATTTTTGCTATGTCAAGACCGAGAACGGCGCAAGCGATTCTGACCTTGTTCTTCATACAACTTCTTTATACATAAGGAACAAAATCGCTTCAAAAATTTTTTTTTTTAAATTTCGACCCGTGGCCATTGGTGGGCGAACGGCAGTCGAGAGGTTAAAAACACAAATTACTATTTATAGTTATTAAAACTACTTATATATAAGCCTAATAGAAGTTTATAAATGACTGCCCATTTGTCGTATTATTTTGATGTTTGTACGCGATGACATTCGATTCGCAAATTTTCCTGACTGACATCTCTCAATGAGGATTCGCAGCAAAATGCACCATAATCTCTGGCGTTAGGGTAACAACATTTAAGAGTTGGTGTCTTAACACAAGTGCAGTATTTAGATCTCTAGCGCGTTACGGAATACAGCATTTAACCTGTCACATGCCGGGTGTATTTGGAAAAACTGCGCAGAAATTACCTTCCTGACTTTTGGTCAAATATCTGTATAAAAACAAAGGAATTGTTTTTTTTTTCGAATGTTTTCTGTTTATCAGATAATGTATATTATTATTCACATATATTAAATGATAATATCGTTACAAGTTTTCCCAGAATAGCTAACTTAAACAAAAAAAATATAAAAATTTTCCCATTCGGCAAACAAATGTAAAAAAGAATATATTCATATGAAAATGAACTGATTTTTTTATTTTTACATAAACCTGAATAGACACCCTATGTGAAAAAAAACAATCCAAAGGTGTTTTCGAAGAAGTAATGACATCGATACTTCTTTTAAAATGTAAAATTCCGAGTAGCTAGGGCTCATGCCGGTATTAGCTATGTAAAGAACGAGAATGGCCCAAACGATTCTGACCTTGTTCGTCATACGGTTTCTTTATACATAAGGATTAAAAAAAAAAAAAAAATTGTACCGCGCGCGTCGGCGCGTTTAAGGCACAGGAGAGGTTAAGAAAACTGTGTTATATGCAGCTGGTTTAACGTGCATTACGCTGTCGCAAAAGATACAGAATCATCGTTGATTTGGAACTGTTTTCATGTAAGGATGCAATCAGCTTAGTGTGAGTGATGGGAATTATACTTGTGTAACAGACTACGTAATTTAACGGTGATTGAAGTATACTTAACGTTTCTCAAGTTACTCTAAAAGTCTATCATCAAATCGACTATCAGCGCCATTGTGATATTTTGATGGTTCAAAGCCGATTCTCGACCTGTTTCAGTTTTCAATCAAATTATGAACGGCCGTCAAGCACAGCACACTTGTTGTTATGCTTGTTAGTTGATCAATACGTCGAACTGGGACCATTGAAAAGCCAACATCTCAAAATGATGCTGATCGTCCATTTGATTTTCGTCCAATGTATTGGAGTTTAAAACATCCCAAACGTAAACAGATTGCATCCCTATGTGGAAACACAGAAATTTGACCTAGAATTACTTACATACCAGAGAGTAAGCTAACTTTTGCATTTAGAGAGAGATACTAGGATTCAAAAAAGTCAACCGTAAATATCACGGAACTTGCTTATATTGTACATAAATAAAACTGTTGTATTATACAGTAAAACCCTCTTGTAAGGTTCCCCACAGAAGGAAGCTTTCATGCTTGGGGAAGATATCTTTCTTCAGTCCCTTGATGACTGAATTAGCTTAATTCGAGGGCTTAAAGACAAACAACGTTATCTAAAAAAAATACACAAACGTGTAATTCTAGGGTTTACTGTCGGATTAAGCACCATAATACATATATACTTCTTTTAGTGTTTTGTCTTGATTTAATTATAAATAATTCAACATTATTTTCATTTATCAAAAGATTGTTTTCCTACCTCATGTATTTGAAGTTGCACCAAATTTTTGTGACTTTAAACTGTAGAATTATTGTAATTCTTTTTTGTAGATAATGTTATTTGGCTTTAAGACACAGAATAATTGTTTGTATGTTTGTTTTTTTTTGGAGATAATGTGGTTTGACTTTAAACTCTGGAACTTTTCCGACAAAAGAAGTTTTTTTTCCAGTCTCTTAGAATAGGTAACTTATAAGAGAGTTTTACTGCAAAGGACAGTCGCACGCGTTAAGCCGACTAGCATTTGAGTGTGAAAAGACTCCCTCATTGTATGCGGCGATGGGCGCTCGTTAGTTGGGCAGTGACCGCTCTACAACTTGTTGGTGGTGACAGGTTCGTCATTGGCTCCGTCTTCGCTGCTATCCTCGGAGCAGTCCTCGTCGTGTGTATGCGTCAGGGTCTTTGGCGTCTCCGGACGCACGTGCGGGATGTTGGATAAGGGGGCGGTGGAGGTAGACACGCCATTGTTAACAATGCTCTGCAAAAGACAATAATTTTTAATAATAATAACACAGGGATGCTTTACAAAGTTGGAATTATTGTATATTTTTTTTTACATTATATGAATGAGTTCCAACAGTCGAGAGCCAGTAGAACTTCGGCATTTTCATTTGGGGAGTTCGGGAGAACATGGCTGTTCTCATATGCTGCCACTAAACATAGCTGAAGTCATTTCAAAAGAAGTTTCGTTTCCGAATAGCTATCTGACAGTAGGGTGATACTGAGGGTGTATCACTCTGTAACAAAGTGCAAATATTTATGTAATCCGATTATTAATTTAAATTCTGTACTGTGTGTTTACGTGTTGTGAAATATCCTTTACACGGTGTCCGGAAACTCGTAGTACAAGTGGGAGACTGTTGAATCTATAGTCACATTTGGAGTTAATTTTGTGGAATAACTTTTTGATATAATTTGATTTTTGAGTAAATCGAGTCCAGAATTGGAATATTTAAAAAAGTTAAAATAAAAATTATGCTCAGATAAAACAATTAATTGTAAAGTAATTTATGTGATTTTTCGCTTGTATTGTGAGTTTCCGGACCAAATGTATAATTTTAAACTTTTTAAAATTATTTTCCAAAGACAGGTTTTAAACCCACAACCTCCTGGTCTATGGTAAAAAAGGATTACCAGTTAGGATACCACGGAGATCATCAATGGAAATCCATTCAAGGAAAAGGAGATAATAGCATACCTCTTCAGCTAAAGTCAGATTTTCAAATTCCCCTGGTGTGAGCGGCAACATGTTGAATCCCCGACTTGGGTTTCTGGATCTGAAATTAAATAAACAAACATTAATCTAACGTCGATGATGGTTGGTGCCAGTTTATTATAATGACTGAAAGTTCGTATTCAATATTCTACTGTTGGACAGTTCATTCTGCTGTCCAGTAGTTCATTTTACTGTCCGGTAGTTTGTCCTGCCGTCCGGTAGTATATTCTGCTGTCCGTTAGTTCATTCTGGAGTACGGTAGTTCACTCTGCTGTCCAGTAGATCATTCTGCTGTACGGCAGTTCATTCCTCATTCCGGTAGTTCATTGTGCTGTCCGGTAGTACGTTCTGCTATGTCATTCTGCTTTTCATGCAAACAATATGTTGAATTAATGCTGTATTTGTTACCTGTCTATGGAGGGCGTGGCGTCCATGTGGAACCTCTGTTCGTGGGCCACAGTGGACTCATGGGGCAGGAGCATGGCGGGGGCGCGGAACATGTAGCAGAAGGGGTAGTACATCAAGTTGAGGAAGGAGGCAGCGTACAGATCGGCGTAGCGCACCACCTGAAATAGACAAAATACAGCCTTTAATTCCGGCATACCAGTAAAACAACAATAATGAACCCTGGTGACTGGTAAAATGGTCAGCGAGAGCAGCTAAATGGCGGTATTGTAACTGAGTGTTTAAGATAAGATAACCTAACCCGTTGGCGTACACGAGTCTAGGCATGTGGCGGACTACTGAATTTGACATACGAATACCGGCAAATAAGAAACTGCAATGAAAAATATTATGGCTAAAAAAAATATATATATATATACTAGCTGTGTGACTAACGAAACACAACACCATCTACTGGATGGTTACATAACCTAGATAACCAAGTATTGTGTTAATAAATTAACTCACACCGCCATCTGTTAGAAACTTATGGAACTTACAAATAATTACAAAGCATTGTCCTATAACAAACATTTAATTCGCATTAATAAATACTGAGGTCAATAATTAAGATAAAAATTAACTTTTCTTTTAAGTTGGACCAAATTACATACAGTAAGCCAAATTTCATCAAAATCAGTTTAGTACAATAGTTTCGGAGTTTATCTCGAACCAACATCGTGACGCGACAGTTTTATATATAAAGAAAGATATTCATATAGAATCTATATTATATGTAAACGACGCTGATTCTGAATATACAAGTTTTTGTATGTAGAATTTACAAACCGTCATTAAAAAAACAATTAAAAACGCCATCATATTAAAACACAGTGTTTTGTTGGTATAATCTGCTACTTCGGAAGTCACGGGTCTCGGAACCAGTCCACATTTGAAAGGATGAACCTCAGATTTTGTTTGTATAAGACTTCATTGCTGTTGTTTCATAGTAAATCTATCTATGTATTACCCTTTTCTTCTATATTCTATACTCCCTTCTCAACTTTTTATGTCTCATTAATAACATTATTTCTTTTGTTTATAACTTTTGTCCTAAATGGATTTTTTTTTATAATCATTCGTAATAATTCCATATAAGTATATAAAAATTAATGTTTCTTTGTTTGTTCCTGATAATTTCCTATATTATTCATCTCATTACGATGAAAATTTGAGTTGAACTGCATACGTCCGCAAAGGTTTCTATATATAATGGTGAGCTCTGGGGTTACGAACTTTGAATAAAAATTTTACAATAGATTGTTTGAAAAACATGTATTTTCTATAGTTTAGATGCAGAGAGGGGAGGGAGGGGATGGGAATCCGAAAGGGAATGGAGGGTGGGGAGGGGTTTCATGGGAATGTGGTTCCCGGGAGGGGGAAGAGGGAGGGGGAAGGTGGAAGAGGAATGTAGGGGATGAGCAGAGGGAGGGATTGCAAAGGAGACATAGTAGCGATACGGGATAGCAGGGGGTAAATTTGGAAAACCCATCTGTCGTTATTTTTACCGACAGCTATGTGGTTGCTCACGCTTCGGAAAACCTTCTGATTTATGGGTGTATGCACCAGAAGGAAAAATAAACAATATTGTGTATCCAAAAGAACTTCTATAAACATAATTAAAACATAAACTCTTTCTTTATTTGAGTAGAATTGCAAAGCATGCTACGTATTCGCTTGCATATTATAAAAAATAATGCATTTTATTTGTAATATAAATATTATCCAATGAAATAATTAATTAATTAAACATACATTTCTGACTTAAATTCCATATTGGACATTATTGGTTAACCGCTTGGACACATAAGCGTGTTTTCACGATAATTTAACGTAGGTAGACATAGGAATGACGTATGTGCCGTACCTGAGTTATTAAACACCTTTGAAAGCATCAAGTGTGCTAGTGTTAAGTATTCACTAACCTGAGATGAGAAGAAGGTTTGCCTAGATCCAGATCTGAAGAGGGAGCCCATCATGCCGTAGGCCAGGTCCATCTTGTGCGTCACGTCCCGGATGGAAGTACGCAGCTTGGAGATGTCGGGCTTCTCTTTGGTACTGGAATCTAAATTTCTGGTAAGAAAATAAATATTCAATTGATTATCCAGCAATGAACAGAGTATTAAATTATGTAATATATTATATCTAAATAATAACCATATAAAATTTTATTATTCTTTGACCAGATGAAAATATTTTCATTGTTTTTGATATAAATCCATTGTGGAAAGCATAGATTTGAGTGATTATTAGGAAGATCGTTTTATCTACATTATTTTGATGTAATTTTTATAATATATCACACAAGAAATTTTATAAAAATTAAGTTCGTAAGAAAGGTGAGAACTGTCAAATATTTTACGTCGTATTGAAAAAAAAAATTTCCTATGCTGGCTTTCAACAGGTTAAGGGACGCCTCGCGCTAGAAAGTAATTGAAGAATGCAATCAATTAATACAACGGTTGGTAACATACTAACGTTTGGCTAATACTAAGAGAGAGTTAATTAATGTGGGTCACTGACCTGAATGGCTGGAATGCTAAAATTGAGAATACAAATTACTCACTTGTACATCTCCCCCAGCTTAATATCTAGACTCTGCAGTTCGGCGAACAGCTGGCATTTGTCGGTCCACACGTGCAACTCCTGGACCAACTCCGGAACGATGAGGAAGGTCCTCCAGCCGCGGATCTTCTTGGACTTGAGGATGTCGCCGAAGATGTGGTCTCCGATGTACAGCACATCCTTGCCCTTGGCACCAATCAGCTCGGTGAATACGTCACAGGAACCTAAGGTGGGGTTAGTTATTTATTAAAAACATGGACATTTATTTACAGAATATTTTTACTATCTTTCCATCCTCATTAAGTTGGGAACACTTCGGGGAAGTGTATTAACAAATTCCTTTAAACATCTCACTTTTTAACCTGTTGAATGTTGGATGGTATTTCAAAATACCGTGCGGAAATTACCTTGATGACTTCTGGCCAAATATCCATATAAAACCAAGGAATTGTTTTTTTTTGCAATTGCTTTCTGTTTACCAGATAATGTATCTTATTAGTAATGTATCGTCGTTGCATATAGAATATGAAGCATGTGACTCTGAGTACATTCTGAGATAATCGATAAAAACCGTTAATAAAAAAAATAACGAAACAGAAAATAACAACTCTATGTATGGACAAAGTAGGAAAAATATATTTCGTTCATTATAAGAATATATTTATGGCAAACATTAATAATTTTATGCCAGAAAATAGAATTTTAACACATTTTTCTCACATGCTTCAAATTCTACATACAGTTTTCGTCATAATTATAATACCATAATAATGTCAAAATATTTCAATTAAATTTATTCTAATTTGACAGCTAGGCATCATAAAATGATGTTTATCATGTACATACCGAGGCAATTGAATTGTGTAGTGGTATGGAGAGGATATGACTTTAAAAAAATATATATTATGTACTATTTTGATTGTCTTCACATGGATTATTTTTTATGGCTCATATTGTAGAAGATGGAGAAAAAAGAAAATAACTGTATATTTAACTCATTTTTGTCAAAATCGTCACATTGCTCATATTAAATATGCAACGACGATATATTACATGATAATATCGTGACAAGTTTTCCCAGAATAGCTAACTTTAACAACAACAAAAAATTCTCCCATTCGGCAAAAAAATATTTTCATATGAATATGAACTGATTTTATTATTTCTACACAAACCTGACCCTACAAAAAAATAATAAATCAAAGGTGGATTCTAAGAAGTAATGACATTGGTACTTCTTTAAAAAGTTAATATTTTCAAATAACTGACACTCCCAATGTCATACATATTAAATATAAAAAACATTCCGAGTAGATTAATCAAATCAACTGTTACGTCAAGAAAGATATTGGCGCAAGCGATTCTGAACTTGTCCTTAATACAGTTTATTTATACATACAAGTTAGAATGGCATTTAAAAAAAAAAAAAAAATTTCAGGCCAACGACAGATGAGAGGTTAATGCTAAACATAATGTCGCCCAACTGAAGGGCGGAGATATATTTTCCTTGGTTGTAAAAAATACAGACAAAAGGAGATCACTTGTGAAAATAATCATCTTGTGAAAATAATTTCTATCAGGGCCAATGTCATCTTTTGACATGATGTGTGGAGGGTCTTTTTGAGGAGAGGAAGGAGTGAACATGAGTCTTGAAGAGAACAGAATTTTGAACAAACATAGAACTGGGCAAATTGATTAACAGCTAAGCTGTTGAACTCAAAAATGAATAAGCTAACTTCTGAGAGAGGAAATTAAAATGGATTAGAACAATAACTGATTTGGTGCTCGGAGAATGTTATGTGACGGCTTTGATATCAATGAAGAGACATAATTTGATTAGTTTTTTGGCCAATTCATTTAGAGAGATAAGTTTCTTAAAATCTGTCAATGGTTAATGATGCTGGGATTATTGTGCCAACCTCCAGAGTAGACCTGCTCCTTTTGCAGCGGCCCCATGTGCGTCCCCACCCTGAGGGCTCCAGTCCTTGTATCCACCTGACGCAGGATTGTCCCCTCCCCGAAGAACAGAGGCTTGCAGGCGTCCACCACGATGATGTCGAAGTAGGTCTTCCAGTCCCTGTGAGGATCTTCGGGCTGAAATGATGAGGAATCATAATTATATGATTTTCAGGAAATTATTGATTCTATACCAATTATGTATTTCTATACCAAATATGAACATGTATGCTTAAATTGTCAGATAGAAGAATTTTCACTGATTCTATATAAAATTCTAAATAATGCATTTGATAATCTAGAATTGCTTGGATTAACCTCTTGAATGTCGGATGACATTTGCCCACATGATGGCCTTGTACCATAGTAAATTAATTATAAAGAATTTGGAGAAACTACATTACTGAAATTAAAAGCAATGTCTGGAACGATATTGGCGCAAGCGATTCTGACCTTGTCCTTGTACAGTTTCTTTATACATAAGGGTTAAAATCTCATTTAAGCATTTAACCTCTCATCTGCCGCCGGTAAGCTTTCGGATTCCAATATGTAATACTAGAGTCGGGAGTTATTTCAGTGCAGAAATTCTGGAACTAACTACAATATGTATTCATAATTGCCCAGAATACTAATGAAGAGACATAATTATACCGAAACACCGGACATCTTAAATATATCACTAATAAAAAAAAAACAGAAAAGGATTGTTACTGAGGCAGTATAGTTATGTATACTTTTACTTTTCCTATGTAAAAGTCCCTAACAACGGCAATAATAAATTAATAAGAAATGTAGTCAACTAACCCGTGCGCCGTGCGGGAAATCAAATAGATAAGTCATGATCTTGTTGGTGAACTTGTATCCGCTGTTAGTGAGCAGGAAGACCTTGGCCCCGGACTCGCGGATTCGCGTTAAGAACATGGGCAGGCACTCATCCTTCTTCACGTACTGGTCCACGTTCTGGATGGTGCGTGTCTTCAGGTCGCCATGGATATGCACATAGTCCACTGCGTTGCGCACATCCTGGAAAATGGACTTGAAGGACATGGCCAGGTCGCCACCGCGTACGCCAGTTTTCTCTCTAAAATGACAATGATATCGTTAATTTAATGGTTTATATTTAATGGTATACACAGCTATTTTAACATCTTCCATTCCTAGCGCTAACAAGAATTATTCGCAAAATTGTTTCAAATGTTCAGAACTGATAGCTAGAAGGCATATGAATAAGATAATTTGAAAGTCTTCACTTCTCGCAATTCATTTCACGAATTACTGTTAATAAACTCAGGAGAAGCCGGGTGGTGAATCTTTTAATTTTTTTAAACACTACCACACAATAGTCCCAACTGCTCCCGTATGGAGCCGGTGAGACTATGACATCCCCAATTTGGGTAAGTTGTGAGGATGAAGGCTTTGGGGAGGGGAAAGAGATAGGGAGAGGAAGGTGGGGAAGTACCTGGCTATTCAGATCAGGTCACCGGTCACAGCTCAAGCCATTTCAAGCAATTTCAAATTCATTTCTGAATGGTGGTCTTATACCAGGGCGATACTGAGAGTATCTTCCATTATGGAGCGTGCCGCAAATATACTATATATTATTTTCAATGAAAAAATTGTGAAATAACACAAATTAATCAAATTAAATTCATTTGCGCACGCCGGGTTTGAATCCGCGACCTTCGGAATGGGAGTCGAGAGCCTTACCCCTCGACCACGGAGGCCTACTAGTTAATTTCCCAACAAATTTGTCATGTTTACCTTGTGTATTGCGGTGAATTGGTGAAGAAATCAATCAAACAAGCCAGCAGATATGTCTCAGGTAAATTGAACAGAGTGTTCTGTACGTACACCCTCGACTCATCCAACTGCAGGAACTTATTGGGGTACAACTCGTACACCTGCGAACTGCAATCAGAAGAAACAAATAAACAAAACGCATTAGTAGCCAACTGCAATCAGAAACAAACAAAATATATTATTATTTTTAGAATCGATAGAGAGGTGAATGAATCCACCGTTTTGTTTGTAAACATTGAAAACACATTCTTTTGTCTTGGACAGTTTCCAAAACTAACACTATCGCATGGGTCAATGAAATAATTACACTAATATACTACTTGCTGATATGTTTTAATCAATTGTAAAAAAAATTATTGTGACCATATCAGAGAACATTATTTGATTTATTTTTAATTGCTGGTGATGGATTTAATTATTTTAATGTCTAGACTCAATAATTAATGTGTTTGATGTCATTAAACCGAATAATGGCATGGCAACAAGATATCATCAGGACGACATCATTTTATTGTATGTACGTAACTGATGTAGGTAAGTTTAAGATGGTCACCATCGACCAACAAATTCTAATCATGTGGATGTTAAAAGTGACAACAGCCAAACCAAAAATATTGGTTTGAAAAATTGTGTAAAATTTTTTATCAAAAAGAATGTCCATTATTTCGCAGTCGATAGATCGCAGTATGCATTGCGTTTTACCATTTATTCGTCTGCAAGGAGCAAATTTGTCTCTCTAATTATTATGCTTTCGAAGCGAGTCGACAATTCGATGGGGAATTTTAGTATTACTTGTTGGTGGGCCGAATTATTGGACCGAATATGAAAACAAGCCATATCTAGTGTTGTTATATCCGATGGTGGTCACAGAAAATAGAAATTAATTTGAATGTTATATTTTCACCTTATGAAATATGATAAAATTTTGCAACATTTGAAAGAATTTCTAAAGAAAAATCGACTGCAATTTTTTAGATATTCGAAAATAGTTTGAAATAAGAAACTTTCACTGCAAAAAATAATAATACTACAAAAAAATTCTGATAATTTCCAGTATAATAAAACTCGGTCATTTTCGACATTTTCATAGGTAACCAAATTCTAATTGTATAATATGCATTTCAGTTAATAAAGAAGGACAAAATACATAATTTCAGCTAATCCAGTTTTCCCGTGAAAAATAACAGGAAACCTCTAATTTATTTTATAATATTTACTGAAATTAAAATATGTAGGTACATATGACATCCAGTGTAAGTCTTAGGTACTTATTTGAACAGAAAAACTCACTGACTAGGTGTGTTTGCATAAAATTATTTGAAGATCAAGAATATTCACAGAAATTTGTAGAAAAAATATACTCACTGTTTTAAGAATTCGAATCCATGTACACAGACGAGAATGTTTCCATAAGCGTCTACTTTTAAAAGGTTTCCGTACAATGTGTCAAACCAAAGACCCCTGAAAATAAAAACAATATACATTTTAAGCTATGATACATAGTGTAGATAAACATATGAGTGAACAGTCAAATACGCCGTTTTACTTATAGGATATTAAGTTGAGTTTTGCTTCCTCCTGCTTCTGGAACCAACGTCTCGGACAGCCTTGAAGTGTCAACATATGCCCTAATGATAGACACTGCAAGACCGTCCGAAACATTGACTCAAGACGGACGAGGAGTGAAACACAGATTCACCCCAAGAGGCAAACCTAATCCTCCGGCAGCGGAGGGGGGGTATCTTAAACAAGAGTTTTGGGCATATCTAAGTTATTTAATAATATCGACTTTATAATTTAGGTAATTCTAGAAAAACTATTCAGTAATCAATCTGCATTTAAAAAAAATTATCCTGTAACTATTTTTAAATTTTATTAAATAATATCTACTCAATTCCAACGAAATTACTCTCCCCTCCCTCCTCAGATAACCATTACTTTAAAAAAAAAATCCTCACTGCAAAAAAGCTGCAGGTGCAGTTGTAAATGGGCATTTTACTGAAAAGAGCTACAATAATATGTATTTGAGTTTATGCCATGTTGTTTATGTACAGAAAGATTACATTTACAATAGTGCACTACAAAATATTACGAATCGACCATACAAGGCACTCGGCGTCTATTTCCTTTTAAAGAAATTCTATCGAAATTTTAGAAACATCCTCAAACAGGGAAATCACCGCTAATCACTATTACTATTCCAAGCTATCACGATTATGCGATGTGTATAGAACATGCCAAACTTTAAGACCGGTCGCAATCGACGATTTTCAGGATAGAAGAGTGGCATGCCCCCCGTCCAAGCCATTCTCTGTCGCGTGTAAGTTTTTATGCATCTTTCTCTTTTGCTTACGTTCATTGTAAAGTCAGCAACTGCGCGAGAATGGAATGTACCATGTTCAGGCCGGTCTTAAACTTCGGCGTGCACAATAAACTGTCTACTTTGAAACACAACAAAATATTTTCGATTCAGCCTATGTTTTGCCTGAACTACAATTTTTATCTTGCCTACACTGCGTTCTTAGAATTGCAACAAAAATGAAAGTGTCCGGTGAATTTTCCAGTAACGAATATACGATCCATTTTAGTAAAAACACTGAAAAATCTGGTTATCTCAAAAACCCAACTTTTTTTACGTTGGGTCCACTGCCACCACCTAATCAAATTCTGATTGGTGAATTGCAATATAGCTGTCGTGAATTCACAACCAAATAATAAAATGAATATATATCCTATATGAATTATTTATAGGCTGAAATCAGGAATTTTTGGAGGGCCGGATGAAAATCTTTGGCGGGTCGAATCCGGCCCGCGAGCTGTATGTTGGTGACCACTGTTCTAAGATATTGAATAAGACTTCAGAATCAGTTGCTTACATTACCTATAATATGTGTTACATTACCTAATTGGAAAAGATGGATCATATTCAAACTCCATAATTTCCTGTGGGTATCCTAAATTGACAAGGTGGTCCTTCACGAGGTTGAATCCCAAGGTTTCATACTGTGGAGATTTGTATTCTGGAATAAAATAAGATATATATTTGAGTACACTTAGCAGTCAATTTTATTTAATTTTAATCACTTGAGGTAAAGTGTAATTTAAAAAAAAAACGCCTTGAGCGACAAAAATTTCCAGGCATTTGGTGGTCGAGGGGCAAGGATCTCAACTAGCGATCCAGAGGACTCGGGTTCAAATCCCGGCGTGCGCAAGTAAAAGTCGAATAATAGTGATTTGGTGTAAGTGATTACCAGTCATTGTGGAGTCTGTATCGAATAATAGTGAATTGGTGTAAGTGCTTACCAGCCAATGTGTAGTCCATGTCAAATAATAGTGAATTGGTTTAAGTGCTTATCAGCCATTGGGTAGTCCTAGTCGAATAATAGTGAATTGATATAAGTGCTTATCAGTCATGGAGTAGTCCATGTGGAATAATAATGAATTGGTTTAAGTGCTTATCAGCCATTGGGTAGTCCTAGTCGAATAATAGTGAATTGATATAAGTGCTTATCAGTCATTGTGTAGTCCATGTGGAATAATAATGAATTGGTTTAAGTGCTTATCAGCCATTGGGTAGTCCTAGTCGAATAATAGTGAATTGATATAAGTGCTTATCAGTCATTGTGTAGTCCATGTGGAATAATAATGAATTGGTTTAAGTGCTTATCAGCCATTGGGTAGTCCTAGTCGAATAATAGTGAATTGATATAAGTGCTTATCAGTCATTGTGTAGTCCATGTGGAATAATAATGAATTGGTTTAAGTGCTTATCAGCCATTGGGTAGTCCTAGTCGAATAATAGTGAATTGATATAAGTGCTTATCAGTCATTGTGTAGTCCATGTGGAATAATAATGAATTGGTTTAAGTGCTTATCAGCCATTGGGTAGTCCTAGTCGAATAATAGTGAATTGATATAAGTGCTTATCAGTCATTGTGTAGTCCATGTGGAATAATAATGAATTGGTTTAAGTGCTTATCAGCCATTGGGTAGTCCATATCGAATAAAATTGAATTGGTGTAAGTGTGCTTACCAGCCAATGTGTAGTCCATGTCAAATAATAATGAATTGGTTTAAGTGCTTATAAGCCATTGGGTAGTCCATATCGAATAATAGTAAATTGATGTTTGTCATTGTGTAGTCCATGAGACAACAACAATCTATTACTGTGACTAGTTCATATTAATTTGCTCCGTAGTAAAGTGTATTTTAAAAACCAAAACGCTCAAATTAAAAAGTTACTTGGAGTGATAAATGTTCGTACTACAAAAGTCTAAAATATTTTTATAACATCCGTGTGATTTAAAGTTCCTATCGAGATTAATCAGCAAAACTATAACAGTACAATTTGCTTAAACGCGGGTAGTGCGTACAAAAACATTAATTCAAGATGCATTGCCGAGTGTGCTCAGTAACTATACTCACTGGGGAGTTAAAATTCTCGTGCGCCGCATGTAAAGGCACATTTCATTTAACTTGCGGAGGTATTAACGAGAATACATACCGTAGACTTAATCAAGAACGGCGATCTCAACAAATGTGCAAGCAATGCAATTCAGCCACGCCCGGCGGCCCCAGCGCTGCTAGCCCGCTGCAGACAAACAGTGATACTGAACCGTTGGAGCAGAATAAAAAAATTACCAATACTAGTTCAGCGCGCGCCACTCAGATACCGACCAATCTAAAAGATATTCAAGATCTAGTCATGAACAAGACGTCTAATCTGGAAAAAAAACAAAATGATATTCTAGACCAAAATACCAAAATACATGAAAGTATTCAATTTATGAGTTCTCAATATGAGGATTTCATGGCTAGAATCCGTGACATCGAACTAAAGAATGATGAACTCACTAAAAAGAACTCAACCTTGGAAGCTAGGATTTATGTCTTGGAAAAATGTGTGGACATGCAGGAAAGGGAACTCAAAGCGAACAACATAGAAATAAGAGGCATCCCAGAAATCAAAGGAGAAAATCTACAAGACGTTTTATTCAATATCTGCAAAACAACAAAGTCCTCCACTGACACAAAGGACATTGATGCCATTCATCGCGCAGCAAAAAAAAACAACAATAGTCATCCGAGAGAAATCATTGTTAAATTTAAAACCAACATAGCAAGAGAACACCTGTTAACAGACGTAAAAACCTTCAACAAAAACAAACAGAATCTAGATGACAAATTGAACACCTCAAACATCGGTATAGCTGGTTCCTGCTCGCCGATCTTCATTTCAGAACAACTGACGTTTCGCGGTAAACAGCTGTGGTACAAGACACGTACAGCGGCGAAGCAGAAACAATATCGCTTTGCTTGGATTAAAGGGGGCCAGATCTATCTTCGCAAAAACGAGGGAACTAATGCCATTACTATCTCCGACGAAAGCAAATTGGCTACCCTTTGATAAATTAGAATTATTGGCTATTCTTTCGAGGTATGTCTTGACCCGTGCATTTATGTCTCGTTCTCGTATTTGTATCTTCTACTACCTTCCTGGAATTCATTTGATTTCACGCAGTTCCTGCTACCTTATTATTACTATTATTTTTGTTTTTGCTTCTTGCTATCTCTTTCATAGTACTACATCTAATTACATTATGTATTATTTACTATTATATATTTCTCATATTTGTATCATGTACTACCGTTTTGGAATTCATTTGATATCACGCAGTTCCTGCTACCTTTTTGTCTTTGCTTCTTGCTATCTCATTCATAGTACTACATCATTTATACCATATATTTTATATTACACACATTTACCACTGTAACTACATTTGAAATCGCATTTAATCACTTATTACTCGGGAACCAACTTCTATACAACACACAGCCAACACATACTTATGATTCAATTGCATTATGATACCGGAAATGATTCCGGTATAGACCTTAACATGAATGTCATTGATGATCTGAATAATCTAAATAACTATAAGTGGTGTGCTTACGGTGTTAAAATTATACACCAAAATATAAGAAGCATTTCTAATATTGACGATTTTTTAATTTTTCTGGATCAATTCAATTACCAATTTGATGTAATAATTTTATCTGAATGCTGGCTTAATAAAGATTACACCTCAAAAGTTATTCACAATTACTCTGAACACCACACAAATATATATCTCAATAAGTCTAGCGGGATTGTTGTCTACATCAGAGACGGACTTCAAGCTCAAGTTGATGAAATATTCATATCACAAGCCAACTGCTTAAAAATTGTATTGAATAATAACTTATGCATTTTTGCAATATACAGATCACCATCTTTTCAAAATATTGACACTTTTCTGAATTCACTCCAATCAATTATCAACAGCTCAAAAAAAATAGAACGACAAATAATTATAGGCGACCTCAACATCAATACGATTACCGAATACCACCGCCAATCCAACGATTACCTATGTCTGCTAACTGAAAACGGGTTCATTCAGACAATTATCAGCCCTACTCGTGAGCAGGGCAGGAGTAAATCTTGTCTTGACCACATCAACGTCAAAAAAATTAACCATGTTGACTCATTTGTCATTCACTCTACAATCTTAGATCACTATACAACAGCACTCTGCCTTAAAAACAAACCTCCTAATCCTGCTAAAATTAAACATGTTGCAAGAATAAACTATAATAACTTAATCGAGGACTTGAGCTCAGAAAACTGGCAAAATGTTCTAAACCAAACTGATGCCGACTCATCAATGAATGAATTTATCACTACATTACATTCATACATATCTAAACACACAACCAATAAACCTATACCACATAAGCAAATAAAACTCACGCCATGGATCACCCCTGGCCTTATCAAATCGATTAACATTAGGAACCAACTTCATGAAAAGGCGAATAGGTGCCCAGAGAATATTACAGTACAAGCTCATTACAAAAAATATAGAAACTTTTGCAAAAAACTAATAAAATCGGTGAAAGAAAATTATTATAAAAAATTTATTTACGAAAATAACTGTACTCCAAAACGTTTATGGGATGCGTTTCGCAATATTACTAAAACAAAAATAAATAAATCTTCCGATATTAAATCATTGAACATCAATAACGTAAACACCTCAGACCCAAAAATCATTGCGAATTTTGCCAATAATTATTTCACGTCAGTAGGAGTCACACTCGCGAAAAAAATTCTCAACAATCTTAATACAACAGAGTCCGATCTCGCTAATTTAACCATCTCTAATTTCGGTCATAAAATAGACAGTATCCAAACAACTTCAAACGAAGTCATGATAATAATTGACGAACTCAAGTCATCGAATGCTTGTGGTCCTGATAACGTCTCATCAATTCTGCTCAAAAGTACTAAATCCTTCATAGCAACTCCAATCGCATATATTTCCAATCTAAGCTTCGATTCAGGAAAATTTCCAAATCATTTAAAACACTCTATCGTTATACTGCTTCACAAAAATGGAGATAAATCGCAGATACAAAATTACCGGCCAATTTCTTTGCTCAATTCTGTCTCGAAAATTATTGAGAAAATCGTCAAGAATCGTCTTAGTCATTACCTTGAAAAAAATAACATCTTTTCCAATAGACAATACGGCTTCAGACCAGGATTGAGCACTGAAAATGCCATTACAAACCTGACGAACATCATCTCCAACAATATTGATAAAGGAAGAAAATGCATTGCGCTCTTTTTAGATCTAGCCAAAGCTTTCGACACTATCTCACACAAAATTCTCTTAAAAAAATTACAGCGCATCGGCATTCAGGGTCAGCTACTTAAGTGGTTAGGTAGTTATATAGGAAATAGGAGCCAAAGGGTGAATATTAACAATACTCTAAGCGATCCAGCTGATATTAACTTTGGTGTACCTCAAGGAAGCACTCTAGGACCACTTTTATTCAATATCTATATAAATGAATTATGTAACAGTTCATTTGCCGATCACATTATCACCTTTGCCGATGACACGGTATTAGTATTTGAAGGCAAAAATTGGAATGAAGTTCATAATAATTCAGAAATTGGCATTAACAAGGTAAAACAATGGCTTGACAATAATCTTCTCACTCTCAACACTGACAAAACTAAATTCATCCACTTCAGTGCAACTCAAGCGGGACAACCAAGAGAAACGCAAAGAATAATTATACACCATTGTAATGACACAAACATTTGCAATTGCAATACCATGTGGATAGCATAAAATATCTAGGAATTATCATAGACAAGAATCTGAGATGGAATGAACATATCAACTCAATTTCCACAAAGGTCAGAAAACTCACGCATCTTTTCATGGCTACTAGAAATATTCTACGCGCCAAAGATCTGAAACTAATGTACTATGCCATGTGCAACTCATTACTTGAATATGCATCTTTAGGATGGGGAGGATGTGCCAAATCAATACTGGACCCCTTAGCCAAAGCACAAAAATCACTTCTAAGGGTCATTCTTAAAAAACCATTTAGATACCCCAGTAATGATTTATTCAAAGAGATAGGAGTTCTGGATGTGAGGCAACTATTCATAAGAAAAGTTATTTTACACACGCAAAAATATCGTCACCTCTTCCCCTCCGTAGTACATTATCACGACACCCGACATGCAGGGAGGAAACCAATTGTTCCACTTACTACTATGACATCTCTTGCTCAAAGACAATACTCTTACCTAGGTCCAAAAATGTTCAATCTTATACCCGGTTCTTGGAAATTGAAAAGTGCAAACGTCCTGCGTAAATTAGTCAATGATTGGATTCTGGACTTAGGGAGAGTTGAAAGTGAACATATGCTGTTTAACTGATAAACAAAATCACCTAACTTTCCAGATAACTATATAAAAATTCCTACCACACTTCATTGAGTCCGATATTGCTTCGCAATGTTCCGTCATCCTTTTTGATGTTTTTATACCTGGGATTTTATGGTTGTGCGCCCCTTCATACTTCTGCACAGAGTAGGTAAATCACTGCGTCGTATCATGCACGCACACACTAAACTAGCTGTGTGAAACTTGGTACCTTACAGCGGTGATTATTTATAATAAATATACATAACACAGCATGTATGACGTACGAAGCAATGCAACAATTTCACAATATCTTTACCAAAGTAGCTCTAAATCAGGTACTATTTATTTGTTTTCATACTTTCTGTTTATATTCTATATTTATAGTTATTGTTTTTATATTTCAGCATGAGTTGTTCAAGACATGAGCGCGATGTATACTCGTATTGTCGTATAATATATTTTGTACTGAAAACATGTTTTAAATTAGTGAAAATAATCATGCTTATATCTATATGTATTATAAGTTCACACTTCTCAACACATTTCTATATCTTTATATTGTAAATCTTATTGTTATTCCTCTATCTTGTTATCAGATACCTTGTTTACACTTTTCAACACTCCCAACTTACATACTTATCCCATACTCTGTAATTCTGAATATATTATTTGTTACCAGGTTAATTCGGTAAATCCGAATAGCTAATATGCTAACAGATTACTTTTTTGCATAGTCACAAAAAAAATGTATGTATCTTTTTTATATATTTCTTCGTAACACAACTCAATTTAAAAAAAAAAGAATTTTCTTGTTTTTATCTTTGTTTTTATTTTTGATTGCAATTATGTACTTAAGGAATAATATGAACTAAACCTGTCAATTTGTCTGTCCTGGTGTGCTAGCACGGTCGCTCGATATGAAGTTACCGACCGATTGTCGGTAACTTCTCATCGTTCCCCAGGACAACTGCAGATCGCAAACGAATAGGTGACAGTTCACAATGACTAAAAGTCCTTAGCATATTCGACATCAACTGTTGTTTGTACGTTAGCGATGTGCAGTTGACCTAGGGAACGATGAGAAGTTACCGATAGTTATCCTATCGATCGTTATAGAGCGAGCGTGCTACGGCCTCTGGAACGGGAAATTTTCCTAGTTGGACAGGCAAAGCTTCCTAATGTGTAACTTGTACTTTCTTTTGTATCTATAAATAAATAAATAAAATAAATAAATAAAATAAAATGTGGAATAATAATGAATTGGTTTAAGTGCTTATCAGCCATTGGGTAATCCTAGTCGAATAATAGTGAATTGATATAAGTGCTTATCAGTCATTGTGTAGTCCATGTGGAATAATAATGAATTGGTTTAAGTGCTTATCAGCCATTGGGTAGTCCTAGTCGAATAATAGTGAATTGATATAAGTGCTTATCAGTCATTGTGTAGTCCATGTGGAATAATAATGAATTGGTTTAAGTGCTTATCAGCCATTGGGTAGTCCTAGTCGAATAATAGTGAATTGATATAAGTGCTTATCAGTCATTGTGTAGTCCATGTGGAATAATAATGAATTGGTTTAAGTGCTTATCAGCCATTGGGTAGTCCATATCGAATAAAATTGAATTGGTGTAAGTGTGCTTACCAGCCAATGTGTAGTCCATGTCAAATAATAATGAATTGGTTTAAGTGCTTATAAGCCATTGGGTAGTCCATATCGAATAATAGTAAATTGATGTTTGTCATTGTGTAGTCCATGTGGAATAATAATGAATTGGTTTAAGTGCTTATCAGCCATTGGGTAATCCTAGTCGAATAATAGTGAATTGGTGTAAGTGCTTACCAGCCAATGTGTAGTCCATATCGAATCCAAAGAATTTGATATTGTCCAAATGTAAGGAGCGGTTGACGAATATTCTGCAAAAAAAAGAAATAAATTATTATAATAAAATCACAACAATTTTATTGGGATGTGGCAACATCAACAGAAGGGAATTTTTGAAAAATTCGCAAATATACATGTTTTTTTTTATCCAAAAATATCTATAGAGAAATAATTTGTAAATCACTCACACTATCACTATCAATGTATTAAAGACATTCTGGGATACTTTTCCAACCATAAAGATGATAATTATTTTATTACTTAGGCTTTACTACTAACAAAATCACTCACATACATCATTAACCTTGATGTAAATAGTTGGCATCTATCAAATATATAAATCAGTAACCAGTGGCCTAGCGACAGAATCACACGTCCCGGGGCAATCCGAAAATTTATTGCATGAATAAAATGTAATGATTGTACAAAAAAAAATTGCTCCAATACTCACATCACTGAAGGTAAAAAAAGAAAGCATAAATTGTATTTTCAGTTTACCGACATGAATAGATTGTTTTAGACTAATATATTTTATTTCCATGCCGATGCAAAAAACCATTTTTAATATAATATTTTCGGTCTGCAATTGAGCCCTTGCCCGGAATAATGTTGTATCCAACAAAACTATCAATGTTGATTTATTGATGGAATAATGTTGGGAATATTATTACGCATCTTTTAACATTTATGGTAATAAAAAAAATTGTAGGCCTGTGGCAGCATTTTAGATGACGGTTTGTGGAAGAATTTTGTATAAATCCGTTTATCGAATTCATGGGAATAAATGGAGAAGACGGACGTATTATGGCTTCAACTAGATACACTTCAACTGAAGAATGCATAAAAGTAGAATTCGTCCAGAAAAAAATTTGTTAAGGCTGCTTTTTAGCCATTGAAACAGTTTTGTGGAACAATGCTCTATGTTGATCTCAAGACAAAATCTCGATTGTAAATAGTTTAATTTATTCTTATAGTTTTTTTGCTTTTTCAAATGCATCAACGACATATTCAAATTGATGTTAGAAGAGCATGGTACTTTATTGTGGGTCAGAAAAGTAAAAAAAAAACGATTTTGTGGAATAATGTTGTATGTGAAATTTTCATATACAACATTTTACCACGAATTCAGCACAAATTGTATGCTTATTGTAATTTAAATATAAAATGTTATGAAACATAACCGGTTTCGTTTTTTTTCCATTTTTCTCAAAACAAGAATATTGTTCGATACAACATTGTTCGGGGCAAGGGCTCAATTATTTCATTTTTAATTATTGTGACATCTGCTTTGACGTTCAAGGCCATTATGAAACTGTGATTATGCCACATTGATAGCATTAACGTCATTAAAAAACAATTAATAAAAACCTGCCATCATTAAATAATCAATAAAGGTAAGTGCCTCACAGAATTGATTTTCTGAGTAAATATTCATAAATCTTTCAAAACATTATACAAATAAAAATATGGTAAAAAGAATAACACAAATAAGTCATTTTAGTGTGTCATAATGACAGTTTGATAATGGCCTTGAACGCCGAAACAGCTGTCACAATAATTAAACCTAAAAACTTGCAGAACTTAATAACAAGATTATTAAATTTGTATATGTATATTATTAAAAATATCTATTTAAAATTTTTAATACATATATTAACAAATGGAATTTTACGAATTGTATACCTATTTATGTACAAAACAACACGTAAATAAACAAACAAAAAAACAATAATACTACAGAGGAGATCCAGGTGTGCTAGCACGGTCGCTCGATTTGAAGTTACCGACAAATTGTCGGTAACTTTTCATCGTTCCCTAGGACAACTGCAGATCTCAAACGTACAAACGACAGTTGATATCGAATATATTAAGGACACTTAGTCGTTGTGAACTGTCACCTATTCGTTTGCGATCTGCAGTTGTCGTAGGGAACGATGAGAAGTTACCGATAGTTATCCTATCGATCGTTATAGAGCAAGCGTGCTAGGGCCTCAGGAGCGCATAGTGAGCGCATAGTGAGCGCAAATCGCTGTTTTTTCCGCCTACAAAAGCAGATAAAATCCAGACTGCTATCCAGAAACACCAAGATATTAGTGTACCAAACCCTTACTGGACCAGTGCTCACGTACGCAGCTGAGACATGGGCATTAACTACTGACTAAGAGGAATAAGCGAGCACTCTTAAGCGAAAAATTTGAGTCGTATCTTCGGACCGGTTCCATAAAATGGATTTTGTCGCAGACGTTACAACAATTAACTCTATACTCTGTTTAAGGAGCCAAACGTCACAAAATGTATAAAACTGTGAAGACTTCGGTGACTGGGTCAGGTGGAAAGAATGACCAAACATCAAGCACCAAAGACCCTGTTGAACTCAAGATCGATAGGGCGAAGGAGCCTGGGAAGGCCAAGATTAAGATGGAGCGACAACGTCCTAAAAGACCTATCTACCTTGGAGCTTCTAAATTGGAGAGAGCTGGCAAAAAACCAAGATGAGCGGAGGAAGACTTTAGAGGAGGCCAAGATCCACCAAGGTTTGTAGGTTTTAGAGCCAAAAGTGATAATGATGAAGAGTAATAAACAAAAATATTTTGGAAACATTGCTTCAAAAGAAGAATTTCAGAGTGTAAATCAAAACCGAATCGTTGCTGGTGTGGTTTTAGTCATGTGCCCACGTGCCCAGTTCTAAATAGGAAGAAAGTGGAATGAATCGTAAAAGGAAAAAAGATGAGGACTCCACTGACCCTAACTTTTGTGTTGTGTACTTGTATCACTAGCAAAAAACAGAAATAGTAAGTTAACGTTTTGCATTATCCTTCATAAAATATGAATATGAAATAACTTAGCCACTGGAGCGATGTAGGTCCAAATTTGGACTGCTTTAATTTTTCTGCGATAGATATCGGTCCAAAATTGGACCACATTTAACGAACGTACAAATATGTGATAAACGGTGAAATCTAGGTGGATTCATTAGCTTTAAACCCAGTGGCGGCTCGTGACTTTTGGTGAGCTTGAGTGCTAATATTAACAAAAATGGCATTATTGATATCGTTGCAGCCGAAAAATATTTTTTTTTCGAAAATTTATTTTTTGTATGAAGATTTTTAGGAAATTTCAATTTTTCCGTGCGCCGCACAGATTTCTTGAAAATCTTCATACAAAAAAAAATTCGAAAAAAAATATTTTTCGGCTGCAACGATATCAATAATGCCATTTTTGTTAATATTAACACTCTAGCTCACCAAAAGACACGAGCCGCCATTTTAAACATATAAAACATATAAAATTGACCGGTCAGTGGTTGAGTGGGCATCGCGTTTGGGTTCCACCCAGGCGTTCCGTGTTCGATTCCTCGGCTGGCTAAATCCTCCATCACAGCACAAGCAACATCTTCCGCTTAGTGTGGTAGTAGTAGGAGATTTTCAAATGTTGTTGGGTTATTCGTAACCCGGGAATGTTTGTCTTTCTTTAAAAAAAAAAAAAAAACTGTTTATTGAGGTTTAAATTAAACCTCAGTAAACAGTTTATATGTTACCATGTTAATATTTTGAGGAATGATATTATTTAAATCGAATGGGCAAATCAAAAATTGAACACCAATCGCTCCAGTGGCTAATAATAACTAACGATAGTAATAATTCATTTGAACAACATCTAAGCGTCCCCTTCACGAGTTCAAGTTTTCCGCGGTTTCCCAATCGGCCCGGTGTTTACTACGCCACTGATAAAAATAAGATAAATTGTTGATTATTACCCAAGTACTTTCAGATAATAATTAATAATTACAGAGAGTCTTTAAAAGAAAATAATATTTGCTATAAACGGTATAAAAATAACAACAACAAAAAATAACGAAAATACACAAACATCGCAGTTTAAAATAAAATCCAAATCATAAATAATAAAAACATGATAATAAAAACATTACAGAGAATGAATAATTGATACACAGAAACGACGAATAGATTGGGACGTTTTACGCGCCGCAAATTTACCAAGAAAATGAAGCAAATCTTAATCTGAATGTAAAATTATATGAAAACCTGGAACCCTAGCATGGTCGATCGGTAAGGTTTTCTAATCGTTCTTAAGCATGACTGCAGATCGCCAACGAATAAATAACAGTTCACAATGACGAATTGTTTTTAATATGAATATTTTTTATTAATACTATTTAATATTTGTGATTTTTCTGTTTTTCTAATTGTATGTATCTGTATTTAATTGTATGTATCTGTATTTCATTGTATGTATCTGTATTTAATTGTATGCATCTGTATTTAATTGTATGTAATTGTAGATTTTTTGTAATTGTATGTCTCTATTTGTACAATAACTGAGTTTTTATAATTGGATGTTCTCACGTAAGTGCTAACATCCGTAAAAACCCAGTATAAATAAATAAATAAATATATTGGACGTCAACTGTTGTTTGTAATTCAAGTTACCGACATTATCGAAAATCATTATCGATCGACCGTGCTAGATACCCAATTTCAGTATGTTTCTACCAACATAACATTTTTAGATACGGAATGGACTGAGGTCGCGCGTTTATATTATGCACAGTATTATGCAGTAGTATTAATAACCTACATATATTTTGTAAACATTCTATAAATATTTCACCCTGAAAAAGATATCTGGAAAATGTCAAGGAAAACGCGAAGCTGGATTGAATTGAAAAGATATACGTACCGAATTAAGTATTTATAAATCATCGGTTTATTTAAGTTAAATGCAGTGTGTTTATTTATTTATTGTATTAAAAATTTAATTTTCACAATAACACTGAATTTTATTTTTTGAAGTATGATAACAAATTTGAAACGGTTACCTGATAATTCAAAATGAATTCAACTACCTCCTTTGAAAAAGACCAAGAAAAAAAATTCGAGTGTGTTTTAGACCACTCGACTGAAATAAAACTTCTTTAGCTCCATCTATATGTATGTATATATAATGTATGTTTATATGTATAAAATATGTACAGGTATATACATATATTCATTTTCTACAAATATTTATTTAAATTTATTATCATTCGCCTCTCCCGATCAAGATGTGCGCATCGACGTCCGCTCTCCCCTGCGTTTAGCGCATCACTGGTATTTCAAAATACTGACTAAAATATTTCATGTACTGGCTATGAGAGAAAGAGAGAAAGAAAATGTGCGCGCGCTGCCCTCTCTTGCTCCCAGTGTGATACAGCCCGTTCGCCTCGCACTTCGTAACGTTCGACTACACTTATCGTAACGCATTCTCCAGTTTACCCCCAAGTCATGCGTGCGTAAAGAAGTTTTACTTAAAAAAATATATGAAAAAATTGGTTAAATAGGTTACGTTTGGATAGGGTTTGGGATATTTATCAATTTTTTTCTATAACTTTTAATGACTTTTCAAAGAGGTGTTGAGTTGAATTGATTCTGAATTATCATGGAACCGTTTGAAACATGCCGTATGCAAGCAATGAACCTGTCTGAGGATTTTGCTGGCATAAACATTAGCGGCAATACCTATACATATCTACTACCCGGCTCTACTCGAATTATTTCAACATTCATTTATCGACGGCCCCTGTGGTTGAGTGTAAGTATCTCGACTAGCAATACGAAGGTCGCGGGTTCAAATCCCGGCGTGCTCAAATAAACTTTATTTGATTAATTTATGTTATTTCACAATTAATGAATTAAAAATGATAAATTGTATATTTTCGAAACGTTCCAGAGTGGAAGATAATCTCAGTATCGCCCTGGTGTAGATCACCATACAGAATTGAAACGTTGCTTGAAATGACTTTAACCATGTTTGGTGACCAGATCTGAATAACCAGTTACTTCCCCACCTTCATCTACTCATCTCCTTCCCCTCCCCACTACCTTCAGCCTCACAACATACCCCAATTGAGGATGGCATAATCTCACTGGCTGCACGCGAGAGCAGTTGGGACTCTTGTGCAATATTCACATTAAAAAAAAATCGAAAAAAATAATTACTTTATCGAACAGTTGAAAGGCATATAGGAAAAACAGGGTGTTTTATCTCAGTTTCTGACAGTAAATTGAATATTTCAGAGCTCCATAATTCACTTGAAGACGTTTTAGCTAAGTATGATAAGCCAAGGTAACAGATGCTTCTCAATCACCCCATTCCCCTTCCTCTTCGACTTCCTTCAGCATAGAAAAAATGCCTAAACATGGGGAGGAGATAGTCTATTTTATTATTATAAGAAAATCTCATACAGCGAGGATAATGATATCGGTATTTTGAGAATCCCTTACATAATAACCTTGTTTTAAATTTTACACAGTAAAAGATAAATTAAAATTAAAAGTAACATTAAATTTGGGAGGCAGGAATGGGTACCGCCGCCCCGAGAACCATTTATTGGATAACCAACACCTCTGCCATAGGTCACCCCAAGTGGTTCACTACGTTTGGTGACTTAGCAGGGGTGCTCGGGTTCATGGGGTAAGGTTTGTCTAGGTATTGGCGGCGGATGTTCTAAATACACTGAACCCCAGATTCCTACCCAACCCTCGTACCCTTTTCCTTCCCAGAACTTCCTCTCCTTCCTTTCCTTAAAAATACCCCCCCACACAGCATCCCCAAAGATGACATAGGCCCTGAGAGAAATTATTTTCCTCAGTGTCTCCTGTGTGGACCTAAAAAAAAAACATGTTTAGTAGTTAGGCCCTGAGCATCTTGATTATAAACAGTACACAATTTATAATGGAAAACAACAAGGTCAATCAATTTATTTAAATTAACGGAAAAACAACTACAGATTGTTTGAATATTTTTATATGTGACGTATAATTTTCCGGATGACCGCTTTCCTATTCATCCTTTCAAGCGATACGACATTAGATGTCGCGCTAGAAAAAAACTCATGAATTTATCAATTCAAATCTATTATTAGTATGGAAAATGTTAAAAACGAAACAAAAATATATTATTTTCATCATTTTTAGATACCTACCCAAAGAGTATGGACATTATAGTTCCATGTACCTAATTCAATGATTTTCATGCGTATTTTCATGCGTACGACGTGTCGCCCACTTAAATAAACCGATGTAAATATTGTCCGGCTGGCTTCAATTTTGTTTTCAAACAAACTTTAAAAATACAAAAAATTAGGATATGACTAATAAGATGTTGTCAAAGCGAGAGTTTCTATATTCATAGCAGTTCACAGATGAGTTATGATACTAATACTGATGTGGCATTGACTATTGCTCCGCAGTAAGCGATCAAAAAGAAAAAGAAGATCAATGAAAATGGTTTCAAAGGAAGAAAAGAAGTTGTTTTTGGGGGGTTATGCCGTGTTGCGCTACCTCCAGCGCAACACGGCATAACACTGAAAAACAAACAACGAAAAAACCTTTGGGCTTTTATATAACTAGTTTATAATTTTGTTGTAAATATTATAAGTACATAAAAGGTAGTAATAGCAATGATATGATAACTATATGACATATAAAAGTAAATACGTATATGCGTACACGTACAATAGTGGCGCATGGTTTAGCGCCGTTTGCGGTTGTTTGGTTCATTTTACATAATTCGTGGCTCAGCTAGCGGTAATATCTACCAGTTTATACGCAGCATAAGAAGGTGTCAGGGATATTTTAGGAATATGGTCAGTCACAATCAAGTTAAACAAATGCCTATTTAAAAATGCATAACGCCGCCCGTTCATGGAGCTACTTAAAAGCGACTCGAGCATCATGTGCAAAGCACACGCCAGTACCCGCCATACAATTTTACTAGTGTACCTACTAGTAAAATACTAGTGATCGAACTAGTGTTAATACTGTGCCCAAAACACACAATTAGTGAATTTACTGAAGACTTGGCTTACGGAAAGAATTTATTTGTATTAGCTTACAATGACATATTATTCTAAATACTTTAAAATTGTAACTTATGTTTTTCATAATTTTTCTTTTATCTTTTTATAAAAATATTATACTTCTGTAAAAAGTTTAATTTTATTTTATATGTAGGTATAATTGTAAAAATGTAACTATTACATCACTATAATAAGATCTTTCATGTAAAGAACCCGTTAGACAAACTACTAAAAAGTAGTTTATCGGGACTTTTTGTCTTATATTTATATGTATAATTGTAAAAATGTAACTATTACATCACTATAATAAGATCTTTAATGTAAAGAACCCGTTAGATAAACTACTAAAAAGTAGTTTATCGGGACTTTTTGTCTTATATTTATATGTAGTATAATTGTAAAAATGTAACTATTACATCACTATAATAAGATCTTTAATGTAAAGAACCCGTTAGATAAACTACTAAAAAGTAGTTTATCGGGACTTTTTGTCTTATATTTATATGTATAATTGTAAAAATGTAACTATTACATCACTATAATAAGATCTTTAATGTAAAGAACCCGTTAGATAAACTACTAAAAAGTAGTTTATCGGGACTTTTTGTCTTATATTTATATGTATAATTGTAAAAATGTAACTATTACATCACTATAATAAGATCTTTAATGTAAAGAACCCGTTAGATAAACTACTAAAAAGTAGTTTATCGGGACTTTTTGTCTTATATTTATATGTAGTATAATTGTAAAAATGTAACTATTACATCACTATAATAAGATCTTTAATGTAAAGAACCCGTTAGACAAACTACTAAAAAGTAGTTTATCGGGACTTTTTGTCTTATATTTATATGTATAATTGTAAAAATGTAACTATTACATCACTATAATAAGATCTTTAATGTAAAGAACCCGTTAGATAAACTACTAAAAAGTAGTTTATCGGGACTTTTTGTCTTATATTTATATGTATAATTGTAAAAATGTAACTATTACATCACTATAATAAGATCTTTAATGTAAAGAACCCGTTAGATAAACTACTAAAAAGTAGTTTATCGGGACTTTTTGTCTTATATTTATATGTAGTATAATTGTAAAAATGTAACTATTACATCACTATAATAAGATCTTTAATGTAAAGAACCCGTTAGACAAACTACTAAAAAGTAGTTTATCGGGACTTTTTGTCTTATATTTATATGTATAATTGTAAAAATGTAACTATTACATCAATATAATAAGATCTTTAATGTAAAGAACCCGTTAGATAAACTACTAAAAAGTAGTTTATCGGGACTTTTTGTCTTATATTTATATGTATAATTGTAAAAATGTAACTATTACATCACTATAATAAGATCTTTAATGTAAAGAACCCGTTAGATAAACTACTAAAAAGTAGTTTATCGGGACTTTTTGTCTTATATTTATATGTATAATTGTAAAAATGTAACTATTACATCACTATAATAAGATCTTTAATGTAAAGAACCCGTTAGACAAACTACTAAAAAGTAGTTTATCGGGACTTTTTGTCTTATATTTGTATGTATAAATTATATGTATATATAAATAACTAGTGTTCGTACCGCTGCACTAGCAACATCATGTACAAGCTATGCACATGATGCTCGAGTAGCTTGTAAGTAGCTCCATGAACGGACGGCGTAAGAGATACTCGGGTTCCTTTCGGAGAAACCCCCGATGGTAAATGAAAAATTTTGAAACATAGATTTGATTCTAGAAAAACGAATTGAATCGTCATTTGTTTAAATGATGGAAAAAAAAACACTTTTGATGGTTTGGGCCTATCAACATGACTATTGTTTGGATTGCAAGTATGCAAGTGGAACCATAGATCGGTTATAAGTTATTACCCGTGATGTAAAAACATTATAATTTCTGCCATGCATAAAGTTAATATTATGATTTCTTTATTTGCCGCAGGTATTATTCACGGTCAACCCTGACTGTAAATGACCAGAGAAAACACAATGTAGAAAGAAAAAAAACACGTCAATCATTCTTGTTCGTATGGGCCTGTGTTTTTTATAATTATTTCTGGCTTTCACCCTCCAAGGGTTTTCAAGGCCATCATTTAAAATTATGAAGAAGTAAAGGCGAATTTAAATATTTCTTTATTTAAATGGAGAAATTTCAAAATTATAATGAAGATTGGAGTCGAGTTCAGACTTAGAAGAGATGAGATATTGAATGGAGGCGAGGCAATTTTTGACAAGGACTGATAGAAGAGAGGATACCTGTTTAGAGAGGGACAGCCAAAAAATACGTGATCTAAAGTTCCCACTTCTAGACCACAGAATGTACAATCTGGGGAGTCAAGGACGTGAATTTTAAAAAGGTGAGAAGGACAGAACAATGTCCGATTCTCAATCGAATAAGTGAGGAAATTTCTTTTTTGGAAAAATTGGGGAATTGTTGAAACCATGGTTTTGATGGGATAGCCCTTTGTATTGAGGCATAGAAGGCTCCCTTGGATTGACTAGCAATGTGCAATGGGCCTGTGTTAAAATTGGTAAAATTTACCGTTGATATTAGAATTAATCAAAGACATAATACATCACAATACGATCACAGCCCAATATTTTTATTTTCTGTAAATTTTTCAATAACCAATGTTTCAATTAAACTTAAAACTTTCATTAATACGTAGATATAAAAAAATACTGATATTAAGAAATAATAGAGCGTAAGGATATAATCGAATCACCGAAAATGAAAGAAAATTTACATTTGTAGACATAAAAAAATGAGTTTTGCGAAGATATAATGCGATCAAATAAAGATGACATTTTGGCCCGATTTATATGAGTCAGTTCATATCCTCGCTACGTCCGACATTCCTCGCTCAAATTTAAGGGGGTTAAATCTGCCGCGCGAGTCTTGATAAGCCGGAGAATAGTTCTCTTTTTTAGACTCCGAGGTCTTAGCCGTCACGTGTCAAATCTGACATCTGAGTAAATAATTAAAAACTTTCATATCGATGAAATTGAAGTAAACTGCCTGATTTTACAGGACCACGTATGGACCATGGAAATAAGAATGCTTATTTCATCATTGATATGGACTATTATATTCATCAAGCGATGAGGAATGTCGATGTTATTAATTGATGATCAATCTAAAATAGTCTGGTAAGGGATTTTAAAAGTTACAACGTCAAGACAGTTTGTTTTCAGCGGTTAATTTCAAGAGTAGTGCACGACTACTACAATATTATTTAAAATTATTATCTACGCATACAAGCACCATGTTGATTAAAGTGGGGAGCTTTAACAAAAATTTATGAACTCGTAAAAAACAAACCCGCATAAAAATATTTTAGGTTCTTATAATAAAATGTCATCATTACAATTGTCAAAGATCGCTATCTCCCGATGACAATAGAAATCATAGATATTCCACTCACGTAGACAGTAGTTTTGTTTTAAGAAAAAATAAACATGTTCATCTATTAAAGTGATAGATCATCCATGTAATACTAGTGAGATTTAGTCTTGCGACCTATATACCCACGGATTATGTTCCAGGCCGCGCTAAGCTCGACATTCGAACCCAGCCGAGCTTCAACTGATAAACTGGGACTTAGGGCCGGTATATCAGTTGGTCTAAAGCTCGGCTTTGACGGAATGTGGAGCTCAGCATGGCTTAGCACACAATCCGTATATCAGTCGTAATCCTAGAGTTGACCAATTTTAAACGTTTAGTCTATGATAATTTCAGTCATTTCTATGTCGAACCAATCTATTTATGTAGGTATCTATGGGCTGTATGGTCATTATCAAACAACCAAACGTCAAACGATGTCTAAATCGTCATCACTCGAAGAAAGTTCGAATTCCATGTTGATAGGTAAACTTATTCCTCCAATGTAATTTATTGCGTCCGTACGTAGCAGATCGAAACCGAAGCAATGTGAAATCTGACAGATGACAGATGTGTTTTTGCCAATAGCGCTACGGCGCGCGACGTCTAGCAAAGGAACTATTCTGCGGCTTACCACGGCTTAAGCGTAGAATTTGTATAATTTTCAGGTGAATATTTGGTATCCGAGTATTTGAAACAATGCAACCTGTACATTGATATTCACATTGATTGAAAAATAGACATGTATGTACATAACGGATGAATACAGTAGAGCCAAGGGAATCGGTTAGTTATTTTTCATGAAATGTATTGCGTAAATAAATCATGGAACAACATGTTGTGTAAACATTCATCTGCCTGCACAATTTAAAGCAATAACAGAGATTACTTGTTGTTTTTGTTTACACAATCTGCCATATCGCACGATACATTGGATAATAATAAAAAAAACAAACTTAATAACAGAAGTTTAAAATAAACGTACCCACTTACGCACGAGTACCCACATTAAGAAGCCATGCATGATAATAATACTGCCTACATACATTGATATATTACATTCTCTATGCCTACATAGACAGAATAAATTAAAACAGTAGATAATGTATAACAGTTAATAACAACACGAGCATGAGCCTAGTAGGATGGTGGTAAGAAAATCCCCAAATCATGTAAATAATACTTAAATAAAAAAAATAAAAAAAAAATTGCGAGGGCTTCTTAGGCACCCATTAACTTTCATGAAGAATGTTAATTTTCCATATTTTCTTTGAATTTTCCATTGAGTCGTGTCATCTTGTATATTAAAATTTCATTGATGTTTATAAAACATGACTTGTTATTTTACTTTCACACTGTTAATTTATTTAGTTCAACCAATTAAATATTGAAACTTTTCATTAATCTTGTCACAGAAATTTAGGGCCAGTTATTTAACAGAAATTCAAATGTAAAATTCAGCGTCATTTTGTTATTTAAGATATTTGAAAGGTCCTCGGTTAAACGACGATTATAGGTGCGTTTCAGCTTTCTACCAAACTAAGCTAACAAGCCTAACAACCAGTGGCGGATCATGATCTTTGGTGTGCTAGAGGGCTAATATAAACAAAATTGCATTATTAGTGTTATTGAAGCCGAAAAGAAAAAGTTTTTTTTAATATATATATCGTTTTTGCATGAAGGTTTTCAGGAATTCCGTGTGCACGACCAAACTGAAATTTCCTCAAAAAACTTCATACAAAAAACCGATTATAAAAAAAAAATGTTTTCGGCTACAACAACATCAGTAATGCCATTTTTTTTAATATTAGCTTTCTAGGCACACCCAAGTCACGAGCCGCCACTGCTAACAACATGATAGTTATTAATTTGTTTTACAATGGCTCCACACGGGAGTCATAAAAGGAAATAGTTTCCCTCAGGGCCTATGCCATCTTTGGGTATGCTGTGTGGGTGTGGAGGGTCTTTTAAAGGAAAGGAAGGAGGGGAAGTTCTGTCAGTCGGTCCAAAAGTGACGGATGTTTGAATCCATCCCACCCACAGCGGGGCAAGGCGATGCGTCGAGAGAATCCTGCTGGAGAGGCCAAATGGCCTCCCTCAGTGAATCCGGGTAACTCTATTAAGTCACCAAACGTAGCGAACCACTTGGAGTGACCTATGGCAGAGGTGTTTGTATCCAATAAATGGTCGCCGGGGCGGTAACCATAACCGCCTCTAAAATTGTAAGTTGTGTTTTTCTGCTGATCACAATTTGTTCAAAAGGCATTAAAGAGGACCTTTCACATGCAAAAAAAACACAATGGTGCTAAATAAACGGCCAATTGATGGCAATGTTACATTTGAATTTAAGTGAAACAACTAGCCCTTGTGTTCAAACGGATCATTAACTCACCAGTCACTTTTAAACGGTTCAATAATCTGGTTCCACAATTCTAAATTCAAACTATTCATTTTTGTTTCACAATTTTACATTCTAGTATCGGTGGAATAACTGCTATGACTAAAATATCTCGTGTAGTTTATAAGCATTCGTATTCATCCCCAAATCCAACAGCTCGTGCCTCCGTCCTTCAGCAGGGATTTTTCTCCTCTGGAACCTTAAAGTGCCCTTTAAGCCTTTGTGTCCCCGGAAATATTGGCCTTCATTTCCTCTTTTGACGTCACTTCAGCTTTTAACCCGAAAACAAGGCGCTTTCTACCCCATTTAAAGCCTTTGTTAGCTTACGGATAAAAATAGATTGATTTCGTGCGAGTCAATATCCTGATGTGCTTTCAATTTGATTGTTGATAAAGTAGAACTTTTGATTGATTTAGCGATTTAACCGTTGCCGATGTAGCGAAATAAACAAGGAAATGGTATCTCCCAAAATTCTAATATGAATTATCAACTTATTTGTGTATCTATGTAATTTCTTATTTCAAAATATGCGGAAGTGTGTGCAAAAAAGATGACGCATGTGTATATCCTGACGAAGGAACCATTGGTTTCGAAACATGTTGATAATTTTGATTAAATAAATGGCGTACCTATACAAAGTGATTTGCTGTCATTTAATTAAAATCGTATCTTACAGATAGATCATGCGTGTACACATTTAAAAAGCGAGCAGAATAAAAATAAATAAAACATTACCTAAAATAGTGGGACAAGATTAAAGAAAACATCAGTTTGAAAATGAGAATGGTTTGAAAAGAGTGGGACACGAATGCTATATAATTTGAATATAGAATAGTGGAACACGATTATTAAACAATTTGAATGTAAAATAGTGAACACGATTATTCTACAATTTGAATGTAAAATAGTGTAACACGATTATTGAACAATTAGAATGTAAAATAGTGGAGCACGATTATTGATCAATTTAGTGTAAAATAATGGAACACGATTATTTAACAATTTAATGTAAAATAGTTGAACACGATTTATTTATTTATTTATTATAGATAGATACAAAAGAAAGTACAATTTACATATTAAGAAGCTTTGCCTTATTATTGATTATTGATCAATTTAATGTAAAATAATGGAACACGATTATTTAACAATTCGAATGTATATAAGTGGAACTCGATTATTGAACAATTTAATGTAAAATAGTGGAACACGATTAATGAAAAATTTAATGTAAAATAGTGGAACACGATTATTGAACAATTTAATGTAAATTAGTGTAACACGATTATTGAACAATTTAATGTAAATTAGAGTAACACGATTATTGAACAATTTAATGTAAATTAGTGTAACACGATTATTGAACAATTTAATGTAAAATAGTGGAACACGATTATTGAACAATTGGAATATAAAATAGTGGAACAAGATTACTGAACAGAATGTAAAATAGTGAAACACGGCAGGTAATAGAACTGAAAATTGTAAATCATCCAATTTATATTAAATAAACGCCCGGGTTGCTGGCACTGAAACTGAACTGAACTGAAACTGAAAAATTTGAATGTAAAATAATGAAACACGATTATTAAACCATTTGAATGTAAACTATTGAAACACGATTATCGAAAAGATTGAATGTAACAAACTAACCTTCACGGCTTTCCAGCTTAGGGGTACGCAGAGAGGATAGATCGTCATACGAGTCAAATGCCATAAAAACGCATCGAATGCTGTGCCAAAGAACAGGAGCAATTTGATAATGAGATAAGAACCAAATTAATGCAGTCACAATTTAATGCAACTTTAATCTTTTAACTTGGCAATATTTAAACTGTTAATGGATTTTGGCAAATGTCTAATTTATTACATTGAACATGAAATTATTTATTAAACGAGCGATAAATTAATTGTACCACTCACAAAATAATACGGAAATGATTAGTTGAATCAAATTATTGAACGGGTTGTAAATTTGTCGCAACCGCTGCCAAGAATATCTCTGATCTCCAAGAATTGGATATCAATTTTCATAAGTCGCGTCGATCCTAATTTCATGGGCAGGTCGCGTAAACAAAAAACGGTTTAGCAACATTTTGTGTAGATGCTAAAATGTACTATTTGTTTAAAGTTTAGAGTTTTAAAACAATAATAGACACTCGGCTGTCCTTGGACGGGAAAATTTTTTATCATATGGTCCAAATTGTCAATTATTATAAATCTAAAACAACGTCTAAATAAAAAGTACAATAGATCCAACTGACCGAAGCCAGTCGGACTATGGCATCCTCAATGGCTGAAGAGGGCGGGCAGGGGAAGGATATTGGAATGACTGCACGGCCGTCGTGGTCTAGGGGCAAGGCTTTAGACTACCAATCCGAAGGTCGCGGGTTCGAACCCGGCGTCCGCAAATAAATTTTATTTGATTAATTTGTGTGATTTAACAATTAATCATTAAAAAAATAATATATAGTATATTTGCGACACGTTCCAGAGTGGGCGATACTCTCAGTATCGCCCTGGTGTAAGATCACCATACAGAATTGAAATGTTGCTTTAAATAGCTTTAGCCGTGTTTGGTGACTAGATCTGAATAGGTATTTGTATTTTATACTTCCCCACCTTCCTCTTCCCCATCTCCTTCCCCTCCCTTCTACCTTCAGCCTCACAACATACCCCATTTTGGGGATGCCATAGTCCCACTGGCTCCAGACGGGAGCAGTGGGAACTCTTGTGAGGTATTCATATTTTTTAAAGTCACCAAACATGGTTAATGCCATTTCAAGCAACGAGCAAGGTTTCATTTGGGAGGAGGGTAGGTACGTATGAACCATTTATTGGAGAACCAACAGACACCCCTACCATAGGTCACCCCAAGTGGTTGGCTACGTTTGGTAACTTAGCAGGGGTGATCGGGTTCACAGGGTGAGGTTTGTCTAGGCCTTGGCGGCGTATGTGTTTGCCGATTTACTGTCGCCCAGATTCCTACCCAACCCTCATACCTTTTTCCTTCCCAGACTTTTCTCTCCTTCCTTTTCTAAAAAGACCCTCGACACAGCATACCCAAAGATAATATGGGCCATGAGGGGAATTATTCTTTTCAGAGCCTCCTGTGTGAAGCTAATATAAATTTTTTTTAAAGTATCGTTTCGGAGGTATTATAAAGATTGCTGGTAATGATTGAAATCACTTTTTGTTTTCGCTGAACATTCTTTCTAAAATTATCCAGTGTTTTAAATATGTACATGGTGACTGATTCTTCGTATTTTCTTATCGCTGATTAATGTTTGAATTAATAATTAAGCACGCTACGTAGATTGCAAAAATAAATACACGTTTGTGATTATATTTCACGACGAATAGCGTCACAAATAAATGACGTAGAGTTTTACCAATATTTATCTTATTATCGAAAGTACCCAAGTCTGAAGCATAGATTGATTTAGTTGGGAAAAAGGAAATACATAAATTGGATAAAATATTTTCTGGAACCTCGAGTAAACGGTAAACGAAAAATGTGAAAGGATGTTTTATTTATTTAAGAGCGCAACTTCTTACTTTTTTTTTAAAGTGTACTATACTAACAGGGGAACTAATTAGGTCGCCACCTAGTTGGGTGACGTTGTGAGGCGGATAAACTAAGAAGCTGTATGAAGGGATTTGATAATATGGGGTCTTGGAGAAGGTTTATTGAAGATTATTTGAGAGGATTGAGAGGGAAGGGAGAGGAGCAGCAGCTTGTCAGATTCAGTACAATATCTCCGCGCCCTTATCGCGCAGTTGTTGCTTGAATTACCATTGGCTGAACAGAAGATATGTTATTTTTGCATTGGGAGGGTCCGAGAAAAATAATTTACCTCAGGGCCTACATCATCTTTGGGAATGCAGTGTGGGGGTCGTTTTAGAAGGAAAGTAAGGAGAGGAAGGTGTGGGAAGTAAAAAGGTATGAAGGGTGGGTAGGAATCTGCGGGAAAGTGTGTCCAGGAGTGACGGACGTTTGATTTCATCCCCCCCGGGATCGCCGAACTAAAAAAAAAAAGATTAATTCTGTTCCCGATTGCCGCCGATCTAAAAGTTCGCAAATTACTTCGTGTTCGCTCTCCATTTCTCGATAAATAATCTTGTATAAAATGTAAACTATGGTGTTAAATTACTGTTAAATAAACATTTAAGTACCTATAGAGCAATTTAATAGACCCATAAACGTTTCAATTTTGAATGGTGGTCTTACACCAGGGCGATACTGAGAGTGTCAACCACTCTGGAATAACACAAGTTAATCCAATAAAATGAAGGCACTTCTAGTTTTTTTGTTTATTCTATGGGTAGGCGTGATTTGATATTAAACCCATCCTGACAGATGCAGGACCAGGTGAATGTCAAGCATCGTGCGGCTTGAAGCGTACACTCGGCAAAACATCAATTCACGTGCAGCGGGCGCATGCTGCCATTACTTGGCACGGTGCCAGTCCTGCCAGCGACTTGGCACGCGTGCCAGACGAGCGCCAGCGGGTGCACATCGCCTCACCTGAGATCTGAGGGTCAATTCGCTAACTCAATCAATATTACTATTAAGAGTTAACTCCTCAGGGAACGACCATATTTTGTCAGACGGACGAAATAATTCCGCTTTGAAATAAAAACCAAATAATGCAATATTTAAAACATATCCGAAAACTAAAAACTGTTTTTGAAAGGCGACAAAATAAGCTTTCAAAATTTATAAATATAAATAAATATATATATTTTTTATGTGTAACAATTTTGCATGCAAACATAAAGAAGCTTTAAAAATCGCTCACCTTACGTTTTTCCTAACTAAAATTGCTGATAACGAAAATAAATAAAAACACATCATTGTGTTAGACAAATGTAGTATAAACGTTATCGTCGGCTCAAATTTTTGTCATATAAAAATGATGAATAAAAAACTACCAAAGTTCCATAATTTTTATTCAAATTGCGATTAGAAACTTTAAAAAAGTGAAACATAAAACAACTTTAAAAATCCCCTTACGTTTTTTCTAACAAAAATTGCTGATAACGAAAATAAATAAAAACACATCATTTTGTTAGACAAATGTTATCGTCAGCTCAAATTTTTGTCGTTTCATGTAAAAATAATTAATAAAAAATTCCGAATGTTTCATAATTTTTATTCAAATTGCGATTAGAAACTATAAAAAGGTGTACATTTTACCTACTTTGTGGTTAACTGTTAGATTTGAATGTAAAGTGTGGTGTTTTTTTCTTTCGAATACCGTTTATATCATATTTTTCACTAAGATAGTAAGGGAGATACAACGATTTCTACGAAACCTGTATGGGTTGTTCTGAAAAGCGAATAAATTAGTCTGACGGGTTAATGATTGCAACTACTCATATGGTGAATAATTTAGTAGTTTACAACAACTTCGAGCCAAATTATAAATAATTAATGTTATTTCGATTCAAATACCAATACTGAAAAGGAATGATCTTCTAATGTCGTCCTAGAAATATTCGAGCGGATGATGATATAACCGGCACAAAGTTAAATTTCGCAGTAGCTGCTACCAAAACCTCCTAGATCACAAGGAGTCCCGGCCTTGTGATCTAGGAGGTTTTGCTGCTACACACCGAAATACGTTCGAGCCAAATTAAAAATAAATGTTAAATAATAGACCAGTATAGAATTTGCCTACAAGCGTGACCCGAAATAAGTGATTGATTGTTTAAATTTTAAATTGATGATATTTTCAGATCTTTCTAGAGATATGCTGACAAGAAAGATGTACCTTAAAGCATAAACTACAGGAGTCCCACCTTAGACTTTTGTTCAGGAAAGCGATTTTTGTGTTTGTAAACAAAATGTTTGAAGATCTATAACTTTTTTACTTACTGCAATAATTAAGATCTGTGAACGGTATATTTCTTAATTGCATTCGTTCTTGGCTATAGTAAAGACAAATATGTCAATTTATGAATATGTATTTTGATTTATCCTCTAATGTAAATTGGATTTTAATTAATATACTGTTTATGGATTTCATTGTTTCATCCAATAATGTAATGATACATAATACAATTATTACTTAGTAGTTCAACCTTATTCTTTTCCCAGTATTTTTATTTTCTCGTTCGGTTGAAAAGTCGGATGACATGATTCACAAAGCAGAAATGCTATTATGTTTTATAAAAAAATAATTTTGACTTTATTTAAACAAATTGTTAATAAGAAGAAATTGTGTACTTTGAAGCTGTAAGACCAACCAGTCATCAGCCTGATATAATATATGATTAAATTTATTCAAAATCAGCCATTTGACCAGGTTTCCTCATTCCAAAGTGGAAGATCTTCTGAACGGTCATATCTTTGTTCCTGATATAATACACAAATGTTGAGTTTTATGTTCCCGACAACTTCACAAGAGCGCGCAGGCACAGGATTTTTGTTGTTCCGAGATGCAAAATTAACTTACCATGGGTAATGCCGCTCGGAAAAATAATTCATAATTTTTCCCTTGACATAGATATTCTTCAACTGAATTCAAAAATTAAAAAATGTTATTACTACTTAAAATTAAAAAAATAAAATTAAAAAATGTTATTACTGCTTAACCAAATATAAAGTTTATTAAAAACAAAAAACAAAAAATCGTTACGAAGAGAGATCACCATCCAGAATCAAAACTTTAGTTAAATGGCTTTCCAGACTAACAACACTCCCCAAATTGGGGATACCACAGTCCTAATGTCAGTTGGTGAATGAATCAACTGGGCAAATGGGGTGAGTTTTCACAAAAACGGCGCTCTAAAAATTATCCAATTATTATTATTATTGTAACGTTTGCCTTTACCACAGGCAAACTTTGTGTTGATATTCTGTAAAATAATTATAACAGGCCCTTAACAATGTCTACTGTTTATTTATTTCAACTGACCAGATGGTAATTCTGCTCCGCAGAGCTCTAAGTTGCCGGCTATATTAACTGGTAGGACTAACTCAAACCTCCCGCCATCTGACGGAAACTGGCGTAGGCTTTATGCCTATTGCCATCTATCGATAAACTACTGAACCTACATACCAAGAACACTACAATTAATTGCGACTCGGTACGGGACTCAACATTTAGTGAGACTTTATTTTGAGCTTACCTATCTCCTAGTCAGTAGTACTTAGGATATCTACTTTGGCAATACTGTCAAAGTTAATAAAGCTTTTAAACGCAAAGCTACACATTATAAATGACTGGACTAATTTAGTTAAGACAGTTTCATGGGAAAAGCATTACCTCTGGCGGTTCCGTAAATCTGTCCTAAAAGCAACTTGCCCAAAACGTCAAACTTTTGTCAGTTGCCAAGCACGAGAAGTGTCAATTATAATTGTTTACAATGATCTCATCAGCCAATGCGTGCGATTTTAATTGCCACGACACAATAAATGTGTTCAGAAATAAATAAAATCTAAAAATAATTATCGTACATGACATTTCCGTAACAGAGTGACGAAACGTGTATGCAGTGCATGCCCAGTGGTGGGCGGTCCATAATAAATACGGATTCCCATGGAGCGATACTCGTATTAAGTGGGAAAAATATACTACTTTTGAATGTACATATGTAACTGTAACTTTGTGATTATCCAATACAAACAAATACTATTTTGATTGAACCACAATATTATACATACGATGAACATAATTATATCATTAAGTGTTGAAGTGGTGGCGTGACTAGGGATTAGCAAAGAGTAGGGGGAGGACATATAACGGACGGTGAAAGGGAACATATCTAAGATGGGACGGCAAGATAATTTTTTTTTTATTGATAATAGACTCATTATGTATTAAAAAGGGATTTCTTAATTTATAAGGAAAAAAAAGCAACTAAAATAAATACGTTGACAAACAACCGAAACGGATTTTATAAAGATGACGAATGAAATTTTAAAAAAACTACTTCACCACTTTTGCCGGATCTGCCCTGATGATGGACACTGCAACGCTGTCCGAAACGTCGGCTAAAGAAGGAAGTAGCACAACACGGCATAACACCCCAAAAACAAACAACGAAAATGCTTTTGGCCGTGAAAATCTAAAAACGTATCAATTCTCTACTACTTGGTAAATATATGTATCACGGAAATTTTAATTGCTCTAGAGGACAAAATGTTATTTGTTCAGGAGAGAGAAAGGTTTTTATTTTTTCAAAAAATCATGTTTTGGTAGACCTCATCTCATGTTTTGGTAAACCTAAAATATGTTTTTTTTCTTTATTCATGAAATATTTATGTATGCAGTTTTTTACATGCTTTTCGACTACCACCTACCACACTAGACACATGCCCGTATTATGGTAGTCGAAATTTGTATATCTATATATATAATTATATAAATGAAATATCTGTTAATTCGTTAATATATTCTTTTCTCACATGCAATGTATTTGTATAATAAGTAACACTTTAATTGGTTCCCCAGTTAAGTAGATTGTACAAACATAAATCAACCGCATTGTAAACTGCGGATATAAGATAAAATAAATATAAATAAGCAAATAAATAAGTTACTTTTCTTGTTGAATTAATGAAAATAAAGATTAATGAATTATGAACTTTTATTATAAGATAACATTTAGATCTTTCAGTAATTTTTATTTTTTTGTTGTAATTTCTTTATTACAAGTGTTTAATTAAATTTTAATTTTAAAAAGAAAAATTCTCTTGGACCTCTTGACATCCACTTAGACGCACTTGTTTTCCTAGATATATTTCGACGACGCAGATCGAAAGAGATAAAAAAACGAGAAAATAACACATTTAATTAATTTTTGGATTTATTGTAGACTTTAGAACATTTCAAATTTCTGCTATCGATGTATTTCCGTACCTTTGGATACCATCGCCAATCATAATATTTAAGTAGCGCTACTTGGAAATATTTTTTTTTCTACATATTCGTACTAATAAGGATTATCTTTATGGCTCGCCATAATTTTTTTTTAAATTTAACGCTACAAATAGTGATTTAAACATATCCAGTAGGTACCCTACGCATACTTTTGGTAGTCAAGAGTTTTTTGCTACTATATCTAAAAAATTACGTACCATTTATGTTCTAAAATAGTTTGTTCAAGTAAAAAAAGTCTAACGTAGATAATAATATTAATAGCGTATTCCGGAATATGTGCAGGGGTAGTGCAATGTAATACATTGTAAGAGTATTAACACGTAATTTTATTAACTTTTGTAAGAAGAAAATTATAACAATAACACACGTCTGACGTTTGTCAATCGCTCCCCAATAATCATTCATTTGCTATTAAAAACATTGATTCTTTTCTCACAATTTCAACATAAGCTCATAATATAAATTGAGGTGAATCAAACACAAAAGTGAGTGCTTGTTTAAGTGTAAAAAACAGTGCAAAATCGGACTATTCATTAAAAAAAACTCAAGCTACCCACAGTATTGTTAACCATTAACCATACCATTAACTGACTGCAGCCGCAAGCAAAACAAAATATGGATACAACATGCGTATTGCGTTAAGCAGCTAAAAGAGGCTGAGTGTATAAAGTGTTCGACCTGCAAATGCATCATCCACATCGAGTGTGCTAATATTACAGCAAGTGTATTTAAACGTATGTCGCAAGGTAAAAAAGATGCCTGGAAGTGCAATAACTGTATCCAAGCCCCGGTCAATCAAGATGCTCGATCTTGCTCCTCAGATCAAAGCAACGAATTAACTGTGGAGATCAGAAAAATGTCACTGCAACTAGAAAAAATGAACACTAAAATGGATGAATTCGAAAAGGCCATAGTTTATAATAACACTTTTATGGAAGATTTCTCAAATAAAATGAAATTAATTAACGAAAAATTGGCAAAAGTAGATAGACTGGAAATGGAAGTTTCCGAGCTGAAACAAACTGTTTTCATGTTAGAGAGGGGTAACAATGAAAGGGAACAGGAACTTCTCTCTAACAACATCGAAATTCATGGAATGCCTGAGATCGCCAACGAGAACCTGCCTACAATGATGTCGACTATCGCAACAGTCATTGGATGCCCTCTACATCAAAGTGACATTGAATACGTTAGCAGAGTTAGTAAGCGTAATCGTAATCAAGACACGACTGACGGACGTCCAGGAAACATCATCGCCAAATTCACGTCTCGCAAGAAGAAGGATGAATTCATAGCAGCCATCAAGAGGAAAAAAGGAATGACTACCAAGGGCATCGGGATGGCCGGAGCTGAACAGAGGATCTTCGTCAATGACCATCTTACGAGGAAGAATAAATCCATACTGAGGTTCGCCAAAGGATTTAAAAACGAACACAAGTATCAGTTTTTATGGATAAGAAGCTCAAAAATCTACCTACGGAAGAACGAAACATCACCTCCCATACACGTATCTTGCGAATCGCAGCTAAAAAACCTTATATGATCACCATTCCCATGTTAAATCACCTATCTTGTAACTACTATTTTTCTCCTACATTTTTAAATATTTTTTTCAATATCACCCTTTTTACATTAACCCCACCTGCTGATAATTATTGCTCACTAATGATTTATATATCACACTCACACACTTTAATTGACAATTGTATGCTTTGCTTTGCTATTCCCAGTGGACTTATGACTATCAACATAACTCTTGAATATAATATTCGTAAAGTATATTTTATAGAAACCGAATTTATCAATGTAATTAACAAAATTTCACAATGCTTGATTCTTTAATTTTTTATCAAAATGCTAGAGGTTTGCGCTCAAAAACGATAGAGTTTCATCAAAATATGCTGCTCAATAATTATGACCTGATCTTTATTACCGAAAGCTGGTTGGTTGATAGCATCCTAGATGAGGAATTATTTGATAATCGCTATTCTGTTTACAGAAATGATAGGGATAGCCATCGCACTGGTAAATCAACTGGCGGAGGCGTAATCATAGGTATTAAAAAGGATTTTTTTGTTACCCCCCGCTCTTGGAAATCAGACGCTGAAGATATTTGGATAACTGTCAATACATCAAAATCTAATCATCAATGTTATAACATCCACATGTGCTGCGTGTACTTGCCTAGCGTCGGTCCAAAATTAACATCTTTAGAAAGATTAGCATTATTTACTAGTCATACCAATATTATTTCTGACTTAACAATCCGTTTTCCCAATGACAAGTTTTTAATCATCGGCGACTATAACATGCCGAATATTGAATGGAATAGTCAACATACGTCAACTAACAGAGACCAATGTTCACTTGCGTTACTTAACTGCTTATCTTTTGCAAACTTAACTCAATTTAACCATTTACCTAACAAATATGGACGAATCTTGGACCTCGTTATCTGTAATACTCTAGCTAAAGTATCGCTTGCCGATCACCCTTTAGTTAAAGAGGATGCTTATCATAAATCATTGATTGTAGAACTAGACTTCCCATCCACTAATGCAACCCTCTCAACTCCTCGAACAATAAAATTATTCCATAAAGCAGATTATGCCGAAATCAACGAGAGACTGAAAGAGACTGACTGGTCTACTGTTATAAATGCAACGGATGTAAACACAGCACTAAGTTCGTTTTATGTTATAATTGAACAAATTATCAATGCGTTCATTCCCAAGAAAGTCGTAAAATCTGGTAAATATCCTCTATGGTACACAGCAGCCTTAATAAAAATAACAAACGAAAAATTGAAGTTCTTTAGAGCATGGAAGCGTCATCGGAACCCTCTCGATTATCTCTCATTTTCTTTGCTCCGAAAAAGGCAAAAAACGGTTGCTTCAGCGGCTTACAAAACCTATATTTCTACGATAGAATCCGGTATACAGCATAATGTTAAAAAAATATGGTCCTATGTCAATTCTCAAAGAAAATCTCCTACCATCCCCGATCATATGATTTACGGTGAAAAAACTGCTAAGGACAGTAAAGGAGTAGCTGATTTATTTTCTGAATATTTTGGATCTGTATTTTCGAATGTTCAACCTACTCATACAAGCAATACCAGTGATTGTTCAAATTCAAATAGCGTAATTAACTCAATTGAGATCAATGAAGACATCACCTTCAAATACCTTAAGTCCATTGATATCAAAAAGGGACCAGGGAATGATCAACTTCCAGGGATATTTATAAATTATTGTAGTAAACAATTGACTCCTCCCATTTTTGCTATTTTCAAACTATCGCTATCTGAAGGAACATTTCCCGAAAAGTGGATAACAGCCTTAATTACCCCAATCTTTAAAAATGGCAGTAAAAATGATGTATCCAATTATCGACCTATATCCAAACTACCGATTCTAAGTAAAGTACTGGAAAAAATTGTTTATGATCAATTATATTCTACTATCTCACCTTCACTCTTAAGTAATCAACACGGCTTCATGAAAAATCGCTCCACAACCTCAAATCTTGCATTTTTTATAAATTTTCTTCATGCTCAAATGGATATGCGATGCCAAGTAGATGCCATCTATACGGACTATTCCAAAGCATTCGACCGTGTTAACCATTATATTCTTTTACAGAAGTTATTAGGTCTAGGAATTCACGGTGATCTCTATAGATGGATCGCATCATATATTAGTAATCGGCACCAAATTACGGTTGTCAATGGCTTCACATCCTGCTTAATGGAAATCGTCTCAGGTGTGCCCCAGGGGTTGCATCTCGGACCACTCCTATTTAATATTTACATAAATGATATTTATGTATGCTTTAAAAATAGTCATTTTGTGTTATACGCGGATGACATGAAAATTTTTAAACCTGTACAGTCTTTATCCGATTGTATGGAATTACAAAGCGATCTTGATAATTTGTGCATATACTGTGAATCAAACTTATTGTCCTTAAACATTTCTAAATGTCATTCTATTACGTTTACTAGAAATAAAAATAAAATCAACTATCATTACAACTTGAATGATAAACCTTTACAATCTATGTCTATATGTAAAGATCTAGGTGTTTACTTAGACAGCAAATTAATTTTTGATAAGCATATCGAAAAAATTATCACAAAATCCTACAAGATGCTAGGTTTTTTATTAAGAATATGTAAAGCTTTCAAAAGTGCTAAGACACTAGAAATGTTGTTTTGTTCATTAGTCAGAAGTCCACTGGAGTACGCGTCCACAATATGGAATCCTCAATATAAGGTATACATAGATTTATTAGAAAATATACAAAATAAATTTTCGAAACATTTACTTTTAAAACACAACAAAACTACAAATAATATGTTAACATTACAAAAAAGGCGCACATTGTCGGATCTATTGTTTCTGTATAACCTGCTTAATAATAATATTGATAGTCCCGAATTACTATCCGTCATTGGTTTAAATGCTCCAATGAGGCGTACCAGGCACACTTCTCTTCTTCATATAGAAGCCCACAACACCAATGCAGCAAATAACTCACCAATCACTCGCGCAATCACAACCTATACCCATTATGAAAAATTATTACAATTAGACATTTTTCACGATTCATTGCGAACATACAAAACAAAATTATTAAATTTCTTATCATTTTATTAAACTTTAGTGAGCAAATAATTTTTGATTTTAAAATGTAAAATTTTCTCCACCCATACTCTTTCATTTATGTTTTATTAGTCAACCAATGTTTGATTCTTTTCATTAGTTTCATCATAATATAGTTTTAAAACCCAGGCGAAATTACCTATTGATATTTTACAGATTTATGTAATAGGTACAAAACCATGTAATTTATTTAAAATACCTTACAACTTATATTTAATGTACTGTGTAAATCTTATAAACAAATAAATAAATAAATAAAAATTCAGAATTTATCCTATTAGCCAGATGATTTTCCTAAACATAAACGATAATATACAGAGTGTTAAGGGATCTAGATACTTGATTGGAAGATTGATATGGACGTACCTTACCAGTGATTCCTGACATTATTTGGACTAAAAACGTAAAAGAAATATTGGTCTGCGGTACCATTTTTGAAGTTTTTTTTTCAACTAAAAACATAACGTAACGGGTGAGGGGTCGATCAGTTACTCGGCTGAGTGACCAGTGACCATATGTGGAAGAATTTTTTTCTAATTTGATTTAAAAAAAATACATGAAAATAAAAGGTCGCCGGAGAACAACATTTTATTTACACTTATTACTCCAAATAATGATCAAAGTAAGTCAAGTAAACCCCTTAATACCCTGTATTTATTTTTTGCTGTACAGCACGAGAATCCCAAGAATGCGAAATTTTGAAAAAAGTGAAATTGTGGCATTCCCATTTGAGGATGAAGGTTGTGAGGGTTATTAGAGATGGAAGTGATGGTCCATTAAAATCTGGTCATTAAACATAAACAGAGCCAATTCAAGGAATTCCAGGAAACGTTTTGACACGACAACAGTGGTCCCTCGCGAGGATGATACTCTGAGAAAGTTCATAATATATATGCCAGAAAGATAAGACAAAAAGAAAGCTGATAATATACATCAGAGCTTTGTTTAGACGTCTTCTCTGTTTTGTTTTCAATATCGATTCGATATCACAATCAAAGCCAATTCAAGGAATTCCAAGAAACTTTTGGACTCGACAATGGTGGTCTCTCGCGAGGATGATACTGAGTAAGTTTATAATATACATGCCGGAAAGATAAGACAACAAGAAAGCTGATAATATACATCAGAGCTTTGTTGAGACGTCTTCTATGTTTTGTTTTTAATATATCACTTTCGTATCGTCGTTCGGCGTGCAATACCGCGAATATGACATTTTTTCCAGAAGTGATAACATTTGAATGCTGAAAAAAAAACGTCAGTTCGAGTACGTTCATTCACAAAACGCCGATTAAATTAATAATAACAGAAAGTTTTATAATCAACATAATTCAGTTTCAAAATATGTTGAGAAAGTTGGTAAGGAAGGTGGAGGGAAACAAAGGATTATGATAAAGGTGATAAATTAATGGATAAGTTAGCTGAGTTTTCTACCTATTTTGAGATGCGATTGTGTAATAGATTTTCATTTTATGTCTCGTATAATCGATATAAAAATAATATAACGGTGAAAATGTAAAATGTAGTACAGGTATAAAACAATGTTCCAAAATGATCGTTTTTTTCATAGAATAAAGAGAAACACTAGAATTGCCTTGTGGGCGTATTTCGTGATCCAAACATTCTGTCAATCGGTCCTTAAATTTAAAAAAAAGTGTTTCACCACTATTAAGAAATTCAAATGGGACATCAGGAAAGTGTAAGTGAGATTAAATATAACTAAATTCTGCATTCAACTTCTTGGAAAGAAACATCATCTCGGTCCGTTGGATGGGAGTACATTCTTGGGCGAAATATTGTACAAAAGTGATAATAAAAGTTTCATTCTTGTCCGAAAATAAATTGTTATTAAGATCCGTTTAAATCTGATAATAAAATTCTTAAAATATTATGTTTGGAAATTTTTGTTCCCATTCAAATTTGTGAAGGGACTTCTAGTTTTCTTAGTTTTTCTATGATTTTTAAACAATATGTAACACCGAGTAAGTGGTTTCCAAAAACAACACGGCAAAATACTGGTGTCGTGGTTTTTTTTCTCCATGTATAACGATATACCGTTTGAACATACACGGAGAAAAATGTAATTCTAAATTACGATCATTTTGTTCATAAAAACGGTTAAAAACGGGACTTTAGTTCTTACGAACCAATTAACAGTGTTTCAATGTTTATTGGCGGGAAAATGTAAGAATAAAAATTGAAACCCTGTGAATTTGTTCGTAAGAACTTCAGTCCCGTTTTTAACCGTTTTTACGAATAAAATTATCGTATTTTAGAATAACATTTTCTCCCTGTAGATACTACCTACTTACAATACATATCTCATAGTAACCACGACCAATAACGAATGTTTAGTTTTCCTCAACAATGATTTGCTAAACTGTACTGCACGCAACTGGTATGCGCCTTTATTGGAATCGTTTGAATAATGCATAATTTCAGTATAGTTCAACCATGCAGAATTCCAGCATCAGTGGGAAGTGAAAACGTGACAAGGCATAGTGTGCGAGGTAATTCTAATGTAGACGGTTAGGTGATGTATGGAACAATGTCACCGGACACAGGCACTGGAGGGCGATTCCGGTTCTTTTCTCCTTAACATATCTGCTACCATTTGCTCTCACTTGTAAGGACGGTGCTAACTGGTGCTAACTTTGCTTGTAGCGCCTATAAATGACATTCGAAGCGATTCTCGTTCTTCTGCCAGCGTTACATCCTCGAATTATGAGAGACTTTGTAAAAAAATCCTAAACAAACGCGCTAAAGAGTTGTTGAGAGATTGTTTGAAAAACAGATACATGAAATATAATCGAGTGACGCACTATTTGAACCAAAACTTTGTAAAACAATTACTTTGTATTGTATTGCATTCTAATTCATCGTTATTTTATTTTTAAACAACATAAATGAGCAGTTTATCGAAGATTTTCGTTTTCTTAAAAGGTACCTACCCTACTGGATAGTATTGACTTTGTTACTCATTCACCAATCACCATTGAAAGTTGTCATTTTTACCCGCCAACTGCGGCGCCGCGTTCAGAGCATCATTTTCGTTGTTTGTTTGTTTGTTATTTTGAAGTCGTTTACTTGGGAATACAATAAAATTAGGTAAGTAGATGCTGTATTATGTATGTAAAAGCATTTAAATATTATTCGTATGCTTTTTTACCACGGACTGAAACGGAATTATCAATAGTAATTACGTCTGTGTACAAAGTTGACGTTTAAGGTTAGAATTTTTTAAAAGCATGTAGAAAGCGACACAGTTCTTGTAATATTGTATTTTGTCTTTATTATTAAGTGTGCAAACCTAAAAAAAGTGTGTAATTAGGTAATGTGACGTTAATTATTGATTCTCTTTCAGTGTATTGATCAACATGCGAAACTGAGTTCGATCTGGAATAACGGCTATACACTATATGTTGATGGCCAAGGACAAGAACAAAGTCCTCGGCCTGATGGGCAGAAATCTGCGGAAGGAATAGACGTGCCTGACAATCTTCCCAATGATAATGTACGTATTTTAATTATTTGTGTAGAAGTATACTCACGCTCCTTAATGCCCAATGCTTTTGCTAGTTTACGTAATATGTGTTATCAAATATAAAGAAATTTTATAGGATTCATTTTGATGTTTATTTCGTTTTACAGAGATCTCTTTTGGCACTGATGGGAAAAGCGGTCAGCAACGTGACGTGGTGTGGTGGAGGTGCTGTGTGTTCCGAGTGAATACCTGAATCCTGTGGTTAGTTCTTCACCTTCACTCCTCGTGGATAGACCTCCCCCTGCCCAACCACCAACCCAGAGACTAAGGAGGAGGCCTCGACTCATGACAGGTAATTCTTTATACAAATCAGGTAGATTGACGTCCATCAATGTAAGTTTGCAGGATAACCAATCATTGTATTCATGAAGTAGATAAAAGTATGAATAATTACATTAATTCATATACATAATATAAATTCTATTTTATAATATTCGAAAGAAAAATATTAAAATTATTAGAGACATGTTGTGTGTATTGTATGGTTCTATATTGTGTTTCATATGTACGCAACTGATATTGGATCACACTTGTCGAATTTTTTTTTGTTAAACACAGCAAATTAAAGCTATGTCATCTTTCGCAGACAGAATATGCAGTCAAAAAATACCTAAATGTCAAAACCAAGTAAAAGCGAGACAGTTCTTAAATTCATTTTTTTTAAACAATAAATATGTAACTGATAAATATGACTGAAAAGCATGTAATTAAGTAATGTAACATTAATTTCTCTTTCAGTGTATCAATCAATATTCAATATATTTTTTTAGCACTGTACATTAAAGCATATTCATATGTCACCTTTCTCAGATAGAATATGCAGTCAAAACGCCTGATACGTGTAGACAGAAATTTATTTGCTAGTTTATACAATATGTATTATTAAACATAATGATATTTCATATATATACTATTTCATATGTTTATTTCTTTACAGAGATCTCTTCCGACACTGATGGAGGTGGCAGTGTATGTCGCTGACGACTACTATACTGCTGCAGCTGTAGAAATGTTATAAGTTGAGGGTGTGATGACATTCTCACTTGGATCTCCCGTGCTGCTGATTTATTTACATATTAATATTTCATTTTTAATTTAATAAGCCTTTCTTGAAAGATATGAGTTTTTTAATTGACAAAACTATGTATTAATATTTATATTGCTTGTGTATGGGCTCAAACAATTAATTAATCTTAATATTTCAAGGCATAACTTGTGAAAATGCTTTTTTACGTAAAATAATTTTACGCACCATCTATGAAATAGTAGAATGTGAATTATTTTCACTGGGATCTCCCGAACTGAGGATTTCATTTGCAAATTAATATTTAATTATATAAGTAATATGAAGTTACTGAAGTTTATATGTTTTGTATCAAGCTTTTCATTTGAGTATATAATGTTGCTTATACATTTAAAATTAAAGTAGGGTTTATTAAAGTAGTGTTGTTTCAGAGTAGATTTTTTTAAGGTAATTGTCAAAACAATTCATATTCTACTTTTTCATAGACGGCGCGCGTATTTATTTTACGTACAAACACTTTTTACAAGTTGTGCTTCGAAATAAAAAGTGCATACACTAGCAATACAAATAAATGTTTCTTTCAATTAAAAAACTCAAATCTTTCAAGAAAGGCTAACAAAATTAAACAATTAAGGCTAATAGTAAAATTGGATTGAATCACAGATGCAATATTCTATTTGTTAGCCTTTCTTGAAAGATATGAGTTTTTTAAATGACAAAACAATTTATTAATATTTATATTGCTTGTGTTCGGGCGAAAACAATTAATTAATCTTAATATTTCAAGGCATAACTTGTAAAAAGCGTTTTTACGTAAAATAATTATCCAATTAGAATTTGAATTCTTTTAACAAATACCTTAAGATTATTTTTTGTCAGGACTTTTCAATATAATTTTAATGGCAGCTTTATGTGTTTTAATTAGTGAATTTATTCATTAGAATTTTGAAATTTGAACTGCCCTGTACAATGGTAATATATAATAATATCATTGAATTTCACAATGGGTTGAAAAAAAATCTACATGTATTATCATTTTGTGCGTCAATAAAACATATATTATGCACTTCATGTTTTATAATTTATTACCTAAGAGCTTTTCCTTTCTCCTCTCAGCCACAGCTCCATAAATTTTGATAACTTGACAAGTAGACTGAATGTTGTATAAATGAAATCCCTGAGGGGTACGTATGGTAAAACCATGTATGATCGTGTGAGAAATGTGGAGATCCGAAAAGAATGCAAGGCTGATGTGAGCTTAATAAGATTGAGAAAGGGACGCTTAGATGGTTTGGGCATGTAGAGCGAATGAATGAAGGAGTGTAAAGAGAATTTATGACGAGAATGTGAATGGTAGAAGAAATCGAGGACGCCCGAGGAAGACGTGGCACGATTAAGTAAATCAGATACTAACGGATCCTAACTAGGATACTAGTCGGGCCATGCCAAGAGTCAGAATAATAGAAGGGTATGTATGAATGTGAATGAGGCAAGGAGTGCGTGCCAAGAGCTAGTTGTTTGGCGGTCCGTTCTCTCTTCCAACCCCTGCGGGGAAACGGCGTGATGATTAATTAATCTGAGAGTCTCCCTTACTATCATGGTTAGAAATATGATCTAAAGTTTGTTGGAATGAGAAAATACCACGCTTTATATTCAAATATAAAAGTTAACCACAAAATAATTAAAATGTACACCATTATGAAACTCAAGTTTCCCAAATTTGAGAAAAAATCATAACACTTTGTGAATTTTTAAAAAAATATTTTTATATGAAGCGACAGAAAAGTCAGGTGATAATAACGTTTACAATTCATTTTTCTAATAAAATATATTTGTGTTTTTATTTTTTAACCCTACCAGTAATTTTAGTTAGAAAAAACGTAAGTTGAGCCATTTTTAAAGTTTGCATTAAAAATTTTATATTTAGAAAATTACGCGGTTATTTCTAATAATAAAATTAGAAAGCATATTTCATAACATTTCAAAATAAGTTTTTAGCTTTCAGATACATTCACAAATATTTAATTTATTTGGATTTTAAAGCGACGAAGCGGAAATATTTTGACCCTATTCAAAGCATTGCAATTACGTCAATTCGGTTTTATTTTTAAAATTTAAATGCGAAAAATACTTCACTTATCATGTTTACACTGAAAACTTACGATAATATGAAGTTTTCTTTTGTTTAAATTCAACAAATATGGATAATCCTCACTAATTCCGCAAATTTATTACTCAATGTTCAGCTAATGACAGGTCGATTGGTGTCATTAAAAAGCGCAGTGTTAACTTCTCAAAGGATATGATTTTAAGTGTCAAATAGAGAACGGGAATCGCAATCGACGTTAGCACCGGCGTTATCTTCTGAAAAGATAGCACCGATAGCACTTTAACTGTCAGAAGAGAACGTGAATCGCAATCGAAGAAAGATGCGTTAATTTAAAGATAAGGTCAAAATTATTGTCCTTAAGTAGAACCGGAATCGCTCTCCTGGGCTTTACAATGTATTGAGGGCACACGTGTACGGAAACAGTCATCAGTGGAGGAAAGTAACGCGTCAATAATTTCCTGATCTGTCGTTCTTGACATAGAAAAATGAGCTGGCTGATTTATGAAAATAATAAGCGAAAATATTGTTTTTTTTTACCTACAACTTACAGGTCAACCCAACCAGAAGGGTGGTTCAGCATCTTTTGTGTTCTCTTTTGCGTTAAGACAGCGTTATGTGACAATTAAGAGACAAAAATGCAAAATCTGTCGGATATCGGAAGGCGTCCGTCAAGCGTTCTCGGCTGTCAAATTTATGTCATTTTCTATGGCTTTTTTATGCTTGTCGTGTGTCGACGAATCTATCTGCTGAGTTTAGCTCGACCGGATGTCGGGAAGTGGGTTAATTTCCTCTGAAAGATTTGAATTCATTCATTCACGAAAACAAAATCGAAATTCAAATGGATGTATGTAAAAAGCACCATGCAGTCTCAAAAACGTAGGGATTTGTCACAAAATAAACAGTGTTAATCTCAAGTGTCCGCCAAAAAAATAAAAAAGTGGTGGAACACCCCTCTAAGCGGAAGGAAATTTTTGAAAAAAATACTGATTTACAAATTAGGTCGAGTGAGGTATATGTTTTCATTCATGCCGAATCGAACGAGACCACTTCCAAGGTCCCAAGTCGAATGTATCAATATTTGGTGAGATAAGACAGTTTTTAGCGTATTTTACATGTACTATAAAGGGTAAATTCGCAATGTGGCAGATGCAAGAATGAATTCGTTAACCCTTCAGGCCTCTAACATATTCTGTCAGGTCAGAATTTCCGTTTTGCAATAAAATCCAAATAAATGGAATATTTCTGAATGTATCCGAAAATTAAAAATTGTTTTTTTAATTTGAAAAGTAATGAAATACGCTTTCAAAGGACATTAAGAAAAAGAAACATAATTTTTGAAATGCAAACATTAAAAAGCTTTAAAAGTGCCTCATTCTATTTTTTTTCTAACTCAAATTCCTAATAACGAAAAAAAGAAAATCACACACATGTTTTATTAAGCATCATGTTTTATAAATGTTAATAAAACCTCACCTTTTTAAAGATTTATAAAAAAAATGGTACATTTTTCAAATTGCGGTCGAAAAACTTTGGTTTCACAGGGGTGCATTTCAATTTTTCTATGGTTAACTTCTAGATTAGAATATAAATGGTGATGTTTTCTCTTCCTAACACCGTTTAGATCATATTTCTCACCATGACAGTAAGGAAGATACAACGATTTCTATGAGAACTATGTGAGCTGTTTCCAAAAGCTAACAAATTAGCCCGAGGGGTTAAGCCGGGAATATACACTACGATATTCGTTCTACAATTGAGTCCTTGCCCGGAATAATGTTGTATCCAACAAAACTATCAATGTTGATTTATTGATGGAATAATGTTAAGCATATTATTACGCATCTTTTAAGATAGGGGTTATGGTAATGAAATTTTTTTATAGAGCATTTTAAATGTCGGTCTGTGGAAAAATTTTGTATAAAGCCGTTTGTCGAAATCACGCAGATTGGTTTAATTCATGGGAATAGATGGAGAAAACAAACGTATTATGGCTTCATTTAGATACACTTCAACTGAAGAATGCATAAAAGTAGAATTCGTCCAGAATAAATATTGTTAAGGCTGCTTTTTAGCCATTGAAACAGTTTCTGGAATAATGTTGTATGTTGATCTCAAGATAAAATCTCGATTGTAAATAGTTTCATTTATTCATGTAGTTTTTTTGCTTTTTAAGTTCAAATGCATCAATGACACATTTAAATTGATGCTAGAAGAGCATGGTGAAAAGTAAAAAAAAAACATTTTGTGGAATAATGTTGTATGTGAAATTTTCACACATAACATTTTTCCACGAATTCAGCACAAATTCTTGTAATAAATTCCAATTAAATAGCCTTTTTTCACGACTTTTCCTTTAAAAGTCTTAAGAATTGTATGCTTATTGTATTTGAAAAATATAATGTTATCAAGCATAACCGGTTTAGTTTTTCACATTTTTCTCGGAACAAGAATTATCGGTGTTTCCAGCTTCTCTAGCGTACAGAGCACACTAATTTTAGCAGCAAACCGAAATGTTTGAACAGTTCGGAGTGATTCATGTCATCTGTTTCGGGAAATCCTGAAATAGACGATGCATTTTACTCCCACAGGTTTGTAGCATTTCATGGCCGTTGAATTGTTGATTAAAATAAAACATTCGAAATAAAACGCAATCTGCAGAAGATTAATTTTTTTACATTCAAATTCTAAAAACTCTTTTGCTGATTAATCTTTATTTTCATTATTTCAACAAGTCATTTATTTATTTACCTATTTTAATTTTAGCTAAATCAACAGTCTACAATAAGGTTGATTTATGCAAATGCAATCTTAAGGCCCATTAACCAGCGGCCGATAATTACAAATTTCAACTTGCGATCGTGCCCTTGCAACGTACTGGGCGGTTCCGATGAGAAAGAGTGATTATCATAGACATATGAATATAATATACATAATATGTCTATGGTTATTATTCTCCGTACCCAAAAGTTTAACTAATAATAACTCAACATCGACTTTATTTTATTAAAATTTTGCTTTAATATATATACCTGCATTCAACTAAGCAATAAAAATGCTCAAATGCGTGATGATACATTTTTTAATATCGTGTACTTCTTGTAAGTATTTACTTGTCATAAGTATATATGATTTTTTAATACTGTCTAAGAAAAATAAGTGCGTAAAAAAATTTTTAATATTTTAATTTGGAAGACCTTAAATAAATAGTCAAATTAAGGTATTTTCGTCGCAAAACACGTTCTCGGATTTATTTTTTAATGATTTTAATTAATCTAAAATAACTTAGTTTTCCAAATTTTGAAACATAACTTTATGAGATAAAATAACAATCTTTCGAAATCAATTTATGTTTTTAAAAGAGTCAATACGTCAAGAATTTGATTTAAAAAGGATAAATTTCCGGAATTCTCTGGTTATACCTTCTTAACTGGAAACCAGTTATAGAATTGACCGTTGAGTGGGTATAGCGTTTGGGTTCCACCATGGCGTTCCGTGTTCGATTCCTCTGCTGGCTAAGTCCTCCATCACAAATTAAACATTTTCAGCAACGACATCAATAAAGTTTAATTTTTCAATTTTAGTACTTAAAAAACCACGAGCCGCAACTACTAATATTATTTTTCTTCCATTATTTTTCATTCTTAATTATCATTCTTAAATGTATATGCATATTTAAGATGGAAAGCACTACCCGTTTAATTTTTTAAAATTAAATTAAATTTCAAAAAAATTAAATTAAATTCTACGAATTAAAGACAAAAACAATAAATAAATAGCGAAAGTCAATCGAAAATCCGAAACAGAAAAAGATACGGATACATCTGGGACTCGATGCGATGTCTGGGATAATATGCGTTAAAGAGAATGAAAATAATGTTGGTGGTTCTCAGTCGAAGTATGATACAGTTAAAAATGACCGAATCGGATAGGGATACGCTGGCACAGTGGATAGCGCATTGGCCCGGATTGCCAGAGGTCCTGGGTTCGAGTCCCAGATGTATTCATATCTTTTTCTGATTTTTCTGTTTCGGATTTTCGATTGACTTTCGCTAATGTTATCTTCATTAATTAAAAATATTATAATTTGATGTTTAACTCATTAAGTTAATAAGTTTCAAAAATAAATAGCTACTCGTTTACCTAACCAAATATCATAATCATTTTCATAGTAACTAATAAAAATTAATGTTAAATTAAAAATACAACTATTTTTTAACATAATGAAAAAGATCGAAGGAAACATGTTTTTTTAATACTCACAACTCATTGGGTGCTTTTGGTGTACCATTCCTCATCAACGTGGAGGACAAGTCGTCGATACTATCTTCCACGTGGCCGTTGGTCGAACCACGTGAACTGTCACGTGCACACACACACTGTCGGTGATTAACCGACATTTTCACTATATTATTATTAATCAATATTTAAAATGTTTTTTTATATTGTCAATAATGATTGTGTTTCACTTCATGCACAAATTTCAAATGAGATTTTCTTTACTTCATTCCAAGTTTTCACATCTAGAAAATTGTAAAATTCAGCTATTTTAGTATTATGAAAATGTCACTATCTTTATTTTAGGTGTTGTTGATATCACTGTCACTAACGACACAGTACCCCAATGACATAGAAGTTTAACATTAAGACATAACCGTAACCGGGTTCCAGACGTTATAATATTCATGTACTTTTGAAAGAGTCCAAAATAACTTCTTACGTATTCAGTTTTAAAATAGGTATTCCAGCAAATTTGTTGAACTGCACATACTAAGATATGAAAATGCTTAAATCGTCAGACAGAAGAATTTTCACTGACTTGGTATGTCTATATAAAATTTTAAATTACGCATTTCAAAACGCTGATTGTCCAGAACTGCATTGATAAGCTTTCGGAATCCTCTACGTAATACTAGAAGTCTGGAGATATTTCAGTGCAGAAATTCTGGGACAAACTACCATACGCATTCCTCTTTGCCTAGAATACTAATGGAGGGAAATAATTATACGGAGTAAGTAAAAAACTTTAATTTACCACCAAACAAATACAATATTTTATTTTATTAGTTTGTTTAATGTTACTAACAACATGGAAATATTACTTTTCGTGTTGCACATTGTCACTAACGATATGTAAATATTACTTTTCGTGCTGTACATTGTCACTAACGATTTAGAAATATTACTTTTTGTGTTGTACATTGTCACTAACGTGATAAATATTACTTTTCGTGTACATCGTCACTAACATAGAAATATTACTTTTCGTGTACATTGTCACTAACATAGAAATATTACTTTTCGTGCTGCACATTGTCACTAACGATATGTAAATATTACTTTTCGTGCTGTACATTGTCACTAACGATTTAGAAATATTACTTTTTGTGTTGCACATTGTCACTAACGTGATAAATATTACTTTTCGTGTACATTGTCACTAACATAGAAACATTACTTTTCGTGTACATTGTCACTAACGATATGTAAATATTACTTTTCGTGCTGTACATTGTCACTAACGATTTAGAAATATTACTTTTTGTGTTGTACATTGTCACTAACGTGATAAATATTACTTTTCGTGTACATTGTCACTAACATAGAAATATTACTTTTCGTGTACATTGTCACTAACATAGAAATATTACTTTTCGTGTTGTACATTGTCACTAACGTGATAAATATTACTTTTCGTGTACATTGTCACTAACATAGAAATATTACTTTTCGTGTTGTACATTGTCACTAACGTGATAAATATTACTTTTCGTGTACATTGTCACTAACATAGAAATATTACTTTTCGTGTTGTGCATTGTCACTAACGTGATAAATATTACTTTTCGTGTACATTGTCACTAACATAGAAATATTACTTTTCGTGTACATTGTCACTAACATAGAAATATTACTTTTCGTGTTGTACATTGTCACTAACGTGATAAATATTACTTTTCGTGTACATTGTCACTAACATAGAAATATTACTTTTCGTGTACATTGTCACTAACATAGAAATATTACTTTTCGTGTTGTACATTGTCACTAACGTGATAAATATTACTTTTCGTGTACATTGTCACTAAAATAGAAATATTACTTTTCGTGTACATTGTCACTAACATAGAAATATTACTTTTCGTGTTGTACATTGTCACTAACGTGATAAATATTACTTTTCGTGTACATTGTCACTAACATAGAAATATTACTTTTCGTGTTGTACATTGTCACTAACGTGATAAATATTACTTTTCGTGTACATTGTCACTAACATAGAAATATTACTTTTCGTGTTGTACATTGTCACTAACGTGATAAATATTACTTTTCGTGTACATTGTCACTAACATAGAAATATTACTTTTCGTGTTGTAAATTGTCACTAACGACATAGATATAATACTTTTCGTGTTGCTAATTGTCACTAACGACAAAGATATATATAATACTTTTCGTGTTGTAAATTGTCACTAACGACATTGATATAATACTTTTCGTGTTGTAAATTGTCACTAACGACATAAAATAGTTACTGCAAATGCTACGAATATACAGTACAACATACTCAGATATTTTAGGTATATAAATAAGTCCCTTGGGACGTCACCGTAAAAATCCCAATAAGTAGATACATATGTTTAATATAAACATGTCGAATGAAGTCAAAATAATAAATAAGAATTTAAAAAATCATTGCGAACACACAAGAGAATGATATATACGTAGTACGATTTTTATTAGTAGGTGCATCATGTTCGTGACATGGCAGCGGAAGGGTTTGCCCACCTATTGCATGGCGGGCCGGATTATCGGATTACATTTGCTTAAAGGGATGGATTCATACCCACTCTTCATACTTTTTCATTCCCAGAACATCCTATCCGCCCTTTCCTAAAAAGACCCTCCAAACAGCATCTCCAAAGATGACATAGGCCCGGAGGGAATTTGTTTTCCTCGGGGCCTCCTGGGTGGATGTAAAAAAATAAATTACTATCTAATAAACAAACAAAAAAAACGATTGTGCTTTAGACCTGCTTTAGACCAAACAACTGAAGTAAAATTTGTGCGCGCGCACTGCTATCTCTTGTTCCTACAGTGTGATACAGACAATACGCCTGCACTGTGTTTTAGATATACGAAACGTAACTGGCTATGAGAGAAAGAGAGGAAGAAAATGTGTGCTCGCACCTCTCTCTCGCCCCTACAGTAATAATATACGAAACGTAACTCTCTCTCTTTCTATCTTCACTTATATCTCCCTCTCAACTTCCGTTCGCCTCGCCTGATCACACTTTTCTTAACGCTCTCGTCAAGCATTCGCAAGCTTACTCCCCAAGCCCGTGCGTAAAGAAGTTTTACTTCAAAAATCATACATAAGCTATAATTAACAAAAAAAAAAGTTAAAAACTGTCTGTGGAAGCATGAAGTCACTGTATTATTATTACTCGTTATTCGTCGCCAATTTTCAATCTTTCAACCTTTACTTTTAATGAAAAACTTCACCAGCCTGTTTTATTTTTTTTTTAATAAGACTGATGAGCTTTTTGTTGGCCAGAAAGTTCCAAGGAGAATTTGGTTTAGCAAGAAAAGCTTTGTACTTTTCAAACTGAAAGAACAATTCTAAGAATATTTTTTTAGGAAAATAAATTGTTGGAGCTATTTCACATTGGAATAATTAAATTACTAAAAGTTAAAAAAAATACAGATTATCGTAAGGCCATTAAACTTTGTAACTAAATAAAAAAAATATTTTCGTTAAATATCAGTTATTTACCTACTCACAAGAGTCCCAACTGCTCTCAACTGTTTATGAGTCTCCAACTGGGGTATATTGTAAGGCTGAAGGTAGTAGGGAAGAGAAGGAAATGGGAAGTTAGGAAGTACCTCGCTATTCAGACCTAGTCACCAAAACACGGCTAAAGCCAGTTCATGCAACACATGGATTCTGAACGGTGTATTGGCGTTATACCACGTTGGCGGAGTGGTAGCGCGTTGGCCCGGAAAGCCGAATATCCTGGGTTCGAGTCCCAGATGTATCCGTATCTTTTTCTGATTTTTCTGTTTCAGATTTTCGATTGAGTTTCGCTAATATTATCTTCATTAATTAAAATATTATAATAAATAATTCATTACATGAGCACAATCTATTCGTATCCTCAGCAGTAATTCTGTTCCTCGTGATTTTACCACACATTCGCCTTAGGGATCCCTTTTCTACTAAAATCAGTGTTTCCTTAGCCAATTCCAAGGCTCACTGCCAAAATACCAGTTCTGAAATCATTAAAATTACATTTGGAATAACCGTCGTTAATAACCTGTCCACGGAAAAGGAATAATTTCCGACGACAAACGAATAACTTAGTTACAAAATGCATTAGAAAGTAAATATTACAAATCGTTTGCAATTATATCGCTATTAAAATAACTGGATTTGAATATGAATACATTTTTGGTCACTAATTCTCTACTTAACGGGCCGCTCTGCCAATTTCTACCGATTTCTGACACGTATTCCTTAAACGTTTGAAGTTTTTAAGCTCTTAAAAAAATATATGTTATTCTTTAAGATAGTATCTATACATTCTCCACGCCGAAACGGCAATTATTTGAAATTCCCTCGATAGAAATAAATCGCAAAGTATGCCCCAAAAATTATTATTAACTCGTTTTTTTCCGTTATTTTACAAGTTATATGTATGAAAAAAATCATAATGTTTCATTAAATGCTACTTGACACATCCCCCACGAGATTTTTGCTCTTTTTCAAACAAGTCGTCTTTTATTAAACATTTTCACAATTTTCACATGAATTTTATGGTTTTTTATGTTAGCGCGCTCGCTCTCACGTTCGTATTGTCGTTCCATCTTCTTCTTTTTGAGCGGCGTAGCGCGCCCTTAAACTAAACTACGAGATAATTACGTACAAATTGCAAGCACCGATGATCAATGTGCGATAAAATTTACAGTATTAAGACTCTTGAAATTAAAATCAAAACCATTTCCCCAATATATAATGAAATATTCTCGTATCCTTGGGTCTTTCTCTAATTTTTAATTTGTATTTATTTTATTCTTGAACATACACTTTACAAATGATTACAGCGTTTTACACAGTAGTATAATAAAATAAGTTATTATTCAGTAACAGAATGTAAAAAGGTTAGTAGTAGCATTTTGTGAACATCTCACTGGGAGAACCTGTGGTGAGGTGTTCTCTATAAGCTTAATTTAAAAATGACTCCTTTCCGCGAATGTATCTATTCCGTTACGTGTACCAAACAATTTATTGTCCGGTTTCGACATCTTATTTGACAGTTATACGAACATTCAAAGCTCCATAATTCATCATGGAAATAACTTGAAGTTATAAGCAGTTGCGTTTATACGACACGATACGATTGTACCCCCCCCAGCCAGGAGAAATGCTGTCCCGGTGAGACGGTATACCAGAGGGCAATGCTTTTTTGATGGGAAGGAAGTAGGAGTTTAATCGATGGAGTCTGTTATTTAACGTGATATAATAGGTATGAAAAAGATCACAATGTTTAAAAGCAAGATTTTTTGCACTATTTTAAATAAGTCGTGCTTTATTAAAAATTATTAATTTTTGTTTAGGTACGCCTATTACTTCTTATTTACATCTCTCATTTAAAAGCATCTTATAACATTAACCCTCTAACATTCGTATTTACATCTCTCCCTTTAAAATCATCTTATTCTTCTTTTCGAAGGTTCACTACGGAGCCTTACGTAACTACACGGAGTTTCCACTATAGCAACGTTAAAATTAATATTTAAATTCACCAATCATTTATGCATAATTTTAAATGCTGACCTAGAACAACCTTGAAGGGCGAAAGCCAGAAATAATTGAAAAAAGTCTAGATTACAAAAAAAAAATTCAATTATAGTTTTTAATACAACAGACACAAATTTCATAACGTGAAATTAAATAGTATTTTTACTGCTTCACCACAAGAATCTCTGCTTTAGAATGTGGAAATCAATCATGTTTGTTTTCGTTCTCCTTTAATTCAACTGATAGCAACACCGACGGCCTGGCCAATATACATTTTATCCAATTGAATTGAGTATGACATAGGCATGATTGTTCCATACGATGTACCTTTTTAACCTCTGTCCCCTCTGTGCTCTATGGCAACACCAGTTGACCTTCTGTCATTACTAAATTATCCAATTGCTTTACAGACTCTACACTCAGCGAATCCTGTTTGATAATAATCAACCGTGTGAACCCGGTAATAAAATAATCAAAACTGGACTTGGTAGCCATTTGAGGATATTGTGTCAATTGCGGTCAATCACAGACCAAAGAAAGGATATACTAAATAATTTACCATTACGACAGTTAGTAAGCAGAGAGGATGAAAAGGAAAACAAATAACATGTGTTGGCATACCTATACCTACAGGTCTCCATGGTCGAGGGTAAATACATGTCTCGAGTACAAAATCTCGACTTAATTATTTTATTAATTCATATAAAATAATATACACGGTGTCCGGAAACTGCGATAGAAACTGGTGAAACTACCCAGAGTGCCAACAATTAATTTTAATTTTTTTCTAATTTCGACTATTATTATTTTTATTAACTTTTTCCATTTGTTTCAACATTTGGAGCTGGGTCTACGATTTGATGCATTTTAAGACAATAAACCAGCTGACAGTAGCGCCAAATTTTTTTTCAAACTTGACTTAAAAAAGAACAACTTTGGACTCGAAAATGAAATTTCAAATCAAAAAGTAGCATCACAAAATAGACTTCAAAAGCGATGTTAATTCATCAGTAGTGTTGAAACCATTTAAATGTAAAAGACAAATTATATTTTTCAATGGGTCAAAAAGAATAAGGAATTAAAGTGAAAAAGAATTAAGGTGAAAAGGAATTAAAGTGAAAAGGACTTAAAGTGAAAAGGAATTAAAGTGGAAAGGAATTAAAGTGAAAAGGAATTAAAGTGAAAAGGAATTAAAGTGAAAAGGAATTAAAGTGAAAAGAAATTAAAATGAAAAGGAGTATAAAGCGAATAGATTAATAAATAGATTCAAAGTTATTCAAAACTTAACACGTCTCCTACATAGTAAAAAAATATCCATCAAAACTGCGCCACCTACAAACCTGTCAGAAAATATTTTGCAGTAAACAGAAAAGCTCGGTCTGATAATAAATTTAGTAACAAACTTAACCGGTTCGTGATAACTTCTGCTCATGTAAACCTGCAGTAAAAAGTTTGGATTGTTTTGGAAAATTCCGCAGTGCCCTTCAAAAAGACAATTTCGAAAACATTGTATAATATGCAGGTTCTCCAAAAAGTTTTTTTTTAATAAAGTTAACTAACATGATTCTTTACTAGGATTTAAAATTGCAAAGCACTTTCATTTTTATTACACACAAAAAATGAGTTTCACAAACGCAAATACATTTTTTAAACTTTCACTAAACACTGACGATTTGAAACATTGTCTCAATTTAAAACGATACGAAACAACAAATATGTTTTTTCTAAACAAAATCATTACGTGCACAAGAATTTAATTCATTTGTATTGCTTCATAATTAATTCCATACAAATAAATACTACATATGCGACACGTTCCAGGGAGAAAGATACTTTCAGTATCGCTCTGATGAAAAACCACCGTTCAGAATCTAAACGTTGCTTGAAATAGCTTTAGCCGTACTCTTCATTCCTTTTCACCATCTCCTTTCTCTCCTCAATACCTTGAGCCTCACAAAACATCCCATTTGGGGATGCCATAGTATCACTAGCCCCAAACGGTTGGGTACAGTTGTGACTCTTGTGCAGTATTCACATAAAGGTATCGATTGTAAAACTTTTAAAACTTGCTGTTGGACTTTTAAAATAATAGGAAATAGCAAAAAAAGTTACATTTAATAACATACAATATTGTTATTTATTTTTAAATGCAATGACGGAATAGTGCAATCTGTTGTGAAAACAAGACGATTCACATGCAATTTATATTACTAATTCATTTAGAATACATTAGTATCGGCATTAACATTAATTATGTTGCTTTAATCGCTACATCAAACTTGAAGTAAAGATTAAATCGAATTTTCACTTCGAACTAAACACATCCCTGAATAAAAACCTTGTAAGGTTTAATTTATTCTCTATTTTGTACAATTAAGAGGTAAAATCAATAATGACTGATGAAAAAATTGAATTTTCACAGCACGTGTAATAATATTAATGATTTCAACATTATATATTAATATCTAACTTAGTAAACTTTATATTGAATTTTCACTTCGCACTGAGCATATTATGTACTTGGTTTAGTTTAAGCATATTATCTTTTAGTTAAAAGTTAAATTGATGCCTGATAAAACCAACGAATTGGCACAGTAGGTAATCGTTATAATATTAGTAATGATTTCATCATTATACATTATCATCAAACTTAGTAAAATTTAAATTGAATTTTCACTCCGCACTAAAATTATTATTTACTAGGTTTAATTTAAACAAACGAATTGATGCCGTACTTAAAATAATATTGATGATTTCATCATTATAATATACCTTTATTATTAGTAAAGTTTAAATTGAGTTTTCACTTAAATATTGTGTAATAAGCTTTAATTAAAGATTTTTTTCGTACAGTTAAAGGTTAAAATGATGTTTAGTTAAACAAACGAATTGACGCAGTACGTGCAAAAATATTAATTATGTTGTTTCCAAACTTAAAGTAAAGTTAAAATTTAATTTTCACTTCACATAACACATTCGTGTAGGTGCCATTGTTCCATTTAGGATTTCATTTATTCCCGATTTTGTATGTTCTTACAGCTGAAGCAAGCGAATTGACATAGTACGTTAAGTCAAGAACGAGGATAGATATAAATTCAATAGCTGCGTACGTAACCACCGTGCTTATACAACCGGCGTACTCGCGAATCCCTCGCGAACTAACAGTCAACACAGCCTGATCGCCAATATTCCACAATCCACAGTCTACAAACCTCAGTCCACAGGCCACGTGGGAGGAGGTAGTGCGGCAGCGGGTGGCAGAGGGTGGCGGGGGTTGAATCGGAAGCGTGGGAGTGGGAGGGTCCTTGAACTTGGAGGCTGTTACGTCACAATGGCGCTACATCCGGTACGGTGCGAAAAATCGAAATTCGAATGCGGCGCGATATCAGCTGAGCGGTGTTGGAGATATTTCAATGTATTGCTAATAAAAACGGCGCTGTATAAAATATCAAATGATTACATACCGCAAATCCTATAGAAAAGTGTCGTAAATCAACATTTTCTTTTTATCTATCTATCTATCGTTTAAACTCTGAAAAGTAAAGCGATTGTGATTATCTGTGCCCCACGAACACCGTATTTAAGTTAGATTACTCCATCTCCATAAGATGTCGCTAGTATCTCTTTTCGACGGGACCGCTTGTTCATCATTCTTTCATTTGTTTTCGCTCTCCTGTAAAACTAACTTTTTTAACTTACTTTTCGATGGGATGTGCGTTGTTTGTATGCAAGTGTGAGTCAGTTTGACGCATTCATGTATATAATGTATAATATATAATGTACAGCCTGAGCTAGTTATAGCATTGTTGCATGTTTCACAGAAAGGAAAATCAGTTGTAGCTAAGCAGGATGTATTTTGTTTACGGTTGTTAAAATCTAAAGCGAATATAATCGAGGAATCATATTCAATGCAAGTCATCAAATTTAAAACAATTTTCCCTTGAAAGACGTTCAAAAATGTTTCACCATTGCGAATAAATTTGAGAGGTCGTCCCCAACAACGAAATTTCATATTTTCTTTTATAAATTAATTAGAGCATGCCTAGGATAGAACTTTTTCACTTTTTGGAAAAACTGAATAGTACCAGAGATGATATAAGCCGACCAAATATTGATATTTATGACCGGCTGAAAAGCTTGTGACATATGTACATACGCGGTGGTACTGCAGCACGAATTATGATTTGTACTGAATAGTTTCTTGCGTGACGTCACGAGACATATTTGCATACGTTTTACCCAAATTCACTTTGAAAGCTCACAATTTCGTCATATTTGAAGATATCGGAAAACTAGTTATACTCTACACACTTTTACTGCTTCCATATTTGGAGATATAGAAATATAAATATAAACGGTCGGCATAGTCCAGCGGTAGGGCGTTAGACTCTCATTCCGAAGGCCGTGGTTTCGAACCCGGCGTGCGCAAATAAATTTTATTTAATTGATTTGTGTTATTTCACAATTAATTATTTTAAATAATATATAGTATATTTGCGGCACGTTCCAGAGTGGAAGATACTCTTAGTATCGCCCTGGTGTAAGACCACCATTCAGAATTGAAACGTTGCTTGAAATAGCTTTAGCCGTGTTTATTGACTAGATCTGAATAGCCAGGTACTTCCCCACCTTCCTCTTTTCCGTGTCCTTCCCTTCCCCACTTACTTTCAGCCTCATAACATACCTCAATTGGGGATGCCATAGTCTCACTGGCTCCAGACGGGAGCAGTTGGGACTCTTGTGAGGTATTCACTATAAAAAGCCAGTTTCGACGACCTTCGTGGGTGCGGTTCTCGACAAGCAAACCGAAGGTGGCTGTTTCAAATGCCAGCGTGCGCAAAAAAAAAAATGATTGCTTTGTGTTATTTTTCAATTAAATCATCACGTTCCAGAGTGGAAAATACTATCAGTGTCGCTTTGGTGTACGACCGTCATTCAGAATTGAAACGTTGCTTGAAATGGCTTTGGCCGTGTTTGGTGACAATATATGAATACCCAAGTACTTCCCCACCTTCCTTTTCCACAAATCCTTCCCTTCCCCACTACCTTCAGCCTCATAACACACTATATTATATTGCTATACTCACAGTGGCTCCAGACGGTTGGGAGCAGTTGGGACTTTTGTACGGTTTCACGTAGATACAACTATGATAGATATATATATAGCAGGTTCAGATCACCATATAATAATGTTAAATTATGATTGTAATATGAAGACCTCAGAACAAGTACCTATAATACCTACTAAAGTCGATAAAAGAAAAATAAATAATTTGTAACTTTTTTCAGAATAATAAATTTAAAATAAAATAATACATTTGTTAAAAAATATTAATTGGAGACAATCTCATTGTATAAAAAATATACAGAGCACAACTTATCGAATAAATTTCATGGTAGGCTGACTGCTAACAGTTCTAACAGGTAGGTACCAAGAATACCGAATTAATTCGAAAAAGGCCCAAAAAATACTAAATTCATTTAAAGATGGACGCAAGAAGTCCTACGAACAAAAATAATAGGTCGTCAAAGTCAATACCTAAGATGGTTGCTATCAGCAATAGATCGATAATTTTACAAATCGTATCGATATTGTAAAGATGATTTTATACCGTTAACCAGCCCACGGCCGCATTGTTGATAGCTAGACCGATATAATCAGGAATACATAAGAAATCGATATACGATGGCAACACTGCCGGATCTGTCTATGAATGTCAAACGCTTTGGTAAATATTTAAAATATTAACATTAATATACATTGGCGCTTCGCATGTACTTTTTGAGACTAAACAGAAGTTATTTAGTTAATGAGGTCTCTTGTCATATTTCAACAATTTTCATTTCTCCAAGATCGAACGGAATAAATTAATTGAGTCTTAGATGAATTAAATATATCTATATAAGATTTCTTTCAATCTAAGAGCTTCGTTAGTTCAACTTCATTCATTAAAAAGCCAGTTATTTTGCATAACTAACGTCATAATAATTTTTTTATGATTTTGTGTAGGTATTAAAAGCTTATCTGACACTCAGCAAACCGCACAAAAAAATGTCAATTATCAGTCAGAGTATTTATTATCAATTGTTGTCCGTGCTTGCAAATATATATAACTGACCATAGATGACGGATTTAGACAATATCGTATTGATATAATATGTTTATCGATCGCCTATGCCAGACAATACACCCATAAGCTGGGATGTATTGAGACATGAAACTACTGAGGAAGGAAACGTGGAGACCCAAAATAAAAACCTTCTAATCTAATAACAATTGGAGTTTTAATGCCAAATCACCTCCAACATCTCCACCCAAATGATAACGTAAGAGGTGCTCACAGTTTAGAACAATCGAATTGAGAACGAGTGATCTTATCAAAGTGCAGATTCAATAGATAAGTACTTGGGCGTGGTTGCTAGTAGCTATTTGGATGGAAGAGAGATAGTGGAGATCTTGGCATCGCTGTGGTGCCAAGCAGATTACATCTAGAATCACTTACACAATAAATAAAAAAATATCAATGACATTGTATTGGATTGATGCATAACTCTGTGCAGGGTTTAACAGCTTGTACCGAAGAGTTTTAACCAGCGATTACTGGGCATATTTGGAGTAAAAAATAATGTCTTCTTGCTGTCAATAATATTTTTCCATCATACATCATCATCAATTTCCATTTGTTTTTATTAGAAAAAAAAATTCATCCGACAGCAAAATGACGTCTACTTTTAACACTCCAAATATCTCAGGAATCGCTGGTTAAAATGCTTCGAGTTTTGACAATAAAACAAAAATCTATTCAATTATACACTCACTTGCGTATTGTTTACGTTTCTTCCCGTGTTTTGGCAAATTTTCAAGTCCACAACTGAAGAAATTAGGTGGTTTGGAGATAATTTAGCTGTAAAGACAATTAATTTAAAAGGGGAATTCCTCGGCGATCAATGTACGTATGTATCACTTATGGTATTTCTGCATAAAATTTTAAGCGTTGCAAATGTGATAGTCCAGATTTACTTGCATTGATAAGTTTTCGAATTCCATGACGAAATATTAGAAGTCGTAATATGTTTCAGTGCAGACTAACTACCAATATATAAAAAATATATACCACTATTTGTGAATAAACATAAAAGATTCTTTCCAGAGCAGTTTAGTTAAACCTAAAAAAACTTTACAATAGAAATGCATTATATTAAATGTAATGCACAAAATAAATGATAGATGAAGTCGGGGACGCCCGAGGAAGACATATTTTTTTTTTAAATAGAGAATACCTCACAAGAGTCCCAACTGCTCCCGTCTTGAGCCAGTGAGACTATGGCATCCCCAATTGGGGTATGTTGTGAAGCTGAAGGAAAGTGGGGAAGCGAAGGAGATAGGGAAGAGGAAGGTAGGAAAGTACCTGGCTATTCAGATCTTGTCACTAAACGCGGCTAAAGCCATTATTAAGCAACGTTTCAATTCTGAATGGTGTTCTTACACCAGGGCGATACTGACAGTATCTTCCACTCTGGAACGTGCCGCAAATATAGTACATATTATTTTTATTAATTAATTGTGAAATAACACAAATTAATCAAATAAAATTTATTTGCACACGCCGGGTTCGAACCCGCGACCTTCCGATTGGGAGTCAAGTGTCTTACCACTCGACCACGGACGGTCATGGCATGACATGATCAAGTGAATCAGATACTTGACTCTGGCCATGTCAAGAGTCAGAAGAATATATGAATATGTACGAGACGACGTATGAACGTGAATGGGGTAAGGAGTGTGTGCCGAGTTGTTTGGCGGTCCATCCTCTTTGCTTAACCCTGCGGGGAAACGGCGTGATGGTTAGTTAGTCAGTTAGTTTGGATAATAAATCAATAGCCTCCCAGTAAACCAAAATAATGGTTCTTGCGACCACTGCTAACTTGACTCATCGACCAAACTCGGTCAAAAGATATGATGATAAAATATTTCATTATACTTTTACACTGGCCAACAAATAAACAAATTAAAAATTTAAAAAAATTAAAAATGTATAACATTAGTATGATATAAATGTGACATTGACAAAAGCAATGTTTCCAAGGCAACTGTGCTTTGAAACCCAAAACGAACTGTTCACATTTAAATAACATCGCACGAAATCGCATTACCATAAAATAATAAAATTCCAATGAATACATGTAAGAATTAGCAATAAAATTTGGTAATATAATTTTTTTACCATTTTTTAACACTGTTAAAAATATCAGCGAAATTAATAAACTTCCCGTCAGCTAACAAAATAAACTTTTATATCAAATTTTATAAAATTTCGCCAAGAGAGCAGAAAACCCGACCGCACACTTGTAAAGGAGCGAGATACTGGCATTAAATCCTGCATTTGAGTACTGTTTTATAGTATTATGTCTCATCACAGTTAACGCTTTCTGAGTAAATTAAGATAACCGCACCTTTACTGGGAAACAGATCACTTTGAATGTTATCGGTGGGTTATAAGATTTAATATCACAATAGAAAATGCGATTAATGCGAATTACAGTATATAGCATTGTCAATTGTCACTGTGACATTATTTGAATATTGACGTCAACATTACAAATACATGCAAAACAGCTGAAAATATAATAATTTGTATGAAATCAATTTGGAAATAAGATGTACTCAGGTAGATATAATAAAAAATTGTATTTTTGAAGCGTTTTATTTCGCAATAGAAAAGGCCATTCATAAAGCTAAAAACTAAATAAATCACAACACAACAATGGTAAAAACAATTTTCCTTTCTGGTAAAAAGATTTTGCAAGTATTAGGTACAAAAAAACTGAAATATATAGATGTGAAACCAAATTTGTAGGACAAACTGTCAAAAATTAAAAATGTTAAAAAAAATCCAAATTTGCACAGAATGGCAAAATAAGAAAATAAGGTTCCATGACAGTTGCTCCCCAACAGATGGCCCCCGTTGGTCGAAGTAAAAAGCAAAATTATCAGAGCAATAGGACGAACCTCAAAGAAAATCTATTTATTGTTCCACCGACAGATGCCCCCCCCCCTCCCCTAAAATATAAATGCTATAAAATAAAATAAAAATGTATGTAATTTACAAAATTCAAACCTAAAATCGACATAAAAAATTGCAATGGATATCTAACGAATTTATTTAGAGTGTCGATTTTTGTACTTATACGCTGGTATTTAAGTTTTATCCTTGATGCATTTGAATGAGGTACATTCTCTGCACACCTTTTCGGGGACACTTAGTTATGTTTTGTGTAAGTATATATACCGTATTTTCCCTAAACCGACTGCATATCGTATATATAAGTACGCCACAGGCTAACGATCATGAATTGATCAATTGTCATGGAATCTGCAAACTTATTCAGAAACAATTAAAATACAAAATGTTGAAATTCGAACAAATCTCAAAACATTTATTTTCCCTAGTTTTGCCTCCAAAAAGTCCCCTTTTTTTTAAGTGCTCTTCAAAAATAGAACATGTTCAAATACGAAGGGAAAAATTTGAAAGCACTTATTGGGAAATCGTTACAGTATCTTCACACTTTGGGACACGCAAACAATGCCACGTTCGTGTTCATGGACTAATCGTCAGACTGAAGGGTAAACGTTACATTTGTGAGGCCCGTTGTTCTAATAGACAAACATAAGTAAAGGTAATTAATATAGCGTGAACTGTATTGGAATATCGATCGGGATATTTATACTTCAGTTGCTAGATGGCAAGTGATATAATAATATTATGCAGTGTCAAGCAGATAGGAGGATAAGTACTTCCAAACCTCAGATAAAAAAACAAACAATAGATAACAGATTGAAGTTAGAGCCGAATTAATCTAATAGCAAGGAATCATTAAATTGGATTGTCTTGGGGAAAGGGTATGTCGGGCATAAAAGCCATAGCGTAAAATATGAACTTAGACAATCGAAGCTAAAGTCTATCCCCCTCACTCGTATTGCGGTAACCGTAGACTCATCCTTGGTTTTGTAAAGTAGGTTTGGTTTAAAGCCGTTTTAACCATGCACACGCAGTGATAATAAGTCAAGTTTTTCACTGTTACGTCGTAATACGACTCGTATTAGTTTTACTACGATTATGAGTAAGAGGGCATGAGAATAAGGGTGACCAGAATGTTCAGTGGAAACTTTTTAAGTGTATGAATATTGAGTACAAACTTTTCATCGGATGTTAATTCCTCGCATGATAATTCATCATGTCTCGAAGCGTCGAAACGGATAATTGGGGTTTTTAACCTTAGGTTAGGTTAGGTTAGGTTAGGTTAGGTAAGGTTAGGTTAGGTTAGGTAAATGTGAGTTATGATGTGATGAATTATCATGTGAGGAAGTATCGTGCCTGAATAAATTTACTATGGGAATTCAGACGCTGAGATCTCATAGTCCGATTAGACATGGAACCGAGAATAAGACAGAAATTCACATCTTTTACCCAAGGTGGCACAGATACATTACTTATGTTGTCAGAAAATAACGGAAGATGATCGACTGTACACATTTAACCAGTTTTTGATAATAAAAAATTTGGTCGGCGAAAAAAGAATATTTCGTAAGCTTTGTAGAACAAGTATTATGAAAGTGTTGTCATAAATATACAGATATCACGAACAATAAGAAAATACATGATCTGAATACTGAGGACGTGATTAACATAAAAATATTTATGAAAACTTTGAGCCTTAAAAAACACATTTATTTTTATTTAAAATACATACATTAGATTTAAACAAGAAAAACATATGGTTCTTAAAAAAACTCCACACAGCATCCCCAAAGATGTCACAGGCCCTGAGAAAAGTTATTTTTCTCATAGCTTTGTGTGTGGAATTAATTAATTAAAGAACGGAAAAATGTTGTCTTATAATTAAAGCCAATTTGTAAAACTTAAATACAATTTGAAAATATATATTGTTTTAAATATTATTTTTTAAGAAATATAAACATTCCAGGGTTACGAATAATCCAACAACATTTGAAAATCTCCTACTACCACAACACTAAGCGGAAGATGTTGCTTGCGTTGTGATGGAGGACTTAGCAAGCCGAGGAATCGAACACGGAACGCAAACGCGATGCCCACTCAACCACTGACCGGTCGACCACTTATTTCTCGGTTTTAAAACACAGCAAATTATTGAACGAAAATAGCACAATATTTGTATGTAGGAGTGAGTGCTACCCATGGTCCACCGAGTCGTTCAATATAGATTAATCATACGTATATATTATGAACACAGACATATTATTCACATATTCATATGTCTATGATTATGAACATTGTGCTCCATACTTCTACGTCAATGCGGATAATTTTAAGAGGGCGTCTAGCTTTGTGATAAGGCATTTTCTATCCACCAATTTTGAGATTTTACAGTGACCATATACGAACGTATTAATCGGTTAGCCAATCAGTCCAAAGCGTCGGGTTCCCACAAAGGCGTGGCGGGTTCAATTCTCTGCTGGCTGTGACCTCCCATTCTGGCATATATTCATATTATATTGTCATGTTAAGATACATTTATATATATTTTAACATTACAATATAATCTTACCCCACTAATATTATAAACGCGAAAGTTTGTATGGATGTATGTGTGTTTGTTACTCTTTCACGCAAAAACCACTTTAATGAAACTTTACAATAATATAGCTCATACATCAGAATAACATATAGGCTATAATTTATACCTAAAACTAGCTATTTTCCATGTATTACAAAAAAATAATTATTGTTTAATATAAAATGTCAAAATTTGAGAATGACATTTAGAAAAACAATGATTGTTAAACCAAAATTTTATTTTAGAAAATATTTAAATTAGTGAATTTATTTGAAGTACTCACCCTCGAATCGAATCAAAAATTAAAGATATTTTAAATAAATAGATTAAGAATTTTGTTATAAACATAGATAGGACCAAGGAAAAGAAAATAGGCTACTCGAAGTACTAATCCTGCGCAGACGAAGTCGCGGACAGAAGCTAGTATAATATATATATAAAACTTCAATTGTAACCAAAATAAATATAAAACCTCTAATAAAACTGTATTAAACGTGTAGATACCAAACTGCATAAAATTAAATAATATATTATGTAATAACATATATTATGTACTATCTCCTGTTATAATAATCTCTCTCTTGTTATATTAAAGTAATATTTTTTGTTGTTGTTGTAAGTAATTTTTAGTAATAAAATAGTATAATGAGGAAATCTATAATTGATTTCTCGGTTAGGTAAATAACACACATGTATAAATGAACCGCATTGTAAACTGTTGATTTTCCTAAAATAAAATAAATTAAGATAATTAAAATTAACTCAACATATTGTTTATTGTTTCTTCTTCACATTTTAGGTATAACAGTTTACAATACAATTTTTATATTGCCGAAGGGATTGAGTCGTGGGTCTGTCACTTTTGGACATACAGGCCCCCAGATTTTTACCCATCCCTCATACCCTTTTCCATCCCACAACGTCCTTTCTTTTCACAAATTTCATTAAAAGACCGTCCAAACAGCATCCCCAAATATGACATTGGCTCTGAGGGAAATTATTTGAGTGTAATGCAAAAAAAAACTAATGCCACTATAAAATTCTTCGTAATCTTTCGTTCTAATTTTAATTTTAAAAAACACCTGTTCAGTGCCATTTCATCCAAACGTTAATTTTGGATTTGAGGTTAAAAATACCCAACAAAACTATTTTTTTAATAGAAAAATTATTATTGTAATCAAAAAATATAGCAAATATGTAGCACGGTTACTTTATTTTTTTTTTGTGTTTAAAAAAATGTTATTTAGTTTGGATGGTATTGTGCCATTAATCGAAAATTAAGTTTTGCTTTAAACGGCCGATACGACCCGAGCAGTCTTTCCTCTTAATGCACGTTGATTATTTTTAATCAAACAATGCGCAAGCCATATAAAATTCTTCGTAATCTTTCATTGTAATTTTAATAAAAACATCGGAGATAACATATTAATGAATGTAATCAAACAATGTGCAAGCCATATGAATATTCGATTAATAATTATCTAAGACTGTAAAGTTATTTGATTAATTCTAATATTTTCGATAGTGCAAATTTTTTTATTATTTTTAAAGTTCAATAAGTGAAGGGAGTCTATCTTCCCTCTAAAAACAACGACCCATCACATCACCTACTTCTTAGTAAACTGTCGAATAGGGCTACTCGTCGAGTTTTCTTGAGTAACCGCTGAGTAACATACTAGTTTCACCGCAATGTTAATCTTACGATTAAATTTATTATAAAGCGCCTTTGCCCTATTTTACAAACGGTTCCTAGGCTATTCCTTCTTTTGTCCAATATCAAATATGTAAATTGAAAACAGAAATCCGTTCGGCTATAAAAATAGATATTCGCAAAATCGGAACAAAGGTGTCTGCGCTTGCTGATGTTTTGTAGAATTTTGATATAAAGCCTCATTCAGATAGAAGTAAAATATTCGGTTATAAGACGGTTATATTATTCGGTTGGCGTGGTAGTTGGTATTCAGCCATGATATTGAGCGTCAGGCGCTATTAAACAGCTACAAGCACTCTCAGTTGACGTTTTCATACTCATATTTATCTTCGATTTGTTTAAATAAAGAGGGTCTGATTTGATTTTTATACAAATCTACAGATTTATTCCGAGATTGATGAAATTTTGCACACTTGATCTTCAAAGTAAGAGGAAGATCACTGTGATGATCATTCCTCACCCCTTAGAGAAGAATTTTGATACATCTTGATGAAATTTTGTTGACGATAAAAATAAGAGAAAAATAACTGTCTCCATATGATTTCTAGAACTGCGTAAAGCAGTTTTAGAAATTATAATTTGGTAGGCGGGTATGGGTACCGCCGCACCGGGAACCATTTATTGGATAACCCACACCTCCACCATAGGTCACCCCAAGTAATCCGCTACGTTTGGTGACTTAGCAGGGGTCCCCGGGTTCATGAGGTGAGGTTTGTCCCTGTTTTGGCGCGCGGATGCGTGGCAGGCCAGATTGGTAGAGACTGGTTGTATGAGACCTATCCGGACTCTCGACCGATTGATTCGTTCGTCCGTCACTTCTAGACACGCTGACTCCCAGATTCCTACCCACCCCTCATATCTTTTTCCTTCCCAACACATCCTCTCCTTCCTTTCCTGAAAACAACCCTCCACACAGCATCCCCAAAGATGACATGGGCCCTGAGGGGAATTATTTTCTTCGGGGCCTCCTGTGGAGCTATTATAAAAAAAAAAAAATAAAATACTTGGTGTGCACATAACTCCAGATTAGAGTTATTATGTAAGGTTATTATGAAAAAACCGAAAGCTCAAAAAACATAATTAATAAATTCCCATAACGCATGTCATTTGTCATGCTCATGGGGTAGGCAGACTGGATGGAACGTCACACAATTTTACTTTCTTGACCCAAGACTTGACACGCATGCTTTGGTCGATTCGCTTTCACAGAGTGGTGTGTGCAATACTCTGCCTGCCATATAAATATTCTGCCATTATAATCTCCATCATTACACAGGCAATTTTTGTACTTATAATGGTGAAATGAAGAGATATTGGAATATTGTTAGGTTATTCGCAACCCGGAAATGTTGGTAACTCTTAAAAAAAATATATTAACAATTAACATAAAGTTGAAATCATTAAAAAAAGGTTACGAAATAACAATCTTAAAAATCTTTAAAAATATTGAAAAGTGTAAAGGCCTTTATAAAATTGTTCAGAGATTTAATCTCAAAAGTCTCATTAAAGTGTAAAATCGATAAAATTAATAATTAATAAATAAACTGTTTTGATTATTATTACGTATGTGGTCAAATTATTAATGACGTTATACAAGTTCCTGAATCACGCCAATGCCATGTGTCTTTCTGTGTCGTATATTTAATTGGAAACGTCCAAAGAGGTATTTTAATTGGACGCTTCCGTATTCCGCATTCTATTAGGAAGGTTAAATTATTATTACACGCGCCCGAGGGGTTAAAATTTCAACCGGTTTTTGATGTGGCTAATTAGTGGCTGTCGTTGTACATAATACTTGCGAAGACGCGTGAAAAATCACGGAATTTTATAATTTGTGAATCCGTAACAATTGTCTCCGGATTATTTATTGCCTTTCAAAAGAAAAAAATTACCTTCCTCTAAAAATTACTACACCTGTCAAACATTTAAACAAAAGAAATACATTTTTCAAAAATAGTATTACAAATTAAGAAATTATCATGGTATTTATTTTGTCGCCTGACCGATATGATTGAACTTGAATAATTTTATGAATTACCCATGGTAGATACGCAGGAATATTTTTAATAGAATCACTTCCACACATTCACTCATGCACCGTCAATCTATTATGTCGTATCTAGTTTCTACCACTGAAGAGAGATTTTACAGGGAAAAATGTGTTGTGAATGCTGTGTGCCCAGAATACGGTCAATTTTGTCTTACTTCGGGAGAAATTATTGATCAAAAATTTTCAACTTTCGAAAATCTTTCTTGAATATGCAGTAATTTTCATTGCAATGTCTGGAGTAGATGAAACATTTTCAAATTTCGAAAATCTTTCTTGAATATGTAGTAATTTTCATTGCAGTGTCTGGAGTAGATGAAACATTTTCAAATTCGAAAATCTTTCTTGAATATGTAGTTATTTTTTTATTGCAGTGTCTGGAGTAGATCACATATTTTCAAATTTCGAAAATCTCTCCGGAACGAATAATCAATTTCATTGCAGTGTATGGAGTAGACGAAACATTTGCAAATTTCGAAAATCTATCTGCAACAAATAGTCAATTTCAATGCAGTATCGGGATCACAGTAGTGGAATGGTTTTATGCGAATTGGCGACATATGTTTTCTTTCAAATGGGTATAGGATCACAAATCAAAACCGTACAGACATTGTGAAAAAAAACGTAAATACACTGTGCACAGATTTGTCGTCAAACATGTCGTACCTATATTTAGAATAATTTTGATAAAATAAATACGAGAAAAATACGCTGTAGTGATGTGTAAAAATACCACATATTTCAGGTGTACTGTACAATTTGGCAGACATTACTCCACAAAAACAAGCACAAATCACCGCGATGATAATTTAAAATCTAAATCGAAAAAAATCCATGAAATATTTTTTTAATAATAAAGTTACTTCCAATGAATTACTCTTTATACAGTTAACACAGATATACAATATACACGTGAGCAATATTATTTGTCTACAATTTGAAAAAGGGTGATTTCCGACAGCGTATATATAACGCGTGAAATCGTCCGTATCCGACACATTTAGTTAATTTTCTTAAATGCGGTATTCCGTACCCTACTCTCTCTTCTCTTCGATGGCGCTACAGCCCATATCGAGCTTTGGCCTCCCGCAACATTCGCCTCCAACTCCTCCTGTCCTCAGCGGCTGACTTCCAGTTAGTTATCTGGAGAAGCTGTGCTGCATCCCCTCTTACTTCGTCTTCCCACCTCAGTCTGGGTCTTCCCACTTTTCTCTTTCCACCTGGGTGTCCAGCCATAATTTCATTTTGGGACCGTACCTACTAACGAACGAAATACTGGGCTTGTGTTAAGACACCAACTCTTTAAAGTAGTTACCCAAACGCCAGCACAATCCTCGTTGAGAGATGTCAGTCGCGATAACATTTGCGAATCGAAAGTCATCACGTACCCCTCGACCACGGAGACCGTCAATGGATGGCAGACGTCGCCATCAGTCATTAACAGAGTTAAATATTTATTTACCTTTTCATACATGTAATTTTTTACTTGGAAACATTAATGTTACGTTGAAAGGTGACCCTGAACTGAACTCGCAAAAATACTGTTTTGAATCTTCTCGATACCTACTCTTGAAATTTAACACCTCTCAAAATTCACACTTTCTCAGTACAGAGGGGCTACGGCCTCCTGCACAATATGAGCTCAAAATATTAATATCATTTTGCCTGAAAATGTGAGTGAATTCATGGAGTTGCGCTTGACTTATTACCAAATTGAAAACAGATTTATTATATACTAGCTTCTTCCTGCGACTTCGTCTGCGCAGGCTTCGAGTAGCCTATTTTCTTTTCCTAGGTCGCATCTATGTTTATACCAAAATTCTTAACCTATTTATTTAAAATATCAATAATTCTTGATTCTATTAAAATTATTAGACGAGTTCTTGAGGTAAAAACACTGATTGAAATATTTTCTAAAATAGAATTTTGATTTAACAATCATTATTTTTCAAAATTTCATTCTCGAATTTCGACATTTTCTATTAAAAATCTTCAAAAATTTTCAAAAATTCTAGTAAAATTATTATTTGTAATATATGGAAAATAGCTAGCTTTATAAATGATAGCCTATATGTTATTCTGATGTATGAGCTATATTATTATTTAAGTTTCATTAAAATTTATTCAGTAGTTTTTACGTGAAAGAGTAACAAACATATATACATCCATACAAACTTTCGCGTTTATAATATTAGTAAGAAAGAAGTAAGATATTATACGTACGTAAACCAGAATTGCAAACACTCTCAGTATCGCCCTGCTGAGAGAGGACCATTCAGAATTAAAGTAAATTCAAAACCATTAAAATCACATGGATTTGCTCTCTGGAACGCACTACGAAAGCCTCCAATCTAAAAGGAATGGGACCCTTTCAGTAACGGCTTTTAAAATTATAAACTCTTTCATTGACAGCCCATACCTCTTGGCATTTAATAATTAAATTATTCGTACCGAACAACTACCTCCAGGGTCGCCACCACGACTTGCTCTGTATTACACATGGCAGAACGGACGTTCTGGCCCACCGTAGCATGGCAAGAGGTATGGTGCTGCTAAATGATATCTCTAGGTCTCTTGACATCTTTAACATTAGCCTTAAAGGTTTCAAGAGTAATTTTAGACAAGAACTGTAAAATATATATTATTGTAAATTTTTCATTTATTTATGTAAAGTTATGTAGGTCTTATGTAATGTAATAGGAATTTTCAATCTGTAATACAGTTAAAAAAAATACTACCACCACACTAAGCGGAAGATGTTGCTTCTGTTGTGATGGAGGACTTAGCCAGCCGAGGAATCGAACACGGAACGCCTGGGTGGGACCCAAACGCGAGCCCACTCAATAACTGACCGGTATTGTATTGAAAGAAACTCACAAATAAAAACAACGTTTAGAGAAAAAGTTAAATAAAATGATCAAATTACACGAATTACATACAACACGTGTAATTTGATTCGGTATTCAGAAGTGAAAAGGAATATTGCGGTAACCAGGAATAATTTAATATTATAATAATAAAGATACGCTTCGCATTATAACGACCTTGTCCAATTCAAATAAACTAAAATTAATATAATCCAGCAATGATGAATTTGAAAACAAACAAGTCCATCGTAATTTTCTCAGCTCTGCCGTCACAGTATTACCACAGAACACCTAATAAAATAACAGGCTATTATGTCAAAGCGTTTTTCTAATATCGGATGATGAACGTCGCAGAACACGCTAGAAGAAATTCCTTCCCAACTTTTTTCGCTTTTCAACGTTTTAGCATAATCCTTCTTTTTTTAGACAAAATCCGTCAACGCCCGAGGAATTAGAGAGACGACAGACAGCGAATAAATAAGAAAACATTGGAACAAAATTTTGTTATATTAGAATTTTTGTGAAAAAAATACTGGTAGGCAAATAAACTAAAAATCTAAAAAACCAAAAAATTACAGTATATGTATTAAAATCTAGGAAGTTGCGTTTATCAATTTAATACAATAGTTTAAAAAAATTGTAAAATATGTTTTCTGTGATAAATATAAAATATTTTAAAAAGTATATATAAATAAATATAAAGATAGATATAAACCAAACATTTAGATGCTAGAGAATTCCCGCAATTACCCCCCCCCCCCCTCCCCCTTTGACCTCCCACTCGAGCACCTAAATGTTTGGTATATATCTACCAATATTTTGTATCATAGGTTAGTTTTAATATTCTCCTGACCAAGGAAGGGTTCTTCCGAAAGCGGTAGAGTGTAATTAAAATTTAAAGTGGTCTAAAACACAAACAAACATTCTTCAGGCATGTAGGTACCATAATATTGATGATTCCGTTTTGACAGCGTGTATTTTGAACCACGATAACGCGAATTCTGGCGGGGTAAAAAGGAGGCACCGAACAAGGCCACCATATTTAACCGGAACCGGAACGTAACAAAAAAGTTTATATAATTTTTTTTTTTAATTTTTTTTTAAAAGAAAGACAAACATTCCCGGGTTACGAATAACCCAACAACATTTGAAAATCTCCTACTACCACCACACTAAGCGGAAGATATTGCTTGTGTTGTGATGGAGGACTTAGCCAGCCGAGGGATCATATATATATGTTAAATGCCGATTGAGTTAAACCAGGTCTTCGCAACGCTCATTCAAATATTTTTTAAAGTAACAACCACAAGACAACTAGAAAATAAAAAGACAGATACGGATGATATTTTGTTATTCTTATAAGTGACAATTAAACATAATTAGTAGGCATTTCTAGAATTGTTTAATTATGGATACACGCCACTCCATTTCTAGAATTATTTAATTATGAAGTGGAGTGCCTCGCTACGGTATTTCATAACACTTGGAAACCCGAAGTTGTTGATTTAGAAAATCATTTTCCAGAACTTTAAAGATAGATGACGAAATTAAAAACATCCAATAGCTAAAATAAAATTTACGTGGGTATATTTTTCACAATATTATTTATTCGTTTGCGCCTTTCAACATAAAAAACTTTAAGAAACAGCTACTATTAGGCAACCACCTGAAGCCGATTTTATTATATTAAAGACCTAAATGCTTGTATACACCCCATTACTGATAAACGCATTTTAAAGTTTACACAACTGATAAACCACCATTTACTCTACAATAATTGTGGTTTAAAAATTAAAATTCAGTTGTGAAAAATTTAAAACACTTTTATTAGTAAGGCCATCGACAAGTAATTCAAGAAAATATTTAAATATAAATTTTGTCGCAATTTTAGATAGATTTTTTTTTATGTTAACTATATTGATAAACAAATAAAATAGAATAATATGAGTTTTATTTGTATGACAGGAAGTGTTTTGGTACTGAGAAGGTTAAAAGGCGTTGCAATTTCAATAGGATAATTATGGGCTTTTTTAAGTCTTAGAAAGATAAAAAATTTTCCTGGAAGGCGATTAATGGTCTAGCTCAAAAATTTAGTACCTACATTAAGCGACCATTTACACAAAACATAATAACCGGCGACCACTGCAAACATGGAACTCTCTTAAAGCGGAGATCCTGGGCACAAAATGTTATGTTTTTTTTAAATATTTACACAAACGAAGCTTTTACGAAGCGGCGTCTCCTCCGACGAAAATGTTTATTCACTTTGTGGATAGTTAAGTCGGGGCCACAATGTTTTTACTTTCCGTGGCCCACGGAAAACAACACACGTTGTGTCCTTGCCTCATGTTTATGGTAATGTTTGAGGTTTTGTTTGTGAAATTGGCCGCAAGAGACCGGCCTTGAGGAGAATGTTTTCCATCCGCCACGGAAAGAAAAAACATTGTGTAATTATGTATGCATACACAAATGTGACAAACGCTTCAATGTTTAAATGTTTTGTTTTTTTTTTCAGCTAAAACAATTAACTTATAACAATTAACAACTAAAATGGAAGAATTCGCTTCATATAAAACGATGTTTTTACTTTCTTAGATATTATATTATTTGCGTCCTAGAACACGAAAATAGAATTTGAAATAGACACAGAAGGAAAAATGGTGTGGTGATAATCACATTATCGCCTCATCGAAGTGGTTTTCAAGGAGTGAACATGGTCAATACCCATGTTCACTCCTTCCTCTTCTCAAAAAGGCCCTCCAGGCATCATATTCAAAGATGACATATGCTCTGAGGGAAATTATTTTCCTCAGGGCCTCCCGTGTGGAGTTAATATAATAAAATAATAAAAATTGATATTGATCATCTCCGGGGCGCTTTGGATCAACTTTTCACATTGAAATATTACGGTGAAAAATCAATTTCGAGATGAATGTTTTCAGAGCGGCTTTGAGTAGTTTATAAACTTTTTTCCGAATAAACAATCTGAACTTTACTTGCAAATTGTTTGTTTATATTTCAGGCTTCCGTTGCTAATAATCTTCAAACAAAAATTTAAGCGGTCTTAAAGCTGAAACACAAACAGTAGAAGTTAGGGCTGACTTAGTAAAAATTATTCAGGTTATTAGAAACTGTTTCAATAAGGAAGTTTAGTCCTTTTTTAATATTTTTTTTAATCAATGTTCACATGCAAACTTAAATACTAGTATTTTTTTTAAAGTTCGTTTTCATAATTAAATTAATTCTACAAGTTTGAATTTTATTAAACCCGGGAAAACGCCGGATAAGAGTATAATACCGTGCGGGAGAGTTCGTGACGTCATCTGGTTACTTGATTGTGTGAAATATGAGGTAACATATTTACAAAACCGGGTCACGCTTAATATGGACGAAAAATGTAAATTTAAAAAGTTGTAGTAGTTAGATATTAACAAGTACTAATCAATTCAGTTACCGGAATTTCGAAAAAGGTGCATTATAATGGTTATTTTTTAAATTTAAAAACACGAAATGTAATTTTTCACCGAAACTTGCAATAGTTCCTAACAGGTCGGTGAAAAATGACATTTCGTGTTTTTAAATTTTAAAAATACCCATTAAAATTCACTTTTTTCGAATTTCCGGTAACTGAATTGATTAGTACCTACTAGTTAATATCTAACTACTACAACTTTTTAAATTTATATTTTTCGTCCATATTAAGCAAATATATATTTCACCGACAAAATCTATTTAAATTTTTAATCGGCAAGGCTTTCGACAAGCAATTCGGAGGTGGCGGATTCAAAGGACATTTCATTTGATTAATTTGTGTTATTTCAAAGTTTAGTAATTTAAAATAATATATAGTACCTACACTTGTGGCACGTTCCAGAGTGGAATATACGCTCAGCATAGCCCTGGTGTAAGGTGTAAGACAACCATTCAGAATTAAAACGTTGCTTGAAATGGCGGTAGCCGTGTGTGGTGACCAGATCTGAATAGCCAGATTTCTCTTCCCCATACCTTCAGTCTAACAACATGTAGATTGACGTGCTGGGAACCGTAATACTTACTTATATTTTGGAAATGAGAAAATGGCAAATAATAATTTTTAAATGTTTTTATTTACAAAAATGCAATGACTTACCTAGTTGTTACATACAAAATTGCACGGAAATCTTCCACAAATTTTAGTGCTTCAACTAGCTAAATCTTTTTGCCTAATTGAAACACAAAAAAAAACACTTAGGTAACTCTATCGTTTTTTGGAGATATCTATATATAAATTTAAGATAACTTGATGATCCCAATACATTACGACTTTTCTGTTTTTATGAGGAAGTAGAGATAAGTTTTTATTATTATAAACAATAATTATTAGCCTGAAACACTCATCCATATTGAAAAAACCTCCCGAGAAAAGATACATGTCGCCGACGGGACTCCAACCCGCACCTCTTCGATTGCCGGTCGAGAGCTCTACCAATAAGCTATGGCGCCTTATCTGTTACCCGCCAAATGATTCAATATATACTAGTGTTTCATTCAACAATTACCGCTTATTACATGTTTTCACCTTATAATTGTTACCCTTTGTGCTATGCATAAAAAAATCTTGTCTTAAACATTAGTTTATCAATTAAAAATAAGTTTTTAGTCTGTAACTCAAATAGTTGTAGTAATTACCTTACGAATATGATAGGTTAATAGGAGCACCTTATGCAATATTTGTTCAATAACTTTCACTGAGTTAATTATAAGGAGGTACTTTCTCATTATAATAATCAAAAGATTTGCATTAACATGGATTAAATCCGGTTACTGTTTTTTGCGTATTGGGACTATCAATCAACTAGATTAGAAAATCGATTTAATTAAAGCGTGACTAATTCATTCTAATCGACTCTCTTATATTCATGTTATTTTTTCATATAAAGCGTTGCATATATAAACATATTTGCATAACCAGTTGAGTAGGAGGTGGAACGATATTAATAAGATAGGTAATAATTAATTGAGAAGAGTAATGAGTTTTTTATAATGCATCGATGTTATATATTAATTTTGTTATCTAAAGCGGTAAACGTTTACTCTCAAGCTTTATCTATAGTTTATCGATAAATTTTGTGAAACAAAGACAAATAAAATGCCTATTTGATACTCTGAGACAAAAGAAATACACCAATTAAACTATTTATGTGTACAATATCTTAAAGCAATGATCGCATGAAAGAGATAAATACCCAGACCTGGCCCCCTAGCACACTCGATCGATAACGATTTTTTTATTTAATGACAATACAAATTAAAATAAAAATAAATATTAAGTTAATTAAGAATACAAAGTGAAGTATTTTATCATCAGTCCTCCTCACTAAATATTCCTGATCCGAGGTGGACTGCAGGTTGTTATATGGTGTTGATCATGATTCCCTCATCATTGTTGTTGGTTTCCACGAAATATAAATAAATAAAGCAAAAAGTGTTTATGTTTATTATCTTGCGTTACGATTGACGGGTAACTTTCGGTAACTTCTCATCGTTCCCTAGCATGACTACAAATCGCCAACGAATAAGTGACAGTTCATAAATACCAAGTGTCCTTAATTTATTCGACATCAACTGTTGTTTGTATGTTAACGATCTGCAGTTGTCCTAGGGAACGATCAGAAGTTTCCGAAAATAACGTTTTTGAGTTATACACTAAAAGCACATCTCTACTTCCTCATCTATGAATGCTACAAACAGAAAAGTCGTAACGCATTGGAATCATCAAGTTATCGTAAATATACATATAGATATCTCCAAAAACGATAGAGTTACCCAAGTGTTTTTTCCATGTTTCAATTAGGCAACTAGATTTAGCTAGTTTCAGCACTAAAATTTGTGGAATTAACATATGTCCTTTGAACACTTTAAGTGCTTAAAAAAATAATATTTTTTAAGATAATATCTGAAGATTTGTAGAGCCGAAACGTTAATTACATAAAATTACATCGATAGAAAAAAATCGCAAAGTATGCTCCGAAAATTTAAAAAAACACGAAGGTCTGTTATTTTACACATCACAGGTTTGAAGTGTTTCTTTAAATGCTACTTAAGGTATTCAAGAGAGATTTTTGCTCTATTGTAAACGAGTCGTGTTTTAATAAACATTTTCCCAATTTTCGTTTGAATTTTATCGTTTTTAATATTATCGCGCTCCCTCCAACATTCGTATTGTCGTATCTCTACCTTTTTCTTATTTTTGGGCGGGTACTACCGGCCCTTTAGAGTGCAATCTATACCTATCTGAGGCCCTAGCACGCTCGCTCTATAACGATCGATAGGATAACTATCGGTAACTTCTCATCGTTTCCTAGCATGACTACAGATCGCCAACGAATAAGTGATAGTTCACAATGACTAAGTGTCCTTAACATATTCGACATCAACTGTTGTTTGTACGTTAGCGATGTGCAGTTGTCCTAGGGAACGATGAGAAGTTACCGATAGTTATCCTATCGATCGTTATAGAGCGAGCGTGCTAGGGCGTCTGAAAGAAATATCGCCAATTAGATATTTACATGACCATAAGAACTTTCGACTTCTAAAGTCCACGGCAGACAATAAAAAATATTTGAATATCCGCTCAAGAAAGACTTCCGATATATGTAAATGTTGGATCAATTTTACTCTGAATAGTAATACAAACAATCTTACTTTGGGCGCACAATACAGTTTTTTCTCTTCAGTGGATATCGTGGATCCACTTTCTACAGATGTTCGACTTTGGGGGAAGGGGGGGTTTAAAACAAACCTCATTGTGTTCACTCCCCTTCCCCGCATCACTACCAATGTTCCGTTTTAATAAGACCTAAAAATCTGGTCACCTTAATTATACTACCTACTACTCGTATGTTTCGGAGTTCATAATTTTCAAACATTAAATTATGATCAGTGCAATGTCTGGGAAACTTTGAAACGATCCGTCGATCCTCAAAAATATAAATTATTATCGTAAAAAAAGGTAACTACCGGTAAAAGAGACTATCCAGATAAATGTATTTTTGAGAATGATTCAGTTATCTTGGGGGAAAAAATATTGCTACCAAAGTTCAATAAATTTTTATTAACGTAAACGTTTGCATATTATTATGTACTGTACAAATTTGAGTTGGGCGGTACTTTATTTTATGATTATCATTACTTAATATTTTGAATGTGTTCCTTTTCTAAGTGTAGCCTTCTACACGGTGTCCGGACACTTATGTTACAACTATTAATAACACTGACATACTACGTCATTGTTTAGAAAACTAAACGCCAATAGCTTGTGCATCAACCCATTATCAGATAGCATCAGCGATAAAATTAATTAATTAAAACACAGAGATCATACTGGTAACTACTCCTATACATATTATGACAATGTTAGAAACATCGGTTCTTGATGAAATAATATGACAAGTAGTTTTGTACAATTATTACACAACAGTAACTAAATAATAAGTGCTGCATTTGGGATTCATATTTCGTAACAACAAAACATCGAATTATGAAGCAAAGGTCAGACGAAATCCAACAGAAGTCTAATTAAAGTTATATTTACATACTAACACACTAATGAATTCGTTGAACGCACTGAATATAAATCCCTAGAGGGGTGACGGTTTATATGAATAATTGAATTGATCCACAATTCTGGGGCCAGCAGGACAATTGTACCGAGTTCCAATTCCATTGATCCAAACTCTCTGAAGACTATTGTATCGAGTCCCAATTTTATTGATCCAAACTGTCTGAAGATAGTGGAACTAGTGATTATGGTATCAAATACTAATTTTATTGAAACGAACTATCTGGAGCCAAGAGGACTATTGTACCCCCAATTGGTGTATGTTGTGAGGTTATGAAGGATATGGGAAAGAGGAAGGCGGGGAAGTACATGGCCCCCGTCCCTGTTCCCCGAATCCCCTTCCTCTTCCCCTCCCGCGTTCCCTTTTAACCTTCCTGCGTTCCCCCACCCCTCTCCTGCTCTCCCCTTTCTCGCGAACCCCTTCCCCCCCTCACGCATTCCGCTTCGAGCTCCTTCGCCTTTCCCTCTCCCTCGTCTCCCCTCCCGCGAAGCCACCCTCTTTAATTCCCCAATCGACCCTCCCGCATACCCTTCCCCCCAGCCCTTTTTCCCTGCCGCCTAACTTCATAAAATACACCCATTTTTCCAACAACTCGGGTGACCTATATAATTTTAAAAAGTCTTGTGTCTCCCTCTTACTATCATAGATAGACATCTAAACGGTGTTAGAAAGAGAAAACACCACGCTTTCTACTTAAGTTAGCTTTATAATAAAGTTAACACAAAATAATTCTAACATACACTTTTAAGATTAAGAAAGGGACCCTAGGATGGTTTGGGCATGTAGAGAGAATGAACGACGAAAAGCGTGTAAGGATAATGTATGACGTAAAAGTGAATGGAAGAAGAAGTTGTGGAAGACATGACACGATCAAGTCAACTAGATACTTGAGTCGGAATAGTAGAAGATCATGTATGAGAAGATGTACATTATGTAAAATGCCAAGACCTATCTGTTTGGCGGTCCGTCCTCTCTGCCTACCCCTTCGGGGAAACGGTGTGATGGTTAGTTAGTAACACCTTTATGAAATCAAAGTTCCCGTCAGAATTTTTTTTTTTTTAAATATAAAAATTTTGTGATATTTCTATTAATTATTTTTCATGAAACGACAAAAAAGTGAGGTGATATATAAATATATATAAATATATTTACCTAGTGTGGCGGCTTTTTAATTTATTTTCGTTATCAGTAATTTTAATTAGACAAAAATGTAAAATGCGCCATTTTTAAAACTTGTTTATGTTTGCATTCAACATTATTGTAAAAAAAAATTACATGTTTATTTCTAATAATAAAATTTGAAAGCGTAGTTCATCACCTTTCACAAAAAGTTTTATTGTTTTCGGATGCGTTCATAAATTTGGATTTTATTGCAAAGCGAAAATATTTTGACTTTCCGGCAAAATAGACCCGAGGGTTAATCTGAAATCGGTCATTTATTGTTGTTGGAATATCGCTAAACTGGCGTATTAAATCTTATCAAGGAAAAACTCTTATCTCGAGACCTATCTCAAAGTCAATATTATGTATGCCCTTTTGAGTTTTGAACGCGGATTTAAAAAAAAAAGTAAACAACATAATTTGTAGATATCAAACGTATTATGTAGATTTAAAATCACGATTGTATAAATGTCTTAGATTATGTATTTTAATTTGGGAGCCGGCACGCTTATCATAAAAGATTTTACCGAGATATAATTTATCATTGTCCGAACAGTTTGATTAAACTATACCTAATACGGGGGATACCCCAAAAAATTCCACATACAAACAGCTGTGCAAATTTCATAACATCATACAATGCTACTAAGCTTTTCAATTCTCTACCTACTGACATTAGAAACACGCAAACCAAAAGTTCATTTTAAAGTAAAATCATTGATTACCTCCAATAAACATATCCATCCAATTTTATTCCGCGATTGATGAAATTTTTCACACTTATCCTTCAAAAAAAGAGAAAGTCTACATTGTTTTTCGCCAGTGCGTGAATACGCTTGCTGAATTTACATTATGCAACTGGTTGCATGAATGTTTCAAACAATCGCATGTCATCAAAAGTTTGTGTAAATTGCACAAATTTAGTGTCGTGCAACCTTCAGTAACACAACAACCACGGCACAATCAACATCCATTTTTCTACAATGCACAATGTTATTGTACAAAACTCTCACGCAGTTACAAGGAACACACAATTCCGCTCAGCTGAAATGGTTTCGCGACACAAGTTGCGTCACGTTTTTACATTAAACAATTAGTTGCACACCACCAATTCTAATTGCGATTCGAATTTTGTCGCATACAACTAATGCATGCATGATATTTACAAATAAAACTGGCAATGCAACTAATGTCATGAAACAACTTGTGCGCAACTAGTTGCGTAACGTAATTCTGCTTTAATAACGCAATTACGTAAACGTGCACTAATTTATTCAAATATATTTCTTTAATTTCACTCCCTGGATTTTAGCCCAGATACAAGGTTCTTACTGCTCTGCCACGAGACTCATTCGTATAAGTTTATCCAGTAATGTTGAATCGTTTTTCATTTAGTTAGGCAGATACACTGAAGGGCACAATAAGCTAAATATGGAATCGACCTTCGTTATCTCGTTAGGTACGCATCGAAAATGTAATAAAGCGGACGTAAACGTACACTAAATAGCGATAAATTTTATCAGCGAAAGATTTTAGTAATTACCGAGCCATCTTGGAGTACAAAGTAAGTACTGCGATTAGTACGTCATAATATTATTACATTATTGTAGATTTCGCAATAGAAAAATTTTGTGTTTCATTTTTTATGCGAGTACCTACCGAACATGACCCAACTGCTGTCAACTGTCTGGAGCCGTTCGTACATTAGACACGAACGACGATAGATGATGCTCTTCTAAAATAATTCTTCACTGACGTCTGTTGAGATACCACAAAACTACTTACAACTAAGTATACTAACGGCATCTAATGAAGGATGTTGAAACTTCATCACTAACCTATACACCACAGGATGTGAGAAATTCGATGAGAAAATATTATTAGTAATAGCTTATAAAATTTACACCGCGTTTATTAGTAAGGTTCTTAGAATAAAAGTTTAAATAACTACGATTTTAATGACTCAGATAAAATACATCTTTAAAAAAAATCTAATTGTAACCGCAGTTATGATTTTTGCTCTTCTTCCCACAAACCTCTACCACAAATAAATGTAATGCGATAATATTTTCATGTAAATGTAACCCAATCATCCATAGTTACCATCAGAACCATGTTCCTCTCCAACGAGTAGAAAAAAATCGGAGACCTTGGAGTATTACTTGACTCTAAATTATTGTTTAAAGATCATATATTGAAAACATCTTAGAAAAACCTACAAATAATTGGGCTCCATTCTACGCGTCACGAAACCATTCAATAAATCTTTTACACTTGAACTATTTTATATGGCATACGTTAGAAATCATCTCGAATTTGCATCTGTCATTTGGAATCCTCAATACCAAACTTATATTAACCGAATTGAAAACATTGAAACAAAATTCCTGAAACACCTGTCGTTTCGTTTTGGAAATCATCAGTGTAATCCTATTGCTCTTTACAAACGGATAAAAAATTTTGACGTACTGTTTCTGTACAAAATTGTGACTGCCTTATTGACTCCCCAGCCCTGTTAGAATATATTGCATTTCGTTGCCATGAACGCAATACCAGATCGAATACCTTACATTATTTACAACATTTTAAATCGAAATACACACAAAACTCCTTGCTCGGGCGTATCTGCAACAAATCTGGCATTGACCAGCGGCTGAGAATAAAAGTTTAAAAATGCTTGCAACTGTACAGGGAGGTTCCAATGAGAAAGATCGATTATTCCCCGTATCAAATTCTTTAAATTAAAAATTTATTTTTTATTTATTTCATTCGAAACTTGCTTTAAAATATATCTACATTCAAGTAAGCAATAAAAATGATCAAAATGCACGATGATAAATTATTAAATATCGTGTTCTTATTATTTTAAAGTATTTTTTGATGATAAGTATTTATGTGTTTTCAATGTCTAAACAAAATAAGTGTGTAAAAAAAATTTGAAATATTTTAGTTTGTAAGACCTTAAATAAATAGAATAACTTGGGTATTTTTCTCACAAAATACGTTCTCGGATTTATTTTTTAATAATTTTAATTTAACTAAAATTAAAATTCTGAAAACTGTGTTTACCAGATTACGTATTGATTTATTTTGTCGTATGATTAGGTATATGATTTAAAATTTGTGTTGTTTAATAGAATCTATCGTTTGAAAATTGAACAAATTTGCCAACGACCAACGAACCTTAGTACATTAAATAAACTTAGTTTTTCAAAATTTTAAAACTGCGCGCACCAGATAAAATTACAATTTTTCAAATTCAATTCATGTTTTTTGTAAAAAAGAGTCAATACGACTAGAATTTAATTTTAAATTGACCAATTTCCGGTATTCTCTGGTAATCTAATTTCCTCTTAAGCGATATTTTGCCTTTTTCCACTGTACCCTTAAATCGTTCAAGTCAAATTAATTACAATGTACTTAAATCAAAACTATTATTTCTGTAATGTTTATTATTTTTGTTTATATAATTAAAAACCTTTAAAATAAAAAACCTCGATGCTCTGTGCGCTGCGCTATGGTCACGGTCAGGTCATATTGCTGGTAAACAATATGAAACCGCACACTATGCAATTATAGTCACGCAACTTGTGCATGATGCGCAAACGGGGAATAAAGAACTCTGTGTGTATAGTATATTGGGTGAACGAAGACAATTTCAAATTTGTGGAATAAATTGATGGCGAGCGTATATAACGCAGCGAGGGTTGGAAGCAATAAAAAGCGTAGCATTAAATATATTATTTGTGCATCGGTATACGCTTCAAATTTTTAAATATAATAATTTTATAAATTAAAATAAAATAATATTTAAAATATAAAAAATTTACATGCGAACATAAAAAAGTTTTAAAAATGGCTGACCGTACAGTTATTCTAAATAAAACTACTGATAATGAAAAAAAATAAAAATACGTAGGTACATATTTTTTTCGAACATTATTATTACCTCACTTTTTAATCGTTTCATGTAAAAATATTTAATAAACAATTCTCAAAGATTTTTTTTTTCAAGATACTATCAGAAACTTTGGATTCATAAAAGTGTACATTTTTTTTATTTTGCCGTTAACTTTTAGATTTTAATATAAAGCATGATATTTTCTCTTTCTAACACCGTTTGGATCATATTTCTAACCATGATAGGTAAAGGAGACGCTTCGATTTCCATGAGACCCATATGATATGAAGAGATGAAGCTATACGCCAAATCACTATTTAGATTTATCTTTACTACGAATCGGTTTAAATTATGAATATGAAAAATATGTTATGGATACATTGAAGTTTTTCGTACCTTTTCATTCAATTTAATGGAATTAAAATGAAATTATTAAATACGTTACAAAAAATATAAGCGCAAAGTATTAAATAATTTGTTTTTTCATTAGATAAACATGAAGTTATATAAGAAAAAACGTTTTAAAAATACCCCTTTATGGCTAAGTTTATTTTTGACTTGATTGGTTGACTAACTTTTTGTCGTTCTTGTAAAATTATTCATAAAAAATTAAAAAATAAAACACTTTGGTGCTACTTTCCTCGCGCAGATAATACCAAAAATACGCGGAGTTCTAAAGGGGTAAGAAGTAAAATATTTCTGGCGTTTATATTCCTCTTAAAGCGAACAAATTGACTTAAGAGGGTATTACCAGAGAATAACGGAAATTAATCCCTTTTAAATTAAATTCTAGACGTATTGACTCTTTTTTTTCAAAAAAACATAAATTGATTTTCAAAGATTGTTATTTCATCTGGTAGACGCAGTTTTAAAATTTTGAAAAACTAAGTGTATCTACTTTTAAGATAATAAGGTTATACCGTTGGTCGTTGGCAGATTTGTTCAATTTTCAAACGATAGATTCTATTAAAAAACACAAATTTCAAATCATATAATCATACAACAAAATAAATCAATACATAATCTAGTCAACGCAGTTTTAATTTTAGTTAAATTAAAATCATTAAAAAATAAATCCGAGAACGTGTTTTGTGACTAAAATACCTCAGTTTTTCTATTTATTTAAGGTCTTACAAACTAAAATATTTCAATTTTTGGTTACACACTTATTTATTTTTTAGACATTATTGAAAAATCATAAATACTTATAAGAAGTACACGATATTTAATAATTTATCATCGTGCGTTTTGAGCATTCTTCTTGCTTACTTGAATGTAGGTATATATTAAAGCATGGTTTGAATGAAATAAATCGATTTTAAATTTTTATTTTAAAAAAATTGATACGGGGAATAATCGATCATTCACATTGGAACCTCCCTGTACAGTTGCAAGCATTTTTAAACTTTTATTCTCAGCCGCTGGTCAATCACTATTAAGACGTAAGTGAGTTCAGTAGCTATGTTTTTAAAATACTCCTATAGTGCGCCTTACAATATTAATTGGTAAAATAACAAGACATAAAAATATACAATGTATACAAAACAATAATAAGATAACAATACGTCACTCATGTTTATTTCACCAATTTAATATGTTTGTCAATACTCGTACCGACAAACATCATGAAAAACATAAGAATAAGAAATAAACAAAACATATAGAAGATCCATTGTTACGAGTATTTTATACATTAAAAAAGCGATAATATTTTGACCTGCGATTGGTTCCTGTTGTAATTTGACATGAACAAAATAGTTTTAATTTTTACCTGTGTCCAATGTCTCTTGAATCAAACCAGAGATGTTCAGTGGCAACTCCTTCGGCAAATCCATCGAGATCAATCGAAGATCTCCGATCCCCCGTCATACTGCTGTTGGAGGAGAGCCTCCTCCGGGAGGGGTAAAGGGTGGGGCACGCACCCTCGTCCAGCGCGGGAGGGATCACCACCTCCCCGTTGAGGGAGAAGCTCACCGAGGAGCGCTTCTTGGAGGAAGAGTTGGCCCGGGCCCTCAACTCCTCGGCGGAGATGGGCGGAATCACGGGGTATACCGACATCTTACTGCGAATCGTTCTCCGCGCGTGATGACAATCCGCACTCAAGAAAAGTTTAGGGACAAAATTTCGCACTCGAGAAAAGTATAGTTGCAAAAAAAACCGCACTCAAGAAAAGTTCAGGGACAAAAATCCGCACTCAAGATTATAGTTGCGCAAAACCGCACTTAAAAAAAGGCGAATGAAAAAAATTTGCACTCAAGAAAAGTCTGACTAGAAAAATCCGCTCTCGAAAAAAGTCTAGTTAGAAAAATCTTCACTCAAAAAAGTTTAATTGCAAAAATTCACACCCGTGGTGTACTCTCAAAAGATTCAACTCAAGAAAAGTCTCACCAGAAAATTTCCACAAAGGAAAAATCCACTGTTCACATTGAGAGATAACTGGGCTTTCTTTGATTAAAATTCTGTTATTATCATTTCTTTAACAACGCGTGAAGTTCAATGAATCGTATGAACTATCAATAATAATAAAAAATATATTGTTTTATCAGCTGTATTCAATAAATGATAAGCAGCGAATAGCTTTAAATAGAAAAACGTTTTAGCAAAATACACCAAAACAATAACAGCGCTAACACATCACAACTGCGTCACATGGAATTAATGCACAATTCGTGTGATATTTGATAAGGATTCACGAAATACAAGGCCAGAAAACTTATTACAACGACCGTTCTGCGTGGCGGCTACTGTGAGTGTGATTTCACTGAATGAGAATGATCTGCAGGAAGTCTTATCGGAAACGGAAACAATAACAAATACATTATCCCGGCCATTTTTCTGTGACCAACCCCCCCTCCCAACATTACCATAAACAAATCTTCAGCGCCGGGTAAACAGCAAGGTAAACATTTAACATGCGTACAGGATGGTTGAAAAGTGTTCATGTTTTGAACAGAAATAAATATTTTGTAATGTAACAATTTCATTCACTCTTTGTAATGTTTTATGTCTACAGGTACTTATTTTAGGCGATAGTGGCGACGTTTGGTGGTTGTAATTGGCCCGTATGGTAACAGCGGAAAATAACAGTGCTGGCCGCACACGCCGTACTAGTTTTATCTTTTTACCAAATAAGTACCCTTAAAAGTTGGAATTTCGAAAAAAGTTGTTTATGTTTTTTACTTACTATCATGTAGAATCACCTCCAGAAGATAATGCACTTTTCACAGTTAAGTTTATTAATTTCTTTATCGTAATACGTGTTCACCGGTAGAAAAGCTTAGTAATTGAGTGTAGGTTTGTCGACTTGCCCAAAGCACCAGTGAAGATTGTCAAAACTAGAAAATTGACATTCCTCAGAGATAAAAGGCGCGACAAAAAACGTGTTGAACCTAACCTAGTTTCCGAGGTCTTTTTGGAGCCACACGCCTTTTATGCCCGAAACACAAACTATGCAAATTTAAACAAATACTATATGGTGTGTTGGTTTTGGTGAGGTGTACAGATTGCTTTTCTTTCATTTGGTAGATTTGATAGTGACACGGGCAATATTTTTACATTTTCAAATGAACCATAAATATATATACCTATCACAAAAGTTACCATTAAGCAATCAAAGGTTTATTTTAAATAATAGAAGAAATAAAAGAATTTAAACATAGATAATCATATGTACTTACAAAATGTATGTGATAATTCATACATTAATTAATAATTATAAATTTCATTTTCAGCTGCAAGTGCATTTCCATACATAATCACTAGGTCAATGTAACTATTTCCATCCGCAACTGCATTTTTCATTTGTAATCACTAGGTCAACGCAACTATTTTCAGCCGTAATTTTTTTTTATTTGAATTTACCTCAAGAGTCCCAACTGTTACCGTCTGGAGCCAGTGAGACTATGGCATCCCTAATTGGGGTATGTCGTAGGGCTGAAGGTAGTGGGAAGGGGAAGGAGGTGGGCAAGAGAAAGGTGGGGAAATACCTGGCTATTCAGATCTGGTCACCAAACACGGCTGAAGCCATTTCAAGCAACGTTTCTATTCTGAATGGTGATCTTACATCAGGGCGACACTGAGAGTATCTTTCAATCTGGAACGTGCCGCATATATACCTACTATGTATATATTATTTTTAATTAATTAATTGTGAAATAACACAAATTAATTAAATAAAAGCAAGAGTGCGAAGCCGCAACCTTCGGATTGGGAGTCGAGAGTCTTGCCCCTCGTACACGCCGGCTGTCTATCATCATCAACTGCATTTTCCATCTATAATCTCTAGGTCATCTATTTTCAGCCGCAACTGCATTTTACACCTGTAATACCTGGCTCAACGCAACAATTTTCAGTCGCAACTGCATTTTACATACATAATCCCTAGGTCAATGTAACTATTTCCAGTCGTAACTGCATTTCACACCTAGCGTCGACCCAGGGATTGGTCGACGCATCTATTTTCAATCGCAACTGCATTTTCCATCTGTAATCTAGGTCAACCTAGGTCAACTATTTTAACGACCTAGGTCAACGCAACTATTTTAAGCCGCAACAGCATTTTACATCGATAATCAATCCCTAGGTCGACGCAACTATTTTCAGCCGCAAATGCATTTTCTGTCTGTAATCCCTAGGTTAATGTAAATATTTTCAGCCGCAACTGCATTTCACACCTACATATATAATCCCTAGGTCAAAGCAATTATTTTCAGCCGCAACTGCATTCTATACCAGTAGTATTTCACAGATAACATTTTTAAAGTGATTTTTGACCATCCTGTAAAATTATTTTTAGCGCATACATTGCCATTGCGCGGTTTTAGCTACACCCAATACAGTGCTGCCCAAGCACCGTCTTGAAACAATGCGTGATAAGTCCAAGCCATAAAGATTCTGTTCACCCACACTCTTTGTAGTTTGTATGCACAATACTGCAACACTGACCACAATATCTTTACGTCTGGCGGGTCTGTATGGGATTGTATGGCGAGCGCTATTGTGTTATAAAGTATATTTTGATGTCTTCGCGTTTGTCGCCCCTTTAAACGAGTCGTGTTTCATTGAACATTTTCACAATTTTCGCTTGAATATTATTATTATTATTTTATTTTTATTTTTTATTTATTCATTGAAAGCATAGTTATAATAAATACATTAACAAACAAGTCCTGCTAAGTCAATTAAATTGGTTTGTCAGCAGGTGCTTATAATTTAGTAACATATACATAATTTACATCTTATATCTACAGATAACAATTTTTCATTCATTTTTCATACACAATATAAATATTTTTTTCCGATAGAAAATTTTTCACCATATATTTAACCTTATTCATAGAATTAAATTGCTTTATAGTGTCAGGTAATAAATTAAATATCTTCGGTATGTTGTATTCAAACGTTCTCTGTCCGTACTTATTATTAAATTTCGGAACTATTAACCCGTCGTTGCGCGTGAATCTAGTGCTGTATTTATGTTCTAATTTCTCTTATGCTGCGGGGTAAATATATGCTGAATTATTATTTTGTGCCATAGTTTAGCCTTAATAGGTAAAATTTTGGCACTCTGAAACAACAACGGTGTATTATGTCTCTGTTTGAAAATATTAGGGACAACTAATAATTTTACTATTGCATTTTGTACCACTTGGACTGGTTATAGTAGTATTCCCACATATTGTTAATCCATATCTTATAATAGATTCTGCCAGTGACATATAAATTATTTTAAGTGTTTCAATTGATACGCAAAAAATTAATGTGTTAATCGTTTTTAATACTAGCGCGCTCTCTCTCACTAGCTCACATTCGTATTTACGTATCTCCCCTTCCGAGACAAATTTGACGAGAATCGGCGTTCGGGGACGGATCAAATATTAAAAATTAAATAAGACGTTTTAAATTAAAAAACGTATCCGTCAAATATTTAAAATTAAAAAAGACATGGTCGATACGATATGATTGTACGAATTTTCAGTGAAATTTTATTACTCGAGTGGAGAAAGTTCACGTTCTCAGAAAGATAGTAAAAATTCACTTTCTGGTAAGCAGATGGGGGTAGATATCTTTAATAAATAATACAAAAACATCTGTTTCCCAACGTCATAGTTTTCTGATTATAATTATCAAGAGAAGAAATAATAGTAAGCGTATCTATTTTATGCAAGATATGATATGATATGATACGCAAGAGCAGAATAACTTATATTATATTATAGTGAATGACCTGAATACAAAACATACGTGATTATTTGTGTGTTAACAGAATGTTCGAGAAACTATACAAATATGACCTTGCTAATACAGCATGTAGGTTGTAAGTACGTTATTGTAATGCGCATAAATTAATGTAGGTTTTGTATGTGAATGATTTAATGTGAAGACTGAGATCTAGTCTAAGGGGGTTTTTCTCACCATCCTCCCAATAGCTTATCTATACTAATAACGAATATTATTAAAAATAAAATTCTCGCGGTGCGCGGTGGTTAGAAAACTCGGCCAACTTATCCAATATATAACCACTATTCGTAGGTACCGAATTATGAACTCCAACTTAATAAATAAATAAATCGTAAAACGTAAATCGAAAATATTCGTTATTAGTGAAGATAAGCTATTGGGAGGATGGTGAGAAACCCCCTAAAAGAAATAAGGTTTTGTAATGTGGATATTAATATAGACACATCCTTAAAATATCCTTTACTAATAATAATATTAAGATAAGTTTCATTCCAGACTGATGAAACACGAATTTTACAGACAGATTGCATTACAGATTTTGCAAAGATAGAACATGAATTTTACAGATAGGTGGATCACGAATTTTGCAAAGATGTAACAGGAATTTTATTGACAGGTGGAAAACGAATTTTGCAAAGCTGGAAAACAAAATTTGCAAAGATGGAATACAAATTTTACAGACAGATGGGACACGAATTTTGCGAAGATAAAAGACGAATTTTAAAGACAGATGGAATACGAATTTTGCAAAGATGGAACACAAATTTTACAGATAGATGCAATACCAATTCTGCAACGATGAAAAACGAATTTTGCAAAGATGGAAAACGAAATTTGCAAAGATGGAACACGAATTTTACAGACAGATGGGACAATAATTTTGCAAAGATAGAAGACGAATTTTACATATAGACGCAACACGAATTTCGCGAAGATGGATAATTTTACCGACAGATGCTCCACGAATTTTGCAAAAATGGAACATGAATTTTACAGATAGATGAGACACGAATTTTGCAAAGATGCAATTTGGCAGGCAGATGGGACACGAATTTTGCAAAGACGGAACACGTATTTTATTGACAGATGGAACACGAATTTTGCAAAGATAGAATAGGAATTTTGCAAAGATGGAAAAGGAATTTAGCAAAGATGGAGTATAAAATTTGCAAATATGGAGAATTTTACAAAATTTTGCAAAAAATGGAACATGAATTTTACAGATAGATGGAACACGAATTTTGCAAAATGGAGAATTTTACAGATTACAGACAGATGGGATACGAATTTTGCAAAAATGGTACAGAAATTTTACAAACAGATGGAAAACGAATTTTGCAAAAGTGGAAAGCCAATTTTACAGACGGATGCAAACACGAATTTTGGAAATATGAAGAAATTTACGGACAGGTGCAACACGAATTTTACCAACAGATGGATAACGAATTTCGCAAAGATAGCGATTTGAAGTGGTACTTTTTATCCATCTCAATGCTTAATAAGGAATTCTTCATCTTGTGTTTTAAATCAACCTAGTATTATAAATACGCTCATCAAAGAATTTGTTGTAAACCTCAGACCATAGAATAACTGTAAACAGTAGTTAGGTACCTCCCTACTATTGAAAAATACTTACGATAAAAGCGAATCATAAATAATAATGTTAGCTTTGACGTTTGAATGGCTCGTGATTTATTAATGTATAAACATGGCGGAACTAATTACAAATTTATAATGATGATTAAACCAGCAGTATTACCCGGTTTCGCCCGAGATTTCAAATTTCAACACTATATTCTTTGAAAACTATGAAGCAAACAAATAATGTGACGTCTTTTCTTATTTTTTTTAACAGTAAATGGATCTTTTATGATGTTATACCAAGCAGTAAAAACACTCCAATTGTGTGTCTGGCATCATGAAATGTTCAGCTTATATCGGTGCAGCTCGCAGTGTTATTTTCACATTGAGCTATGGACGAGTCTAGAGTGGTAGTAGACACTTTCAGTATCTCCCTGATGGAAGAATCACTCAAAATCGCAACGTTGCTTGAAATGGCTTTAGCGGTGTTTTTCGTGACCAAATTAGAATAGCCAGGTACTTCCCCACCTCCGCTCTCTTCTGCCTTACAACATACCCAAAACCCCAAATGGAGATGCCTTTGTTCCACTAAAGCGGCGTCTTCTCCGACGAAAATGTGTACACATTTTGTAGATGATTAGGTCCTGGCCAAAATGATTTGTTTTCCGTGACCGGTAGAAACAAAAAACGTTGTCGCAGTGCCCTAGTGTTTTTGCTTTTGTCGGATGTTTTGTCAAACATTTTGTCGCAAGAGACGACGCTTAAAGACCGGTCTCTTGCGACCAATTTCACAAACATTAATTACCATAAACATGGGGCAGGGCCACAATGTTTGTTGTATTCCATGGGCCACGGAAAGTAAAAACATTGTGGCCCCGACTTAACTATCCACAAAGTGTGTAAACATTTTCGTCGGAGGAGAGTCAAATTGTGACTCCCGCACAGTATTACAAGAAACAAAAAACTTTTAAAGTATACATATTTTTAAAAATTTATCTACTAACTAATTCGAATGAATTTTTTTTTTCAAAAATGATCATGTAAACACCATCAAATGTTGTCCATGTTCTCAATTCATAAAATTTCAAAGTTAAAATTTAAGTTCTGTGAAAGTTCTACTCAAGTTCTGTTATTATTTAATCATGAGCCGGTTATTTAAAAGTACTTGGATAATAACAAAACTTAAATAGGACTTTCACAGCACTTGAAAGTTAGGCCTGAAATTTTATGAATTGTTAAAATTATGTGAAACAGCCAAACCAAAGTAATTATTATTATAATCGAAGTAATAACTTATCTTTCTTTACATATAAAATTCTTGCGTCACGAAGTTTGTCCAAGATAAACTATGAAACTACTTAACCGATTTTTAAGAAATTTGGCTTAATGAGTAATTTGGTCCAACTTAAAAGGTAGGATAGTTTTAATAGATAGTTATAATTATTGACCTCAATATTTATTACTGCGAATTAAATGTTTGTTTTGGGACAATGATTTGAAATTATCTGTAAGTAACATAGGTTTCTGACAGATGGCGGTGTGAGTTAATTTGTTGACACAACACAGGTTAGGTAACCATCCAGTAAATGGCGTTGTGTTTCGTTAGCCACAAATCAAAGCATGGGCGGGTCAGCTAGTAACATAATAATATAACTCACATCACAGTACAACAACATATTAATGCATATGCATAACCCCCCGTCAACATTTATCAGAAATGTTAGCAAAAGAATTATTAGAATAACAATAATATGTTTATTTATTTGATACCCTATTGCCCCTCGGCCAAGGAAAATTTCTGAGCAAATTCCAATTCAGCACTGTTCAGATAAATTATAAACGAGGACAACCTTCTTGGAAGAAACTTGCCCTTTAGTCCTTATTTATAGAAATATTTCCAGTGTAAAAATAAAAAAAATAACTAAGATGGAATTTTAACAATTGAAAGCCTATCTTAAGGTGATGGTCAAAAGAATTCATTTTCTACTTATTCATAGATGGCGCTCGTGTAATTATTTTACTTATATACGCTTTTTACAAGTTATGCTTTGAAATATTAAGAAAAATTAATTGTTTGCGTACGTACACAGGCAATACGAATATGAATAAATTGTTTTGTGAAATAAAAAACTCAAATCTTTCAAGAAAGGCTAACAAATACAATATTGGATTGAATCACCGATGAAATATTGTATTGGTTAGCCTTTCTTGAAAGATTTGAATTTTTAACTGTCCAAACTATTTGTTTATTCATATCGCTTACGTAATTGCGCGAACCATAATTTTTTCTTAATATTTCAAAGCATAACTCGCGTAAAAAGCATAAAAGCGTATATAAGCAAAAATACTATACGCGCGCCATCTACGGAGGCGTAGAATATGAATTCTTTTGACAATCACCTTAAGATGATTGTCAAATGAATTTATTTTCTGCTTATTCATAGATGGCGTGCGTATTTTTTTAATCTTTTACACTGGCAATATTTCTATAAATAGGGATTAAATTCTAGCATTACTGCAGATCAGAAACGAATAAATAAGGGTAGATACAGACTGGATCGATGTACGTATGCATTGCCTAACAATGCTTAGCAACCATCCATTTTCTATGAAAATGGCCACACGCATTGCGTGATTCTAAATTATATTTTTTCATAGAAAATGTATGGTTGCTAAGTAGCTCAGGCGTGCTAGCATGGTCGATCGATGTGAAGTTACCGACCGATTGTAGGTAACTTCTCACCGTTCTCATCAGAACGCAAACGAATAGGTAACAGTTCACAATGACCAAGTGTCCTTTATATATTCGATATCAACTTTCGTTTGTACGTTAGCGATCTGCAGTTGTCCTAGGGAACGATGAGAAGTTACCGACAATCGGTCGGTAACTTCATATCGATCGACCATGCCAGCAAACCTGATGTTGTTAGGCGTAGCAATGCGTACATAAGTCGACCCAGTCTGTATCTACCCTAACAGTTCACAATGTCTAAGGTGTACTTAATATATTCAATGTCAACTGTTGTTTGTACGTTAGCGATCTGCAGTTGAAACAATCCTTATCGATCGACCGTGCAGTCCTGGCAGATATGGCAATTACTTGAATCAAGTCATGTCTAAAGTTAGAACGTGTAATGCAAGAATATGTGTCGATATAGAAATGCTTCGCATTCCAGCGTTTCTGCCTATCCCCACGAGGAAATGGCATGACGGTTAGTAAATTAGTTAGGTATTATTACTTGTTGGCGAGGAGTAAATGTGTATTAATTACTCAAACGAAAGATCAAAGAACTTGACCCATATATTGTAGTAATGTGTTATCACAGACTAACCATATCTATTACTTAAGTGTGTTATCAGTGAAACACACTCAACTCCATCCCAAAGAGTTCATAAATATTTCAGAAAATCTATTGCTACATACTTATTTTATGACAAAATTTTGAAGATACGAAGAAAATGATCATTATTACTTTACTCATTAGAACCGAGTTATTTAGGATTTTGAATAATTAGGTTTTTGAAATTTTCACATTTTCATAGATATTTACACACATTACATACAAAACCAATGAAAATCATGATATGGTATAGTTGTATAACTGTTATTTTTAATTAGCAGTTAGTCCATCCTAAGTAATTGTCAGAACCAAAAGGTCAGAAATCCATTAAAATAATATCACAAAGGAAAATTATATAACATTATTTTGTAATCTGTTTCTATATTTGCCTGTTCTACTCATTTCGAAGTAAAATCACATTTCAATCCAATGTAATGAAATAGTTTCCATTTTCAAATCTGCTTTTTCTATGTGTTTCAAAGTGAAATCACACTTCAATCCAATAAAATGATACAGCTTCCATTTTCAAATCTGCATGTTCTACGCGTTTCAAAGTAAAATCACACTTCAATCTAATGTAAAGAACCAGTTTCCATTTTCAAATCTGCTTGTTCTATGGTTTTTCAAAGTAAAATCACACTTCAATCCAGTGTAATGAATAGGTTTCTATTTTCAATTATGCTTGTCCTATGCGTTTCAAATTAAAATCACACTTCAATCCAATGTAATGAATGGGTTTCTATTTTCAATTATGCTTGTTCTATGCGTTTCAAATAAAAATCACACTTCAATCCAATGTAATGGATCGGTTTTCATATTCAAATCTGCTTGTCCTATACGTTTCAAAGTAAAAATCACATTTTCCATCAAGTCTTCTTACTTAGTCAGTAAACTTGTCAAATAAATCAATAAGACTGTTAAAAATCTATCAATTAGCAACATTATGTTCACAATGAATAATAATCAGAGGAAATTAATATCATAATTGATTGAATTATCTATTCATCAATGGATGTAACCATTACATCAAGTTAGATCACATTGTCATATCTATTAGAGGCAATCCTATTGATTGATGTATGATTATTATTGAATGGTTTGGCTTACCTGTGAGCAGCTTTCCGGTACCATTTCCTCGCCACATTGCTGACCAGCTCTCCGTCAGGCCCGGTGGCCGAGGGGCTGCGGAGGAAGTCTCTCATGTAGCCAGAATCTGCCATCTTGATCACGCTGACACGTTTGCTCAAGCTGCAAAATGATGCAGCACTGATGTACTTCAATGTTGGCAGACGAAATAACCTCCGAGCAAAAACCATCGGAGATTATCCTTATCTTCTCGAGTCTTATCACAAACAATTAAACAAACACACCGTTGTGCCAACTATACATTGTTATTAAGGCAATGGAGCACGCAAATAGTTTCCTTATACTTGGTTAGTAGTAGCAGAACTAAAATTTGTATTATATTATTTTTTGTAAAAGCACAAATCTACACATATGATTATCACTTAAAAATAAGATAAAAAGGTTATTTGTACAATCACAAATGTTTCATTACACGTCAGAGTATTATTTCATTGAGATAAAGGTGATCTAGTTCCTTTTGTATACCTGTCAGTGTTAGTGTTCATCAAATAGGTTATTATTACTAAAGATGCATATTTATTAGTACTACTGTTTAAATGGTCACTATTTCAACAATGAATCGTCTAAATACACCATAAACCTTTAATTAACTACAACGATTGTACAAATCTAAATGAAATAAGATCATAAATTTTTCGAGACGAACCTCTCGATACTAATGTGAAGTGTCACTCGGCGTCTCTAAAAATAAACTTCAGGCTGAAGGGATATAATATTCAACCAATTGAGTGTATATAAAACATCTCATATTCATCAAGAATTACACTCAGATAGCTTTGTACGAATTTCAGAAAAAACGTAATTCGATTCGCAAATGGTAAAGTACTATAAAAAATATCATTTTTCTGAATGGAAAACTAATGTATCTTGTCCAGAAAGACAAAGATAAAAGTTATATCATAATTATTATGATCTATTTAGTACTAAATAAACATGTTATTAGAATAAGCAAAATTAATAAAGTAGTGATTTAAGGCGAAAATGAAAACATTCAGTTGACGTACCACTTTACCACAGATGTGACTCCGACTGTCAATCAGCTGCGAGAGAAGAGAAAAGCCGAAAATATAATAACTTCTTCTAGAGGGATTTTTTTCGTTTATTTCTTCAATATTTCAATGTTTTTTCTTCTCCGTGGGAGAAACTGGGTCAAATTAACATTCCAGACTTCATTAAAGCACACAATATCATTGACAAATAATTTAGAAATGATTTTTCGCGATGTTTTTGTTTATATTTTGGTGTTTAGAATTTTCGCCACCGGAGGCAGCACTAGTCAGAAAGGGAGGAAAATTGAGAAATCTGCTTTACCGACATAATATAAAAATACTTCACATGGATCAACATGTTCGCAATGTTGATTTTTTTGGCACTATCGGCACGATCGACATCCTACACTTTCATTGTTCCTACATATCAATTTGGGAGGCGGGTATGGGTACCGCCGCCCGGGAACCATTTATTGGATAACCAACACCCATGCCATAGGTCACCCCAAGTTATTCGCTACGTTTGGTGACTTAGCAGGGGTGCCCGGGTACACGGGGTGAGGTTTGTCCGAATCTTGATGGAGAATGTGTTTGCCCACCTACCACTTGGCGAGCCGGATCGGGACAACTGGTTGAGGGAGACATAATTTAAACCTCTCCAGCAGGACTCATTTGACACATCACCCTGCATCGCAGTAGAAGGGATGGATTCGTACATTCGTCACTCCTGGACACATTGACCCCCAGATTTCTACCCACTCCTTTTCCCACCCTTTCCTTCCCAAAACTTCCACTCATTCCTTTCCCTTAAAATACCCTCCACACAGCATTCCCAAACATGACACAGGCCCTGAGGGATTTTTTTCTCAGGGCCTCGAACAAAATATTATGCTGGTGATAATATTTTTTTGCACCGCATGAATGGTGTAAAAGGGTGTGCTTACTATTGAAAACAAAAATATTATTAAGCGACACTAAAGTTTCAATTTATTATTTTAAAAAATAAGTACAATATTTTACAAAAAAATATCAAAACCAAGTATAACTGTCAGATACATGATTTAAGCCTTGGATACACGCGAAGTTCATATCAAAATATAGGTACTTTATAATACAATAGCGCTCGCCATACAATCCCATACAGACCCACCACACGTAAAAAGAGGTTGCGTTATAAGCGCGGTTCGGGTCTTCGCTATTCGCCGTCATTCTCCGTAACCGCTGCTGGCGCGATACTTGAAATATTATGCGACCCCCCCTCCGCCGTAAACAGGAAAGGGGGTCGTTTTAAATAAGGAGCTGCCGTCAAGTTAACACCTGTCAAGTTAACAGATCCAGTGCAAAGAAATGATTTCCGCGGACGCTTCCGAATTCAACTGACCCCCCTCTCCTGCCATAGGAAGAAATCTTTTATGTCAGTAGAAAATACAAGCATTGTAGGATGCGCACAATAACGCTAGCGCTTTTAACGCGGCGTGTGTTAAAGATTTAAAATTCTGGTAACCTGGTGTTTATTATATGAAAGTAGTTTCATTTATTTCTTTTGGAGATAAATTTTTTGAGCTGAATTTTCATTTTGAAAGAAGCAGAGTATTATTTAGTAACTCGAGGAGGCCAAGACCCACCAAGGGTTGTAGAGCCAATTGTGATGATGATGATTTTTTAGTAAAAAGCTGTACTTTGAGCAATTTTGGGACAGTTGGATAAAAACTTACTACTACCAACTACCAACATACCTTGCGGGGTGTGATTTCGCTAATAATATCGAGATTGGTTCATTTATGTAATATCGATTCGTGAAAATATCGGTTAAATCTTAGCACATCCTTATCATATTGTGACAGCCGCCCAAAATTGCGGAGATTGACAAGCAACATCAAATAATTCAAATCACATTCGCGGATAGTTCGCCGAATTCGCATTTCGGCGGCTATAATATATAATATTGTGATTTGTTTTATTTCGTATTTATCGTTATCCGGCCCGTGCTTTTATAAATTGACGTCCTGTGCTTACAAACTGTTATAGGTGTTCGTTATTAGTGGGATTGGTCACTGGGTCACTCCTTATCTTCCGTTACTTCAAAATGATGTTATACATTTTTCTCGGACCGGTGATTTTGCTAGTATGTTACGCAATTTTCGCAAGGCTTTTAAAACAAAAATCTAAAACTTTGGATGGTAGACATGTAGTAATAACCGGAGGTTCTAGTGGGATTGGAAAATCTGTAGCTTTTGAGGCTGCCGCTCTAGGAGCTCACGTGACAGTCATCAGCAGGAATGTTGGAAACCTGGAGAAAACTGTCTCGGAAGTGTTGAAACACTGCAAGGATCGCCAGAAACAGAAGATTCAATACCTATCCTTGGATGTTACAGGAGACTACTATAATATTAAGAAGGAATTGACGACGCTTGAAGATAATGTAGGACCTATTTACATGCTCATCAATTGCGCCGGGCAAGCGGTTTGTGGGCGATTGGAAGACATGAGTGCGGACGATGTGAAATTTATGATAGATTTAAATTACTTTGGTACGGCGTATCCTACAAAGGCTATCTTAGGTAGCATGAAATCAAGAGGAGAAGGCATCATTGTTCTAGTGTCTAGTGGAGCTGGTCTTATAGGTTAGTAATTTTTTCCTTACATTCTCAGTCCATTTTTGAATGAATAAAATATCTAACAACAGATAATTAAAATAATTGTTTAACAAGGAAAGATATGTGTTATGCGCCCTTGAGGTGATTTCTCACAAAAACGGCGCTATACAAATTATCCAATTATTATTATTATTATTATTATATTTCCCAATCGAACAAATAGAGTTTCATAGTTTCATGATTTTATTGTGTTTTCACACAACCGAAGTATTGAATTCCGTAAGTCTAAACTTAAACTTTAGGTCGCACAGTTCATACCCGCGCTGTGCAAGCGGGTTCCCTACAGAGCATCGGACCATCCCTAGAGTTAACATTGTTCAAGTTCTGCCTTGATAAAGACTCATTAAAATAAGTTGTTGGTTATTATTCTACTAACTGCCGCACTTCGAGGCACAGATTATGGAATTTACACATAGTTTTAACAATTACTACAAGAATCAACTATTTACATGCACAGAATAGGTTAATAGGTTCTTAGTTTGGTAAACTAAGTATAGTAAGTGCCAAACTTTAATGCCGACCTGGAATTGATCAGATATAGTCGCAATTGGCGAGTTTAAGGTCTGAAAAGCGGCATGCCTCCCTGCCCACGCCTTTTTTTGCCGCACACATTTTATATGCATCTTTCGCTTACGGTCATTGTTAAGTCAGTAGAGTGACTGTACCTGCACGAAATGGATCATATCAAGTTGAAGTTGGCATTTTAGTTTGTCGCGTACTGTAATTCATTCGTATTTTAAAATACTTTAAAGTGGCGGCAAAGGAATCGTTTTATTTGGGAAATTTTGAACTTTGAATACAAATGGAATTAATTATGTTTATTAAAATTGCATCTTTTACCATCCATCCAAACGTAATTAGATGTTTATTGTAGTAATTAAATTGAAATTTAGTGTAATTCTGAGCCTAATAAAAGTGCGGCGGTTAGTGAGTATTTACACAGTTTATTTATAGTAATTAATCATCATTTATGTGTGTATGTGTGTATGTATGTGTGTATATGTATTATATGTATATAAGACTATTTGTTGTCTTTAGGTTTTAAATGACAAATAAAACAATGTGTTGCTCTGGAGTATAAAGAAACGACAATTTAAGTTTATTTGTCATATAGAGGTTGTTTTTATAATGTTTTAAAAATATCAGCCACATAACATAGTGTAACCAAAGTAATGACACTTGAAAAAAAACAATAGAATAAAATAAAATTCATAATTCAAATATAAAAGAATCCTAGATATTTCTAGGTAGGTACTTAAATACTAGGTAGGTACTCTTATTCCTTTACATATATGTATATTATATTTGTAAGTATGTATGCATTTTTCTTCCTAATAACTGATTTCGATCCTCCTTATTTTTATATACATTTTTGAAATTAAATTTATCACTATTGTAACTTACCCATCATTATTACATAAAGAATATTGAGATGAATGTTGTGCTCACCTATAATTAGAAACATCATTACAACCGTGTATATACGTAAATTACTGTAAAAATTATGTGATGTATTCTGTTCGCGAGCCAATAAATAAAAAAATAAAATTAAACATGCAATCATATTAAATTATAAACCATCAACTCAAGGTTACTTGGAATATTATTTATAATAACATTATTTATAAAACTGTACAGCTACTCTTATAAAATTATCTTAACCACTTATTACAATGATTATGTATTATTGACATGTGTTCATTTAATTCAATATTTATTATTTATTTAAGTATTTTATTTTATTATTTATTAATTTTTTTTAGTACTTTATTTGTACATTTAAGTTTACAAATTGCTAATTATTTACATTATTGCATTCTATATTAAATTTTCTCCAGTTTAATGTAGCTCCTACAATACATAATACAATTGTTTTAAAAACATTACAAAATTGTACATTTTACTGCGTTTTTAAAATACATTTATTAAAGAGTACTTATTACATAAAACATAAGCGATAGGTATATCAACTATACTGGCATTAATAGAGCTTGCCTTTTTTAAGTTTCATAATGCAAACTCCCTGTTACATCATCAGTTTTGTCATGGTCATGGTCATTGTTCTCCTCTTCTCTAAAAAGACCCACATTACGTCCCCAAAGATGACACGCCTCCTACGTGGTGTGGAGTATTTATAAAATTGCTTAGTCCATCGTTTCTCAACCTTTTTAGTGTGCAAACCCCTTAAAAGCCAAAAAATAAAGTTAAAAAAAACCTTTCGGCTCCATACTTTCTGTACGAGGGGGGACCCAAAAGTAACGAGACTTCTTCATAACTTTTTTTATTTTTTACTATTTTTACACCATAATTTGATTGCCCTGAAAGTATTCACCATTAGAGTGAATGTACTTACTTGTCCAACGTTTTTTCCACTGTCAAAACAATTTTGAAAATCACTAATTATCACTCCACTCATTTTGTTTCACCTCTTCTACAGTATGAAAACGATTCCCTTTCAAGTCCCTTTCCATCCCAGGGAACAAAAAGAAGTCACAGGAAGACAGGTCAGGTTAATAGGGCGGGTGAACAATCGGGGTGATTCCATTCTTGCTCAAATACTGCTTCACAGACTTCACTGCTTTGGGAGAGGAGAGAGAGCAGTCTTCCATTGGCGTGACTCTTGCTTGGGTTCGGGATCGTACCCATAACGCCATGACTCATAACCTTGGAAAAAAAATCTGGGTCCTCTTCCAGCTGATTTTTAAATTTGTAGCAGGCTTGAAGATGACGCTTTCTTTGATCCTCGGAAAGGTAACGAGGCGTAAGTTTGGCTGCAACTCTTGTCATGTGCAAATCATGTGGTAGAATCTAATGAAATGAACTCCATGTTATTCCAGTCATGTCTGATAGTTGATCTATTGTTCGGCTAAAACTAAATACAGAAATTGTATATCATCACTTCAAAATAATTTACTTGTCCGATTAATTTAGCACAAGAAATGCAAAATGTCTGGTAGTTTTGGATTTTTGATATATCATTTGTGTTGCCACAGTGCAGTTAAAACCAAGTTTTCGACCTCGGCGAAAGTTACAAGGCCCGGCATTACCTGGCAAAACAGCAACATTACTTGTTTTCGTTTTTGCCGTTTTGTATAAAAAAAAAAACATCTGTCGATATACTTGTGCACACCTTTTTGAAAGTAGATTAAAATTGCTACATTTGAGAACAATTTTAACTAAATAGGTATGACGTTTCCTGAGATATATCGTTTAGAAAACAGCAATTTATTTTTTTTAAAATGCTGAAAAATGATCATAGCTCATGAATTATGTTAAATGCCTCCTAGACTGTGGGGCGTATGTAAACAATTATTAAGATCACATCTGAAATAAAGTAAATTTGCAATAATTTGATCATAAAAAAGTAACTGAGATGTATAAAGTATATTAACCATGGGTAGGGTAGATATGCGAGCAGATTTTTTTTTGGTAATAATAAGTTACCAGTCATAGCAAAATTCCTTACAAAATATCAATTGGGTTGCCGCAGTGATGTAAAAACGAAGTTTCCAACCTCAGCGCACCCCCGCGTCTTTAGCTATCCCCCAAAAATAACAAAATTTTGGCATTTATTTTCATTTTTGCCATTATGTTTTCAAAAAGTAAACGTGTGTCAAAAAAGTAATACTCACTTTTTTAAAAGCAGAGTTAATTTACTACAATTTGGGCACGAGATATAGTGATTATTATATATAGCGAATGAAGAGGTTAATATCTGAATAAATGGAGAGATCAAAAACTTGGTTTTCACATCGCTGAAGCAATCCAAACGATTTATCAAAAATTTAAAACTACCCGACCTTTTGCAAGGAATTTTGCTAAATTGACTGCACTATTATGTGTGTTTCAAATGAAGATCAATGCATAAAAAACCAAGTGAATAAAATACTCAACCAGCTCACTAAATAGTTATTTAATCCGTCTTTATTTATTAGTTTATTTGGAAGTAGACATATGTAACACTTGATTATAACTTGAAATTCATTATTTAATGAAAAAGAATTTTCATATATGTGACTTATTTTTTTGACAGTTTGCGAACCTCGGGTTGAGAAACAATGACTTATTCGATTGCTTCTTATACACGACACAAATATATTTTATTCCAGGAGTTTATGGCATGGGAGCCTACGGAGCCTCCAAATGGGCAGTGCGTGGCCTCGGAGAGGCTCTGCTCATGGAAGTCATTGGCACTGGAGTTTCGGTGACCATCAGCTATCCCCCCGACACGGACACTCCTGGGTTCAAGATTGAAGAGCAGACCAAACCGGTGGAGACCAGACTGATTTCAGAGAGTGGCGGATTGGTCACTTCTGAGGAAGTAGCCAAGAAACTGATTGTAGATGCTCTTGTAAGTATTATATTTTCTTTAATAAGGAGATGGTCTGCATAGCTTTCATAAGCATTCAGGTCATTCACACATTGAGCTATCTCTTATATTTTATATTATACCCTCTACAGTAGCCCAGTCCTTTTAAATACGGTTCACCAGGGTTGTAATTAGATATTTGGCAATGCTTCTTGGTTCCATATTGTGGCTTCCCAGGTATCTGAACCTTCTTCCCATTAAGGTGGGACATTGGCACTAAAGGCCCGTTCGGACTATGCTAGCAGTTTAGTTGAGCAGCGAGTAATTTAGTAAATAATCGTGTCCGTATATATTTAGTAGTGTAGTTTAGTTAGTGATTTAGTAGAGTCAATCCCTTTTGTTATAATTTTTCCCCCACCAAGTTTCGCTGCTCACTGGCTGAATCACTAAATAAGTCCAAACCCGTTGTTTTGGTAGAGCTCATTAGTAGCCTCAGAAATGTCGTCTCGTTGGAGCGAAGATGCTGCTCTAAAACTCTTTTATTTCTTCTGATTTTCATCCATTTTCACATCCATAGTTTCTTCACTTTCATCTCACTAATTTCTTCTTCCACTTCTTCTAATATATCGTTTCCAATAAGCTTAATATTATCCTATTTACTTTGTTGCATTGCAGCCTGTTTGTCTTTTTTTTAATATTAACTCCACACAGGAGGCCCTGAGAAACACTGAGGCCCTGCCGGCCTCTGTGTTTCCTCCTTCCTACAACATGGGTCTCTTCAAGACCCATGTTCACTCCTTCCTCTCCTCAAAGAGACCCTCCACGCAGCATCTTCAAAGATGACATAGGCCCTGAGGGAAATTATTTTCCTCATGGCCTCCTGTGTGGAGTTAATATAAAAAAAAACTTAATGTACAAAATAAATGTCATTCTTATCCATTCGGTATTTGGCTCAGTTGGGAGCATGGTTGACTCCGGTCCCTGGGTAGGAAGGTTCAATTCTGTCAAACCTACCAAAGACTTACCAAAAGCCTACCAAGTATCAATTTGGTATCAAATATTAATTTGGTAGGCTGGTATGGGTACCGCCGCCCCGGGAACCATTTTTTGGTAATGTAGTAAATATTTACGTAATTGTCCATTGAAATGTATGATTCCTTCACGTGTCTTATGTAAGGCATATTATAACATTGTGTATTTCTTTCCAGGATGGCAAACCCTACTCCGTTCTGGGCTTTGAGAGCTGGATGCTAGCAAACCTGTGCATCATGTCCTTTGGTGGAGCCATATCCTCGCTGTGCCAAGCATCCACCATTGGAATTATTCGACTTGTGTATGCTGCCTATCAATTCCATTTCGCTTCTATCGTGCTGAGGTGTCGACGCGAGAAGGAAACCAATAAGAAAGCTGAATGAGCGATAAAGTGTTGGATTCAAGAATAATAAATGATAGAAGTATTGTTATTCGCTTATTTACATACTGAAAGAATCACGCAGGTTTTTTGATTGTCAACTTTGTTCGCTGTATGTTGATTCGTAAATGTAAATACTGGAGGATTCATTCTTGGTATTCGATTTTCAATCTTGTTCGTTCGCTGTTTGTTGATTTACAACAATTGTCGTTTGCCAAAATGCATAATATATCGTCGGTTAAGAGACACAATTTTTCCAAATTGGGTTTTTAATAATCGAGTGTCCGTTACAATGTCCTTTATCATGAATCCATTTAAACTTTTTTTTTTTATTTTGCCACTTTTTTTAATGAAAAATTACATTTTTAACAACACTTGATTTTTGAAAACTTAATTTGGTAAAAAATGTTAGTTAACCCTTTCAAGCATGAATAAATTTTTCTTTTTGAATACCATAGTTATTGTTACTTTAGTTTGAAAGAACATTGGGCCATTGAAAGGGGTTTTTTTGTTGTTGATAAAATGACAAATTGTACACTGTATATATTACATTTTATTCAATTAAAAAGAAAAATTTGGTAAAAATTAAACAAAAAAAAAAATTACATTTCAAAATATAAAAATGGCAACTCCTAAGCTAGTAGCAAAGTCAAATAAAAAAATTAGCACGCCGAGCCAGTTTTACCAGCAATTGAGAATCGAAAACTGACAATTTATTCGCCTTAGTTAGGGAGGAAAAAATTGTGAAATCTTTGCATTTTAAAATATACACACGGTATTGAGGGGTTAACCCTTGTCGCTTTTTACCAAAGATATTATGCACTGGAAGAATTGTGTACGGTATTTGTTCAATTTTAATATCATTAGGGGGGCATACATTAATTACTTGAGCAAAATAGGGGTGGGGAGGGGGGGGGGTCTAGTAAAATCTCACCAAATATCATTATACCGAGGGGGGGGGGTCAATAAAAATCTCACGTCAACTTTAAAAGAGTATATATTATTCTCTCTCTGGTTTCAATCCTGGGATTGGTTTGCAGCAATTTCTTCTATTCTTCTCTTCCATTCTTCCCTGTCTTGTGCGGCTCTTTTGAAGTCTGCATATGATGAGCAGCGCATGTCCTCCAGGTACTCTCAGCGTGGGCGTCCCCTAGAGTTTGTCCCCTCGGTTATACCCTCCATTATGGCATGCAAGAGGCCTTCTTGTCGTATTATATGGCCGATCCATTTTGCACGTCTTTCGGACAAGGTCCTGAGCAGGTGTTATTATTATAGAGATAATTAAAAAATTTAATTGTTTCACTTCTTTTGAAGTGTCCCATTTTGCCCGCTGAAAAATGGCTACTATGAAAAACATTTATTTTGAGAGTAAGAAAAAAATCTCACGTGAGGGGGGTGAGGGGGCGGGGGGAGGGGTTCCCACTAAATCTCACTTAATCTCACCAAGGGGGGAGGGGTCTAAATTTTTTCAAAAACTGCTCACCTAATTAATGTCCCCTTATATATATATTGCCGAATTTACTTTAGGTGACGGTTTTCCGCTAGTTCATTTACAGTTTTGGACCGGCTGCATTTTGCTTACACTCGATCCTCTTTATAGCGATCAAAAAAGCAATAATATTTAATACCTTTATAAAATACTTACTATGATATTCATGATTCCATGACAATTGATCCCCAGACAGTTGGCCCTTAGGCATACTTACATATATACAATATGCAGTCGGTTTTTGGGAAAATGCATTATACCTACTTAAACAAAATATAACCCAGTGGCTTCTAAAAGGTGTGCAGATAGGATGTATTGCCGAATATCAAAAGTTTTCATTTTCATTCAAATGCATCAAGCATAAAACTACTTAAATAAATTAAAAGAAAATACTTTGTTTTAAGTCATTTTATTTTTATTTAACGTCTACCAAATTAAAACTACTTATTTATATACTGTTTATACCAGCACGTAAGTATAAAAAAACGACACTGTAAGGCGATCCGCTCACTGAGGCAACTGAAAACTGCCAACTGGCAACTGTCGTTGTATGACAATGTGATGGCCCGCACACTACACAATCACACAAAACCCCGTTGTCAATGGTAACGCAAGCGGTGACTCGCGACTTGCACTGCTGATTGCCGCGACCGGCCGTTGCTAGTTGCCAGCTGTCAGCTGATTGTTCTTCGTCTATGGTTAAACAAGCTTTTTGACCAATCAAGACATAGAAACCAGCTGGTTTTAGTTTGTTTTCAGTTGCCTCGTCAGCGGAGCGCCTAAATAAATTAGTTTGATATCCATACCAACTTGTTATTAATGGTATTTTTTAAGTCGAAATTAGTATTGAAATTAGTAAATAATTTTGGGGGCCATTTGTCTGGGAATCATCTGTCAAGTTTTCAATTTTTTTGATATTTTCCATATGTTTTTTAATTTGATCTGGACTATTAGTTTTATATTGAAATTTATGTAATATTTATTTAATGAAAAGACTGACTAATTAATTGATGACTGAAAACTTAATTATACTGAATTTTTGTAGTTTTAGGAACACACTTTATATGCAATGTCTTCAAGCTGTTAGGGCCAAATGAAATTTTCTAAAATTTAGCCAAAGTAAGTTGTGGTTGTTGAATAACAAAAAGCACTGTTAACTTTTATTTCTTTATAAATTACTTACTTAATTTTAAACCACTTCATTTTAATTTGTTTTATTATTATTATTAATTACAAAAAATTATTACAAATTTATTAAATTTTTACCAAGAACTGACATAGCATATTTACAACCTGGGGCGGCAAAAAGAGGAACCAATGATCAATTTTTAATCTGAATGGCCGTGTGATCACTGGTGAGATCGGCAACAACTGTCAAAAAAAAAAATTTTTGTAGCGATTTTGTCCCTTATGTATAAAGAAATTGTATCAAGAACAAGGTCAGAATCGCTTGGGCCTTTCTCGTTCTCGACGTAACAAAAAGCCGAATAGCGCCTAGCTTCTCGGAATAATAATTCGATCATCTAGAATCTAGACAAACCACACCCAAAGAACCTGGGCACCCCTGCTAAGTCACCAAACGTAGCGAACCACTTGTGTGTGATAAACAGTGACTAACGCCCATCATTCATGTAGCTATTTACAAGCGACGCTACCACTACCTGTCATTCAATTTTGCTGGTGCAGCGCCTAGCGGCGATTTCAAATACTAATAATAGTATTGAAAATACAGACGAGCGGCGATCGCGTCGCTTGAACGTAGCTCCATGGAAGAACGGCGTAATTGTTTGCAATGAGAGTATCAGATACTTGTGTATTACTGTGGAAGACGGGACTAAGATAGCGCCCCATCCCATATATTTCTATTGGAACCCGTACACTAGACTACGCAGCGCGGTAGCGGTACTTTCATAGCTTACATTCTTACTGCATCCAGTTTATGTCGATTCCTTACTGACCCATGAGGATTAGATAACATTCCTTTTTTTAATTTTTATATTTGATTTTTACTACATTTTTGTTAACCATTTTATATTCCTATCTATCCACCGAAGAGATAAACCGATATAAGTGTGTTGTGGGCGTGTCTGTGTGCCCGAGGTAAACTCAAATTTTACTTACTTCGGGTGAAATTGAGAAAACATTTTCAAACATCAAAATTATTTCTTGAACATAATATAATAATTGGTCTGCCTAGAAGTCGAAAACTCTTATAATGTAAATTGGTGACTTAAGTTTTCATTCAAATAAATATAGATACCACACATTTTAAGGAGTTATCTGTTTAGTGTATCTACCATTCTTTTGCACAAGGCTGATATGTTTTATGGATAAACTGAAATTTTTACAGACTGATTTGATATTTTCGTGTTATGTGGTTGTGATCATTTATGCCCCACGAAAACTGTATTTAACTTGGATCACTCCATATCCGCAAGATGTCGCTAGTATCTCTTTTCGATGGGAGCATTTGTTCATTATTAATTCATTTGATTTAGCTCTCCTGTAAAATTAACTTTTTTGACTTATGACACTTTTATATGACGTGATGTGCGATGTGTGTGTACCTAGGTACACTTTGGATTTCTACATTCAATGTAATATTTAAAATAAAACCTGTTATTATATTGCTTTTTGCAATTATCATCTGAAAAATTGGGTGATAAGGTGGGTGGGTGGGTGGAAAACTCAAAATGTTAACCGTACAGCTTTGATGTACCAAATGTACAACGAATATATGCCAAAAATATATTCTTGAAGCTATTCAAAAATACTGAACCCTCTACTGGACCATGCATCCATCACACTAGATCGAACCAAAATGTCACAAAAAAACATTCCAACTTATAAAACCACATTTGTACAAAGAAACTACACTTACTATGTAACAAAACTCCACAACATCCTTCCCTAAGACATAAAACAAATTAAAAATTTTAATGAGTACAAATCAAGAATAAAAATATGGCTTAAAAAGGTCGATGAAAAAATGCTAATTAAGACACTAAAAATTACATAGAAGTCAAATGAACTACGATTAAATAACTTTAGTCCGCTTTGGCACTGGACTCCCTAGTGAGGACTAAGAAATGCAATATCTATACTTAGATTCGCCTTTATATTTTGTACGCACAATTATTTTATACAGTCGCTAAAATATATGTACCTATATATTTTTTTTTTTGGAAATTTGTTAAACTGAAAGGCCTTATTTTAAATTTTTTAGATTATCCGCACTAAACTAATGAACAATACGTTATCTTACATTAATAATATTGATTTTGTACCTAATTTATGTATGTTTAATTTATATTGCAGGGCTACTTATTTTTATTTATGTTAATTGTAAATATTCTATTTGGTACAGTTTCTGGAAAGTTACAGTGGAAAATTAATTATTGTACCTACATAAATATTATACATATATTCGCACATTCTGTAGAAAAGTGTTGTAAGTCAAAAACAACATTTACAGGAGAGCGAAAAAAAATGATGAATGATGAACAAGCGGTCCCGTCGAAAAAAGACACTAGCGACATCTCAAATGGTGTGATCCGAATTTATTATTATTATTTTTAATTTTTTACCTACAACCCTTTTCTATGAGTTGTGCGATATGTATTATAAATGCTGCTATTATGAATTATTATAAACATTCTTATTTTGGCTTTAAACTGGAATAAACAATAAAGGTTTAAATTGTTTTGTTTTATATTTATTAATAATAATAATTTCAGGTTCCATTGGTCAGAAATTCAAATAAAACGTATTCATGTGATAAGGTAATAAATCGATTTTTTTGTGATTTGGCAAAGTGTTCCATTTAGGAGGTAAGGAGAAGGGGAAGAGTGATCATTGTTATGAAAGTAAAGCAGGGGTAAGGGTAAGTTTGGGGAATACCTGACCATTAAAATCTGGCAGTCTCTTACTAGGGTAATACTGAGAGTTTCACTTGGAATGAGGTGTCATCCACTGACATTGGAATAAATAGACCTGCACTGAAGCCAAATCTGCATACCATTTCACCTCTATTAAAAAATATCATTTTATTTAACCTTCAGGAGTCGGAGCCTGCAATTGCAGAGTTGAAGAATCGAGTCCGTGGTACAAAGCCCTGCAATTGCAGGGTTGACCGTTACATTTATTCTACTTTGAATATTAATCTAATAGTTAGATAAAGAGAAAAGTAAAAATATCGCTTCATCTAGTATAGTTGTCCACGTGTTGGCTTTAACGAATTTATCTTTTTATCAAAGCTTTAATTTAAATAAATATTTTTGTAAGATCATTTAAAGATTGCCCGGCTGAGAGCGGCACACATACAAGTCTCATATCAGTCGTTATCAATCGGGTGTCCGCATTTTATTTGTTGACGGACGATATTTTATGAGAACTATGTGTATGAAATTGTTTCATTATATGTACTTATTTGCAAACTTTTTTTTTATTGCATCCGCCATATTGTGTATGCATCCGCCACCAAGAACTAGACAAATCTCACCTCATGATCCCAGGATTCTCTGCTAAGTCAGCAAACATAGCGAACCACTTGGGATGACCTATGGCAGGGGTGTACCATAATCAAAGTGTTTGAGCCACTCTGCCACAGAGTATGTCGATACGCTACGGTTTACATTTGGGAGGCGGGTATGTGACCGCCGTCCCGGGAACCATTTATTGGATAACCAACACCTCTGCCATAAGTCACCCCAAGTGGTTCGCTACCTTTGGTGACTTAGCAGGGTTGCCCGGGTTCATGTCATGAGGTGAGGTTTGTCTGGGTCTTGGCGGCGGTTGCATCTACCCACTTATTGCAAAGCAGACCGGATCGAGAGAGGATGCCTTTTGATCTGTCCAACCGGACTTTCTTAACCCATCGCATTTTATGACTTATGCTCCGTCACTCCTGGACTCACTGACCCTAAGATTCCTAGCCAACCCTCACGCCTTTTCCTTCTCAGAACTTCCTTTCCTTAAAAAGACCCTCCACACAGCATCCCCTAAGATGACATATGCCCTAGGGATATTATTTTCCTAAGGGCCTCCTGTGTGGAGTTAATGTAAAAAAATATATATATATATATTTTATTGAAAAATGTGTAATTGCATATTTGATTTTATTATTCTACAAAAATATTTGCTCTACATATACATATCTACAAATTAATTATGAAGCTTGTCTCTGTGATAATTCTCCAAGGCAGTGTACGCAGCATTATTCAATTGTGGAGTGTCTATGGATTAATAATTTTTGCCTAATCAGCAATGTCGATAATAGTAGTGACATTCCCAGGAATAAAAGCGGTTTTGTTCCCTTTGCCGGCTTGTCGCAGAAGAGTTAACTTGAACTGCATCAGCACCACTAAGTAAGTAGCGATGAATGAAATATTCTGAAACAAAGACACTTGATTAGAGAGATAGGGAAATGGTCTGCATAGCTCCCATAAACACTCATAGGTCCATTGTGCTGTGTATATCCCAAGTTTACCTTCTTACCCTGACAGTAGCCCAGTTCTTGACTGTTATTAATGTTATGGCTGATGAATGTAAAAGTCTACAAAGTCATGATGTTTGAAAGAGAGAGTACGAAAACAGTGTGCAATATAGTTGACAGATGAATACTTGGTGCAGGTGGCTGAGTTAGTGAATTCGGGAAGTTTGTTTATGAGAGATGGAAAGGCTGACAAAGATATTGAAAGAAAGATAAATGCAAGTAACTTCATTAATGGAGGAGTGAACACGGTTGGCGTTAACAAAAAACTTTCCAAAGAAGCGAAGCTAGCAGTCCACAATGGAGTGCTGGAACTGATGTATGGCAGTGCAGCATGAAACTCGCAGAGAAAAGATGAATGTAGACTGAATGCTGCAGAAATCAGATCCCTGAGGCGCGTGTGTTAAAACCATCCATGATCGTGTGAAAAATGTTGAGACCCGCAAAGAATACAAGGCTGATATATGCATAATAAGTAAGATTAAGAAATGGATGCTCAGATGGTTTGGGTATGTACAACGAATGAAAAAAGAAAGGAGTGTAAGGAGAATATAAGATGCAAATCTAAATGGTGGAAGTCGGGGATGCCCGAGGAAGACATGGCAAGATAAAGTGAATCAGATACTGCATATTTAAAGAGTTATATATAATCCCAGCGTTTCACGATAACTAAACTAATTGATTGATTCTTACAGTAGTAAACAATTCCCTGTTGATGTTGGTGTACCCATCCAGGTTCATGATGGGGGGGTTCTTGGAGATGGCCACCAGGAACATCTCCACCTCGCGCTGAGTGCTGTGGTCTACCACCGACAAGTTCACGTTCAGTAGTCTTTCTTGGAACTCCAAACCAACCTAGAAATAGAAATCATTCATAAACATATTAAACATATATATATATATTTAAAAAAATTTTTTTTTAGAAAATACCTCACAAGATTCCTAACTACTTCCGTCTGGAGCCAGTGAGACTATGGCATCCCCAATTGGGGTATGTTGTGAGGCTGAAGGTAAGTGGGGAAGGGAAGGAGATGGGGAAGAGGAAGGTGGGGAAGTACCTGGCTATTTAGACCTAGTCACTAAACACGGCTAAAGCCATTATTAAGCAACGTTTCAATTCTGAATGGTGGTCTTACACCAGAGCGATACTGAGAATATCTTCCACTATCCCAAAAGATTCTCACATACATTTTTTTGTTCCATTGAACAACCTTACCTTCATTAACCCGAGTTTAATGGGGCTTACAGACCTAGCTATAAAAGCTCAAGCGTTATTTGGCTTGGCCTACTTCAGCATATCGGTCGTCATACATTCCCATTGGGAATGTACGGCAACCGATATGCAAGTCTTTTCAAAGATATAAAGTGGCAGATCTCACCAATCCAATTTTTTTGCTATTTCGGCACACAGAATTTCTGCTTTAGGCTGGGTGCAAAAAAGGCAATTTACATTTCCAATGCTTTTTTTTTATATATTAACTCCACGCAGGAGGCCCTGAGGAAAATAATTTCCCTCAGGGCCTATGTCATCTAAGATGCTGTGTGGAGGTTCTTTTTGAGGAGAGGAAGGAATGAACATGGGTCTCTTCAAGACCCATGTTGTAGGAGGGAGGAAACACAGATGCTGGCAAATCATTCCACAGCCGAGAGCTGTTGAACTCAAGAACGAGTTGTAGAAACGACCCGTTCTCACCTCTTGACATTAACAACCGTGTTCATATGTTGAGCGCGCGTTTGCTGTGTTTCCCGACTATGCACCGGTGCCGAGGGGATCAATGATGCTAGATCCTCGGAGCATCTTCCATTGAAATATCGGTAGAACAAGGACAGCATTCCCACTCGACGCCTGTGCTATAAAGATTGCAATCCGTTTGTTAAAATGAGGGTTTTTTTCAAGTTTTAGACCAGAGGTGGTTTGCCAATTTCAATGCTGCAAGCATTGGAGTACATACAGAAGTTTGCAAGAGTGGGTTGACCTATTTTAGCAACATTAACTTTGTATTGCAATATAATATTATATACCTTCATGGAAGCATGATAAGCCTCATTGCATATGATGAAGAGCAGCCCCATGCAGTAGCCTCCCAGAACGAAGAGTCCAATCTCCTTGTAGCTGAGTCCGTGCTCCAAGATCTCCGAGAGGGATCCATACAGCGAGATTATAGTAGTAAAGAAGATAACAAGGCAGTAGATGCCATACATGTTGGAGTAGGCGCGCCCTGGTGGGAATAATTAAATACATTTATTTCCTTGACAAATCAGAATGCTTGAAAAGTGTTAATGTGATTAATTTTTGGGTTATGCCGTGTTGCGCTTCCTCCTTCGGTCAATGTTTCAGTGTCCAACATCAGGGCAGATGTGTAGATCGTAGTGAAGTGCGTGTTTATGCATGTAGAAGTGATACTGTGTAAGTGTTTTTCTTCTTAATGTCGTTTTCTGTATTTAGTTTTGGTGTAGTCGTCTAATACCAAATTTTACTAAGAACTATTAAGCTTTGCCCGTCATCCCTATTAATATTTATGGGGTTTGTGTGGATTTGAATTGCTTCCATGATTAGGAACACTCAATGTGTTTTGTGCTCGGCTTCTATGTGTTCGTATGGCCATGTTTGCACGCTCAAAATTTGATGGAAGCCGGCCCTATATAAAAAACAGTGATAATCCACAACATCTTTCATGGTCTCTCTCTTCCTGGTATTACCCACAACATCAACCCCCTTACTCATAATTGCGGTATCCGCCGACTCATCCTTGGTTTTGAAAGTTGGCCATAAACCTGATTTAAAGCCGTTTTAACCGTGCACACGCAGTGATAGTCATAACATCAAACCACACAGTATCCGTATCTTTTTCTGATTTTTCTGTTTCTGATTTTCGACTGACTTTCGCTTATATTATCTTCATTAATTAAAAAATATTAGAATTCTTTTAGTTTAAATAATTTTACGAATAAAATACTCCTTAGAATTATCAAAATTAGTCACATTTTATTATTTATATGAAAGCTGTTTATTTAAAAAATAATTGCAAGTTAGTACCTACGAATATGTCTTCTGTGCAATATTTTGTGGTATTCTTTTTGTAAATAATTGCTATTCCAAAGAAAGGGAAGCAAATTTTAAAGTGTTTAGCGAAGACACAAACCAAGTTGCTGCATCATGTGTGAGAGGTCCACCCACAGATGGCGGTACTCTGCCAGCTTCTTGGAAGGGTGATCGCTCTGCAGAGCTTTGTGTAGATTCCGTGCCAGCCCCTTTGATGCCGTGCCGAAAGCGTTGCAGTTTATGTACCTGGAAAGGTATAAAAATATAAAAATTTGTTAGTCGATATTTTAGAACAAATTAATTAACGCTTAATGTTTCCGAGTCGTTTTGGTATATAGATTTTAGATTATAGAGTTCCCTACTAGTTTTCCTTTCCATCGTCCCCAGTCGCGTGCGTTGATCTCTATATCAGTGGTTCCAAACTCTTTTGGTCCATGGACACCTTTTTATAGTCAAAATTTGCCTACAGACCCCGGGTGAAACATTATTTATTTGCTTTGAATTAACTCACCGTGATGCCTGTTATTAGGTACTTGTATTTTATGCACCTGTCAATTTATGTATATATTTTGGATTATTTTAGTACATTGGACTCCAGTGGTTTTGAGTTGACTATGCAGAAAATGATTTGTATTTCATTACATTATTGAATAAAACAATAAAATCCATAAACAGTATATCTGATTTATCTAATTACAAAACCACTGGAGTTCAATTTACTTTAGAGGTAAATATATACAAAAATTGACATATTGGTCGTAACTATGGCCAAGAACGAATAAAATATTGAAATAAACCATTCACAGATCATTGGCCACTTGCACGGATTTCGTAATGACTGGAAAAAATCGCGTGGATAGATATTTCTACTAAGATTATGGAAATGTTACTAAAATTTTTTAGAACCTTATAGTTTTTTTTCTTATAAATAAATCCGTTTTTTGTGCTCGTGACGTCACTACATAAAAATGTTCCGTCTCCGATAATATTCAATTAATTTTGTAAAATTCCACACTGGCGCGGGTTTTTGCTGCTAGGCTCTTCGTTCTGCTTCGCCCAGTTTAAGTGTTGGTGACTATAAGGCATCACCCTTTTGCAAAACTAACTACTTTTAACATTAAACTACAGAATACTTATATTTAATAGGTAGATATACAATAGTAGACGTTTTTATATTAAGACCGTGAATAATGAGAGGAACACTCTTCACCCCAATATAAATCTTCCTATTATTGAATGAAAGCGAAAAATGTTTCTTCTCCCATACCATCTATTGGATAACCAACGCTCCTGCCATAGATTACCCCAAGTGGTTCGCCACGTTTGGTGACTTAGCAGAGGTGCCAGGTTCATTGGGTGAGGTTTGTCTAGGTCTTGGCGGCACATGAGTTTGCCTACCTACTGGAAGGCGAGCCAGATAGGGAGGGACTGGTTGAAGGTACACATTTTATCTCTCCACCCGGACTCTCTCGACCCATCGCCTTGTAGCGCAATGGGAGGGATGGATTCATACGTCCGTCACTCCTGGACATATTGACCCCTAGATCCCTATCCACCCTTCATTCTTTTTTCCTTAAATATAGTATTATAGATGGCGCCACTTCCGTTTGCATATCGCACGTTGAGCGAGTGATATGTGAGAATATCATGGCAGCAGCTCCGTGGAAAATTGCACTTACACGGACGGGTCAGAACGGTTTCCGTACAGTGTGGCGCCGGAGATTTACTCGAAGACGGGTTCTTAAATTTGAACCGTACGGGCATTACCGTATTAACATACTTCGATGATGATATCAAATTTAATTCCACGGGAAAAATAATAATATGAAAACTTCAAAAGTATTTTACCTGATGGCGCCCTTTCCGTTTGCAAATCGCATGTGAGCGAGTCATAAGTATGCATGTTACGGCAGCAGCTCCGTGGAAAAATGCACCTACCCGGACGGGTCAGAACGGTTTCCATACAGTGTAGCGTCGGAGATTTATTCGGAGTCGGGTTCCTTAACCACTCGAGCGCTTTTTGCCACATTATGGCACCATTTACAAATCCTCGGATTGCTTTGTTGCCAAAATGTGGGAAATTTAAAAAAATATATTTTTTATTAAAACGACTATATAATATATTGTACATTCAAAATATAACAAAATAAACATTCTCTAGACTTCCGTTAAAATATTTTAAGGTTAAAGATTTAATTATATTTTTTTTATAAATCCTACAATTATTATGTTATAATAGACAAAAGATAGGGGAATTCATTGGCTACATAGAACTATAGTTTGTATGTCTCCATACTCTCCATATTCAAATTCGGATGTATAATTTTTTTAATGTGGGCGAAAAATTTCCTCTAGAAATCCGAGAAAAAATATTTTGGTTAATTACAGTGAATTTGGTTAATTATTTGAACCGTACGGGCATTACCGTATTAATATATTTCGATTTCGAGCTAAATAATATAATATTACGGTACCCGTCGCAAATCCGAATTAACTTCTGACATGTTAACGTTTAGCGTAAAGCCGGTAACAGAAATCTACAATACCGACAATTCTCCTCTGTCATTCCTATAGAATACTTTTTTTTTTTTAAATGATTTTCGGCTATGTAATTTTTTTTTCGCACCCATAAAATTATGTCCCGTCTTTCCGGTTCATAAAAAATGGTCAGAATTTTCGGAATAAAAATTTTCAAAAAATCGCCAGTATTTCAAAAATACGATAAAAAAAATCTGAATGTCTTAGAATATTTGCCTAAGCAGGATTTTTTTAAATGTGTTGCAAGTGGTCTATAATTGCAGTAAGTAGAATAAAATATGGACCTTCAAACGTTCAGTTCACAAACACAAAAATCGCTTTCCTGAACAAAAGTCCAAAGTGGACTCCCGTGGTTTATCTTTTAATGTACAGATTTATATTTTACTTAGGACGTAAAAAATCGCCAATAATTTATTCATTGTTATTTATTATAACTTTGAAATTAATAAAAATGTGTCATATTTATTTTATTTTATATTAAACCTTGCGATGATCCCCTGACGTTGTTCAGGGATCCCCAAATCGATTTTATTTTTCCACGAACCGCCTGAATGATGCCGAGGGCCCATGAGGGGTCCGTATGCACCGCTTTGGGAACCACTGATCTATATAATAATAATAATAATATTTGGCTAATTTATATAGTGTCGTTTTCGTGAAAATTCTCAAAATAAATGTTCGCGCGGAGAAGGGGAAAATATGCTCACCCCCCCCTTCCCGAACCAAAACTGGCAAGTTACGATAAAATCTCTTTAATGTTAAATGAATTTATAATAAAAAAGCAAATTAATGAATTACTCAGTATATACCTTAGGTTTTTCGTAATTTCACCGCGCGCCGCTGGCCGCCACGCGTCCGAGCAGCCGCGTGCTGCGCTCCTTTTTAACAGCCTACGTGCGCTATTACTAAAGCCTGCCATTATAAACATAATTTAAAGCTAGAAATTTTGCCTACAAGTTTTTTGGGAACATTTTTGTCTTAACAAGTTCAAAGAAAAGTTATAGTGCAAATATTTTTTGAAATACTATTTAAAAAAAAAAACGATATTTTCTTTATTAATAAATTGCAAAGAAAGTATTACTTTTTTCGCAAAATTGTTAAGAAACTATTTTTTTGAATATATAATTAGAAACTAAAAGAAAAAATCTGATTCCTTGCTAAGGAGATATGGTTAATGAGATATTAGCGATCTGACACAGTGATATACTGGGATTATCCAATTACCCTACGCGACTCTTTGTTTGAATAAAATTATTCTCAATACCTTCCCTGTCATATTCTTGTCATGATATTTTGCTATATGAGACTTTCAAGTAAAAAAACAATATACAAGGCGCTAATAACCTCTATTCTATATCATCAATATAAAGGTAACACTGCAATATTCGTGGGATTTTTCCCTTTTATTCCGAACACCGGTATTAATTAGTTAAAATTAGTACAGTATTATCAAAGTACTAGCTTCTGCCCGCGAATTCGTTTGCGTAGGATTAGTACTTCGAGTAGCCTAATTTCTTTTCCCAGGTCCCATCTATATTTATTCCAAAATTCTTAACCTATTTGTTTAAAATATCTATAATTCTTGATTCGATTGAAAGTATTAGGCGAGTACTTCAAATAAATTCCCTTATTTAAATATTTTCTAAAATAGAATTTTGGTTTCACAATCACTAATTTTGACATTTTCTATTAAAAAATATTAATTATTAATTGTAATATTTATATTGAAAATTTAATTATAAAATAATTATTTATTTTATAAATAAAATTTTATTTAAATATTATTTAAAATTAGCTTTATAAAATATAGCCTATATCTTATTCTGCTATATTAATATAAAGTTTCATTAAAATCCATTTAGTAGTTTTTGCGTGAAAGGGTAACAAACATACATACATCCATAAAAACGTTCGCGTTTATAATATTAGTAAGATTATAAATAAATCATTCATTACAAATGTGTCGCTTGACGCCACTTGTATTGCAGTAAATCCAAATCTCCCAGTGGAAAGTTGACTTCTAGCTACGTCACGACTTTATAGCCAATCACCGCTCTATCCCCTCGATGAACCAACCTTGTTAAATACATTTTCTACGAAACTTGGGGTAGGCACAGTTTTTCAGCATTTATGAACTGCCACTGCTGGTTTTATATTCACTATATTTAATTTTATCTTTCGTTAAAGATAAATAACTTACCCGAGAAATTTTGCTATATAAAAATAGTGAAAACGGACAAGCCACTTGCATTCTGTATAGAAAACTTATAATTATAATTAGATTCCTTTGTATCCGAGCCGGAAACACGGACTTTTTTTATTTTGCAGTATATAAAATGAACACAAGAAATCTTCTGACGGAATTTGTAGAATCTAGAAGATTTTAATGAAGCTCCACGTGTTGCACCGTTGTAATCCACTGGTGTAATCCACTGGTGTAACAGCGCAATTTAAAATATTTTTCTCGGATTGCTCGAGCTTTTTTAGTGACCATTTTGAAAATTTTCCGCTCAAATTTAAAAAAAAGTCATACCTCCAAATTTAAAAAAACCAAAACATATGTATAAACCAAATAAAGTGTTTTATAGCCAATGAATTCCCCTATATTTAAATAATCATCTCATGTCTTTAGGATTTATAAATAAATTTTAAAAAAATTTGTAAACATTGGAAAATGATATATTCTCTTTGTTTTCTAGTTACAAACTGCCGTGGGAAGTTCAATTTTGCGTCCACATTAAATACTTTAAATGAAGTTTCATGTAAATGGTCTAATTGATGAACACATATACAAATATCTATAATAAAACTCAATTTTATAAGTTCTCAAGAGTGTAAATGTTTCGTATGAAAAAAATTTCGTCATAAATTTTGGTCGTGAAATGCATACACTTCATTGCACTAAAATGGTATTTTTAACGCACTTCCCAAGAACAACTGTATTATACCAGACAAATAAATTCATTAGCTTTAATCCGCACTAAGAATTATTATGCTGTATTTAAAATAATGTATTTTCAAACATTGACATCTCGAACAAAGTATTACGTCGTGGAAAACCAACAAACACTACTTTGAAAATATTCACTTTAGTGTTACTTGTAACGACATTTAAACACTTTAAATACATTAATAATTTAATCACTATTATACTGGTTTACAGATATGTTAGAAAAATTTACTAAAACACGGAAATACTGATTTTTAGAGGATAAGATATTAACAGCCAGCCGTTTTAAATAATTTTGATATTATAGACTGACTACTAACCACAGATGCCAAAAAATAACGAAGAAAAACAATACCTAAGCTCGAAGTAAGCTTTCAGTTATCAAATAATCTTAACTGCAGGACGCGGGAACATTTTTTTTAACGAATCTGGGGAATACTTGCCACATTGTGGCAACAAAGCAGTCCAAGGCTTTGGAAATAGTGCCAAAATGTGGCGAAAAGCGTTCGAGTGGTTATAAACTACTACTGACGCTTGACACGCTTAACCCCTCAGGATAATTTGTTCACTTTTCGGAACAACTCACATAGGTCTCATAGAAACCGTTCTGTCTCCCTTACTATCATGGTTAGAAATATGGCCTAAACGGTGTTAGAAAGTTAAAATACCACACTTTATATTCGAATCTAAAAATTAATAACAAAGTAATTAAAATTTACCTTCGTACTTACACCTTTATGCAACCAAAGTTTCCGACCGAAGGAATTTTTTATTAATTATTTTTACATGAAACGATAAAAAAGTGAGTTGACGATAACGTTTATAAAACATTTTCCTAATGAAATATGGGTGTGTTTTTTTTTTTGCTTATCATTAGTCAAAAAATTTAAAACGTGAGGTGTGCCATTTTTAAAACTTTTTTACGTTTGCATTTAAAAATTTTATGTTTCGAAAAGTATATGTTCCTTACAAAATTGAAAGCGTATTTCATCACCTTTCAAAAACGGTGTTTAGTTTTTCGGAGCGTTTAGAAATATTCTATTTATTTGATTTTTAATGCAGAGCGTAAATATTTTGACCTTTCGACAAAATAGGCCCGAGGCCTGAGGGGTAAACTTTGCAATTTGTGCTTCGTGAGTGCAGATTTTGCGTATGCATACATACATTTTTGAAAATATATGGAAAAAGAAGTCCCGTTTTAATTCAAATAGATTATTCACCCGTTCAACTCCTTGTTAATAATGCCAGCACTGGGTACGATAATGTTTACACAAAATGCACTTGTTTACTACATAATATAGATTAGTACACAGTATTAAACAGACAGACGAGGAAGACAATCTTGATTCTCTTAGATTACTTTGGCCAAAATGCATACTGAACTTCTTGATATTGGTAAAGTTAGTAACGTACTCTTGAAGGTTGATAGTTTGATGGTTGGTTTTGGTGTATTACTGTCCTCCCACTTCTTGAGCTAACGATAAAGGAGAACCTCCCAGCCCCCACCGTCAACACAGATAATATGCGAAATAGCAATCGGGAATTAATAATTTATTTAATCCATAGAAGTTGAATGTCTATGATTGAAACCTCGCATAATACTTAATATAGTGGAACTTGAATATAAAGAGTGCGCTTATAACGAAAACACGGTTATAACGAACAAAAAGCTCAAATTCATTAAATCACGCGAAATTCCTAACCGAATCGCACACGGAACGAATACCTCAATCAGTATTTTCTGTCCAGTGAAAGACTGCAAACATTCATAAATTCTAAAGTAGCTAGTCCTCAATTTTTGGCATAAAACATAAACACGAAGATACGAATTTTTATGTTTGTCCTATTTTTTAAAAAGTAAAGATTTACTTAAGAGCGATTGACCAGCGGCTGAGAATAAAAGTTTAAAAATGCGTGCAACTGTACAGGAAGGTTCCAATGAGAAAGATCGATTATTCCCCGTATCAATTTTTTTAATTAAAAAATTTAATATCGATTTATTTCATTCAAAACTTGCTTTAATATATACCTACATTCTAGTAAGCAATAAAAATGCTCAAAACGCGCGATGCTAAATTATTAAATATCGTGTCCTTAGAACTACCAACATTATATTCATTTTCTTAACACATATATTTATTGACTGCTAACTTTCTATATGATTGCAAGATTCACATCAAACTAAATGCCATCTAGATTGCGTCTTGGATAAATTTATCCATTTTTATTTTTAATATGCGACATCTATTGACTTATCTGCAAGTCCAGGTCAAATAATTATTTTTATTTTTAATTTGCGACATCTATTGACTTATCTGCAAGTCCAGGTCAAATAATTATTTTTATTTTTAATATGCGACATCTATTGACTTATCTGCAAGTCCAGGTCAAATAATTATTTTTATTTTTAACTTAATGAGTTAAATATTAAATTGTAACATTTTAATTAATGAAGACAATATTAGCGAAACTCAATCGAAAATCTGAATCAGAAAAAAGATCGGGTCACATCTAGGACTCGAACCCAGGACCTTCGGCTTTCCAGGCTGCTGCTCTGACCTAATGTGTCATATTTAACTGTATGTAATTAGATGCGACCCGATCTTTCCTGGGTCCTGCGTTCGAGTCCCAGATATGATCCGATATTTTTCTGATTTGTCTGTTTCAGATTTTCTATTGAGTTTCGCAATTAGTAAAGTAGGTCCCAGAGAGAGCAGAATCCAGCTTTGGAGTGTTGTAGTAATATGCAAAGGTGTGTCACAGTGCGAAGTCGGGCTGCAGGTGGTAATGCGAGATGATGATGACGGCACTGAAGATTCAGCAGAAGACGCAGATATCCCATGTCATACTGAACAGGCTGAAATACACAAGGTAGTGACTTATGGAACTAATTACCTACCACAGTGAGCAGAATCCATTCAGCATCGCAATGATGTGGTAGTAGGCGAAGGTGTGCCACAGCGCAAAGTCGGGCTGCAGGTAGTACTGGGAGATGATGATGACGGTGCTGAAGGTCCAACAGAAGACGCAGAGGCCCCAGGTCATAACGTACAGGTTGGGGAACACGATTGGCTCGCCGGTGATGCGGAAGTATTTCAACTGGAAACGATAAGAATCGACATAATTCATTAACTCCAATGGGTCGGAGAGCTTTGAAGCAGACTATGGATGGTTACCTCTAGAGAGCTTCCCCTAAAACAAACGAAGTATCCACCTGCCGACTTAATAGATAAAATGTCTGTCAAATAAGAGTAGAAAACAAAGGAGGGCGCCACTGTTCTTCAAATGGCAATACTAAAATTATAACAAACAGCGGAAATGTAAAGCTTTGTAACCTACATTTTATTAAATATTAAAATATTTTTTCATTGCAATATAGATACCCACTCATCTCAAAATTAGAATTCCATATACGTATACTATCCCTTTGCAATTTTGTATTCACACAATGAAGAATAACGATATTATAGTAAAATAAAAAGCAATTAAGAATTTTCTCACATTTATTTACTACTAGCTGAAGTACCCAGCGTTGCCTGGGCTTTAGATCACCCCCCTAAAAAAATGTACCTTATGACGAATAGCACTGATGTCAAAACCATCGGAGTGCGACCCTTTTTTATTTTGTCTGGAGTTTCGAATTCAATTTACCCCCATTTGTTTCGCTCTCCTTGTCAATTCGCCGGTACTTTCTGAATTAACTGCGAAAAAAATACAACTATGATAGCTAACAATATCGTATATCTACGTAAATAAAATAAAATCAATAAAATCATACTTAAAACACGTATCCGTGTTTGAAAATATTTATATAAAGCGCATTAAAATTGTTATTTGTAAAACTGAAAATATTTATATTTAAAAAAATGTTACTTTCAGTATTCTAGAATCTAGATAACCAGTATCATTGTCATTTTACTGTCATTTTGACAGTAAAATTGGTGTTGCCAGCCTACAATTTTTTTAGTTCCAGTTTTTATATTTTCTACTCTTATTTGACGAAGTGTATATGGAAATATAGTAAAATATTTTTACCTTCGAAAAATAGGTAAGAACTTCCCATAAATTAGGACATCTTTGAAAATGTAAAGTTTGTAACAAGTATTCGAAATGCGGGTAAAATGTGTTCAGTAAGAATGTTTCATGTTTTAAATTTATGTTCTTCTCAAGTCGAAGTCGGTTCCTCAATGTTGAGGATCGTGTCCCTTACTTCAATGTCCATGGTGGACAAGGCCCCTCCACTCCCCGAGAAAACCGACGTATCGGACGACAGTGATACTTGGTCACTCCAGCGCATTGTTGACCTTCCTCCTTTTTTTTCATTAACTCCACTCAGGAGGCCTTGAGGAAAATAATTTCCCTCAGGGCCTATGTCATCTTTGAAGATGCTGTGATTTTTGAGGATAGGAAAGAGTGAACACAGAGGCCGCCAAATCGTTCCACATTCGACCTGTTAAACTCAAGAACGAGTCGTAGAAGCGACCGTTCTCATGTGACAAATGTCAACTGTGTATATATGTTGGTGTGTTTGGCGTGTTTCCCGACTATGCACCGGTGCCGAGGGGATCAATGACGCTAGTTCCTCGGAGGATCTCGGAGAACAAGGATAGTATTCCTACCCGACGCCTGTGCTATCTGCTCCTCTGTTTCTCCTGCCAAAAACTCGTACTTTGCCATTGACTATGATTTGGTCCAAGTCCTTCGGTTTGGCGAGCAACCTGTTCAAAGTATCTTAAAATATGGCAGATAGTTGAAAGCCTATTGTGGATGTCAAGCTTTTATAGTATGGACACATTTCATCTGGCTGTCCATGAAATCCTGAGAATTTTTCTCCAGCATCACATTTGTGGGTGTCCAGTGTCCATCCATTTGTTTTCTCTGGCTCTAAGTAAATATGTATGTATGGGATCATTAGTATTATAGAATGGGATGTTTTGTGAAAGGTTATTGTCTACATTAATTGCTGGCAGTGAGGTCCTTATTGGAAGAGGGTTTTGTTTGCTTAGGGTATTGAGATTGTTCAAGATATTATACCCACATTTTCATCGAATTTAGTTCCCAATTGTTGAAAATAACCCTAGGAATACAAATAATTGTACGTGCCTTCTAATTACGTAATTAATGATGAAGTAATACGTTAAACATTGACTGGTCAGTGGCAGAGTTGGCATTGCACGTGGTGCCCACCCATTCGTCGTGAGTTCAATTCCTAGGCTGGTTAAGTCCTCCATCACGACACAAGCAACATTTATCGTTTGCTGTGATGGTAGTAGGAGATTATAAAATATTGTCAGGTTATTCGTAACCCGGGAATGTTCGACTTTGTTAAAATAAAAAAAAAAACCATTACCATCAATAAATTTTATTTTGTTCGCTTATGTATCGAGTTTCCAAAAATAATTATTCGTCAGTGCTTTCAAATTTTAATGGTTTGCCTTTTCATGAGCTTTACAGGTTTAATTTGGCTTTTAATTTGTAGCCAATTTTAAACAAATTGGTTGTGAATTCAGAACGGCAGAATTGCATTTAAAACACGCAGGAATACGAATTTTATTTATTGAAATCATTCAATCAATTATGTATAATGTCTCGTATTGTTCCTAATTAACTAAGTAATTAACCATTAAGAGGTTTTTCAGTAGGGGTAGGCAGAGCAGACGGACCGCCAAACAGTCCGGTCTTGGCAATCACTCCTTGTCTCATTCATATTTATGCACCATATCATACATACTGTTCTATTATTCTGATTCAAGTAGGTATCTGATTATCTTGATTTTATCATTCACATTTGCGCCAGATATTCTCCTTTCCATCCTTTCTCCGTTCATTCGCTAAACCACCTAAGCGTCCCTTTCTTAATCTTACTCAGCAAGCTTACACCAGCCATACACAATTTGCGGATCTTCAGATTTCTCATACGATACTACATGGTTTTACAATGCATATGGATCTCATTTCCACGGTATTCAGTTTACTTTCATCCTTCCTCTGCCGGTTCCATGCCTCACTGTCATAAGGGTAAGTATTAGCACTCCATCGTGGACTGCTAGTCTTACTTCTTTTGGCAGTTTTTACCTTGGCAGAGTTGCCTGCACTTATCTTTCTTTCAATATCTCTATCAGCCTTCCCATCACTTGTAAACTTACTTCCCAAATACACAAACACATCCACCTGCTCCAAGTATTCATCATTCACAACTATATAGCACACTGATTTCGTACTCTCTTTTTCAAACAACAAGATGCGAGATGTGTCGTCCCTTCCAGCGGGGTCTTTTATTTATTAATTTCACATGTTAATTAAGTACACTTGTTACATTTTATTGGTAGTAAAATTTTTTTGGTGCAGTTTGTTGGTAGTAAAAATTACACACAAATCATAAAAATACAAGAAAAAAATACAGCGATTAGATAGGTTTACAAAATTGTTTACCAAAATTTTACAAAGATCTGTCGAGGAATGGTCTTGGAATAAATATTTTACATGATCCACATAACTCGCCAAGTTTACATGAAATTTGTCAACATCACCTAAGTATTGATTTCCCATAGTGTGCAATCGTTGTATCGGAGAGTGGGCAATGTAGTTACGCTTATGAATGCTGCAGTAGAATAGTGTATTTTGTCGTGTTGTTAATGTGGGTATTCGTAAGTTAATGAGTTGCAGGAGTTCGCAATTAGATTAATCTTGCGTAGGCTGAATACCTAATAATGATAGCTTGTTAGGTATATGATCATTTTGAAAGCTTGTTTAGATTCAGAGAATGTGAAAACCGGTAGTCTTAGCATTTCAATGTAGATTAAACTATTTGATGAATCACTTAAGGTTAAGGAGGGTATTTCAATCAGTGATAATTAGTGACCACTTTAATCAGGCATCCCACTTAGCTTCCCACTCAAGTGCATAGTGTCAACTGTCAACAAGAAGCTTAAGTGTAATCTGGCATAATATATATTATATAATAAGCAGGGGTGTTTAGAATACTTACGAACCATTGTGTTGATTGAATTATCTTAGCAGGTGTAAATAATATTTTTTTGTTAATCTTTTGTATTCTACTTTTAGTATGTAAAGTTTCTTTCATCTATATATTATGTAAATTTTTGGTCAAATTGCCTGTTTCATGCACTAAAATAAAAATAAATAAATCTATATTAACGCCTTATTTTACAAAAAGCTTATGTTGTTTACTAAAATTATTATTTTTATTTTTTCATTGGGTTTTTACATAAATAATTTATAAACAAATTATAAAGATTATAAGTATGTAAAGGTAGTAATAGCAATAACATAATAACCATAAGACAATAAAGCAAGTAAATACATTTATGAAAAATATAATAGTTATCTATGGGTAGTAGGTACAGATCTGTTATACAAAAATAAGAAAATTCCCACTCGCAATGTATACAACATAAAAAACAATTAAAAAAAAAAAATTAAGTACAATAAATCGTGAATTATATTCCCATTTAATAGTTCGGTAGATTAACGTGTTGTTCTTGTATTGTTTTGTATTAATTATACTTATATAATACACTTGCGTAACGTGGATTTACTAGATTATCATTTATATGGAAAAGTGTATGAAAGGGTTTTGTTTTTCCTATGGGAAAAACTAAACCCGGACCTGAAAATCTGGTGCATAAAAAAAATTTAATTCTATTGAAATTAATTCATTCAAATAGCAAACAAGTAGAATGTACGTATGCATATATTTAAATAATGTATATAGGTACTTTATACTTTATAGGTACTCACAGCGTCTTCAAAGATGACCCTAAGGGAAATTATTTTCTTTAGGGCTTCCTGTGTACACATAATAAATACCTCACAAGAATCCCAACTGCTCCAGTCTGAGACTATAGTATCCCCAATTGGGGTATGTTGTGAGGCTGATGGAAAGTTAGGAAGGGAAGGAGATGGGGTAGAGGAAGATGAGGACGTACCTGGCTATTCAGATCTAGTCACTAAACATGGCTAAAGCCATTTCAAGCAACGTTTAAATTCTGAATGGTGGTCTTACACCAGGGTGATACTGAGAGTATCTTCCACTCTGGAACGTGCCGCAAATATAGTATATATTATTTTAATTAATTAATTGTGAAATAACTCCAATTAATTAAATAAAATGTATTTGCGCACGCTAGGTTTGAACCCACGACCTTCGGAATGGGAGTCCAAAGCCTTGCCCCTGGACTACGCCGGCCGTCTTAAATCATCAGCCGATTAAAATTGAGGAGATGAAAACAATTATAATACATTTGTCTAATAAAATAAAATGTGTGTGTGTGTGTTTTTCTTTCGTTATCAGTAATTTTAATTAGATAAAACTTAAGGCGAGCCATTGTTAAAACTTTTTATGTGTGTGTTTATTTCGAATTATGAAATTTTAAAGCGCCTTTCATCAACTTTCAAAAAGCTTTTTAGTTTTCGGTATGTTCAGAATTTTCAATTCATTTGGACTTTATTGCAAAGCGGGAATATTTTAACCTCCTGACAAAATATGCCCGATGCCTGAAGGGTAAACGAAATTTTTATTTATTTAATAAACTCCCGGGTAAATTCACATCCCCGTCATACTCAGTAGCGACCTATTTAACCCTTAATTTACCCGGTAGGTCCCTGGGACTACACTGAAAACTTTCAGCGCTCATAAAACCGTTTGTTTTTGGGATTAAAAATTATGAGTTCCAGTACCTTCACGCAGTGACGCGGGACGCGCCAAACGCTGGGGAGAGCGGACGTCGATGCGCGCGGCTCCGATTGGTAAGTAATCACGCTAGTGGAGTCGGTGGGACTCCACCGGGGTATTAATGTTATAGTTTTAGCCTATAAATGGTATATATAGGTCTTGCACTTTTTTTGTTTTAACCATGTACTTTTTTTGCTTTTTATAAGAATTGATTATGTTTTTGTTATATTTCTTTAAAAATTACTTTGTAAAATTGTTTTGTTTTTGAAATGTTGAGAACAGAAGTTAGGTCTCGTAATTTTGTTACAAAAAGTGCCATATTCTAGAAGTTCCTTAATAAAAAGTTGTGATTCTATAATTTAAAGTAAAAACCTATGCCATTGAAAAACCGAATATATAATAAATAAATATTGGCATTTCATTTAAAAAATGTTTATTTCAAGTTAAATTATAGATTTTATTTTCGGGAGTCCTGGGGACTCCACCAGGTAAATTGTGTATGTATGAAGTCAGCGGGTAAATCGAGGGTTAAAAGCCTCGGGCGAAAGGGTTTAAATGTCCTCGTAATGCTATTTGATAACAGGCGATAATACATGAAGTCTCTGCGTCAGGTTAGGTTAGGTTTATGGGGGATAAGAATGAACGCCGAAAAGAAAATCGGAAAACTTGATAAGGCCGTAGTAGAAAACTCGCCCTGGGGTGCAGAAGGAAAACATTTTTTCATGTAATATAATTATGATGGAAGAGTTGCTATTTATTTTAACAACGTATCTCAGAATCCTTTAATAAAAGATGGTTTGATTTATTTCCAGTATTAACAAAACTTTTTAGATTCTAGGCGATTATTAAAGAGGCAAGACTTTGCATCACACGCGGAACGTTTAGGTATTTCATCGTCTGTCATTCTGTCCCGCTCAAAATAAGATCACATACACTTAACGATACATGCGAAGGCGAAACATGCGAATGGGACAAGTGCCGTAAACTCTCATATTTACCTACAGAAATCGCTCGAAAAAGGGTTTCGGGATAAAACATTTTTCTACACCGAAACTTTCACGAAATTGTAATTTAAAAACAAAAATATATTTTAGAAAGAAGAAACTACGTCGGTATGTTTTTATAATTTTATAATTCTTTATGGCAATTGAGTTAGCAGCACTTTTTCCTTAAATAATATTTTCCGACAAATTGTACATGTTTTACAGTGAATGTTGACGTGAATACGAAACGGATCGGTAATATAAAAACACACCGACATAGCTTTCACTTTCTAGAAGGCAATATAAAAAAAATCGTGCAATTTTTGATGTAGAAAAGTTTTTTTTCCCGGTTGTCATTTTTGTATGTGCCGAAAGGCGAAGTTTATTATCTTTAGCAGATTAAATACTTTGAAAAAAAAAATCAGCTATCAAGCAAAGACTTGCGAGTTCCGCGATTAACATTTTCAATGAGGACAGTGGCTGAGGCCTGAAGGATTCAAAGGTTAATTAAAAAATCCACAATGATGTCCATTGGAAAATTCCTTTCGGCTTTAAGTTCTACTAGAACAGTAGTTGTATGTACCTGATAGTGTGTCCACATGTTTTTGAAGATGGCAACTTGGGGTCCATGGCGCCAGGAGGCTACCGGAAGCAGGAAGTGCGGAATCAGGATGCTGAGGAAGATGATGTTGTAGATTATCTCGTCGAAACGCTTGTCCGAGTTGCGAAGAAAGAGGGCCAAGCGATCCTTGCCAACTGGAAATTATTGTTCAATCAGCGTCATTTGGACTCTAGTTAGTGCATCCGAAATTGTTTCTGAATTACAACTTCAGATGCACTCTAATGGACTGTAAATAAACCAAAAGTAGACTAAACGAATTGGTGTTTTTTGAATTGTCGTTGATAAACAGAGATTTCAACACAAAAAAATGTGTCACTATGTCCTACACTCGTTCTCTAAATACCATACTTTACGATTATAGGATAAAGGGCGAAACACTATCACGTGTAAAATCCGTGACGGATCTCGGTGTCATCTTTGATCCCGAACTGAAATTCTCTGACCATATACCGCAGCTCACTCAGTCTTGCTACAAATTTCTCGGGGTCGTCATCAGGACATGCAAGCAGTTTAATACCAAGATGCTATGTTAGCATTGTTCGAAGGCATAATGAGAAGCAAGCTGGAGTACGCGAGCGATGTTTGGGCACCTGAAGTACATTGATATGTTGGAGTAAATCCAGAAGAAATTCCCCAGTTATGTCTATACGCGGATGCATGGAACCTATCCTAGGTTCACGCACCACATCGATTTATTCTAGGAAACTAATTCTGTGAGTCTGGAAACTAGGCGGAAAGCAAAACTAGCTATTATGTCTTTCAAAATTTGGAACAATTTTATCGATAGCCCATCCCTCTTGGGATGCTATGATTTATTTGTACCAGACCACTACAGCTGAAGTCGATACCATGACTTATTCGGAGTACCAAACGGCAAAACCGATGTCCTGGCAAAGTATAGCATGACGAGATGGATTCATACGTCCGCCACTCCTAGACACATTGACCCCCTTCCTCATTCCTCCCAGAACTTCATCTCCTTCCTTTCTCTAAAATTAGGTTCTTACCCATGACCACTATGATGGATTCCAAGCCCCAGATGAAGTAAGCCCAGAAAGTAGCAGTTGAAATCCACTTGAATGTTGTTCTGCATCTAGTTTGTTCTTCTGTAAAAACGACAAAAAACTATAGGTTTGCTCTTTGCACAAAAATACATTTGTCTTGAAGAGTTTTATTTATTATGAATATTTGTTTTCTATTTTACTTTTCAAACGAATAATATCCCATTCTAGATATGTTTCCAATAAACCGCTCTGTTATTGCTGGAATTCCCGCAATTACCCCCCTCCCCCTTTGACCTCCCACTCCAGCACCTAAATGTTTGGTATATATCTATCAATATTTTGTATCATAGGTTAGTTTTAATATTCTCGTGACGAAGGAAGGGTTCTTCCGAAACCGGTAGAGTGTAATTAAAATTTTAAGTGGTCTAAAACAAATTTATATATTTTATTGAGAATAACAAATACACTCTCGTAAAGGTTTTGCATCATAAATATATTAAATATTTTAAAAATAGGTATCTGTTTTTCAGTGCATGTATGTTAATCAATTTAGAATGTCTATAATGTTCATTATAGGTAGAATTCTCGAAATTATTTAAACAACCCCCGTCCTAAACACGAGTTTTTCTCAATTAGGGAGGAATTTTTACATCAAGAACATGTTGTTATTAAAACTATCTTAAAACATATAAAAGTACATAAATGATTAGATATTAATATGTGAGGGTAGTGGGAGTTTGTGATTTGGCATAATAATAAAGGGTCCGCCAAATAACTTTTTTTTTTTGAAAATGCTATAAAAAAAAAACTACTGAATATTTTCTCAAATTTCTTTTTTTATTTATAAGTACAATCCTTCCGGTTAATAATGGAAAATAATTTCATTCAAATGGCTGCCTCGGCTGGCCATGCAGTAGCCTACACGATATGTCCAATTTTTAAGCACATTATCGATTGTGTGCAGCTGTATTTCACCAATGGCTTCACGAATATTGTCCTTTAAAGCGTCAATTGTCTCTGGCGTAACATTTATCTTTGAGGGCACCCCACAAATAATAGTCCAACGGTGTCAAATCGCAGCTCCGAGGTGGCCAAACGACATCAGCTCTGCGGCTGATAATGCGATCTTCAAAAACAGGGCGCAAAACATCGAGTGTAGCTTCGGCTGTGTGGCACGTAGCGCCGTCCTGTTGAAACCAAATGTTGCCAATATCCTCCTCTTCAATTTTTGTGAACAAAAATTCGTTCAATATTCGGAAATACAGCTGCACACAATCGATAATGTGCTTAAAAATTGGACCGATCGTGTAGGCTACTGCATGGCCAGCCGAGGCAGCCATTTGAATGAAATTATTTTCCATTATTAACCGGAAGGATTGTACTTATAAATAAAAAAAGAAATTTGAGAAAATATTCAGTAGTTTTTTTTTTATAGCATTTTCAAAAAAAAAAGTTATTTGGCGGACCCTATAGTACCCTATTAGTCACCTTTGTTGACCATGTTTCCTTGATTTTTTTACTCCTCCCAGCATTCTCCCCTCTTCAAATCACCACTCCCACTACTACACTCATCCAATAATATCTAATCATTTCTGTAATAGTATATTTTTAAAGTTAGTTTTTACCTTTTTAGTCACAGGGGTCCATATTTGATCCAGCTCACATAAGTCTCATATAAATCGTTACATCTTCCTTACTGTCATGGTGAGAAATATGATTTTAGCGTTGTTAAGAAGAAATAAACTTACGCTTTATATTCAAATCTAGAAATTAGCAATAGAAAACTTTAAATGTGCACCTTTATGAAACCAAAGTTTCGGATCGCAATTTGAATAAATATTATTATTTTTTTTTTACATGGAATGATAAAAAGTAAGGTGACCGTAACGTTCATAATACATTTTTATAATAAAATATGTAATTAACTAAATAACTAACCATCACGCCGTTTCCCCCGCAGGGGTAGGCAGAGAGGACGGACCGCCAAACAATTCGGTCTTGGCACACACTCCTTGCTTCATTCACATTCATACATCTTCTCATACATGCTCTTCTATTATTCTGACTCCTGACATGGCCCGATTCAAGTATCTGGTTCACTTGATCGTGCCATATCTTCCTCGGGCATCCTCGACTTCTTCTACCATTCACATTTGCGTCATATATTCTCTTGACCCTCCTTTCTTCATTCATTCGCTCTACATGTCCAAATCATCTGAGGGTCCCATTCTTAATCTTACTTATGACGCTCACATCGGCCTTACTATCTTTGCGGATATCCACAATTCTCACACGGTCATACATGGTTTTACCATACACACGCCTCAGTGATCTCATTTCAATACCATTTAGTCTATTTTCATCCTTCCTCTGCCAGTTCCATGCTTCACTTCCATACATTACTGCCAATAAAACATCTATGTTTTTTGTATTTCTTTTTTGATATCAGTCATTTTAGTTAGAAAAGACGTTAAGTGAGTCATTTTAATATATGTTTTTTAATATTAAAAATTAAAATATTTTAAATAATATATTTTTATTTCAAATAATAATATTTGAATGCGTATTTGATCACTTTTCAAAAACAGTTTTTAGTTTTCGAATAGAATATGTCCAAAAACGTTTCACTTATTTGGATTTAATTGCAAAGCGGAAATATTTTTACCTTCTGACAAAATACGTCCGATTTTTGAAGGGTTTTAAGACAGCTAGTGAATGATAGGGATGTGTCGACAGCGGTAGTAAATAAATAAAATTAGGTACACAACAAAAATGTACATCTTATCTTACTAATATTATAAACGCGAAAGTTTGTATGGATGTATGTATGTTTGTTATTCTTTCACGCAAAAACCACTGAATGGACTTTAACGAAACTTTACAATAATATAGCTCATACATCAGAATAATATATAGGCAATAATTTATACCCAAAGCTTGCTATTTTCCATGTATTACAAATAATAATTATTGTTTAATAGAAAATGTCAAAATTTGAGAATGACCTTTTGAAAAACAATGATTGTAAAACCAAATACCTATTTTAGAAAATATTTAAATTAGTGAATTTATTTTAAGTACTCACCCTTGATCGAATCAAGAATTATAGATATTTGAAATAAACAGGTTAAGAGTTTTGGTATAAACATAGATAGGACCTAAGAAAAGAAAATAGGCTAATCGAAGTACCAATCCAGCGCAGACGAAGTCGCGAGCAGAAGCTAGTTATTAATAAAACTCTTCAAAACAAAATGTTTAGAAATTGTAACATAGTTAATGCCCAATAAAAACAAAAAAATAATGTGAGATAGTCCTACCCTTCGGTACCCTCATTATAGGCATGATCCCCATCAGTTGGAAAAGAATCAGCAAACTCCTGGTGGTGAAATAAAAACTGTCATGTTCATCGAGAAGGCTGCCGTCCTGTTCTGTTACATCGGGCTTGGCGTACGGGTGCACCGAAATACCAGCTGCAAAATTACCTATCATTGATACTCATTAAACGGTGACCGGACAACTCAGCACAGTGGCACTTCACCACTACCTTGAAAAGTCATTAAAAGTGATGAAAAAAAACTAGGTAAAATTTTATGGATTTTCGAATTTCACGGCCAAAAGTATTATAGTGATTTATTTTTGGGATTTTATGTCGTGTGGCGCTACCTCCTTCTTTAGACAACGTTTCGGATAGCGTTTCAGTATCTAACATAACACATCATTTTTTTTTGAAATAGGCAATTCAACCTAAGGAGAGTGCCTAGTGAAACATAACACATCTTGATGGACACTGTAACGCCGTCCGAAGCGGTGGCTAAATAAGGAGATAGCGCAACATGGCATTTTTATCACTTTTGATTGAATATGTTACGTAAGGTTATTTTTTTTCAATGAGAATACCGCACAAGAGTTCCAATTGCTCCCAACCGCTTGAGCTAGTAAGGCAACACGGAGAAAAATGTTATTCTAAAATACGATTATTTTATTCGTAAAATCGGTTAAAAACGGGACTGAAGTTCTTATGAAGAAATTAACATATTTCAATGTTTATTGGCGGGAAAATGTAAAAATAATTTGTTGGTATACTTACGAAATTACGTATACCAACAAATTATTATTACATATTCCCGCCAATAAACATTGAAACCCTGTTAATTTGTTCGTAAGAACTTCAGTCCCGGTTTTAACCGTTTTTACGGATAAAATAATCGTATTTTAGAATAATATTTTTCTCCGTGTATGATATCCCCAATCGGGGTATATTATGAGACTGAAGGTAGTGGGGAGGGGAAGGAAATTGAGAAGAGGAAGGTGGTAAAGTACCTGGCTATTCAAATCCTGGTCACCAAACACGGCTTAAGTCATTTCAAGTCAAGTTTTAATTCTGAATGGTGTTCTGACATCAGGGCGATGCTGAGAGTATCTTCCACTCTGAACGAGCAGTAAATATATGATATATTATTTTTTTAATTAATTCAGCGTGAAATAACACAAATTAATTAAATAAAATTTATTTGCGCTCGCCGGATTTTAACCCGCTGCCTTCGGATCGCCAGTCGAGAGCCTAACCCTCCTTTCATTGCTTTTATTGACTTTTCAGAGGTGTGTTGAAATGCTACTTTGATGAGTTGTCATGGACATGAAATTGTATTCCTGCGTAATACGTAAAATTATTTAAGTTCAATGAAGTTTAAATTTTTTAAATTTGAATAAATAAGCACAAATCATGTCAAACAAGCGATAAAGTAGGTACAAGTATGTATACAGGGTGTTAAGCATCGTACTTGAGTTACTTTCACCAGTGATTTCTGACATTATTTGGAGTAAAAAATGTAAATGAAATTTAGGTCTGCGGTGACTTTTTTGATGAGATTTTTTTTTTTTTCAAAAACTTTTTCTTCAAAATCAAAGAAAAAAAAATTCTTCCACATGTCGTCACTGGTCTCTAAGCCAAGTAACCAACCAACCCCTCATCCCGCCCCTAACTTCCCAATACCTACAGATTTTTATGTTTTTGTAGAAAAAAAAAAAAAAGAAAAAATATGTCACTGGAGACAAAAATTTTATTTACATTTTTTACTTAAAATAATGTCAGGAATCACTGGTTAAAGTAAGTCAAGTACGATGCTTTACACCCTCTTTAATTTGTCAAAAAAAATTATTAAGAAAACTGACATTATAGATTTTGAAAGGCAATGCGATTCCTAAATCCTACAATAAGTAATAATAATATCCCGTAATTTATCACGGATCTGTGTTAGTAACTAATAAGAAAGAAAACGCCAAATGAAGGAACATCTCATCTATGGTGAGACCTAAAATGAAATAAAACATTATCTACCCACCGATACTTTCCTTTTGACGAATAAAGACATTTTCTTGGCATCTTCTGTGATTTTCCAAGAATTGCTTTTGATTTGGATTCCTGGCGAAATATGACTTCGATGTGTTGTTGAAGTTACTCATTTTGAAATGTCAGTCAAAATAAGCTGAAAAAAATTGTAACCTAATTTTTTAACGGAACAAAATTTGGCTTAGATTTGTTAACAAGGTGGAATAATGGAATAATAGACTAGGGAATGTAAAATTAATGAAAATGCCAATAATGACGCAAGTTCAAGGGGGAAAAAATGGACTAACAAGCTTTGGAAACGTTTAATACTAGTGCAATATTACTAATAATTGCAGTTTACATATATTTAAAAAATTAATCCATTCAAATAATTACAAATCTTGTCTAGCAACTTACCCCAGTGCAGTCAACAAAATACTGGCCATGTTTCAATGTCATTAGAAGCAGGTGGATCGAATTTCATATGATTAATTGATTGGAATTTTAATAAAAAACCACTCTCATAAGTGTGACCGTTGATTGCTTTGAAAGTGGATTTGGTATAGGGGATTTTGAGGTCATAGCAAAAGAAGATAATGTGTGCAGCATGTTTTAGTGAAAAAATATCATTAACTTCATAATATTATGATAATTAATTAATTATATTATAATACAAGACATGTTCTCAACTAGCTAGCTGGATTACACGACCAGGGAAAGTTACGTTAATGTGAATATAGGAACATACCTTTATTTGAATAGTTGAAGAACTTGGTTGAACAGATTTCCAGCCGTATTCCGTACTTCTCCCAAATTGGAATTGGATCAGACTTCATCCGACCATATTCTCTGCCAGTCTTTCTGTGCAAGTATGTTGCTCTATCATCATCGTAACAATTTGATTCTTCACTTTCGGGTATCCTTCTGGGGTTTCTGGTGTTGGTCTGTTGGGGAGATCTTTCTTTTCCATGACTTTCTTCAATCCTCGGTTCTCGGTTATTCTCTCCAGAACTAGACCGATGGCTAAGAGTTTCTCTTTTCACACCTTTTTTCACGCACATTTCTTCCTGAGATATGTTTGTGCTATCAATATTCATCGGTATTGAAGTGTCCTGCGAATCATTCGCGCCTGTCGCAATGATCCTTTCGTCTAATGTACTTGCTTGAATTTCATGGTTATCATCGATTTTTGGTCGGTTATTTAAACCTATAGTGCTTGATGGATTAATTGGTTCTGGATTTTGTAAACTTTTTTGACTTTTGGAATTAATTTTTAAATTTTTTGATTTGTTTTGGCAGTAAGACGATTCGTTGTGATATTCTTGAAGACTTTTTTGTTTTGAATTAGATTTAGTATCGTTGAGATCCTTCTCACTAATGTTTTTGTCTTGCAAAGCACTGAAACATGCTAGAATTTCAAGTATCTCTCTTTCTTCACTCTTCGTGTAACCCAAATTTTTTCCGCTGTTTTTATTTTCAAGTAGCTCATTTTCTTCTTCTGAATGTCTAACTTTCTTTTTTAAATCTCTAGAATTAGATTGTTTTTCAAGTAAATCTTTGTCGCGACTTTTTTCGTTGTTATCCATTCTTGCGGATTCACTTGAACTAAATTGACTTCCGAAGAATTCGCTCTCAAAACTATCCGAATTTACGTTATTCATTTTTGCATCTTTAAAAACTGAATATTTATATAATTCGTTTTCACGGCTTTTCTCATTTTTGACAATCCGTAATGAGTCACTAACGCTAAATTGACAATCAAGGAATTCCTTCTCAAGACACGCAGAACTTTTTTTAAGATCTTTAAAATTTGATCGGCTCTGCAGACTTTCCTCGGTTCCGGATTTCCTTTGAATCTCTCTTAAAATAGATAAATGTTTAAAAAGGTCACTTTCTACATTTTTGCTCCGCTTGGATGTATAAGACGACTGGTTTGAACTAAATTTCCATTCAACAGGATCTCTTTCACAAGTTTCCGGATTTCCAGATTTTCTTTTCATATCCCTTGAGCTCGAACGAGAGTAATTTAGATCTTTTTCGAATGTATTATTTGGTTCACCATTAATAATAGAATCACGAGAGCAAAATTGACATTCAATGATCTCCATACCCTGAGATTCCATTTTCTTGGGTGTTATTTGGAATTCTCGAGGACTAAATCGATTTTCGAGTTGTCCTTCTCCAATATTTGTATTTCTGATATGTTTCTTATCTCCCAGACTCGAATGCTGGTTTTCAGACGATTCTTTCTCTGGATTCTCCTCGTATCTGGATCTTCGTCTTATGTTTCTAGAACTTGATCGACGGTACGACACTTCTGAATCACGCCGTTCCGTGTTTCTAAATGTCCTTTCTCTGTCACTTAAATTTGTTCGTGGTTCTGTTTCTTTATGGTGCTTAAAATTGTCTTTTTCTCTCGTTTCTTCTCTGGATGAATGTGGACTAGCAACGTGCACGCCTATCGAAGAGTCTGACTTCTTGTAAAACTGCAATATAAGAGGGATGACACAAATGCCATTTCTCAGTATGCTTAAATTTACTTCCTCATTAGCATTACCCATGTTTTTTTTACTTTAAAGGTTTCCCATTTTTTTTGTGAGAGATCAATCGATGTACATTCTGTTTTTCATTTTTTTTAGGAGAAATTTGAAAAATTTACTAAGATATCTTCATTTTTAGTGGAAATTTAATTGTTTCACAGTTAATTTGGAAAAAAAAACACGTACTGTCAAAAATGGTATACAACTCGCAGATGCGATAGAATTTGTTTGTGCCATTTTAAATTTCGATTACCTACTACACAAGTATTTTACATTCTAATTAAAATATTTTTTTCCTACTTTAAAACAAGTGAAAAGAGTTTTCCGAATGTTTATACTGCAGAAAAATGGTTTTTACATTTTCGTACGTTTTCAGTAATAATTGACAGCAAACATGGTTGGTGGTTACGATCCTTGGATGCGAAACCGGAGGTCGCGGGCATAACTCCCTACGAGCTATTATTTTATTAAGTTTTTTGTTTTCAGAATTTAATTAATTTATAATACTTATTAGACAGTATATTGGCGGCACGTTCCAAAATGGTTGACACTTTCAGTATCGCCCTGGTGAAAGACCACCGATTAGAATCGAAACGTTGGTTACTTCAACTGTCTATAACCGTGTTCGGTGACCAGACCTGAATTGCCAGGTACCTCCCACCCTTCTCTTTTGCATCTCCTTCCCCTTCTCACTACCCTCAGCTTTATAAAAATTCCCCAATTTGATAAGCCGTAGTCTCACTGATTCCAAACGGTTGGGAGTAATTGGGACTCTTGTATGAGACGTTCTCGCAATGCCATGGTTACACCTGCTAGTGGAGACAGGAACTTTTTTACATTAGCTCCACACAGAAGGCCCTGAAGAAAATAATATCCCTCTGGGCCTACGTCATCTTTAGAGATGCTGTGAAGAGGTATTTTTTAAGGAAAGGAAGGACATGAAGATCTGGGAAGGAAAAAGGTCTGAGGGGTGGATAGATATCTAGATTCAGTGTGTCCAGGAGTGAAGGACGTATGATTTGATCCCTCCCACTACAGTGCAAGGCGATGTTGGTGGGCAGACGCATCCAGACAGTCCTCACCACATGAACCCAGGTATCCCTATTAAGTCACCAAACATAGCAAACCACTTCGAGTGACGTATTATGTCAGAGACTTTGGTTATCCAATGAATGGTTTCCGGTGCAGCGGCACCCATAACCGCCTCTCATATTTTCCCAAACTCTCGTGCGGCATCTATAAAATTAAATTTTAAAAATCTTTTTTTTTAAATATTTTGTCAGTATGTCCCACAGCCTTTTGGACCCTTGAGTTAGTTAAATGTTGATATCTTTATCAATACCTGGTGGTTCTAATCGGAAATCGATAAGGCTGTATAAACAGGGGCTATGGCGTCGTAAGGGTTAAGCGGAAACAATTATAAAACCATTACGGCAATCCATCAAAGCCTTTTGCATATTGCAAATTATCCGCTTTATGGATTCGGAGGACCGTATTGATAGCAGAATAACTGGCGATTTTTGTTATTTGACTATTTCATGTACTCGTAATTGCGCACAAACAGAAGTAATTGCCAATTGGAATAGGCTGCTGTGTGTGGTTTGTTACTAAAGCTCTATTTTAGTCAATATAATTTATTTATTTAAACACCCATAGAGCTTTTATATATAATGCAGTACATGTTTAAAAAAAATTACAATGAAAATAAAGTGTTGACAAAATACAGGTAACATAAAAATAAGAAACAAAATATAGGTTATATAAAATGCAAGAGTTAACACAACATTGTTTTCACAGAATATAAGTAAGGTAAAAATAGATAATCTGTCAATATCCTTCAAATCAACAAATAATATTACTAAAAACAAGCACTAACTATATTAAACAGTTGTTGTATTTGAAAATTAGAGATGGCAGCACCTCCGCTTGTATCTGGTGTAATCGTATTAATATAATAATGTTTAAAAATTGGTATTCACGATAGTTTATGAAATAGGTAGAAATAGTAAGCGCCTCCGCCCACTCAGGCAACTGAAAACTCTCAACAGCCAACTGTCTTTGTATGACAATGTGATGGCCCGCACACTTCACAATCACACAAAACCCCGTTGTCAATGGTAACGCAAGCGGTGACTTGCGACCATCTTGCGACTGCCACGGCTGATTGCCCTGGGCGGCCGTTTCTAGTTGCGAGCTGTCAGCTGATTGTTCTTCATCTATGGTTAAACAAGCTTTTTGACCAATCAAGACAGAGAAAACAGCCGGTTTTAGTTGGTTTTCAGTTGCCTCAGTGGGCGGAGCGCCTAAGAAATAGGTAGAAACAATAATAATAGTGTATTATCACTGTTTTTTTATTATTTAAAGAATAGAAAAAACCTACTGACTGCATTTTTATTTAATTGTAATATCGATTATGGAAATTTGAAATGCAAAGGACAAAATGTTTATTATTCAGGAAAGTGATTAGAAAGGTTTATTAAAGAAAATTATCTGTTTTTGTAGACTTATAATTATGAATTTTTATTTTAATATAACATTGAAACATATATTTCAGAATACTTAAAATTTGTGTAAGTATCTTTAAAGACAAAATTTTATTTATTTTTAATTATTCAAAAAAAAAAAAAACTATTTAACTGCATGTCGTAAAATTCACACCTATTTTCCTAGAAATATTTAGATCGAAAGAGAAAAAAAACTGTGAAAAGTTACATATTTAACTCATTGTTGGATTTTTTGTCCTTATTATTTCAATTTGGGAGGCGGGAATGGGTACCGCCGCCCCGGAAACCATTTATTGGATAACCAACACCTCTGCCATAGGTCACCCCAAGTGGTTTGCTACGTTTGGTGACTTAGCAGGGGTGCCCGGGTTCATGGGGTTCATTGTCTAGGTCTTGGCGGCGGATGATCTAGACACATTGAACCCCAGATTCCTACCCAACCCTCATACCTTTTTCCTTCCCAGAACTTCCTCTCCTTCCTTTCCTTAAAAATACCCTCCACACAGCATCCCCAAAGGTGACATAGGCCCTGAGGGAAATTATTTTCCTCAGGGCCTCCTGTGTGGACCTAATGTAAAAAAAAAAAAAAAAAATAGCATTTTAAATTTCCATGATCGTAATGTTAACGTACAAATTTTCCATAAAGCTTTAAAACGTATCATTTTTAATTTGCCGCCAAAACGACATGTTTGTTTTAGATCGTGAATGTGACGTTGTTGACGTCACACCGGTCGACGTCGTTGACAGCTATCAGTCAGGAGCGATTTCTACGTAAAATTGACCCGTTTAAGAATGTGCGGTATTAGAACGTTTAAAATCAATAATTATGAACGATTAATATAAAATTACAGAAATCTAGAACGATGATCAGATTAAGAAAGAAATAACCTTTAAATCTTCCATACATTGTGAAAGTTATCCATAATTTTTGAAAATACTCCATTTCTGACTGCTCCTGCACCTTACTAAAATGACCAATTTTTTTTTGTACATACCATATAAGAATCCCAACTACTCCCAACCGCCTGGAGCTAGTGAGACTATGGCATTCCCCATTGGGATATGTTCTGATGCTGAAGGTAGGAGAGGAAGGAAATGAGAAGAGGAAGGTGTCTTTTCCTATACAAATCTAATATTTATATTGTAATCTTTATTGGTTATGGATAATATAAATATGAGGGGGAAAGCACGACGGCCGGTGTAGTCCAGAGGCAAGGCTTTGGACTCCCATTCCGAAGGTCGCGGGTTCGAATCCGACGTGCGCAAATAAATTTTATTTGATTCTGTGTTATTTCACAATTAATTAATTAAAAATAATATAAACTATATTTGCGGCACGTTCCAGAGGGGAAGATACTCTCAGTATCGCCCTGGTGTAAGACCACCATTCAGAATTAAAACGTTGCTTGAAATGGCTTTAGCCGTGTTTAGTGACTAGATATGAATAGCCAGATACTTCCCCACCTCCCTCTTCCCCATCTCCTTCCCTTCCTTGCTTACCTTCAGCCTCACAGCATACCCCCATTGGGGATGCAATAGTCTCACTGGCTCCATACGGGAGCAGTTGGAACTCTTGTGATGTGTTCACTATAAAAAAATAAAAAGTGAACATTAGAAGGCGTTTCATACTATCTGTCTACCCTTTCGGAGGAACGGCGTGATAGTTAGTTATAAAATCAATAATTTATTCCATAATTCAGTGGAAAAAGTACACAAAATAAAAATAAGAGAAAAAAAAATCAATCATATATTATATTATAATATATAATTATAGTATAGTATTATTTTATTTTATCAATTATTATTTAATTGTAAATTTCATTGTCATAATTTCCTTGTTATATTTATTACCTGTAAACATCATTATCATCAATTACTATATTATATGTAAATTTCATTATCATAAATTCATTGCTGCATTAACTGTAAACCTCATTATCATAATTATTATATTATCAGTAAATGTACTTCATTACCCATATAATCTGCATTCTTCACCCGCCATAACACAGGGACATCCCTAGGCATGACTGGCGAAATAACACAATATGTACACTATGTATAAAATTCTTTAATAAATAAATAAAATAATAAATAAATAAAATAAAATAAATATAAGTATATAGTCATTCGTAAAGTCGTTTATGAAGAATATTTAATATTTAGCCGTCTCCTGTCGGGCCATCAGGGTGATCTCCATCAAGGCAGCCATGGTAGTAAAGATGGTGTTCTGCGACTGACGTACTCTGCGCCATAAGCCTCCCATACGGTGGCAGAGAAGTTGTATGAAAAAGTACAATCGCACCTCCAGAAACATTTCCGTAGTATTATATCATTATTGTAGGTGCGTTGCTGTTTTTTTTAAATTCAAATGCTCCATGCAGAAGGCGCTGAAGACAATAATTCCCCTTAAGGCCTATGTCATATTTGGAGATGCTGTGAGAAGGGGGTATTTTTATGAAAGGATTAAGACGATTTTTATGAAAGGATTGACGTTCGGCGTAGTCCAGTGTCAAGGCTTTAGACTCCCATTCCGAAGGTCGCAGGTTCGAACCCGGCGTGCGCAAATAAGTTTTATTTGATTAATTTGTGTTATTTGACAATTAATGAATAAAACATACTATATTTGCGGCACGTTCCAGTGTGGAAGATACCCTCAGTATCACCCTGTTGTAAGACCACCATTCAGCATTGAAACGTTGCTTAAAATGGCTTCAGCCGTGTTTAGCCGTGTAGCCAGGTAATTCCCCACCTTCCTCATCTCCATCTCCTTCCCTTCCCCACTTACCTTCAGCCTCACAACATACCCCAATTGGGGATGCCTTAGTCTTAATGGCTCCAGACGGGAGCAGTTGGACTCTTGCGAGGTATTTATTCTCTATAAAAAAAAGTTCTGAGAAGGAAAAATGTATAAAGGATGGGTAGGAATCTAGAGGTCAGTATGTCCAGGAGCGACTGACCTATGAATCTATCCCTTCCACGCGGTACAAGAAGATTTTGAAGAGGTCAAAATGTCTCCCTCAATCTCTCCCAGCCTCTCCTCATCCGGTCTGCCACGCAGATGGTTGGCAGACGCATTCGCCGCCGATTTGTTTGAAAAATCTCAGTTTCAAAAAATACTCTATTGAAATCAATGTACGCGTGTACTAAAATATACAAAAGTACGCATGTTTTTAAACTTGGAGGTTTTCTAAGTATAACACCAAGGCAAGTTGAAACATGTTGTACCGGATATTATTATTTTGTGAAAAGGTAAACGTTCTTTAACGGTAGTTCAAAATACGCGCTGGGAAATAATACGAGTAAAACCACATTTAATAATTTCGCTGCTTGTGCTTTCAAGTATGTTAGAAGAAAAGTGTATGCCTTTGTCGATTACTTTTGAAAAATTAAATATACGTGCAAAATAATAATTCATTAAAACTCTCAGATAATAGACTTATTTCCGACTTTATTGGATTTATTTAAAAAATTGTTAATCGTATTATAGATAACTCTGAATTATTAAGCATAATTACTTGAAAAAACCAACAAAAATTACTCCATCTAAAATTATTTTTGATTGCAACAACAATATCAGTCATTTAGATACTCGCTCATACCTATATTGCTTGCAGTTGGCAATTTTTCGAAAATGTAGATATGTTCAACTTCACGGTATATAGCTTCAAACAGACTATAATTAATAACATATCTCATTAAAAATAATCAATGATAGCTTATTACCTAACATTCTTCTGCATGGATTCTACATTATTTAATTAGGGTTGCCTTCTAACAAGGGCATGTATCCGAGTGCGGTAAAAAGCACGGTCCTGCTTCCAAGCCATTGACGCACGGAAGTTTTCACGGCCTACTCGTCTTCAAAGTGAATCCCACGATGAACTTCTTTTAGCAGCCCGAACTGATGAAAACCTGAAGGTGACAGGTCAGGGCTGTATGAAGGATGGACGAGAATAACCATTCAATTTTAACAATCTCGTCAGTGGTGTGACGGCTGGTATGTGGTTGGCTTGCAAAAGAAGAATGTCCGCCATAGCTTTTGTTGGACGAACGATGTCATCGACTCGATGAATGTTGCGTGGAGTCACTGCGGTCAAAAGCGTACTACTCCACTTTTCATCAGCCAACGGTGTTTGTCCTTCAGTTACGTTACAGAGACGAACCCGTCGGCTAACAGTGTTGACTGACATTGTTGCATCACCGTACACACTTTTCAGTTTTTACAAGAATTCAATTACAGAACGCTTTCTAACACGAACATCGATGTCGGCCTTTTTGCAAGCGACTGCAGTGCTGCAATTTGTTGACGCATAAAGTTAGTACTGCAGTAGATTGTAGAAGAAGGTTTGAGGAATAGCGCCAAATTCAAAATTTTCACCCAACGTACTTTATTTAAGTAGAAAAAAAGATAAGGGCATTTTGACTGACCCTCGTACATAATTAAAATTTTTTATTTTACAATGATAACGGTTTCATAAAATTGTTATGTATATCAAATGTTTGTAAAGGCCCGTATAGAATAATATAAATACATAAAATGTAATATTATAAATACATAAATAATCGTAGTGATATAAGACATAGGTACTAAAAATTGACATACTTTTGGCTTCCGTATTCCTCTTCGTAAGTAAGAACTATTAGTTTTTAGAAAAGATTCCAACAAAAATATTAACACATTTATATTGTTCAGTAGTAGAGAAGTTCATGATTTCGTAGCTCCATCAGTGCTTGGTATAAGCTCCAGCAAGAACATAAAGTATTTGCCGTATCCGTGAACGAGCTCACTCCAGGAAGGAAAGTGCGGCAATGGATTCTTCAAAACGCTTTCAGACGGGTTTCTTTAGTCGCTTGCTTTCTCGCTATTGAAACATCTGAAATTTCTAAACTCTTCTGGAATCGGTGAAGAAAATATTATACTAAAAAGTAAATTACTAAGTGACAGCCATCCATTGAAATACTGGTAGAATGAAGACGTTCATTTAAGAACATATTATATGTTATTATTAAAATATATACCAGGATTAAATTAATTAATAATAGTATTTCCAATAACGTGTGTTTGCAATTATCTATGTCCTGTGGGTGTTAACTTTTCTCTAATAAAAAATAAAGAGTTTTAATCTCAAGTGACCTCTAAGGTAAGGCTAAGGGTCCTTTTGGTTCGCATATGCCCGGTTTACGTGTTGGTGACCACTTTTAAGGCTTCACCCTTTTGCAAAACTAACAAACTGTGAACATAAAATTACATAACACTTACATTAATAGGTAGATATATAATACATTTTTTTTTAAATAAGAAAAACCCCCTTTTTTATTTTTCTAGTCTAGGATGAATATTTATTTTTATTTTTAATAGGTAAAATATCCAATGATAGAAATTAAGAAAACGAAGATAATGTTGGTAGTTCTCAGACGAAGTATGATACAGTTAAATACGACCGAATCGGATAGGGACACAGTCGCTTAGTAGTTAGAGCATCTGCCCGGAAAGCCGAAGGTCCTGGGTTCGAGTCCCAGATGTGACCCGATCTATTTCTGATTTTTCTGTTTCAGATTTAGATTTAGTTTCGCTAATATTGTCTTCATTATTTAAAATGTTATGAGGTTTTACCAATTAAGTTATACATAAATAATCTTCATTATTTCACTAAATTAATCTTATAATTTTATCTGAATAGTTCGAATATACTTTCTCTTAGTTCTACCGCCTCAAAAGTATTTAATTATTTTATGGAGTCTATAGAATCTAATGCTTTTGCATTGTTTATGAACAGGACAGAACTTGTTTTATTTTAATCACTTCATGGTTTTTATTCTTAGAGAAAACCTGGAGTAACCGTTTGTACTTTTTATTTATTTTTTAAATCACATTGACTGGGATCTAAAGAAAGGCACGGTAAATGGTTATGTAGCTAACAGCCATACACATATCGTATGTATTAATTTTCCGCGCTGGTATCACCGAACGGTAACCAGACGCGCAGCATGATTCGCGTAAATCATTCCAGTTCCAACACTCTCGATACATACTGACTCCCTCCGGTAGTTACGCCTTTAATTCTGTAAAAATTAGTCTTTCTGCAAATACACCTGACTCGTTTTACCCAAGTGTTTTATTAAAAAAATAGTGATAAACATCTGACACGCAGCCCCGTTTACAACCTTGGTATTGATTGTAAACCGATCCTATCCAGGATGAATGATTTCAAATACGAACATACACACAAGGCAACACAAATACCAAATTTATTTAGTTTTAACGAAATATATTTTGCCACTCAATTTCACCGCTATCCAGCGAGACTGTCTGCATATTCTATTCAAGGCGTTCTATTATGTGTGCCAAAGTCCAGTCCTTAGCAATCACACATTTCAAACTTCGGAAACTGGAGACCAGACCCCTTTGAATACAGTCAAGCTAACGTATGGTGGTTTAATGAGAAATGATAGTACGTACAAACAGGGGATGAAATCACCGCAGGGTATCCCCTTAAAACCAAGCATTAGGCAGATTTTTTTTTTAATAATTATAAAATACTCGCAAAAAATTCCAAAGTTGTTTCCAAAATGAACCATAACTGATTTCTTTAAACGTTTTCATTTAAAAGTAAAAAAAAGTATTTCCTGTCCGAGATAGATATTTGACATACTTTTTTATTACAAAAATAATCTTTCAGTTTGGTTGAGTATTTTGGCCTCAACTCCAAAACTACGTTTTGTATGAAACCGGCCGCGCAGTCGGCGATTCCATCAAGCTTTAAGCTGTGTAAACTGAACGGCAGCATTCTCAGAATGATGGTAAAGTTTCCAAGAGCTTTAAGCTGTTAATTCCCGGCATTGCCCGAGTAAAGTGCTGCGAGCCTTCCGCAAAATAAACCTACTAAACAGTGTTTTTTTTCTGTACGTGTGCATTTGTACATTACAAAGTGCGCTAAGCATTGTCCGTCAAGCTGAAAAAAAATAAATTATAATGTATATTATTTTTTATCTTTTTTTTTGTTCACTGTAACAGCTGTTTCGGCTTACAAGATCATTTTCAGACTGTGATTAGACCAACTGGAGTCGACTTATTTATATGAATCTATTTTGCCCCGCCCAAAACAATTTTTAAAGTAACAATCTAAAATGATTTTCTACCGGTTAAACCGATTTACTATTAATTACATATTACTGTAACCTGTGTTTACTATACCTAACCAGAATAATTTTATGAAAATATGGAGTTCTGTGAATTCAACAAAAAACAATTAAGAAACTAAAAAATAATTTTTATTTTTAACTAAGGGCCGTCTGATATGATTTTAGATTTTCACGGCCAAAAGTATTTTTGTTATTTATTTTTGGGTTGTTATGCCGTGTTACGCTATCTCCTTCTTTAGCCAACGTTTCGGACAACGTTGCAGTGTCTATCTTCAACACATCTGCCCTGATGATGGACACTGTAACATTGTCCAAACGTTGACTAAAGAAGAAGATAGCGTAACACGCCATAACACCCCAAAAATAAATAACAAAAATAATGGCCGTCTGTTTCAACGCCAGCTAGCTAGACTTCTGGCCAATTGGCACATTGGATTGCACATTGCACATGCATATTGAAAATGCATATTGCATTTTGAAATAAAACAACCGTTGAAATTTAAAAAAAATATTATAGTTAATGCTCGTATTATTGTCGATTGGAGGATATTGGCAGATTTTCTGTTTTTACTTAACTTATATTCTATGTTACCCACTTTTATCAACTCTTATATTTTATGTTACCTGTATTTTGTTAACTCTTTATTTGTAATTAAAAAAAAACACGTCTCCATTATATAGGGTGGCGCAAAAGTCATCCTCCTATCGGAAAATGCCATAATTTTGTAGATGACGGCAAATGTCAATTCTGCTTTGTTATTTGTGAAATAAACAGATACAAAATAAACGCCAACAAGACACGAATCGTTATCCCCCTCAAAAACGCGGAAAAAATGTTTTTTGATTGACACCTTCCAGCGCAAATCACCAAAACTTTTGTTTGGTGAGTTGCACTAGCCGGCAAGGTTTCTTAAGTCACGAGTATATGTTATCAAACTTCAGACTCTTGAAGCCCTCAAAGAGAATATCTGTCAAGAATGCGAGAACCTATCGCCGAAAGAGTGATGGAATAAAAGAGTGATGAATAAAACGGGGCCCGTATGGTACAATTCTGGCGGCGGCCACTTGGCCGATATCATTTTTTCAACTTAATATAAAAAAAATTAAGACATCAAATAAACAAAATCTAACAGCAGAATCAACATTTTTTATTTGTAAAAAAATTTTCGGAAAAAGAAAATCAGGTAACAATTTTTGCGCCACTTTGTATGTAAAAGCTCTATTTTTTTTTTTTACGTTAGCTCTACACAGGAGGCCCTGAGGAAAAAAAATCCCTCAGGGACTATGTCATCTTTGGGGATGCTGTTTGGAGGGCCTTTTAAGGGAAAGGAAGGAGTGGAAGTTCTGGGAAGGAAAAGTCAATGTGTCTAGGAGAGACGAATGTACGAATCCATCCCTCCCACTGCGATGCAAGGTGATGGGTCAAATGAGTCTGGCTGGAGAGGTCTAAATCAAGTCTCCCTCAATCAGTCTCTCCTGATCCGGCTCGCAAAGCAGTAGGTAGGCAAATGCATTCACCGTAAAGATCCAGACAAACCTCACCCCGTGAACCCGGGCACCCCTGCTAAGTCACCAAACGAAGCGAACCACTTGGGGTGACCTATGGCAAGGGTTTTGGTTATCCAATAAATGGTTCCCGGGGCGGCGGTACCCATACCCGCCTCCAAAATCTATGGGCGTTTAAATAAATAAGATTTATGTACTCAAAAAGTAGTCGCTCATTTTCTAGTATCGGGTTTATTGATGAGAAAATAAATATATGAAGGCCTTAGGGGATGAATTTTCTAGCTACTTCTAAGTTTTTCAGCCCTTATTGGCCGTCGCTATTAGCAGCAAAACGTGAAGGGAATTTAATCATATTGAGAATCGATTAAACCCGATTATAATACTATCCTGTTTTCGACCATAGGGAATATCACATTCAAAAAGGGTAAAGTTCTCGGAAAAATTTTCATAAAGCGCAAAACCAGTAAAAATTCATATTCATGGACAGCCACCTGTTTTTATGGCCGAACCAATATATTTATGTGGGTAATTTATCGGTTTAATGTTAATAGACATAATGTTATGTACACACGAGTATGAATGTATAATATACATTCTGTTCATGCTTTTATGCGAGGTAGACAAAAAATAACATTTGCCTTTTTTCACATTGTTAACCTTTTAGATAGGCATTTTTTTTTGGTTTTGAAACAACTTTTAAATGTCTCAAAGAAAATGTTGGGTCTTCCTTACTATCACGGCGAGAATTATGATCTCAACACTATCAGAGAGAAAAATTATCAAGCTTTATATTCAAGTCTAAAAGTTAACGACAACATAATTAAAATGTACGCTTTTATAAAACCAAAGTTTCCGACCGTGATTTGTAAAAAAAATATGAAACTTTGGGAGTTTTTATTAATTGTTTTCACGTGAAAAGACAAAAAGGTAAAGTCACTAACGTTTATAATACACGTTCTGAAATATTTGTATGTTTTATTTTTTCGTTATCTGTGTTTTAGCTAAACGTAAGTGAAGACATTTTAAAAACTTACGTTTGCGTTAAAAAATGGTGTATTTCCCAAATTATAATAAAGGTTTATTTTTTAATTGTTCAATTTAAAAGCGTATTTCATCACCCTTCAAAAACCGTTTTTAATTTTCGGATACGTTCAGTAATATTTGGATTTTATTGCAAAGTGGAATATTTATATTAAATTATCAGAAAAATATCCTTTATACCTTTATATAGTTTGTAATGATTTAAAAGGACTTGACTTAGGCAGGTACTTACTTGAATGCGGTCAAATAAGGGCTCGTAGAACAAACTGTTACAAGTTCACCATCCGTTATTAAATTATCAGAAAAATAGCCTTTATACCTTTATATAGTTCAATATCCGATATTAAATTATCAGAAAAATATCCTTTATACCTTTATATAGTTCACCGCCCCATATTAAATTATCAGAAAAATATCCTTTATACCTTTATATGGTTCACCGTCCGATATTAAATTATCAGAAAAATATCCTTTCTACCTTTATATAGTTCACCGTCCGATATTAAATTATCAGAAAAATAGCCTTTATATCTTTATATAGTTCACCATCCGATTTTAAATTATCATAAAAATATCCTTTATACCTTTATATAGTTCACCGTCCGATATTAAATTATCAGAAAAATAACCTTAATACCTTTATATAGTTCACGATCCGATATTAAATTATCAGAAAAATATCCTTTATACCTTCACATAGGTAGTTCCCACATTCCCTATCCAAGTTTCCGAATTTATTCACAATATAAAATATTAATAAATTGAATCTGGATCGTATAATCTAATTACGATAATCACGATATAAAATAACTTAAATCAATTATTATCAAGTGGGAGTTATGGATTCATTCATCCATCACTCCTGGTTACAACGACCCCCAGATTTATATCCATCCCCAGAACTTCCACTCCTTAATTTTCTAAATAGACCCTCCACACAGCATCCCCGAAGACGACATACTCCCTGAAGGGAATAATTTTCTTCAGGGCCTCATGTGTGGAACTAACGCAAAAAGCATAATATGTATATGTATAATTCCAATCTGTAAATTTCACCCACAATAGCACACAGATATTTCTTAAAAAAATACTAAAAAAATATTTGTTTAAATATTTGAAATAATAGAATAACACGATTTTGAGCCTCTACGTGGTCCAACAAGCAAACTTTTCGACTCGAAGGAATCGTCAGAAACGTCGTCAGAAAAGAAAAAGAATAAAATAAATAACATCACGAAACAAATAAAGTTCAAAAGTTTTGGGAATTCCTCGAAACGAGGCGCGACAGCATTCCGGTGAACTCTTACTAGCATTTGGCAGCTTTCCTGAATCCCAAATGAGCCAAAATATCCCACGGACCGAGCAGGAGGCGGTAATTAACAGGTTTCTGTCTTTGATCTTTATTTTCCCTGCTGAGTTAGTGAATTTTTATGGATTTATTAATTACAAAAACACGTGAAAATCTAGGTAGATCAGCGCTCGTTTTGAAGTAAGCGAGGTAATTGACTTTGCTTCTCATCGAGGCCTACGCCATAATTGAATTACGCTGTTTTTCGGTTGCGTTATCCAATTTGAAGAGATGGATTAATGGAAAATATGATTTACAATTAAAAAATCAGAAAAATATTTTTTACTTTCTTCTAAAAAAAATAGGGAAAAATTAAAAAAAAAAATTCAATCTTAAGATAAGTAAACAAAATTGTAATGTACTTTAATGTGAAATAATTAGTATATATAGGATAAGATATTACGAATTCAATTTAATTTATTTCATTGATAAAAAATCCCTAATTCCCCATATATATATATATATATATATATATATACGATGCAATTTGCAGCCATTCTGCAAACAGCACAGCATGCCGGGCTGTTTGCAGCATCATGTGTAGAGCGCATAAATAATGCCAGGAATCACTGGTTAAAGTAAGTGAAGTACGTCCCTTAACACCCTGAATTTTTGTCTTTGTATTATATGTATAAGCTGTTAGTTTTTTTTACAAATAATTAAATATTATATTTATATAAGTTATTGTATTATTGTTACACGGAGAAAAATCGATTTTGACCTCATGATAATTTATTAGGCCATATTTATAAAACATTCGTTTAGAAATGTGTATCTAGTTGCCCTGATAATAAATACAACATGACGATACAACGAAAAAATACGTTGTATACGTACGAACTTTGTTCTAATAATTAATAATAATAATTTATTCTTACATTTTCCCGACAATAAACATTGCCGTTATTAACCGTTTTACGAATAAAATGATCGTATTTTAGAATAACATTTTTCTCCATGTACATTATGTAAAATATTATTATTTTTCTATTAAATTTATATGGCTTTGAATTATGTAGTCAGAAAGCGAAATATGTATATTCTTTAAATAATAATAATAAACAATAAATGAACCCTCTGATATGAAAATATCATTTAATAGTCTGGTAGATTAACGCGTTGTTCTTGTATTGTTTTGTATTAATTATACTTATATAATACACTTGCATAACGTGGATTTACTAGATGAACATTTATATGGAAAAGTGTATGAAAGGGTTTAGTTTAGTTGGGAAAAACTAAACCCGGACCTGAAAATCTGGTGCGTAAAAAAAATAAACAAGACCCATGAACGCCTTCACTTCCCAAAAAAATTATTTTAGATGAGAGAAAGAGGAAGGCGTTTTATTTCAAATCAAAAATAATATAATCATTACAAATGTACCTAGGACTATTTTCGCAAAATCCATTTCGGAAATTTATTTTTTTTACAGAAAATTGATCGAATAAACATTAATTTCAATTACACCAGTAAAATTGAAGTTTTCCACTTGCCTTAATTGTCAATATGCTGCAGTATCTTCTATATTTATAAAAAAAATAGAAGATTTAGGTACAATCGGCAAACAAACTTGTTTTTGCCAAGATTCAAGTTTAAGAAAAGTCTGGAAGAGGTTGCCAAGTGCCGGCAATACTCTGCTGTAACCTCTCCCTTATTCTCACAAACAGCACATAAAACGGAAAGAGAAGTGACAAAGGTTCTTTCAGAGGCAGGACGATGTATGTTTCTTGAATTTTGATATACTGGTATGCAGAGTTCCGAGCCAAAATGCCCCCCTTCTCTTTCATCATGAGTTTATAATACATGGTTGTTGAAAAAATGGTTTATTTTGAAATTTCCAACATTAAATCGATTTTCTCGCAAGTAAATTTTTGAAGTTCGTGAACATCACAACTCAAAATCCACAAATCATTTTGAAACTTTTGCACACTATTTCTACACATAAAGGTAGTCAGAGAGAGTTTTTTTCCATTTTATAATAACAAATTCACCAAATATTTTTAGCAAAAATCGCGTTTTCCACTTCAAAATGATGCAAAAATAAAATTATCGAAAAAAACCCCCTCTGAATACCTAGGAAAACATATCACCCTTTAATGCACTTGGATTAGAGATTCTTCAGATGTATTACTATAATGTGAAAATTAAATAAATAAACCAACATTATTCATATCTCCAAAAAAATCATGAAAATGTGGTTTTTTTCGCCTTTAAAACCTAAGCTACCCCCCCTTAACCGTTCGAGAACTGAATCTGCTTGCAGCGTCGCCACAGGCAAACGCGTGTTATTTTTGTAACTACTTAGCTTTGACGGAGTTTGGCAGGTTGAGATTCCCCCCTAGGTAACAACCTGTGTGGCCCTTGGAAAATTTTAGGTCGTCAATGCGGCCCGTGGTGCAATTTGGGTTTGCCAGGCCTTATCTAAACGATGTCAAAAAGAAAGAAACACTCAAATCTAAAAATTAACCGCTAAATAGTTGGAATGTACCTTTATGAAAGCAAAATGTCAACCGCAATTTGAAAAAAATGTTATAAAATTTGTGACTTTTTAAAAATTACTTTTACATGAAACGACAAAAAGTGATATTGTGATAACGTTTAAATTATATTTATCTAATAAATTTTTTGAATGTTTTTTTTTTCGTTATCAGTAATTTTAGTTCCAAAAAACGAAAGGTGAGCTATTTTCAAAACATTTTAAAGATTGTATAAAAAATATATATATTTAAATAATTCTTAATACTACATTTTAAAGCATATTTTATCACCTTTCAAAAACAGTGTTTAGTTTTTGGATATGTTCAAAATTCATCCATTTGTTTGAGCTTTAATGGAAAGCGGGAATATTCTGACCTACTGACAGAATATAGTCGAGACCAAAGGCGTTAAAATGTGTTTTTTTTTAATAGGTTCGAAGTCTTTGTGGAGTTCGGATACCCTAATCCATTTGGGAGCACCCAGGGCTATGCGTATGACTATAATCTGGAAAAGGACGATGGATAATATCACAACAAAAAAACTTTTCTCAATATTGTGCTAGCGTCATTCCATGATTCAATCTATAAATTTTCCCAGTTATTGCTTTGTTCCCAGAACTCACACAATGCAGATATTCACCACAAAATGATTATTATTTTAATTGGAATGGCAAAAAAATATTAGCTTTCCGACAGAATACCCACAAGGCAAATTTTCAGGAGTTCTCCGAATGAAATTTGAAACATTCACAAAGCCAACGCGGTGATAACTATTATAAAACCAACTAATTATGATTAACTGGTCGGGCTGTTTCCACAAACACGCTTGAATAAGTAACACATTCTAGGGAACAATAGTCGTAATCTCAACATTTTAGCTGAAGTCATACATATTCATTTATATAGGAAACTTCCGCCATATTATGCAAATGTGTATCTTTGTTAGTTATATCCGGAATTTAATGCATCAGTTTTTGGCCCTTGCCTGTGTTAAGAGGGTATTACCAGAGATTACCGAAAATTAGTCCTTTTTAAATCAAATTCCAGACGTATTGACTCTTTTTTACAAAAAAACCTAAATTGATTTCGAAAGATTGTTATTTTATCTGGTACACGCAGTTTTAAAATTTTGAAAAACTAAGTTTATTTTTAATATACTACGGTTATACCGTCGGTCGTTGGCAGATTTGTTCAATTTTCAAACGATAGATTCTATTAAACAACAAAAATTTCAAATCATATAATTATACAATAAAATAAATCAATACATAATCTAGTCAACACAGTTTTCAAAATTTAAATTTTATTTAAATTAGAATCATTCAAAATAAATCCGAGAACGTGTTTTGTAACAAAAATACCTCAGTTATTCTATTTATTTAAGGTCTTACAAACTACAATATTTGAAAAAATTTTTACACACTTATTTTGTTTAGACATTATTAAAAAATCATAAATACTTATGATAAAAAAATACTTACAAGAAGTACACGATATTTAATAATTTATCATAGTGCGTTTTGAGCATTTTTATTGCTTACTTGAATGTATGTATATAATAAAGCAAGTTTTGAATGAAATAAATCGATATTAAATACTGATACACACGATTAGAAAAACAGAAACATCACAAACGAAATTATACACAAGCTCAAAAGAATGCTTTTTTTCATGGCAATCCATGGAAACTAAATTGGTAACCAAATGAAATTTCAATAATAACCATATGAAATTCCTACGATTTTATACGGATGGTTGCCATTAGAGAAGAAATTATTTTTTGGGGATGGTACTAAATCGTTTGAATATATCCATATGTAACATGGAAGCATATGTCTTTTGCTTTTGTCGCTGACGCCAATAAATCACCTAAAACATACGCGAAATTTACAATGCCGAAGAGTAACACGTTCACAATTAGTAATGAACACAAATTAAAGACTTTTTATCCATTCGAAACCAAAATTTGGGAAACATATACTCCGATGTTGTAGACATATTATGTTCAACAATATTTTGAAATGTGTTTTTAACATGTTTTTTGTCATCGAATAAACTGATTTATATAGTTAAATTGTAACTCTGGTTGCGCAAAAGATCTGGAGTTACTTGATGGCTGATAAATTTAAAAAATCTGTCTTTCATTTACGTTTTTAGTCGTTTAGGTTTACGAATGTATTGTATAAAATATATGTAAATATGTATGTAAAAGTCTATTTAACGAGAGTGAAAACTTAAATTAATAAAATTAGACCCTTGTTGAACACCTTTGAACACATTTCTACAATAATGTAAAGTACACCTACTGATTTTTATATATGTATTGATATGTAATATGTCTCTGCAGTATGTCAAATTTTGAGTTTCACGACCTATTTGAAGCTGCATTTTGAGTTTTTAGACCAGGCCTGGCCAACCCAAATTGCACCACGGGTCGCATTAACGACCTACAATTTTCCAAGAGCCACGGGGTGGCTAAACACAGTTGGGTAAGGTTAGGTTATGTGAGTTGATTGGATTTTTTACACTGGACCCACACAGGAAGCCCTCCACTGCGGTGCAAGGCGATGGGTCGAGAGGCCGTCTGCAGAGGTCGAAAGATCTCCTTCAATCAGTGTCTCCCTATCCGATCCGCTATGCAGTGGGTTGGCAAATGCATCTGCCACCAAGACCGTGACAAACTTCACCCATTCAATCCGGGCACCCCTGCTCCAAAACGTAGCGAACCGACAACGTAAATTTGGTGCGATCTTTAACAGGGGTCTTGATTATCCAATAGATGCTTCCCGGGCGATGGCACCTACACCCGCCTACCAAATTAAACAATACTATAGAAATAATGTCGTTCCAAATCAGACGCAGGTAAAACGATAATATCATTAACAAAGCTAGGGGAACATGCATTAATTACGTGAGCTGTTTTTTATAGAATTTGTGAGATTTAGTGGGACCCCCCCCCCCTCCCTCACGTGATATTTATTTTTTACTCTCGCCATAAATGTTTTTCATAATAGCTATTTTTCACCGACAAAATGCGACGCTTCAAAGGAAGTGAAACGTTTATTTATTTATTTATTATCCTTGTAATAATAGGTATATATTCTTTTAAAGTTGGCATCAGATTTTTATTGACCCCCCCTCGGTATAATTGGATTTGGTGATATTAATGGAATCCCCATTTTTTGCCCACTTAATGTATGTTCCCTAATGACATTAGTCCCAAGTGTATAATATATACAATTTGGTGGTATAGAGATAGTCAATACACAAGAATCTTTGAGGCTGTGATTGCAAGAATGTTGCAACCTATTCCCTTTGACGAGGCACTAGAATCACGATGAATAGGCAGTTGGTGAAACATCAGACAGTGCTGGATCCAACTATAAGCTGACGAAGTTTCTGAACTTGGTCTCCCATTCTCAAAAGCATCAATTGAACACGAATTTCCTTGACAAACTCCTGTCCTGTCCAGTCCTGAGTAATTACAAACATACATAACATTCACGATAAGCGGAAATGATAAATATTTTTTTTTTATGTAAGTAAGTCAAATATATTAATGTTATGCAAGTAATTCAGTTTTCATTGAAGAAGAATTTTTTAATAATAATTTAATTAAATAATTTTCAGTGTGACACGAACCCACAACCTTACGTCTTACCGGGACATACATCTCTACCAATTGGGCCAATGCGATCTATTATGAGACTGTCGTAATTGTCAACTTCATATTTCAAATTTCAGAACTAACAATATTATATTTGTCCCAGTTGCGACCATTATCTTTTATTATTTTCCTGTGTCTTGTTCATTTTCATATTTCAAAATATTGGATTATTATTGTTATATTCTTCTTCGATGATATATTACATTGATGGGAATAACCTTCAAAAGTTAAAAAGAGAGTTTTCTTATAAAAAAAATTAACATTCAATTAGACTGTTATAAAAAGTCAATAGGTGTTCCGTAAAAATAAAAATCGGATATATTTGTCGTAGACACTATCTAGGTAACAAATACATTCTTTGAATTTGTTGTTTCCTATAATAAAGGTAGCTGCCAATAATATGGAAAAAAACATTAGTCGAAGATAATATTGTAAATTCTGAAATTTGAAATATGAAGTTGACAATTACGACAGTCTCATAATAGATCGCAGTGGCCCAATTGATAGAGGTGTATGTCCCGGTAAGACGTAAGGTTCTGGGTTCGTGTCCCAGTTGCGACCATTATCTTTCTTTTTCTGTGTCTTGTTCATTTATATTTAAAAAAAAATTAGATTATTATTGTTATCTTCTTCTTCAATGATATATTACATTGATGGGAATAACCTTCAAAAGTTAAAAAGAGAGTTTTTCTTATAAAAAAAGTGAAAATTCATTTTTTCTTTATTATAGTGAGAGCTCTTCGGCATCGAAAGCCATTTTTAAACTATCACGTTGAGACGACTTATTTATTTGATTCGATTCCCCCCATTTCAATTTTTATGGTGTCTAAAATGATTTATTACCGGTTAAACAGATTTACTGAGAAAATAACTATGAAAATAGATTCGGTAGGGTACTTTAAAATCTGTTTTTCTCCACATTAAATAAATATTCATGTTTCCTTATATTATATTTAGACGCTAAAAAAAGTTTAATAACGACGGGATCCTTAACGACTTATTTAAATAATATTTTATATCGTTTAGGTCTTGTGAACATACTAAAAAGGACGAATAAATAATTGTCCTAACTTTAATAATTATTAATGTTGTAAAATGAAAAAAACAAGACATAAATGAAATTTTTTAGAAGAGGCCTTCACCTTCGCCTGAGAGAAGGCTTCTTGTTTATGAAAAACTTAAGATATCTATATTACATTTTTCGCCAATAGCATTAATTACACTTTTTCTTACTTTTTACATCTCTGTAACATACCTAATTTCAAGAAATAAAAGGCTTTTTTATTTAATTTATTTATTAAGGTTGTAAAATTGATATAATGTTTTGATGAAAAATTATTATTATTTTTTTTTTTTTTATAGAGATTACCTCACAAGAGTCTCAACTGCTCCCGTCTGGAGCCAGTGAGACTATGGCATCCCCAATTGGGGTATGTTGTGAGGCTGAAGGAAAGTGGGGAAGGGAAGGAGATGGGGAAGAGGAAGGTAGGAAAGTACCTGGCTATTCAGATCTAGTCACTAAACACGGCTAAAGCCATTAAATTTTTTGACATTTATTTTAATGAAAAGACAAATAACTTTGTTTACATCACTTTTATTTATATACAATCAACATGTTTCATGAACGATGTTCACATCATCAGGATCAAATGTATACTAAATTTAAAAATCAAATATAGATCACATATGGGAGGAAACGTTAGAAGGAAGGGGAAGCGGTAAGAGTGGGGGAAGTTTATTAAAATTAGGGATTACAAAGTCATTAGCAGGGTAAGACCGGTTAAGTGGGAAAAGGTTCAAAAGAGGGTTTTTAAAAAATTGCTGCTTATTAATTTTGCTACTACACAAAAAAGAGAATGCATCACCAAGTTAATGCTAATCTCTTCCTAATCGATAATTTCTCATTCATTATTTACACATGTTTTATTTCAAATTATAGAGATTTATTATTTCTTCTTATTGATTTATTATTCTTGCAACTTGTATTTTCATATTTATTTTCAGACTATTTTCCTGTTTTTATCTTTTTTAATGTTCTAATTATTACCCGTCTCAGAACAGACAACGTCTAGTGAGGCGGGTAACTTACTTGTTATAAAATACTATATTACCTCAATAAACGCCCGGGTTGCCGGCAATGAAATTGAATTGAATTATGTCTGCTTTATTATTTACATTTTTTATAATTTCTAAAATCTCTAAATTATTTATCAATGATGCCTTATAACCCGTATGCAATATTTTAAGTCCATGGTTTTTGTCAAAATTATGATCATTTTTTAATAAATGATCTGCGAACTCAGATTCACCATTTCCATTTAATGCATTGAATAGATGTTGATTATATATATATAAATAAAAGTGATGTAAACAAAGTTATTTGTATTAAATTAAAACAAATAACTTTGTTTAAACCACTAATATAATCACAATCACCTACATGTTTCAAAACCGATGGTTTCTTCGTAAGGGTAGTAATGACATTAATAACAAAATAAACAAACAAGTATAGACTAAAAAGAACAGATTAAAAAGAACTATGGACAAAAATATTATAGAGAGAGGTGATTAATTAATTAAAAACTATCGTAAAAAACAATTATTTAAAATTAAATATAAAAATTATTTTAAAATATGAAAAATTACATTATATAAATTATCAAAACATAATAAAGATGTTTAAACAACAAAAATAAATTATTTTAAATATAATTATTAATAAGAAAATAAATTTAAGAGATGGGTATTTTAAAAAATATTTGGTTATTAATAATATTTAATTTACTATTAACACTTTTTCTAATTTCTAAAATTTCTAAGTTTGCTAATTGTAAATCTGTTGAGTTTGTGTGTAAAATTTTTAACCCTTTATTTATATCAAAAGAATGATTTGTTTCCAAAATGTGGTTGGCAAATTCAGAATAATTATTATTATTCAAACACCTTAGATGTTCCTTAACTCTAATATTAAAATTTCTAGAAGTCTTTCCAATATAAAAAAAGTTACACATTAATTTATAAACTCCAGATTTGTTCAAATAATCTCCCTTAAAAAAAAGAAAAAGTTATTTGTCTTTTCATTAAAATAAATAATGTCATCACAAAGTGAAGACCTTTCCGGAGAAGTTTTCTTACCGAAAATATTTATTCCCCACTTTTTAGTATGTTCGCAAGACCTAAACGATATCTTTTAAATAGGTATAAACATCACTCGAGATAGAATAGCGGTTCGTTTCAAAACCACTCTGTATCTCGCATACGTTTCAGTGGCAACTAAATGAATTTTGTCAGCATTAAATTACGATTAGTTTCTACTTATTATTGATTTATTTGTATACGAAATATTTTTAACAACACATTTTTTTCTGAAATTATAGCATAGTGAAACGAAAATAAGTTAGTGGAGATAAGTTATAATGGTTAATTAATCATTAATTCAAAATTATTGTCTTATAGTTTCTATCATCGAAACATGTCAATTCAGCACTGTCAACAAAAATAAAGAATCAAGACTTAATAATGTTTCGAAATGAGAGTTATTAAATAGACCATGGAAAAGAAAGGAGTTCAAAGAGAAAATTAATTGCTGGTTTGAAAAGGGTTTGTGTCAATCTCGTTAGCAAACAGGGAACAGGGAATGCAACAGAACGAAGTGCACTTCATGTAGGGGCACTCTCGTTCTTGTTTGCACAACAGAGTGAGGTGGGTTTGATTGGTTTAGTTGGCAAACAAACTCTTGTTAAATAGGTTCGATACGAGTTGATAAACAATGGCCTCTCGATTATTTTGACATACGTCTACGATGTTTCTTAGTACAGTTAAGGGATAAAGAAATATTTTCCAGGTAGTTCATTAACTTAGGCATGGAAAGATTTACATAAAAAAATACTGGGTGACGTATTTTGAGATTTTTACGTATTATGGTGATTATTTTTCGGGTTATTATGCCGTGTTGCGCTTCTACCTTCTATCCTGTTCCTGGAAGACCCAAAATGCACCGAGCACTTATAATTTCGAAGGAAATTAAAAAAACACAAAAACCTCATTATTAGTATTAATATATTCGACGGGATTAAGCTTAATGGTTTTTCGTATCCGGTACTTACGGCTACATCAAAAATAAACGCCGCAAATCACATTAATTTAACTAAAAACTTTAAAAACTGACTGTCTGGCAGCGACTCTGCTTCCCTTATATATGTAGCTCGGTTGTTTCGAGAACATTCGGTGCCAGAAAGAAAGTACAACTACTCGATAACTCGCGTCAGAGTCGACTGACAAAAGAAACGAACGAATAGCGTGCGGGCTGGCAGCCCCGCAAGGGGGTGGGGGGGGGGGGGGGGGGTGCCCCCCGCGCCCCCCATATAAATCCGCCACTGATTAAGCCTCAACATTCAAGTCTATTTCAAAAATATTTATTCATGTAACTCTAAGCTAAATTCGAAACAAGGCAGGTCCTTACTACGGAATACGAAAATGTAAACAACCTTTAGACGCAATCATATGCGTCTCCATCTAACAAATGTTCCCCTATTCCTCCACCAAATCTGTTATCTAAGTAACTGTCATTGTCTGATAGTGTATAGTCAATATACCTAAGTGTATGTCATTTACAATAATAAATTATTGCACAATCAGTCCGTTAAAGCAGCCCGTGCAATGATCAACTTTTATAGTGATCTCTCAGAAAACCGGTACAGTAAAAACACTCGATTGATGCCTTAGTGCGTTTATTGCGATTTTTTTATGTGCTTGAATTATTGGCAGTGATTTTTGCCAGGTGTGTCCCTCGAGATAATTATATCGATTAACCATAATTCAATATCAGAAGAGAAAGGGTAAGTCAGTCTTTTATGTTTATGTTTGTTCCTTCGTCAAATGTTTACCAAATCCCACATACTTGTGTCAACTTGAAAAGTGTATAATAATTATTGATTACAGCCCTCCGTTCACAAATTCATTCGCAGAAAATATATGCTTTTACACGACTGCTTGCAGCGATGTTAAATTGTGGACATAGGTTTTGAGTGTTCTTGCGAAAATGTAGCACCTTATATTATTATTAGACATCGGATTATATGCACTAACAAATTGCCAAAATATGCATGCAAATATGCACTAAAAAGGCCGACATATGCACTAAAAACTCTTAATATGCCCAAAATATGCATAATGCAAAATCAAAAAAACCTTTTTATTTTTATATATTTTAATTAAAGACGGTACAAAAACAGCGATATATTATTAAAATTATTCATAGCTTTTGTGACCATATGCAATTAAGTATTTTTCAAAATTTTCGGTCAAATGCCAAAAACGACATCTCTACGGCCAACTGTCGTCATTTGTAAAAAGTTTAAAATTTGGCATACTTCTGGAGATACCTGTTTAGGCAGGGTATGGACTTGTGCCGTTGATGTGGGCATTAATGTTCTTCATGTCTTTAAGACACTTTTTACGAATCTTTTCTAATATTGAATTACTTAGGAAGGACGTTGGTGAATACGATCATTGTTTCCAGTATTTCTATTGATTTAAATAGAGGAAGATTTTTTGTTTCTAATTTTTTTAATGGCATCTGGTATCTTGCGGAAATCTGTTGAAATGAGGAGAAGCGTAATCAAATGCTAGCTTGCTTGACTGAATTGCAAAGGCCTCAGAACTGTCAAATTGACCAGCGAAATATGCACGATTTGGAAAAAAGGCTAAAATATGCATTTACGCCGTAATTAGAGAGTTATATGCATTTGCATATGCAAATATGCAAATGCCTATAATCCGATATCTAATTATTATAAATATTAGAGTTCAAAGGATCTAATGATTGAAATTCGTAAAGTCATGAAAATGCACGGCGTTTTTCAACTTTTTGGTCTTTCTAATGGTAGCATTTGTTTATTTATCCATACAAATTTACCTATAAGTTTTAACCGATTGCTTTGCGTTCCTGGCTCGCTTTAGTCAATACATTTGCAAATACTAGAGTCAGTCATTCACTACTAGCTCACTTTATTAATACATTTAATTGGATACCCGGAAAATTGCAGAAGTGCAAATGGAATGAAATAATGAGAAGTGATATTCGTTTCGATTCCCAGAATGAATTTATTAATTAATATCAGGTTGTATTATTTATTCTGTTCGTACATAAAACATAATCCTGCTGGAGGTTTATAGTTATACCGCCACGATCGGAGTGTTTTTCTGAAGGAACACATTAAGGGGCTAGACTTTGAACCACACGCGGAACACCCGCGACTGTCATTCTGTCCCGCTCACAATAAGCTCACGCACACTTACAATACATGCGAATGCGAAATGTGCGAATGAGACAACGCTCAAATTTACTTACAGAAATCGCTCGAAAAGGGGTTTATGGAGAATACACTTTTCTACACCGAAACTTTCATGAAATTGAAATTTAAAAAAAAAAATATTTTTTAGAAAGAAGAAGCTACGTCGGTAGCTTTTTATTATTTTATAATTCTTTATAAGAGTTGAGTTAGTAGCACTTTTTCCTTAAATAAATTTTTTTGATAAATCGTACATGTTTGACAATGACGGCCTTACTAAAAAAAAACACTCCGCGGCCGTTAAACGGTGTTTTAAATGTGGCAACGCTGGAAATTTTACTTGTAAATTGGAGTTTTCATAATAATCCGCTAGGTGGGGTGATTGATGCGCCTGCGCATTGCTTTACCGCTGAAAAAAATAGCCGCGAATGCAGAAGTTAGTCGGTCGCGATTTTGTATGTGATTAATATGATGTTTTCGTTAATGATTTGAATATTTATGACTAATTCGCACTTATATTCATGTAATCAATATATTTACTATTAATTTGTGTTGTTTTTCGTTAGTTTAAGTCAAATTGAGGCACTAAAATCGCGTGTTCTAAATTAAGCTGTCAGAAAATGGTTCATAGGTTATGTTCAGAAATAATTTGCATTTTAAGATCTTTATTTTATTATAAATTCTTGAAAGTGATGTTTTTTGGTGACTAAAATGTCTAATACATATTTTAGTAAACGTATCAAAGAAATTAATGCCTTAAGATGTGCAAGCAATGTATTCAAACGTGTGTTTTTTTATTGTAAATTTTTGGATATGAAAAGCGAATTTCAAGATTTTTTAACATTTTTTTATTGTTTGAAGGAGTAAAAAGTGAGGTGACAGATTTATTTTAAAATCATTAAATAAAAGGACTGTGTTTTTTGAATTTTGAATTTTTCCAAATATTTCATTGTTTTAATAGAAAGTGTTTGGGGTAAGTGAGTTTTTTTTTCCAACTTGATGTTTGAATCTTAAAATACTACAGTTTTTAAACATTTAAGTATATTTTAGATATGAAAATCTTAAAGGTAATTAAATTCTGGTTCTAAAATGGTATTTGTTTTTACAACATCTCAAAAAATAATAAATATATAGGACATTAAAAAAAAAATTCGAAATACGTTGAAAATTACAAATGGAACAAATATATACAACAGATAAACTACCCTCCTTGGCCGTGTAAGCAATGTACATATCTTTCCATGAACAATTTTTTGTCAGTTCTTAATTAGTAAGGATTCTTCATACATGGTTGTTTGACCATTGTACAAATTTTTCAGAAAGTTTATTAGTAAGGCTGGTAAAATGGCGACGTTGTCAGATCAAAACCATATATTTTGTTTAGTAAGAATTTGAAAAACGAAATGTACAGACTTTACACAACGTGCTACAGAAACACCGTTTAACGGCCGCGGAGTGTTTTTTTTTAGTAAGGCCGTGAATGTTTACGTTAATACGAAATGCATCGAAAATTCGAAAACATACCGACATAGTTTTCACCACTAGAAGGCAGTAAAAAAAAAAAAGTGCAATTTTCGATGTAGAAAAGTATTTTTTCCCTGGCGTCCTTTTTGTATGGGCCGAAAAGCGAAGTCTATCATCTTAACCACTCGAGCGATTGGTGTTCAGTTTTTGATTTGACCATTCGATTTAATTAATATCATTCCTCAAAATAATCATATGGAAACATTTAAACGAGGTTTACTGCAGTTTATGGCTAATGAATTCACCTAGATTTCACTGCTTATCCTATATTTGTAGGTTCGTTAAATGTGGTCCAATTTTGGACCGATTCAATCGCAGAAAAATAAAAACGGCCCAAATTTGGACCTTAATCGTTCCAGTGGTTAGGAGATCTATGAATTGTTTTGTTTCGAACTCAAGAGTTGTACTTTCCATGTACACTTGTTACATAAAATTTAATTTTTCTAACTTAAAATTTATACAAGTACGGAAATGATTAGATATTGTTAGGTGGGGGTAGTGGGAGGGGTGATTTTGGGAGTTATTTCTTCCTTTAACCACATGTTCTGATGTGTCAAGAGCGGTAACAAAAAAAAAAAAATTAATCAAGAAATGTAATTGGAAAGTAGAACTCTTGGAAACAAAATGTCTAGAAATTGTTACATAGTTATTGCTTAACAAATTGTTACATAGTTATTGCTTAAGAAATTATTACATAGTTATTGCTTAAGAAAATGTTACTTAGTTATTGCTTAAGAAATTGTTACATAGTTATTGCTTATGAAATTGTTACCTAGTGATTACTTAAGAAATTGTTACATAGTTATTGCCCAAGAACTAAAAAAAGATCTATTGATTGGTATATTTAAATGAAATATAATGATTTTCAGAAATCGATCGTTTTTACTAGCAAGTCACAATTTACCTAGCATCTATGTCGATAATACAATAAGACTTAACACCTGTAGTAGAAATCTGAATTTTTGTAAAACTGCTATTTTTTTGAGACTTTGCTAAAAAAATAATCATAAAACGCTGTACCTAAAATAATAATATCAATTTTTACCACGTATTTTAGCATTCTCGTTTAACTGGAGAGAACTGGTACAAAACAGAGATGAGTGGAGGAAGACTCTTGAGGAGGCCAAGACCTACCACGGGTTGTAGAGCCAATTGTGATGATGATGACGTTTATTGGAAATTTATTCAGAAGTAGAAGTAATTTTTTTTACGTCAATACAATATTTTTGAAACTTATCCAGCTATTGAACCCGTGCACTCCAGGAAAAGGGAACTGGAAAATTCTGCTCTCCCACGGTGATTTGTAAAGTGTTTTCTCGAGCACGAACGTAAATTAAATTTAAATAATTCGGCACGTAAATAACTCTACTACGTGGCGTTGCATAATTTGTCCAACTACGCTTTTAAAACTAAAATAGAAAACATCTTTCTTTAAACTTTTGTCAGCTAACTAAGTGAAATATATGAACTTAATTAATTAATATTTCGTTAATCTACAACAGTGGTTTCCAACCTGTGGTACGCGTACCTCTTTGGCACGAATGTAGGTTTTAAAATTCACTTCAACGTTTTTAAATTTCTGAGAATTAAAGAAAAAATTATTTCTTATTTTAACTACTGATACATGAGGAAAAAATTCCTACAATTGAGGTTAAAAAAAATCATCCTCTCAATACACTTCGTGAGTTTAGAGTTAAGTATGGAGAACATTATTTTTTTCGTCAAATAAAAAGACGTGGAACAAAATTTGTTCAATTTCACTGGTTAAAAATGGGTATTTGGGCATTTTAAACCAGAATCACCAATTAAAAATGCCCAAAGTCGTGTTAAACTCCGTATAAAATTGCATCCATTGTATTGATTGTTAAATTCGTGAAATAACGAGAGTATTAAAAATTTACAAATGAAACATGTCTTTCATTACACGTGTACACAAGATAGATAGAGGGTACGGGGTACAATAAATTTGTAGAAAGAGTCAAGGGGTACGAAGGCCCAAAAAGGTTGACAATGGCTGATCTACAACATTGGTGACCAGATCTGAATGGTAGTAGTCCGATGCTGTGTAGGAAACCCGCTTGCACAGCGCGGGTGAAGACTGTGCGCCCTAAAGTTTATGTTTAGACTTACGGAATTCAATAGGTACATCGTTTATGTTGAAGAACTATAAAACATTACCTCTTCGAACGATACCTTACCCCAACATAAAAATTTTACCATTCATAAAATACCAAAACAGTTTATGAACGGACTATTCGCTATATAGATGTACATATGTCATTACTTACGATTGCTGAGGCGGCAGCCGACCGCTGACTTCGCACATTCCACACTCCAATAATGTCTTTGCAATTTCTAAAGCATGAAGTTTGTACTAAAAAATCTATTTCTGCATTTTTTTTTCTCCGCACAAGAATCCCTTGGGAAAATAGTTTCCCTCAGAGCCTACGTCATCTAAGGAGATGTTGTGTGGAGGGTTTATAAGGAGAGGAAGTTATGGAAAAGAAAAATATTTGAAGGGTGGGTAGAATCTGGGGGTCATAGTGTTCAGGAATGACATACGTATGGATCCATCCCTCCAACTGCGGTGCAAGTGGATGGGTCGAGATAGTCCGGATGAAGAGATCAAAGGTACGCAGAAGGTGGGCAGACGCATCCGCCTCCAAGACCTAGACGAACCTTATCCAATGAAACCAAGACGAAGCTAAACACTTAGGGTGATCTATGGCAGAGGTGTAGGTTAATGTTGTACCGCAAATGGTTCCCGGGGTGGCGGTATTTATATCCGCCTCCCAAATTGTAAGTATTGCATACTTATCTACTTTTCTTCCCACACTTCCTTCTATCAATGACGGCCGGCGTGGTCAAGAGATAAGGCTCTTGACTCCCAATCTCAAGGTCGCAGGTTCGAACCCGGCGTGCGCAAATAAATTTTATTTGATTAATTTGTGTTTTGTCACAATTAATTGATTAAAAATAATGTATAGTATCTACATCTGCGGAACGTTCCAAAATGGAAGATACTCTCAGTATGGCCCTGGTGTAAGACCACCATTCAGAATTGAAATGTTGCTTGAAATGGCTTTAGCCGTGTTTGGTGACCAGATCTGAATAGGCAAGTACTTCCCCGCTTTTCTCTTCCCCATCTCCTTCCCCTCCACACTACCTTCAGCCACACAACATACCCCAATTAGGGATGCCATGTGCTGGTTTCAGACTGGAACAATTAAGACTTTAGTGCGGTATTTCATATAAAAAAATATCCCAAAATTTCCTATATATAGAAAATTCCGCTGTCCCACAAACTTTTTGGAGCGGAAACTCTTGTGCAGTATAAAAACAAAACAAAAAAATCTAATTTATTAAGGGGGTTTCTCACCATCCTCCCAATAGCTTATCTACCCTAATAACGAATATTATTAAAAATAAATAAAAATAAATAAAAATAAATAAAAATAAATAAAAATAAAAATACTCGCAGTGGTTAGAAAACTCGGCAAACTTATCCAATATATAGCCACTATTCATAGGTTCGAGTACCGAATTATAAACTCCAACTTAATAAATAAATAAACCGTAAATCGTAAATCGAAAATATTCGTTATTAGTGTAGATAAGCTATTGGGAGGATGGTGAGAAACCCCCTAAGTCGTTCTAATTGCTCGTTTCCTTGCATTTCTAACTTAATCCTAGCTTAACCTCAGCAACTTTTGTGTGGCACAAAAACCCCCTCGTTTAATGAGCGGTCCTATCGGTGAATCTCCCACATAATCCTCGCTTCGTGGCAGTCAGCAAATTTGGGATTAAGAAGGTCTATAACTTATAATGCCACCTAAAAATATTAACGACTTACATCAAAATTATTAATTAAAACTCGCCTCGTAATTTGAGGAAAGAATTTAAACCAGCCACAAGCTCTCGCTTTATTTAAATGACCTAAGAATCTATGAATTGCCAATTCTTCAAACCATAACTGTAGTGAGGAAATGTAGTTTAAACGTCTCTCAACAGATGTCGTTAGAAAATGTAGTTAAATTTGGTTTTAAGGTGTCTCAATAGGTGTCATTGGTAGTTATTTCGTGATAAAGCCAACTGTCGTGTGTTTAGGTCTAATACCTTTTAGGCCTATTTTGGTAGGCCGTTTTGGGTTACGCCGCCCCGGGAACCATTTATTGGATAACCAACACCTCTGCGATAGGTCACCCCAAGTGGTCTGATTTTTTTGATGACTTAGGGGTGCCCGTCTTCATGGGGTGAGATTTGTCCGGGTCTTTTTTTAAATTTTTTACAAAATTTCAGAAACCACAACAAATTGAAAAGTTTTCGAATATTTCAAAATTCTGCTTTAAATTTTGAAAATATTATTTCCTAAAGTTGCACAGGAATTCTAACGATAATATAATATTCCCATATTACAGAAGTTAGGAAAAACAGCTAGCAAACAAAAAAGTAATATCCGTTTATTTACAGTTTCATGCATAAATTCGGTCTATTTATCATACCGGACTAACAGGAAACATTTTAAACCCTGTGATAATGTTTGAATTAACTTTTTGAATTACTCTAACAAAACCAATTTGCTGAAGTTTTTTTTTAATTTATTTACATTACACAAATAGATTTATATCATGTGGTCTAATATAAACATAGGTACATTTTTACATTATAATTACAATTGTTGTAGTGTCCCGTATTTTCACTTGTTTACCGACAGAGTTAAGTACCGACAGATGCCCAGCAGTTAGAGTAGATACACCCGGGCAGTATACCCGGTCGACGATAGCTCAAGCTCAGATTCAATTACTAGACAGTTACAGTCGGTCATGGGACCCAGAATTATAATATATTGTAAATACGTAAATATAATTAATAAACCAGATTTTAATAAGGACCTATTTCACAGTTTTTAATAAGGACATTAATATCTCTCTGTGGATAAGGCAAATATAGCAATTTCTAATACTTCTTACTTGCGTATTTTTTGCATTTTTCTTTAAATTTTCACCAGGTAGGTACATATCTAATATCATTAGAAACTAAGCCATATACTTGGATTCCTTTACACAGTAAACAATGATGTATTTTTGTTTTTTACTCCGATGTGTTCTTTCTTATTTATAATGTGCATGTGGAAGTTATTAAAAAATATATTTACAACATCTGAAGGGGTTTTTCAGATAAAATATACGATGTTTGTTTTGATTTTTCATCAATATCAATATCTATTTTGTATTTTGCCCCCTTCAAAGTAATCCTCCTCAGATATAATACATTTGTTCCAGCGCTTTTTCCAATCCTCGAAACACTTCTGATAAACGCTTTTTGGTATAGCCTTGAGCTCTTCTGGCGATGCGGTCTTTATCTCCTCAATCGTGGGTTAACTCCGTCCATCCATTTACGGGTCTTTTCAGTGTTGGGAACAGGAAAAAGTCGCAAGGGTCCAATTCCGGTGAATATGGTGGCTGAGGCTTGATTATGGTGTCGTTTTTGGCCAAAAAATCACGAACAAGTACACAATGTGTGAATTATCGTGCGCATTATCGTGTGCATTATCGTGTGCATTATCGTGTGTATTATCGTGTGCATTATCGTGATGCAAAAGCCATGAAATGTTTTGTCACAAATTCTCGGCTTTCTGTGAAGAGCTTGTACTACTTATAAACTTTTTTTTTGCTCAAAGTAGACTCGCCAAATGTCACAGTCAACATTTTAAAGACGTTGGATTAATTTCGTTTGTCACACAAAATTTAATAGAGATTCTTTGATCCAATTTTTGTTTTTATTTTGATAGCAAAAAATCTCCAAACACACCAAAACACGTCTAATTTTTAAATCGGTCAAAAACAAACTAATAATGCTAATAGGCTAATAATGTCAACAAATGTTGAGTTGTTGTTGTTGAAATGTTACCATTAAGCTACGGCGGGATACCTCCTACCCGCCAAATGATTCAATATATACCTAGTGTTTCATTCAACAAAAATAAAAATACAATAAAAATAAAAACAATAAAAATAAAAATACAAAAAAATACATAAAAAAACAAAAATATAATAAGCGATAATTGTTGAATGAAACACTAGGTATATATTGAATCATTTTGCGGGTAGGAGGTATCCCGCCGTAGCTTAATGGTAGAGCTCCTGTCCGGCAAACAGAGGGGTGCGGGTTCGAGTCCCGTCGGCGACATATATCTTTCCTCGGGAGAGGTTTCAATATTGATGAGTGTTTCAGGCTAATAATTATTGCTTATAATAATTGTTAGATTATTATTGTTATCTTCTTCTTCAAAGATATACCCCTTTTAAGCTTTTATTATTGTGAAATATTATTATTATTTTATTACCCATCCGTCAAAACGACGGGTTTTTGAAAGAGTTTTTTTTGGCGTGTAAAATATAAACAATATGCACCTGATGTATTGTGTTACAGGAATCAGTTGGTTCATTATTTTGGTCACCTTGGCCATTATCTTACAGTGCAAAGTCTTCGTACTCATTGGTTGAAGCATCATCCAGGACTTCGGAAAAAAGCTCTTGATTTATTAACTTCGATTTTGCATCATCTCTTAACAGAGAAACGGTAAAAATCTGAAACAAATACAAGTTATGTAAAAAAATATACGCACACTCAAGCAAAAAAACTCACCATAAAGCTAACAATCCGTTTAATATGTAATGAAATGTTTACATATTCTAAAACACTTTTTATATTTTATTTTGTATGATGGTTTTTTATGATATTTTTAAGTAATTAATCACCACTCTCTGTAAATTTTTTTGGTCTATATTACTTATTTGTCTATACTTGTTTGTTCTTATGCTATTTATATTCATATTATTATTATCCTGACGAAGAAACCTGTGGTTTAGAAATATGTTGATAATTGTGATTATATAAGTGGTGTACACAAAATTATTTGTTTTCATTTAATTAAAAATGACGCCACAAAGTGAATTCGCGAAGATTGAAGAAATATTTAGTAAATATCATTAAAAACCGTTATTGCATTTTTAATTTTCAGAAAAAAAAATCCTCATTAAAACTCACGTCGTAAAGACGTCCTTATTTTCCTAGAAAAATTTCATACGAGAAAAAAATCGAAAAAGACATACATAATTTTTTTTTTGGATTTACTGTCCTTTACAGCATTTCAACATTCCGCTCTCGGCATGTATTTTGTAATATTTTTTAGTAAAAAATACAATTTTTAAAATTGTATCGGCGCTTTAACGTATTAACTTCCGTTCTAGCGACGGAAGTTGGAAAGTTTTCCTTTACTTCCTGTAAGATGAAAACACCCTTTGCGCTGCAGTATCCCCAGCAGCCCAAAGACTTCAGTGTGGGGTAGACGGCGGGAGAGAAAGGTTGTGTAGCGAGCTTTTTACATTTTGTGACGAAAGTTCAGTTCGCAATAAATTTGCACACATTTCGAAAAAGTTCTTTCAGTGTTTTAATAGAATTGACGATTTAACCGAGTTATTATTGTTGAAAAAAAGTTTAATATGAAGCGTGTGCAGTATTTTGTTGCCTTCCTTTTTATTGGTAAGTTATATTATACTAAGGGGGTTTCTCACCATCCTCCCAATAGCTTATTACGGTTTATTTATTTATTAAGTTGGAGTTTATAATTCGGTACCCGAACCTATGAATAGTGGCTATATATTGAATATGTTGGCAGAGTTTTCTAACCACTGCGAGTATTTTATTTTTATTTTTAATAATATTCGTTATTAGTGTAGATAAGTTATTGGGAGGATGGTGAGAAACCCCCTAAGAACAAAATATATAATTCAATATGCAAAACTATACGTTACTCGCGTTAAAAAAGTACGTATCTGATTTTCTGTTTAAATAAATCAATGCCAAAATTTCCTGTAAAATTTTAAGATTTATAAGTAGTACCTCAAATACCTATCTACTGAATTAAAAATTGTACAACTGCGTTGCATTTTTTAAAATTTCTATTAATTTATAAACTTATACAATTTTACGAGAGAAATATATATAATTTTGCGTAAAAAAATTATTTCATGCAAATTTTTTTTTTTTCATTTTTCTTTTTTAGTATTATTTATTATCCCCGTGGGTTGAAATTTGAGGTGCCAGAGAGATGATAAATTTTACGTTCATACCTCATAAGAATCCCAACTACTCCTGTTTGGAGCTTGTGAGATTATGGCAAACCAAATTAGGATATGTTGTCAGGGTAAAGGTAGTGGGGAGAGGAAGGAGATGGGGAAGAATAAGGTGAAGAAGTACCTGACAAATTCAAATCTGGATTAAGCCATTTCTAGCAACGTTTTAATTCTGAATGGTGGTCTTACACCAGAGCGACACTGAGACTATTTTCCATACTGGAACGAGCCGCAGATAATGTTGTATATTATTTTAAAATAACCCAAATTATTGATTACATTTTTTGATTTAATTGGGATTTGAACCTGCATCCTCCGGATTTGCTAGTCGAGAACCTTGCCCCTCGATCATGGAGACCGTTACTGTTGCAATAGGGAAGTAATTCAGGTGACATAAGGAACTGATTTCAAAGTGCTCTTCTGACAATTTTCCAAATCATTAATGTTGTTTTAATATTTTATGGCAATTTTAAAAAGGTAATTTGCCTAAATCTGCTCATGCGTACCAGGACATCAAATTCCTTCAAACCTTACTGCAATAAACTTCCCCACATTTCAAAACTTTTACGCGTCTAGTGTAATTAATTATTTTCTTATGATATTTCAAATTTCAACATGGCCATGAAGGGCATACTTAAAAGAATTCATTATCTGCTCTTTCATAGACGGCGTTAATTCAATTATTTAAAAAAAACTTTTTAGGTGAATGTCAAAAAAAATCATATTCTACGCTTTCGTAGATGGCTTGTGTTTAGTATTTTTTTTTTTTTTTTTACTTATAAACGCTTTTTACAAGTTATACTGTAAAATATTAAGAAAAAATTATTGTTCGCGAAAGTACACAAGCAACTAACTAACTAACTAACCATCACGCCGTTTCCCCGCAGGGGTAGGCAGAGAGGACGGACCGCCAAACAACTCGGTCTTGGCACACGCTCCTTGCCTCATTCGCATTCATACATCTTCTTATACATACTCTTCTATTATTCTGACTCTTGACATGGCCCGACTCAAGTATCTGATTTACTTGGTCGTGCCACGTCTTCCTTGGGCGTCCTCGGCTTCTTATACCGTTCACATTCGCGTCATACATTCTCTTTACACTCCTTTCTTCATTCATTCGCTCAACATGCCCAAACCATCTAAGCGTCCCTTTCTTAATCTTACTTACTACGCTCACATCAGCCTTGCATTCTTTTCGGATCTCCACATTCCTCACACGATCATACATGGTTTTACCACACATACGCCTCAGGGATCTCACTTCTACAGCTTTCAGTCTACTTTCATCCTTTCTCTGCCATTTCCACGCTTCACTGCCATACATCAGGGTAGGTACCAGTACTCCATTGTGGACTGCTAGCTTCGCTTCTGTGGACAACTTTTTGTTGGCTCCAACGGCGTTCAATCCTCCATTAATGGAGTTACCTGCATTCACCCTTCTTTCGATATCCCTATCAGCCTTCCCATCTCTCGTAAACATACTTCCCAAATGTACAAACTCATCCACCTGCTCCAAGTATTCATCATTCACAACTATATTGCACACCGTTTTCTGACTCTCTCTTTCAAACACCATGACTTTAGACTTACTTACATTCATCATTAATTCATTATTCGTACATACTTCATACAAGCAATATAAATATTAAAAGGAACCCTCAGATGGTTTGGGCATGTAGAGCGAATGAACAAAGAAAGGAGCGTAAGGAGAATATACGATGCAAGTGTGAATGGTATAAGACGTAGGGGACGTCCGAGAAAGACTTGGCACGATCAAGTGAATCAGACACTTGAGTCGGGCCATATCAAGAGTCAGAAGAATAGAAGAGAATGTATGAGACGATGTATGAATGTGAATGAGGCAAAGAGTGTGTGCCAAGACCAAGGTGTTTGGCGGTCCGTCCTCTCTACCTACCCCTGCGGGGAAACGGCGTGATGGTTAGTTAGTTAGTTTTTTTTTTGCAATTAAAAAACTCAAATCTTTCAAGAAAGGCAAACAAATACAATATTGGATTGAATCACCGATGACATATTGTATTTGCTAGCCTTTTTAAATGATTTGATTTTTTTAATTGACAAAACTATTTATTAATATTCGTATTGCTTGTGTACTTCCGTGAACAATATTGTTTTCTTAATATTTCAAAGTATAACTTGTAAAAAAGCGTTTATAAGTAAAAATACTATCGATTTCTTATCTATTCCCATGCCAAAGTATGTCCACTTGGACAAAACAATATCTACTCGTAATTATACAAAAGGAAAGTATAATTTGTCAAATGAATATTATCCAATTGGATTCATGAATGTTCAATTGGACAAAACCAACATCACGCAACACAACACAAGGCAGCTTTTAACTTAAGATTGATTCTGCCTAAGAGTCCACAAGCTTAAAGAATAGTTGCACACGTTGCAATAAATTTCTCAGAACTTTGCAGTATATGGTGTGCAACTCAAACGTATTCACTCGGTTCATGAGAATGGCTTCCTTTGATGAATCTGAAACTTGTTATTTAATTTATTTTCTGAACCTATTAAACTGGTTGAATTTAAATCTACATGCATTAAACCACACTCAGAACATGAAAAAAATATGGGTTTTGTTTTCCTCCGAATTTCGAATTTTGCAACATATGGTTTGAAACAAAAATTTTAACTCCACTCGAAACAATAAAACGGTTTTCTTCGAAATGCGCCAGAAGATTAATCCGCTACTGGAATTTTGACAAATCATCCTGAACATGAAATCGGTTTTAACGTAAGAGCGAATCTACATGGGAGTACCAAGCTTTAATTGATACTACACTCAGAACACGAACATGGTTTTCCTCCGAATATTGCACTCGGAACACATGGATGGTTTGCTTCAAAATGCGTCATCCGCAACAGGAATTTGCATTATGAACACAAGAGTGTTATCTAGGAATGGATCAGTTTAAACTATAGTGTATTCAGAACATGTGAAAGGTTTCCCTGAATTATACAGCAATTTTTTTGACTGCAATCAATTATTGAATAATTTTATATTTATTAACCATTTACAATAAATTATATTTAATGATTTTTTATTTAACTATTTTCTTATTACAAAAGTGTTGTAAAATATATCAAGAATGCACTTCATATTTTTTTCTCCCTGAATATACATATATGTAGAATAATTTTCTCGGTTTACCCGCGTAACGTAGTCCTTAGAAGGACTTCTGGTGTTCATATTATTTTTATGTTTATGAACAAAATCGCAAATCGCCTACCCCCTCCATCGTCAAATAACCTTCTACCCGTGTTCTTCGTTCCTGACATAAGATTTGAAATGCATTCACTTAAGTCTTGACTTCTGGACTGAACAGACATGCGCAAGCTGTCAGTTTAATACAAAACTCAAGACATAAGGCCTCTGAAGATGGACAGTGAGATCTGTCCGAAACGTCAGGAGTTAAAAAGTCCTTATAATATAGACGTAGACGTTACGCGGGTAAACCGAGAAAATTGTTCTACATCTTACACCCGTGAAAACCTTAATCATAACATATATATATAATTATATTATTATATAAAATATATAATAATATATCAAAACAGAGTTATTTTCTCAATATTAATTTCACCCCTGGTATAAAGGATGAAATCTAGGTGGATTCATTGGCTTTAAGCCGCAGTAAGCCGTATTAATATTTGGAGGTGTGATGTTTATTAAATCGAATGGCTGAATCGAAAACCGATAAACCCCCTTCGTGGTTAAATGTAAAACAAAACGTAAAATATACTATACATATATCTTGGTAAATACTGTTACTCTATATTTTTCTCTAAAAACATGAATTATTAACCAAAAAAAATTTGAATTAAAAATCATCCCCGTAAAACTTACAGCGACTGACAACATACAATTTGTTGTAGGTACATTTATGTTTTGCAGGCAGCATCTTTATATTTTGTCACGACTCGTGAAAAACCCAATATTCAATTTATATTTAAAGTAGAAAAATGCAAAACTTTGACTATTTCCAGAAAAAAAACATCCCCAGTTTTCGACTTTTGGTAAATAAAATAAAAATAGTAACGGAAGTGCGAGATCTTGGCATTATAATGGATGAGAAACTAGACTTTATGGCCCACATTCAACAAATTGTAAATAAGATTATGAAAACATTAGGTTTTATTTTAAGAACAATTAAAAACTTTGAATCATAAAACTGTTGTACATATCCCTCGTTAGAAGTCTAATAGAATATAACTCCACAGTCTGGTCGCCCTTCTACAAAATTCACATCCATAATGTTGAAAGAGTTCAAAGAAAACTTCTACGTTTCATAAATTTTAAACTTAACTTCCCTTTGGAGCATACAAATTACCTGTCATTTATGAATATTTTAAATATTCCAACTTTAGAAAACAGACGAAAAACGACCTAACCTTTGATTGTTGTGAACTCTGCATTTAATGAATCTACATGTACCTACAAGAACTACTAGAAAAACATTAACATTTTAAATACACACATCTCATTCCAACTATAATTTGAATTCTCAAATACAACGTTTACATAGCCTTGGAAACAAATACTTAAACAATATGGATGTATTTGACAATACTTTGAACTTGACAAACTTCAAACGCCGTGTGCGAACTATTTCTAGCTAGGTACTTCATAAACTATTGTGAACACCAATTTTATACGTTTGTATTAATATTATTGTTGATTTGGAGGATAATTGCCGACTATCTATTTTTTTAATTTTTTTTTTTAATTAATAATTCAAAAAAGATACATAAATTACAAATACATTTTATACACTAATTAATTACATAATATATATGTTTGATGTACCTCCATAAAAAAGAAGGGCTTCTGGGGGGAGGGGGGGAGGGGTGTTATTATATAGTTTTTATTTGTTATGATTTAGTTCAGGTTTTGAGTGTGCTTTTTAAGGTGAGTTTTAAATTTTTTTATATTGGTATTCATGTTTCTAATATTTTCTGGTAATGAATTAAAGAATTTTACTCCGAGATATTTATGATTTAATTGTCCTATTATTTTTTTTACTTCAATTATATTCTATATTGCCTACATTTTATTAACTCATATATTTTTTGTAAGCTAATTTTTTTTTGTGTTACCTATATTTTATCTACTCACTGTACTGCTTTTTTTATTTCGGACGATTAGATAATGATTTTTATCTCCTAAACCAATCGCTTCATCACGTTGAATGACCTTTACTATACTCTAAAAACCTCTTACAAAATACTTCTTTGATCTCATTCTTAACTCGGTTTATTACTCGCGTGCTCCTTGGCTACAACAATATCCAGTAATGAGTACTGGGAACAAGACAAGGGTAGAAATAAACAAGCTGTAAATTGGTTCGGGCAGCTGAGTTCCCGGAATGAATACCATTTAGTGAAAGCCAATGTTGTTGCATTGCAGAAAACAAGGGTTGTGACCTTTTACCAATTTTGGCAAATGTACAAATTTCAAAGTTTTGAATTTGTAATTTTCTCATCATCATCATCATCTTCTTCCCCTTTTCCTATTCGGGTCGGGGACCCACTGCATCGACAAGGCTCCTCTCAACGTCCCTGTCTTGTGCTAGTTGTTCATGTTCAGCCTCCGTACATAATAGACCCATCCTCTCTTCACACAGTTTCTGGAGTTGCCATGCCTAACTGTATCTGGGGTGGCCCACTCATTCACTAGTTCAAATTCCCTTCCGGCTAAACTGGTGACATTCTATGTGCCGATCCTCAGCTTTGATGCTTTAGGTTTGTTCATGGTGCCTTTCTTCATGCAAAAAAGCTTGTGGCAGGCAAACTGTTTTCGCTCGAATACGCGCCGTCACTTATTTTGATGTTTCATTGGCGGCGGGAGCTATCCGGCAACACACGACTTCCACATTAGGCATTCTTTTGTGCGTAGCATCGAAATCATGCTTTTGTAGAGTTATATAGGAAAGATGAGTGATTTTGATACACCACATGGTACTGTATTGGCTGATACACTACAAGGCACATTACTGTTTATCATGTGCACATATATTATGTTATTTCCCTTCAAAAATTTGGCGTATTTTGTCAGAGGCTAAAAATACTCCCGCTTTGCATTAAATTCCAAATAAATGGAACATTTGTTAACGTATCCGAAAAATAAAAACTGTTTTCGAAAGGTGTTGAAATAGGCTTTCAAATTTCTTTATTGAAAATTACTATGTAATTTTTTAAATATAAAATTTTTTGGCGAAAACTTTAAAAGGTTTTAAAAATGGCTCACTTTACGTATTTTCTAACTAAAATTACTGATAATGAAAATAAATAAAAACACATAATTATTTCATTAGACAAATGAATTATAAACGTTTCGGTCACCTCACTTTTTTATCGCTTCAAGTAGAAAAAATAATTTAAAATTCGCAAAAGTTTCATAATTTTTTTTTAAATTGCGATCGGAAACTTTAGTTTCATAAAGGGGTAAAATTTTTTTTTTGTGGTTTACTTTTAGATTTGAATGTATTTTATGCGTGTTGTATTTTCTTTCCAATACCGTTTAGATCATACCGTTTAGATCATACTTACCATAGTAAGGGAGAAACAACGATTTCTATGAGACCTATGATTGCTCGGACAAATATGGTCTCCTGTGATTAAACGGGTTTTAACAGTACTTTTAAACAAAAAACCTAGTGGTACGCTGACGATACGATCATCAAAGCAAAGTGTCAGGAGGGGATATTGTAAAAGATGTAAAAAATTATATTCTTTGCGCCACTTTAGAAGTGGCAAGTTATTTTAGTTCTTATTGAGAATAAGGTGTTTATTCTAAGACAATAAATTGTTCCCTTTCCCCCCGCTCTGCACATTTCCCGGGTCCGCAGTGCGAGTTTTTGCAATAACCACGACTAGACAGAAAGTCAGTATCTGTACGCAACGTTAGCGAGTATTACGCAGCTCGCATTTCATCTCGCAATTCGCATGTAATTAGCAACTCGCAGTTAAAATAAGCATAAAGATTTCGGATTAAAAATACAGTGAATTACAAGCAGAAAAACCCTAGCGTCAAGCTTCCGTAAGTACCCTTCCTCTATCCACAATTGATTGTCATTTTACTAGAAACAAAATACTTTGCCCTATACAAAATCTTAGCAGAAACGGATATGATAAAATGCTAGTTCGGTACGAACCAGCTCTCAATAATGCTCACCTCGATACAGGAATTCCCCAGTGAGATGTGCTGCATATCATTTCTTATGTAATACAAATTATTTTTTGAATAAATAAATAAATAAAAAAAATATGCAAAAAAACTTTTATATTCCTTTCCCAAAAATATCTTCAGAACATACCCCAACATTGAAAAACAAATAATAAAACGTGTAACACATATTATATTATATAAACATATAAAATTTATATATACATACAAAAATAAAAACAACAAATCAAACAAAACTGTCCGTAACTATATACCTACGACTAACTCACGCACCATTCTAATCCATACGACCGAAATAAAGTATCTCGTATATCTAAGTACCGGAAGGATTCTCGCGAAGTCAAACAACTTTATTTCTATAAACGTAGAATGACTAACTGAAAAGGTCGTGTTATTTTTCGTGGAAAATCGCGAAAATCTTTGTGGAATTTTTGTAAAATCCTTATAGTGTTTGCAGCTAAAACAATAGCGGTGGCCCAATTTTTGTTTAACATAAAAAAATCCCTTTTATGGGTATTGTAGTTGTCAAACAAAGAAATAATTAGAATGCATAAACATTACTTTTGAATTTTAAAATACTAGATTTTACTCAGTACATCGAATTTCGCATTATTCCCGTAAAAGAGTTGATAAGCGTAACCGATATAAATGAACTGTTTTGTTTCAAATAGGCATAGGTCAAACTTCTACATATTATTTGTCCAGTGGTTGGATAGTATTACGTTAGTCAATGCGAGACTTAGGGGGTTTCTCACCATCCTCCTAATAGCTTATTCATACTAAAACGAATATTATTAAAAATAAAATACTCGCGATTGTTAGAAAACTCGGCCAACTTATTTAATATTTACCTACAATTCATAGGTTAATTAGAGACATTATTGAATTACAGGTAATTCAAAATAAGGAAGTTTCAAAACATCCACAAAAAAATTATATTTGGAAACAAAACTATTAACAGCAACAAAACTATACGAATACAATATAATTATGTCTCCTTATAAACAAAATAAATAATAAACTTATACATACAAACATAGAATTTATTAAACGTCCCGAGTACACAAACATTTTACACAACAACACGATAACATACATTTAAACACCATCCACACTAACTATGGTAAACAATCCATTGGTTACGAGGGGGGCAACTTATATGATTAGACAATATTAAAAACGAAAAGAGACTGGAGCCGCCCTTGGCCTACGAACGTACGTGATACGTTCATGTTGATTGTACCATTGTGCACTATCCCGTATAAAAAAATTATTCATTTTTTTTTCTTAATCAACAAAATAGTGAAACAGAATAATATTGTATAATGTACAGAGTAATGTGGGATAGTAACTTGCCGAATATAAGTAATGTTCCTATTCACCAAAATGATGTCTATATATTCGTAAAGATAAGTTATGTTACCAATGCTGTGTTTGTCTTTAATTAGTGATAATATCAACCATGCTTATTGTAATTGTTTTTGTGAGAGATTTGATATGAATCACTGTTGACAAACCTTTAATAAAAAAAAAATAAATAAAAAAAAATATAAAAAAAAAAATAAATAAATAAATAAATGTGAAATGCATTTAGTTCAAAATCATGTAATATGTATTTTCTAGTCGAATAAGTGAAAATTTTATTTTATTTTTTCTGGAAAAAAACCATATAAGAACAAAGAATTTAAAAAAAAAATCTCCTACTTTATATTAATTATATTATAAATAAAAACTTTAATACAATAATACGCAGTTATTTAAGCAATAAAAGCAAAGCAAAATAAGTAAAATAAAAATAAAAAGTTACATAGCATAAATCATAGAATAGGATTCATAACATTTCTAGTACCCAAGGATACCAGTCCCTGCGGGATGTCAAGAGTCAGAAAAATAGAAAATTATAATATGAGACGATGTATGAATGTGATTGAGGCAAGGGGTGTGTGCAAAAGCCCAGATGTTTGGTAAGTTACTTAGTTAGACTGAGTGCTTTTGGAAGGCATGGCGATGTTAATTATAATCTCAAAGATAAATTATAACTTCTGTTGACCTTCGTCAAACATGGATTATATGATAACTCATGACACTTATTTTATAAGCTGGGTTTGGGTCTAGGCAAAATAATTTCAAATCATTTTATACAAGTGATAATATGCTTTCCTTTCTAATTACCTATCTTTGCACTTATCTTGTAAATGTTTCGTCCTTTACTAAATGTCAAGGACTAATATGAATTCTAGAGAGAATTAATAATATTTCACGCAGTTTTGGATATATGCCTTATTCCCCGTTGATACAGGCCGAACAATTACAGCCAAAAACTATATAACGAGATGAAGGCAATGAAAAGAATTAAACCTTTGTGAATGTTCTGTTGAGTTCATATCAGGGACAACTACCTGCTATAATATGTACTAGTATAGGCCACAACAAGTGGTTCGCTACGTTTGATGACTTAGCAGGGGTGCTCGGATTCATTGGGACTTGGCAGCGGATGCTTTTGCCACCTAATATTGAGGGAGACCTTTTGACCTCTTCAACTGGACTCTCTTGAGGAATATATACAGTCCTGAATACGTTGACCCCCAGATTCCTACCCATCCTTCATACCATTTTTCTTCCCGGAATTTCTTATTCTTAAAAAGACCCTCCAGAAAGCGTCTCCAAAGATAACATATTTCCTGAGATAGGAATTTTTTGCTCCTGGCCTCCTTTGTGGAATTAAGGTAAAATATACGGTGGGTCCGGGGATAAAGTACATTAATTTCGGTGGAAGTAAAAAGATTTACAACTTTTTCCGAATTTCCAACTTTTTTTCTCATACAAAAAGACGTACCCATTAAAAATCCTCAGTGTAAGATACGAACTAACCCGATAAATTTGCCATGAGCCTGCCGGGCATGGTTTTGGAGACGTTGGATGGTTGTAATTGGCCCGTATCATAACAACCAACTAACTAACCATCACGCCGTTTCCTCGCAGGGGTAGGCAGAGAGGATGGACCGCCAAACTCGGTCTTGGAATACACTCCTCGCCTCATTCATATTCGTACATCTTACCATACATGCTCTTCTATTATTCTGACTCTTGACATGGCCCGACTATCTGATTCATTTGATCGTGCCATGTTTTTCTCGGGCGTCCTCGACTTCTTCTACCATTCACATTTGCGTCATATATTCTTTTGACAATCCTTTCTTCATTCATTCGCTCTACATCTCCAAACCATCTATTATTACGCTCACATCGGCCTTGCATTTTTTCCGGATCTACACATTCCTCACACGATGATACATGGTTTTACCCACATACGTTTCAGGGATCTCATTTCTACAGCATTCAGTCTAATTTCATCCTTTCTCTGCCAGTTCCATGCTCCACTGCCATATATCAGGGTAGGTACCAGCACTCCATTGTGGTATCGTATCGTAACAGTTGAAAATAATAGTGTTAATATAATAACTAATTTTTTGTTTTTACCAATAAAGTACCCCTAAAAGTGGAATTTCGAAAAAAATTAATTGTCTTTTTTTACATATAGAAATTAATCAACTTTACACTCGGACATCCTGTATATATGTATATTATACTAGCTATATTATATAAGCAACGAATGAATTTTGCCAATAAATTTGACATCAATAATATTTTACTGCCACAATTTTCTCATTAGTTTCTTGTAGTCTTCCAACATCGTTATCAAGATTGTCATAAGAAATTCAAAATTTTAAGTGTCCGAAAAACGATGAAATCTAACCTAGGTATAGTCTAAACATAAGTCTGTGACTAGTCCAGGTCAAAGCTAAATGTTGAATATTTTTGGTAAATTGATTTGAAATATTTGTAACACTTTTTTTTAATTCTCTTATTTTTATTCAGATCTTCATACTATACAGCCCAGGCGAATTAAATTCCTAATCTAGCATTAAGTCTACTTTAACGAACAAATATGATTCGTTCGCTATTATTAGATATGTTCAAGCCTAGTGCAAATATGAGTGCATTAAGAAATACTGAATTATGCTATTAAAATAAACCATTGAGTCATATGGGAATAATTAACATAACGACTGTAATGGTTCCCCCCCCCTCTCTCTCACTCATACCTATATAAAGGTGTTAATTTTTTTTTTCGTATAACTTTAAGTTTTGAAAACCTTAAGTTACTGCTGGAGCTGCCAGTACGTAAGCAAGTACGTACTGAAAAATTGTTGTTTAATTACTTTTGAATTAACTAGACACGTTGTGATTATTTTTGTTTCGCCTTTATAGCGCTAATTCAGGTAGATTAAACGGATTTGTGGTAACTTTTGGTTCTTAGCTGTGGTGTGTTGCAATCTGTCAGATCTTCAACAATGACGATATTCTATCTAACTGGCTAATCATTTAACTCCCCAGTCTATCTTACTATTTACTGATCTAATACCCTTCCCCATGCTATTGACGATTAGTCTACCTACGATATACCTAACTCTCTGTGCCGTTTTACCTAAACTCGGAGTTATAAACTTTTCTTGTTAGAGTATATCAAAACATCATTCATACAATAATTTCAATTAGTTATTCTAAGTTCCTATTGGTTGTTATTTGTATGCAATCTACTTACAGGTAGGTATATTGGGTAGGAATAGGGACAAACATGTGCTTGCTACGATTGGTCGCCTCCAATTCCCAATTAGCTCGATGAAGGATTAACCCGTCGAACTAACCCCAATCCCAACGCCTCCAGGAAGATTTAAATGTTGACTCGCAACTGATGAAAAATGACATGTTTCGTCTCTGTCGGGAAGGGAATATGTGTGATTTTTGTAGGTTGATTGATATATGTTGTTTAATTCAGCGGTGAAGGATCCATTGTAGATATTCGTGTGGTAATGGGAGTGATCTCTACCAACGTCGCCAGGTAAAGGTGGTGTGATGATTAATATGTTGAAATCTCCATAGTACAATGCGGTAATGGGAGAATATCTCTACCAAATCTTCGCAAGGTAAAGATGGTATGATGATTAAGATGATAGGTTGAAGGTTCATGATGAAAGGTCATTCCATGTCGCTAGACATAAAATGAAGCTCCGTTCCGCCGAGTGTGATTGAAGTATGTCTAAGAGCTCTCAGAAGGTGCTCAGATGACTTCCGGTTCAGGTCGTGCCCTTCGGCCCGAGCCTGATGATGATGATGATATGTTGATGATGGCCAGCATGCTGAAGGTTAAGGGTCCACCCAGCTAACCGCAGCCATGAACATTATACCGAAGTGAATACTTGCGGATAAGTCAGGGGTCGGGAATCCCCGCGTGCATCCCACTGGTTTCGAAGAAATAAATATTAGCAGGCTCAGGGGCCGAATTCTTCGCCGTCTCCTCAGCATCCTTTACAGCAAACTGTCAGCTCCCAGACTTTCGACAATCACACCTGCCAAATCCGTTAAGTAAAAGGTACGTACTGTAGAGTGCGTGTTTAGTATATCCAAAATATGTACGCGACTAATTTATGTCGGTAGTTAATTTGAGAGAAAGCTAGGCCCTGCACGACTCAAGCAAGCGCGGCGAGAACAATACTCCTTGTGTAAATTCGCGGGCCTGAGCTTTACAGCACTCGTCTTCATCTCGCGTCAACAGCCTCACACTGTCAATCCAGAATGTAATCCTGGTCTTCCGGGTCAAGAACTCGCGAGCTGAACCTTCCCGGTCGTGAATTTGGTCAGCTCCACCGTACGAACTTCGACACCGTCGTTCAGAACTCATTCCCGACTATAGTGTTTCTCAGGAACAACGACAACCCATCGGAAATCATCGAAACAATACAAGCCATTGTTCCCTTCGTCCAAACGAATACAAGGGTCATCCCTCACGCGTCAACATAAGATAACGGAGCCCATCACGTTTTGTCCCATCGTCTGGAGACTAGCGGGAATAGGAAAGCTGTCAATGACCTCAGACTCCTCCTACAGGTGTTCTGCTTGATTGTTCTCTTACCGCTAATACTGTCGAAACAGGGGCTGTACCAGGGACATAGTGGGAGCAGGTCCTTTGTTCTCCGGACAATATCAAATGCCTTGGTAAGGTGGGACACGGGGGTCAGCCAACCGACACAACTGATTCAGGGGCCATTTCTGGGTTCAGGGTTCAAGTTCACCAGCGCAAGGTCACCGATAATACAGAGTCGAGTCAATGATCCGTTTCCTTCGTTTCCGCCGATCAAGAGATAGTAAAGACCACTTGGATTTCGTCCATTTCGCCTAATGAGCGACGTACGTGAAAACAACCCAAATCGCCGGATAGGGAAGCTCAGCGAAGTTATTCTCTCGACAATCACCTGACACTGCTGGTTTTTTTGAAGTAAAGTTTGTTTAGACGGTATTCAAATAAATCGAATATCAATGCAAAACCGACGCTCGCTGCGTAAAACATAATAAACTTAAGAAAATATAAGTAGTTCTTTAATAATACTGTGGGGAAAATATTTATTACCGTATAATCCTTCGTGTGCGCCCTTTTGTCAAACGTACCGATATTGAAAGAACAAGCACTAGGCTACCTAAAGGTGCAATTTGAATATACCTTAATGTTATGAATCTAAACGTCAACGGTAGAGATGTAAAACGGGAAGATAATGTCCTTAAATTAAATTGCGCTAGCAAGAAGGGTAATTTGTTTTTTCAAAATTGTTCCATTGTGATTAAACTTGAACATTATACCGAGTAGTAAAAAGTCCTTATATTTATGGGCAGGAACATATAATTATTTGGGATAATTAGCATTCACATGCAACTGTTAATATGTTTAAATTAATACATTGAAGAAGCAGATAACAATAATAGTCTAATTTTTCCTTAAATATGAAAAGGAACAAGACACAGAAAATAATTAAAGATAACGGTCGCAACAGGGACTTGAACCCAGGACCTTACGTCTTACCGGTAATAATATACAATTAACCTTTTAATTTGAGTGTGAAAATTTAAATCTTTGCAAAGTTATAATTATTTTATAAATATAATTTGGGATAACTAAATATTGCTTTCTGCCTCTTTAATAGGTCTATTTACGAAGGAAAAATAGTTTTGCTTCAAGATGCACAAAATCTATTTTAATTTTCAAATTTCAAGGCCCAAATTGCAAGGTGTTGATTAATAATTAAGTGATTTTATTGTTAGTCCATTAGAGCATTCACTTACCTAACGCCCATCTCTGTGTTATCCGAATCGACGGTCTCCTTTTCCACATTCACAAGCGGTGTTATACATTATTTTGGTCCTATTACGATCATATATTTCATGCAGTTAAAAGGCGCATGCTTCTCTTCTCTCGTAAATAATAACTCCGTTAGACTTCTCAAACTTCATGCGACCGTCCCACATTCACTTCTCGCGACCGACCCTTCTCGATCAACTCTCCGAAAACCGACCGACTCTGATAGTAAATAAAAATGCAGCTCTTCGACTATCTCCCAACTACACCCGAAAACCGACCGTTTCCTATACTCTCCGAAACCGACTGTCTTTGTTATTCACTGCTTATCCCAGAATTAAACAATCAAGGCCGGGACCGTATCTAGGGATGCTTCGCCCGCACAAATTAGCGTACCTTCTTATTAAAGTGCCTTTATTGGAAATAGACCTACAATGCAAGTATGTTCCCTGCACCCATTTATGTACAATAAGAGTCCAAACATAATATATAAATAAAATCTCGCGTCACGATGTTTGTTCAAGATAACCTCCGAAACCCCTCAACCGATTCTGATGACATTTTTGCACACTGTCCGTAATTTTGCCCAACCTAAGGTAGGATAGTTTTTATCTCGAATATTGACCTCAATATTTATTATAGTGAATTAATTGTTTATTATTGTTTGATGGCGGAGTAAATCAACCACTCAGTAGGTAGCACTACGTTTAATAGTAAATAACAAGTTACTTACTTTTATCATTTTTATTTACGATACGGCCCTAAATACGCCTATTACTCTCGTTTCAATACAACTGCCAACCCGTGTCTCCCAGTCCGACCCTGTACAAGCCCTGCCGTCTTCTGTACTCAGAACTACGTCATAAAAAAAACCAAAAGCCCATGAATTATTTCATGAATAGATCTCCGAGCCCACACATGTAGTCCGGTCTTTAGATGTTAAAATAACATCCTCTTGTTTGTCATAATTCATTTAAACTGCGCCAAAATCGAGGTCCAGGAATGTCACTTGGTGCAAACGCCTTAGCGATAATTTGACCCTTAGTCAATCAATCTGTCAACCTTTGTGCCTCAGATGTTAGTCTTGAAATAAATTTAAGACCCATTACTTAATTCATGAATAGATTTCGCCCGTATTTTTTTGTTTGCTGCAGTCATAAATTTGCTTCAAACTAAACTTTTAGAAATGTTAATTGTCCCAACGTCTGAGAAGAAATCAACCCCACGAAATTATCCCACGTCAATAAATCAGTACTGCTTCCTTTCGTATAAGATATGTGCCTTCCTTGTTAGGTATATTGAAAATACCAATTCTTTGGCTGAAAGGCGAGATCATCACACGACCTTCAGTCAAATTTAAACAATTTTACTCCAACCATTAATAATTTCCAACATTTTATTCGGAAATTAATAAGGGTATTGGTAATTGAAATAAAAATACCTATTTAGAAATAGTATAAATGCATCGTCTGTAAATGGGCTAACCACAGTTTGATAATGCCTCCGAAAGGCGAAACAGCTATCAGCGTAATAATAATTACAAAGCAGAACTTGTTTAAAAGTAAACTTGTTTTATAAATTAAATAATGATTTTACTGAAAATATTTAAAAAATAAAATAAAAGTGGTGTTCTACAAATTATACTTGATAACAATAAATAAGTCTACATTGTTTCCATGAATTTGAATTTTTTATTATTAGAATTTTTAATAACTTTCAATGAGAATCGTTTTTAAAGATCATATTTATATTCAAACTGAACAATCAATCTGGTAAACAATATCAAAAGCATAATTTTCACTGCTTCATATGAAAAAAATAAATAGATAATGCTGAATGTTATCCAATAGCTCCGTATTTTAACTTTGAAACGACGCAAACAAAACTATGTTTTACAAAACAAACACGTCCAAAGTGAATAGGGTTGGAGTAATCGATTTCTTTTGAATCACTCGATTGGTGGAACTCATCGGCAATTTACGATTAGTTTTCGATTAATATGGACAGTTCCCCCGATTCCTTTCATCGGAAAAGTTCTACATTGAAATTTCGGGAAACTAAGGATCTCTCCGTTCAATTAAAAAGGTAGGTAACGAATATTTACTACTCATTTAATAGTTTTGGATAACCAATGCCTCTTCCATCCATATTTGGTTACTTAGCAGAGGTGCCCGGGTTCATGGGGTGAGGTTTGTCCGAGCGGATGCGTTTGCTCACTTGCTGCGTGGCGGGTCAAGAGACACTGGTTGGGGGAGGCCTTTCAACCTCTCCAGCTGGATTCACTCGACCCATCGCCTTGCGCCGCAGTTGGAGGGATAGATTTATTTATTTATTGTTGTTATACGCCCACAGGGGCTTTTACATAGATTTATAGATTATAAAATAATATCTTATCGAGGATTACACATAATACATATAAATTATACCAAAAGTTATAAAAGTGAAAAATTTTCATGCGTCCGTCACTACTGGACACACAGACCCCTAGAATCCTACCCATCCCTCATACCCTTTTCCTTCCCAGAACTTCATCTCCTTCCTTTCTTTAAAAATACCCCCCACACAGCCCCTAAGATGACCTGTTTGAGGAAATGCAGACACATGAGTATGAAATAATTCTTAAAACACAACAATAAGAAATATTTTATTGAATACCTATATGTGTAGGTTGTAGATATACGTATAAAATAATAATTGTATAATTAATATGTATAATATGCTTAAAATATCAAAGCATACCATCATAAAAGGTCAGGTTGGTAATGCATTAAATTTGCTAATTGCTCTTTTCGCATATTATGCAACAGTATTTTTGTAATTATGAATCAATATATTTAATGATAATACTAATATATTGATTCATAATTGAATCAAAAATAAAAACAATATATATATATATGCATATTTTTTATTAGAAAAACTCTCTTTTTAACTTTTGAAGGTTATTCCCATCAATGTAATATATCATTGAAAAAGAAGATAACAATAATAATCCAATTTTTTTAAATATGAAAAAAAACAAGACACAGAAAAATAATAAAAGATAACGGTCGCAACTGGGACTCGAACCCAGAACCTTACGTCTTACCGGGACATACACCTCTACCAATTGGGCTACTGCGATCTTATATGAGACTGTCGTAATTGTCAACTTCATATTTCAAATTTAATTTAATTTCAGACGTAAGGTTCTGGGTTCGAGTCGCAGTTGCGACCGTTATCTTTTATTATTTTTCTGTGTCTTGCGTATTTTCATATTTAAAAAAATTAGATTATTATTGTTATCTTCTTCTTCAAAAATATATATGCACTAATGATACTAAGGTTTGTTTTCCTCTCTCGTAATGAACAAATTGGAAGCTGAATTTTTATACTCCATAAATAGACTTTTTTTTCAGTAATTTAGGCAGTTTTATTTTTTATTCAAAACAGTTCATGAGGTCGCATATATTCTCTGCGAATTAATTAATGCGAATTTATTTTTGGACTGTAATCAATAATTATAAAGTTTCCAAGTTGACACAACTATGTGGGATTTGGTAAACTTTGGATATTTGTAAAGTACTGGCTTACCTCTTGCTATCTGAAACTGAATGATGGTGATTCGATATTATGACCTTGAGGAACACAGCTAGCGGTAATCACTGCACAAAAATGCAATAAATTCGAAGTAAACGCACTAAGGCATCAATTGTGTTAATCTTTAGAATGATTATAGTTATTTGTAATGATGGTACACGGTATATTATAAAGTTGGTTTATTGGAACTACGAGTATTTACAGTATATTGAGTCTAAACTGCTAGCTGGGAACAGAGGGCGTTAATGATCAGTTCAAGGCTTATATAGACACTCTGTCTCTCTTCATCTTCCGTCTCTGTCAACTACTACGGAAGTCAAGGTGAATCCTATCTCACATCCTCCCCTACTTAACTTAAAGCCTCTCCTAGCTATATATTTCATTATACAAAATTAATTATAAATAAGAACACAATATAAGAACACAATATAAAAACACAATATAAACAATCACTATTTTTCTTTTTCTTATGTCCTTTCTTTTTCCTTCTTCTCTTCTCCCCTCCTCTCTCCCCTTCCGGATCTGTGGAGGACCGATCACCTTGGACGCAAACGTCCTTGCCATGGGTTGGACCTGAAACATGGAGAAAGAGAATTAGAGACACTTCTATTACGTAACATCCCTGAGAGGTTTAGCTCGTCCGCTGATAGTGCACCTGTGTCAGACGCGCAGAAGCTCGGGCTTTCTTCCTCTTGCCAAGAGATGTGCAATTTCTTTAACTGGTCTAAGTGTCTTTTCCAAACCATATTAGAATTATTAATCTTAACGAAATATATCTTGTTGCCCTTTTTATCAACAATTTTGCCAGGGACCCATAACCTTTTCCCTTGAGACCTAAAGTCTCTGGTCATTACTTTCTGACCTATTACAAAACTCAATTTATTTCTACCTTTATAATTTTTTTTCTGATTGACTTGACTCTGTTTAACATTTTGTAGAATTTTCTTCTGTTGAGCAGAACCGGAATTATTATTTCCTTCCCCCAATTTCTTTGGAATTAAAGAGTCAAATACCGTTCTAATTTTTCTTCCCAATAATAATACAGATGGTTCGAAACCCGTTGTTGCCTGAACCGTGTTCCTGTAATCTGTTAAAAAATTATCCGATTTTACTTTGTAATCTACTGGAAATTTTTTTTTCCCACAAATTTTTTTAAGAAAATTTTTACATGTTTTCAATCTAAAAATTGAATGAACCCAACATCACTGCATAAAGTTGCAATCTCGATGCTGCAATTATAGGAACCTTCTTGTCCCTACCAAAAATTCTCACTAACGGTTGGTTAATTAATAAATTATATTATTAGTCATTTGATAAAATAAGTTGATAAAATATTATTATTATGAATTATATAATAATTAAATTTCATAAATAATTGCACTACAAGTTTTCCCGTGCTGCCTGCGACAATTTTCAGTTCTAAAAACAAATACACCACTCTGTACTTCTTTGTGTTTTAATCGTTCTGAGATTTACACCTTCCTGCAAATCCCCAGATCTGAAATCCTATGTCCCTTCCGATATTGAATGCCTGGAATTCGCCTTCCCGAAAACTCACATTCGATTTCAATCTAGTTTACCCTGAACCTCTTTAACTGAATTAACTGAAAATTTCACATTCACAACCCTAGGTTTATTAATAAAAAGGATTTACACTGATACTTTACACTACCTTATTTTTCAACTTAACTTTAACTTAATTTTAATTCAACTTACTTGCCAAACGTATCCGTAAATATTTCTGGAAATTTCACTATAATCGATCCTTCAATGTATTCTCACTAACACAATTCACGATTCCTGAAATTCCTAAATCAAAAATATCCATAAAATCACGTCCTAGCACTGATAAATATGTATTTTCGACTACAACAATCTTTAAATCCCGACGCTTATTGTTAAATTCAACAGTAGAAGTGAAAGTACCTACCACTTTTATGAGAGTATTGTTGAAACCCCGTAAGCTGATTTTTTCCCGTGTCAGTTTTATGTTTCTAAATTTACTTAAGTATGATTCCTGGCATAATACTGAACATGATGCCCCAGTGTCTAACATGAACCTAAATTTTATACCATTTAATAAAATATTTACATAAAATGGTTCCACACTATTAATATCGTCTGAATATACGCCCGTTTTTGACAATAAAGTATAAACGTTATTACGACCTGAACCTCGTCTACATTGTTTTGCTAGATGACCTTTCGAGTTGCATGTATTACAAACATAATTCTTAAACTTACAATCTACCGATGTATGCTTATTGCTACCACAAGTGAAGCATTTTCGCCCTGGCGAAACTCTCTTCGGTGATTTGCTATTATTTCTAGGAGGATTGCTATTATTTGCTCTATAGCTGTCTCTATCCCGCCTATACGTTTTACTCGACACTCGTGTGGCGTTACTATTTACTCTGCCATACGCGGCTACTATATTGTCATTAAGACCTTGAACTTGATTTGAAACTACAAGTTCAATGCACTCTGCTACTTGAACGCATTTTTCGAAAGTGTGTAATTCACCTTCCAAAAATAATTTTTCTCTTATTTTACCCGGTCTACATCCGAGAACGAAGAAATCTCGCAATTTCTCTGATAAATTATTCCCAAATTTACAATTAATTGATAATGCTTTTAAACGAACTGCAAAATCCTTGATTGATTCGTTGACCGATTGTTTTGCTGAATAAAACTTCGACCTCTCTTCGAAAAAGCATTTAGCCATACCACAATAATCGCTCAATTTAGAAATTAACTCTTCTAATTTTACCTCAGTTACTTTCTTGGGTATACATAAATTTACTAACAGTGAGAAACTATCGTCCTCTAAAGCATTCAGAAAAATAGCCCTCTTTTTTATATCTGTCGTAAATTTGTCATCATGCACTAGGGGATACTGTTCGAGACGGACTTTGAAATTCTCCCAGTTACCGTCACGCAAACTGAAGGATCCCAAACCCCTGGACTCCATGTTTCCCTCTCACAGTGATCAAATTAAAAGAAAAGAGAAGAAAAGATAAGAAAAAAATAGGACTTCCCTGAGTTAATCTTCTGGTCCAGACTCCTCTCCTTTGACCCTTGAAGTTCTCCTTGAAGAACCGCTCCTGTGCCTAGGACTCCGGTCCTCGGCTAGTGGTGATGCTGATGACTCCCCTTTTAGATCACGTCTGTGACCTGGACACCGATCCTCGACCTTGACCCGTGGTGTTGCTGCTGGTTGCCCCTCAGACCACGCCTGTGATCTGGCACACCGATCCTAGATCCTATGACCCGTGATGTCTCTGCTGCTGATCCCCCAGACCACGCCTGTGATCTGGAACACCGATCCTTGATCCGTGGTGCTGCTGCCTCCGTGACTCCGGTACGCAGAGCCCTCACGCCTTCCCGTGGAGATACTACTTCTATCGGCCCGTGACCGACCCGACAAAATACTACTTGCAACAATAGTATTGGACACTGTAATTCGTGACTCGCGTTTTTACTTTTTTGTACCGTGAATCCGCGTGATTCTTTTTTATAATTTGATTAATTACAACCTGTACCGGCTGCGCCACTGTTAATCTTTAGAATGATTATAGTTATTTGTAATGATGGTACACGGTGTATTATAAAGTTGGTTTATTGGAACTACGAGTATTTACAGTATATTGAGTCTAAACTGCTAGCTGGGAACAGAGGGCGTTAATGATCAGTTCAAGGCTTATATAGACACTCTGTCTCTCTTCATCTTCCGTCTCTGTCAACTACTACGGAAGTCAAGGTGAATCCTATCTCACAAATTGAGTATGTTCACTGTATCAGTTTTCTTAACAGACTCATGCACATGCACTGAGAGATCACTGTGATTGATCATTGCACAGGTTGCTAGCGATTTAATTTTTTTTTTATAAATCCTACGAATATGTGATAATAGACAAAAGATAGATGAATTCTATGCCCAGGAACGCTTGTTAAAATTTTTCGAGTACGTACTGTACCCTGTACAATAAAACTCTAAAGTACAATTTAATATAATAAAACCCTTAAACAATGGAGCGACAGAACAATTTAAAACATTTTCCTCGAATTGCTGAAGGATATTTTTCCGCCCACATTAAAAAAATCATACCTCCGAATTTGAATATGGAGACACACAAACTGATTATAGTTCTATATAGCCAATAAATTCGCCTATCTTTTGATTATTATAACATATCCGTAGGATTTATAAAAAAATATTATTAAATCGCTAACTTTAAAATTTTTTAATGAATCTACAGAATATTTATTTTGTTATATTTTGTATGTACAATATATTATATAGTTGCTTTAATTAAAAAACAAAAAATTAGCCACATTTTGGCAACAAAGCAATCCGTGGTTGTAAAAATTGTGGGAAAAATCGGTCCCTAAATGTAAGACATTTGCTATTCTCACCCCATGAACCTGGGCACCACTGCTAAATCATCAAACGTAGCGAACCGATTGGGGTGACCTTTGGCAGGGGTGTTGTGTTGTTAAAATGAAACAACTTTTTTCCTCCGTAGTTGATATTTTAATAAAAACATGAAAACGACCGTACCCTAAAATGTAATAAAAATACTGTTAAAAATATAAACTAAATTGGTTTATCGACTCATTTGAGGGCTGCCCTCCACGGAAATCTTTAGTAAAAGGCGAAAGATTTATTCGTTATTGAAGGGAAACCAGAGTGCATATAAAAAAGCCACGTTTTTTTTAAATTTCTTGTGAAGTTTAAATATTGTCACAAGTCACAGCTTTCTAGAAAATACCCACACGTGCATTTTACGTAGTGAAGTTTTATTTCCATTTAAAGCTATTTAAAAAATACTACTTTAAATCAGGGTTGAGCAAATAACGTTTTTCGGTACTCGGGGCAGGGGTAGCAGTCCACCTGTATAAACACCTTTTAAATCAAGTTTAAATTCGGTGATGCGATATATTTAATGACATTACGAAGTAGACATGTTTTTTGTTCAGGCCAAAAGCTCGCGTAAAAAATTGCTTTAATTCTTAAGAGGAACGGCTGCGCTACCTTTTCCATGCAAAACTTTTATTTGGATTTGAGGCCAAAAATACCCAGCCAAACTGAATAATTATTTGTTTATATCATTGAAGCGGAATATGTTACTAATAATCTAAATGAAAATATGAAAATGAACAAGACACAGAAAAATAAAAGATAACGGTCGCAAATGGGACTCGAACCCAGAACCTCTCGTTTTAACGGGACAAACGCCATTCCAATTAGTCCACTGCCACCACTTATTTAAATGTCATATTTGTTAATATTTAAAATTTCAGAATTAACAATATCTATTATTTTTTTTTCCTCATTATTGGCAGCTACCTTTTTCATTGCAAACAAGTGTTCTATGAATGGGTTTGTAACCTAGTGTTTCCTATAAATGAAATCGGATATATTTATCCGAGACACTATCTAGGTTACAAACCAGTTCATATGTGTTCCATGAAACCAGTGTTCTATGAATGGGTTTGTAACCTAGTGTTTCCTATAAATGAAATCGGATATATTTATCCGAGACACTATCTAGGTTACAAACCAGTTCATATGACACTTGTTTCCAATGAAAAAGGTAGCTGTAACTAATATGGAAAAAAATTGTCGAAGATAATATTTTATTCTGAAATTTTAAAATATGACGTTTAAATAAGACGTGGCAGTCAGTGGCGGCTCGTGACTTTTGGTGAGCTAGAGTTCTAATATTAACGAAAATGGCATTATTGATGTCGAGGTAGCCGAAAAATATATATATATTTTTTTTCGAAAATTTGTTTTTTGTATGAAGATTTTCAGGAAATCTGTGCAGTGCACGGCAAAACTGAAATTTCCTGAAAATCTTCATACAAAAAATAAATTTTCGAAAAAAAAATAAAAAATATTTTTCGGCTACAACGACATCAATAATGCCATTTTTGTTAATATTAGCACTCTAGCTCACCAAAAGTCACGAGCCGCCACCGGTGGCAGTAGCCTTATTGGTATGGCGTTTGTCCCGATAAGACGAGAGGATTTTTTGTTGCAGTCCCATTGCGACCGTTATCTTTTATTTTTCTGTGTCTTGTTGTTTTTCAAATTTTCGTTTAGATCACTAGTAATATATTCCGCTTCAATCTTCTCTTCTTCTTCCTTGCACTGTCCCAACTCATTGCCTAGGTAGGCTGTTGGGGTCGGCTCTCCTCGTTCTCAGGTTGTAGCTTCTTCGGTTCTGGGTATCGCTCTCTTCCAGGCCGTTTCTACTTAGAATTTAATATATTCCGCTTCAATGATATAAACAAATAATTATTCAGTTCGGTTAGGTATTTTTGGCCTCAAATCCAAATATTACTTCCTGGTACGTATTTTTGTTAAACTAGGAAACAGCACGTGCGGTTCAGGCCAAAATATTGTTTTTTTACATATTTACCAGTGGTATATATGTATACCAATTTAAATTCAGATATTTCAATAAACATTCATGCCTCACCCGTTTCACAAATAATTCCCAAAATACCTTTGTCAGATACGATCAGATTTCCTACATATCAAAATAAAGACTTAAAAAAAACATTTTCCAGAAAATATCAAGCTTTTATTATCTGACACGTTCTCATAAGAAAGCCTCCTCAAATTAGGTACATAGCGTTGAAGTAGAAAACGTACATTATAAAGGGAGAATAAAATTAATAAAGACACGACGAGGAATAAAGTCTGAGCATTGAACGATTCTAAAGAATTCTCAAGAGAAAACTCTGTGTATTTTATTTTTTGTGTCTATCGAAGAACAAGGCTGTGTACTTTAAGTTATTTATTCTTGCATTTATTTGCCACTGAACAGACAATCCCTATAAGTGTGGTCTATGATGGTTTTAACAATGTATATTAGAACTTCCGACTCCTAGGTCGCAGACAGACTAAAGAAATTGATTTTCTGTTCGAGAAAGAATTTCGATATTTTATAATATCCCTCATATTTGGGGATGTCATATTTGGGGATGCTGTGGGAATGCTTTAGTTCGTCTTAAAGGCTCTGTCAAACAGAAGGCGTACTTACCGCGCGTCAAGGCGTCAGCGTAACGTCGCGTACTTTCTATTTGAACGGCTTCGACGCGCAAACCAGGCGTCAGTTACTGTCAGTCGGTCTTCGCCACGATGTCCATCGATTCAGATGAAGATAAGTTGTTACTGCTGTGTGCATTATCACGTTCCCGTAGTAATAGAATATGGGTGCATGATATTAATAAGAAGATGAAAGAATTTGGAGAATATCGTCATTTATTCCGGGAGCTTTCATCACATAAAGATCGCATCTTTCAATACTTACGTATGTCACGAGAGTGCTTCGAAGAATTGCATTCCCTTCTGCAATATCAAATAAGCAAATGCACCCCTGTTCCTCGTATCATACAAACAAGGATGTTTTCGGACACATTCAATTAACTTTTCAGCAACCATTTTTACCACAATCAAGCAAGAACTCCCGGCGTCAAAGAAAATTTTGTAACAAAAATACAACGTGGCGTTCTGCCGCGGCGGCAGAGTTTCGCGTATGGGTCCAAACACGTAGAACGCGGGTAAAGCAGTCGGCACATGGGCAGCCGACGGCCGACAAGAATGTTTGTATGTAAACGTACTAAAGCGCACACAGTGAAGCCAGATTCAGATGTCCGCAACTCGGTACAAAATACCGCCGGCGCGCTCGGGCGCTGTGCGCGGGTAGTCCGAAAGCCGAAACCCGCTTTCTTTATGGTCTTACCCTATGGGTCTAAACACGTAGAACGCGGGTAAAGCAGTCGGCGCATGGGCAGCCGACGGCCGACAAGAATGTTTGTATATAAACGTACTAAAGCGCACACAGTGAAGCCAGATTCAGCAGTCCGCAACTCGGAACAAAATACCGCCGGCGCGCTCGGGCGCTGTGCGCGGGTAGTCCGAAAGCCGAAACACGCTTTCTACGTGTTTAGACCCTATGGGTCAAAACACGTAGAACGCGGGTAAAGCAGTCGGCGCATGGGCGGCCGACGGCCGACAAGAATGTTTGTATGTAAACGTACTAAAGCGCACACAGTGAAGCCAGATTCCGATATCCGCAACTCGGTACAAAATACCGCCGGCGCGCTCGGGCGCTGTGCGCGGGTAGTCCGAAAGCCGAAACATGCTTTCTACGTGTTTAGACCCTATTGCTACACGCTCGCTCTGTTTGACCGGTTTAGACAAGTTCAGTACAACACAACGTAGCGTTATACGCCCTGGACGTTTTAACGCCTTGACGCGCGTAAGTACGCCTCCTGTTTGACCGAGCCTTTAGAATAAGAGAGAGAGGAATTTCTGGGAAGAAAAAATGTATGAGGGGTGGGTAGAAATCTGGGGGTCAGTATGTCCCGGGGTGACGAATGAATCCATTCCTCCTACTGCTAAGCAAGGCGTTAGGATTGAGAGACCGACTGGAGTGGTCAAAGGATCTCCCTCATTCGGCTACCCCCGATCCGGTCCGCCACGAAGCTTGTGGGCAGATGAACCCTCCGTCAAGAAATCGACAAACCTCACCCCATGAACCCCGACACCTCTGCTAAATAACCAAACGTAGCGAACCACTTGGGTGACGCATGGCAGAGGTGTTGGTTATCCAATAAATGGTTTCCATGAGCTGCGATAACCATACCTGCATTAGAATTGACATTTAAGTTATCAAATGACTAATTTATCATAATTAAATGAAACAAATAACTTTGTGTACATCACTATATAATCATCATTATCGACGTGTTTCGAAACCGATGGTTTCTTTGTCTGAATAATAAGAATTATTTATTAAAAACCTTATTATCCTGACAAAGAAACCACCGGTTTCGAAACATGTCGATAATTATGATTATACAAGGTGTAACAACGTGTAAACGTACCCGGAGATCAAAATTTCATTTGCATTTTTTACTCCAAATAAGCTCAGGAATCGCTGGTTAAAATCTCTCGGGTACGTCCTGTTACACCCTGTATAGTGTACACACATTTATTTTTTTAACTTATTTTAAAATGACGCCACAAAGTATTTATGCGAATTTATTTATAAGAAAATTTTATTATAACTTACATACCTACCTACTTATACATTTTCTCTTCTTTATTGTGGTTCTTTCTTCTGAATGTACTGCTTGGCCCAGATTTTACAGTTACCGACAGTGCATTATCACATTTTATCCCTTTGCAGAGCAAACTATTTTGATTATTGGCTGTGTTCTTGTTTTGTGGACTGATTTCATTGCACGTCTTTGTGTTATATCTGTGAATGTCTTTCTTGAATATAATTTTGTTTGGTAAGTGTTTTGATAACAGGTTGATTATAATTTTATGTATAAATATCACTGCGTTCAAGATCAGCATATATTTCACTGTTAGTCAATTTAGCTTTTTGGTTACTTTTTTTATTCACCAGATTTACAGGAACGGGTTTAGTTTTTCCCATAGGAAAAACTAAACCCTTTCATACACTTTTCCATATAAATGATCATCTAGTAAATCCACGTTATGCAAGTGTATTATATAAGTATAATTAATACAAAACAATACAAGAACAACACGTTAATCTACCAAACTATTAAATGGGAATATAATTCACCGTCTCCAGATATTTTCATATCAGAGGGTTCGGCTCTGTGGAATTCCTAATTTGACCGATAAATCCTACTGATCCCTCAATATAAATATTTAAAAAATCTTTCGTAATTCTACATGTATTTAAAATGACTGATTTTTGCATTTTTATATACAAATTCTTTGACAAATCTAATATGCCTAAATTTTTAATAAGAGAGCTAGGTATAATGCCAGTAGCCGAAATAACAAAAGGTAATATTTTTATAGTCTGAGAATGCCAAATTCTTTTAATTTCATTTCCTAAATCTGTATACTTTCTAATTTTTTCAGAAACAGATTTTTGAATATTACAGGAATTTGGAATAGCTACATCAATAATATAAGTTATTTTTTTAATTTTGTCATGTAAAACTATATCAGGTCTATTATGACCAATTGGTCTGTCTGTTAGTATAGTTTTATCATAGTAAATTTTAAAGAAATTATTTTCTAAAAATGAATTTGGTTCGTATTCATAATATGGTACTATATTATGACAGTCAATCAAGTTATGTTTAATTACCAAACTTTGGTGAATTATTTTTAAAACCTGATTGTGCCTAAATGTATACTCAGACGGCGCTAATATAGAACATCCTGATATAATGTGTTCTATAGTTTCCGGAAAAGCCATACATTTTCTACATAAGTCATCTATTTGATTTGGATCTTTGATTATATGCTTCCTATAATTTTTGGTATTAATTACTCTATCTTGAATAGCAAGCATAAAACCTTCTATTTCTGCGCTCAACTCTCCAATACTCAACCATTTGTTTGACGAAAGTTTGTCAACATACGTTTGGTTGAGATAATTGAAGTGTTTTGCGTGAATAATTTTATTTGACCAGGAATCTAATAATTCCTGGTTGGTATTGTTACGGGATTTCTCATGGTCGCCAATTGTCAGCTCCAGCTACCCCAAACAAGCCCCAAAGCCAGCTCAAGCGGGAGCAATGGGCACCCTCTATCTCAGGCGTGGGTCGCAAATTAATGCTTACATATCTCCATCCTATCTCGGTCACCTGGGGAATCAATACTCTACGAGATTCTCCTGCCGGAGCAGATTGACAACAAGATATGTTTAAATAGATTCATATATTGACAATTCAGGACACAGTATACAGGTTATTTCAGTGCAGGGCTATACAAGAATGCATGTTACACAAACCTAGCTAAAGTGTTTATACCTCGTGATCTCTGCTTCGAAACTCTCTGAGTTATGGTTTTTTACGCGGGGCCCTATCGTATTTTTACAGACACATTGAAAGAATTGGGGAATCTGGTGTTCAGCTTACATGTGTGGGGGTGAAGTTCTCCGCTTCCAGCGCGTTCGACAGTCTTCATGGTTTATGTGATGTTATTTATAATGCTCATCATCAATAATTAACACTACGGTACAACGCGAATTCGGCCACATTCTGCGGGGGCCCGAAACAAAGCGTGATACTCGACCGTGTTTACGTGCGTCTCAACCAGAGAGCAACTTTCAACTTGCCGCGTGCGTCCGTGGCCGGGTGTAACTTTCAACTGCCGCGTCCGTCCGAGGCCGGGTCTAGATTTTGACTGCCGCCGGTCGGTGCGCCGTGGCCGAGTAGGAGAGGGGAAGTAGGGGGATGCAGGAAACGGTGGGGAACGGGAACGCTGTGGCGAGTCTCAACCGGACTGTTGCTAGGTTTGATTCCACAACTATAGGGCGTTCCATAACAGTATTTATAAAAATGTTGGCATTCTCGTCGTATAAATTTAAAGGTGAAATATTTCTGTCTGCCTTGCAAATTATTTTATGCAGCTCTGAGCTATTAGCTTTTCTATGAAAAAAATTTCTTAATATTTCTACCTGATTTTGTTTTAAAGAAGTTATTTTGACTATACCTCTACCTCCTAAATTTCTAGGTAAATTAATTCGTTCTATAGCTGAATTTGGATGATGACAATTAAACTTTGTTAACGTAGTTCTAATTAATCGTTCTAAGCTATCTAAATCTGTATTAGACCATTAAATTATACCAAATGAGTACGTTAATAGAGGTATTGCCCAACTATTTATTGCCTTTACTAAATTTTTAGCAGATAGATTGCATTTTAAAATTTTTCTTATCCTAGTTTGAAATTTAATCCTAATATCATTTTTAATACTAGTATGATCTAATCTATTCGATTGCGGGTATCCTAAGTATTTATAAACCTCATCCCCTTTCATACTTTTAATTTTGAAATTTCTAAATATACCCTCATCTCCATCTATAATTTTGCCTTTCTCTATATGGATCGTTCTACATTTATCTAGACCAAAAGTCATTTTAATATCATCTGAAAAAATTTTAACTACCTTAATCATTTTCTCTAAATTTGATTCAGAATTTGAAAATAATTTTATATCATCCATATATAATAGATGCGAAATTGTACTACTCTCTCCTGTATAATATATAAAAATATATTTAAAAATATATTTCGCTTAAGTGTTATTATTATTACATTATAATAATGTATGTTTGATCAATTTCACAGTAAGTAAGGAAACAATGAAACATTGTGCTTACTTCGGGCTCACGGACACGACCACATGACTCTCTTTCAGATTAATATCTCTTTAGTTTTTGCTGTAGGGTATCCTGCTTTTATCAAACTCGTATTTGATTTTGTTTTGATTGTTGTTGATTTTGCTTTTGATTTTGACTTTGATTTTGTTTATGATTTTGTTTTAGATTCAGTTTAATAATTTTATTTTTTGCTTTTGTTTGAATTGTTTCTAATGCTTAATTAGATGTACTTTGCTTTTTAATTTTATTTTTTGCTTTTGTGTGAAAAAGAGCCAACTAATTTTGTGTGAATTGAATGTAATGTTGATTTAGATGTACTTTATAAAATAAAATAACATGTAAAAGCCCAGCAGGGCGTGAAATATAAATAAATAATAATAAAAAAATACTCTTTTTCTTTATTCTAGGAGTAACCCTGTTTCGGGGTCTAAAAAGCATGGCGACATATTTTACTATACATAACTGTTATGCCCAACTTCTTCTTTTTTCCACTTTCATATTGCACCCTCGTTCGGAAAATGTTTCAGATAAGTCAAACCCTCTTAGTACGGCTTCTTGAACTTTATTTCTTTCAGAAAAATTCTTCACGTAACTTTTTATTGAATCAAACATAATTTTCAACCACAAAGAGTTCAGCTCATATTACAACCTATTTCTTCGTAAAGTAAAAATGCTAATAAGAGCATCAGATAATGGTCGAATATAGAAAACTCCATTAAAGAAGGTCCGAGGTATAGAACTGATACAGGAAGGATGAAGGATGTACGTTCTGTGGTCTAGAATATAGCACATATTTTTTGGTAAGAAGCAATCACTTTGTGGTTAGGCATTATATTTTAAATAAAACAATAATTGTGCGCATTCGCGGCTATTTTTTTTTCAGCAAATCGGGAAAGCAATGCGCAGGCGCATCAATCACACCACCTAGTGGATTATGATGAAAACTCCAATTTAAACAAGTAATATACAGCGTTGCTAAATCTAAAGATTCACAAAATCACCGTTTAACGGCCGCGGAGTGTTTTTTTTTAGTACGGCTGTAGGTGTTAGTTTTTTTTAAAACATATTTTTTGGTTGTCCTTCTCTAAAAAAATATTCTCTCTACTGTCAAGCCTTATCTAAAATTGCCTCCATTCCATTCAACATATCATCTCTTCTAAATCAGAACTCGACTTTCAACCTTCTATAAGATTTTGAAATATGCTTATGTAATTAAAATTTATATGTAAATTTACTATATCTCTCTCTATAATTTAAAATAATAGCCAAGAGGGGAAAGCCAGAAAATTAAAAAAAAGATCAAATATAAATTACCTTTAAAACTTAAATATTTAAAGGTTGGTAAGTCCACTTCTACTTTGGATCTGTTTTACACCCGAGCTTTTCAAGTTAAAATATATTTATAATATTATTATACATCCTAAAGTATTTCCAATCTCCACCATGTCACAAACAATTTATTACTACTTGGACATCTCGATTGTGCTGCCTATAAAATGACAAAATAAAATTGATACAGGCTTTCAAAGGAAAATATCGAATCTGATAGTAAATTACGCTTATATTTGAAAAATATTATTGTCCATTGAACGTTGAAACATTTTGTGAACTATGTACAGAATTACTATTCAACATTGTGCAATACAATAATGGAATGTCATTGCACATGACATCAATGCCTCGTATTTCAATTGCGCCTTTGACAATCATTTAACTTGCGTTTCAGAGAGTACCTGTTAGCCTTGACAACATAGACATATGAATATTACTAGACGAGAACATATAGGACAGGGGCGAAAATCAACTGAAGCGGGACGCAGAGGGGTGAGTTGACTTAATAATATGCGATTCGTCAATAAATCAATCTGAAAGTATATAGGCATCTCGCATTCTAATAACAACATTTAGTTCTTAAAAGTAAAATCTGCTTTGGAATGAATAGACCTTTTTACATGGGATCGCGAATTGCTCGCCACGGTTTGAACAAACTTGCAAAGTCCAAATACGGCAAATAAAGGTCCGCTTGTTTTGAGAGTCGAATATTTTGTTGCCGTATTTAGTTAAGACACTTTTACAAATGTTTCATAATTTACTTACCCCATACTTATAAAGAGCAATGAGCACACGACGGGACCGGGAATTCCGAGTTGGCAACGCTGCATGTTTATCTGCATGTGATAAAACTGATCATATTATATGATGTGAATAAGCTTAAAATAGAAATACTTATAATGCCTACCTATGGAATGTAATACGACAATTGAGTTTATTCTCTTTTCACTTCTATTTTTACACGTTTTAATAGCACAAGCTACCATTTTGCCGTGTTATTTCGTAAATATTCCGATGAGAGCTCGACGCTAGTCCGCACATGAATGATGACGTCACATTTCTAGATTCACGCGAAGCTATACGCTAGACCAGCTGGCTCCAAATGGAACCGGTATAGGGAGGGGGAAATAATACGCTTTTATCACTTAAGGCAGGTCTAGTAATAATCATATGTCTACGGTTGACAATAATACTCAGTTCCGAAATTATGGCATTTCCAAAGTGCCCACAATAATTTTTTTTTAGCAAATAAATTTAAAAAACTTTTCTCATTGTAAAAATATTTTCGTTCAGTTCATTTACTTGATCAGAGTTGATCAAAAAACAAGGAATTCACTTTTCTCAAAAAATAATTTTTAACACCCAATGAAACATATCTTATAAGACATATCTTATAAGCTACAACTTGAGCTTTCCGTACAAAGGTTACAAGAAAAGCTTTTTATTATATATATATATACAGGGTGTTAAGCATCGTACTTAAGTTACTTTAACCAGTGATTCCTAAAATTATTTTAAGTGAAAAATGTAAACAAAAACATAAAAATCAGTAGTTATTGGGAAGTTAGGGGCGCGGTGAGGGGTTGGTTGGTTATTTGGCGTAGATACCAGTGACGACATGTAGAAGAATTTTTTTTCTTTGATTTTGAAGAATAAGATTTTGAGAAAAAAAAAGACATCTAAAAAGTTACCGGAGACCAAAATTTCATTTACATTTTTTACTCCAAATAATGTCAGCAAGCACTGGTTAAATAAAGTAAGTCAAGTACGATGCTTAACACCCTGTATATATATATAATAAAAAGCTTTTCTTGTAACCTTTGTACGGAAAGCTCAAGTTGTAGCTTTTATAATAAACACGAGGAACCATTGTTTGCTTATAATTTACTAAAATCAACGTTTCTAGGAAGATAAACATTGTACATTCAAACGGCAACGTCATCATCCTCGATAGATTCAGGGGTGTACTATTATTACAAGCATGGGAATGGAATAGTTACATTCAACTTTGTTTCCCTATAGCTATTTCTGCAGGGGTGTAGTCCTCGAAATACTAGTGCAAGGAATTCGAACTCAACTTCCAGAGTGGAAATTGAGTGGTTGCTTTGTTTCTGTACCCAGCAGCTGGTAATCTCATAACAATTGTTTGTAATAACAAGCTTGAGGAAAATGAAGAATCCTTACCGCTATTTCTATTGAAGTATAGTCTTTATCAGAGTGAAGGGTGAAGTCTTAGAAATGACAGTGCAATGAATCCTTGGTCACGTAACTGGCTATATTATTTCATGAGTAAAAATGAAGTGATGGTTTGTACAGCGGTACAGCACGGGTGAAGTCCTGGAAATGCCAGTGCAATGAATCATTGGAAATGTAACTGGATATATTATTGTCTGAGTAAAAATGAAGTAATGGTTTGAACAGCTGTATCTGCACGGGTGAAGTCCTTGAAATGTCAGTGCAATGAATCCTTGGACACGTAACTGGCTATATTATTTCATGAGTAAAAATGAAGTGATGGTTTGTACAGCTGTATCTGCACGGGTGAAGTCCTAGAAATGTCAGTGCAATGAACCATTGGAAATGTAACTGGATATATTATTGTCTGAGTGAAAATGAAGTACTGGTTTGTTTTCGTACAGCTGTATCTGCACGGGGGAAGTTATAGAAATGCCGATGCAATGAATCCTTGGATATGTAACTGGCTATATTATTGCCCGAGTGAAAATGAAGTAATGGTTGGTTTTCATACAGCTGTACCTACACGGGCGAAGTCCTTGAAAGGACATAGCAATGAATCCTTGGCCACATGACTGTCTTTGTTATATTATCTTGAGTGGTAATTTTGTTTTCTTACAGCTGTTTCGGCAGGGGTAGAGTCTTCGGAAGGCATGATTTGAGATTTTAACTGTAAAAAGTATTATGGAAGGAAGTGTGAAGTCCTATAAATGCCAGTGCAATGAAACCTTGGACACGTAACTGGCTATATTATTTCATGAGTAAAAATGAAGTGATGGTTTATACAGCTGTATCTGCACGGGTGAAGTCCAGAAATGTCAGTGCAATGAATCCTTGGACACGTAACTGGCTGTATTATATCATGAGTAAAAATGAAGTAATGGTTAGTACAGCTGTATCTGCACGGGTGAAGTCCTAGAAATGTCAGTGCAATGAATCCTTGGACACGTAACTGGCTGTATTATATCATGAGTAAAAATGAAGTAATGGTTAGTACAGCTGTATCTGCACGGGTGAAGTCCTAGAAATGCCAATGCAATGAATCCCTGGACACGTAACTGGCTATATTATTTCATGAGTAAAAATTAAGTAATGGTTTGTACAGCTGTATCTGCACGGGTGAAGTCCTAGAAATGTCAGTGCAATGAATCATTGGAAATGTAACTGGATATATTATTGTCTGAGTGAAAATGAAGTACTGGTTTGTTTTCGTACAGCTGTATCCTGCACGGGGGAAGTTATAGAAATGCCGGTGCAATGAATCCTTGGATATGTAACTGGCTATATTATTGCCCGAGTGAAAATGAAGTAATGGTTGGTTTTCCTACAGCTGTACCTGCACGGGCGAAGTCCTTGAAAGGACAAAGCAATGAATCCTTGGCCACATGACTGTCTTTGTTATATTATCTTGAGTGGTAGTTTTGTTTTCTTACAGCTGTTTCGGCAGGAGTGGAGTCTTCGGAAGACAGGTGCAAGGGGTCCCTAGCCAAGTGCCTGGAAACTTTGCCCCTGGGAGGCTCTGGAGGCTTGCCCACTTCGAGGGAGCAAGTTACCTACCTTTGCAGGTAAGAAATTTCCTTCTAAAGAAAGAAATACTAATTTATTAAAAATATAATATTTTCAGTACCATTCAGAGTGAAAGATACTCTTAGAATCGCCCTGGTGTAAGACCACAATTCAAAATTTAAACGTGACGTGAAATGGCTTTTTAATTTAATTAAATAAAATATTTTTTTTACACTCTTTTATAAAGCTTTATTATTTATTTATTGTTGTTATACGCCCATAAGGGCTTTTACATTTGGTGATTAGATCTGAATAGTCATGTACTTTCCCAATCTCCTTTCCCTCTTAATAATTATCTTCAGCCTCACAACATTCCCCAATTGGGGATTCCGTAGTTTATCCCCCAACAGATGGGAGCAGGTGGGACTATTGCCAGGTATTAACATTAAAAAAAGACGCAATAAGCAATTCTTACAACAATACCCTCAATTTTTTTATTTACTATTATTATTATTAATTTTTTTAATCATTAATTCCACGTAGGAGGCCCTGAGGAAAATAATTTCCCTCAGGGCCTATGTCAATAATGAAGATGCTGTGTGGATGTTTAGTAATTACCGCTCTAAGCCGATATTAAAACCACTCAATGATCTTTCGGATCTCGGTTACAATGGGGTTTTCTTGTCCATTGGAAGTCGAATACAAATTCATCAAAATCTCAGAAGAAAACCATTTGTAAAGTTTATACCGGGTCGTCGGAATACGATTCGAACCTTCCAGGGGTCAGTATTTTGTTTCATTATTTATGTAAACGCCCATTGGCCATTTTTCAAACATAGATAAATTAATGAAAGTTATAACGATCACATATTAATCATAAGAACAACAACATAATATTATCAACCACAATAATAACATATAACAAAACAATTAATAACATAATAACAAAACAAATAATAACAAAACACATAATAACAAAATAAATAACAAAACAAATAATAACAAAACAAATAATAAAAAAAACAACAAAATAACAACAAAAAAACGTAACAACAACAACAACAACAACATAATAACAACAAGAACAACTTGATAACAACAACAAAATAATAATAACTACAATATTGTAACAACAACAACAATCTTGTTTTTTTTTTTTTTTTAATATTTATATTGAGGGATTTGTAGGATTTATCGGTCAAATTAGGAATTCCACCGAGCCGAACCCTCTGATATGAAAATATCTGGAATCGGTGAAATATATTCCCATTTAATAGTTTGGTAGATTAACATGTTGTTCTCGTATTGTTTTGTATTAATTATACTTAAACCCGGACCTGAAAATCTGGTGCGTAAAAAAATAATAACAAACACAAATAAAAACACGTAATAACAATAATAATAAAAAAAAAACAAAAAAGTAATAACATTAACAAAAGCTGCGCGGCCTTTTTCATTCAATACTTAATTTTGGATTTGAGTGGAAAAACCACCTTAAGGATACCAAATACGAATGAATGGGGGAATGAATAGAACGATACTGAATGATTTGACTTCAAAATTCGTAGTCGAGAGCTACGCTTACCCCTTTTATATGTGTATTATACGGGGTGTTAAGCATCGTACTTGACTTACTTTAACCAGTGATTCCTGACATTTTTTTAAGTAAAAAATAAAAATAAAATTTCGGTCTCCGGTGACATTTTTGAAGTTTAAAAAAAAACATAAAAATCGGTAGGTATTGGGAAGTTTGGGGTATCGTGAGTGGTTGGTTGGTTACTTGGCTTAGAGACCAGTGGCGATATGTGGAAGTTTTTTTTTCTTTGATTTTGAAGAAAAAGTATTTGAAAAAAAAGAAGACATCTAAAAGGTCACCAAAGAATAAAATTTCATTTCCATTTTTTAGTCCAAATAATATCAGGAATCATTGGTTAAAGTAAGTCAAGTACAATGCATAACACCCTGAATATTGAATGTACTAATTCCGCTAATGAAGCCCTTATTGTGTTTGTGTGTGTGTATTCCGATAATCTATTTGTATTCCGTATTCCGATAATCTATTTGAATACTTCAATATGAAGATAATTAATCACCCTACTCCAAGTAGATGATGATGTCTAAAAACACTTAATTTCATCAAATCATTTGTATAGCCTGCCGTGTACCAGACCCCGGGCTTACAAAACAATTGATTTTCTGTGAACATTCGTTTGACTAAACACAAAAGGAGTGAACATCAAAACATTTTGTTAATCACTATTCTGAGAGATATCTTCTAAGCTAGCTTTCTTAGAACTAATGAATAAACTAAATAAATTAATTTTAAATCAGAATTGGGTGAACTCCGTGACAGAGCGATAAGCTTTCGTTTCTGTAATTTATTCCCGGTTCAATAATAACAAGGCAATTTTTAAAAACCTTTAGAGGCAGGTGCGTGATGTCCTGGATGAGGTGATGAATGGGCCTCCGGTTGAAAGAGGAGATATCCGTGGGTCATGATATCTCCGCGTGCTACTAGTAGTGTAGAGTACTCTATTCATTTGTAAATAGTGCATTATGTAAATATATCTCATCAACAATCATCATCGCATTTATTATTCCGACCAGCACGCGGAGATATCACGACCCACGGATATCTCCTCTTTCAACCGCAGGCACATTCATCACCTCATCCAGGACATCACGCACCTGCCTCTAAAGTGGTGACCCCGACGTGATATGAACACTCAACCCGACTCGCTCCTCCCTTATTGTCGTCAGAGAACTCGGAAAATGTTTCTTGTGCCGTGATGAAGGAATTAAAGTTTCGATGTCTGGGCGGAAACCAGACGCGATACAACTCAGCCACATGCACAAAAACAAAAGTATTTAACCAATTTGTTTATCACAACAACGCAAAAGCACAGTAAATGGTGTTGTTTGTTGTGGAGTATGAGGTGAGTGTTAGCATGAATTACTGTATACGTGCATTTATTTCTTCAATCAGTCACCCCACTTGTACCAAGACAGAGTTAGTTATGTAGCGTTCCATCCAACAAAAGCAGTTTTTCTATCGTGACTGAATGAAGCTAGAAATTTGCGCTAAGACAGGACCTAGAGTTGCATTATCTGCAAAACTTAAGTCCCTCTATCATCCTTAAATAACGCAATACCTTTATTCTGTTTAACCCTTCAAGTGCCTACAAAGCCGGCAGCGAGTGCGTGGAGACGTGGAGCAAGGAATGCCTGCCGGAGGAGCGGCAGAAAGCGGCCCGTCAGCAAAGACAGGGTGTAATGCTGCTCATGGGAATGCTTTGCGATGATGACAACTTCAGGAAAGGTAACTAACATATATTCTTATTACTAACTTGTTATATAATGACTAGCGCAGACCGTGGGTAAAATAATTTTCTATTAAAATATTACATTACTGTCAGGTACTTTATCGCTTGTCTGCATTCTTCATGCAATTAGTTCTAATTTTGAAAATGACACAGCAAATCCGAGTTTATTGAACTAGAGTTACAATCACAGATACTATGGTCGCAAATATATGCGAATCATAAAAAAATGGACTGTAATCAATTTTTAGGACCTAATCAAAATAAAATATTAATATTAAAATAATTATCGGAGGTATGAAAAATTCCAAGAAACCAGGCATAGATTTAATTCGTATGTATGATTTAAAAAACATGTAAAATTACTTAGTCCTGTAATTACCCACTTAATTAACAGAATAATTGACACGAGCAACGTGAAGATTTTAAATATAATTTTTTAATCAAGATATATCAAATCGGGATTACCGCAAGGATCAATTCTAGGTCCAAAATTATATAATATTATATATGTTATTGCTATGTGTAAGATTTTCAAAAAGCTTGTAGATTCATTTTTGCTGATGATACTGCTCTTGTAGTATCCAATGAAAATTCTATAATAGGTATACAAGAATTTCAAAGAGGCTTTAACAAGCTTCTCAAATGGGCTCAGGATGTAGGACTAATTATTAATGTTAAAAAAAAGTGCATGCATTTAAGATCAGCGAGTTTGAAAATGTGGAATATACCTAAAATAACCGCTCATAGTTTTGACTCTATACACAAAGAAATTGTTAATTTTTGCGACTGTGAAAAAATCGAATTCACTAATGAATATACTTATCTGGGAATAATTGTCGATAATAATTTTAAATGGGATAAAAAAGTGGAAAAAATTTGTAACCAACTCCGATCCTTAGCTGGTAACTTTTACAAATAAAAAATTTATTTTGCCTCATTGCACTCTTAAACTCATATATTTTTCTATGGTCGAATCTATCCTTAGATATGGAATTCGAACTTGGGGAAATGCAAGCACTATTTACATTAAATATATTAAAAATTTATAAACTGCCATAATAAAAAAAATTGTCACATCAAATATTTACAAACAGAGAAATAACTTAAAACTACTATATGGCTCCGAGAGCCTACTTACAATAAAAGGTCATTTTTTCAGTTCACTACACGGAGAAAAATTTAATTCGAAAAAACGATCATTTTAATAGTAAAAACGGTTAAAAACTTAAGTTCTTACGAACAAATTAACAGTTTTTAAATGTTTATTGGCGGGAAAATGTAAGAATAATTTGTTGGTATATGTACGAAATTATTTTTTCGAATAACATTTTTCTCCGTGTACTATTATGGATAACACGGGGGAAAGCTCATACAAACATTCACTGACTGGTACACAAACATAACACAAGACTTTTTAATTTTTTTTTATATTAACTCCATACAGGAGGCCCCGAGGAAAATAATTTCCCTCGGGACCTATGTCATCTTTCAAGATGCTGCGTGGAGGGTTGCTTTAAATGGTTTTAGCCGTGTTAAGTGGTCAGATTAGGATATCAAGAAACTTCTTCACATTCCTCTTTCCAATCTCTCTCTCCTCCCCACTACCTTCAGACTCACATCATACCCCAATTGGAGATGCAATGATCTCACTGGCTCCAGGCGGTTGGGAGTACTTGGTTGCTTTAGCCGTGTTGTGATCAGATTAGGATATCTAGTAACTTCTTCACCTTCCTCTCTCCAACCTCCCTCCCCTCCCCACTACGTAGGTACATTGTTCAATCGAAAAAAGCTTTATTTCTTGAAATCGCGGTGGTAGATAATATTTTTCATTAAAATTAAATAAAATATCTGTGAGCAAGAATAAAATGATATTTAAAAAAAATTAAAAACATATTTAGTTCATACCTTTTAAATCTGGCGGGAACATAATTGTATTCTCGAAACGAACCTTTTATCTTTCGATTGGCATTTTTTTCAACGAAAAACTCGTTACACAAGTTAAATGGCAATCATGGCTTTGGTTGCCTTTTACAGCTTAATTAGTCTGTCAACAAGTTATTGTTATATTAAAGTAAAAGCTGGGGATTATTCATTTAATATCAGGAGCGAAGAGAAATTATACGAAATTGTTAAAATAGGTAGTTAAACCCGAAGTTGCTTGCGAATTAGACCTTCAGATGCACTTGAAAATGAACTGCAAATACTAAATAAAAAGGTGTTTGCTGGTATTAGGTGATGATATATGTAGGAAAAACAATGGATGCTACGAAGAAGGATAACCGATCATTTACCACTGTACCTCTAGGAACCACAACACAGCCAAAATTTTTTTTTTTTTTTTTTATGTATGTAAAAGCCTTAATAGGCGTAAATAAATAAATAACTAAGTGAATAAGTGAATAAGTAAATAAATATATAAATAAAGAATAGAATAAGTAAATAAATAAATAAATAAATAAATAATAAATAAATAAATAAATAAATAAATAAATAAATAAATAAATAAATAAATAAATAATTAAATAAATAAATAAATAAATAAATAAATATTAATAAATAAATAATTAAATAAATAAATATATAAATAAATAATTAAATAAATAAATAAATAAATAAATAAATAAATAAATAAATAAATAAATAAATAAATAAATAAATAAATAAATAAATAAATAAATAAATAAATAAATAAATAAATAAATAAATAAATAAATAAATAAATAAATAAATAAATAAATAAATAAATAAATAAATAAATAAATAAATAAATAAATAAATAAATAAATAAATATATAAATAAATAAATAAATAAATATGTAAATAAATAAATACATAAATATTACATAGAAATGGAATAGGTCTACGACCTATTAATCTTAAAGCCCTTGAAATAAATAAAAAAGTCATTATGGTGAAGACATGCGGAAGAATGCAAAATCGTACAAAATCTTGTGTATTGGTTTTGAAAATTTGATCGCTTAGAAATAATATAGATGCTTCAATTAAATACTGTGAGTAGAACACATCTTGGCCTTTGAAGTGATCGAGTATTTTTTTGATAAGTTTTTTAATAAGCTTAGAAAAAAATTGTGCGTCTGACCTATAAAAAATGTTTAAAAGTGAAAAATCTCCTACTTACAAATCCTTTTCTGGTGTTGTTTTATTATTGAATAATGTGGCTAATTAAGTTTCTTATAGAGTGATCGGAAAACATTTTAAATTTGTATCTGAACTTCACAAAATAAAATAAAACGTGCATTTAGGCGACGTTTCTTTTCAGTGAATAAAAATAGGCGGTACCCAACGAATTTGTAAGTGCGAATTTCATCCTTATGCCATGTACAGAGGGATTTTAGCCCGTCGCTCAGTCTACGCCCAGAACCCGGGGCCAACGGACATGCCTTAGTCTACGCGGCGCTTCAATCTTTAAAAATATACTTGCGGAATAACAAAACACTGTTGTTTGTTAGATATTAGGGTTTTTATTGGTAAACGGCCAAAAATCGTTCGCTCCTCCCGATTCCGAATGAGTCAAGGACTAGTGGATCATCTTAAAAATAAATAAAACAAATTTATTTCTTCAAACTTCTCTGAATCACTTTGTGGCGTCATTTTGAATTAAATTAAACAAATAACTTTGTATTAAACCACTATTATATAATCACAATTACCTACATGCCATTACTACCCTGACGAAGAAACCATCGGTTTCGAAACATGTTGGTAATTGTGATTATATAATAGTGGTTTAATACAAAGTTATTTGTTTAATTTAAAACAAATTTACTTAATAAACAATTAGATTTGTCGAATAGGCCCATTTTTCAAAAATATTTCCCTTACCCCCGCCCACTTTCACCCCTCCCTCTTAGCCACCTCCCCCATTGCCCCCACCTAAGGTGATGTTCTTTCTCCCCCTTCTAATTTTATTTTAAATACCATTTATATCTGTATTATATTCAATATATTTTTATTCATCCCCGAAGAAGGTTCAGATTGAACCGAAACCGGTTGGATAAATAAATAATAAAGTGGAATTAAAACAAAGTATTATTACTTTTTTGACTTACGACACTTTTAAATGGAATGCGCGAGTATTATATTTAAGTACAAGCTTCTGCCCGCGACTTCGTTTGCGTAGGATTAGTATTTCGAGTAATCTATTTTCTTTTCCTAGGTCCCATCTACGTTTATACCAAAATTCTTAACGTATTTATTTAAAATATGTATAATTCTTGATTCGATTCAAAGTATTAGGCGAGTGCTTCAAATAAATTCACTAATTTAAATATTTTCCAAAATAGAATTTTGATTTAACAATCATTGTTTTGCAAAATGTCATTCTCAAATTTTGACGTTTTCTATTAAACAATAATTATTATTTTCAATATATTGAAAATAAATAGCTAGCGTTATAAATTATATACTATATGTTATTCTGATGTATGGGCTATATTATTGTAAAGTTTCATAAAAATCCATTCATTAAATTTTGATTTAAAAAGTAACAAACATACATACATCCATACAAACTTTCGCCTTTATAATATTAGTAAGATAGCATGGAGCAAAGACTGCTTATGGCTGGGGCAAGTAAAATAATTCGCAGGGCAGTTATTTTTGATTTTTAAATAAGTTTAAATCTTAAATTTATTAAAAATAATAATTTGTGTTGTTTGAAACATTTACAGAGTGTTAACTAATATTACATTAATGATATTTAATGTTCACAGATATTAACTCTCCGATTAAAAATGTTCACAGCAAGCGTAATCAAGTTTTAGTTGTTATTAGGTTTTTATATGATTCTTCTGTTATGAAAAAAAAAACAGAAATGGTAATAATAAAAATAAATAAAGAAAATGAGATATAAAATATAGTAAGTGCACATTACCTACAGAGAAAGATAAAAAGGACAGAAAGAAAAAACATAATAATAAAACAATTACATAACTAAATATATTGCAGGTTATCTCAACTACACCAGTTGCTTCAAGATCGTGACGGGAGATTGGGATCGTTGTGCTGAGATCTACAAGCATGCTAGTGGAGAAGTAGCTGACAATAGAGCTGGCAGCTACAGCTCTCTCAGGGGGCAGATCAATATATGTTGGTGAGTTATTAATACATCCTTAGATTTCCGGAGTAGTCCAGCGATATGGCGTTGGACTGCCATTCCGAAGGTCGCGGGTTCGAACACGGCGTGCGCAAATAAATTTTATTTAATTGCTTTGTGTTATTTCACAATTAATTATTAAAAATAACATATAGCATATTTGCGCCAAGTTCCGGAGTGGAAGATACTCTTAGTATCACCCTGGTGTAAGACCACCATTCAGAATTGAAACGTTGCTTGAAATGGCTATAGCCGTGTTTAGTGACTAGATCTGAATAGCCAGGTACTTCCCTACCTTCCTCTTCCTCGTCTCCTTCCCTTTCCCACTTACCTACAGCCTCATAACATACTCTAATTGGGGATGCCATAGTCTTACTGGCCCCAGACGGAAGCAGTTGGGAGAAAATATGAAAAAAAATTCTACAAGTTTACTAGTGGAGAAGTAGCTGATAACAAAGCCGGCAGCTGCAGCTCTCTCAGGGGGCAGATCAATATATGTTGCTGAGTTATGAATACATGCTTAGATTTCTACAAGTGTGCTAGTGGAGAAGTAGCTGATAACAGAGCTGGCAGCTACAGCTCTCTCAGGGGGCAGATCAATATATGTTTGTGAGTTATGAATACATGCTTAGATTTCTACAAGTGTGCTAGTAGAGAAGTGGCTGACAACAGAGCTGGCAGTTACAGCTCTCTCAGGGGGCAGATCAATATATGTTTGTGAGTTATGAATACATGCTTAGATTTCTACAAGTGTGCTAGTAGAGAAGTGGCTGACAACAGAGCTGGCAGCTACAGCTCTCTCAGGGGGCAGATCAATATATGTTTGTGAGTTATGAATACATGCTTAGATTTCTTCAAGTGTGCTAGTAGAGAAGTAGCTGACAACAGAACTGGCAGCTACAGCTCTCTCAGGGGGCAGATCAATATATGTTTGTGAGTTATGAATACATGCTTAGATTTCTTCAAGTGTGCTAGTAGAGAAGTAGCTGACAACAGAACTGGCAGCTACAGCTCTCTCAGGGGGCAGATCAATATATGTTTGTGAATTATAAATACATCCCTAGATCCCTACAATCATGTTATTGGAGAAGTAGCTGATAACAGAGCTAGCAGCTACAGCTCTCTCAGGGGGCAGATCAATATATGTTTGTGAATTATAAATACATCCCTAGAACCCTATAAGCATGCTAGTGGAGAAATAGCTGTTAACAGAGCTGGCAGCTTTAGCTCTCTCAGAGGGCGATTAATATATGTATGTTGGTGAGTTATTAATACATCCTAAGATCCCTTGCACAGCTTCATCGATAACTAAGCAAAACCGGCTCGAAAAAACTAGACTGTCGTCTGTTGAACATTATAATATCAATGTCTGAAAAAGATTGACCTACAATAGTATCACTGACGCATTTTATGCAGGGTGTATCAATCAGTTGGAGAAGGTAGAAATGTGGGTATCATTTTATTGTCCGATGATTTATTTTAAAAATTATAAACAATATTTTTTTCTACCACAGTCGCAACGGATCACATGATTCGCGATCTGTTTTATAGAAGTATATAAATATACAGGTGCTACTGGAAGAGACTGAGTGCGTATTATGGTACGCGCTAGGTTAAACCAAGGGCTTATATAAGTAGGAGAGGGGAGGGGTTAGGGTTTTCAAACCCCCCATTGGCCTCAGTAATGCGTTGGAAAAAAGTGAATAGTACTCGTTACTAGTTTCCATTCCTGAATTTACCACAATATTATTTTCACCATCTATTTTATCAAAGCCTATGGGGATGGGATGGTGAGAGGGAAGGGAAAGGGATGGATTTATTCTGTATAATTAGTAGGGTGTATGTAAGGTATGTAAGTACTTATAGTAAAGTATCAAGAGATCGCCTGTGTGACTTTAAGAAGTGTGGTGCAGAGTTAAAAATATCAAATTGTGTATAGTAGGGGAGACCCAGGCAAAGCGAATGTACCGGGTAAAGCGAATAAATTGAATATTTCCGAAAATTACCACTAGAATGTGCTAACAGTCTCACAATCGGTGTACCGCATCACTACCGACGCCATGACAGTGAATATTTGTAGTTTGGCAGAAACGCACGCTCCTTTTGATAAAAATTCGTTTTTTTAGAATTTTCATACGATAAACGAAGGTAAGGTACTTGTGATTATTATTATTTGGTTATATTTCATGTGAAGATTAGTTTATTTCATCCAATGTTTATTTATTTCCTATCTAAAAAACTAAGTTTAGTATGAAATGCAGCAACCACATTGTATTTATTAACAAAAAGTTATTTGATACTGCCTTGGGCAAAGCGAATAGGGCAAAGCGGATGGACCATTCGCTTTGCCCGAGTGAATGAACTTTTTGATTGATTATATGCAATTGCGTAGGTATAACATATTTACAATGTTCATATTTTTATAGATGATGTATACAAAACAAACCAGGCAAGTTGAACTAAGTCAACGATGGCTACAGCTATTATAGGCAAGGTCTTACTTCTCTTGGACAGTCACGAAGCTCACAAATATTACCCAGCTTTGGATTATGCCTCTAAAAATCTAAAAATATTACAAGTTGGGTATTACAAGTACAAGTTGGGCTCACGAATCATGAACCTCATAGAGCGCATATGATTCTTACTCCTGCTATGCTTGTGATTCCTAATTCTCTCTGCCCGGAGCGCAAGTTCACTTTGCCCGGGTACCCGGGCAAAGTGACCAATACGAAGATGTTTTTTAATTTACATAATTTTTATAATTCTAATTATTATTACCTTTTCATTTATTTTACTTTTGTAGACAAACGTTTTTTTAGCATTACACTTTATAAATTTTTGATGTTATGCAAACATTGTGTGTTTTATTTAATATCTCTCTTAACACATCCGCTTTGCCTGGGTCTCCCCTATGTATTGAAAATGTGTGATGCATGATAAATGAAAGAGTTTTGCATAGAATTGGTGTTGCATCGAGTGAGGCTAAAAATTTTGTCTGATTGGTTCGTTTGTTGGGAGCTCGTAGTTGGATTTGTTGTAAGAGTTCCGGGCAATCTACGATGGACCTGGATATTTTCTGTAGAAAGAGGACATCAGCCGAGCATCTTCGATCTTCCAATGATAATATATTGAAGTACGCGGCCGAATCTTTGTTTTGTAAGTGGGGACGATAGCTATGGAAATCTAAGTACCGCAGGAAACGGTTTTGAACACGTTCCGGATTATGTACATATGATTTGCACTTCGGGTTCCATACTTGTGAAGCGTATTCTAATAAGCTGCGGACGCATGCAAAATATAAGATTTTCATTATTTTTAGGTTATTGAATTTTTTACATGTTCTGAGAATGAATCATAACATTTTCGAGGCTTTTGATGTTACTGAGTCGATATGAATGTCGAATGTTATCGTTATCAATATCGTTAAAAACGTTATCGTTAACTCACTTTATTGTCGTTTTATGTTCAAAATAAAAAATAGAAAAATTCTCTCCTTCTAACACCGTTAAGGAGGGAGGGAGTAAGGGAAACAAGTGGATTTCTATGAGACCAATATGAGTAGTTCCCAAAAGCGAAAAAAAATTCTAGGCTAGGGAGCGAACCTCGATAAACTAACAGTATTTTAGTCGATGATAACTGTCAAATACTTGCAAATTGCCGATAATATTGATCAAATCTTAATTGGGTCAATTTGAATATTTGTACTGGGGATTCAGTTAAAAACCCTCTGTTTAAAATAAATCCGGCTGTAGTAAATGTAGCCTGGGAAGTGATATCCGATGTGCGGGAGGGGAGTAGTGAAGGAGGGAGGGAGAGAGGGGGGTGGGGGCAAGGCAAAATAGGGTAGGTAAAGCCAGAGAAATATAATATAAACCGGATAAACATGATATCTTAAACAAACCACAAAGAAAATAACTATTATTATAATTATACAATGTTATTAAGAATGTATTAGGTTACAAGAAGCCGAGAAAATTCTTCGGATTATTTTAAAGATTTTCTTTTATCTTAGGTGGGTTATATTTTCATATTGTTTTATTTCCTTATTGTTTTCATTAATTACTTTTATTATGTCTTACTGTTTCCGTAAATTATTATTATCTGATATTAAACGCTAGCGATTGTTCAGTAAAAATTTAAAAACCTGACATTGAGTACATCTCTGACTATTCGAACGTAAAGTTTGTTACAAAGCTTCTATCGGACCACAAGCCGGCGCCGCTAGCATTATTTTTACTAGCCGGTTATTTTTACTAGGGCAGACCAGTGAAAAACCATTTTGCCTGTAAAAAATAACTATTAATTAAATAATAGTAAAAATTAAAAAAAATCGACAATAATTAACTGCTTGGTAGGCAAAATGCTGACACCACCAATTATTTTACGCACGGCGGCATTAATTCATCACTTGTACTAAAATGTTGAGAATCATGTACTGTTGAATTTTCGTATCTTAAAATCTAACGTGCTAACATCAAAACCGAAATGATTGTTTTTTTTTTTACAATAGCTTCACACAGGAGGCCCTGAATGTAATCTTTGGGGATGCTATGTGGAGAGTTCTTTTCAGGAAAGGAAGGAAAGGATGTTCTGGGAAGGAAAAATATATGAGGGGTGGTTAGAACTCTGGGGGTCAGTGTCCAGGAGTGACAGACGAATGATTCCATCCCACGTACTACGGTGCAAGGTGATGTTCCGAGAGATACCTGCTGGAGAAGTCAAATGGCCTCCATCAACCAGTTTCTCCCGATCTGGTCAAACCTCATCTCATGAACCCGGGCACCCCTGCTACGTCACGAAATGTAGCGAACCACTCGGGGTGACCTATGGCAGAGGTGTTGGTTATCCAATAAATGGTACCGTACCCTCCTACCAAGTTATACGCCTACCATAATTATCCAAGAATAAAATAAACATTTGCCGATAATATTTCAATATGTACCTACCATAGTGCAAAACATTTATTTTTATTTTATTTTTTATTTAACATATTTAGAGTTACAATATTTACAACTTAATATAAATATAACATTTGAATCACTCTCCTAATAAAGCAGTTGCTTGTGTTTAGGAGAGGACAAATATATATTTTTACATCTATTTAAATTACAAAATTATTATAAAAAAATTCATCGAAACTAATAAAAACACAGGTAAGTTATAAAATGATACAAAACAAGAAAATACAGTAAAAGTAATAAAAAGGTAAGTTATAGTTATAAATGATACAGGGAAATAATATGCATAACATAAAATCAAGCAATAAGAAAAGTTATGAGGTGGTATTAGAGAATTATAATTTTTTTTTTTTTGTAATTCTCATAGTTTTCCTCCGTTCTTATATCTAGAGGTAATTTCTTAAATAATTTTATACCCTTAAATATAAAGTGATGCTGTGCTGTTGAAGTTCGATTCGAAGAGGTATGGTTAGCCCTCCAACAGAAATAATTCTTTTGCTTATATTTAATTGTGGGATATTATTTTTATCAAAAATTCTTTATGTATTTGAAGGAGTGCAATTTAAAACAAACATAAAACAACACTGTTTTTTCAAAATCATTTTACTTGATAATATTCTGAAAGCATCTAGTGATAGAAAGTAAAACAATGCGGAGATTGTAAAATGCCTTAAAATCACGTATTATTGAAATCCTCTCTATAAATTTTTGTTATCTACCAACACAAAGCAAAAACTTTAGATTGTTTGTAAACTTTGTAGGTCTGGACTGCCGAAATACATCATACGTTCCTCCCTTGACCGCTATCACAATTATAATATGTTCGTATATATGTGTATATGTGCTCTAACAATAAATAAATATGTACTGTATTGGCAAATTATAAAACGTGATACATTTAAGCTTCTTTAACTTTAAAAAAAAATCCATTGATTGTCGACGGTTTGACGATTGACTTTGCGTTAAGATGATATCCGGTGGTGGAGAAATTTGAAAAATAGATTTTACTAAATTATTGCTGTCAGTGTTGCTCTTACTCCACCGGATATTGAGCGAAAGGGACAATGCACCTCGGGCTACTGATACCTAACTAAAATCGATTTTACTACCCACTTTTCCCCCTCCAAAAGTGGACTGATTTTCAATTTTTTTTTTACCAATTACATAAGAGAAAACTATTTTATATCTGTACTTTTTGATTTAAAAAAAAACATTGTCTAGTTTGCATACTGAACGTCTTTTAACTGCGTTTAAACCAGTCAATTTCATTGATTTTTGAAAGGTCATAACTTCTATAAAAAGTAACTTATAAAAAGAAAACAAAAAGTACCGACACGCTAGTATTTGATATCTATTTTATGTGAAAACAATATTTTCTCTAGGGTTAAAATCCAGAGAGATAAATAGGGAATACGTTTGTATAGAAAAATCACCGCCGGGTGTCCCCTTAATATTACATTTTGTATGTTCGGAAAATACCCAGAAATATTTATAATTAACGAAGAAATTATTAAATATTTATAATTATTAAAATATTTATAATTAATTATTAAAAATATTTATATCTACACATTTATAGTTAACGAAGATAATTATTATTGTTGAAGAAAAAGATAATACTAATAAAATTAAATGAAAATATTAAAAAAGAACTAGGCAAAAAAAAACAATTATATCTAGGACCCAAACCCTGTATTTCTTGTCTTACCGAGACAAACGCCGCAACTCGGCCATTGGGACTTAGTTTTAAATCATTTTTTGCCGATCTCATATTTCAAATTCAGCTAACTAAATAACTAACCGTCAAGGCGTTTCTCCGCAGGGGTAGGCAGATATGACGGACCGCCTTTCACATTCATATATAGTCTCATACAACTCTTCTATTTTTCTAACTCTTGACATCTCAAGTATCTGGTTCACTTGATCGTGCCATGTCTTACTCGGGCGTACCCTACTACTTATACCATTCACACTTGCGTCATATATTCTCTTTACACTAATTTCTTTGTTCATTCGCTCTACATGCCCAAACCATCTGAAGGTAACTTTCTTAATCTTACTCATTACGCTTACATCAGCCTTGCATTCTTTGCGGATCTCCATATTTTTCACACGATAATACATGTTTTTACTACACATACGTCTCAGAGATTTCATTTCAACGGCACTCTGTCTACTTTCATCCTTCCTCTGCCAGTTTCTTGCCTCACTGCCATACATTAGGGTAGGTACAAGAACTCCATTGTGTACTGCTAGTTGGACATTTTTTGTTAGTGCCGACGGAATTCAGTCCTCCATTAATACATTAATAGAGTTACCTGCATTTACCCTTCTTTCAATATCAGTGGCTAACAAGAGTTTTTCCAATAAAAAATAATATTCATCACAAAATTAGTCGAAGATAATATTGTTAATTCTCATTTTGAATGAGATCGTCAAAAAATGACAATAAAAGATCCCAATGTATGTTGTCCCGGTAACATACGAGATCCCGAGTTCGAGTCGCAGTTGCGGTTGTACGTTTTTATTTTTCTGTGTCTTGATCTTATTCATTTTTTTGTTAAGATTTTTTTAGTATTATCTTCATCTTTAGTGGTATAATAACGTCGATGAGTATATAATTTAAAAGTTATTATAACATTAGTTATTCCAATAAAAATTGAATATAATTATTGTTTATTTAACCGATTAATGGTAGGAAGTATTTACCAAATAAATTTGTTAAAATGTCAGGAAAATTTAGTATCTCTGGAAAGGTTTATTAATTATTCTGCTCGTAACATTGATCTCATAATCCCAGCAAGCTTGTTTACCAACGAGGTGATTAAGGTCGTACCCTAAATGGTAAGCTATTTAGTTTACTTCAATTCAATTAAATTCCCAGTTAAGCTAAGAGCTCTTCAAGACTATTAAACTATCAAGACACTTGCATGGATTAAGACCATAGACATCCAAAGATTAAGAAGGACCATAGACTTGTTCTGACATGAAATCCGGGTATCATTTCGACGAGCTGGAAAAAGTTTTTGGCACCAGAAGGTTTCAAGGTTATTGGTTTATTTATGGTTACAAGAATGCTTTGAATAAACTGCGACATTAGTCGTACAGTTACCACGGAAGAGCGCACATTGAAATAACCAGACCCTTCGCAAGTAAAGTTCGCTAAAGTAGGGCAAAAATTTGCAGCGCAATCTATTGGGATTTTTCTGTGTAGGATCAGAAATTATTAGATGTTATTATTTGGGGATAGTGGAGGGGGGGAGGGTGATTATGAGGGATAGTGGGAGGAGTCGAAATAACATGGAAACATCTTCAATATGGGTGATTTACAGGTGCTATTATTTTGTTAACTAAATTATTTTTTGTTTGTTTATTTCTAAGGTTTCTTAAGTGCACACTTTAAAGTATTTATTTACGCGTATATTTGAAAGTTTGAATTTTTTTTTTCATTATTGAAGTTATGGCCTGTCTCGATTTGCGAACAATGAATAGTTATTATTTCGTAAACAGTTCCCTGATTCTAGTTTTAAAATTTTTAGTAGTCATACCTACCTACATACTGTGCGTCACAAGCACAAGTGTATATCTCTTTTTTTTCGAATTTATAAGAACCATCCTTGTTATTAATTATTTTTTAAATTTTGGAATTAGTATAGAAGTGCAGGATATTTTTAAAGATAAGTCGCCTGTACGTAGAATTTTTTTTTTAATATATATATAGGGTCTTTTTTTAGGGGCATACAAATTCAAAATGAAAAACACATTAAAATAATGTTAATGTCTATGCTATTGGCTTTATTTAATAATAATGTTATGCCATTTTTGTTTAAATATGATTCCGGGGAAATGAGCCACATGGCTAGCTTGAATGAAGCGCAATCGTGAAGTCCAATTTTCGACAACAAAATAAATGTACACAATTTGCAAGCGCTGTTCTGACGCCAGTCTATTCATGGTGAAATGGTAAAACGTTCTGATTAAAATCAACTGTCAACTGTCAAATTGACAGTCTGTAGAAACAATGTTGCCAGTTTAAAAAAACAAACCTAAAAAAACACCCTATATTAGATTGTTACTATGCTAGTTGTTATTATTATTACTATAAACATATTTTTTTAATTTCAATTTTTTCCTTGTTTCTTGTTAACTAAGCGGTTAATTATTCAGGGCTATTTGATTTATAATGTTAATTTCATTATTAGGTACTCTCTACACGAAACACAATTTGAGACCATATTGGTTTGGGTCCCTGGCCATCTAGGAATTGAGGATAAACTATAACTTGGAACGATCTCTGCTTCTATTCCTTTAGATTTTAGAATTCCTATCTCTGACGTCTTCTCTACTCTTAAATCCAATATGTCTCATTCCTGGAAAGAAAATTGGATGGATACGAAAACCCGAACTGGATCTTTCTACGCTGGAATACAAAAACGTAACCTTGATTCCACGGCAAAAAAATCCAAAAGGTTTATTTCCTGCATTTCGAGAATGAGAATTGGGCACTGCTCTGTAGCAACTCATTTGTTTAGGATCCGAGTCCTCGATAGTCCACTCTGCCAGTGTGGTGTGGAGGAAGAGACTCTTATTCTTCTTTTGAGTCCTTGCCCGGAATAATGTTGTATCCAACAAAACTATCAATGTTGAGTTAATGATGAAATAATTTTGGGCATATTATTACGCATCTTTTAAGATAGGGATATGATAGTGAAATTTTTTTAGGCCTGTGGCAGCATTTTAAAGATTGGTTTGTGGAAAAATGTTGTATTAGGCCGTTTATCAAAATCACGGAGCGTGCTTTAATTCATGAGAATAAATGGAGAAAGCGAATGTTTTATGGCTTCATCTAGAAAGACTTTAAAGCCAAGAAGCTGAAGAATGCAGGAGAGTTGAATTTTTCTAAAAAAATTATTGTTAAGGCTGCTTTTTAGCCGTTGAAACAGTTTTGTCGAATAAAGTTGAATGGTTTTATCTATTCATATCGTTTCTTTGCTTTTTAAGCTCAAAGGCATCAATGACAAATGTAAATTGATGTTAGAAGAGCATGGTGCTTTCTTGAAGGTACTAAAAGTTAAAAAAAAACATTTTGTGGAGTAATGTTGCCTATGAAATTTTTATATACAACATTTTTTCTTAAAACAGCACAAATTCTTGTAATAAATTCTAATTTAATAGTATTTTTCCACGACTTTTCTTTTGAAAGTCTTAAGAATTGTATTTTTATTGTATTTTAATTATTAAATGGTATAAAACATAACTGGTTTCGTTTTTTCCATTTTTATCGGAACAAGAATATTGTTGGATACAACATTATTCCGGGCAAGGGCTCAATTATAAAAATCATTCTTCCTTCAAAAGCATATATCGTTTGCTTATTAAAATCACCCACCATTCTCCCCTTAGTATTCCGCATTTGCTGTCAACAATTATCGCGTTTTTTTTCAGTTTTAAACAAGTTCATAGACTTAAAAATGAGTTCAATATTTGATTTGAGACTCCTTTTAGATTATCCTCAAAAACTTAACTATCTTTCCTGATTTTTCCTTATTTAATGCACAAAGTACTCTCCTTAGGATGAATTGCCATGTCAAAAAAATAAAAATAATTGTAATTAAATTATCATTGCTTTAAGAGACATTAGCACGATGTATCAGTGAATCAAAGGAGGCGAGTTAATGGGATAATGAATGAAGTGTAGTAGATAGTATGGTGACCAGAATACTCAGTGAAATTTTTTTAAGTGTATGAATATTGAGTACAAACTTTTCATGGGATGTTAATTTCCCACATGATAATTCATCATGTCTCGAAGCGTTGAAAACTGATAATTGGGGTTTTTAACCTTAGTTTAGGTTAGGTTAGGTTAGGTTAGGTTAGGTTAGGTTAGGTTGGGTGAGGGGGGGGGGAGGAAGGGTAGGTTAATGTGAGTTATGATGTGATGAATTATCATGTGAGGAAGTATCGTGTCTGAATAATTTTACTATGGGAATTCAGACGCTGAGATCTCATATTACGATTGGACATGGAACCGATGGTATAACGTATTATAATACCGTCTACTTTACTTATCCATTATTTCATCGCCCTTGAGGTGATTTCTCAGAAAAACGGCGCTCTACAAATTAACCATTTTTACGCACCAGATTTTCATACACTTTTCCATATAAATGATCATCTAGTAAATCCACGTTATGCAAGTGTATTATATAAGTATAAAAATACAAAACAATACAAGAACAACACGTTAATCTACCAAACTATTAAATGGGAATATAATTCACCGTCTCCAGATATTTTCATATCAGAGGGTTCGGCTCTGTGGAATTCCTAATTTGACCGATAAATCCCACTGATCCCTCAATATAAATATTTAAAAAATCTTTCGTAATTCTACATGTATTTAAAATGACTGATTTTTGCATTTTTATATACAAATTCTTTGACAAATCTAATATGCCTAAATTTTTAATAAGAGAGCTAGGTATAATGCCAGTAGCCGAAATAACAAAAGGTAATATTTTTATAGTCTGAGAATGCCAAATTCTTTTAATTTCATTTCCTAAATCTGTATATTTTCTTATTTTTTCAGAAACAGATTTTTCAATATTACAGGAATTTGGAATAGCTACATCAATGATATAAGTTATTTTTTTTAATTTTGTCATGTAAAACTATATCGGGTCTATTGTGACTAATTGGTCTGTCTGTTAGTATAGTTTTATCATAGTAAATTTTAAAGAAATTATTTTATAAAAATAAATTTGGTTCGTATTCATAATATGGTACTATATTATGACAGTCAATCAAGTTATGTTTAATTACCAAACTTTGGTGAATTATTTTTAAAACCTGATTGTGCCTAAATGTATACTCAGACGGCGCTAATATAGAACAACCTGATATAATGTGTTCTATAGTATCCGGAAAAGCCATACATTTTCTACATAAATCATCAATTTGATTTGGATCTTTGATTATATGCTTCAATTATTATTATTATTATTATTATTCAACTTATTTATTAGTTCAACCTGCTGGATTCGAGGTAGAGATTCTAAAGACAAGGCAATCAACAGGCTCAAAGCATTAGAGGTGCGAAATCTGAGATAAAATTAAATTCCATGAAATTCGATGCCCGAAGGCTGAACCAGGTTAATTGCACACGGGTATCTAGTGGAATACATCCTGCGAAGTAAATTGCCTTCTTCAGACGATTTCAAGCATCCAAGAATATTTTCTAAGCTTTCCAATTATGAATTCTAAATGGAAATAACAATGCGAAATGATTATAGTATAAGCCGGTTATTTATTTTACGTTGTCTCTTGCAAGTATTTTTAGATTTTTTATTTTATATGAATATCTCTCAAGAGTCCCTGCTTGGAGCCAGTGAAATTATGGCATTCCCAAAAATGGGTATGTTGTGGGGAGAGGCGGCACTAGAGATGCAGAAGTGGAAGGTCAAAAGAAAAAAAATAATCCGAGTTAATATTAACAGAGCTAATGCGTAGTGAATATTATTAAAATGCCAAAATATTGATAAATTTTCCGGTTTTAGGATAGGTACGTCATTTTGGGGTCAGCACCAACTCGAGTTGAGAATAATGCCACCTTATCTTGTTGTGCCATGACGAACGAACCGGAAGATATTTGCCTACAAAGATTTTGGGAATTAGAAGTGGTAAACGTACCGTCTATCAAAAGTCCCGAAGATCGTGAATGTGCAGCCAGTACAATCATTGATTTATGGTTATTTATCGAATTATTAACACCATAACTTTAATAAAGATTTTATTTTAAAATGATTTTATTATTAATCAGTATAGGGTTAGAATGTTTTAAAAAAAATCTTTTGTGTTTTAAATTATTAACTCCAATCTCGGTCTACTGTTTACCATTTGAGTAAAGAAGTAAAAAATGAAAACAGAAGTAAACAATCCTCTTATTGCACTGATCCACTTGCAAATTATAACTTTTCATATTGAAATATTGTTTAAGCTCTTTATTTTTATCTCACGATTCAACGAATTTTTAACGAGTTTTGTCAATACAGAATTTGACAGTTTAATAGTATAATAAAACAATTTTAAAACTAGGGAACGATGAGAAGTTACCGATAGTTATCCTATCGATCGTTATCAATCGAGTGTGTTAGGGCCTCTGACGGCATTGTGAGTCCGTCTTCGGTATCGATCGAGATGTTATAGAGAAATTTCATCCACATCATCTGAGGTCCTGCGGTCATGACCGCGGTGCACCAGAGATACCTAGATCTATAGCGAGACGTCAAAAAATGTCAGTCGAAAATATTTAGTGTGATAAACAATAGCCATCTTCAATATTAGTTTATAACTAGTTCGCGAAAGCGTGTTTATCATTGTTGACGTAGGTAATTTGCTTGGAATAATTTAAACTGTCAATTTTTCTATTTTTGAAACTGATAATTCGTGGTGGAATTCCATTATAATAGTATAATAAAACAAATTTAAAACTTTTTCCACTATTAATTTATTGACCGTAACAGGTTTCAGCTGGTCAAAGCCATCTTCAGACTAGTGATAAATATTCTTAACCTAGGGATTTTATACAAAACATCGTAGGGAGGGGGGAAGGAGGGGGAGGGGGGGGGGGGGGGTAGGGGTGCTCTACAGGGATTTTATTCAATTATGGATTTTATTACATTTGTTGTTAAGTGGTCTTGAGTGTCCAACTATCTAATTTATTTATTTTGGTTATTCCCAGTAGGCTAGTATCCCCCTTTTTAAAATCAATTGTTTAATCAAAAATTCCATATCATCATTAATATAATAAAGATGGTAATTAATAATAGACTTGACAACAATAAAATTAGGTGCTAATAATTCACATTACTTGTAAGGTATTTCCCAAACAATACTAAAGTGTGTAAGCTACCAACCCTATGTAATTAGCCTACTGGGAATAACCAAAAAAAATAATTAGATTAATTTATTATTTATTTATTTATTTATTGTTTCTTCACAATTAAAATACATTGCTTCGCATATAATTATTAACCCCACTAGGGTTCGCCTGTGTCGGGGTTAATAATTTTACAATTTAATAAAAATAACACACACATATTATCACTATCAAACAGTTAAGTGAATGGAAAAAAAAAAAACTTAAAAATAAAATGTTAAATGGAGGAAAATTGTAAAAAAAAATTATCAACAAAGTGTTGAGAGATCAAACAAAATGTTATTTTTCATTGTGTCATTAGTTCACACCGTTTTGAACGTTAGAGAAAAATTAAATAATATACATCTTTATGGTTTAAAAAAATATGTGTAAAAATAACATAATGAAAAGCAAAGATTTATAAGCGATTAGATAGTTGGACACTCAAGACCACTTAACAACAAATGTAATAAAATCCATAATTGAATAAAATCCCTGTAGAGCACCCCCCCCCCCTCCCCTCCTTACCCCCTCCCTAAGATGTTTTGTATAAAATCGCTAGGTCAAGAATATTTTTCACTAGTCTGAAGATGGCTTTGACCAGCTGAAACCGGTTACGGTCAATAAATTAAAAGTGGAAAATGTTTTAAATGTATTTTATTATACTATTATAATGGAATTCCACCACGAATTATCAGTTTCAAAAATAGAAAAATTGACAGTTTAAATTATTCCAAGCAAATTACGTCAACAATGATAAAAACGCTTTCGCGAACTAGTTATGAACTAATATTGAAGATGGCTATGGTTTATCACACTAAATATTTTCGACTGACATTTTTTGACTATAGATCTATAGATCTAGGTATCTCTGGTGCACCGCGGTCATGGCCGCAGGACCTCAGATGATGTGGATGAAATTTCTCTATAACATCTCGATCGATACCGAAGACGGACTCACAATGCCGTCAGAGGCCCTAACACACTCGATTGATAACGATCGATAGATAACTATCGGTAACTTCTCATCGTTCCCTAGCAAGACTACAGATCGCCAACGAATACGTGTCAGTTCACAATGACTAAGTGTCCTTAACATATTCGACATCAACTATTGTTTGTACGTTAGCGATGTGCAGTTATACTAGGGAACGATGAGAAGTTACCGATAGTTATCTTATCGATCGAGTGTGTTAGGGCCTCTGATGGCATTGTGAGCCCGTTTTCGGTATCGATCGAGATGTCATAGATAAATTTCATCCACATCATCTGCGGTCCTGCGGTCATGACCGCGGTGCAACAGAGATACCTAGATCTATAGATCTATCGCGACACGTCAAAAAAGGCCTCAGGAACAGCAAAGCAAAGAAGATTGAGTTAAATTTCGAAATTGAGCATAATATGTAAATTAGGCCTACAGGGGACAGACACCACGATAAAAAAAACTCGCCGCTTACTCTACCTCAAGGTGGTGTGGAAATGAGTTTTTTTGCCATATCGCACATTGAAATATACTATAATGGCTACACGAGCGGCAAAAATACGAGGTGGCAAAGTTGAAATTCGGAAATAGCACATCGAAATTTATAATATTACCAATTCTCAAAACTCCTAACTAACATTGGGCTAAGACGTCCATTCTAGACTAACTCTAAGTAGGTCTGTAGCTCTGGCCCAATACCACTGATGTCTTCGTCCATATTCTTAACCGTTCATACCTGAGACACGAACGGTGATAAATGGTATTCTTCTGATATCCAACTCAGCTGCCATCTGTTGGGATATAGCAGAACTTCGTATTACAAACAAAGCTATATACATCTATTTGCAAGAAGCTGAAACTTCATGGATAATCAATACACTACACATACCTAATGAATCTATGGTACCTCCTTTTAGATCCAGCTTCGTTGAGTATTTGATCCGAGGAAGTTCGGTTCTTGGAAGCACACAAGATTATATTTCCCCGAAACGTTATACCTTTCAGTGGTTATTCGAGTTTGGGCGGTTAATGAATTAAATGAAACAAATAACTTTTGTGTACAACTATAATATAATTATTTTTTTCGACTTTTATTTTTTTTTTATTAAGCAAAAAGAAATTTACATTACACTTTCCTAACTTAAATATAAAGTAGTAAAATTAATACTGTTCTATCAAAGTAAGGTTTTTTTTTTTTATATTTATACTTTTTTCCATTTTTAGGGTTAATTATTATCATAATTACTAATATGTTTCGAAACCGATAGTTTCTTATGTGTACATACAGTTATTTGTTTCAATTAATTAAATATGACGCCACAAAGTGATTTTGCAAAGTTTGAAGAAAAAGTATTAATTAATTGTCTATCGAAAAAACCTTTTTTGGAAATATCAGGTTAACAAAGAGAGATCTCTTTGGACTCACATATTATATTTTTAAAAAAATTGGTCCAAATGAAGAACATTTAGGTCTTCCGCAAGAATCCAAAATGTCATCATTTTTTAAAAATATTTTCATATATTTTTTTTGTCATTTCAATACAATTCTGTAATATGGTCCCCTACTGTCAAAGTCATATAAGAAATATTGAACGTGTGCAGTACATTTTTTTACGATTTATTAACTTCAAATTACACTTACTTAAAACCATACAATTTTACTAAATACACATAAAATGTCTTAGACTCAATAAATTAAGTAGACTAAATGCTGGAGAAATGAGATCCCTGAGGCATATGCGAGGTAAAACCATGTAAGATCGTGTGAGAAATCTGAAGATCTGAAGATATGAAGAATGCATGGCTGGTGTAAGCGTGACGAGTAAGGTTAAGAAAGGGACGCTCATATGGTTTGTGCGTGTAGAGCGAATGATCGAAGAAAGGAGAACGTATGACGCTAATGTGATTGGTAGAAGAATTCGGGGACCCCGAGGTAGAACTAGATACTTGAGTTGGGCCGTGTCATTAATCAGAAAAATAGAAGGGTGTGTATGTGACGATGTATGAACGTGAATGAGGCAAGGAGTGTGTGCCAAGACCGGCTTGTTTGGCGGCCCGTACTCTCTGCCTAACACCTTATGATAGTTTGCCAGTTACAATATTAAATTTCATGTTATTATTAGGAGTTAGAAGGGATCAAATATTAAAGGATTTTGGTTAAAATATTCTGCCATAAAGCAGAGCTGTACCTATAATAGGGAAATATTCCTGGAAAAGGCTACCTCTGTATCTATTATCCTTACATTTAGATCAAATTTTTATATGATTTTCTTATGAAACAAAGCATTTCGTCATGCGTCTGTTTATTTATCAATTTTTCCATTTGTTCTCAAGCCAATTTACTAAATGTATAACAGAAAAAATTAAAACAAATTGTCAATTACGAACCCTCTTTTTTATGTGAATACCTCACTTGAGTCCCAACTATCCCGTCTGGAACCAGTGAGACTATGCATCCCCAATTGGGGTATGTTGTGAGGCTGAAGGTATGTGGGGAGGGGAAGGAGATTTGGAAAAGGAAGGTGAGAAAGTATCTGGCTATTCAGATCTAGTCACTAAACACGGCTAAAGCCATTATTATCAGCCTGAAACACTCATCCACATTGAAAAAATCTTCCGAGAAAAGATAGATGCCGAGTCCCGTCGGCGGCATGTATGTTTTCTCGGGTCATTATGTTTTAAAATGCTGGCCTTTCACCATTGCAAATCTGATGATACTACTGTGAAATTATCTTCAAATGGGTTTATCTATGAATAGTTTACTGATTAGGATAATATCTTAAAATTTCTTCCCTCTATCACCCTCCCTTCTCTTCCTCTTTGCACTGTCCATCTCACCAAGTAGTCAAACCAGAGGGGATGCTACAGTCCCAATAATTACCTTATTTGATTTCTGTGCGGTATTAATACATGTATATATATATATATTTTTTTTTTTGAAATCCCTTACTTGTTAATATTCACAAACTTTAGTTTTTAAAAGAAATCGTTTAATTCAATAATTTCCACAAAACTCTAAAAATTTTTGAATTCTCCCAGCACTTTCCGAAGAGTGCAATAATCAATACATTGATTTTCCGTGAACATTCTCCGAATTGCTTCACATAAAATAAATATCCTTTATTTTTGAAGGATGTGTCTTCTTCGGTCATTGACATAAAGTTTAATAGAATAGACCTGACCCGCGTAAAAACCAAATATTTACGGCCATTAATATATAGCATTGAAGATAACTAGTTAGCTATTTCTTATTATTTTTCTATTGCTATTCATATTTGACAAAAAATTATATTTAAGGTCATCATAATCATGTAAATCTTATCAGAAAAGTGGAACTCTTGTACCTGATAAGGGAGCCACGATTCTTTAAATAGACGTTAAAATATTAAATGTACAGCTTTCCGTGTGTTCATTTTCGGAACCATAAAGTCCCATCTTTACCATTAACTGCACCATAAATTCACTAAAAATGCTTTGTCGTTTGCTTTCCCTCGGAACCGTATTTCATTAGGATCGTTTTTCCCGGTTTTGTTTCTTTCCGAGAATGTCCGCCTTATTGTAGTACTGGATTCTTGACATTTTTTTCCCTTTAAAAAATAATGTACATCTCGGGAAATTCGCAGCCTAGAATTTTCCTTTCCAGGGACTTAAACAAGCTCATGAAGCATTAAAAAATGAAGTAATACTTTTAATGTTTTCAAAGCTTTATAAATACTCTAGATTCTATAAGATAAGACAGAAAAGAGAAATACTAGGTTATAAAAACATTTTTTATGAACCTTCTGTTGAAAATGTTTTAATATTATTGTACGGAAGAAATTCTAGATATTTATTCCAGAATGGAAAATACCATTCGTATCGTGCTGACGAAGATTCAGATTTGAAATAATGCTCAAGTTGGCTCTAGATCATTCTAATGATAAGATCAAAATATATATTTACTTTTCAGAACATTTCAACTAGGCTATAATTTGAATGGTAAGCATAAAATATAAGTTTTGGTCACCTCTAAAATGATTTCCATCAGCAAATATGTAGTAAATTGAGCGACCATATGTGGTCAGAAAGTTGAACAAGAAAGATGATCTCCTATAATTACCCACTAATTCTGATATTTTTTCACAGTCATCAAGAACATAGTAAGATATCCAAATGATTTAATAGATGTTTTTTATTGTTAACATTGCTTACCCGATATTTAAACCTGTTCACAAAAATGAAGACGCTTGGTTACAGTGATGTAGTTGATCTTAGCAGACGAGACTCTTATGGGTCGGCGTAAGCTGGGAGTCAGAATGTATCGTGCAGACGATGCAGGAAATGTATAGGCTTATACGAAGCACGTGGTATAAGTCCAAACATTTCCTGCGTCGTCTGCACGCGTGACACATTCTGACTCCCAGCTTACAACGACCCTATTTATTTATTAATATTTAGGATAAATTATAATTATTATGCATTAAACCGAAAATAATTTAATGCCTTTTTAATTTTTATTTAATACTTTTACATAAATATTCAAAAATATATTTATTTATTTTATATAAACGGAAATTTTTTTTAGAAAAATTAGAGTGAAAATAAAGATTGATGAAATACAGGTAACCGAATATTATTATTTAATTTATAAAAATGGTTTATTTATAATCAAGTTCTGCTGTGTAATTATTATTGTGAGATAGGTTTCGCATTGACTTCCGTAGTAGTTGACAGAGACGGAAGATGAAGAGAGACAGAGTGTCTATATAAGCCTTGCAGTGAGTAGTAGCGCCCTCTGTTCCCAGCTAGCAGTTTAGACTAAACATACTGTACAGTACATGCTCGTAGTTACAATAAACCAACTTTATAATACACCGTGTACCATTATTATAAATATCTATAATCATTCAAAGATTAACAATTATGAAATGAAATGATTGAAAAGCATACATGTTTATAATTTTTTTTTTTTTAGATTTTTTTTTTTATTCTTTACTTTATTTTAATTTATTTACTTTCTTTTATCTACTTTGATTCTCTAGTTCAATAATTTCATCAAAATCAAAAGTAAAATTTCAAGTTGATAAGCACACATGTTTATAATTTTTATTTTTTATTTTTGAATTTGCATTTTTGAATTTTCTTTTTATCTCCCTTCTCTACGTTTATATTATTTCAAAATATTTCATAAACAACTTCTTGTATCAACCATCAAAACTTTATTTTTATTTTTTATACAAAGTGCATTATTTAAGTAAACGTCGATACAATAGACAATACAATAATTACATTTAATAAATCTGCTTATTTTGACTACCCTAAAACAGGTCAATTTCCTAGTTGGACAGCCAAAGATCATTGTAATACTGTAATGTTTTAAAAATAATAAATAAATAAATGAATATTACGCGTGACTGTTTTGCCTTCTGATGGCATTATCAATGTGTGGTTAGGCCACTTACGGACGTTATATTAATATTATTTCTAGGTAGGTACTTATGATGAAAAACTTATTGCTTTTGTTTTTATTACGGCCTTTATTGATTTCTGAGTAAAATGTCGGAAATTATTAATGGTTATCGCCTTTTTTGACAAAATGTCATTAAAATTAAAATTGAAGTGAGTTTTTCCAAATAATGATTCAAGGTTTTTTTATTCTAGCATAATTAAGGATTATAATGTTCTCTAATATTTGAACCTGGCTTCAACATATTTAAGAGTGATTAGCGATTTATATATTTTTTCCTTTATCAAACTGGCTTTCGGATTACAAGAATTTTCGATAATTTTATACAGCTATAAAATATTGAGTTTACGGTATCGATTTTATATGTGTAACGGAGAGTTGGGTTTTTTTTAAATAGAAGAATTTTGACTGTATTTTATTATTCTTTTTAAACGATCGCATGTGTTCGTCGAATTTAGTATCAAAGGACCGGTTAGTTTGTTCAATATAAACATATTGCATTCGTCACACTGGAATTTATGCAGCTATTTTTTAGTTCAAAATATGCACACTCTGTTGTGTTGTTTTAAAAAAATCTTCTGTTTTCTCTCACGCATTTCTGGTTTAATTTTGTAGGAGCTCAGAGGCAGATGGAAATTTTTCAATATACGGGGTATTTAGTGAAAAAAAAATAGAAAAAACATAACAAAGAATCCATTGAAAATTTAATGTGTTTTTGTGAGAGTAGTAAAGCTAAATTTTCTACTTTTTTAGACCTTTTATCTGAAACCTAAACATCATAAAACTTTTAAAATAATGTGTTCGCTAGTGTATTTTTTAGCACAGTAAGTTGAAATATTTTTCAAACCCCTGGGAAAAGGAACGTTGTAAAAATAATGGGAGCGAAAATTTAACGTGTAGAGGTATCTTACGACAAAAATTCTCTGCAAAATTATTACAATGTTCATTTGTATTATTTGGATCTTTTGTGCAGGTTACATCTATTTGGAATGAATCCAAAACTAGCCACTAATGAATTTAATGGAAAACTTTCCACAACTGTGTCAGTAATATTTTACTTTTCGTATTCTCGGAGACAAACTCCATATTTTCAATAGAAAAATATACTTTGTATTACATTACGCGGCTAACTGGGAGAAGCGAATTAAATAAGATTTCGATTTTAATTTAATTTTTAATGCAATTTTATCTTAGCTTTTCGATTACATCGTGGCTCTTGTAATACTAATATATGAAAAAAATGCTTTTTAGTGTATTACAAAGCCATTTGTTTTTTTTTTTTTTTAAATATTATTATACACCTATACGGGTTTTTACAAACATGTGATAAACATAATAATTTGTGAAAGAGTAATCATGAAGTAAAAAATGTTTTTATAATTATTTATAGAACACATGCAGAAAAATAGTATTATGCTAACATTGTTTATTGTTATTAATGTTTGTTGTTATACAGGTGGTCTTCGGTAAAGTGCCAAAACTTCGGGAGGTGATTCTTCATAATAGTATAAGTAAAAAAAAGAAACATAACTTTTTAAACTTTTAGGGGTAGATACTTTTTTGGTACATTTGGTATAAAATTAATCTGGTGTTTGTTACGATACGGGCTAATCACAACCATGCAACGTAGCCAAAATTGAGCCCGGGAGGCTCACAGCAAGTAAGTTTGTACCGCACACTAAGGATTTTTAGTAGGTACGTCTTTTTGTATGGGAATAAAAAAGTTGTAATTTCGGAAAAAGTAGTTTTTTTTACTCCTACCTTGATGTAGAATCATCTCCCGAAGTTAATGCACTTTTCACCCGAACACCCTGTATTATAACTTTATTCCGTGTAGTTGAACTCATCTACTATTTCTGAGAAAGTATTGCATACTAGAAGCAAACTAGGTATCTAAGTTTAAATTAAGACCGTGCAAAATTCTACATTCAGGAATTCCCATGTACCGTAAGTTCATAAAAATTCATTGTTCAGATAACGAACGGAATGCAGTTGGCTGCGTCTTCCACTTTACAAGGCTTCCTTGAGAACGGAATGCAGTTGGCTGCGTCTTCCACTTTACAAGGCTTCCTTGAGAACGGAATGCAGTTGGCTGCGTCTTCCACTTTACAAGGCTTCCTTGAGAACGGAATGCAGTTGGCTGCGTCTTCCACTTTACAAGGCTTCCTTGAGAACGGAATGCAGTTGGCTGCGTCTTCCACTTTACAAGGCTTCCTTGAGAACGGAATGCAGTTGGCTGCGTCTTCCACTTTACAAGGCTTCCTTGAGAACGGAATGCAGTTGGCTGCGTCTTCCACTTTACAAGGCTTCCTTGAGAACGGAATGCAGTTGGCTGCGTCTTCCACTTTACAAGGCTTCCTTGAGAACGGAATGCAGTTGGCTGCGTCTTCCACTTTACAAGGCTTCCTTGAGAACGGAATGCAGTTGGCTGCGTCTTCCACTTTACAAGGCTTCCTTGAGAACGGAATGCAGTTGGCTGCGTCTTCCACTTTACAAGGCTTCCTTGAGAACGGAATGCAGTTGGCTGCGTCTTCCACTTTACAAGGCTTCCTTGAGAACGGAATGCAGTTGGCTGCGTCTTCCACTTTACAAGGCTTCCTTGAGAACGGAATGCAGTTGGCTGCGTCTTCCACTTTACAAGGCTTCCTTGAGAACGGAATGCAGTTGGCTGCGTCTTCCACTTTACAAGGCTTCCTTGAGAACGGAATGCAGTTGGCTGCGTCTTCCACTTTACAAGGCTTCCTTGAGAACGGAATGCAGTTGGCTGCGTCTTCCACTTTACAAGGCTTCCTTGAGAACGGAATGCAGTTGGCTGCGTCTTCCACTTTACAAGGCTTCCTTGAGAACGGAATGCAGTTGGCTGCGTCTTCCACTTTACAAGGCTTCCTTGAGAACGGAATGCAGTTGGCTGCGTCTTCCACTTTACAAGGCTTCCTTGAGAACGGAATGCAGTTGGCTGCTTCTTCCACTTTACAAGGCTTCCTTGAGAACGGAATGCAGTTGGCTGCTTCTTCCACTTTACAAGGCTTCCTTGCGAATGGAATGCATGTTTTTGCATTATAACATAAATTATACGATTAAATTTCACATGAGGAGCACTGTTTTAATGAGTTAACAACGCAAATTTAACATTTTTGCAATTGTCCGCAAGGGTAGGTTTATATTATATGAGCCGGAACAACACCGCCGGATTTTTCATACGTTAAAAGATGTGCAAAAATCCCTAATTCTGAAGGGGCAGCATCAGAAAATAACTTTTCAAACTTCGCAAAATCATTTTTTTTACTTTATAAATAAAGGGTTCAAAATTTTACACACAAACTCAACAGATTTACAATTAGCAAACTTAGAAATATTAGAAATTGGAAAAAGTGTTAATAGCAAATGAAATATTATTAATAACCAAATATTTTTTTAAAATAGCCATCTCTTAAATTTATTATAATATATATACATATATTTAAAATATTTTTTTTTTTAGTTTAAACATCTTTATTATGTTTGGATAATTTATATAATGTAATTTTTCATATTCTAAAATAATTTTTAAATTTAATTTTAAATAATTGTTTTTTAAGATATTTTTTAATTAATTAATCACCTCCTCTATAATATTTTTGTCCATATTTCTTTTTAGTCTGTTCTTTTTAGTCTTTTTTGTATCTTATATGAGGTGTATGTCCCGGTAAGACGTAAGGTTCTGGGTTCGTGTCCCAGTTGCGACCGTTATCTTTTATTATTTTTCTGTGTCTTGTTTATTTTCATATTTTAAAAAATTAGATTATTATTGTTATTTTCTTCTTCAATTATATATTACAAAAATTAAAAAGAGAGTTTTTCTAATAAAAATATGAATATACTTTTTTGTTTCTTTTGTTATTTATGTCATTACTACCCTGACGAAGAAACCATCGGTTTCGAAACATGTAGGTATTTGTGATTATATGTGGTTGATACAAAGTTATTTGTTTAATTTAATGAGAAAATAACGATTGTATTAAAACACTCCCTTAATCATTTTAAATTTACCCATAATACGGAATATTATTATCAATTCCGGAATACAATATGTACAGTTGTACATCATGTCGGGGGGTATTTAACAACACTGCTTGCCTCCTTCTTCTGAACTGTCCAAAACCATAATAATACCGATCCCAAAAAGCCGCCAGTTGAATTGGACATTTTCAATAGGGAAGTTGAGTGAAAAATATTTTGACTTATAAAAAATATGTTCATGTAGATGACGTGCAAACTTAAATACCAGTATTTTTTTTTAAAGTTCCTTTTCATAATTAAATTCATTCTACAAATTTGAATATTATTAAAGCCGGCGAAAATGGCCGGTAAGAAACGTGTGAGACGTCGCGCGTCGTCTCACGTCATCCGGTCCCTTGTTTGTGTGAAAAATAAGTAATAAAATTTACAAAACCGGGAAACGCTTAATATGATCGAAAAAAATAAATTTAAAAAGTTGTAGTAGTTAGATATAAATTAGTACTAATCAATTCACTTAAAATACACTTTTTTCGAAATTCCGGTAAATGTATTGATTAGTACTAGTTAATCTCTAACTACTACCTACAACTTTTTAAATTGATTTTTTTTGTCCATATTAAGCGTGATCCGGTTTTGCAAATATTTTACCTTATATTTCACACAATCAAGGACCGGGTGACGTCACGAACTTTCCCGCACGGTATTATACTCTTGCCAGCGTTTTCGCGGGCTTAATCAAATTCAAACTTGTAGAATTAATTTAATAATGAAAACGAACTTAAAAAAATAAATAGATACTAGTATTTAAGTTTGCATGGGAAAATTGATAAAAAAAATAAAAAAAGGATTCAACTTCCTTATTGTCCCCAGTCAAGTTGTTGCAAACGTACCCGCGTGAAATTTTCTACATCAGTGTCAAAAATAAGTCTTTTAAATATACATTAATATCATGCAAATGCAATACAAATTATATGAAATAGTTTTTTTTTGAACATTTATAACTCTGGTCGAGCTACGAGATCAAAAAAGGTTATAACATAAACTAAAATGTCGAAAATAACTACCTATATTTGAGTGCGATATTCAATAATGTCTCCTATACACGGCATACTATCTGACGGAGTGGTGTGTGCTGTCACAATCGTAGTTTTAAAAAAATTGAGATATTTTAATCATGACTTTCCGCGTGCACATTGTTGTGTCGGTGTTGTGCTTATGGCTGTTTTTGTATTTTTTTTATAACTTATTTGTCAGAGGCTAAAAATATTTTCGCTTTGCACTAAAATCCAAATAAATGGAATATTTGTTAACGTATCCGAAAACTAAAACTGTTTTAGGAAGGCGATGAAATAGGCTTTAAATTTTTATTATTAAAAATAACCATGTAATTTAAAAAAAATAATAATTCGGCTGAAACTTCAAAAAGTTTTAAAAATGGCACACTTTACTTATTTCTAACTAAAATTACTGATAATGAAAAAAAAAAAAACACATACACATTTCATTAGACAAATGAATTATAAACGTTACTGTCACCCCACTTTTTGTCGTTTAATGTAAAAAAAAAATCTTAAAAAATTCACAAAGTGTCATAATTTGTTTCAAATTGCTATCGGAAACTTTGATTTCATAAAGGTGTAAATTTTAATTTATTTGTGGTTTACATTTAGATTTGAATATAAAGCGTGTGGTTTTCTCTTTCCAATACCGTTTAGATCATACTTCTTACTATGATAGTAAGGGAGACACAACGATTTATATGAGACCTACGTGAGCTGGGACAAATATGGTCTCCTGTGATTAAACGGGTTAATAATGACGTTTTTGAATTTGTTTTACTCCATGGCATTTTTGTACTTATCCTATGTTAATAAACGTTATTTAAGATTGAAATCATTGATCTTATTTCAGTGCAAGCTATGGCTTCAACCGCTGCGTCTCTCTAGCCGCAAGGTCCAAGTGCAGTAAAGAGGCTGCCCTGATGCTGCGACGCATCTCCGAAACGCTCTCCGCAGACAGCATCCGCACCTCGAGGTGTGACACCATCAACACGGCAGTTTGCCACAGTAGTGGGACGTCCCCCACTACATATAGTCATAAGTCTATTATATTCCATATCGTTGCAGCCATCCTTTACTCAATTGCTGTATTTTAATCCCCAAATCTAAGGTTATTTCTGATTTATTCATGGCTCGTATTTAAACGAGCTTCAAATGAATAATATTGATTTGATGCCAAATAATGTTTTTATATTGTCATCAAAAACATAATTTTGAGCACCAGATTGAAAAATAAGATTGAATTTTTAAAAATAAAATGACCCACCGAACTAGGCGCAGGCAAGTGTTATGGTGATAGAATATATTGATAATAAATAAAACGGAAATAATGATTTTTTTTTGTATTTATTGGGCATTAACTATGTAAATATTTCTAGACATTTTGTTTTTGAAGAACTTATTTCTGTGCTTATGTAATTTTTAAGATTGCGAGTGAATGACACGGATGTGTCGAAACCGGTTGCACATAAAAAATAATTTGTAATTCTATTGGCGTGTGAGATACAGGTATGTGTAATTTAATCATTTAACAATAATTTAACTATGTTATGAGGGTGAAGAGTGTGTAATTTCATCATTTCAATAATTTGGGTATGTTATGAGAGTGAAGGAAGTTTAATTTCATCATTTCAATAATGCAGGTATGTTATGAGAGTAAAGGAAGTGTAATTTCATCATTTTAATAATTTTGGTATGGAGAGTGAAGGAAGTTTAAATTCATAATTTAGGCATGTTATGAGAGTGAAGAAAGCGTAATTGAATCATTTAACAATAATGAAGTTATGAGAGTGAAAGAAGCATAATTTCATCATTTAACAATAATTTGGATATGTTATGAGAGTTACGGAAGCGTAATGTCATAATTTAACAATTATTTGGATATGTTATGAGAGTTACGGAAGCGTAATGTCATCATTTGAAATAATAATTTAGGTATGTTGAGAGTGAAGGAAGTGTAATTTCATCATTTTTAACAATAATTTAGATACGTCAAGAGAGTGAATTAAGGGTAATTTCATCATTTAACAATAATTTAGATACGTCAAGAGAGTGAATGAAGTGTAATTTCATCATTTAACAATAATTTAGGTATGTTATGAGAGTGAAGGAAGTGAAATTTCATCATTTAACAATAATTTAGGTATGTTATGAGAGTGAAGAAAGTGAGTAAAGGAAGAAGATTTAAAATTGAAATTTTTATTTCGAGTTCAGAAAATATTTTGATTTTCAATAAACGTAATTTAATTTTTCGGTTTGAGGTGCTCATTTATTATTATTATTATTGGTACTCAAAATTTATGTTTCCTCAATACAATACAATAATGTCCAAAAATACTTTGGTATTAATGTATTAACCACTCGAGCGCTTTTTGTCACATTATGGCAATATTTCCAAAACCTCGGATTGCTTTGTTGCCAAAATGTGGCAAATTTTCAATTTTTTTATTTTTATTACAACGACTATATAATATATTGTACATTCAAAATATAACCAAACAAATATTATCTAGATTCTTTAAAATGTTTTAAGGTTAGAGATTTAATTATATTTGTTTTATAAATCCTAAAAATATGCGATAATAAATAAAAGATAGGGGAATTCATTGGCTACATAGAACTATAATCAGTTTGTATGTCTCCATATTCAAATTCGGAGGTATGATTTTTTTAAGGTGGACGGAAAAATTTCCTTTAGCAATCAGAGAAAAAAATATTTTAATTGCTCTGTCGCTCCTGTGGTTAATCGTGTTTTAATATCCAGTTGCAATGATTACCAAACATTTTTTTTTATATGGAGAATAATATGCAATGTACATAATTATATGCAACCTTTAACCACCATCAACGTTATTAGGCGAAATATAATATACACACAGGGTGTTAAGGAACGTACTTACTTTAACCAGTGATTCCTTACATTATTTGGAGTACAAAATGTAAATGATGTTTTGGTATTTTTTCAAAGCCATTCGATTTATTTTTCACATGTCATCACTGGTCACTCAGCCGAGTCACCGTTCAATCCCTCACCCCAATCCTAATTGTTCAATACCAACAAATTTTTAATTTAAGTTGAAAAAAAAATGCCGTCGGAGACCAAAATTTCATTAAAGGTTAAAAAGACAAGTACATTCCTTTAACGCACTGTATTCGTTGCCAAAATGGACAGATGACTTTACATAGGTACACCATAAAAATTTATGTTATCTGTGGTCATGTATGGTATTTCTAAAAGGCCCGATGTATTTACAGTTTTATTATTCTTAAAACTCATGCTCGGTCTGGTTAAGGGTTACAGTATTGAAGGCATTAGCCGCTGGTAATGTAAATAAAAAATAAATAATTTTGTTCCCAAACCCTGTTTTTAATATATTTTTTTTTTAGACTGAATTAAAATCCCTTGATGTCCTTTTTAATATTTTTATTAGATTGAGAAAAACACGACTTAATGTATGCTTTCACCACGAGCCTTCAAAGGATGATTTTTTAATTCCTAGCCCATTTCCAAAGGAAAAAGTACGTCTCTGTCCACACGATGCCTGCACACAGCATTGAGCCGCTCCCGAATCCTAGCAATTAAGTTAATAATACTTAATTTTTTAATGAGAAAACTCTATTTTTAACAATTGAAGATTATTCCCGTCAATTTAATATATAATTGAAGAGGAGATAACAATAATAAACTCAATTAAAATATGAACATGAACAAGACACAGAAAAATAATAAAAGATAATGGTTTCAAGTGGGATTCGAACCAGGGATCTCTGGTCTTACCGGGATGTGCGCTCTTCCAATTCAGCCATTGCCACCTGTTATAAAACATTGAAAAAGTAACAATGAGCAAAACGCTCATTCTAGCGGTAGGGTAACTAATTTCAAGAGTTGGTGTCTTAACCAGCGCAGTATTTAGTTAGCGCGATATGGAATACTGCATTTAAGAAAACTGTCAACGCGTGTCGTTTACGGCTGATTTAACACGCGTTACACTGTCGTAAACGATTAATCACCCTTCCGACTTATCCATTAGAATTAGGGGGTTTCTCACCGTCCTCCTAATAGCTTATCCATACCATAATGAATATTTTCGATTTACGGTTTATTTATTTACTAAGTCGGATATATTTGGTACTTGAACCTGTGGAGGATGGTGAGAAACCCCCTTAGCCCCTCGAGCGCTTTTTGCAACATTATGGCACTATTTACAAAACCTCAGATTGCTTTTTTGCCAAAATGTGGCAATTTTTTTAATTTTTTTTTTATTATAACGACTATATAATATATTGTAGGTACATTCAAAATATAACAAAATAAATATTCTTTAGATTCTTTAAAATGTTTTAAGGTTAAAGATTTAATTAATTTTTTTTTATAAATCCTAAAAATATGTGATAATAGACAAAAGATAGTGGAATTCATTGGCTACATAGAATTGTAATCAGTTTGTATGTCTCCATATTCAAATTTGGAGGTATGATTTTTTTAGCGTGGGCGGAAAAATTTCTTTTAGCAATCCGAGAAAAATATTTTAATTGCTCTGTAACTCCAGTGGATAAAGTATTAAAGTATGTAAAGACCATCGCAATTTTAGTGTGAATATTCCTAAATTAATAATATTGCGCTGTGATAGTGGATCAGGGATTACGGGACTCAAAAGCCTACTATAAAGGTAATAAATCGCATTATGATGTTGTTAGGTTCAAAGGGACTTTACCCTATGTATGTAATAAAAATTTACACTATCTATTGATAATAAAAATGCTTTCATATTCCACTCATATGAAGTAGAACCTTACGGGTACAAAATAATGGATGACATGTTGTCGATTTAGTTTTTACATTAGCTCCACAGCCCGCAAATGAGGCCCTGAAGGGAATTACTTTTCTCATTAAATGTCATTTCTGGAGATGCGGTGTGATAATTTTTTTAGGAAAGGAAGGAGAGGAAGTTCTGGGAAGGAGAAATGTATGAGTGGTGGGTAGGAATCTGGAGGTCAGCGTGTCTAGGAGTGACGGAAGTATGAATCCATCCCTCTACTCCGGTGCAAGGCGATGTTCCGAGAGAGTCCTGCTGGAGAGGTCAAAGGGTCTCCCACAACCAGTCCCTCCCCATCTGGACTACCACGCAGTTGGTGGACAGACCAATTCGTTGCAAAGACACGGAAAAGCCTCACTCCATGAACCTGGGTACCCGTGATAAGTCACCAAACGTAACGAACTACTTGGAGTGACCTATGGAAGAGGTGTTGTTTATCCATTAAATGGTCCCCTTGGCGGCGGTATCCAAGTCCGCCTCCCAAGTACCTAATATTATAAATAATATATACAGGTCGAAGAATAAATACAATGATCATTGACTCGGCGAAATTCAGAGCTAAACTTAAAACTCACCTTTTTAGACAGTCGTACCCAGAAAGCCAAAAACAAAAACCTTCACTTTCACCTTCTCAGCCCGCGAAATAGTAAATAACTAATTGCATAAAAATGTTAACAAATTCTTAATGGTGAATTATTTGTACATCCAGCCCTAATGAGTCCCAAATTCACAAGTCTTTCGAAATAACTTCAATTTATTAACTCCATTTTTAGCAGTAATCTTCTTATAAATGTAATATGAAAAATGATGGTTTAGCAAATGTAAAGTTATGCAATGTCCAGTGTTTTAATATAGCGTCCTCCGCGTGCAAAGTCGTATCTCCTCCAAGCATAAACTTTCTAATTAAAGTGTGTTTATCGGAAGTGACCTGCCAGGTTAGTATGTTCTCTGTGTCCATTTGTAAATAATAGTTCTAGGTAGAGCCTAAGAAGTCATAATAAGATGTACAGCGCCCTTGAGGTGATTTCTCACAAAAACGGCGCTCTACAAATTATCCAATTATTATTATTATTATCCTAATGGTAAGCCCTTGGCCTACCAATAAAACATTCTGTCTAAACGGTTATACAAAAATGGCAGCCAAGATGGCGCCGACATACAACGTTTCCATGGTTACATGTTCGGTACGTATTAGCGCCTTCGCCCACTGAGGCAACTGAAAACTCTCAACTGCCAACTGTCTTTGTATAACAATGTGATGGCCCGCACACTTCACAATCACACAAAACCCCGTTGTCAATGGTAACGCAAGCGGTGACTTGCGACTTGCTCTGCTGGTTGCCCTGGCCGACCGTTTATAGTTGCCAGCTGTCAGCTGATTGTTCTTCGTCTATGGTTAAACAAGCTTTTTGACCAATCAAGACAGAGAAAACAGCCGGTTTTAGTTGGTTTTCAGTTGCCTCAGTGGGCGGAGCGCCTTACAGATGAAATTTAGTGTCTACCACAAATTTCGAAAACTCTGTGTGAAACCCGGGCAATGTTGAGGATTTCTGCTAATATCTTATTTTTCAATGCCATCATAAATATTTTAGTTCCAAACGAAATTTCTATTGTTATTATTCAGTTCATATGATAAAAGTAATAAACATTGGTTCCTTTTTGGCTGCCATTTTTGTATAACCACTTAGACAGAATGTTTTATTGGTAAGACAATTCCTCTCTTAGGGTATTTTATTTAGTCATTGGACGCACGGACACGCCCACAAACCGTGTTTTGTATTTTAATTTTGAAGTCAGTAATATTGTACAATAACTTGTTTCAAAGTGTGTTATATTTTGATTTACTGACAACAAAAACATTATGACATAATATAATGAAGAGTGGGATGAAGCCAAAACATCATTTAATTACCCGCTCGTATAAACGCCTCGTAAAATATTGAGGAATCTCGTAAAAAACCTAATCAGGTGGAGTGGAATCCAGTGATTTAGGGCTTTTTACGGGGTAACAAACATTTAACGATCATAATTACGTTTATAGGTGAGACAATCGGAAAATAAATTGCTTAATCGGACAAAAATAACAATTATCACAAGACGGCTAGATGACAAGCAAAAACTATTTTTTTTAAAGAATATAATGGTACAAAATAGAGACCAGTGGGTCAACAGTGAACTACCCTTTTTTACCATGTTATCTAAGAATATAATAGTACAACATAGGGGTCAGTGGGTCAAGACCCGTGAACTACCCTTTTTTCCCATGTTTTTTAAGAATATAATGGAACAAAAGAGATCAGTGGGTCAACAGTGAACTACCCTTTTTTCTCGTGTTATTTAAGAATATAATAGTATCTACAAAATAGGGATCAGTGAGTCAACAGTGGACTACCGTTTTTTTACCATTTTATCTAAGAATATAATGGTATGAAATAGGAGTCAGTGGGTCAACAGTGAACTATCCTTTTTCCCATGGTATCTAAAAATATAATAGTACAAAATAGACTACCATTTTTTACCATGTTATCTATGAATATAACGGTAGAAAATAGGGTTCAGTAGGTCAACAGTGAACTACCCCTTTTTCTCATGTTATCTAAGAATATAATGGTATAAAAGGGATCAGTGGGTCAACAGTGAACTACCCGTTTTTTTACCATGTTATCTAAGAATACAATGGTACAAAATAGAGACTAGTAGGTCCACAGTGAACTACCCTTTTTTTACCATGTTATCTAAGAATATAATAGTACGAAATAGGGGTCAGTGGGTCAACACTGAACTACCCTTTTTACTATGTTTTTTAAGAATATAATGGAACAATAGAGATCAGTGGGTCAACAGTCAACTAATCTTTTTTCTCATGTTATTTAATAATATAATAGTACAAAATAGGGATCAGTGGGTCAACAGTGCACTAGATACTATTTTTTCCCATGTTATCAAGAATAGGTCCACGGTCAGTGGTTGAGTGGTCATCGCGCTTGGGTCCCACCCAGGCGTTCCGTGTTCGATTCCTCGGCTGGCTAAGTCCTCCATGACAACACAAGCAACATCTTCCGCTTAGTGTGGTGGTAGTAGGAGATTTTCAAATGTTGTTGGGTTATTCGTAACCCGGGAATGTTTGTCTTTCTTTAAAAAAAATATATATATATATATATATATAATCGTACAAAATAGGGGTCAGTGGGTCAACAGTGAACTACCGTTTTTTTACCATTTTATCTAAGAATATAATGGTACGAAATAGGAGTAAGTGGGTCAACAGTGAACTATCCTTTTTCCCATGTTATCTAAAAATATAATAGTACATAATAGACTACCATTTTTTACCATGTTATCTATGAATATAATGGTAAAAAATAAGTATCAGTGGGTTAACAGTGAACTACCATTTTTTTACCATATTATCTAATAATATAAATGGTACAAAATAGGGATCAGTGGGTCAACATTGAACCACCTTTTTTTCCGAGTCAACCTGTGTCACCGAAATTTAGTTTACAAACGTAAAATATATGTTATTGTCTTCAGTATTTGTTTGGCTAATTATTCTCACCATCCTCCCAATAGCTTATCTACCCTAATAAAGAAAATTAATAATAAAAAAATAAAAATACTCGCAGTGGTTAGAAAACTCTGCTAATTTATCCAATATATAGCCACTATTCATAGGTTCGAGTACCGAATTTAAACTCCAACTTAATAAATAAATAAACCGTTAATCGAAAATTTTTGGTATTAGTGTAGATAAGCTATTGGGAGAATGGTGAGAAACCCCCTGACGAAACTATTTATTAATATTCATATTGCTTGTGTACTTGCACGACAAGTAAAAATACTATACGCACGCCATTATACAAGCGTGGAATTTATATTCTACGCATTTTTTAGATGGCTTGCGTATAGTATTTTTTTACTTAAGGTTAAGGTTTGAAATATTAAGAAAATTTTTTAAATTTTTTTATATTTCTTGGGCATTAACTATGTAACAATTTCTAGACATTTTGTTTTGAAGAGTTTTAATTTTCAATGTACTATCGTTACTTAAATTTTAATTTTTATGCTACCGGTTTCGACACATCAGTTTTAAGTTTGCTAGTGAATGACACGGATGTGTCGAAACCGGTAGCATAAAAATTAAAATTTAAGTAACGATAGTACATTGAAAATTAAAACTCTTCAAAACAAAATGTCTAAAATTTTTTTAGTTTGCGAAAGTACACAAGCAATATGAATATTAACAAATAGTTTTGGTAATTAAAAAACTTTAACCTTTCTCGAAATGCTAACAAATACAATATTTCATCAGTGATTCAATCCAATATTGTATTTGTTAGCCTTTCTTGAATAATTAAAAGTTTTTTTAATTAACAAAACTAATTGTTAATATTCCTTTTGCTTGTGTACTTTAGCGAACAATAAATTTTTCTTAATATTTCAAAGTATAACTTGTAAAAAGCTTTTATGAGTGAAAATACTATACGCGCACCATCTACGAAAGCGTAGAATATGAATTCTTTTGACATTCACCTTAAATAGAAAATATCGCAACCCAAGGGCGTAAATTAAGCCAGGTTTCTAACCTATACTGAGACATCTACCGTTAGAACCACCGAAGAAATTCTGAAAGAGGTTAGAAAATCCAAATTGGTCCAAATTTCTCGCACAACCTTGACAAAAGATGCTGTGTATTTCGGGAAAGTTTTTGAGGTGTAACAACACCGTACCCCAAGGATTTTATTCAGCGATTCTCAGAGAATTTTTAGTAAAATACAGTAATTTTGCAATCCGATGATTTTTTCTACATAAAGTGTAAAATAATAATAAAAATTCAAAAATACCGCTACCTAATTGAATTAAGGGGTTTCTCACCATCCTCCCAATAGCTTATCTACACTAATAACGAATATTTTCGATTTACGGTTTATTTATTTAGTCTAGTTTTTTAACTGTTAATTCATGGTGGAATTCCATTGTATTAGATATGAAATTAAACAATTTTTTCACTTTGTTCCACTTGTTTATTTACACCAGGACCGGTTTCGTCCTACTACGGACATTTTGACCAGTCTGAAAATTCGGACCAGTCTGAAAATGTCCGTAGTAGGTCGAAACCGGTCCTGGTGTGCTAGCACGGTCGATCGATAAGGATCGGTAGGATAATTGTCAGTAACTTCTAATCGTTCCCTAGGACAACTGCAGATCGCAAACGAATAGGTGACAGTTCACAAAGTGTCCTTAATATATTCGATATCAACTGTCGTTTGTACGTTAGCTATATGCAGTTGTCCTAGGGAACGATGAGAAGTTACCGATAGTTATCCTACCGATCGTTATAAAGCAAGCGTGCTAGGGCCTCTGGTGTAAATAAACAAGTGGAACCAAGTGAACAAAATGTTTAATTTCATATCTAAGTTTATGTATTTATTAAGTTGGAGTTTTTAATTCGATACACAAACCTATGAATAGTGGCTAATATTGGATAAGTTGGCCGAGTTTTCTAACCACTTCGAGTATATTATTTTTATTTTTAATAATATTCGTTAATAGTGTAGATAAGCTATTGGTAGGATGATGAAAAACCCCCTTAAAAAATAAACACGACGTTTCGTACTAAAATTACTTGTTTTATTTCAGCGTGATTGTATTTGAACCCTTCTTAAAAATAAATTATTATAAAACTATAATAGGTGTATTATTAGTGCACTGATAATTTTTTTCTTCTTATTTCCCCCAAGATAAAATTGTTCAGATTTCTAGCTAAAATGTCCATCTATGGATTAAATGCGATACTAATAATACCGAAAACTTACCATTTTCACGTATTTCATGAACGTTATTTATTCCAGATTTTATTTTATAGGGTGTGTTTCCGGGATTTGAGAAATGTTTGAATAGCTTTGATATAAATTCGAAAGGTGGAATTACCAACAATCTGTGTTTTCACCAAAAATAATGATATGTTAGAAAAATTCATTAAATATTTTGCTGTTTTGACGGACGTAGCGAAATTCTGTTTAGTCTACCGTTTTGTATTTCGTTTGTCTGTTAATTTATTTGTGCGTTCCTTTTCCGTTTTCAAAAATCTGCTTCATCCACTTTATTATTTAAGCAAGCCTTACTTTGATTAGATGGTTAACTTTGACTACGTGGCTAACTTTGATAAGGTGGCTAGCTCTGACTAGAAAGCTAACCTTGACAATGTGGCTAACTTTACTAGATCGCTAACTTTGACTAGGTGGCTAACTTGGACTAAGAGGATAACTTTGACCAATTTTCTAACTTTGACTAAGTGGCTTACTTTGACCAGGTTGATAACTTTGAGTAGGTGGATAACTTTGACTAGGTGGTTAACTTTGACTAGGAGGATAACTTTAACTAGGTGGCTTACTTTGACCAGGTAGATAACATTGACTAGGAGGATAACTTTGACAAAAGTGGAGGATACTCTTAGTATCGCCCTGGTGAAAGACCACCGGAATCAGATACCAACTCTTTTAACGGTTTCTACAGTGTTGTAATCGTTTACGTTGTTTGGTTTAATTGTTACCTTTTTTAAAACTAAGGCCATCCGCTCATGGAGAAACTGAAACTGGTGGGTTGCTATGGTTTCCAACCAAAATTCTATCACGGCGCTTCTCATATTTACGAATTCAGTAATTATCTCAGCTTGTTTAACCATAGACAAGTTCTTCAGCTGTCATCTGACTCATCTGTCGCTGTCATATTGGCGCTGGCGACTAAAAAAACAAACAAAAAAACTCCAACCATGGCAACCGGGAAACTTGGCAACGGCCGGCCTTGGTAACTAGCACGGCGAGTTGCGAGTGACTGCTTGCGTTGCCATTGACAGCGGGTTTTTGAGGAGTTGTGTAGTGTGCGAACCATCCCATTGGCATACACAGGATAGCGAGTAGAGTTGCAACTGTTTTTTTTTTTAATTTTGAAAAACTAAGTTTATTTTTAATATACTAAGGTTATATATACCGTTGGTCGTTGGCAGATTTGTTCAATGTTCAAACGATAGATTCTATTGAACAACACAAATTTCAAATTATATAATCATACAACAAAATAAATCAATACATAATCTAGTCAACACAGTCTTAAGAATTTTAATTATAGTTGAATTAAAATCATTAAAAAATAAATCCGAGAACGTGTTTTGTGACAAAAAATACCTCAGTTTTTTTTATTTATTTAAGGCATTACATACTAAAATATTTAAAAAAATTTTTACACACTTATTTTGTTTATAAATTATTTAAAAATTCATAAATACTTGTGTTAAAAAAATACTTACGAGAAAGAAGTACACGATATTTAATAATTTATCATCGTGCGTTTTGAGCATTTAAATTGCTTAATTGAATGTAGGTATATTATATTAAAGCAAGTTTTGAATGAAATCAATCGACATTAAATTTTTAATTTAAAAAATTTGATAGGGTTATAATCGATCTTTCTCATTAGAACCTCTCTGTACAGTTGCAAACATTTTAAAAATTTTATTTTCAGCCGCTGGTCAATCGCTCTTAATAAAATTGTTTTTTTTTTAAATTAAGTTTTAGTAGTATGTCCTTTTTGTCATCATCATCACCATTATTATGATTTAATATTTGCAAAATTATTTTTAATAATGGAAAACTGTCCGACACTAAAACAAATTAGTCTAGAAATTGCTGAATTTCCATCCGTCTTCTTTAAATTAAGTGTTTTTACTTGAATTGAGTTTTAAAAACCGCTAAGCGAGTGAATTAATCATAAATTATTTTATCATTTATCATTGACGAGATTTTAATTTATTTAGTTATCTATTAATGAATATCAGGGGTGTATCTTGTGAAATTAGTTTTTTAACCCATTTCATTATTTTAAGAAGTGCTAGTTTAATCAAGTTTTTATATTAATTTTGTTTGCCCGACTGATTGATCCTTCCATATAATACAATAAATCAAAATTCCATTTTAGAAAATATTTAAATTAGTGAATTTATTTGAAGTACTCGCCTAATATTTTGAATCGAATCAAGAATCATAGATATTTTAAATAAATAGGTTAAGAATTTTGGTACAAACGTAGATGGGACCTAGGAAAAGAAAATAGATTACTCTAAGTACTAATCCTATACGCAGACGAAGTCGCGGGCAGAAGCTTGTTTTTAAATATTTTACAAACAGAAAGTTTGATAATCCTAGTATACATAAAATCTTGGCCAAAAATATTCTGATTCATCACCTTAAAAAAGACACAAGGCAAACACCCCACGCAACCATAAAAACAGAGCTAAGCTAATAGACATCTTATCTTACTAATATTATAAACGCGAAAGTTTGTATGGATGTATATGTGTTTGTTACTCTTTCACGCAAAAACTTCTCAATCTATTTTAATGAATCTTTACAATAATATAGCTCATACATCAGAATAACATATAGACTATAATTTATAAAGCTTTTTTCAATATATTATAAATAATAATCATTGTTTAATAGAAAATGTCAAAATTGAGAATAAAATTTTGCAAAAACAATGATTGTTAAATCAAAATTCTATGTTAGAAAATATTTGAAGTGAATTTATTTGAAGTACTCGCCTAATACTTTGAATCGAATCAGGAATTATACATATTTTAAATAAATAGGTTAAGAATTTTGGTGTAAACATAGATGGGACCTAGGAAAAGAAAATAAGCTACTCGAAGTAATAATCCTGCGCAGACGAAGTCGTGGGGAGAAGCTAGTACTACATATATTTACATTTAATTCTACCTGTACAAAGAAGCTCTGAAGTTTTAGCAGTAAAGCTATATAACAACCACCTCACGGTATCAAACAAATTAATGATATCAAAACTTCGCTTCTGGAAAAAAAACTTCCTAGTATTTTAAAGACAACGTCATAGAAAATACTCAAAAAACCTTATCCAACTAGTAATTACATTTAAAAAAAGCAAGTGCATGACTTTTGTTTGCATATTAGGGTCAGTTTTTTTAGGCTCTATGGGACCAAATCAACTGAAACTTTTTGTTTGTGATTCATTTGTAAGGGACAAACAGCTTATAGGTACATAAAATATAAAGAAAAACATATACATTGTTTAATGAAGTCAAGCCAAAAAAGTCTCCCATCTTGTAAGTAGTCTGTAGTCTCCTATGGAGGAGATGGAGTTTAATTACATATTAAAATTAATTTTAGGTGAGGACACGAGGAAGAGGAATATAGGATTAGGATAGGAGATGCTGCGGATGCATTCCACACTCTTGTATTAATTTTCGATCGTACGTGTTGCTTCTAATCGATATTTCTGAAGTTTATTGCTAAAATGTTTATATTTTGAATTTTGTTTGTTATATTGCGCACATATATGAGGAATTGATGATTTTTTTCTTATGTTAGTTCTACATGTAGGCAATATTCTACATGTGATAATAATGATGACCCGAACACGATTCTTAAAAAAAATCATTGATTTGTAACAATTATAATTGTACATTATCAGCCTTACTAAAAAAAAAACACTCCGCGGCCGTTAAACGGTGTTTCTGTAGCACGTTGTGTAAAGTCTGTACATTTCGTTTTTCAAATTCTTACTAAACAAAATATATGGTTTTGATCTGACAACGTCGCCATTTTACCAGCCTTACTAATAAACTTTCTGAAAAATTTGTACAATGGTCAAACAACCATGTATGAAGAATCCTTACTAATTAAGAAACTGACAAAAAATTGTTCATGGAAAGATATGTACATTGCTTACACGGCCAAGGAGGGTAGTTTATCTATTGTATATATTTGTTCCATTTGTAATATTCAACGAATTTCGAATTTTTTTTTTAATGTCCCATATATTTATTATTTTTTGAGATGTCGTAAAAACAAATACCATTTTAGAACCAAAATTTAATTACCTTTAAGATTTTCATATCTAAAATATACTTAAATGTTTAAAAACTGTAGTATTTTAAGATTCAAACATAAAGTTGAAAAAAAAACTCACTTACCCCAAACACTTTCTATTAAAACATTGAAATATTTGGAAAAATTCAAAATTCAAAAAACACAGTCCTTTTATTTAATGATTTTAAAATAAATCTGTCACCTCACTTTTTACTCCTTCAAACAATAAAAAAATATAAAAAAATCTTGAAATTCGCTTTTCATTTCCAAAAATTTACAATAAAAAAACTCCCGTTTGATTACATTGCTTGCACATCTAAAGGCATTAATTTCTTTGATACGTTTACTAAAATATGTATTAGACATTTTAGTCACAAAAAAACATCACTTTCAAGAATTTATAATAAAATAAAGATCTTAAAATGCAAATTATTTCTGAACATAACCTATGAACCATTTTCTGACAGCTTAATTTAGAACACGCGATTTTAGTGCCACAATTTGACTTAAACTAACGAAAAACAACACAAATTAATAGTAAATATATTGATTACATGAATATAAGTGCGAATTAGTCATAAATATTGAAATCATTCACGAAAACATCATATTAATCACATACAAAATCGCGACCGACTAACTTCTGCATTCGCGGCTATTTTTTTCAGCGGTAAAGCAATGCGCAGGCGCATCAATCACACCACCTAGCGGATTATTATGAAAACTCCAATTTACAAGTAAAATTTCCAGCGTTGTCACATGTAAAGATTCACAAAACACCGTTTAACGGCCGCGGAGTGTTTTTTTTTTAGTAAGGCCGTATAAGTCTATAAGTCTTTTCACATTACGTTAACACATTAAGTTTCACATAAGTTAACATTATAAGTCTTTCACATTATTATAAGTTAACATTATAAGTCTTTTCACATTATCATAAATAACTTACCATTATAAATCTTTTCGGCGACAGGGTAATGAAAACAGACTATCTGTTTAATAAAGATTTTCGTTAAACAATATATTTTATTATTTTTGTTAGAATTGAGGAAAAATTTAGCTTACTTTTGGCAAAATAACAACACAATTCTATTGGCTCATCCCTTCTTCTAATCCTACCTCTTATCGTGAGGTGATCTACGCAGCTGCTTGAACTTTTATGACATTATTACATCTCCAAAAAAATGTGTTTCAATTAATAACTTTTTCGAATCTAAAAGTAACAAACGACTTTACTAAGTGCGCTTCTGTAAAATATGAAGTCGATCATTCCGTGTCGCCTCGGAGTGAGAAATAATTTCAAGCAGCTGAGAACGTTCAGACGAATCCACCTTTTTTATCTCACAGAACTTCCGGCTCGAAGAGGAAGCTGTCGTAAATCACATTTTGCCCGTGCTGTCTCTGATGGTTTAGAGATTATTCCGTACACGTCTATTCCGTACATGAATATTGGGTAAATTTTTTTCGTACACGACTATTCCACACAGATTTTTCCGGACATGACGATTCCGCACAAGGAAAATTTTGGATACAGATTATTGTGTACACGATTATTTCTGTGGTGTATAGGTAAGTCATCTAGTTTCAACATTATTCAATAAATGTGGTTAATTTGTGGTATCTCAACATAGCTCAGTAACTCAGCTAAAGTTAAGCTAGCATCTCAAAAACTGGGCGTACGCAAATACTTTAATAGTATACAACTGCTAAGCCTGTACAAATCGCAAGTGCGATTTCATGGTTGAATTTAACAGCCACCTCTGGTCTGGAGACCCAAAATGTGTAAAAAAAAACGTCGACTCTGTGCAGAAACGGGCGGTCCATTTATTAGAATCTCCCGGGAATGTTGTCCTTGTTCAAACGGCTCTGAAACGATTTGCCGGCCTCTGTGTTTCCTTCCTTCTACAACATGTTCTACAACTGCTTCCTCTCTTCAAAAAGACCCTCCACACAGCATCTTCATAGACGACACAGGCCCTGAGAGAAATTAATTTTCCCAGGGTCTCCTGTGTAAAAAAAAACACTTAAGTAATATTTAGAATAAAATCATATATTATCGTTCGTGTATAATGTAGATGTGCAAACGCGTCGCAGAGACACGTACAGTGTCGCGGGTCCGCAGCCGAAAAATAACTTAGAGCCTCCTACAGAAAGGACGTCAGAGGCCCTAGCATACTCGCTCGATAACGATCGGTAGGATAACTATCGGTAACTTCTCATCGTTCTCTAGCATGACTACAGATCGCCAACAAAAAAGTGACAGTTCACAATGACTAAGTGTCCTTAACGTATTCAAAGTCAACTGTTGTTTGTAGGTTAGCGATGTGCAGTTGTCCTAGGGAACGATGAGAAGTTACCGATAGTTATCCTATCGATCGTTAAAGAGCGAGCGTGCTAGGGCCTCATGTCCAGATTAAACAAACATTACGATAACGTAAATAAAGTAACTTGTAAACTCAACGAATCTCGTTCTTATTTTGAAGTTTCCCAACGCATTTCAAGTAGGTCTAATCACTGGAATTATTAAATACTATTTTTTTTAAATATATTTATTAATTAAATGATAAAAAAAGTTTATTCATAAACAAGTTCTGCTACGTATTAAAATAGTGTTCTACATATTAAACTTGAAAACAATAAATAAACGCTACAATTATTTCACACAGAATTTTCTGGACACGACGATACCGCACATTAAAAAATTCGGACACATGATCTTTCGTACGTAAATATTGTACACGATTCCGCACATGGATATTTTCTGACACAAATTATTAGGTATTTTGTACGGTAAACGAATATTTAGTACAGAATTTTCTCCACCTATCGATCCCGTAGTTACATATTTCATACACATTTTTTTAAGGCAGATGATTGCGCACTTTAAACACACAAGAGGCCAATTATTCCACACAAGGAAAATAATATTCACTATCATAATAAGCAACCTTGATATATCGTGTTCGGCAAGTTATCGAGTGGTCTAAAGCGTCAGATTCCCACCTAAATGGATTCAATCTTCTGCTAGCTAAGTACTCCATAACGTTTCCCAAGAGTCCCAACTGCTCCCGTCTGGATCAGGTGAGACTATGGCATCCCCAATTTGGGTATGTTGTGAGGCTGAAGGAGCAGGGAAGGGAAGGAGAAGAAGAAGAGGAAGATGGAGAAGTACCTGGATATTCAGATCTGGTAAAAAAATACGGCTAAAGCCGTTTTAAGCAACGTTTTAATTCATCAAGACGATACCGTAGTATTTTCCACTCTGGGTCGTGCCGCAAATAAACTATCTATTATTTTAAATTAATAAATTGTAAAATAACACAAATTAAACAAATAAAATGTAATCGGGCACGCCGGGTTCGAACCCGCGACCTTCGGATTGGGAAATGAGAGCCTTCCCCTCGACCACGGACGCGATCAATACAAAAGCATAATGTTCTGCTAAAAACTCTAGTAGAAAGCAGGGGTGTTACAAGTATTCGCATCCGCATCCGCAAATCCCAACGCATAATCCGCCTACGAAATCCGCAGTGCTAAGTCTCTCTACAGAATTGGTTTCTTTATTATCAAAATTAATTAATCAATGTTTTAAAGAGGGAACTTTTCCAGACAGCTGTAAAATTGCCAAGGTGATACCAATTCACAAAGGGGGGTCTAAAACAAATACCTCAAACTATAGACCCATCTCAATCTTACTTTATACCAATTACCAATCTTATCTAAAATATTTGAACGTGTAATTTACGAAAGATTAAACAATTTTCTGGTAAAAAAATTATTCTCTTATAAAAAACAATATGGCTTTAGGAAAAAATCGAACACACTTGCGGCAATAAATGACTTAATCAGTAAACTTCGGAGCGGCATTGATGGAGGAAATTATATCTTATCTATACTAGTTGACCTTCAAAAAGCCTTTGATACAGTAAGCCATGATATACTTCTCAAGAAACTTGAGAAAATTGGTGTAGTTGGTCCTGCTCTTAATCTATTCAAATCATATCTTAGCAATAGAAAGCAATTCGTTAGCATCAACAATCATAATAGCAAGTATCTTCCAATAAACTATGGAGTTCCGCAAGGATCCATACTAGGACCACTACTGTTCCAAATTTACATCAATGATATTTCACAATAAGACATAAATGGTGAAATTTTTCTGTATGCGGATGATACTGCAATATTCTACTAGACCTAAACATCTTACTAGAAAATGCACAAAGTGACCTAGAAGTAAATTTGCAGTTGGCTCCAATCAAATATCCTAACAATGAACATAAAAAAAACAGGATACATGGTTTTAAGCTCAACCCGTAAGATAATTCCTCCTCACGTACCCTTAAAAATTGAAAAGAATGATTTGCTAATCCTGATAAAGGAAAAATATCTTGGACTGTGCATCGATAAGCATCTAACTTTTAAAAACCATATCCAAGATGTTAAAAATAAAATCACACCCTTAATCAACGTTTTTAGCCGATTATCTTATCTATTACCAATTAAATTTAAAAAAAGTTTATATTATAGTCTCGTACACTCACATTTAAATTACTTAATTGAAATCTGGGGAAATGCGTATGAAACATACATTAATGAATTACAGATAATTCAAAATAAACTAATCAAAAAACTATTTCACAACGAATCCAAAACATCCACAAAAAAACTATATTTGGAAACCAAACTGTTAACATTAAGAAAACTATACGAATACAATATATGTCTCCTTATATACAAAATAAATAATAAACTCATTCATACAAACACAGAATTCATTAAAACGTACCAAGTACACAAACATTTTACACGATAACATACATTTAAACACTATTCATACTAACTACGGTAAGCAGTCTATCAGTTATGAGGGGGGCAATTTATATAATTGCCTTCCAGTTGATATTAAAAACGAAATAAGTGTGTGTAAATTTAAAAAAAAATTATTCATTTTTATTCACAATAAACAATGTAGTGAAAGTGAATAATATTGAAAGTGAATGAATAGTATTGTAATATATTGTATGCTAATATGTTGTATGATAATATAATGTTATGCAAATTCTAGTTAAGTAAGTGAAAATGTTATTTTCTTTTTTTCTGGAATAAAAAAACTTTAAACCAAAAAAAAAAAAAGCGGAATATTCGCATTAATTCAGACAACTGCATCCGCACCCGCATCCGCATGCGGAGTGCGGATTCATATCTGCAACAAGTAACGACATGTAAAGAAAGTGGGCGGGGCCAGAGTGGCGCGTGCCTCGCGCGTGTTTGCTAGTTGCTATCTCCGTTGATCGAAGATAGCAACTAGCAAGTTCGTTCGCTAATTGACCAATGGAAAGGCACACATTGGTGACAAGATCCTACAGGCTTTGTTTGTTTTGTTTTATTTATCGATGTGATTCCCATTGTGAATCAATTAGTGTTGGTTCATTGTGTCTACCCAAGTTTTTTGAGTGGTTGATGAATATTTCTATGTAAATATTAAGTGAAACAGGACATAAAAAGGCCGCCACTAATAAAAAGTAGGATCTGGACTTATTGTATATTTATTATATATAATTCACCAATTTTAAATTTTTTTATTCATTACAAAGCTTTGCATTTAAAATGCTAATAAGACTAAAAACTCTTTTAGCTTTCATTTTTTAATAAGAAAAACTCTCTTTTTAACTTTATCAATGTAATATATCATTGAAGAAGAAGATAACAATAATAATCTAAATTAAAATATGAAAATGAACAAGACCCAGAAAAATAATAAAATATAATGGTCGCAACTAGGACTCGAACCCAGATCTCAGGTCTTACCGGGACGGCGCTTTACCGATTCACCCATTGCGTCCGATTATAAAACCAGCATAATTGTTAAAGTCATATTTAAAATTTCAGAATTAAAAAAATTATCTTCGACTAATGTTTTTTTTATTTTTCCATATTATCTTCACATGGAAAAATAAAAATGGTTAGAGTCCCAATTGCGAGCATTATGTTTTAATATTTTTCTGTGTCTTGTTCATTTTCATATACTTTTTTTTACGCACCTGACTTTTGATCCGGGTTTAGTTTTCCTTATAGGAAAAACTAAACCTTTTACACACTTTTCCATAAAAATGATCATCTAGTAAATCCACGCAATGCAAGTGCATTATATAAGTATAATTAATACAAAACAATAACAATAATAAAGCACAACATGTTAACCTACCAGATTATTAAATGGGAAAATAATTCACCGACTCCAGATATTTTCATATCAGAGAGTTCGGCTCGGTGGAAATCCTAATTTGACCGATAAATCCAACTGATCCCTCAATATAAATATTTAAAAAATAAAATAAAATTTGAAATATTATTGTTATTTTCTTCATTATTTTGAGGGGAATAACCTTCAAATGTTAAAAAGATAGTTTTTTTACGAAAAAATGTTCAACAATATATTTATAAACTTTAAAAAAATATTTTTTTTCTGGAGTCATCAATGTGCGCAATAATCTGTGTTCCGTTCGGAATAATCCGAATGCCATCTTGGATGTTTCAATGCGCTAAAGTTTCTTCAATAGAAAGCATTCGCAATGGAAACAAATTTAACAAGGCGAGAAATTATCGATGGAGCATCTGCCTTGTTCTGAACATTATTTTGATTAATTTGTCGGGACACGGATCAGTGGAAAGCGTTTAGATTATTTGGTCTTCAAGAAGGATCATCATTCTTAGAGTGATTTAAACAGAAGAGATAATAACCAAGATGATATATTCTGTTATTTTAATGCAGGGGTATACAACATTTTGGCTTCTCTTACTAAACGTATAATCTCTAGGAGATTTTTTTTTACATTAACTCCACACAGGAGGCTCTGAGGAAAATAATTTCCCTCAGGGCCTATGTCATATTTGAAGATGCTGTGAGGAGGGTCTTTTTGAGGAGAGGAAGGAGTGAACGTGGGTCTTGAAGATACCCATGTTATAGGAAGGAGGAAACATAGAGGCCGGCAAATCATTCCACAGCCGAGCTGTGGAACACAAGAACGAGTCGTAGAAGCGTCCCATTCTCATGTGACGAATGTCAACCGTGTACATATGTTGGGCGCGCGTTTTGCGTGTTTCTCGACTATGCACCGGTGCCAAGGGGATCAATGACGCTAGCTCCTCGGAGCATCTTTCATTGAAATACCGGTAGAACAAGGATAGCATTCCCACCCGACGCCTGTGCTCTAAATATTGCAATCCGTTTGTTAAGACGGGATAATCTATCAAGCGGACCGCCCGTTTCTGCACAGAGTCGAGAGTGTTTTTCAGGTACGTCGGGGCTCCAGACTAGAGATGGCTGCCAAATTCAAACATGGGGCGCACTTGCGATTTGTACAGGGTTAGCAGTTGTGTACTATTGCAGGAGTGTTATCACACCAGCTTTGAAGAAAATGTTTGCGTCAATTTACATAAGACCTTTCGAATTTTAGGCGTCAGACATGTCAATGAAATTGATTTTGACGAAAAAAATTTAACTTTGGATTTGAGACCAAAATACCCAACTGAACTGGGGATAAATTGTCCGAGGTATCAACTGTCATCCGCCGGATGAAGTGTCCGCCGGATGAAGTGTTCGCCGGATGAAGGGTCCGCCGGATGAAGTGTCCGCCGGATGAAGTGTCCGCCGGATGAAGTGTCCGCCGGATGAAGTGTCCGCTGGATGAAGTATCCGCTGGATGAAGTGTCCGCTGGATGAAGTGTCCGGGGGATGAGGTGTTGCCGGATGAAGTGTAATAGAACCCTAATAAGTATGGAGGCCAAACGCTAGAGTAGTACCTATGTAACAGCGATTTTTAATTTAATTTGACTAATAAAGAACGTTGCGTTTGAGGACAACGAGAAAACTAGCGCAAAAATACAATTCGTGTACCTTTAAACATCAAAACATACTTATAATTAAGTTAATTACACCTATTCTTATTTCAATTTGGGAGACGGAAATGGGTACCACAGCCCCGGTAACCATTTATTGGATAACCAACATCCCTTTCAAAGGTCACCCGAAGTTATTCGCTATGTTTAGTGACTTGGCAAGGGTGCCCGGGTTCATGAAGTGAGTACCCGGGTCTTGGTGACGAATGTGTTTGCACACCTATTGCGTGAAGGGACGGATAGGAAGAGACTGGTTGAGGGAGACCCAACCGATAGCTCTCCAGCCTGACTTTCTCGACCAGTTGCCATGCACCGCAGTGGGAGGGATGGATTCAAACGTCTGTCACTCCTGGACACATTGACTCCCATTTCTCTTAAAAGATAACCAATACCTCTGCCATAGATCACCTCAAGTGGTTCGGTACGTTTGTTGACTTAGCATGGATGTCCATGTTCACGGGGTGAGGTTTGTCTAGGTTTGGACACACTGAATTCCTACCCAACCCTCATAACTATTTCCTTCTCAGAACTTGCTCTCCTTCCCCCCTTAAAAATACCCTTCACACAGCATCCCCAAATATGACGTAGGCCCTGAAGGAAATTATTTTCCTCAGGGTCTCCTGTGCGGAGCTGATGTAAAAAAAGATAAACGTATAGTAATTACTAAATTGCTATTATTAAAAAACAAGACAGAGAGAAATAAATCTTTTGTTAGTTACAAATTCCTATACTCGTGTATGGCAGACCCGGCATTGTAGTAAGAAACCTGGTCAGAGCATTTCGTGGAGCTTGATAAATTCGGCCACAATCGTGCAGGTGGTTGCGGATTATCCCTGGCTTGGACCTGAAATGGTCTAACACATCTTACTAATATTATAAACGCGAATGTTTGTGTGGATGTATGCATGTTTGTTACTCTTTCACGCTAAAACCAGCGAATGGACTTTAATATAACTTTACAATAATATAGTTCTCAAGTCAGAATAACATATAGGCTTTAATTTATACCCAAAGCTTGCTATTTTCCATGTATTACAAATAATAATAATTGTTTAATAAAAAATGTCAAAAAAAAAAAAAAAATTTCCGGAAACTATAGAACACATTATATCAGGATGTTCTATATTAGCACCGTCTGAGTATACATTTAGGCACAATCAGGTTTTAAAAATAATTCACCAAAGTTTGGTAATTAAACATAACTTGATTGACTGTCATAATATAGTACCATATTATGAATACGAACCAAATTCATTTTTAGAAAATAATTTCTTTAAAATTTACTATGATAAAACTATACTAACAGACAGACCAATTGGTCATAATAGACCTGATATAGTTTTACATGACAAAATTAAAAAAATAACTTATATTATTGATGTAGCTATTCCAAATTCCTGTAATATTCAAAAATCTGTTTCTGAAAAAATAAGAAAGTATACAGATTTAGGAAATGAAATTAAAAGAATTTGGCATTCTCAGACTATAAAAATATTACCTTTTGTTATTTCGGCTACTGGCATTATACCTAGCTCTCTTATTAAAAATTTAGGCATATTAGATTTGTCAAAGAATTTGTATATAAAAATGCAAAAATCAGTCATTTTAAATACATGTAGAATTACGAAAGATTTTTTAAATATTTATATTGAGGGATCAGTAGGATTTATCGGTCAAATTAGGAATTCCACAGAGCCGAACCCTCTGATATGAAAATATCTGGAGACGGTGAATTATATTCCCATTTAATAGTTTGGTAGATTAACGTGTTGTTCTTGTATTGTTTTGTATTAATTATACTTATATAATACACTTGCATAACGTGGATTTACTAGATGATCATTTATATGGAAAAGTGTATGAAAGGGTTTAGTTTTTCCTATGGGAAAAACTAAACCCGTTCCTGTAAATCTGGTGAATAAAAAAAGAGAATGACATTTTGAAAGCAATGATTGTAAAACCAAAATTCTATTTTAGAAAATATTTAAATTAGTGAATTTATTTGAAGTACTCACCCTTGAATCGAATCAAGAATTATAGATATTTTAAATAAATAGGTTAAGAATCTTGGTATAAACATAGATGGGACCTACGAAAAGAAAATAGGCTAATCGAAGTACTAATCGAAGACGAAGTCGCGGGCAGAAGTTAGTATTATCTATTATGCTATTTACTATGGCCAAACCGGTTGTTTATCCAGGTTGATTTATCCAAAAATAAAATTTCTTATTTCAAGCAAATTTTAGACTCAAAATCTAATATAATCGAGTATGGAGTGGTTACGATCCCTGGCCACGAATCTGGAGGTCGCGGGTTCAAACCCCAGCTTGCGCAAGTTATTATTATTTTTTTTAATTTTTAATTTTTAAAAAATTATATTGTCATATTTTTATATACGAGGATTTTCATTAGATTATTTTGTGATATTTCTCAATTTATTCAATTAAAAATAATATATGCCATATTTAGATAATGGTAGGTTCATCCAGAGTGGAAGTATCGCCCGGTGTAAGACCACCATTCAGAATTGAAACGTTGCTTGAAATGGCTTTTCCCGTGTTTGGTGACCAGATCTGAATAGCCAGGTAATTCTTCATATTCCTCTTCCCCATTTCCTTCCTCTCCCCACTACTTTCAGCCTCACAGTATACCCCATTTGGGGACGCGGTAATCTCACTTTTTCCGGACGGGAGTAGCTTGGACTCTGGTGCGGTATTCATATATAAAATAGGTAATAGATTAATTATTTTACGGAAAAACGCCTTTTACAAGTGTTATGCTTTAAAATATTAAGTTTAATTAATTGTTTGTGACCGTACATGAGCAATATGAAAATGAATAAATAGTTTTGTCCATAAAAAACTTGAATCTTTCAAGAAAGACTAACAAAGACAATGTTGCACCAATGATTCAATCCAATATTTTATTTGTTAGCCTTTCTTGAAAGATTTAAGTTTTTTTATCTCCAAAACTATTTATTCTTATTCATATTGCGTGTGTACGGAAGCAAACAATTAATTTATCTCTATATTTACAGCATTACATGTAAAAATCGTTTATCTATACAATAATTATACTTGCGCTATCTATGAAAGAGTAGATTATGAATTCTTTTGAGTATCACCTTAATAAGCCTCCTATAAAATTTTCGTATTCTTCATGTTGTCATAAACCTATTTCCACTAATAAAAATGTCCCCAAAAAATCTATTAATATCAACAGATTTATCATGTACTTAACCTTCCCATGTAATCATAGTTTTCCGTCAGATTTATATTACTGTCATCATTTTATATTAAGAGCGATTGACCAGCATCTGAGAACAAAAGTTTAAAAATGCTTGCAATGTACAAAGAGGTTCCAATGAGAAAGATCGATTATTCCCCGTATCAATTTTTTTAAATAAAAAATTGAATATCAATTTATTTCATTCAAAACTTGCTTTAATACATACCTACATTCAAGTAAGCAATAAAAATGTTCAAAACGTACGATGATAAATTATTAAATATCGTGTACTTCTTGTACGTATTTTTTGATCATAAGTATTTATAATTTTTCAATAATGTCTAAACAAAATAAGTGTGTAAAAAATTTTTGAAATATTTTAGTTTGTAAGACCTTAAATAAATAGAAAAACTGAGGTATTTTCGTCACAAAACACGTTCTCGGATTTATTGTTTAATGACTTTAATTTACTAGATTATGTATTGATTTATTTGTTTGTATGATTAGATGATTTGAAATTTGTGTTGTTTAATAGAATCTATCATTTTAAAATTGAACAAATCTGCCAACGACCAACGGTATAACCTTAGTATATTAAAAATTCACTCAGTTTTTCAAAATTTTAAAACTGCGTATACCAGATAAAATAACAATCTTTCAAAATCAATTTGTAAAAAAGAGTCAATACGTCTGGAATTTGATTTAAAAAGGACTAATTTCCGGTATTCTCTGGTAATATCCACTTAAAGGTGAGGGTACAGTCCATTGTAGGCCATGGTGTACATACATTTTTATTAGTATGCACTTTAGTTCCGAAAGACCTCATAAAACACCCATAAAACTATCCCACTTAATGTTTCTTCATATATTGAAGCGTTGATTAGACTGCACATTTGAACGCAACCAATCACCCCTCCCCCGAATACTGAGCGAAAGGAACAACTGTACCTCAGGCTGTAATACGTAAATAAAATCGTCAAAATCAAGATTTTGAATTCGCAATTTTTCTCCTCCAAAATTAAACTGATTTTACAGGTTTTTTTACCAAGTATATTAAAAAAAAATCTATGTTTGTACATTTCGCTTTTTTTAATAGATAGACTGTTTACTAGTACAAGTAAACTGTCTAGTTTATATATTGAAAATTCATCGATGGCGTTCAAACCAGGCATTTTCAACTATTTTTAAGGGTCGTAACTCCTGTAAGAAGTAACTTATCAAAAAAAATAAAACTTGCTAAAACGCTTTTTGTCGATATCTATATTATATTATAAAAATATTTTCACTACTTTCAAAATCCATAAAGGAAATTGGGGAATAAGTTGGTATGGACAAAACGCTGCCCGGTTTTCTCTTAACCCCCCCGATACCATAACGGTAACGCTGGCGTGTGATCTTGGGATCGGGAGGAAGTTTTCCAACATGGTAATGGTAAGGTTTTATCTTGCATATGATTAATTAAGCCATCTAAGTTTGGCGGGGTGATCGTTCCCTTGTATAAAGTAGGTATTTACTTGATTTTTTCCACGAACTTTACAACAGGCCCTGCAGTCCGAGGGAATGAAAACATTAGCTTCTGTAAACATTAATTAAAATCTCTGGACAGAGGTAGACCTAACAAACAAACTCCACGTGTGGCATTTTGACGTTGATTGATGGACCAGTCGGTTGCAGTGAACATGAGAGCTTGTCGGGTATAACACTGAAGAGATTAACCGATAGAATGGTATTAATTACGCAGTGTGCCTAAAATAAGGGTTCGTAATAAGCATCCAAACATAGGATTACAGAAGACGTCTTGAAAAGCAGTAAGACAGATAAGACAGTTTAGGATAGTTTTGTTTTTGAAAAAAATATTTTAAAAAGACATCTAAAAAGTCACCGGAGACCAAAATTTCATTATCATTTTTTAATCATGCCAAAGTAATTCAAGTACGATCCTTAACACCCTGTATATACAGGATGTCCAGGGGTAAAGTTCATTAACTTCGGGAGGTGATTCTGCATGACAGTTTTAGTAAAAAAAGAAAGATGACTTTTTTAAGTTGAGAACGATATTAAAAAATAAATATTTGGGGTATTGATCTTAATTTCCAATATTAGTTGTCGGGTATCATCCAAATAAGGTTGAGGTTCATTATTGTAAATATAATTATTAATTAAGTTATCGTAAATATTACAATGACTATTAAACTAGACACACATCCTTACTAGATTAGGGTCTAGGTAGTTCTGCTGCTCCCGCTGCGCTGGCGGACTGGAGGAGCCTGCTTAACGTCAATGCCTTCGGAAATCATCGTAACCGTTGGTACGAAAGACACGAACGATGATAGTGGATACTCTTCTGATATCAGACTTAACTGACGTCTGTTGAGATAAAATTTCGTATTACTGTATATGCTATCGACATCTATCAAAAGAATCTGAAACACTACAATAAATAATAAGCGTTAGCGACTGTTATGAAAGTATTTAATAAAACACGACTTATTTACATAAATAAAACAAAAATATGTCGACATCTGACTTAAGTAGCATTTAAAGAAACACTTCCAATTTTTACTACTATAGAATGATAAATAACACAACCAGACAATTTTTTGGAATATAAATACTTTGAGATTTTTTTTCTATCGAGAGAAACATTTTAATGAAAAAAATTCTTGTCTAATGAAACTTGAATAGAAATTATCTTTAAAAAAAACATTTATTTTTTAAAGATTCAAGATTCAATCATAGATGGTGGTAATTTAACTATTTCAGGAAAAAACCCTTTCGAAAGATATTATGCGGATGAATAATTGTTTGTTTGCGTCCGTATACTACGTATGATGTTATTTGAATAATATTTCGATATTATTTCTGAGTACTTATTTTATCGTAATATAATACTGTTTCCCTCTTGTGTACCATTGTAAACTTAAATCTCATGTATCACTTTATTGTAAAAGCCTTTTATGGAGTATAAATAAATAAATATATATGCATAAATATAAATATAAACGTTCGTATAAATCCTAAATTCTTTCAAGAAAGATATACAAATCCAATATTGTATTTGCACCCTTAATGTCCTCCGTCGTAACTGTTTCATTTGTAAGCTTTACTTAATTAAGGTTTCGCGGTTTGGATTTATCCTAATCATCCACCCTAACTCAATAAACCAAAACATTGCAGCGTTTAGCGTTATAAATAGGAGGCTAAAGTTTACAATATTTTAACCCTGGGATGGCGAAACAATCACACAAATTGTCACAAAATGTGTCAGATCTCAACACTACTCGAAATTTATCAGATTTGAACACAAAATATCTCAGATTTGACGAAAATTGTTACACTACGTGTTACCTATCGTTAAAGTTATTATTGACATGCATGCCTTTGAGTAAAAATGATCCTAAAATTGCGCCCCATCCACTTTTACGGGCGGTGAATTTCTACATAGGTATATATAACTCTTCTCGAACAGCTTTCGATCAGGATGCACGATCAAGTGCTGGATTACTCTTATTTCAGGCTTATTGACTAATCATTCGATACTTTATCTGTGTGTAAAATGAATTTACGTTCCGGTTCCGGTTCAAGATGGTGGCCGCGATAGATACTACCCTTTTTTACCTGCGAGATCGCATTATCGTAGTTGCTACTACGAGTTTTGTCAACTCGGCAATACCGATATTACGTTACCGACAGGCCCGAAGAAAGTAAATACCCACTACACAATTATTACTGTTTCGTAACGCCTGATGGGATCTCGCTAATGTGGTTTGTTCTAATACCCGATGATTTGGCTAGAATTCCTATGTTGATTGGATTTCGCACATTGGGTAACCTATACTGACCGTTCACCTATCGAAAATTAACGTTGTGACTCAATCATAACGTAACAACCTACTATGTTATGATTGGGTCATTAATTCATCCAGATGATATTAAAATACCGATCAATAGGGATCTTCACTTACGAAAGAATCTTAACCTGTCGTGAGTACCCTTTGTGAATACCTCTCTCTTTGGGTTTAGCGGAACATACTGTACCGAGATCCACAGGCATTGCGCAAATAGAGTGGACAATCAGTTCCAATCTAACCCCTGTACGATATCGTACGCGTGTATCACACAACAACAATACTACAAAATTTAATTAAAACCACACATACTACAAAATTTGAAACGTGCTTTTCCGGACGCCAGGTTTACTATTCACAGAACTACTAATACCTATTATAAAAAGGTTAGGATGATATTTTCTGTCCCAGTGATATGATATGCGTGGATTGTCGTTAAAAACTTGAAACGGATTAGGCATCTTTTGGATAAGTTTTAAAGAAATAAGTTAACAGCTTGACCATCCCTCGACCTCGAGCAGTGGCGGTGTTGACTTCAATGATGCCTGATAGGAATAGATTGGTCCATTTGCTGAACTTTGTTAGTTGGATGGGAAATGAAGTTGAACTTACACCGCCCACATCTCTGAGGCGGTTCCGATGAACGGTGGGCTAAAAAAACCATTGAATTTCCCGCGCTGTGGATTTCATAATGTTTAATATATAATTTGTTTAAAATAATATAATTACTGAAATAATTACAAATATATATATATATATATTTATGTTTTGTTCTCCCTATGTTTTGTATCCAGTTTTTTATTTGAGTTTTAAATCCAACGACATTTATAATACAGCTTTGATACACGGTGACTCCATTTTGGTGGATAGGTTATTTATTTAGTTTAATTTGATACGTGTTTAGTGTATTATTTACAACATTACAAAATATAATATTTCAATCTCTCACCTAATAAAGCAGATGCTTAGGAGAGGACAAAACTATATATTTTTACATCTATTTAAATTTCGAATATTATTACAAAAACTATTAGTAATTTTATAAGAAAATACAATATAAGTAATAAAAAGTATCTTAGGTAAGTTAGAAACAAAATATAAAAAATCATAATTTAAAAATATAGGTAAGTAATAAATGATAAGCAGAAACATTTTTTTTTAATCGAGAAACCTCACAAGAGTCCCAACTGCTCCCTTCTGGAGCTAGTGAGACTATGGCATCCCCAATTGGAGTATGTTGTGAGGCTGAAGGTAAGTGGGGAAGGGAAGGAGATGGGAAGAGGAAGGTGGGAAAGTACCTGGCTATTCAGATCTAGTCACTAAATACGGCTAAAGCCATTACTAAGCAACGTTTCAATTCTGAATGGTGGTCTTACACCAGGGCGATACTGAGAGTATCTTCCACTCTGGAACGTGCCGCAAATATTGTATATATTATTTGTATTAATTAATTGTGAAATAACACAAATTAATCAAATAAAATTTATGTGCGCACGCCGGGTTCGAACCCGCAACCTTTTGATTGGGAGTCAAGTGTCTTACCACTCGACCACGGACGATAATATCAATCGATAAGAAAAGTTATGATGTAGTTATGGAGAATTTTTTGTAATTGTTATAGTTTTCCATCAATCGGTAATAATTCTAGGGGTAATTTTTGAATAATTTTATACAAAATTATTCAAAAATTAATTTTGATTCGTTCTGATCTGAATCAGAATTAATTGTGGAATACTATTTTTATCAAATAAATCTTCATGTAACTGAAGTAATGCAATTTTGTCATAAATTTTTGTTGGAATGGGAACAGGGAAATTTTGGAAAACATTTATTGTTGGGTTTTGTAAGGCTTTTTTAAGACAATTTTTTATAATATTTTTTGAATTGTCTCAAGTTGGAAGTAGGGATGATTTATATGCACTTCCCCCCCAAGCCACGATTCCATATTGTAGTACAGAATGTGCAAGTGCAAAAAATAAATATCTTTTAGTATTTTAATGATAACAGTATTTCTATTAATATTTTAATTTTTTTCAGATGAGTTTTCTCATTCTTTTTTATTTATTTGGAATTAACGGCACTAGTGCCATTTACATACACATGTTTTTAGTTTTATTTTTGCACAGCACACATAGCACAGTATTAAAATTTGATAAGTAAAAAATTAAGGGAACAAAGAAAATAATACTTTTGTGACAAGTTTATGAAAGACAGTGAAAAGAAACATAATAGAAGAATGTTATGAAGTTAAAAATTAGAGCAGCTTTATACATCATAAGAAGCATATTAAAAACATCAGCGATTTTAGCATATAGATTCCCATAGGTATGTAATCTATTTATTACTGATTTATATCCCGAGACTGTGGTATAATTGTCACAATAATACATACTAGGGGACCTTGATCTTATGGTAGGTACATGAAATTGAATCAACATTAATATATCAGGGCTATCCAACTGGTTATTTACAATTTTATATAAAAATATAAGATCAAAAATGAATGTAATAAAAAAATCGTAATCTATTGTTTCTATTGGAATTCCGAGTCTAAAATTAATACACCTCAAAAACTTGCGTTGGACTCTTTCAATGGTATTAACGTGATTATTAAAGACAGGTGACCAACTTGTAGAGTTGTATTCTAGAATACTTCTAACGAGAGATGTGAACAGAATTTTTAATGTGTTAATATTTTTAAAATCCTTGGAGATTCTTACTATAAAACCTAACATTTTCATAGCCCTGTTAGTTAGTTAGAAGTTATGTGAGAAACAAAGCAGAGTTTCTGATCAAACATGATGCATAGGTCAAGTATTTCGATTACAGAGATTAAGTCAACATTACATTCTGTCTACTGTGGAGTTTATCTGACTTTTCCATTTGATGTTATTATCGAAAATTATTCCAAGACATTTTATTTTTTCTTTAAAACTAATGTTTGTACAGTTTGAGTAACAGGATGTGATTCTTTCAGGCAATTTTTTCGTGAATGTTTATGTTTACATTTATATTTTTGAGATACTAATAGTAGGTTTTTTTGTGTAGTACCCAGTATTGGCAAGTTCAGTGTTATTTAAGGCCCGCCCAAACTGTGACAGCCACCGACAGATCTGATTGAATTAACAGCCCAAATGCCCCGATCTTTATTATTTGTTCTTCGAAGTTGGATTGGTTCGTCGCCTGGCAAAAAACAAGCGCCTTAGAAAACTTTAGGACTTTCCCTTTCCCCCTTTCTGGGTCGAGTTAATCAAGTTGGAAGTTGGTGTTTAAGTTTGTTTAAAGATATTCGGGCATCTTTGACTGTTTGTTTGTTTTGTTGATTATTGGTTTTGAATAGACGAAGTGTTTGCTTGATGAAAGCGATAGGTTCCTAAAGTGGAAGGATCACCCAATATTTATTTAATGCTGTACGAGAAATTTCCGCGAATTAGATATCGTTTGGATTTGTGCGAAATGTAATCAAACTGATGAATATATACCAAAATAGCAGCCGCTAAATTTTACATTGGAAGTCGATTACAACGATCTAACTCAAAAGTGAAATACAAAGAGGTGAACATTTCAAATAAGGAATGAATAACTTCATCTGCTAAGGCAAAGCTTAACGTGACATCACTATTTAAATTAATCTGTACTACAAACGTGTTTACATTGTGAATATTTAAAAATATGCAATAGATGCATCAGAGCTTTTTCTATCTTTTCGCTTGAATAGAATTTAAATAAAAATCTTATTTACTTCTAAAAAAACATAAGCGTAACTATTAAAAAAATCATTTTTTCACTCGAATGTACGAACGCTTTTAAAAAAATATAATATTATGGGTAAACAAAATAGCTGTAACAGTTTCCAAAAAAATTTTTTTTTCTTTCTTATAAAATTATTCACAAAACAAATTAAAACCATTTTGACCTTGAAATTAAGCATTTTTAGACTTTTTTTGCCTTATTACCTACATATATTCGTAGCGATACAAGTTACGCTAAGAATAAGCTTTTTTTTCAAAAGATTGTGACCTCACAGTTAAAAAAAACAAAATTCCTGGTTTTAAGTTAAATTATTGATATATTCTCACTCTCTACCGAGTTCAACACCTCAGTACCATCATCATCAATTATTTTTTTAATAGGCCTGATGAAGGTATAAAGGTACCAAGTGAAAATATATCAAATAAGTGAATTAAAACCAGGTATTTTCTTTTCATTTATTTAATAAGCATATTTTTGGGTTGTGGCTTACTCTTAAAATAAACATTTGGTTACTTTGGGGTTAAACCAACCCGTTCATCGCCACAGCTTTCCAGGATCGCTTTGCCTGATTAATAACATGATCAACTTTAACAAGGTTGAGGGTGAGCGGGTTTTTGGGCCAAAAAACGTACTACGTCGACCTTAAACTGGCAAACCGGTACCCATTTTAAAATATGCCCAGATTATAAAAACCCAACTCGAATTGAATGAATGCCACAAGAAAGTCGAGAGAAAATTATATTAACGTTGCTGATGTTTAGCATCCGCGCAGTAAAATTTGTTTGCAAATTAAGAACATGAACTAAAAATCTTTCATTAAATGACGCCACAAAGTTATTTTGCTAAGATTAAAGAAGTAAAAAACTTTAATTGAAAAAAAAGTAGATAAAAATTTATTTGCATATTTTTAAATACATCTATTTAAATTACGCTTTCGTTTTCTTGAATGTACGAGGGTCATCCGTAAAGTAGTATCCGTTTACGCCGTGCGGAGCGCTGGCGAATAGAGTAGCCGCCGGACAAGTATTAATAGGTCAAATGTTGTAAAACAGTTGTATTTCAACTGCATGTGTGCAACGTTACATCTAGCTGGTATTGACTGTGTTGTTTTTGTGAACCTGAACACCAACATGCTGTCGACAGGACTGCCGGGTGGTCCCGTGATGAACCGTATCCTGACATGGAAGGCGACTCATCATACCAGTAATTATGCTTGATATACAAAATAAGAAAAAGGAGCAACTTGGGCGGGCAATAAGGCCCCCTCTTGTCTTTTATTTTACTCCCTCTCCCAAGTTAAAAAGGTAAGTATAACAATCTTCAATAGTACTAATACTGTACATAGCAGGCACTCGCATACTGCTTGCTAACAATGTATGCGGGGACAATGGAGGTCTAGAATCATAATTTATAAAAAGTAGAGTCGTTCATACAAAATATTAGAGTCATTGCAAGAGCTCCGATAGGGGTAACCATATGTTTTCCATCGCGGGGCGGGTAAGTGGTGGGATCCTCCAATGTGTTGTTTTTGTGAGTGTTTATAATGTTCAAGAAAATATAGAACATCGCCAGTTGTGAGTTTTTTTATATTTTTTTTATAGAGAATACCTCACAAGAGTCCCAACTGCTCCCGTCCGGAGCCAGTGAGACTATAGCATCCCCAACTGGGGTATGTTGCGAGGCTGAAGGTAAATGGGGAAGGGAAGGAGACGAGGAAGAGGAAGGTGGGGAAGTAGCTGGATATTCAGATCTAAGAACACGGCTAAAGCCATTTTAGGCAACGTTTCAATTCTGAATGGTAGTCTTACACCAGGGCGATACTGAGAGTATCTTCCACTCTGGAACGTGCCGCAAATATAGTATATGTTATTTTAATTAATTCATTGCGAAATAACACAAATTAATCAAATAAAATTTACTAGCGCACGCCGGGTTCGAACCCGCGACCTTTGGAATGGGAGTCCAAAGCCTTGCCCCTGGAATACGCCGGCCGTCAAAATAGGTGCGATTAAGTGTCACAACGCAAGAAATGTGCGACCTTGCGATATTCTTAGGCGTAGGTGTATGGAGACAATGAATGCAATGGAATCTTGGAAGTGGAAATGAACCCACTTCCCAACATCCGACCGAGCTGAAACTCGGCAGATAGACTCCTTGTCAATGACGATGCATTCTATCAACTTAGTGGTAATCACGCACACACTGCGGACTCATACACATTTCTCTAAAATTCGATGGCATTACAGCACTTATAATACCTACTTAGGATTTGGCCCGGTTGTTAGCTCAGAGATTCCGATTACTATGAACGACTATATCTTCAGTCAAACTAAATTATTTAAAGTTTTGAAGACTTTTGAAAATAAATTAATTATAGTTAAAAAAAACTTTGTTTTTTAAAGGCTGATCTTAAAATATTTTGTTCTGCTACGAGAGAGAAGGGTTTCGTTTATCAGTATTCTTTACCACGGGTTATACAGCGTGGTGGGTACTCCCAGTGTCACCCTGGTTAAAGACCACCATTTAGAATAGAAACGTAGCTTTAAAATTGGAAATGGATTATCTTATACTTCCTATTTTCCCTTTTACCCATATTTTTTATTTTCCTCAATTCCCTTTAGCCTCACAACATACGAGTATAATACAAGGGAAAAGAGTGTGAAATAATCAGTAACAGTACGTAAATGGTTAAATAGTAATGTTTTGTAGCAATGAATAGATAATAGAAATCTTTTTTTATTTTTTTACTTTAGTTCACACAGGAAGCCCTAAGGAAAATAATTTCCCTCATGGCCTATTTCATCTTAGTGTGGATGGTGTTTTTAAGGAAAGGAAGAAGAGGAAGTTCTGGGAAGGAAAAAGGTATATGGGTTGGGTAGGAATTTGGCGTTTAGTGTGTCCAGATCATCCGTTGCCAAGACCTAGATAAACCTCACCCCATGAACCCGGGCTCCCATGCTAAGTCACCAAACATAGCGAACCACTTGGGGTGACCAATGGCGGAGGTGTTGGTTATCCAATATATGGTTCCCGGGGCGGCGGTACCCCTTCCCGCCTCCCAAAGTTAGAAGTGCTGAGGTGTTCGCATGTTTTGGGTGTTATGCCGTGTTGTGATACCTCCTTCTTTAGCCGACGTTTCGGACAGCGTTGCAGTGTCCATCATCAGGGCAGATCCGGCAGATCCGTCGACGAAAATGCTTTTGGCCGTGAAAATCTAAAAACGTATCTGTTTCAATATCTATTATTTGTACAGTCAGAGCCTGTTAAGTATACCGGTAGAGTGAACACTGAGTTGACGCCTTAGTGGACTTTATTAGAATATTTTAAGCGCTTGTGCCGTGATTAGGTCCAGGGGTGCCGTTCAAGATCGTAATATCGGTTACCCATAAAACCGTATCAGAAGAAAGGGGTAAGTCAGTCTTTACAAATATCCAATGTTCCCCAAACATAGTTGTGTCAACGTGAAAAAAATTATTAATAAATATTGATTACAGTCCACAAATTCGCAGTCAATATTTGCGACTGCACTTGTCTTGTCCTCACAATTATTTCTTACTGTCATCTTTTTCTCTATTTTATCATATTTCTTTTCTTTTTGTGCTTTATTTTTAAAAATTTATATTAAAAATTAAATTTATTTTATCTTTCAAGATTAACATACCAAAATTAGCTTAAATTTCTGCCACTCGGAACAAGCTCAGCCTAATGAAGTAATATACCAAAAAATATGAAAAAAAAAGGGTATAAAGTGAACTTAAAAAAGTAATTTAGAAAAAAGCGAATAAAGCAAAATATAAATTCTACTTATTATAAACTAGATATAAAATTAGAAACTCTCTTAACCATGATTAACAGCAATGAAAATAAAAAAAGGGTTTCATAAAATATTAACGCGTAATGGACATAAGTTATAATAAATATAAACCTTTTCACCTCACTGAACATCTCGTACAGTTGAAATAGTGAGCATGATTATCACACACAAAAAAGCTTAGTTACATTAATAAATAAACACTGAAAAACTCCTGGCAAACACTTCGGGAGTATGTGCGGAGCCTTTCAAAATCTTTTCGGGCAATTTCGGGCATACGTGTTTATTGGATTTTTCTTAAGGGTCTTAACTCCTCAACCATTATATTATTTTAAGCCCCAATTCATTCCCACCATAAGCTCCCATGTAGTGGCCGAAACATATAAAACTGATAAAAGCTCACTTCAATAACGAACGTGGGTTGTTTGATATAAGCTTTGTTTGTCGCCCCATTAAACGTGCTTTTTCTACAATTGTTTTAGTTCTTTATTTTCGATATTTCATTTATTTATTTGGTAGTTATAACCCGGAATCAGCCGGGATTAAACTTTTTTTCAGTTAAAATTTTAATAATTTTTTGGAAACAAATAATACTGTGTCTCGTCTGATATCCTGATAATATTTTCAACACCTCTCAGTAAAACAGTTAACAACTTATTGTCAAATAATTATAATCATAGGATTCAAACAAAGTTGTCGATTTTCTTTACTTCGTTGGTGAAACATGTAATATGCAGTGATTGACGACTAGCACTAATAGACAATTATTTCAACACCCCCCTAACACTAATTTACTTGGTGAGAAAAACATCTTTATTGGATAAGATCTGATCATAAAACTTATTTAGAAATCAGATACGGAATCCGTAGAAATTACTTATCGTAAAATTGAAAAAGTTTTAGAGGATTATATAACATTTTCAGAATAATAAAGCATTATTTTTGTAAAAACGTATTCTAGAGATACCTTACAATATTTAAAAACTCTTTATCCTACAATAGCCTATAGTTCCTACAGCTCAACATAATACGCAAATTCATTTGTCTGACCGTTAAAACTATCTTTATAATAATATTTTTACCACTTCCAACAAGGCGTTTCAAAATTTTGAATAAAATTAATCGTCTGCCAAAAGGTTTACTATTAGATCTAGCGTATAAAACTCGATTCTAAGATGTTTCTAAAATTAAAAAAAAAAGAAATACCTTGTCTTATACCAGCTGGTCGAACCTCTGATATTTGAAAATATCAACAAATCTTTCACTGTACCTATCATAATATCACATACGAGAAGGTCAGAATATCGGTACATATGCCACCACAACTGTCACCTTTATGAGGAGCTGTATTAATTCAACTTCTCGAACTCAAGTCAATGTTCACTAATATGCTGATTTGTAAAAGTCATTGATTGCCTAAGACCTGAATGAAAAAATACACCACGAAGCATTAGAGTTCGACAGAGAGCGATGGAGTTTACACAAGATTCTATGACACAATATTGGAGTTCAAAGGAGGAACAAAATGGTAAGAGTTAGAAATAGTATGAGGGATTTTTTGTCACTATTTACAATACGTAATCGACGAGTTTTCATTTCTCTCGGAAAGGCTGGCACGGTAGTTTGACGGCTACTGACGTCAGTATAATTCTTCAGCATAGTGTAGATCCACGATAGATATTATAGATATTCATTGTAACTACAACGATAATAATCTAGACGAAACGAAGTATTATTGAAAACTCCCGATCATCAGAGTTGTATTGTTCTTTAGAGGAAATAACAGTAAACCACAATAATAAACTATGCAAACCTATAAAAGCCCAGCTGCTTTATTTTTTTTATATTGAATACCTCACAAGAGTCGAAACTGCTCCCGTCTGGAGCCAGTGAGACTATGGCATCCCCAATTGGGGTATGTTTATGAGGCTGAAGGTAAGTGGGAAAGGGAAGGAGACGAGGAAGAGGAAGGTGGGGAAGTACCTGGCTATTCTGATCTAGTTACTAAACACGGCTAAAGCCATTTCAAGCAACATTTCGATTCTGAATGGTGGTCTTACACAAGGGCGATACTAATAGTATCTTCCACTCTGGAACGTGCCGCAAATATACTATATATTATTTTAAATAATTAATTGTGAAATAACACAAATCAATTAAATAAAATTTATTTGTGCACGCCGGGTTCGAACCCGCGGCCTTCGGAATGGGAGTCTAACGCCCTACCACTGGACTGCCGTCTGATATTCGGTCAGCTTAAGTTTTTTGTTATTAGGCAATTCGTGGTTACTAGTTTTTACCGATTTTAGATTCCAGTCGCCGTTTGTACGATTAAGCGAATAAGGGGGAATTAGTGTCCAAATAATAATTTTATAATCCGTACCGAATGGGTCGAATGGTCAACGTTATTCTCAGATATTTAAGGACGCAAAAACGAGGCGATTTGCAACCAAACTGCAAATTAAATATTTGTAACTCCGGCCAGAACGCCTCGGGCAAAAATGGAATCAAATGATTAATAATTCGGCAGGCAATCTAGTATTGATAGGGATTCAGGATACACAGGGTGTCCCGGGCAATACAGAATAGTTTTAGCAAAGTTTCAAATCTAGGAAACCTTTGAAGGGTTGTTGAACTTCGAAAATTTGTGAAAATGGTTACTTATTTATTTTTGTTTTTACTTCTTGCTAGGGCAATCCTCATAAGTTACAAAACTCATTTTAGGACGGGAAGAACTAATAATTCATTAGTGGAAGGTAATGGATACAAATTCCCATAGGGATTCCACATCAAAAATATAACTTTCACATACAATACAGCACTCAAAAAAGACACAAGTAGAACAAACAACAAGAAAAAATAAATTTATTTATTTATTTATTGTTGTTATACGCCCATAGTGGCTTTTACATAGATTATAAAATAATATGTTATCGAGGATTATACATTATAGAATTTATACCAAAAATTATAAAAGTGAAAAATTTTATGAATATACAAGTAGTTTTTGAAGAATATAGCGTAAAACCGTGAAATATTTTAAACATTATAACATTTGACAATAACATAGAACAAAATATAATATAAAACAAGCACGTCAAATCGTTAAATATATTATACCCATGTTACAATAATTTGTAGGATTCCACAAAGTGTTGTATTTTAGATTATAAAGGAAATCAGCGAATATATCTACAATACCACCAAACTTGTTGCCTAAATCATGCATCCTATTGGTTAGTGAGTGTGATTGATAGTTGGTTGTGTATGTGTTGCAAAAGAATGTTTCATTTTGTCCTTGTAAATAAAAAAATAAACAAGGATATACAAATATGAACGATTACAAATACAGGGAACAGAAAAGAAGAGAAAAAATGAAAGGAGACAGAACAAAAAATGACAAGAAAATTTCATATTTAAATGTACTTAAAAAACGGTTTAATCAGGTAAGATGTTTTTAGTTACTGTGAAAAAATGTTCACCCCTTTCTTGTTAGGTCTACCATCCAACGGGCTAAGTCCCAGTTGAAGGCAACCAAATTAAGCCAGAGGGCATAATTTGAAGACTGCAACCCTGATGTAATAATGCAACAGAAGGCTAATTCCAACTTATATTTGATTTCAGTCCACAAAGCAGAGTTAGCGCATTGTAGGGGCAAAGAGCGCTGTAAAATGTACAATTTTAAATAAAATTAAGTACGTTGTGACTTTGTGAAAGTAATCAAATTCTGTAACTACGAATTCAACATTGTTGGAAATTAAAGCATATTGTTTGAGAGTTTTGAGGATCGTTTTTGGATCAAAACCAAATATCCAGAAAAAAGCTTAATGCTAAATGACTATTATAGATTAATCTTTATCACGAATCGGCTTACATTATAAATACAAGTAAAATATATTTTGGATAAATAAAAGTCTGTTTTACCGTTTCCATTGGGAAGAACTAAAATGAAATTGTTAATTACTTTATAAAAAATTTAAGCATAAACTACTAAAAAATGTAATTTTTTCAACAGAAATGTTTGTGAAAATTTCTAATGATTTTTTTTTCTTTCTTATAAAATTATTTACAAAATAAATCAAAACAACTTTTGTGATCTTTAGAATACATTTTTCAAGGGATTTTTATGCCCATTACCTATATATTGTGGCGATATAAGGCACACTAAGAATTTACGAAGACTGTTAAAAAAAATGTGACTTTCAAATTTCTCGGGCTACGCACATTCGGTTTTCGATTTTTTTGTTGCCGTTATGTTGGTACACATGTCCCCATCACATACTGACATTATCAGCCATTTTGTATTTTGTTTGTTTTTTACAGATTAAGGTTAGAGGTATTTTGGTGTGCTTGGCGATTTTTGCTATCGAAAGAAAATTCTATTAAATGTGTGAAAAATAAAAATGAGTGCTCCAACCCCTTTAAAATGCTGACTAGTTGAGCTAGACTGTAGAGCTACACCGAATGCTGCTAGTTTGAGCAAAACAAATATTAAATTGGTACAAGCTCTTCACAGAAGGCCGAAAAGCTTGCCTGCCCCAGACGCTCCAACACATCAACAGCCAATGAAAACGTTGAAGCAGTGAAGAAAATTGTTACGGACAATCGTCGAATCACTATTAGGGAAGTTGCTGGGGATGTCAGCATATCGGTTGGCTCATGCTATAAAATTTGTTAAAGCAATACGACGAAAACGCCCGGATTTGTGGCAAAACAATTCATGGCTTTTGCGTCACGATAATGCACCTGCTTACACATCGTTGCTTGTTCGTGATTTTTTTGAGAAAAACGTAATCATGCCTCAGTCTCCGAATTCACCAGACTTGGCCCCCTGTAACTTTTTCCTGTTCCCAAAAATGAGAAGACACATGAAAGGACGGAATTTTGCCACAACTGAGGAGATAAAGACCGCATCGCCGGAAGAACTCAAAGCCATACCAAAAGCGCTCATCAGAAATGCTTCGAGGATTGGAAAAAGTGTATTATATCTGAGGAGGATTACTTTGATTAGGACAACATAGATATTGATGAATAAATACATATTTTTCGAGAAAAACAAAAGTCACCTTATTTTTTTAACAAACCTCTTATGTAATTTTCTATTAATAATGCACCTGTATTGTAATTTCGTACAAGTCACATAAAAAAATCAGATAAATCAAAAATGTTATGATAACCTTTTTAACAAAAATTACAGCTGTTTAAAATTAGTGGGGCTGTGGAATCACAAATTAAATTATTTTTTATAATAAAACTAACCATTTTCTAACTTTGAGCAAGTTAGTACCCTCTGTAACTCCTGAGTCACTAATCTCTGGTAATTATTCAAATACGCAGGCTGTTATTTTGGCTCTCGCGTGTTTCTGATTAAAGCGGAGCCTTTTAAGCAAAAAGTGCAGCCTAAAAAATATAACTCACCCCGAATAAGCTCAAATTCATTTCAGAATCGGACCAACTGTTTCAGATATATATCAGAATTACAGGGTAAAATAACATTGAACTTACTTAAGTTTATTATTAAATTACTCATGTAAGGTAAAGTTTTATGAGGTTAAACGTTGTTTAAATATTTAATTGACTACCTCCGTGGTCGAGAAGTACATACGATTCTACCAGAGTTCTTTATACACTGGATTACATTTGTTAGACACCTGCTTAAAAGGTTTACTCAGATGTGGATACAAAGGTACAGATAAGAAATACAAAACAATTCACAGACATTGTTATTATTAAATAACTATACTTTGTTTATGTCGAAGCCATCTAGAGTTTACGTCAACTGTATGGTCTCTGTGTATGCATTATAAGGAGGACTCTCGACTAGCAATTAAGATGTTACGTGTTCAAATTACGACGTGATCAAATTAATTAAATTATAGACAATATTTACTACTTTCAAATGAACGAAAAATGAGAATCAGATTTATTTTGAAGAATATTGATTACGGAGAAAATAAATTCTAATAATGTCAGGAATCACTCGTTAAAGTATGTCCAGTAGGTTCCTTAATAAATTACTGTGAAGACGATCAGCTTGATTAGACTCTTGCTAAATCATCAATAATATTATTATTATAAGACTACATATTTTTTTTTATAGTGAACGCCTGACAAGAGTCCCAACTGCTCCCTTCTGGAGCCAGTGAGACTATGGAATCCTCAATTAAGGTATGTTGTGAGGCTAAATGTAAGCGGGGAAGGAAGGAGATGGGGAAGAGGAAGGTGGCGAAGTACCTGGATATTCAGATCTAGTCACTAAACACGGCCAAAGCCATTTCAAGCAACGTTTCAATTCTGAATGGTGGTCTTACACCAGGGGCGATACTGACAGTATCTCCCTATATTATTTTTAATTAATTTATTTTGAAATAACACAAATTAATCAAATAAAATTTATTTGCGCATGCTGGGTTCGAACCCGAGTCCTTCAGAATGGGAGTCCAAAGCCTTGCCTCTGGACTACGCCGGCCTATATATATACTCTGTTAGTTAGCTAATTAGTTATGTAAATAAATCAACTCTTCTTAACCATCGGTGAAACGCTTCACTGAAACACAGATCCTAATATACTACCCACTTGAATCATTACACATCCACTCGAGCGATTAACATTCAGTTTGATTTGGTCATTCGATTTAATTAATATCATTCCTCAAAGGAAACATAAACCGTTTACTGCGGTTTAAAGCAAATCAATCCACCTAGATTTCACTGTTTATCCCATATTTGTAGGTTCGTTAAATGTGGTTCAATTTTGGACCGATATCAATCGCAGAGAAATAAAAGCGGTCCAAACTTGGACCTAAATCGCTTCAGTGGCTAAAAAAAAATAATGTTCAACTTAATCTAATCTATCAACATTTGACTGCCTAAATAACTTGATGTCTAAAGAAGCATTTTTTTATGTTGGTATTCGATTGTGCTATATATAACCACAACAATATTGTATTTTTACACATGTGTATTTATAATATAAATTCGTATCTACGTGTGTGAAATAAATAAAAAGATATAAGCACGTGGGAGCTATCAACTTAGTAAGTAATAAGGTGCTACCATAAATCATTTAAAGGAGCAGTATTTTAGAGTGTAGCATTTAACACGAATAGTTCCATTTATCTAGCTTCCCAAAAAGCACCTCCCGGAATGTAATGATGCGAGATTGATTGATCTACTTCCTTCAGTTCTAGGATTAGTAGTCGACTTCCTCTTACCACTGTGCCCCTTAGTCGCCCAGTAATTAAGTGACCCCACTTACTCACCGGAAACACTGAGCATGAGAAAGCTCACCCTGAAAGCCTTAAGAGCTTATAAAAATCACAGCGCAGCGATGCGATGTGTAGAGTATTGTTATGATTTCTTTGAAAAATTATATGAAATATTCCCTTCGAAAGTCAACACGATATTCGTTTTTATGTTTATGTTTTCATGACTAAAACCTCAGTTTGTAATATTTAATCCCTAAAGACAATATTAGCGACTCTCAATCAAATATTTGAAACAATTTTTAATAAATAAAATTAGCGAGTACTCGGCATGCGTTGAATGACAGGCAAAGAAAGAATGTGTGCGTACACGAATAAACAAATAAATCAGAAGGTTTTCCGATGAGTGAGCTGGCCACATATTGCTGTCCGTGTGAGAGAATGGATTTTCCAAATTTACCCCTGCTATCTCCTACGGCTACTACGATTCCTTTCTCTACCCTCCCTCATATCCAATCCCTCCATCACCCCTCCCTTGTGTGTCCTTTCCCATGCGTCCCCGTTTCTACTCTCGTTCCCCTCCCATGCCCTCTTCCATTCCTGCGTTCCACTTCCACTTTCCCGATCTTTCCCCTCCTCCCGCGTTTCATAACGCCAGAGCTCACCATTATATATACAGAAACTTTTGCGGGCATGGCCTCAACAAATCACCAAAATCGGATGTATGATTTAGAAACAAACTATGAAATATTCATTTTTATATATTACGATCATGAATAATTTTTAAATTCTTTAATTAAAAAGGTACCCAAAACTTCTTATTCTGGTGTTCTGTTATATTAAAGGTTGGCTATCATCAGGTCAATCCTAATAAGTATATAGGATTTATTTTAGAAAAACTTTTGTAGTGCAGTTTTCAAATTTTCACTTAGTAGGGTATTCCTGTACTGCGTCTTCCATCATAATCAATCTCCAAGATTTTCAGTTCAATAATCATGTATTTTTTATGTGAATACCGTAAAAGAGTCCCATCGGTTCCCGTCTCGAGCCGGTGAGACTATGGAATCCTTAACTGGGGTATGTTGTGAGGCTGAAGGTAGTAAGGGGGGGGGAAGGAGAGGAGAATGATGAAGATGAGGAAGCACCTGGCAATTCAGATCTAATCATCAAACCCGGATAAAGCCATTTCAAGCAACGTTTTAATTATGAATGGTGGACTTACACCGGGGCGATTCTGAAAGTAACTTCCACTCTGCAACGTGCCTCAAATATGCTGTATACCATTTAATGTTAATAAAATTGTGAAATAACACTAATATAAGTTATTTGCGCGCGCCGGGATTTGAACCTGTCCGTTGAATACCGTCCAAGTATGTCCATGTATACAAATATTTTTTTTCTAAAACTTATTGAAATAATCTTCCCTCTTTAGGGTTTTGAACCCACGACCTTTGCTCATAAGTGAAGTTGCTTACCTCTATTCCTCGGGGGCGTCGGACGTCACATTTGATCTTATATAAAAAAAACATTTTTTAAATGGCCTGTTCGCGCGTTTCTTTCTCCTTTTGATTAGTAGGTACACAATTCCAAGGCAGAAATAAACTTCGTTATGTTTCCATTATATCTCCCCAGATTCTAGGAAATTTCAATCTACGCACAAAGTGCTTCACGAAATTGCAACACTTCTTAGTCTGTGTATTTTAGGCTGGCCATCAAGGTATAGAGTTTTTTTTTATGAATATATATTTAATCTCACTACCTAACCATCTCGCTGTTGTGCGCGGGTTTTCGGCAAAGTTATTCCTCAATAAAACTTACGAGATGTATCGCACGTTCCAGAGTGAAAGATTCTATCAGTATAGCCCTGGTGAAATACCGCACATTTAAAGTCGAATCTTGATTGAAATGGATTTAGCCGTGTTCGATATCCAGATGTGAACAGCCAGGTTCTACCCCATTTCCTTCCACTCCCAACTACCTTTACCCTCACAACATAACGTAATTGGGAGCAGTTGGGACTCTTTTGAAATGAATACCGCAAATAAATATTGAATATCTAATTTAAAGTTATTCATAATTCAACCACTGGAGCGACAGAGCAATTTAAATCTTTTTCACGGATTGCTAAAGGAAATTTTTACGCCCACATTAAAAAAATCATACTTCCTAATTTGAAAATGGAGACATACACACTGATTATAGTTCTATATAGCCAATGAATTCACCTATCTTTTGTCTATCATCACATATTCCTAGGATTTATAAAAAAAAATATTATTAAATCTTTAACCTTAAAACATTTTAAAGAATCCAGAGAACATTTGCTTTGTTATGTTTTGAATGTACAATATATTATATAGTCGCTTTAATAAAGAAATATATAAAAATTGCCACATTTTGGCATCAAAGCAATCCGTGGTTTTGGAAATAGTGTCATGATGTGGCAAAAAGCGCTCGAGTGGTTAATTCAATTTATTAAATTGGGCGCCTAAGGTTTGCTCCAGCTTTTGAAAAAAATCATTGAAAAGGTTCAAATGGTACCAACGCTGAAGAAATTATAATACATATCGGCCTTCATATTCACACGGAGAAAAATGTTAATCTAAAAACCATCATTTTAATAGTAAAACGGGACTGAAGTTCTTACCAACAAATTAACAGTGTTTCAATGTTTATTGGCGGGAAAATGTAAGAATAATTTGTTGGTATAATTTGGGTTGGAAATTACGTATACCAACAAATTATTCTTACATGTTCCCGCCAGTAACCATTGAAACCCTGTTAATTTGTTCGTAAGAACTTCAGTCCCGTTTTTATCCGTTTTTACTATTAAAATGATCGTTTTTTCGAATAAAATGATCGTATTTTAGAATAAAAATTTTCTCCGTACACAGCTCTCAATGTACATATTTTTATCCGTAAATATTTTTTAAACTTGAGGAGTGTAACGAAAAAAAAAAACAATTGCGTTGAAAACTTAGGCTCCGTACGTGCCATAAATAGAATGGAATATTTTTAACATTATCAAATGCGTACCTTTTCAGACTCCTAACGTAATCCATTTCGAAAAAAAGGTTTGACGGCCCATCCTCACGTTAAAAGAAATTTGGTTGAGAGCTTCAATTTAAATGTTTTAAATTGTATGAGAGGAAGGTACATTAATTTGTTTTTCTTTTTATGCAATGTCTAAAATTTTGGCTGGAGGGAGTGGAGCAAGAAAAGATTCCTATTTATAGCTATTTTAAGTAGATTGTGGTCCCGAATTTTTTAATTGAAACGGGAATATTAAAAAAAAAAAGTGAATATCTCTCAACGAACAGCACGGAGCCATTCACCGGAGGATTCCAATTGGGGTATATTCAAGTGAGGAAGAAGACATGGAAAAAGAACGTGGAATTTTAATAAGTCTGTCGGAAGAAAATATGAAATCTTAATTGAGGTAGCACTCATTAAGTAAAAAATAAAAATATCACAGACATATTATTCATAGACTTGAGAATCAGGGAGAGGGGTAATAACCATCTGTAGCGGGGCGGAGAGGGATGAGTTGACGGTAACGATATGTGATTCGTTAATCCTTCAATATGACAGTATATAGGCATCACGCATTATAATATCACCATTTAGCTCTTAAAAGTAAAATCTGCTTTTGAATGAATAGACCTTTTTACATGGGAGCGCGAATTGTTCTCCCGGTTTGAACAAACTTGTGTAATCCATATAAAATGAAGAAAGGTTCGCTTGTTTAGAGAGCCGAATATTTTGTTACCGTGTTTAGTTAAGACACTTTTACAAATGTTTCATAATTTACTTATCACAGTAAACTGCAACGTGCACACGACGGGACCGGGAATTTCGGTTCATGTCTAAAACTGATCATATTATATGATGTGAATAAGCTTAAAATAATGACAAATAATGCCTGCATATGGAAGGTAATACGACAATTGGGTTTATACTCTTTTTCACTTCTATTTTTACATGTTTTAATAGCACAAGTTACCATTTTTGCCTTGTTATTTCGTAAAATGTACCGATAAGAGCTCGACGCTAGTCCGCACAAGAATGATGACGTCACATTTTCTAGATTTACGCGAACCTATACGCCAGCCCGGCCGGTTCCATGGAACCCAGAATTAAGGAGGGGGAAATAATACGCTTTTATCACTTAGGGCAGGTCTATACATATTCATATGTCTATGAAAAATATAAATATTCATCCTTGCAGTGAAAATACAGCAGATGTCGCACATTAAAATTAACAAGGATCATATTTATCCAAGACTGCATCTTGATTACATTTGTATGTTAGCGATCTACATTTGTCCTAGGGAACGATGAGAAGTTACTGACAATCGGTCGGTTACTTCATATCGATCGACCATGCTAGCACACCTGGTGTGCATTTGCCTCGTGATATACACAGACAGAGTATATTTCCAGCACAATGAGGAGAAAATATTCGCTTAATTGATCGATCAGCTGTCAGCTCAATCAGTACCCACGATTGACACGGGGAGCTACCATAAAATACGTTTTATGGACCGGGCACGTCAAATACGTCTGGAATCTCGTTAATAGAGAAATCAAAATGGTTAATAGATAAAATAACGATTGAGATTCTAGTTACCGATATGAAATCGATTCTATACGTATGAGTGAAATTCCATTTCGGATTAACCTTTGAAACGCCGAGCTCCCGCAACCTAATACCTCAGTAGTGTGCCGAGAATAAAAAACCGACGAACAAATGTTTTAATATCAGATTTCCATAATATGAATAAGCCGGCCTTCAACGGATACAAAAAATTCGTACCAACGGGCACTTTTGGCGGTTGAGAAGTTACCCATCTCTTTTTCTCTACTAGAACGAGACTCGAGACGCCCGTGCCAAGCCTACACAATTAATACATCCACACTATGAAGTGTTTACAGGGCATGTTCACAATAATTCAAAAAAAAAATAATAGCAATCGGATGAAATTTTAATCGCAATCGTATGAATAGTACAGGAAATAATTTCATAACGCCAGAGCTCACTATAACCATCCCGGGGAAGCACACATCATATTCCCAAAGTTTCATCGCAATCGGATGAACGGTATAGCCGCGCATAAGGTACGAACAAACCAATAAACACACATTAATTTTTATATTATCATCATCTTCCTAATTGGCTCTACAACCCGTGGTGGGTCTTGGCCTCCTCAAGAGTCTTCCTCCACTCATCTCTGTTTTGTACCAGCTCTCTCCAGTTTCGAAGCTCCAAGGTGCACAGGTCTTTCAGGACGTTGTTGCTCCATCTTAATTTTGGCTTTCCCAGGCTTCTTCGCCCTACATGTCTAGATTTTAGCAGGGACTTTGGTGCTTGATGCTCGGTCATTCTCTCCACATGACCCAGCCACCAAAGTCTTCCCAACTTAATAAATTTGGTTATGTTAGGTTCGTTAAACAGGAAGAACTCATCGTTGTAACGTCTACGTCAAAATCCATTTTCTAGGACCGGTCCGAAGATACGCCTCAACATTTTCCTTTCAAAGACGTCCAGTGCTCGCTCATTCCTCTTCGTTAGTAGCCGTATCTCAGCTGCGTATGTGAGCACTGGTCTAATATTTTTTTTTATATTATAGATTTTATAAAATGCACTGAGATAAAACCGAGAGGTGGGAATAAATTGGTGCTTCAAAAGACTAGACTAGACACATCACTGGTTATCCCGCTGGAAGATAATATGAGAGTTGCAAAGGTACGTGACCAAACTATGCATGAACCATTCCCCAGCTAGTTTGTCGCTGACAAATGAGGGGGAATGTTAGTAAGTGAATATGCCGTTAGATATTATTATGTCGTTCGCCAAGAATAATGTGAGCGACGAGTTAGACATTTAAATATGTTGATAATCTCACAACTGCACAGATAGACAGCACAGGGACCTGAAAATTAACCTGTAAAAAATACTACAATCATTTAATAACATCTTAATAAACCGGTTAAAAAAAATTTGCCTGTATCAGATCTCACTTTATATCTCTTATGGCGTCCCCGATGGGGGCATGCTGGAGAGGAAGGTGGGGAAGTACCTGGCTATTCAGATCTAGTCATCAAACACGACTAAAGCCAACGGGTTCAATTCCCTGTAAGCTTACTTCTCCAACATTGAACCAGCAAGAATTTCCTTTTTCAATAATGATATTAGTAGGTTTTCAAATATGGTCAGGTTATTCGTAACCTTTTTTATGTGAATACCGCACAAGAGTCCCTTAACTGCACTCAAACGCCTGAAACAGTTAGACTACAGCATTCCTAGTTGAATGATGTTGTGAGGCTGAAGGTATTGGAGAGGGGAAGGAGATGGGGAAAAGGAATATAAGGAAGTACCTGGCTATTCAGATCCAGTCACCAAACATTTCAAGCAACGTTTCAATTCTGAATGGTGATCTCACACCAGGTCGATACTAAGAGTGTCTTCCACTCTGGAAAGTGGCGCAAATATACCATATATTAGTCACAAATTAATCTAATAAATTTTATCTGCTCACGCCGGGATTTGAACTCGCGCCCTCCGGATCACTATTCGCGGACAATGGCAAAATGCGTGCTGATCTTTTGTGGCTTTTCAGCATATCGCTCGCAATACATTTTCATTAGGAATATTTGGCGACATACTGAAATAGGCCAAGCCCAAAAACGCATGCTACGTAATAGCGTAGTCTGACAGTACCTTTAAATGCATGGCTTTTTAAATTGGAAACAAAGCTTATTTCTTCTTCAATATTCGTTAAATCACTGTGTGGCGTCATTTTTAATTAAACAAAGCTTATTTCATTATTTATGCTCAAATGTCAGGAAAATAGCAATGAAAATAGTCTATAGTCTAATGAATTTAAAAAAAAAATGTTAGCGGATTCGACGGTGATAAAATTTCCCAGAATGCAAACGAGTTTCCCATGTATCTGACCGCGTCGTAATTAAGATTGAATGACGGATCAAAAGGCGGAAGAAAAATGACTGTAAGCCATTGTAAAGGATAACGCTAGATGGGCTTTAAAAAAAGCACGGAAACTGAAAATTTTAAAAGGTTTTTGTCGATTGGATTGTAAAACCTTTTCTTTTGATGCGGAATGATCACAAAAATCTACTCGGTAGTACCCGCTCAAAAAGAAGAAGAAAGAGAGTTACGATAATACGATTGTTGGAGGGAGCGCGCTAATAAAACACGATTCGTTTAGAATAGAGCAAAAATCTCTGGACAATATCTTAAGAAGCTTGTAAAGAAACAATGTGAATTTTTTCAAATCTATGATGTGATAAATAACTGAAAGGTATGTGGTTTTTTTTTTACTTTATTTCTATATAATATTACAGTGTTTACCTAATTTTTAACTTTTGTATATATTTTGAACTTTTATTATGTTGTGTGTAAGGTAGGTTTGAGAAAGTGAACTGTGGGTGGGAACCTGTGCTGAGGTGTTTACGTGATTATGTTTAAGTATTTATATGTTGTAGTAGAAAGTTGTTTTTATTTTTAATTTTTGGAGTATGCTTTGCGATTTTTTTTTCTATTGGGCGAATTTTATGTGATTACCGTTTCGGCTCGACAGTATCCAGAGATATCCGCCCCGGGAACCATTTATTGGAAAACCAACAACTCTGCCATAGGTCATCCCAAGTAGTTTGCTACGTTTGGTGACTTAGCAGGGGTGCCCGGGTTCATGGGGTGAGTTTTGTGTAGGTCTTGGCGGCGGACGATCTGGACACACTGAACCCCAGATTCCTACCCAACGCTCATACCTTTATCCTTACCAGAGCTTCCTCTCCCTAGTTTCCTTAAAAATACCCTCCACACAGCATTCCCACAGCATTCCCAGATGACATAGGCCCTGGAGGAAATTATGTTCCCTATGGCCTCCTGTGTGGAGCTGTTGTAAAAAAAAGCATAAAATTATTTTTTATACCTGCCACGAAGTTGGAAATATCACGGAAACCAGTGAAATCTATTTTTCACAGTGGTCCCTCCACTGAGTGGTCAGTATCATAATGTATATTGGTTTACAATTTTTTTAGTCCCCTGCAGCCCCATTTGCGCAGACCATTCTAGTGTTATTTATCTCATCGTATCTCAGACATTATTTATTGGTTAGATTCACTTCCATCTATCATTTCCCGCTATGACCCCTGTTCGGGCGATAGCCCAAATTGCAACTTAGCTGAATTTGGTAATGGTTGTAATCTATGGCTTAACGGAAAATGGCAACGCGACTTAAAATATTTCGGGTGAGATAATTTTTTTCGGGAAGTAATGTGTTTTTGAAAATAAGACATTTTGTCGTAACAGTGTAAAAAATACTTTCTCCTAACACAGAAGAACGCAGTTTTAGACGTAAAACCTGGGTAATATATTGTGTTCTAAAGAAAATCTGTATTTGTGGTGTTCTGTGGTTTTCTCCGATGAACAGTACTTCTCAAATTGTGGGGAGTTTCAATGATATGCAGTTCGTCAGGTCACGAGTCGTGTTTATTTGTCGTCTTGTTTACAATGTATAACTGGACTAGGAGTCTGTTCTAATGCTTGGATGCTCTGTGTTTACCACAAGTAAAAGAACTCGTCACTGAAGGTGCCCAGCTGTCGATCTCTATAGGGTAAAACTTAAGGGTATCTTACCGCAAGCGCAGCATAATTTGCGGTTTTTGATGCAGTTTTTAGAAAATTTCTATATTGTTTATCAGAAAACAATATTATGTTTTGAACAAATAAATTATTCTTCTAAAAGAAGTTACAACAAAACGTGTTAAAATGTTTACAACTATTGTATAAAAAAATATTTACAGAACCTCTAAAAATAGCTTAAAGTTCGATTGTATCATTTAATTCTAAATACAAAAGAATTATTAAAATATACTTTATCACCACAACAATGTTGTCTAAACGGCTGGAAAATAAAATTATTTTTAAAAGCATTAAAACAATGCTTAAATAAATAAAAACCGTTTTTCAATATTAGGATATTGTTATCTTATATAAACCAGGGGGCCTAGTCTATATCTCTCACAGCGCCCGTAACGCGGGTTTAGCTACGTCACGAATCCGTATTAACCCTCCTCTGACCGTGCTAAAAACTTTCTCGCGCTCCGATGCTGTACACTCAGTAAATATTAGTGTAATGTATTTATTTAATCCAATACATAAATGTATTGTGGAGGAATACCTAAAATGTTAACTCTATGTTTAGCATATTTACAAAGATATTTCAGTAAATACAAACCGTGACCGCTTAGTTGACAGCACCGTCAAGAAAGGTTAAACGGCAAACGTGCTTGTTTGTGAAACCGAAAGATCGAGACTAGGCCCCCAGAACAGAATTCAATTCTCGTCAGTATTCGAGATAGTCTCAGAGCGAGCGGACGTCAAATTTTACTAGAAAAAAATGCGGGCACATGAGGAAAGGGGTCACACTAACGGTTTGGCGTTATGTTACGATGTATTATTTTAGGTCCAAGCAGACTTTTTTACTAAAAATTCCGTTTATGTGGCCGATGTAAACAACCAGCGTTCTAAAAAGTTGTAGAGTGGCCCGTTGAGCAGAATCGTATCCCTAGTTTTATTTATTTACGCCCTACATGGCTTTCACATAAATTTATAATTATACAGTTGTGTTAGTTGTAACAATGGTATATCTAACATTCTATCGACAATATTCTCAAGTTGATAACCTAGATCAGGGTTTCCCAAACTTTTTCTGCAGTGGAACACCGTGATTAAATTTTAACGGAACCCTGGGCTTATTTTTAAGATTAAGTAATTCCTAATATTAAAAATTTAAAAAGAAAAGTTATTAAACCCATTATTTATTTAGTATACAAATAAACTATACATATATTACAAAAACAATAAAACGGAAAATAAAATAAAAATATATATATACACAAAAAATGGAATAAATGAAGCACCGATGATATGCTTGGTGTAACTAACTCTAACGCCGTTCTTCCACGTAGCTATTCACAAGCGACGCTACCGCTACCTGTCAAACAAATTTGCTAGTGTAGCACCTAGCGGCGTTTTCAAACACTAATAATAGTATGGAAAATACAGACGAGCGGCGATCGCGTCGCTTGAAGGTAGCTCCATGGAAGAACGGCGTAAGTGAACAGCTCAGGTTTGGGTTTTACATTTTTTTAATTCGTGGAATTTTTTTAGTTATCAATGCTCGACTATGCAAAACACAATGACTTCTGGTGGCTATTGTTTGGCTATTTCTGGTTACGTGATACAACACCTTCCATCTATCGTACCATTGCTGATGGGGGGAATTCCCTGGGAAGTTTTTGAATAATATTTAAATTCCTTAATAAGAAAAAAATTTCGACATTGTAGGCAATCAGATTAAATTAATAATCAAGAAAATTGTTACTTTTTTTTTTAAATAGTTAATTTATATTTTCGGAAATCATACACCCAATTCTGTTTTAATGTAATACATTGGTTCCAGGAAATGATGTGTAGAATAAAAACGCGTAGAAACAACAATCTAATGTAAATTTGACAGAATGGTTCGCAACATTGAGTAAAAATTGTGTAAAAAAGTATCAAAAATGTACCAGAAAACTAAAAGCGTTCCTTGTTGTTAAAATTAATTTACCACTGGAGCGACAGCGGAATTTCTAACATTTTTCTCCGATTGCTCGTGATTTTGTGTTGACGATTTTGAAAATTTTCCACCCAAATTAAAAAATAACATACTTTCGAATTTTAATAGGGAGACATATAAACCAAACACAGTGCTTTCTCGACAACTAATTCATATTCTATATATAAATAATCATCTCATGTCTTTAGGATTTATAAATAAATTACTAAAAAATCGTAAACATTAGAAAAGCATATATTCTTTGGGTTTTTTAGTTTTAAACCGCCGTAGGAAGTTCAATTTTCTGTCCACATTAAATATTTTATATGAAATTTCATGTAAATGTCTAATATATGAACACATTTACAAATATCTATAATAAAACCGAATTTTATAAGTTATGAAGTGTTTCAATGTTTCGTATGAAAAAAATTTCGTCACATTTTCTGGTCGTGGAATGCATACACTTCGTTGTACTAAAATGTAATTAGTAATGCACTTAACAAGAATAACTTACATCACATCACACAAATACATCCATTAACTATTTTTTTCATTGTTTTTATTTCTTGCTAGAGCAATCCCGATGAGTTACAAAACTCATTTTAGGACAGGAGGAACTTACAATTCATAGGTAGGAGGTAGTAGTTACAATTTTACAAAGGTATTTTGATATCATAATATAAGTTTTACATTCAGTACAGCATAAAAATAAAAATAAAGACAGGTTAAGTAGAACAAACAACCAGAGAAAACAAGTAAAGAGAGGGAAAAACAGATCCGAGTATATAAGATAGAACAAAAAATGACAAGACGATTACATATTTTCATTTTTTTATGTAGTTAAAAAATATTCTTTTAAAGCATTGCTTTGCAATTTTTTATTATGCTGGATGTTTTTGTACATATCTGGAAGCGAATTATATAGTGTATAGGCAATTTAGTTCAGAGATTTTATCCCATATTTTGTAGTGTGTGTTTGAGGAATGCGGATTTTATTGTTATTTCGAGTATTGTGGGTGATGGTTATCTAAAACATGCATATTCAACTTAATAAACATAATTTGAAAGATGCGCATTATTAAGCGTTTCACGTGCAAACCTTACTCAAGGGTACCATCTAGTGGATATTTTTCGCTGGTCTGACTCGACTGTGAGTCTAAGCGTCTTCCCCGTTCTAGGATACCTCATACCTCTCCGCCCCGAAATATTTTTTCGGTCAACGCAAATTAAGCCTTAAAAGTGTTAGGTTTGGAGCTAGACTAAACCCTTCTGTCACATCTGTTATATGCTGGTTATATGATAAAGCAGTTTTCTTGTTTAAATGGTAATGTAGAGTGTTACTATAGGGTTTAGTTGTAAACACACTCCATTAGTTCGATTACTGTGGTATTGGTTTTTAGATCCTTTGTTTTTATAAATACAACTAGCGAGTATCCGGCATGCATTGAAACGCCAATCAAAAAAGTTGTTTGTGTTTTATTTGTGTTTATTGAAATCCTTTTTGGTACACAATGTTTTTTTTTTTTCCGTCTGGTGCGTACACAAATAAGTCAGAAGGTTTTCCAACCCGTGGGCAGACCACAAAAAACTTATCTCCTCTATATGTCTCCTTGGCAATCCCTCCCTCTGCCCCTCTCTCGTCTCCTATCCCTCCCTCACCGATCACCTGTGTGTTCTTTCCCATCACCTTCCTTTTCACCCCCATTCCTCTCTCGCCCCCTTTCCCTCCCGCGGTCCCCTTCTACCATCCCTGCCTTCCCCCACTCTTCTTCCCCCTTATTATGAAGCCTACCCCTCCTTCGTCCCTCTCCCCCCTCCCAGATTCGCTTCCCTACTGCCTACCTTGTCGAAATACACACACTTCTCACTCACGATGAGACGCGTGGGTTTCACAAATTTACCCCCCGCTATCCCCTACCGCTAGTACGTCTCCTTTCTAATCCTTCCTTCTGCTTCTACCTTGCCCCCACCCCTCTGTCACCTCAGCCTATCATGTCCTTTCCTATGCGCCCTTGTTCCCATTCAGCATTTTATTCCCCTCCTGCGTTCCCCTTCCACCTTCTCCCTTCTCCCTTCCCTCATCCCCCCTCCCGTAAAACCCCCCTCCTTCATTCCCCTTTTCTCTAGCCCTCTCTACTTCCCTCCCTGCAGCTTATCTATATGAAATGCATACATTTATAAATAGAAAAATTTGCAGGTATGCGCATAATAACTAACACCAAAGTTTCATTGGAATTGGGTGAATGGTATACGAAATAATTTCATAATGCTAGAGCTCACCACTATATATTAAAACCTTCACAATATGCGGACGACAAATCACCAAAGTTTTAAGCAATGTGATGAATTCTTTAGGTACCGCATAAGAGACAAACAAAAAAACATTCATTTTAATATTAAGATTTAATATTTTTAACTTCTTCCTTTTCAATTCGTCAGCGGAACAAAGCAGTTCATTCAGTCAGTTCAGTAGTAACTCTATTGATAACTGATACTAAAGGAAACACTGCAAGTTTTAATAATCAAAAAGCGAAATAGTTCATCACGCTGCGGAACCAACGTTAGAATGAAGTCGGAATGACAAAGAGAGAAATTTGAGCCCCCGGGGAAATCAGTCCATAAAATGTTGACAGTCGGACGGTTATATTGTACCTCTGTATTTGTATAGAACCGGGTTGCCTGCTCGGCTGTGATTCTGCTTTTCATCTATATAATTATGGACACGGAAATCAATCATTATCACTCTTTACTGGGCTATCAGCTTAAAACTTGTAAATTAGTTATGTGGTTGAGATTGAAATGAAATGGTATCATATGATATTACATTAAAAAATGTCCACAGTGGAGTGCTGATACTTACCCTGATGTATGGCAGTGAAGCGTGGAAATGGCAGAGAAAGGATGAAAGTAGACTGAATGCTGTAGAAATGAGATCCCTGAGGCGTATGTGTTGTAAAACCATGTATGATGGTGTGAGGAATGTGGAGATCCGAAAAAAATGCAAGGCTGATGTGAGCGTAATAAGTAAGATTAAAAAAGGGACGCTTAGATGGTTTGGGCATGTTGAGCGAATGAATGAAGAAAGGAGTGTATAGAGAATTTATGACGCGAATGTGAAAGGTAGAAGAAGCCGAGGAAGCCCAAGGAAGACGTGGCACGATCGAGTAAATCAGATACTTGAGTCGGGCCATGTCAAGAGTCAAAATAATAGAATAGTATGTATGAGAAGATGTATGAATGTGAATGAGGCAAGGAGTGTGTGCCAAGACCGAGTTGTTTGGCCGTCCGTCCTCTCTGCCTACCCCTGCGGGGAAACGGCGTAATGGTTAGTTAGTTAGTTAAAAAATGTTAGCAAACCACAGGCACAATTTAAAAAAATATATTTTCAAAATGACTATCAATCTCCGTGGTTGACGGGTAAATCTATCAACTTGGAGTGGAAGATACTCACAACTTGGTGTAAGATTGCCATTCAGAATTAAAACATTGATTGAAATGGCTTTAGTCATGTTTTATGATTAGATCTGAATAGCCAGGTACTTTCCCACTTTTCTCTTCCCCGTCTTCTCCCCATCTCCACTACCTTCAGCCTTACAACATACCCCCACTGGGGATACCATAGTCTCACTGGCTTCAGGCGGTTGGAAGCAGTTGGGACGCATGTGCGGTATTGACATAAAAAAGATAACGAATAAACTGATCATATTTTAAAACCAACTACTATAATTATCGTAAGGTTTGTAAAAAAGTGTTTGTGCAATGTTGGAGAAGTTAGCTAGCAGAGGATCGAACCGGTGACACTTTGTCAGGAGGTCGACGCATTCATTCACTGGGCTGCTAACTGCTTTTTAATGCACGACGAATATTCAAAACATCTTTGGCATCCCCAAACTGGAATATGTTGTGAGCTGTGAGACTGAAGGGAGTATGGAGGGGAGGGAGAAAGAAAATATAAAGGTTGAAAACCTGGCAATTCAGATTCAGTCACTAAACCCGGCTAATGCCATTTCTATCAACGTACAGTGGTACATAATACCACAATAGTTGGCATCATTTCATCAGATTTTATTTACATAATTAAAAACGATATATTTTTATTACAATATGAAAAAAAAGCATTCAATAAGATTTTTTTACAGTTTTATGGCATTTTTCGCGGATTTGACACTCCGCCAAGTCTAAATTCTATTAAAATGGACTCTTTGTTTCGTATTTATTGTCAAGAGATTGGATCGTAAAAGCAAGCCTTGTTTACGAGAGGATTTCATTTACTAAGTGTCAATATACTCACCCGTAAATGTTTCATATTAACCTACACTATATTATTATTTGTATGCCTTCTACAATTTAAAAAATAGTTTCAGTTTAATTTATTTTTATTTTTTCTCTTTTCTTATAATATAATATTTTCACTTACCTTTAGGGCGTTGAAAATTAATAATTAATAAATATAATTATCCTGTACTTAAATGCATTTCTAGACTATTGGGTGCTTTATTCCTAGAATTTTCGCTTGATGTACCATTCGTCCCTCCGCTGTTATATCAAAACTTTTCATATTACTCCTTACCTACTACCGTTCATATAACCTACCCTTACTACCGTTGGGATTTTCTTAACTTTGTGATGGGAACACATAATATATTGTGGAAAAAACTATTTTAATTCAAATTTGTGCATGTCTGACACTAGGTTTGGAGACGAGGAAAAATCATGACAATATATAAAGTAATATAGATATGTAGAATTTTATTCTTTATTTTTAATACTGTTTATTTTTTTACGTAATTTTATGTATTTGTTTAGATTTGCTTTGTGAATCAGATGTATTTCTAAATTTCTTACCAATTTTTTGTTTTTATAAAATTATGTATTTACCATAATTCATTTATTTTTTAAACCTTGAATATGAATTACACATATATGTCTTTACTTTAAGCGGATATTATATATCGTTTTGTCTCTTTTTTTAAAAATCATGATTCACACATTTTGGATTTTCACTCAAATTTCGCGGGAGGGGGGACGAGGAACGAGGACTCTTCAAGAAGAAGAGGGGAAGGCGAAGAAGGTGGAACGGAATGCGTGAGAGGGAGGGGAGGGGGGTTCGTGAGAAAGGGGAGAGCGAGGCGGTACGCGGGAATGGAAAAAGGGAACACGGGAGGGGAAGGGGACGCAGGAAGGGAAGAGGAAGAGGAGTCGGAAGGGGAACGGGGACGAATGGGAAATGACACGAAGAGAGAAACAATTTATTTATTTAATTGGCATTCAACGCATGCCGGCTATCAGCTACTGTAATAATATTTATCGTCGGTATTACTAATATTTAATTATTTATAAAGACCAAATAAATATAGTATAATGTAGGTACGTAAAATATTAAAACTAACATGATAGTTAATTGAACAATAATTCCTCCTAGTTGGGCAGTCAAAACACTTAAAAATTATGTATAATATTTTACTAAATAAGAAAAAAATAAAATTTTATAACACTGTTATAAATATAAACCGATTTGAAATTCACATTTATGATAAGTCATCTTTGCCACTTCTTTATATCCCACGAATATATTCAGAAGCTTTTCTAACAAAAACGATGATCCATTCATAATAATATCTATTTTGGTATTTTAAAAGTCTAAAAATAGCTATACCGCTCTCGTAATGTGAGACGTGATTAACGCCACAATCCGCTGTGGTAAGAACATAGAAGAAGCGTGGGAAGACATTCACCCAGCAGTCTGGTAAAATAATCAATGTCAATTTGATAGATCTATCTATCAAATTGGAACCAAACCACTGAATGTATCCAAGAAATGATGTCTGTAAGGTTAAGTTGGTAACTTTAAAATATCGGATCAATACGCTTAAGAGCGATTGACCAGCGGCTGAGAATAAAAGTTTAAAAATGCTCGCAATTGTACAGGGAGGTTCCAATGAGAAAGATCGATTATTCCCCGTAAAAAAAATAAGAAATTTAAATTGAAAATCGATTTATTTAATTCAACGAAAATCGATTTATTTAATTCAAAAATGCTCAAAACACACAATGATAAATTATTAAATATCGTGTATTTTTTGTAAGTATTTTTTGGTCATAAGTATTTATAATTTTTCAATAATGTCTAAACAAAATAAGTAAATAAATAGAAAAACTTTTTTTTTATTTATTAATTTTTTTAAGATTTTAATTTAACTAAAATTAAAATTCTTAAAACTGTGTTGACTAGATTATGTATTGATTTATTTTGTTTTATGATTATATGATATGAAATTTGTGTTTTTTAATAGAATTTATTATTAGAAAATTGAACAAATCTGACAACGACCAACGGCGAAACCTTAGTGTATTAAAAATACACTTAGTTTTTCAAAGTTTTAAAACTGCGTGTACCAGATAAAATAACAATCTTTCAAAATCTATTTATGTTTTTTTTTGTAAAAAAGAGTCAATACGTCAAGAATTTGATTCAAAAGCGACTTATTTCCAGTATTCGCTGGTAATAAATACACTCATAATTAATTTTTTCAAACTAACAGTACCTATTTTTTTCCAGTCCATTTTTGGAAAAGGGGTGTAAGTAGCCACTAACCCAATAATTGAAACATGGTTACGTTCACTTCCGCCCAATTTCCTAGCTGAAGTGAGCTTGACTAATACTGTTGGCGAAGTTACACGCTCTGATAAATTGACACAGTCAAAGAATATACAAAGATTGGATTTGTGAGAAATTTTTTCATTTTTTGCAAGAACACATTGACATTTAGTGCGGGGAAAACATATTTTGGTATATATGGTAGAGAATCTATAGTTACAATTATTTTCTAAACAAATTGGTTTAACCGATAATAAATCAATTGATACACTTTCAAAATCGACATTAGGTTCGTATAAAAAAGTCGTCTGAAAGTGGTACAACCACGGTTTGAAAATAGCCTTGTTCAGATAGGAGGAGTCTGGAGGCTCGGCTATCTGTGTTACGGTAAGGAAATGAAGGTTGTGATAAAATATCGTGATGGATAGAATTTAAGTTTTTGTGTAGGCCGCCAATGTTAGTGAAATTCACCAACAGTTTTGCTCGCCGCTGTTTGGACGGTGTTATTATTAGTCGTTATTATTTGCATGCTTTTATTATGTTGTTTGTCGGGGGGGGGGGGGGGGGGATAGTTGTGTTGTATGGTAGAAAGAATCCATCCCACCCACTGCGTTGCGTCCAATGCACCCCAAACGCTGCTGCTGGGTCCCCTACGGTCACAAACCAGCACAACAGCAGCGGCGGGGTTTTTCAGTCGTTTATGGGGCAGCCCACCCTCAGTCGTTAGCATGAGGGTCGGGTCCCTGTATTACCGAGCGGCCTGGACAGCGTTAACCGGTTGTAAAGAGTCTCGCTCAACCGGCCTCTCCCGATCCACGCATCCTCCGCCAAGACCCAGATAGGCCTTACCCCATGAACACGAACACCGTGACCTATGGCAGAGGTGTTGGTTATTTAGTAAATGGTTCCCAGAGCGGCAGTAACCATACCCGCCTACAAAATTTATCATTCACTTATTTGTTCTTAAATGATTTTTAAATTAATTTTTTTTAAATTTTGTAACGATTGAATAAATTATTTGTTTTTGTTTTCTTGAACAGGCTTGTTAGCTTTTTGCCAATGGGCAAATATGATTTTTAATGCTGTTTGTTCAACGCTGGAATTAACGTGTCATTAATTCCTCTTATATTTTACCTTTCAAAAGTGTATTTCTTTGTCAATTATTAAGTGATTGCACGGAGAAACGTGAGACATTTTCCATCACGTACAAAAAGCAATGAGTTAGATAGGGTTGCCGAGGCTGACGGGAAAAGGACAAAGGTCTTCTGCTCGGATATTGAGATCTGAGTAATTTCATCAATTAAGAAGGGGATCCTCAAACCATTGATAAAGTAGGCGTTGGACATCAGATGAAATCTGTTTCTGTGTAAGGCCCTCTCTTTGATATTCTATGTGGATAATTCAATTTTCGACTGTGATTTCGGGAATATCAGAACAACCCCTTTCGTAAGTCGGAATTAGTTGAGTACCTCATACAAGATGCACTACAAATGTCATAAAAAAACGTAAAATGTCCAGTCACCTCACAAAATGTATTTGTACCAACTTTTTTTTCTTTGTATTACTACAAATGTATGAGGTGGTTGGTTTAGTGGCACTGGCACTACATTTCGTGTATGTGACGTATTTGTATTGGAGCCGCGAGGTGTGAGGTGCGAGTTGGTTGGTGTAGTGGTACATTTCCTATGCGACGTATTTAGAGCCGCGAGGTGCGAGGTGGATGGTGTAGGGGCACTACATTTCGTGTGTGCGACGTATTTGTATCGGAGTCGTGAGATGTGAGGTGCGAGTTGGTTGGTGTAGTGGTGCATTTCCTATGCGACGTATTCAGAGCCGCGAGGTGCGAGGTGGAAGGTGTAGTAGCACTACATTTCGAGTATTTGTATTGGAGTCGTGAGGTGTGAGGTGCGAGTTGGTTGGAGTAGTGGCACTTCATTTCGTGTACGCGACGTATTTTTATTAGAGCCGCGAGGTGAGCCGTACAGTATGGGCACTTACAACTTTCTTTTTTGTGTGTAAGGCAATTCATCCTAAGAAGAGTGACTAATGCACATATAATATATTACATCGCTCTTGAGGTTATTTCTCACAAAAACTGTGCTCATTATTATTATTATGTGAATACCGCACAAGAGTCCCAACTGCTCCCAAGGGAGAGGGATTGAGGTAGTTTCGATGAAGGGGGGTCGGTGGCTGAGGGGGTGGCGGGTTGAGAGGGGGTCTGTCGATAGGGGGGTGTTGGGGTAGGCAAGTTTTTTATGTGGCACAAGAGTCCCAACTGCTCCCAACCGTCTGGAGCAACAGCAACACTACTCATTAAATTATTATACCCAACACAAATTAAATTATTAATTGTTTTTGGTTCTAATACGTAAAACTCCATTTAATTTAAAAAAAGTTTATTACATTGAATTTAATAAAGTACTGCAAGCTTTTTGGTTTTATCATTATTGTGACTGCTATTTCGGCTTATAAGGCTATTTTCAACATATACCACTTTGAGACGACTTATTTATGCGAACCTAAATTTCGAATTCGAAGGTGTATAAATTGATTCATTACCGGTTAAACCAATTTGTTGAGAAAATAATTGTAACAACGGATTCTCCACCATGTAGAGTACTTTGGAATATGTTTTCCCCGCACTAAATGTTAATGTGTTCTTGCAATAATTAAAATTAAAAAAATTCTCACAAATCCAATCTTCGTGTATTCTTTGACTGTCTCAATTTATTATAGCGTGTAACTCCGTCAACAGTATTAGTCATGCTCACTTCCGCTAGGAAATTGGGCGGAAGTGAACATAACCATGTTTCAATTATTGGGTTAGTGGCTACTTACACTCTTTCTCCAAAAATGGACTGGAAAAAGCTAGGTTTTAGTTTGGTAAAATTTATTAAGTAAGGATTTATAAAAAATATTGTTCCTTTCATTTTACGATTTCTACGATGCTAACTTGAAAACATATCAACTTAATTAAATTTTTCACGTTATGTAATTAATATTAAACAATAAATAGTACTTCTTCAATCTTTGCAAAATCACTTTGTGGCGTCATTTTTAATCAAATAACTTTGTGTTATTATAACCAGTGCAAAATGCTATGTTTGCAAAATGGCCGACATCGAGGTTCGTATCAGACAGCGTTCTGACCTTGAATTCTTGAATACAGAAGGTGAAACGCTTATTCGCAATCATGAAATACTAAAAATGTATACAGCGATGCAACAGTGTCAGGCACTGTTAGGTGATGGGTTCGTCGCTGTAAAGAAGCAGAATGACAAACACCGTTGGCTGACGAAAAGCGTAGCGGGAGGCAGTTTACTGCAGCAGTGACTCCATGCAATATTCAGCGAGTTGATGACTTTATTCGTGGTGACCGCCGGATAACTACAGATGAATTGGGATGCATTCTCTCCTTCAGTAAAGTGCGCCCGCCCGCGATGTTGGATTGTTGTGAGTCACCCGTATCGCAACATCGTAAAATAGTACCTAGTGCTGGCCGCACACGACGGATTGATTATTTTACCTAAAAAGTACCCCTAAAAGTTGGAATTTCGATACAAGTAATTTATCTTTTTTATTATCATGTAGAATCACCTCCCGAAGTTAATGCACTTTGCCCCGGACACCCTATATAAGAAGTAGGACTGTGCTTTTTACTGCACTGGAAAACATGCCCTTGTTAAAAGATGAATCAAAACTGTAAAAATGGACGGAGAGTATAATGAAAAGTGACAAATTAATCGTCAATAGTGTGGTTTTCAAACTGTGGAATTGCATTTTAATTTCTTGACGATTAAAAGGAGAAAAAAATAGGAGGCGTTATTTTTTGACTGACCCTAGTGTAGTGGTTTTTTTTTATTTTTTTAATGAATACCTCACAAGAGTCCCAACTGCTCCCGTCTGCATGGCATCTCCAATTAAGGTATTTTTTGAGACTGTAGGTAAGTGGGGGAAGGAAAGGAAATGGAAAAGAGGGAGGTGGGAAAGTACCTTGCTATTCAGACCTTGTTACTAAATACGGCTAAAGCCATTTCAGGGAAACAATTCAATGCTGAATAGCAGTGTTAGTGGTAAGATCTGAATATTCAGGTACTTCATTCCCCTTCTACTCTCAATAGTTTCACAAGCGCCGGACATTTGGTATCTAATTTTCTGCGACATTCACAAAAAAACACTCCCATTTTTTTTTTTTAACATAACTCCACACAGGCTCTGAGGAAAATAATTTCCCTCGGGGTCTATGTCTTTTGAAGATGCTGTGTGGAGAGTGATTTTGAGGAGAGGAAGGAGTGAACATGGGTCTTGAAGAGACTACCGGGCCGGTTAATCGTTCCACAGCCGAGCTGTTGAAGTCAAAAACGAGTCGTAGAAGCGACCCGTTCTCATGTGACAAAAATGTCAACCGTGTCCAAATGTTTTCCATAGCATAAAAATTTCAGTGGAGGCAATGAAAAACTCTATCTGAAAAAAGGGTGAAAGCGTCTTCTTTAAAAATACTTTCATAATTCCCGGAATAAACCTTTTTTCTTCGATTTTTCGAAGTTGACATTAGAATACAAACGAAACCCCATTCTTTTGTTTTACCACGGCAGCCGGTAAAGTGGCCTGACCAGGATGTTAAAATTTCTTAAACGCATGACTTGAAAAAGCAAGGGTAGGCTGTTTGGGTAACGTAATTGACCATAAGTAATGTTATTTTGGAGCGCTTTGAAAATATTATGATACGAAATATAATCTTAGAAGAAGACGGTAACGCAAGAAATATAATATGGTGCGATCATGAGAAACAAATACTTGAGTCTAGTCATAACAGAAATTTCTTAGTTTTCACAAGAAGAGAGGTCTGCGACAGCAATTGAGGTAAGCGACGATACCAGTTCATTAGCATCCACCAGGAATAGCAAGGGTACACCCAATGGTTTGAGTGTGGGACCACATCAAGGGCAGATTAATCATGCGCCAGAATACAGGTGGGAGATGCTGGTAGTTGGTAACAGCGCGCTTCAAATCTGTCTACATCAATAATGAGTTTGATCACAAGTGCGATCTTTGTGACTGTAATGTTTGTTTTATTAACATTCAAACACAATGTTGGGAACTTCTCAATAAATCCTTTGGTTCTTCTTACAAACTGTTTATTTACACAATAATAGCACTGAGCTTATGCGACTAGTTTCAAACGACTGTATGCTTTCCTAGGGACAACTCTAACCTCCCGCCATCTGACGGGAAACTAGTGGAAGCTTTATGACTCTTGCCATCTATTGTTTACCCACAGAACCTACTAGTCCAATATACTACAGTGACCGATTCGTGGTTTCAGAAGAATTTGAAGCCTGAAACTACAGCAGGGGCAAGATCTTTGTTTTAGTACTTAGGCATAACCATGTTTCGTGAGCATTTTTTGGGAACCCGGTCGTGAACAAATAAATTTAATTACATTAATTTGTGTTATTTTACAATTAATTAATTAAAACTAATACAGAGTGGAAGATACTCAAAGTATCGCCATGGTGTTAAGATCACCATTAAGAATTGAAACATTGCTTTGAAATGGCTTTAGCCGTGTTTGGTGATCAGATCTGAATAGCCAGGTGCTTCGCCGCCTTCCTATTCCCCTCCTCCATCCCCTCCCCACTACCTTCAGCCTCACAACATACTAATGCTGTTTGCTGTTTGGTGATCAGATAATGCTGTTTGGTGATCAGCTAATGCTGTTTGGTGATCAGATCTGAATAGCCAGGTGCTTCGCGCCTTCCTATTCCCCTCCTCCATCCCCTCCCCACTACCTTCAGCCTCACAACATACTAATGCTGTTTGCTGTTTGGTGATCAGATAATGCTGTTTGGTGATCAGCTAATGCTGTTTTGGTGATCAGATCTGAATAGCCAGGTGTTTCGCGCCTTCCTATTCCCCTCCTCCATCCCCTCCCCACTACATACCTCAATTGGGGATGCCATACTCTCTCTGGCTCCAGACGGGAGCAATTGAGACTCTTGTTGAGTATTCATTTAAAAAAAATTCTGGGCATCATAACTAAAAAGCACAGTTTATTACGAAAACTAATAAAAATGAGTTTGAATATGGGAAGTTAGTGTACAGATTTTTTAAATTTTTTTCCAGTTTCTGTAAGTAAATACAGTTCCTGTGTTGAAAATGTTGGTGTAGGGGCTATACCTAAGAGTATGGATATTAGAGAGACGGCATGTGAATGTGTGCCCGCGCGCTCCAAGTGTGCCTTTCAAGAATTTTACCCATAAGGCTGAGATTGGCTGTCACCATGGAAGATGGCTGCTATCGTAAAAATGTCGGAACGTATTTAAACGACCAAAAAACAGCAGCCAATGTCAGCCATTTAAGTAAAATTCTCGAAAAGGCACACTTGGAGCGCGCGGGCACACTTCACATGCCGTCTCTCTAATATCCATACTCTTAGGGCTATACCATCTGCTGTATTTTATATCATAGATTCGGTGTAATTTTGCTTTATAGCACGGTGAAATGTCAAAAACGACAATGAAACATCCGCGGCTTTTAATAGCTCCGGGAAGACAGCTGAGGTTCTAGGGGCTTTAGACCACAAGAATGATAGTTGGTTCGTTGCATAACATTATCATGATAAGGTTTTTAATTGCACCTTTTTTGGAAGTAGAAAATGAACTTTTTCCAGACAGAGAAACTAAAATTTAATTATATTCTTGGAAAACTAAAGCAATCAGATTTGACACAACGTTTTTAATAGCTTATTATGAATTGCGAATAAATTAGAAACATTAATGACAAACTTCAAGTAATAAACACTGAAAAAAAATATTTTAATGACACCAAAAAAAAAGTTTCCAATTGAAATAAAAAATAAAAAAAATTAATCATAAGAATAACTCATCTCAATTGGTTTCCCTAAGTGACATTCCCTTCTTCAAATAAGTTAAAAAATATTATAATTATTGGTTACTACTTACTGTATTTTTTAGATACGTTCATTATACAATTATTCGTTATCATTCTACTTCTCCATAAGTTGAGCTCTAGAGCTCGTGTTTATGGGAGGAGGTATTTTACATGCAAAAAATAATATTCTAATTAAATATATAAGCAATAATCAAAAACTTATGAAATTTTTTATTGAAAATTTTTGATACAATGGTACATAAAATAATAAAAGGTATATAACATACTTAAATAAATACAAACATCATTTAACATAAGTATAAAATTTAGGAAAAAATATGTTATTGAAAGATAATACCAATATACGAGTATATTTTATTACTTACTTTAAGTAAGGGTAAACTAAGGGTAAATTATTAGTTATGCTAGCAGTATAATACTTACAATTATTATGACAACTTACAACTACTTACAATGAATGTTTTTATTTTATTTTTTCTCAATGTAATAATACACTAAATACAGCATACAGTATAATACATGTATGTAACCATAGTATTATTGATCACTTTTATATATCGATTAATATAATAAAACAATGAACACTCACCTTCCAGCCAAGCTAATGCTTCTATGGAAGAGTAGTCTTAAAATATTTGATCGAAAAAAAATGTAATGCATGTATAATATGTATTTATCTTATTTAATTATATAATTTAAAAAAATCAAAATATATATATATATACATAGGTACATAAGAGTTTTCTTCAGCATCTTTACAATAAAAAGTAATCAATTAATATTGAAAACTAGACAATTACTGCACCCACCTATTGAGATCGCCCATTTCCACTTGATCGTCCTTTTTTCACTAAAGTATGTAAATATTGCACTTAGATTTTAACAGATGGGTGGTTCTCTATATTTTGGTGTTTTCTTTTGCACCAATGTAAAAAAATAATCGAACGAAAAAATTGTTTCTTCTTCAAATTATTATTTTATAAAAATCTGAGAATAAATTTTTAGCATAACCTGTACTTCTTATTTAGTGAAAGTCGGAATTAAAATGCATTTATTGATGTACGGTGAAGTATTTATTATGGTATATTGTCATAAATACGAAATAACCCGAGAAATAAGGCGAGAGCCACTAGACAATATTGCATTCGATCACAGATGCATATGCACATTTCGAAGTCATTTTATCACCGGATAACATAGGATGTCACAAGAATTCGAGATTTTTAAAACTATTTATTGTTATCAAGTTTAATTTGTAGAACTCCATTTTAATTTTAAGCCTTTCTAGTCTATCTTACTTCTTACTAATATTATAAACGCGAAAGTTTGTATGGATGTATGGATGTATGTATGTTTGTTACTCTTTCACCCAAAATTTACTGAATGGATTTTAATGAAACTTTACAATAATATAGCTCATACATCAGAATATTACGTAGGCTATAATTTATAAAGCTAGCTATTTATTTGCAATATATTGAAAATAATAATTATTGTTTAATAGAAAATGTCAAAATTTGAGCACGACATTTTGCAAAACAATGATTGATAAATCAAAATTCGATTTTAGAAAATATTTAAAATAGTGAATTTATTTGAAGTACTCGACTAATGCTATGAATCCAAACAAGAATTATACATATTTTAAATAAATAAAACAGAAACTAGTGTTCAATAATATTATGAAACAATTTATAAAAACAAATAGTTTATTGGTTAACAAGTTATTTTGTGTAGTTATTATTACAGGTAACTGACTTAAAACTCACATTTTCAGACAGTCGTATCCTTAAAGCAAAAAAAACATTTACCTCCACCTTCACAACTCGCGACAGTGTAAATAACGAATTGTATAAAAATGAAAGCAAATTCGTATTGGTAAGTTTAGAAAATGTAATGTCGTTCAAATTCTCCGGTCCTAAAGAGTTCTAAATTCTCCAGTCTTTCAAAGTTTTGGAACTAATCTTCTTATCAATGTAATATGAACTGCGGTAGGGGAAGCAAATGTAAAAAACCATGCAATATCCAGTGTTTTAAAAGTAGTGTCCTCCGCGTGCAAAGTTGTATCTCCTCCAAGCATAAACTTTCCAATTAAAGTGTGTTTATCGGAAGTGACCTGCCAGGTAAGTATGTATTTGTAAATAATAAAACTAGATAGAGCTTAAGATTTCATTATAAATTGTACAGCGCCCTTGAGGTGATTTCTCACAAAAACGGCGCTCTAAAAATTTTCCAATTATTATTATTATAAACAGCAGTTTCGCTTTCTGGAGGCATTATCAAACTGTGGTGAAGCCACTTACAGATGATATATTAAAATTATTTCCATAGCGTTTATTATAATGGAAAACAAATTGCTTTTATTTTTATTATCTTTTGCTCCTATTGATTACCGAGTAAAATAACGGAAATTATTTTTGGTTTTTGTTATTAAGTACCCTTTAAATTTAAGTTTTCTTACTTATTGTTTTGTTTAAATTTGACTAAAGATAAAGACATATTGTAATTTTATTGAGGAATAAAACTATTGGTGTGGTATTTCTTACAAAAACAACTGTTTTATAAATAAAAATATGTTAAAATGACTGTCATAAAACTATATAAAAAACCACAACAAATCTAAATAATCTAAGTTTGGCGAACATAGTTTTTCATCTTACACGTGTAATTTCATGCAAATAGTGACTCAACAATACCAACAATTCGACTACCATAATACGGGCAGGTGTCTAGTGTGGTAGTCGAAAAGCATGTAAAAAAACTGTATACACCTCCCTTCTACCTACTTTCCATACCTATCATTCTAACATTTGTCACATTTTGGAACAATAACTCCAACAATCAGTTTACTGAAGTAAACCGTGCAATTATCACCTCCTATGGCGGGGGTCACCAATTACATTCATTAGGGGTCCGTTTTTTAAAATAACACGACCGTCGCGATCCGGAAGAGAAAAACCTAAAACTCTTCCCCTCCCCGGCTTAACAGTTGAAATAATAAACTGTAGATACTATTTAAATATGTGTATGTAGATACAATATCAATGAACAAATAAAACGAATGGGAACATGCGAAATTTTTTATGCCTTGGACTATCCGTCCGAAGTTTGTACAGGCTATTGTCATTAAATCGTGGAGATGTTCATCGGCAAGTCTGTTTCAGAATTTATTTTTAATTAACTTTATCTTAGAAAATGCTGCTTCACAAACATATGTTGACCCAAAAAAAGTGAGAAGTTTAAAGGCAATTTTGTTTAATTCTGTGTATTATTAGCACAGACAAATTTTATCCAAAACTCTGACAAGAAACATCATGTTTTTGATGTTTTAAACTGTATTTTCTGGGAAATCATTTCCATCTAGAGAGCAGAAAATATTTGCAGCTTCATTGCTACATTCATCACCAGGGTGCAGAGACTAAATGTTACTGAGGGTGTCGTGTCTGAGGGGGTTACATGTGTAAAATATTTTGTATTGTTAACAAAAAATATGTGGAATTTTGTAAAAAAATTAAACAATGAAGGGACAGACTACCCCCCTACAATGCATTTTGACGGCAAAATAGCCAATAGCACCATTGATATTGTTAATTTATTTGCGGATCATTTCCAAAGCGTATACGAAGGCGAAATATCAGATAACAATGTGCCATCTTACATATATCAAAATACAATACACTTCGAGAATTACCACATTACACGGGAATCATGTTTAAATAAAATCATTTCACTTGACCCTAATAAATCTGCAGGTCCAGATACCATTCCGCCAATATTTCTCAAAGAATGCGCATCAGCAATATCTGGTCCACTTACCACATTATTTAACCACTTACTTTCTTCTGCACATTTTCCTACCCGTTGGAAATCTAGTTATATTACCCCGATTTTCAAAAAAGGTGATGACACAGACATAAAAAACTACCGTCCTATAAGCATACAATCTGCACTCCCGAAAATTTTTGAATCCCTTATTCTTGATTTAATTTATCCATCAATACTAAAAGTAATAGATAAAAACCAACACGGATTCGTCACTGGAAGATCAACTACTACTAACCTATTACTTTACCATAACTATATTACGGAATCTTTTACCAACAAAAAACAAGTTGACAGTATCTATACAGACTTTTCAAAAGCTTTCGACAAAGTATCCCATAAATTATTAATTAGTAAACTGTACGCATTGGGACTGAGAGGCAAGCTGTTGGATTGGTTCTCAAGTTACTTGTCTAACAGAATCTTATATGTCAAAATTAAACTTTTCAAATCTAAGTTATTATATGCAACCAGTGGTCTACCGCAAGGGAGTCATCTCGGTCCAATTCTTTTTCTTATATTTATAAATGACATAATAAGATGTTTCGACGATGTAGAAGTCTTACTTTTTGCCGATGACATCAAACTATACAAAAAAATATCCAATATAAGCGACTGCCTAATCTTACAGTCAAACATCGACAAACTACACAATTGGTGTATAGCTAACAACTTATTCCTCAATATCGATAAATGTAAGACACTAACATTTTGTCGAACAAAGACCCCGCTATCATTCAAATATACAATAGAAAACAAAATCTTAGAAAAAGTTAACGAAATTAGGGACCTCGGAGTTATGTTTGATACCCAATTAAACTTTATAAATCACATACAACAAATAACTAACAAAGGCATGAAGACACTGGGATTTATTATCAGAAATATTAAAGACTTCGATTCGTTGGAAGTTATAAAAATCGTATATTTGTCGCTAGTACGCAGCTTGTTAGAATACAATTCTGTAGTGTGGTCCCCATACTATCAAATTCACACAAGAAATATTGAACGTGTGCAGCACAAATTTTTAAGATTTATCAACTTCAAATTACACATACCTATTCAGAACATAAACTACACATTCTTACTAAATACGCTTAAAATGCATTCCCTAGAAAATAGAAGAAAAATAAATGACTTGACTTTTTTGTTTAAAATTATTCACTCGAAATTTGACTGTTGTGAACTCCTGCCTCTCATCGACTTCAAGGTACCTAATCGAGCAACTAGGCAAAATATACTATTCTGTAACAATAACTCTACGACCAACTACCATACACACGCACCAATTCATCGCTTTCACACACTTGCAAACAAATTCACCTCAGACATCGACATATTTAACATAAGTTTATCACTCTTTAAGATGTACCTGAATGATATTTTTATATAGCATATCCTTTAAGTTGATCTTTTTTATCCAAACATTGTGTGTCTGTATAAACTGTATATACCATATCATACACTTATATGTAAAAGCCCGTAAGGGCGTTGAAAATGAATAAAATAAAAAAAATAAAAAAAAAAAAAAAAGATCCGCACAAAATATGTCGGCGGTCCGGAAGAATCCGGACCGCGGTCCGCCTTTTGGTGACCCCTGTCCTATGTTATGTCCTTTATTATCGATTCTTACGGAATTCAGTAAATTGATCGACCCAGTGATTCCTCAGTGCCATAATTTCGAATCTCACCATAATATGCTGTATGAGGATTAAAGTAAGTCAGATTCCATCCCACTGTCCACTGTTCACCAAGCTATTCCCATAGTCATAGTCAAGTTATTCTCATTTATATTATTTTTAGGTAGAAGAAGCCGAGGACGCCCAAGAAAGACGTGGCACGATCAAGTAAATCAGATACTTGAGTCGGGCCATGTCAATATCCAATCTGATACTTATTTCGTTTTTGTGCAATAACGCTAATTTACAAGCCCTAGAGCTAAGGAAAGCCATAAACACTAATAGAAAAGTAATAAACAATCAAATAAATTTAAATAAAAGTCCGATACTTAGGTTGTTCCCCATTGACAAAAATTCACTTTCCAACCCCCAGTCCCTTACTCCAATTACGTCCTGCACCGGCGGAACCCAGCCCTTTTCTACAATCCCCTGAATACATTATAACACATGTTAGATATTAGATATTAGTAGAGATTATACTGCCCTGAAGAAGCTATGGTTGTAGCGAAACCCGGTCGGCATTAAGTATAAAAAAATAAAAGTGGTGTATACAAAGTTATTGTTTTATTTTAAATTGTAATGTCACATCACAAAGTAACTGCTTCATACGAACAAATATTATAAAATTGTCAAAAAAGTATAATAACCTATAAAATAATTTAATTATAAATTATAATTAAAACAACATAATTTTATTTTATTATAATTTTGTCGATGGATCAACTGTCGGGTCACCGTACATACTAATTTATTACATAAAACACAATTTTACATGTATTACATTCTGTACTTATCAGAAAAATACACGCTGTGGCAAATTATATACACATTAAAACAATATATTTACATACAAAGAAATTAAATGAAGAACCAATTACTGTTATTTATTTTAATAAACAAATTTAAAATATGTTTTACTGGGATGCATAGTACTTACCACAAAAAGAAGAAAAACTAGTATGATTTACGTCTGTAATATGTAAAACGTTCGGGACACAAATGGAATGCATACATCTCCAATACGATTCTACCACTGCAAGTGATTTAGTTAGGATATCATATTATTCCATTATGCCATCTAGATCACTGGTTCCCAAACTGGATTCTGTGGAATGAAAATATGTTTTATACTTCTGTTTTTCGGCTGTAAATCCTCTCTGCACACCCCTTCGGAATTTTTTATTATTAATTTAACCGTTAATCTCCTTAGAAAAAATAATATTTTGGGTAAGTAGGTTAACGGTATTTTCCCTAAACCGACTGCATAATTCTAGTATATTGACTAGTAGGTTCAGTGGGTTAGCGATAGATGGCAGGAGTCATAAAGCTTCCACTAGTTTCCGTAAGATGGCAGGAGGATAGAGTTGTCTCTGGTAAAGCATAAAGTCGATGTGTAGAACTCTGCGCTCGCAAATTTACCTACCATTCAGTTGAAATTAGTCGCATAAGCTCAGGGCTATTATTACTATATTCTGTAAATAAACAGTTTGTAAGATGAACCAAGGATTTATTAAGAAGTTCCCAACAGTGTGTTTGAATGTTATTAAAGAAAATATTGCAATAATTGTATATATTTATGTGTATGCCGGGGGCCAATTGTCGAACAATCAACTCTCATGGAATGAGAGATCACCATCCAGAACCTAAATGTAACTGGTAAATGTTTTTTTTTTTAATATTAAAATTTGAGTAGACCCATTACGATCTATTTCTTCACTTTCATATTTCCCTCCTCCACTTGCTTCAGTCTCATAACTGACTTAACTTTTTTTGCTACGTTTGGAGACATAGCAGGGGTGCCCGGGTTCACGTGTTGATATTTGTCTAGGCCTTGGCGGCGGATGCGTTTGGACACCTTTTACGTGGCAGACCAGATCGGGAGAGACTAATTGACTAGTAGGTTCTAATTGAGGAAGATCTTTTGACAACTTCAGCCGATCTCTCTCGACCAATCGCCTTGCACCTCTGTAGGAGGGGTGAATTCATACGTTTTGGTTTTCAGATTTTCGTTTGAGTTTTGCTAATTCTGTTTTCATTAATTTAATTAAAATACTACAATTTGAGTTTTAATTCGTTATTATTAAATTCATATAAAAAGAGATTATATAAATCAAGTTCTGCTGTGTCATTATTATTACGCGAGACAGCTGTATCGCCTACCGAAGGCATTATCACAGAATTTGTTTATAAAATATCAGTTTTTTATAAATTGAAAATAATATTATAAAATTAGGAAAAAAACTTTAAATTATATTTTAACGTTATCTATGAATTCAATTGACCTTTTTAATACTAACATGCGATAGAAAAGTAAAACTGTAACATAGGCACATACAGTAAAACTTCATTTTGTTGTTTTCTTGAATCCTTGCAATACAACGATAAAACTTACAAATAATATAAAACGTGAATCCAGAAGTTTAAACCACCATTAAAACCAGGTAAAATTTTGTAAAATGGCACAGGAAATGTAGAATCATTCAAGAGTAAGTTGGCTGGAATTTTTCCACAAATTAAATGTGTTTTGCTGCAAATGTAGCGAAGAGTTTCATGATACGGAAGCGATAAATATTTCGCGGAGATTCGAAACCAAACAGTGTTCGCGATTCCTCGATTATTTTTACACCACTGCAGCCATCGCTATACCGGATGCAGGTTTGATCTATTCCTAGCGTTTCCTGTAGGAGCCCAATAGAATATCTTACGAAAGTTTTATGACAAATTTGTTCACCATAAAATTTATGCAATTTTTTGAAAATACCGTTTTAATAAGTACACAAAAAAACTCTCTACGGGGGGTCCTGAGGGAATTCATTTATTTAACGGCCCATGTCACATGTATTCAGGCAAATTTTTTCACTTTTTGAGAACAACGAAATTGTTTTGTCTCCCTTACTGTTGTGGTGAGAAATATCATCTAAATGGTGTAAGGAAGAGAAAATATCACGCTTTATGCATAATATTAGATATTCAATTCTGAAGTTAACCAAAGAATATTTAAAGTGTACATCTTTGTGAGACCAAAAGTTCCGACCCCCAGTTTATGAAAATCCGTAATTTTTTTATTATTATTTTTATAGAAGCTTCTGCCCGCGACTTCGTCTGTATAGGAATAGTACTTCGAGTAATCTATTTTCTTTTCCTAGGTCCCATCTACGTTTATACCATAATTCTTAAGCTATTTATTTAAAATATGTACAATTCTTGATTCGATTCAAATAAATTCACTAATTTAAATATTTTCTAAAATAGAATTTTGATTTAACAATCATTGTTTTGCAAAATGTCATTCTCAAATTTTGACGTTTTCTAATAAACAATAATTATTATTTTCAATATATCGAAAATAAATAGCTAGCTTTATAAATTATAGCCTTTATGTTATTCTGATGTATCAGCTATACTATTGTAAAGTTTCATTAAAATCCATTCAGTAAATTTTGCGTAAAAGAGTAACAAACATACATACATCCATACAAACTTTAGCGTTTATAATATTATAGTAAGATGAAACTACAGTAAAGTTGGATGACAGAAACGTTTACAATACACTTATCTAACAAAATCGTGAAAACATTATTTCTAATACTAAAATTTGAAAACGTATTTTATCATCTTTCAAGAACAGTTTTTAGTTTTCGTATACGTTATGAAATAATCCATTTATTTGGATTTTAATGCAATGCGGAAATTCTCTGACCTTCTGACAGAATGTGACAGAGGCCTGAGGGTTCCTCTCGGATCTAAAACATATAATATCATAAGAAAAATACAATTACAAAGTTCGTTGATCGGTCAATTATTGCTTAGTCGGCATCGTAACTGTGACCCACCCAGACGTAGTTGGTCCAATCCCTTGACTGGATAAGTCCTCCATTTCGACACAAGCTTTTCGGCTTACTGTAGTAGTAATAGGAGATTTGAAAATATTGTCAAGTTATCCAAAACCCGGAAATGTTTATCTGTCAGATGGAAATGCTATGTTTCACAGACATTTTTTTTTCCAAATGTATTGATTCTTTTAAAATTTGGGCGTATCTAAAGCCCCAAACTAAGCGGGCATTCTACCCCTAAAAATAATGTTAAGAATTTACTCCGCGGCGTAAATATCTCACAAATGGTAATCCTAAAATACAAAATACATAAAAAATGACACCAACGTGTAAGCGAAGTCTTTTTGCAAAACACGGCTCTTAAAACTTTTAGGTGGCTTTCACTTGTCAAAGGGCACCTTACACAAATAGATTATATTTTTCATAAACAGATTAGAACTCCAAGCCGACCCGACGAAGCAGTATTAAAAAATATGATAAACGCAAGTGATTTTAATTCATGACATAATAAAAAAAAAATCAATCTTCGTAAAATCACTTTGTGGCGTCATTTTTAAATAACTTTGTGTTCACCACTTATATTATCATTTTATCCTGACGAAACATGTCCTGAACTTCGGTTTTGAAACTTGTCGATAATTGTGATTATATAAGTGGTGTTTTAAATAATAACAAAATATTTGATATTTCATTTGTTGTTCAAACGGACAATAGCATGCTATCTACGATGCATTTTTACAAGCATTTTTGCAACTAAAACACATAATAAATACACAGAGGTAAGACGACCATCTTTGAGATATAAAAAATATTGATTTATTTATAATTAGTTCAAGACAAAACTAAACTTCGTATTACGGTGGTACACCAGAAATCTGTCAGTTTCGTCACCAACTTATGTTTCGCTCTAGTTGCTGGCACCATTTGACAAATCAAACTAAAAGAATTCATATTTTTATAAGAAAAACTCTCTTTTTAACTTTTGAAGGTTATTCCCATCAATGTAATTTTGTGGAATTTACAGGGATTACGGAATTGAAAATGACAACAAAAAAATAAAACATGATTATATAGTTGAAATTACACTCTAGCGATCCCCCCCTCCAGGATGGATGGTGTACACCGGGTGTCATTCGTATCGATAAGTGGTAAATTTATGATTCCTGACTTTCTATAGCCCCTCCCCCCCCCCCTTTTGAATTGAATTTTTTTATATCATTGAAGAAGAAGATAACAATAATAATCTAATTTTTTTAAATATGAAAATGAACAATAGTATGTATGTTTGTATGTCCCGGTAAGACGTAAGGTTCTGGTTTCGAGTCCCAGCTGCGACCGTTTTTTTATTATTTTTCTGTGTCTTGTTCATTTTCATATTTTATAAAATTATATATATTTTAAAATATTACATTTTAAAATATTACATATTTTAAAAAATTAGATTATTATTGTTATCTTCTTCTTCAATGATATAAAAGAATTCAATTATTCGCAATGTAGGTACAAAGTGCTGTACTCCACATCCCACTAAACCCAGTTCCTTGAATGATCTAATAACGTTTTTTATTTGGTACACCTGAAACTAATAATAAAATCACAAATCACTTTCAATGGCGTAGGATCTTATATATATCCAACTTTTCTTCACTTAGTACAAAAAATTGCCTCTCTACAATTAAACCCGCGTTCTACACTGACAGCAACTTAGGTAAATTATTAAAAAAGCCATCGTTCTACATAGGTAAGACAACAAGAAATTTAAATATTTGAATCACGGAACATTTAAGATGTTTAAATAACAATACTATTTCGGAGTTTGCCAATCATCTTATTTCCACCAATCATACTTTTAATAAAGACACAGGGGTTAAAATTCTTCACAGTAAAAATAAACGCAAAAAATTAGTTAACCTGGAAGCACTGGAAATAAAAAAATCCCTAAATAATAACGCTAGTATATTGAATAACCAAATTAATTTATCGTTTAGTCCCATTCTAGATATATTTCCAATAAACCGCTGTGTTATTGCCGGAATTCCCTCAATTACCCCTCCCCCTTTGTTAACCTCCCACTCAAAGACATACATTTTTGTATATGTCTGTCAAAATTTTGTATCATAGGCTAGTGTAGATATAATATTCTCATGACGAAGGAAGGGTTCTTCCGAACGCGGTTGAACTTAATTAAAATTTAAAGTGGTCTAAAACAAATTTATATATTTTTATTGTTGATAAAAAAGATACTAGGATACAACGCTAACTTCTCAAAGACGGCGATAGTTTAATCTGTGAGGTCCGAAAAAACAGATCAGTATGCCAATTTATTTTAGAGGACCTTTTGGAGTTTTTTATTTCGCTGAATGTGAGGAATCCAGTGGAACTAATTCTGAAAAGAACAATCATGAAAGAATCTCATATTGAAAAACTAATGTTTTGAAGGTAAGCTACCTTTTCACAGTCTGTTTTCGCTCCGACGAATACATATTGTGCGAGTTTAAGTCCGACAGGTTGCTTCCTTTATTTCCTTTGCTCTTCGAAATTGGATAGGTTAAAAAACCAATTTTATTATTTAACGACGCGATCAAACGGATATATCTTCTAAAAGCTTTTAGCAGGGTTAGTTTCGAAAATACTTACTTGGATCTTTTTGCATAAATCCTAAGGCGGTATGTCAAATCTGGCCATAGTATTAACAAAAGATATATTATGCTACAATTTTAAAATTTTTCGAATACAAAATTTTTGTTTAATACTAATAAATTTGTCAAAAAATTTAACAAAAACAAATAATGACGCTGCACATTAGCAAGCGTCGTCATACCAGGACCCTAGCACACTCGATCGATAAGGATTGACAGGATAACTTTCGGTAACTTCTTATCATTCCCTAGGACAACTGCAGATCGGTCAGCAGAAGTCAGAAAAAAAAACTTAAAAGCATTGGTGGTAGCCTAAGTGTCACGGACAAAAACAGTAAGCTGGAGGAACGACAGTTGAGATGGTATGGGCATATAGACGGAGACCACCAATGTCTATGGAGCCTAATATAATTTAAGATTTTCACGGCCAAATGTATTTTTGTTGTTTATTTTTATGATTTTATGCCGTGTTACGCTAACTCCTTCTTTAGCCGACATCAGGGCAGATGTGTTGTATCATTGATAATAATTATATCAATGATCACAATGAATAGCACAGGCTTCGCCTATGTGGCATTTTTTTGTTCCTCTCTTTGTTCTTCCTAGTTTAAAAAAATGGGTCTAATTACAAATGAAATGTCTGTAAGGTAAATTAAAAGTACAAGTACTTTGTTCGCAGTCCTCCTCACTAGTAGCAGTATTTCTGTTCCGAGGCGGACTGTAGGATGTTGTATGGGTGTTACTATTTCCTCATCTTCTAGTTAGTTTTGTCCACAAAATAAGAAATAAATAAAGTAAAAAGTATTTATGTTTGATGTCTGCATTGGGGTTACTTCTTAAATTCAGTAATTTCCTCGGCTTCATGTTTTGTTAATAAGTTACATTTTGATGTTTTTTTTTAAACTTTTGTATATCCATGGTGTTTTTAATTTCAAATGTAAGAGCATTATATAATTTTGTAGCATGGAAATACTGGTTTTTCTGGCCAAAAGATGTATTTAATTTTGGAATTCTTAGTATATTTGAGGATTTTGTCCTTGTAGTGTAGGTGTGTTGATCAGCAAGGTACTTACTCATGTTTTTCTTTAAATTTGTGTGCATTTTTAGTACAGTTTTATAATGCTGAACAATTTAAAAAAAAAAATCTTTCGATGGAGTTCTTATGGGTACTTTCAAGATTATTTTTATTATTGCTTTTGTGTTTTAACGTTCTGCTTCATGTGGATGTTTGAAATATTTCCATGGATATTTGAGGATATTCCTTGGCTTGTTTGCACTTTTTCTTTTACTTAGTGTAGCGTTCAGGAACTGGATTGGGATAATGTCTTCAATCTTATCCTCAATACTATACACTGAGTATTTGTAATTAATACAATAGAGGTTCGTTATACGAGATCGTCGTTTATTGAATACAAATGGGTTTATTGGATTATTAATGAATGCACGGAGCGTTGAAATGACCCACTTCGGGTCGCAACTCCGTCAACGTTCGGAACGTTGCTCGGCGGTAGAGCCCGCCCATCTATCATAGTAAGAAGCAGTGTTGCAAACAGCACATGACTATAAGCGACGCGTGGCAGTTTAGTACTAAAAATTTGATCAACATTTTTGTCAACACGGCAAAGAATTTTCAATAGTTTTCACATCGAGGAACATCTTGCAAATTATTTTATAGAGTTGTTTAATACGATTTGATTATAAACAATCAGAGAAGCAAGATAAAATCATTTGAGCCACAACTCAATTAACCATAGTTACAAGCTGTGTACCTCGATAAATTATGCGGTACTATAATCGAAGCTCGGAATATAATACTGCACCTGGTGGGTATAAAATTACTGGCAAGATGTTCCTCGAAGTGAAAACCGGGATTATTTACTGGCAGAACAAACAACCTAATCGACGAGGAGGAATTAATTCTGCTTCTTGACATACACGGTGCTCGGAAATCTGTAGTGTATGCTGTATTCAAATTTTTTTATTTATTTATTTGAAGAGAAAGACAATTTAATAAAGTTAAATAGGAAAAAAAAAATTTACAGAGAGAGAGAAAAGTCCAAATAAACTACTTTTTAGCAGTTTGTCAATGGATGCATTTATCTTTGATAATAAAAATAAAACATATTGTTTCTTCAATCTTCGCAAAATTAAAATTAAATTTATCCAATTAAATTTGTTGTACTTAGTTTATGGGAAATATGTACCTAAATGTGTGTATATATAACGTTCAAGTAAATATTTAAACAAATATTATGTAATTTATACAAATACATAATGACGTACATTTTAAACTTATAATAATATTAAAATTAAAAACATTTTAATATTATTAATAAAATATTTTTACATTATTTTGATTATTGACAGTTATAGTATCTAATAATAAAAATATGCAATATAAAATATATTAATATATAAATTCGGATACTGGCATTATTCTTAGCTCTCTCATTAAACATTTAGGCGTATTAGATTTGTCAAAGAATTTAAATATAATAATGCAAAAATCTATCATTTTAAATACATTTAAGATTACGAAAGATTTTTTAAATATTGAGGGATTTATCGGTCCCGTTAGGAGTTCTACCGAGCCGAACTCTCTGATATGAACATATCTAATGTCGGTGAATTATTTTCCCAATTGGTCTCTTATAGGTTGACATGTGCTTTTTGTATTGTTTTGTATTTATTATACTTACATAGTACACCTACATGGCGTTGATTGACTAGATGATAATTTGTGGAAAAGTGTGTGGAAGGGTTTAGTTTTTCCTGTGGGCAAGATTTAACTCGGACATAAAGTCATAAAAAAATACAATGTGCATGGCATTAGAAGTAAAGCCTAAATAATATAGGAACTATAAACATTTGTATGCAGTTAGAAATTGTTTGTATTAGAGTCTAATTCAAACTATTTACTTCTTCACTTTCAGGCGTCATTTTTGATTAAATGAAAATAAATCACCTCGTGTATACCACTTATATAAGCACAATTATCTACATATTTCGAAACCAAAGGTTTCCTGCAAAAGAAACCTTTGGTTTTGAAACATGTAGATAATTGTGATTATATAAGTGGTTTATACGAAATAATTTGTTCTCATTTAACAAACTATTTCTTTCAGCGAGCTTTTTATTTGTTATTACATTTGTACATTATTTAAATGTCGGCAGGTAACATATTTAAGCAATTAGGTATCATGTAGTAAAGCGTTCTTTATCCATTTGTGTTTACTTGCTTAGGTACGATTATTCCTTCATTTAAAGTTAATGTTTTCGACATTTATTCATTTTTTTAAAAAGAAAGATAAATCTTCCCGGGTTACGAATAACCTGACAATATTTGAATATTTAAAATTACCAATTACCACAGTAAGCGGAAGATGTTGCTTGTGTCGTGATAGAGGACTTAGCCAGCCGAGGAATCGAACACAAGATGCCCATTCAGGCACTGACCGAATAGAAAATAAATGGTTAGGTCGTCGCGTCGGTTGGTTTCAAGTAAGTAAATGAATATTACTCAACGCTCAAAGTTCTGAGAGATTTGATTATTCAGAAAAAAAAGTTAAATATTTACCATGAAAAATTACAAAAAATCGCAGCTTTTTCCAGTCTCCGTATATAAGCTGTAATGATGTACACCAATTAAACTATTCCCAGAGCTGAAACCACAATCCTGTTGGAGCAAATTCTAACTAGAAAGATAATTAATATCCCCACAAATAAGACATCGTGCATATTGCACCAAACGGAGAAGTCCTGTGAAAATAATTCAAGAGATATCCAATAATAATAATAAATGGATAATTTGTAGAGCGCCGTTTTTTGTGGAAAATTACCGCGAGAGCCCTGTAGAATTTTCGATAAACACACTTTTATTAAAAATTTTATGCTTGGATAAGCTGCGACTTTGCTCCCAGAGGACAGTCTATTTAAAATACTGGACATTGCGTGATTTAACATTGGTTACCCTCCATCACTATTGATATTTCATTTTACTAACTAACCAACCATTATGCCGCTTTCCCGCAAGGGTAAGCAGAGAGGACGGACCACCAAAGAACTTGGTCTTTTCATCACTCCTTGCCTCGTTAACATTCAAACATCGTCTCATACATAGTATTCTATGATTTTGCGTCCCCGACTTCTTCTACCATTCACATTTGCATCGTATATTCTCCTTCCACTCCTTTCCTAGTTCATTCGCTCTACATTCCCAAACCATCTGAGCGTCCGTTTCTTAATCTTACTCATTACGATATTACATTTAATAGAAGCTTAGTGGCTAAAGTAGAGATGATAAATTCTCTTTTGGAAGACTATAGAATTTAGGTATTTTTAATAATGGAGATTTTTAAAAAATGACTTTAAATGACTTCCTTGTTCTACCGGCATTTCAATGGAAGATGCTCCGAGGAACTAGCGTCATTGATCCCCTCGGCACCGGTGCATAGTCGGGAAACACGCCAAACGCTCGCACAATATATGTACATAGTTGAAATTTGTCACATGAGAACTGATCGTTTTTACGACTCGTTCTTGAGTTCAACAGCTCGGCTGTGGAACGATTTGCCGGCCTCTGTGTTTCCTCCTTCCTACAACATGGGTATCTTCAAGACTCATGTTCACTCCTTCTTCTCCTCAAAAAGACCCTCCACGCAGCATCTTCAGAGACGACATCTTCCTCAGGGCCTCCTGTATGGAGTTAATATAAAAAAAAGAAAGATCTTATTTGCTTATAATTTTACTTACTTAATTATTTATAATGTCGAGAGTTATGAAGGTAATGAAGGCAATAATGGCGATGGTGAAAGTTTTTTGACTTTGAATATGAGTATCTGAAAAGGTGAGTTTTAAGTTTAGCTCTAAATGTACCTAAACCATTAATCATTTATAAGCAGAAGAATTGTTATTTTTTGTTTAAATATTCCCCAAAAGGTTTCTATGTTAGTTCTAGAAAATTAAATACAAAACAATACGTAAATACAAGCTAAAACTGTTAAACTGTAAACCTGTGTTTATTTTATGACACTCTCTTACGAAATCGTAAAGTTACAGCTCTCCCATAAAACTTCAATGTGTTTCAACCTGGTTACAATGAATTTGTAACACTCTGCCCAACAAAATTGTTTGTGTACACAATGTCTGTAAATATTGCAAATGTTGACAGCAAAGAGCATTAATTAAACATCTGTTTTGGGTTAGGTACTACAGTATACTTCTACACAATAAACGGTTTATATTACATTATCAATTTGTTTTTTTTTTATAAAAAATATTTATGTGTTTTTTAAATGCATCTATTTGATCTTCGATTTTATTTTCGTGAATGAATGCAAATCTTTAAGTGGAAATTAATCCACTTCCTGACTTCCAATCAAGCTGTAACTCTGCAGATAGACTCACTGTCGATGGCAATGCATTCTCACAAATTTTGGTGGTACTTACGCACACACACACATTTCTCTGAAATTGGATGAAATGACAGCGCAACTATAAACATACATGTAAGATATAAAACTTAATGTTTACGGATAGATATTTTATACAAATACATTTTTTGAGTGATTTCATTTCTTAGCTTGGAATCACGAGGTCGCGGGGTAATTAAAATCCAGTCGCACGAAAGAAAATATAATTTGATTAAGGGGGTATTCTAGTCTAGAGTTTCGAAATAAAATTAATCTAAATATTTTCAATGTTTAGATCTTTAAAAGGATTATCACCTATCAAATCCCTTTATGGCAGAATCAGAGAAAAAAAAAGTTCACTATTTAAAAAAAAATTAAAATTGTTAAAAAAACAATTTTTGGATCCTCCACTTAACCAGCCAATTACTCTTCGAGTTAAATTTTTTTTTTGTTTAATTTTTTTATTATTTATTATTTATTCTTCAAATATAGGTAAACTAATCATAAATCAAATTAAATTACATTCATATGAGTTGCTTTTTTACAATTATTTCAATTGCATTTTTATTCTTAATTACTGTAAATAAATGTATACAATTTTCATTTTTTTAAAAGGCCCATTAGGGCGTGAATAAATAAATAAATAAATAAAATGAAAGATAGTAAAAATATTCTTCGTTTATTTTTAACAGAGCTCGAAAAAGCGCCCGAAATTTGTGCCTCTAGACTAGAATACCCCCTTAATTTAAGTTATTTTACAATTTGTACGCGTAAAATAACAAATAGTACACTAGCAATAAGTTCCAGATCGGCAGATATTGGGCAGCATCGCCTTGATGAAGGACCACCATACTATAATCGAAAGGTTGTTTGAAATGGCTACATCTTCCCCGTCTCCTTATCTGCCATAATTGGGGATGCCACTGGCTCCAGACGGTTGGAAGCGGTTGGAAATCTTGTATGGTACTCTCATAAAAAAATAATTGTAAATATCAAAGATCAAATCGATTCCCAGCATAAGTAAAAGGAAACACGAATTTGGAATGTACCAGCAAAAAAACTTGTAAAGTACGTAACTTTTTTTTGTGAATACCCCACAAAATTTACAACTGCTCCCATCTGGATTCAGTGAGACTATGGCTTCCACATTTGTGGAATGTTGTGAGGCTGAAAGACTTGGGGAGGGGGAGAGGAGATGGGGAAGAGGATGGTGGTGAGGTACCCGGCTAGTCAGATCTGGTCACCAAAACACGGCAAAAGCCATTTCCATATACAATATATACATTATTTCTACTTAATTAATTGTGAACAAATTCGTCAAACCATTTTGTTGCGCATGCAGGGATTTGAACGGATTGCCAGTAAAGAGCCTTACCCCTCGACCACGGAGTGAATATCACAAAAAAAGTATTTCTGAATTGTCTTAACTTTTTAAATAAATATATTCTTATCAACCCGCTTGTCTTTTTCAAGGGAGAAAAAAATGGATTTCGTTAATTTATGACCTAAAATAACCTAAAATAACTCAAAAGGACCTAAAATATTATCTAGATTTTGATACCTATTTTATTTTCACGTCCTAGCTGGAGGACAAATAGACCACTAATTCAGTGCGAACGGTTTAATAAAATTCAACGCTTTGTTTTATGAAACTTTGTTTGTTTTCGAGTATTTTGTAAAATCTATTGATGCAACGTTAATGTTGTTTGCTTTTCACGGAACAGAATAAACAATGCATTGACAAACAATAGAAGCTTCCACGTGTTTCAACGTCCAATCTCTGTTAATCCTTCATGAAGTTCCGAGTTAATATTTGCTATAAGGGTTGAATTTATGCTTCATACTATATAGATTTATTTTTATATGTATACCGCACAAGAGTCCCGTTGCTCCCTTAAATTTGCAAACATTTGTTAAAATAATACTTTATTATTATTTTTAATTGATAAATTTATGTTTAAGACAAGATATTTATTAATAGAACAAAGGGTAACAATTATTATGAGCAATAATTATTAGCCTGAAATACTCATCCACATTGAAAATATCTGCCGAGAAAAGATATATGCCGCCGATGGGACTTGAACCCGTGTCCTTCTGATTTCCGGTCAACTGCTCTATCCACGACGTCTCGACTATGTCTCGACGCCACCTAGTGGGAGATTTAGCACTTATAATGCCTTTCTCATATAAAAATAAAGTTTTCTTTGCAGGTAAAAAAATGTAATAAGCAGTGATTGTTGAATGAAAACATTGGTATATATTGAATTATTTGGCAGGTAAGAGATAAGCCGACGTAGCTCAGTGGGTAGAGCAGACACGGGTTCGAGTCCCGTTGGTGGCATGTATATTTTCTCGGGAGATTTTTTCAATGTGGATGAATGTTTCAGGCTAATAATAAAACTTAGTTCACTCGCAAGAAACAAATAAACACATGTTATAAGACCATGATCCATCCAGTAATAGACAAAATTAAAGATTCTAGAAGGCGAAGAGAGGCCTCTTCTCCGCCAACATTTATATTTCATTTTAGAAGCACTTAACACTTCAAAATCCTATCCACCATCCGTAGCCCATTTTACTTGGCTCGCTTCAAAAATCTCCATGTGAAGTAAACGGCGCGGGCGGGTAAACTGATTTTCAGGAACTTTTCTCATTATCAGCGCTAACGGCTACGCTGTTGGGAAACATAACGAAAATGTCAGTAAACGTTGGCATAAAAATAACCCCTATATCATTTAACTTTTTTATCACTTTTGATACAATAATATTTCGTATTTTAATATGAAAATGCGGGCCTCACTGGGTACCGTTCCTGAGCTATACAATTTAATAAAAAGAAAACATATTCCTGAGCTATACAATTTAATAAAAAGAAAACATTAATATTTAATAAAATAAAACAAAATTAGGTAAAATAAATTAAAATTCAATATAGATTTTTTTATTTATTTAAGTCTATTAAGGAAACATACAGTTGTATAAAAGATCATTTAACATAAGATAGTGAACATAATATCAACCAATTAAGCTCCATTTATACATTTTTGTTGTGATTACTGATTAGGAAGTAATTAATTACAAGCTATAAAAGTATATAGTTTGAGTGAAAAAATATTAAAAAGAAAATAATAAACAATACAGAAGTACAATAATATAATAAACAATGCATAGTTTTGATTTTAGGCCAGTGCAATTAGCGATCCGTGATCGGAATTATTCCGGTAGTCCCAATTTTTTTTATATATTTAAATATATATATATATATTTTTTTTTTATTAGTTTCAATAGCAAAGTTTGTACATTATGTAGGTTTAAAGTATAATATAAGAATATTTTTTCACAGTCCTCCTCACTAGGGTTTCCTGTTCTGAGGCGGTCTGTAGGTTTTTTAAACTTTTGTATTTAGTTTTGAATCGTCTTTACATCGTCTTCATAATGTTTGTAAGTTGATTATTGCTTTGATCTCTCAGCCATGTTTTGACTGTTGTTTTAAATCTACCCATTTCCTTTATTTTTTTGGTTTGATTTGGTAGAGCACATGTTTTTAACATTTTTCTCCTGATGTAAATTCTGAGTATTCGACTTTGGGGCACTTCAAGCCATTTTGAAAAAACCAACCGGTTTCGTCCAAAAATCTAGTTTTTGTCAAATATCTCATTTCCAATACAAATTTCGGCTAAAGTAGCTTAACAAGTTTAGTAGAACATAAAATTACCTACAACTTTAATTAAAAAAAATTCTTTTACCTCTAATACATATCGAAATATGCAGTCTTAAAAATGTGTAAAAGTTTATAAAAACAGTTAAATTGCACGACTTGGTTTGGTTTTTGAACATATCTTTTTTCCAGTACAATTTTGTGAAAAAAATTACTGATTTCATTTTTGTAGAGAATAAAATTTCATAAAAGACACATAATCAATACACCTTAGACGTTTTTTTATCTCAATTAGGTATCCAGGTTCTAGTATAAAAATTAGGCCAAAAATGAATCAGAAGAATAGTGTTTTAATCTTGGCGTACCTTAATTAATCTTTTTTTAAACAATTATAGTTGAAATAAAACTTAACAGCAACATTAACCATCAAAGGAATCACAATATGTAAATAAAATTATTAATTAAATTGTAAAAAAAGTATGTTTTTAAAACTTTTGACTTTTGATTATAGTTCTGTTTCTTGCTGCCACGTACGGGCCACAATATATACTTCCTATGTCGCATCAGCAGAACTTGTGGCGACTGGAACTGGCGACACCAAATTCTTCGTCATCATCATGAACGAAGGCTTCCACAGCATTCTCGCACGAGTTCACATTACAGTGAATACAGAGTAGGGAGCATTTTAAACCTGACTTTCTACATGTGTGCTTTCCAGCGCAACCTTCTTTGCATTGGCATGATAATATAAAGTTCAGCAACACCTGAGGAGCAGCCTCCTTCAACATTGGTACTGGAGTAACCCAACAGCGTCCTTCTTCCACCCCCATTCAGTTGGACCTTTATGGTGACCAATTGTATCTTCTGGAAACACTAAGAGGCAGCAGCAGTAATTTTATAAATTTGCTATAAACATTCCCTAAATCTTTTGTTCTAAATGTAAAAAAATTACGCTACTATTTTTTTATAGTTGTGCGAGTTTTCATGTTGAAACCTCTAGTTATTTTCTTGTTATGGCACTTTTTTTTTAGTTATTGTTTTTCCAAATTGTAAAATTATGTTTATACATAAAGCCCTGATTATTTTTTTAATATTAATTTTTTTTGCGAGGCATTAGTGTGATGAACGTATGTCTTGCGGTATGAAAGAGACATGCGTGCATGAGTGAGACAGCATGAGTAAGGCATAAAAGGTTTGTTTGTTGTCCATTCGTCCTCTTTGCCTTCAGACTTCCTAAGAAGGAACCCTGTACATAATCTCTAAATAAACGTTATCGTCTACCTACGATCTATTATTGGAGTACCACCCCAAAGGAATCTGGATCCATATACTGGAGTCCAGAACTCAATGTGAAACCGGCCACGGTCATCACAATTAGTACAAATTTCAGGAGAAATAATATGTTGGTCCACTGTGTACCTTTTCGGCTCACTGTGTACCATGCCTGCGGTTCACTGTGTACCAGCACTGCACACAGTGAACTAAAATGCAATTTTTTATATAAATCATTATAACTAATTAATAGTGAACTCTGTGAAAATGAGTTTATGCACATAAAAACCCAAACACATACTGAAGACAACAACATTTATTTGACATTTCTACATTAAATTTGAATGACCCAGGTTGACTCGGAAAAAAATGTGGTTCACTGTTGACCCACTGACCCTAGGCTATAATTTATAAAGCTAGCTATTTATTTTCAATATATTTAAAACAAACTTCTGCCCGCGACTTCGTCTGCGTAGGATTAGTACTTCGAGTAATCTTTTTTCTTTTCCTAGGTCCCATCTACGTTTATACCAAAATTCTTGACCTATTTATTTAAAATATGTATAATTCTTGATTCGATTCAAAGTATTAGGCGAGTACTTCAAATAAATTCAGTAATTTAAATATTTTCCAAAATAGAATTTTGATTTTACAATTATTGTTTTGCAAAATGTCATTCTAAAATTTTGACGTTTTCTATTAAACTATAATTATTATTTTCAATATATTGAAAATAAATAGCTAGCTTCATAAATTATAGCCTATATGTTATTCTGATGTATGAGCTATATTATTGTAAAGTTTCATTATAATCCATTCATTAAATTTCGATTTAAAGAGTAACAAACATACATACATCCATACAAACTTTCACATTTATAATATTAGTAAGATAATAATTATTGTTTAATAGAAAACGTCAAAATTTGAGAATGTCATTTTGCAAAACAATGATTGTTAAATCAAAATTCTACTTTGGAATATATTTTAATTAGTGAATTTATTTGAAGTACTCGCCTAATACTTTGAATCGAATCAAGAATTATACATATTTTAAATAAATAGGTTAAGAATTTTGGTATAATAAACGTAGATGGGACCTAGGAAAAGAAAATAGATTACTCGAAGTACTAATCCTACGCAGACGAAGTCGCGGGCAGAAGCTAGTACAATTATATATTCAGTACGAAGGGAGTGGTCAAGTCATACATTTCAGCAAAACAAATTAAAACTGGTAATTGGCTGAGCGTAGCAACGTTCTCTGTTTGATATTTCATCTATTTGCAAATTTGTTTGTACATTACGTTTCCGGTTTCGAAAATCTGCTGCATTCACTTTATTATTCAAGAAAGCATTACTTTGACTAGATGGCTAACTTTGAATAAGTTATTATGGCACCAACCTGCCCGAAGAAAGTTTAAAAAAGAAATCTCATTGAGATAGTGACGTTTCTTAGGACAAATTCTACAATTATATAATGCTATATGGTTTAAAATTATGTAGGTAGGTATCTAAGTACCTACATATTAACAAATAAAAATATTTCAGTTGAAATTAGAAAAACGTTTGATTTTTTGGAAGTCATGTCTACTATTACAGAACTACTTGTATTACATTATTAATTTTAACGAGTATTTTATTTTTTGTTATTGTAACAGCTATTTCGACGTTCAAGGCCATTATAAAACTGAAATATCGTAAAATAGCAATTTTTAATTTATTTTATATTAGTTCCACACAGGAAGTCCTGAGGAAAATAATTTCCCTCCGGGCCGTGTCATCCTAGGGAATGCTGTGTGGAAGGTCTTTTTAAGAAATGGAAAGAGAGGAAGTTCGAAGAAGAAACGATGGGTGGGGGGGAATTTGTGTGAAATCCCACCAACTGCGGTGCAAAGCGATGTGTCGAGAGAGTCCGGCTGTAGAAGTCAAAAGGCCTCCATGAACCAGCATCTATCAGTTGCGTCAAATTTTAATTTAATCAATTCGTGTTTTTTCACCATTGTTCATTAAAATATTATATTATTATGGTTTATTTACGGTACATTCCAGACTACTGTTAGACAGGATGTCGTCACCCGAGTGCTTATTGTCCAAACGACCATTAGCAAATTTTGCAGGAGAAAGAGGTTTTCTTTCATTATTTCAATTTAACATTATGATAGATATTTAAGATGAAGCTATTTCCGTAAAGATAAAGGTCTTATTAGTTTAAATAATTCTTGATTATTTTTAATTGATAAATGAAATAAAAATAGATACTAATGTTTAAGACAAGATTTTTTGCATAGCATCAAGGGTAACAATTATTATAAGCAATAATTATTAGCCTGAAACACTCATTGTAGTGTGTAGCTATAAGCATATACCTATTTAATAGTCCACGTTCATTCGGGGATGATCGGCACAGCCGAAGATTCCCGAATGAACGCATTGGCAAACAGTCACGGTCGGAGCGCGTCACGGCCGCCAGACCAAAATAGAGCATACCTGTGATCAGACGTTACGTACAATACCATTGTATTTACGATCATTCGCTATAAACGAGTAAACGAACTTACGTTGTTATTAATAAGAAGACATCGTGGGCTGGTGAGCCACGACAAAAATAAGCAGAACATAACACTCATCCATATTGAGAGATAGGCCGCCGTAGCTTAGTGGATAGAGCTCCTGACCGGCAATCAGAGGGGCGCGGGTTCGAGTCCCGTCGGTGGCATGTATCTTTAATCAGGAGGTTTTTTCAATATGGATAAGTGTTTCAGGCTTATAATTATTGCTTATAATAATTAAATAATTCTTAGTTAAGTGATGAAATATCGTTTTTGATTCTGTATATTTAAGTTCAAAAAAGAGATTGAACAAAAACTAAAATGGTCGTTTGGACAATTAAGCACTTGGGCGACGAGGAGTATCACTAAAATATAAGATTAAAAATTCACCACGCAGTGAAGCAGGCAATAGACAGTCATCCAGATGAAGACCAAATAACTCCTTGATGACTCAATGATCAAAAATTCTACAGACAAATGGCCTGGTTGAAAGCGATACCCAGAACCGAAGAATCTATAACCTGAGAACGAGAAGAGCTGACCCCAACAGCCTTCTTAGGCAATGAGTTAGGTCATGCAAGGAAAAAAAATTACGGTATATTTCATCGTGGAAGATAGTGTCAGAGGCAATTAAAAGTATTTTTTGCTAAACATGCCATACTATTGTATTATAAAATGAAAATAAACATGCCATACTATATACTATACTATATGCCATACTATATATGATAAACATTCCATACTATTGTATTATATTTTTTGCCATACTATTGTAGTATGTACTTTATCCGCTTATCTGTAAACTTCACAAAATCAATTTCAATGTTATTTTGTGTTTAATCACTTTTAATAATAAGCCATAATATTGAGTATTTGCGGCATGTTCCAGAGTACAAGATACTCTATCGTCCTGGTGTAAGAACATCTATCAGAATTGCCACGTTGCTTGAAATAGCCGTGTTTGGTGACCAGATCTGAATAGCCAGGTACTTTCCCACCTTCCTCTTCACCACCTCCTTTCCCTCCCCACTACCTCACAAAATGCCCTATTTTGTGAAGCCATAGTCTCGCTGGCTCTTTTTTACTAAATTTGGTTAAGAATGACCAGAAAAAAACAAAACATTAATATTTATATGAAATCCTAAATGACACAAGCAAATAATGACCCTTGCCTAAGAAATCTTCTTTACCCACTAATTCAAAATGTCTCTACATTACCGACAGATAGAGCTGTCAATGTTGCCAGAAAATGAAAACTAACTCAGTAAATAAGTACTTGAAAAATAAACAGATATAACATATGCACATAAGGTCTAACATTGTCATTGTGTTACAGCTCTACGAAGATATAATATATTCGCATAAGGTCCTAGTATTGTCATTGTGCTACAGTACGAAGATATAATAATATATGCACCCCCCGTGATATACCATTTCTCAGAATTAAAATGTTGCTTGAAATGGCATTAGCCGTGTTTGGCCCTTCCCCTCTTCACTACCTTCAGCCTCACAACATACCCCTTTTGAGAATGCCTAGCTAAATATGTTTGGGAGAGGTTTAGAGTTGGGACTCTTGTGAGGCATTTACATAAATAAAAAAAAAATCCGCGATAAACATAGGTTTGTTTTTATTTTAGGTTGGAAATTGGTTTGCTTTTTTCCGTTTCCTTGTAAAAAAAATACAATTCAGGTTCCGCAAGCTTTTGTGTCAAAGAATAAAAGCCCAAAAACATCAATGTAAATATTGCCTTTCTGAAGGATTATTCAACTTTCGGCTTTACACTTTATAAAGACGAAAACGTAACGAAGGTAAGTAAAGTCTATAGATTTTTCATGTTCAATTTAAATCACAAAAGCACGTGGAAGAATTGTTAAACTTTACGGATTTTAGATTTGTGTAGCCTACGAAAACAGAATTATTTATTTATTGGTTATTGGACCTATTACCAACCTACTTAGTGGTTCGTATTATTCATGTATGGAATGAATTTTACATTCATCCCAATCCCGTATTATATAAGGTTGCCAAATATTCTGATAAAATATAAAAAAAAACTGTACGCAGGTTTCATAATGTACACATGCACAATACTTATAAAGCTGGCGCAGACCCGACCCAAATCACAGGATATTATAATTTTCGTAGGATTTGTGAAGAAAAAAAATCCTAGCGAAAATCATGTGTCAATAATTTAAACGATAGAAATTCACAGTTACGGAATTGTCTATCAATACAAAAATTTTGGTACTAACTTTATCGCTTGTCTGAATCGTTCTCACAATTAGATCCAATATTGAAAATCAAAGCAAAAATCCCAGTTCCGAACCGGAGGACACAGATAGAGATACGCACCACCAAAATTATTTTTCAATCCGTATCTTGTATAATTCATAAATCCCGCGGGATTATAATTAAGGGGTTATAATTGAAATGATTGCAACGTTTCTTAAATATTTTGTACCATTTGTCTTTGCGAATTAGCATAAAAGGTTATTGAAAATGTAACATTATATACCTATAAGCGTTTTAATTAGACTTTGATAAAAAAAGGTAGTAAAAAATAGGAGTCTTGCCTAGAATTGATTTTTCATAGAGGGAGGCTAAGAATTTTGTCTGAACAAATAAATTACTGAATTGAATACCCAATCAAAGAATATCTAAATCGAGGCCATCGTATACGAGGTGCGTTCAAATAAAAATGTGACTTTTCTAATTTATCGGGCTACGTTCAGATTTTCGAAAAAATAAAAGTTTTATATTGATACACATATCTCCAACGTAATATGTTGACATTATCAGCCATTTTGCATTTAAGTTTGTTTTTGACAGATATAAAGGTGATACGTGTTTTGGTGTGCTTGGCGATATTTTTCCATAAAAAAAAATTAGATCAAAGATTCTCTATTAAATTTTGTGTGATATATAAAATTAAGTGTTCAAACACCTTTAACATATTGATTGTGGCATTTGGCAAGTCCACTTTGAGCAAAAATGTTTATTCGTGGTAGAAACTCTTCACAGAAGGCCGAGAAGATGTTAATGACGATGACCGCCCTGGACGCCCTAGCACATCAACAGCCAATGAAAACGTTGAAGCAGTGAAGAAAATTGTTGTGAACATTCGTCGAATCACTATTGGAGAAGTTCCTGAGGATGTTGGCGTATCGTTTGGCTCATGGCATCAAATTTTTTGAAGCAATATAAAGAAAACGCCTGAATTTTTGGCAAAACAATTCACGGCTTTTGCATCACGATAATGCATCGGCTCAGACATCGTTGATTGTTTTTGATTTTTTAGACAAAAACAACACTATAATCATGCTTCAGAAACCAAATTCACTGGAATTGGCCCCCTGCAACTTTTTCCTGTTCTCAAAACTGAAAAGACCCATATGATGGAGTTTTGCCGATTGAGGAGACAAAGACCGCATCGCAAGAAGAGTTCAAGGCCATACCAGAAAGCGTTTATCAAAAGTGCTTTAAGGATTGGAAAAAGCACTGGTACAAGTGTATTATATCTGAGGGGGATTACTTTTATGGGGACAAAATAGATATTGATGAATAAATAAATATTTTTCGAGAAAAATAAAGTCACCTTATTTTTTTAACAAACCTCGTATAACGTTTAAAAACAACACGGTGGGGGTTATTTTTCAATATTTGTCTTATTTTTTTTGTAAGCTTATTTTAACGTATTTGTAACTTAGAATGTTTTAATTCTGTTTATATTAGAAATAATATTAGGTACTTCCAAAATCTTGTGGTTCCTATGCGATATTTTTTAAACCAACAAATAAGAGGTTATTTTAATTCAATTAAAAACCTTCACACAAACAGTTGCTCTTAATATTTAAAACTTTTTTCACAAAAACCTTATTTTTTACCCTCCTTCATCAATACATACCCCGATTCATGCAACCAGAGCAAGTGGTATCATGCATTCATTTTTCACCCTTGTACCGCATCATGCATTTTGATCCATGTATTGAAGAAAGGACGAGAAAGGGTAGTGCTTAGTGCACAGTGCATCAATCACACGGGATTGTACCTTATGCAGTTCTGTGTGCATACTGCTCGGGTCTAATGATGTCACGTGTACACTTCCAGTCAAGTTTAGCTGTAAGACGTGCACCGCGCTATGACATATGGAAACAGGGCAATCATAATAATTCTGTAATGAGCATTTGAACCCGACGTCGCCCGTGCTAAGCGGTTGTATCGTTTTGGATATTTTTGCCAAAGTTTGTAGAATGAGTTTTTTGTCATGTCTCAGGACTTTGGTTGATGAAAGATTATTCCTGTCTTTTCACTTATTCCTACCCACACTTGGCCCTTACCTACATCTGTAAAATCACAAGTGCATTGACAATTTTCAACATGAAAACATTGTTCTAGGATTCAGTGTCTTGTATATATATGACTGTGAATGATAAAATTACGAGTTACGTAAAAACCTTAAATATTTCAACTGGTGACGAAAATTAAAATCGTGCAAAGTGGAAAGTTGAATTAGGTCAAGAGACACCATTATCTTGCCTTCAGTAAGTTTATACTTCCCTTTTCCTACTATTCTTAACAATTATTAAGCGTCTATTAAGAATATGTAACGCTTTCAAAAGTGCTAAGACTCTAGAAATGTTGTTTAGTTCATTGGTCAGAAGTCCACTGGAATACGCGACCACAATATGGAATCCTCAATATAAGGTATACATAGATTTAGTAGCAAATATACAGAATAAATTTTTGCAACTTCTACTTAAATACAACAAAACTACAAATAATATGTTAACATTACAAAAAAGACGCACATTATCATATCTATTATGTCTATATAACCTGCTTAATAATAATATAGATAGTCCCGAATTACTATCCGTCATTGGTTTAAATGTTCCAATGCGGATTACCAGGCACACTTCTCTTTTTCATATAGAAGACCACAACACTAATGAAGCAAAAAACTCACCATTTACTCGCGCAATCACAACTTATATCCACTATGAAAAATTAATAAACTTAGACATTTTTCATGATTCCTTGCTAACATATAAATCTAAATTATTATATTTCCTGACGTCAAATAAATTATTTTTAAATTACTTACATTTAATTTTTTTATTATTTATCAGTCAATTTACAACTAACAATTTGTGAGCAAATATTTCTTGATTTTTAAATGTTTCCTTGATTCATTCATTAATTAAAATTTAAAACCCTTTCAAACCTCAGGCGAAATAACGAAAAGACATTCTGAGGACATACGTAATAGGTACTATAACCATGTAATTAAATTTATCATACCTTATAACTGTATTATGTACTGTCCTTATAAAAATAAATAAATAAATTTCATGCAAACTAGCAATAATCATTAATTTACTTAATTTGATTTATTAAATACAATTGTCAAATCTGAATATATGTTTCATTAATTCTTAGATATAAATGTAGTGTGGTTTTACCTTGTCTGATTTCTATATTCAATGAAAAAAATTTTGATTTTGCCAATAATTTAAGTTGGGTAAGATTAATAAGTTGTTTTTTTTATATTTTAAAAAATAGTTACGTAAATTCTGACCAAAATAAAAAAAATCAACATCACTTAACCTATTTGCCACTGTTATTACTTCATCTTCCAATGTAAGTAAAATCGGATTGATATTTTTTTACGAATAGGTAGTTTTTTTCATAATTAAACTTGGGTTTGAAGTGAAAATATCGTCCGTTGAAATCGATTCGTCGCGTTGTTGAATTTTTTTATGGGACAAACAAAATAACTGCTCAGAAATATAGTTTAGACAGTACGTTTCTTTCAGATATCTCCATAAAAGCAACATCTTCAACGAAAACATTCTAAAGTGTAAACCTTAGAAATGTGTATATATTTTATGTATCACTTTGTAAATTGAAGATGCCCTTAATCAGAATTGTTTGTATTAGGTATATTGTTGCATATTTTTTTTTTATTATGGTCCTATATTTAAATGTCGTTATTTTATTGGTCAATGACATAAACATGTTATTCACTGTCATATATAAATGTATAGACTGTTTATAACGCAAATAAATAAAATTAAAATTAAAATTAAATCATGACATTCGTTAGTAACCCAACAATCAGCCACTTTAGTCTAAGCTTAGAGGGAGAAAATGATCTAAGGTCTGGAATATTATGATGGCACGTGCACCAAGAACCAATATTATATGTAAAACTGCTCATCTTGTTTTGCAATATCAGGTGTATTCAGGTTAATTATTATGTTATAATAGAAAAGTGCACATATCACGTATCTAGATGACTTATAAATAGTAAAATTATAAAAATACTTACTTTTATTATTATTTAGATCAAACCTCGGTTCGAGTTCCAGATACGAACGTATTTTTTTATTTAGATTTTTCTATTTCAGATTTTCGATTGAGTTTCGTTAATATTCTCTACGTTAATTATAATATAAAACTACTTTTTAACCATAAACCAAATCCACCATAAATGTAGAACTTAGTGAAATAGAAAAAAATATGTATGAATATCACTTTCATATGTATTTCTTGAGTATTACATATTAAATATGAGTGCAGCCTGGTAAAAATACTTTCTTTGTGCAAAAGATGATTTAGTTTGAATTGCCACATAGGACTAGTGCCAATTCTAGTAGTATGACTTTGCTAGCTTCTTTGTGCTGTTTAATACTCGTATATAGCTGTTTTACTTAGCTTTTTTAATGTAAACTAGACGCCATAGTCGATAGTGGCAAAGTTCTTGGAAAGAGCATCCTCGTAGATCGGGCAGGAGTCATTGTCTCCAGTCGGATCTTCAGTTACAGTATTTAAGAATATAAACGCCGGAAATATTTGACTTCTTACCCCATTTAAAAATCCGCGTAGCGCTAAAGTTGTTTTTACTTTTTGAATGAATAGTTTTGCAAGAATAAAAAAAAAAAGTCAATTGATCGAGTCAAAAATAATCTTAGCCAATAAGGGTTTTTTTAAAAAGTTGTTTCTTAAATATTATTATTTTTTTTATTTTTTTTATTAGAGAAACCTCACAAGGGGTATGTTGTGAGGCTGTAAGTGGTAAGTGGGGAACGGAAGGAGATGGGGAAGAGGAAGGTTGGGAAGTACCTGGCTATTCAGATCTAGCCACTAAACACGGCTAAAGCCATTGTTAAGCAACGTTTCAATTCTGAATGGAGGTCTTACACAAGGGCGATACTGAGAGTATCTTTCACTCTGGAACGTGCCGCAAATATAGTATATATTATTTTTATTAATTAATTGTGAAATAACACAAATTAATCAAATAAAATTTATTTGCGCACGTCGGGTTCGAACCCGCTACCTTCTGATTCGGAGTCAAGAGACTTACCACTCGACCACTGACGGTCGTCAGGTTTATGTAAAGAAAAACAAATTATTTAGTACTCTATGCTTATATTTTTTGTACCGTAATTAATAATTTTATTTTAATTCTAATAAAGAGAGAAAGTAGGAAAAGCTTCAATGTATCCATAGCATATTTTTTCATATTCATAATGTAAACCGATTCTTAGTAAAGATAAATCTAAATAGTAATTTGGCGTATAGATTCAGCTAATGATAGTTTCTGTTTTTTTCATAAAAGAAGGAACAGGTACTTCCCTACCTTCCTCTTCCTCATCTCTTTTCCCCTACCCTCGCATCTTCAACCTTGCAACATACCCGTATATATAACTCATAATAAACCGGTTAATTTAAATTGTTAAGCCCTGTAAATTATCGCTAATTTCATATCGCACGTCCCATAGAAAAGTGTCGTAAGTCAAAATTTTCCATTTTACGTTTTATCTCTGAAAAGTAAAGTGATTTATAGTGATTATGTATACCCCACGAAAACCATTTAATCACTCCATCTCCGCAAGATGTCGCTAGTATCTCTTTTCGACGGGACACTTATTCGTCAGTCATTAATTTGTAATAATTAATTAATTTAAATCTGTATTTTTTAATTGGAATTGTTTCGTGGTGAAAGGTAACTTGGACTTATAATATATTCAGAAGGAGGTGTTAAATTTCAGAATCAGAAAAGTTTATAAAAATCTTAGGGGGTCAATCTCCAGATTTTAATGAACTTTTCTTTAAAATATTTTCGCAGCTCTTTTGTACGAAAACATGTTTTTCTGAACTTGCAAATTTTTTGGCCTTTCATGAAATATTCATTTTTCAAATTAATCCCGAAATAGAATTATCTAACGCCTAAAATTTAATTATAAAATACATTTTTTCAGAATGTTTCAAAAGATAACTTACTTTTCTGACGAACGGGATGGCCTTGGAACGTGGCACAAGTCACGTTTTCAAAATGCAATGATTTGCATACTAATGATGCTAGGAGGAAAATAATTTTCCTCAGGGTCTATATCACCTGTGAGAATGCTGGGTGCAGGGTCTTTTTAGGAAAGGAAGGAGAGTTCTGCGAAGGAAAAAGGAATGAGGGGTGATTAAGAATCTGGGGGTAAGTGTATCCAGGATTGAAGGACTCTGGAGGGTCTGGGTGGAGAGGTCAAACGATCTTTCTCAACCAGTCTCTCTCAATCTGGCTTGCCGCGCACTTGGTGGTCAAACGCATCCACCGCCTAGATCCAAACAAACCTCACTCTTGAAATCGGGCTCTCTTACTGAATCACGAGACGTAGCGAACCACTTGGGGTGACCTATGGCAGAGGTGTTATTAAACCAATAAATGGTTTATATTTTTTAGCGTTATATTACGAGTACATTAAACAAATATTATTTCACCCTATTTCGCAGTGGAAAATATTCGTACAGTAGTATATTTACCGTACAGGTAAATAGCATTATTTTTAATATCTATTTGAATTTTGATTGTGTTTTCGTGAATGATTTAAAGCAAACCTTGGAAGTGGAAATGAATCCGCTTTTAAAATGGAATTAGTTGATATTATGTTTAAAAAACAATATCATTTAATAAACGGAATAAATGTCGATACCATCCTAAGTTTTGGCTAAGGTGTAAGAAGTGTTCACTCATTTTAGTCAGTCCTTGGAGAGAAAGGTTCAATCCGCACTCAAATCATAAAAATTAAAAAAAATAATTATATATATATATATATATATATATAAACTGTGAAATTGCAATGTTTAATACATAAATCGACAGGGGGGGAGTGATCAAGGGGGGGGGGGGGGGGTTACAACTCTTTCTCTCTCTGCTCTGCCCGCCTGATCTTGCTCCAACCTTCCATCTACTCGCCTCTTTCCCTTCTGACCATAGCCTCACCCTGGACTACGAATTACTTACCTTTCTACGAACCAGAGCCGGCCATGTCATAACGGAGCCACCGGACCAGCTCTACAGCGACAACGCAGACGACGTCCTCCCTCCACTCGTGTTAAAGGGAGCGACATTTGGCCCCTCCGTGGATCCGGAGCTTATAACAGTTCCCCACCTTTTCTGGCACACGAAAAATACATTATAAACGTTATTGTTAAATCACTTTTTGTGGTTTTTTGTCTCCAAGAAAAAATAATTATTACGAAATTTCCAAAACTTCTCAATTTTTTTTTCATAAATGACCTTTTGAGGTTAACTTTTTGGTTTGAGTATAAAGCGTTGTATTTTCTCTTTCTAACAACGTTTATATCATATTTATCACTATGATAGTAAGGGGACACAGCAATTTCTATGAGACCTAAATGAGTATTTCCGAAAAGCAAACAAATTAGCCTAAGTTTTTAGTTTTTTTTTTTTAAAGAAAGGCAAACATTCCCGGTTTACGAATAACCCAACAACATTTGAAAAGTTCCTACTACCACCACACTAAGCGGAAGATGTTGCTTGGGTTGTGATGGAGGACTTAGCCAGCCGAGGAATCGAACACGGAACGCCTGGGTGGGACCCAAACGCGATGCCCACTCAACCACTGACCGTATTTAAGTATTTAAGATTTTTCTTCCGGGCGAGAAAAGAAGACTGGGTTGGTGGTCAGTCGATCTTTAACGTTCGGATCTTCCATTCCAGTCTACAGACAGTAAATAGAATCTGTCTAAAATTTCAACAAAATTGTATTAATATCAAGTTCTTATTGAACCGAAAGGCATTTCGAGGAAAATTTGCCTATTTCGTTCAATTCTACTGTCGAATAACTGTCTAAATATAAACGAACCAAATTGACGGCCGATTGAAAATGTAAAATCAATTTCTCAGAAGTCTGCGTAATCATTTTTTTTATTCAGTAATATTATTATCAGATTTTTAAAACAGTTTATTTATAAATTAAATAATAAAGTCGTTAAAATGATAGACTTCGCTTTTCGCCCCATACAAAAAGGATTCCCGGGAAAAAACACTTTCTACATCGAAAATTGCACAAAATGAATATATTTTTTTTATACTGCCTTCTAGAGGGTGAAATCTATAATTTTCGATGCGTTTCGTATTAACGTAAACATTCACTGTCAAACATGTACGATTTATCACAAAATATTATTTAAGGAAATAGTGCTGCTAACTCAACTCTCATACAGAATTATAAAAAGCTACCGACGTAGCTTCTTCTTTCTAAAAAAATATATGTTTTTTAAAATTTCAATTTCGTGAAAGTTTCGGTGTAGAAAAGTGTATTCTCCATAAACCCTTTTTCGAGCGATTTCTGTGGGTAAATTTGAGCGTTGTTTCATTCGCACATTTCGCATTCGCATGTATTGTAAGTGTGCGTGAGCTTATTGTGAGCGGGACAGAATGACAGACGCGGGTGTTCCGCGTGTGGTTCAAAGTCTAAAAAAAAAAGTCTTTTTCTCTTAAATAAAAACTTAAAATAAAAGTGGAGTTCTACAAATTAGACTTGACATCAAGAAAAAGATATTTTTTTTAAAGTATTAGTAAGTACACGGAGAAAAACGTTTTTCGAAAAAACGATCATTTTAATAGTAAAAACGGGACTGAAGTTCTTACGAACAAATTAACAGGGTTTCAATGTTTATTGGAGGGAAAATGTAAGAATAATTTGTTGGTATACGTACGAAATTACGTATACCAACAGTTAATTCTTACATGTTCCCGCCAATAAACATTGAAACCCTGTTAATTTGTTCGTAAAAACTTCAGTCCCGTTTTTAACCGTTTTTACTATTAAAATGATCGCTTTTTCGAATAACATTTTTCTTCGTATAGTAAGTTCCAAATTTATTAAATAGTTAAAATTAAAAATTCTATCTAATTCTGCTTGGCGACATAAAGGGATATGTAGAGAAGATTAATACCAAATTTAAAATAAATCGGTGTAATAGAACTCTAGACATCTTGCACGCCAGCTTGAAAAAAGTAGTTTCGAGAAAAACACGTTTAAAGTTTCAGGCAGTTTTATACATATAACCTAAGAGTATGGATATTAGAGAGACGGCATGTGAACTGTGCCCGCACGATCCAAGTGTGCCTTTTCGAGAATTCTACCCACATGGCTGACATTGGCTGTCACCATGTAAAATGGCTGCTGTCGGAACGTATTAAACGTCCAAAAACCAGCAGCCAACGTAAGCCGTTTGGGTAAAATTCTCGAAAAGGCACACTTGGAGCGCGCGGGCACACTTCACGTGCCGTCTCTCTAATATCCATACTCTTAGCATATAACGGTTACCATTGGTATACTTACTTAAGTTACGTTACTAGGACCTTCAGTTAAAAATACCTACATTATATATGTATTAAAGTATACATTATATAGGTATAGAATATAAGAAAGGTTTTACGGGGTAAACGGGTATGGGGTAGTCGGGCAACGTCTACCATGTATTGTTCAATTTGTTCCAGCAAGATCAGTTTAGTTGGCGCGCCACAAAAATAGCTATAACTCCGAAAATAATTAGAATTTCAAAAAATGCTTTTAAGGACACATGTTTAAAGATCTTATATTTGAAAATATGTAAAAAGAAATATTTTTCGAAATTCTAGACTAGGATACCCCTTTCATATAATGTAATGTTTACATATTCCAAAATAATTTTTATATTTCATTTTATATAAATGTTTTTTTATGATATTTTTAGTAATCAATCACCTCTTGCTATAATGTTTTGTGTATGCTTGTTTTTTTCTTTTGTTATTTTTATTCACGTTATTATCCCGACGAAGAAACCATCGATTTTTCATAGGTTATGGTGGTTTACGCATATAGGTTTATTTTTAACAAAAAAAAATACCCAATAGGAAGTCTCGATAAACGTCTTAATTAGAAAATCGTCTTTCTTTTATTAAATAAACCGCAGACCTGTAAAAATCATCGTGTTTACTGCTGGAGGTAATGATGTAGATATCTATGTTTATTAAATTTGACCAGTCAACATGACCGAATGTTTTAGTGAGAGCTTTGCGGACTCCCACAAAGCCTTAGGTATTCACTACACTTCCTGTCCGTAGTTAGCAAAGGTAGGTACATTAATTATTCTGGCCTTAGTGAGAGCTTTCTGGGATCCATTTGCAAGTATCTGTCAAGTGGGGGCGGTATACTTGTGCTTCCAGAGAAAGAGCATCGTAGTAATAACTAGTTCATTTCGTGCTTTCAAAGCTCTCTGGAGTGCTTCGAAAGTTTGTTAGGGTGTTTGTGTAAGGCTTTCCTCAACAATCGTAATATAGATCAAACTTAAATTTAAACAAACTTCAAACGCTGCGGACATGGTGGTTCACACGCCAGCCATAACGAGTGATGTAGCCACTTGCCGGATGCACAGATGCAGATGCGTATGCAACCGACGCCAAGCGAGCGTTTTTATTATTATTTTTATTTGTATACCACACAAGAGTCCTAACTGCACCCGTCTGGAGCCAGCGAAACCATAGCATCCTCAATTGGGGTATATTGTGAGGCTGAAGGTAGTGGGGAGCGGAAGGAGATAAGGAAGAGGAAGGTGGGGAAGTATTTGGCTATTCTGAAATCTCGTCACCAAACCCGGTTAAAGCCATTTCAAGCAACGTTTCAATTTTGAATGGTGGTCTGGCACGTGCCGCAAATATAATATATACTATTTTCAATTAATTAAGTGTGAAATAACACGAATTAATTCAATAAAAAATATTTGCGAATGTCGGCTTCGAACCCGCGAACTTCGGATTGGGAGTCGAGAGTCTTGCCCTTCGATTAAGCCGGCCGTCGTCAGCTATCTCGATTCCCACTAGGCCCCCTAGCACACTCGATCGATAAGGATTCATAGGAAAATTGTCGGTAACTTCTCATGGTTCCCTTGGACAACTTTAGATTGCAAACGTACAAAAAACAGTTGATGTCAAATCTTATATTAAGGATTATTATATTAGACATTGTGAACTGTCATTTATTCACTGGCAATTTGCAGTCATGCTAGGGAACCATGAGATTTTTTTTTTTTACATTAGCTCCACACAGGAGGCCCTGTTGGAAAAATTCCCTCAGGGCCTTTGTCATATTTGAAGTTGCTGTGTGGAGGGTTTTTTAAGAGAAATGGAGGAGAGGAAGTCCTGAGAAGGAAAAGGGTTTGAGGGGTGGTTAGGAATCTGGGGATCAATATGTCCAGGAGTGATGGACGTGTGAAGCCATCCCTCCCACTGCGGTGCAAGGTCATGGGTCGGGAGAGTCCAGCTGGAGAGCTTTATTTATTTATACTGGGTTTTACAGATGTTCTCACTTGCGTGAGAACAGTCCAGTTATAAAACTCAGTTAATGTACAATAACAAAAATCTACAATTACATACAATTAACTACAGATACATTCAATAAATCTACAATTACATACAATAAAATACACACACATACAATTATGAATCATCAAAAGGTCTCCCTCAACCAGTCTCTCCCCATCCGTCCAGCCACACAGTTGGTGGGCAGACGCATCCGCAAGTCCCGGACAAACCTAACCCCATGAACCCGAGCACCCCCGCTAAGTCACCAAACGTAGCGAACCACTTGGGGTGACCTGTGGCAGAGGTGTTGGTTGTCCAATAAATATATATTATATAATATAATAATAACATACCCTGCTAAATTCTCTCCTCCCAAATTAGTTACCGAAAGTTATCGACACAATTCTTATCGATCGAGTGTGCTAGAGAGCTTGACAACGACACGCTGGCCTGCCCGTTCCCAAACCGTGGGTCAACCCAATCGCCTATACATACCTGTTTTAGAAATGTGCCTTTTCTATTTTCTACTGAGAGACATAGAGATTTTCAACACCTAGCATAGGATTCACGTATTTGTACATTGACTATTGTAATACACTATATATTACCAAATCCAATTTGTTATCATTCCTCATGACTGAGTCTCCTTCGCACCGATCTTGTCATGGCTAAGGATCTATTCCCTGAAAACCTCATGCACGAGAACCCGTTCCCTGGATAGCCGAACCATGCATTACCATGTGCGAGGAAACTTTCCATCCAGCGAATGCACAACGTGAATTTTTAACTTTGGCTTCTTAACAATTGGCGACCAATCATTTTTAAACATAACAAGTTCTTGAACATGTTCAAATCAAATAATTTATATTCTGCTGTAAAAAGTTCAGAGAGGTCCACAATATCTGCAATGTAACAGTAATTTAATTTAACTTTTGAGCTAATAAACCATGTTAGACTTACATCCTCCTCCTTTTTGAACTAACAATACAAACTAAAAAATATTTATTGATGGTCTCTTTTGTCACAAATAACTTCGGTGTAGGTTAGGTCTAGGTTAGATGATGCACCCAAAGAGCTATTGCAACAAAAATGTTTGCCATAAACGGGGGCCTATGGTTAAAATCAATGAAATGAAACAAATTACTTGGTTTAAACCACTATAATCACACACGGAGAAAATTTTTATTCTAAAATACGATCATTTTATTCGTAAAAACGGGACTGAAGTTCTTACGAACAAATTAACAGAGTTTCAAAGTTTATAGGCAGAAAAATGTAAGAATAATTTGTTGGTATACGTACAAAATTACGCATACCAACAAATTATTCTAACATGTTCCCGGTAATAAACATTGAAACCCTGTTACTTTGTTCGTTTTTACGAATAAAATTATCGTATTTTACACATTGACCAAGATTTTACAATAACATTTTCTCCGTGCATGTTATAATATCTACATGTTACAAACCCCCTTTTCTTCGTCAGGATGATAACATTAATAAATTATGATTATCCTGACGAAGAAACCATCGTAGATATTACGAACATGTCGATATTATAACACGTGATTTTAGTTGTTTACACAAAAACAGTCTCAAAATTAGCAACATGTTTCACACATTCGGCGATTTTCATATCATCTTTTGCAAAAAAATATTATTAAATTGTTTTCAACGTACCCGATACATTTATTTAAAATTTTCACGAGATAAAATAGGGACGATAAAAATAATATAGAGAATAAAAACCTTCAAATCAAATTAAAATCCCAGTGAATTTCTTTTTAATACTTGTTATAACAAAAGAAAATAATTTCAGGGCCATTGTTCGGCCGAGGGCAAATATTTCTTTCAAGATTGATTTTTCTGTCAGAACCAAACTACCCTCGGGGAAAAATACCAATTATTACAATGCTCACACTGCAAGGACTAACCATTAATATTCTTCTAGATTCTATAACTGATTTAGATACCTACCGACCTAAAGTAGTTTAGTGAGCAATAATTATTAATGGTCATATCGACCAACTATATAAAATTATTTATATATATTTTTTCATTATAATTCCCCAAAACCTTTAGTTTATAGTCAGGAGAACGAATGATAAAGGTTTTTTTAACAAATATGTTTAATTTCTGTCTTGTTTTATTGTTTTTGTGTTTAATTCGTAGAACTCCATTTAATTTTTTTTAAATTTAATTGAAATTAAATTAAAAAATGTTTAATATTAAGTTCTGCAAGTGTTTTAGTTTTTATTATTGTGACAGCTGCTTCGGCTTACTTTCAAACTGCGGTGTCCTACAATATTTAGACGACGATATTTATACGATTTCAAATGTCAATTTAAAAGTGAGTAAATCGATTTATTCTCGGTTTAACCGATTTCTTAGGAAAGTAATAGATTCTCCTCCATGGGTATTTTGAAATTTGTAAATGTGTTGTTCTTAATTGTTTAATAATTACGTTACTGCTATGAATATTGTTTAGGTTTTGTTAAAATACTTTTCTGTTTCAAATTTTCGACTAGGCATCGATAATAATGTATTCATTTAAACTAGCACTTGGTTTAGCACTATAGTAATATGTGCTTCTTATATTTTTTATCTAGAATTAATGTCTCGTCTTTTATCTTCACATGAATTTAAAATGATCTGTGAATCATTGGGAATTTCGCTTTGGTCGGTAGAGTTGGAATCCTACTTTATTTTTAAAGAAACATGTTACAATTTGTGAGAAGTGCCCTTTGTGTGGAGGATTATGCCAACTGGAATTTTAAGAGCCATTATTTGCAGGAAGACGTCGCTTACAGGTTAGTAAAAATGTTTAAATTTAGTCAATTTATATAATTACAATTTATTATTCAGATATTTAAACTCCTTTTAATACTTTTAAGGATGCAGAGAAAGGATGAAAGCAGACTGAATGCTGTAGAAATGAGATCCCTGAGGCGTATGTGTAGTAAAACCATGTATGTGGAGATCCGAAATCGTGTGAGGAATGTGGAGATCCGAAAAGAATGCAAGGCCGATGTGAGCGTCATAAGTAAGATTAAAAAAGGGACGCTTAGATGGTTTGGACATGTAGAGCGAATGAATGAACAAAGTAGTGTCAAGAGAATATATGATGCGAATGTGAATGGTAGAAGAAGTCGAGGACGCCCGAGGAAGACATGGTACGGTCAAGTGAATCAGATACTTGAGTCGGGCCATGTCAAGAGTCAGAATAATAGAAGAGCATGTATGATAAGATGTATGAATGTGAATGAGGCGAGGAGTGTATGCCAAGACAGAGTTGTTTGGCGGTCCGTCCTCTCTGCCTACCCTTGCGGGAAACGGCGTGATGGTTGGTTAGTTAGTTAGAATGCCCGAACAGTTCAGGGCTATTTTACTTATTCACGCTTTTAGAGGAATTCTTTCTTACCTATCTTTTTTTGTTTTCTTGTAAAATTCTAGTAAAGTGTAAAATGTTTTTTTTTATTTTTATATTAACTCCACACAGAAGGCTTCGATGAAAATAATTCTTTTCAAGGCCTATGTCATCTTGGGGATACTTGGATAGGTTTTTTTTAAGAAAGGAAGGAGATATAGTTCTGAGAAGAAAAAAGGTGAGTGGCAAAATCTGGGGGTCACTGTTTGCAGAAGCGCCGGACATATGAATAGATCCCTGTTACTGCTATCCACCAGTCTCTCCCGATCCGGCCTGCCACGTACAGATGCAACCACTGTTCCACATTCTTAATTGGATAACCAACACCTCTGCCGTAGGTCACCCCAAGTGGTTCGCTAAGTTTGGTGACTTGACAGGGGTGCCCGGGTGTATGGGGTGAGGTTTGTCTAGGTCTTGGCGGCGGATGATCTGGACACACTGAACCCCAGATTAATACCCAACCCTTCTACTTTTTTTCCTTCCCAGAACTTCATTTCCTTAAAAACACCCTCCACACAGAATCCCCAATATTGACATTTGCCCTAAGGGAAATTATTTTACTCAGGGCCTCCTGTGTGCAGCTAATGTAAAAAAAAATCCACAACATGTTGTGTAACATAAACATTCTTAATCCTTTATAGTTTAGTTTTATAAGAATTTACTGAACATATTCCGACATTTAAATAAATGTTCATTTCAAAAATCCTTCTTGTGCAGTGAGCTGAAAAAAGAAAAGAAATTTTATATTGTATTGCAATACCCACGCTTCCTTCTTGTACGTACTGTAGGGTAGGCTGGGGACAATTGAAACACGTCATAATTGAAACATCTCAATTTACTCTAAAACTGTGATACACAAGAGTGTGACACGATGTTTATATCATTCAACAGAGATTCATAAGAAAAATTACAAACTCTGATCGTCTAGATTCACGTAGACCTATGTTTAAAAATCTGAAAATTCAAAATTGAGATGGGCTGGGCATGTACAGAGAATGCCGGACACAAAACGCGTCCCAAAAAGAATAATGGCTGAACACCCAGGTGGAAAGAGAAAAGTGGGAAGACCCAGACTGAGGTGGGAAGACGAAGTAAGAGGGGATGCAGCACAGCTTCTCCATGTAGCAAACTGGAAGTCAGCCGCTGAGGACAGGAGGAGTTGGAGGCAAAAAGTTGCTTTGTTGCGGGAGGCCAAAGCTCGATATGGGCTGTAGCGCCATCGAAGGAGAAGAAGAAGATATAATAACATGTGATTATAGTGGTTTACACAAGGTGATTTGTTTCATTCAACTTTCTTAACTAAATATTTTAGCTTATGTTATAACTCATTTTACTCTCGCCTCTTGACCAAACTTTTTAATATATTCTCTTCTTTATCTATTTTAGAGTATTTCTATTGTATTTCCGTGGCGAAAATGTCTATGCAAACGACTTATTTTTGACCTGGAAGTAGAAACCGCCGTATGGGGACTTTTTTTATTTAATTTTATTTTTTATTATTTTTTTTTTATTTAAAGAAACATTTAAAACAAAGAATAATACATACAAATCAAATAAAAAAACATAATACAAAAACAGAGAAAAAGTCCCAATAAACTACTTTTAAGTAGTTTGTCAATGGGTTATTTTAACTTAAGCGTATATTATACCCTTGGAACATTTCATTTCCTGTCAAAATGTCTTTATTTTTACATCGCTAGGTGGCGGTCATAGTCCCTTCTCGGACTTAAAATGTTCAACATTTAACATGCGTGTATTGCCAACGTCCGTTGGACGGACAGGGCACGAGAAGAAGAATGGTTTGGAATTTCGTGGTTCACATTTAAAGTCAATTTTATGGTGTTTTTTTATTTAACTTCTAAATATTCAGCCTTTTAAACTATATTTACCGCCACGGTCGGCCTTATATTCGAAAAAATATATACCAATATATAATTTTTTTGCGTAAATAAAATTTTCGCTGTCAATTTCCAGCCCTTTAAATTCAGATATTCTAAATAAATTCGTAAAAATACGATATATTTCCGCATAAATGGAAATTTCCGGCCGACATCCTTCGCAGCCCGCCTTTCAAATTGATATATTAGAAGTATATTCGGATTTATATGTTATATTTCAGAGCCTAAATCGAAATTGGGCAACCGATTTCCGAGAAAAATTCGAAGTAAACTCGTAAAAATATCATATAATTATCGCGAAAAAATATTTTGGTGCTCGAATCCCGTAGTAGCCGGCTATTAATTCAGATACCTACTTGTAGTAATTCATAAAAATACGATATATTTCCGTGTAAATCAAATTTTCGCTGCCGATTACCGCCGCGGCTGGCCCTTTAAACTCAGACATTTGAAGTAAGTTCGTGAAAATACGACATGTTTTTGCGTAAATTCGAAATTTCGCAGTCGATATCCGTCACAACTAGCTCTTCATATTCAGATATTAAAAGTAAATTCGTAAAATTCCGCATATTTTCCTCGTAAATCAAATTCTTACGACCGATTGGCGTCGCGGCCGGTCCTTGACATTTAGGTAAATTCGTAAATATACCACATTCCACTGGAAACCGATTCCAATTTACAAAATAATAGTACGAATTAGGACGATTTCCAACAGCATAAATCCACATTTAAGCTCGTTTTACCGCCATGGCTGTCTGTCAGATTCCGATTTACGAAAAATATCTGGTGATTATCATTAATTTTTTCGTGTAATTCGAAAATCGATGTTTTTCTCGAATTACACAAACAAAAAGTGTGCGGACAAAAATAAATTTCCAATTAAGAATTAAAGAATTTCGAAAAAAAACATTTTGTATGAAATTAGTTATATATTAATTAATTATAGAATTATCTACGCATTTTTCGAATTATCGGGGTTCAAATAAACGGGGTACTACTGTATACATAATTGTTAATTTCCTATTGAGATATTGGTCTGTTTCTCAAACACCGTGTACATTCAACTTCATTGACTTCATTAGAAATTTTAAAGATAAAAAATAAGTAAGTATTTATTTCCAAACACTGTGTACACTGCCCAACAAGACATAACAGGTCAGAGCTCTTAAAGACAATGAATTCTTAAATATACTTGTAACTGAAAACCAACACGAAGTTAGTAACAAACCATTCGGAATACACTGAACTAGAACACACTTTCAAAGATAATATTTCTTGCATTTGAAAGAAATGTGACAGTTGATGTTAAAAATTACGTAAAAAAAGGGAATTTGTGAGTTCTGACTATTTTTCTGGCTTCTTAAATTATTGCAATGTTTCAAGTGACCCCCTGTAGACCTTTTACACCCAATAATAAAACATTTTGATGGCATATTGTAAATACGTATGCTGTGAAACACGGAACGTACAGTTCCACCACCGTTCAACGGGGGCTTCTCTCCCGGAATGCGGCGGAATGGCGAGAAAGCTGTGAAGTGTTGTAAAATATGGTGAAATTGAAGTATTTATTTAATTGTTAATATTCACAGATATCATAATGACAATATGAACCCGTACCTTGACAGATATGTGTATTACATACATAATTTAAATTAAAGACATTGTGTAAAATCATTAATTATACCATAGTCATAAATCGAAGTTTGAAAAGTGGGTTGAATGGTGTATCAATGTTTTTATTTTTTATGGTCGAATGCTTACATCATTTACAAAAAAAAATCCGCTGTTTGAAAAATAATAGTCCATTATTTGGTAAAAAAAAATATGAAGTCTGACAATATCATACGAAAGGTAGTAATTCAGCTGTTTTAGAGGGCCGTTTTGCAGTAAAACACCTTTTTGCCCTATAACCCACTCTTAATGGATTATAACAAAAATTAAATTAATTATTAAGAAATAATTGTTTACATTCATAAAAAAAATATATTGTATACACTCATACCATAAGAAAAATAGCCTTAAAAGGTGTAACATTATATAAAAATAATTAAAAAAATTATATAAAAATAAAAAAGAGGTGTAACGTGATATAAAAAAAAATGTAAAAAAAAATATATATATAAAAAGTGTATGAAGTTAGAAATTGTTTGTCTTAGAATCTAATACAAACTATGTCTTTCAGCGAGCCAATTTTTTAACATGATATTTATTTTTGCGTTTGTACATTTTTTGATTGCTGCAGGTAACATATTTAAGCAATTTGGGATCATGTAGTCCAGCGTTCTTTGCCCATATTTGTTTAAATAAGGACAACAACTTGTCTGGGGATAATTGAAACGTTTCAATCTACGATATCATTCTGAATAATATCACAGTAAAACTATGCTGAATATGCCAAATACTCATATTTTAGAATAACTTAGAGTCCTTAAACAGAAATAATAAAAAATATATTTAAATTTGTTTCGTTTCAAGCCAAGCGTTTCAATCGTTTTATGTTTATAGTTTTTAAAATATTTGTCATATGTTTAATCACTTATAATGATCTCATTGAGTACTGTTACAATAATGGAAATGTTTAATATCGAATAAAATTACTTCAATTATTCCAACGATATTGAGAGCGTTTAAACTATAGAGATAATTAATATTTAATTAAAACAAACGTTCGCATCATACCTGTACGAATTTAATTTTGTTAACTAGATATATCAATCCTTTGGAAAAACAAAGTTACATCTGTTGCTGTAACGTCATGGAATAACGAATTCTAAAGTAGCTAACCACTGGAGCGATTTTGGATTATTTATGCGCCATTTTAAATGTCTAGGATTGCTTTACAGCCAAAAAAAGCCAATTATCTCTTGATTCGGCAAAAAAAGATTAAAAAAATATTAATGAAAAATTAAAATACTTTGTTTTTACCACTATAATCTTTATTTTAACAAATCGACATGTTTCGAGAACGATGTTCTCTTCCTCAGGACACGAATTGTACTAAAAACTAAATAATCAAGTATTCAATGCTTAGTTTTTAGTACAATTCGTTTTTAGTATAATTAGTTTTTAGTACAATTCATGTCCTGAGGAAGAGAACATCGTTCTCGAAACATGTCGATTTGTTAAAATAAATATTATAGTGGTAAAAACAAAGTGTTTCAATTTTTCATTAATAAAATGGTGCCACAAAGTGAATTTGCAAAATTTGAAGAAAAAAATATTATTTTATAATAGCTATTTAAGTGATTTATCTATTATAACCGTAGATGTTGCATATCCGAACTTCGTAGATTATTTTAGAACGATGTTAAAAATATATTTTTCGTGCAAAATTTATGATCAGCTGTTAACAGTTAAAATTAGGTCTCCTTTTCAAAGATATATTCCTTTCGTTATCAAGTACACCACAGAAATCTCAAGCAATTTAAGCAAATTTATTTATTTCGCTTGGTCGCTCCAATGGTTCTATAGATCCCATTATCGCAAGATGCTACCGCTACAGATGGAACCTTGTTATTCCAAAGGGTCGGTATTATAATTCATATAGTATGAACATCTGTAAATACATAAGATTCATCACTACACATAATTAAAGTAAAATTGTTTCAACCATCCCCAGTATCCCTTGCGGTTTATATTATGCAATAAACTGACAGACACGGAATACACTCGTACAAGAGAGTAAGACCAAAGTGAGATATACGCTTGGTTTTATTTCGCAGAACACACCGAGAGGATAACGTCAAAAGTGTTTACAGTTGACGGACAATGTTATACAATTGAATTAGTATGAGATCGAGGAATGCTAGAACCGTGATATTTGACGTTTTACGTAGCAATTCCATGCTTTGTAATATTCTTTTGTGAGAAAAATGAATACAACACTGTTAACCTAGCCTTGCCTGCGATGTGTATTTAGTACAAATTGCTTCTTGCACCTTTAATATATCCTTAAATATGGAATTTTTTTAATTAATTGAATATTTTTGCGTGCCTATATCGACGTGTGCAAGATCAAATGGCGTACACCCTTCTTAATCTAACCTAACCTAACTTAACCTAACCCGACAGTGGGCGTCAGTTTTTCTATATTTTGTTCCCAATTTAGCCTATCCCCAAATAAGATCTATCTGTTAGAAAATAAGAATTGATTGCGTGAAGAATTCATATGAGCGATAAAGTACACCTATAATTTATAATTTAACAAAAGTTATTATGTTTTAAACTTTTATCTTTCTTATTTTATTTTTATTTCCTCCATTTCTTTTTCTTTTGTACTAAACGTGTTCTGTATATTTCATATAGCATCGTTGTTTTAATGCCCTAAAACGGGATTACTCCTAGTTGGGCAGTCAAAACTCTTAAATAATGTCAAATATAATGTGTATAATCTTTTACTAAAAAAAAATAAAAATATTTTAACATAAAAATTATTTATTTTGACGTTTTCACAATTGGAACTGATAACTAGAAACCAAACTATACTTTGATTTTTGCGAGTCTGCGCAAGTAGGTAGAATCGCATGAAATATTTTTACCAGAAAATTATTATTTTTCTTAATTAAATCTTTAAAAAAAAGTTTATATTGATAAGCAAAGTGTGATGTCGTGATTTTTCACGGCTCCGCGCTAGTATTAAATATTATTCAAGTTATCATACCTTCACAACGGTGACTTAATAATTATTTATATACTCGTATTATCGCGATTTCTTTGATTCGATCAAACATTTACTCGATATCTAAAAGTAGCAAATAATCTACCTCGGAGCATAAAGTGAATTCACAGGTCACAAGTTACCTCCTTTTTTGCCAGTAAAAATTCTAAAGAAATATGGTCTTATTTAGTCATTGGTTGGTATCTATTTATTTTAGAGTAGCGTATTATTAGATTTTGGTTTTTTTAGATGCTTTATTTTATTGATGCTGATGTACGGCAGAGAGAGAGAGAGTTACCAACGTACACAAGTACACATACCAACAGTTCAATATCAATATATAAGCATACGTAAACATAAAACAATACGTGTGTAAAGCAAAAAACAAAAATACGAGACAATATAGTTTGGGTTAAGTGAAGTGAAGTTAAAACAAGAGATTCAGGAAATTTCGTAAAGTTCTGTGGATTATCGTTAAATATGTTCCGAATCCTGAATCCAGCACGCAGAAAAATGAACTGTTAAAAACGGATTAAATTAAAACAAATAACTTTGTTTAAACCACTAATAAAAACACTGTTAAAAACGAGACTGAAGTTCCCACGAACAAACCAACAGTGATTCAATGTTTGTTGGCGGTAAAATACGTACAAAATTACGTATACCAACAAATTATTCTTAAGGGGGGGGGTATCAAAACTCGGCTTAACTGCAGTTAGGTATTTTTGGTACTTGTACGGCCCGCTAGCGAACTACAATTTTAGCCGTCTATGGGGCAGACTCGGGTAAGATTGACACCAAATTGGTAAACCATTTAGCATTTTGATAAAGTACGAAATAAAAAATACACTTGCTCTATAAAATTTAAATTTGTTTACTAGATAATGGATACAGCTAGACAGACAAAAAATCATATTAGCAATGGAATGGATAGATAGAAACATCTTTTACGCCCTGAACCTTTTTTGACGTCTCCGTTTTTTACTCAATGAGACTTTGAATCTAATAGTGTTTTGACGTAGATTGTATGGTTTATAAAATGGTAATAACTGTATTTATAATATTACCGGAAAATAATGGGTGTGAATAAAGGGAGATCATAAAATAAAGTTGGGACAAATATTTTTAAGTACGTGCAATAGAAATGACAAAAGGTGGTTTTGTTTTTGAAAGTTTATTTCGACAATTTTTTTCGTACTCAAGAAAGAATATATTTTTATTTTTATATATAACTTCGCACAGGAGGCCCGGAGAAAAATTGTCTTTAAGAGACCCATATTGTATGAAGGAGGAAACACAGAGGCCGGCAAATCGTTTCACAGCTGAGCTGTTGAACTCAAGAACGAGTGGTAGAAGCGACCCGTTCTCATGTGAGAAATTTCGACCGTGTATATATGTTGGGCGCGCGTTTGGCGTGTTTCCCGACTTTGCACCGGTGCGTGCTGAAGGGATCAATGACGCTAGTTCCTCTCTGAAGCATCTTCCATGTCTGAAATAACGGTAGAACAAGGATTCCATCGCGGTAGACGACCCTGAATAATTCTTGAAGCACGTGTGCTCCTGAGGCTGTTCCTTCTTATTGGCAGCTCGTGTACAAATTACCCAAAATTTATTTTACTCTCTCGACTCATCGCCTTGCCCCGCTGTGGGAGAGATGGATTCATACGTCCGCCACTCCTTTTTTTATATGAATACCTTACAAAAGACCCACCTGCTCCCGTCTGGAGTCAGTGAGACTATGGCATCCCCAATTGGGGTATGTTGTGTGGCTGAAGGTGAATGGGGTTGAGAAGGAAATATTGTAATTATTTCTACAAATCTCATGACGTCAGAGCTCACCACTATATGTATATAGAATCCTTCGCGGGCGTGTGCACAACAAATCACCTATTGTTTCAGCGCAATCGAATGAATGGTATAGGAAATTTTAAATAACGCCAGATCTCAGCTCTACATATAGAAACCATTAAAGTTATGTGCACAACAAATCATTAAAGTTTCTTTGCAATCGGAGTAATGCTTTAGGTACCGTTTAAGGAATTACGAAGGTGTGCATTTAACAACTTACAATAGTTTCATCACAATCGGATAAATAGTACAGGAAATAAATTCATAACGCTAGAGCTCACTTGCACTATAATATATATAGAAACCTTTAAGGGCATGTACACGTACACGAAAAATCCGCCAAAGTTTCATCGCACTCAGATGAATGCTTTAGGTACCGAATAAGGGACAAACAAAGAAACATTAATTTTTTTATGTATTTTTTAACAAATTTTATGACGCCAGAGCTCACTATTATTTATAGAAACATTGGCGGGTGTGCACATAACAACTCACCAGAGTTTCATCACAATCGGATAAATGGTATAGGAAATAATTTCATAACGCTAGATAGGAAATAATTTCATACACGACAAATCGCTATCCGATAAATGCTTTAGGTTCCGCACGAGGAACAAACAAAGAAACATTCATTTTTATACGATAAAATAATTAATTATTTAATTTCTACTTTGCTTGTATAACACCCATTTCCCCATGAATTGCTTGACGGAACTGCAATGCGAGCGCGCGACCTCTCCCCTAAAATGTCCACTCATTACTGAATAAATTTCCAAAATGTTACCGTAAAATCTGAGCCTTAATGTTCCCGCCAATAAACATTGAAACCCTGCTAATTTGTTCGCAAGAACTTCAGTCCCGTTTTTAACCGTTCTACGAATAAAATGATCGTATTTTCTATTAAAATGTTCGTTTTCTCTATTAAAATGTTCGTTTTTTCTATTAAAATGTTCGTTTTTTCAAATAACATTTTTCTTCGTATGCCACTACATTAGATGTTATTTGTAAAATAGGCGAATCATTTGCATAAACGGTTGGAGAAGATTAAGTTGATTCTTTAAAAAGTTGTATGGAAAGTTTCGGTTTCATATTTGTTTATTTGTTTATTTGTTTATAAGATTTACACAGTACATTAAATATAAGTTGTAAGGTATTTTAAATAAATTACATGGTTTTGTACCTATTACGTAAATCTGTAAAATATCAATAGGTAATTTCGCCTGGGTTTTAAAACTATATTATGATGAAACTAATGAAAAGAATCAAACATTGGTTGACTAATAAAACATAAATGAAAGAGTATGGGTGGAGAAAATTTTACATTTTAAAATCAAAAATTAATTGCTCACTAAAGTTTAATAAAATGATAATAAATTTAATAATTTTGTTTTGTATGTTCGCAATGAATCGTGAAAAATGTCTAATTGTAATAATTTTTCATAATGGGTATAGGTTGTGATTGCGCGAGTGATTGGTGAGTTATTTGCTGCATTGGTGTTGTGGGCTTCTATATGAAGAAGAGAAGTGTGCCTGGTACGCCTCATTGGAGCATTTAAACCAATGACGGATAGTAATTCGGGACTATCAATATTATTATTAAGCAGGTTATACAGAAACAATAGATCCGACAATGTGCGTCTTTTTTGTAGTGTTAACATATTATTTGTAGTTTTGTTGTATTTTAAAAGTAAATGTTTCGAAAATTTATTTTGTATATTTTCTAATAAATCTATGTATACCTTATATTGAGGATTCCATATTGTGGACGCGTACTCCAGTGGACTTCTGACTAATGAACAAAACAACATTTCTAGTGTCTTAGCACTTTTGAAAGCTTTACATATTCTTAATAAAAAACCTAGCATCTTGTAGGATTTTGTGATAATTTTTTCGATATGCTTATCAAAAATTAATTTGCTGTCTAAGTAAACACCTAGATCTTTACATATAGACATAGATTGTAAAGGTTTATCATTCAAGTTGTAATGATAGTTGATTTTATTTTTATTTCTAGTAAACGTAATAGAATGACATTTAGAAATGTTTAAGGACAATAAGTTTGATTCACAGTATATGCACAAATTATCAAGATCGCTTTGTAATTCCATACAATCGGATAAAGACTGTACAGGTTTAAAAATTTTCATGTCATCCGCGTATAACACAAAATGACTATTTTTAAAGCATACATAAATATCATTTATGTAAATATTAAATAGGAGTGGTCCGAGATGCGACCCCTGGGGCACACCTGAGACGATTTCCATTAAGCAGGATGTGAAGCCATTGACAACCGTAATTTGGTGCCGATTACTAATATATGATGCGATCCATCTATAGAGATCACCGTGAATTCCTAGACCTAATAACTTCTGTAAAAGAATATAATGGTTAACACGGTCGAATGCTTTGGAATAGTCCGTATAGATGGCATCTACTTGGCATCGCATATCCATTTGAGCATGAAGAAAATTTATAAAAAATGCAAGATTTGAGGTTGTGGAGCGATTTTTCATGAAGCCGTGTTGATTACTTAAGAGTGAAGGTGAGATAGTAGAATATAATTGATCATAAACAATTTTTTCCAGTACTTTACTTAGAATCGGTAGTTTGGATATAGGTCGATAATTGGATACATCATTTTTACTGCCATTTTTAAAGATTGGGGTAATTAAGGCTGTTTTCCACTTTTCGGGAAATGTTCCTTCAGATAGCGATAGTTTGAAAATAGCAAAAATGGGAGGAGTCAATTGTTTACTACAATAATTTATAAATATCCCTGGAAGTTGATCATTCCCTGGTCCCTTTTTGATATCAATGGACTTAAGGTATTTGAAGGTGATGTCTTCATTGATCTCAATTGAGTTAATTACGCTATTTGAATTTGAACAATCACTGGTATTGCTTGTATGAGTAGGTTGAACATTCGAAAAAAAAAATTCAGATCCAAAATATTCAGAAAATAAATCAGCTACTCCTTTACTGTCCTTAGCAGTTTTTTCACCGTAAATCATATGATCGGGGATGGTAGGAGATTTTCTTTGAGAATTGACATAGGACCATATTTTTTTAACATTATGCTGTATACCTGATTCTATCGTAGAAATATAGGTTTTGTAAGCCGCTGAAGCAACCGTTTTTTGCCTTTTTCGGAGCAAAGAAAATGAGAGATAATCGAGAGGGTTCCGATGACGCTTCCATGCTCTAAAGAACTTCAATTTTTCATTTGTTATTTTTATTAAGGCTGCTGTGTACCATAGAGGATATTTACCAGATTTTACGACTTTCTTGGGAATAAACGCATTGATAATTTGTTCAATTATAACATAAAACGAACTTAGTGCTGTGTTTACATCCGTTGCATTTATAACAGTAGACCAGTCAGTCTCTTTCAGTCTCTCGTTGATTTCAGCATAATCTGCTTTATGGAATAATTTTATTGTTCGAGGAGTTGAGAGGGTTGCATTAGTGGATGGGAAGTCTAGTTCTACAATCAATGATTTATGATGAGCATCCTCTTTAACTAAAGGGTGATCGGCAAGCGACACTTTAGCTAGAGTATTACAGATAACGAGGTCCAAGATTCGTCCATATTTGTTAGGTAAATGGTTAAATTGAGTTAAGTTTGCAAAAGATAAGCAGTTAAGTAACGCAAGTGAACATTGGTCTCTGTTAGTTGACGTATGTTGACTATTCCATTCAATATTCGGCATGTTATAGTCGCCGATGATTAAAAACTTGTCATTGGGAAAACGGATTGTTAAGTCAGAAATAATATTGGTATGACTAGTAAATAATGCTAATCTTTCTAAAGATGTTAATTTTGGACCGACGCTAGGCAAGTACACGCAGCACATGTGGATGTTATAACATTGATGATTAGATTTTGATGTATTGACAGTTATCCAAATATCTTCAGCGTCTGATTTCCAAGAGCGCGGGGTAACAAAAAATTCCTTTTTAATACCTATGATTACGCCTCCGCCAGTTGATTTAACAGTGCGATGGCTATCCCTATCATTTCTGTAAACAGAATAGCGATTATCAAGTAATTCCTCATCTAGGATGCTATCAACCAACCAGCTTTCGGTAATAAAGATCAGGTCATAATTATTGAGCAGCATATTTTGATGAAACTCTATCGTTTTTGAGCGCAAACCTCTAGCATTTTGATAAAAAATTAATAAAGAATCAAGCATTGTGAAATTTTGTTAATTACATTGATAAATTCGGTTTCTATAAAATATACTTTACGAATATTATATTCAAGAGTTATGTTGATAGTCATAAGTCCACTGGGAATAGCAAAGCAAAGCATACAATTGTCAATTAAAGTGTGTGAGTGTGATATATAAATCATTAGTGAGCAATAATTATCAGCAGGTGGGGTTAATGTAAAAAGGGTGACATTGAAAAAAATATTAATTAAATTATTATTTATCTGTAACCCACATTTCCATAAATTCATTGTCATATTATCTGTAAACTACACTATCATCAATTATTTTATTATCTGTAACTTCGTTAACATAAATTCAATGTTATATTATCTTAAATTTCATCTATCAATTATTATTTTATCTGTAAATTTCATTGTCATAAATTCCTTGTTATATGTATTACCTGTAAACATCATTATCATCAATTACTATATTATATGTAAATTTCATTATCATAAATTCATTGCTGCATTAACTGTAAACCTCATTATCATAATTATTATATAATCAGTAAATGTACTTCATTACCCATATAATCTGCATACTTCACCCGCCATAACACAGGGACATCCCTAGCATGGCGGGCGAAATAACACAATATGTACACTATGTATAAAATTCTTTAATAAATAAATAAATATTTAAAAATGTAGGAGAAAAATAGTAGTTACAAGATAGGTGATTTAACATGGGAATGGTGATCATATAAGGTTTTTTAGCTGCGATTCGCAAGATACGTGTATGGGAGGTGATGTTTCGTTCTTCCGTAGGTAGATTTTTGAGCTTCTTATCCATAAAAACTGATACTTGTGTTCGTTTTTAAATCCTTTGGCGAACCTCAGTATGGATTTATTCTTCCTCGTAAGATGGTCATTGACGAAGATCCTCTGTTCAGCTCCGGCCATCCCGATGCCCTTGGTAGTCATTCCTTTTTTCCTCTTGATGGCTGCTATGAATTCATCCTTCTTCTTGCGAGACGTGAATTTGGCGATGATGTTTCCTGGACGTCCGTCAGTCGTGTCTTGATTACGATTACGCTTACTAACTCTGCTAACGTATTCAATGTCACTTTGATGTAGAGGGCATCCAATGACTGTTGCGATAGTCGACATCATTGTAGGCAGGTTCTCGTTGGCGATCTCAGGCATTCCATGAATTTCGATGTTGTTAGAGAGAAGTTCCTGTTCCCTTTCATTGTTACCCCTCTCTAACATGAAAACAGTTTGTTTCAGCTCGGAAACCTCCATTTCTAGTCTATCTACTTTTGCCAATTTTTCGTTAATTAATTTCATTTTATTTGAAAAATCTTCCATAAAAGTGTTATTATAAACTATGGCCTTTTCGAATTCATCCATTTTAGTGTTCATTTTTTCTAGTTGCAGTGACATTTTTCTGATCTCCACAGTTAATTCGTTGCTTTGATCTGAGGAGCAAGATCGAGCATCTTGATTGACCGGGGCTTGGATACAGTTATTGCACTTCCAGGCATCTTTTTTACCTTGCGACATACGTTTAAATACACTTGCTGTAATATTAGCACACTCGATGTGGATGATGCATTTGCAGGTCGAACACTTTATACACTCAGCCTCTTTTAGCTGCTTAACGCAATACTTGCATGTTGTATCCATATTTTGTTTTGCTTGCGGCTGCAGTCAGTTAATGGTATGGTTAATGGTTAACAATACTGTGGGTAGCTTGAGTTTTTTTTTAATGAATAGTCCGATTTTGCACTGTTTTTTACACTTAAACAAGCACTCACTTTTGTGTTTGATTCACCTCAATTTATATTATGAGCTTATGTTGAAATTGTGAGAAAAGAATCAATGTTTTTAATAGCAAATGAATGATTATTGGGGAGCGATTGACAAACGTCAGACGTGTGTTATTGTTATTGTAATATTTGAAGACGGTGATTAATTTTGGATTCTATTGTGGACCAAAGGCAAAATTCTACAATGCTATTTATAATTTTGGTAAGAAATTTGATTATATTCTTTGATTGAATTTGTAGTAATCTATTAAAGTATTTGGGTATAAGCGTAACCAGAAAGGTTAAAACTAATAAAACAGCAAAATAATGTCTACTGCCTACCTATTCAAAGCATTAGCTAATATTATGTATTTTCCTTTGGGGCTAGAAATCAAAGATATTTATTTTAACAATAATATTGGGGACAGTATTTCAAGAGATTAGAATCTCAATGTTGTATTCATGGTCTAGAAAATTGACTTTCGCAATAATACGAGTACAATAGACTTACGACAAGTAACGTGAAATGTAGAGATATAAAATTACTCCTTTTCGGAGATTCAATTTGCTAGGCTCTTCTTTGCGTATGATAAAAATATGAATTTGTTTTCAGTTCAGGTTTTATTTTTATCTCCAAGTAACAACTGAATCCTTCCACCCTTAGAGAAAAATGTGAATTTCGTTCTATCTATATAATATGCATTAATATGGCCTACATCAGAGTAGCTTCTCTTGACCAAAATACGACAACATGTATTCATTAAAAACCTACTTGTGATTAGCGAATCAATCAATTTGGGAGGCGGGAATGGGTACCGCGCCCCGGAAACCATTTATTGGATAACCAACACCTCCGCCATAGGTCACCCCAAGTGGGTGACTTGCAGGTGTGCCCGGGTTCATGGTGTAAGGTTTATCTAGGTCAACCCTCATACCTTTTTCCTTCCCAGAACTTCCTCTCCTTCCTTTCCCTAAAATACCCTCTACCCAGCATCCCCAAATATGACATATGCCCTGAGGGAAATTATTTTCCTCAGGGCCTCCTGTGTGGACCTTATGTAAAAAAATATATAATAATAATAATAATTGGATAATTTGAAGAGCGCCGTTTTTGTGAGAAATCACCCCAAGGGCGCTGTACATTATATATATATATAACAGGTCTTAGTAGATTTTTTATTGGAAAGCAGAACAACAAATCTAATTAAACAAACTGCATAGCTCTGCTTCGACTTATTACATTATTATTTCACTTACTTTTCAATCTTGTACGTTTAGGTCCTATGTTTTTGTGACGTCATGCTTATTTAGATTTTCTTTGTGTTTTAAAAAATGTAAAAGCCCAGCTGGACGTGAAATTAAAAAAATAAATTAATTATTGATATGTGTATTTTGGACGTTCGTAATGATATTTATTATTGAAAAATAGCCGCATGATTTGAGATTATCGCTTTTGAGACGGTTAAGAAAATGATCCAATTTATTATTAATTTATTTATTAACATTTTTAATTTCTTTTGTCACATTACACGAAATAACCAACCAATAAAAAAAATAAAAAATTACGTCCATGATCATATTTGGCAACAAGATATGCATAGTTATTTGCTATCTTCTTCTCTCTCAGCTCTTTCACCTCCTCACTCCTTCAGCCTCAAAACATATCTACCTTAATTGGTGATGCCATAGTATCACTTGCTACAGACGGTCAGGAGCAGTTGAAGCGCTTGTGCGGTATTATCGTTTAAAAATATGTGTACATATCGAGCATGGCAATTTAAATGCTGTAAAGGACAATATGTCCAAAACTGTGTTAAATATGTCATTTTTTTGTGTCTTTTTCCTTTTTCGATCTGCGTAGTCGAAAACATTCTAGAAAAAAAGCGTCATTTACATTTTACATCTGCATTTAAAGATATTTTTTTCTAAATAATTAAATATAAATTATATTCTATTAAAAGAAATAAAAAATAGATAATTATTAAGAAAAATCTTTTCTGTGTTATTTTATGAGAAAAATTCATAACTATAGGTGTACAAAAACAGGATACACGATTTTTTTTAAAAGAAAAAACCCTCCTTTCGCTTTCCTGAATAATTAATAATTAATAAAAATACTCCTGACAATAATAGCACGATATCTCGAACAGAAGACAAAACACACCGATTAGACGCATATTGTACTTTTTTATATCAGCGATGCTACTGTGAAAATAATCACATGGAATTCCATGTTCACATTCAGATTTTGCATCTTCGCGGTGGAAGGGATGATTTTTCACTATCGATTCTTGATCTAAAGCAGTGCCGGGATATTGCCGAGATATCGCCGGGATATCGCCGGGACATTGCCGGGATATTCCAGACCCCCGGGGACTTCTGACGCGCCACGCCATGTAAAATGGAAAATTTTCCATCCTAGCCAGTTTTCAATAAAAATCTTCATACACGTCACACATATTATTTGCAGGTACCACTTTGGATTTCCATATTATTATGGGAAAATAGAAAATTCTCTGGAAAGCTCTGCATTACAGAATTTCGTAGTATAAAGTTGTACCGAAATTATTGGAATGCAATATTGTGACAACACTTTGTGTTTGACATATTTGTTTGGGAATGCGTAGTTTTTACAAGATACTTTATTTTAATGAAATAACAGTACAAGTTGACCATGGACTATGAAATTCTCTAGTCTGAGGCTGAAGGGAGTGCAGGTGGAAGAAAGTTATGATTTGGATGGTTGGGATATATCTAATTTTACAGATCTGGTCACTAAACATGGCTAAAATCCATTTTTTTTTTTTACAGAGAATTCCTCACACGAGTCTTAACTGTTCCCGTCTGGAGCCAGTGAGACTATGGCATCCCCAATTGGGGTACGTTGTGAGGCTGAAGGTAAGTGGGGAAGGGAAGGAGATACGGAATAGGAAGGTGGGGAAGTACCTGGCTATTCAGATCTAGTTACTAAACACAGCTAAAGCCATTATTAAGCAACGTTTCAATTCTGAATGGTGGTCTTACACCAGGGCGATACTGAGAATATCTTCCACTGTGGAACGTGCCGCAAATATTATTTTTATTAATTAATTGTGAAATAACACAAATAAATCTAATAAAAAAATTTGCGCACGCCGGGTTCGAACCCGCGACCTTCCGATTGGGAGTCAAGTGTCTTACCACTCGACCACGGACGGCCGTCATTTGTGGAGGCGGATACCAACCCTAGGTCACCCAAATGGTTCTTTATGTTTAGTGACTTAGCAGGGGTGCCTCTAGGGTAGAGGTGCTGGCCAAATCTATAGAAACTGGTTAAGGGAAGCCTCTCCAGCCAAAATCTCTCGAGCAACAGCCTTGCACTGCAGTTGGAGAGACGGATTCATACCTCCGTCATTCCTGGACGCACTGATCCCCAGAATCCTACCCACCCTCATACCCTTCCCTTCCCAGAACTTCCTCTTATTCCTCTCTTAAAAAACACACCACTCCACATAGCATCCGCTAAGATGACATATTTTCTTAGAGCTTCCTGTGTGGAGTTAATATAAAAAAGCCAAGATTTAAATTATCATTCTCAGAGCCTCCTGTGTGAAGCTAGGTAAAAAAATCATCTTTTCTAACGGAAAATTGAAGATTACCATAAAATATTGACATAATATTTGTAGTTTTTTATTTGTATAAACGCTCCACAAATAGTATTTTCAGTTTGTGTCCAATACATTACTGATGTTTCCTTACTAAACAAAATAAAAAATAATATTTGTGAGTCACTTTCAGAACAGGAAAATTTGAGGGACATTGTCGTATCTCCCAATAAACGTCACGTTCAAGTTTCACAATATTATGTTCTTCAATTTTATGCTTTATTGTAATGAAGGAAATAATGTATATTGAGGGAGTTGTAGGCTTGAACTGAGGGATAGAACGCACAAGGATAGTTCTCATGAAAAAAATATCGTAGTGTTTTTATCTCGTTAAGAAAAAGTAACAAAACTAAAAAGGAAACAAAATTAAGAATCCATTAATTAACAAAAATCCAACTAAAATTAATGAATAAAAACGTTGTTCAATTAGACAAAAAAAATTTAACCCCTATGGACTCGGGCATATTTTGTCGGAAGGTCACTTACGTTAAGGTCAATTACATCCAAATAAATGAAAAAGGTCTGAACTTAACCGAAAACTAAAAACAGTTTATAAAATAAAAGGTGATAAACTTTTATTTATTGATTTTATTGATTTTATTGATTTTATTGATTTTATTGATTTTATTGATTTTATTGATTTTATTGATTTTATTGATTTTATTGATTTTATTGATTTTATTGATTTTATTGATTTTATTGATTTTATTGATTTTATTGATTTTATTGATTTTATTGATTTTATTGATTTTATTGATTTTATTGATTTTATTGATTTTCTTGATTTTATTGATTTTATTGATTTTATTGATTTTATTGATTTTATTGATTTTATATTTTTATTGATTTTAATGATTTTATTGATTTTATTGATTTTATTGATTTTATTGATTTTATCGATTTTATTGATTTTATTGATTTTATTGATTTTATTGATTTTATTGAATTTATTGATTATATTGATTTTATTGATTATATTTCACAATTCAATCATTTAAATAATTAAAGGTATATTTACGGCACTTTGAAGTGTGTAAGTACTCTCAGTATCGCCCTGGTGTAAGACCACCATTCAGAATTATAACGTTGCTTGAAATGGCTTTAGCCGTATTTGGAGACCAGATCTGAATAGTTAGGTACTTCCTCACAGTCCTGTTCCCCTATCCATACACTCTTCACTACATTTAGCCTCACAACAAATCCCAATTCGGGATGCCATACTCTAACTGGCTCCAGGCGGTTGAGAACAGATGGCGATATGTGCGGTGTTCACATAAAAAAATCTAAAAATATTAACGAAAGTAACAAATTAAATTTAAAAAAAACATCAATTAATATTCATAAACGTTCATATAAAAAATGAAATAAAAAAACAAATTTACAAAAATAACGTCTTAACGCTTGTACTTGTAAAATGATAAAATCCACAAATATTCCCAAATTTCGAAAAATACTAACCATTATCGAAATAGCCACTTGGGGTAAAAAGGTTCTCTACCCCTGCTTTAAATGGTGGATGATGGATTGATTATTGGAGTAGATATCATTCCAAATTAATTTTAATTGATTGATTCGATATTTATCTCGTATTTCACTCCTCTGAGTAGGCATTCTGTGGCTAAGGAGTATGTGTTAATTTGCATATGCCGCCTACACCGCCGAGTAATGCTACTCGTCAATTAAATGTCTGTTTTTACAGTCTAGTTACTCCTATTCTATGATTAAAGTAACGTGAATAGTTACTCAGAACCCCTTTTTTATTATTATTTATTATTATTTATTGATGCAATATTTTTTTACATTTTACATTTACCCTAAAACTTAACCCTTACTTTACCATCAAAACTTCTTTCTTAAAACGAAATAAAATATACAGGGGCTAAATTCACAAAAATCAATCAAGAGTTATTCGTTGTGCGCCATCTATGAATGAAAAATTACCCATCGTCTCGACGAACTTTGCGAATGTTCCATTTATACGTATTCTTGAATGTCGAAGGGTTGAAAAGATGGTTATATCGGCACCCTATGAACATTGTCCATGGTTGGGATGTTTCTGACGTTTCGATGATGTAAATTTAAAATATCAAAATCATCGCTTCCTTTACTACCGTCTTTCTTCGAAATGACTGGCGGGTCAAAATCAAAAACAACTAGAACCACCCGTTTAAATTGAATTTTAATGCTGATAACCCTTGCAAAACGACATTGCAAACTGCTGTCTAAATTACTTTTTGAATGTACTCATCTTAGTCTCGACATCTAGAGCTAAAGAACGGGATGGGGTTTTGTTAATTGTAACAGAGTATTTTTTAGCCGACGTTTAGCCGTTCTTTGTTGAGCCTAAAAATGACCGAAAATGTCTTCGTCTGACAAATTAGCGAAATAATCTACCCCTAAAGTTCCATAATTTTCTTGTTGGTTTCAAAGCAGCTATTTAGCTTGCTACACGTTATGTATTGCAGTCCACACCGTCCGTAAACCAACCATTATATAAATGAAATATTTAAAAAAAATTTAATAATATACGATGCGAAGAGAGCGCGGGTAACGATCTTATCATATGTTAGAATAGAGTATACTAGATATTGACGGTTTTGTCAAGGGCAAGACGGTGTCGATTGGTTCGTCCCACTCGTTGTTCGAATGGAATGACTTTTGACGTTTGGCGTCTACGTATGTACCTTCGACAATATTCGAGAATTACTGAGACCACCAATGTACGTTCTTTTGACGGCGATTGCGAGCGATCTCGATCGGAGAACCGAGCCCCGGTTATCCAAAATATTCTTTGAGGATCTATATCGTTCGAAAGTTACTAACGGATAGCTCACCTTATGAATATTTGTCAATGGAAAATTAACTTGGAGGCTTCGCAACTCACAATTCTATTATTGAAAACCTTTTATTAAATCTAATGGCTAATCTCTTTATTTGAAGGGGAATTCATTTCTTAAGATACGCCTCGAATTCAGAGTTTAAGGAGAGCCCAGAACTTCAAGGCAAATTGTATAAATGATACGAAATTGTATTGTTTTCTTAATTTATTCTTTTAATGAGGACAATTTATGCCGAAAACACAACTATTCTTTATAACTTGGGCGGTTTTTAGAATTCGTTATTCATTTTATGGAGAAATCTCAAGAACTCTAAAATTCACGTACATGACATGAATCAAATTACATTAGGTATGTAGGTACATTAAAAAATATGAAATGTGCTCTTGATGTGATTTTTTTTGATAAAATGGCATTCATAAATTGGAGGGAGACGGATACTTAATGAGAAGTGTTGAAGGGCGTAATAGAGGATAATAGAAACAATGGAGATGTGCCATGAACCAATGAAGTATCTTAAACAGATGAAGTAGGAACTCGTTTCTGAAAAATTATATATTGACACGCGTCAAAATCGTAATTTTATCATAATTTTTGTGATTATTATTCTCATACGTTCTAAACTAATTTTCGTAACGCTGCCACGAACACCATTTATTCGATAACCAACACCGCTACCACACAACGCCTCAAGCGGTTACTACGCTTGGTGAATTAGCAGGGGTGCCCGGGTTCATGGGTTGAGATTTGTCTAGGTCTTGGCGGCGGAAGCGTTTGGCCACCTAATGCGTGGCGGATCGGATCATGAGTAATTGGTTGAGGGAAACCTTTTGACTTCTCCAGCCGGACTCTCTCGACCCACCGGCTTGAGACGCATTGTGAGAGATGGATTCATACGTCCGTCATTCCTGGAGACACTGACCTCCAGATTCCTACCTATGCCATATACCTGTTTCCTTCTCAGAACTTTATCTCCTTTGTTTTCATTAAAATACCATCCACACGGCATCCCTTTTTCAAAGAGGTTTTTTTTTTCTCAGGCTTCTAATGGAGATAATGTAAAAAAATAATACCTACAATAGACTTTCCGAGGCTTTCAACGACGAACCGCGAAGAGTGGTTAGACAAACAAACTAACATTGCACTACACGACGCCGAGTTGCATTTAATGGCATTTGACGAGCTGCTCAATTTGCACCATTACCGTTTCACGTAATTAAGGCAGTCATTCACTGTTAAAAAGTTTAACCTATAAAGCCTTCAATGAAGCCTGCGGATGGCGCAGGTGAGCTTTAATTAAAACAAACTCCTGAAAGCTCAAGAGGACATTTCAGAACTTGTTCTGAACTAAGTGCCAAAGGATGCGCTGTGTTTAAAAACTAATTAAAACCAGACGTCACTTAATTCATGGAAATTATAAATGAGTCCTTTAAGAGGTGAAATAACGAATCTTTTAATAAGGATGAGTATATTCATGTTTCATTTCTATGTTCTTCTTCCTGTTTGTGACAAAGGCAAATGCAGATGGAAGATGATATCAGAAATTCCCAAATGAGTTAATTTCGTTTCGTGTGTATTTAATCATAATATAGAAAACAAACAGTAGTTTTTTTTACATCTAATCCACACAGGAGTCATGTCATCTTTTAAAATGCTGTTTGGAAGGCCATTATGTGGAGAGGAAGAAGTGAATACGGGCCTTGAAGTGACGAGACACAGAGATCGGCAAATCGTTCACAGCCGAGCTGCTGAAATTTAAAACGAGTCATAGACGAGAACGATCAATGAGTTACCTTTTTAAATGATATGATAACAAATGTTCGAATAACTCGTTTGTTACCTAGGTAGTGTCTCAGATAAACATATCCGATTTTATTTATATGAAACACCTATTGATCTTTTTACAAAAGTCTACATATCAATATGAATTATTTTATCACAATAACTTTCTTTCATAATAACTGTTGAAGGTTATTCCCATCAATCTAATCAATTCGAATATATCATTGAAGAAGAAGATAATACTAAATAATCTAAACTATTTTATTTAATTATTATAAGCAATAATTATTAGCCTGAAACACTCTTAAAAATATAATGAGTGGTAATTATTGAATGAAACACTATTATATATAGGATCATTTGGCGGGTAAGAGATAATCCGCCGTAGCTTAGTGGATAGAGATCCTGACCGGCAATTAGAGGGGCCCAGGTTCGAGTCCCGTTAGCGGCATGTATCTTTTCTCGGGAGGTTTTTTCAATATGGATGAGTGTTTCAGGCTAATAATTATTGCTTATAATAATTGTTACCCTTACGTTACATTAGTTTTTCAATTTAAAAAAATAATAACTGATTTTATTTAAATTTTGTTTATTTAAGTATTTATTACCTAGAGATTATATTATTCTTCGATGACATATTATATTGATGGAAATAACCTTCAAACGCTATTAAAACAATTTTACCATCCTCGATAATATTAGATATTGAAATTTAAGGAACTTCGTTAACATCGATGATTGGATTGTAAAAATCTCTAAACCTCCATTTAGTGGAATTTTTGTCGTTATTATATGAAAATCTATTCACTTACCACCAGTCCAAAGTTTGGGCACAAACCAATATGTGCAGTGCATAGTAAAGCGCCTAACTTCTAGTATTTAGACTTCACTTGCATATTAAGCGCTAACTTCGAAGTACGGCGACAATAGCGCGCACTCGGAGATCCCAAAATGTGATACTCAAATAGAAACTTTGATTGCAATACCGTGAAATGCAACCCAAATTATGCTCATAATAATGGAAGTTACCTACATATTCCCGGAGATACTGTGGCAAAGCGAATGATCAGCGATTTCCTATTGACTCCTCACACGCCAATAGCGACAACTCAACATTTGCACAAGTCACAGTCTACTGTTGAAATTTTAAAAGAGCCATTCTGTTCTCCGAAGAATCAGCTGCGTAAATCGCTCCTTGTTCGCTACCACTTTCATCTACGTATTCATTATAAACATTAAATTATAAGTAGGTTGTAATCGGATGTAAATTGTTTCAATAAACTTGTTAGTACAGTCTAAAGGCTTATTCGATTTATATCACAATCCATCCATTCGACGGCCGTCCGTGGAAGGTCGCGGGTTCGCATCCGGCGTGGGCAAATAAATTTTATTTGATTAATTTGTGTTATTTCATAACTAATTAATAAAAATAATATATATGCTATATTTGGGGCACGTTCCAGAATGGAAGATATTCTCAGTATCGCCCTGGTGTAAGACCACCATTCAGAATTAAAACGTTGCTTAATAATGGCTTAAGCCGTGTTTAGCGACTAGATCTGAATAGCCAGGTACTTCCCGACCTTCATCTTCCCCATCTACTTCCCTTATCGACTTACCTTCAGGCTCACAACATACCCCAATTGGGGATGCCATAGTCTCACTGGCTCCAGATGGGAGCAGTTGGGACTCTTGCAAAGTATTCTCTATAAAAAAAAATTCAAAAAATTCTACACACTAACCATACATATAATTGATGTAAACTCGATAATCTGCCAAAATATGTTAAGGAAAGATATGCATTATAACATTAAGGTGGGTCATTTTAAAAAAGTGTGTTTATTTTTATATTAAGAGCTATAAAAGGGTGCCAAATGGGTTCAAAACGACGTATTTAAAAAATTTCAAAATTCTGATACAATCTTCTGCCTCCGGATTCACTTCAAAGTTTTGAAAATTTTATTTTTTATGGGTTATTTCTAGTGTATATAATAAAAGTTACTATGAATCCTTTAAACCATATTTTTTGTAATCTTCCATAGCAAATATAGTATATATTTACGAAATCATTTACAAAAACTTGCTAAAATACCCATTTTAAAATAGTTGTAGTTCAACGAAATACCCATTTTAAAATAGTTGTAGTTCAACAATATACCCATTTTAAAATAGTTGTAGTTCAACGAAATACCCATTTTAAAATAGTTGTAGTTCAACAAAAAACCCATTTTAAAATAGTTGTAGTTCATCAAAATACCCATTTTAAAATAGTTGTAGTTCAACAAAATACCCATTTTAAAATAGTTGTAGTTCAACATAATACCCGTTTTAAAATAGTTGTAGTTCAACAAAATACCCATTTTAAAATAGTTGTAGTTCAACAAAAAACCCATTTTAAAATAGTTGTAGTTCATCAAAATACCCATTTTAAAATAGTTGAAGTTCAACAAAATACCCATTTAAAAACTTAAAAAGCGTGTTGTTTATCAATTTAATTCTATCGAAAGTCAACTCAAAAAATCATTTCTCATTATTACTGTTAAAAAATTAATGAACCAATTATATGGTATTTATTTTATTCGTGGCAATTAGCCCCGGTTGAACATTGCATGAAACATGTGAAAACTACAAACTATTTAGTTCCGCGAGTAAAACTTCTCGTGGAGTTTTTAGAATTTAATTAAACTGGATTATCCACACTTTATATGGGTAAAATGCAACATGACCTGAAACTTGTAGTTGGCATGTTTATTCGGGAATTAGTAGTTAACCGTGTGAACTATTTCATAATATTATGTCCGTAACTTCGTACTTTGTAATATACTAATCTATTAAATTGACAAGCTAATTTATTACTTAAGGGGAATACATTAATTAAGTGAGTTGTTTTTCTTTCAATTTTGACCCGTACCCCCCCCTCACCCCCCCCCCCCCCCCCCTTCCCCCTCACCGCCCCCCCCCCCCCGATTGGTGAGATTAAAGTGAGATTTGTTGGGACCCCCCCTACCCCTCACGTGAGATTTACACTACATTTGCTAAAGTACTACATTTATTTTCATAAAAAATAAAAATTGTATCTTTATAATAACATGGGCATGTGCCAAGTATGGTGGCCATAAACTCCACAAATGTTATATTTACTTTACGAAGAATAAAGAAACATTAAAAATGTTATAATAATATATATTCTTTTAAAGTTGAAGTGAGATGTTTATTGACCCCCCCCCCTCAGTTTAGGACCCCTCCCCCCTATTTTGCGCTCACGTACCTAATTAATGTATGCCTCCTAAAAGCAAGCAATAATCTGATAGTAACTGGATAATGTATTTATTTATTTATTTGTAAGAAACGAACACATTTTATAATATACAGTGATAAATATACAAGTAAACTGAAGTCAAGCCACAGAAGCTTCTTATGCTTAAGTTCATATATATATTTTGTTTTTAATGACAATACAAATTAAAATTAAAATACAATATTAAGTAAATTAAGAATACAAAGTGAAGTATTTTATCCTCAGTCCTCCTCACTAGGTATTCCTGTTCCGAGGTAGACTGCAGGCTGTGTTGTATGGTGTTGATCATGATTTCCTCATCATTTTTGTTGGTTTTTGTTGGTTTCCACGAAATATAAATAAATAAAGCAAAAAGTGTTTATGTTTATTATTTTGCGTTGTGTTAAAAAGTGTTTATGTTTATTATCTGTAGGTTGCGTTGGGGTTACTTAATAATTTTAATTAGTCCATCAGTTCCTCATCTTATATTTATATTTAAAATAAAAACAACACAGATGGCAGTAATTGTACCGATATCCGAACGTCAATTCCGTTTGAAAACGTTATTTCCGTCCTTCTTTAGGCCCATCGCGTACACTTACCCATCGCGCATACTTACCCATCGCGTACACTTGAAACCATTTAAAATAAAAACAAACACAGATGACAGTAATTTTACCGATATCCAAACGTCATTCCGTTGGAAAACGTTATTTCCGTCCTTCTTTAGGCCCATCGCGCACACTTACCCATCGCGTACACTTGAAACCCTTTAAAATAAAAACAGACACAGATGGCAGTAATTGTATTGATATCATTTTATAAATTTTTTATGACATGAGATATTAATTAACTACCTTTTAACACATGACACAAAATAGTAAAACTGCCCTTGTGTACTTTGTAATTTATAATATTTTATTATTTATTTGTGATAATATATTACAAAATTATACATAATATTTATAATACATTATTCCCATTGAGTTTAATAAAACTCATTTCGGAAAGGACAACATTATACAATTATGAAAATTATTTTTACAAAAGAACACGAATTTAAAGGGCATTTAAAGGAAAATACACAGATGTTAAAACAGACTAGGCACACTTGATACAGTTAGTTGAATATTTCATAAATACATTTAGAAAGATTTACAACAGTTAAATAAACATTGTTAAATATGTCACTGGTTAATAAAGCTGCTAAAGATATATAAGCATTACAAATAAAAATTGCTAAATAAGTCACTGGTTAATAAAGCTGCTAAAGATAAACAAGCGTTACAAATAAGATAAATTATTCTCCATGATACATTGGTGTATAACCGTTTTACGGAGAAAATTAGAATATAAATAAATAATTTCCCTCAGTGCCTCCTGTGTGGAGTTAATATAAAAAAGTAATCGAATAATTGTGTAAAAATGATGAATATCTTACAATCCAAATAATTGATTTGTAAGAGAATAAAAACACGTGTAAATTGAAATTGTTAGGTACCTACCCAAGAAGACATTAAAAATTCAATGCCAAATTTGCAAAAGTTTTGATACATTTTTTGAAAATCTGACTTGATGATTTATTTTAACTTTAATTATATTTTTTTAATACAACAAAGCAGTTTTTCGGTTAGATTTTATGAGACAAATTATTTTTAATTAACTAGTGAAAATAATGCGAAGATAATCTTGGCTGAACCAAAAACGTAAGCAATTTTCAAAAAGGAGGCTTCGTAATTCGTTAATTAGAGGATAGGTAGGTAAAAACATAGTTTCAGTATTTCCCCCGTCGAACTTTTTGAATAATGGAGAAAATCTGAAATAATTATATTATTTAAATTCTTATTTATGAATTTATTAGTTGAGGCGTAATCCAAAAATTTCTTATTAAATAAAAAAAATAATAATCTTACTAAAATATTATAAACGCGAAAGTTGTATGGATGTACGTATGTTTGTTACTCTTTCACGCAAAAACTAATGAATGGATTTTAATGAAACTTTATAATAATGTAGCTCATACATCAGAATAACATATAGGCTATAATTTATAAAGCTAGCTATTTTCCATATATTACAAATAATAATTTTATTGTTCAATAGAAAATGTCAAAATTTGAGAATGACATTTTGCAAAACAATAAGAAATTATTGTTAAATCAAAATTCTATTTTGGAAAATATTTAAATTATTGAATTTATTTGAAGTATTCGCCTATTACTTTGAATCAAATCAAGAATTATACATATTTTAAATAAATAGGTTAGGAATTTTGGTATAAACTTAATATTATCGATGGGACCTAGGAAAAGAAAATTGATTACTCGAAGTACTAATCCTATGCAGACGAAGTCGCGGGCAGAAGCTTTTAATATATATATATATGTTTTTAGATTTTCACGGCCAAAAGCATTTTCGTTGTTTGTTTTGGGGTGTTATGCCGTATTGCGCTACCTTCTTCTTTAGCCGAAGTTTTGGACAGCGTTGCAGTGTCCATCATCAGGGCAGATCCGGCCGATCCGACGATGTCGATGAACGTCGGCTAAAGAAGGAGGTAGCGCAACACGGCATAACATCCCAAAAACAAACAACGAAAATAATATATATTGTTTAACCCCCTAAATCATAATTTAAATTTTGGCAAAAATTGTTACTGACCATGCGTATGAGATTTATGTGATCAGATAGTTAAGCCCCCAAAATTGTTTTTTTTTTTTGCATTACTTCCTAATTTCAAACCTTAAATCGACTTTAAAATTATGTTGTTCAATCTTCGTAAAATCACTTTGTGGCGTCATTTATAATTAAATGAAAAAAAATAATATGTTGGTTTGGATTAGGGAATGCAATCTTGACTCGAGATCGCAAATTCGAGATTTCGAGAGATTAGAAATTACAATCTAAAAAATGAAAAACAGAATTTGTTTCATTTTTTGAAACAACTGGTCCATAGTTTTTTTTGAATTTTAACTATCACCGGTATAAAGAGATACATCAATTAGGTCTTGTAGTTTGCAGTAATGAAAGATAAAATTTCTTTTTGGTCATTGTTATCAAGTGGATTTCCATTTTATTTTTATACCGTTTATTTATAACTTCAATAATCTTATTATTCAATTAATAAAAACAGTGTATTGACAAAAAAATTGTGCTGTGTACTTAATATTACGAAATTACGTTTCGTGACGTAACTAGTCATGAATTGCAAGTCTTCAAGCGAATTGAAATTAAATTTCTTAGCAAAATGTCATTAAACAGGGATTTCAATTTCTTCCATACACTTTGCATTGTAGTTTCGCCTTTCATATGGACATAAAGAGTTTTTTTTTTTAAAGAAAGACAAACATTCCCGGGTTACGAATAACCCAACAACATTTGAAAATCTCTTACTACCACCACACTAAGCGGAAGATGTTGCTTGTGTTGTGGTGGAGGACTTAGCCAGTCGAGGAATCGAACACGGAACGCCTGGGTGGGACCCAAACGCGATGCCCACTGAACCACTGACCGGTGGTCAATGATCATTATCAACTTGGCTCTTGCCTTCTTGTCAATTTGTTCATCTAGCACCTGCGCGCTACATCGACGCCTTCCAGGATGAGAAAATTTTTCACTGCAAAAGCCCAATCGCCAAAATTCTCACGCCCTTTCAACTAAGGAACGTTCACTGAGTAATTTGACATTTTCCCACACTGTGCACTATCTTAAATACCTCAAAAGACTAATTGCTTATTTAGCACTGGACTTGGACTTGGACTGGGCCCATAATCTAATGAAACGGCAAGGCGGCTGGGCAAAGACTGACATTTAGCGCCTCCGCCCACTCAGGCAACTGAAAACTCTCAACTGCCAACTGTCTTTGTACGACAATGTGATGGCCCGCACATACACAATCACACAAAACCCCGTTGTCAATGGTAACGCAAGCGGTGACTTGCGACTTGCTCTACTGGTTGCCCTGGGCGGCCATTGATAGTTGCCAACTGTCAGCTGATTGTTCTTCTTCTATGGTTAACCAAGCTTTTTGACCAATCAAGACAGAGAAACAGCCGGTTTTAGTTGGTTTTCAGTTGCCTCAGTGGGCGGAGCGCCTTACTGACAGAATAATAATACATTGTTGTCATGGTAACTGTAGCTTATAATTACAAATAGGTATTATTTTGTTATATTCTAACACGTGACAGCTGTTTCGCCTTCTGAAAGTATTATCAAACTGTGATGAAGCCACATAAAGACGATCTGTTTATTTTTGTTATTTATTTTTGGTCGTGTCGTGTCAGGGCAGATGTGTTGATGACGATATGTTAACATTATTTCCAAGATGAGCAAATTGCTCCTAATTTTTTTTACCTATGCTCTTACTGATTTTTGAGTAAAATAATAGAAATTTTTAATAGTTTTCAATTATTAATTACCGTTTAAAGTTTCCCCACCGTTTAAAAATCATCCCCAGATTTTGTAATGATTTCAGATTTTAGCGGCCAAAAATATTATCGTGATTTATTTTGGGGGTATTATGTCGTGTTGCGCTACTCTCTTCTTTAGCCAACATTTAAGATAGCACTACATTGTCCAACATAGGGGGATGTCGGGAGATCCATGTCGGGAGATGTGCAATCGATGATGATTAATGGGAGGTGTCCCGCACCGGTAAGGGGTGTCACCCGACCGTGAAAAATAACTTACAAAAGTAGAATATTGTGACAAAAATATTTTACACATGAACATTGTCTGATATTTATATTTTCGTAGCTCTATGGCTCAGTCGGTCGGAGATTTCCCGAAAATTCTGTGGTTTTAGTTTCGTTTTTTAATATAAATACTGCACAGTAGTGCACAGTCCAAACCTTTTAAAACTTACATACATTCAGTTTAGGGAAAATTTCGTTTCTAGCTCTAACTATTGCTCGGTTGAGGAATCCCCTAAGATATTCCTCTCTTAATACATGTGCCAATGTACTAATTTTTTCGTACTTTGTGCGCAAAAATGAACAAAAATTTCATAAAACGCAATTTCCTTGGCCTATAACTTTTAAAATCAGTGTATTACTGACTATGCCAATCACACATAGAATACGGAATTTTAGCTTGGGGCAATGCTTCTTCTGGTTCCCTAGACCTCATTATTAAAGCAAAAAAAATAATCATAAAAATTATTCTCAAACTTCCTCTTTCTACCAGCACTGATACTATCTTCAATACTATCAATGTTATGGACATAAAACAGCTCTTTGCAAGATCCAACTTGAATAATTTACATCAAAACAACAAAACACTATACAAACTAATATAAACGGTATACAATACCCGAGCCAAAAACAAAGAACTTCTCCAAACTCCTTTTGCTAAAACCACTTTTGGACAAAGACATTTTAAATAGATATCTTGCAAACTATATACCTAATACACTACCAGCTACGACTAGACAAACAGAAACATTGTCCAAATTCAAACGCGAAATAAAAAAAAATGGCTTACAGTACTTAAACACAGGATTTCTCACTATAGCAAAACATATGTAAATCAAATTACACTTAGACAAAAAACAACTTACAATTTACTTACAGACCAAACCCAAATAAAATAAAACAATTGAATCTCGTCAAATACACTTACATAATTATCATTTTAGTATATATTTCTATACATTTATTCCATTTCCATTTCATTTTTATTTTATCATTTTGAAATATAACTATTCCTATGATTTGGAAGATCACACTCTTTAAAAAACTAATTCACACTTCCAATTACCTTCATTTTTATTATATTGAACTTAAAATATAATTAACCTTTATTTTCAAGTAACCATGTTTGTATACATTTATGTACCTGTATGTCTTTCTCAACACAGGTATACCCTAGTGAGCCATGCATTGGAAAAATATCACTTGTAATTATACTATATCATATAGATTAAACAAATAAATTTAAAACATCTGAGTTTGCAGCTGACAAAGCTAAAACGAAAATATTTTAAGGTACATACATTTTGTTTATGGGGTAATATTAATTCTACTCTCATTCTACTTTTGCCATATCCAACTTTCAATTTCATACATCAATGTGAAATAATTATAATAAAACAATAAAACTATAATAAAACTATAATAAAATTGTATCTCGCGAGACTCTTGTTGTTTTACATATTAAATTTTATCATACTTTATGATTATCGGATTTTTATTAATTTTAACAGTTTTCATTCAATGGGTGACACGCGTTGTCCGCCCATGCCTAGCTACGCCACTGACTAAATACAATTATTTTGCTTTGGTTGCGAATAGATGATGGTTTCTAGATACAAATTTAAACTCTGTGCTTCAAGCCTTCGGAATCAAGCTTTTGGAATCTATGTGATAAATAAATATGTTCAGTTTAAAACATTCAGCCTTTTTAATTTATAACTCATAACATAATTTCAACCTGCGTTAACTTCAACATAATCTATAAGGTCAGGCCATCGATAATCCCTAACTGAACGCACTACACTATATTTATATGTCTGCTTTTAATGATCAGATGTAGACAATAAAGTATTTGTCGTATTTGAAATATTGCATGTTGGGGACCGCCTGTTTCGTGTTTTCACCAACTTGTATCGGGACTAACTTTCGGAAACCCCCTCTTGTGTACCACGGTCATTATAAAATTATCTCACTGGGCCAAATTAATATGATAAATGGGTTCCTTAAATTAAAATACCTTTCATAAAACGGCCTAGAATTGAGAATATAGAAGTAATTAATTTTCTTAATTAACGTAATTATGGAAGGGTTTTGCCTAAAAGCTTTGTCTCGGGGAAGGTACACAGTACACAGTTGAAAATCCTTTATTATGTTAAATAATAATATTTTCAAGTTTTGAGCACAAATTTTGGATTCATGTTCAGGTTTCTTGAGATTATTCAAATAACATTATTTATGAGAAAACAGCGTCTTTACTGGAGACAAAATATATTGAAAATTTTTCTCCGACAAATAAATATGCTAAACAATGATACCTACTCGTAACAACATGTTTCAATTATATTTTTTCAAGTAGGTTTCTTCGATCGTGACCCTTGCTCGAATTTCCATGGTAGACAGGGCTACTCCACTCCTCGTGGAGAGCTGCTGACACCGACGTACCGGACGCCAGTGATACTTGGTCGAATTTCAACGTATCTTTATTTTTTTTATTTAGAATTTACGGCACTAGTGCCATTTACATATATAAGTTTTTTTTTTTACACAGACATAGTACAGTATTAAATTTTGATGAGTGAAAAATAATATAATTATATTGAAACATAACAAATAAAATACTAAATAAAATAAACAAAAACCTGTTATACAGTGAGCTCATTAAAATGTTTAATTGGTGTAGCTTTATACTTCACAAGGGGTATATTAAGAATATCTGCGATTTTAGCAAAAAGTGTTTGCAACCTATTTATAACTGAGTTATATATATCCTGAGACTGTGGTATAATTGTCACAATAATACATACAAGAGGACCTTGATCTAATGTTAGGTACATGAACATGAATCAACATTAATATATCAGGGGTATCCAAAAGATAATTTACAATTTTATATAAAAATATAAGATCAAAAAATTTTCTTCTATCACTTAACTTAAGCAATTTCAATGAATGTAATAAAAAATCATAATCTATTGTTTCTAAAGGAATTCCAAGACTAAAATTAATACACCTCACAAATTTGCGTTGGACTCTTTCAAGGTATTAATGTGACTATTAAAGACAGGTGACCACATTGAAGAGTTGTATTCTAGAATATTTACAAAAGATTTTAAGATACGTTGAAGGTCGATGGTTGAAACCCTATTGTAGATGCCTAACTCTTGCGGAATGGACACATTTGTGAGTCTGGCTGTATACCTATGGAATCCTGATCATTTTTCTCCAGCAACACATTTAGAGGGCGTCTATCTGCTTTTTGTTTATAATTTCAATTCAATTATGCAATTTCATAAAAATAAAATGTTTCTAGATACACGTTTCGATATTGTCTACCCGTGCACGATATTAATCCGAAACTTGTACCTAGATAACATTAAAGTTATGGTAAGTAAACTTAAAACTAACTTTACACAACTTGTCTGAGATCATTTCAAATACGTGATATTATGTACATGGGATAAACAGGTCATGCATTCTGATAAGGAAATGGTTGGTTCAAACTCTGCTCGGTCCAAATTAATAATCAACTGAAGATCAGCATATGAAATGCCACTAGGAGGACTATCACGGGGATATCAAAAAACGAATACTAACAAAGTATGACACAACAATACACAACACAACATGTATGACGTACAAAGTAATACACCAATTTCACAATACCGTAACCAAAGTAGCATTGAATGAGGTACTATATATTTATATTCATAGTTTCTATTTATATTTCTACCTATATTTATAGTTATTGTTTTTATATTTTAGCAGGATTAGTTCAAGACATGAGCGCAGTGTATATTCGTATTGTCGTAAAATATAATATGTACTGAAAACATGTTTTAAATCAGTGAAAATAATCATGATTGCAGATAATTTAGTCAGATAAAGTCATATATATTATTGCATACATAAATTATATCTAATATAGTAAATTTTAATGTGCTATGTAATATAAGCTCACACTTCTAAACTCATAACCTAACATAACTTCATATTTTTATGGTGTAAAATTTTTATAATTTCTCCATCTTGTTATCAGGTAACTGGTTTATACTTTTCAATACTACCAACTTACCTACTTTTCTCATACTCTGAATATATTATATGTTACCAGGTTACAATTCGGTAAATCCGAATAGAATATAATATTATGCTACCAGATTACTTTTTCTACATCACAAAAAAAATGTATGTATATATTTATCTATTTCTTCATTACACAACTTAGTTTCAGAGAATTTTTTGTTGTTGTTTTTGTTATGTAATTATGTACATTTCTTAAAGAATAATATGAACTAAACCTGTCAATTTGTCTGTCCTGGAATGGGAAACTTTCCTAGTTGAACAGGCAAAGCTTCCTAATATGTAATCGGTACTTTCTTTTGTATCTATCTATAATGAATAAATAAATAAAATAAAAAAATGACGGTTTTGTAATAGGTGGTAATGGCTGAATTGGTTAAAGCGCCGTCCCGGTAAGACGAGAGATACTGGGTTCGAGTCCCAGTTGCGACCGTTATCTTTTATTATTTTTCTGTGTCTTGTTCATTTTCATATTTTTATTTAGATTATCAGTGGTATCTTCTTCTTTAATGATATATTACATGAATGGGAATAACCTTCAAAAGTTATGGAAGGAGAATTTTTTTATACAAAATGGAAAACAGTATATTTAACTCTTGGGAATTGTAGTGTATAGCCATTAGCGTGTACCTTAATAGATCACGTTCATTCGAGAATGATCGGTACAGCCGAAGATTCCCAAATGAGCACATTGGGAGGCAGTCGCGGTCAAAGAGCGTCGCGGACGCCCAGACCTAAATAGAACATACCTGTGATCAGACGTTACGTACAATACTATTATCTTTACGATCATTCACAATAAACTGTAAACGAACTTACGTTTTTATTACTTAGAAGACATCGTGGGCTAGTGAGCCACGACACAAATGAGCAGAACATAACAGGAACCCAATTAAAAAATAACGTTTTGTATATATTCTATTCTTTGATAAATACAATATAAAAAAATTATAAAATATTTACTTCGCCATTACTGGGTTTACTCGCAATTGATTTCACACTAATAAAATCTCATTTGCTTTCAGTCTAAAACAACTGCATACAATATTACAATGGCACGTGTCGACATTTTCCAGGGAAATTCTCCCAACATTAATAAAACATTATTGTAGCGAATTTATCGCAAAATGGTCACAATGTAATAACTGTTAAAAGGTAAACTGTTGACATGTTGAAACGTACGAGTACTTACCTACCTGACGCATAATTAGCATTTAAATTATGCGTGCAAATAACCGGAAAAATAATTAATTGGTAGGGACTCTGTTTATCACAAGTAAAAACAATTATTTGATGTAATTTTTTTTTACATGAATTAATCATTTCCAGTACGTTAGTTCAATATCAAAGACCTTTTAGCCCAATCATTTGGTAGTTTTACCTGGAAAGTTTCCGGGAGTTTTGAAATTTGGTAATTTTAGTGATACATTTAAAATGAAAAAAATTATTCTCTTTTTTTCCATTATATTAATATACATATCAAAAGTAATTTTACGTACCTGCCGCATAATTAATATTTAAATTATACGTTCAATTGACCAGAAAAATAATTAATTGGTAAGGACTCTGTTTATCACAAGTAAAAACGATTATTTGATATATTTTTTTTTAATTTCCAGTACGTTAGTTCAATATCAAAGACCTTTTAGGCCAATTATTTGAAAGTTTTACCTGTAAAATTTTCCGGGAGTTAAAATTGGTAATTTTATAGATTTATTTTTATTTATTTTTATTCTCTTTATTTTTTTCCATTATATCAATTTAGAGTGCTAAGCAACATACTTTAAGCAGTGATTCCTGACATTATTTGGAGTAAAAATGTAAATGAAATTTTGGTCTCCGGTGTCTTTTTAGATGTCTTTTTTTTTCAAAAACTTTTTCTTTTAAATCAAAGAAAAAAAAACTTCTACATGTCGTCACTGGTTACTGAGCCAAGTAACCAACCAACCCCTCACTCCATCCCTAACTTCCCAATACCAACTGATTTTCATATTTTTGTAGAAAAAAAAAAAAAAAATTTCACCGGAGACCAAAATTTTATTAACATTTTTTACTTCAAATTATGTCAGGAATCACTGGTTAACGTAAGTCAAGTACGGTGCTTAACATCCCGTATAACTGTATACATATCAAAAGTAATTTTACATAATTTATAAATACAGTAAGATGTAAAACATAAGGTAAAAGTAATGTAAAAGTTAGCAATAGCTAAGTATATGATTATATAATATATAATAGACAAAAGTAGGTAATGGGAACCCACTAAGGCACTGCCTGTGTGTGGGTTATTTAACAAAAGTGCTATATTACATTAATACAAGTAAAAAATGTATTTTTTTAAGTAAAGGTTTTGAAATATAGGTATCTGTAAAAATATTGTAGTAAAACAGTGAAAAATAGAAAAAAAATTGAGTAAATTTTTAGGTAAAGGTTCAGAAATATAGGTATCGATGAAAATATTTAGTAAAACAGAGCAACATAAAAAATTCGATGTTTTCTTTCCGAATATCAACATTGTCACCTCGTATCTTTGCCGCTCGCGCCGCCATGTTGGAAAAATGGCGCCTAATAGCAGTTTTTTGACAATATCTCCTTTCCTACTCGTTTTACAATAAAAACATTTAAGCATAAGATTAAACTAGAAAAATTTTCTACAACTTTTCTATTCAAATTATTATTAAATCAAAAGACTTTGCGTACGAGGCCGGAAACTATTATTCATCTACTCCACCACGTGTTTTTCGTATATTTCTCCAAATTTTGTTACTATTATTGCAGGGATAAAAAAACAGATATACGGGAGTAATGAATAGGTATAGTATAATATATATAAAAACAGGAATTTATTTCGCAACAAATATATTCAACTGAAAGTATCATAGATAAAACAGCCACAGACATAGACATATGAATATACATAGACCTGCCCTAAGTTGTAAAAGCGTATTATTTCCCACTCCCCATACCGGTTCCATTTGGAGTCGGTTCGTTCTTAATTTACTTACCGGGGTAAGTAAATTATGAAACATTTGTAAAAGTGTCTTAACTAAATACGGAAACAAAATATTCGACTCTCAAAATAGGCGAAACTTACTTTGTAGTATTTGGACTTAAGTTCACAACGTGGCGAGCAATTCGCGCTCACATGTAAAAAGGTCTACTCATTCAAAATCAGATTTTACTTTTAAGAACTAAATGGTGATATTATAATGCGAGATGCCTATAAACTGTCAGATTGATTTATTGACGAATCGCATATCAATCACAGCCGTCTTGATCCCTTCGCCTCGCTACAGTTGGTTTGTACCCCTCTCCCTTATGTTCTCGTCTATGTATATTCATATTATGTCTATGGCCGCAGATCATATTTTATTCTTGCATGCCTTCAGTGGCTGTGATACAACATGTGCACTCTTTAATCAAGAAAAAATAAAATATAACTAATAAATTATGACAAACTACATTTACTTGTTATAACATTTTCGACTAAATACTATTGTTGTCAACCATGGAATGAGGAAGAATTTGACATAGTATTTATTTAGGTAATTTTAGATTTTTTTTCCAATTATTATTTTTACCTTATCTCCAAATAGAATGCCCCGAAGAAAAAAATCTCTCATCTCTGGAGTGTCTTTTGAGTGAAAAGAAGGAGAGAAAGTTCTGGGAAGGAAAATGTATGAGTAATGTGTAGGAATCTAGGGTTAATGTGTCCAGGAGTAAAGGACGAATGAATACATCCCTCGAACTGCGGTGCAAGGCAATGGGTTGAAACCGTTCGGTAGGAGACTTCAAAAGGTCTCCTATGAAGCTATACTCGTTTTGATTAATTACAGTGAAAATAGGAGTTAATAAAATACAGGTAAGTAACAGAAAACATAAGAAATGTAAAATAGGTACCATAAAATATATGAGTTGACAAAATGTAGCTATAATAATGTGTGTAGAGTACAACTACACTCAATTACTTAAATTAAACACATTAGAAAATAATACAAACTCTTTAAACTGAATAAATAAATTTGATCACAAAAACCCCGTAAACTCTTATGCGACATAGAAGATTTTTTATCTGAAAGAGTTTAACTTAAAAAACTACGTTGTACTTTGTACCTATCATAATGTCGTATTTTCTGTTCGCAAAAATGTTACACAATTTGTGAGAGATGGCCAGAAAATTTATTACATTTCGCCAGATTCGTTTTAATAGCTACAAAATGGCAACAATTTTGATTAATGAAACTGTCGGAAATGAAAGAGGCAGCCTCGCTACAAATCTATTTGTTAGATGAGAAAAGGGACCGTTCCTATTGTGTGGTTCTGTCCTTGCAAAGATTTTACAGAAACCAATTTTATAAACCAGAATTTTGCTGATTTTTGTTTTTGTATACGAAATTAACGGTATCTTAATAAAACCCCCTTCGTTTAATGTCTTAAAAAATACACCCAACCGAAGTAAATAATGTGGATTTTTATAAAAAAGGACAAATATTTGTTAAGATGAAAAATCACAGTACTAAGAGTATAAAACGGCAAGCCATAAGCAGATAGTGTGATTAAAGCACACAAAATTAATATTATTGTTATAATTAAATGAAACAAATTACTTTGTGTAAACCACCATAATCACATATTATAATAGGTAACTGACGAGTTCATCGAAAACCAATTCATCAAAAGCAAATTCATCGCCAACGAGAGGTTAGGTTAGGTTAGGTTAGGTTGAACTCGTTTTCGATGAACTCGTTTTCGATGAACTCGCCGTGAACCGTTATAATATCTAAACGTTTCAAAACCGGTGGTTTCTTCGTCAGGATAATAACACGAATAAAAATAACAAAAGTTATTATTTTTATTGTTATAATATCATATGATTTTGGAGATATTATAACATGTGAAGGTGGTGAATTAAACAAAGCAATTTTTTTCGTTTAATTAAAATAATGCCACAAAGTAATTTTCCAAAGATTGAAGAAATTATTGTTATAGTCGCAGATAGATTGAATGCGAACCGATTGGACTGTAATCAATAAAATTATGGGTTTTAAAAATGACACAACTGTGGGAATAGTTTGGTGAATAGTGGACATTGGGAAGGAATCTGACTTACCTTAATTTCACTAAATTTATTCACTTGATTTCAATAGATCATAGGGCTCAGCACTGCCCAATTTTCGGTAAGAAGCGGTATTAAAGTGACCGAGATACCATAGGAGATGATAACTGTACGAATTTTTTCAATAGACTCACTACTCCTTTCTGAAATTGTTCCAAAATGTCACATGTTAGTAATATTGGCTCATATTGTCAAATGAAATAAGTATGGAAAGTATTTTGGATTGAGGAAGGTAGATAGATAAACGTAGTTGGGTAGACAATTGTTCAAAGATGCAAAGTAATGCAAAATAACAATATTATTACGATTAAAACACAAAATAAACAATCTGGCTTGGCAATCAAGCCAACAGGAAGAGATTTTATGAACAAACAAAACTGGAAAATAAAGAATAACATATTCACGAACCAAAAACACGACACTAATAACAGAAGAAACACACAAAGATCAACTCTTTGTTTATTTTTATACTAGCTGACCCGGCATTCGTTGCAATGCAACTTAAACAAAGAAATTGTTTCTTCACGTGTCCTTTCCCATTCGACTCCTCTTCCCTTCCCGCTTTCTAGCTATCCCCCTCCTGCCCACCCCCTCCCTCGTCCCTGCTCCCGCGAACCACCCTCCTTAACTCCCGGATTACCCTCCCCCTCCCGCCTTTTTTTCCTGCCGCTAAACTCCATAAAATGGACCCATTTTTCAAACAATTCACGTTTGACCTATTGACATTTTTTTATGCAAATTTCAAAATTCAGTCGTTCTTGAGTTATAAATGGTTAAGGGTATCTTACCGCAAGCGCAGCATAATTTGCGGTTTTTGATGCCGTTTTTAGAAAATTTCTATATTGTTTATCAGAAAACAATATTATGTTTTGAACAAATAAATTATTCTTCTAAAAGATGATATTACAAAAAGTGTTAAAATGTTTAAAACTATTGTATAAAAAAATATTTACAGAACCTCTAAAAATAGCTTAAAGTTCGATTAAATCATTTAATTCTAAATACAAAAGAATTATTAAAATATACTTTATCACCACAACAATGTTGTCTAAACGGCTGGACCAAAAATTTATTTTAAAAAGCATTAAAACAATGCTTAAATAAATAAAAACAGTTTTTCAATATTACCATATTATAATTTGCTTCACGCCATTATATAAACAGCGACGGAAGCTATTTGCCGTCAGTATGCGAGATAGTTTCGAAGTGAGAGGTCGTCAAATTTTACATTTACATTTTATTTTAAAATACGTAAATGTGTTGGCACATTAGAAAAGAGGTCACAGTAATGGTTAGTCGTTATGTTGCCATGAATTATTTCAGAACCAAGTTGACCTTTTTACTCGAACTCCATTTGTGTCGCCGGCCGGTTGGCCCAGCGGCATAGAATATTCTAGGTGGCCCCTTCACCAGAATCGTGTTACTAGTTTTATTTATTTACGCCCTACTGGGATTTTACATAAAATTCTAATTATACAGTTATGTTAGTCGACATAGAATGATAGATGTGCACATGTGTGTAGGTTTCGACAGTAAATTTTTTTTTTTTTGAAACTAATGTTTTAATAATAATAATAATAATAATTGGATAATTTGTAGAGCGCCGTTTTTGTGAGAAATCACCTCGAGGGCGCTGTACATCTTATTATGACTTCTTAGGCTCTACCTAGAACTATTATTTACAAATGGACACAGAGAACATACTTACCTGGCAGGTCACTTCCGATAAACACACTTTAATTAGAAAGTTTATGCTTGGAGGAGATACGACTTTGCACGCGGAGGACGCTATATTAAAACACTGGACATTGCATAACTTTACATTTGCTACACCATCATTTTTCATATTACATTTATAAGAAGATTACTGCCAAAAATGGAGTTAATAAATTGAAGTTATTTCGAAAGACTTGTGAATTTAGGACTCATTAGGATTGGAGGATTTGAATGAAATTAGATGTACAAATAATTCACCATTAAGAATTTGTCAACATTTTTATGCAATCAGTTATTTACTATGTCGCGGGCTGAGAAGGTGAAAGTGAAGGTTTTTGTTTTTGGCTTTATGGGTACGACTGTCTAAAAAGGTGAGTTTTAAGTTTAGCTCTGAATTTCGCCGAGTCTGTGATCATTCTTAATTCGTGTGGCAGTCCATTCCATGCTTTAGGTCCCGACACTCCGAAAGCACGCTCACCGAACTTAGTATTTGGTGTGCGCTTTGGCTCCTTCAACCTTCCGATTGCTGATGATGCCGCTGACCTAAGAGTTGACTGTCGAGAATTGGAGTTTTCTGGGATACACATTTCTGATAAGTAAGCAGGAGCCATTCCATTAAGGGACTTAAATACCATCCAGCAGAGCTTGAACTGGATTCTTTCAGGACATTTGAGCCAATGAAGATTTTTGAGATGCTCTGAAATATGGGAATATTTAGATACGCCGGTGATAAGTCTCGCCGCAGCGTTGAAAATGGATTGTAATTTGTTGATTTGATATTTTGGGAGACTTGCATATATTCCGTTGCAATAATCTAGGCGTGAAACAACATACGAATTGACTAGTAATTTAGTCGCCTCTGTTGGCAAGTTTCTTCGAAATCAAAAATTTATATGAGAGGTGTTCCCAAAAGCAAACAAATTAGCCGAACGAATACCATTTTGACGTTTTGCGTGCGATGTGATAGCGTCCTTTCATGGTCCTTCCCGTACAGGACGCGAGACAAACTGATTGAGAGTTCACTCGGTGTTCAGACGTTTCACTTTGCTCTCTTCCGCGCGCATGCGCGCGCAAGTGAAGGATGCCGACTGAAAATATCCAACATTGTTGGATCGGTTCACTTGAAGATTTCATTCGGCAGTGTTCGGCACTTTCGATTCATTTCATGTTCAGACGTGTCATTCCGAGTAAACTAGGCCGAATGAAATGCGGAAATGAGCGATTAGTGAACCATGTGAATGGCGCTTTACGAGTTACGAGTCATGTTACGAGCCTACCGTCTAGCAGTGTTGTTGATTGTATCGATTGATTTATCAAACAAGTTTGATCGACATCTGATAAGAATCATAAAATCATGAGCTCTTTCTGCAATAGATAATGTTGCCATCGAAATTTACCAAAAACATGCACATTCAACTTGACACAGATAATTTTAAAGATGCCCGTTTCATGTTCAAACCATACTCGAGGGTACCATCTAGTGCTTTGGCTTCGCTGCTCTCTCGGCGTCCGCTAGCGCGTGGCATTCTCCCCAGTTTAGCTGACTTCATTCTTCACCGCCTCTAAATATGATTTCGGTTACTGCAAATTGCCCCTTAACCAACCCGACATCTGATAGTATTATTCTTCTAATGCCCGTAGGCAAAATTTGAGAATCCCACTTCGATGACATCTCTGACGTCGCGGGTTACCAAAACCCTCTATTCCATCTCTGTACGTAAAAGTTTGGGAAAAACTACTGCTGTGATTTATCATAACGCCTATTCGGTTGAATTTAAGAACCCCACTCTAATTATATTTCTGACGCCGCGGCTTATCTGAACCCTCTCTTCCATCGCTGTGCGTTAAAGTTTGGGACTAAGCTGCTTTTGTGATTTGTGGCCGCACGTTTTTGCTTTATTTCGCGTAACTGCCGTATGGCGTAGGGGCGCTGCTGTCGTGTTTCGTGTTGGTTCATTTATGCCGCAGTAGTGCAGTCGCCAGTCGCCACCAGTCGCTGTCAGCGGATTGTCGGAGAACATGGTCGGAGATGGTCGATCATATTTACGTGGTCTATATTCCTGTCACGGTTACTTCGATTTATTATAAAAGTTGAATACATACATTGTAGGAGAATAGATTTGCTTTTATAGTTTTTTGGTAAAATCATAATATTATTTCAACCAAATGTAGATTTTTTATATATTTAAAAAAATGCATTTACTTTGATAATATTTTGGTAAGAGTAAGTTTAGCTAGATTTCATGTAAAATTATTATGTTATTATTATATATATATATATATATTTTAATTTCCGTGAACGTTTATATAAATTTTACAAATTTATTTCGATAAAAAGAAATCATTTCAGAGGTATTTTTTTTAACATTAGCACCACACAGGAGACCCTGAGGAAAACAATTTCCCCTCGGGGCCTATGTTATCGTTGGGGATGCTGTGTGGATGTTCTTTTTAGAGAAAATAAGGAGAGGAAGTTCTATGTAGATTTTTTATATATTTAAAAAAATGCCTATACTTTGATAATATTTTGGTAAGAGTAAGTTTAGCTAGATTTCATGTAAAATTATTATGTTATTATTATTATATATATTTTAATTTCCGTGAACGTTTATATAAATTTTACAAATTTATTTCGATAAAAAGAAATCATTTCAGAGGTATTTTTTTTTAACATTAGCTCCACACAGGAGACCCTGAGGAAAACAATTTCCCCTCGGGGCCTATGTTATCGTTGGGGATGCTGTGTGGATGTTCTTTTTAGAGAAAATAAGGAGAGGAAGTTCTGGGAAGGAAAAAATATGAAGGGTGAGTAGGAATCTGGGGGTCGATGTGTCCAGGAGTGACGGACGTATGAATGCATCTCTCCCACTGCGCTACAAGGCGATGGGTCGAGAGAGTCCTGTTGAAGAGGTAAAATGTCTCCATCAACCAGTCTCTACCAATACGAACCGCCACGCAGTAGAGGGCAAACGCATGTGCCGCCAAAATATAGACAAACCTTACCCTATGAACCTGGGCACCCCTGCTAAGTCACTAAACGTAGCGAACCACTTAGAGTTACCTATGGCAAGGGTGTTGATTATCCAATAAATGGTATTGGGAAGAAACATTTGTCTCTTTCATTCATTACTAAGAAGATACAATTTATTATTCGTGTTTTTGTTTTTGATTTGATTTGATTACTACATTATTTATTTTGACTATATTTTATACTTGACGATTTTATTTTGAGTTTTAATTGAGAATATTTTATTCGAATTGATTTTATTATTTTTTTGAGTTTTAATATTAAGATTATTGCCTTTAATTTGATTGCCGATTTACATTATTAATTTATGGTTTTTTTATATATTGTATTGTGTGTATTGAATTAGAGATTTGATTTAATTATTTTTATGTAATTTAATTTAATTGTATTTATTTTATTTTGATTAATTTATTTTATTTTATTTTCTGTTTTATACTGGAGGCACTGCTGAAAACCAACTGCATTCCAGGAGAAATCCTGAATTGTAGCTGAACAGTGACCTTTACGCTAATAGAATCAATGATTAACAACAAAATGTGTAATGTTGTAATAAATCTATTGATGAATAAATATTTTTATTATTATCAATTTTCTTTTTTTGTCATTGACGTGGATGAACGAGATTTAGGTATGCTGAGTTGATTCTTTTCCGAAATTCTACTCACTGTCCGCGGTCTTATAATACAGAATGTCTACTGTTATATATCCACATATTAAATGTAAGTGTTTTGTAGTTTTATATTCACAGTTGTTATTTTTGCATAAGGGCGGAGCCTTATAGATGGTCACCAACACTTGGCGAAATTGGGCGAAGCCCGAATAAAAGCCGCCCGCAGGGCCTAGCAGCAAAAACCCGCGGAGCGGGTTTTTAACTGCTAGTTGTTTAATAATATATTAAAATTATATGTTTTAAACACCAAATTTTAATGTAAAACAACAATTGTAATATGTAGACCTCGAAAAAGGTATATATACCCAGTAAGGTTTATAACAAAACAACAACGAAAAGAATTTGGAACTTTTATTCAAAGTAATTAAAATGAAATTAAGATTTTATTTTAATTTTACGTGCTCAGAAATGCATATTAAATAGCATAAAAATCATGACTTACAATCCCTTTAACCGTTGGAGATTCTTTAATAAGGCAGAATTATTACCCATTCCTGTGAAAATTCTTTGCGAGAGAACGCAGTGCAAATACATTATGCAAAACAAGTTAGCAGCTGCCGGCTAAAAACCGTGCGCTGCACCCGAATGGAAATGAGATGAAACATACGACTTCAAACGGTACAGAGCAGGCACTAAAATAAAATTGCTTAATTAATTAATAATTTTTCATTGAAGAAGAAGATGTAATATTAACAAATCTAAAAGAAACATGAAAAAGAACAAGTCAGAGAAAATCAAAAAATGTAAAGCTCTCAACTGGGGATTTAGCCCAGGACCTTTGTCTTACCAGGAAAATACTGAACGTTTGAGCTACAATTTGAGTTACAACACCACAAGTGGTTCGCTAAGTTTGTTGACTTAGCAGGGGTCATTTAAAATGTGGGTGTAAATTTTAAACTTTGTTAACTTCTTAATAATATTTTTTTATATGAAACGACAAAAAGGTGAGTAGACGATTAGGTCTATAACACATTTTTATAAAAAAATGTGTGTGTTTTATATCAGTAATTTTAGTTTAAGAAAATTTAAGGTGAACCACTTTTAAAACTTTTTATGTTTGCTTTCAAAATTTCATAAAATTTTATATTTAAAAATTTACAAATTGTTTATGTCAATTTGATGGCGTATTTTACCATCTTTGAAAAACAGTTTTTAGTTTTCGTATACATTCAGAAACGTTGTAGTTATTTGGATTTAATTGCAAAACCGAATTTTTTTGACCTTCTGACAGAACATGTCCGAGGCCTCAAGGGTTAATTAACTATTTTATTTTAATATGTTAATTAATGAAGAAAACATTAGCGAAAGTCAATCGAAAATCCAAAATAGAAAAATAAGAAAAAGATACGGATACATCTGGGACGCGAACCCAGGACCTCTGGCAATCCGGGCCAACGCGCTATCCACTGCGCAAACGTATCCCTATCCAATTCGGTCATTTTTAACTGTATCATACTTCGACTGAGAACCACCAACATTATTTTTATTTTCCTAACGCATATTTTTATTGGCCTCTATCTTTACGTATGATTGCAAGATTCAACTCGAACTAAATGCCATCTAAATAGTGTCAGGATAAATTTTATCACTTTTTATTAATATGCGAAATCTATTGACTTTTTCTGCAAGTCTAGGATGAAATAAAAATAAAAAAATATTTTTTGTCACTGAAATCCTCAGCAAGGGAGGATATGATTATTTAAAAATATTAGAAAAAAATGATAATATATATTACTAAAGCATTTTTCCATTAGAAAGTTAGTACTGGACAACAGCAAAACAAAATATTGCCGTGTAAGAGTATTGTGAAGTATTCACTATTGTCAGCCCAGTTCGGACCCCTAGACGAGTGCCCCAAAAGACTGAAAATTCACCACTGCGCCGAGTTTTCAACGCCGCACATACATTATGCAGTACAGAAGAGCTTGATGAATAATATACCACTTAAATAATAATATTCACGACGTTGCATCGTATGTCGCTCGACGCATGTTACGTCGTAAATATGTTTTTAAAAGCATTTAAACAAAACAGTAAAAGTCAACACAATGAAATATTAACAATGCGTGAAAGAGGTTAACGTTTTGGCTGATATTTTTGGTAGAAGAGGAACGACTGCTCGGTGTTTTTTTTAAATTTAAAACTTGGATTTTAATCCAAAATATCCAACCAAACAATTAAAAAAAATCAAAATTTATAGCTAATAGCAAGTACGTTTCTGAAATCTTTTAATAAGGTGTGTTTTAAATTGTTAGCTATTAGATGCTCCGCTGACAAGGCAACTGAAACTAAACTAAAACCGGCTGGGTTCTATGTCTTGATTGGTCAAAAAGCTTGTTTAACCATAGACGAAGAACAATCAGCTGGCAACTAGCAACGGCCAGCCACGGCAATTAGCAGTTGTCGCGAGTCACTGTTTGCGTTACCATTGACAACGGGTTTTTGAGTGATTGTGAAGTGTGCGGGCCATCACATTGACATACAAAGACAGTTGCCAATTGACAGTTTTCAGTTGCCTCAGTGAGCGGATCACCTAAGTCATGAAAAATCCGATTTTTCATGTTGGCAATTATAATTTGCTAGTAAATGATAATTTAAATCTTGTCCTAACTACTATGTAAACATGATGAAATATAAACATGAACACGAGTTTCAAAAATGCATTTTTTTGGGTTACATTTAAATTTTTAAAAATAATAAAAATAAACCCTTTCACACACTTTTCCACAAATGATCATCTATCTAGTAGATCCACGCTATGCAAGGGTAGATACTACGAGTATATAAGTATAATTAATACAAAACAATACAAGAACAACATGTTAACCTACCAGAGCACCAAATGGGCAAATAATTCACCGACTCCGAATATTTTCATATCTGAGTTTTCGGCTCGGTAAACTCCTAACTGGACCGAAAAATCGTACTGATCCCTCAAGATAAATATTTAAAAAATCTATCGCAATCCTACATGTATTTAGAATGACTGATTTTTGCATTTTTATGTATAAATTCTTTGACAAATCTAATACGCCTAACTTTTTAATGAGAGAGCTAGGTATAATGCCAGTAGCCGAAATTATAAATGGTAACATTTTTATAGTCTGAGAATGCCAAATTCTTTTAATCTCATTTCCTAAATCTGTATATTTTCTTATTTTTTCAGAAACATATTTTTCAATATTACAGGAATTTTTGAATAGCTACATCAATGATATAAGTTATTTAAAAAAAATTGTTATGTAAAACTATATTGAACAAGATTATTTTTCAAATAATATTATTAACCATACTCGTACGCAAATAACTTCCAAAACAGCCTCAATAAAATTCTTTATTGGCCTATACATTATTATTTAAAACACAACTCACAAACGTACACCATTTTGCTGTAATTTTTGATTTTTTTAAAGATTCTGTTTGTTATATATTTGGGTCTCAATTCCAAAATTAAGTTTTGCATGAAAAAGGACGTTCAGCTCTTACTCTGAAAAATAAAAATGAGCGTGTCCGTGTACCCCAAACATATCAAATTTTCCTCAGGTCACTCGAAATTGATCATACTTAAAAAAAAAAAACTTTTTTGAACCGAAAATTATTGTCTGGGGTACTAATAGGTTATTTGTAAATTCACAACACTTCGATAATATCTCAATTGGTGTTGGCACAAATTATTGTAGTATTGAGGCACATCGTGTTTCTATGTGGTATGCGTTTATTTGATATCATAATATAACACAAAATTATAACACATATGATGTAGGGTCATTGGTAACATAAATGGGACGGACCCAGAGCCCTGGGGGCTTCCGCAAAACAGCCCACGCCAACATGATCTCCGTGCTTTACATGTCCGACATTCTGATACATAACATTGTTGATGTTTGCAGAGTACATATATATTATGTACCTAAAATAGAAAATTACACCTACCTACCTACTATGTCTGTGAAATGCAATAAATTATATTTCAAACGTACCTACAAACTAAATATGTAGTCTGGAACGCCCATAAAATAAAGAAAAAAGCCTAAGAATTCTTCACTAAACCTTATAAACAATTGTCAATCAATCTCAGTGCCAAAAATAAACTAATAAGTACGATCTTATATAGTAGCTTTCAATGCTTTTGGTACTGAAATCATAAAGCTAATATTAAAAACTACTGAACCGCGATATTCAATGTTATTGTAGTACAATTTACGGACAAATAATTACGTGAAGAAATCAGAATTGAATCACAATAAAGTGCAATTTCACATGATGTGAGACAGAAAACAAGATGTCTGAAACGAATTGAATCGTAAAGTGATTGAGAATTCCGTAATTATTAATTGCCATATTTAAACAAAAGTCTCGTTAAACAAAAGTCTCGTCGATCACTCAGCTGTCTGGGAAATGGACATATTCATGGGTATTGATATTGTGTCCTAATTTCTGACTAATTTACGTCAGATCAGGACCACTTTTGTTTTCATTCCGCTGAGGAGTGTTCTGGAAGACATGCACTTAAGGTACTAATATTTTTAAAATCATGAGTTTTTGTTATTGGGAAGGGTTTTTTATATAATTATTTAATGTGTAATAAAATATTAATTGCAGGAACTGATAAAAGTGAACTCATTTATAAGGAAACATAAAGTTTTTTAATTGATGAAGATAACATTAGCGAAACTCAATCGAAAATCTGAAACAGAAAAATCAGAAAAATATACGGATACATCTGGGACTCGAACTCAGGACCTTCGGCTTTCCGGGCAGATGCTCTGACGACTGAGCTACCGTATCCCTTTAAGTTTCAATCATTTTTAACCGTATCATACTTCGATTGAGAAGAACTACCAACATTATCTTCATTTTCTTAATGCATATTTTTATTGAATGCTGTCTTTATTTGTGATAGCAAGATTCATAGTAAGATTTAGCGAAAACGAAGGCTTAAAAATACCACGAATATCAAATAAGTATGGTAGCAGAACGCTCGAATATATGATACCTTTAATATACAACATATTTCATAAAAACATTAAATTAAAAAAAAATGAGAAACCCTGCCCTAAACTGACAAAAAAGTGGCTAATAAATGAAGAACAAATTTATCTTTCCTAAATCTTATATTAGGTATAAATATTGTAACAAGCTAAATTGTATTGTGTAATAATATTGAATGGTAGAACCTACAGACAAGCTGATCTTTCACAGCTTTGTGGGACTACCCATATTTTATGCTGTATTATATGTAATTATATGCAAATTTAATAAATAAATATTTAAAAAAAATAAAATAAAATAAAGAAACATAAAATATCATGAAAACAAAATATAACAAAATAACCATATCTTTGCTTTCCCCGGGCTTAAAATAATGCACCCAAAAACATATTCTCAAATTAGTTTTTTTTTTAAATGAACCAATAATCATTATCTTAATTCCTTATTTCGCAGATTTGTTAGGCATGTAGACGATGAATTTACAAGTACTGATGAAAGCTAGTAGCATTTGATCAACATAGGTATATCTTCATTCAAACTTTAGTCTTCTTCTTCGAACTCAGAAATTTCGCTCTCTTTATGGATTTCCTCTTCAATATTTTTTTTTCCGGCTACTTCTTCACCAAAATCACTGAATTTTGGTGAATTGAAATTTTCATCCAACCACAGCCGTATTTTCTCATCATTATTAACGTCAACTGATGTTCCGGTTGGCTTTCTTTTCCTTGAAGGTCCATCATTTGCCATATAAAATCAATTATGATATACTGAGATGACTTCAATGAAATACAGTTTTAAAATTTTGCTGAGGTGACGACTGTTAGGTTCTATGAATTTTATTTATTTACTTGTCGTCTATGAGATAGTATGGCATTATATTTATTTTACTGAAAATATGTCTACCAGATTTATAACTGACTCCTAAGCTGTAACTCCTCATGTGCGGTCAACGGCTGCCGTCGTCGTACTGACGGGTGGGAGGGAGCAGGCTCAGGAAAATACTGAGCCAGACACGATGTTAATAACGTAGGAACATCGCATGGTTTTGCGGTATCTGACAGTCGTAAAGTCAGCGGCAGAGGGTTAAATTTCGAATTTAGAAATTCAGTCCCTCAGTTCATAATCACTGGGTTCTTACAGTCACTCACATGAATATAAAATAAAATATATCCACTCCATCAAAGTTCACCAAAGTTCCAACATCTCTGAACTTTGGTATATTACCACGACGTTTCGGAAAATATAATATTTCACTCTGACTAGCTTATGAAATATATCTAAATAAGCATACTAATTTTGGTTTTTCAATGATTTAATTCAAAATTTGAACTAAGTACTAAAATTATAATATTAGAATAAGTAATTCTTTACCCGAATTGCGTACTTCTTTTGTTTAAATGCTTAACAATAAGGCGCTCCGCTAACGAGGCAACTGAAAACCAACTAAAACTGGCTGTTTCCTCTGTCTTGATTGGTCAAAAAGCTTGTTTAACCATAGACGAAGAACAATCAGCTGACAGCTGGCTACCAGCAACGGCCGGTTAGGGCAATCAGCAGTGCAAGTTGCAAGTCACCGCTTGCGTTACCATTGACAACGGGTGTTTGAGTGATTGTGTAGTGTGCGGGCCATCACATTGTCATACAAAGACAGTTGGCAGTTGAGAGTTTTCAGTTGCCTTAGTGGGCGGAGGCGCTTAAGCGATCCGTTCACTGAAGAGACTGAAACCAACTAAAACTGGCTTGTTGCTATGATTTCCAACTTCTACTCAATTCTACTCAATTTTAAGATTTCAATAATTATCTCAACATGTTTAACCATAGACGAAGAACAATCAGCTGTCATGTCACGCAACTGGCATGTCGAGTCGCGAGTCACTGCCTGCGTTGCCATGGACAACGGGTTTTTGAGAAATTGTGTAGTGTGCGGACCATCATATTTACATACAGAGGATAGCTGTAAACTGAAAAAAAAAGTTTGCAACTAAACGCGCTATTGCTCGCTATCCTGTGTATGTCAATGTGATGTCCCGCACACTACACAATTTCTCAAACACACGTTGCCAATGGCAAAATTGAGTAGGCCGTCATAGAAGTTTAATGGAAGTTTGTTTGGAAACCAAAGCAACCTGCCGATTTTAGTTTGGTTTCAGTTGCCTCGTCACCGGAGGCACTTAGATAAATTAATAGAGTGCTGATAATTTACTGAGAAAAACTGGATTATTTTTTATTATATAATAACGTAACATTAATAATTTTACATTATTTCTTATAAATATTATTATTTATGTTATTTTTTTTAATTTCTTTTTTTTTTGTTACAGTTTTTTACATTTTTTAACTACCATACTAGGCTAATGCCAGTTTTGTGGTAGCACACATTCATAAAAAAACTTCGGATATTTTAATTTGTTCACTTTTGCGATAGAAAAGTTAAAAAGTAACGCGTAGTGTTCGTGTACAAATAATTTTAATATTATTTGAATATCTATTTTTTGCTTAAGCAGTTCTTTATTTTTTGTTCGATTAGTATGAATATAACGTGTCATGTATTTTTGTAATGTCATTGGATACAAGTCGGAATTTTCAAGATTTATAACATTTAGTAGGAACATTTCTTGTTTTGAAAGGCAATAATACTTTCAGCTTCAAAAATCCTACAATTATAATTCCCTTGATTTTTCAAAACTAGTTTCATTTATAATTGCACACATTCCAGTGATCACTTGTCCAGTTCTACGAAATCTTGTTTAATTTTATAGACGCTTATACAAACAATTTTGTTGCTATGCCATTTTTCCAGCGTCAGTAACATGAAAATATGAATGTATTTGACATTTTTTTCCATTTGAATTGGCACGCTTTTGTGCAATGAATTCACGCTATGAAGCGAGATGAAAAAATGCTGTATTCAGATCATTGAGAGAAAATACACGAGATTGGATAAATTGACACGAAAATTAACTCCACATTGTCTCCGATTTATTTATGATGGCATGACACCATAATGTCAGATAACTTCACTAGAAGATCTCGAAAAAGTTATTTTTATTTATGAATAGTAATAATAAATGTTTTATTATCTTTCTTTTTTGTAACAGATAGCGATAATGATCATTGTGATCTCCCTTGCTGAGGACATCATTGACACAACATGATATTAAATAGTACGAATAATATAATGAAGCCATGATAAATATATTATGTAGAGTTTTTTTATGAAAGAATCCTAAATATATTATGTAATTTTTAGTCAGTATATTTTCTAGTTCTGATCTCCTTACATTTTGATAAATTTAAATTTTATAATGTTGTTATAATTTTTAAAGACGAGTGGGATTTTTTTTTTTTTTTTTATTTATTTTTTTTTGATTTTTTATTTTTTTTTTTATTGTTGTTATACGCCCACAGGGGCTTTTACATACATTTTGTCGTACAGTTCAGTACCATTGTAAGATTTTCAGTCCAAATTTTGTCGTGGTTAATTGTTGGAAATGTTTTTGACCCTAAGATCTAGTAATTCTATTATGAGTGGATAGTGGTGTTTTGGATTTATAAATATAAAGGTTTATTGCTTTAGAATAGAGTTGTTTAGTTGACATGATAATTGTTCCACGTTTTTTTGATTATGGCATATTATATGTTTTATTTTTATGTTGACGAATACATTTTCTACAGCGAGTCTAAGTTTCCCATTTTTGATATACCGCCAAAACAATATTTTGGGGCGGGACTATCGTGTGACGTCTTGAGCGTCGGCCGGCTTTGACATTTCTGGCAGTAGTAGGTACATTGTTGTTTGTTGACGTGCGTATTTGGTGCCCTTGCAAACCACGGACCGTTTGGATTTTGTCGATTTTTGATCGTTAATTTATAAATTTAAATGAAACTATAAAAAACAAACATTTTTAGTCGATGATTAAAATCAGAAAAATGATCTTTAAATATTTCATACATTTTCAACAGAATCCTACGTTTGTGAAAATACCATATTGTTGAAGATTTCGTCAGGGCAAGTTCTTACATGGACTTTCAGTATAATTTTCATTGTAGGTTTTAATTGTTGTATTGAGATTATTGTCGTTTCTTTTTATTAAAATACCTTTTTTTTAAACAGTCAGTTTATAAATTTTAAACTAAATTCCTTCAACTGAAGTCACCATCTAGTGTATTAATTTGTGTTATACTGGATGATCTATCAATGGGCATAGCGGTAGCATTGGTGGCAAAATCGCTGAATACATCCGCATGACCAATTTAAATTTCGAAAGAGAGTTATCCTTACAAATACTTTAATATGAAAATCTCCGCTAGTGGGTTTATTTTCGCTGACGATTCCAAATTCTATAGATGTTTTTTCAATGGATGATAAATGTTCTAAAGTTTTCATGAAATTTTATATGTTAGAATAATCTTTGTTAATTTCCGACAATGCAAGCTGCATTTTATTTCACATTTCAGAAAATAAATAATACCTAGTCATATTAGTTTATGAACCGTCATTTAAAAGTAAATAAAACTCCAACATAATGTTATAAACATAACCTTTATGTGGGCATTATTGTCTTTCGCGGGTTTTATCGTGAAAAATGTCTCGTTTGTTTTCAAAAATTTGTAATTCTAATAGATTTGCTGTTTTTGAAAACATATGAAAGACTCCTACAGACGTTAATACACAACCGGACAAATACAATTAAAATTATGAAATATATCTGATTTAAAAGATTGTGGTTTTTTTTAAAACAATTCTTTAGTCATTGAAGGAGAAGATAACAATAATAATCTAACTTTTTAAAATATGTAAATGAATAAGACACAGAAATATAATAAAAGATAACGGTCGGTAAAAGTTAAAAAGGGAGTTTTTCTTAAAAAATGAATATTCATTTAGACTTTTATAAAAAGTCAATAGGTGTTCCTTAAAAATAAAATCGGATATATTTATCCGAGACACTATTGAGGTAACAATTACATTCTTTGAATGCTTGTTTCTAATAATAAAGGTAGCTGCCAATAATATGGAAAAAAACATTAGTCGAAGATAATATTGTTAATTCTGAAATTTCAGTTGACAATTACGACAGTCTCATAATAGATCGCAGTAGCCCAATTGGTATAGGTGTATGTCCCGGTAAGACGTAAGGTTCTGGGTTCGAGTCCCAGTTGCGACCGTTATCTTTTATTATTTTTCTGTGTCTTGTTCGCTTACATATTTAAAAAAATTAAATAATTATTGTTATCTTCTTCTTCAATGATATATTATATTGATGGGAATAACCTTCAAAAGTTAAAAAGAGAGTTTTTCTTATAAAAATATGAATTCTTTAATCGCTTATCGATTTTTTTTAAATTGTAAAATGTTGAAAAACCACTTGACCTGAAATTAAAAACATACACAATGTTATGGTCACTTCATTTTCATTTAATATAAAAACAATTCATCATCATCATCTTCTTCCTCTTGTCCTATTTGGGTCGGGGACCCACTGCATCGACAAGGCTCCTCCATACGTCCCTGTCTCTTGCTGATTGTTCGGCCTCCATCTATGGCAGACCCATCCTCTCCTCACACAGTTTCTGGAGTTGTCTCACCCAATTGTGTCTGGGGCGGCCCACCGGACGTCTCCCCTCATAAAAACAATTAATTAAAAAATCGTCACTGATAATTATTTAAAATTTTACATTATTTATTTGGAAAACGTCTATTAAAATTATTTGGTGGTAAGCTTTTAGATGCAAATGCAAAGCGTGTTAAATTATTATCTAACTGTATTACAAAAGGAAACATATCAACTATTAATTTCCGTCTCAATTTAGTACGAGTATAGATGTATGTAGTTGACTTATGATGAAAACAATAAGTTACTGGTGACTGGTGACGTCACACGGCTCTTCATGACGTCATGGGCGTTTTAGGGGGCGTCTAAAAATTAAAACTTTAACTATTAAACTATTTATTTATTTTAACTATTAAAACTGTAGTTTCTTGTTCAAATATCAAGAGCCATTAGAGTTTTGGCTGATATCACTATTGACACAACAATGGGAGAGCGTGAATTGAATGTGCAAACAATGTTTGGCATAACAATGCTTGATACTGTTCAAATAGATATATAACTACGGTCCAGATATCAAGGGATGAATTATTATTGAAGTGCCAGGTCGATTTTCGCCCCTATTGAGATGTGTAGGGATATAAATACCAGGTGAACTGATTTATATACATGATTACCTTGTTAATGCCGATAATTTATGTGCTGTGTACACACATCAAATACACTTATTTTATTTAATAATCCGAATTGAGTCAACAGTCAAACATACATAAAATGGCATTTGACGCAATATGACATTATTTGGCGAACATATTATAACATTTTTTTACAATAGCTCTTTATTCAGGAGACCTTGAGAAAAACAATTTCTGGAATAAGGACGTCCTAAGTGTAAGTGAATTTCCTAAGTGTAAAAGGTTTTTTTTTACGGAACCAAAAGTGACAATAGGTCCCGATGGCCGAGTGGTTTAAAACATTTGCCCGATAAGATAGAGATCCTCAATTCGATTCCCAGTTGTGACCGTTATTAAATAAATAAATAAATTAATAAAAATAAAATACTTTTTTGTTTTTAAACCACGATATTTATTAATTTACTTTACCGACCGGTTTCGCTTTACTCAAGCATCTTCAGGGTACAAATTAACACTGTAAATTAAAACTATAATAAGTATCGTAGTTTTTAAACAAATTAATACTGTAAATGCCACCTCGGAACAGGCTCAGCCTAGTGAGGTCGCATATACCTAAAAGAATGTACATAACATGTATTTTTTGGTTAATAAATAATAAAAAAAAAAAAAAAAAATGAATACTATAATAAATAGCGTAGTTTTAAAACAAAAAAAGTATTTTATTTTTATTAAATACTAGCTTCTGCCCGCGACTTCGTCTGCGCAAGATTAATACTTCGATAGCCTATTTTCTTTTCGTAGGTCCCATCTATGTTTATAACCAAAATTCTTAAACTATTTATTGAAAATATCTATGATTCTTTTTTTTTTTTTTTAAGTTAAAAGAAATATACATATTTTGCTTTGTTAACTTAATACATTGATTCAAATAATATTAATAATGATGGTTTACTACCTAACACCAAGTAACACATTTTTTTAAGTGAGAGGTATTCGATTCAAGGGTGAGTACTTCAAATAAATTCACTGATTTAAATATTTTCTAAAATAGAATTTTGGTTTTACGATCATTGTTTTTCAAATTGTCATTCTCAAATGTTGACATTTTCTATTAAACAATAATTATTATTTGTAATACATGGAAAATAGCAAGCTTTGGGTATAAATTATAACCTATATGTTATTCTGATGTATGAGCTATATTATTGTAAAGTTTCATTAAAGTCCATTCAGTGGTTTTTGGGTGAAAGAGTAACAAACATACATACATCCATACAAACTTTCGGGTTTATAATATTAGTAAGATGTTAAACCACAAAGTGATTGCTTTCTACAATAAAATAAATTAATAGTTAAATACATTTTTATTATCTGTGTCTTGATTTATTTAATGTTTCGTTTAGATTTGTTAGTATTATATTCTTCTTCAATAATTAAAATGACATTGATGGGTATAACCCTCAAAGGTTATTTAAAAGTCATTAGAATAAAATTTATTATTTATTTTATTTACATATTTTAAAACCCAACTAAACAGATCTATCAATCCCGGAGCACTTACTTTATATTTGAAAGAAATAAATTTAAATATTGAATTTCTCAAAGAGTCGTAGGTACAAGAAAGCTCGCATTAAAGTACTTACTAAGCTACTTTTTACTACGTGGGTTGATCTCCGCTTTAAATGTAGATTATCTGTCAGCTCAGGCATTAAAGACGAGTTGACTGTCCCAAATTTTGAAGATATCGCGAATAAAGGTAATGGAATAGAGTTAATGCGAAATAAATAGATTTTAAGGATTTCAGAGGTAGAGCGGTGGATAGAGATTTCCCGCGTTGTCTTTTGTAAGTACATAAAACCACTTTTTAGTACCGGTTTAAGATAAATTGAATTTTACAACATGAAATTTAATATTTCTCTGTCCAAAATATAGAATAAAGTAGAAGACAAGAAATGCCTTGTGGACGTGTTTCATGATCCAAATTTTTGGCAAATCGGCCCTTAAATTTCTAATGCAAAATTGTGTTTTAGAAATTCAAATGGGATGGTAACTACGATATCAGGGGACGGGTTGTTTAAAAAAATGTTAACAATTATCAAATATTTGAAGTAAATGAGTTAGAGCAAGTGCTAAAAGGGCTAAATGAAACAATTATTTATATTCAAATTTGTATGCGGCACTTTTAGTTTTCTTTTTTATTCTATGATCAAAAAGATGTATTCGATTAGAGAAAAACCAATAAAAATATTTTGCATTTTTATGGTGAAATACCTTTATGAGAAAAACGCCAAATTGTAATAATTAACCATTGAAGGTTTTTATGGTGAAATACCTTTTTGAGAAAATCGTCAAATTGTAATATTTAATCATTAAAGGTTTTTATGGTGAAATACTTTTATGAGAAAAATGTCAAATTGTAGATAATAATTAATCATTCAAGGTTTTTATAGTGAAATACCTTTTTGAGAAAAACGTCAAATTGTAATATTTAATCATTGAAGGTTTTTATGGTAAAATACCTTTATGAGAAAAACGTCAAATTTTTGATAATAATTAATCATTGAAGGTTTTTATGGTGAAATACCTTTTTGAGAAAAACGTAAAATTGTAATATTTAATCATTGAAGGTAATATTAACAACTCTCAAACGAAAAGTGTGAAACAGAAAAACCTCAAAAATATTCAGTTGCTTCTCGGACTTGAATCTTCGCACAATCTTTGCACTTCACTGTGGTAATTTGGTCATATCAACTTCATATTTCCAACACTTTTCCTAAAGTGATCTTGTATTTTTGTAAACCTCTCTAATCGCTGTATTTTTCAATTTTTGTTCTTGTATTTTTATGACTTGTGTTTTGTATTTTAACTACCAACAAAATGTACAATTTTTTTTTTTACTACCAACAAAATGTAACAAGTATACTGAATAAACATATAAAAGCCACTTGGGCGTTAAATAAAAAAGTAAAATAAAATAATAAATAATTATAATATTTAACTGTACCATATTTCTACTAAGAACTACTAATATTAACATTATTTTTTCGTAAGAAGCAATTACTTTGTGGTTAGGCATTATATTTTTAAAATAAAACGAACAGTTAGTATTGAACCACGAGTATTTATTATTTTATGTATTGGCGATTTTTTTCCAGCGGGAATGCGCATGTGCAGCAATACACCACCTTACGGATATTAATGAAAACAACAATTTAAACAGGCAAAAAACAACGTTGCCAGATCTAAACATTTACAGAAACCGTTTAACAGTCGTTAAGTGTTTTTTTTTGTTAGTAAGGCTGTTAGTATTTAAGGGACATACTTAAAATTCTTTAGGCGGTGAACCCTGACATGAATTTGAGTAAAAAATATTTTCGAAATTTTTGTGTCCGGTGACTTTTTAGGATTTTTTAGTCCATTTTTTCCACATGTCATTCAGCCGAGTAACCGCCTAACTCCTCACTTTGACTCTATATGTCCAATACCCACTGATTATTTATGTTTTAAGTTGAAAAAAAATCACAAATGTCACTGAAATCCAAAATTTGATTTACATGTTTTACTCCAAATACTATCAGGAGTCGCTGGTTAAAGTAAGTTAAGTTCGTCCCATACCACCCTTTTTATTAATTTCTGTTATTTTTTTGTTTGATTTGAAAGGACATTATGTAGTTTAGCAGCATGAAATTTAATTTTTCTCTGTCAAAAAGAAGTAGGTTTCCCATTTTATCAAAAACCAGTAAGTATAAATATTTTGATAAAATGAAAACAAATAACTTTGTGAACACCACTTAAATAATGTGTTATGTTATGTAATGTTCTTATTATCCTGACGAAGAAACCTTTGGTTTCGAAACATGTCGATAATTGTGATTACATCTATAAGTGGTATACGCAAAGTTATTTGTTTTCATTTAATTAAAAATGACGCCACAAAGTGATTTTGCGAAGATTGAAGAAATAAATATTTTGGCTAAGTATTTATGTCGGACGTTTTTAAGCATTACATCACATACTCAATTTGGGAGGCGGGTATGGGTACCGCCGCTCCGGAAACCATTTATTGGATGATTAACACCTCTGCCACAGGTCACACCAAGTGGTTCGTTACGTTTGGTGAATAAGCAAGGTGCCCGGGCTCATGGGGTTAGGTTTTTCCGGGACTTGGGGGCGGATGCGTCTGCCGACCATCTGCGTGGCAGACCGGATCGGGAGAGACTGGTTGAGGGAGACCTTTTGATCTCTCCAGCCGGACCCTCTCGACACATCGCCTTGCACCGCAGTGGGAGACGCTTCAGGAGTGGCTTCACACGTCCATCACTCCTGGACATATTTATCCCCAGATTCCAACCCACCCCTCAAACCTTTTTCCTTCCCAGGACTTGCTCTCCTTCCTTTCCCTTAAAATACCCTCCACACAGCATCTTCAAAAATGAAATAGGCCCTGAGAGAATTTTTCCCTCAGGGCCTCCTGTGTGGAGCTAATGTAAAAAAAATCTGAACACCGAAAAATAAACTGATCCCAGTTGATGTCACGTACGATCTCTCGTTGGAACCAGTATATCACCAATGATCTAATAATGTTATGTATGGAATAGTTGATTAAACGCATGCACGTCCTTTGTATCCAGAGTCTGGAATGTTCAGATGATGAACCGCCGCATACTTCAGTGGGTCATGACATGAAATATTTCTGTTTCCGGGTCTAAGGTTGGCATAATTTACTCACCTTATGACACGAGTTACTAGATTATTAATGTCCCTAACAATAGCTCGTAATACCTTCCTCATATAGTCACACTGAGACAATGGCTAAGTTGACATTATGGATTAACGTATTTGTTACTAATGCGATATTATTGGATTTCTGAAGTGAACGATGGCCTCCGTGGTTGCCTGATTGCAATCTTTAACTGCGAATTTAGAGGTCGAGGATTCAAATCCCATTCGGATTAATTTATGCGTTTTTGCGATTTATTTGTTAAAAATAATATTGACCCTGGAAAGGAAAATTATTTCAGCGCCATACAACAGTGACATTAAAAATAAACCTATGCAATAAGCTGTCTGAGTATTGTTTGTTGTGCTTTGTTCATAACATCAAGTTGCCGTAATTGTCAAAATCAAATTTCAAATTTCAGAATTATTATCTTCGACTAATGTTTTTATTTTTCCATATAACCCTTCTACCTTTTCTAAGTCTTGTTTATTTTCTTATTTTAATTTTGCTTATTATCGTTAACTTCTTCTTCAACAATATATCACATTGATGAAAATAACCTTCAAAAGTCAAAAAGAAAGTTTTTCTTATAATAAAATGAATTGCTCTAATTCAATTTCGTAAAGAATTATTTAATAAAATTAATATTCCACAATAGGGTATTTCTACGGTCTTTTTATTGCTTAAAAAAATATGCAAAAAATTACGATGATTAGGGGATTTTTATTTTATTTTTATGTTGACGAATAAAGTTTCTAGAGCGAATCTAAGTTTACCATTTTTGAATTACCGCCAAAACGATATTTTGGGGCGGAGCAATCGTGTGACGTCATAACGGTATGTAGTAGGCCTTGGGGCCACCATTGTGACGTCACAGTCCGATCAGCCACTCACGGGCCGTTTATATTTCGTCAGTTTTTGATCGTTTTTAAAATCAATAAATTTGAATGAAAACATAAAAAACAAACATTTTTTAATACGATGATTAAAATCAGAAAAATAATCTTTAAATATTCCATACATTTTCAACAGAATCCCCCGTTTGTGAAAATACCCTATTAAATATTAGCAAAGGAATTATTTACGTCAGAGAACTAGCCGCACTAGTACGAACTACAACTGCACAAAATCACTATATATTTAAGGGTATAAAATTATTTAATAAATTTCCCTTAAATAATATTACATCGTAGAAAAACTACGAAAATTCCAAAAAAAAAAAAAATTCTCCAATACCACCTTACAAAAACACCATCCTTGTTTGATATTGTGTTTCTTCTTATTGTTCCTTTGTACCATTTACAACTTACCTAACTTTTTATTACTTTTATTGTATTTTCTTGCATTGCATCATTTATAATTATTCACCTATGTTTTATTACTTTACTTTATAAAATTACTAATAGTTTTTGTAATAATATTTGAAAATTAAATAGATGTATAAATATATAGTTGTCCTCTCTTAAGCACGAGCATCTGCTTTATTAGGAGAGTGATTTATAAATATTATATTTATTTATATATATTTGACTGTCCTAGAACGGGAGATCTACCTAGTTGGACAGTCAAAATGTCAATATAATGTAAATGTATTTTTGTTAGAACAAAATAAATAAATAAATAAAATATTATGATCTTATATTATGTTGTAAATATTGTAAACGTGTTTTAACTAAAAAAATAAAAATAAATGATGTTGGTATATGTAGTGTATAATAATAATAATAATTGGATAATTTGAGAAATTGGCGCTCATATACTCTTATATACTTCCATATTATTCAATTAAATATATCAAATATACAATTAAATTTATTTCGCTGTAAAATAAATTAAAATATAAAATGATAATCAATTTACATCGAATGTGTTTTGGGTATGAGTGGCTAACAAGGTTTCCGAGATAACTAGGTCATTCAATTACTTTCGATGAAGTGTTGTGCCAAAGGGGTTAAGGGGTGTTAAAGGGGTTAAATGGTTCTTAAAGGTCATATTTATCTATTATATACCTCAGACCCATGAAAATTCACGGGATATTTTGTTTGTATAGCTAGTTAGTAAAATAACGGATTTCTTGAAAATGGAAAAAAGCGCAGATCCTTGAAAAATCACGAAATCTTACTTTACTTGTCAAGATCTAGACACATAAGTTCCGATTTAGAACATAACAATTACAATAATTTTAGGTTAAACCGTTATATTTTAGGTAGTCAGGTACTTAATCGCTTGTATGAATACTTGTCACAATCAGTTCCTATTTTAAAAATAACTTAGATTTTTTTAAATCATCGAAAGAGAATTAGGCGGTCCGCTGACGCGGCAACTGAAACCAAACTAAAACCGGCTGGTTTCTATGTCTTGATTGGTCAAAAAGCTTGTTTAACCATAGTCGAAGAACAATCAGCTGTCATGTCACCCAACTGGCATGTCAAAGAAAAAGGGTTTTAATTGCTCTGTGGATAAAGAAATAAAGAAAGAAAACCTGCCTTTCCTGTAAAACTTGCAAATGATCGTTTGCAAAATTACGCACGCAGTCGACGACTTATATAGCGCTAAAAATGCTAGAACCCTTAAGTTTTAATGCTGGGATCATTCAATTTAATTTTTATACACGTAAAAAAACATGTCTCAAATCCTATTAGTTTCATGCGTCATAAATGTATGAAATTTTTGGTTTGTTTCATCTTTTGTGTCTCTTAATTTAAACTGCAATTCCTTAACTCGAGTTTACTAATCACGTTAATTCTATTTCAAACACGAAGACAGAGCGCTCTTGTTTTAAAGTCATTACCAAACTTGTTCATGTTCATGTCTTTTTGTACCATATGGGACTGTTGGTTTGTCAATGGTATTGTATTTCCTACAAAGCTTCGTTTTCTCACACAACAACTTGTACCACAATAACTTTTCCAAGAAGGTTGCAGACAGCATAGAGTGAAATAACATATTTGTACCATGGAAGTTGTTAAATCAAAAGCTTTGGTTTTGCTCGAACTTGTTATAACTGAGTCATTGACTATAAAACTGACAACGTGTTTCTTGAGTCCATGTCAATGGCGTCAAGTTGTGAATTTCCTAACAAATAAATCAGATTCCAACAAAACAAAAATTCAAAAAGAGTTTTGAAAAAGTACTGTTTTTATTGAAGGAATATGATGTGCCATATGTGCTTGCGAGAAAGAGAGACGAACGATAACTAGTGAAGCAAGTCCTAGGTGACTGAAGTTACCATCACAATGTCAATCCTCAAGTACATTTGTTATGAAAAGAAGAAGCTGAGGTTGTCCATAGATGAGATGAACAAGGGACGTCAATAATTCTCATTTCAGGAAAGAATTCACTGAGGCTTATATTGAAAAAAACGTCAACATAAGCAACATGAAGAGGAAGAAGATAGTAATTATGCATGTAGACCTGATTCGATCGTGATCGACCTGAACATTTTAACCCGATCGCGAACCACTGATATCGTTCGGTTCATGTAAATATGAAATAGGGTGTGATCACAGCTCCAGCCTGAAACTGGAGTGACAGTTCATTTCACATTAACCATCTCTATTTCTGTATCGTGAGAACAAGAGTCGATATGCCCGGTCAATACATTTTATACAACTACGGTTTACGTCACCACGACGGTAGTGCAAAGATCTATCTATGGATTTTATTCTGTATGTAAAGTACTCGATCAGCACCGAAACAACATCAAGTACAAAGTTATTTTATTGTCATTATTGTAAACACGAGTTATTTTATTGCTATTATTACAGACAAAATTATTTTATCGTCATTAGTACCCTATCACCTTGCCAGTGGGTCGCAATCGACCAGGGTTATATAAAATGATCGACCCAGAAATGATTCTCGACCCTAGCTGTATAAATAATGAGGTCGCAAATGTAGAGTTCGTTGACCTTGTTGGGTTTAAACATTCATAATATTAACTTATTCTAGTAGTAGCAGTGTCCAGTAAATGTTTGAATCTACTTATTACAAAATAATCAGTAAATTTCATTAGGGAACGACATGTGGCTATTTAATTCAATTATCCAGTACAAAGTTAACAACTAATTATTTACTTGTTACATTCGCCGCTGGCAGTCACTAAGTGACATGTGTCACTCTTCTGGCTCCCCGCCTGGATAGCGTATTTACAAAGCCTACTACACCATTTCAGACATGGGGACGACTGTAGTTGAGTAGCTTTTGTTTTTGTAAAATTATTTTAAAGCTTATACCATTATGGTGATGACTGAAGTAGAGTAGCTTTTGTTTTTGCAAAATCATTTTAAAGCATGTACCATTACATACATGTTGACGACTGTAGTAGAGTAGCCTTTTTTTTGCAAAATCATTATAAAGCGCTTACCATTTCATACCTGGTGATGACTGTAGTAGAGAAGCTTTTGTTTTGGAAAAATCATTATAAAAGGACGACTGAAGTATGGTAGATTTTGTTTTTGCAAAATCATTTTAAAGCGTACACCATTTCAGACATTGGGACGACTGTAGTAGAGTAGCTTTTGGTTTTGAAAAATTATTTTGAACAGTATACCATTTCAGTTATGGTGATGACTGTAATAGAGTAGGTTTTATTTGTGTATACCTAACCTAACCCTTAAACTGCATTATACTACATTTTGCTATCGAAACGGATTCCACAACAACACAACAAAAGTGGCATATCAACATCACTTTGAAAAGTCATGAAAGGTGATTAAAAAAATGAAAAATAGCCCATAACCTAACCTAACGTAACCCATTCAATTTTAATAACTTTTCAAATAAGTTAATCAGACGATCCATTATGACGTACCTATCAATGTCACTAGTAAAATAAAGTCTATGGACTGAAATGGTATAGGCTTAAAAAAATATTTTGCAATATTACAATCGTTATTACCATGACTGAAACGGTTTAGGCTTCGTAAATGGTTTTGCAGCAACAATAGCTACTCTATTATAATCGTTAGCTTGGCTTTGTAAATACGCGCCCGGATTCCATTTCTCGAAAAGAGCTTTAAGCTCCCTATCTTTAAAATCCCATTATAATTTACTACGTGGGCTATAGTACTCTGTCTGTGAGGTACGAGTATATGACTTTAGATTTGGATTGCATAGTGATAAAACTGATTATCTGTAGTCGTAAAAACTTTCGATTGATGTGCGCTGATGACGTGAAATCTGAACAGCTTTTTCGTTTCTTGAACTCAATATAAACTTTGACATTAGAACACTATTTAAACAAATTCGCAAATTGATGGGTGCCTTCAAAAGTTATTGAATAGTTACTCCAATAAAATTGAAAAATAATTATCATTTAATCACAAATAACCGCCTCTGTTACCAGGAAAATAGTTTTTTTGACCTGTATTTTAGAAAAACAGAAACAAATAAAATAGTTCACATTCTTAACCAGATATTTGATTTACCTTTTGATTAAAATATAATATTCAGAGTATTTTGGCCTCAAATCCATAAAGTTTTTGCAGGACTACCAATTCCACTATTTACCATTCCTCCCAAGAACCGAGATTTTTTTATGAAAGTTCTGTTTTTTTTTCCTAGATCTGAGTTCCTAGGAACTTCCAAACTTTTCTCTAACTTTAGGAAGAAAATGTTGTATGTTATGTTTCTTACCTATCCCATCTCCTACTCTAAACGAAAATTCAAAATCACTTTTTTTGACAGCTGAGCTATATATTTAAAAATAAATAAAATACTAGTCGAACAAGATTGAACGACACTAGTTCAGTAATTATTTTTGGTACCCTAAAATTTTGTTTAAAATGCACGATGATAGTTAAAATGATACATTTTTTCATATTCCCTGAAGTTTTTTTGTATAGTGCATTTTTTTCCACAAACTGCTCCCGTCTGGAGCCAGTAAGCCATCAGCAATTCGGGTATGTTGTGAAGCTGAAGGTGATGGGGAGGGTAAGGAGATGGGGAATTGGAAGGTGGGGTAGTACCTTGGTATTCAGATCTGGTCACCAAACATCGTTAGAGCCATTTCAAGCAACGCTTCAATTCCGAATGGTGGTCCTACATCAGGACGATACTGAGGGTATATTCCACTCTAGAACGTGTCGCAAATTTACTATATATATATTTTTATTAATTGATTGTAAAATAACACAAATTAATCACATAAAATTTATTGGCGCATGCTGGGTTTGAACCCGCGACCTTTGGATTGACATGATTGTCGTCTTTAACATGAATCTAATAAAAATTGTATATGGGCTGTATATATGAGCTCCAGCAGTTGCACCATTGTCTTGCACCGCAGTAGAAGGGATAAATTCGCACGTCCAACATTCCTGAACACACTGCCCAGATTCCTTTTTTTATATTAGCTCCATACACGGCCGGCGTAGTCCAGCGGTAGAGCGTTAGACTCGCATTCCGAAGGCCGCGGGTTCGAACCCGGCGTGCGCAAATAAATTTTATTAAATTGATTTGTGTTATTTCGCAATTAATTATTTAAAATATTATATAGTATATTTGCGGCACGTTCCGGAGTGGAAGATACTCTTAGTATCGCCCTGGTGTAAGACCACCATTCAGAATTGAAACGTTGCATGAAATGGATTTAGCCGTGTTTAGTGACTAGATCTGAATAGCCAGGTATTTCCCCATCTTCCTCTTCCTCGTCTCCTTCCCTTCTCCACTTACCTTCAGCCTCACAACATACCCCAATTGGGGATGCCATAGTCTCACTAGCTCCAGGCGGGAGCAGTTGAGACTCTTGTGAGGTATTTTCACTATAAAAAAATAAAAAAAAGTACGGGAGGCCCAGAGAAAAAAAATCTCTCAGGGCCTATATCATCTTTGGGGATGCTGTGTGGAGGGAAAGGAAGGAGATGAGAAGTTCTGGAAAGGAATAAGGTATGAGTAGTGGGTAGGAATCTGGGGTTCAATGTGTCCAGGAATGACGGACCGTTGAATCCATCCCTCCCACTGCAATGCAAGGCGATATTCCAAGAGAGTCCTGCTGGAGAGGTCAAAACTTTCAAAAAGTCTCCTTTAAAGAGTCTCTCCTGATCCAGCCTACAACGTAGGCGGAGCCAGTGGGCGGAAGCATCCGCCATTAAGACCTGGACAAACCTTACCCCGATGAATCCACCAAATGAAGTCACCAAACGTAGCGAACCACTTGGGGTATAACCTATGGCAGAGGTGTTAATAGTCCAATAAATAATTCCCAGGGCAGCGATACCCATGCCCGCCTCCCAAATTGAATCCTACCGACCCCTCATACCATTTTCCTCCCAGACTGTCTTCTCCTCACTTTTCTTAAAAATAGCTGAGACCTGACTTCCCTAACCACTGGAGCGACAGCGCAATTTAAAACATTTTTTTCCGATTGCTCGAGATTTTTTGGTGACCATTTTGAAAATTTTCCACCCAAATTAAAAAAAAAAACATTTCTCCGAATTTGAATATGGAGACATAAACCGAATAAAGTTCTTTATAGCCTTTGAACAATGAAATATTAATAAATTATTAAAAAATCGTTAACATTAGAAAAGGATATATTATCAGGATTTTCTAGTTATAAGCTGCCGTGGGAAGTTCAATTTTGCGTCCATATTAAATACATGAGATCTCTGAGATGCACACTAGTGGTAAAAAATTATGATTTAAAGTGCATTTTTTTCCGATACGATTTGTCAATGGCAGATTCCTTTTGCATCTCACATTGTTTGTTTTGCTCTTTTTAATAAATTCTTCTTCTGGTGTCCTATCAGGTCCCCCCGACGTTGGAGATCACTCTGGTAAATATGTATTTATATTCGCTGCCCGGAAAAGCTCCTCCACTATTCTAATAGCGGTTCACACTCGTAAGAAATTTGTCTCCTACCAAGCCCTCGTCGCCCATCTATCTTAATAATAAAGGTTATTTTTTTTAAATAATTGGATAGATAAAGAGACTGTTCAATAGGTTATGAGCCATTATTAACGAAGCAGTTTCCCATCTGTTGGTAAGGCCATGAGGGATAGGATGTGTAGAATACAATGTATCATAATTTATAATTGTAGACTCTCATTGGTACATACAAATTGATTATTTTTAATCATAATATCGTGTCGTTAAGTGTTTTGCATTTTCTGCAACGTAAAACAACTACTTTCTGGCCACTGGGATACTCTGAAACAAGGTTTAGTAACTGAACCGCAAAACTGCCACTTGTCACGAACTTGACAAAGCAATTAGTTTTGTTTGTAATTTGCCTGACAAAGTAAAATAGTGTATTAGTTATTACGGTTCGGTCAATTAATGCCATTAAATGATACAAAATTACAATTTTCATATTAATAAAAGCGATTAACTGCAAGGTTTATTAAATAATATAACAAGTTAAAGTTGTCTAGGCACTTTATAGTTGCATAGCGTGTTAAAAAACGTTTTTTAGAGGAGCTTGTAAAAAACCATACGGGGTGCAGAGTGGGAGAGGGGATGAGAAGATGGAGAAAAGTAAGAAGAAATTGGGTTAATTCGAAGATATAATTTTTAATTAGAATAGAAAGTATTAAACTCGGGTGTAATTTTTGATGATATTCTTTGCATTTCTCTTCAGTCTCACAATTAACTGTTGGTGCTAGCAAGAATTGTCCAAAGAAGCGATGCTAGTAGTTCACAACGGAGTGCGATAGCATATAACTATAATTGAATATCTATACTCTTAGGCACACACCCTAATGAATGGCTAGTGAGACATTAAACTGGCAGAGGAAAAATTAAAGTAGGCTGAATGCTGTAGAAATGATATCCTTAAGTCTGGATTTAAGCGTTATGAGTAAGATTAAGAAAGCCAATCTTAGATGGTTTGGGCATGTAGATTGAACGAACGAAGAAAGGAGAGTAAGAAGAATATACGATATGAATGGGAATAGTAAAAGAACCACAGTGAAGTAACGCCCGAGGAAGACGTGACACAATCGAGTGAACCAAATATAAATGCACAGCTGGACGTAAAACAAAATTAAAACATATTAAGAGGGTATAACCAGACAATACCAATAATAAAGGTAGCTGCCAATAATATGGAAAAAAAAACATTAGTCGGAGATAATATTGTTAATTCTGAAATTTGAAATATGAAGTTGACAATTACGTCAGTCTCATAATAGATAGCAGTGGCCCAATTGGTAGAGGTGTATGTCCCGGTAAGACGTAAGGTTCTGGGTTCGAGTCCCAGTTGCGACCATTATCTTTTATAATTTTTTCTGTGTCTTGTTCATTTTCATATTAAAAAAAAACATATTACTATTGTTATCTTTTTCTTCTATGATATTTTAATATTAATTAAATGAAAACAAATAACTTCGTATACACCACTTACACTCGTATAATCACAATTATCAACATGTTTCGAAACCTAAGGTTTCTGCATCAGGATAATATGAACCTAATATAGATATCCTGATCAAAATCTTTGGTTTTGAAACATGTAGATTATTGTGATTATGTAAGTGGTGTACCTATACGAAGTGATTTGTTTTCATTTAATTAAATATGACGCCACAAAGTGATTTAGCGATGATTTAAGAAGTTTTAATACAGAATTCAAATCATCAATCCATCTTCATTATACAAAGAATGCCCATTATAAAACAGCTAGCAAAACATGTACAATATCATTCTATTTTGCTTTTCAGACTTGCTTGTACATAAATATTCAATGTCACTGTAATCTAGAAACCATTGAACGAATCTATTTGAAGAAAAAACAGTACAAAGCAAAATGGATTTGTGTTTACATCACCATTAACTTGGCTGATTTGTTTATTGTCTACAAATAGAATAGAGTTTTAATTTACAGGACTAGAACCAGTCAAGAGAAAAACAGATAAGAGAGCAAATAATAAGTGGATACTGAATATAAATAAAACTTAAGTACTTTGAATGTTGGAGTAAAATTTCAGTTAACGTGTTAATTCTATTCTTTCCTGTTAATTTACATCTTTTTCATAAATAGTACGTTATTTTGTCTTAAATTAATTAGTCCAAACAATAAATATTAAGGAATCTTTTATACTCGTTTAACACATTTAATCCAAAGACAATCGGTGAATTAATGATCGAAGTGGCCCTTCTGCAGAACCTTTTAACCCTTTTATCTCGCATTCTTATTCATGAGGGTTTTCATTTATTTAATTACATTAATAAATAATAATTATTAAATTTCTTCAAACTTATTAAAATCTAAGAAGGCGTTAGAAATACATTATTAAAAACTAATTTAAATAAACGATAGCTCATTTTATAAATACTGCAAAAAATTGTACTTTCATAATCGTTTGACTTTGAAACTGTTTCAAATCAGGGGTTGTCAAAGAGGATATAACGCCACCCAATTTTACCTACTCAATTTGTTTTCTCGTTTACGTCGTCCGTTTTTGTGATATTTTGACTCTTGACAAAGTGAGGTATTTTCGCTATATTTTTAATTAACGTTATAAGGCAAGGGAGTGCGGAAGAAAAGGGATAGATAATAGGAAAGTGGCGATGTATATAGGCTAGTAAGATCTGGCTACTAAAACAGAGTCAATATTTTTTTCAAGTTTTTTGGACTACAGACCAGAGGTGACTTCCAAATTCAACAGTGGTTAAAAGTAAGTAATGGTGATGTATTCACAGTATGTAATGGTATATAACAACCAATATAAATGCGTGAAAAGAGATAACTAAAATAATATTTTAGCTTACGTGAACCCATAGTTGCACGGAGCAATGAATGGTTTGGAGTTAAGTTTTGAGGTTGTCAATCCTGATATAACTGAAAACTGGGCGTAGATTAAAGGTGGAAATAAAAATATAGTTAAAGAGTTTATTTTTAATTCGCTTGATAGCTCCATGCCTTTCGTGGGCATCCTCGATGTCTTCTATCATTTACTTCCACGTCATAGTTTCTCTTTACAACCCTTTCTTCGTTCATTACAAAGCCAAATATTACGTTACATACGTATTTGTTTCACTTGATCTGACACCATATTTTCTTGGACACATTCGTTTGACAAGCAAAGAGGAGTTGATGTTTATGATTCACTTTATTATATTAAAGTCTTTACAATAATTACATGTTGTTCAGCGAGGTATCTTTGACACAGAGAGTGGGCGGAAGTACAAGCCCGGAAACTACTAATTCATAGACACTATAGAAATTGTCTATGTGTATAGACAATGTAACACGCGCCGTGTCTAATTTTGTTTAATGTCTTTTCTACCGATGACTAATGTTTACACCACATTGTTACTGTTACAAAAAAAAATTTATCGGCTGTAACACGACTCATATGTACAAACTTACTTGCTAGGAAATTATCTTAATTTACCAAAAAATAATAATATATATTTCAAAGATACAAATCAAATTGATGATTTATGTAGAAAATGTATGGCTTTTCCGGAAATTATAGAATATATTATATCGGGATGTTCTTATTAGCGCCGTCTGAGTGTACATTTAGGCACAATCAGGTTTTAAAAATAATTCACCAAAGTTTGGTAATTAAACATAACTTGATTGACTGTCATAATAAAGTACCATATTATGAATACGAACCAAATTCATTTTTATAAAATAATTTCTTTAAAATTTACTATGATAAAACTATACTAACAGACATACTAATTATTCACAATAGACTTGATATAGTTTTACATGACAAAATTTAAAAAAATAACTTATATCATTGATGTAGCTATTCCAAATTCCTGTAATATTGAAAAATCTGTTTCTGAAAAAATAAGAAAGTAAACAGAGAATTTGGCATTCTCAGACTATAAAAATATTACCATTTGTTATTTCGGCTACTGGCATTATATCTAGGTCTCTCATTAAAAATTTAGGCATATTAGATTTGTCAAAGAATTTGTATATAAATGCAAAAATCAGTCATTTTAAATACATGTAGAATTACGAAAGATTTTTAAAAATATTTATATTGAGCGATCTGTAGGATTTATCGGTCAAATTAGGAATTCCACCGAGCCGAACCCTCTGATATGAAAATATCTGGAGTCGGTGAATTATATTCCCATTTAATAGTTTGGTGGATTAACATGTTGTTCTTGTATTGTTTTATATTAATTATACTTATATAATACACTTACATAACGTGGATTTACTAGATGATCGTTTATATGGAAAAGTGACCTGAAAATCTGGTGCGTAAAAAAAAGTGAAAAGTGAAAGAGATCGTCCATTTTTTTCGACCGACGCGTTTTTTCCCGGGAAAATGTTTATATGAGCGAACCTTGTTATTGTAAATTTTTTACTAACCTTGGGCAGAGACCACGAGAGCGACCCAAAAACGTGATAAATAACTTCGTTACTCCGGGTCTATATATGTTAGCTACCAGTGTTTGAAAACACGTAAAACGAAATTGAACATCAAAGGAGTGAAAAGTGTTAATTTCCTTTCAAATGTGAAATCATTTTGATTGATACACATAACTCTAACATACACATGGTCCTAAAACAGAGAAAATATTTAAAAATGATATTTTTTTCATAAATTCTCAGAACCCAGCTCTATGTCAAATGCTTTACTTTATTCAAATTTGAAGGGAAGTTACATTTCAATAGATTGACATGTCAATTTCCTTCGAAATGCATATTAATTTGATTGATTTATAGATAGGTTCCAGATATTTTGGTTTTGACAACATGTCAGGTAGGAATTCTTCCTTCAGTCATACAGGTGTTATCAGCACGTATCCGACATACACGAATTAGTGATTTCGGGGCTTAGTTGAAAAGCTGATACCTTAATATTGAGATATTCATAATAATTGTAATATGTCATATGAGTCTTTGATTTAGTTCCTACATAACAAAAAAGGTTTGTGCATTACCTGTATATGAGGGAATATACGTACTATCATTCAGTGATAAACCAATGCAATACACAATGGCGGCCCAGCGTCCGTCATGGTTGATTATTTAATCAAATATCATGTGTTATAGTTTATGCAATATGGCAGACTGGGACTGCACTAGCCTCCCAGTTCTAGAATAAAATCCTATTCTCAAAAATTTTAAATTAAAAAAAAAATATTATTGCCATCTGCATTCATCCGGGAAGAAAGTTGTGTTACATGCCGAATTATGGTATAAATGTAATTATTATTTACGCTGAAAAAATTCTTACTCATCGAGTTAACTCAGTTAAATATCAATCACGTCTGGAACTGAAAAACTCAGATATTTTCGTCACAAAACACGTTCTCGGATTTATTTTTTAATGATTTTAAATGATTTTTTGTTGTTGTATGATTAGATGATTTAAATTTGTGTTGTTTAATAGAATCTATCGTTTGAAAATTGAACAAATCTGCTGACGACCAACGGTATAACCTTAGTATATTATAAATACACTTAGCTTTTCAAAATTTTAAAACTGCGCGTACCAGAAAAAATAACAATCTTTCAAAATAAATTTATGTTTTTTTGTAAAAAAGAGTCAATACGTCTAGAATTTGACTTAAAAAGGACTAATTTCCGATATTCCCCGGTAAAACACTCTTTAGCGAAACTAGTCGGTCTAAAGAAATTAAATAGATTTTGTGAATATCAACAGATTATTGTTCTATTAATGTATACATTTCCTTAAAAAGCGTCGCTTTGAACAACCTTTTTCCGCCAAACCTCGTGTCCAGTGCGTCCCGCCCTAACACCGCCCTACCACCCGCCCTAACACCCCCTAACACACCGCCCCCTCCACGCCTAAACCTTCGCAGGGAAGTGAACACCCGCTCTCTGAATATCAACGCGTTATTTGAATACCAACCAGCCAGCTGGAAAAATAATCGTTAAGTAATACCGCCCTGATGCTTCCTAAGTATGTAAGTAGATACCTATTCCCCTTTTAAAAAGTATTTGCATAATTTTTTTGTGAAACGGTTATTAAACAAAGCTAACTAAGCATTTACTAAAGACACAAATAAGTTTACTCTTTTTTGTTGTTTATGTTTGGGATGTTTTGCCGTGTTACGCTAACTTCTCATTTAGAAACACATCTGCCCTGATGATGGACACTGTAACGTTGTCCGAAACGTCGGCTAATGAAGGAGTTAGCGTAACACGGCATAAAATCCCAAAAATAAACAACAAAAATACTTTTGGCCGTGAAAATCTTAAATCATATTTATGTTTACTCTTTTATTCTATAGTGGCAGAACTAATTAAAAAAAATGAAAGTAGCTAAATCAAAAATTGATGGTATTATTATTGTTAGCATTGACTTTAATAAAGCACAAAATGGAAAACTCCCACAAAAAAATATTTTTATTTTTATTATTAAAGCGCAGGCGGTACTTGTACAGTTCCCGTGAGTACTAAGGCCCATTGTGTTTTATTTTTATTTTTATATGAATACCGCACAAAAGTCCCAACTGCTCCCGTCTTCCCCCAACGGGGTATGTTGTGAGGCTGAAGGTAGTGAAGAAGGCTATTCAGATCTGGTCACCAAACAAGGCTAAAGCCATTTATTATTATTCGTTTCCTATTTGATGGGTGATCTCAGGCAAGAGCTGTACTCAGATTATCTGCCACTCTCGAGCACTGCAAGAAAAAAGTAAAATTTATATAAAATACAGAAAAATGTAATATTTTTAAAAGCGCATTAAACAATGGCTCTTGGTTTGGATAAAAGATACAAGATAATGCATGCAGGTATTCTTTATTTTAAAAATAGTATAAAAACAGCTCCTCCATTATTTGATTTATATTGTTTCCCCAAACAGTGCAGTTTTTAGAAACAAAAACACAGCGAGAGCAGGAGGAAAAAAGAGAAAAAAGTGTATGAATATAGAAGCCGCAAGGGAAATGTCCGTTATTAAAACTGCTCGCAGAGGTAAACTGGAATATTTACTATCCCATTCTATAACGTGGCCTGATTTAAATACGCAGATATTTAAAACAATAAAATTAATAAAAGTTATCTATACCTATATATAAAAATCAATTGCTGTTCGTTTGTCTCGCTAAAACTCGAGAAGGGCTAGGCCGATTTAGCTGATTTTGGTTTTGAAATGTTTGTCGTAGTCTAAGGAAGGTTTTTAACGGTGGATAAAATATGGAAAAATTTCGAGGAAGATAGTAAAAACAACAATTTCATTTTAATATATAAACTGTTCTACCTACTTACCTGTCAAGCATTTGATGTTCTTCCCTTAGGGGGGAGGGGAACCCGGGAGGGCGGAGGGGAACTAGGGAGGAGGGAGGGGAACTCGTGAGGGAAATTGTCGGGAGAGGGGAGGCGAATACGGGAGGAGGGAGGGGAACTTGGGAGGGGGGTTCGTGGGACAGGGGAAGGGGGGGGGGGAGTAGAGTGAGGAGAGGGAAGGTGGAAGTGGAGTGGAGTAAGATGACGCGGGAGAGAAAGAGGAGGAGGAAGGTGAACGGGACGAATGGGAAAGAACGCGCAGGGAGAAACAATTTTGGAACTCGGGAGGGGGGAGGGAACTCTGGAAAGGGATGCGCCGGGGGAGAAGTGAATACGGGAGGGGGGAGGGGAACTTGGGACAAGGGTTTAGGAGTAGAGTGAGGAGAGGGAAGGTGGAGGAGGAGGAGTGGGAATGCGAGAGGGAAAGAGGACGCGGGAGAGACAATTTAGTCATAAAATGCAAAATCCGTCGGATATCGGAAGGCGTCCGTCGTCGGTTATCTGAAGCTGTCAAATTTCTGGAATTTCAATGGCTTGTTATGCTTGCCGTTCTGAAATGAATTAATTACCTATTTAAAAATAACGAATTAGTATTAATTAGTAATCTTATTAAAACCACTTACATGTAATCCAAATAGGACATCCATTAATGACTATTCGCTTGTCGAATTATTTTGATGTTTGCGCGCGATGACAATCGATTAGCAAATATCCCCGCGACTGACATCTATCTCGGGATTACGCGGTAAAACGCACCCTCATCTATGGCGTTGGTGTCTAACACAAGCACAGTATTTGGCTTGTAAGCGCGATACCGAACACTGCATTTAAGAAAATCAGATTTAACATGCATTACGTATTAGTCTAATTTTCTGAAAGTTAAACTGACTTTTCAAAGCTCCAGAGCGTTTAATTAATATTAGGTCATAAGCTGAAATAAGTTGAGAAAATAAAGGAAAAATCATGTGTAGAGATTTTAAAATTCATTAATTAGATAAATACTTTGAAAAAGTGTTACATTTGTTTTATACGGTTCTCACTAGACCTTAATTATTTTTAATAAATTAATTTATTTATTTATACTGGGTTTTACAGATGTTCTCACTTGCGTAATATATTACAATGAGTGGCAAGGGGCATACAAAACAACTGATACACTTATTTATCCATATTGAAAAACCTCCCGAGAAAAGATAAAAGTCGCCGACGGGTCTCGAACCCGCACCCCTTTGATTGCCGATCAAGAGCTCTTATAAGTAATAATTATTATTAGTATTTCTCGGAAGATTGTTTCAATGTGGATGAGTGTTTCAGGCTAATAATTATTGCTTATAATTCTCACTAGACCTGTTCTGAGGTCCACAAAATATCAGGGCCCTTTGCGTAGGCTCACAATACTTGCTTCATCAACATTCAAAAAAAAATTTTCTCTTCAAATATTTAGTTATAAAAAAATGTAGGCCCACGCTTTTTGCTTCATCTACATTCAGAAGTCAAATCGCTAAGTGCTTTAACCAATTTGTTGCCTGCAACGGGCAAAAGCTAGTCACAATTATTGTTTTACAATATTTTATGGTAATTTCAATCTCTAATAATATGTTTATTTTATATTATAAAAATAAACATATAGTAGATCTGTTGTCGTGTTGTGTTTATGGTTCGTGTATACGTTATTCTTTATTTTTCTTTTTTTTTTATGAAATCTCTTTCTATTGACTTGATTCAGTTTTTTAAATTGGTTTATTTTTAAATTTTTTTATTTTTTTTATTTTTTATTTTTAAAATTTTTTAATTTTAAAATTTTTTAATTTTTAAATTTTTTATTTCTTTTATATATAATAGTTGTATAAAAACAGTTTATTATAAACAAGTTCTGCTTCGTATTTATTATTAAATGGTTTATTTTGTATTTTCATTACGACCGGAAAAATATTGTACAATTTGGGTCCTTTCTCCAAAACTAATATTCATTGGGGTATTTAGTTATAATGTGAGTAACAGTTCATTGAGGGTAATATGTTATGTGAGCATATGTTTCATTAAAGGTAATACGTTATGTGGGTGTATAGTTCATTGAGGGAAATATGTTACGTGAGAATATATTTCATTATAGGTAATATTATGTTATGGGCGTAGTTAATTTCTTTATTTAAACGCCATTAAGGCTTTTATAATAAGGTGAACATGGGTTTTAAACTGTACAGTTATATATAGGAGTGAAAAAATATTATATTAACCACAATAAGGTACTCCGAAGTAATATAGAAATATCTTCACAAATAACATAAAACACTACGTAGTTTTATTTGCAATTCATTGGATTCTACGAATAAGTTGAGTATTTTTTTTATAAATACTGTTATATTTTGATAGTGATAGTGACCCGGTTTTGTAAATATTTTAGCTTATATTTCACACAATCAAGTACCGGATGACGTCACGAACTCTCCCGCACGGTATTATACTCTTAACTGGCGATTCCGCGGGCTTAATAAAATTCAAACTTGTAGAATTAATTTAATTATGAAAAAGAAGTTTAAAAAAAAAATACTGGTATTTAAGTTTGCATGTCATCTACATGGACTTTTTTTTAATTAGTCAAAATATATTTTTTACTCATCTTCCCTATTGGCTATTGTGTAGAGTATACATTCAAAATTATAATTGTTTAAAATGGTACTGTAAGTACTAAGAGTTAGGCTTTGTTGATACAGGGCTGTGAATTAGAGATTTATAATAATAATAAATAATATATTAATTACAATAAAAAATTAAAACTTGAAAAAGATTATGCATTTATTAGCTAACTCTTCTGTCTGATAATTCAGAAATCTGAAGTAAGTAGGTAGTTTAGAATCTGCAGTTAAATATAAATTAGAATCCATGCAGAATAATGGTATCATGACTAACAATGATTATTTAGATCGAGGTATGTTGTTATTATAGCCTTCTTATAACTACATTCCGTACAATTGAACACAACTACTACTTCTGAGAAAGCATGCAATCTAGGTATAATATATTGTTAGCATGAAAAAAAAAAAAATTGTTTGAAGAACAAGGTCAGACTCGCTTGAGCCATTCTCGTTCTTGACATAACGAAATACTGGATAGCGTTTAGCCACTCCGAATACTTCAAATTAACTCCCAATGACGCGCCGAGCATCAAAGATGGCGGACCAAATGGCTGCCGCTTGATATGGTCGTATTCGAAGTCTATATTTTTTCATTGTTTTTTATATAAATCCATTGTGGAAAGCATAGATTTGAGTATTTATTAGGAAGTTCGTTTTATCTACATTATGTTGATGTAATTTTTGTAATATATCAGAAAAGATATGTTATAAAAAATGAGTTCGTAAGAAATGTCAAATTTTTTACGTGCGTCGTAATGAATAATTATATTATATTTTATATTTTTAGCATTATTTGTTTACGACTTTCTATTACCAAATAATATTATTAGTAACAACAGATGTTAAAACTACCACAATCTGGAAGAATTGTTACTGTAAACTTATAAAATGCGACAAAAAAATTCTGAAGTGACGTTTTGTTAAAGTTATGTCGAAAAAAAGTATTCTATCTGAGAGTTCTACCTAGTAAGATTTATTATTTCATCAAACTATGGTAAATTATTGATTCTAATGGTAGACCGAGTTTATAACTAATGAATCGTATCTCTAATATACCTCTAGATCTATATCTCTATTCGTTTGTTGAGCCCATGACGCCGAATCCCCTGGTTCTAGAGGTTTTGATGCTTTTGCACATATATTTTCTTCTATAGCAATATTAACGTCACTAAGTAGGTATCATTTAAACTTTTCGCATTAATCAGTAGTTGCGTTGTTTGGTGAAGTGGGACTTAGGAAGACAGCAGCTGGTGATATTCATTGCAGCAAGTTTAGTTGGTAGTTGACGTTGACAATTCGCTTGCTGAAGGTTGGTTTGTACTATGTCCAATAATATATTTTTTTAAACTGTGAATGCAGTAATATTATTCATATTGTTATCTAATATATCCACTTACATTCTGAACGTCCCCTTTTGTTCTATCTCCATAGTAATTATTAATTAATTAAGGCGTAGTCCAGCGGTAGGGCGTTAGACTCCCATTCTGAAGGCCGCGGGTTCGAACCCGGCGCGGCGTGCGCAAATAAATTATATTTAATTGATTTGTGTTATTTCACAATTAATTATTTAAAATAATATATAATATATTTGCGGTACGTTCCAGAGTGGAAGATACTCCTAGTATCGCCCTGGTGTAAGACCACCATTCAGAATTGAAATTTTGCTTGAAATGGCTTTAGCCGTGTTTAGTGACTAGATCTGAATAGCCAGGTACTTCCGCACCTTCCTCTTCCTCGTATCCTTACCTTCCCCACATACCTTCAGCCTCATAACATACCCCAATTGGGGGTGTCATAGTCTCACTGGCTCCAGACGGGAGCAGTTGGGTTTTAAAAAATGAGGATTGAAGAGTACTATGTCCATTGGCAAATACAATTTTTTTATTAAAACCTAATGTACATGTGAAAAAATTACGAATGTTTGATTACTCCATACATTTTATTTATTCATACAACAAAACAAAATTTTCTAATTTGTAATGAAATTTTTTAATTTTTTTAATTATATTATTATTTAATAAAACCTTATGTATGTGAATGTAAAAACATTATTGTTTGATGTGCTATAGGATGAAATCATTACTATTGGTTTAATTTATCTCCGCCCAGAGTACGAATGTAGTATAAACCAACATTAAATATGGTCATGGTACAAACCAACATAGATTTTTTTGCTATTTTAAAAAAAAAATATGTATTTTTACGTTCTTGATTATGCTTTTATTTAAATAAAAAATCTTTATGTTGTTCTTTTACGTATAGGTAGATTAACCCTTGTATTTTATATTTTTATTTATAACAATTAGTTTGAAGTAAAGGAAATAAAAATATATTTTTTAAAAATTTCAAACCTCGTTTTTTTAATCCTAGTTTTTGTGGACATAGTACAAACCAACCCTCAGCAAGCGAATTGCCGCCATGGTCTCACACGAAAAAATATTATTTTGGATTTCTTTTGATATCATAAATAACAAAGTACCAACAAGCAGGTGGGACATAATTTACACTTTAAAACTGTCAAGTGTGGAGTAATATTTAAAGAAAATAGAGATAAGAATTCTCTGGTTACGAATAAACTGATCAATTTTGAGTTCTTCCTACTATCATAATAGTAAGCGGAAAATAATGTTACATTCGATGGAGGACTTAGCTTACAGAGGATTACAATTACCCACAATTCCAGTGGGAACCCATGGAAACCTCGATTTTAATTCTTTGATATCCATTTATTTTTTAAATAATTTAATTTAAATCATATTAAATAATGTTATTATTAAATTCTGCAAGTATTTTAGTTATTTTTTTATCAGCTTACAAAAACAATTATTTATATGATTCTATTTTATCCGCTCAGTTTAAATTATTCTAGAACGATTTCTTACCGATTAAACCAATTTACTAAGAGAATAATTGTGACAACAGAATATCAGAAAACTTTAATAAAAGTAATACTTAAATTACCAATACTAACACCCTCATCAATCATATTCAAAAAATTCCCAGTGCTGAAAATTCAAAAACTATATTCATAACAAATACTAATTTTCCTTTACAAGAACTTAAACACATTTAACACCCCACAAAATTCTAGCAATACTAGAACAAGACTTGCACAGAAACTAGAAATACCTAAAACAAAAACATCCTTTGGACAAAAACACTACAGATACCAGGCCATAAAATTATACAATTCACTTCCAACACAATATAAAACATCCAATCTTTCAGAATACAAAAAACATATATCAAACTGGCTACAATCCTTATAACTCTTAAATTATAATTATGTTATCATATTCTTAACTTTATGGAAATTCAAAATAAATTTTCTCTTGGTCAAAGAAATTATTTGTTTATTTATTGTTTATTGAGGCATTTTAAGTAGGTACATAGTTATCTATGTCCTAATACAATCCTTATATATATACATAATTAAAGTAATACATTTATAACACGTCAATCACATATTTACGTAATTTAATTTTTTGTGTCAGTTTACACTTATATTTAATATCCTTCCAGAACACATATTAAGACATTTGTGCATTTTTTAATCTTATTTTTAAATATTAAATTATCAGGTGTTAAAATTGCCATCAATTGGTTCATCTTTGTCATTTGTTGTTTTATCAATAGGTACCTAAATATTTTTTGTTCTATTTGTACTACTTTATAAACTTATTATCCTCAAAACAGGCTTGTCCTAGTGAGGTTAATATTGAAATGTGAAAAATAATACCAAACATGTAAAGAAACAATAAATAAATAAATAAATCTATTTTGTAAGGTACTTTTAATGTATAAAGCACTGCAAGTATTTTAGTTTTTTTTATAATTCTGACAGCGGTTTCGGCTAACAGGGAAATTTTCAGACTGTAATTAGACCACTTTGAGACGACTTATTTATATGATTCTATTTGTCCCGACCAATTTCAATTTTCAAGCTGCCTAAAATGATTTATTACCGCTTAAACCGATTTACTGAGAAAATAATTGTGGCGATAGATTCTCTATGTTGTGGGATACTGTGAAATCTGTTATCCCCACATTAAATGTTAATGTGTTCTTAATTGTTTAATAATGACAAGACTTCTATTGACTTATTTAAATTTGTAATATTATTTAGGTCTTGTAATCATACTGAGAAGTGGGGAATAAATTATTGTTTTCACTTTATAATTTAGTGTTATTAAGAAAAAAAACTAAAATACTTGCAGAGGCCCTAGCACGCTTGCTTTATATCGATCGGTAAGATAACTATCGGTAACTTCTCATCGTTCCCTAGGACAACTGCACATCGCTAACGTACAAACAACAGTTGATATCGAATATGTTAAGGACACTTAGTCATTGTGAACTGTCACTTATTCGTTGGCGATCTGTAGTCACGCTAGGGAACGGTGAGAAGTTACCGATAGTTATTCTACCGATCGACATAGAGCAAGCGTGCTAGGGCCTCAGAACTTAATAATAACATTTTTAAATTTGATTTTAATTGAATTACATAAAAAAAATCTTTAGAATTATGTTTATTTCTTTCTTTTCTGAAATACCCTCCATACAGCCTCCCCAAAGAGAATGTGGAAAATTATTTTCCATAGCGCTGCCCTAGTGCTTGTATGTTCAATAGACCATTTGCAAATTTTACAGGGAACGTTTGTTTTGTTTTTTACAGGCAAATTCTAAATAATTCTCGACTTTAGTCATTTCATTTTATACATGTCTATTGAATACGGTATAAAACGAAATGACTAAAGTCGAGAATTATTTAGAATTTGCCTGTAAAAAAACAAAAACAAACGTCCCCTGTAAAATTTGCAAATGGTCTATTGAACATACAAGCACTAGGGCAGCGATAGGGCCTCTTGTGTTTAGTTAATGTAAAAAAATCGCTTGGTTTGTTCCAGTAGATGGTAAAAGAATCAATTTTGATTGAAAATAAAGGACCTATCATCAGAAGATAACAATGAATCACAATGGATATACCTAAACCAAAAGCAATAAAACAATCTACAGTCACCTATTCGCAGGGTTTGGGTTGTCTAATACAAAATAAATACAGCTTTTGTTTTTTTTATTTCAGTTTGTTTCTGAGGGCTATATGAGTGATACGGGATTAACTCCGCCAGATAATAGATTCTAACTCATTCTAGTGTTGGTAATGTAGGGTCGGCCCTATGCGGGCGCACCCCGTTCCGAGCGCCAAGGCACTGATAATATTAGGGAGGCGGTTATGGGTTCCGTCGCCCCAGGAACCATTTATTGGATCACCAACACCCCTGCCATAGGTTACTCCAAGTGGTTCGCTACGTTTTGTGACTCTTTAGAGGTATAGTATTGCAAACGTTTAATGGACAAGTTGTTTATTTACAATTTTAACTTATAGCGTAAAATTACTACGGTTCAATTTGTAGAGTACATCTGAGTAAAATACGAGATGGTTAACATACTAATTCATAAAACGTCAAATTGTTAATTGACAATTTTGAATCGGTGTAACAAGTAAGAACCCAAGTACGTGCCACCACAACTCCACGAATACAGGGATTCTTGGCTTCATGGGGTGAGGTTTTTTTTATTTTTATAGAGAATACCTTACAAGAGTCCCAGTGAGAATTGCATCCCCAACTTGGGTATGTTGTGAGGCTGAAGGTAAATGGTGAAGGGAAGGAGATGGGGAAGAGGAAGGTGGGGAAGTACCTGGCTATTTAGATCGTAAGTGGAGAAGGTAAGGAGATGGGGCTGAGGAAGGTGGAGAAGGACCTGGCTATTACACTTTGGGCCTCTCTCCAGCCGAATTCTCTCGACACAACACAACACAGTGGGAGGGATGGATTCATACGTTCGTCACTCCTGAACACATTGACCGCCAGATTTTTACGCACACGTCATACCTTTTTCCTTCCCAGAACTTCCCCTCCTTTCCCCAAAAAGACTCTTCACGCATTATCTTCAAAGATGGCTTGGGAATTTTTTCCATCAGGACTTCCTGTGTGGAGATAATGTAAAATCAAAAATAAATTTAACTCATCTTCATTGAGATAATTTTTAATTTCAGAAACACGCATATCATCCAAACATTATTTTTTATTTTTAAATACGTAAAACTTTAAATTATAATATTTTTAATTAATAAAGACAATATTAGTGAAAATCAATCGAAAATCTAAAACAGAAAAATCAGAAAAAGATACGGTCACATCTGGGACATCTGGGCATCGTGTCCCAAATGTGACCGTATCTTTAGATTTTCGATGGAGTTTCGCTAATATTGTCTCATTAATTACAAATATGAATGATTGCAGTGATCACCAACCTAGGCGTCTGCTGCGGTTTTGAAAAATCAGATGAAAAAATGGAAGCAAAAACAAAATTGGTGCAAAAAAATGGGTGCAAAAATTGTTCTCGCGCCAGGCGCCGCGCCGTTTGGCTTAGAGCCGACCCTGTTTACATATACTGTCAATATACATTTCTATTATTTTATCTCTTCAGTGTACACGGGATTATTTAATTAAATTTACGAATCTCGTGACAGTACTTAGTTAGCGTAAATAAATTGCGACTTACGTCTGGTCTGAGAAAGTCGGCATGAAAGAGGGATACCAAAAAAATATAAAGAATAAATAAATTAAAATTATTATTATTTAGGTAAATGTGATTATATTAGTGGTTTAAACAAAGTTATTTGTTTTACATGTTCGTAATAAGCATTAACTTTGTGGCTCGCTATAATTTACAATAAAATATATAAATTTGTTTTATACCACTTTAATTTTAATTACACTCTACCGGTTTCGGAAGAAACCTTCCCTCGTCAGGAGTTTTAATATTCCCCTGACGAAGGAAGGGTTCTTCCGAAACCGGTAGAGTGTAATTAAAATTAAAGTGGTCTAAAATAAATTTATATATTTTATTATTTGTTTTAATTTAAATATAAAGAAGTTTGTCTGTGACGTATACCGTTCTACTGTCGTGGATTTGATTTATAACAAATGTACAGTTTTATTCCGAGTTCCATCGAATTTTGCACATTTTATATTAGATTTCAAAAAACTCTGCGTAAAGCCCGGGCAACGCTTGGGACATATCAGCTGGTGCGAGTATAAATATTGAGAACCTGTTCTTAAGTTTTATGTTTTGGTTGTTGTTTGGTTGTTGTCACAGGAATGATGACATAGGCCCTGAGAAAAAAAAATCTCTTAGGTCCTAAGTCATCTTTAGGGATGCTGTAAGGAAGGTATTTTTAGAATGGTAGAAAATAATGTTCTGGAAAGGGAAAAGGTATATTTTTTTGTATAGATAATACCTCACAAGAGTCCCAAATGCTCCCGTCTGGAGTCAGTGAGCCAATTGGGGTATGTTGTGAGGCTGAAGGTAAGTGAGGAAGGGAGAAAAATGGGGAAGAGGAAGGTGGGGAAGTACCTGGAAATTCAGATCTAGTCACTAAACACCAAACACCTGTCACTAAAACCATTTCTAGCAAAGTTTCAGTTCTGAATTGTGGTTTTACACCAGGGGGTATGAGGGGTGGGTAGGAATCTGGGGGTTAATGTGTCTAGGAGTGACGGACGTAATAATCCATTCTTCCTATTGACGTGCAAGGCGAGATAGTCCGGCTGGAGAGGTCTAGGTTAGGTCTCCCCCGACAAGTCTCTCTATCGGGTGGGCAAACGCATTCGCCTCCAAGACCTAGACAAAACTTAACCCATGAACCCGTGCACCCCTGCTAACCAGAACTAGCGAACCGCGTAAGGTGATCTATTTTTTTATTATTATTTATTGAGTTAGTGTATATAGGCACTACGGATCAGCTCTTCACACTACAAGTGACCATACAAAAATGTTGGGAATACGGTAAGCCATCATATATTGGATTTATAGATTTAGAGAAGGCATACGACTTAGTACCGCGCCAACTACTGTGGGAGGTGCTTAAAGAATACCGAGTTGAAGGCAACCTACTAAAAGGCATAGCATCTCTATACGAACATAGTAGCAGTAGGGTCCGGATAAACGGTAAAGTTTCTGAAGAATTTGAAGTGGAAATCGGCCTCAGACAAGGATGCCCTATGTCGCCAATCCTCTTCACTATATTCATGGACCGAATCAGCCGAAACAGCCAAACACCGGATGCAGCACTGGTAGGCAATACTAGAATCAGCTCCCTACTATTTGCTGACGACATCGCGAGACTGACGACATCACAGGAAGGATTACAAGAGTGGATCAACCGATTCAGCGAAGAGTGCATGGCGGCGGGAATGAAGATGAGTACCTCCAAAACAGAGGTGATGGTTATAGGAAGGGACCAAACTCAGTGCAACATACTCGCTAATGGGACTCAGCTGAACCAGGTGGACAGGTTCAAATACCTTGGGGTCGAATTCTCCAGCGACGGTCGGCAAGACGGAGAGATTGATCGAAGAATTAGTGCGGCAAGCAGTGTGCTACGTCCTCTCTACAGCTCAGTGATAAGAAAAGCCGAGCTCAGCATCAAGACAAAGATGGCAGTGTTTAAAACGGTATACCGCCCGACGCTCACTTACGGCCACCAGATATGGATGCTAAACTAACAAACACGCTCTAGAGTCCAAGCTGCCGAAATGAGGTACTTGAGAGGAGTGGCAGGGGTTACGAAATGGGATCATATAAGAAATTCTACGATCCGAGATGATCTAAACATTGAACCACTGCTACTCTTCGTAGAAAAATCGCAACTGAGGTGGCTTGGACATGTACTAAGAATGTCTGATGACCGAATTCCGAAGAAAATACTGAGTGCCATTCCAGAGGGTAGACGTCCAGTAGGCCGCCCCAGACACAGTTGGGCGAGGCAAGTCCAAAAACTGTGCGAGGAGAGGATGGATCTGCCATGGACGGAGGCCGATCAATCGGCGCAAGACAGGGACGTATGGAGGAGCCTTGTCGATGCAGTGGGTCCCCGACCCGAATAGGACAAGGGGAAGAAGAAGAAGAAGAAGAAGAGTTAGTATATACAACATTCGAATATACAAGATAATTTTATTTATAAATTTAAATATTTTTACATTTAGCATAACATTTTTTCTTAAATACATTCATTCTTCGGACTTTTAGGCATTTCATCATACATCTTTATCGCGCTGTACATTAGGCAGTTCTGTAATTTTGATTTTTTTATATGTGGCAAATCTAACTCTATTTACATTTCTGATTTCGTAATTATGTACATCTCTATTAGAAACAATTTCATCCGTAAAATATTTTGGCATTTGGTTTTTTATGACTTTATGCACAAAAATTAACACATTAAATAACAGTCTCTTTTTCTACGGTAAGGGTGATATATATAATACATGGTTATCCAATAAATGGATCTTGGGGCAGCGGTACCATCTTAAACTGGTTTTATTTCTCTATGATTTAGAAGCAAACTGATAAGTAAACATAGACATGTTATTTTTTTATTTTTTGTTGTTTTACAAAGTGTGTGTCTATTTACAATATACATGTAACATTAACTACATATAGATTTTTAAGTGATACAAAAAATAAGAGAAACAACTTGAATCCTTCAAGGCTACTACTGTTAAAAATGTCGATAGTCTTGGAGGCGTTGTTTAACAGCGCCATATCTCGTGTCATGCTATGCCGAGCCAATACGTCAGTTCTGCCACGTGGGATACACAGTAGATCGTGGTGCCGTCCCTGGCTGTAGTTGTTCAGTAAGAACAATTTATAACATTCCAGAAGGTATGGGTTATCCATTAAATTATTAAGTAATGATTTTATAGGCCGTTACTGCAAAGGCCCCACTCCTCGAATGGAAAGCAATTCTTCGTGATGCATGAATCGTGGGTACTCTCCGTGCAATCTCAAATATAAGTATCTCAAAAACTTTTTTTGGATCTGTCCTAATTTGTCGATATATCTTTGCTGGTATGCAGCCCAAACAGCAGAGACGTATTTAACTTTGGAACTTATAATACAGTTGTACAAAGCCATCATTGCCTCGGGATTGGAAAACTGTTTACAAAATCTTATGACAAACCCTAGAAGTGTGTAGCATAATGTCGTCAATTGCAATACATGGTTCGAAAACATAAGTTTGGGATCAAAGACTACCCAAAGGTCCTTTGATGGATTCTACTTTTGACAAAATATAATTTTTAATACAATAATCAAATTTTATGTAGGATTATTCCCATTTAGCTAGCCTCAATGTATGTAGGTGCACCGTTTGTGACAATCAACTACTTGCAATGAAGTTTCAGAGCTTGACAGTTAGTTACTACACGGCTCCAGTGGGGAGACAGTTCTGTACGGTTGACGCCCTGGGCATAACAGTGTATTCTTGACGGTTGACAGCCTTGATGGTTCACTTGACACTACACCTGAATTAATTCCACCAATAACTTGCATCTCGCATGTTACTCGTATTATGGCCTCCGTGGTCGAGAGATAAGGCTCTCGACTAACAATCCAAAGGTCAAGGTTCAAATCAGTTAAAATTTGTGTTATTTTACAATGAATTAATTTAAAAAAATGTATAGTATAATTGCGGCACGTCCCGGGGTGGAAGATACACTCAGTATCGCCCTGGTGAAAGACTACCATCCTGACTTTAGCCGTGTTTGGTGACCAGATCTGAATAGCCAGGTACTTCCACACCTTCCTTTCCCCCATCTCCTTCCCATCGCCACTACCTTTAGCCTCACAATATACCTTAATTGTATGGGTCCCAACCGCTCAACAAATGTGAGCAGTTGGGACACTTGGGTGTATTGTGCGGTATTCACTTTAAATGCATATTTTGTATTGCTAATATATCTACAGTATGGGGGCTCCATCATGGCTAGAGTTAAGTTGGCCTCTCAGAAACTGGGCGTACTGTATAGGGCCCGCAGATACTTTAATAGTGCACAACGGCTAACCCTGTACAAATCGCAAGTGCGCCCAACGGTTGAATTTAGCAGCCATCTTTGGTCAGGAGCCCCAATGTACCTGAAAAAAAACCCTCGACTCTGTGCACAAACGGGCTGTCCGCTTGATAGATTCTCCTGTCTTATCAAACGGATTGCAATCTTTAGAGCATAGGCGTCTGGTGGGAATGCTATCCTTGTTCTACCGGTATTTTAATGGAAGATGCTCCGACCCCCTCGGCACCGGTGCATAGTCAGGAAACACGCCAAATGCGCGCCCAACATATGTACACGGATGACATTTGTCATATGAGAACGGGTCACTTCTACGACACGTTTTTGTGTTATATAGCTCGGCTGTGAAACGATTTGCCGGCTTCTGTGTTTCCTCCTTTCTACAACATGGGTCTCTTCAAGACCCACATTCACTCGTTCCTCTCCTCAAAAAGACCCTCCACACAGCATCTTCAAAGATGACATAAACCCCGAGGGAAATTATTTTCCTCAGGGCCTCCTGTGTGGAGTTAATGTTAAAAAAAATATATATATATATATAATTTTTATGTATTTTTACTAGAATTTGATCATTAGTATTTAGGGCCGGAACAACGCTGTCTTTATTTATTTTTATTATAATACGCTTATATGAGCTTTTAAAAAAATTCTGGGCACATAAGACGGAGACCACCAGACCACACAGTAAGGCAGGAAATGTCTATGGAGCTTCTTCGACAGTCATCCAGATGAAGACCAAAGAACTCCTGGATGACTCAATGTTCCAAAATCCTACAGAGAAACGTCCTGAATGAAAGTGATACCCAGAACCGAAGAAGCTACAACCTGAAAACGAGAAGAGACGACCCCAACAGCCTACCTAGGCAATGAGTAGGGACAGTGCGAGGAAGAAGATGAACTTTTATAAACATGTGATATATGGAATGAAACAACTTGTTAAAAATGAGACACGAATAACAGATAAATCCAGTACGTTAATTGACCTTGTCATATCAAATAGATTGGATTTGAATGTAAAAGTTCTTGATGAACCAAAAATAACCGATCATAACCTTATCCACATTACAGATAACATAAAAAGAAATAAGACGAAAACCAGCAAAATAATAAAATACAGAAACTATAAAAAATATAGCAGTGAAAGATTAATTGAACTTCTGGGTGATATGGATGAACTTCATCAAATGGAATACAATGAAAAGTCTAAATCTTTAATAAATAATCTACAAGAAGTAATTGATAAGTTAACACCGATCCAAACTACTAAAATAAGAGGAACAAATAAATGGTATAATATAGAACTACAAACGACACAAAATGAAAGAGATAGATTATACAAAATTGCAAAAATCTCAAGAAACTCTCAAGACTGGAAAGCATTCAAAAATATGAGAAATAAATACACAAAACAATTGAAAAGTTGCAAGAACGATTACTTCAAAAACAAAATTATCTCTGAAAAAGGAGATACTAAAAAAATGTGGAAAACCATAAAAGGATTACTACAAACCGAAGATAAAGGGATGAAATACGACATTGAATTCCCACATCAAATACAGGGTACCGTACAGAACTGCTTCAACAAATATTTCGTAAACAGCATAATAGAATTGCATCAGAGTATACCAATCCTGAAGAAAGACATCTACGTGAGAAATGTTCGGCTAAACCGAGAAAAACTTGTGTTTAAAGAGATTGATGAAACATATCTTTTACAGATTCTTAATAGCACCAAATCAAAAGAGAGTCCAGATGGAATAAGTTTTACAGTTTTGAGAGATGCAATGCCAGTGATAGGACCTCATCTACTGGATATAATAAATGAATCATTAAGAAGTGGAAGATTTCCAAACACATGGAAAACATCTATTGTGATCCCGATTCCGAAAGTCGTTAATACCAGAAAATGTGAAGAATTTAGACCAATAAATATGTTACCAAAATACGAACAGGTACTAGAAATTGTAATAAAAAAACAACTCGTTGAGTATTTGGAAAAACATAACATATTATGTGAGGAGCAATCAGGATTCCGAAACAACAACTCTTGCGAAGCGGCGATAAACATAGTGATTGATACATGGAAGAAAGAAACAGACAAAAAAAAAATCACCATTGCAGCATTCTTAGATTTCAAAAGAGCATTTGAAACGATAGAAAGGAAAATACTATTGGAAAAACTAGAAGACATTGGTCTTTCTGAAGTAGCTCTGAATCTATTCAAAGAATATCTCCAGAATAGAAAACAGGTAACGAAAGTTGAAAGCTCAGAATCAGAACCGATAGAAAACAACCTTGGTGTTCCGCAAGGGTCAGTATTAGGTCCAATTCTATTTATAATTTACATAAATGATATTATCAAAACTATTAAACATTGCAAAATTAGACTATTTGCAGATGATACCTTAATCTATATTTCGTGTGAAGATTACATAGAAGCAATTAACAAAATAAACGAAGACCTACAAAATATAGCAAAATGGCTGAAAGTAAACAAGTTGAAACTGAACGTAAACAAAACAAAATATTTGGAAATAGGCAATAAAACGTGTAACACAGGGTTAAATTTGACAATTAATGGTGAAAAAATTGGAAAAGTAAATGAAATCAAATACCTGGGTGTAATACTCGACTCAAAACTGACTTTCACAGCAAACTTTGAATATGTGTTAAAAAAGGTATCAAAAAAGGTAAATTTTCTTAGAAGACTAAGACGTAAATTAAATAGAAACACTACGGAGCTCATTTATAAAACTATCGTTGCTCCATATTTGGACTACTGCTCTACGATGTTATATTTGGCCAATGAAAGTAATTTGAACAAACTAGAAGTTATACAAAACAAAGCCATGAGATGTATACTGGGGAAAGGCAAATACGCAAGGATTAATCAAATGAGAGAGGAACTAAATTGGATTCCAATAAAAAAGAGACTATTATTTAATGTATTAATTTTTGTGCATAAAATTATGAAAAACCAAATGCCAAAATACTTTAAGGATGAAATTGTTTTTAATAGAGACGTTCAAAACTATGAAACAAGAAATATAAACAGAATTCGATTGCCACAAATGAAGAAATCAAAATCACAGAACTGCATAATGTACAGAGGACTAAAGATGTATGATGAAATGCCTGAAACTATGAAGAATGAAGAAAGAATGAATGTATTTAAAAAGAAATGTTATGATTACTGTAAAAATATTTAAATTTATCAAATGAAATGTTACATTGTGCTTATTAGTTTATATTCATGTAGTATAAACTAACTCAATAATAATAAAAAAAAAAAAAAAAAAAATATATAGATAATTATTTGGTGGAACAGTAATTATGAATAAAGTATACGATTAGAATTACATAGAACTTAAGCAGAAGAATATTATTATGCTAACATTGATTATTATAATTGAGGTATGTCATTACAGCCTTCTTATTACTATATCCCGTGCAGATTTAAATGTGCACCCATTTATATAAAGCTCAACAACACCACCTATATTCTAACTGAAGATTGCTGAACTTTTACGTGCGGTTTCCACAAATGAGAAAAGCGGTACATTCATTAGAATAAAACACACAAAACAACAATCGTCTAAAAACAGACGCTAAAAGAACGCCACCTAACAAGAATAACAAACACACAACCTCGAAAACAAGGTAGAGACTTAACTTGAAACTGCACCCGTTTGCTGTCAATAAATTTACTTCACGTAAATTTTCTCTACGTTGGAAAATTAACTTCATCTTGAAGATGTAAAGTTTTTACGTCAGTAAAATGGACTACGTGATAGGATCCCAAACATCCAATGCAAATTGAACGAAATATCTGTGTGTTTTTTGATTTTTTTGTGCGGTGTTCCCAATTTGTTAGTTCTTTAGTTGTTGGTTTGAGCTAGGGGTAAACGCTGGGGATGCTTTTAACGTGAACGAATGGTAGACAGCCAGTCGCGTGCCAACCCCGTTGGTAGAAGGTTGTGTCGAATGCTTTGCCGATTCTTGTCCAAAAACTTCGGAAACAAATCGTCAATATGACTTCTAAAGTTCATCCATAATTTTAGTAAACTGTCAATGATTTTTTCAAATCAATGCATAACTTAGTGAAGTGATGTTGTTGATAGAAATAAGTTACATTATATAGAAATATGTCTAAAAATATTCCAACAGGTGTTTAAAAGAAAGTTTTTATTTTATACTTAAGTAAAATCACAACAATTCTCTAATTACTGATGTCTAAAAATACTATTTTTTATTAAGATTGCCATTAAAACAATAGCTATCATTGCATTTTTATTGGTCATGTAAAGTCAGTGTTGTGATTTGGTTTAGTGGATTTTAATAAATAGATGGAAACTACATCGATAGACCACAACATTTCCAGAGCAGAGATCATAGTGAGGCTGCACAGCATCTGAAATAATGTAAGTCGTTTTAACGCATTTGCTGTTGGTTTAGTAATTTTTAAAGGAACGTAAGAACTGACTTCAAAACAATATTGATAAATTAATTCTTTAAACAGTTCAGTAAATTATAAAAATATTACCTATTATTTTTTAATCGATAAACTAATGTTTAAGACAAGATTTTTTATGCATTGCACAAAGGGTAACAATTTTAATGAGCAATAATTATTAGCCTGAAACACTCATCCATATTGAAAAAATCTTCCGAGAAAAGATACATATCGCCGACGGGACTCGAACCCGCACCCTTTGGATTGCCGGTCAAGTGCTCTACCATTAAGCTACGGCGGGTTACTTCCTACCCGCCAATGATTCAATATATACCTAGTGTTTCATTCAACAATTACCGCTTATTACATTTTTTCACCTGAAAACAACCAACTTACCGATTATTATTTCGGCTACTGGCATTATACCTAGCTTTCTCATAAATAATTTAGGCGTATTAGATTTGTCAAAGAATTTATATATAAAAATTCAAAAATCATTCATTTTAAATACATGTAGGATAACGAAAGATTTTTTTAAATATTTGTATTGAGGGATTAGTAGGATTTATCGGTCAAATTAGGAGTTCCACCTAGCCGAACCCTCTGATATGAAATTATCTGGAGTCGGTGAATTTTTTTCCCATTTATTAGTCTGGTAGTTTAATATGTGTTATTGTATTGTTTTGTATTAATTCTACTTATATAATACACTTGCATAGCTTGGATTTATTAGATGATCATTTGTGGAAAAGTGTCTGAAAGGGTTAAGTTTTTTCTGTGGGAAAATTTAACCCGGACATAAAGTCTGGTGAAAAAAAAAAAAACTTTTGGTTAAACTATTTTATATGGCCATCAAAAAAGTGAATACTATTTTTCTAACGTAACAAACAAACATTAAGGTGAATGTCAAAAGATTTCATATTCTACGCTTTCGCAGATGGCGCGCGTATAGTTTTTTTTTTTTTACTTATAAACGCTTTTTACAAGTTGTGCTTTGAAATACCAAGAAAAAATTATTGTTCGAGCAAGAACACGAGCAATATGAATATTAATAAAGAGTTCTGTCAATTAAAAAACTATTATAGCGAAAGATAAATTGTTGTATAGCATATTACAAAAAATTTTATAGGTAGACCTAAGAATAGGTACTATTAACCGTGTTTCAAAATAATAAATTATTTAAAAAAAAATTAAAGTCATACATATGTCGAGGGCTTACAGCCAGAATAACGTAACAAGAAAAATATACGTAACTTTATAGGAGAGGTAAAATTCAATAGATATCTTAATAGTTACTGAAGTGAAATGATCAAATTACAATAAAACCATGTGTATGATTAGAATAAATATAACCGTTCTTAAATAAATCACTGGAAAAACAAAACGGACAAAATTTCAACCGAAATTTGCCTCTCCTGTAAAACTTTAATTTTCTAATTACTTCATTTTGGTTCTAAGCCCTTGATATAATACATATTACTGGTTTTTCATGTGTGATCAAAAATCGCTTTATATGCTTACAGATAAAAATAATACAAATGTTGCGATTTTTAACTAGTCTAACTAGAGATTTCAAGAATATTAAATTAATTAAACTTTTATTTGTTACCTTTGTTAGAAGTCAACTTGAATACAATTCTACCGTCTGGAACCCACATTATAATATTCATGCACAATCAATTGAACGAGTACAAAATAAATTCTTACGTTTTAAAATTTGAAAATGGAAATTTCAGCAGTTATGTTAAACTACAACACTCGTTTAAATGATAATGAATATTTTTAAATTATCAGACGGAAGGATTATCATTAACTTCATATTTTTATATAAAATATTAAATGATGTAATTGATAGTCCAGAATTGCTTGCATTGATTAGCTTTCGGATTCCACTACGTAATACTGAAGTCGGGATTTATTTCAGTGTAGCAACTCTGGGACTAACTACCATATAGTCCGCCTCTATATCTTGTGCTGTACGGTTACGTTTCCGTTAGCTCGTCTTTCAATGAATATAAATATTTAACTAATATGTGTTCATAAGTAATTTTTAGTTCTATAGTATTGTGCTTTGTTTGGGCTTCTGCCCATTATCTGTTTTTCCCTGTTTTTTGCCGGAAGAGGCTTTAAATTTCATTTAAAAATTATTAAAAATTATTAAAATAAAAACATTTTTGATTAATCATAAATTCGTTACTAAGATACTGGTTTGTTAATATTAACCTTGGTTACTGTCAAAAATATTATAACTAACCCGATTCCATAATTATTTTCAAACTTTTGATGAGAACATTTAAACATTGGTGATTTTTAAATTTGAATGACAATAAATTTTAATTTTTATCATGGATCAAATTCCATTTAATTTGTCAACCTTCCAAACTACTAAAGAAGCCAGGAGAATAGAATTAAAAGAAGCTGTTGAATTTATTCTCGAAAATGAGTTTTCGAAATCAATGAAGAGTAAGAATCAAGTAATTTCAGTTGATGAAGATGTTTCTCATGATGATTCCTCCGAACAACAAATAAATGTAGACGCATCGATGCAATTTTCGAACAATTTTATGAATAACTTTAATTCTAATTATGATACTAAAGCCCTAAACAAAGAAAAGAAAGATAATCTGATAATTTTTTTGGATAATCTTGACAAGATATCCTCAGTAATAAATGAGGAAAAGAGATTGATGAATGAGGATGGCAAATTGGTCATTTTAAAGGCAATTAATGAAATTAAAAGTGAATATTTAACTTTAACTGTACAGCACGCTACAATGAAAGGCAGAGAATCTGCTCTTAACGATGTAGTTTTCGCACTTTCGGGTTTTTCAAATAAAATGGAAGCTTTAGTCAAGCGCCCAGTCCCAGCGAACAGTCCTGCTTTTTCATCTGCCCAGCCGCGGATCGAGATGCATCAACCAGTCACATTTATGTCAGCATCGGCCGTACCTGCCGTCCTTTTGAATCCTTCTTCAACAGCAGAACCCGCAGCTAATATCTCGCATAATATCAACCTAAATACAACTGATGCCCGTTTATCTACATCTAGAGTCAATACTACTTCCACTACAAGGCCTTGTACGTCCGTTTCGGTTTCCCCACACGTCACCCCGTCTTCTAAGCCGGCTTCTACTCATGATGCAGACGAAAATTTGAACACCAGAAGAAGAATAACCCGCTCACAAGCTACGAAAGGCTCCCAAGGCGGGAAAAATAGTGGGAAAATTTTTAATAAGAGTCAAACCCCTGTTGCATCAACTTCTACAGCGTCTGTCTTTGCATTATTCTGTAATGATAGAATGGAGCCGTCCGGCAGATCTAAGGTGGATCCACCAGCCCCACTCAATGCTGATAAAGGTAAATCGGAGGAAGATACTTCCACGTCTGCTACAGCAGCATCTTCTTCTTCTACTGCTCTACCCCCCACATCCGAACTGTTAACCCAGCCTATAAAATCCTACAGTGATGCCCTCGTCAATGGTAGACGACTCCGATCTCGACCAATCTCCAAAGGGACAGGATCCGTCGATGACAACTTGGTAACCATCCCGAAGAACTTACATTTACATGTTTTCATGTTTCATAGGACTACCAAGGAAGAACAAATATCTTCATTCCTTAAAAAGAAGAAGCCCGATTTAGAATTTACAGTTGAAAAACTTATTACGAGGCACGATCGTTATGCTTCATTTAAAATAGGGATTCCGGAAAAATCTTTCAATTTTTTCATGGACCCCACGATCTGGCCCAAGAATGTAGCCTTCAAAGAATGGTCATTTCGGAAGCCACGACCCCAAACCAAGACGGCCGACACCGGCACAAACCAAAAAAACAAAAATTAATGGTATTTATCAAAACGTCAGAAGCCTTAATAACAAAATTTTAGATTTTATGACTACAGTAATGTGTCAGAAACCACTTCTGATTGCTCTCACGGAAACGTGGCTAACTTCTAGCACCTATTCGTCTGAACTATTCGGAAATCTGTACCACGTCTTCAGAAAAGATAGAGGCAGTCGTGGAGGAGGAACTCTCCTAGCCCTCCGAGCTGACAGCCACTCATACGCAGAAAGACTGGACTTCATAGAAACCCAAGGTGAAGACTTATGGGTGAAAGTAACGCATAAAAATATCATGATGTATATATGTGTAGTATATTTTCCTCCAAATACAAAATCAGAGCAATATCAATTATTTTATGACAAAATCATAAGTGAAAGTGCTAAACTATTATCAAAAAATATTATTATCTTCGGTGATTTTAACTTCTCGTCAGGGAAAAACCCAAGTGATATCTTTGAATATTTTTGTTCTTTTTATGATCTGACACAACTAAACACTGTTTATAACATTAATACCCGCATGTTAGACTTAGTATTAAGTAATATAAATCCTGAAAATGCTGTTATCCATCGCCATGATTCTCCACTAGTCAAAGAAGACATCAATCACCCTTCACTCTCATTCACACTCGATTACATAACAAAATCACATAAAATACATGACATATTACCTCCGGACATAAACATGGGTTGGATTTTCGACGAAAGCTCAGATTATACACTTAGAAATGCCTTAGAACAACACGACTGGAATCATTATGACTGCCTCGATGTAAACCTGGCTGTCGAAATGTTTTATAAGCAGCTTAATAACATTTTCGACCTTTGTTTAAAGAAAAGATCCACACATTTGCTCAGAGATGATAAACAATATCCAAAATGGTTTACTGGAGAGATCATTCACCGCATACGAGAGAAAAATAAAATGCACTATCTTTGGAAAAAAACAAAATCTGAACATGCCTTAACGAACTTCAAAAAAACACGAAAATTAATCAAGCAGTTAATTGGTCAGGCCTACACTGACTTTACACGAGAGGCAGAGAATAGTATTATAACTGACCCCACTCGATTTTGGACTTACATGAAAGATAAACGTCGCGGCTGTGACAAACTAAATCACATGAATTTTAACGAACATCAATATAACGGATATTCTGAAATAGCAGCAGGCTTCGCAAAATATTTTGAATCAGTATTTAGCGACAGTATTCCCAAACTTGATATTTCCTCTATAGCTTCTTCGTCACACAATGCTTTACCTATACACATTCACGAAATTAGCGATGTCGATATTGTTGCCGCTTTTCATAAGCTAAAACCTAAATACTCTGTCGGCCCAGATTTTATACCACCCATCACACTAAAAAAATATTCAAATTATTTTATTCAACCTCTAAAGCACATTTTTAACCTTTCAATTCGTAATAATATCTTTCCTGAAAAATGGAAAGTAACGAAAGTCACGCCTATACACAAAAAAGGCAAAAAGTCAGCAATCGATAATTATAGACCTGTAGCTGTCTTATCAGCACCCGCAAAACTCTTGGAAACCATAATTTATTCACAAATATATAATCAAACAAAACATTCACTCAACGAGAATCAGCACGGATTTCGCCCTACTCTATCACCCTCAACAAACCTAATGAATCTTACTACATATATCAATAAATCTTTTGAAAATTTTGTACATGTCGATGTGATTTATACAGACTTCGAGAAAGCATTTGACAAAGTCGACCATGATATTTTATTAAAAAAATTGAGTGACATCGGATTCTCTCAGAATTTTCTCGCTTTCGTAGCTAGCTACTTACTCAATCGTCGTCAATATGTCAGTTACGGACACCAATTTTCTCACGAATACAAAACCAACTCCGGGATCCCCCAGGGATCAAATTTAGGACCCCTCCTCTTTCTTTTATTCATTAATGATATAGGCAAGACCATTAACCGCTCAAAATATCTCCTCTTCGCTGATGATATCAAACTTTTCAGAGCTATTAAAAGTTACATAGATTCCATTATTCTACAGAATGATCTTGATTCTCTTGTCAAATGGTCGGAACTGAACAAATTACCCTTCAGCATCCAGAAGTGCAATGTCGTTACATTTACAAGATCCAAAAATACATTTCTATTCCCCTACCAGATTAATAAAAATATATTAACACGGAAAAATGAGATTAGAGACCTTGGCGTGATTTTTGAAGCAAATCTCTCTTTCAAATCCCACATATTTGACATTGTCTCCCGCGCCAACAAAATGCTTGGATTTGTTCTTCGTAATGCGAGATCATTTACTAATGGAATTGCAATACGTCGAACATATGAAGCACTTGTTCGTAGCATCCTGGAATATAGTTCCATTATTTGGGCCCCTTCTGAACAAAACCATATCCTAGAAATAGAAAAAGTACAAAAAAGATTTTTGCGTTACCTGTATATGAGAGAATATACGTACTATCCATTCCTTTATCCATCCTTGTTCTTAACAGGGATGCTCGATTTCAACACCTTAGAAGCCCGCAGAAAAATATTTTTAGGTAAACACTTTTTTAAGCTAATCTCTGGTATCATACTCAATCCGCCTATATTAAAAGAGGTTAATTTTTACGTCCCTAACAAGTATACTCGTGGTAAATCCCATGCACTTTTTTATGCTCCGAAAGTGAGGACTTCTACATATCAGAACGCGCCAATAAACAGAGCGACTCAACTGCTTAACGATTCTGCATTGACCATCGACATTTTCAATGTCACTTACAGACAGTTCAGCAACTATCTTTTAGCAAATGTCACTAAGTAGTAAAACTGCCCTTGTGTACTTTGTAATCTATAATCTTCTCTATGATATATATTGGTGTATAACTGTTTTATAGAGAACATGAAAAAATAAATAAATAAATAAATAAATAAATAAATAAATAATGTATTGCTCTCTGCCCAGAATTCTGATGGAGGAAAATAATTATACCAAATCAGTGGACATCTTCAATTTGCCACTAAACAAATACAAAATGATGTTACTAAAGCAGTTCAGTTATGTACAATTACTACCCACTAAAAAGGACGTTACTACTAATAATAATAATAAATAAAAATATTATTTGGTCAAGTATTTAGTGTACCCAACTGCGAATAGAAAGAACGCTGGCAAAGTTGAGTAGTGATACCTCAATTCAAGTTGTAACCGAATATAATAATATTTTACAAGTGGTAGACACTGATTGACTTCTCTCGTTACGAAACTTACTTCGACAAGATCAATCGACATACACTTGTGTTCTTAAGTGGTCATAAAATGGATCAGTGGTCCCAATTTTCATCGATGAATTTACTGGCGATGATAGAATGCGCATCGAACTCTATAATATTAATAGAAGTAATCAAAATTATGAAGCGTAAAGTTTTTTTTTATTACTACGCCTATAAAACAACGAGTACATAGGCTTTGAAATTTAATTAAATAATATGTGTTGTAGAAAACTGGCAGAACGCATTAAGTCGTTAAAAAGTTGTGAATAATTGTTTTTTGTGTGATATGGAAATGCTTTCTTTTAGTAGATCAAAAGCACTGAATGTTGTTTGAAATGCTTTCTTTTAGTAGATCAAAAGCACTGAATGTTGTTTGAAATGCTTTCTTTTAGTAGATCAAATCCACTGAATGTTGTTTGAAATGCTTTCTTTTAGTAGATCAAATCCACTGTATGTTGTTTGAAATGCTTTCTTTTAGTAGATCAAATCCACTGAATGTTGTTTGAAATGCTTTCTTTTAGTAGATCAAATCCACTGAATGTTGTTTGAAATGTTTTCTTTTAGTAGATCAAATCCACTGAATGTTGTTACAAAAAGGCTATATTTAACAAACTTAAATAAATCATTGTAAACATAATACGTACCTACTATTCTTCTGCATCAGTACTATTTAATTTAATTTGCGTAATATATCTCATGATTATTGTTCGAACTATTATGATTATCCCATATTTTGTGAATGCCGATATATATGTTTATTAATACAAATAAATAAATAATTCTTGTTTCTGCAATATTTGCCAATTCACTGTGTGGCATAATTGTGTTTAAACGAAACAAATTACTTTTGGATATGATTTTAGATTTTCACGGTCAAAAGAATTTTTGTTGTTTCTTTTGGGGTGTTATGCCGTGTTACGCTATCTCCTTATTTAGCCAACGTTTCGGAAAACATTACAGTATCTATCACCAGGGCAGAGTGTTATTGTTTGTGGTAAAGTTACTTTTGTGTAAACCACTAAAATTATATATTATTATTATAGTGGTTTACACAAAAGTCATTCGTTTCATTAAAATAATTCTTGATTCTAAAACAATGGTCTATCTTTTAATGTTCTATCAACGAGAGTTACCAAATAGAATTATTACTTAAAGTATTCATTAGGTACTTATTTTAACGACGTAATGTGTTCTGTCAAAAGAGCCTCATCAGGTTTTTTTTTGTTATTTGGTACAGTTTCTTTGAATATTTCAATTTAGATTATTAATGTTATCTTCTTCTTCAATAATATATTACATTGATGGGAATAACCTTCAAACGTTATAAAAAGGGAGTTTTTCTTATATTGAATGAATTAATTGATTAATATTTAATAATGTTGGTACCTACTCTACATTCTAATTTTTAAAAACTAAAACCAATCCCAGTTCTAGAGTTCATTGGTCCCTAGTAACACTTTTTTTAATATAATAAATACCTAAGTTGCAACTATTAAGCCTACTGTTCTAGAATGTTATCAATTCCTTCTAAAATACCCTATTTTACAAAATAGGTAGCTATAAACTAACAACCTCTGAGCGTGCCAGAATTTCAAATGATATTTTTCCAAAGTGTTCCCCAACGGATATAGGTCCAATTGTATCGGACGTATACTAAATACATTATTTGGGATCCTTCTGATTTCCCAAAGCAGCGGTCATTATTTATACATTTTATCCACCGTTTGTTCCTCACGTATTGGGCTTTAGGTGAGAATTCCAAACTTCACTATTATATTGGAAATAGAAAATTCCTCATGCGAGAATTCAATTATTTAGGGGTCCGACAAATAGCGGTTGGTGAGTTCCACGGGTTTTATAAGGAGATATCCTGATTCTATCAATACGAGATCGAATCAGGATGGCCTCTGTGATTGAACGTTTAAGATCCTTAGCTACGAACCCAGGGATCAGGGTTTCAAAACCCAGCGTGCGTAAGTAAATATTATTTATTTATTTTATTTCAAAATAAATGAGTAAAACCTTCTATTGTAATATTCATCCTCTCAATTAAAAATTTAAATAGAAAATCATAAAAAGATAGGTAAAATCTAGGACATGAATACCTGATCTTAGCCTTGTTGGGGCAATGCTCTACCACTGAGCTAATGGAGCTCTAGACCCTTCGGTCATATTTAACTGATGTATCCTTCCACTAAGGACTGGAAAACAAAAAAAAATCTTGTACCATCCCCGATCATATGATTTACGGTGAAAAAACTGCTAAAACAGCAAAGGAGTAGCTAATTTATTTTATGAATATTTTGGGTCTGTATTTTTGAATGTTCAACCTTTTAATGCAATACCATTGATAATGTTATTTTAAATAGCATAATTAACTCAATCGAGATCAATGAAGACATCACTTTCAAATATTTTAAGTCCATAGATATCAAAAAGGGACCAGGGAATCATCAACTTCCAGGGATATTTATAAATTATTTTAGTAAACAATTGACACCCCTCATTTTTTGGTATTTTCAAACTATCGCTATCTGAAGGAACATTTTCCGAAAAATATAAAAAAGCCTATCTTAGTCATCAGTTTCATCCAAATTAATTGAGTTTTTAAACCCAGACGAAATTACTTAATGACATTTTACCGATTTACGTAATAGGTACAATACAATGTAATTTATTTAATGTACCTTACAATTTATATATAATGTATTGTGTATATCTTATAAACAAATAAATAAATAAACAATCAACAATGTCTGAAGGGTTCAATTCCTAGACGTAATCTTTTTCGGATATTTCTGTTTTATTTCCGTTTAATTATATTATTTGTCGACGGCCGGAGTAGTCCAGCGGTAGGACGTTGTACTGCTATTCCGAAGGTCGGGGTTCGAACCTGGCGTGCGCAAATAAATTTTATTTAATTGATTTGTGTTATTTCACAATTAATTATTTAAATTAATGTGTAGTATATTTGCGGTACGTTCCAGAGTGGAAGATACTCTTAGTATCGCCCTGGTATAAATACCACCATTCAGAATTCAAAAGTTGCTTGAAATGGCTTTAGCTGTGTTTAATGATTAGATCTGAATAGCCAGGTACTTCCCTACCTTCCTCTTTCTCGGTTCCTTCCCTTTCTTACTTACTTTCAGCCTCATAACAAACCCCAACTGGGGATACCATAGTCTCACTCTCTCAAGACGGGAGCAGTTGGGACTCTTGTGAGGTATTCAATATTTAAAAAAAAAAAAAATATATATATATATATATATATACATATTTATTTTGTATTTCACTCCCAGCTGAGCTTTTACATGTTATTAATTTTATTTTTTATTCACAAAGATCATCTCAATAAGCATAACAAAATCAAACAAATCAAAGTTTTGCTAATATATCTTAATTGATTAAACACTATTTTATTACTGTGAATTATTTAATATACAACATATTCATTAAAAATAATAATGAATTTCTACGCCATGTTTGGTGGCCAGATCTGAATAGTCAGTTACTTCTCCACTTTCCTCTTTCCCATCTCCTTCCCCTCCTCTTTACTTTCAGCCTCACATTTGCGGATACCTATGTATCACTAGCCTCAGAAACATATGCGTTTAATTACAAACCACACCTACATTGTGAACAATATCAAGAAATTGCTATCAGAATTTTGATAAAATTTCTCAATTACTTTGGATTTTCTGCTTTCCCATTTTTGTTGACATATTCTGTGAACAAATTAATAAAATATGGAGATAAGCATTTAGAATTAAATTATGCACTTAAAATTATAACTGTATTTTTATCTCATTTTACTTCTGTATAATTCGAAAGCCTAAGTACTAAGACGCTTCCTTGTAATATGCAAGTTTTATAATTTAATTATTTTGGCATAGCTATAAAATTTCATCGCACTCCATTCATCTCCTGTATATCGAGCTGGTTCCCCGGTTCCCCAGTTTCTCGCTTCCACGGTTCTTCAGTTCCACACTTATCCAATATCTGCGCCTGCTGGAGGGGATCTTATGTGGAACCTTTTGTTCTGGAAGATCCCAGAGAGAAGTGAGGGACAGAAAAGAAATTGGAAAATGGAGGAGAAGACTAACTTGTCTATTCAAGTCAACAAACATAGGAAAACCATTATCAGCCACTTATCAGGCGCTGAATGGGATGCCATCTCGTGGGTTTAACTCTAACTAAAATATTCATTTAAAATAATTATTTAGCTATTGATTTATTCTCCGTTTTGTCATAATCTTAGTATATAAAACAAAGTCGGGTTAGTTACACCATTAATAACTCAAGAACGGTTCAACCGATTTTTATGATCTTTGATATGTTGGATTTTTCTTCATCCCGAATAGCAAAATAACTGATCTATCTAGCTCTAGCGTTATAAAATTTGCAAAAAAAAATTAAAAAGGTCAATTGCGAGTTGTTTGAAAAATGGGTGTATTTTATGGAGTTTAGCGGCAGGGAGGGGGGGGGGGGGGGTAATCCGGGAGGGGCGGAGGGGAATTAAGTAGGGGGTTCACGGGAGGGGACAAGAGGGAGGGGGGAAGAGAGAGGGGATGGCGGAAAAGGTAGATGAAAAGGCGGTTATTAAAGAAGGGGACAGCAAGAGAGGGGTGGGGAAGGTGAAATTGGAACGTGGGAGGGGATGAGGAGGCGGAATGGGAAAGGACACGCAGAGAGGAACAGTTTATTTATTTAAGTTGCATTGCAACTCATGCTGGGTCAGCTTTGTTAATAAATAACATTTAATTTATATTTGTTGAATATTTTCACTTCGTTTAAACAATCAGATTTTTCAACTTTGTGGAATTTTAAACAAATTGTATTGAATTTTGTTAGCAAACATATTAATAGGAATATTTTTTTATTTTAATAAGTTAGGTGAATGTTAAAATTTTTAAAATAAGGTTATAAAATTTTTACATGAAACATGAAACACATTGAAAACGTTTAATCATGAAATTTATTTACAAAACGATTTCGCTTGGATTTAGCTACATCAATACGTAAACTGAACAAAAATAATATGATATATTTGTTTCATTTTATAATGTGATAAAACACAAACGGCCTTACTAAAAAAAAAACACTCCGCGGCCGTTAAACGGTGTTTTACATGTGGCAACGCTGGAAATTTTACTTGTAAATTAGAGTTTTCATAATAATCCGCTAGGTGGTGTGATTGATGCGCCTGCGCATTGCTTTCCCGCTGAATAAAAAAAGCCGCGGAAATGCAGAAAAAAGTCGGTCGCGGTGTGTGTGTGATTAAGATGATATTTTCGTAAATGATTTCAATCCTTGACTAATTCGCACTTATATTCATTTACGCAATATATTTACTATTAATTTGTGTTGTTTTTCGTTAGTTTATGTCAAATTGTGACACTAAAATCGTGTGTTCTAAATTGATCTGTCAGAAAATGGTTCTTTAGGTTATATTCAGAAATAATTTGCATTTTAAGATCTTTATTTTATTATAAATTCTTGAAAGTGATGTTTTTTGGTGACTAAAATGTCTAATACATATTTTAGTAAACGTATCAAAGAAATTAATGTGTTAAGATGTGCAAGCAATGTATTCAAACGTGAGTTTTTTTATTGTAAACTTTTGGGAATGAAAAGCTAATTTCAAGATTTTTTAATATTTTTTTATTGTGTGAAGGAGTAAATAGTGAGATGACAGTTTTATTCCAAAATCATTAAATAAAAGGACTGTGTTTTTTGAATTTTGAATTTTTCCAAATATTTCAATGTTTTAATAGAAAGTGTTTGGGGTAAGTGAGTTTTTTTTTCAATTTGATGTTTGAAGCTTAAAATACTACAGTTTTTAAACATTTAAGTATATTTTAGATATGAAAATCTTAAAGGTAATTACATTTTGGTTCTAAAATGGTATTTGTTTTTACGACATCTCAAAAAATAATAAATATATAGGACATTAAAAAAATAAATTCAAAATTCGTTGAAAATTACAAATGGAACAAATATATACAACAGATAAACTACCCTCCTTGGCCGTGTAAGCAATGTACATATCTTTCTATGAACAATTTTTTGTCAGTTCTTAATTAGTAAGGATTCTTCATACATGGTTGTTTGACCATTGTACAAATTTTTCAGAAAGTTTATTAGTAAGGCTGGTAAAATGGCGACGTTATCACATCAAAACCATATATTTTGTTTAGTAAGAATTTGAAAAACGAAATGTACAGACTTTACACAACGTGCTACAGAAACACCGTTTAACGGCCGCGGAGTGTTTTTTTTTAGTAAGGCCGAAAGTGATTACTTTCTACGAAACCATCAAAATATTATATTTTGGTGAATTAACTGTAATTTTGTTTTGTTGAATGTCAGATTTTTTAAACATTATTTTTACACGGGAAGCCATGACGACAAAAATCCCTAAAGGCGTTTGTCATCTTGGAAATGCTGTGTAGAGGGTCTTTTAGGAGAGGAAGGAGAAGAAATTTTGGGAAGGAAAAGGGTCTGAGGGGTGGGTAGGATTCTGCGGTTCGGTATATGACGAACGTATGATTCCATCCCTCCCACTGCGATAGGTCGAGAAAGTCCGGCAGGAGAGATTAAATATCTCCCTCAACCAGTCTCTCCCAATCTTGCCCGCCACGCACTTGATGGATAAAGCATCCGCCGCCAAGTCCAAGACAAACCTCATCCCTAGAACTCGGGCACCCCCGCTAGGTCATCAAACGTTACGAATCACTTGAGGTGGCTTATGGCAGGGGTGTTGGTTATCCAATAAATGGCGGTACCCATACCTGCCTCCCAAATAGTAATTGATATACATATTGATGGAAGGATATAATTATTTAAAATAAGGTTTTTTTTTCGTAAACTATATCAATAATAAAGCCTGGATAAAGAATTGGCGGAAGTATCTGCTTACCATGCGTGGCGGGCCGGATCGGAAAAGGCCGGTTTGATGAAGGCTCTTTAATCTCTCCAGTCAGAATCTCTCGGCTAAACGCCTTGGGGTGGATTCGTACCTCCGATAATCCCGGAAACACTGATAATCAGACTCCTACCCATCCTTTGAACCATTTTCCTTCCAATAAGTTCCTCTTCTTCCTTTGCCTTAAAAGATCCTCCATACGCATTCCATATTTGACAAAGGTCCTGAGGGAAATTATTTTCCGCGGGGGCTTCCTGTGGAGTTAAGTTAAATAAAAAAATGGAAAAATAAAAATAAAAAAGTGTTATTTTAAATCATTTTCCGCTTCAAATTGTATATCTTTTATATCATATCCGCTATCAAACAAAAAAGACTCCCACACAATAAAATTCATGTTCCAAGAATATTGAAATTTTGCAAATTTTAACATTCTCCTTCATAAAATGTGAAAGATTTTCACTCGACAAAATGTTTGTACACATTCTCAGAGTAGTTTTTTTTATTATTACAAAGCTCGCAGACACACGTATAAAGTTTCGATGTAGAGTCTACTTATTAAATTACTTAAAGTTTGAGTTTTCGAATAAAAGTAGTATAGAAGTATTTCTTCCCTATTCTCTTGGAAATCGTTAATTCTCGTGAGTTTATGTTTTCTGCCAGAACGATGACGATATAATGAAATGTAAATTTGCGATCAAGTCTACCAAATAATATTCAACAGAAGAGCTACAGTATAAACAACTATTTGAACATGGTTTGAAATAGCAAACATATAAAAAAAAAATCTATTGAAATATAAATAATATGGATTCTCCTATCTTAACAAATAAAATGATTTTCCTAAGGATCTCCCTTGTGTGGAGTTGAAATACTCGTAAATAAAAATAAAGTTAAATTTTTTATAAGAAAAACTCTTTTTTTAACTTTTGAGTGTTATTCCCATCAATGTAATATATCATTGAAGAAGAAGATAACAACAATAGTCTAAAATATGAAAATGAACAAGACACAGAAAAGTAATAAAAGATAATCTACCAATTCAGCCATTAATTCAGAGATCTGGGTTCGAGTCCCAGTTGCGATCATTATTTGTTATCATTTTTCTGTGTCGTGTTCATTTTCATATTTTAATTTAGATTATTATTGTTATCTTCTTAAAAAAAAATAAAGTTGTTCAGTAAAATTATTTTATTATAAATATACAATTATCGGTTAGAACGAATATAATTTTGATAAATATATTTACGAGCAAATGGGAGTAGTGTAATATTTCAGATGTTTTACGATATACCTTCTTGGATAAAGTCATGTAATATTATGTAAATTTATATTATTGCTTTCATGTGAATGTAACCTATTTAACATCGCAATGCTTTCGTAAGAATTTAACTTCTAATAAAGAGGTAAGTTAAAATTTAGACTTTTGACTTATTTATGACATTAATGATAGTCATCAAAATTGCCATACCCGAAACACAAATGTTTAGAATGTTTTTATGTACAGGCTTATTACATTAAAAATATGAAAGTTTAGTAAGCTCTGTAACTAAATCATGTTTGATGATACTAATTTAAATCATTGCCAAGTTATAATATTCATGAGATATTGCAGACACGCAGAAGTCTGATGTCACAGATTATAGAGGAACAAAAATCAATTATGTTAATATTTTTATACAGGTTGGGCCATAATTTTTTTTCACTTTTGTATTCGGGCTACGAGATGTAAAAAATGCTATGAGAATTTTTTCAACCAGAGTCGCAGCAGGTCGTTAGTAACAACAGTAGAGGGTACCCACCCTTTCCCGAGCAATTTTAATTTTTCTATCGGTTCTCAAAACTCTATTTTGTTTTTAAAACGACGCTACTATTAAATGATTCTAAAAGCCCCCAACTATCCCTACACGGCACAACATACATTTATACATACCATAAACTTTAAAATTGGCACAACTCGTACTCGTAAATAACGCGATATTTCAAGTTTTCCATTTTGTAAACTAAGTGACGCAAAGAAAAAAAACAATTAAGGAAAAAAACAAATGAATTATAATTTTCGGAACATAAATACATGAGTAAATAGCCGTATAAATTTGAATTTGGAATTCCTAACCAAAAAAAAGATATTTGAGATCAAAGTTGCCAGTACGGCAAAACGCCAATTTCATATGTAAGGACCTAATATTACAATCTTACTTAACTGTTCTGACGGTAATTTTTCTGCCACCCGATGTAATACTTTGTTTCAATATTGTTTTGCCTAACATTGGTTTATGATTGAATATCGTGAATCTGTCGGAAATGAATATCTCTGCCCAATATTGGCTGACTTGGCAACTCGACCTCTGACATTTCTCTTTGTTGATTTTTATCTGATGACCAATGAAAAAGAAATATATTTTTATTGAAACGAGATTGATTATTTCTAAGAAGAAGTGGGTTTTGAAAAACGTAAATAAAACTCAAAGGAGAATTTTCATAGATAAATAAATGTATTACTTCTTAAGTATTTTTTGGTATGTGCCATGCCTTCAACGTACTGACAATTCAGTTAACGGATTTTTTAAACGGTGTAGCAAATATCTAGAAGGGATTGAACTATTATATATATGTTTATTTTAAGTTATGATAAATTAGCCATTAAGACGATAGACTTCGCTTTTCGGCCCATACAAAAAGGACGCCCGGGAAAAACACTTTTCTACATCAAAAATTGCACAAAATGAATATATTTTTTTATACTGCCTTCTAGAGGGTGAAAACTATGTCGGTATGTTTTCGAATTTTCGATGCGTTTCGTATTAACGTAAACATTCAATGTCAAACATGTACAATTTATCAAAAAATATTATTTAAGGAAAAAGTGCTGCTAACTCAACTCTCATAAAGAATTACAAAATTATAAAAAGCTACCGACGTAGCTTCTTCTTTCTAAAAAATTATATTTTTTTTTAAATTTGAATTTCGTGAAAGTTTTGGTGTAGAAAAGTGTATTCTCCATAAACCCCTTTTCTAGCGATTTCTGTAGGCAAATTTGAGCGTTGTCTCATTCGCACATTTCGCATTCGCATGTATTGTAAGTGTGCGTGAGCTTATTGTGAGCGGGACAGAATGACAGGGTGTTCCGCATGTCGTTAAAAGTCTAGCCTCTTAAATAATTCAATATTGCTTGAATTTGGAGGCCTTTTGCCATTTTTTGTAAGTAAATTATAATTTTTGAAGAAAACTTCTTCGGAAAGGTTTTCACTTTGTTATGGCATTATTTAATTTAATAAAAAGATAAATAAGTTTGTTGACATCACTTTTATTTATACACAATCAACATGTTTCGTGAGCGATTTTCACATCATCAGGATTAAATGACTAAAGTTAAAAATTAAATATAGGTGATTTATAATTAATTATTTATTTATTTATTATTAATTTTCAACGCCCTGATGGTCTTTTACACAATAAGTATATATTACAGTGGTATAATATATGTAAATACAATGTTTAAAATGTATAAGAAATATAAACTTATAGCAATGAACATTATTAATAGTGTCAGCTACAAAAAAGTCATTTGGTTGGAAGGAGTGTGTTGCCTACTCTGACAAAATGTTCATATATTCCACACTCGTGACATCTACGAAACATAACACATATGTAGGTGGTGGATGTAAAGGCTACAAATAAAAGTTTATTTATTTATTATTAATTTTCAACGCCCTGATGGGCTTTTACATAATAAGTATATAATACAGTGATATAATATATGTGATGCAATGTTTAAATAAGAAATATAAACTTATAGCAATGAACATTATAAAAATGTTAGGTACAAACGTAAGTAAAAAATATTATATTATACTAAAAGAGAAAAAGTAAAAATAAATTAAACTGAAACCAGTTTTTAAATTGCAGACGGCATAAAAATAATAATATATAGTGTAAATTAATATTAGAAATTTACATATGAGTAATACAAAAAAAGATTTACAATACAGAAAAACAAAAGAGAGTAACAAGTTTTTACATTATAGATAAATAGAAATAATACAAAAATATGTGCAACAGCTCCTACATTATAAAAATATGCTACTTAGATCAAAATATTATGGAATCTCGGTAACTCATATTAAACACGTCTGATTTCACATTCTGACACGAATAATTAATAAAAGGTGAAAACAAGGTCCCGTCAATTATAAAATAATGGCCATTGACACTATTAAAATAAGCAATTTACGACGTACGTACGTTCCTTTTGAATGCTCCATGATGACGCGGATACGATCTCTGCTTGGTTTTACATTATATTCGTAAAAACTGCTAATTTTTAACCTTAATTGTCTTAATTTAAAAAAAAATCAGAATGTCATGCAAGGCAGTTCAAGGTATAATATAATCTGGTAACCCGATATCCCTTGTTGGGGAAGGGTAGAAAACAACCCCAGCTGCAATTTATTAAGGTCCGTGGGATAACAATTTATAGAAAAGGATTTCCGATATTGTTGCAACCCAAATCTGATTGATGGTTATTGGATGTTGGGTTGTTATGCCGTCCTGTGTTTTTGTTCCATTAGTCAGCTTCAGAAACCATTGAACATTGTACATTGTATTATACATCTTCAGGGTTGAAATATGATGAACAACGCTAGGTAAAACAAACATATCAAACATTGATATTTGATCAAACTTTAATGGAAAAACTCTTTTTATAATAAAAATCAAATAATAAATTTAAAAATAACACTAAAAATTAATAAAATTCCATAGACTTTTAGAAAAGGTCAATAGGTATCCCATAAAAATAAAATCGGTTTTGTTTATCCGAGACACTTTCTCGGATAAATAAAACAGATACCCCAAATTAAAGTAGTTAGGAATATCGCACATAAAAAATACTAATTCTTTTATTTTTATAAATTATTGGGCGTTTGGTATTTATTCTTCGTAATATTTTTTTTTATTGTAAGCCTTCTTTTTGTTGTATACATTATATCTATATAAAAAATAAATAAAGTTCTATTGATAGTGGAGTAGCAATTTTTTTGTGGTGCAACTATTAATGCTTTTTATAAATTTTTATATTTCAGAATTTTTTTCTAAATATTTGGGCTTTTACTCACTACCACAGTACCCATCTACCAAGGTTATTTTGAGTATGTGCTAATATAGTTATATTTCTAATGCTCCTACCTTACCGGTATTTTTTTTAAAAGTATTTTGGTTTCCATAATCTTTACGAAAATTAGTGAAAAAATATCCCATTAATTTTTGTTAGTTAAATAATTGTTGGTCAAATGCCACGTTAGTACTTTCCAGAAGTTTTGGCCTCTTGTCGCGGTCTGTCAACTGGACCCTGATACGGTATTTATGTCATAAGTCAACTGGTTTGAGGTCTACCTCTCTGTCCCTTTCAGTTGCAAGGTAGAATAAGTATCTACAATAATCTGGTAGCCTTTATTTTCGTGACTTTATATGTCCAACCAAATGATAATTATCATAACCTTGTTTTATTCTAGGACGTGGTGGGGATAGTGCAATATCATACACTTACAGTAAATGTTAAGTATACAAATAAATAGCATATGAAAAGAGTAGTAAGTAATAAAAATAGATAATATTAAACAATCAATTTTGAAGGGCGCGGTCTTCAGTGAGTTCGGGACCAGTGATCACTCAGGAGTGGCGCTTGGTGTAAGTCTGTGGTATCGTTCCTAGTTATCGGAGGCCATCAGCCGCATCCTGGCTCCAGTGACCCCGTGTCTCATCAGGCCGGCGAATCCATTCAGTACTAGTTCCGTAAACATTGTGGATGCGTACTTGTTTCCAAATATAATTCTGCAGGCGTTATTACATTGGATCCGAAGTCGTTCTACCGGGCTGATTCGGTAGCGACACCATGTTTCACACGTATTTAGGTTAGTGCAAAATGCATTGATCCATGTTTTTTTTTGGTTTTACTATACATGATTGCTGCATTAGAAGGATCTTTGGACAATCATATTAGATTGTATACTGATACTACTCCTTTGTCGTTTAATATCAACATCATCCGAGGGGTTTTTGTGATAATGACTTTATTTTAACAATTCATTTATTGTGTTCATAATAGATTTCTGGTGCCAATCCTAGTATATGTCTGCTTGATATAGGTGTCTCACCTAACTATTATATAGAAATATGACAAAATAATATGCGATTTTTATCCAAACATCATATACAATGGTAAAACCTACGTATAACGAAGACTTAAACCAAAAATTTTCGAAAACTTATTAGCCTACTTACGAAAACTATTATTTGAATTTTAGTTAGTTATTGAAGAGCTTTTATTATAGACGGAAGAATCGGCGCAAGACAGGGAAGTATGAAGGAACGAATAGGACAAGAGGAAGAAGAAGACGAAGAAGAAGAGGAAGAAGAGATTTTAAACATCTAAAGTAACTAACGATTATTGTGTAACTTTAGCGTATAAGCAAAAACCAATTAATATGTCAATACCTCATGCCTAAAACTGAAAACTAATATCCGGAAAAGCTCAATTTTCACCGAATTTTTTTAAAAGTTATGTAGTCTAGCTACGTGGAATCTTCTCGACAGGATATTAAAATCAATAACTTATCGGAAATGTTTACAATGAAGGTTTTCTATCCAAAAGCTTTATTAGGCGTCATCGTAAAGATTGACATGCTAAAAACTATTGAAGTAAAACTTCTTTATGCGCGATATGACGAATAATTCCGATGTTTTTCGGACGGAAATAACGTTTTCAAACAGAAATGACGTTTGGATATCGGTACAATTACTGCCATGTGTGTTAGTTTTTATTTTTAATTCTTGATTCTATTATTTTCTATTCTATTCTATTGTTTTTTATTATTTTCCGAAACTTGGATGAAAAATCAAGAGCGAAATATTAATAATTTTTATTGCATTTCTCAATACAAGCAACCAAACTCAACAGTCAGTGGTGTAGCTGTGTATCACTCGTCTGTATACAGTCTTCATGTCTACAGACGAATGACATTCATGTCTACATATGAATGACACACAACAACACCACCGGCTGTTGTGTTTAGTCTCTTGTATTCAGAAATAGAATAAAAATTATGAATTTAGTTTCGAAAAATAATTAAAATTTTCTATCGAAGGCGAGAACCCTTTAAAAATAAAAACAAATACAGAAATCAGTAAAAAGGTTATTATTTTTCTGTTCTATGAGTATAAATTTTTAATTTTATTATTGTCTTTTTATTATTTTCTAAATTTTATTATATATATATATATAGATATTATTAACTAGCTGTTTGACTGTGAATGTAAAGTATAGAAATGGAATTCATAATAATAGCTTGTACACGGAGAAAAATGTCAATCCAAAATACGATCATTTTATTCGTAAGTTCTTACTGAAGTTCTTACGAACAAATTAACAGTGTTTCAATGTTTATTGGCGGGAAAAAAGTAAGAATAATTTGTTGGTATACCTACGAAATTACGTATACCAACGAATTATTCTTACATGTTCCCGCCATTAAACATTGAAACCCTGTTAATTTGTTCGACAGAACTTCAGTCCCGTTTTTAACCGTTTTTACGAATAAAATTATTGTATTTTAAAATAACACTTTTCTCCGTGTACAAATGTGAACTAAACCAGGAAATTTGACTGTCCTAAAACGAGAAACTTACCCAGTTGGACAGTCAGAGCTTCCTTACTATGTATGTGTAAAAAAATGTATCTAATAAAAAAATAAAAATTAAGTAATTCTACCGCTTTAGTCACATCTTTTACAACAGTAAAAAATGTTTTACTTCAACCGCGTAATGGTTAGATTCACTCTTTTTTTTCTAAACTTTTCGTTTACTTACTTTTGATTGAACCGGTTTCATCCTGCTGCGCAGTATGCATCATTAGACTTACTTAAACCTTCAGGCATCAGTCATATTTTTTCGATAGGTCAAAATATTCGCTTTGCAATAAAATCTAAATAAATGGAATATTTCTAAGCGCATTCGAAAACTAAAAATAATTTCAAATTTTATAGTTCGAATGTACCATGTAATTTTTGAAATATAAACATTATGAATGCAAAAATATAAAGTTTGAAAAATCCCGCACATTAGGTTTTTCTAACTAAAATTACTGATATCGAAAAGAAATACAAATAAACACATATTTTATTAGGCATATATAAACGTTATTGTCAACTCACTTTTTGTCATTTCATGTTAAAATAATTAATAATAAAATTCTTAAAATATCATAATTTTCAAATTGCGGTCGGAAACTGTGGTTTCATCAAAGTTTACATTTGAATTATTTTGTGGTTAACTTTTAGATTTGAATATAAAGCGCGGAGTTTTCTATTTCTAACACCGTTTATATCAAATGTATAACTATGATAGTAAGAGAGACACAACGATTACTATGAGACCTATATGAGTTATTCTGAAAAAGCGAACAAATTAGCCTTGTCCCAGAATTTTCCATTACTCACTTGATAGTTTTTTAAGCATATTTACGAATTTTTTTGTTACGCAAATTTTTGTTTATCTTTCCTTATTAGTGTAAAACTTGTACATTGTAATAAGGAACCAAGCTTAGTTAGCATAGCAAATTGCATCATATTACAGCACAATATTACGGCATTCTCTATAAGTAAAGAAATAGATAAAACAACAACTTGAAAATCCAATTAGTTAACATAAATTGAAAACAGATCTCTGCTCTTCTGTTGTTGGCAATTTGTGATTACCAGCAATTTAATTGTGAGTAATAATTCTTACTTGATTTAAAAATGTACTATTCTGAAGTTTCTAATAGGAAGATAAAAACAAGACGGTTTTGTTTCATAGAATTTGCACAGCTTTCTATGTTTTTGAAGCATTGTAAATTGTAACTAATTTAAAAGCTTCAAAATCATTTTTATTGTCAGTAGTATAACTTTTAAACATCAATTTACTCTAAGAAATAAGTTAACTCTTTTAAAAATGTCTATTTTTTTTCTCTTTTTTACGCATATTGGGCTTTTAGATTGTGTACATAAAATGTTAAGTATTTTTTACTTAGGGTAAATAAACAAAAACGGTTGCTAAAAATAATTCTTAGGTTGAATTAAAAGATCTAATACTAGGTACTTCCTTACCTTCCTCTTCCAATCTCTTTCCCCTCCCCACTACCATCAGCCTGATGGTCCAGGGGTAAGGCTCTGGACTCCCAATCCGAAGGTCGTGGATTCAAGCAATATGAATATTAATAAATAGTTTTGTCAATAAAAAACTCAAATCTTTCAAGAAAGGCTAACAAATACAATATTTCATCAGTTATTCAATCCAATATTGTAATATGATTTTAATTAAACTAAAATTAAAATTCTGAAAAGTGTTTTTATTAGATTATGTATTGATTTATTTTGCTGTATGATTATATGATTTGAAATTTGTGTTGTTAATACAATATTTCGTTTGAAAATTTAACAAATCTGCCAACGACCAACGGTATACCAAACCTTAGTATATTAAAAATAAACTCAGTTTTTCAAAATTTAAATAGTGCGTTTACCAGATAAAATAACAATCTTTCAAAATCAATTTACTTGTTTTTGTAAAAAAGAGTCAATATGTCTAGAATGTGATTTAAAAAGGACAAATTTCCGGTGTTGTCTGGTTATACCCTCTCAAGAGAAAATGTAGATGTGCGTTATAATAAATAAGTAATTTGTAATATTTGATGTACATATTGCTAAAGTAAAATTAATGTATAAAAACAAACTTAATAAAATTGTGAAAAGAACAATATCATGCAAAGAAGACAAAATTTAATTTTATGCAAACACGTTACTGTAGTGATATTTAATATTAGATATATAAAATACAGCCCCCGATAATAACTGATATGACGGTCAAAAATGGAAGACCTACATTCATCAGAGACATGTTCACTATTATTCCATAATCTCCGACCTACGTTCATTACAGTTACTAACTATATTAAGTTACCGCAACCTCTGACCTTGAAACCCTTGGAAAATTAAGAGCATTAAATTAATTTTCGTCGTTAGAATTAATTTATAGTTCGATTAAGTAAATAGTTAATCAATGTGGCCCATTATTCCTTATTGTCTGAACTGGTGCCGGTGTGCCCCTTCTGGTGCCTGGGGTCGGGAGATGAAAGACGCGATCAGGGGTCTAGGAGAAGCGAGGAGATTTAGGAGCAGGTGGTATAGAAGTACAGTTCATACGTTATTGGGCGAGAGTTTGGCAGAATGCGGGTCAGGCACGAGGACCTCCGACCTGGAAAGGTAGGGTGACCTGGAAATATTTTATGAATTTGGTAAAGTACCAATACCTGGTACTTTAAGGAAAAATAAAAAAACTTCGTTTTTATCATCAAACTTTACGCAATTACTCAAATGCATAATGACTTTGTCCGATGAAAAACGATTTCTGAAGGCTTGTGAAATGACAAAAGAGAACAAATAAACAAATAAACACTCTATTTTTGGGAAATCGAATTTTCTACCGATTTCTAACATATTTCCCTTAAACACTTTATGTTTCTAAGTACTTAAAAAAATAATTTTCAAAGATAACAAATACTTGTAGAGCCGATACGTTAATTACATAAAATTCCCTTGATAGAAAAAAATCGCAAAGTACGCTCCAAAAATTATTATTTATACGTTCGTGTCCGCTACTTTACAAGTTATATATGATAAAATTCACAGTGATTCTTTAAATGCTTCTTAAGATGTTGAAGAGAGATTTTAGCTCTATTGTAAACGAGACGTGTTTTATTAAACTTTTTACAATTTTCGCTCGAATTTTTACGTTTTTAATATTGGCGCGCTCGCTCCGTCGTTCGTACACGGAGAAAAATGTTATTCTAAAATACGATCATTTTATTCGTAAAACGGTTAAAAACAGGACTGAAATTCTTACGAACAAATAAACAGAAAATGTAAGAATAAATTATTAGAACAAATTTCGTACGTATACATTGTTGGTATAGCGTATTTTTTCGTTGTATCGTCATTTTGTATTATCAGGGCAACTAGATACAACATTTCTAAACGAATGTTGTATAAATATGGCCTGATAAATTATCGTGAGGGCCAAAATCGATTTTTCTCCGTGTATTGTCGTATCTCTCCTTCTTATTATTTTTGGGCGGGTACTATCGGCCTATAATGCAGTGCGAAATTTCACTCACTGATTTGGAGAAGATTTGACAGAAACACAACCACTCTTTCATAAAATCTGCTGTATTTGGATTTATTGCTTGGATTATCATGTCATGCCAATTATTGGAGACCTGCCAGGTTTTGTGTCCGTCACCTTAATATAATATAATTAATTATAACAATTATATTATATATATAATATAAAGACTAATGCACTTATAACACACTAACAAAATAAATAATAAATATCAGAAAAGAGTAGCACTGCTTGTACCGTGTGTGAGCGTATAAGCAATTAACATTGAGTATCTAATATTATACGGTGGCTTACAAGAAAATCATACATATATAATCCTATACTTACAGAGTTTTGTTTGTTATGTGGTTTTTAATGTTATCACTGTTATCAGTGACAATCCTGGCAAAAACCAAAACACGTAATTTTAAATATAAGTACCTATGTTAGTTGTAAATCTCTAACTTTAAGTCACAGGTGTAAATATGTAATAATGTAAGTCACTAGTTATGTCAGTAGTTATAAGTCTTAGTCGTAAGTCACTAGCTATAAGTCTTAGATGCAAGTCCAAGTTATAATTATAAATCTTAGTTTATTTGTACAGCGCCCTTGAGGTGATTTTTCACGAAAACGGCGCTATATAAATTAGCCAAATATTATTATTATTATTATACAAGGCGTTGTTCGGCCTCTCCTGACAATGACAAACCACAGTAATACACATATATTAAATTAACGTATATGTACTTGTGTATGCATGTATTTACATTTATACATGCATGCACACACATAAAAATAGAAAAAAATTATGTATATGTGTATGATCTAATCCCTTTGCATATCGTTTTCTCTTTTTTTTCATTTTCTACTTTCTATTATATTTTTTTTTTATATTTATAATAATTTTTCTATCATATTTTTTCCAATTTTCAGCATGTTTATACAATTAATCCATATGTTTACACTAGACTTCACAAATGAACTATATTCTATTGGTCACCATGAAACAGGCAGCCACCTAGTATAGTGATTTAATGTACAATATACGGATGTCCGGGGATAAAGTGTATTGACTTCGAAAAGTGATTCTACATGATGGTAGGAGTAAAAAAGATTAACAACGTTTCTCCGAAATTCCGACTCATTTTCCCATGCAAAAAGACGTACCTACCTATTAAAAATCCTTAGTGTAAGGTACAAACTTACCCGATAAATTTACTGTGAGTCAGCCGGGCCCAATTGTGGCGACGTTGGATGGTTGTGATTCACGATATCGTAACAGCGTAAAATAATAGCGCTGGCGGCACACGCCGGATTAATTTCATCTGTTTACCAAAAAAGTACCCCTAAAAGTTGGAATTTAAAAAAACGTTATTCTTCTTTTTTACTTATACTATAGTTAGTCAATCAGTTAATGCACTTTACCTCCGGACACCCTGTATCTTAATATTTAAAAAAAAGTCGGGTTAGTTACACCATTTATAACTCACGAACGGCTGAACCGATTTTTATGATCTTTGATTTGTTTGATTTGTCTCCGTCCCGATTAACAGAATAACTATTAAAACATCGGAAAAAATCAGGGGGAAAATAATTATGAAGAAAATTATTTTTTTCATATATTTTGTATGGAACGGCCTTTCAAATAAAATGCGTTGGTAAACTGTCAATGGTGTAGTGTGCCCTAAGAGTATGGATATTAGAGAGACGGCATGTGAAGTGTGCCCGCGCGCTCCAAGTGTGCCTTTTCAAGAATTTTACCCAAACGGCTTACATTGGCTGTCACCATGGAAGATGGCTGCTATCGTAAAAATGTCGGAACGTATTAAACGACCAAAAAACAGCAGCCAATGTCAGCCATTTAAGTAAAATTCTCGAAAAGGCACACTTGGAGCGCGCGGGCACACCTCACATGCCGTCTCTCTAATATCCATACTCTTAGAGTGTGCCAAACATTTCGTGCTTAGTCAACAGCTCAATCTAATTTTTGAACTTAGAGAAGGTACCTATTTATTTTAACTTAAAAAAAAACTTAATTTATTTCAGCTAATAAATTAAACACAACATTTATTGATTCTGAGGCGGTACGAAGTTTGCCGGGTCAGCTAGTAATATATAAATGTTTTAATGTATAATTATTTGTTTTAAAAATAAATTAAAATGTGTTTTTAGAAGCATAGAATTCTTGAACACGTTGTCTTTCTTGGAGATAATGGAAACCTTATGTAAATGGGTGGTTACAGGTCCCAGATTTGGATAATAGTTAACTAGGTTTAAAATTACCATTCTCTGAGCATTGTGCCGTAAGCCGCCCTTAGCTTGGGGCTACGCGAACAACTTGTGGTAATTCCGGCCGAATTTATGCCGGTACGCGCCTGGCCGCACAAAAGAGTAATCTGAGAATTGAAATTGAAAAGAAAACTCAAGCAGTTTCTCAGCGCCACGTATTGTTTATTGTTTTGCGGCGTTTACCTCCACAATAACGCACAACTGAAATTACATTGCGTGGGAACAACCGGGCCGACATCGATCTGTTAAAAACGCCGAGAGGGGCCTGGGACTCGATTCTCTAGTCGAGGCCCCTCGCAATTGCCGCCAAAAGTACATACATACATCGACTCTGTTATTCTCGAGTCGAAGGTATATATGTCAAAAGTCATTCTACTCGAACACCTATTGAGTCGAACCGGTTGACACCGAGTTGTCTTCGCCATAATATTCAAAATCTAGTATTATTGTTTCAAAAATTTAAGTTTTAAAATCCTCTATATTAATAAATTGGAAATTCATGTGTCATACAGTATATATTCTGGTTTAGTAATGTATAATTTCTATATCTTAGGAATTTAAAAAAATATATGGTACTTTAGGATTCATAATATTATGTCTTATACTAGCTTATAAATGTGGAAATTCTAACTATGCAATTGTAAATGTTCTCCAAAATGCCCTGGAAAGAATCTCAGACTTGTTATCTCCCGAAAGAAACCATTCATCTGTTCTGTATGAAATTACTAATGTTATTCAAAATGACCCTGATAAAATAATTACATCTTGGCGATTCTTTCAAGGAAAAAGAAACAATCCCGTCACTACAAATGCAACTACTAATGTTCTCAAAATTTGTCTTGACAGAATCGCCATTCCTTTCCATTGTAAGAATATGTACTAAAATCACAATTTGGCTGTCCTGAAACGGGAATCCTTCCAGTTGGACAGACAAAGGATCATCTTGTATTGTATTGTTTGTAATATATAAATAAAAAATAAATAGTTTCCCGCGTGCACTCTGACAGGCATAGTTGTTATAAGGTTCGTTATAATGCCTTATTTATCGGAGATATTGGCTACAATGCATTACAGTAGAGTGTAGCAGATCCTTTGAGACCAATACGAATATTTCGCCGGAGGGTATTAGATAGTTTTCACATGAAAATTAAATTCATAATTAATATTTTGAACCTACTTTGCATATGTTAGCAGCATTATAGTTTACCAGCTGTTTTAGGTTTTGTTTAATATACGTCTATCGTACAGAGCTGCGAAAACAAAAAGATAGAAACATCAAAAACATCAGATACGTAGACAGTACTGCAAATATAATCATCTCCTCAACCCTTCGACATTGAAGAAAACATAAAAATGAAACATTTGACAAAGTTTTCCTATTTTATCCAAATATATGGGCAAAATATATGCGAATACCAATTAGCTTTAAAATTTTATTCCTTTGTTTTTAAGTAAATAAACCTTTTATTTATTTTAAATAACTATGTTAAACCAACAACGGTTATTTTTATGTTTTATTGATTATTTTATTTGATTATTTGACACATGTATGTAGGACTATAATATGCAAAGCATTCACCAGTCTGTTTTAATGTTTGTTTGTTTTAATTTGTTTTAATCTTCTTTTTTAAGTAAATATACCAATAATTATTATTTTTTATTTTATTTTATTTGAATAACTGTGCTAAACCAACATTATTACGTTTTAAACTTTGAATTTTTTATTCTTTCTCTTCTTTTTATTTCCTCCATTTATTTTTGTTTTTACAAAACATGTTCCATGTATCATCCTTATTTGACTGTCCTAAAACTAGTTGGGTAGTCAAAACATTTTATAAATAATGTATAATATATGTATAATCTTTTACATATATTATAAATAATAAAAAAATAATATAAAAAGTTGAGAAAATGTTGATCATTATTGGAGAATCGCAGCCCTGCATGATAGACGTCGACGTCTAAGTTGTTCTTAGACGTCGACGGGCGGGGCTTGTAGAACACTTTGCAATTAATCAAAATTATTCATTTGGGCAGTCATTCATTATCACGATAATGATATCATTATTTGACGACCTCTATAGCAAGGTGGTAGGTTCAATGAACTTTAGAGGTTTAGGATTTGTAGACATTTTATTCATCATTTTTTAATGGGTTATTTGGCACGTACTAGGGATAAATAAGCAAAGGCGGTCTGCATCCAAATTATACGGCCGTTGTTTCCAAACCTAGTGATCGACTGTTGAGTCAAAGTTTTTACTTCAAATGCAAAAATACGCCCTACCCAATGCAACTCTCCCACCAACAGGCGATCGAGCGTTACTAGAGAAATCACTTAGCTGATCGGAGACTTGCAGACTGATCGATCGAGAAGTTGGAAACAACAGCCGTTACAGTTGACATTTTTTTCTCAAATTAGTGATACACGTTAACTCTTGTTAAAATAGCTAAATGTTTCTATTCACTTTTTTACTTTGATGACCTCCGTGTTTTAGTTGTAAGGCTCCTTAATAGCAATCCGAAGGTCGCGGGTTTACTCTCAGTATCGCCTTGGCGTAAGAACACCATTCAGAATTGAAACTTTGTTTCAAATGGCTTTAGACGTATTTTGTGACTAGATCTGAATAGCCAGCTACTTTCCCTCCTTTCTCTTCCACATCATCTTCCCCTCACCACTACCTTCAGCCTGACATCATACCTCAATTAAGGATGCCATAGTCTCACTGGATCCAGATAGGAACTGTTGAGACTTGTGCGGTATCCACGAAAAACAAAGAAGCTTTTCAGTTTCTATTCTCAATTTTCAGATTCCTTAAAATATTTATAATAGTTGTCTTTTATGAAGGTTAAATTATGTAGAATGAGATAGCTAAAAAAATTGACGGTATTTTCCAGGCAAAGTAATTTTTTGAAGTAGTAGATATCCTATAAAACGATTATTATGGATTGCAAATTTCTTTTCTAGTTTAACAGCCTACGCGGTTCAAATTTTGGCTACTATTCCGGAGATCATGGGTTCAAATCCCGACGTGTGCAAGTAAATATAATTTGAAAAAATGATCTAATTTATAGCACATATATTTGCGGCACTTTTCAAAATGGTATACTTTCAGAATCGCTTAGGTAAAATACCACCATTCAAAATCAAAATGTTGCTTTAAATGTCTTTAACCGTGTTTGCTGAAAAATTCTATCGAATTTCTTATATTTAAACATATCTTCCAGTCGTTTTTTCAAATATTGATTATTCCTTCTACCTTTTTATTTAAAAATGTGTAAATAAGAGATGGGTAGATTCTTAAATCTCGACTCGATTTATTGACTCGTCTCCTTTTTCCCTTTGCGCAAAGCTAAATATTTTACGTTAATAGAAGCCCCCTCCCTTAGTTGAAGGTTCCAGACAGTTCCAGTCTGAATAACTAACAAATCGGTAAATTGATTAATGAATGTTTTTCATTAATTTATTAATATTAATGACTTGTTTTACTACCCGGATTACACTAAGCAATTTGTTTGTGACAAAAAATCTCTGAGAAATTTAATGGATCATTTGAAACATGGATACACGAGAGATACATAGTTAATTATAATAACTCTGACTCACAAACTATAAGATAAAATTTATTTTATTTTTTACTAAGTGATTTTAAACTTAAATTGTAGTATTTTAATTAATGAAGACAATATAAGCGAAACTCAATTGAAAATCTGAAACAAAAAAAGATCGGTTCATATCTGGGACTTGAACGCAGGACCTAAAGCTTTACGGTATTTCATTTCATTGAAAAAGAAGGTAACAATAATAATATAAATTAAAACATGAAAAAACACAGAAAAATAATAAAACATAATGGTCACAACTGGGACTCGAACCCAGATCTCAAGTCTTACCGGGACGGCGATCTACCGATTCAGCCATTGCATCCTCTAAAGCTCTCGAAGATGATGATGCATTGTCCTAAATCCAACCACTTTTACCGGAAAAAATCGTGATTTTTGGGAAAATTCAACAACGCCAAAGCTCGCAAGTTTTTATCATTTCAGGCAATCAGAGTCATCTCAGGATGATTGAGATTATAAAGTTGTCGGCCTAAAACTAATCAGTGAAGAAATTTTGTATTTTAAATTAAAATCACTGAAGTTCCTTTGAAAATTAATTCGATTTTCAGTTTCCGAAATAATCAGCACTTTGAAACGCTTTACCGTGTAATAATTATAATCATTGTACGCGTGATAACAGCAGTTACAATGGAATTAAAACTAAAATTAGTTTTTGCTTCTGAGAGTTTTAATTTGTTCAGCAGCCTCACTAGCGTCAAGGAAGCTCCAACAAATTTTAATATAATCCAATGTTTCACAATTTAAACAGCAGTTAGACACGTACCCTTAAATTATAAATACAAACCACTCCTATTATTGGCGGAAGGTTTTGCTCGCGTGGGCAAGGGACGTATTTTGTTTTCCGTACCATCGAGGGCAGTTATTAGTTTTCTGATGTAAAAGCGAATTATAATTGTTTTTAACTACCAGTAAAGTACATTATGTAAGTACACCAATGAAAATGTTTAAGTTGACCTGCTGAAAATTTTCATCTGCAGTGTATAGCATGAAAAGTAAAAAAGACAAATTGATTCGGCTGGAGATATATATTTATTTATTTATACGCCCACTGGGCTTTAACATGCATAGTTCATAAAAAAAATATTCTGAAGATTGTAAGTACACAATAGTAACAGTAGTAAAACATATAACCTATCCATTTGACATATTATAACAGCAAGTAACTAGTAAATGCATACAATAATTATAGTCCAGTCAAGATGTACATCCGTGCTTGCAAAAGGTCCGATCTTTCTGAATTTTTTATATGTTGTTAGGACCTAAACCAATATTAAAAAAACAAATTTGCAATTTCCAAAGTGCTGTGCGAGCGGCGGTGTACCCAAAAAACCATGAAATTTTCGGACTTTTTTCAGTTTTTGCTCAATATCGCAGTGAAGGAAGGGTCTGACCGGTATAGATGTTCAACACTATTTTAAAGTAGACTAAATTTGCTACAATTTGAGACCAAAGGGAGTTCTATACAGCAATTGGTTTTTAAGATACAGTTCTTCGTAAATCAACAATTTTTTCCAAAAAATGATTTTTTCTCGAAATGGTCACTTATTTTGTGAAATATTTTCTAAAATACGCATCCCACGTCAAATATTACAAGAAATTAAGCTGTAGGAAATTTAATTCGCTTTCATTTGAGACTAGATTGGTACCTGTAGGCCCAGCGGTTCACTCAAAAATTCAAAAATGGCAGATAACGGACGGATTTTTCCCCAAGTGTTTTCGTTGTCCCCTCCCTTGACCTCCTTACCCGCACCCGGCCCTTCCAGGGCAGCTCTCAGAGTGTTGCGAAATGACTATCCATCCGAGCGTTTGTTTTGTGTGTCGTGAGGACCTCGATACATGTCCTGTTGTGATCATCAAAGAACGAGGAATTCGAACACTAATTGAAGTGAGTCAAAAACGTGGTCTCGCAGAAAATAAAAATTTCCTCTAAAATTTCAACCAGGAAGAGATATTCAGCTAAGTGTTACGTTGAAGGAAGGAATTCTGCTTCCCAACCGAAGACTTTATCGACAAGATTATCAAGTAAACTGGCTCCTACCTTGAGAGGGATATGAATTTTGTGTGGTGATGCTATCACTGAATAATTTCTCGGGCAACAAAGCAAACTGCCCTTGGCAAGAAGGAATGTGGTCCGTACAGTTGAGAAGTTGGGCATGAGGCAAACTATTTTAGATACAGCTAAACGCCGAGGTGACGATTGGAGGAGAGCCTCCTCGCTATTGGCGACCTGGTTGCTGCAGACGGAACCCACAGATTGTGCTACGTAAGCCTATTAAGATTACCACCTGCTCCTGGGAATAAGAGAGGGTATCGTCCAGCCAGTAATTCTGAAGAAGCGATGGAGTATGTGTACGATTACTTATTGGAAAACAGTGATGAATGCCATTTTTATTTATCACACCTTCTGCAGCAAATTAGGGGTGATTGTATCCCTGATGTCAGAACAGCGAAAACTTACCTTCAAAAACGTTTTAGCTCCAACAAAGGGACACTCGTCTGCTTCATAAACACCGGCTATAAAATTTTGTATGATGATTGGTACAAGGAACAAAAAGGCGGTGTGCAGCAAGAGCGGTTGAGAGTTGTAAAGGCAGCAGCAGAAATCATCGTTGAAGATACCCGCACACAAGTGTATAAAACCAGTCAGTATTCCACCTCGGGGGATTTTTTCAACAATGTTGATTCTGTCATCCCTGAGTCAGTACAGCTATTTTTTGAGACTGTTGTTCTCAAAAACATGCGTGGCCTCCTTGAAACATGGAAGAAAAAGTGTGTGATATTTTCTCATGCTCTGATAGTGCTGTACGAACTCGATCTTTTGTTTCCTCCCTTCTGATTGGAATTAATACCTAATTTTACCGAAAATATGTGCGCTGCGCTGGGGTTATCCTGTTCTTATTCAGTAGCTGTGCAGCTTGAAACTTCGGCGATCTTGCGAGATGAATCCTCACCACCAATAGGAAAAGAAGATTTTATCCAATTTGTCTCTGACATTACGGAGGTGAACGTTAACACCCTAGATGGTGATAACACATTTCATGAGATGGAAGGCATTATGTGCGTGACCCGCCCGAGAGCAGTAATGCGAGACAAAAACATCCCACGTATGCAGAACTATGTTTCGGCTCAAAATGTGACCTCCAGCAGTGAAGTACAAATCAAATGAAGTACAAACAGCGCTTTAGTGGGAGAAGACGCCGACCTGCTCGTTCTTATCAATGGTTTAGGCGCTAAAGAGACAAAAGTCTACGTACAGAAGAGCACGAAGGGCGAAACTGGTTGCTGTCACTACTCTACGACCTGGTACAACCACCAGGGGTGATAGCATGGTAGTCATTGTAAACTCTCACCAATTCGTTTGCAATCTACAGTTGTCCTAGGGAACGATGAGAAGTTACCGACAATCGGTCGGTAACTTCATATCGCAGGGACGTTATATACTATTCACCCAAGCGTTTACCGGGTGCGATACTATCAAAGCACCGTTTGGCCAAGGAAAGACCAAAATCACCACACTCCTGAGCAAGAGTGAACCACTTGCTGAGCAAGTGGAGGTCGTCCTTCGTCCATCCTAAAAGCCGTGAGAGAAGCAGACATCAAGTGCTTTGTGGCTTCATATGGGGGTGACATCGCGAGGGATAGTTTGGATTTCCTGGGTATAAGACGTTTGTCATTTCAACGAGCATAAACCTCGTCCGTTGCCACAGGCCATATGCCGCAGGCCACCATGCAACAAGGTGCTACCTCCAAGTGCAGAAGTAGCGGTGTGTCAACTAGAATCCCACTGATTGAGGGTGGAAGCTCTCTTCTCAGGGACTCACTCCCATCCCCACCACCGTTAATCACGCACCTCCTGCACTTCTGCGAAAAATTTCATGTAAATGCAAGAAAGGGTGCTCTGGGAGCTGTGCAGATGCAGAAAGGCTGGACTCCACTGCTCAGTCATCTGGCAAATTGTGCATCGTACACGATAAAGATGACCCGACTGCAGACTGGACGCCTCTCCCAGCGTCCATCACAGCCTTCGAGACACCGTTTTCCTGCGAGCCAAAGCCCGTGCCATCTAAGATAAAAAGAATGGCATGATTTGGCCATCAAAACAGAATCCTACATGATTTATATTAGTTTTCTTTTTTGAGTAAATGTAATTTGTCCTTATAGTAGGTACCATGATGTTTGTACAAGTATTTTAGTATGTAGGTATATAAAACAATGTTTGATGATCACGTAATTTCCGATAGGTAAATAATCTTATTCTTTTTCCATCAAACAATTTGTTAACAATAACAAAAATAAATAAATTGTAACTGTTTGATAAGTAAAGCCATAAAAAGACGTGGGATCAGTTTATTTGCATTTCCCCCAAAACCCACTTTGACTTTGGTTATCTGCAATTTTTGAGAGAACCGCTGGGCCTACAGGTAGCAATTTGGTTTCAAATGAAAGTTAATTAAATTTGCTACAACTTCATTTCATATAATATTTGAGGTGGGAATCATATTTTAGAAAATATTTCACAAAATATGTGACCATTTCGAGAAAAAATCATTTTTTGGAAAAAATTGTTGATTTTCGAAGAACTGTATCTTAAAAACCAATTGCTTTATAGAACTCCCTTTGGTCTCAAATTGTAGCAAATTTAGTCTACTTTAAAATAGTGTTGAACAACTATACCGGTCAGACCCTTCCTTCACTGAGTTATTGAGCAAAAACTGAAAAAAAATCGAAAATTTCATGGTTTTTTGGGTACACCGCCGCTCGCACAGCACTTTGGAAATTGCAAATTTGTTTTTTTAATATTGGTTTAGGTCCTAACAACATATAAAAAATTCAGAAAGATCGGACCTTTTGCAAGCACGACCCCCTTTTCATGTTTAACTTGACTGGACTATTATTTGTAGGAATAAACCTGTTGTACAAAAATAAAAATTTGCCTACTCCTAAGGTTTACAAACGTAAATTAGTTATAAAGAAATGTAAAATATAGGCACACAGTATATAGTGACAGAAAAATTAGATATATATTGAAAATTTATGTATTTTCTTTTAGACAGCTTTTTTCACAAGTTTAATATCTTTTTCATCTGGAGCGTTCTGGGTCACATTTCGGCCAATTCACGAACACAGGCAAGCTCCCCTGGCCAAAATGTGGCCAAATTTAAGAGGTATTTTAAAACATTTTTTTGATAATCAAAGTAACTTGTCTTAATTGTCTCTTAACCACTGGAGCGACAGAGCAATTAAAATATTTTTTCTCGGATTGCTAAAGGAAATTTTTCCGCCCACATTAAACAAATCATAACTCTGAATTTTAATATGGAGACATACAAACTGATTATAGTTCTATGTAGTCAATGAATTCCCCTATCTTTTATTTATTATAAAAAAAAAATCTTTAGCCTTAAAACATTTTAAAGTATCTAGAGAATATTTATTTTGTTATATTTTGAATTTACAATATATTATTTAGTCGTTTTTCTAAAAATTTTTTTTTTGAAAATTTGTCACATTTTGGCAACAAAGCAATCCGAGGATTTGGAAATAGTGCCATAATGTGGCAATTATCGAGTGGTTAAAACTGTTTAATGCATTAGATACAGAATCATCCTTTAGGACAATTTCTTTCCCTTAAGTAGAACTAGAATCATCAATCTTTCCAAAAACATGTTCTGATATCTGATTTTCGTATAAAAACATATATTTCATATCTGAAATATTTTTCCTTGATAGCATTAAATACGTATTTTATCATAACATTGTAATAAATTAAATGTATTTTTTGCAAACTTGACACCATTTGGCCTCGAAGATCCAGCAAAAACAAACATATTTCATTAATAATTTTCTTTTGCCTTCCATTTAAAGTGGATAATCTTTATGTCTTTAATATTGTAGTACGCTCTACTTACCAGTAAATATTCATAAACAAACCGATTTGAGGAAGGAAAACAAAGACACGAAAAACGCATGTTCTGTCATAAAACACATTATTTTTATTTATTACTATCACTTTGACCTAAAAGCACAGTTTTAAAAATGTACTGGTAATGTATCGGAAAGCAGCATTTGTTTATTTGCTCATTTCATAAAATTATCACAAAACTATTCACACATAAACAAGTTTAAAACCCCTCGACAAAGCCATAAAAAACATTATTGTGTGGTTTAAACATCGAATTTGTTACAAATGTTCACATCATTGTTATATTCGATTGCTAAACTGTGTAAGCGAGTTTTTTACATACATTGTTTGTGAATGGTGATATTGAAATAGGTCCTCTTACCTGGTGAGTCGAGTAGGTACTCTTAAAATGACTACCCACAGTGGAGTTCACAACAGTCGAGCTGCGAATTTACAATTAGAAAAAGAAGCATAGGTCGTTCATCCTTCGACGATCTCAAGTACGTGTAATATACCTAAATACAAGTGTATTTACAAGTATTTAATATAAATTTGTTCCAAGGAGATATTTAACCTAAAATCTTACTAATATTATAAACGCGAAAGTGTGTATGGATGTATGAATGTGTGTTACTCTTTCACGCAAAATTTACTGAATGGATTTTAATGAAACTTTAAAATAATATAGTTCATACAACAGAATAACATACAGGGTATAATTTATAAAGCTAGCTATTTATTTTAAATATATTGAAAATAATAATTATTGTATAATAGAAAATGTAAAAATTTGAGAATGACATTTTGCGAAACAATGATTGTTAAATCAAAATTCTATTTTAGAAAATATTTAAATTAGTGAATTTATTTGAAGTACTCGCTTAATACTTTGAATCGAATCAAGAATTATACATATTTTAAATAAATAGGTTAAGAATTTTGGTATAAACGTAGATTGGACCTAGGAAAAGAAAATAAATTACTCGAAGTACTAATCCTACGCAGACGAAGTCGCGGGCAGAAGCTAGTAATTAATAAATTTGAAAAACTGTCACTGAATTCTTTCAAAATTTTTAATGTGAAGTTAATGCTGCGTTGACCAATTAATTATACTCTAATTGGCAACGAACTAATGATACAAATAAGTTTTCATGACAGGGAGTGAATTGAAGTTTTTTATGTTTTCTCAGCGAAAACCCTAATGTTTTCCTACTATTATGTTTTATGCTTTACACAACTTGTTTTTGATCCCCCTTTTTACTTTGAAAAATGCAAAATTAAAAAAAAAAATCTTATAACAACAACGAACGTTTGTCTCATTTTTTTCTGAGATTTTTAATGTCGGATGCAAAAAAGTCATTTGGTAGGAAGGAGTGTGTTGCCTACTCTGACAAAATGTTCTTATATTCCACACTCGTGACATCTACGTAACACAACACATAGATATGTAGGTGGTGGATGTAAAGGCTACAAATAAAAGTAATCAAAAGAAAAAAAAAATCATGAAAAGTTTAAACCTTTATCAGTCGCAAGTGTATTTTAACCATGTGCAACGAAACAAAGTTATTCATTATTAGATTATCACCGACTTTTATGGAGTCCCGAAGCCTTCTCCATACTTATGGGCCTCTGGTTTTGGGTCGTAATGAACGAGGGTTCAATACAGAAATAACAACCCCGACATCTTTGAACTTCCACATTTGTCTGGAATTATCTGTTTTGCTACACCCCATGTCCAATGTAGGTACATATAATGTGTGCAAACCAATTTATTTTTTAATCCAATCCCTCGAAAAGGATTCCAGATATTTTGACATTCAACATTTTGTAAGCTTTTTAATACGATAAACACAAAACAAATACATTATTGTATTCCCAATTTGTAGAGTGCTGTGAAGCTGGCGGAATTGATGGATCAATTATTATATTATTATCAATTATCGATGAATGGATTAATTTGTGGATCACCAGACTAGAACCAGGCCCTCTAGTACACTCGATCGATAAGGATTGTTAGGATATCTTTCGGTAACTCCCTAGCATGAATGCAGATTGCCAACGAATAAGTGACGGTTCACAATTACTAAGTGTTTCATCAACTGTTGTTTGTACGTTAGAGATCTGTAGTTGTCTTAGGGAACGATGAGAAGTTGCCGAGTTCCTATCAATCCTTATCGATCGAATATGCCAAGTGTTTCTTTTGTTCTCTGACTAAAGTAGCAAAATAAATTAATATTCTATGGATTGTTCAGTTGATTAATCAGATGTCTCCAAAAAGTCGCAATTGAAGTTGAGTATGCAGTTTGTTAAAGTGCATTAAATTGCGTATGCAGTGAATTGAACAAAAAAAATGTTTTTTGGGTTACTAGTAGGAAATTAAAAATGTCACACTGATGTACCAGATATTTTTGCTTGTCGGTGTTATTTTATATCATATTTGACATTCAAAACACAAACACGTGTAAATAGCATTCGATTTATAGTGGGCTTTTGAATATTGCTTCCCTCATTATCTCAAAACTTAGTATTTGAAGATGTGTGACTTATCAACTGGACGATCAATATATGTATTAAAACTCACATTACGCTGTCCTAGTGCTTGTATGTTCAATAGACCATTTGCAAATTTTACAGGGGACGTTTGTTTTTGTTTTTTACAGGCAAATTCTAAATAATTCTCGACTTTAGTCATTTCGATTTATACATGTCTATTGAATACGGTATAAAACGTTTCGTTTTATACATGTCTATTGAATACGGTATAAAACGAAATGACTAAAGTCGAGAATTATTTAGAATTTGCCTGTAAAAAAACAAAAACAAACGTCCCCTGTAAAATTTGCAAATGGCCTATTGAACATACAAGCACTAGGGCAGCGATTAGTCTTTTTAATATGTAGACAAAAATAATAAAGGATATAAGTATAATATACTAATATCCTTTACTAACTTATATTATAATGGTTATAGTACAGGGTATTGCATTTGTTTGCTTATCTGTATGTATATTTGCATTTAAAGAAGGCACCGTTATTTAAATGAAATATGTCGATATGCAACTACATATTTATTGTCACATGAATTTTAATTTCCTGTCCACAACGGACATTAGAATGCCATCTATGATGCATTTCAACGAGCGCTAAATATTTAGTGCATCTTCAAATATATAGATGCAGGAAAACCGTCTTTGAGATATGAAAATAATAATAAATGATTTGTAATTAATTCAAGACAAAAAAATAAAAGGAAGTACATATTATGGTGCCAAATTATGGAGCATAAAATCAAGTGTTTAATATTTTGGGTACTCACATGATAATTAATTATGCTCACCAGGTCAGGACTGTCTAAATCTCCGTTAACGATTCTAATTAATAATAGAATATCGCTAATTTTTCTTCTCTCTGACGCTCTTATATTCATTGTATACTAATTACATCACAATAATTTATATTATCAATTGCAACTTGCAATTTGTAATTCACGTATGCCACGAGGTTGTTACAAATTTTAATGGTTCACCAATGTAAGGTACAATATGTTATGTTATTTCAATCAGATTTTGTCAGAATTTATCGTCAAGCAATTAATTCAACTGCTATGTTCAAACGTGTTGTTTGGGTCGTTTCATGAAACCCCAACAAACAAATTGATGAATATAGTACCACATCAGAGCTGTGAACATTTGAATATTCGACACCCTGATCCATAAATCACTTTTAGTTCTTTTGTCGTATCAAATATCCATTTATTATCCAATATTAATTTTGTAAATTAAGTGAAATCTGAAATAGCCCAGTTTATCATGAGAATAGTTGTTTATACAATATAATTTTATCACGCGTTAATATTTTAGAATCTAAACACAAACAGGTGAATCGATTTTCTTTTCACTGCTTTTCCGCCAGCTACGAACATTGAGCACTTATCTCACATCCGATATCCAATATTCAATATTTCTCCAAACGAAATTATTCGACAAACAAGCAGAAACATGCCCAGGTGTTCTGGAGAGATTTCATCCAAATCGGGAGTTAGTGCCAGACCTAATGATTATAATATAATATCAGAATTTTCTGAGATCCAATAGAGCGCTACCCAAAATAAACGCGCCGGGGTTATAAAAAATAATAATGACATATTAGAGGGTACACGAACACATGTTTTCGGGATGTCCATAACCATTTTGGTAATGATTGTCATTACGTTAGCGTTATGATGCAGTTTGGCAGCGAAACGAGAATTAATGACAGTGTTGATAAGGAAAATGATAGCCATTACGCATGATCATGAATTCAAACGATAGGTCATGTATAAAGAGTCTACTGTATGTGTTTTTTAAATATTAATTTTAACGTATCCCCGCCAGGCCGTTATGCGAAGCATCATGAAGCGAGTTCTTAATTTCAATGTGTCCAGTTTCAACCAATTTTGTCGACACTGTTATCTTTAATTACAATTTTTTTATATTTACGATCCGCTGCTACGCTATGATACAAGTTCGTGGGGGTTGGGTCATCATGACCCACTTATTCAACACCAGGTATTTCATTATATTTATGCTTTTTTGCTTACGCTATATTGCACTTTATTAATTAATTAAAACATGACATCATTTCGACAACAATTTATTGTTATTATTTTTTTTAACCAATAAACACATTATTTAATGAAAGTTAACAAAATTAGCTTCTTCTAGTTTAATCATACTGAATACTTATTTTTGTCATTATTTTATTTTAAATGGCAATTTTAGGGTCTTAACACACTAATCTTTGAAAAAATAATAAAAAGGTAAATCAAAGACATAATCATTATAAATGCAGTCGTAAGGGTCATATTCACCTTTTTCAGCTTTCGGCATAAGTAAGTCCCGTATCGATCGCCGTCCGACTGATTTCTCATTAGAAACGTTACAAGAAATTCAACATCTCCAGCTACTGAGAAGAGCGGCAACACCGCACATGCAGTTATAAAACCACAAGCAATTTAAAAAATGGTGGGTCATTTTGACCCATCCCCCATTACGCCGGGTTAACCGCTTTAGACCTTTAGACAGGGATCGGAGCCCTGCAATTGCAGTGTTGAAGAATTGTGCCTAAGCACTACAATTGTAATATCGACACAAAATATTCATATTGCCTTCAGATATTTTCTCCGATATTATCCTCGGATTTAACAAAAAAAAAAAATTCTTGCTGTCCCCTACGGGTTTGACCGGCTTCAACTCGAGTTATATAACCAAAAGCAATTTAAAAAATGGCGGGTCATTTTGACCCATACCCTATGAAGCCGGGTTCACCGCTCTAGAACTTTAGACAGTGATCGGAGCCCTGCAATTGCACACGGAGAAAATGTTATTCTAAAATACGATCATTTTATTCGTTAAAACGTGACTGAAGTTCTTACGAACAAATTAACAGGGTTTCAATGTTTATTGGCGGGAACTTGTAAGATTAATTTATTGGCTTACGTAATTTCGTACGTACACCAACAAATTATTCTTACTTTTTCCCGCCAATTAACAATGAAAACTGTTAATTTGTAGGTAAGAACTTCAGTTCCGTATGTACGAATACAATGATCGTATTTTAGAATAACATTTTTCTCCGTGCAGTGTTGAAAAATAGTGCCTAAGCACTGCAATTGTAGTATCGACATAAACTCTTCATTTTGCCTTCAGATATTATCTCCGGTATTATTTTCGGATTAAACAAAATAAAAAAAATTTATTGAAATTTCATGCTGTCCCCTACGGGTTTGACCGGCTTCAGCTCGAGGGAAGCTTAAAGAACAGTATCTGCATATTTATTTACATTAACTCCACGGAGGAGACTCTTAAGTAAAATAATTTTCTTCACCCCCTATATCATCTTTTGGGATGCTGTGTAGATGGAATTTTTAAGTAAATCAAAAAGACTATTATGAAGGTTGGCTGGAATCTGGGGGTCAGTGTGTTCAGCACTACGAAGACTTATGAATGACTGCCTTTCTCTGCGGTGCAAGGCGATGAGTCGAGGAAGTCCGGCTAGAGAGCTCTTCCTCAACCAGTCTCTCCCGATAGGCAAACGCATCCGCCGCCAAGTCCTAGACAAACCTCACCCAATTAACCCGGGCACCCCTGCATCACCAATCGTAGCAAACTACTTGGGGCGACCTAAAGCAGGGGTTGTTTATCCATTAAATGGTTCCCGAGCGGCGGTACCAAAACCTGCCTCCTATTTTTTGAAAGAATTAAATATATTCATCTTTATTTATTAGCGCTATTAAGAGTCAATGTATTTCGAAACTCTTTTAAAATGACATTGTGAGATGAAAATTGAAACATACCTACAGTTCTGGCATAATCAAATCGTAACACGAGGCTTCCAGAGCTGTTCTTTGTTTATCATTCGAAAACAAACAATTTCATTAAATCCCCAATCCAAAGACTACATAGGTTGGAAATAAATTTAGTTCAGTTGGTATTTTCGTTTATTCATTACTAAGATTTATTTCTGAAATTTCAAAAATTCTGTTTCCCATCTACTTATGTAAAGGAAGTGAAACAATGATAACAAAATTTGTGGTTATTATTGTTTATTTTTCTATTATTTATTTATTATTTTTGTATTAAATTCTAAGGGCGTATATAAATAAAGAAATAAAATTTGCATAACAATATTTTTGTGTATTTTCTAAAATACCTCAACCTTTCCCATCGTGAACGAAATATCCTTCGATATCAATAAAACACAGCCGTTTTAAAATGCCGGATTTCCTATGAAACCAGAAAAAATGCATACATTTTTTTTTAATTTTTCGAATCAAACCTCGCATACCTGTATTACCACCATTGCTAAATTCTGGATAGGTTGGCTAGCCATCCCAAAACAATTCGAAAAAAACAGTATTTTTTGCCATCCTGTCTTACTTTTAGTAGTACGTAATAAACATAATATGTTGGCCTCGTAAGCCTGCAGGCCTAAAATGGAAGCTGTTTTATTTGTACAACAGAACAGAAGCAGGTTTATGTTAAACTCAATCATCCGTCTCTGTCTTCCGCGTCTTCAATCTCCAGGTAAATTCTTACGGGAGTTAAATAATATTCAGCGATGGACTTTTGGCGAAAGTATCGGTAAGCGAGAGGCGTTCTTTTTTAAAGTAATACTTCTTTAGGCGCGATATGGCGAGTATTTCAGATGTTTTTCGGACGGAAATAACACTTTCAAACTGAAAGAACGTTCGGATGTCGGTACAATTACTGCCACCTGTGTTTGTTTTAATTCTTAAAAGGTTCTCGCTAGAATTTTTTTTATTAAGGTCCGAAACTTGGATGAAAAATCAAGAGAGAATCTATTTTCACAATTTTAATTGCATTTCTCAATACAAGCGATACCATGTTTTTCATGTTTCGGAATATAATAAAAATAATCTAGCGAAGGCGAGAATCCTTTAAAAATAAAAACAAACACAGATGGCAGTAATTGTAACGTTTCAGTAATACCTGCCGCACCAGTCAAAGAAGTTTAAGTTAGACTTATAAACATTTTTTTATCCTTTAATGTATATATGTTTTTATTTTTTTTGTATTGTTATAGTTATTTGAATATGTCAAAAACATTGTTTAAATATTTACAAAAAAATGATAGATATGGAGTACATGATACCCCGATAAAATGCCCCAATTGTTACAAAGCTTGGAGATAGGGCATGTAGTCGCATGTACACGGAGAAAAATGAACTGTTAAAAACGGGACTGAAGTTCTTACGAACAAATTAACAGTGATTCAATGTTTATTGGCGGTAAAATACGTACGAAATTACGTATACCAACAAATTATTCTTAATGTTCCCGCCAGTAAACATTGAAACCCTGTTAATTTGTTCGTAAAAACTTCAGTCCCGATTTTAACCGTTTTTACTGTTAAAATTATCGTTTTTTCTATTAAAATGTTCGTTTTTTCTATTAAAATGTTCGTTTTTTCTATTAAAATGTTCGTTTTTTCTATTAAAATGATCGTTTTTTCAAATAACATTTTTCTTCGTGTAGGTACTGTGTTCTATGCAAATCAATTTCTGCATGGACTTAATAATTAGAAAGTTTTCAAGTTGACACAACTATGTGGAAGTTACTAAACGTTTGGATATTTGTAAAGGACTAACTTAGTCCTTGTCTTCTACTACTGAATTATGGTGAATCGATATTATGATCTTGATGGAAATAGCTGGCGGTAATCACTGCACAATATGAATATAACATATTCGTAGTAAACGCACTGAGGCATCCATTGAGTATTGCTCACTTGTCTTCTTGTTGATAAGAATCCATCTATAGGCTTTGAGGGATGCTGGTGGTAATCACTGCACATAAGAGATTCCAAATCGAAGGAGTAGCAGGTTGTTACTGCCTTGATTTCTTAAAAGATTTGATGTTAAATTGAGCTGAAAGATCAATATGTTATTCATTACACAGGTTTCGTTAATAGACTGATTGTACTATAATTTATTGTTGTAAATATTACATGCGTAGATATTATGGATAATAAGTTCGGTGTAAGAATTTGGATACATATGTTAGAGAAAGATGCTATTAGTTGAGCCGAAAGGGTATTTAACCCAGGATAATTTTAATCACAGGAGACCATATTTGTCCCAGCTCACATAGGTCTAACAGAAATCGTTGTTTCTCGCTTACAATCATAGTCAGAAGTACGATCTAAACGATATTGGAAATAGAATACAACAAAAAGTAAATCAACCAAAAATTAAAATTTACCGCTTTCTGAAACCAAAGTTTCCGATCGCAATTTGAATAAAAATGATGGAACTTTGTGAATTTTTTAAGAATATTTTTTTACATAAAGGGAAAAAAAATGAGGTGACAGTAAGGTTTATAATTCATTTATCCAATGAAATAAGTATGTGTTTAATTTTTTTTCATTATCAGTAATTTTAGTTAGAAAAAAAGTTAAGTGAGTCATTTTTAAAACTTTTTAAAATTTTCGCCCAAAAAAAATATTATTCAAAAAAATACACAGTAATTTTTAATACAGAAATTTGAAAGCCAATTTCATCACCTTTCGAAAACAATTTTTGGTTTTCGAATACGTTAAGAAATGTTCCATTTATTTGTATTTTATTGCAAAGCGGGAATATTTTTAGCCTCTGACAAAATATGCCAAATTTTTTAAGGGCTAAGGACTGGGTTTATGAATATGGCAATAACTTGGCTTTTAGATTGAAGTCAATTAATATCTCTCTTTAGACACTACTAAAGCCTTTAAAAAATGTTTTTAAAAGAATGCTATAAGGAGGCTTCTAAAATTCTGTAAACGATTTTAGTTTAAAATATGAAAAAAAAATTATGTTTGTACATGAAAGCTAGCAATAAAATCAAAAATGTTTCTTTTATATTAAATCGGTTCCAGAGTTCAAGATTACCCAAGCATTTAAATGTGTAAGTATTTACAGCAAAATATTTTAAGGGGAGCTTTGTGGCCACTAAGAATTGCGGTTAGGAAGAATAAATCGTGGTTGGGATTGTTGGGAAGACTTTGGTTTTATGAAATATACAGAAATATTATTAAAATAACAATATCCATATAAAACACGATAGGGTTGCGAAAGTAACGATAAGTAACTCGAAATAAAGCCATGTTTTCTCTTTTGTGTGTGTCGCATGTACCTACATAGTTTATTGTTGTTATTCTTTTAGAAGGGCTGTTGTGTAGAAGGTTTTTTTGGTAGCTGTAAATGATCATTACTCGGGCAAGTTATTGAAAAGCTCAATTTATGATCAAATATTTAAGCTACAAACGGAGTTGTTTTTTTCTTTGAATTGAAAATAAACTTTCTGAAGAATGAAATAAATGAAAATACATCACTGTACACCACTTATTTAATAAAAATAATTAACATGTTTCGAAACCAATGAAGAAGATTTAAAACTAACTTGGAAGCAAGTTAAAAGAAGAGATTTTACCATCTTGGAAGTACATAATAACGTTGTGTTGTATTAGTTTGCTGTGGGGATAATAACCTCGAGATATCGCAGTGGAACAATATTTAATATTTATTTAAACGCCATAAAAACGCTTTAACATTAAAGTCATACATTAGATTATAAGTATTCAGTAGGATGCAGGATGAAAACAGTATTATGTAAGGAACAAAATAAGAATGTATAAGAACTCAGAAATAATATAACTATATTGTAAATTTCTTGTGTGCTCCTTCGCAGATATGTGGTACGTGATCGGTCATCCCTTTTCCTTGTATAACTAGTTTTTTCCTACGCAAACGAGTTGTCTCGTTTCGGTTAAAGTATTTACGGTCCAGTTTCAAGTGGATCTGTAGCTATAATTCGTAATCAGTTTTGGTTGCAACTCAAATTTGGAAGCCGGGTATGATTACCACTACCACGGGAACCATTTATTTAACCCAAGTGGTTCGGTTCGTTTGGTGACTTAGCAGGGGTGCTCGTGGGTGAGGTTTGTCCAAGTCTTGGCGGCGAATGCTTCACCAATTGCGTGGCAGGCTAGATCGGGAGAGACTGGTTGAGAGAGAATTTTGACTTCTACAGCAGGGCTCCATCGGATCATCGCTTTGCACCGCAGTGGCAGGGATGGAATCATTCGTCTGTCACTCCTGGACACACTGACCCGCAGATTTCTACCCACCCCTCATACCCTTTTCCTTCCCAGAACAACCTCTCCTCCCTTTCCTAAAAATAACCCTCCACACAGCATCCCCGAAGATGATATAGGCCCTTAGGGGATTTCATTTTCCTCAGGGCGTCCTGTTTGGAAAAAAAGAGTTTTTTTTGTTTGTTTTTAAAATGACGCTACAAAGTGAAATTGCGATTATTGAAGAAAAAAACCTATTTCGTCATACTTGGACTGCGTGCACTACTCGGCGCAAAACCGTAGTATAACTTTTAAAATAATGTTGAAACCGTACCGTGATAAAATTCGCTTTATTAATCTCGAATCATTATAAAAGTATAATTTCGTTTTTCATTATTTTAAATGCCACCAATAACACATCAAATTGATGAAGATTTTTATCAAATTTAAATCAAAAATATTTGTCATAACATTTTCCTTTGCCTCAGTAATTATGTAATATCAACCTCCGATAATAGTGACGATAATACTAATTTCGAATCCAGATTCTAGGAAGTAGGTAAAATCTGACAAATAAAATATTTTTCAAATCTGGGAAACCCTGAAAAATGGAACCCAAAAGGTAAAAAATTACACAGCGTATTAACGAAGACGAATAATAAGAAAGCATTAAAAAACGGACGTGAAAATAAGCCAGAAATTATAACCAACCCGTAGTAAGGAAACCTCACGACAAAAAAGAATAAACGACATTAAAATTCAGGAAAAAATTATATCGTGGCGGTAAGCAGGTAAATTTTTCGTGTCCACGGTGTACCAGGGACTTGGAGTGGTATAATCGTCGTTTTTCATCCTCTTCCTGTCTCAACTACCTTTCCGCTGTTAATGCCTCTCGGAGTGTTTGGAAAAAGGAAGTTGCGAACGCTGTAGAAGAAAAAGCCTTCATCCCCTACTAATCCCCTAGATTATAAAGGTGTGGAAAATTATATTGTGAAAACTGTATCTGTTTGTGAAATTATTTTTTGGGAACAGAATTTTTTTCCAGGTTTCCTAAAAACGAGACGGGTCCGTTCACAACTGGACAAATTTGTCATGTTGGTATTTTTTGCGGCTGGAAGGAATGCGAAAGAAATGATATAGGAAAAATTGGAAACATGGTACGTTTTTCGATTTTCAGGGCCAAAAGAATTTTCGTTGTTTGTTTTTGGGGTGTTATGCTGTGTTGTGCTACCTCCTTCTTTAGCCGACGTTGCCAGATCTGCCCTGATGATGGACACTGCAACCCTGTCCGAAACGTCGGCTAAAGAAGGAGGTAGCACAACACGGCATAACACCCCAAAAACAAAAAACGAAAAAGATTGGAAACAGTTGAAAAGTGATTGTTTAATCAGGATGGTCTAAGATCTGAAATAAACATATGGTTTGTCTTCACACGGAAAATACAATAACGTCGCCTCAGTATAAGCAGGACCAGAATGAGATTATATTCATTTATTATAACTATATATATTTATAGCTTTAAAAATAACAAACTACCGTTTTATTAGTAGGTATTAAAATAATGAAAAAATTACTCCTCTTTTTATGGAACTGATAAAATTTTCGAGTTAATTTAAAGTCGAGTTAAGTTAAGTTAATTTATTCGAGAATTGAATAAAATAAGTTCACATTTAAAAAATCCATTATAACTTTCCTCCGCTCTTTGGTGAACCAGTCTAACGATTTCAGATGGAAAGTTAAACAGATCCGAATTAAAACGAATTAATAAGTTGGATTAATTTTTTTAATAAATTTAATATTGTAGCTATCTACACCTATCAGTAGATACTATACAATCTATGTGAAAATATGTTCTGAATCCTGATTTCAAAGCAGGAAATCTTTCGAAGTAGGAAACGATATTCCTAATGAATATGATTCGAATGAACCAACCCTACTACTGAGTTCATCGGGAACAGCAAATTAAGTCATTAATTAAGGATGAGCTTATAATATTAATATCACGAGAAGTGATGAACTCATGCCAAGATGATACCATAAGTAAAAGGTTCTGTCCGTAATTAAATTCAAGTTAATAATTTTATTGAAACTTCACATCGACATAACTTACCTATTCAAAGTTGCAAAATTTATATAGTTTTGACGTAATGCTGAATGAGCTTTGAAAACATAATATACTAATCTAAATTGATTTTTAGAGTTCAGAACCAATTGGTTATAAAAACCCATATTAACCACTAAGCTCATACGATATAAGCCCCAATTTTCTATTCCTACAAAAAATGCGTTTTAAGCGGGTGACACACAAAAGATACTTTATAACACAGTAGCGCTTGCCATACAATCCCATACAGACCCGCCACACGTAAAAATATGATGTGTTATAAGCGCGGTTCGGGTCTTCGCTATTTGGCGGTATTCTCCATAACCGCTAGCGACGCGATATTTGAAAAGTTATGTCCGTACACAGGAGAGGAGGGTCATTTTAAATACACGGAGCGCCGTGCTCAAACCGGTGTCAGCCGTCAAGTTGACATATCCAGTACAAAGAAATAATATCTCCCGAATTCAACTGAATCCTCTCCTGCCGTAGGAAGAACATTTTTTATAACGTAGTGTGTCGGCAGAAAAGATTTTTTGTTTTAAAGTATCTTTTGATGTGAACTTCTCGTCTGTCCCGTGCATTAATCGAATTCATTATAAAGGCTATTAGTCTTACGGTTTCGTTAGCAATGCATCGTCAGGACACATTGATATTTGTAGAGCTTATATTGTCATCTCAGTTGGATAAGGTTTTAACTCACTTTTTTTTAATAACCTTTGAACACAAAACCATTTCAAATTATTTTCAGAACCATCTGTGTTATATTTCCGTACGTAGATACTTGTGTGACACAGTTCTAATATCAAGTTTTTAAAGAACCTTTTATTTTGCAAAGTTCTAACTTTGAACTTTTTGAAATTGTACGTCATTTTCTTTGTATCTGACAGTTGGTCGTTTTTACAAGGCGCATTGTAGTTCATCACTTTAGTTGGATAGGATTCTAACTTCGCCTTACCATGTTCTGAGGTGTCAAAAATTACTAAGACGACATCTCATAATCTCTTTAACACTTTCTGATTTTGATGTTCAGTATAAAGTATTTTTGTTCAACGTATTTTAAAAGAATTGTTCTATTTGCACGTTAAGGGCCCCTCTCCCGTTAAAATACTTATCCAAAATTAGCAAAAAATTAATAATTTATTTTTTCAAGTTGTTTGAACGTAGAAGCGATTTTTTTATAATTGTTTACTCGTGGTATTGTGTTATCGCAGCTAAAAAAATAACTTCAGATGAGCTAAATAAATAAACGCTAAAAGCAATTGATGAATAGTAATTAAAGATTTTTGTAAATAACAAACACTTTGTGGATAGAAAAAAAATTTAAAATCACATAATTTTCCGATTATTTAAGGCGCGAATTGATTAAAATAATAATTTACTTTCTAAAGTTTTTATGTTAGGTACTTAACCTGGCATCGAGTGGGATGGGTCAAAATGACCAGCGATGTTTTAAATTGCTTGTGGTTTAAAAAAATTAGACCGGTCAGTGGTTGAGTGGGCATCGCGTTTGGGTCCCACCCAGGCGTTCCGTGTTCGATTCCTCGGCTGGCTAAGTCCTCCATTACAACACCAGCAACATCTTCCGCTTAGTGTGGTGGTCGTAGGAGATTTTCAAATGTTGTTGGGTTATTCGTAACCCGGGAATGTTTGTCTAAAAACTCCGCGCGCAATGTCGCCGCTCTTCTCAGTAGCTGGAGACGTTGACATTTTTTTAAACGTTTTTTATGAAAAATCAGTCGGACGGCGATCGATACGCTAGTTACACGTACCGAAAGCTGAAAAAGGTTAATATGACCCTTCCCCGTCGATCCTTTTTTGCGCGATTGCATTCATAATGATGATTTGAAGTCACTTTTTGTTATTTATCCAAAGACTAGTTTGTTAAGTTCCTAAAAGTGCTATTTAAATTAAAAGAATGATAAAAAATAAGTATTCAGTATGATTAAGCTAGAGGAAGCTAATTTTGTTAACTTTTATTAAGTGATATGTTTATAGGTTACATTTTTTTCACATGTATGTTTTTTTTTTGTTTTGTCGATATGAAGTTTTTATGTTTTAATTCCTTAATAAAGTGCAATATAGATATAAGCAAAAAAAGCATAAATATAATGAAATACCTGGTGTTAAATAAGTGGGTCATATGACCCAACCCCCACGTCTTTGTACCAAATTTTAACCCTCATGTGGCTGGGTTACCTTTACGTCGAAACGTTTTTTTCATTTTCGGGCAATTTGACTGTCCTAAAACGTGAAACTTTCCTGTTGGACAGTCAAAGCTTCCTTACTACATGTATGTAAAAAAATTGTATCTAACAAATAAATAAACAAATTTTACGACTGTGATAGGTTATAAATTTATTTAATCATTTAATTTTACAGTTAGGTTTGTCAATTTTTCAGTAATACAACATGAATGTTGGCCACTTTTTATTTATAGAATTTAGATTTTTTTTTTAATATTAGATTTTTTAAATATTTTTTTACGAAAAGGATCTGACCTTACTGGGGACCCAGTTATAATTCTATTCTACGAGATGGATGGAGATAAAATCTCTTTTTTCCAGTATTATTAATTTTGGCATTACAAGGCAACGTAAAACCATTTAATCACAGGGCAATCCAAAAGAAACTCCGAAATTTCGTTATTATAACAAATATCTTATTACGAAAGCTTCTCAAAAACCACCCTGTCATTTTATGATCATAACAACGTGAATAGACAAACTGATTAAAGTGTATTGTGGCCATATTTGTAATTTCTAAGCAAGCTACTTTTTTCCTTACTTATACTGAAATCGATCACAATTTTATGTATATCGAAATTCCTACCTATTTCACTGGTTTGTCCAGGGCTTAAAAGTCGAAAGGTATTACGTGAGTTTGCGACAAGATTTCATCCCAGAAGTTACTTTAAATGGCAGTCATGTTTCGTGACCATATTATCTACATAGCCAGGTACTTCCCAACCTTCCTCTACCCATTCTCTTTGTCCTCCCTCTTTTCTCTTTTCTCTCCACTCCCTCCATCCTCACAACATATCCTATTAGAGAATGCCACACTTCTGCTGACTCTGGACAATCGGGGGCAGTTGGGACCCTTTATCAAAAATTCTAATTTAGGTTCTGGGTCTGTCACTCAGCGAGTAATGCTAACTCTGGTTTAGTAAACTGGAATTATTTTAATTCAAGTGTTATTTTCAAAATAGGTACTGGTTGTGTCAAGAAGTCAGGCAATCGATAAAGTATTTTTTTTCGTTTTGTATATTAAAAAATATTTTTATTCATTTTCTGAAAACAGTTTATTTATGAAAAAAGTTCTGCTTTGTAATGTTTATTACGCATGACAGCTGTTCGGATTTCATGTGTCTCTAAATAAAATAAAATAATATAGATAAATTTTTTTTCGTTAATTTTATAGTAATATTATTGAATACATAAAAGGAAAAAAAAAGAATTCTACAAATTATACTTGATACCAATGATTAATGAATCCATTAGAAAAATATTTTAATTGTCATTTTCTAAATTGGAACTGATGTGTTAATAATGGGGTCGTCCTCTATTTTAATTCGTAAAATAAATTTATAATTCAAATGACAATGCTGTATTACCGCCACGCATCACAAATTTATGACAAATCGCAAATAAAAAAATTTCCACGGATTATATCGTTCTCTAATTAACATGATAAATTTGTAAAAACTTAGAATTTTCATTGTAGGAGACGACGTCATTCAGACCATTCCATGATTTTTACGGTAACACGATAATCACTACTTATTAATAATTTGTTCGTAATTCACATAAAAAATCACTTCCAGGGAATATTTTTTCAGTGTGCTTAACGAAATTCCTAAAACTTTTGGAAATAATTCACTAAAAAAGCGCTTATCAGTCATGCCTTGCTTAGAGTATTTTGCCCCTAACATCATTAATATTCGATGTCGCGATTGAGGTACTAGATATATAATATTATACAAACGATTTTAGAAATTCGATTGAAGCTAAATTTATGCAAATCTATAAGCCTATTTGACTTTCAAATTCAATTGACTTCCGACGAAGGCCATTTCCGTACAAAAAAAAAACTCAAATTTATTCAATCTTTCATGGGAAATCTGGCTCTTGTTGATTAGCGTGATAAACTTAACTTTATAAGCAAGTGTTTATAAATAGAAAATTATTATCAACTTATGTAATTTTTGGTAAGCAATATTAAATATTGGAAACGGTTAAAGAATGTGTCGTTTTACATTATTTATGTACGAGTATGTAGGTAAAAGATTATTAATTTTATATAAGGGGATTGACATATCACACATCATTGGGATCACAACTCTAAAGTTGTTGAAAACTGATAATCGTGTTTTAAATTATATATTATATATATCGATAAACATTTGACATTTAAACAGCATATAGAAAAACTAAAAGCAAAAATCATCCCACTAATAATTGGTGTATTAGGTAGAATTTCTCATCTTCTACCAACAGAGATAAAGTGGGGTTTATACTTAGTACTTAGTAGGTACAGTCCCACCTACATTATTTGCCCTTGTGTACTTTGTAATTTATAATCTTCTCTATGATATATATTGGTGTATAACTGTTTTATAGAGAACATGAAAAAAAAAAAAAAAATAAAAAATAAATAAATAAATAAATAGATATGGGGAAACACATACATAACGGACTTAAACGACTTACATATAGTACAGAACAAAGTCCTTAAAAAACTTTTCAATTATAACCCAGATACTTCCACAAAAAAACTATACCAGGATTTAAACCTTCTTAAAATAAGAACTTTGTACGAATATAACACTTGCCTTTTAATCTACGAAATACAAAATAGACAAATACAACATTTATAAAAACGTCACAAATACACAAGCATTATACTGACAACATAATAAACTGTACACAAAAACTATTAAAATTGAAAGTGGCAAGAGAAGCATTGGCCACGAGGTGTTCAAATTTATAATCTCCTTCCAGACTCCCTAAAAACGGAGAAAAGTGTAAATATATTTAAAAGAAAACTATTTAACCTTAAGTTAAAAGAACAAAATTAATATTATTACTTTATATGTACTTAAGTTAAGAAAGTAAAAAGGTAAATTTCTTTTAACTTAATAAATGAAAAAAAAAATAATTGAACACAACTGATGATTAACCATTAATGTAGGGTAAATGGTAGTTTATTATCAGGTATGTAAAATTAAGAAGTATGTTTAATAGTAAGGGGGGATAGAGTTCACATCTGGAATAGAGATCAATCCTAGGCGTGTAAGCTGTTCATATATTTGCATTGATGTCATCTTTTGAGATACTGCGTGGAGACTGTTTTCATTGAAGATAAGGAGAAGTTATGTGAAGGAAAGGGTATGAAGGGTGGGTAGGAATCTTAGATCAGTGTGTCGAAAAGTGAAGGGTGAACTTTTTAATCCTTCGTTCCCATTGCGGTGCAAATAAATGCTTTGAGAGATCCAAGGTGAAGAGTGAACCTGAAAAGTGAATGCCTCAGCCGGACTCTCCTATATGATTTGTATTTAAAAAATATTAATCTCTTTTAGAAAAACATTAGCCTTGGCTTATTTTTGCACCGATGTTAAGAAGGAAATAGGCTTTTTTGTTATTGGAAAATTAGCTCTGCAGCTACACCAAACTTTAAAAGGTCATAATTTGGAACTGGGGCCGAAATGAGAAAAACGTCACATAAAGTTTCCCAGTAAAATTTTTCCCTCCAATTACCCACCACCTGTAAGTAAGGCACAACAGAATACCTTTATATCTTGTGTTCTTTTTTTCCAAACCGTGTGGCTTACAGGATTTTCTAGCATAAAAAACCTACCGCTACCAGAGTAGAAATCTTTCGATTACAACCCGTACGTTTTTTTAGAAGTGTAACGTAAATCATAGAATCTGTTTTTATTTTTCATTTCTCGTGGTTTCTTATTAAATATTAGCGCTTTATTTTAAGAGATATTTGTAGGTATTTACTAAAATAGTAGGTTTTAATATTGATATTATTATGTATTTACAAATAAGTATACTAGTGCCAAACACAGTGTTAAAAGCGCCTCAATAATACAAATATTTTTTCCTTTATCTTTTCCTTTTCTCCATACCCTCCGCATACCCTCCTTTTCCCATACTTTCCCCATACCCTCGTGTTCCCATACCAACCCCATTCCCCCAAACCCTCTTTTTCCCCATACCCTCCTTTTCCCCATACACTCCCCATACCCTCCTTTTCCACATACCCTTCTTTTCCCCATACCCTCCTTTTCCCCATACCCTCCTTATACCCCCTTTTCCCCATACCCTCCCAATACCCTCATTTACTCCATACCCTTCTTTACCCCATATCCTCCTTTTCCCCATACCCTTTCTACACCCAAGCCCTCTTTTTCCCCATACCCTCTTTTTCCCCATACCCTCTCTTTCCCCAAGCTATCCATTTCCCCATACCCTACTAATACCCTACCCATACCCTCCTTTTCCCATACCATCCCCATTCCCCCAAACCCTCCTATCCCAATACACTCCCTATACCCTCCTTTGCCCATACTATCCCCATCCCCCATACCCTCCTTTTCCCCATACCCTTCCCATACCCTCATTTTCCCATACTATCCCCATTACCCCTTACCCTCCTTTTCCACATACCCTCCCCATACCTTCCTTTTCCCCATACACTCCCCATACCCACCCCATACCCTCTTTTTCCACATGCCCTCCCTTTCACCATACCCTCCTTTTCTCTATACCCACATTTTTCCCCATACCCTATCTTTCCCCATTCCCTCCTTTTTCCCTTAATAAATAAATAAAATGTCCATCAATCAAAAAAAGCATGTTGTGATAGTATCAGAAATGGATGTAAAATAATGCAATATTTTATTAACTCTGAAAACTGGGCTAATCGTATGTATCTCAATGTTTGTTTCTGGAATTACCTTTGCGAATTTTCGTCTTTGACTGGAAGTCAAACAAGCAACAAACGTAGACGGAAGCTCCACAGAAGGCATTAGTAACGATAATATATCCACGCTTCGTAAGTCGTGGAATACATTATGTATTCGCCCTAATGTATGCGAAGGTACCTTCTCGATAACCTTTCTACGGCAGCTGAGGCCCCTATCTCGGTACAACCTCGCCCAGCTCGAAGGACCGTAATATTGTAGGCAGGTGCTGACATCGAAGAGGGAAAATCACAACGTTAAAACTGTCTAAGGTTAAACTGATGCCTTCCTTAAATGTAATTGCCTCCTAGAGTCACTTTTAATGATTGCATTATCATTTTATAATTATTATTGTATCATATACCTAGTTATGCATTGACCATAATATGTATATAATAAGTATGTGCATGTTTGTGTGTTCATATATGCATACGTCTGTACATGTAAACATAATATATATATGTTCACATATACTCATGCATATACAGCAAAAACACATATTATGGAGTCAATTTATTAGTAGGTACTTGATACAATTATTACAAAGTGAAAAAAAAAACAACTAAAATTAATTAAAATTAAAACTAGTTAAAATGAGCAACTTCTATATAGACCTCGGGAAATTAGAAAAACTGACATTTTCCCATTTAGAAGCAAGCTTCAGATATATGATAACTTTTCTGAATATGTCCGCAGAAGAGTGAAACCACATTGAATGAGTAAAATAATTTTAAAATGTTTTTAAATCATATCATTAGTATATGTCATCGTTGGAAGAGCGAATAAGCTCGGCTGATGTACTCTTTCTACAGAAAATATCCAGGTCCGTCGTAGACTACCCAGAACTTTTACAACGAATCCAACTACTAGTTTCCAACAAACGAACCAGATCAGACAAAATTCTTAGCCTCCCTCGATGCAACACCAATTCTAAGCAAAACTCCTTCATTTATCATGCATCACACATTTTCAATACATAGATACTATACACAATTTGACATCTTTAACTCTGCACTACACTCCTTAAAGTTACACATACGATCTTACATTACTTACCTAATAGGTAGATATATAATAGTAGACATTCTTACATTAAGACCGTGAATAATGAGAGGAACACTCTTCACCCCAACATGAATCTTCTTATTATTGAATGAAAGCGAAAAATGTTTCTTCTTATTCATACTTTTTTCCTTAAATATAATATTATAGATGGCGCCACATCCGTTTGAAAATCGCATGTGAGCGAGTGATAAGTGTGCATATTACGGCAGCAGCTCTTTATATATATCTTTCAATCAACTTGTTTATGTAATTTTTCATATCATCTTTAAAATCATTTCACTTATATACAATACCCATGTGGAACACTGTAAATGGTACAATTAACGTAACTTAATTAATTTTACTTTATTCATAATGTATACTGTTGGTCTCCCAAATAAAATAAAATAAATTTGGTCTCCCAAAAAAGATAAAAATAATATAAGTGTGCAAACCTGCATTTGACAACCAGTAGATTGATATTCGTATCGAGTTTCCAACCCAAGACGTTTTGCTAAATCAATGAAAATAAAATATTTGCTGCAAATAGCTCCACCACTTTTCAATTGATGTCAACAAAGTAGAAAATCGTCCACTTTCATTTAAAAGGCAATGGAATATTTCCAAGTTTTTTAATTGCTTAAAAAATAATCAAAAAATTACGATTATCGTAGGATTTTTATTTTAGTTTTATGTTGACGAATAAATTTTCTGCAGCGAATCTAAGTTTCCCATTTTTGAAATAACGCCAAAACGATGTTTTTTATCGTGTGACATCATAAGAGTTAGCCGGCTATGAAAAAAATGTGTTTTGTATTTGTTGACGTGCGTATTTGGCGCCGTTGCCGTTTTAGTTTTGTCGGTTTTTGATCGTTTTTAAAATAAAAACATAAAAAAAAAACATTTTTGGTACGATGATTAAAATCAGAAAAATGATCTTTAAATATTCCATACATTTTCAACAGAATCCCTCGTTTGTGAAAATACCCTGGCTTATTGTGGCAGGAAAAATACGTATTACTACATTAAATAGCTGTAAATAGCTCCACAACTTTTCAATTGATGTCAACAAAGTGGAAAATCGTCTGCCTTCACTTCAAAGGCAATTGTGGCAGAAAAAATACTTCTTACTGCATTCTGAAAAGTGAAGAATTTTATAGTATGGATATTAAGAACGCAGCATAAGGTCATTCTAAACGGTTGTCACAAATACAAGGTCACTTATCGCAGATACAAAACAATATTTATGAAACGTGTTATATTATTATTATTTTTATTATTTACGCACCAGACTTTAAGGTCCGGGTTTAGTTTTCCCAATAGGAAAAACTATCTAGGAATCTGGGGGTCAGTTTGTACAGAAATGACGGAGGAATGAATCCATCTCTCCCACTGCGGTGCAAGGCGATGTTCCGAGAGTCCTGCTGAAGAAATCAAAAAGTCTCCCTTAACCAGTCTCTCCTGATTCGGCCTGACGCCCAGTTGGTGAGCAGATTCATCCGGTGCCAAGACCCGGACAAACTTCACCCATATGAACCACTATGAGTGAACCACTTGGCGGCACCCATAGCCGCCTCCGAAACTAACTAACTAACTAACTAACCATCACGCCGTTTCTCCACAGGGGTAGGCAGAGGGGACGGACCGCCAAACAACTCGGTCTTGGCACATACTCCTTGCCTCATTCACATTCATACATCTTCTCATACATACTAAACTAACTATTGCTATATTCCGAAAAGCGAAGAATGATTGTGGATAACTATTATAACGCAGCATGTTTCATTCTAAAGAGTCGACCGTCGTGGTCGAGTGGTAAGACACTTGACTCCCACTCGGAAGGTCGCGGGTTCGAACCCGGCGTGCGCAAATAAATTTTATTTGATTAATTTGTGTTATTTCACAATTAGTTAATAAAAATAATATATGTTATATTTGCGGCACGTTCCAGAGTGGAAGATACTCTCAGTATCGCCCTGGTGTAAGACCACAATTCAGCATTGAAACGTTGCTTAATAATGGCTTTAGCAGTGTTTAGTGACTACTTTCTCACCTTCCTCTTCCACATCTCCTTCCCTTCCCCGCATACCTTCAGCCTCACAACATACTCCAATTGGGGATGCCATAGTCTCACTGGCTCCAGATGGGAGCAGTTGGGACTCTTGTGAGATATCTCTATAAAAAAAAAGAAAGTCGTCACAAACACAAGGGGGTTCTAAGGGGAAACAAACATTTGTGCATTCTTTAAAGTAAGAATTTTTATGAGGATTTAGGCCATTAAGGTTGTCACAAACAAAATGTCACATATCAATTTGGTCGACGTCACTACGTGCAGAGACGTAGCAGCTGAATTAACTCTGTCTCGGCTGTAAACGTGATGAGATGAGCCGGGATTGGCCGGGATTGGCCGGGTTTCCGATTCCCTTACTTCGTTTATTTTTAAAAAAGAACCTTGCAATTCGTTACAAAGTGGGAAAAATTTAACAAATATTTTTTTCTTACAAGCAACGAGAGGAAGCTGAATTTTATTTTGGTAACACGGAAGGGACAGAACAATTGTTTATACTCAGTGGTAAGTACCTCCACGTAAGGTATAGTGATAATAATATTGTTTTTCGTTGAACTTTTTATTGTTTAGCGAAGTAAGTTCTTTTACACTTTAACGATAAACGGAAATATTAGGTCCTTACATATGAAATTGGCAAAGAAAAAAAACAATTAAGGAAAAAACAAATTTTCGAAATTGTATGTCTACGATACTGCCGACACGGGTTAAACCACGGTGCCCTTCTTGACAATATCAAGGAAAATACTGTGTTTCTACTTGTATCGGCAGAATATCTCTTAATCCTAAACATGCGAACACCTCAGCACTGCTTCTCCCAGTGAGGTGTTCACAAAATGCTACTATTAACCTTCTTACATACCTCTTTACATCCTGTTACTGAATATGAACTTTTTTTGTACTATTTTCTAAACCATTGTAATTATTTGTTAAATGTAAGTACAAGTATAGAAATAAATAAATAAAATAGTGTATGCACTGAAGTAAAATAAATATTTAAACTTGGGCTGACAAGGCGTAAAAACACCGGAGAATTCCACAAAACAGATATGAAAAATTTTCGGTTTGTTTGTAGAGACAACAATTAATATCCATAGAAGCTAGCGGGAGTTCATGAAAATAGATACCATTTCATTTTCAAATTTGTCTCGGCCGTCGGCTACAAAATTTATGCACTTTTATGTCCCAAATAAACTCCACCCATCTGTGTTTCGCAATGTTTCAAAGTAGTTTTTGAAATGATAGAGCTTATTTATGAGTTTGTTTAACACGAAAAAAATGCTTTCTGTACAACGAAAATATTTGCACAAAAAAGCTTCCTAGTTTGTCGGAAGCCATGAGTAACCATATTATGAGGTAATGTTTAATAAAAAATCTGTTTGAAAAAAATTGGAATAAAAAAAATACATTGGAACGCACGTCTAAAGAAATTGTGACAATAATATTGCGTAAAATAGCTGTACCTAGATATAACTAGATTTTCCATTATTTAGAGCACAAGCTTTGGATGAGAATACTGTCTTTGTTCTACCGGCATTTTCATGGAAGATGCTCCGAAGAACTAGCGCCATTCATTCCTTCGTCACCGGTGCACAGTCGTAAAACACGTCAATATTATTTGTAATTTTTTTAATTTATTTATTATGTGAATCTATATCACAAGGTTTACATTTTTTTTTGGCCTTGCCTCTCTCACTAGGAAATCCTGTATCGAGACAGACTAGTTTCCAAATATTTTTTTAATTATTAAATAAAGTACATTTTTCAATAAAGCAAAAATTTCAGGTTAGTAGGTAGTGGTAACAATAATGAGATATACGATTATATTTGGGTGAGGTGACTAATTATTGCACGACCTTTTTCGATGATCCATTGTTTGATCAGAATTTTGTATTTGTTAACATTATTCGATTGTCTTCGTTTTGTCAGGTAGGTTATTGTTTATTTTAGACGCAATGTATTTGCAATTTCGTTGACCAAATGTTGTGTTTGTTTTAGGTATTTGTATGAGTTCTTTGGTTCTGTGCCGCGTGTTTACAATATTTTGGGTATTTTTTATAAAAATTTTTGTTTTATTTTTAAACAGAAGAGTTGAGATAGTTTTTGTGTAAATTTGTCGAATATCTAATACATGGAATTTGTTGAATATATCGACAGTACTTGTTATTATGGGAACTTTAATAACTTTAATGAATAGTTCACATTTATCACATAAGAAAGGGTTATTTCTAGGACTAGTTTTTGAGATTAACAGTTCGACTGTGCTAGTCTCTGTGTTTCCTCCCTTTTACAACATGGTCTCTTTAAGACCCATGTTCTACTATTCCTTTCTGCCAAAAGACCCTCCACACAGAATCCCCATAGATGACAAAGGCCCTGAGGGATTTTTTTCCTCAGTGCCTCAAGTCTGTTATTGTATTGACGCCGGCGACGTCGAGTGGTAAGACTCTCGACTCCGAATCCGAAGATCGCGGGTTCGAACCCGGCGTGCGCAAATAAATTTTATTTGAAAATAATATATAGTGTATTTATGGCACGTTCCATAGTGGAAGATACTCTCAGTGTCGCCCTGATGTAAAACCACCATTTAGAATTGAAAAGTTGCTTGAAATGGCTTTAGCCGTGTTTGGTGATCTGCCAGATCTGAATAGCCAGGTACTTTCCCACCTTCCTCTTCCCATCTCCTTCCCCTCCCCACTACCTTCAGCTTCACAACATACCCCAATTGGGGATGCCGAGTTGCCAGTTGAGGCTCTTGTGCGGTATTCACATAAAAAACTGATTTATTGTAAAAAAAAACCTACTCTAAAGAATACTGCCATGGTATGTAAAAACACAGTATCCTTACTTGAGAGTCTTATGGAAGTTATTGTGTTTTACTTATAATGGTAGAATAAATATTACCCGATAAGAGATAAATTATTGTTCCTAGAGCTTGTTATTTAAGATTCTGAAAAAAAAAAACATTACTTTGTTTCCAAACGAAAAATCACGATTCTTTGTCAAAATTACCCATCAAGAAAGACCTAATGATAATTTGATTGAACATTACCTTTCACTACCAATTTTCTAGCAAATGACTTCGTAGAATGAATATAGCAGACGTTATTACACATATAATCGCGACATTATATGTGTAATTTGGGAAAAAATATTGATTAACTTTCTTAATGAAGTGATTTATTCGGAGAGAATTCAATGAAAGGCAAACATATAAAATTGTCTAAGACTTGCTACTTTTGAAGGTGTAGTGGTAATAACAAAGCAGGGAAAATGTCAGTAAAGGATTAACCTATCAGATCTCGGGAATATTATTATTATTTTGATTATTATAAATATTGTCAGAAGGTCGAAAGTTTCCGCTTTGGAATAAAATCCAAATAAATAGAATATTTCTGAATGTATACAAAATCTAGAAACTGCTTTTTGAAAGGTGATAGAAAATGCTCTCAAATACTATTATTGATTTTTTTTAATACAAACATAACCACTGGAGCGACGAAGCCATTTAAAACTTTTTCCTCTTTGAAAAAAAATTGTTAAAGGAAATTTTTCCACCCACATTAAAAAATCATACCTCAGAATTTGAATATGGAGACATACAAACTGAGCATAGTTCTATATGGCTAATGAATTCACCTATCTTTGGTCTATTATCACATATTCGTAAGATTTATAAAAAAATATTATTAAATCGCTAATTTCAAAACATTTTAAAGAATCTAGAGAATATTTATTTTGATACATTTTGAATGTACAATTTATTGCATAGTCGCTTTAATAAAAAAAAATAATAAAAAAATTGACGCATTTTGGCAACAAAGCAATCCGTGGTTGTGGAAATAGTGCCATATTGTGGCAAAAAGTGGATAAAAAGTTTTGGAATGGCTCACCTACGTTTTTTCGTTCTAAAATAATGAAAACAAAAGAAAAGAAATACAAACACATATTTTAATAGGCAAATGTTTTATAAACGTTATTATCACCTCTAGTTTTTGTCGTTTCATAAAAAAATAATTTAAAAAAAATCTCGGTATTAAATACATTTTTCTCAAATTGCTGTCAGATACTTTGGTTTCATAAAATGGCACTAAATATTTCTCTGGTTATTTTTGCATAAATTCTGGAATAAACTATTATTATTATTATTAAAGTTGTTTTACATTCAAGGGTCATTTTTGAATAAAATGTTATTAAGAACATTGTCCAACCGAGGTGACGATTTTTAGACGAAAATAGATAAAGCGCTCAGAGTCGTTATGTTCAATTGCATTACTGCCGGTCGAGTAGGCCTCGCGAAAATAAATAACGATGAATTATTTTAGGCAATACGAAAATAGCTCCATTTTAGGAAGGAAGAAGAGGGAAAAAATATGTTTTTGACAGCCTTATTGTTGTTTTATGTTTATCCTCGTTAGTAGTTGTAACTGCAGTAGATGTTATTTATAGCATGTCAGTTATAGCATTTGTCAGTTTTGAATGATTGCCAAGGTAGAGTTTTGATCGAAAATGTATAATTCGTATTTGAAAAATAAATATAAAAATATTCCTACACTTACTGACAATTACATTGTTTAACGGCGGTTGAACAATGCATACTGATTGTTAAATTTGGTGTGCTAAAAATAAACTTCACAGCCTGTAATGAACACCGATATTTTTATTATTTTTTAATTGATAAATTAATGTTTATGACAAGATTTTTAATCATACCACAAAGGGTAACAATTATTATAACCACTCGAGCGCTTTTTGCCACATTATTCCACTATTTCCAAAACCTCAGATTGCTTTGTTGCCAAAATGTGGCAAATTTTCAAAAAAAAAATTTTTATTAAAACGACTATATAAAATATTGTACATTCATAATATAACAAAATATATATTCTCTAGGTTCGTTAAAATGTTTTAAGGTTAAAGATTTAATTATATTTTTTATATAAATCCTGCAAATATGTGATAATAAGCAAAAGATAGGGGAATTCATTGGCTACACAGAACTATAATCAGTTTGTATGTCTTCATATTCAAAATCGGAGGTATGATTTTTTTAATGTAGGCGGAAAAAATTCCTTTCGGTAATATAAGATAAGCAACAATTATTAACCTGAAACACTCATCCACATTCCAGATTGAAAACATCTCCCGAGAAAAGATAAATGACGCCGAGGGGACTCGAATCAGAACGACACGGGTTCGAGTCCCGTCAGCGTTCATGTATCTTGCTTATAATACTTGTTACTGATGTTTTTATTTGAGTAACGCACATGAGTTCCAACTGTTGGAACCAGTGAGATTATGAAGAAAGAATAAGAAGGAAAAATAAAAAAGAAAGACACACCCAGGTCACAAATAACCTGACAATATTTAAAAACCTCTTACTACCACAGTGTTGCTTGTGTTGTGATGGAGGACGTAGCCAGTCGAGGAACCGACCACGAGACGCTGGGGTGGGACCCAAACGCGATGCCCACACAGCCACTGACCGGTCATCCCAATAGGGGTATCTTATGATGAAGGTAATGGGGAGGGGAAGTAGATACGGTGATGGAAGGTGGAGAAGTACCTGGTTATATAAAGCTGATCAAAATTACTGCTAAAGCCATTTCAAGCAACTTTTCGATTTTGAATTGTGGTTTTTTACCAGGGCGATGCTGAAAGTATCCACTATAAAATATATATATATTTTATTATATTTATTTTTTTACAGTAGTCCCTCATAGAAAGCCCCGAGGAAAACGATTTCCCTCGGGGTCTATGTCATATTTTTGGTTTGCTGTGTGGAGGGTCTTATTAATTTCAATATTTTATTATTTTTTTATTTTTTATTATTTTTTTGTTTGTTATTTTTATTAAAAGTTTGTCAACAGTGATTCATATCAAAGTTCTCACAAATACAATTACAAAAAGCATGGTTGATGCTATCACTAATTAAAGACAAACACAGCATTGATAACATAATATTCTTTACAAGTATTTGTACATCATTTTGGTGAATATATTACTTACACTCAGCCAGTTACTATTCCATTACTTACATATAAACATTACAATAATATCTTTTTTGATCAATATGGAGCTTTAAATCTTGTTATCAGATGTTTTAAAGGTGACCAATGTGACATTGTCAAATTAATGGAATGGTTTTTATATGTCTCGTTAAAATTTCATCACATTCTTGACAATGCTGAGGCTTGCCTCGATATGTTTTAATATTTAACGGAATAGAATTAACAAGTCGTGAATCGATTCTAGGAATATTAAAGCCGATGTGAAGTAGAAAAGGGTAGTTTATTAAACCATTAACAATTTTGAAAAGAAAAGTTAGATCCATATTTTGTATTCTATGTTCAAGGAAAAGTAAGGAGTAGAAGTTCTGGGAAGGAAAAAAGTATGAGGGGTGGGTAGGAATCTGGGGTCTGTGTATCCAGGAGTGACGGATGTAGGAATCCACCTTCCCACTGCAATATAGATATGGGTCAAGAGAACCCAACTGAAGAGGTAAAAAAGTCTCCATCAGCAGTATCTCCCAATCAGGCCCGCCAAGCAGTAACTAGGCAAACGCATGTGTTACTAAGATCTAGACAAAACTCACCCCATGAGCCCGGGCACCTCTGATAAGTCACCTATTATATCGAACCACTCGAAGAGTCCTACGACAGAGGTGTTGGTTATCCAGTAATACTAATTGGATAATTTTTAGAGCATAGCGACCTATACTTGCCTCATAGAAAATCAAGTAAAGGGTTAAAAAAATTCAGGCATCTGAAATGAGTGTTTTTATCAACGCGATGCTAAAACGATATAGATTTCTGAAAGAAAATTTCCACGTTTTTATTGACTTTAATGGTGTATTTTTTTAATGGATTCTCCGTACCTCCTGTGTACGGAGAATCCATTAAAATAAAAACGTTTTGTTTTCACTTCATCAAATTCTAACTTCTAAAATTTTGCCGAAGGAGTTCACCGACTTTTATAGAGTTCGTTTATAATGATGTATTTCAATCAAAACATTTTTAATTTTAAAAAGCAAATTCATTCCTATTTTGTTAAATTACTCATTCGTCTTGCAAAAGTTAGTTAGCAAATACAATCAAAAATACAAAAAGCACTTATATTCAACAATCAAATGCTCTTAACCATCTGAAAGACTGTTTTGTCTTTTTATCCAGTTTTTCTTTTAATATTTTTCATCTAAGTAATACTTAAAACTCGCCAGACTGTGAATATATAAATTTACTAGCAAACAATTTCAAAGAATTTCGTTTCTAATTTCGTTTCGTTTTAGCGTTCACAGCACACGATAAGTAAATAAAATGAATTATATTAGTCAATATTTCAATGAAAGCTTTCATAAAATGTTTCAGACTAGAAAGATATCAAGCGTAATTGATTGTTGGTTATAAAAAAAGTTGTAAATAATTTTTTACTATCGTTTTTTCCATCTAAAGTACTCTTTTATGTTCCAAGTTAATTACTTAGGTAGAAATATAAATACTATTTTAATTTTGTTAATCTTTCCAATGACTAAATAAAATACATCAAAGAAGGACTTGGCATACCAATAAAAAAATTAAACCAATCATAAAACAAATAGTCGTACAAAAATCGCCGCAACGCTGGAACATTTTCTTGTTATTTTTCAGTGGCTTAACATTATTACTTACAAGCTTCTGCCCGCGACTTCGTCTGCGTAGGATTAGTACTTCGAGTGATCTATTTTCTTTTCCTAGGTCCCATCTGCGTTTATACCAAAATTCTTAACATATTTATCTTATCTTACTAATATTATAAACGCGAAAGATTGTATGGATGTATGTATGTTTGTTACTCTTTAAATCGGAATTCAATTAATGGATTTTATTAAAACTTTACGATAATATAGCTCATACATCAGAATAACATATAGGCTATAATTTATAAAGCTAGCTATTTATTTTCAATATATTGAAAATAATAATTATTGTTGAATAGAAAACGTCAAAATTTCAGAATGACATTTTACAAAACAAAAGCTTTATAAATTATAGCTTATATGTTATTGTGACATATGAACTATATTATCGTAAAGTTTTAATAAAATCCATTAATTAAATTTCGATTTAAAGAGTAACAAACATACATACATCCATACAAACTTTCGCGTTTATAATATTAGTAAGATAAGATATAAAAAACACGTTTTTGTTTGCATGGTAGGTACAATATTTGATCATAATAATTATATCAATTTTCCAAAAGTAGATACTTAATTTTTCGTTAAAGATATATATATATATTTTAACTAATGGTATCTTGTTTGATTAAAAGCGTTTTATTATTTTATACAATTATTTACCGAGAAGTGGAAAGCGAAACACCAAGCAATTCGCGAGCTGTTAGTGCAGCGGCAATTTAATGAGCAAATTACGTGAGCTGTTTTTTTTTTTAAATTTAGACCCCTCCTCCCTCCTTGGTGAGATTAAGTGGGACCCCCCTCCCTCACGTAAGATTTTTCTTACTCTCGAAATAAATGTTTTCATAATAGCCATTTTTCAGTGTGCAAAAGAAGTGAAATTTTTTTTTTTTATTATCTCAATAATAATACACATTCTTTTAAAGTTGACGTGAGACTTCTACTGACCCCCCCCCCCTCGATTTAAATGAGATTTGGTGAAATTTTACTGGACCCCTACCCCTTACGCAGTGCTGCAGAAGATCCGTGTCGCCATTGAAGTGGAAACAGCCAATTGCGTCGCAAATTGAATAAACTCCACGACCAAATAACCATAAACATACCTACATAAGTAATGTTGCGGGCACTGCTTTATCCATCGAGTTACATTCTACGTTATGTTGATAAAATGTTCTTCAAAATGTTTTGAACATAGAAGAGTTTTTGATTAGCTTCCAATCCTCAAGTCGCATAGCTTTGAAGCACGTTTTTATGTCGCTAAAAAACCTCAAAAGTGCACTTATATCACAAACATGTTATACATAGGTAAACTAACTAACTAACCATCACGTAGTTTCACTGCAGGGGTAGGCAGAGAGGACGGATCACCAAGCAACTCGGTCTTGGCACACACTCTTTGCCTCATTCACATTCCTACGTTGTCTCATGCATACTCTTCTATTATTCTGACTCTTGACATGGCCCGACTCAAGTATCTGATTCACTTGATCGTGCCATGTCTTCCTCGGGCATCCCATCCTTCTTAATACCATTCACACTTGCGTCATATATTCTCCTTATGCTCCTTTCTTCCTTCATTTGCTCTACATGCCCAGAAAATGAATGGTAGTAAATAAAACATATCGTAACGCAACTGATTTCCTGATATTCCATTCTTAAAGTGTAACAAAGAAAATAAAGTAAGTTTTATCGTAAAATCCCCTTTCGAAACGGTCTTAAATATTAAATGCGGGTAATTGATAAATCGTGGAATATTGCGTTATTAATCTTATCTTACTAATATTATAAATGCGAAAGTTTGTATGGATGTATGTGTGTTTGTTACTCTTTCACGCAAAATTTACTGAATTGATTTTAATGAAACTGTACAATAATTCAGCTCGTACATCAGAATAACTTATAGGCTATAATTTATAAAGCTAGCTATTTATTTTCAATATATTGAAAATAATAATAATTTACAATAAAAAATATAAATTTGTTTTAGACCACTTAATTACACTCTACCGGTTTCGGAAGAACCCTTCCTTCGTCACGAGAATATTAACACTAATCTATGATACAAAATATTGATAGATATATACCAAACATTAAGGTGCTGGAATGGGAGGTCAAAGGGGGAGGGGGGGGGGTAATTGCGGGAATTCCAGCAATAACAGAGCTAAATTAGCTAAAGAGATAAATTATTTAAAAAACACTAAAGATAGATTAGATATGAAATTAAACAATTTTTTTCACTTTGTTCCACTTGTTTATTTACACCAGGACCGGTTTCGTCCTACTACGGACATTTTCAGACTGGTAGTTGAAATTCTTATGCTACGGAATTTATACAAACTTAGGCAGGGGCGCACAACATTGTCTCTATATGATGAATGTTTCTATTTTGTTAATTTAAGGTATTATCAGTTATTTTGTTAAGTTAAGATACATATAGATAATTATAAAGTTTATTATTAAAATTATGAATGATGATACATAGTAAAAGGTTATTTTTAATTGACATGAATCTATATGAATTTATATAATTGAAAAGGTCTGTGATCACTGATATTTTATTTTGGTAATGTTGGGATATTCCCTCCTTGTTGCTTAGGGCTTAATTAACAAATATTGATAGCCCTATGGTAATTATTGTTATTAGGGTTTTACATATATTTGGGTTTATACATTTTTAATTACATACTTAAATTACACCACTGCTCTCTGAAGTAAAATTCACTTAGAATAATTTTACTTCAGAGAGCAGTGGTGTAATTTAAGTATGTAATTAAAAAAGTATAAACCCAAATATATGTAAAACCCTAATAACAATAATTACCATAGGGCTATCAATATTTGTTAATTAAGCCCTAAGCAACAAGGAGGGAATATCCCAACATTACCAAAATAAAATATCAGTGATCACAGACCTTTTCAATTATATAAATTCATATAGATTCATGTCAATTAAAAATAACCTTTTACTATGTATCATCATTCATAATTTTAATAATAAATTTTATAATTATCTATATGTATCTTAACTTAACAAAATAACTGATAATACCTTAAATTAACAAAATAGAAACATTCATCATATAGAGACAATGTTGTGCGCCCCTGCCTAAGTTTGTATAAATTCCGTAGCATAAGAATTTCAACTACCAGTCTGAAAATGTCCGTAGTAGGACGAAACCGGTCCTGGTGTAAATAAACAAGTGGAACGAAGAGAAAAAAATTGTTTAATTTCATATCTAATAGAATGGAATTCCACCATGAATTAGCAGTTAAAAAACTAGACTCACTAAAGATAGAGATCATAAATTAAGCCACTCAGGCATTTACCAACTATGTTGCAATGGTTGTCCATCGTTCTACGTAGGTAATAGTATGGCTTGATAACAAATAAATCATTGAACCAAAATATATCAGCCTCGGGTCACGCGGCATTTTCGCTGAATCACTGTGTTTTTATTAAACTAATGACATACTTACATGTCGTAAGCTAAAACATGCAGAATGATAAAATAGATTGAAAAATTATTTGACAGGAATGGTTTCTGTTACCAGTAAAATGATATTAACGTTTTTTATTCGAAACACATTGACACTCGTTGGCTGACCACTTTTGCGACATCTTGACTGTTTATATGATAAGCTTTATGTTGTTTTTAATGTAGTGTTTTATAATAAACCGACTGGACAGTTCAGGAACCCTAGCACGGTCGGGGATTGTATTGATATCTTTCGGTAACTTCTCATCGTTCTCTAGCATGACTGCACCTCGCCAATGAATAAATAACAGTTCAAAATTTATAGTGATATAGCGATCGTAAGTTGTCCTAGCGAAGGATGAGAAGTTACCGAAAGTTATCGACGGTCGAAGTTTGACGGCTGTCCATGTCGAGAGGTAAGAATCTCGACTCCCATTCCGAAGGTCACGGGTTCGAACCCAGCGTGCGCAAATAAATTTTATTTGATTTATTTGTGTTATTTCTCAATTTATTCCTTAAAAATAATATGTTATAAATTTACGCCAATTCCAGAGTGGAAAATACTCTCAGTATCGCCCTGGTATCACCTTTTAGAATTGAAGCGTTGCTTGAAATGACCAGATCGGAATAGCCAGGTACTTTAAACCTTCCTCTTCCTCATCTCCTTCCCTTCCTCACTACCTTCAGCCTCATAACATACCCCAATTGGGGATGCCATATTCTCACTGGCTCCAGACGGGATCGGTTGGGACTCTTGTGCGGTATTCATATAAAAAAAGAAAATAAAAAAAAAACAATCCTTATCGATCGACCGTGCTAGCGGTTCTGAAGAAATAGTTACGCCATCATTGACAATGGCATCACATCCCTTGCTGAGGGTTGGTTTGTAGGTACATGTCCATTTATGTTTTTTTTTTTTAAATTGTGAATGCAGTAATATTAATCATATTTTTAGCTCCTACCTACATCCACACAAAAAAAAATTCAGCGGGAACTTACATTTTGAAAATTACTTTTTGTCTTATATCCACAGTAATTACAAAAAAATGAGGATTGGAGTGTACTATGTCCATTGGTCAATGCTAATTTTTTACTCTTATTTATTAAAACCTTTGTACGTGAATGGAAAAATTACTAATGTTTATACATTTTTTTTCATACGACAATACTATATTTTCCTATTTTTAGTGGAGAAATTTTAATATTTTTTATTTTAGTATTATTTATTAAAACTTTAAGTATGAGAATGTTAAATTATTGTTGTTTAGGGTGAAATTATTGTTGGTTTGCGGCCCAGAGAATGATTATTGTATAAACCAACATTAAATACTGTCATGGTTCAAACCAACATTCATTTTTCTGCTATTTTCTTTAAAAAAGTGTCTTTTCACATTCTTGATTATGCTTTTATTCAAATAAAAATTCAACCAATTATGTAGTTCTTTTATTTATAGGAAGATTTACCTTTTTATTTTATATTATTATTTGTAACAATTGGTTTGAAGTAAAGGAAACAAAAATACATTTTTTTAAAACTTCAAACCTCGTTTTCTCAATACGAGTTTTTGTGGACATAGTTACAAACCAACCCTCAGCAAGCCACATGTTAATATGGAAAGTTGATTGGAAAAGTGCAACTATGTGTTGCCAATGAGTCATTTATTTGTATATTTTTAGGGAACTTTCTCTAATTTTCTATATTTATTAATTGTTTCGAAGTTTCGTTTCTTACGTTTTATTCCCAGTAACATCTGTTTAGGCATAAATATTCTAAATACATTTATTATTATGGACATATTTTTAGCTGCTAACATTTTTGTGTTTAAAACTTCGTTCGTATCATGAAAATAAAATACTAAAACAACAGCATTATACTGTAAAGTCAATTTCCTTTACATTGGACGATAGTTCACGAGACTGGTTCCATTGTAAATATTTATGTTTCACTCTTTTGTTATTAGAATGATTTTAAAACAGATTAATGAACGATTTTACAATTTTTGTTTTGCTGAAAGTAGAAAAGCATCTTTCTTGGGTTGAAAACAATAGTTTTATTTAATGCTTTAGTAGCAGAAAAAAGAGATTTTTAAATATAAAGACACTAGAAATGTTCTACTTAGTTGTTGTTTTCAATTAAATCTTTAAAGGGCCCCATCCCAAGAAAAAAATGTTTATATCATAGAAGTAGAATATAATACTCATAAATCAAAACAAAAATATGAATAGAACAAAATACAGAAACATAAAAAGGCAACGGTATCAACTGGGACTGGAGCCCAGGATCTCTTGACTCTCCGGGACAAGCGCTTTAACCAACTCGGCCCTTGAGACCTCTCAATTTTTAATTATTTTCAAATTCAAATTCAATCAAATCCAAATTCAGAATAAATAATATAATCTTCGATTGATTTTCACATATTTTTGGCAGCAATTTTTTTAACTGATAATTTTTTTATATCTTGTTCTTTTTCTTATTTTCGTTTAAATTTATTAGTATTATTTTCTTCTTCGATAATAGATTACACATACACATAAAATATATTATTTGTTTACCTAAAATGTTTTGAACCATAATAAAACTTAATCGAGAATGTCACAATTGTCCTCATAATGGACATTGTAATGCTGTCCGAAACGCTGGATAAAAGAGGAGAAAGCGCAACAGGGCAATAACGTATAAAAGAATTATGAAAATTCTTTAGGCAGTGAGAATTTCAAACCATACAAACAATAAAACTTTAGATAAAATAGGAAGACAGTTCTGTTAACATTTTAAATCAATAGATTGTGTAAAGATCAGAAAACGTAATTGTATGTATTTAGTTAACACGGCCGAGGCCCTGTAGTGGCATGTGTCACTTTGGCGTAGCTATTATAATACTAATAATAAGCCTTTTATTCTGGACTTCTGTTAGGTACGTGAATATTTGAAATATTTTGTTTGTTATAAAATATCTCGAAGCTCAGTTTGCCTCTTGGCATAGGCTTCCTCTAACATTTTCCATTGGGTCCTGTCACGCGCTACTCTTCTCCATTGATATCCAGCCATCCTCTACTTCTCTTGCCATCTCTGGGATACCAGTCAGTGATATTTTTGCACCATTTCTCTTGTGGATCGCGGATCATGTGACCTGTCCATCTCCACATTTGTTGGTCAATTTGGGTAACTTTAGTTTACTCCCTTATTATGCTACATCTCACCCTGTCCTGTTTCCTTATTCCTGTCAAACTTCTCTCCATGGCTCTTTGGCAGCGTTCCAACTGTTCTCTGTGGCGTTTGGTGTACCTATTAATAGGATTTTTTAAGTATAGCTGTAGTATAAAATTAAAATTATTAATTAAACCAGACGTTTATATATTATTTCAGGTATATTGCAATACAATACAAACCATAATTATTGACTAATTGAACATGGTTATGCAGAAAGCAGTAAGTCCACATCAAACAAATTCAGAAAAATAATAAATATTTTTTAAAGGAGAATTTTTACGGCCGCCCCGGGAACCCTTCTATCCAACCCTCGTACCCTATTTCTTTCCTTCCTCTCCTTATTTTCCTAAAAAACACATCTACACAGCATCCTCATAGATGATGTAGGTGCTGATGGGAATTATTTTTCTTAGGGCCTCCTTTGTGGAGCTGAATAAAAAACTTAATTAATCGCTAGTATTGATAAAACACAATAGAAAAATGGTTTTCCTAGACGACTTACACTGGTAAATTATTTTGATATCTGGGTGAATGCATCCGATTAGCTATCTATGAGGTTACATTTAATTTGTAGACTTTAAAAAAAAGAAGAAAAAAAATTTGGACCTATTTGGACTAAATATTTCTATTGAAAAAAGCCAATTTTTATCTGATACAAGCTGACCCGGCAAACTTGAAAAAAATAATTTTCTTCATAATTATTTTTCCCGTGATTTTTTCCAATGTTTTAATAGTTATTCTGTTAATTGGGACGGAGAAAAATCCAACAAATCAAAGATCATGAAATTCGGTTCAGCCGTTCTTGAGTTATAAATGGTGCAACTAACCCGACTTTGTTTTATATATTAAGATGTATCTACTGACTCGTGGGAAGTCGATAATAAGAATCTCGATAGTAAGAAAACACGTAACACACTTTTTATATTGAAATTGTAAGAAAATCGTAAATTCAATTCTAGTTCACACCTACAATAAAAAAGTAATTAATAATTTTTATATTTAATTTTAAATAATTGTTTTTTACGATATTTTTTATTAATTAATCACCTCTCTCTAAAATATTTTTGTCCATAGTTCTTTTTAGTCTATACTTGTTTGTTTATTTTGTTACTAATGTCATTACTACCCTGACGAAGAAACCATCGGTTTTGAAACATGTAGGTAATTGTGATTATATTAGTGGTTTAAACAAAGTTATTTGTTTTAATTTAATTCAAAATGATGCCACAAAGTGATTTTGCGAAGTTTGAAGAAGAAATTTTAATATTAGAGTTAAAGAACATCTAAGGTGTTTGAATAATAATAATTATTCTGAATTTGCCAATCACATTTTAGAAACAAATCATTCTTTTGATATAAATAAAGGGTTAAAAATTTTACACACAAACTCAACAGATTTACAATTAGCAAACTTAGAAATTTTAGAAATTAGAAAAAGTGTTAATAGCAAATTAAATATTATTAATAACCAAATATTTTTTAAAAATAGCCATCTCTTAAATTTATTTTCTTATTAATAATTATATTTAAAATAATTTATTTTTGTTGTTTAAACATCTTTATTATGTTTTGATAATTTATATAATGTAATTTTTCATATTTTTTTAAATAATTTTTATATTTAATTTTAAATAATTGTTTTTTACGATATTTTTTATTAATTAATCACCTCTCTCTAAAATATTTTTGTCCATAGTTCTTTATAGTCTATACTTGTTTGTTTATTTTGTTACTAATGTCATTACTACCCTGACGAAGAAACCATCGGTTTTGAAACATGTAGGTAATTGTGATTATATTAGTGGTTTAAACAAAGTTATTTGTTTTAATTTAATAAAAAAGTAATTATTTTAAAGATTAAAGTTGTTCTGGGATTGGTTCGAATTATGAATAATTAATTTTCGCAATTTTTAGGATTTTTACTTATATCGTTCGGTATACGAGAGTATATTTATGTCGTTCAGTTCATATGTGTTTATGTCATTCAGTATACGAGTATATATTTATGTCATTCAGTATACGAGTATATTGAGAAAAGCTGCAAAATGAATATATAAGTAAAAATTGGAACTGAAAAAAAATAAAGATAAAAGAATAAAAATAAAAAAGGAAAAAAAGAACGATAAAAAGAAATGAAAGAAGAACCATAATTTATCTTCCTAACTTTAAAAAAATTACGTACTATCGCGTGATTGAAAAAAAAAAAATACTTCACATTGTATGGACGCTCAATCAAATTTCACCCTAAAATGCTCTAGGGGCTCATTATATCAATAAAGATAATAGTATACCTAACACATAATAACAATACACATTTACCCCTTAATGATGAAATACAATAACCTTGTTTCCTAAAACATTTCGCCAACGAACCCTTCAATTAGTGTATCGTTATATTCAACAAGTATCCTTGTTGTATTATGAACTTACATTATTGAAATATCTTTTATATGATGAATATCTTTTCATTACGATGGAAAAAAGTGCTCTTTTACTCGTATGAAAACTAACAAACATGGTACGGGTGAGGTTTGTATAGGTCTTTGCGGCGAATGCTTGGGGAGAGACTGTTTTTTTACAGCCGGACTTTCTCGACCCATCGCCTTGTACCGCAGTTAAATGTATGGATTCATACTACCTAAATATTTTTTGTTCTATTTTTACTACTTTATTAACTTATTATCCTCAAAACAGGCTTGTCCTAGTGAGGTTAATATTGAAATGTGAACAATAATACCTACCATGTAAAGAAAAAAAAAAAATAAATACGTCCGTCACTACTGGGCGCATATATTCCCAGTTTCCTATCCCTCATAGTCTTTCCTTCCGAAAAATTCCTCTCCTTCCTTTCCCGAAAAAGATCCTCCACACAGCATCCCCTTATATGATAAAGACCCTGAGGGAATGTTTTTCGTCAGGGCCTTTATTGTATTGAGTAGATATTGTAAAAAAATAATCATTTTATTATTATTTATAATAAAAAAAAAAACTAATTTTTCATTCTTACGACAAAAAACTATCAACTGCACTACAAAACAAGAACCCTAGTAAGGGACTGTGAAAACTGGGGCATTATTCTTATACTCGTATTTAATAATATAACTTAATGATGTTATATTTTTTTATGTGTTTTATACATTATTATCAGTTAAGTGATAATCATGTACAAACTTTGCTTAAATAGAAATTAATATACAATCTGATTTTGGGATTATTTTAAACTCGAAATTACGATGACAACCTTCTCGCTAATGAGATAACTACATTTGCTGATATTCCAGTGAAATCAATACCAACTGCGATTACATCAGTAGACCAAATATAAAGTTTCCTTATCCGGGACGGTTCCAGGAAATCAGAAATGATAAACCATCTCTAGCTCTTAAACCAAATCGTGTGCAAACCAAGGCGAGCGAATAAAGGCATCCTTTTGGTGTTTACCGAGCTATTCCCTATTCATATCGGATATCAAAAAGCTTCCAGAATCCTTTCTAGCCAACCAGAGCCTCAGTAAAGGCTAAAATTCTCAGCTGCTTCTCTCAAGTAACACTTTTAGATTTCATTCAAACCGGTATGACATTATTTGCATAGCACTATATGGATCCCGCTGTGAAGGGGGCATCACTATCGAAATCCAATTGCTGGATTTATTGTCTGAATAGTCATGGGATCTTCTTTTATACACCTCGGTAATAAAAGAGATGAACGTGAAAATGATAGCTATTTTATTTGATTTATTTAATTAATTTTGTTATTTTCCAACGGATTACTCTCACATGCCTCCTGCACTCCAAACTGGTAAAATTATTTGAAGAAACAACTGTACCAGTCTGCAGATGGATTTAACAGGCTAAAAATGGTTACGGTGACAAATAAATTAAGTGTAAAAAGTATAAATATAATACAATTATTTAACGTTTTTGGCTAACTGAAATCGGTAAATGTTGAAATAAAATAAAGCGAGATACGGAACGTTGAAACAAATATATGTAGGAAGGACAACCATAACTTCATCTGAATATATACACTCTTTGAAATGCTATCCTTTTCTAATACGTTTCATTTCTCGCTTGATATAGTCCAGTCATTTGGAAGTTTTACCTGGAAAGTTTTCCGGGAGTTTTGAACATTGGTAATATTATAGATTTCGATGCGCTCTTTCCGAATTTCAACTTTGCCACTTATCTTTGCCGCTAGCACCACCATTTTGGAAAAATGGCGCCTAATAGTAGTTTTTTGACAATATCTCCTTTCCGACTCGTTTTGCGATAGAAACGATATAAACTAAAAAAAATTCCTACAATTTAAGACTTTTTAAACAATTTTTTCTCAAATCAGTAGTTTTGGCGTACGAGCGCCGTAAAGATTTGGCTAAAAAACCGCATTTCCACACCACCTTCAGGTAGAGTGGTGTCTGTCCCCTGTAGGTCTAATCCACATGTGATGCATAATTTCGAAATTTAGCGCAATCTTCTTCGCTTTGCTTTTCCTGGTGGACCATGCGTTGTGAGTCCGTCTTTGATATCGATCGAGACGTCACAGACCGCAATTTCATCGGCATCATCTGCCATTGGAATATCTGCCTATTAAAAGTCTCTTCGTTTTCGTTCCATCATATTTCATCATACTGAAGCATTGGGAACAGAACATAAACAAAAATGGGTTAATTCCTGATACGAAACTCAAGTTCCCAGCTCCAGAAACCTAGTTAAAAATTATTTCTTGTAATAAATGCAAAAAGGGATGTCAGGAAGACTGTGGATGCAAAAAAGCTGAGTTAAAATGCTCCGTTATTCGTCCAAGTCGTAGTAGTGCTTGTAATAATTTGAATGTTCCATCTCGAAGAGTATAATGGAATATGATGGAACCGAAAACAAAGAGGTTTGTGATAATCCCATCGTAGATGTTGCGAACGAAATTTCGGTCTGTGACGTCTCGATCGATACCGAAGACGAACTTGCAATGCCTGGTCCACCAGGGACAGCAAAGCGAAGAAGATTGCGCTAAATTTCGAAATTGTTCACCATAAGGGAATTAGTCCTGTAGGGGACAGACAACATGATAAAAAAACGCGCCGCTTACTCTACCTGAAAGTGGTGTGCAAAACAGTTTTTTAGCCAAATCGCATATTGAAGTATATTTTGCGGCGCTCATACGCCAAAACTATTGATTTTACAAAAAAGTTCTTCACCCACAAATTGTAGGAAATTTTATCTAGTTTGTTTTGTGCATAACCTACGTGTTTTTATCGTAACATCAGAAGGAAAGGAGATATTGTCAAAAAATTGTTATTAGGCTTCATTTTTCCAAAATGTTGGTGGCAAAGTTGAAATTCGGAAAAAGCACATCGAAATCTATAATAGATATTACAAATTTTCAAAAATTCGGGAAAATTTTCCAGGTAACCCCTTTTTTCATCCCAAATGACTGGACTAATACTATCAACAGATAGAGAGAGAGAGAGGTATTGCTATTACATTCGCACATACATATTCTCTGAAATGCCATCATTTGATATATTTTTTATTCGATCAGTACGACTAAAACCTGTCTTTGTATTTATTTAGTCTGTGTGATTATGTATTTATTTTGTTAAGATTAAACTTTTTGACGAAAAAAATACATTATTGATGGTGGATATCAATGTTTTTATAAGAAAACTACTTTCATGGAAAACACGAAATAACAAGTTATCCTTATAAACATAATAAATAATTTTATCTGTGGGAACTCGAGGATCTATTGAGAAAACCTCTCACAACGTTAAGCAATCAATTATATTTTGACGAGATTCATTCGATAAATTATTAATTGGTCTATAAAATTTGCAGTGGTAGATATTAAACAAGTAATTTATTTCAACAAGGTATATTAAAAATGATGCCTTCAGAGTTGTTTGTTCCAAAATTAGACATTATTACAGAATTCTTACTATGTATATATTACGGAAATCTGCTTGTCATCTAATAAATTTACTAACGGTGGGCTCTGGCATCACGAAACTTGCACAGCTTATTTTTGACAAAACTATTTACTCAAATCATCTTCTTTCATTCTTAAAAATATCTTAAATGAGGATGCCATAGTTTCAGCAGATCTGAAACGTAACTCTTGTGAGTGTTACAAAAATAATCAATTCAATTTATAACATCGCAATTGATTTCATTTCTTATTCCTAATGGAGTCAACAAATTAACTGAATGTCAATACCAATAAGTTTATGTACTCCCTTATACCATGCATACAGCGGTAGGGCGTTGGACTGCCATTCCGAAGGTCGTGGGTTCGAACCCGGCGTGCGCAAATAAATTTTATTTAATTGATTTGTGTTATTTCACAATTATTTATTTAAAATAATATATAATATATTTGCGGCACGTTCCAGGGTGGAAGATACTCTTAGTATCGCCCTGGTGTAAAACCACCATTCAGAATTGAAAAGTTGCTTGAAATGACTTTAGCCGTGTTTAGTGACTAGATCTGAATAGCCAGGTACTTCCCCACCTTCCTCACCCTCGTCTCCTTCCCTTTCCCACTAACCTTCAGCCTCATAACTCATAACATACCCCAATTGGGGATGCCATAGTCTCACTCGCTCCAGACGGAAGCAGTTGGGACTCTTGTGGGTAACCACTATAAAAAATAAAATAAAAAATTCAATAGCACCCAAAGAACTTACACAAAAGCATTTCCTATATATATATTTTTAAATTAATATTTGATTTGTAATCCATTTTTATGTAAAAAAGTTTTATTCTATACTGGCTAAAGACCGGCATGCATGGCAATGCATCTTAAATAAAGAAATTGTTTATCCCTGCGTCCTCATTCCTCTTCCGCCTTCTCTTCCATCCCCTCCTTCCTGCGTGCCCTTTCACTTTCCCCGCGTTTTCCCTCCCCTCTCCCGATGTCCCTCGCGAACCCCCCCCCCCCCCCCTAGCCTAAAGCATTCCCATTCCATCTTCTACGCTCCCTTGTCCCCCCTCCCGCGAATCCCCATCCTTGATTTCCATCCTCTCCTTCCGGATTGCCCTCCCCCTCTTCCTTTTTTTCTCTGCCACTAAACTCAATAAAATACACCCATTTTTTAAACAATTCGAGTGTGACCTATTTAATTTTTTTAAATTTCATAACGCTAGAGCTCACAAATATAGAAATATCGCTATATAAAAACCTTCACGGGCATGTTCACAAAAATTGTACTCAATAATTCATTGTGACAACAATCGTAACTGAAATACACCTAAAATTGAGTTTCCATGTTCTCTCTTATCGCAATTTCCGGGCAGTTCTAATCCAATTGTGATTCCCCCACAGCCTAAGGCCGTATTAGTTAAAGCGAACACTACCCACAAGGTGGTTCTTTTGCTTCGGTCAAGCCATTCTTCTCGAATAATCGGATTTCAAGCCTTATTTCTTAACCCCCGCCCACAGGGTGGTCCGCTATCACTTATTCATAGTATGCTTTGTGTCTTTACAATCTTTCGGGGACTTGGGACCTGATTACTGCGATCTAAAACGGCGTTATTACGTTACATAATAGTGTGTAGTATTTACATAACAATTACCTTCTGCATAATGTAAGAAGCAAGGTGGTCTAATTTGGAAAGTATAATATGTTTGCTTTTTTATATAATGTCGACGCTGGAAAGGAAAAGTGGCCAAAGCGCGTACAGCTGTGATATTAAAGATAAACCTGCACAACAATAAAAAATAATGAAAACGTGTATTTGGCAATATTTTTTACATGTTTGCACACAGGAGATTATATTTAAATTATTATATTCCCAAAAGGGCCACTGTTCAGCTGAACATTCTGGATTTCTCCGGGAAAGTAGCTGGTTTTCAGCAGTGCCTTTAATATAATGTGTAATAAATAATTCAATTTAAATAAAACATCGAAATTTAAACTATGAATTTTTGATGAACACAAGCACAAACAAACAATATAGCGTATTGTGTTGGTTCATTTTTAATGACACAGCTGAAGGCCCTTTAACCATTTTTCCTTTCCAGTGTCGATATATCCCTCTTGCCGATAATATTATAATTCATATTTTGATAGAAAACAGTCACTTTGTAATTGCACTAAACATGAACATAACATAAAAACACATTTTCGTCTCAGAATGGTATACTGAACTTATGGAGAAAAGGAAGCATTTTGAGTCCGTGTTTTTTCAGCTAATCCAGGAGAAAAAAAATGTGTATGTTTATTTCAGCAGAAACTCGTTCGTATCCGAAATTAGCACAGCTTTTTACATGAAATTCTTGGTCGAAAAATTATGAGATTTCAGATCGAAGATATAATATATTATAGAACATGAACCTTTGAAATAGCCAATTCACTATTAGTGTATTGTATCCTGGATTTCAGAAATGATGCTAAAGGAAGAAGTTTGGGAAATATTTGACAATATTATATTTGAGAAGCGTTCCAACTTTTCTGTGTGGCGTTTGGTGAGTGCTCAAGTTTCACATTCATAGGTGATGTTTGACAGGAATAAGGAAACAGGACAGGGTGAGATGTAGCATAATAAGGGAGAAAACTAAAGTTGCCGATATGGTTACCCGAATAGACCAACAAAAGGGGAGATGGACAGGTCACATGATCCGCGATCCACAAGAGAAATGGCGCAAAAAATGTCACTGACTGGTATCCCAGAGAAGATGGCAAGAGAAGTAGAGGACGTCAACACATACAAACGTCTCATTATACAAAACCTGTCAACACCCTTGTTATTTGAATTAGTTTTAGTTGTTCTTTTCGAAACACCTTCTACCAATTGTCGTGTAGAAAATTGTTTATACTCACGACGGTAGAAATTGGCCTCTTTGTGCATTGCGTTCTTCCAACAAGGCCATTGTTCTCAAGGCCGTCTCGGCCTCATTGTGTACAGGTCTCATTAACTGGGATTTTAAAAGGAACCATTAAAACGCGCCCGATAAAAGACGGGAAATAGCCCTTATTACCAAGTGGCCAATTCACCTGAATTAATTATTTTTTGCTCGGCTTCGGCGGCTGCACGAAGTTTTACAAAAAGCTTGGAAATTGAAAATTAGCACGCAAATAAAAATAATGCAGTTATAATTGGTTTTCGAATATTTAATCGGTTTTGTAAACGCTATTTTAATTTTTAAATTAATTCTCTCAAAATCAAGGTAAAATAGTTCCACCAACAAGCTTATTTGTTAGGTAAAACTTGTTATCTTTTTCTATTTTATCAGTAGATGACCGGTCGATGGTTGAGTGGGTACAGCGTTTGGGTCCCACCCAGGCGTTCCGTGTTCGATTCCTCGGCTGGCTAAGTCCTCCATCACAACACAAGCAAAATCTTCCGCTTAGTGTGGTGGTAGTAGGAGATTTTCAAATGTTGTTGGGTTATTCGTAACCCGGGAATATTTGTCTTTCTTTTAAAAAAAAAAAAAAAAAATACAGCAGATTTTACAGCTTGATTCGGTGAATTAAATATTGACCATAGACATCCAGATTGAATGCTTATGCTACATACAGAAGACACTTAACGTAATAAGTTTACCTATTTTCTTCACGGCCTGTCGTCTTTGAGGATGCTGTGTAGAAAAACGGTATGTGGGGTGGATAGGAATCTGTGGGTCAGTTTGTCTAGGAGTGACGGACGGATTAATTCATAACTCCCACCACTGTGCAAGGCGATGTTCCGAAAGAGTCATGCTGTGGAGGTCAAAATGTCTCCCTCAACCAGACTCCCCCGATCCGGCCTGCCATATATTTTTTTTTACATTAGCTCCACACAGGAGTCCCTGAGGAAACATTATTTCCTTCAGGGCCTATCTCATCTTTGGGGATGCTGTGTGGAGGGTATTTTTAAAGAAAGGAAGGAGAGGAAGTTCTGGGAAGGAAAAACATATAAGGGTTGGGCAGGAATCTGGGTTTTAGTATGTCCAGATAATCCGCCGCCAAGACCTAGACAAACCTCACCCCATGAACCCATGCACCCCTGCTAAGTCACCAAACGTAGCGAACCACTTGGGGTGACCTATGGCAGTGGTGTTGGTTATCCAATAAATGGTTCGCGGGGCGGCGGTACCCATACCCCCCTACCAATTTGAAAATGGTTGGTGAGCAGATGTATTCGCCCCCAAGATCTGGACTAACCTCATCCCGAGCACCCCTACTAAGTCACCAAAAGTAAAGAACCACTTGGAGTAAGACAGAGGGTTGGATAACCAACATTATAAATACGTTAATGTCGGTGAGGTATGTAGTAAGTAGGTACCTGAATGTTCCGTCCATATTAAGCCCGCATTATGCGCTGAGCCGCTGCCAAATAGCAAAAGGGCAAAATAAAGTGGTCTTTCCATTAACTTTCAAATATTTATGAAATTGTGCGAGCGGATGGAAGAAATGAGAAAATAGACTTTGAGTTTCACGTCTTCACAATGGAGTGCTGGTACCTACCCTGATGTATGGCAGTGAAGCATGGAACTGGCAGAGAAAGGATGAAAGTAGACTGAATGCTGTAAAAATGAGATCCCTGAGGCGTATGTGTGGTAAAACCATGTATGATCGTGTGAGGAGTGTGGAGATCCGAAAAGAATGCAAGACCGATGTGAGCGTAATAAGTAAGATTAAGAAAGGGACGCTTAGATGGTTTGGACATGTAGAGCGAATGAATGAAGAAAGGAGTAGATATCAAGAAAATATATGACGCAAATGTGAATGGTAAAAGAAGTCGAACACGCCCGAGGAAGACATGGCACGATCAAGTGAATCAGATACTTGAGTTGGGCCATGTCAAGAGTCAGAATAATAGAAGAGCATATTATAAGATGTATGAATGTGAATGAGGCGAGGAGTGTATGCCAAGACTGAATTGTTAGGCGGTCCGTCCTCTCTGCCTACCCCTGCGGGGAAACGGCGTAATGGTTAGTTAGTTAGTTGGTAAGAGTTTCGCGTCTTCATTATGTAGATAGGTTTAAAAATACATTTTATTTTATATATATCACACAATTTTGAAAATAGAATAATGATGTTATCTCGTGTCTTCTAAATGACTTTTATTTTAATAAATAGTTGAACGGGAACACTTTGGTTTGTTTATTGCAGCGAAATCTGGCAATTTTTGACGGGTTCGATTTTTAACTTATAAGAAAATAATTGGTCATAGAATCTAAGTAGTTGAACATATAAACAATGTGTATCTATGTTTATGAAAAGAACTGCTTTAGTTATTTAGTTGCTGGAAATTATTATCATATTATCATGTGTAAGTACAATATATACCTATTTATAATTAAGTTAGCGAACTCTATCATATCGTGACGTTTCACCAGCTTATCAAATCGCAACTCAGAGACCTGGAAACAATAAACCCCTATTAGGTCACATTGAAAATTATCAAGATAATAGCCCCAAATCGTTCTACATGAACGTTGCCCTTTAAGAGGGTATTACCAGAGAATACTGGAAATTAGTCCTTTTTAAATCAAATTCTAGACCTATTGACTATTTTTTTACAAAAAAACAACATTGATTTTGAAAGATTGTTATTTTACCTGCCACGCGCAGTTTAAAAATTTTGAAAAACTGAGTTAATTTTTAATTTACTAAATCTCTTTTATTTACGCGTTGGTCGTTGGCAGATTTGTTCAATTTTCAAACGATAGATTCTATTAAACACCACAAATTTTAAATCATAATATAATCATACAACAAAATATATCAATACATAATCTATTAAACACAGTTTTCAGATTTTTAATTTTAGTTAAATTAAAATCATTAAAAAATAAATCCGAGAACGTGTTTTTCTATTTATTGAAGGTCTTACAAACTAAAATATTAAAAAAAAAATTACATACTTCTTTTGTTTAGACATTATTGAAAAATCATAAATACTTATGTTCAAAAAATACTTACAAGAAGTTTTTTTTTTTTTTTTTTATATTAACTCCACACAGGAGGCCCTGAGGAAAATAATTTCCCTCAGGGCCTATGTCATCTTTGAAGATGCTGTGAGGAGGGTCTTTTTGAGGAGAGGAAGGAGTGAACGTGGGTCTTGAAGAGACCCATGTTATAGGAAGGAGGAAACACAGAGGCCGGCAAATCGTTCCACAGCCGAGCTGTTGAACACAAAAACGAGTCGTAGAAGCGTCCCGTTCTCATGTGACAAATGTCAACTGTGTACATATGTTGGGCGCGCGTTTGGCGTGTTTCCCGACTATGCACCGGTGCCGAGGGGATCAATGACGCTAGCTCCTCGGAGCATCTTCCATTGAAATACCGGTAGAACAAGGATAGCATTCCCACCCGACGCCTGTGCTCTAAAGATTGTAATCCGTTTGTTAAGACAGGAGAATCTATCAAGCGGACCGCCCGTTTCTGCACAGAGTCGAGGGTGTTTTTCAGGTACATCGGGGCTCCAGACCAGAGATGGCTGCCAAATTCAACAGTGGGGCGCACTTGCGATTTGTACAGGGTTAGCAGTTGTGTAGAATTAAAGTATCTGCGGGCCCTGTACAGTACGCCCAGTTTCTGAGAGGCCAACTTAACTCTGGCCTCGATGGAGCCCCCGTACCTGAGCTGGTCACTTAGAGTTACACCGAGCATATCAATGGAGGACCTGTTTGGAAGAATGCTACCGTTGAAGGAGACTAGATTGTCATTTCGATCCCTTTTAGACGTAATCAGACATGATTGGGTCTTTGAAACATTGAATTCGACGAGATTATTCTTACCCCAAGAGAAAACACTCTCGAGGTAACCGTCCATTCTTTGCTTCAAAGCCCTCCGAGCAGTTGGAATTTGTGCACCCTTTGGGGGCTTGTCAAACAAAAAAAAGAAGTACACTATATTTAATAATAATTTATCATCGTGCGTTATGAGCAGTTTTACTGCTAACTTGAATGTAGATATATATTAAAGCAAGTTTTGAATGAAATAAATAGATATTAAATTTTTTATTAAAAAAAATTGATACGGGGAATAATCGATTTTTCTCATTGGAACTTCCCTGTACAGTTGCATGCATTTTTAAACTTTTATTCTCAGCCGCTGGTCAATCGCTCTTAAGTTCAACAATTACGTAGAGATTAAATTATTAAAATTATGTAAGATTGAGGTGTACAGTATATATTACTTATATATGTATAAATATGTATGTTTACATGTTTGTATATTGTATTTATATGTATGCATGCATGTATATGTGTACACATATATGTATTTTTGGGTGAATGCACGTATTTATACATGTATGCACGCATGCACACAAAAAAAACTAGAACCAAATGTATATGTATAATATGATCTAATCCTCACCCACGTACGAGGATTTTTCTCTTTTCTATTTTCTATATTTTATTATAATTTTTTCAGTTTCCGGAATGTTTATACATTTAATTTATATGTTTACACTAGACATCATAAAGTAACATTATACCATTGGTCGCTATGAACCAGGCAACCGCCTAGAATGGTGATTTATTATATCTTTTATATGTAAATGTCTTAATTAAATATAATATTTTTCATAAATAAATTGTTCGTTTTGGCTTCTTTGTATGAGTACGAGCATGTACATTAATCCTGTGCGGTATATTTTCCCATGCTTTTGAATATAGGTAAATAAATTTTATCGTTTATTTTAGTAATAAACTTACCACACAACAACATCAAAATTTATGATTCACATTTAAACAAAGTTCCAAAAAGGTATAGTTTATTATATGATTAGCATAAAACCAAAAAGGGTTTAGCTTTACGAAACATTTATGAACCGGAAGTCAAAGAAGAGAGGGATAAAAAAATGGGAAGTAAATAACTTTAGGAAGTATCTAGCTGCTTTATAAATATAAATCTAGTTTTTTTTTTAACTTCACTTAAGTGGTTCAAAGTAATTTTTCGGATAAAACGTATATAATCATTTTTTATACTGTCGGTTTTCGAACTGGCAACCTCTGTTTAAGAGCTAAAGATTTCAACTGAAGTTGTCAAGTAATCGATTTCACTTAAACTTGATTATTTATTTATTTTATTTTCGGGAAAACAACAGTTTAAAATGTGGTTCATTTATACATGTATAATTTACCTAACTGAGAAACCAATTACAGATTTCCTCAGTATACTATAGAATTATGTATCTAAAAATTTAAACACTAAACTTACAACTAAAAAAAAATGTCATTATTTTAACAAGAGGGAGATTAATATAACAGGAATGATGTATATCATTACATAATATATCGTTACATTTTGAGCAGTTTGGTACACTTTAATATATTTTTAATACAGTTTTTATATTTATTATTTATTTATTTTTTCATGTTCTCCATAAAACAGTTATACACCAATATATCACGGAGAAGATTATAAATTACAAAGTACACAAGGGCACTTTTACTATTTAGTGACATGTGCTAAAAGATAGTTGCTGAACTGTCTGTAAGTGACATTGAAAATGTCGATGGTCAATGCAGAATCGTTAAGCAGTTGAGTCGCTCTGTTTATTGGCGCGTTCTGATAGGCAGAAGTCCTCACTTTCGGAGCATAAAAAAGTGCATGGGATTTCCCACGAGTATACTTGTTAGGGACGTAAAAATTAACCTTTTTTAACATAGGCGGATTGAGTATAATACCAGAGATTACCTTAAAAAAGTGTTTACCTAAAAATATTTTTCTGCGGGCTTCTAAGGTGTTGAAATCGAGCATCCCTGTTAAGAACAAGGATGGATACAGGAATGGATAGTACGTATATTCCCTCATACACAGGTAACGCAAAAATCTTTTTTGTACTTTTTCTATTTCTAGGATATGGTTTTGTTTCGAAGGGGCCATTTATGTTGATTACAATTGAAGATATCTAAATCAGACTGAATATTATTGTAAATTGAACATATTCTTATAAGACTAGCTTAGGTCTCTACTCGCAATCCAAAGGTCGCGGGTTCAAATCCCTACGTGTACACGTTAATTTTATTTGATTGAATTGTGTTATATGACGTTGGAGGGGACCCCACCACTTTCCCAACGGCATTATAAGGAAACATATGGTTTCCTCCTTTACCGCACACGTCAAGACTCTATTTTTTTTTTTTGAACGAAGCTACATTTATTTTGAACGACTCTAGACCCTCCAATGTCCGTGCATACGAAGTGTTATGTGACAAATTTAAAATACTATAAGACACGCTGAGTATCGCCCTTGTGTAAGACTATGACTCAGAATTGAAACTTTGCTTGAAATGGCTTTAGCCGTGTTTTGCGACCAGATCTGAAAAGTCAGGTACTTCACCATTTCCCTATCTCCTTCTGCTCCTCAATTTGGGATGGCATAGTCCCTCTAGCTCCAGACAGGAGCAGTTAAGACTCTTGTGTAGTATTCACATAAAATAAAAAAAAATCTAACTATTAAAAAAAAAAACATTCATACGTTTCAAAAATAAAGATGTTTCTTCAAAATATAATAGACTAATATGTCTTTGTATCCGAATGTGGACTTCTTTAGATTTGAAACATCATGTTTATTACATTATCATTTATTATCAATTTTTCGTTTATTTTTTAAAAGAAACCTTCAATAAAGCCGCGTGGTAGTTATGTGGACAAATAAATAACTGAGAATATAAATAATAGTGCAAAAAATAAATATTTGCCAGTTTCACAATCTACCGTGACGCAGTAAAAGTATTTTCCATAAATATCCGATTTTGTTATCTACGGAGCGGCGAAGAAGAAATTCCACAAAATATTTCATTCCCGGAGCCCTTTAGCTCGGAGCAACCCTAAAACAACCCTTCGGAAACACCTTCAATTTTTCTTTCGCCCTGTCGCGAGGCTAAGGTATTAAGAAGCCTTTTTTATTGCAAAATTTTACATAAAATACCTCCCCTAAAATGTGAGTAAAAAAAACCTTGACTCAAATTTGGCTTTATTGAAAGAAATATGAAATTTCAGGCGGAGATACCTGGATCAGTGTGAATATAATATATACTACGCGCGTTTGCCTAGGTTTACGCTGACTTCATTTTTCCTTTCCTCTTAGATATTGGAGTTTACGACACAAAATCTCTGCAGGGGTATTTTCCTGTATCGCCTATTGTGATGGGCGAATCCAATCTTATTATTTTACGTTGAATTATTTATCTGAAAAAAAACGGTGTCAATCCTCTCGAAATGCGAGAAAAATAGAGCCTTCGGAAATAAACTGTTGTGAGAATCTTTTGTCATATCGTTGGTCCAAATCTCCTGTAAACAAGGGTCTTAATTTCTTGAATGTATATTTTAAAACAAATTTTAACACATCACAGAATTATATTATAAATTGTACAGCGCCCTTGAGGTGATTTCTCACAAAAACGGCGCTCTACAAATTATCCAATTATTTATTGTTATTAAGTTTATTTTGTAGAACTCCATTTTAATTTTTATTTATTTTATACAATCAATAATATTATTATTCTATGTATAAAAAACAGTTTATTATAAACAAGTTCTGCTTCGTAATTATTATTATGTGTTACAGCTGTTTCGCCCTCTGAAGGTTGCAGTTTGACAATGCCTTCAAAGGGGGGAACCGCTGTAACACATAATAATAATTACGAAGCAGAACTTGTTTATAATAAACTGTTTTTTATACATTAAATAATAATATTATTGATTGTATAAAATAAATATCCAATTATTATTATTATTTTCACATATTTCAGATTTACATTGTAGTGTACATTTATTTTTTTAAATATGTTGTCCTAATTAAGTTAACGTACCTATACCAGAAGTGATTACCCCATTCATTTCATGAAGGATGATTCTGTATATTTTGTGTTGTCTTTTGCTTTAAGTCACAAAAATAAGACAAAATGGCAAAATCCAACCGACCGTCGTGCGTTATCGACTGTCAAAAGTCTGAGATTTTCTATGGCTTTCAATGGCTTGTCTATGCCTGTCACGCGTTAACTGGATTAATTACCGACCTAAATTACGCATTACTATTTATTTCTAGTATTATTTTGATGTTTGTATGCTCTGACAATCGATTCGCAAAAATTGTCCCGCGACACATCTCTTAAAGAGTTTTGCACCGCAAAACGCGTCGTAATCTTCGGATTATTATTATTACGGTAAGTACTTTTAAGAGTTGGTGTCTTAACACAAGTATCAAGGTCGTTAGCGCGATACAAAATACTGCATTTATATTTACTGACATTTCTAGAAAATGATCTTTCAATCACCAATCGGGCAGACGCTCTCACCGCTGAGCTAATGTATTCCTTTCCGATTCGGTCATATTTTACCGTATCATACTTCGACTGAGAACCACCAAAATTGTCTTAATTTTCTTAACCCAAATTTTTATTGGCTGCTATCTTTATGTATGATTACAAAATTCAGCTCGAACTAAATTCCCTCTAGATAGTGTCAGAGAAATTTTCTCAAGATCATTTTCAACAAAATGACATTTCGCATTGGAAAACTGTCAAAATGTGTCGTAAACGGTTGATTTAACACGCGTTACGCTGTAGCAAAAGATTCACAAGTAACCCTTCTGTTTGTCTTATAAATAACAAACTTTTAGCAAAATGTTCTACTATTTGTAGGTTTGTTTATATTATACGGATCATCTGTGTCTTTTTAACTTTAGAAATAACCTGTATCCCACAAATGTAAAACTTTTATCTCTACCTACGACGCGACGGTAGTAAATGCCAGCTGTTCTGCTGTTCGTTAAATCTATGAAAATCCAAGTTTTTTAATGTTACTTGAATATTTTAGCTTTGCGCAGCACAAGGATATTGTACAAAAAAAAACCGTCTTGTGCATGATGAAGTTTTTTTGCAAAAGTAAAAAATTTACGATTTCACCAGCCCTTCGAGATTTTGGCTGGATAGTTGAATTATACTAAGCCTAATTGAATAATAAAACTACACAACGCAAGGTTGATGTAAGTGAAAAAAAGTCAATTACTTTACAAAAAGTAAATTACTTTAGTCAGAAAAAAATTATATATAATTTTGGAAGCTTTTTTTTCGGTCACAAAATTAAGTAAAATTAAAGAATCATTTTGTGTGAAAGATATTGATATTTGCGATTTTAAAAGATCTAAGCAATTGCAGTGCTTAAAAATAACGTTAACTGGTGGTCAATATGCATCAAATTCTAGCCACAATATTAGAAAAACTGAGCATTTTTACTTCAAATGTTTGAAAAGGAAATCATACCATTGACCCGAGGAGGTTAAAGATTATTATTGACCCAAAGAAAGTTTCCAGATGTGTCAGTTCGTGGAGCAACCCACGCCAACAGCTGTGTCCACTGGTTAGATAATAAATAGAATTGTGATTGATTTGAAAGTAAACTGTTGTCACCATTTTACATATCATGTGCCTTAGATTCTTAGACCACATTAAAACACAGGCAAATGACTAATAATAATTATTATTTAATCGATAAACTAATGTTTAAGACAAGATTTTTTTATGCATAGCACAAAGGGTAACAATTATTATAAGCAATAATTATTAGCCTGAAACACTCATCAATATTGAAAGAATCTTCCGAGAAAAGATACATATCGCAGACGGGACTCGAACCCGCACCCTTTTTATTGCCGGTCAAGTGCTCTACCATTAAGCTACGGCGGGTAACTTCCTACCCGCCAAATGATTCAATATATACCTAGTGTTTCATTCAACAATTACTGCTTATTACATTAATTGTTGAATGAAACACTAGGTATATATTGAATGGTAGGAGGTAACCCGCCGTAGCTTAATGGTAGAGCACTTGACCGGCAATCAAAAGGGTGCGGGTTCGAGTCCCGTCGGCGATATGTATCTTTTCTCGGAAGATTCTTTCAATATTGATGAGTGTTTCAGGCTAATAATTATAGCTTATAATAATTGTTACCCAAATACTATTACTTGAAGAATGTAGATATTTTAAAAAACTGGAACTTTTTTGGTCACATTTTGGCCAATATCCAAACACCCTTGAGCGTTCGTTCGCTGACCAATTTGAAGATTTATTTTTAAACTTTTAATAAAAAAGTTCCCGCTGTTTTATACTCCGATTAATCAGAAAACTTTTTTAAGAGATGTTTCGCTTCTGTTCTAAACTATTGATTATAGACATTTTACGAATCAAAATTATTAAAAATATTTTTTCTTACAAATCAATATATTATTACAAAAAATGCTTGTTCAAATTAAAAATAATATCTGTGATTATCAACAGGGGTATGCAAAATATAGGAGTCGTACATAATATTTAATATTTTATAGTACTACGTACGCTTATTTTAAAGAAAATAATGTGATGAATGCATGCGCTGATACATTTAAAGATTTTTATAAGGTTTTCACGATTTTTGTTGTTGGAACTTTTTAGCAGAAATATTGAAACACTGACATTACGTTGGCCAAGTGGACACGCCTACAACAGAATTCTATCGCTTCATCTCTCCAGTGGATGAGACAAACCAAAAGGGAATTATACAAACCCACTGGCTTCGTCCAGTTGTTGGAACTTTTTAGCGGAAGTATTTATTTATTTATTTGTTTATAAGATATATACAGTACATTAAATATAAGTTGTAAGGTAAGTTAAATAAATTACGTGGTTTTGTACCCATTACGTAAATCTTTAAAAAGTCATTCAGTAATTTCGTCTGGGTTTTAAAACTCAATTATGATGAAACTAATGAAAAGAATCAATCATTAGTTGACTAATAATAACAAAAATGGAGTGTGGGTGGAGAAAAAGTTACGTTTTAAAATAAAAAATCAAAAATTATGTGCTCACTAAATGTAACAAATATTGAAACACTGACTTTACGTTGACCACACGGACACGCCCACAACACAATTCTATCGCTTCATCTCTCCAGTGAATGAGACAAACCAAGGGAACATTTTTCCGCATCCGCCACCTTCGAGGGAATAATATTAAGGTTCACCTATCATAACTCTCCGGAATACCGGAATGTTGGTGTATGAGAAAATACCTCATTCATTTCCACCTGTCGGCATAATTTACCCGAAAAGCCACAAATTCGAGTTAATTCATAAATCATGCCGTTAACTGTTAAGATGACAGTTAAATCGTTTACGTTGTCCTTACGGAAATTTATTCGAATAAAATTTGTGGAATATTATTTTGCCTAAGGGAAGTGAACGAACAAACAAAACTTTTAACAATTCCTTCGGTGGCTTTTTACGCTTCCTGTATAGTATATTTTTCAGCGTACACTTTTGATTTACTCACATTCATATAACGTCTCAAAACACCATGCTATTATACCAACTCTCGACATTACATGATGAAATGACCAAATTTGAAATTTATTTATTTATTTTATTTTTTATTTAATAAATTTTTACAAGTTACAGTTTTTGACATTTTTTTTTAACTACCATAGGTATTAGGCTAATGCCCGTGTTGTGGTAGTCATGAAGTCATTAGAAGGAAAGTTGTTTTACGTTAGGTTTTTTTAAGTCGATACGAGATTGAAACCGTATTTTATTAATAAGAGTGATACAAACGATGTTAGCGCCTACGTGTGTTAGCGCTTTTAAGGGTTACTGTTGGGGCGTTTTAGTTTGTTTTTCAAAATATCAGAAACCGTTTCACACGATAGCTGAGATATACCCACATAACGTTATTTGATTATCATATTAGGGCCTGGTCAAAAAAAGATAATTAAATGTGAATTTATGTCTTAAATAATATCTTTTAAATTGTCAAGAAAGACTTCAGCAATCTTTAATTTTTAATTCGACGCCGCATAAGGAATTCATCTGTATCGTGCATGTAGAACTGGTGATTTAAAAGGTGTGATTTGGGATTTTCGCAGGCAAAACTATTATTTATTATATAATTGAAGAAAAAGATAACAATAAAAATCAATTTTTTTAAATTTTTTATGAAAATGAAATCCACCAGAAAAATAATAAAAGATAATGGTCGAAACTGGTGTATGTCCCGGTAAGACGTAAGGTTCTGGGTTCGAGTCCTAGTTGCGGCCATTATCTTTTATTATTTTTCTGTGTCTTGTTCATTATCATATTTAAAAAAATTAGATTAATATTTTTATCTTCTTCTTCAATGATATATTACATTGATGGGAATAACCTTCAAAAGTTAAAAAGAGTGTTTCTTATAAAAAAATGAATATTATTTATTAATTTAGTTTTGGGGTGGTTTGCGCCACTTTATAAATAACAAAATGGCGAGTTATTTCACCTTCTGGCAATTATTTAATTCCTAGTTCCCACCCCGCTCTGCCTCTCTCCGTTCCCCCGGTTAGTGTCTCTGTGACTTGACAGAAAGCTTTTATCTTGCACAGCAATCGCATCTGACGTTTTGCATCTCGCAATTCGCATACAATAGGGAAGTTGAGTGAAAAATATTTTGACTTATAAAAAATATGTTCATGTAGATGACGTGCAAACTAAAATATCAGTATTTTTTTGTTAAAGTTCGTTTTCATGATTAAATTAATTCTACAAGTTTGAATTTTATTAAAGCCCGCGTTAACGGCCGGTAAGAAACGGGAGAGTGTGTGACATCATCTCACGTCATCTGGACCTTGTTAGTGTGAAAAATAACGGAAAATATTGACAAAATCAGGACACGCTTATGTGGTGTGGAAATATGGTCGAAAAAACGCGTTTTTAAATTTTAAAAATAACCATTAAAATGCACTTTTTCAAAATTTTGGTGTGAATTGATTAGTACTGGTTATAATATGTAACTACTACACCTTTTTTAATTTATTTTTTTCATCCATATTAAGCGTGACTCAGTTTTGTAAATATTTTATCTAATGTTTCTCACAAACAAGGGACCAGATGACGTCACGAACTCTCCCGCACGGTATTGTACTCTTAGCGGCCTTTTCGCGGGCTTAATAAAATTCAAACTTGATTATGAAAACGAACTTTAAAAAAAAAACTGGTATTTAAGTTTGCATGTGAACATTGATAAAAAAATTTAAAAAAGGAAAGGGCCATTAAAAGTAATTTCGCAGTGAAAATACAGTGAATCCCGTAAAATTGTCTTTTCCTCTACCTACAAGTTTTTGCCATTTTAAAGGAAGCGAAATGCTTTGCCCTGTAAAACATCCTAGCCGAAACAGGGGTGTTATGCCTTGTGGCGCTATCAGCTTCTTTTGGACAGCATTTGGGATTTTTGTGAATTTCTAAACATTTTTGTGAAATTTACTAAAATCCCTTTAATATTATCTAATAATGACGACGGGGCTCCGTATACAGTAAGTACGTATTTACAATGATTGCGTTTTTGATATGTTTGCAATATTATATTTGGTAATCCAAAAATACTTCAACATCTATTTTAATGATAGATTGATAATCAAAACTTCATTGAAAATTACGAAATTATTCTGAATCATTTGGATAAATACTCGTAACAATAAAAGTATTTTTAACTAATTGATCTTTTCGAACTGAACATCATCATTGCTACCAAGGAGACCAATCATAAATACGGACGAGGCACTTAAATTCCCTAAAGTAGCTTCCAATTCCCATCCTCTTGTTTTGGCGGATTCAATATGCGTGACTGGCAAATTGTTTCCGCTGTGAGTTCATACTGAAAAACAAACAGTAAAAAATAAAATCCATTTCGAGTAGCTCGTGATACGCTCCAGAGTCTAGAACAAATGGTTTTAAAATGTCGCATGCTTAGCCTGGGGTCTTTTATTAGAAATATTATTAAATTATAAAGCAATACAAAAAACTTTGATAGAAATTTATAGTTAAATTCTGCGTTCAAGCGATTAATTTTAAAAACTGGATAGATGTTATATAATCCCGAGATATTTATTTTTATATATTTTTATTAATATTTCTTCTGGCACAATTCAGACACGCCCACAACACATTTGTTTGTTCAGTGGCTTTAAAGCGTTCAATTTACATTTACCTCTTACTTAAAAATAACCCTCCACACAGTATTGCCAAAGATTTTTATGTGGAAACTGTTTTCCTAAGCGTCTCCCGTATGCAGTACTTTGCAGTTAAAAAAAACTCATGTAGGATAAATTTTTATATTTTCAATGACTTGTTTGATCAATTTCACGATTATTTTTTCTTCTGGCACAATTCAGACACGCCTACAACACATTTTGTTGTTCAGTGGCTTTAAAGCATTCAATTTACAGTATATTCTAATGTTAGTAACACACTTACCTTGGAGATAGAAAATCTGTACCCCATAATCCATAATGATAACGATATGATAAAAAAATAAATAAAAGTCTTATGTATCTTAACACTTCAGTATGATAACGTGAACGTAAAAACACTTCCGAAAGAATTCTGAGACACCATTATTTTGGATTACCGCTTTTTGTTATAGGGCCAAAGCATCCCCTGCAGCTGAGATAGGGGTGTCTCCCCCTGGACCCCTACCACAGCTACCGGTGATACCGCATCATTTGTGTTGCCCTATAACATCTGCAAACTGAATACAGGGCAGCTTCTGGGAAAAAGGACATATCGTGTGACTTTGTAAACATAAATTGTTATTTTGTTTCGTTTGCTTATGATTTGGTTTCTATGGCAGATATAATACCAAACTTCTAGTGAATATATAACATGAATAAAGTTACTTGCGTATGAAATACCAAATTGGTAATACAAGTAGGAGTTTAATAAAGAGAAATAATGAAGTTAGTTGGTATTTCATATGCAAGAAGGATAGAAATAGAATAAAGTCAATTGATGTTTCATAAGCAAATAAGGAGAAATATTATAGTTGTAGTTAGGTATATCTCAAGCAAGAGGGAAAAATAATGATATTAGTAAGAATTTCATATGGGAGAGAGAGAGAAATAATGATCTTTAGGTTTATCATTAGCAAAAGAGAGTAATGCTGAAGTTAGAATGAACGTATATCATGGGTAAGAGGGATAAATAATGTAGTTAAGAAGGTATTTCATAAGCTGGAGAGAGATACATAAATGAATTTAGGTGTATCATTAGTAAAAGAGAGAAAATATTAAGTTAGTTAATATACAATAATCAAAATAGAGAGAACGAGAAAAATAATGGAGTTAGTATGTGAATCATAAGCAAGAATGAGAAATAATGAAGTTAGTGGGTAATGCATAAGTAAGAGGGAGAGCTAATATACAATAAGTAAAAGAGAGAGAGCGAGAAAAATAATAGAGTTAGTATGTGAATCATAAGCGAGAATGAGAAATAATGAAGTTAGTGGGTAATTCATAAGCAAGAGGGAGAGTTAATATACAATAAGCAAAAGAGAGAGAGCGAGAAAAATAATGGAGTTAGTATGAGAATCATAAGCAAGAATGAGAAATAATGAAGTAAGTGGGTAATTCATAAGCAAGAGGGAGAGTTAATATACAATAAGCAAAGAGAGAGAGCGAGAAAAATAATGGAGTTAGTATGTAAATCATAAGCAAGTATGAGAAATAATGGAGTAAGTGGGTAATTCATAAGCAAGAGGGAGAGTTAATATACAATAAGCAAAGAGAGATAGCGAGAACAATAATGGAGGTAGTATGTGAATCATAAGCAAGAATGAGAAATAATGAAGTTAGTTGGTAATTCATAAGCAAGAGGAGAGTTAATATACAATAAACAAAAGAGAGAGAGCGAGTAAAATAATGGAGTTAGTGTGTGAATCATAAGCAAGAATGAGAAATAATGAAGTTATTGGGTAATTCAAAAGCAAGAGGGAGAGTTAATATACAATAAGCAAAAGAGAGAGAGCGAGAAAAATAATGTAGTTAGTATGTGAATCATAAGCAAGAATGAGAAATAATGAAGTTAGTGGGTAATTCATAAGCAAGAGGGAGAGTTAATATACAATAAGCAAAAGAGAGAGAGCGAGAAAAATAATGGAGTTAGTATGTGAATCATAAGCAAGAATGAGAAATAATGAAGTTATTGGGTAATTCATAAGCAAGAGGAAGAGATAATGAAGTTAATCACACAGCATTCTCTAAAATGCCATAATTTTCATCAGGGCCTCTTGTTTGGAGCTAATGAAAAAAAGTTGACATTTCAGAAGCAAAATAGAGAAATAAAATTATGTTTATTTTTTTTTTTTTTTCTTATATATTTATAGTTATTCATTCTTAATATATTTATATTACAAAGGTAAAGTATATTGTCCTCCACGCTAGGAGTTCACCTGTTGTGTAGAGGATATTTTTCAATTGTAAATTTTAAATTGTGCATAGAAAGACAAACGGTGGGCTAAGTTATAGTATATAAAAGAAGAAACAATAAAGAATAAAAGTTAAAATATAAAATCGATTTGTACATAGTTTAGATGTGAACAAAATAGATGTGTCTTGTTAGTTATAAGTGTAATAACAAAATTATAAATTCAGAGTTACATGCAAGGATTGTAGCCAGTTCCATATGTGTTTTTTTTATGTATATAATAAACAAGAGAGAGCAAGATAAATCAAGAGTGAGAAAAAATCAAGGTAGTAGACATACCACAAGAAAGAAAGAAAAAAAAATAAAGTTAGTACGTATAGGTATCATGAAAAAGAGAGAACATGAGTTTACAGCAGATACAGGAAAATATTTATAATATAGTCATTCAAATACTTGAAACAGACAAATGAAGACGGTTTTACCATTCGACTATACAATTTTACTGACTACCTCAAAGAAACCGTGTGACTGGTAAGATTAATAAAGTTATAAAAAATGTTGTTCCGTATCATTAAAGAAGAAAATAACACTAATAATCTAAACACAGAAAAAAAAAGATAATGGTCGCAACCGGGACTCAAAACCAAGAACCTCTCTTCTTACCGGGACAAACGCCATTCCAATTAGGCCATTGCCACTAAATATTTGGCATAACATTTGTAACGTTGTTTCGTTTTACAATGTGAACGATCGTATTTATAAGTACTCATGTTCAGTAGATAACGTCGAAATTTTTGTTAAGAATCATTCATAGGTACATAGGCCTTTTTCTCATTTTATTTTATAACTCAATTTATTCACTTTCTTAAATTTCACCCCGAGTGCCTATCAGTTTTCAGGCAGAGAATATAAAATGTCATGTGTATTACATTATCGACACCCTTGACATAAAGTTTTATGAATAAGTAATCGATTCTGTTACGTGACATGAACAAATTTTTAATATATCGAATACATATTTCGTAGTTTGTGAACGTCCCAGAAAAAATTAAATAAATAATGACTCCCTACAGAAAATTTCCCATACCCTTGCCTCATATAAAAATTTACGATAAAACTCCTAATAAAATTTCTTCACAGTTTGCTGCATGGTAAGTTGATATAATGACAACATAAAAAAATTCTAGTTTAACCAAACTAACGCACGGAGGCTCCATCAAAGTTAGCCTCTCAAACCCCATCAAAGTTAGCCCCTCAAATCCCATCAAAGTTAGCCTCTCAAACCCCATCAAAATTAGCCTCTCAAACCCCATTAAAGTTAGCCTCTCAAGCCCCATCAAAGTTAGCCTCTCAAACCCCACCAACGTTAGCCTCTCAAACCCCATCAAAATTAGCATCTCAAACCCCATTAAAGTTAGCCTCTCAAACCCCATTAAAGTTAGCCTCTCAAACCCCAACAAAATTAGCCTCTCAAACCCCATTAAAGTTAGCCTCTCAAGCCCCATCAAAGTTAGCCCCTCAAACCCCACCAATGTTAGCCTCTCAAACCCCATCAAAGTTATCCTCTCAAAAACCATCGAAATTAGCCTCTCAAACCCCATTAAAGTTAGCCTCTCAAGCCCCATCAAAGTTAGCCTCTCAAACCCCACCAAAGTTAGCCTCTCAAACCCCATCAAAGTTAGCCTCTCAAACCCCATCAAAGTTAGCCTCTCAAACCCCAACAAAGTTAGCCTCTCAAACCCCATCAAAGTTACCCTCTCGAACCCCATCAAACTTAGCCTCTCAAACCCCATCAAAGTTAGCCTCTCAAACCCCACTAAAGTTAGCCTCTCAAAACCCAACCAAGTTAGCCTCTCAAACCCCATCAAAGTTAGCCTCTCAAACCACACCAAAGTTAGCCTCTCAAACCCCATCAAAGTTAGCCTCTCAAGCCCCATCAAAGTTAGCCTCTCAAACCCCATCAAAGTTAGCCTCTCAAATCCCATCAAACTTAGCCTCTCAAACCCCATCAAAGTTGGTCAAACTGCAGATATTTTAAAAGTACACAAATGCTGACCCTTGATTGAAAGTAGCCACCCCCTGTTGTATTTAGAAGCCACTCTGGTCTAGAGCCACAAAATACCGAAAAACAACTCTTGACTCTGTGCAGAAACAGGCGGTCTGTTTGATAGATTCTCCTATCTCTTAACAAGCGGTTTGCAATCTTTAGAGCACAGGCTACATTCGGTGACTTAGCATGAGTGCCCGTGTTCATGGGGTGCGGTTTTTATATATGTTGGCGGCGAATGCGTTTTCCCACTTTCAAGGCTGGATTGGGAGACTGGTTGAAATAGACCTAACCAAGATTTCTCCTTCCGGACTCTTTCGACCCATCGCTTTGCACCGCAGTGGAAGAAATGGATTCAAATTATGTTCGTCACACCTGAACACATTGGCCCCCAGATTCCTACCCACCCCTCATAACATTTTCTTTCCCAAACTTACTTTCCTTTCTTTTTTTCTTCCTTTCCTTTAATTTTTTTCCTCTGGGCTTTCTGTGTGGAATTATTGTAAAAAACACAAAACAACCGTAAAGTGGATATGCTGTCTTTGTTCTACGGGTGTTAACTCAGCTGTGGAACGATTTTCTGTGTTTCCTCCCTCCTGCAACATGGGTTTCTTCAAGATCCATGTTTACTCCTTCAAAAGTTAATTTATTTTTTATTTTTAATACAACACAAATTTAGTACAAACAATTAACAACACGATGTGAGCTTTTTGACATGAAAATTGATTTTAGTTAACGGGGATCGAAGAGTTTTAGACACTCTAAAGATTCAAATGTGTCATTTTCCCTCTCGGTCCTACCCTTATTTACGGAAGCGCCACCTATTTAATGGTATTTACCCTCGTCCGAACAACTTTGCAACGGTTTATTAGTGATTGAGTGTTCGGTCATGACAAATGAATAGCTTGTCAAGATATAACCTTCCAACCAACCCTTAAAACTCTCCACAGAAATGTATAACCTACGTAATAACAGTTAAGCTTTTTTTTTCCTGGCTGTCTTCAAAGTTAACTTTTTCGCTTTGCTTGAAAAGAGAATTTAGGGAAATACGTTTTTGTACACTAAAAAAGTAAACGTTTTAATGGTTAACGAGTATACATACGGCCTTCACATAATTATATGAAGATTTTTGCTAAAAAACTTGCATCTATTTAATTACAAGCTTCTGCCCGCGACTTTTCTGCGTAGGATTAGTACTTTGAGTAATCTATTTTCTTTTCACAAGTTCCATCTACGTTTATACCAAAATTCTTAACCTATTTATTTAAAATATGTACGATTCTTGATTCGATTCAAAGTTTTAGGCGAGTACTTCAAATAAATTCACTAAGTTAAATATTTTATAAAATAGAATTTAAATTTAACAATCATTGTTTTGCAAAATGTCATTCTCAAATTTTGACATTTTCTATTAAACAATAATTATTATTTTCAATATATTAAAAATAAATAGCTAGCTTTATAAATTATAGCCTATATGTTATTCTGATTTTTATTTTAAAGTTTCATTAAAATCAATTCAGTAAATTTTGCATGAGTTTTGAAAGAGTAACAAACACACATACATCCATACAAACTTCACGTTTATAATATTAGTAAGATAAGATAGTAAGATTCAACTAAAAGCGGAATATTTTGTGAATATACATTTTTACGAAATTGGAATTCCGCCGACTAAAATAATTGTTTTTTACAGTTTCTCCGCTCATGGAGAAACTAAAACCAAACCAAAACTGGCGCATTGCTATGGTTTCCAACCACACTTCTATCACGGTGCTACTCAACTTTAGGATTTCAGTAAATATCTCAGCTTATTTAACCATAGGCGAGGAACGCTTCAGCTATCATATCAGTGGTCCGGGCGTAATCCAGCGGTAGGGCGTTAGACTCCCATTCCGAAGGCCGCGGGTTCGAACCCGGCGAGCGCAAATAAATTTTATTTAATTGATTAATTATTTAAAATAATATATAGTATGTTTGCGGCACGTTCCAGAGTGGAAGATACTCTCAGTATCGCCCTGGTGTAAGACCACCATTCAGAATTGAAACGTTGCTTGAAATGGCTTTAGCCGTGTTTAGTGACTAGATCTGAATAGCCAGGTACTTCCCCACCTTCCTCTCCCTCGTCTCCTTCTCTTGCCCACTTACCTTCAGCCTCATAACATACCCAAATTGGGGATGCCATAGTCTCACTGGCTCCAAGCGGGAGCAGTTGGGACCCTTGTGAGGTTTTCACTATAATTTTTTTTTTTAAAAAGCCATCTGTCGCTATCATATTGGCGCTGACGAATAAAAAAAAACTCGAAAACTGATAACAAAACTGGCGCAACCGTGTCAACCAAACAACCTGCTAGTTGCGAGTTTGAAGTTGTGTAGTGAGCGGACCATCACATTGAAATACACAGGATAGCGAAATGAGTTGCAAACTGTTTTTTTTTTCAGTTGTTCGTGAGCGGATGCATTAACTAAGTTGAAACGAAGTGTTATTTCAATAATCTCTGAAATAAAATGTTTCTTGTAATATCTATTTCGTATATGAGGTGAGTAAAAGCAAAGGCAGCAATCTCCATTTCGGCCAAATTGCTATGTTTGATTTTGAAATGACATGGAGATTGCTATCTTTGCTTTTTCGTACTATATTACATTCAAATATTACACGTGTATACAATATTTGTATGTAGTATTGTACGTAAAAGTAAAGATAGCAATCTCCACGTCATTTCAAAAGCCAACATAGCAATCTGGCCGATATGTAGATTGCTGCCTTTGCTTTTACACACCTCATATTGTGGTTTCTCGTCGTATGTGTCCTTTACTGTTTTATTATTATTGTGAAATTGCTGATAACTTTGGCAGTTTAGCGGGGGCTTTTAATGAAGAATAATAAAATATTAAAAAATGTTTACGAATAATATAACTTTACCCATAAATCTGGTACTCTTCGTGATCCGATATGGTGGAAGTCAAATTAGAAGATTAAGATAGATCTTGCTGATAGTTGAGAGTTTGTACCAGGCTTTTATCATGCATTTGTTGCACTAGAAAGGCCAAAAAACCCTATTTATTTTAACTCAAAAACTCGGCAGCGTTGTTTTTTGTTTTTGGCAAGTTTACTTAAAATTCGAATGATTGCTGGCAAAACCATAATGCAAAGTATTCACGTTGATTCATATTATTAAAATTGGATTATATCTTGCACTCAAAAATGCAACGTCGCCTTAGTTCTTAATTGTCTAAATGACGATTTTAGTTTTTGTTCAATCTCCATTTTGAAACCAAAAATAAAATGTCAAAAAAGATTTTTAATAACTTTAATAAGAACTAGCTTTTGCCCGTTGCAAGGCAACTAATTGGTTAAAGCACTAAGCGATTTGACGTTTGAATGTGGATGAAGCAAGAAGTGTGTGTGTCTACATTTTTTAAAAATTAAATATTTGAAAAAAAAAAACGATGTTTGAATGTGGATGAAGCAAGGATTGTGAGAACTACTCAAAGGGTCCTGTGAGTTAATCGCTCAATTTTGTACACCCGCTACTTAGCCACTTTGGTCGCCCTGGTTAAGGCGTTCAGTATGGGCCTTTTCTCGCAAAAAGGGGCCTAGAAGTTTACGGCTCAATTTTTTCACTAATAAATTGTTTCTAAATTGTATGATATGCACTCACTTTTATCATAACTCCCGTTACACCTATTTAAATTTTTTGTACAAATTTGATAACGCCAAAGCTCTGCATTATATAAAGAAAACTTCGCGGGCTTGCGCACAATAACTCACCAAAGTTTCATCGCAATCGGATGAATATTATTGTAGATAATTTCATTACGCTAGAGCTCATTATTATATTTTAAAACCATTTCGAGCATGCACACATCATATCCCTAAAGTTTCATCGCAATCGGATGAATAGTATTGGAAATAATTTCATAATGCCAGAGCTTATTCTTATATATAGAAACCATCCCTAGCATGCCAACATCGAATTCCCAAAGTTTCATCTCAATCGGATGAAAAGTAAAGGAAATAATTTCATTACGCCAGAGCTTACTTTTATGCATAAAAACCATCCCAGGCATGTACACATCAAATCTCCAAAGTTTCATCTCAATCGGGTGAATAGTATATGAAATAATTTGATAACGCCAGAGCTTACTATTACGCATTGAAACCATCCCGGACATGCACACATCAAATCCCCAAAGTTTCATCGCAATCGGATGAATAGTATAGGAAATAATTTCATAAAGCCAGAGCTTACTATTATGCGTAGAAACCAACCCGGGCATGCACACATCAAATCCCAAAAGTTTTGTCGCAATCAGATGAACAGTATTGGAAAAAAAATCATAACGCCAGAGCTTACTCTTTTACATAGAAACCATCCCGAGCATGCCAACATCGAATTCCCAAAGTTTCATCTCAATCGGATGGAAAGTATAGGACATAATTTCATAACGCCAGATCTTACCATTATGCGTAAATAATTTCATAATTCCAGAGCTTACTATTATGCGTAGAAACTAACCCGGGCATGCACACATCAAATCCCAAAAGTTTTGTCGCAATCAAATGAATAGTATTGGAAAAAATTTCATAACGCCAGAGCTTACTCTTTTACATAGAAACCATCCCGAGCATGCCAACATCGAATTCCCAAAGTTTCATCTCAATCGGATGAAAATTAAAGGAAATATTTTCATAACGCCAGAGCTTACTTTTATGCATAAAAACCATCCCAGGCATGCACACATCAAATCTCCAAAGTTTCATCTCGATCGGATGCTTAGAAACCAACCCGGGCATGCACACATCAAATCCCAAAAGTTTTGTCGCCATCAGATGAATAGTATTGGAAAAAAACCTACCTAACCCTCAAACTAAAAATATTTGTTCATTTACCTACGTAATTTCTAAAAAAAAAAAAAACATTGCAATTTTATTACTTATCAAAAAAACCATCTTATCAAACTCAATTTTACTGCAGCAAAAAAATTACACAAAGAAATTCTTTAACAATATCCGGGTACCCGTGCACACGTATAATTATTTTTATTTTAAAATTTAATAATGTCCAAAGTAAACGAACGAATCCTGACCGATCTATTTTTCGATTTATATGCATATAAAAAATCTGTAGCACTGCATCGAACCCACCTAATTTATAAAAAGTACCTTCATGCATACCTACCTACCCAGAGTACCTGTTCAGTACATAGTTCCTACCTACCTGCATATCTACCTACCCCCGTGTACACCTACATTTTTTTGGAAATATCCATCTTTGGTTACTTTTTTTTAAATTTTATATCATAATTTTTTTGTGATTTAAAGGAAAGAAGTTCTTACTTAGAGTAAATATCGATATTTGAATTCAATGCAATCCGCATGCCTAGTGAACTCCTGATTGGACAGTCGAAATGAACGACAGGGTCCGGCAAAATTTCCTCACTCATTATTACAAAAACCAATCGATTAAAAAATTGACTTTTTTTTTTTAATCGAATCTTTAATATTTTTTTATGGAAATGACATCTTTCAAGTGTCCACCTTTTGATTTCACGGACGCCATAACTCTTTTCGTAATAAATAATTATTAATAACGATAAATGTATAGAAAATTAGAAAAAAAACTTTGCATCTTATTTAGATAAATTTTAATGCGCCGCAAAAACGTTGGTCGCAAACGCCCGACAATATTTTCTAAACAAAAAAAAAATAAGGAAAAAATCATGAGTTTTAATAAAAAAATTAATCAGTATATTTCGAGCGGAATTTTTTTTACCACCCTGTTTCTGAATTTGTACTAAAAGACCGACAAACTGCAATCGGCATTTTTCAGAAGAAACGCATTTAGTACCTACCATCTTTGGTGATTTCTCTTAATTTCAAACCATTTATTTGTAATTCGATGGAGCAAAGTAGGTACCTACCCAGTGATAATATTATACGAATCCACTGGCAAGTAATCTTTTTAAATGTTGTAAAATTTGTTAGCGGATTTTTCATGGATTTTTTTGTAAAATGTCAAATTTTTAGCACGATATTGAGGAATATTTTCAAGCGAATGCCACTAAAATAACGGTTGAATAAGTTTTCGAAACCTTTTGCCATTGAATATATCAAAAAACATCTACGCCAGAGGCCGTCATTTTGACGCAATTTCGTTTGCAAATGAAGGATTCTCAAATTCGCCAAAGCTCAATTTTTTAAAGGATAAACTAAAATTTTTTTGTTCAGGCCCTAGCACGCTTGCTCTTTAATGATCAGTAGGATAACTATCGGTAACTTCTCATCGTTCCCTAGGACAACTGCACATCGCTAACGTACAAACAACAGTTGATTTCGAATATGTTACGAAGGACACTTAGTCATTGTGACCTGTCACTTATTCGTTGGCGATCTGTAGTCATGCTAGGGAACGATGAGAAGTCACCGATAGTTATCCTATCGATCGTTGTAGAGCGAGCGTGCTAGGGCCCTGACCTACCGCAAAAGCCGTGAGGATTTACGCTAAAAAAAATCGCTGGGCGGGTAGGCCAACGCCTCTGCAATAGGTCATTTCAAGAGGTTCGCTATGTTTGGTGATTTAGAAGTGGTGCCTGGGTTCATGAGGTTTGTCCTGGTCTTGGCGGTGGATTCGTCTGCCCACCAATTTCGTAGTAGACCAGATCGGAAGAGACTGGTTTAGGGAGACTTTTTGGCTTCTTCAGCAGAGCTCTCTCGGAACATCACCTTGCAGCGCAGTGGTAGGGATAAAATCATTCGTCCCTCACTCCACACACTGATCCCCAGATTCCTACCCACCCCTCATAACTTTTTCCTTACCAGAACATCAACTCCTTACTTTCCTAAAAATAACCCTTCACACAGCATCCCCAAAGATGACATAGGCCCTGAGAGGAATTATTTTCGTCCGTCACTCCACACACTGATCCCCAGATTCCTACCCACCCCTCATAACTTTTTCCTTACCAGAACATCATCTCCTTACTTTCCTAAAAAGAACCCTTCACACAGCATCCCCAAAGATGACATAGGCCCTGAGAGGAATTCTTAAATCGACTCAAATTAACCGGTTATAAAGGGTTTGGTCATCCGATAAATGATTCACGGGGTGGCGGTACCAATGCACACCACCCACGCCGAATGATATTATAATAACACTATTGTACACTATTTAAAGAAGTACCTACGCCATTTGGCAAAAAAAAATGGATTTTCCTGAGTTATTAAACAGTTTTATTCATCATATTAAATTCTCAATATTTGAAAAATAACGTTCCCACCCAAGTAGGTACCTACCCACTGGTAAATTATTTTCTATGATCTCGGCAGCCTGAACTGTTCGAATTTTATTTGTCTTTACAAAAGTACCTACCCAGCAATTAAAATCAACGTTATTTAGCTGGCCGGTAACATATAAACTTTAGTTTTTTTTGCATTTCATAAACGTCAGAATTTTTTCAACTTTTAAAGATGTATCCTGAAATAATTTACATGAAATGTGGTAAATGTAATGTATTATTGGAGTTCGGAAATCTATGGTTTTCAAAATTATAGAAAAACATCTTATTCACATATCCTATTTTTGACGTAATATTGATATACATGAGACACGTCGAAATGTCAAATTTACATGCGAGACGCCATAGAATAATTTTCAAAAATGCCCCAACATTTCAGTACTTTGAAGGTCTGACGATAAATTTTTCCTTAATGAAGCATTTTTTTTACTGGCTACGAACATTTTAACAGTTTTTAACTCGGAATTTTTTTCGTAAACGTCAGAAATTACCGACGTTTGAAAACGAATCCTGACAAAATTTCCATGAAAAGTCACAAATATAATATATTATTAATGTTCCGAAACCTGTCGTAGTCGCAATAATATAAAAACATCTAAGCCGGGAATCTTTTTTAAGTCGCAATTTTGATTTACCTCGAGGCTCGTCGAAATGTTAAATTTTGAGGTGAGACGCCTTATATTTAAAAAAATATACACTTTACGATTTTAGTACTGAGGCTCTTTCACAAATTTTTCGTGAAGGTCTGACGATAAATTTTTCCTTTTTTGATGGGCGAACCTGGCGGCTGGAAATACAACTTTGAATTTCTTCGTCGAATAAAGAGCGCTTCTAGTTTTCGCCGCTAGGTTTTCATACATCAGTTTTATTAGCAGTTTATTTTTTTTGCATCAGTTTTTTTATATGAAAATTTGCAATTGGTAAAATTCTGGCTGAATTTTTCCCATACAAATCAGGTCTGAAAAAATCGTATGTATTTTCATCCACGGTCGCTTTCTCGCGAAAATCAGCTTTGAGGTCGGTTAAACTTGAGGGGCAGAGTGGTCGTTTTTCGCAAGACTGCGATTGTCTTAAAATCTGGTGGTTACGAGCATTAATATATATTATTTAAACTAATCAGACCTTTACGGAAATGGCTCCACCTTAAACACCTTTCATAATGTTTCATTGAAATAATGAAAGAAAACCTCCTCATCTTGTAAAATTTGCTAATGGTTGTTTGGACAATTGTAATTTGGACAAGGCTAAGATTTCCATTTTAAAAACATGTCCCTGACTCTCGAGATAATCATACCTTATAAAAATTCACCCTGGCTTTGAAAATATTTTGTTTTACATCCGCTTGGAAAATGATTTAAAAATCTGATTAAAATTTTCTATTCTGCCTTGCTTTTTGAAAAAACAATAATAAAATGACGGACATCCGGTAGCGGAAAAGATCTCAAAAATTGCCGGGAATGTTGTTTTCCTCTGAACAAAGATTTGGTGGAGAGTTTCGCTTTATTATAACTGATCACCTTTCAAATACATTTTTGCGCCACTTACAGCAGACCGTAAAGTAAAAACAATGGTAACGGATTAATAAATTCACCAGGAAAAAGAAATGCTCGAAAATTCAGCCTTGATTAAAAAGAAAATTGTTTTAACGCGGTTTTTTTAGACGAGCTAATTTTCTCGGTTGGCAGTAATAAGAAAAATTGTTGTAACACTTACTTACGTATTTACTGAGTGCTAAGAAGAATATTTAATTAGAAAGTGATGGTATTTTATTAAAATAAACAAAGCTTTGTTTCTAACGCTTTATTTTCAAACAAATTTGAACAATTCATCTCTAAAATTTGGATTTTTTATTATGCAAGATTTTAAGGATCGTACTTGACGTACTTTTAACCAGTGATTCCTGACATTATTTGAAGTAAAAAAATGTAATTTTTGAAGTTTTTTTTTTTACAAAAAAATAAAAAATTCAGCAGATATTGGGAAATTTGGGGCGGGGTGAGGGGTTGTTTGGTTACTTGGCTTAATAACCAGTGACGACATGTGGAAGACTTTTTTTTTGTTTGATTTTGAAAAAAAAGTTTATTTAAAAAGGACATCTAATAAGTCACCGGAGACCAAAATTTCTTTTAAATTTTTTACTCCAAATAAAAGTTAAAGTTAATGGTTAAAGTATGTCAAGTACGATTCTTAACACCCTGTATGGTCTTTTGTGAATTTTCTTTGATATTTGATGTAAATTCTTGAGTGTCTTTTTATTTTTGATAACGTAATTTTTCAAGTTACAGCTAAATATTTTAATTCCTTATAGTTATTTTATTATTAATTTAATATTTTTAGCTTTTCCTCACCACAAACAGACGAGGCTCTTGTGTTTGATGAGGGAATTTTAGTTCAATTATATAATTTCATATGTGAAATTATTACTTTCCTATGTACACTCTTCATCACTGAATAATCTTGTTCTGTACAGTTACGGTTTTTCTAGGTAAAAATGATTTTTTGGTTACAGTAAATACACTTTACGTATTATTATTTTTACGTGTTGCACAGTGATTTACATTAGCATTATTTTTACTTGTTGGACAGTGAATTATAAAGAAAAAATACAAGCTTTTCCTCATCGTAAAGAGAAAAGGAAATTGTGTTTGGTGAGGGAATTCAAGCTAATATAATTAAATCGCACAGAAAGTAAAAAAAAATTGTAAATAATGACAGGAAACGAAAAAAATTACATTCGTTTAGTTGAAAATAATAACCTTTGTAAACTCTTATGGAATTTGTCAATAAACTGAAATTGTGAAATTTTTTTGAAATAAAATGTTTAAATGAAGGCTGTTGAAATAAGTTCTTAATTGATAATGCCTTTTTGTTCAACTATTTACAATACTTGGAATAAAATGAATTTTTTAAACTTTAATGTTACACTTTGTCACTCCGAAGATGGGTTTTGATTGGCCTAAACGTCGCACAGAAATAAAAATGGAATAAAATTAAAAAAAGATAATTTTTATAGTTATAAGCTGTTAAGGGACAAATTCTACATCCCGAAACACATCTTTTTATTTTTGGAAATATGGCTGACTTTACTACAAGTAACTCATTCAAATCTACTGCGTCTGTTTTTATTTTAAGTAAAGTTACTCAATAAATTACTATCCATTAATACTATCTGAAATCCGCTTGGTCCAAGAATAAAACGGTTCGTTTCTAGGACGATTTGCCTTTGTGTTTCCTCCCTCCAAAAACTACACCAGATTCACGCATCCTTTTCCACAGAAAGACCCTAAAAGAAAAAAGGGAAAATATTTTCCTCAGGGACTCTTGTGTGCAGTTAATGTAAAAGAAACAATAGTTTTATTATTTGAGCTTGATTTTTTTTACCAATTACCGTATACAATTTTCATCTTGCTCTTTCTTCTTTTATTATAATACAAGTTCCCACCAATATAACTAATTAAAATCATTAAATTTTAATATTATTTATTAATTTTTATTTTAGTAATTTGTACATTTAAGTTTACAAATTGCTAATTATTTACATACTAGCTTCTGCCCGCGACTTCGTCTGCGCAGGATTAGTAATTCGATTAGCCTATTTTCATTTCCTAGGTCCCATCTATGTTTATACCAAAATTCTTAACCTATTTATTTAAAACTAGCTGACCCGGCAAACTTAGTACCGCCTCAGAATCAATGTGTTTAATTTATTAGCTGTTCGAATTGATTCAAATTATGTCGACCAACGCACATTATTTGAAAGCCGTTCCATACAAAATATATGAAAAAAATAATTTTCCTCGTAATTATTTTTCCCGTAATTTTTTCCGATGTTTTAATAGTTATTCTCTTAATCGGGACGGAGACAAATCCAAAAAAATCAAAGATCATAAAAATCGGTCCAGCCGTTCTTGAGTTATAAATGGTATAACTAACCCGACTTTGTTTTATATATTAAGATATCTATAATTCTTGATTCGATTCAACGATGAGTTCTTCAAATAAATTCACTAGTTTAAATATTTGTTTTTCAAAATGTCATTCTCAAATTTTGACATTTTTTATTAAACAACTAGCTGACTCGGCAAACTTCGTACCGCCTCAGAATCAATAAATGTTGTGTTTAATTTATTAGCTGAAATAAATTAAGTTTTTATTACGTTAAAATAAATAGGTACCTACTCTAAGTTCAAAAAAGAAATTGAGCTGTTGACTAAGCACGAAATGTTTGGCACACTACACCATTGTCAGTTCGAATTGATTCAAATTATGTCGACCAACGCACATTATTTGAAAAGCCATTCCACACAAAATATATTAAAAAAATAATTTTCTTCATAATTATTTTTTCCGTGATTTTTTCCGATCTTTTAATAGTTATTCTATTAATCGAGACGGAGACAAATCCAACAAATCAAAGATCATAAAAATCGGTTTAGCCGTTCTTCAATTATAAAAGGTGTAACTAACCCGACTTTCTTTTATTATATTAAGATAATTATTATTTATAATACATGGAAAATAGCAAGCTTTAGGTATAAATTATAGCCTATATGTTATTCTGATGTATGCGGTATATATTATTATAAAGTGTCATTAAAGTCCATTTAGTGGTTTTTGCGTGAAATAGTAACAAACATACATACATCCATTAAAACTTTCGCGTTTATACTATTAGTAAGATTGTGTTCTATATTCAAATTTCTCCAGTTATGTTAAATATTTTAGATATTTTCAATCAACACATTCCCCCTTTTATTGTTCTTTTCCCGGAAATCTTTAGTAACGCCAAAAATGTTCACAAAAAATTATTATTTAATCTTTTTAAGCAATGGGATTACGAATAAAACGAGCTGGGTTGAAGAATGGTTTAGAGGCGCTAAGCAGTGGCAGTTAACAACGGAGAAATTAACAACAGGCTAAGTGAAAACGTTAATAATTAACTACATACTGCCTCCCCCATTGTATGTTCTTGGTACCACTCTTTACGTTGTGATGTACTGTAGATGCGTACATAACATTCGCACAATGTAGCAAATAAAATTTACGCACGAATTATTATGAATACCTTTCCTGGTTTGAATATTTAATTAGATGTATAATGAAGGTACTTACTTGTTACACTGTATTTAATATTGCGGAAATTTATAACGTTTGTATACATAATTAGTAAAGATGCACAAAGGTATACAATTATATACAGAGTGTCCGGGGGGTAAAGTACATTAGCATCGGGAAGTTATTTTACATTCTAAATGATAGTATAAGTAAAAAAAAAAAAAAAAACTTTTTGCGAAATTCCAACTTTTAATATTGTAGTGTGCGGCCAGCATTATTATTTTCCGCTGTTATGATGCGGGCCAATTCCAACCACCCAACGTCTCCATCATATTCACATAAAATTGATCGGGTACGTTTGTACCTTACACTCAGGATTTTAAATAGGTACCTACGTCTTTTTGTATGGGATAAAAGTTGGAATTTCGGAAAAAGTTATTCATCTTTTTTACCCCTACCATTATGTAGAATCACCTCCCGAAGTTAAAACACTTTACCCCCTGACACCCTTTATATTTACTATGTTAAAAGAGGTTAACTTATATGTCCCTAACAAGTATACTCGTTGGAGATCCATGCACCTTTTTGTGCTTCGAAAGTGAGGACTTATCAAAGGCCCTAGCACACTCGCTCGATAACGATCGATAGGATAACTATCGGTAACTTCTCATCGTTCCCTAGCATGACTACAGATCGCCACCGAATAAGTGACAGTTCACAATGACCTAAGTGTCCTTAACATATTCGACATCAACTGTTGTTTGTACGTTAGCGATGTGCAGTTGTCCTAGGGAACGATGAGAAGTTACCGATAGTTATCCTATCGATAGTTATCGAGCGAGCATGCTAGGGCCTCAGAACGCATTAATAAACAGAGAGACTTATCTGCTTAACGATTCTGCATTGACCATCGACATTTTCAATGTCACTTACAGACTTTTCAGCTACTATCTTTTAACATCTTAATGATATATTGATGTATAACTGTTTTACGGAGAACATGAAAAGATAAATACAGACATAAATATATGAAAATAAAGCCTATTCCAGAAAATAGCTAGGTTTGATCATATACTGCTTTCAATTTTTATTAGGACATCTCTCTTTTCATAACTTTTGAAGGTTATTCCCCATTAATTTTATATATCATTGAAGAAGAAGAAGAATAACAAAATAATCTAATCAAAAATATGAAAAAGTAAAAGATAACGGTCGCAACTGGGAATCGAACACAGAACACGTCTTTCCGGGACGAATGCGTCTACCAATTCGGCTATCGAAATTTATCCGAGATAATTTATCTGAAACTTCAGGTATTTTATAAATAAAATATAATTCAACACCTGAATCAGTAGTCGACTGGAATGAAATAGCTACCACAATGACTACCACAACACGGGTATTAGCCTAGTATGGTAGTTAAAAATGTAAAAAACTGACACTCAAAAAATTTATGATATAATAAAAAATAAAAATAAATAAAATTGCACGGTTGATCGATATCGGATTTATAGATAATGTCGGTAACTTGTCATCGTTCCCAAACACAAACAACAATTCTCGTCAAATAAATTATTGTGAACTGTCGTTTGTCCAACTGTCTACAGTCATGCTTGAGAACGATGTCAAATTACCGACATTATCGATAACTTATCATCGTTTCCTTGGACAACTACAGATCGCTAACGTACAAACAACAGTTGACATCGCATAAATTAAGAACACTTAGACATTGTGAACTGTTATTTATTTGTTGTTCGATCTGCAGTCATGCTAGGGAACGACGAGAAGTTACCGAAAGTTATCGATCCACCGTGTTAGGGGGCCAGGAGCACATTATTATGATTGAGTATTTCCATTTGGTTAGTATTATAAACATTTGTTGTTCTGTGACAACAGTTGTTAAAAATCACATAACGAAAAAAATTTTCATATTTTGAATCACTTTACCGATAACTTATACGATATTATGTATTATATTTACTTCGAATTATTTATTTATCTCTAGCTGAATCTGTTATAAGGTATGGAATAACAGCTTGGGGATTTTCTTGTAAAACAAATATAGACCATGTTCAATCAGTGCAAAAATAATTTTTTTAAATTATTAGCTGAAAAAAATTTATACAAAGAAAGGCATAATATTCCATACTTTTATCAGAGTCTCAAAATTCTTTCAGTGAGAGCAATTCTGTGGTACAAAATTATATTTCAGCACATAAATAACCCTTTATATATAAACAGGCTGGAACACAACCATCATACTCATTTTAACTATAATGAAGGACTAATTGTACATAAGCATACAAATAAATATGACAAAGAACGTTAAATTACATGATTCTCAGTTGTTTAAATATGTTACATGCTAAAATTAAAAATTGTGCCCAAAACAAACAATTGGTGAATTTACTGAGGACTTGGCTTGCATGAAGAATTAATTTGTATTAGCTTACAATGACATTTTATTCTCAATACTTTAATTGTTATTTATGTTTTCATAATTTTTTTTTATCCATATTTTTGTAAAAAAAAATATTTTATTTAAATCTATAATTATAAAAATGTAACTATTGAATCACGATAATAAGATCTTTAATGTAAAGAACCCGTTAGACAAACTAATAAAAAGTAGTTTATCGGGACTTTTATCTTATATTTGGAAAGTTAGTGTATGAAATAAATAAATAATAAAAAAAATAAAACAATATGTATTTGAGAATCATTGTGGCGGTGTGGAAAAAAAATTGAAATTTACTCAAAATTGGAGTGAATATGATTGGATTTGAAATGGGACCAAAATGAAAATACAATCGGAAGTAGGTGAATTAAAGATGAAATGAAAATTCGTTGAAATCGGATTGAAAAAACTTACTCTGTTTTTTTTTCAGTGTATCTGGCTTTCACCCTCCAAGGGTGTTCTGGGCCATCATTTCATATCAAATTTATATATTAATTTTATTCAAATTGATGTAAAAATTCACAAAATTATATGGGAGATTGGAGTCGAGGTCAGACTTAGAGGATATGAATGGGGGGAGGCAATTTTGGATAAGGATTGATATAAGAGATATTAATATAAGATACTCATATATATCTTGATATAAGAGATATAAGAGAGGTACTTGTTTAGAGAGGAACAACCAAAATATATCTCTTCTAAAGTTCCCACTTCTACACAATAGAATGTACATGTACAATCTGGGGAGTCAAAATGTGAATTAAAAAATAGTGAGAAGATACGGAATAATGTCAAATTCTCATTCGAATAAGTGAGGAAATTTCTTTTTTGGAAAAATATCGATAATGTTGAAACCGCGGTATTGTTGGGATAGTCCTTTGTATGCTATCCTCAGATGGTGTCTTTTATGTGGTTGAATAGAGTAGGGAAGGAAAGAGGGTGGTAAGGAGAAGATTGGGAAGTACCTCGCCATTCAGAACTGGTCATCAAACATGGCTAAAGTCATTTCAAACAACTGTTTGATTCTAATTGGTGATCTTCCACTAGCGCTATACTAAGAGTATCTACTACTTTGGATGTGTTAAATAATACACTAGTAGTTTTGTGAACAGAAGTCCTTGCGACCAAAAAGTATGTTTCTAATTTTAATTCACTCGTTTATAATAAATCCAAATTAAATTTCCCTCTAAGAAAACCATACAATGATAACACTTCATTCAAACTTTCTTTATGTTTGTCCAAATAAACACGTCGATTTTACAATTGAAAAAAAAAAATATATTTATCGAGAAATTAATTAAGTAGAAACAAATTTACAGACAAACGAAATGCAAAATGGTCGAGTAATAACACTACGTCGCCCGAGCGCTTAGTCATCCTAATTAGCGAATTTTATAGGAGGAGGAGGTTTTCTTTCGTTATTTCAATTAAACATTATGATAGGTGTTTAATATAAACCTATTTCCGTAAAGGTAAAGGTCTCATTAGTTTAAATAATTAATTAATGATAAATAGTGTTTGATACTGTATTTTTAATTTTAAAATTGAGATTAAACGAAAACTAAAATGGTCGTTTGGAATTGTCCAAAGTTAATTGTAACTACGACAATCAACCACTCGGGCGACGACTATTCTACGCTCAATCAACTATTAGGTAATAACTAAGATTATCTGCCCCACCCCTGACAAATAAAATAATATATTATTTGTGTACATATATTTAAATTAATTAAGCATGGATTTAGAACAAAACTTTTGACTCCCCCATAATGAAATACTTTTTTTTTGGTAGAAACATGCACTTATCTTGTGACCGCCAAAGCCCTTAAAAAAGGTGACCCAACAATTGATCCCGCGACAGTCGGCCTCCCGGGATAAAAAATAAAATTAAATAACATTTTTTTACATCATTTACCAATTTATTTATTGTTTTTGTGTTTAATTCGTAGAACTCCATTTAATATTTTTGAAATTTAATTTAAATTAAATTTAATAATGTTTATTATAAAGTTCTGCAAGTGTTATAGTTTTTATTATTGTGACAGCTGTTTCGGCTTATAAGGCCATTTTCAAACTGAGGTGTTTCATAATTAGACGACGATATTTATACGATTTTAAATGTCAATTTGAAAGTGAGTAAATTGATTTATTGTCGGTTAAACCGAATTCTTGGGAAAGTAATAGATTCTCCCCCTAATCTAAGCATAAAATCGACTTCAGAAGTACATGTAAAAATAAGTTTAAAGGGATATCAAACAAATTTGTTTACAGTGTCCATTTATTAAACTTACACGCTGGTATAGTAGAGTAGTTTTTTACTGGATGCATTTAATTTAAAATATGTTTTTTATTTTATTATTCGGTGGTACATCCGCACATCCTTTCGGCGACCAAAAGTTATATTTTATGTAAGTAGGTATACCATATTTTCCTTGAACCGACTGAATATTGTATATACGTATGCTGGAGGGCCAACTGTTAAGGATCAACATCTCTGTCGTGGAATCCATACAAAATTAAACGAATTCCTCGATTACACACTCGCATACAGTTGGAAGGCGATCCATTGTTGATTGTTAATGTAGAAAAAGTTGCTCTATCTTAAAAACTACCGCTTTATAAATATTTACATGAAAAAATACTCTAATTTGTTTATTACACATGCCATTAACATAATTACATTAATAAATTAATAAAGGAATATAACAGTAAAGTAAAAAATAAAAGGTAAAAGGGAAAAAATTAAAAGTAGTAAGTCAAAAGTATTAACTACAAAATATCTAAAAAAGGGTTATAAGTAAAAATATATATTTAATAATATAAAATTATGAAAACGCAAAGAAATTAAGTAATGTTCTTTGTAGGAGACATAATACATGTAAAGGTTATACATAAAAGTTTTTCAGAAAGAAAAACTTTTGCTACATCGACACTCAACAATCGAAAGCCTTCCAACTAAATTAGCATTTATTCGCTCTAAAGCTATTGCCGTGTTGACCAAACATAAACGATTCCTCCAATTTGTGAAACGCAGACTTGATTAATTAGCAAACAGTTTTCAAGACAAAAACACGAGAGCTGAAACACTTCCGATCTAATGAAATGTTTATTCTCTTAGGGGAAAATTTCTCTAGAAAGCTTACACGATTGCCTTTTCAGCATACATTCAGTAATTTAAAAATGGTTTAATTATTAAAGAATGGAATATGTTGGTCTTTAATATAAATAAAGTAAGGCATCCTACAAAAAAAATCGTCTGAATTGCTTCATATTTCAGTAAATACGTCCAATTATTCATTAAGTGCGCCCAGCAATTGAATTTGGGAGCCATCTCTAAGCTAAAACCATAAAATACTTGATTCTGTGTAAAGGAGAGCGGACAGTCTGTTAACAGACCGATCGCTACGCATATACGCAATGTAGGCGTACTGTGTCTGATCTAAAGGTATTTTAATAGAGCCTGCTCTGAGGAGCTAGAAGCATTGATCCTTGGTGCACCAATGCACGGGAGTAAAACTCGACGGACACCAGCGGAACACCTGTTCACATTTGATGTTGGTCTAATATAGCTGGGTCGTTTCTTAGACTGGTTTTTTTTTGTCTTTAAGCCTAAATGAGCTACAGGCATCTGTTTTTCCTCCTTCATATAATCCGGGCCTCTTCGATATCCTTATTCATAAATACCCTTCTACAACCACTACCTTTACCAGCCTCACGATGTTGCCCAACCGGGTGGCGATATACATAAGTTTCCCTGTATTTACATCAAAAAACTTCACATAGTATTATTTTCTTTTAACTACAGTGTTACTACGTTTCAGTTGTTACTATGTCTATAATATGATGAATATTAACTATTATTAATCTAATACATAATAACACTAAACTCTTAACCATGCTAACATCTTAACACAGGTTCTCCTCGTGAGGTGTCCACAAGGAATCACATACAGTTTCTGATTACCTTACACTCTTCTGCGATGTTTCATAATATTAAAACATTGTTTGTATTACTTAATCTTTCATCTATTTACTTGTAAACTGTAGGTATGTACGAGCATGGAAATATATATTTCTTACGGCAGTATTTTTGTGTTTTTAATCTGAAATGTGGGTCACCCTGATGATGGCATTCTCTGATGTGAAAAACCTACCACCCTCCAACTTAAAGGTGGGCACAAAGCCGAATATTCGCTTCTTATTTACCCTTCTGGGAACAAGGAAGTTTGCTATCTGAGGTGTTCAAAAACCCAAGGCTTGTAAAAGCATGTATATCTGTTTTTTCATCCTGTTGGAGATAACAGAAAGAATAGCAACTTTGTAAGGAGAATTTGATTTTTTATTGCAATTTTCACCTTCCACGGTAGGATTTCTTTGAAAAAATCTTCCATGGTCCTAGAAAAAATTCAACATAATCTTGGAAAATTCTTAAGATATCGCGGTCTTATCTGATATTTTTCCCTTGGTAAAGAAATCTAGAATTCCAGTAGAACCCAAACACCTGTTGGTTTTTTTATCTTTCTTTTCTTTTTCCTTACTCTATTTTATCGGTGCCCATTTCGAAGGGGGTTTAAAGTGAAAATCTCAACAATGGACACGTGAAAAGACTGTATTATTACATAATTTCAGACTCAAGTCTCCTTTACTGCTTATGACGGCCCTTTCGAATTCATTTAAAAAGATTTTCCACACCTAAATTGGACACGTTTTATAAGCCAAAAATAAAGATGTCATTTTGGGAGAAATAAAAACTAATATTTGGCTTTATGTAATAACACAAATTGTCAGCTTATTTCTGCTTCGGCTACAAAAAACTAAATATCTTAAAGCTGACAGAATTAAAAGACATGAAATATTGATAAACTTAAAAGTAAAGTAATCTCTTATAGATAATATAACATTTTATTGACAATCTTGTATGTTCACTAATACTTTATAGTATTATTAGTAAGATCAGGTTTTTAAACATTTAGACTCTGAATTATGATCTCCCACAAAGCATATAATATTTGTCTCCTCCACTTTGGAACCAAATGCAAATATTTGTTCTTAAATTTTGTTATTAAAAACAAAAAATATCCTCGTTCTAAAACCGGTTTTTCAATGGAAAATGCTCCTAGCAACAAGCGTCATTGGTCTCTTCAGCACATTCGGAAAGATAATAATTTTAAAGAGCGCCATTCTTCTGAAAACTCACCTCAAAGGCGCTGTACAATTTGTGATGAAGTCTTAGGCTCTTATCTAAATTTAAAATATACAAATACATAAAGAAAACACACTTATTTGGCAGGTAATTAATTCCAATAAAAATATTTTAATGAGAAAGTTTATGCTAGGAGAAGATACTACTTTGCACGCGGAGGACACTACAAATACATTTAAAAAGTTTCACGGCGAGTTCATCGAAAACGAGTTCATCGAAAACGAGTTCAACTACCTAAAATTCAACCTAACCTAACCTAAACTCACCTTTTTTTGTGTATTTTGTAATTTTGCTTTTGTAAATTTGCTTTCGTCGAATTGATTTTCAATGAACTCGTCGGTTGCTAAGCGATATTTTTTCAGTAAGGCGCTCCGCCCACTGAGGCAACTGAAAACCAACTAAAACCGTCTGTTTCTCTGTCTTGATTGGTCAAAAAGCTTGGTTAACCATAGAAGAAGAACAATCAGCTGACAGTTGGCAACTATCAATGGCCGCCCAGGGCAACCAGTAGAGCAAGTCGCAAGTCACCGCTTGCGTTACCATTGACAACGGGGTTTTGTGTGATAGTGTATGTGCGGGCCATCACATTGTCATACAAAGACAGTTGGCAGTTGAGAGTTTTCAGTTGCCTGAGTGGGCGGAGGCGCTAACTCAGTAATAATAGGCAGTCGCCTAGTACGGTGATTCAATATATCATTTATATATAAATGTTGTTATGTATTTATCATATATTTTATAAATGAAAAAATAAAAATAAGAAATGTTATGGCAACATTTACTTCAACCTACAAAATGGCTAGATTACAAGTTAGTGTACTCTGAATTAATTTTTTGAGTTTTACGAAATTGTTTTACGAAACAAAACATAATTACTTTTAACATAAGCAATTAAAAACAAAACTTTGTCACTGTAGCATATGGCACACAACAGTCGGATTTTATTTATTAATTTATACGAGAGGTGTATGTTGTAGGATCTGAGTTTTAATATACTTCCAAAAACTCTGATTAGTTGGTAAAATTAGCTTGATCGAAAATTTAATTTAATTTTGTACCGGTGGTGAATTTAATTGTTCTGTAACACCAATTTGAATACAAACAACAGTTTTGATTGGCATAATTTTCATTTTGAAGCTTTGGGCAAAATTTTTAAAAGCCGCACATTATCTGAGTCGTGTTTAAATTTGAAATTAAATCTCTCTCGGTCAAAAGACCGAATTTATATGCTTATTATGTTTTAAACTTGTAATATTTTTATTATAATATATTCAATTTCAATTCATAAGTCAATTAATTTTTTTTAAAATGAGGAAATATTCGAACGATATTTTTTTACAACGAAAATCAAGGATTCCCAGTAAAGAATTTTCCGAGCCATACATTCGGTATGGGTACCGCCATCCCGAGAACCATTTATTGGACGACCAACACCTCTGCCACAGGTCACCCCAAGTCGTTCACTACGTTCGGTGACTTAGCAGGGGTGTCCGGGTTCATGGAGTTAGGTTTGTTCGGGACTTGGGGGCAGATGCGTCTGCCGACCATCTGTTGGCAGGCCGGATCGGAAGAGACTGGTTGAGGGAGACCTTTTGATCTCTCCAGCTGGAACCTCTTGACCCATCGCCTTGCACCGCAGTGGCTTTACACGTCCATCACTCCTGGACATATTTACCCACCCCTCACTCTTTTTGCTTTCCAGGACTTCCTCTCCTTGCTTTGCCTTTAAAAAAACCCTCCACACAGCATATTCAAAGATGACATAGGCCCTGAGGAAATTTTTCTTTCAGGGCCTCCTGTGTGGAGCTAATGTAAAAAAAAATAATAATTTCGATAAATGACAGGCTCCTCAACAAGATGATTAATAATTGTATTTTTTTTCTGTGTCATGTTTTTTTATTTATTTATTTTATACACTTTACAAATATAAGACAAAAAATCCCGATTTTATACTATTTTAGTAGTTTGTCTAATAGTTTCTTTACATTAAAGATCTTATTATAGTAATTTAATGGTTACATTTTTACAATTATAGATATAAAATTAAATCAAACTTTTTACAGAATTATAGATAAAAGAAAATTATGAAAACATAAATAACAATTTTAAAGAATTTAGAATAATATGTCATTGTAAGCTAATACAATTTAATTCTTTCCGTAAGCCAAGTCTTCAGTTAATTCACCAATTGTTTGTTTTGGGCACAGTTTTTAATTTCAGCAGGTAACATATTTAAACAACTTTTTTGTTCATTTTCATACTTTAAAAAATTAGATTATTATTGTTATCTTCTTCTTCAATGATATATTACATTGGTGGGAATAACCTTCAAAAGTTAAAAAGAGAGTTTTTCTTATAAAAAATTGCTATTCAAACCTTTTAAATTGATATCAATTTGTTTCTCTAAAATTTGTAAGTATTTTCTTATTCCACCCAACAAAGGAAAAACAAAAACAAAAAAACTTTTCGCGGCTTAATTAATTTGAAATCTTACTTGGAAGTGTTTACAAACGATGCCATAACCTCAAATATTCATTTCTGTAATTTTCCAGGTAGGAAACACCACTCTACATTTTCACAAGTACTATCCATTCCATGATCTTTGGAAGTAGTACTTTTAATGTTGTTCAGAAGTTGATTTTTAATGCTCGCATTGTGAATCGCAAGCTCCACTCTTCTGGCCGCCTTAATGAAACTTTATTAGGGGAGATGTGGGGTAATGAAATGCTAGTTAGCTTGCCGTTAGTTTCACCCCGGGGCGTAGTTGGAAAGGTATTGCGAACTTTCACCAACTTTCGGAGGAAAATCGCATTTTTACACCCGCAGAGAATATTGATTACCGGTTAGGCCTATAAATATGGAGCACGCGGGACTTGGCGTGGATTTAGCGAGATTATTCTGTCGAATTTTATCGGTCTAGTCATTATAATCAAATCACGTAATTTGTCGCTTTAGTTAGTTTTGGGTCGAAGTTTATTAGCATACTCGTAAAGTGGGGACAGTATGAAAAGTGGAGGTAGGTGATTGACTACCTGTAAGGTACTTTTAAATTGATTTTGTTGTACGCTATTCTCGTTAATACCGTAATAAGCTGAGAATAGAAAACAAATAATATCCTGGCTGGTACTTTCAAACATTCCTTTTGTTTATTTATCCTACTCTTAGTTTTGATAATGTTGATGTCCATAAATAAAATCCCTGGCAATTCCCTATACAAGTCATGATAAAGTTAAACAGCTATTGATTTACCTTCCAATGGACAATGTCAGTGGAAGTTCAAAGCCTTAGTCTATTTAATGTTGAGCGACGAATCTTAAGAGGATGTCACCAGAGAATACCGAAACTTAGTCATTTTTAAATCAAATTCTAGATAAATTCACTCTTTTTTCAAAAAAATATACATTGATTTTGAAAGACTGTTATTTTATCTGGTAAACGAATTTTTTAAATTTTGAAAAACTAAGTGTATTTTTAATATACTAAGGTTATATCGTTGGTCGTTGGCAGATTTGTTCAATTTTCTAACGATAGATTCTATTAATCAACACAAATTTCAAATCATTCAACAAAATAATTTAATACATAATCTAGTCAACACAGTTTTAGGAATTTTAGTTTTAGTTAAATTAAAATAATTAAAAAATAAATCGGAGAACGTGTTTTGTGACAACAATACCTCAGTTTTTCTATTTATTTAAGGTCTTACAAAATAAAATATTTCAACAATATTTTTACACACTTATTTTGTTTAGATATTACTGAAAAATCATAAATACTTATGAAAAAAAAAATACGTACAAGAAGTACTCGATATTTAATAATTATTATCGTGCTTTTTGAGCATTTTTATTGCTTACTTGAATGTAGGTTTATATTAAAGCAAGTTTTGAATGAAATAAATCAATATTAAATTTTTATTTAAAAAATTTTGATACGGTGAATAATCGATATTTCTCATTGGAATCTCCCTGTACAGTTGCAAGCATTTTTAAACTTTTATTCTCAGCTGCTGGTCAACCGCCCTTAATGCGATAAAGATTGAAGAATAATTTAATTAATTTGGTTCATTTCATTTCATGCAAGACATCTTTAGAAATAGTATTTATTTATGCTATTCTATAAATGCAGACGACCCATAACATGTATTTTTTTAAATTTAAGTCTCTAACTTAAATTACTTCTTAAGCCCCTCCCGCACTCCTCTTCTCCAAGCGCCTTTTTTCCCTGCCGCTAAAGTTTATAAAATTTACCCATTTTTTAGACAACTGGCGTGTGACTTATTTAATTTTTTTAATGCAAATTTCATAACGTCAGAGCTCACCAGTATATTTATAGAAACCTTCGTGGGCGTGTTCACAGCAACTTGTCAAATTTTCATCGCAATCGGATGAAAAGTATAGGTAATAATTTCATAATGCCAGAGCTCACTAACGCGTACGTATGCACATATCATATTCCCAGAGTTTCATCGCTGAATGGTAACAAACAAACAATAATTTTTAAATATTAGATTAATTTGTACCGCGTCCTGCGTTCCTGCGTTAAAAACGGCGCTATAAAAATCATCAAAACATTTTTATAATATATTAATATGTACAGAGTTCGACGTTCGACGAGTTGCTAAATTTATCATGTATGTCGAGTATCCTCGAAAGAAATGTTTTTAAAATTGTATTTACATGTTAAGGATGTATTCTAAAACTCTCACACCCCACCGATGAAGGCCTTTATTATTAAGTAAATTTGGTTTTTTATTTCATTTATTACGTGAATACACAATTTGTAAAAGTTTTTCTTAAATTATATTTTCAAGGTTTTTTTTTAGAGCGCCTTCGACGTGTTATGTAATGCAATAAAATATTATATATTACATGACGGTATTAGGATTTGTAAAATTATGGAATAAAATCGAATCTAAGGCATAATTATTAAATATATATATATATTTTAATTAAGTTTAAAGAAATTAATATTTTGCTTTCTTTACTTAAATGCAAATTAATAAAATTATTTTTGTTCCATCAACTTAAAATAAAATAAAATAAACAATATATTTATACTTTCTTACTTATATATCAAATATCGCTGTACGGAAAAAAATATCATATTATCGTGAAAAGTTTTCACAAACAATATCAAACAGATGAATTATAATTATTATGTAGCCCACCGAAAGAGCTCGGTAGTGTTTATAGGTCAAAAATTGTGAACCTCACAGGTTTTGAGCTGTAAGGGCTCTTCTCATGTTTTCTACAGTGAGGTTCTTTATGTGGGTTTGGAGGTGGTAATTTGCTCAGGTAATGATTGTAATTACAAGTAATGTTGTGGAAATTTCAGGAAAAAATCTCAGCTGAAACAAAAAAAGGTAATGATTACTTTTATAGAGATACGAACACGCGTAGGCCCAACTCTTAGGCAAGTTTTTACGGAGTTGGAATGGCGATTCATAATGTTTTTTTCGTTTGTTTCAGGTAAGCCAAACTGATGATCTAATCACATTCGCAAATCAACAGGAAAATATTCACTTAAACAGGTAAAAAATTCGTACATTAATTGATAATACTCACTCGTTAATATTAGGTCATTACATATGAAATTGGTGTTTTGCCGTACTGGCAACTTTGATCCCAAAAATCTTCTCTTTGGTTGGGAATTCCAAATTCAAATTTATACACCTATTTACTCATATATTTGTCTATTGAAAATTACAATTTATTATTTTTTTCCTTAATTGTTTTTTTTCTTTGGGTCACTTAGTTTACAAAATGGAAAATTTGAAATATCGCGTTATTTTCGAGTACGAGTTCCACCGTGGCACCAGTGCTGCAGAAACGGTTCGAATAATTTATTATGTGTATGGCGACGGTGCCGCAAAATAAAACACAGTGCGTTTTTGGTTCCAACGTTTTCGTTCTGGAAATTTCGACCTGCAGAACAAGCCCCGTGGACGGCCGGAGACCAAAGTTGATAATGAAGAATTGAAGGCTGTTGTGGAAGCGGATCCATCGCAAACCACGTCCGAGTTAGCTGCAGGCTGCGGTGTTAGTGATAAAAGTGTTTTAATTCACTTGAAGCAAATTGGGAAGGTTAAAAAGGTTGAAAGGTGGGTATCTCACGAATTTAATTAAGCGAATCAACAAACGCGCGTTGACTGCTGCGTTGCATTACTCAACCGGCCCAATAATAAAGGGATTTTAAATCGAATCATTACCTGTGATGAAAAGTGGATCCTGTACGATAATCGGAAGCACGCATCGCAATGATTGAATCCTGCCAAACCAGCCAAACCATGCCCCAAGCGAAAATTGACTCCAAAAAAGTTACTTGTAAGTGTTTGGTGACGTAAAGAAAAAAACAATTAAGGAAAAAACAAATGAATTATAATTTTCAAAACAAAAATACGTGAGTAAATAGCTGTATAAATTTGAATTTGGAATTCCTAACCAAAGTGAAGATATTCGAGATCAAAGTTGCCAGTACGGCAAAACACCAATTGCATATGTAATGACCTAATATTTAAGATACAAACATTATCATGAGGGGGTTTAGCTCGATCTAATTGAAAACTTGACAAAATATCGGATCGATAGACTTTACTTCCGACGATTCCGACAACATCTCAAATACTATCGATATTCGGACCGATTCTGTTCATGAATTGACACTCCTAAACGTCAAACACCGTAAAAATATTAATAAATTGAAAATTTTGAATTGAAATACTAACTTGAATATGCATCGGCAGTTCAATGACGTCTTAATCCATAACGTTGTATTTATTTACGTTTCTACAAGACTGAACAAGTTCAACCCACCGCGTTCACAGACTTCTTTCAATTTTAAGAGCTTCGTTAGTTAAACTTTGTTCATTAATAAGCCAGTAATTTTGCATAACGAACGATATTATTCAAATATATATGTACATTGACAGCTATCCGAAGCTTATCTGCCCTAAAATTTGTCTTTCGGCTGTGGGAAAATTTCTTGTCAATTTTAATGTTGACCGTGCTGATGGATTTAGTCAATAGATATTGTATTGATATGGAGTGTTTTTCGACCCAACGTGCTAGATATCCGGATTCGGTATATCTTTAAAAATAGTGACGATTTTTTTAATGTAGGTCAATTACTGAAAACTTGTTTTATGATTACTTCAATTATAGAGTATGTAATGTAAAAACATCATAGATTTTGCACAAGTTTTCGTTTGGGGTACGTGTTTTACCCCCGTTTGGGACGAGGGTGTTAACAAATTGCTTTTACAAAATGTTTAAGATGTAGGTACATATTCGAAAAGCAAACCTTTATTTATTTGACATCATAAAATATAATACGTGAATGAAATAATGTTACCTTCTTATTTTTCAACACAGTATTAGAAACCCAAAACGCTGAATGAATATGTTTTTTTCTACATAAACTCCACGTGGGAGGCCCTGCGGAACATAATCCCCTCAGAGGCTGTAGCACACTCGCTCAATAACGATTGATAGGATAACTATCGGTAACTTCTCATCGTTCCCTATCGCTAACGTACAAACAACAGTTAATGTCGAATATGTCAAGGACACTTAGTCATTGTGAACTGTCACTTATTCGTTGGCTATCTGTAGTCATGCTAGGGAACGATGAGAAGTTACCGATAGTTATCCTATCGATCGTTATCGAGCGAGTGTGCTAGGGCCTCAGGGCCTGTGTCTCTTTGAAGATGATGAGTGGAGGGTCTTTTTGAGGAGAGGAAGGAGTAAATGCAGAGGCCAGCAAATCGTTCCACAGCCGAGCTGTTGAACTCAAGAATGAGTCGTACAAGCGACCCGTTCTCATTTGACAAATATCAACCATGTTCATATGCTGGGCGCGCTTTTGGCGTGTTTACTGACTATGCACCATTACCGAAGGAATCAAAAACGCTAGTTCCTCGAAGCATATTTCATTATAATACCAGTAGAACAAGGACAGCACATTTACCGGACACCTGTGCTCTAAAGATTGCAATCCGTTTGTTAAGATAGGGGAATCAATCAAACGGACCTCCCGTTTCTTTACAAAGTCAAGGGTTTTTCATGTATTTTAGGGCTCCAAAACAGAAATGGATACTTGTATTTGTTCAGGTTTATTTTATTTATTTATTTATTTATATTTAAACGCCCAAAGGGCTTTTACATACATAAAGCAATACATGTTTCGATTAATTACAGTGAAGAGTTAGAAGTGAATAAAATAAAGGTAAGTAACAGAAAATATAAAGACACATAATATAGGTTAGATAAAATATGAGTTGACAAAATGTAGGTAATACAGAATATAAATAAAGTAAAAATAGATAGGCTGCCAATATCCTCCAAATCAATATTAATAGGAATTAATAAAAATGTATAAAATTGGTATTTACAATAGTTTATGAATTAAGTAAAAATAGTTCGCACATACAGGTTTAGCAGTTGTGTACTATTAAAGTATTTGAAAGCCCTGTCCAGCTCCTAACCAGCGGCTTACTTGATTCTGGCTTTGATGGTGTCCCATCCCACTCCCATTATTAATGCGAAATGAATAGTAAGTTTTTTTTATTATTATAATTATTGATTACTAACATTCATAATTCAATTTGTAAATACTACGCTTATATTAGTAAAGCAGTAATCATAAATCAAAAATAAAATTTTAATAATTATTATTGTAACACCCAAAGTACAGTTAGTGAAATCAGCGGTTAGGATAAATGCTTTCCGTTTTAAAACCTCCATTATATAATTTAAACGGGTCCATTGCAAATATACATATTAACTACACAGCAATGGTTGGGAATTGAATAAAATTTTTGAATCGCAAATTTCTGTCAACTTAAGCTTGATACAGAATGGTTAAATTTCATTTAAATGCAAAATTTTCGTAATGATATGTAAATAACAGATATACCAAGAATCAGAGAAATCAGCTAAATTTCGAACGGTTCCACAGGGGACTAATATTTATCACATAATTTGATTAATAGATTGTAAACTATCTTTCTCGAATTTTTAAAATTTTACTTTTTGTTTTTGTGTTTAATTCGTAACTCCATTTAATTTAAAAAAAATTATTTAAATTTAATTTAATAATGTTTAATATTAAGTTCTGCAAGTGTTTTATTTTTTTTTTATTATTGTGACAGCTGTTTCGGCTTACAAGGTCATTTTCAAACTGTGGTTGTTCCACAATTAGATGACTAATTTATACGATTGTAAATGTCAATTTTGAAAGTGAGTTAATTGATTTATTATCGGTTAAACCGATTTGCTGTGGTATTTTGCTTTATTGGTAAAGAGACACTAAAAACGAAAATTTTAACACTTAAATCACTAAAGTTAGCACTGTTTGTTTTGTATCGCTTAAGTGTTCAGATTTACTGTAAATAAGTTTATTTTTGACGTTACAGGAGACGACTTTTTGACGTTTGCACTGCCAAGAAGTATTGTTGTATTAGCCCAATATTAAATCTAATCCCTTTCGATGTCTATTCTGTTCCTTCTCACAACTCTCCATTAATTCTTAGCCACGCCTCTATCCCTACTACAACACTTAGTAATATATTGTACCTTCCCTCTGTTTTGTGATTGTCAAATCATTATAGTTTGCCCCGAGGAAGGAACGGTTGTTCCGAAACCGGTCGGCATTAATTAAATAAATCAGTGGTTCTAACAAAGTTATATTGTTTCATAAAAAAAATGCATTTATTAAATAATCTCCGGTATCGAAACAAGGTGACATAAAATTGTAAATAATAAAAATATAGCTTTAACAATATGCACTGGAAATTTATATCATGGCTAATAAAATTTTTATCATATTTTTCTCCCTATAAATTCTTTATGAAAGAAGGAAGCTGCTGAAAAAGTTCGGTGAAGGAAGCAAACGAAACCGCATATTTCAATTTACACAAATTTCAAACAAAGTTGAACCTTTTCCAACAAGATAATTTGACGTGGATAACTAGACGCAATGAATATTATATTTTCCAAGAAGGTTTTTGAAGTTGAATGGCAAAGAAAAAGATTTACAAAAAGTTTTTTTTGTTGTTATTACACCTTCCACTTCAACACGCTTTGATCAATAATGAGATCAACACTTAAGGGCTGGTAGTACCTGCCTTAAAAGAAGAAGAAGGAGAGATACGAAAATACGAATGTTGGAGCGAGCGCGCTAATATTAAAAACGATCAAATTGAAGCGAAAATTGGGAAAATGTTTAATAAAACACGACTCTTTTTTAGATTTTTGCGATTTTCACTTTGAGATTTTTTCTATCGAGAGAATTTTTTGTATTTAACGTTTCGGCTATACAAATCTTCAGATATTATCTTTAAAAATAACATAATTTTTTTAAAGAACTTAGAAACTTAAAGTGTTCAAGGATGTATGTCATAAATCGGTAGAAAATCTGAATTCCAGCCCTTCAGAAAAACTAGATATCACAAAAGGTTTATTTTAGTCAATGACATAGTATTCGGAAAAAAAATAAATCACTTTATTTTGACGTTTCAACTTAGCTAGTTGTTTCACAGAATTTGAACATTTCTTCAAATTTCAAAGTTAATTATCAAGTTCTGTAAAAGATGTATTCAAGTTCTGTTATTGTTTAAGTTAAGGTGATGCACCACAAATTAATGCAAAATCGTGTGTTTTTGGTTTGAAAATTAGATCGCTTAGAAGTGTTTTAGATACCTAAAATACTGCGAGTAGAGGTTTTTTTAATGCTCTTTTTTATAATTCAAAGGCCCCATACTATACAATATATTATTATGTCGTATTATACCATGTTACTGCTCTCACTGTCTACTATGTACATATAAACTTTACATTTCTTTATAGCTAAATTCGTTTGTTAACCTTAGGAGTAGGCAAATTCTTATTTTTGTACAACAGGTTTATACCTACAAATAATCATCTTATGCATTCTAGTTACTTGCGGTTATAATATGTCAAATGGATAGATTATACTGTGTATTACTACTGTTACTGTGAACTTACAATCTTAAGAATATTTTTATAACTATGTATGTAAAAGCCCAATAGGCGTATAAATAAATAAATAAATAAATAAGCCCAGATAAAAATAACGTATCGGGCCTATAAAAACTGCTAAAGTTCAAAACCTTACTAACGCACCCTTTTCGGTTGTGGTTTTATTATAACATAATATGAAAGTTTAAATTCTTTTGAAAACGATCTTAAAACATTTAAATATTTTTGCCTGTAATTCCCAAAATTAAATAAAACACACAGCTTCTGCCCGCGACTTCATCTGCATAGGATTCGTACTTCGAGTAATCCATTTTATTTTCCTAGGTGCAATCTACGCTTTTAAAAAAAAATCTTAACCTATTTATTTAAAATATCTATAATTCTTGATTCGATTCAAAGTATTAGGCGAGTACTGTAATAACTCAGGTGCGGGGCATACGTCATTCCTATGTCTACCTGTGTTAAATTGTCGTGAAAATAAGCTTATGTGCCCAAGCGGTTAAATAAATGCACTAATGCAAATATTTTCTAAAATAGAATTATGATTTAACAATCATTGTTTTGCAAAATGTCATTCTCAAATTTTGACATTTTCTATTAAACAATAATTATTATTTTCAATATATTGAAAATGAATAGTTTCCTTTTAAATTATAGCCATATATGAGCTATATTATCGAAAAGTTTAATTAAAATCCATTCAGTAAATTTTGCGTGAAAGAGTAACAAACACACATACATCCATGCAAACTTTCGCGTTTATAATATTAGTAAGAAGTAAAGTACACAATAAATCAAAACAGGCGGCTGTTAAAGGTGAATTCAAACCTTATTGCCATCTACATAAGGAGTGTTATTGTTAGAGGCCTGATCACGAATTTTACATGACGTGGTGCATCGCCTGTTCAATAATGATATAATAATAGATCATGAGTATAACCTTTACAGAATTTGAAAACTGACTTTAAAATTTGATGAATTGTTAAAACTATATATTAAACAGCTGCCCCTTAGAAGTAACTAAGCCATAAAAAGAGTTACTAAACTCATCCTCAAGTTCACTGATGTGTAAAATAATGTAAAATCCATTTTTTTTTCAGCGAACAAAAAGCTGTCCAAAGAATAGAGTGTTTGTCTGGCAGAGGAAGGTTGCAATTAGACTGAATGCTGTTGAAATGAGATCCCTGATGCATGTGTGTGGTTAAACCATGTATGATCGTGTGAGAAATGTGGAGATCCGAAAAGAACGCAAGACTGATGTAAGCGTAATGAGTAAAATTAAGAAAGGGACCCTCAGAGGATTTGGGCATGTAAAGCCAATGGACGAAGAAAGGAGTGTAAGGAGAATATATGACGCAAATGTGGATGGAAGAATAAGTTGTGGACGCCCGAGGAAGACATGGCACGATCAAGTGAACCAGATACTTGAGTCGGGCCATGTCAAAAGTTGGAATAATAGAAAGGCATGTATGAAAAGATGTGTGTATGTGAATGAAGCAAGGAGTATATGAAAAGACTGAGTTGTTTGGCGGTCCGTCTTCTCTGTTTACTCCTCGGGTAAACGGAGTGATGGTTAGTTCCTCTCTACAATCCGTCATTATAAGTTGGGGATCCGCATATAAATGTAACCTTCTTCCAATATATATGTTGCAAAGAACAATAATTAAAATTATATTAAAAAACCTTTGCACTACCCAACGGAACGCCTATACGAAGAATTTCAAGTACCTACATTTAAAGATTTATATATTAAAAATTCTTTAATTCAAATCATAAAAGAAAAAGACAAATATCAATTTTTAACTGAAACCCGAACTCGTCTTTCATATTCATATTCCTTTCTATGCCCAAAATTAAATACTACTTTTGCACAACACCATTATACACTTACCAGGGAAGAAAATTTTTCAAACTACTGGAAGAAATCAGAAAAATTAATGATAAAACCCAAATATTGCACTCTATCAAAAAACATTTAAAAGACATTCTTAAGGAAAAAAATACCTAAATTAATTCTTACAAATATCCTGTATTTTCCATAACATTATTTCTTTGATTTCAAAATATAAACATAACATGTATATTATTTTTCATTAATATTTTCTTAGTCATAACACACTAAATAGTGTCACTTTACTGCTACATTAAATTTATTGTATATCTTTATTATTTTTCATCACACAATATATACTTGCGACAACACACACATATACATGTAAAATGAATTATTTAAGTACTAACTAATAACAGAATTAATGTACACTCCTCTTCCATACACAAGCGAATGCTTCCAATGAAAGAGTAATAAATAACTCTGAGATGTAAAATTATTAAAATGTATCTTGTTAACATATTGTTAAAAAAAAAATTATAAAAAAAAGTTTAAATATTTATTAGTTACTTGTCCAAATAATTATGAGGGAAAAAACCAAATATATATAAAGAAAACCGAGAAATATCGTACTCGGAACGACGCGACGTCATAATACCTTTACAGTCCTTCGAATGATTTCCCAAGAAAGATCAAATGATTTCCTTAGAGAAAATATTGGTACATTTTATGCTACATAATTACCAGGACGTCACAATAAATAAAAAGTATTTGAATACGGTATAAGTATTGGGAGAATACGGAATAGGTATTAGAAGTACTTAATAGGAATTGCCGCAGTAAATTACAAGTCATCAAACATTGTACGTATACAATATTGGTATAATGTTTTATTTTTATTTTTTTACGTTAGCTCCACACAGAAGACCCTGAAAAAAAATTCCCTCAGGGCCTATGTCATCTTTGGGGATGCTGGGTGGAGGGGATTTTAAGGGAAAGAAAGCAGTGGAAGTTCTGGGAAGAAAAAGGTAAGATGAGTGGTTAGGAATCTGGGGGTCAATGTGTCAAAGTGATGGGTCAAATTGGGCAGGAGAGGTCTAAATTAGATCTCCCTCAACCAGTTTCTGCCGATCCGGCTCCCGGCTCGCCAAGAAGTATGGGCAAAAGTATTCACCGTCAAGACCCTAACAAACCTCACCATGTAAACCCGGACGCCTCTGCTAAGTCACCAAACGTAGCGAACCAGTCGGGCTGACCTATGGCAGGGGTGTTGGTTATCCATTATATGGTTCCCGGGCGGCGGTACCCACACCCGCCTCTCAAATTGAGATTGTTGGTATCGTCGAGAAATATTATTTTGAAAAATCGTTAAAATATATCCTAAATAATTTAAATTGATGCTTTAGTAATGATGCCTGTTAATTTATATTATGGTCAGCACAAAACACAAATTCCCTGTGTTCGATAAGTCCTCATTAAATATGTTTCTGCTCTTTTTCTTCTACTTGCTTTTCGCCACATTATGGCACTATTTCCAAAACCTCGGATACCTTTGTTGCCAAAATGTGGCAAATTTAAATAATTAAAAAAAAATTAAAATGACTATATAATAAATTGAACATTCAAAATAAAACTAAATAAATATTCTCTATATTGTTTCACCTGTTATAATGTTAAAGATCTTACTAATATTATAAACGCGAAAGTTTGTATGGATGTGTGTATGTTTGTTACTCTTTCAAAAACCACTGAATGGACTTTAATGATTTACTATAGCTCATACATCAGAATAACATATAGGCTATAATTTATATCCAAAGCTTGCTATTTTCCATGTATTACAAATAATAATTATTGTTGAATAGAAAATGTCAAATTTTAGAATGACATTTTGAAAAACAATGATTGTAAAAACAAAATTCTATTTTAGAAAATATTTAGATTACTGAATTTATTTAAAATACTCGCCCTTGAATCGGATCAATAATTACAGATATTTTAAATAAATGGGTTAAGAATTTTGGTATAAACATTAATGGGACCTACGAAAAGTAAAAAGGATAATCGAAGTACTAATCCTTGCGTAGACGATGTCGCGGGCAGAAGCCAGTTTAATTATATTTTTTTTATAAATCCTACAAATGTGTGATAATAGACAAAAGATAGGGGAAATCATTGGCTATATAGAACTATTATCAGTTTGTATGTCTCCATATTTAAATTCGGAGGAATGATTTAATTAAGTGGGCGGAAAATTTTCCTTTAGCAATCCGAGAAAAAATATTTTAATTGCTCTGTCGCTCCAGTGGTTAACACAGTATTTACAAAACTATAAATAAATCTCGTATCTATCCTGGTTCTACAAATTCCACATCAATAATTTAACACCAACATCAAATACCAAACAGAATACGAATCGCCCAATAAAACATTCTACGTTTGATAACTTCACGTACGGCGGATCAAACGTAACTCCTGTACGTGTAACAAGCCCCTCCCAACCCTCCCAATCCCTCCCTTCACACATACAGCCGCCCCTCGGGACAAAACTTTATTAACAGAGGGCAGACTCTAACTAGGAGAACCTAGGGAAAGTTATTACTTGTTGTCACTGAAACTATTTTATGATTTTGTACAGACAAACAAGCCAATAATTATTTACGCATACCTTCATTATAATGTACTCTTAATAAAAAAAATCTTTAAAAAGGACCTTGAAAGATTATACACGGTGTCCGGAAACTTTTGATAAAAGCGTGAAACTCTAAAGGGAATCACATAGAGAACGATTTAAAATTATTTTTTTTTAACTTTTATTTCAGTTACTTTACGGTTTAAGCCAAGGTCTACATACGCCTCAGCTAACTTTTTAAAATGCAAAATAACTAACAGTAACCCCTTAGTATAAAAAAAATGACTGAAAACTTCGAACTCAATTTATGGTTACACTATTGGGGCTCAACTCTCTTATAGCGATTAAGAGTTATTCGTTACGCGAACGAACAATTACCCGTCGCCACGCATCGTCTCGACGAACTTTGTCGAATGTTTCAATTATGTACGTACGTCTGTACGTACTCCTCAGCAAACTTTTTAAAATGCAAAATAACTGACAGTAACCCCATAGTGAGTTAGTTAAAAAAAAAAGACTGAAAACTTCGAACTCTAATTGTAGTTACATTATTGGGGCTCAATTCTCTTACAGCGATTAAGAGTTATTCGGTACGCGAACGAAAAATTACCAGTCGCGACGCGTCGTCTCAACGAACTTTGTCGAATGTTTCAATTACACCTATTATTGAATGTCGAATGGTTGAAGAGATGATTTATATTATAAGCAGCCCTAAGAATATGTAATTATGTTTCTGACGTTTTTGAAATTTCTATGATGTAAATTTGAAATTATTTATGAATATGACCATTTTAAAATTTAACCTTTTATGAAAACATTGTAACTTCAAAAAATATAATATACTATCCAAAATATCATATTTCGATAATATGAATCATCACTTTCCTTTAAAATACAAAACATGATTAGAACAAGTTCTGCTATGTAATTATTATTAAATTCTTCAGAAGAAATCAATAGAAAATTAATTTAAACAGCAGCTGTCACGCGTTAAAAAAAGAACTTGTTTATAAATAAACTATGTTTATAAATTAAATAATAATATTATTGAATAAAAAAACGAGAGTGCTTTAGACCACACGACTGAAGTAAATTCCTCCTTAGCTCCATCTATTTGTATGTCCATATATATGTTTATATGTATAAAATATATACATATACACGGAGAAAACTGTTATTTATTTATTTATTTTAACAAATTAACAGTGTTTCAATGTTTATTGGCAGGAAAGTGTAAGAATAATTTGTTGGTATACGTACGAAATTACGTATACCAACAAATTATTCTTACACTTTCCCGCCAATAAACATTGAAACACTGTAATTTTTTGGTCGTAATTATGTACGTAATTATGTAATTTCGTACGTATACCAACAAATTATTCTTACACTTTCCTGCCAATAAACATTGAAACACTGTTAATTTGTTCGTAAGGATTTTAGTCCCGTTTTAAACTGTTTTTACGAATAAAATGATCGTATTTTAGAATAAAATTTTCCTCCGTGTATATACATATATTAATTTTTTACAAATATTTATTTAAAATTATTATCATTCGCCTCGCCCGATAAAGCCGTGCTCATCGACGTCCGCGAGAGAAAGAAAGGGTGTGCGAGCACTGCTCTCTCTTGCTCCTACAGTGAGCCCGTTCGCATCGCAACGCATTTCACTTTTCGTTACACATTCGCCAGTTTACCCTTCAAGTCAAGCGTGCGTAAAGAAGTATTTACTTTTAAAAAAAATTATAATAAAAGTAGAGTTCTACAAATTACTTGATAACTATACATTATTAGAACACATCACAGAAAACTTCATAATGAGAATGTATACTTGAAAAAAAATTGACAACGAAAACAAAAGCGATATACTCTCAAAAATATCACATTTAGATAACATGAATCAACACTTTTAACATTACAACACATCATAAAAAACTTCATAATGCAATATATACTTGACACATTTTTCGTGTAACTAATGTAGCGTTAACTTACAGTGTAATATTTCTTATAGGTACATTGTATTATGCCCCTCGACCTTTGCATCGGGTTACAAAACACAGTCGATTTAAAGTTAAACACATTGAACGCGTAGGCAATGTTAGTTACATATCTAGAGTCGCCTGTGTTCTGTGAACCCTAACGACCTGCGAGCTATCGGATAACGTGGAGCTACGTCACGCAACGGATTCGCCGTTATCGTTAACGCGGCGTTACCTCGTTACGTCACGTGACTGATATTGGGGAATTTTTAAAAGCAATTTGTCATTACAGAGTAAGAATGCGTAGATGAAAGATAGCGGGATGGATGGAGGGTGTGAGAAGTGAGGAGAGTGGTGTACACCCAATCGAAAAGTGGCCTCTAGTCGGATGTCCCAGTTTCACAAATATTTCGCAAGTAGAAAAAAAACTAAATTCGTTTATAGATTAAAGTAATATTACGACCACAATAAAACTAATTTGTTCGCTAATCTTTATATATTATATGTATATAAAGGAATGTTTCTTTGTTTGTCCCGTATGCGTTCCTATATCATGAAACGGATTGGGATGAAACTTTGGTGAGCGGTTGTGCGCACGTCCGCTAAAGTTTCTATTTATAATGGTGAGCTCTGGCGTTATGAAATTTGAAAAAAAAATCACAATCGGCAGGGAGGAACTAAAGAGAGAGGGGGGGGGGGGGAATCCAGGAGAGGAGTTGGGAATGAAGGAGAGAGGTTCGCGAGAGGGTAAGAGGGAGGGTTTTCAAAGGAGACACAGTAGCGGTAGGAGATATCAGGGGGTAAATTTGGATAATCCATCCTCCTCACACGGACGGCTGTGTATGGATCACGCATCGGAAACCTTCTGATTTAATCGTGAACGGAAGAAGGAAAAACAAAAAGTATCATGTATCCAAAAAGAACTAAATTAAAATACTTTATTTCTTTGTGTGGCATTTCAACGCGTACCGAGTAGTCGCTGGTGGGTAATAAATTTCTAAATATTTTACTGTAATCAAGTCATTAGTTTTTAGTATAATAAATTTTCAATAATTTGTAAATTGATAATTAATTTTCAATAAGTTGTTGTTATCCACAGATAAAAACTAAACCTTACCTTTTTCTGTCCCTTTTTATATGTACTGAACTATAAAATCTTTTTTTAATAAATATGTTATTTATCATCAGAATACGAATTGTTGGAAGGTCGTCAATATGATGAGAAAGGTTTTTTTGTATTCAAACGTTGGTAACTTGAAAATGGTTTATTATAATTTTTCCTACTCGAACGATAGAGATATCTGGGTTTTTGGTTTTCGATTCGGCTATTCGATTTAATTAATTTCATTCCTCCAAATATTATTACGTAAACATATATGAACTGCTGACTAGATCTTAAAGTTAATAAATCACCTAGACTTCACGGTTTATCCTATATTTTTGGGTTTCATAAAACATTTTATAAAAAAATCTTATGTTCATTTTTTTTTAAATCACCTACCAATATTTGGGAAGCCGATTTAGGTTAGCCAAGTTAAGGATCTTTAATTAAATCTTTCTAATTAAACATTTTCAATTCCGCAAATCCCGTCTCATCCCGGATTGGGGTATGTTCTTAGGCAGAATTTAGTGGGGTCGGGAAGGTTATTGGGAAGAGGAAGGTGGGGAGGTTCCTGGCTATTCAGATTTGGTCATCAACATGGCTAAAGCCATTACAATCAACGTTTTAATTCTGAAATGTGGCTTAACACTGGAACGATACTGAGAGAATGTTTCACCTCCGTGGTCAACGGGTAAGACTCTCGACTCGCAATCTGAAGGTCGCGGGTTCTATCCCAGTGTGCGCAAATAATTTTTATTTGATTGATTTGAGTTAATACACATTTAATTACTCATAATAACAAAATTAATTCCAGAGTGAAAGATACTCTCAGTTTCGCCTTGATGTACCATTCAGAAGTGAAATGTTACTTAAACTTTGATTAGTGACCAGATCTCAATAGTCAGGTACCCCACCTTCCTCTTCCCATCTCCTTACCCTACCCACTACCTTCAGCCTCACAACATGCCCCATTTGGGGATGCCATAGTCTCACTGGCTCTAGATAGAAGCAGTTGAGACTCTATACTATATATTTACATTCTTTCATTAATTAATTGTGAAATAATACAAATTAATCAAATGATAGCTGGATTTTAACCCGCGACCTTTTACATATTGCTAGTCGAGAGTCAATTTGAGTTAAATAGTTTTCCGGTTTATTTTATCTTACTAATATTATAAACGTGAAAGTTTGTATGGATGTATGTATGTTTGTTACTCTTTAACGCAAAATTTACTGAATGGATTTTAATGAAACTTTACAATAATATAGCTCATACATCAGAATAACATATAGGGTTTAATTTATAAAGCTAGCTATTTATTTTCAATATATTGAAAATAATATTTATTGTTTTTAATAGAAAATGTCAACATTTGAGAATGACATTTTGCAAAAAAATGACTGTTACATCAAAATTATATTTTAGAAAATATTTAAATTAGTGAATTTATTTGAAGTAGTTTACTATAATACTGTGAGTAGTTTACTATAATACTTTACCTAATACTGAGAATCGAATCAAGAATTATACATATTTTTAATAAATAGATTAAGAATTTTGGTATAGACGTAGATGGGACTTATCCTACGCAGATGAAGTCGCGGGCAGAAGCTAGTTAAATATAATTAATAAATTTAAATAATTAGCTCGACTCTTCTCGACGTTCTCTGTTTAAATGTCTATTTTAAAATAGTGGTTAATATACAGATATTTATTTTCAATTAATTAAATTATTATCACTTATATATTATTATACCATTTGACTTTGAATTTATGCATCAAACTGGTTAAAAATAATTTGATAATCAGTTCCTTTCACATCATCCATTGAAATGAAAACATTTTGCGAGAAGATATTACGGATTACTTTCACGAACCATTATCCACATCCAACAATCCAACAAAAGAAAATAATTTTCTCAGTAATTATACAAAACTGTTTTTCTGAAAGCTCATTTCACGAAAAACGTTTAAGTACGTAATTATCTTTCTACATTGAGATTCTTCGCAGCGAATGTAACATCACAGTCCTTGAAACCAACCATTCTATTATGCGTGCAAAATGACACTTTTTGCTGACTTCCAAATGACATGATATTAATGTTTCATCTCCGTTTTAATCCATTTATCAAAATGTGTGGTGTACGAGCAGCCCATTAAAGTAAGTCGCAAAAAGAGTTGTGAACCCGCTGTTGCTTTAAAGAAAAGTTATTAAAAAAGCTCCGGGTTATCAAGAGAAAAACAAGAACTCCTTAAGGGTTAAACGGAATTATAAATCATAGTCTCCTGCAGATCAAAAGCTCATTTACTAACAATTTTAGAGCTTTTTAACAATGTATCACTCTTACAACTGAGATTGCTCCGGAAATCAGAACATCCCTTGCCGATAAATACTTAAGAAATTGTTTTATCGCGTTCTTAATAGTTTGGGATTGAAGTTTTATTAAAGTTTTTAGGACGGTACTCATACGTTCATAAAAACATCTACAAAATGTTTTATTCGCAAGTCATTTTGACTTCTTTCGCCCATTTCTACTATTTTAAGACATTTTACCAGCTGTTTTAGTGCAATGAAACACTGTTTAACAGTTTGCGAATTATTCTAAATAGAAGTTTTACGATCTTTAAAATAATTTAAAAAATACGTCTGAAACTTATTGGTCCAATCTGACTTGTAAAACATTCAAATGACCTTAGAAAAATGTAACTGGTAATCGGTGGAAATCTGAAACTCGGAATATAAACCAAAAGAAACATTAAATTAAATCCAAGTCTCTGAATGTCTTACCTGTTAGATGATTGGTATTTTATAACATTGTTGGCCTGATTATTTAACATTCTTTAACATAAACATAATACAAGATTCACTTAAAATAAAGGATTGGTGGTTCCGAAATGCACAAATAAATGCGGTGAAAGAACGCTAAACTGTATTGTACTATACAGGGTATTAATGTACGTACTTGACTTACTTTAACCAGTGATTCCTGACATTCATTGGAGTAAAAAATGTAAATGAAATTTTTGGTCTCCGTGTGTGCGCCTAACACGTGTACACGGTTGACATTTGTCACATGAGAACGGGTCGCTTCTACAACTTGTTCTTGTGCTCAACAGCTCGGCTGTGAAACGATTTGCCTGCCTCTGTGTTTCCTCCTTCCTACAACATGGGTCTCTTCAAGACCAACGTTTACTCCTTCCTCTCCTCAAAAGGACCATCCACACAGCATCTTCAAATATGATATAGGCCCTGAGGGAAATTATTTTCCTCAGGGCCACCTGTATGGAGTTTCAAAAAATGTTAAAACTGTAAAATTTATGAAATAAAAAAAACATATTGCGCTCACTTGTCCTTTTGGATAAAATAGTGCAGTGTTAAAATGTATGTAATATCCTTTTTCAAGAATAAGTGGAAAGATTGATTTTTCTTAGTTAACGTTTATTAAACTTTAAATCCAAAGTTTATAAAAACATCTTTTCAGCTCTTTGCACCTGTTCAGTCTCTGTAAAAAAAAAACAAAAGAACACCAGCAAACAACCGCACTCAGTGCAGAAGTTCTTATTTTAAAAAGTAATCAATTAAGATTTACCATTAGTACCTACCCCGACGACCTTTCAGCGGGTAGGTACCCCTGATACTACATGTATTTATTATATTATTATTTTGTCACGTGGGAAAAATTGTCACATAATTTCTGGTTTGAATATTACTTGAATTTTATTGTGAATTCTACCTCTGTTGTGTAAACTTGCGCGTATTTCGTAATCGCAAAAATTATGCTCGTGATATTTTAAAGTGGATCAAAATTACTGGAAGGCATTTCATGCTGCAGAGATCGACATACTTGGTGTTTTCTGTTATCTATTGAGATTGTACCAGATTGCTATTTTTTGTAATATATATTGCCCGCGCAAGGTAGATTCAAAAATCATTATTTTTTTATTGTACACCCAAAGAGTTTTGAGGTTATTTACACACAGACTCGCAAAATATAATAAAACAAGTCTAGTATCACTCACCGTTTGGTCGTTTCGTTTGGCTTCTATGATCGATCCCTGCGGCAGCATCACCGTATTTACAATTACAGTTATTACTGGATTATTACTAGCTCTCTCGTTGTGGATCATAGTTTTGATTAACGCAAAGTTAATGATGCGGTGATAGCGGATGGCGTATAGCGTTTATCGGTTTGCGGAGTTAATCCTTCAGCGGTTATTTTTGACCTGGCGGGTATCACTAATATGTGTAGCATTTATGTACCTAACGCAAATCGATACATGTAGTGCCCTCTCTACAATTCGAACCAAAATAATCTCATATCCATATTAAAAATACGGTCCACCGATTATATTTGATTTACACAGGAAATGCCTTAACCGACTGTTTGCATATGAGCTTTAACAAATTATTTCTTAATCCCTCGGCCATCTGGAATATAGGACTTCTTATTATTATTTTTATATTATTTAAATATCTGTGTTCCATATATCATCCTAATTTGACTACCCTAAAACAGGATTCTTCCTAGTTGGGCAGTCAAAACATTCAATAAATAATGTATAATACATGTTTTAAAAATAGCAAATAAATAAATAATAAAAAATAAAAATAAAATTTTGAAATGATAATAATTTAACGGCAAATATAAAAAGGTTTAAAAATGGCTCACCTACGGTTTTCTAACTAAAATTACTGACAATGAAGAAAAATAAAAATACAGACATATTTTATTAGACAATAATTCATAAACGATTTCGTCACATCACTTTTTTGTTGTTTCAAAAAACAATTAATAAAAAATTCCCGAAGTTTCATAATTTTTTATGAAATTGCAGTCGGAAACTTTGGTTTTATAAAGGTTGTACATTTGAATTATTTTGTGGTTATTTTATTTAAGTAGGGTGTTTTCTCTTTCTAACACCGTTTATCACCTTGATAGTAAGAGAGACACAACGATTTCTATGAGATCTATAGGAGTTGTCCCAGAAAGCGAACATATTAGTCTAAGGAGTTAATGTTAAGGCTTAAAAAAGTAAATAGCTTTAATTCCATCTATTTTATTAGAATAAATTTTCACATTCAATGAATATTTGACTTCACGAATCTACCATATTTTTTTGTCTTCTCAAATATTAACTGTTAGGCAAATATATGTAGATAAAATATGTCTTTGACTGTTGATATTTCATACTTCAAATATGAACGTACCTATGACCGACTATATCTACAAAGGTTTGCACACGAGATAATTTTTTTTTAACGGTTTTTAATGACTTTAGTACGATTTTTTTGTAATGGTTTCAGATGTTTTAACAATGCAAAGTTCCGAGACACATTGCGATTTGACTTTTATGATGACTGGACATCTCGACAATATGTAACATCATAATCTCATTAAAAAAATGTTAAATAAGTTGCGTTAGGTTATACTATGAGCATTTTTCAAAAACAAAACATATAATCTTAATGACTTTTCAAAGGGGTGTTGAAATGCCACTTTGTTGAGTAGTCGTATAACCGGCTTTCATGGGGCCAACAGACCTAGCTATAAAAGCTGAAGCGTTATTTGGTTTGGCGTATTTCGGCATATCGGTAGCCGTACATTCCCAATGGGAATGTATGACGAGCGATGTGCGGAAGTAAGCCAAGCCAAATAACGCTTGAGCTTTTATAGCTAGGTCTGTTGGCCCCATTATGAAAAAGATTTTTTTTTATTTAAACGCTCATGGCGCTTTTACATATAAAGCATTACATTATTTAGAAAAATTACGTGAAAGGAAATAGTTGATAAAATACAGGTAACAGAAAATATAAGAAACGAAATATAGGTCAAGCAAAATATAAGAGTTAACAAAATGTAGGCAATACAGAATATTAGTGAAGTAAAAATTAAAAATCAAAAAATCACTTGAATATACAATATAATATCATATCGCTACATAGTTGTGTATTGGTTACATTTTGAGTACCTACATAATTTTTTATCTTCCAAATCAAGAAAAATATTAATAAAATTGATATTCACAATAGTTTATGCACTGGGTAGAAATAGTTCGCACATAAGGCGTTTGAAGTTTGCCAAGTTCAAAATATTGTCAAATACATCCATATTGTTTTATTATATGTTGCCAAGACTATGTAAACACTGTATTGGGAAATGCAAACTTTAGTTGGAATGCTATGTGTATATAAAACGACAATATTTGTCTAGTAGTTTGTGTAGGTACATGTATACTTATTAAATGCAGGAGTTCACAACAATCGAGCTAAGAGTTTATTAATTTTAATAACCACTGGAGCGATTTGTTCGGTTTCATATAATGCTGATTCCTCGAAACAGTTTACTGCGGCTTAAAGCTAATGAATCCACCTAGATTTCACCGTTTACCCCATATTTGTAGGTTCGTTAAATATGGTCCAATTTGGACCGATTACAATTACAGAAATATTAATGCGGTCCAAATTTGGACCTAAATTGATCCAGTGGTTAAAAAGCTTAGGTCGTTTATTTTACGTCTTTTTTCAAAAATTGGAACATTTAAAATATTCATTTATGTGCAGTAAAAGGATGGAAAGTTTAAAGTTGATGAAAAGTAAAAATATTCTTTGAATGAATAAAGATCTCAAAAATAACCATATATTTTTATATCTTACATAATATATCTTACTAATATTATAAACGCGAAATTTTGTATGGATGTATCTATGTTTGTTACTCTTTCGCGCAAAATTTACTAAATGGATTTTAATGAAACTTTACAATAATATAGATCTTACATCAGAAGAACAAATAGGCTATAATTTATAAAGCTAGCTATTTATTTTCAATGTATTGAAAATAATAATTATTGTTTAATAGAAAATGAGAAAATTTAAGAACGACATTTTGCAAAACAATGATTGTTAAATCAAAATTCTATTTTGGAAAATATTTAAATTGGTGAATTTATTTGAAGTACTCGCCTAATACTTTGAATCTAATCAAGAATTATAGATATTTTAAATATTTAGGTTAAGAATTTTGGTATAAACATAGATACTGCGCAGACGAAGTTCCGGGCAGAAACTTGTATTTTATGAATACAAAATGTTAATTATGTTTTACCGCTTTTCTAAAGATATTAAATACTTAATACGCAGTGTTTAACTTGAAGAATTTGATTGCAGCAGCGGGAGTTTACAATAATATTAATCAAGAATTTAACACGTTATTTAACGCAAATTTAAATTGAAGATACAGTGTTAACTCGCCCGAGATTTTAATCAAATCTTATGTAATTTTCTACCCCTAACCCCTCGACCTCTTCTTGACCTTCTTTAGTTTATATTAAATAGAATTCAAAGTTAAACCTTATTCATATATTCCACAAAGAGAGCTCATCTGATTTCTTGTATCTTTTATCACGCTTTCAGGTCTTATTCAAATACATCACGAAACACCAGTAACATTTATCTCGTGTACTTTATGTGTTTCTTTACCGTTGCCCTTTTGTTATATGACATAAGTCGACTTTACACTTTATTTAAAACGCTTGCACAAAAATAAATATAAAGTAAAAATATTATTGAATTTAATCCACACAGTATGAAGATATAAATTATAAAAAATCCAAAATAGTTTTTTTCTTTCAGCCGACAATATACTGTTAATGTGTTGGTCAATTTAAATAGCTTTATCAAAATATAATATTCCCCTACTTGATGAAAAAAACTTCAATAAGGTATGCTTATATATTAAAATTGATGTACTTACTAAATATATCAACAGCAGCGGAGTATTTGTTTCCTAGCTGTTGAATCCGTCGCATAGGAGTGTAATATTGGGACGTAATGAAAAAAACACAACAAATACAATTCTTTCCTTTGTGAAGCAAAGAAAAACACCGAAAATTCACTTTTGTCAGATTCAAAAAAACCTGCGATAGCCCCCCGAATATTTTGAAAAGCGTTTTTCGTTAGAAGTTTTTATCACAAAGGATTTCGAAAACATAAAGCGAAATTGTTTTTTTTCTGTAAAAAAAAAAACAAACTGTCTATAATATTTCTGCGACGAACATGAACAAAATTCCTAGCACAGTGAATTCTTTTTGTTTTGAAGAGTTTTACTTTCCATTTAAAACCAAATATCTATAAAATTGTTACATAGTTATTGCCCAGAAATTCAAAAAAAGCTAAATTCTTGATAACGACTTTTTCAATTCATTAAATACGAATAAGTGTATTTGGTTCATTTGTCTAAAATTACGCAAGCGTAATGTCCCAGCAATGAATCAGATGAAAGAAATGCTTAAACTGTTTTTGAAGGGTAAAAGAATAAACAGTTAAAGGGATAAAAAATGCTACGTCATTTGGAACGAGTCGAAAGAAAGAAATCTTATGGATTGTATTTATTTAATGATTTTTTGTGTAATTTATTTATTTTACATCCGATTAATCATCCATTTAAAAAAAGTACCTACACGAATTCTTATCTTTACTTTCGAACGTAACAAAAAAATCCATAAAACTTAAAAGAATAAAACTTTTTTTTTACATAAAAGTGATTTACAAAACAATTGTTGAATTAACTAAAATTTTGCAACTTTGGAAACAAAATGTAAACTAATAACTAAAAACATGTAAAACGGTTTTATGTAAATTCTTTCGGTGCTATTGAAAATATAATATCATTTTTATTTGTAATTTAATTTAATTTGTATAATTTAATATTTTAATTTAATTTGTATAATTTAGTAAATTATAATCCAATTTATCAACCGTACTATGTTAAATAAATTATTATTTATCGGTATCCTACATTTCCATAAATTCATTGTTATATTATCCGTAAACTTCATTATCATCAATTATTATATTATCTGTAAACTTCATTGTTAATATAAATTCATTGTTATATTATCTGTAAAATTTTAATACTATCAATTATTATTTTATCTGTAAACTTCATTTTCATAAATTCATTGTTATATTACCTGTAAACTTCATTATCATCAACTATCATGTTATATGTAAACTTAATTATCATAAATTCATTGAGGCGTTTACTGTAAACTTCAATATCATCAATTATTTTATTATCAGTATACTTAATTACCATAAGTTATATTATCTGTAAACTTCAAACGCCATAACACAGGGACATCCCTAGCATGGCGGATGAAATAACACAATATCTATACAATGTACAAAACTCTTTTAATAAATAAATGAATAAATAAATATCGGTTTCCTAATATGCAGAAGTAGCAGTATATATGTGTTTTCGTGGTATAATTCGTTCGTATATTATATATAAATGAATTGGTATTGACATAATTGTTGCTGTGAAATATATTTTAAGTTTGTGTGATACTATTAGGAACATGAAATGAAAACAATTGCATTAATTCCGGGCTGTCAAGACAATCAAAGAAAAATGACATCAGATCAGATCAGAACAATCTTATGTCGGACAGCTTAATCTTTTATTTTATTTATTTATTTATTTATATATAGATACAAAAGAAAGTACAAGTTACACATTAGGAAGCTTTGCCTGTCCAACTAGGAAAGTTTCCCGTTCCAGGACAGACAAATTGACAGGTTTAGTTCATATTATTCCTTAAGTACATAATTGCAAACAAAAATAAAAACAAAGATAAAAACAAGAAAATTCATTTTTTTTTTAAAATTGAGTTGTGTTATGAAGAAATATATAAAAAAGATACTGTTATGAAAATAACTTAAGAAAGTTAGTTACCTTTAAATTAAGTACTTTAATAATTATGAAATTAATTGTCTATGGCCTTTTGTGGGACTGGCAACACATGGACTTTTGGGAAGGACAGGAACAATGTTGGAGGTTCCACATCCGTCTGGGATCCCGAGTGGAGGGGACACTTGGGTTTCCAAGACGGTCGTCGCAGTTGTTCTGATCGACATGTTGGATTGATTTTAAAAAGGAGTTTTAAATTTTATTTCTTGACCAAAGGGTCACGGAGATGTGTTTCGAGTGATCGATTTAATGATCAAATAATCCGGAGTTTTTGGATTAAATGTGCGGGTTGCCGACTTTAACAAGCCTCGAGTGTTGGTTATCCACGCGGTGGGAGGAAACATCCATCTTTATCCTGGCCATCCATCACCATCACTCACCGGGCAGGTACTCCTTTGCTGCTGAAGCCAGGCCGGAAGCCTTGGGCCGCTTACCGTGCCGAGATTACTCCTTTGCTGCTGAAGCCAGACCGGAAGCCTTGGGCCGCTTACCGTGCCGAGATTACTCCACAGTCTCCTACCATCCACCAACTCATCTTCGGTTCGCGTCATCATACGGATCTTAGTTAGCTATAGTTAGACGTACGTGTATCAGGTCTGCTGGGTGAGTTGTACCAATTTACTTATGTACTTATTGTTCTGAAATATATATTTTAAATGTGGCTCGACCACTTGCATAAGATTTCTCTCTTTTATTTATTACTAACCCCCTACACAAACAGAAAGAGGTTATAACCATTGCCTATGCCCTGACAAGAGTGTCTTGCTCTACTGACGTCCAGCTGGCCGGATCAGCATTTTCCTTAGTCAGGAAATTGGCGCGCCTTAGGCAAAGCTGATCCTGGACCACCAGGGCTACACTTAAACTACTCATTTTGGCTTCCCCTGGCCAAACCCGCAACTTAACATGGCGCTACCAACTTGGTTTGGGTCGATTTGATCTCTTTCTGATTGTGTATGGACCTTTTTCAATGATTTAGGTAATAAAAAGTTGTTCAAATATTTATCATAACTTAAAATTTACTTTCCACTGGGCTCGCATCTGTACTATTTGACTAGTTTTGTGTTACAAGTGTTTTGTTTGGTAACCAATTATAATTGTTTTTGTTATTTCGTCGCATCTCACATATAACATAACCTATAAATGTCTTTTATATACATACGTAAACAGTGCGAATTTATCAATCTGTCATCAGTGCAACCAACATATTAATAACGGTTGTACCCATTATTATAATTTTTTTTTTTGTTTGTTTTTGGGTAAAATTATTTCGGTTTACGGGCAACACGTATACTTCGTGTCAATTAGACAGGCGGAAATGTCAAGCGTAAACAAACATCGTGATTTTGATAACAATATGTCGCTAAACTGTCAAAAATGTCATTACACCTTTAAAGTTTTATAATTGTGAGGTGCAAACAAAACAATAAAATGATTATAAGTAAATATAATCATAATTGCCCCGCGGGAAAGCAATATCTTCATAGCTATCGTTATTAGCTAATTTGTTACCATTTTACATTTAATATTTGGAGGTTAACTATTATACTTTTCAAAATGTCGACCGTAATAGACAACATTAATAATAAATCGAAAGATGAGTTATCTTCGGAGCTTTTATCCAGGAATATAACACCAGATAATACATTGGAGGAAATGCGGATTCAAGCCAGAAGGCATAACAAAAATATTAAAATTTCTCATGTTATAGAGCAGCATGAGGGAAATGTTAACCCAGATAATGACAGCGAATTTGGCACAAACTACATAAAATATACGAAAGTTATTTATAATGAAGCACATTCTTCTTCATCTTCATCCACAAGTACTATTAATGATTGGAATATTAAATTTGACGGTAATAATTGCGTAAGGGACTTTATAATACAAGTAGAAGAAAAATGCAGAATTAGGAATGTCAGTCATGACGTTTTAGTAAGATGTTTTCCAGACATTTTAGATGGTTTGGCCTTATTATGGTTTAGGTCAATTTATACTACCGATTTAACTTGGAATGAATTATCTACATTACTTATAAAACAATTCGAAACAAGTAACAGACAGATTGAATTAAAATCACAACTTTTCTCTATGAAACAACCTGCCGGTAGGTGTGCTTTCGAATTTGCGTTGAGAATGCAGAGGCATAATAACATGCTTGTTTCTAAATTACCTCCCTCTGAACTATTACAATTATGCATGAGGGCATTATTACCTACTTATATCAACCTTCTTGCATCTCGGGACTTCAACTCTTTTTCTGAACTTACCGAAGCTACAAATAAACTTGAGTCTTATTCAACGTCTAATTTACTAGAAGATAAGTCGTCTTCTTTTTCTAATGATAATCAAATGCTTTGAACTATTTTTCTCAAAAATTAGCACCTCGTTTTGTTCAAAATATTGTAGTAAAGAAAAAATCAGACTTAGTTTATACACTGTCTGATTTAAATGGAAAAGAAACAGGCGATTTTCATGTTAAAGATATAGTTAAATCAGATAACATACCAGCATAGTCTGCTATCATAAAGCATCGTGTGGAGACTGGCCATCTTTACAGGCGCTATCTTTTAAGGTAAATCTTTTCAATACTGCTCATTTCAGTGCGGCCTGATCATCCGAGTTGCTATGACCAGTATTGGTTATAAATACATAGGTATAAATAATTTTAAGTTTGTCTTTTATGGAAAATTTAAATTTTACTCCAGTTGATTACTCGAGTATAATTTCTCATTAGAATAATAATTAAAATTTGGTAGATTATATATGTACAATTGTGAGATGCCTCGAAGTACAAATACATTTATATAAATATGCACGATCAGTTCAACTTAGCTCATATTTATTTTTAAGAATATTTTTTTTGTCAACTTGGAATTTACGACGATATGAACCCGCATATCCTCTTGTATTCCAAGTTTAATATTATATGAACTGTGTTCATATACAGTTATATTGCATTAACGTAAATAAGAACATACGGAGGTATTCGCCCAGTATTTCACTATGTTCTGAGTTTAAATCTCTTGTGCTTACATAAGTCTCATTGCCCATTTGTCTATGTAAGTATCTTTTCTGATACAAGAAAAATTCTTAATAGGTTTCTATGAATAAGTTATTATTGAAGTAGTATTAATAAAATAATGTTTTAACTGCATTTGCTAAAACAATAAAAAAATACTTACTAAAATATTATGAATATGCATCATCTGAAGAATTAAATCAATTCTTAAATTAAGCTTGTGATTGATTGGTTCCTTTGAGAACCTCAGTTATTGGTTACAATATACTAATATTACAATTTACTATTTGCACCCTCGGGTACAAAAGTTGCTTACTATTTGATTGGCACCATTTTTAACAATGGCTGTATACTAAATAAATTGGCATCATTCCTTGCGATGATTGTAGACTACTAATTAGCACCATTTTTTTTAACAATGGTTGTATAATAAATATATTGGCATCATTCTATTGCAATGATTGTAAGACTATTCATATCACCATTCACTTACAATGGTTGGTTATATTCTGTATATCGAATACCTATGATAAAATAAACTTGTATGTTGTTTTCTATTGTATAACTGTCAGAAAAACTAATCCCACGAGACCAGTTTAGAGAGTTAGATAGGAATACTCTTCTAAAGAGGAACTCTTTTATCCATAAGGATGTAGAATCAGTGATAAAGTGCAGATGGTAACACCATCTAAGAGTGTAGCCAACTTTGGCTTATTTAAAAGTGATCTGAACAGTGATGCTTTGCGCATATTTAATGTTTTAATGTATATTGATGTCATGTCTTAGTGATAATATTTGAATACTAATATTATGTTTTATGCTGTTATAGATACTACGTCTACGGTAGTCCTCGACGAGAGTCAATGATACATCACCCAGCGTCTTATATGCTGTGGGTGCTGGCGGACCCGTTCACGTATCATCTAAGTATTACTATTATGTCTACCTTTTAAGATCTAGCATACTAAGTTCTACCTTTGTTTTTTTTTCACTTTACGAAGCCTTCAAATGGATGCGTCGCAAACTCATCCATCATGTCTTACGCATGGTGGGCGCGATTGACGTTGCAACACACCCATTTACAAGCACAATACTTTTATGATAAAAACTGTTAATTCATGTTCTATGATACAGTATTCTTATGTAACATTGTTGTTTTCTTCTTTAGGAACCCAGCAGACCAAGCTAGTTGCTATTAGGGCAGTGATGCTTTCGTCCTTTTTATGTTTGAGGGCAAACATGTTAGTGGCGAGCGGGGTAATGTTATGAAAATAACTTAAGAAAGTTAGTTACCTTTAAATTAAGTACTTTAATAATTATGAAATTAATTGTCTATGGCCTTTTGTGGGACTGGCAACACATGGACTTTTGGGAAGGACAGGAACAATGTTGGAGGTTCCACATCCGTCTGGGATCCCGAGTGGAGGGGACACTTGGGTTTCCAAGACGGTCGTCGCAGTTGTTCTGATCGACATGTTGGATTGATTTTAAAAAGGAGTTTTAAATTTTATTTCTTGACCAAAGGGTCACGGAGATGTGTTTCGAGTGATCGATTTAATGATCAAATAATCCGGAGTTTTTGGATTAAATGTGCGGGTTGCCGACTTTAACAAGCCTCGAGTGTTGGTTATCCACGCGGTGGGAGGAAACATCCATCTTTATCCTGGCCATCCATCACCATCACTCACCGGGCAGGTACTCCTTTGCTGCTGAAGCCAGGCCGGAAGCCTTGGGCCGCTTACCGTGCCGAGATTACTCCTTTGCTGCTGAAGCCAGGCCGGAAGCCTTGGGCCGCTTACCGTGCCGAGATTACTCCTTTGCTGCTGAAGCCAGGCCGGAAGCCTTGGGCCGCTTACCGTGCCGAGATTACTCCACAGTTTCCTACCATCCACCAACTCATCTTCGGTTCGCGTCATCATACGGATCTTAGTTAGCTATAGTTAGACGTACGTGTATCAGGTCTGCTGGGTGAGTTGTACCAATTTACTTATGTACTTATTGTTCTGAAATATATATTTTAAATGTGGCTCGACCACTTGCATAAGATTTCTCTCTTTTATTTATTACTAACCCCCTACACAAACAGAAAGAGGTTATAACCATTGCCTATGCCCTGACAAGAGTGTCTTGCTCTACTGACGTCCAGCTGGCCGGATCAGCATTTTCCTTAGTCAGGAAATTGGCGCGCCTTAGGCAAAGCTGATCCTGGACCACCAGGGCTACACTTAAACTACTCATTTTGGCTTCCCCTGGCCAAACCCGCAACTTAACAATACATACATTTTTTTTTGTGACTATGCAAAAAAGTAATCTGTTAGCATATTTGCTATTCGGAATCGATTTTAGATTTTTCATTAGACAGTATAGTTTATATTTTCAATAGGAATATCAAGTAATAATAATTAATATGTCAAAATTGTGCTGTATTTTTTCAATGGAATCTGAACTAACCTAATAATGCGGTGACCAAATGGGTGAGGTATATTCAATTTGGCTGCTGACTTATAAAGTATACAAAAAATTTAAAATAGATTTATTTCAGAATAGATAGAGTCTTACTCAATTCTTATTATGAAACCGATTTTAATGATAATATTTTGTAAGATTTTGTATATAATAATATTTGTTTGTGACAAAAACATTAATTTTGAATAAAAGACTATCCCTAAGAGAGTATTAATATATGATAGAGTTTTTGGTTTTATAAAATGCTTTGACATTTACTTTAATTGAGTTGAAATTTATTGATGGTATACCAGTCATAGATGTTACAGATATAGGTAATATTGAATCGGTTAAGAATCGGACCACTACATTACGGGTATTTTGGATTTGATTGCAAACGTCATACGTTCCATGGCTTACGGGACTGCATGGATGATGCCTGTAAAGAGAAAATATGGATATAATATCTATTTTAATGAACTTAAGTCAAGATTTGACATAAAAAAGTTAATGTTTTGACGTAAAATCTTCAAAATGTAAAGTGAATCGTACATTTTAGCTGGTTTTGCAATGGGGTACTGCATACGCACAATAAACATACAATAGCACAATTCTTCTTGTCATCCTATGCCATGGTAGAGCTTCTGTTCTGCCATGTGGTATCGTGAATAAGTCGGGTGATGACTACGGTTGAAGTTTTCCATAACGTACAAGCTTTATAACTGTAAGAGAAAATGACTATAATATATATAGATATATACTTTCAGAGGGAAATACATCGTCAGTATCGCCCTAGTGAAATACCACCTTTCTGATTTGAAACATTAAAGGGCAAGCCATGTCTGGTGACTAAATGGTTTGCTACTTCCCAACCTGCTTCTTCTCTGCCATGTCCTTTCCTTCCCCATTACTTGCAGGCTTTAACTCCCAACTATTCCCATCTAGAGCCAGTGAGACTATGGCTTACCAAACTTAAGTGAGGCGAAGGAGATGGGGAAAAAAAGAGCGAGGAGGTACCTGGCTATTCAGATCTGGTCACCAAAAATAGCTAAAGTTATTTCAAGCGACGATTCAATTCTGAATGGTGGTCTTACACTTGGGCAATACTGAAAGTATATTCCACTCTGGAACATGGCAAATAAAATATGCTATATTTAATTTTCAATGAATAAAATTGTGAAATAACACAAATTAATAAAAAAAAAAAATTTTTGCTCACGCCTGAATTTGAATCCGCGTCCTTCATCTAGAGCCTTGCCCCTCGACCACGGAGGCCTTCAACATACTACGATTGACATATTGGAAAGAAGTTTGAGAAACTGGGACTCTTGTATATTGTTCAAATAAACAAACTGTTAAGTGCGTAGGAATGTATTAATATAATTTCAAAAATATACAGCTAATAATTTCGAAGTTTCGAACGCGCTGACAAATTTGGTGTAAAAGCTAAGAAATACATATTTTATTACACTTCCCGAATTCAGGATTTCAGGACTGAAAAAAAGCTAGCGAAGAGGAAGTGGAAAAGATGTTTCGTAATCCGTGAAAGCCTTTAGAATTTCCGGTCTCACCACCGTACTTGGAAAAATGATTTTTTTTTACATCTATACCGTGACAGACTGTGTATTGAATCAACTGAAAAATTAACTTGACACCTCATCCAAAATGTCTGAAGGAACCTTTCTGAAGATGAAAATAACAAAACATATTCAAAACATGATATCCGATAAAATGATTGATTTTATTGAAGATTAATTGAGAATGTGACATGAAAAAGGTTTTGAAAAATAATTTGAAAAAGCTTTTACTGGTATTTTTGAGAAAGCCTTTATGAAGCCGCCATTCACGAGCGTAACAGACCGACAAAACATTTCGGTGTGTTGTTGTAGAAAAGTTGAAAATGTCAAATCACAATTTCACAGGAAAAGCTTTTAAAGCTCTCCGACATTACTCTGGAAGTTTTCTGGGGACGATTTAAAATTAATTGTATATTTCCAGATACGTCAAAGTTCAGATTTTATTTACCGTACTATGTGCAAAAACATAATGCCTTGTATCATCTAAGCCAGAGATTCCCAACTATTTTGTGACGATTACCCACATTTTTTATTCATCGCCCCCGCTTTAGGTACAAAGTCAAACCAATCAGTTTTCAGCATGACTAGCAAACTGGTTGTCGGGGTTTCAAATCCTGACGTGCGCAATTAGTTTGGTATCATAATAAAACGCATACTTGCGGCATCTTCCAGAATGGGAGACACTTTCAACATCGCCTGGTGTAAGAGTTGTTTTGACCATATTTGAATATCCAGGTACTTTCACATCTTTTTCTTACTTATTTCCTTCCCATATCCATTACTTTAAGCCTCACAACATACTCCAATTGAAGATCCCAAAGTCTCACAGACTCCAGCAATTGCAGTACGCACACAGAAAAAAATGCGGTTGATTCTTATTATTTCGATCACATCAAAAGACGAAGAATTTTCTACAATGCTGTTTATAATATTGTATTAAGTGCACATACCTTGTAAGTATAATCGACTAATCTTATCTTAATTGGATGTTCGCACTTACGTGCGAACATCTGTAAAAGCCCAGTATAAATAAATAAATAAATTATATGTTTCCATATAATAATTCACGGTCATAGAGAGGGGACATTATGTATTAGCAATTTCGAAAGAAATGTTCCCAATGCTTTTTCACATTGTTCAAGACGCCATAACATATTTCACCTGAATACATTTAAAAATAATATCACCTATTTTAGTCATCTGGCCCAAAAGCGTCAACTAACAAGATAGAATGTGCTTAAGTAGATGTTTATATTTTATAACTGCGATTGCTAAAAAATATGTTGTGCTTATATTATGTATGTATCATCTGTGTCTCTCGTGTCTTTCGTGTCACTTGTGCGTCTTGTGTCTCTTGCCTCCCTTTGTACTGTTCGTCGTCTGAGTGAACTTTTAGGTATTTTTATAATGTTCAATTTTTATTTGTTTTGTTTTAATTTTTATTTAAATGTAGGCAAATGGTCCGGCAAAATATAATTGGTCCGATAAGATTTGTGTAATTTTTTGTACCTATTTCTGTATTAACTGTGTTTTTATAACTGGATACTTCTGATGGGAGTCCGTCTAAGTACGTCTTAATAACCCAGAATAAATAAAAAAAGGATGCCTATCGCCAAAATTTACAAATTTAAAAATCCCCCTCCAAAGCACTTCACCTCCTGATCGCCTACAAGCTATAAATCGCTCACTGGTAGGCGATATTGCCCAGTTTGGGAATCACTGATTTATTTTTTGCGAATCATTTTTTGTGAGCTCTTTTTCAGTAAGAAAGGTATAACACTCCCCTTGTAAAAAAAAAACGGACGAAGCATGAATATTCGGGCAACACTTTTAAAGTGATTAGAGATTTTTGAAAATACTCATATTTTCAAGATATTTGAAATGTCCCAAGTCCAGTGTTATTACTTATTACATTCCTTGTTTTACGTATATTTTCCAGTTTTGCCAGATGTTATTAAAAACAAATCTTATTAATTATTTAATTTCAAGCAGTCATATAACTTCTTTTTTTTGCATTGGCTCCGCGCATTTTTGGAAAATGGGTGCCATTTATTTGTTAACCAACACTCCTGACATAGGTCACTCCAAGTGTTTCGCTACGTTTAGTGATTTAGCAGGGGTGGCCGGGATCACGAGGTTTGTCGAGGTCTTGGCGGAGAATGCGTTTAATGTAAGTAAAAAAAAAACAAGAGGCTCCGAAAAACATAATTTTCTTCAGAACTATTTCATCTTTGGGGGGGCTGTTTGGAGGGTATTGTTAGGAAGTAAATGATGTTCCAGGAATGAAAAAGGTTTGAGAGGGTAGAAATCTGTAGAAAAGGGAAATAAATACAAATTATTTTCAAAACAACATTTAAGTTTAATGACAATAAACTCAAATACCCAAATCCCTAAATCCTAAACAATCGAGCGATAGCTACCCAGATTTAGGTAGGTGAATTATTAAAAATAAATTGAATTATAAATTTAAAGATAATGATTCTGTTTTTATACTATATTGAATAATAACAATATTCCATGAGAGACCACGCGTTATAAAAAAAATTACTTCGATTGCTCGAGATTTCCAGAGGATAATTTTTTTAAATTTTTGCCTACATTAAAAAAATCACACCTTTGAATTTTATCATTGGAAATATTAAAACTTATTATAGTGCTATACAGCCAAAGAATTAACCTGTACTTTACCGTTTATCTCATATTTGTAAAATTTATCAAAAAAAATAAAAAAATCGTAAAACTTATAACCGCGCGAATCCTGCATGTTTGTTTCTTTGACACTGCCGTGTACTTATTCAAGTTAACATAGAATATTTTTGATTTTTATATATTGTCTGGGGTATACTTGATAATAAAAGGTACATATCTATGTAAAAAGAACTGAGGCAACTGAAAACTCTCAACTGCCAACTGTCTTTGTATGACAATGTGATGGCCCGCACACTACACAATCACTCAAAAACCCGTTGTCAATGGTAACGCAAGCGGTGACTTGCGACTTGCTCTGCTGAATGCCCTGGCCGGCCGTTGCTAGTTGCCAGCTGTCAGCTAATTGTTCTTCGTCTATGGTCAAACAAGCTTTTTGACCAATCAAGACAGAGAAAACAGCCGGTTTTAGTTGGTTTTCAGTTGCCTCGTCAGCGGAGCGCCTAATTTTAACCGTAAACAGCTGATCAAAAATTCTGCGCGAAAAAATAATTTAAAAATTTATTTTTAACACTTTTCTGAAATAGTCTACGAAGTTCGTATTTGCAATGTCTATGGTCATAATACATAAAGCATTTGAATAAATTTGATTTAAGAACAAAATAAAAAAAACGCGGAAGCTACAAATATTTAAAAAGAAATATTGCTGCATAAAGAAAAAATGGAATTTTTTTTCGAAAAGCAATCGGGGACATTTAAAATGCCGCCAATATAAGGCTAAAATCGCTCCAATGGTTATAGGGGAAACGGTGAAATTTATTTGAATTTAACGGCTTTAAACCAATGTAAGCAGTTCATATGTTTCCATATTAATATTTGGAGGCATGATATTATAAATTAAATCGATTGGCCAAATAAAATTGGAAATCTCCATCGCTGGAATGTATGCCCCAAAAAATCTGATTAACTACCCTTTCACGACATACCTAAAGGTTAAAAAAAATATTCAGTGATCAAAAATGACAGACATTTTAAATTAAAACGCAAATACAATTTAATTTATTTTCAAAATCACGATAGGATTCATGTTCACTTAAAAAAGTTATTACTCAGCCAGACATACGAGAAAATTCCACCGTAAAGTAAAATAAAAGTGTTTATTTCCACCCCTTTTTCGTTCACATTCATCACTCCACGTGTTATTAAGCTTTCAAATAGACAATTATTTTCACATTCATTTGTTTTTTAAACACGAAAATACCTCGCAAATTCGAAATAAATTACAGATTGAAGTTCATTACTAAAAAAACAACGTTAAAAATCGATCGTTCAGATTGATACTTAACAAGATTGTTCTTCTTGTTAGGAGTTTTAAAATAGTTGATTTAAAAAAGTTATAAGATGTTATATTAAGTATAAAATATTAGGTATACTCATCCATATATGTAGATGAAAGTAAAAACATATAGAATACATATTATGGAAAATATTCATTATTACAAAAGTAACATTTACAATATATATAAACTAGATGTCCCCGTTCCCCTTTCGCCTCCTTTTACCTTCCCCGTACCCTTACCTTCCCCGTATCCTTCCCCTCCCGCGTTCCACTTTTCCTTCATCCTCCCCTCTCCCGTTCTCATCATTCTCGCGACCCCCCCTCACGCATTCCCCTTACACCTTTTCTGCCTCCCCCCTCCCTCATCCACCCTCCCATGAACCCCCCTCCTTAATTCCCCTCCGCCCCAGACTCCATAAAATACACCCATTTTTCAAACAACTCGCGTTTGGCCTATTTCAAATTTGTATGCAAATTTCATAACGCCAGAGCTAGCCTTATAAATTATAACCTATATATTATTCTGATGTATGAGCTATATTATTGTTAAGTTTCATTAAATCCATTCAGTAGTTTTTGCGTGAAAGAATAACAAACACACATAAATCCACACAGACTGTCGCATAGATAATATTAGTAAGATATATATTATAAATATGTATTTTGATAATGAAAGATTGATGTCGAAAAATTAACGTACAATACTTTCCATGTTTTCATTTTATCTAAACCAATTATTATTTGCATTCGCTTACCAATTTTGACACAAACTCTGTCGTCATTGGAAAAGAATTATAAACCTGAATTTATTATAATAAATTATATTAAAAAAGCAATATAAGAAAAAAAATCTGTTGAATGAATTTGTTCAAAATATTTTAATGAATTAATTTTTTTTTTTAATCAAATCAAAAATTACAAACACAAAGTTACCGGGTTAAAAAAATATCTATACCAAAATTTAGTTAAGCGTGTGCAAATCAAAATGAAACCGAGTTCCGAGAACGAACAAAATGAGTAAAATCTAAGCACTTTTTTTAATTTTTATTCCTATCTTTGTACATACATTTTCGTTGTTTGTTTTTGGGGTGTTATGCCGTGTTGTGCTACTTCCTTCTTTAGCCGACGTTTCGGACAGCGTTGCAGTGTCCATCATCAGGACAGATCCGGCAGATCCGTCGATGTGTCATGTGTCGTCGATCCGTCACATCGGCACAACACGGCATAACACCCCAAAAACAAACAACGAAAATGCTTTTGGCCGTGAAAATCTAAAAACGTATACTTTCATATAACACATACATCTTCATAATATAAAAGATGATAGACAGATAGTGTAATAAAATGTATTGTTTGTGAACGATTAAATGTTAAAAAGTTATTTTTTGTGAACACCTCACTAGGAAAACCTGAACAGAGGTGTTCGCATAGTTTTAAAAGGTGTAATTCTGCCGTCATAAGAAAACACAATACCCTCTTTGAGGCTCTCAAGGAGGACGCTGTGGTTCCACCCAAGGCGGTAGTATTTTACATTTATTAGGTAAGGTTAGGTTACGGTAGGTTTGGTTAGGTTAGTAGCTATGTTGAGATAAATATTACAATATTAAATAGATGCGAACATGTAGTGAAAAAGAGTACAAATACATTGCACCCTTACCTACGTTTTATACATTATCTATTTTTAACGTGCGGCTATCTATGTATATGTAAGTCCGGCACCGGCAGTTTTTATCGTGATTTATATGTATGCAATCTTGATTTTACTTCTGCCCTGATGATGAACAATGTAATGCTGGCCGAAAAATTGGCTAAAGAAGGAGGTAGCACAACACGGCATAATAACCTAAAAATAAATAAATAATACTTTCGGCCGTGAAAATCCAAATCACATCCAAAAGACTTTTTTTAATAAACGGATATTTCTCACTTCAGTTGAAAAAATACCAGGTTAAAATAACTATCCCACACCGGTAATATCTGATTTAGTTAATACAGAGAATCGTATTCCGAGTTCTGCCTATACTCAGAAGTCATTACTATTGTGTAAACGCTGCCATTACGTGACATTAGATCTGTTCATGTTAATTATTAGCAGATTACTGTCAAAATACGATGGGTTTGTGACATAATGATTTTACACACAAACTACATGATGAGTATTATTTGTACTAATTCATTTATCGTCCACTATATCAAATATATTAGATACTGAAATTTTTTGTAACTATTGCCTCTATTTTTAACCAATTACATAGTACGTTTATTATTTTTAAGTATTATTTAACAAGCTAGTTAGATCCGTGAACATTCTCTTTTTGTTAAATATTTGCTCCTCGCCTGAGCTCCAAGGAAAATATTTCCCTCAGGACCCTCATATTAACTGCTTATGGTGGTAGATATGTAGCCATTAAATGCACCTATTTTGAGGTTTATTCCATATTTTTAGGATTCACAAAAAAATCATTAAATTTTTGAATGCGTGAATTTTGGGTGTTGTTTATTTTAAAATAGCCGTATGTTGTACCTATTTTGGAGCAATATTACATATTATAATTTAGCTGTGTTGTGTATGGCCTAATTGAAAAGCACATATGTAAATTCAAATTAAAACTTATTGTTTTAATATAAAACGTTTACACATGAACAACAATGAATTGTAAGAAATATATTTCAAGTATATCGCTTCGTGAAATGCTAATTAATACTATAAGCAATAATTATTAGCCTGCAACACTCATCCATATTAAAAAAATCTCCCGAGAAAAGATACATGTCGCCGACGGGACTCGAACCCGCACCCCTCTGATTGCCGGTCAGGAGCTCTACCATTAAGCTCCGGCGGATTACCTCCTACCTGCCAAATGATTCAATATATACCTAGTGTTTCATTCAACAATTACCGCTTATTACATTTTTTCACCTGCAAACAACAAACACTTATTTTTATATGAGAAAGGCATACAAGTGCTAACTCTTTCACTAGCTGGCATCGATACATATTATGTCTACCTTTTTGGACTTTCTACCTTTTACACCAAAAAAAGCTTAATTTATTAATTAATTAAAAAGAGTTGCCAGACATATATCGTTAAACAATGAAACATTTAGTACAGATTTAGTACAGATTAGTACGGATTTAGTACAGATGATGCTTTATTCAATCTAACAAAAAATATATACACCAATCTAGATTCAAATATGAAAAGTTTAACTATCTTTTTAGACCTAAAAAAGGCTTTTGATACCGTCAATCATAAATTACTGATTAGAAAACTTAATAATATGGGAATCAAAAATAATTGTCTGTCTCTTTTAACAAATTATTTACTTGATCGCAGACAATCCACAAAAATTGGTGTAAATATCAGTAAACCATCATCTGTGAGACATGGTGTTCCGCAAGTAACAGTTATAGGTCCGCTATTGTTTTTAATATATATTAATGACCTATGTAATATTAGTATTCCGGGAATACTATTCTCGTATGCTGATGATACTGCAATCACAGTTCATGGTAAATCTTGGGATGAAGTCTCTGATAATGCAAATAAGTGCACATTCATTGTCAAAGAATGGCTCAACCAAAACCTTCTTACTCTGAACTGTGAAAAAACTATTTACATTCCTTTTTATAATACCAAAAAAGCGGCTCCCTTAACTCCCCTAAATATAAGGTTTCACAAAAATACTTGCAATCCTGTCTCGTGCTCTAACTGTACAGAGATGAATTCGGGGAATACAGTTAAATACTTAGGAATTATAATAGACAGCCAACTCAAATGGACAAATCACGTAGAAAAGCTTGTAAACAAACTTAGGTATTTAACTTATATTTTTAAACGTTTAAATAACACAGTTGATATCAAAAGAATGAACTTGGTCTATCATGCATTGGTTCAATCATCAGTATCTTATGGAATGATTGCTTGGGGAGGTATTTATAACACTCATGTTAAACCTCTAGAAGTAACCCAAAAATTAATACTTAAAATAATGTTGCGTAAAAATATGACCAAATATGCAATTATTCCAAGAAGCTAAATTGTTCGAGATAAGAAAAATTTACTATATGCAATGTTTAAAATATATATTAACCCGAAATATTCTTTTTACAAAAAATGAAAATCGATTTAGTAATAGGACAAATAATGTTTTTAAAGTTCCACTGTGCAAAACAAAGCTTGCGCAAAGACATGCTTATTTTATTGCACCGAAAATTTATAATGCATTCTATAAGACTACAGAAATCGAATGTGAAAATATATCATCCTTCAGCAAACATAAAAATGTAATAAAGTCTTGGATAAATAGTGTTGATATTAATATTTACCTGCTGTAACATCTGATCTTAATCTCTATTAACTTTTAACAAATTTGTAATCTTTTATTCTCGTATTTTAAATTATAATTCCGTAAATACTGATTTTACCATATGATTATTTATTTTTTGCAATTTCTACAAAGATAATATGCATATATAGAGTAAATTTAACTAAACTGCTTTTAAAAAAACACAAGTATACCCACGAACTGGCGATGCCTATGTGGGATTTTTTTGTTATCGTACATTTATGCACACTATTATATTATGTTTATATTAAATATATGTATATATGTTTGTGTGTGTGTGTATGTTGATATATAGCGTCTAATGCACCATGTATAGATATTTATATATATATATACGTATACATGCATGCATATGTACATATATTTTTTCTGTTTTTTATATTTTTCTGTTTTTTTTAAGTCTATTTAGTTTATTTTATTTTTTTAAATCTTTTGTCTACACAACTACATTGCTCTCGCTTTTTACTGTTTATAAAAATAAAATAAAAATTATATTAAAACATGTATGTGACAAAAAAATTATTAATAAAAAAAAAAAAAAAAAAAAAAAAAATTAAGTAAGCCTTGTGATTTATCGATGATCTCAACACACGAGAACTTTTAAAATAAATCCAATTTTTTCGAAAATCTTATTTTTTCGTAAATTCAATAAATCCAATTTAAATATGTCTTCATTTTTTACATTTTGGCAGGCGGTCTGTCGCGGGTATTTGAAAATTGGCCAAAATGTAGCCAAAAACGCTACAGTGGGTATAAATTGTATCAGTGGCTATAGGAGAAAGAAAAATATTGTTGTTATTTTTATTTTTATTATTTATTTTTGGGGTGTAATGCCGTGTTACGTTATCTCCTTCTATAGCCAACGTTTCGGACAACGTTACAGTGTCCATCATCAGGTCAGATGAGACGGTTGGGTTTTTGAAAATTGGCCAAAATGTATCCAAAAACGCTACAGTGGGTAGAAATTGTATCAGTGGCTAAGGAGAAAGAAAAATATTGTTTCTTATTCTTATTTTTGGGGTGTTATGCCGTGTTACGCTATCTCCTTCTTTAGCCAAAGTTTCAGACAACGTTACAGTGTCTATCATCAGGGCAGATCTGGCAGTTGTTATTTTTAATTGAAAAATAAGTCAAATGACAACAAAATGATATTTACATTTTTTAACAAAAAAAGCTTAAGGATTGCTGGATAAAGCATGACGGATACATCCTGTATAGTTCAAACTTTCCCTGGTTGTGAATTTCTAATCCATATCAAAAAATTATAAATGCTTTTTCATTTTACAAGTTTAAAATAAATTATTTTGTCTAGAAACTAACACAGTTTTCTTTGATTAATTTCAATTTGAGTATCCCATCCAATATAATCTTCAACGTTGAGCTTACGATATTAAATTTCATACTTCATCCTGTTATTGTTATGATAAAGATAACGATATGATAAAGAATTCAATAAAAGAAATAATATAAAATCATAAATAATATGATGGCACCATAAAAGATGATGCGTTCAGTATTTTTATGAACCTCTTTCTATGGTTATGTTCGTCCCCGAGTCCCTCTTCAATGATACTTGGAGATCAGAGTGATTGATAACTAGGTACCTACTGAAAAAATAAAAAAGGCTAAACTCGCCCAGTGGGCCTCGTTCAGGTTTAGCGTAGATTAAAGAAAATTGGGTTGATTGTATTATATTTTTTGCCATTATCGTTATGATGTTGCAATACAATTATGATTAGGAACTCCGAACATATTTTCGTTGTTTGTTTTTGGGGTGTTATGCCGTGTTGTGCTACCTCCTTCTTTAGCCGACGTTTCGGACAGCGTTGCAGTGTCCATCATCAGGGCAGATCCGGCATGCCGGATCTGCCCTGATGATGGACACTGCAACGCTGTCCGAAACGTCGGCCAAAGAAGGAGGTAGCACAACTCGGCATAACACCCCAAAAACAAACAACGAAAATGCTTTTGGCCGTGAGAATCTAAAAACGTATCCGAACATATTAATTTTATTTTTTCATTGCTAAATTTGAGAGGCGGGAGTATAAACAACATATTTGCCATAGCGTTGCCTTAGTTCTTAATTATAGTTCTTGTTCAAAAAGGATAATTAATAAAATGAAACAAATTACTTTGTGTAAACCACAATCACATGTTATAATTTCTTCAAACTTCGCAAAATCAGTTTGTGGCGTCATTTTGAATTAAATTAAAACAAATAACTTTGTTTAAACCACTAATATAATCAATTAATTTACTATTAATTATATTAATAGTAAATTAAATATTATTAAAAACCAAATATTTTTTAAAAATAGCCATCTCTTAAATTTATTTTCTTTTTAATAATTATATTTAAAATAATTTATTTTTGTTGTTTAAACATCTTTATTATGTTTTGATAATTTATATAATGTAATTTTTCATATTTTTAAATAATTTTTATATTTAATTTTAAATAAATGTTTTTTACGATATTTTTTAATTAATTAATCACTTCTCTCTATAATATTTTTGTCCATAGTTCTTTTTAATCTGTTCTTTTTAGTCTATACTTGTTTGTTTATTGTGTTATTAATGTCATTAGTACCCTGACGAAGAAACCATCGGTTTTGAAACATGTAGGTAATTGTGATTATATTAGTGGTTTAAACAAAGTTATTTGTTTTAATTTAACATGTTATAATATCTACATGTGGTTATAGCGGTTTACACAAAGTAATTTGTTTAATTTAATTAAAATGATGCCACAAACTAATTTTGCAAAGATTGAAGAGATAATTAATAAATTTGTTAAGAATTATTGAATCTAATGAGATCTTTCTTTACCCTTACGGAAAAGCTTCATCTTGATGGAATTCCGGAATTCCAATTTTCCACCTATTCATAATAAATGTCCCTTGAACACTAAGTTTCTTAGTTCTAGAAAAAAATATATGTTATTTTTAAATACAATACCTAAAGATTTGTAGAGCCGAAACGTTAATTACATAAAATTCCCTTGATAGAAAAAAATCGCTAAGTATGCTGGGAAAATAATTATTATTACGTTTTTTTCTGTTATTTACAAGTTATATGTTTGAAAAAATTCACAGTGTTTCATGAAATGCCACTTAAGGTTTTGAAGAGAGATTTTTGGTCTATTGTAAAAGGGTCGTGTTTTATTAAACATTTTCCCAATTTTCGGTTGAATTTGATAGTTTTTTAATGTTAGCGCGCTCTCTCCAACATTCGTACTGTCGTATCTCTCGTTCTTCTTTTTGGGCGGGTACTACCGGCCCTCATAATATTTCATTGAAATAATGAAAGAAAACCTCCTCCTCATTTGGATAATTAAGCACTAAGGCGACGATAAAGTGATTCACTACGTTTGGTAGCTTAGCATAGGTGCCCAAGTTTATGTGGCGGACCAGATCTCTCCAGCTGGATTCTCTTGTTCACCCTTATAACGATTGAGTGGAAAGTTGAATGGGAGCTAGGTACTGTTTAGGTTACTTAAAAACAATGTAGGGAGATGAACACAATCTACAGAAATGATCTGCACCATATCATAAAATTTTCACGTGTTCTGTTTATTACTACAGGCACCCAAGTAATTGAATTAGATAATATCTCTCCTTAAACTTCGATCAATTTCATATTACTCATTTCCTATGCACCGATAGGGATTTTCTTCTTCGATTTGGGAGGCGAAAACCATTTTTTGGATAACCAACACCCATGCCGTATGTTACCCCAAGTGATTCGCTACGTTTGGTGACTTAGTAGGGGTGCCCGGGTTACCCTCATAACTTTTTGCCTTCCCAGAACTTCCTTTCTTTCCACACAGAATCTCCAAAAATGGCATAGGCCTCGAAGGCAATTGTTTTCCTTAAGGCTTCCTGGGTAAAGCTAATAAGAGCTAATAAAAAAAATCATTTTCCAATTTTCCACAGTGACTATTTCCTCTGTTTATCGCAATTGAATATGGGGTATTTTTTTATATATTTTTCTGGCATTCACCATTCAAGGGTGTTCCAGGCCATCGTTTCAAATTATGAAGAGAGGAAATGTGAGTTTATATAGTAATTTTAAATAAATAAGCAAATTTCAAAATTTAATATCGAAATCGAGTTCAGACATAGAAAGATGAGATGTTGAATGAAGGGTAGGTAATTTAAGATAAAGCTTGATAGAATAGAGTATCCTATTTATTTAGAGAAAGACAACCAAAAAATGTGTGACTTAAGGATCCCACTTTTACAATCTAGGGAGTCAAGGACGTGAATTTTGAAAAAGAGAGAAGGAACGGAGCGATGTCCAATTCTCATTCGAATAAGAAACGAATTTTCTTTTTTGGAAAAAGGGGAGTAAATGTTTGATTTGTGTTTACACGATTTACACACAAATACAAAATAAAGGTATAGATAGAAATGGGCTGAATAAATTTTTCGTCCCATTTCCCCATTTCCCCACGACTAGGGTCAAATGAGCTGTTAAAAGTAGGGTCCGTCACGTGCTTAAAATAAAGGCTGACAGCATAATTTTGACCTCCCTTTTGGACGCATAAGAACATTGTGACAAAATAGCAATGCTCACCTTGGGAGGCGAGAATGGGTACCGCCTCCCTGGGAACCATTTATTGGATAACCAACACCGCTGCCATAGGTCACTCCGAGTGATTAGCTACGTTTGCTGACTTAACAGGAGTGTCTGGGTTCATGGGGTGAGGTTTGTCTAGGTCATGGTGGATACAGAATGACGTAGACCCTGAGGGAAATTATTTTCCTCAGGGACACCTATGTAAAAAAAAAAGGTATCAGTTATGTGGAAAATATGTAAGTATAATTCCATGTAAATAGCATGTATGACTACCACAACACGGGGATGTGCCTAGCATGGTGGTCGTAAAATCCTCAAAACATGTAACTAACAATTTATTAAATAAAGAAAAATTTAAAAAAAACAGCCTGGTTGAGTGGTTACGATCCATGACTACGAATACCGAGGTCGCGGGCTTAAATCCCAGCATTGGCAAAATGTTGTCAGATTAATTTGTGTTGTTTCACAATATACTTATTTAAAGTAAAATGTAGTGTAGGTAAATGCGATAAATTCCAGAGTGGTAGATACTTCGAGTATAGTCCTGGTGAAAGAACACCATTCACAAACGGAAAGTTTTTTTTACACAGGAGACCCTGAAAAAATAATTTTCCTCAAGGCCTACTCACAGCATACCTACCATAATAGGAGATGCTGTAGACTCACTGGTTCCAGACGGTTGTTTAAAATGTTTTAATTTATAAAATTTAAGAATAAAAAAAAATCACGTATCAGGCCTACAAAAATTGCTTTAAAATTCTAAGTCTCTTTCTTACATACAAACCCGTTTTGGGTTATGGTTGTATTGTATAATGTGAAAAATAAAGTTCTTTAGAAAATGATCTTAAAACATTTTAAAATATATGTATGAACTTCGCAAAATAAAATAAAACACGTTTTTAGGCGATTTTTTTTTTCATGTGTGAATCAACACAACAAACAAAAAACTGGTGTAAAGCCGGAATTTAAGCAGCTTATTATCGCCATCTACATACGGAGTGTTATTAATAGCGGCCACATTTTGAATTTTCGACATGGTGCATCGCTTAAAAGGTAAAGCATGTATTTGATTGCAATATTGAGTATTACATAGCCCAAACATAACAGAAAATAGGGGAACAATGTTTGATGATAGTAGGGGAGTGTGTGTGAATCATTAAGAGCGATTGACCAGAAGCTGAGAATAAAAGTTTTAAAATGCTTGCAACTGTACAGGGAGGGTCGAGGGAGAAAGATCGAATATTCCCCATTTCAATTTTTTTAAATTAAAAATTTAATATCGATTTATTTCACTAAAAACTTGCTTAATTATATACCTACATTCAAGTAAGCAATAAAAATGCTCAAAACGCATTACGATAAATTATTAAATATAGTGTACTTCTGGGAAGTATTTTTGGATCATAAGTAACTTTTTATGATTTTTCAATAATGTCTAAAAATAATAAGTCTGTAAATTTTTTTTAAATATTTTAGTTTGTAAGACTTTACATATTAGGAAAAACTGCGGTATTTTTGTCACGAAACACGTTCTGGGATTTATTTTTTAAATATTTTAAATTAACTAAAATTAATATTTTTAAAACTGCGTTGACTTGATTATGTATTGATTTATTTTGTTGTATGATTATGTGATTTGAAATTTGTGTTGTTTAATAGAATCTATCATTTGAAAATTGAACAAATCTTACAACGACCAACGTTATAACCTTATTATATTAAAAATAAACTTAGTTTTTCAAAATTTCTAAACTGCGTGTACCAGATAAAATAACAATCTTTCAAAATTTGATTTTAAAAGGACTAATTTCCGGTATTCTCTTAATATCGTGATATTAATTGATGATTCCACAAAAGGTGTGAGGTTAATAATTTACAATACTGATACGAACGATTAACGACGGAGACAGAGATGAATAATTAAATTAATTTCAGTTTTAAACGACCTAAGTTTTCATAAAACTTGCAAAATTATTCACTTTAATTATCTGTGGAACGCGGGAAAAACACAATTTTCTTACTTTTTTTTATTATTTATGCCCCGAAGATTTGTATTTTGGCCACTTTATTTCGCTACTAGCTTCTGCCCGCGACTTCGTCTGGGTAGGACTTTGATTATATATAATTAAAAGCGTAAGATTAGTACTTCGAGCAATCTATTTTCTTTTCCTAGGTCCCATCTACGTTTGTACCAAAATTCTTAACCTATTTATTTAAAATATCTATAATTCTTGATTCGATTCAACGGTGAGTACTTCAAATAAATTCACTAATTTGAATATTTTCTAAAATAAAATATTGATACAAGAATCATTGTTTTGCAAAATTTCATTCTCAAATTATGACATTTTCTACTAAACGAAAATTATGATTTTCAATATAATGAAAATAAATAGATAGCTTTATAAATTATAGCCTATATGTTATTCTTATGAATGAGCTATTTTATATTATTGAAAAGTTTCATTAAAATCAATTCAGTAAATTTTGCGTGAAAGAGTAACAAACGCACATACATCCATACAAACTTTCGCGTTTATAATATTAGTAAGATATATTTGTGACGAAGTCGCGGGCAGAAGCAAGTAATATATAATGCTTAATGCTTAACTCTCTTTACGAGAGTTTGAAAGTGAGAAAATAAATGTGTGATATTATCTATATGAAATTGATATGATATTTAGTGATTCTAATCAGCTAATTTATTTATGATATTATTGCTTCATTTATTGTAATCAGATTCTAATCTTAGCTCTGTCTCTAATTGATTAAACCATACCACTCCATTGTACGTGTAGTAGTGTTGTCCAAAACTAATATGCATTAATGGCGTGCATAAGCGACCCACTATGTTTTGTCTATTGCTTTCAATACGTAGTTAGTTAGTTAAGTATACCATATTTTCTCTAAACTGACTGCACATTATTTATTTGTTTATAAGATATTATACACAGTACATTAAATATAAGTTTCAAAGTGCTAAAAAAATTACATGGTTTTGTACCTATTACGTAAATCTGTAAAATTTCATTAAGTAATTTCGCCTGTGTTTTAAATCATAATTATGCTGAAATTAATGAAAAGAATCAAACATTGATTGACTAATAATAACAAAAATGAAAGAGTATGGGTGGAGAAAAAGTTACGTTTTAAAATCAAAAATTATATGCTCAGTAAAGTTTAATAAAATGACAAGAAATTTAATAATTTGGTTTTGTATGTTTGCAATGAATCGTGAAAAATGTCTAATTGTAAAAATTTTCGTAATGGGTATAATTTGTGATTGCGCGAGTGATTGATGAGTTATTTGCTGCATTAGTGTGGTAGGTTTCTGTATGAAAAAGAGAAGTGTGTCTGGTATGCCGCATTGGAGCATTTAAAACAATGACGGATAGAAATTCAGGACGATCATTATTATTATTAAGCAGGTTATACAGAAACAACAGATCCGACAATGTGCGTCTTTTTTGTAGTGTTTACATATTATTTGAAGTTTTTTTGTATTTTAAAAGTAAATGTTTCGAAAATTTATTTTGTATATTTTCTACTAAATCTATGTATACCTTATATTAAGGATTCCATATTGTGGACGCTTACTCCAGTGAACTTCTGACCAAAAAAACATTTCTAGAGTCTTAGCACTTTTGAAAGCTTTACATATTCTTAATTAGAAACCTAGCATCTTATAGGATTTTGTGATAATTTGTTCGATATGCTTATCAAAAATTAATTTGCTGTCTAAGTAAACACTGTATAAAAGTATGTCGGGGGGTAACTATCAGGAGATCAACTGTCATGGAACCTTAATAAAGAAGAAAGGTATCTTTTTATTACGAGAATATACTATTCCTTCTTGTGATGACTTTAGACAGTGAACTTTTATTATTATTTGTTCTGCACACATTTAGTCAGTTCAGTTTTATCTCTGTCCATACTTTACCAACGGTCTCGGTGCCAACGTCAACAAGTTGTGGCAATAAAATATTCCACCCGTGGATGTGCTGCATTGTTTTTATTTGCATGTCTACTTGTTTCGAATGGTTTATTTGCCTTCTAGTCAAGTACGTTAGAAATTCATTCATGCTTCCAGGTATTTCCGTTGAAATCGTGTTTTTGCTTGATAAATAAATTCGAATTTTAGTTTTGTTTGCTGTTTTGGATAGTAGATACTTATTGTGTGGTAGAAGGTAGAAAATTATTCAGAAATAAAGAAAAATCATTCAACAACAGATTATTAATGTTATATATAATATAAATATAACATTCTCGACCTGGTTATAATACAAAGATATATAATACAATAAATAAAATATTTATTATTATTATGATTTTTTATGCGTAGCACAAAGGGTATTAATTAATAATTATTATAAGCAATAATTATTAGCCTGAAATACTCATCCATATTGAAAAACCTCCCGAGAAAAGATACATGCCGCCGACGGGACTTGAACCCGCGCCCCTCTGATAGCCGGTCAGAAGCTCTATGCACTAAGCTACGGCGGCTTGTAGCTGGTCAGAGCTCCTAACCGCCAATCAGAGGAGCGCGGGTTCGAGTCCCGTCAGCGGCATGTATCTTTTCTTGGGCGGTTTTTTTCAATATGGATGAGTGTTTCAGGCTTAAATTTATTGCTTATAATAATTAATAAAATATATATTTAAAAACACAACTTGTTTAAAAACAAAAAGAAAATAGAATTAGCAAAAGGACGAGTAATGTGTTTTAAGCTCACTTGATGTGATGTAACCCAAAACTCGGCTTTACAAATATCACACGATTATTATTATTATTATTTATTTTTTTGAAATTTAATTTAAATTAAATTTATTAATGTTAAATTAATAATAATTAAGTTCTGCAAGTGTTATAGTTTTTATTGTTGTGACAGCTGTTTCGGCTTACAAGGCCATTTTCAAACTCCCGTTTGTTTATTGTTATTGTTTGGCCTTGTAAGCCGAAATAGCTGTAACAATAATAAAAACTATAACACTTGCAGAACTTAATAATAAACATTATTAATTTAATTTAAATTAAATTAAAAAAAAAAAATTAAATGGATTTCTACGAATTAAACACAAAAACAATAAATAAAAAAAAAATTAAATTAAATTTCACCCCCCAAACTAATACCATATTAATGCAAACACGTAGTAGTGTTATTGGTCGTAGTACATTTATTCTTCTAAGAAAAACAAATGCTTTATTTATTTAAGCAAAGCTATGTATTAAGCTTATAATATATTCTAGTAAGTTGTAACGAGGATGAGAATATCGAAAATTAATATAACATAGAGGGTAGATGTCCCCAGACACAATTGGGCGAGGCAACTCTAGAAATTGTGTGAGGACAGGATGGGTCTGCTATGGATGGAGACCGAACAATCAGCGCGAGACAGGGACGTGTGGAAGAGCCTTGCCGCAGTGGGTCCCAGACCCGAATAGGACAAAGGGAAGAAGATGATGATATTGAAGATAACATAATGACAAAAGTTTTATATTTTTTATCGCTTTCCATAAAATAATTCAAATTAATGTCTGAATGATGCAGATATTCAAACATTTTTCCTCTAAGCTATATATATTTTTTTGTGCTACACTTTTCAATTCAATTCTACTGTAGCTTCAAGACATTTAATATCTTGAAATTTGATTATTTAATATTTTACCATAATAATATATTTTATATCATAATACTTTCATTGATAGATACTTTTATTTTTTAAGCCGTTACTTTAAAGTTTATATTTATACTGGCTTGTACTTGTTGATTTAATTTTTAGCACTTTTGTTTATATTAGGCCATGTAGGCAGTGCCTTAGTGGCTTACCATTACCTACTTTTATCTTACTAGACCATACAGGCAGTGCCTTAGTGGTTTACCATTACCTACTTTTGTCTTACTAGGCCATACAGGCAGTGCCTTAGTGGCTTACCATTACCTACTTTTGTCTTATTAGGCCATACATGCAGTGCCTTAGTGGCTTACCATTACCTACTTTTGTCTTACTAGGCCGTACAGGCCGTGCCTTAGTGGCTTACCATTACCTACTTTTGTCTTACTAGGCAATACAGGCAGTGCCTTAGTGGCTTACCATTACCTACTTTTGTCTTACTAGGCCATACAGGCAGTGCCTTAGTGGCTTACCATTACCTACTTTTGTCTTATTAGGCCATACATGCAGTGCCTTAGTGGCTTACCATTACCTACTTTTGTCTTACTAGGCCATACAGGCCGTGCCTTAGTGGCTTACCATTACCTACTTTTGTCTTACTAGGCAATACAGGCAGTGCCTTAGTGGCTTACCATTACCTACTTTTGTCTAATTAGGCCATACATGCAGTGCCTTAGTGGCTTACCAATACCTACTTTTGTCTTACTAGGCCATACAGGCAGTGCCTTAGTGGCTTACCATTACCTACTTTTGTCTTACTAGGCCGTACAGGCAGTGCCTTAGTTGCTTACCATTACTAGGCCATACAGGCAGTGCCTTAGTGGCTTACCATTACCTACTTTTGTCTTACATTTATATGTTAAGTTGTTGCGAACGTTTACATTACTTGTGTCTTATGTTAACATCTTACTAACAGTAAGATGTAAAAAGTTATTTTTGAAATGTACTTATGTAGATTATATGTATAATATTTTAATTTGGGAGGCTGATATGGGTGCCGCCGCTCCGAGAACCATTTGTTGAATAACCAAAACCTCTGCCATAGTTCACTTACACGGATTCATGGGGTATTGGCGGCGAATGCGTGTGCCCACCTATTGCGTTGATGGCCGGATCGAGAGAGACTGGTTGAGAGAGGCCTTTTCAGCCGGATTCTCACTAACCGTCACCTTGCACCGCAGTTGGAGGGATGGATTCATACACCTGTCACTCCTGGACACATTTACTCCCAGAATAATAACCACCACTCTTACGTTTTTTTCTTCCCACAACTTCCTCTCCTTCATTTCCTTTGACTTAGGTCCTAAGGGAAACTATTTTCCTCATCTTATGATCTCCTGCGTGGAGCCAATGTTAAAAAAAAATGTTTTTTTTTTTAAATGTCATTCTACAGCAAGATGAAATTATCATTTTTCACTTGAAATAAACTCCGAAATCGGTGGTTAAAGTCTGTCGGGTACCCCTTGATTCACCCTCTATACTCAAATAACTACGTAAGTAGATGATTTTTAATGAATCACAACACTGGAGACTGGTTTCAGGTAAAAACTTGTAGATGGAACCAATGAAATTTGGGTCTGAAAAAATGACATATCTCGAGAAGGCAGTTTGAAACCTTCAATAATTTAGCCCTGAGTTTCGTCCCAGGTTAAACCCTCAGCTAATATTGCTGAATCATCAGTGTATTAGGTAAGTTTTGACAGGGATTTGAAAAATATAAAATTGATAAACAATAAATAGAACAGGTCCCATTATAGTTCCCTGCAGGATGCCAAAAATTCGTGGTCTGTAAATCGTTAATATTATTGTTATAGACAAAGAATAAATGGCTCTTGTGATGGTGGAACAATATTGTATAAAAGAATATCAGTTTATCACAGTTTTATTAAACGAAAGGGGGACGAAAAGTGATTATTTATAAAAAAATATTATTACCACTTACCACAAAGTTATTATTTTTGCACATACTACATACTATTGATGTTGATCTAAGAACAATTTGGGAGGCGGGTATGGGTACCGCCCCTCGGGAACCATTTATAGGTCATCCAACACCTCTGCCACAGGTCACCCCAAGTGGTTCGCTACGTTTGGTGACTAAGCAGGGGTGCCTGGGTTCTTGTGGTTAGGCTTGTCTGTGGGATGGTGGCTGACGCGTCTGCCAACCAACTGCGTGGCAGGCCGGATTGGGAGAAACTGGTTAAGGGAGACATTTTGATCTCTTTAGCCGGACCCTTTCGACCCATCGCCTTGCACCGCAGTGGGAGGGATGGCTTCACACGTCCACCACTCCTGGACATATTGATCTCCAGATTCCTACTACCCCTCCAACCTTTTTCCTTCCCAGGACTTCCTTTCCCTAGACCTTCCATACAGCATCTTCAAAGATGACTTAGGCCCTGAGGATTTGTTTTTCCTCAGGCCCTCCTGTGTGGAGCTAATGTTAAAAAAAGAACTAAAAAACTAATTAATGTGATGCTTTAGACCCTATCGTAACAAGTACATTTCAACGATCCAACATTAAAACAATTTAAGAATAAGTTTATGACGAATATAACAAAACTTTATTAACATTTTGATATTATTACTGTGCTCATTATAAATTTAACTTCACGTATTATATTGTCAAGTAGTTTACCACGCAAAATATATTTCAGAAAACAAAAATACCTGTGCTCTTTAAATAGTTTACACATCCCCATAAATTCTACATAATCTAAATTTAATCGTTGTGAACTTCTGCATTTAATCAATCTACATGTACCGTATATTTCGCAAATGTTAATCCCATTCTAACTATTGTTTGCATTCCCTAATACAACGTTTACACAGTCTCGGTACCTAACAAATGTTTACAATAATTTGAATTACAAATGCCTTAACCACTCGAGCGCTTTTTGCCACATTATGGCACTATTTCCAAAAACCTCAGATTGCTTTGTTGCCAAAATGTGGCAAATTTAAAATTTTTTTTTATTAAAACGACCATATAATATATTGTACATTCAAATTTTAACAAAATAAATATTCTCTAGATTCTTTAAAATTTATTAAGGTTAAAGATTTAATTATATTTTTTTTATAAATCCTACAAATATCTGATAATAGACAAAATATAGGGAAATTCATTGGCTACATAGAACTATAATCAGTTTGTATGTCTCTATATTCAAATTCGGAGGTACGATTTTTTTTATGTGGGGGGAAAAATTTCCTTTAGCAATCCGAGAATTTTTTTTTAATTGCTCTCGCTCTAGTGGGTATCTGATATTGTAACAATTTGTAAGTTTTTAATAATATTGACGTTAATTTATGGATATTAGCAAATTATTTATTTTTATATAACGTTTTATGTATATTTTCTGTTTCTTTCACTTTGTTAAAAAAAAATGTACTACAGAGCATTTAAAAGCCTTCTGGGCATTTAATGTAATAAATAAGTATGTGTACGTTGAAAAGTTATTGTCCTCTTGTAAGTTAAGAATTTTGGGTGATTTAAAACAAACCGTTGATCATTTACCAAGGTGGATTTATTCCCCAAAGGAACAGTCATGGATACGTGGGTTTTATAATGATCCCGAGATTCAAGATGTCAGGAACACACTGGAAACTGTTCAAGTCTCAAGGCGCAAGTCTCCAAACTCTATTCCCGGGGAACTGTTCTCAGGAGTAGTTGTTAAGTATGGAGGCAAACAATGGTTTATCGCACATCGCTAGTGAAGGGATGGGAAGCAGGATGAATGGCGTGTATCCATGGTTACGCTACCGCACAGTGGGCGAAAGTCAATAAAATGCGGGAAAAACACAATGTTTTATTATAATTTATTATTTATTTATTATGTATTTTGAAAAACTTTGTTTAAAATTTGAGTTTTTTTAAATATTTAATCCCTAAAGACAATTAAATTAAAATAAGAGTAAATTTATTAAATCAAACTGTAAATTATTAGTGCTGTTTCGCTTTAAAAAACATTATCAAATTGTGGTAAGCCATTTACATCTTATAAACAATCTATTTATAAATAATAACCTATCTATATATAGGTAGTCTGTAAGTGACATCACAGTTTTATTAATAAACAAATGCGATTATTGGCATAGCTGGATTTATAAGAAACAGATTTCACAGTATAGGTACAGAGTGTTAAGAGACCTACTTGATTTACATTAACCTTTGATTCCTGACATCATTTGTAATAAAAAACGCTAATAAAATGTTGGTCTCCGATGAGATTTTTGATGTATTTTTTCTACAAAAACAAAAACAAAAATAGTAGGGGTTGGACATTTTGAGGGCGGGATAAGCGGTTGAGCGGTTACTCAGCTGCGTTACCAGTAAGGACATGCGTAGGATTTTTTTTTATTTGATTTTGAAAAAAAAAAAAATTCACCGGAAACCAAAATTTTATTTAAATTTTTTTCTCCAAATACTGCAGCAATCACTGGTTAAAGTACATCCCTTATCGCCCTGTATATCTTAACTTCAGAAAATGTACTTATTTTCTTCGAGAAGATGAATAATCAGATCGCACAATTTTTTTAGGGTGTGGTAAGCCAACAATGCAGCACCTTTACGACAACCTGCTATTGACAGCTCGTACATCAACAGTAGACAATGGATTTCTTTCATAAGCGGCGCGACAGACCGAGCTAAACAGCGAATCATTCTGTTTCCGATTGCCGCAGATTCAACTGCTCCGGAATTGCTACATTTTGTATGAGTTGTTTTGAAATGCGAACATGGTGGGTTAAATAAATGAATGAAACTAATTATCGATCTTTACCGCATTAAAATGATTTAGATAAGTTTAGCAGGATTTAAATGTTGACATTATAACGTCTTAAAGAACCAACAAATTAAATAACATCAAAGCAGTATACAAAGGGTCAAGAACGCTTTTATAACGAAATAATTAATTTTCTCTAAGATCAGTATTTTGACCAGTGTGCGGCGTCACCACCACCACCCCGGGAAGATCACAAGTAGTGGGAACAATGACAGATTCGTTTAAGCGACCCCCGGAATCTGAAATGAGGGTGGAATCTAATTTCACGCGGCGTTCAGGTCGCAAGCAAGACGCTGAAAGGGGCGCAACTTCGGGTCACAGATGAACTAATAATGCTACCCATATCTCATAGTGCGTGGCCTATACCCATAATACTTCACAGGTAACTACCCAAGGTAAGGCGTAAGGAAGGAAACACCGAACGGAAATACAGATAGAAGTACGTTGTGGGCGTTTTTGTACGACTGTAGTAGGCACAATTTTTCGTTAAACTAAAAATTTGATTATTTTCTTTTATTTAAAATTATTTTATGATTAACCATTTACAGTTCCTACAATATGTTTTATTCAAACGTTAGCATTTTGGAAGATAGCTGGGTATTAAACAAGTTGTAGGGTTATTGAAAAAGTCAATAAATTCACAGTTTTAGAAAATTCATATCAAATGAATCACTCTTATCGCGCTATGCTGAGCTAGAAAATCTGTTGCAATATTGCAACGCCTTGATGCACAGATTTTGATCACGTTGAGGCAGAACAAAGCACATTAAATTATGTACTTCTTGGCTCTTCATTCATCAAATGATTTTATCGGTCCTTACTTTTTCAAAATGCATGCAGAAAATCTTTTCGTTTCAACTCTACAGAATATGTCAAGACGTTGATAGAATATTTCCTACCAAAGTTACAGCAAATCCACGAGTTCTTTGCTCTTCATTCTCTAAGAGTGATGGTTTGGACGGCTATGTCATCAAATGATTTTATCGGTCCTTTCTTTTTCAAAATGCATGCAGAAAATCTTTTCCTGTCAAGTCTACAGAATGTGTCAAGATGTTGATAGAATATTTCCTACCAAAGTTACAGCAAATCCATGCGTTATTGGCTCTTCATTCTCTAATAGTGATGGTTTGGACGGCTTTGTCATCAAATGATCATATCGGTCCTTACTTCTTCAAAATGCATGCAGAAAAATTTTTCGTGTCAACTCTACAGAATATGTCAAGAATTTGATAGAATATTTCCTCCAAGTACCTAGGATTTGGATAAAGCAAGATGGGGCAACCCATCATACATACAATGAAAGCATACCAATGATGAAATAACTGTTCCTGAAAAACTGATTTCCAACAAGCCCTCCATTGATATGCTCGGTGTAACTCTAAGTGACCAGTTCAGGTACGGGGGCTCCATCGAAGCCAGAGTTAAGCTAGCCTTTCAGAAACTGGGCGCACTGTACAGGCCCGCAGATACTTTAATAGTACACTACTGCTAACCTCGTACAAATCGCCCCATGGTTTAATGTGGCAGACACCTCTGGCAAAGGAGTCCCAAAGTACCTGAAAAACACCTTCGACTCTGAGCAGAAACGGGCCTTCCGTTTGATAAATTCTCCCGTATTAACAAACGGATTGCAATATTTAGAGCACAGGCGTCGGATGGGAATGCTCTCCTTGTATTACCGGTATTTCAACACGGAGAAAAATGTTACTCGAAAAAACGATCATTTTAATAGTAAAAAACGGTTAAAAACGGGATTTTTTTAGTAACATTTTTCTCCGTGAATGGAAGATGCTGTGAGGAACTAGCGTCATTGATCCCCTTGGCACCGTTGCCTAGTCGGGAAAAATGTAAACGGTTGAAATTTGTCACATGTAACGGGTCGCTTCTAGGAACATACAGATAACACATCTTGGAATTACGTGTTCAGTGGTTCTTTCTAACGTAAGGCGTAAGGGATGGAAAGCATTTTAGACGGCCTGGGGCAATTTGTAATTTGTGAGGTACTTAAATCAGGCAAACGTTATTAAAATACGTCAGGAGAAATTATGACGGTTTCATTATGCAAAGGGCAAACTTTTAATTTGGAATATTATGATCATACTAACTTATTGCATCAAATTAATTGATCACATTTTGTTAATAATTAGTGACTTTGTAATGGAATCACATTGAAAACATATCTCTTCAGGTTAATTTATATTTTTAAGCTTTTAATGTTATAATATATATTTTTTAAAGCATGTATACCCCACAAGAGTCTCAACAGTTCCCGTCTGAAGCGAGTTAGGCTATGGAATCCCTAATTGGGGTATGTTGTGAGGGTTCCATGTCTAATCGGACTATGAGATCTCAGCGTCTGAGTTCCCATAGTAAATTTATTCAGACACGATACTTCCTCACATGGTAATTCATCACATCATAACTCACATTGACCTAACCTAACCTAAGGTTAAACACCCCAATCATCAGTTTTCGACGCTTCGAGACATGATGAACTATCATGTGAGCAATTAACATCCGATGAAAAGTTTGTACGCAATATTCAAACACTTAAAAAGTTTCCACTGAACATTCTGGTCACCTGTTGTTAGGCTGAAGGTAGTAGGGAGTGGGGAGTGGGAGTGGAACGAAAAAAGGGGTTACCTGGAAGGTTATCCGGGATTAATGAAAATTGGTAATATTATAGATTTCGATGTTGTCTTTCCTATTTTCAACTTTGCCATTTTGGAAAAATGACGCCTAAAATCAGTTTTTTGAAAATATCTCCTTTCCGACACATTTTACGATAAAAACAAGTTCATTTTTTTTCTAAAATCAATAATTTTGTTTATTTATTTTTATTTTAGAGTGAATACCTTACAATAGTCCCAACTGCTCCCGTCTGGAGCCAGTGAGACTATAGCATCCTCAATTGGCGTATGTAAGTGGGGAAGGGAAGGATATAGGGAAGAGGAAGGTAGGAAAGTACCTGGCTATTCAGATCTAGTCACTAAACACGGCTAAAGCCATTATTAAGCAACGTTTCAATTCTGAATGGTGGTCTAACACCAGGGCGATACTAAGAGTATCTTCCACTCTCATATATATAGTATCCTTCAATATGCGATTTGACTAAAAAAACTCATTTCCAACTCCCGGAAAGCTTTCCAGGTAAAACTACCAAATGACTGGACTATGTCTTCACAACATGTTCCATGGTTGTGACAACACAAAATTTTTATATGTAGGTACGTAGATACTTTTAAGAATACTTAATCACAAAAAGTAAATGTTAACATCAAATTCAAATAGTACATTTCAAAGTTTTTAGTTAGCGAAAGTTGGTTTCATGCGTATAAAGAATAATTGCTAACGAGCTACAGAAGATGTAGAATCGACAACTAAGAATCGTTATCAACTATCGTAAAAACTATGTGTAATGACTTTTTGTTCTCAATTACCAACTTCTTACGTCAAACGCGAAATTTTCCCTATTATTTGTAATGACTAATTCTTAGGACGTTCACTCAATGGTTTTGGGAAGTTTCATTATGTTTTATCCAATACACGGAAATTACATGAATACTGACTGTGTATTACGTTCGTGAGGAATAACACCACCGAAAAGGGCAATAATAATTTTATTAAAATTAATCACTATTTATTGTGTATTAAATAAATCTAATATAAAGCCAGTTAGTTATTAAATAAAAATACTTATCCACTGGAGCGATTTGTGTTCAGTTTTTGATTTGGCCATTCGATTTTATTAATATCATTCCTCAAAATATTAATACAGAAATATATAAACTGTTTACTGCGGTTTAAAGATAATGAATCCACCTAGATTTTACCGTTTATCTCACATTTGTAGGTTTGTTAAATGTGGTCCAATTTTGGACCGATATCAATCGCAGAAAAATAAAAGTGGTCCAAATTTTGACATAAATCTCTCCAGTGATTTCGATCAATTTAAAATATGCGCGGAAATCAATTAATTTATATTTAACTATAAGCTCTGCCTGTTCGGTGTTGTGTTTTCCTATTTTCAAATAAAACTTTATTTTATATTTGTCATAAATATTTAACTTCCTTTGATTCATTTCTGTCTATGGACACCTTTACTTGAAAGCAGTGTCTGTTTTTGTTCAACTTTTTGTATTGTTTGGTCTGTGATATTTTTCACTCAATCAAAATGTGTCAATTCATTCTCTGAACTCTAGTATCAAGTTATTTCTAAACTCACATATTGGTAGTTTATCTAAACTGTTAAAAGTAATTTAAAATAAACCAATTATTGTTGAATGATCACAAGTCCATTATTATAAAGAAAACCTCAACACCTTGCTGTGCAAATCAACCTTGGTTTTAAAAACAAAAGAGGTCAACAGAGGAGTCTCGCCTTACAATCGACTTCAGGCCTCCAGAGATGAGACCAGGAAAAAGCACTACTAACAAAATGATGGTTTATTTACGGATTCGCCGCTTAGTCCACTTTTTTCGGAAATATTCATGGACTGTGTTGAAAAACAAATTTTAGATTCAGCTTTTTTACTACTTTCATCATGTTGACGATATTCTGATCTGTTGGAAAAGCAGCAGCAACAATTAGATCTTTTAGTTAAATTAGCTAACTCTATCAACCATAAAATTTGTTTTACGGTTGAAAGAGGGGGTAATTTGAAAATATTTTTTTTAGATTTGACAAATGGTAGAAAAAATAACAAAGATACATTTGAAATTTTCCGTCAGACTACATTTACATACACGACCATTAATTATAAATCTTTGCACCCATAGTCACATAAATTATTTCCTTACCACTTCGTGATACATAGGCTTGCTAATATCCCGCTCGACAATAAAGCATATGAGAAGGGAAAAAAAACTTAGGTAACGATAGCTAAAAATAACGGCTTAAAAATATTAAATAATTAGTTACAAAAAAACACAAAATAACCTGAAATAAATTTACTCTGCGGTTAATAATAAAACTAATAATAAAGTAAGTTAGCGTTTTAAAAAACAAAAAGTTATGAGTAATAATTTCCTCTACTTCCCGTAACCTTCTTAGCAAATTTACTAACCCAACATTTCCCAGTAACTCTGCGCAGTTGCGATAAAATAACCTATTACAGTTACATTTTTATGAACTAACTACCCACCAAATCATTTCTCCGCAAGGGTAGACAGATAGCACGGAGCGCCAAACAACTAAGTATTGGCACACGATACTCGTTACTTCATTCGCATTCATACACCCTCTCGTACTTAAAAAGTAATCTTCTTATCTTCCTCTTGACATGGCCCGACTCAATCTATATCAGCCTTGCATTTTTAATGTAGATATTTTTATAAAATTTTTAACGAATTTATTTTAAAAAATCACTCCGTATTTCCGTATATCGTCGTTGCATATAGAATATGAACTATGTGATACTGAGTACATTCTGAGAAAATCGAAAAAAAATATTCTATTTGTGGACAAAGTAGGAAAAATATATGTAGTTTATTATAAGAATATATTTATGGCAAACATGAATTATTTTATGTTAGAAAATTAAATTTTAACGCGTTTTTCTCACGTGGTTCATATTCAATGCACAGTTTTTCTCACATATGCAGTTTTCTTTATAATTATAATACCATAATAATGTCAAAATATTTCATTTAAATTTATTCAAATTTGACAGCTATAGGCATCACAAAAAGATGTTAATATTTTTTACATACCAAGGCAATTGAATTGTGTACTGGTAAGTAGAGGATATGACTTTTTATTTTATTTTTTATTATGTACTATTTTGATTGTCCTCACATGGTTTATTTTCTATCGCCTTAAATATTTGATATTTTTACATGGCTCAAATTGTAGAAGATGAATATAAAAAGAAGAAAAAAAACTGTATATTTATTGTTCATATTAAATGTGCAACGACGATATATTAAGACAATATTTAACCAATTACCTTTTACACGTTTTAACAAAAATGCTGTAATATTATTTATACAAGAACATTTAAAATAAGTAAGCTCACCGAAAACCCGTTTTACTTGGACCCTGTGTTTGCTCGGTCATCCGCAGAAATCTCCTTATTCTTCTAAATGATCGGATTTCCAGTGCTTTAGTTTACCTTTCATCTCATTTCGGAGCTCATTTCATCCTGCCGGAACATTAGATCCTGTATCACCCCAAACTGAGAAATGCAATAAAAATCAACATATAAAACGAAAGCCATAATACTGACTTCGGGTTCTAGGCGAAAAATTGCAGGTTATCTAACCTTACTAAAAATCTAATCATGCGTGTTTGAAGAAATCAGGTGAGTACGGACCAGGTGGGCATTTGTAAGTTTTCTTCACAAATTATGGCAATCGTAACGTTCAGCACTTTTCGGCGATTCGTACACGGTGATACTTACAAGCAATCCGAGTTTTGTAAGCGTAGCATATGCGTTGCTCGCGAGTTTCCGCCATACTGAAAAAATCATCGTAAAGATAATACATAAAAAAACATAGTCTGATTGATACAGACCAAATATTCAAAATATTAGACGTACTGGGAATACGCCAATTATACTTACGTTAAAACGCCGCTAAGCTACATTTTTAATTAAAAAAAAAAACATATTTTAAAAAATATAAACTCTCACCAACAGTCGAGTTAGATAAGCGTACAAAGAAAACATAATAGTACAAAGACGGTAAACACAAACTTTGGACAAAGACACCATTAATACCTGGCATTAAAAGGATTGAACAATGTTTTACTCCACAAAAAATAAGGAAAACAAATATAAATTCAGATACAAAATTAAAAGACAAAAAAAAAAACAATATTACCAAAATTTTATATAATCGAAGAATGAAGCATATATACACTATTATATACGTAACACAAAATACCATTGTAAAGCACACATCAATGTACACAATCGTAACTCATAATATATGATGATTTTCTTTTTTTTTTCGTTATGAATATTATTAATTATAATTTATTTTTTTTTAAATTTAATTTAAATTAAATTTAATAATGTTTATGATTAAGTTCTGCAAGTGTTATAGTTTTTATTGTTGTCACAGCTGTTTCGGCTTACAAGGCCATTTTCAAACCTTACGTCTTACCGGGACATAAGACGTAAGGTTCTGGGTTCGAGTCCCAGTTGCGACCGTTATCTTTTATTATTTTTCTGTGTCTTATACATTTTCATATTTTAAAAAATTAGATTATTATTGTTATCTTCTTCTTCAATGATTTATTACATTGATGGGAATAACCCTCAAAAGTTAAAAAGAGATTTTTTCTTATAAAAATATCGAATTTATTACTTAATGGGGGCCTTAGCACTGGTAAGTCACCTAGTGAGACAAACATTATGAAATTATATTGTAAAATGTAAATTATTGTACATAAAAAACTAATAATACTATTTTGCTAATGTTCGTACAGTTTGATTCGCATCTATTGCTCGTTTGACAGAAATGATGTCCAATCTTGATTTGAATATTAAAATTTGTACTGGAGGTGGGAAAATATCCATGTAAATATAACTGTAAATAAATCATCTTTTAGATCGTTTTTATGCTTATAAAGGGGAAGAGGAACAATATTATTGTCTTTGTCGCTAGAGTCATCGTATAAATACCATATCTGCACTTGAAAAAATTTCAGTATAATTTGGTTGTTAAGAAACCAGTTGTAAAGAGTAGCATACCAGTAGGCGACTGGTGGTTGCATCACAGTCACGTTGCTTTTAAGTATGTCCTTAACAACCTTAAAATTTCTCCTTTCGTACAAAGCAATCACTTTGTGGCTTGACATATTATTAAATAAAACAAACACTTCGTTTTTATCAACTAACTTAATTTAATAACCTCAAATTACAAAAAAAAATTAAGAGAATTAAGATTATGTAGGTTGAGGCAAGGTTAGGTACATATTATGTACCTAACCTTGCCTCACCCTCATAAGGCTATGTTAGACGAGGTTAGTTTTGGTTAACTAATATTTTAATGTGTAGAGCAATATCAACATTCTACAACTAACTCTGTGTAAAATTCAGGCAAATATATAAACAGGTTAGAATATGAATGGATGATGTTTAAATATGTTTTAAAAAGAACACATATTTTGTTATATTTACGCATGAACAATATGGTGTTTTCTTAACTAGGTTATTCAAACTGTGAACGAGGAAGCTTTCCAAGAACTATGCCAGAGTTTAAAAACATATAAAAAATCTTCTGGAGCAAGTTTACAGAATAATGTACTTGCTTGTATGAAGGAATGTGTTATTTTAATGTTAGTTCGCCTCTGTAAATAAGGAAAAAACTCCCTGGATAGGGCAAACTAGCAAGTAAAACCTATCGTGCAAAGTGGGGCAAGACAAGCACACCTACAAATTACGAGAAAATGCTTGTAAATTCAAATATAACAAGCATGGAAACTTACATCTTTCAAATTCAGATCCAAAGTCGGATGGATTCACAAGATCCTCTTTACAACATACATTTCACCCACCTACAACTAAAACGACTTTTAGACAAGGAAATATGCAATATTTCTCTGTTTATAAGAGCGATTGACCAGCGGCTGAAAATAAAAGTTTAAAAATGCTTGCAGCTGTACAAGGACGTTCCAATGAGAAAGATCAATTATTCTCCGTACCACATTTTTTAAAATAAAAATTTCATATCGATTTATTTCATTCAAAACTTTCTTTAATATATACCCACATTCTAAAAACGCACGATGATAAATTATTAAATATCGTGTACTTCTTGTAAGAATTTTTTTTGATCGTAAGTATTTATGATTTTTCAATAATGTCTATACAAAATAAGTGTGTAAAATTTTTTTTTAATATGTTAGTTTGTAAGACCTTAAATAAGTAGAAAAGCTGATTTTTTTGTGTCACAAAACACGTTCTCGGATTTATTTTTTAACGATTTAATTTAACTAAAATAAAAAAATTGTAACTGTGTTGACTAGAATATATATTGATTTATTTTGTTGTTCGATTATATGGTTTGAAATTTGTGTTGTTTAATAGAATCTATCGTTTGAAAATTGAACAAATCTGCCAACGACCAACATATATATTAAACGGTATATTAAAAATACACTTACGCCGTTCTTCCTTGGAGCTACCTTCAAGCGACGCGATCGCCGCTCGTCTGTGTTTTCCATACTATTATTAGTGTTTGAAAACGCCGCTAGGTGCTACACTAGCAAATTTGTTTGACAGGTAGCGGTAGCGTCGCTTGTGAATAGCTACGTGGAAGAACGGCGTTAGTTTTTCAAAATTTTTAAATGCGTGTACCAGATAAAATAACAATCTTTCAAAAAAAAATTATTTTTTTTCTAAAAAAGTGTCAATACGTCTAGAATTTGATTTAAAAAGGACTAATTTCCGATATTGTCTGGTTATACCGTCTTAATGTCATCCCTCTTGCAACAAAAACTCAAAATAATAACTGACTTCAAAAGAAGTATTAACACAGTATGGACACGGGAAGAAAGAATGCAGATTCAATGTTGCAACCTAAGAAAGATTAACGCTTATGTTATGTTTTCTTCTCAATATTGATTAATAATTTTCCTCTCGTAATGTTTTAAAACACTTACACAAACATACTTGAATTAATAATTTATACATAAAGTCATACCTGTACATTGCAACCATAAGACGAGGTACCCTAGTAAAGTCACATTATTTTTAACTTATGTAAAAAAAAAATATTTTTTATTATAACATACTGTTCATCTTTGTATTGTAGAACTATGAAATTTATACCAGCTTTGGTTATTCATGAAGTTATTGAATTAATACAGTGATGTCGGATTTGTAATTCTATGGTCAAATTATAAGCTAGATATTGTAATTTGGTTGTGGAATTGCAAAACATAATACCAGCATTGTTGGTTCAACTGTATAAAACTAATGCCAGCTTTATATTTCATCGTTTTATTAACATACTAAATTAAAAATAATGAGACATAATTATTATATAAGCTGTACGAACAACTTCAGTGATTTGTGCTACCAACCAATTATCTCTCATCTGAACTCATTCTCACCCTTTTCATCAAATTAACTTCTTAAGTTTACTGTACTTCTCTTTACACTCTTTCCTGAACCTAATGACAAAACTGAAAAAAGACAATTTCTTTACACAAACCATTCCTCACAGACGAGCTCTAGTATAATAAAACCATCACAAACAAATGCGCGTGGAAATGTTTCTGTTTTTCCTCAGTGTCATATTTAAGGCATCATTCAGAAATAATCCCTAGGGGTGAAATATACACTCGCACATTTTTCATGCAAATCAGAGTCATTGCCTTACACCGTACCCTTTGTTGCTGAAGTGTTTAGAGTGTACTTGCTTTTTGTGGGACAGAATGAGTCAGATGAAATTAGGTTTGTTTCGCCGGTTATTAGAATCGGATGGAAAGTCGAGATAGTTTTGATGCTGAAAAAAATATCTCACTTTGTCAAGTTAATAGTCTAGGTCTGTAAAAAACTATCAGAAAACGCTTTACTAATAAAGGTTTATTAAAATGTGTTTATGTCTTCTTTGACATCAGTAACTGTATGTTTTTAGAATTTTCTGATACAAATGATTGAAAATTTGTATTCATTGCTTACATAATATAAATCTATTTTTTAATTTATTTATTGGATAAAACACAGATACATACAGTAAGTAACAAGATAATATAAATCATTAACTGAGGATTCGCCTGCAACCTTACTATTTTTTGCAGATTAACACAGCAGCAGATAAATAAGCAGTAAGGCGCTCCGCTGACGAGGCAACTGAAACCAAACGCCTGGTTTCTATGTCTTGATTGGTCAAAAAGCTTGTATAACCATAGACGAAGAACAATCAGCTGACAGCTGGCAACTAGCAACGGTCGCCCACGGCAATCAGCAGTGCAAGTCGCGAGTCACCGCTTGCGTTACCATTGACAACGGGTTTTTGAGAGATTGTGTAGTGTATGGGCCATCACATTGTCATACAAAGACAGTTGCCAGTTGACAGTTTTCAGTTGCCTCAGTGAGCGGATCGCTTAATAAACATTTAAAAATATTTTTAACATACATTTAGACCAAAACATTAGAAAATTATTATTTTATTTCTAAAATTGAGAGAAACTACAATAACTCTAAATAAACGTTTACAAATAAGTAATGTTTATTAGAATAACTCTTTCAGGTAATAAATTTTGAAGGTTATTCTCATCAATATTATATATCATCGAAGAAGAAGATAACACTAAAAAATCAAAACAAAAATATAAAAAAGAACAAAACACGAATAAATAAAAAAGTAACCGCCGCAACTGTGACTCGAACCCATAATCTCTCGTCTTACCGGGAAAATCGCCTCAACCAACATAGCCATTGAGATCTCTATTTTTAAAGTAATTTCTGTCTAGCTCATATTTCAAATTCAGAATTAACAATATCACACACGACTATTTTTTAAATAATCTCAAATGTTTAAAGATCTTGTTGAGTTAGTTGAGACGGTTGTCCTGGTAAGATGAGATATCCTGGGTTTGAATTCCAGTTGCCACCTTTTTATATTTATGTTTCTTGATCTTTTTCATAAATTCGTTTAGATTTTTAGTATTGCCTCTTTCTTCAATGATTTAGTATACATTTGTTTTTAGAAATTAGAAGAACAAGATTAAAACAAAAGTTACGATAGAAATTAGAAATGAACGTAATGTATATTAACGAAATACTCTTATTTATTGTTATCAAGTTAAAATTGTAGAACCCAATTTTTAATTTATAATATTATTATTCAATTTATAAACATAGTTTATTATTAAACAAGTACTGCTATGTAATTATTATTACGCGTGATATCTGTTTCGCCTTCTAGAAATCCTAGCAATAGTATAAATAGTATAAGAGATATATATAGATGTATGTAATAGTGGAAATAGTATAAAAGTCTGTAAGTGGGCTACCCACAGTTTGATAATGCCTTCAGAAGGCGAAACAGCTGTCACGCGTAATAATAATTAAATAACAGAACTTGTTTAAAAATAAACTGTTTTTATAAATTGAATGATATTATTATTAAATATATATTTTTTTTAAATAATGAAATACGACAAAGTTTGTTTTTTTTAGGATAATTATATATATAAAAATTTCGCGTCAAAGTCCAAGGTAAACTTCGAAACTACTTAACCGATTTGAATGAAATTTGGCTTACTGTGGGTGATTTGGTCCAAATAAAGGATTGGACAGCTTTTATCTCGATTATTGACCTCAATATTAAAAATTGCGAATTAAGTATTCATTCAATGTTTGTCATGAGATAAAAATTTGAAATTATATTTGCAAGTTCCATAAGTTTCTGACAGATGGTGGTGTGAGTTAATTTATCGACACAACACTTGGTTATCTAGGTTATGTAAGCATCCACTAGATGGCGTTGTGTTTTGTTAGCCACAGCAACGCGTGGGCGGGTCAGCTTTAGCTTATAAATTTCTACTAAAAGTATCGTTTATGTATCTAAAAATAATAGTTTTTTATTATAATTAAACAATATTATTAAAATTATTTTCATGCCTGAGGTATTTGAGTGTAAAGACGTTATATTGAATTTCAATGAAACAGAAATTACCGCAACAATCGAATGATTTTATCTCAAAACTTCGGAGCAAAGTTCAAAGGCTTTGTTATCTCTCTCTCTCTGCGAAACTTTACGATCGGTTCAATGGTTCTTTGGATGTACGATATATCAAACTTTATTGAGTAATTTAACCATTTGAGTTTCCTGTATGAGTATGTTAACCGAGTGAGACTCGCACTGTGCGTAGAAATAATATATTCAAATATTATTCTGGTATAGAAGAATATATAGGTTTCTCCATGGATGAATGCGACGGATTTGACGTAAGCAAGAACAATTTCATCGAACTTTTTAAATTGATTACTGCACAACTTGCACAGCTGGAAGCCATATTTAAACTGTTCATATCCAGTGGGGCTAAGGCACTCCCCATTTAGGGACATTTTGAGGCTAAAGGAAGTACGGAGGAGAAGTATATTGTAAAGTATAGTAAATTGATGGAAGTACCTACTACTTAAATTAATGTACAACAGTTTTAAGATTTGTGGCAATTCGAAGATTTTAATTGTTCTTAATATAAATCGAAACGAGGTAATTAATATCCAGAAATTCATTATTCCGATTTTGTTAACAGCGCTGCGCGCGGATGTTTTTACAACCATGAAGCTGAACGGTATTAGTTTTAAATTTAATGCAAAATGTTGTCAAAATGAGCAGCGCGAACAGGCAACCTCACACGGCCACATCTCGGCGGCTAATGAATCGGGAGAATTTATGTCTCGAACTGCCATAAAAATGATCAAACGGGAGATGGTAAATGAATGAAAATTATATGCTTCTTAAAATAAATTTTTGATCAAAAAAATTTATCATTTTTCAATAATGTCTAAACAAAATAAATGTGTAAAAAAAATCTGAAATATTTTAGTTTGTAAGACCTTAAATAAATAGAAAAACTGAGGTATTTTTGTCGCAAAACACTTTCTCGGATTTATTTTTAATGATTTTAATTTATCTAAAATTTAAGTTTTGAAAACTGTGTTGACTAAATTATATATTGATTTATTTTGTCGTATGATTATATGATTTGAAATTTGTGTTGTTTAATAGAATCTAACGTTTGAAAATTGAACAAATCTGCCACCGACCAACGGTATAACCTTAGTATATTATAAATGCACTTAGTTTTTCAAAATTTTAAAACTGCGTGTACCAGATAAAGTAACAACCTTTCAAAATCAATTTATATTTTTTTGTAAAAAAGAGTCAATACGTCTAGAATTTGATTTAAAAATGACTAATTTCCGGTATTATCTGGTAAAGGACTCTTAAAATTTGTTGAATGTGGGCCGTGAAGTATAGATTCTCAACCATTATTAAAGCCAGATCTTGCATTTCCGTTACTCTTTTATGATGTATTTCATTTGTGTATATAATATTGTTACTGGGGCATTAGTTACAGTAACTGTACATAACTGTCACGGACAATACCGAATAATTTTTACTATTCCAATGTAAAAGCCCCTTATTTTATTAGTATTATAGTATTAGTATGTTATGAGGCTGAAGGTAAGTGGGGAAGGGAAGAAGACGCGGAGGAGGAAGGTGGGGAAGTACCTGGCTATTCAGATCTAGTCACTAAACACGGCTAAAGCCATTTCAAGCAACGTTTCAATTCTAAATGGTGGTCTTACACCAGGGCGATACTAAGACTATCTTCCACTCTGGAACGTGCCGCAAATATACTATATATTATTTTAACTAATTATTTGTGAAATAACACAAATCAATTTAAATAAAATTTATTTGCGCACGCCAGGTTCGAACCCGCGGCCTTCGGAATGGGATTCTAACGCCCTACCACTGGACTACGCCAGCCGCCAGCTACGATGTATAACTACTGTAATATATTAATATAAATATTATATAATAACAAGCTTCTGCTCGCGACTTCGTCTGCGTAGGATTAGTACTTCGAGTAATCTATTTTCTTTTCCTAGGTCCCATCTACGTTTATATCAAAATTCTTAACCTATTTATTTAAAATATGTATAATTCTTGATTCGATTCAAAGTATTAGGCGAGTACTTCAAATAAATTCACTAATTTAAATATTTTCCAAAATAGAATTTTGATTTATCAATCATTGTTTTGCAAAATGTCATTCTGAAACATTGACGTTTTCTATTAAACAATAATTATTATTTTCAATATATTGAAAATAAATAGCTAGCTTTATACATTATAGCCAATACGTTATTCTGATGTATGAGCTATATTATTGTAAAGTTTCATTAAAATCCATTTAGTAAATTTTGCGTGAAAGAGTAACAAACTTACATACATCCATACAAACTTTCGCGTTTATAATATTAGGCGGATATTACAGTAGTTATTTTATTTTATTTTATTTTATTTATTTTATTTTATTTTATTTATTTGCGTTATAAACAGTCTATACATTTACATATGACAGTGAATAATATGTTTATGTCATTGACCAATAAAATAACGACATTTAAATATAGGAACATAATAAAAAAAAAATATGCAACAATATACCTAATACAAACAATTCTGATGCATCTTCAATTTATAAAGTGTTTTATGATATAGATATTTCTAAGGTTTACACTTAAATTTTAAAGGATATCAATAATATCTTTGAGGAAAAGATTTAATTAAAATACAAACTATTAAAAAAGTAAAAGAGAAAATGTGACGAATTAATAAAAAAAAAAGAATTCAATGAAATTAAGTTTTTGGTTAAACATATGGCATTCGATGGAATGTCATTTTTTTATGAATGTTTTGAATTTAGCAAGGTTCGTGTTAAACACATCGATGTTTGGGCATAATCTATTAAATGTGCTGCAGCTTCTTCTTATAAATACATTTTCAAGGTAATTCGTTTTGCTCTTAGGAATATAAAAGGTATCCATAGATCGAGTAACTCTTTTTGGACATCTAAAATGAATATTTTGTAGTAAGTATGGGCTGTCAATATAGTTATGAATTATCTTATAGAGCATTAATAGGTCTCTGGTGTCTCGGCGTTGATCAAGAGATTTAAGGTTTACGGGGACATAGTTTACATAATTTCGTACGCGAAAAGAGACATATTTGATAAACTTTTTCTGAACTCTTTCTAGATTTGCTTTATACGTAGAACAATGGGGGTTCCACACAGTTGAAGCGTACTCTAGGTGGCTTCTGACATAGGATATGTAGAGAATTTTAAATGTTTGTGGATTTTTGAAAGCTGAACTTACTCTAAGTATAAATCCCAACATTTTCAAAGCCTTCGACGTGATATGCTCGACGTGAGATTGAAAAAGAAGCTTACTGTCTAATAGAACTCCAAGATCCCTTACTACATTTACCCTGTTTAAAATATTGTTCTTAATTGTGTATGGATACAATACTGTGTGTTTCTTTCGAGAATAAGATATGACGCTACATTTATCTGCATTCAAAAGAAGGCGATTTTCTAGGCAATACACATTAACCAAAGAGTCCAGGTCATTCTGGAGCTCTATACAATCCATCTCAGACTTAATGATTTTGACAATCTTTTTGTCGTCCGCATATAGGTACAACTGAGAGTTGCGGATAATTTTGTTAACGTCATTCATAAAAATATTAAATAAGAGGGGACCAAGGTGAGATCCTTGGGGAACTCCTGAGGTTACGGGGACGAAACTAGAGCAGAACCCTTGTACAGTTACAGCTTGCGTACGATTGTTGAGATAAGAGGCTAACCAACGAAGGAGGTCACCGTGTATACCCATTGCTTCGACTTTCTCTATCAAGATGCTGTGTGGGATTTTATCAAAGGCTTTGGAGTAGTCTGTGTAGACTACATCGACTTGATATCCATTATCCATAGCAACAAGGACTGTATCAACAAACTCACATAGATTGGTTTCTGTTGATTTTTTGGTGACAAAGCCGTGTTGATTTGAAATTATTTGTGGTCGTATACATGGAAAAATGATATCAAAAACAATTTTTTCAAAAAGTTTACCCATTACATTTAACTTAGAGATCGGTCTGTAATTTTCAATATTGTGCTTGTCTCCTTTTTTGAATATTGGTACAATATATGAACTTTTCCATTCCTGTGGAAAACTGCCAGAAGACAATGAAGTTTTAAGTTTAGTTTTTTTTTTTTACATTGTAGTTTAGAAAAAGCCGCATATGAGGCCAAGAAGAAGTAGCAAATAAGCTGTCTCTAATTAATTACTCCATAATGTAGCGCATAAACGAGGTTACATCTTTTTTACGGTTAATTTTTGTGTGTCTTTTATTATTTGCAGAAATAATTCATTACCTAATTCTAAGTATCTACTAACATCTAAACCGGAAATGGACAAGGGTGGACGGAAATAAAAAAAAAATTCTTTCATCCAAGAAGTGGTCTGTTGACGGTAGAGTAATTTGTCATTTATCTGAGTGATTTTTGGCGAGTAAAAGAGATATTAAAAATGTACATTAATGGGAGTAACTAAGCTACGAGTAGGTTCTAGAGACAGGCCTTCTGGGATTTGTTAACATTTCCCTTTGGACCTATGACCTATGAAGATCTGGTGTTTTAAAGGTTTTTCAAATAATATGACGTGCACTCAGCGTGATTGTTCAGGTAAAAGTAAACATAGGTACTCTAGCTTTTGTACGCGATTGTAAGATTGGTGCACGCAGAAAAATGTTATTCTATCGATCATTTTGCTCTTTCATTGCCTTTGAATTTTTAAACTACTTGATAGTGTAAATAAATAGGTGTGTAAAAAAATTGAAATATTAAATATTCTTAATATAAATAGAAAAACTGACGTATTTTTGTCACAAAACATGTTCTAGGATTTATATTTAAGTGATTTTAATTTAACTAAAATTAAAATTTTGAATACTGTGTTGACCAGATTATGTATTGATTTATTTTGTTGTATGATTATATGATTTGAAATTTGTGTTTTTTAATAGAATCTATCAATGAAAAATGAACAACTCTGCGAACGACCAACGGTATAACCTTAGTATATTAAAAATACACTTAGTTTTTCAAAATTTTAAAACTGCGTGTAACAGATAAAATAATAATCTTTCAAAATCAATTTATGTTTTTTTTGTTAAAAAGAGTCAATACGTCTAGAATTAGATTTAAAAGGGACTGATTTCCGATATTCTCTTAAGTTGTCTTACTATTAGAAAATTAAAAGAAATACCACGAATATTTTTGTAACAAAATCACATTCATGCTAAAGTCCTTTGAATATCGATAATTATAATTAGTTCTGACTTCAAAGTAAAGCATAATTTATTAATATCCACCCACTGAGGTTACTTATGAATGGAAGAGGTGATATAAATAATTGTTATTATAACCAGAAGCCTGGAAGAAAATAGTGCTCAAAGGCTGGGTCTAGACGGTGGTTATTTTTACATTTCAGAAGTCAGCACTTTGATATGATAAATATATGGAATAAATATTGATTATTTTGACTATTATTAGAGTTTTCAGATATACGAAAAATATTTTAACTCGATATCAAATGTTTCAAAGCCATTGATTTTTTCCAGAATGTTAAAATTACATGACGTTTATTAAAATATTAAATTATTATGACATTGATTTATGTAATAACTGAAGACCTACATACATTAAATATGAAAATGAAATTTTTTCTGCCTATACAAAAGATGTACCCAAAAAAACATCAAGTATTCGTTGATAAATTGGTTATTAGAAAAACAAAAACTTAGGACCTTTCAAGCCACATGTATATATGCATAAATTTTTTTTTTTAAGTAAGTTTTTATCAGGGGCATTACGGCGGGTAACTCAAAATCTATTTTGGACGCAAGTAACATTTTAAAACAGAAATTTATATTTTCTCATATTAACGTCGTAGGTATGGCAACAGTGAGTGTGAAGCCTTGCAACGAATAACAAAACGTCAAAGCAAACTCAAACGTCAGACGCCACCAGTTTATTTTTGTTTACTAATTTATAAGGTAAGTTCAGCAGGTTTTTGCTTTGTTTTGTTGATTATTATATCATTTAACTAACCAAATGCAACCTACAGATAATGAACAGAAACACTTTTTAAAACAACGCAAAATAATAAAAAAACAAACAACATTGATGAGGAAATCATGATCAACACCATACGACAACCTGCAGTCCACCTCGGAACAGGAATACCTAGTGAGGAGGACTGAGGATAAAATATTTTACTTTGTATTCTTAATTTATTTAATATTATATTTTAATTTTAATTTGTATTGTCATTAAATAAATAAATAAAAAAAATTTAAAAAAAGATTTTAGGTGAACCTTTTGATTTGTATCATTTTATACGGTAAATATTAACCATTATTTCTCTCTGATTCTTGTGAGTAAGCTCTTGAAGTAAAAAGTGGCAGTAGTGTGACAATACGATTAGTTTTGTTTAGAATTCATACGGTTGAATAGCATGAAAATTTTACCCCTTCGTCTATAAATAATTATAAACGAAAAAATCAACAACCTAACCATATTTCGCAGCCTGAAAAATGTAAGTTTTTTATAGTCAAAAAAGTTTTTCTTCAACCGCGCGTAAAGGTTAGACGCACTCAATTTTTTTAATAAATTTCTCATTATTTCCTTACGTTCGTCGCATTTTATTTCGCGTTTAATTTAAGAAAGTAATTCATATTTGATTCAACGAACCTACGTAAGAATATAAGTAATCCAAAATATTCCATGTCATAAATTATCTGCCCCCTTACGGTTTCCATTTAATAAAAAATATAAAGATACACTCTGACTGACTACTTACTACCCTTACGGCGCAGATGGGTTATTCAAATAAAAGCCCGAATTTCTTTTAACACCTGCAAAGCCCCGACAACTTATGACGGAGTAATATAAAGCGGAAAAGATGGAGTTGCTCTCGATTGAATATTTATGAAGAATTTCCCGCAGTTGGAGGCAGTCGGCGGGAAGAGGGGGGCAGAAACCACCTCGAGGCCGATGGAAGAAGAACGAAGTTAAGGAGGGATAAACGATGAATAAAAATGAAGAGTGTACGTGACTATTAAGATACCGCTAGGCTCTGATAAAGAACGGACGAGATAAACAAAAAATGACTTTGTTTTCCCAAAAAAATATGATTGTACAAATATTATGTAGGAGTTAGACCATGGTCGTCAGTAGCCGGACAACCCTTCTGGACGAAAGGAGAACAACTCTTCCGATCACCTCTCACCCCAGAAGATAAGTGGAAACTTGAGTGGTAGCCAACGTGGAAAATGCCCATCTTGTACAAGATCCCACTTAGTTACAGTCCGGGTTATCATTGTCTTGCAAACTCTGGTCCGCCATCAATAGAAAATGACAAAATCTGTCTTGGAACCGTTGTTGGTACTACACGTTAAATATCCAATAGAGATGTTAGTTCACAATAATAATTTATTTCCTCTTTTTATGTACCTTTTCTCAAAAATGTACTGATTGAGGAACAGCATAGATTTAGAACTGCTAAATCTACCACTTCACCACTCTCCTTCACCAATACCATCGTCAACGGTCTAGAAGATAAATCACAAGTAGATGTTCAGTATAGACTTTTCTAAATATTTTGACAAAATACACCACACAATCCTTATGGCCAAGCTATATGCTATAAGTATACGAAACCCATTGCTATCATTCTTAAATTCGTATTTATGCAATAGAAAACAAAGAGTTAAAATAAACATCGTTGTGTCTATTATTATTGAAGTAACATCCGGCGTACCCCAAGGAGCACATCCAGCCCCGCTTCTTTTCAACTTGTTTATTAACGACATTATTAGTATTTTTTCTCACTCACGCTTTTGGCTTTTTGCGAATGTCAATAAGATCCTAAAAATAATCAAAAATTACCATGACTACCTTCTTTTCCAATCAGATATAGACTCTTTCAATAATTGGTGTAAAATTATTTGCTTGGAACTAAATGTCGATAAAAGTAAAATTTTGTCCTTTTATATAACCAAAACAGCTATTCAATTTGATTATAAAGTAAACAGTATTTGTCTATCTACTCTCACATCTATCAAGGGCCTTGGGGTCACTCTTGACTGCAAACTTTATTTCCGTGATCACATTAATCACATTAATAACATTGTAAATCTCTTAAACTAGTCAGCTTCATTCATAGAATTACCTCTGACTTTAAACATATAAGTACAATTAAAACTCTTTACTGATCGCTGGTTCGCTCTCACTTTGAATACACTAGTGTCATTTGGTCTCCTTTCTATGCTGTCATGTAAAAATGGATAAATGACTCGAGTCTAATTTGCATGTTCAAAATTATCAACGGTTTTACTAACACATCTGATTTGTTACAACTCATCCAGTTCAACATCCCTTCCCGTAGTCTCCGAAATAATCAATTGCTGTTCCTCATTCAACATTCTACCAATTATGCTTACCATTCTCATTTGTCCAGAATGTCGAGACTTGTAAACGCAAGTCAAAGCATAGAATTTTTTGGTGTAAGCCTAAATGACTTCAAGCAGTCGATACGAAATGTGTAATTTTAAAAGCCTATTAAATCCTTCTTCATTCTTTGACTTGTAGTTATCTTCTATTTGTAATTTTATATTATATTATTGTCATTGCTCTTCTTTTATAAATGTGCTCGCTCTTCACTATATGTAAATGGACTATTTGTCCGTCAATAATCTAAAATAAATAAAATATATTCTATAATAGAGGACCTACCTCGCGTAATGAATACCAACGCCATGAAGGCTCTATATATTGTGAATAAGAACCCACGGCCTACCCTTCAGCCATGGTAGGCCGTTATATCAGGAGAATTTAGCTATTTCTTCGGCGAACGTCGCGGATATCAATACGTATCGGTTTGTACGGGAATATTTGCGTGAGGTATTTGTGTGCGAAAGTGGATTTTATTACCATATCGGCAATGGGGATTATGCTTTTATATACCAATAAGTAGCGCCATGTTGAAGACTGAATATTTTACACGAATGACTTCATGCACCTTATTCCTGAACCCTGACCCAGAATTTTTATTGTGGTAACGCCATTTTTTTCAAAATTATTTGTATTCGGAGGATATACACCTAGATGAGAGATCGAGATCTATGACAGTGAATTGAACATATGAATAGAAGGACACTTATGTACGGAAATCTCTCGATCAGTGTATTCCAACCCATGGCCAAAACGTCTTCGGACTCTGCAGATAACGAACCACTAATTAGCTTCGTCCAGAGTCCGAATAGTTAAGCATCCAAAAACGCAAAATAAAGTTTTCTAAATCAATTTTGATTCTTGTAATATATCAGCCCTCCCACCTACGTTTAAGAATTCCTTAGTTTACTTGCTAAACGATTCACCCGCTACCCATGGGGTCCGAAATAAGGTACTGATGCACGCATATTCAGTGTAAATATTATGCGTCGAGTAAGGTAAAAATAGTGAACAACTTGACATATTAACTTATTACCACAGCATAGATATTTCAGTTAAACCTACCTAAAATCGAACTAAAGATTAGAGTAACTATTTAACGTTAGGGTGGGAATGCATTACTTTACAGACCTCGCCAGAATGTAATTCGTAGTGAAATTATGCTTTGCATTCAGAACATGCACATAGTTTCTTTGGAGAGCTTTTTTCCCTCAAAACATCGGAATGGTTTGTTTCCAATAAAGTGATGCTATCCCGATATTTAATAATTACATCAGAAATATGGGAATAATTTCTCTCCCAAATTGTATGCTTTGATTTTCGAGATAATAAAATACTTTATTCAGAAGATAATTTATTCAGCTCTATCGAAAGCTTAGCTTTCTTGATGCCTCAACTTTTAAAATGTCCCGGTTTGACTGGGATTATGCCAGTTTAAAGATTTACCCGATATTTAAATAAAAATGTCTTTGCAAGTACAGCTTTTTAAAACAAGAATAGCTGCAGCCACTACACTAGAATGTATTAGTTATCTGCAGTGAATAATAATGAGCGTTTTTTTAATCCGATTTATATGAACACAAATTCTGCAGTCAGAATATGAGAATGGTTTATAATATGCGCTTTGATAATATATAGAGTGCCGTTTTAATTCGTATATCATGTAATTTTAAATTCTCGTCAGAATATGAGAATGGTCCCAGGAAACAGGTTAAATAACTGAATAATCTACAAAAGATACAAAGTTAAAGATTGCGATTCTTGGTCTTAGGTGGCAGAAGGTCCGCAAAATAATACAAATGTTTTTGCCGGTCCGCAGGTCTAAAAAGATTGGGAAATGCTGCTCTAGATAATATAGATAAGAATATACAACTTATGTACGGAGAACGTTGTAAGAACAGACGAGAAACACGGAGATTATTGTAGCAGAATTCATCCCCTGTCGGTGCACAGGGGATGAATTGTGTCGGTATGCAAAATTTAACGGACACGAGCAACCGTTCATTTTCATCCGGTTTTGGTAATTCGGCTCGAATGTGGAACGAGCTACCGGCTTCTTATTTTCTTCCTTCATATAATCCGAACAAGAGCTTCAAGAACCGCATTGAAAAAAAACTCTTCCTACAGCTCTCTCAACCCCAGTGGTATATATATATATATATATATTTTTATATTTTAACTCCACACAGGAAATCATGAGGAAATATATAATTTCTCTCAGGGCCTATGAAATCTTTGAAGATACTCTGTGAAGGATCTTTTTGAGGAGAGGAAGATGAGAACATGGGTCTTGAAAAGACCCATGTTGTACAAAGGAGGAAACACAAAGGCTGGCAAATCGTTCCACAGCCGAGCTGTTGAACTTAAGAACGAGTCGTAGAGGCTAACCATTCTCAGGTGATAAATATCAATTATGTACATATATTGGGCGCGCGTTTGGAATGTTTCCAGATTGTGCACCGGTGCAGAGGGGATCAATGACGCTAGTTCTTTGGAGCATCGTCCATTGAAATACCAAAAAATATTTTAAAATCTTTTACTACCATCACAGTTAGCAGAAAATATTGCTTGTATCATGTTGGAGATTTAGCCAACGATGAATTTAAATCATGCGATGCCAACTCAGCCCCTTACCACTGATATCTGAAGTGATCTGGTGCAAAGACATATTTTTGAAGGTGTTCGATCCTCTCTGCCTACTGTTACTGTCTTATAAATCGATAGGCTGGTAAGTAGAATTGCAAAAAAACATCGGTGGGATCGGACGGTTCGAGTTCAAAGCATTCTTTTCAATGATTTTTGTTGAATTTTATGTGGTCCTAATTGCAATATTTAATTTCATGTTCTACCTCTCATTTTACATATAAAATTATCTTGATTCATATCCGTCTAATGACTCTTTTACTTTGAAAGTCATGATTTATCTTTATTTATATACAAAATCATTTATTCTATGCTTTCACGAGAAGAAAAAAGTGTCAAGTTATGCTTGGAAAAAATTCAATGATTCCATTTCTAAAAGCCTTACTGTCAACATCTCAAATCATCTCACATTTAATGCAAGTTTATCTGAACTATTTATATGCAATCAACCAATGTATAAGCAATTTAACACGAGTTTTATTATTCGAATTTCACCTCCAAGAAGTCAACAATGGAACTCTATTTACGAGCGACTCCAGTCTATCAGAGACCACCAAGAGACAGTCCACTCCTTATTCATCAAAATTTTACGCTTTGTATGAAAATTCTCTAGGTTGGTATTGTAGTTAAATTCCTTAAAAAACACTTTATTTAAATCGAACTTTACTAGAATATTACTTATGATTTTTGAGTTCATTTTAAACTATTCTCAAATGAATATTTAAGAACGTTCTTCGTGCAGAACCTTTTTAGCCACCCTCACAGTAAAGGGGGTGTCTTGCACTTTGAACAACCAACAACCCTTGCCTAAGTTTTCCGCTTCGTTTAAGGGTAATTTTTATAAAAATACTTGCCGACAAAATTATTAATACCATGTCATTCTCCCAGCTGCGCACTGTAAACGCCAAAGTATGCCAGAATTATGAAATCTTTCGAAGTACGGAATATCAAAAAGGAATGTCAGTGTTTGATATCACATAACCTCTATCCAATAAAATATAATACGTCAATTTCAATATGAATTTTCTGCTTTAATATCGAATGCCTTAAATTTATAGCAACAATAAAATTATGTGATGAAAATTTCTGTTGTTTTACGTACTTGAATATAATATTAAGGTCTTTTCGTGTTTATCTTGAAGAGAAACACGATCGTAACGCGTGGGAGATTTTTAACACTGTCTCGCAAATTTGTGTTTTTTAAAGTATTTATTTAATCTTTTTGGTAACAGGTGTCAGTCAAAATATGTATAGTGTGTTAATTACATATTTCATTTTTTTTTACAATTTACAACTTTTCAAATTTGTGAGGCGGTTGTGGGTACCGCAACTCTGGAACCATTTTTTGGATAACTAACACTCCTGACATAGGTTAAGTGGTATGCTATGTTTGGTGACTTAGCAGGGGTGCCCGGGTATGATGGGTGAGGTCTTGGAGACGAATGCGTTAGCCCTTCTACTATGTGGCGGACCGGATCTGTAGAAACTGGTTGAGGGAGACAGTTTTACCACTCCAGCTTCTCTTTAAACCTCAATGGGAGGGATGGATTCATACAACCGTCACTCCTAGACAGATTGACCCAGATTCCTACCCACCCCTCATTCTTTTTCATTTCCAGTTCTTCCTTTCCGTAAAAAGATTCTCCACACAGCTTTGGTTCATCAGAGATTACGAGTCTTGTTTATAATCGTGTCGTAAATATCTGACTAGACTTAACGTCCGCTCTAAAGGATGTTGTGTTAATCTGCCAAGCGCGGCGCATTGTCCGGTGCAGTGCTTGCTGTCAATCGAATATCGATTTAGACCCGAACGGGCCAAAGTGTTATCTTTTGGTGACCGGACCACTCAGAATCATGACATTTCAACAACTCATTTGAAAATTCTTAAAGTGATGAAAATAAATAAAAAAGATTAAATAGGTTTCATTATGTTAGGTTACGGGCTTTTTAACATTTTTTTTTCAAAACGTTTAATGACTTTTCAAAGAGTGTTGAGTGTACATGATTCTGAGTTGTTATGGAACTGTCTCTCTTGTATAGTACTACTACTGACCTCCGTTCAGACACCTTAAAACCGCATATAACTATACCTATAATAACGACATCTGTCGAGAGATATTGACACTACATACATGTTCGATATAAATTTAGGTTCTTACACAATATTAAGTGATATCCAGACAGGTGTATTTCCTGGCACACCAACCTTTTCGAAAACCCAATTTAAAATCTCATAAGGTGTGTCAGATCTATAACAATTTGGCACCGACAGTGCATTATATTCCGTGACTATGATCGATCAACGTCTCATATACCTGGTCCAACTATCCTTCAGGTCTATTATATATAATATGATGGGTTTTGGGGGCTTCGTGTTATATTGTATGTCGAATACGGAAGCTTTCAGAAATCCAATAATTATTATATATACTGAGAACTGCTTGAAACTACTGGTTTGAAAACCTTGTGTACTGGTATGACCTAAAGAAAACACAAACTTGCCTTGATTTTCTTATAAGCCAAAAAAAAAGTTTCAAGCCTATAAAACCCAGAACTTATAATTAACAGTTGTTACAATTTGCATGAATGTAGAACTATTTTTTATTATATACTATTTTATACATAATATAAAACGCTTACTTTTTGAAGCGCCTAGTTTAGTGTTTATTATGATGATTAATCATAATCACCAAGTCAGAGCTGTCCAAATGTCCGTTAATGATATAAAATAATAATAAAACATCATATTCACTCTGTAAAAGCTTTGTTTCATTATCCGTATAGTTTGTTTTATGTGTTTCGCCCACAATTCCACGTAGCGCACTAATTATTTCCTGATATATTCACGAATTCATGAATTGATTTGTCCCAAGGGTAGGCTTACTGAAATTCAATTCCTGCCTTGGCCTACCCCTCTCTAATTATTGTCCACCTACGTAATATGATCTCAGATAAAGGGTTTGGGGTAGATTGATTATTTGTCTACTGAGAGTAAACCCTCGCTTTTCATCCCTTAGACTCTGCCTCTTCAATCCCCTGACACCTTCTTTCTTTATTTATTTTATTTTTTATGTATACCGTCTGCTGCCAGAGAGACTATGTCATCCCTAATTGAGGCATTTTATAAGGCTGAAGGTAGGGGGGAAGGGGAAGGAAATGGGAAAGAGGAAGGTGATGAAGCACCTGGCTATTCACATCTGGTCATCAAACACTGCGAAAGCCATTTCAAGCAATATTTCAATTCTTAATGGTGGTCTTACACCAGGGCGATACTCAGAGTGTCTTCGACTCTAGAACGCGCCGCAAATATAATACATATTATTTTTAATTAATTAATTGTGAAGAAACACAAATTAATAAAATAAAGTTCAAACCCGCAACCTTCGGATGGGAGTCGGCCACCTTTAACACAACATTGAAAAAAATATCATTTAAAAAATTTTGGGCTTTGTAAATGGTTACATAATAGTTTGTCAATAATGCACCATAACAATATGACATAAAATATATAACATATAAAAAAGAAAGTGGAATATCTTCAGAGTGTGAAAACTCTGACATGATGATGTTTGGTGCCATGGAATTCGAACAGATTTTTGAGACAATTTTTTCTGGGTCACATGACCTCTAACCACTTATCTCGCTTATCGCAATATTCTTCTAATCGTTATATTACTTATCTGGGTGTCAACATTATAAATAAGAAGTATTTTTATTAATGTAAGTCAAATCTAGGGCAACTCCAGGTAACATGGAGCTGGTTGTAAAAAACCAACATGATAATACAAATACGCTGTTGGTAGAAACAGCAAAACAACAACAAAAAAAAATCAATTGAGGTTCATTTAAAGTTTTGTTTTTAATCGAAGGAAGTAATAAACACGGAACTGATTATCGATATTATTTTTTGGGTTATTATGCCGTATTGCCCTTTCTCATTATCACCGATTCAATTCTGATTTCAATTTAAATCAACTGTGTTTGACAAACTTTTTTAAATCAGTCAATAATAGACTTGACAACAATAAAATTAGGTTGTTAATAATTCGCGTTACTTATAAGGTATTTCCCAAGCAATACTAAAGTATGTATTCTACCAACCTCAGGTAATTAACCTACTGGGAAAAATCAAAATAATTAGAAAGTTGATCAGTCAAAGACCACTTAGCGACAAATGTAATAAAACCAATATAATTGAATAAAATCCTTGTAGACCACCCTCCTTCCTTCTCACTAATATGTTGTGTATAAAATCCGTAATCGTAGTAAATATTAAGAATAATTTTTACCAGTCTGAAGACGGCTTTGACAAGCTGAAACCGGTTACGATCAATAAAATAAAGTGGAAAAATTTTTTAATTTGTTTTATTATACTTTAAAAAAAAATTTAATACATGTTTCGGTAAAGATTTGACAAAAACGGTTGCATGGCAACTCATTGAAGTGGTATTTCAACACCCCTTTGAGGTCATTAAAAGTGATAAAAAAATATATACGTTTTTAGATTTTCACGGCCAAAAGCATTTTGTCAAATCACGGCCAAAAGAAACGTCGGCTAAAGAAGGAGGTAGCACAACACGGAATAACACCCCAAAAACAAACAACAAAAATGATAAAAAATAGTTTATAACCTAATCTAGCGTATCCTATTTAACACAGTTTTTCATCACTTTTAATGACTTAAAAGGAATGATTTTTTCTTTTTTTTTTTATCGAGATTACCTTAGAAGACTCCCAACTGCTCCCCTCTGGAGCCAGTGAGACTATGGCATCCACAATTGGAGTATGTTGTGAGGCTGAAGGTAAGTGGGGAAGGGAAGGAGATGGGGAAGAGGAAGGTGGGAAAGTACCTGGTTATTCAGATCTAGTCACTAAACACGGATAAAGCCACTGTTAAGCAACTTTTCAATTCTGAATGGTGGTCTTACACCAGGGCGATACTATGAGTATCTTCCACTCTGGAACGTGCCGCAAATATAGTATACATTATTTTTATTAATTAATTGTGAAATAAAACAAATTAATCAAATAAAATTTTCCGGGTTCGAACCCGCGACCTTCCGATTGGGAGTCAAGTGTCTTACCACTCGACCACGGACGGTCGTCAAACAATGATGAACAGCCACTTGGTTAGTTGTACGGTCACCGTCAAAAACATTATGTAGTTTTTATATTGCACCCTGTAAATGAAAAATAAATATAATAATAAAATACAACTCTTAGAACGTATTTTCAATCAATGCATAACAATCTATATGAGATTCAATTTATTCAGACATTCTGATTCTTCTCCTTTCCGAAACCAGTAATTCTCTTCACATGTGGTTATCTGTGGTTATCCAAGGACAAAATAGGATGACATTTAAATCCCACCTGTCAGCCTTAAGTCGCCCTGCAAGCCTGGTTTGGCCCACACAATGTGGGGATTGTGACAGTTACGTCGCCTGCTTCTGTTCATCCCTCGGGTGCATTATTTCACAAAACAAATATTTTCTTGTTCATTTTGTACATACATGTTTATGTCGTCGAAATGGGAACTTGTTGGATAAGATATATTTTAGATAAGATATATTTTAGATAACAATAGAATGTTCGCAAAAGCCATGTAATTAAAAAAATATATATATATATATTTTTTTTTTTATAGAGAAACCTTACAAGAGTCCCAACTGCTCCCCTCTGGAGCCAGTGAGACTATGGCATCCCCAATTGGAGTATGTTTTATTAATTAATTGTGAAATAACACAAATTAATCAAATAAAATTTATTTGCGCACGCCGGGTTCGAACCCGCGACCTTCCGAATGGGAGTCAAGTGTCTTACCACTCGACCACGGACGGTCGTATTTATTTTCCATTTTCCAAATATATATATATATATATATATTTTCAATTTTTATAAGAATACATGTTACATATATGTGTAAAATAGATATTGAATATATTCGTAATCCTCTCCATTAGGAGATCCTATGCCGAGGGGGACGACTATGTTTTGGATAAGTTTTCAGCGATTTCTGTGATTCGACTTCATGCCTTTGGGTAAGGTTTTCCAGAAACTTTTACGACGATGTTTTAAACATGCTAGTAAGTTATTTTTCTGGTAGATTCTTAAGCAAAGATTTAATTTGCTTAATGTAGTTATTTTCTGTTTTAATTTGTTTGATTCTAAGTGGGAGTTTGTTATATACCTTAACTGCTAAAAATACAGAGCTTATTTGTCCAAAGGTAGAGTATATTTATTATCTCTGTTTATTTGACTCTGGTTTTAAGAGTATGTGAGGTATTTGCCTGTGAATCATTTTTGAATTGTTGTACTAGAATGTTTTTGGCATAGATTTTCTGTATACTTGTAACATCAAACTGTTTAAGAATTTTGGTTGTTGACGTCGTTTAGTACCATTTTTTTAATGAATTATCTTTTTTACTCAAGAAGGTAAAGTTTTATTAAAAAATATTTAAAAAAAAAAAATTATGGTGAATAGCTCACAAGAGTCCCAACTACTCCCGTCTGGAGCCAGTGAGACTATGGCATCCCCAATTGGGGTATGTTATGAGTTATGAGGCTAAAGGTAAGTGGGAAAGGGAAGGAGACGAGGAAGAGGAAGGTGGGGAAGTATCTGGCTATTCAGATATAGTCACTAAACACGGCTAAAGCCATTTCAAGCAACGTATCAATTCTGAATGGTGGTCTTGCACCAGGGCGATACTAAGAGTATCTTCCACTCTGGAACGTGCCGCAAATATATTATATATTATTTTAAATAATTAATTGTGAACTAACACAAATCAATTTATTAAATTTAGTTGCGCACGCCGGGTTCGAACCCGCGACCTTCGGAATCGCAGTCCAACGCCCTACCGCTGGACTGCGCCGGTCGTCTTATTAAGAGGATACCCGGCGGTGATTTTTCCATACAAACGTATTCCCTATTTATCTCTCTGGATTTTAACCCTAGAGAAAATATTGTTTTTGCATAAAATAGATATCAACTACTAGCTTGTCGGTCCTTTTTGTTTTTTTTGATAAGTTACTTTTTATAGAAGTTATGACCTTCCAAAAATCAATAAAATTGACTGGTTTAAACGCCGTCAAAAGATGTTCAGTATACAAACCAGACAATGTTTTTTTAAAAAAAGCAAAACGTACAGACATAGAATAGTTTTTTCTTATGTAGTTGGTAAAAAAAATTGAAAATCAGTCCACTTTTGGAGGAGAAAAGTGGGGAATACAAAACCTCCATTTTAGTTAGGTGTCCCTTTCGCTCAATATCCGGTGGAGTAAGAGCAACAGTGACAGCAATATTTTAGTAAAATATATTTCTGCATCACCGGGTATCATCTTGTATCACTACTACATATGAAACACATGTTGTGTTAAGTGTACTAAAATAAATTGAATGTTGAATCATAATGTAATAATGAAGATAAGTTTCTTAGAACCGACACTGCCTACTTACAAACTAATGTTGACTGGGTTATAATATATTCACGCATGTATTGCAGCTTATCCTGTCCATATTATTATGTGCATTAAACTACGTCTATATTATTTGGATTTTTTTTTAACCCAAATACTATAATATACGTACGCACATTTAAAAAAAAGTTACAGTACTACTTATGAAACATATAAAATATAAAACAAAATTTGAACCCCCTAAGGTACTGCCTTTGTGTGGTTAATATATCCAAATGAAGCGTGTTAAGGAATCAATTTATTTTTATTTTTTAATAATAATAAATATTCTAGTTCTAATGCTTACTTCTGTATACTTAAAATTATTTTATAAACAAATTATTCAATTATGTCAGCTTAGAAATTTAAACAAGTTTTTTAAACGTTTGTTTCCTTTTTTGTTATGTGAGGTGTGTAAAAGCAAAGGCAGCAATCTCCATTTGGGCCAGATTGCTATGTTTGCTTTTGAAATGACATGCAGATTGCTATCTTTGCATTTACTTACAATATTACAATATATATATATATACGCGTAAACATATTGTTTACGCGTATATTACGTACAATATTTGTATGCAATATTGTACGTAAAAGCAAAGATAGCAATCTCCATGTCATTTCAAAAGCAAACATAGCAATCTGGCCGGAATGGAGATTGCTGCCTTTGCTTTTACACACCTCATGTGTAGGATATCGAAATATAGACTTTTTTGAGTAAAACATAATAATATCTCTGTTATCGTACATAATAATTTTACTCAGAGCCGATTTCATTTTTGGGATTGCTGTATGGAGAAACTTCTTAAGATCTGGGAATGAAAGAGGTATGACGGCTAGTTAGGAATATGGATGTCAGTGTATCCAGGAGTGACGAATGATTATATATTATATCCCTCCCACTGCAGATGTTTCGAGAGAGTCCTGTCAGAGAGTCTCTCCCGATCCGGCACGCCACGCAGATGGTAGGCAGACGCATCTGCTCCCAAGAACTGAAAAAATCTCACCTTACAAACTTGTGCACCCCTGCTTAATCACCAAACGTAGCATATCACTTGGGGTGACCTATGAAAGTGTTGGTTTTTAATAAATGATTCCAGGGCTGGCAGTATTCATACTCACCACCCAAACTGAAATAATTTAATATCGAATAACTGAACCGAAATGATTCGATAACAAAATGGATAATTTGACAATAAAGTCGACCTTTGATAAACCCATCCCCAATAAGAGTACGGTACTTACATCAAAGAGTTCAATTCCTTTATAATATTTAGGGCCCCCTTGGCTTCCTTTCTAAGCAAAGTTACTCCAGCCTGATTTCTACCTGCTTCTTAAGCGAACTATAAAATTTATGCCGACATTTAAAGGCTTTTACGACGTGAGTTCTGTACTGTGCGAGGGTGTACTGAAATAAAAATAAGTACCTGTAACAATAAAATCTGTCTATAACACACTTGTTCAGGACATTTATTTTTACTTCCCATATCAATGCAAATGCGTGAGCAAAGGAAGCGTAAATATGTGAAAACGATCTTTTTTTATTGTCCAATGAGAGAAATTGCTACCGGATGGGGAAAAATACTCATCCACTAAAACAGAAATTCATGAATTAATTTTTCGAAGAAAACTTCTTCGGAAAGGTTTTCACTTTGTAATGCCATTATTTATTTTAATGAAAATACAAATAACTTTGTTTACATTACTTTTATTAATACACAATCTACATGTTTCGTGAACGATGTTCACATCATCAGGATCAAAAGTATACATTTGATCCTGAAGATGTGAACATCGTTCATGAGACATGTAGATTGTGTATTAACAAAGTTATTTGTCTTATGATTAAATGAATGGTATTTTAGCTGCCTCCCATAATACCTATTAGTCACCTGGCAACCATTAAATTACTTAAATAATTTTTAAAATTCTATGGTTGAAGATAAACGTGTGTTTATGCAAGGTGTAAAAGTACGCACCCGAAGGATTAAACAGCGATTCCTGATCATATTTAGATTATAAAAGGTCTTTGCTGTCCGATGATATTTATTTTCAATTAAAACCACAAAAAAATTAAATTACACGTTGCCACTGATCACACTCCTGTAAAAAATATTTTATTATCTCAATATTATATACAAATAAAGTAATGACGTATTGCCCGTCTCACTCAAAAGGTGCAATCATATCTACATAAAGTAAGCAGCCAATAAAATATTCGTTAAGAAAAATGAAAATAATGTTGGTGGTTCTCAGTCGAAGTATGATACAGTTAAAAATGACCGAATCGGATAGGGATACGTTGGCGCAGTGGATAGCGCGTTGGCCCGGATTGCCAGAGGTCCTGGGTTCGAGTCACAGATGTATCCATATCTTTTTCTGATTTTTCTGTTTCGGATTTTCGATTTGACTTTCGTAAATATTATCTTCATCAATTAAAATATTATAATTAAAAGTTTGACTCTTTAAGTTAAAAAATAAATAAAAAAAAGATTTATTTATTCTTTATTACTTCTTGTAAGTATTTTTTGATAATATCTAAACAAAATAAGTTTGTAATTTTTATTTAAATACTTAAGTTTGTAAGACCTTAAATGAATAGAAAAATTGAGGTATTTTTGTCACAAAACACGTTAACGGATTAATTTTTTTTATGATTATAATTTAACTTGAATTAAAATTCTGTAAACTTTGTTGACTAGATTATGTATTGATTTATTTTGTTGTATGAATACATGATTTGAAATTTGTGTTGTTTAATAGAATCTATCGTTTGAAAATTGAATAAATCTGCCAACGACCAACTGTATAATCGTATTATATTAAAAATACACTTCGTTTTTCAAAATTTTAAAACCGCGTGTACCAGATAAAATAACAAACTTTCAACATCAATTTGTGGTTTTTTTTTGTAAAAAAGAGTCAATACGTCTGGAATTTGATTTAAAAAGGACTAATTTCGCTGTTTTCTCTGATAATACACTTTTTTGGAGTCGGTATTTTTTTTAAATAGTTTTTAGTTCAATATTTTAAGTTATGTTAGTTTTAAATTTATTATTTTTGTGACAGCTGTTTTGTTGTTCGTAGCTACTATCAAAATACTAATTTATTTCTATCCTACTCATGAAATATGAACGATTGTGGCTTTTTCAAGATTGTTCCTTACTAAAAGATAAAATTGGAACTTTAAAAACACGTTCAAAACCATAACTCTTTTAAACTGTTCATTGTAAACTCCAAAATAGCCATACAGTAATGTAATTATTATTTATCAACCACGATAAGACGGACGTGATAGATCGGAGGAGTGATTGTCGTATTTTGTACGTCTTTATTAGGCAACTTTTGTGCAAAAAACGACTCTCAAAGTACGTGATCTCATTAATTTATCCTCCCAACTATGAACAGCAGCCATTTGTTCGAAACATGAGCCAAAATTTTAATTTATTTCAGTTCCCTTGCAGCATTCTGCGGACGTGGATAATAAAAAAACCGTAAATCATTTTTATTATATGTGCGCATTTTTACTTTGTGTCGTGTGAACGTTCTGTATGATGGAGCTCTATTTTTGTATTGCGGTATTATTTTTTACACTATGTTTTAATATTCCCCCCCCCCGGTAACCATATTGAATAACGAACACCCCTGCCATAGGTCACCCAAAGTGGTTCGCTACGATTGTTGACCTACCAGGTTCATGGGGTGAGGTTTGTCTAGGTCTTGGCGGCAGATGCGTTTGACCAACTATTGCTTGGTGGGCCGGACCGGGAGAGACTAATTGATGGAGACCCTTTGAACACATACTCTTTCCTTCCTAGAACTTTTTCTCTTTTCTTTCCCTAAAAATAATCTACACAGAGTATCTCCAAATATATATGGCACATGTCTGAGGATTTTTTTTCTTATGTTAACATATTACATAATTGCATTCTGTAAAATTATAATAAAAAAAATAAAAACGTATTTTTGTTATTATTTTTGGGGTGTTATGCCGTGTTGCGCTACCTTATTCTGTGGCCAACGATTCGGAGAGCGTTACAGTATCCATCATAATTCACACACCTGCCCTGATGATGGACACTGTAACGCTGTCCGAAACGTTGGCTAAAGAAGAACGAAATAACGAAAATAATACCGTGGAAATTCAAAATCATAACAAAATCAAAATTTATTTTTTTTTTGGAGAAAAAATTAAATCAAATGTAATTTCTTTTTGTTTCAGGTAAGACCTCAATGTATTCAAAATTCCAATGAAAAGCTGTGAATTTCAATGGCCTCTGGGTACGTCAAACTTTTTTTTAATATATTAATTTTAAAATATAGATCTATTTACACAATGGAAAGCACTCACTCTATAAGGATATCACCCTATAGATAGACCACTCGAAAGCGAATCTATGCTCATTTAAGCCAGATTTAGTGAATAGATTTGAATTGCCTTTTTTTGGTTTGTGAAAACCGCATGGGTCCTCATTTGAGGTTAAATGGAGTGGATGGTGTTAAATAGTGCAATGGAAATGCCTAGATATTCAGATTTGGTTATATAAAACCCAGCAAAAACATTTTTTCTCTCCACACAAGAGGCCTTCAGAAATCTATTTTCCCTTAGAATCAATGTTTTTATCTTTCGGGATACTGTACGGGAGGCGTATTTCCAAAACCTATACCGGTTCAGACACTGCGGTGTCTGAAATGGGATAGGGTTTGTTGTGCGAAATCGCCTTACAAAACCTATACCGGTTCAGACAAGGCATTCGTTGCTCTATCTACGCTTCGTGTTTCTGTGACGGCGACGAACGTAATTATAGCGTAGCTTTTGTCGGTGCATTTGCTTTGTCACGTATTTATTTTTTATATTAATTTGTATTATTATATTAATTTATGTTCAATACATAGCGTGCATTATATTCCCAACAGTTAATACAGTAACAGCAGATTTTGATTCCTATTAAATCGCGTACACTAGTCCATATTATACAATTATGATTTCAATCGTGGTACCGAACTCTAATACCATCAGGCCGTTTCTCCGCAGAGGTAGTCAGAGAGGATAGACTGCCAAACAACCTGTCACACTGCTTGCTCCAATCACACTCGCACATCTTGTCGTAGACTAGTCTATAGTATATACTTATGATTTCAGTCGTGGTACCGAATTCTAATACCATCAGGCCGTTTCTCCGCAGAGGTTGTCAGAGAGGATTGACTGCCAAACAACCTGTCACACTGCTTGCTTCAATCACACTCGCACATCTTATCGTAGACTAGTCTATAGTATATACTTATGATTTCAGTAGTGGTATCGAACTCTAATACCATGAGACCGCTTCTCCGCAGAGATAGTCAGAGAGGATAGACTGCCAAACAACTCTGTCGCACTGGTTGCTTCAATCACACTCACACATCTTATCGTAGACTAGTCTATAGAATATACTTATTATTTCAGTAGTGGTATCGAACTCTAATACCATGAGACCGCTTCTCCGCAGAGGTAGTCAGAGAGGATAGACTGCCAAACAACCTGTCACACTGCTTGCTTCAATCACACTCGCACATCTTATCGTATACTAGTCTATAGTATATACTTATTATTTCAGTAGTGGTATCGAACTGTAATACCATGAGACCGCTTCTCCGCAGAGGTAGTCAGAGAGGATAGACTGCCAAACAACTCTGTCGCACTGGTTGCTTCAATCACACTCACACATCTTATCGTAGACTAGTCTATAGAATATACTTATTATTTCAGTAGTGGTATCGAACTCTAATACCATGAGACCGCTTCTCCGCAGAGGTAGTCAGAGAGGATAGACTGCCAAACAACTCTGTCGCACTGGTTGCTTCAATCACACTCACATATCTTATCGTAGACTAGTCTATAGTATATACTTATGATTTCAGTAGTGGTATCGAACTCTAATACCATGAGACCGCTTCTCTAGGGAGGTAGACAGAGACAATGTACAGCGAAACATCTCTCACATTGCTGTCCTCAATCAATTCGTACTTACAAGTCTATACCTAATAAAATAATATTTTATATAATAGTCTATACCTAATATAAAAATATAATAAAATTTTATACATTTTTTTAATATTTATTCAATAATATTTTTATTTAATTTATAAAAACAGTTTATTTTTAAACAAGTTCTGCTATGTAATTATTATTACTCACGACATCTGTTTCGCCTTCAGAAGGAGAAACAGCTGTCACGCGAAATAATAATTAAATAGCAGAACTTATTTAAAAATAAACTGCTTTTATGAATTAAATAATAATATTATTGCGTATATATAAAAATAAAAATGGATTTCTACATATTAAACTTAAATAATAAAAAATGCATAATTTACTTTCTGATTAAAGTGTGTTGGGCTATGGCATCCCCAAGTAAGGGAGGGGAAAGAGATGGAGAAGAGGAAGGTGAGAAAGTACGCTATTCAGATATGGTTACCGAACACAGCTAAAGCTATCTCAAGCAACGTTTTAATGACGTAACGTAATACTGATAGTATCTTCTACTCTGGAACGTGGCGCAAATATATAGTACTTATATTATTTTTAATCGTAAATTGTAAAATAACGCAAATTAATCAAATAAAATTTATTACTTAAAATAAAAATAACTTAAAAAAAGTTCTGTTATAGCGGATGATGATTTGAGAAAAGGATTTAGTGATTTGGAAACTTATTACTAGAATGCATTTGCCTGGACTTAACTGTCGTCAAGTTTCTTATTATTTTATTATATTAGGTATAGACTTGTATGTACGAATTGATTGAGGACAGTAATGTGAGAGATGTTTCGCTGTATATTCTCTCTGTTTACCTCCCTAGAAAACTTGGCTAAAAAACACTGAAACAGATATCTTTTTCTTATAAGATTTAACAAAGCCATTAATTATGTTTATCATCAGACAACTTTTAAAGTAGAAATATTATATTGCTTGCTATGTTTTTGTTTTTTTTTTAATTACGCCTTTAACATTAATTCTTCATTAAATTTTACAAATGCAATAATAACAACAAAGGCTGTTATTTTGCTCTATGTTTTAAGGCACTTTTACTCTTTTACTTTTACTCTTTTTATACCTAAAAATAAACTAAATTCTTAAATCTCCTATTAACCATAAAATTATAATAAATTCAATATTATACCCACGCTCAGGCAATTAGCCTTTGTGGGATATTTTTTTTCATACAATATTATATTTAAGTATGTTATATACCTTTTATTATTTTATGTACCATTGTATCAAAAATTTTTCAAAAAAAAAATATATATATACTAAAGACATAATATATATAAAAATATATATTACGATAAGATGTGTGAGTGTGATTGAAGCAACCAGTGCGACAGAGTTGTTTGGCAGTCTATCCTCTCTGACTACCTCTGCGGAGAAGCGGTCTCATGGTATTAGAGTTCGATACCACTGCTGAAATAATAAGTATATACTATAGACTAGTTTACGATAAGATGTGTGAGTGTGATTGAAGCAACCAGTGCGACAGAGTTGTTGGGCAGTCTATCCTCTCTGACTACCTCTGCGGAGAAGCGGTCTCATGGTATTAGAGTTTGATACCACGACTGAAATCATATGTATATACTATAGACTAGTCTACGATAAGATGTGTGAGTGTGATTGAAGCAACCAGTGCGAAAGAGTTGTTTGGCAGTCTATCCTCTCTGACTACCTCTGCGGAGAAGCGGTCTCATGGTATTAGAGTTTGATACCACGACTGAAATCATATGTATATACTATAGACTAGTCTACGATAAGATGTGTGAGTGTGATTGAAGCAACCAGTGCGAAAGAGTTGTTTGGCAGTCTATCCTCTCTGACTACCTCTGCGGAGAAGCGGTCTCATGGTACTAGAGTTCGGTACCACGACTGAAATCATAAGTATATACTATAGACTAGTCTACGATAAGATGTGTGAGTGTGATTGAAGCAACCAGTGCGAAAGAGTTGTTTGGCAGTCAATCCTCTCTGACTACCTCTGCGGAGAAGCGGTCTCATGGTATTAGAGTTCGATACCACTACTGAAATAATAAGTATATACTATAGACTAGTCTACGATAAGATGTGTGAGTGTGATTGAAGCAACCAGTGCGACAGAGTTGTTTGGCAGTCTATCCTCTCTGACTACCTCTGCGGAGAAGCGGTCTCATGGTATTAGAGTTCGATACCACTACTGAAATAATAAGTATATACTATAGACTAGTTTACGATAAGATGTGTGAGTGTGATTGAAGCAACCAGTGCGACAGAGTTGTTTGGCAGTCTATCCTCTTTGACTACGTCTGCGGAGAAACGGTCTCATGGTATTAGAGTTCGATACCACTACTAAAATCATAAGTATATACTATAGACTAGTCTACGATAAGATGTGTGAGTGTGATTGAAGCAACCAGTGCGACAGAGTTGTTTGGCAGTCTATCCTCTCTGACTACCTCTGCGGAGAAGCGGTCTCATGGTATTAGAGTTCGATACCACTACTGAAATAATAAGTATATACTATAGACTAGTATACGATAAGATGTGCGAGTGTGATTGAAGCAAGCAGTGTGACAGGTTGTTTGGCAGTCTATCCTCTCTGACTACCTCTGCGGAGAAGCGGTCTCATGGTATTAGAGTTCGATACCACTACTGAAATAATAAGTATATACTATAGACTAGTTTACGATAAGATGTGTGAGTGTGATTGAAGCAACCAGTGCGACAGAGTTGTTTGGCAGTCTATCCTCTCTGACTATCTCTGCGGAGAAGCGGTCTCATGGTATTAGAGTTCGATACCACTACTGAAATCATAAGTATATACTATAGACTAGTCTACGATAAGATGTGCGAGTGTGATTGAAGCAAGCAGTGTGACAGGTTGTTTGGCAGTCAATCCTCTCTGACAACCTCTGCGGAGAAACGGCCTGATGGTATTAGAATTCGGTACCACGACTGAAATCATAAGTATATACTATAGACTAGTCTACGATAAGATGTGCGAGTGTGATTGGAGCAAGCAGTGTGACAGGTTGTTTGGCAGTCTATCCTCTCTGACTACCTCTGCGGAGAAACGGCCTGATGGTATTAGAGTTCGGTACCACGATTTAAATCATAATTGTATAATATGGACTAGTGTACGCGATTTAATAGGAATCAAAATCTGCTGTTACTGTATTAACTGTTGGGAATATAATGCACGCTATGTATTGAACATAAATTAATATAATAATACAAATTAATATAAAAAATAAATACGTGACAAAGCAAATGCACCGACAAAAGCTACGCTATAATTACGTTCGTCGCCGTCACAGAAACACGAAGCGTAGATAGAGCAACGAATGCCTTGTCTGAACCGGTATAGGTTTTGTAAGGCGATTTCGCACAACAAACCCTATCCCATTTCAGACACCGCCGTGTCTCAACCGGTATAGGTTTTGGAAATACGCGTACGGGAGTCTTTTTGATGAGAGGAAGGAGAAAGCGTGGCTCTTCAACACAAAAACCGCGATGCGTAAATTGTCTAATTATGTATACTATTGCAATCCCGTGAAAAATCACGGGACGTTATAATTGTGGCTTATGTGGGCTGAATGTACATACCTATAAAATATTTTCAAATAAAATAAAATAAATAATTAGAGATTATCACAAATTTACAATTGGAATGAAAGGTGACCGGATAACTCAGAAACATGCAACTTCAACACCTCCTTTGAAAAGTCAGGAAAAAAATATTTAATAATTTGGTTAAATAGGTTACGTTCGTTAAAAACAGACTATTACCTAACCAAACGTTCGTTACGTTAGGTAATTGGTCTGTTTTTAATTTTTTTTCGTAACTTTTTATGACTTTTCAAAGGGGTGTTGAAATTGCATGATTCTGAGTTGTATGGAACCGAATGAACATCGATTAGTAAACTTAAGGTAGGTACATACTGGTCAACGTACAATACATTTTCTATGGAAATATATGCTTTAGAATCACGCTGACCACACGCATCGCAACGTGTTTATTCGTTAACAATTTCAAATCTAGGTTAGGATTGGAAATGGAAATGGCCGGCTGTCACACTGAAATAGTGATGTGCAAGTTATTCATTGGTAATATGTAAAATCCAAAATTTCCCCACTAACTGATGTACTCTATCGACTTCAAGATATGCTCCCCACATCTCTACTGCGCGCCACATATTATGCTATAATCCACTACCACCTAAGTTATCTAGTTAGTATCTGGGGCATCAACTCAATTATTGCTCCAAATTTAAACCTACTGCTCAAGTATTCTCTTCCTGTGTAACGAACGAGAACAAAATAAGTTTCAAATTCTCCTAAAGTGGGCAATGAGAACTATGCTTCGCTGAAATAGATTTTCAAAAGTAAATAAAAATGAAACAAATACTTTGTTTTAAACCATTTTATTTTGATTTATATTGGTGGACCGGTTTCGGTTGAACTCAACCTTCTTCAGGACAATAATATATAAACTAAATCATTATTCAGGGAAATAATAATTTAATAAGTAAATAAAATTAAAGGAACTAAATTGGCCAACCGTAAAACAGATGACCTTGAACACGGTGACACTTTAACACGGACAAAGTTGAACACGATGATATTTATTCATAAAATAGTAAACAACCTGTTACCAAAATACTTCTCAAATAAAATTGTATACAACAAGGACCGTACAACAGAATAGTCTTCTGTACAAAGGGATGAAGTTTTATAACACGCTACCAGAAACTTTACAGTCCGCACCAATTGGAAGGTTCAAGATATATTGTAGGAGCTACATCAAACTGGAGAAAATTTAATATAGAATACAAAATGTACTAATATTATAAATAATTAGCAATTTATAAACATTTACAAATTACTAAAATAAAATTAATTTAAAAAAAATAAAATAAATCATTACCAATAAACAACATTCTGAAATACAAGTTATCCAAAATAGAGATATACAAGTACATTAAATATAAGTATTAGGGTATGTTAAATAAATTACATGGTTTTGTACCTATTACGTAAATCTGTAAAATGTCACTAAGTAATTTCGCCTGGGTTTTAAAACATAATTATGATGAAACTAATGAAAAGAATCACACATAGGTTGATTAATAATAACAAAAATGGAAGGGGGGTGGAGATAACGTTACGTTTTGAAATCTAAAATTATGTGCTCGCTAAAGTTTTAAAACGACAAGAAATTTAATAATTTGGTTTTGTATGTTTGCAATGAATCGTGAAAAATGTCTAATTGTAATAATTTTTCGTAATGGGTATACGTTGTGATTGCGTGACTTATTGGTCAGTTATTTGCTGCATTGTATCATTATATCATCTATCATGGGATTCAAATGACAAAGTTATATACTCACAGACACAAATTCTTTACCCTTCATGATTCTACCAAAATATAGCATCACAACTGCCATTCTTCAAATAATTCAACACTAAACCAGAATTTAATTCCGACATACACTGGCACAAAAAAAGATCACAAAATCAAATACACCTATCGTCATCTACTCACACGACTAAATATGGAATTAACTCCTTACAAAACATCGCATATACGCAATACAACGCATTATCTAGTAACCTAAAATTTCCAACAACAAATAAAAAAACATTGGCCAATTTCACAAACATCGTCGGATTAATTGTCATGGAAACAAATTTTTTGATTCGCTACAACTTATAACTAACATTTTTATATTTAATTGTCTTAATATGCACAACTAAACTAAGATCTTTGAAATCAGCATCTGCCCTTCTCAGCCATATTAATCTCTCTGCCACGTGTCACTGAGGGATTTATTATCACATCTTTCCATGGGGTTTTAGTGCGGCCTTGAACTCCCTTGGTCTCCCTGGGGAGGCCATAACATTGTGAGATTTATTCATCGGTTGTCCATTCTACGAGCGTGTTTATTGCTCAATCCTATTTGATTTTTGACGTTAACTTTATGTAGTACCGAGTAAAAGTAACTACCAGGCGCCAGTGGAAAGTGCTCCGGTTAACGTAGCTCAAGTCGTTTTAACCCAAGAGTGGATACGCTATTTACGATTCCATGACAGTTGATCCAGGGACAGTTGATCCGGGGACAGTTGACCCACCGGCATACCTTTTTACAATTCCATGACAGTTGATCCACCGACAGTTGATACACCGGCATACCCATTTATAATTCCATGACAGTCGATCCACGGACAGTTGGCCCACCGGCATACCTATTTACAATTCCATGGCTGTTGATCCACGGACAGTTGGCCCACCGGCATACCCATTTACAATTCCATGACAGTCGATCCACGGACAGTTGGCCCACCGGCATACCTATTTACAATTCCATGACAGTTGATCCATATCACACAGTCACAGTTAAAATGAGCAGATTTATTGAATGTAATTATGGTTTTATCTATTATCTTGGCTTTTCACTTAGATATTACACTTTAAAAAAAAAATTTAAGTTTTGATAGTGAATACATGAAGTTGCTTGTGAATGTAAATAAATATTTTAAAATAATATGAATGTAGAGAGGAGTAAAATAATATAGATTTATAAGATAAATTTTCATCCTGACGAAGAAATCGTCGGTTTCGAAACACGTCGATAATTACCATTTTATAGTGGTTTACTCAAAGTTATTTGTTTTATTTAAGTAAAAATGACGCCACAAAGTGATTTTACGAAGATTGAAGAAATGATATTATTTAGTTCAATTTTGTAATGCAGATAAAGTTAGCGCAGAAATTCTCCAAAATATATCTTCACCACGTAATACTGAAGCCTCGCTTTCAAACACAGAATGTATTAACTCTCTCAGAATATTGGACTTTATCAAATTTACTGATCTTTTCACATTACTCCTAACCATTCAATAATGGAGACTTGGATAGTGAAGGGCCCGTAACTGATATTGAGGAACTCCGCTATATTTCAGTTAGCGATGACCTAGAAAGAATTGTAAAATATGGCTCCATACTTTTATATATTATACTAGTAAATCGTACTTCAGCCAACCTTTTTACATCCGGTTGTTTAACTCACTATCAGCACAAGTTAGTGAAGATTTAGAGTGTGAGAGGACACAACTAAAAGCTTTGGTAAAAGCTCCATAAATGTAACATTTTTAAAAAATAGCTTAATAAATACTTTCATAAATTTTTTTTTACAAGGATGAGTTAAAAAGTTATATCTCTTATTTTTTTTTCTTTTTTAAATTGTCAAGAAAATAAAATGCAATTGCACAGGTTGAAAACCACACTATTGACGATTAATTTTTCACTTTTCAATATAATCTCCACCCATTTTCAGAGTCCTGGTCCATTTTTCCAGAACATATTAATTTTTTTTTTTTGATTATTATTGTTATCTTCTTCTTCAATGATATATTACATTGATGGGAATAACATATAAAAGTTAAAAAGAGAGTTTTTCTTATAAAAAAATATGAATATTCATTTAGACTTTTATAAAAAGTCAATATGTGTTCCATAAAAATAAAATCGGATTTATTTATCCGAGACATTTTCTAGGTAACAAATACATTCTTTGAATACTTGTTTTCCAATAATAAAGGCAGCGGCCAATAATATGGAAAAAAACATTAGCCGAAGATAATATTGTTATTTTTTTTTTTAAATAAAACAAACACTTAGTATTTAACCACGTATATTTATTATTTGATATATCGACCGGTTTCGCTCCGACCGAGCTTCATCAGGATATAATAATAACTAAATACTAAGACAGAGTTGTTGGTTATATATAGGTTGAGTGGGAGAGGGAGAATATTACAAAAGAAACATAATTAGACAGAGACAAATTCTTAGACAGAGATAAAAAGGATTATCAATAAGTGGAAGGGAGACAACAATATATGTGTATCACATTTACATTTATAAACAACAGTTACTGGTAATCATAGACATATTGAAAGTTGGATCTATTATACAATACACGATACAATATACGATATATTATCTCCCACTCTACCTATATATAACCTATATATAACCAACAACTCTGTCTTAGTATTTAGTTATTATTATATCCTGATGAAGCTCGGTCGGAGCGAAACCGGTCGATATATCAAATAATAAATATACGTGGTTAAATACTAAGTGTTTGTTTTATTTAAAATATAATGCCTAACCACAAAGTGATTGCTTCCTACGAAAAAAAAAAAAAAATAATATTGTTAATTTTGAAATTTGAAATATGAAGTTGACAATTACGATAGTCTCATAATAGATCGCAGTGGCCCAATTGGTAGAGGTGTATGTCCCGGTAAGTCGTAAGGTTCTGGGTTCGAGTCCCAGTTGCGACCATTATTTTTTATTATTTTTCAGTGTCTTGTTCATTTTCATATTTTAAAATTTTTTGATTATTATTGTTATCTTCTTCTTCAGTGATATATTACATTGATGGGAATAACCTTCAAAAGTTAAAAAGAGAGTTTTTCTTATAAACAAAATATGAATAATCTTATAGTGCTCCTTACGAGCCCTTACAAAGTATTGAAAAGCAATTTTAAATAAAGAATATCAGTATACGAGTATACAAGGCAATAATAAGAGAAACAAAATTAACAACAATAGTGGTGTTATATCACGGGACAATATCAGTAGAAAGTAACGTTGCTATTATAGCACAGTACAAAACAAGAACATTAAAACTAAAATACAGTATAAAACAGAAACAAAAATAAGAATCATTCTGAGTGGATTTATACATACATCATTCAGTATATCTTCCACAATTCTGCGTAAAATCCAAGTATTATTTGTATTTATCAAGGTTGGTATCAGATCTCCACTGTTGACTGTTAGCTTTGCAAGTAAATGTTATTTTTGGGTCCATTCTAAAATAATTCCATAGATTTTGTTGTTGCATTGCACGTGCTAACTGTATAAAAGTAATAAAATCTGGGATCTGACGAAATTCTAATTTTGCTTATCAACTTCAATCTTCAATAAAATAAAATTGTGGATTTGATATCAAGGAATAAAATATTGTGTTATATTTTTCCCAGAAAATGATGTGAATAATGAAAATGATATAAAAATCGAACAGAATCACGATCATATTTCTTTTTAGTAATAAACGTAGGTACGTGACTTTCCGATGTTATTCAATTTGATATAAAACCGGCGTGGTTCAAGGATAAGGTTCTGGACTCCCAATCCTTAAGTCGCGGGTTCGAACCCGGCGTGCGCGATTAAATTTTATTGGATTAATTTGTGTTGTTTCATAATAATTTATAAAAATATATACAGTATATTTGCGATCGCCCTGGTGTCAGATCACCATTGAGAATTGAAACGTTGCTTGAAATGGCTTTAGACGTGTTTGGTGACTAGATCTGAATATTTAGGTACATCCCTACCTCTCTCTTCCCTATCGCCTCCATACTGCATTCTATCAACATTTACATATCCCATTTGGGGATAGCATAGTCTCACTGGCTCCAGATAGTCAGAAGCAGTTGGGACTCTTGTGAGGTATTCCAATTTGGGAGGTGGGAATGGGTACTGCCATCCCGGGAACCATTTATTGGATAACCAACACCTCTGCCATAGGTCACCTCAAGTGGATCGCTACGTTTCGTGACTTAGCAGGGGTGTCGGGTTCATAGGGTGAGGTTTGTCTAGGTCTTGGCGGTGGATGATCTTGATACACTGTACCCCAGATTCCCACCCATCCCTCATACCTTTTACCATCCCAGAACTCTCCTTCCTTTCCTTAAAAATACCCTCCATACAGCATCCCCAAAGATGACATAGGCCCCGAGGGAAATTATTTGCCTCAGGGCCTCCTGTGAGGAGCTAATGTTGCTGAGGAGCTAATGTAAAGCTGACCACCACAACACGGGCATGTGCCTAGCGTGGTGGTCGTAAAATTCTCAAAATATGTAATTAGCAGTTTAATGAATAAAAAAAAATAAAAAAAATAAAAAAATAAATGTAAAAAAAAATTTGATAAAAAAAAATATATTTTAGATATCTCGGAAATTTATATTGTGTTATTATTTTCGTAATTTTCCATAATACATATATTCTCATAATAGTTGTCAGATCTCTCAGAAGCGCCCTTGGGAAAGACCAATCTAAATCAAATCTTTGCTCGGAGCCAGTACTACAATATACCCAATTACCCAATTGATGTATACGAGTATTGTGAATCTGAAGTTAGTGGGGAAGATGAGGAAGTACCTGGCTGTTCAGGTCTAGTCATCAAACACGGTTAAAACCATTTCAAGCAACAATTAAATTATTAATGGTCATCTTACACCAGGGCGATACTGAGAGCATCTTCCACTCTGGATCGTATCGCAAATATAATTATATTATGTTTTAAATGATAAAATTGTGTAAAAAAAAATATTTTGGCACGGCGGTATTTGAACCCGCGACCACTGCACTCATAATCCGTGTCAAATAAAAATTTCTCCACATCTATCGGAAAAATGTTCCTAAAAGTAACAAATCAACTCTGGCCTGAAATGTGTTTACCCATTTAAAAGATTGTACTGAAAAATTTTTTTTTTATTGTTTTTGTTTAACATTTGACATCATTTGAACTTTTTCACACAAAGGGTGAAAACATCAGTAGTTATTTCAAGTTGGAAACGAATTGTATTTTCCACAGTACCACTGAAGAGGTAAAGCAAAAGAAAGGCATGTCCGTGTGGCAAAATTAAGCCATTTTTTTAAATCTTTTATCTGGTGAAATTGATCAACATAAAAATATTAAAAGATATCTTACTTTCTAATCAATCCACAACGAAATATTATAAACAAGCTTCTGCCCGCGACTTCGTCTGCGTAGATTAGTACTTCGAGTAATCTATTTTCTTTTCCTAGGTCCCATGTACGTTTATACCAAAATTCTTAACCTATTTATTTAAAATATGTAAAATTCTTGATTCGATTCAAAGTATTAAGCGAGTACAGTAAATAAATTCACTAATTTAAATATTTTACAAAAAAGAATTTTTGTTTAATAAACATTGTTTTGCAAAATGTCATTCTTAAATTTTGACATTTTCTAATAAACAATAATTATTATTTGTAGTATATAGAAAATAGCTAGCTTAATATATTACAATCCTCAATCATGTATTGTATATTAGGATGGGGTGGCGCCCTTGATACATTTATAAAACCGTTACAAATAGTCCAAAATCATATATATATCATATATAGGTAGACTATAATAGAAAGAGGACATTTTCGACAGACCAATTGTGCAAGGAATCTCAACTATTTAGTCTTCGCAAATTATTTATACTACAAAGCATGAAATATATTTTTAAAAACCAAAACAAAATCCAAAAATGTGAACCCAGAATCAATTCTAGAAAAAATCATGTATTTTATAGCCCCCAAACTAATACCAAACTAATGCAAACTCACAGTAGTTTTATTGCACCTCGGACTTTTAATCTATTACCAAAAAAAATTCAAGAAGCAACTAAACCAGCTCAATATCTAAAAGAGTTGAAATTGTGGAGAGTAATTAAATATTTGGATAGTGAATTTACACTCAACACGCCTTTAGATATAAGTTTATATATTTTTGTCATTCGGCCGTTTGATTAGTTTTACTCAGGAGGCCCTGAGAAAAAAAATTCCCTCAGACCTTTATCATCTTTGGAGAAGCTGTATGGAAGAAAATAATGGAGATGAAGAAAAAGGAAAAAAAAATATGCGGGATGGGTAGGAAACTGGGGGTCAGTGCGTCGAGGATTAATGAACGTATGAATCCGTCTCTCCCACTCTTCAATTTGGGAGGCGGGAATGGGTACCGCCGCCCCGGGAACCATTTATTGGATAACCAACACCTCTGCCATAGGTCACCCCAAGTGGTTCGCTACGTTTGGTGACTTAGCAGGGGTGCCCGGGTTCATGGGGTTCATTGTCTAGGTCTTGGCGGCGGATGATCTAAACACATTGAACCCCAGATTCCTACCCAACCCTCATAATAATTTCCAAAAATAATTTAGGAAAATAATTTCCCTCAGGGCCTCCTGTGTGGACCTAACGTAAAAAAAAAAAAAGTCTGAGACAGGCATTGGAAAAAAAATCACTTATAATTATACCAATTTTGATTAAATAAAATAAAATGGGTCGGTCGAGAGAGTCCGGCTGGAGACGTCAAAACCAGTCTCTACCGATTCGGCCAGCCAAGCAGTGCGTGGGAAAACGCATCTTCCGCCAAGACCTAAACAAACCTCACCCCATAAACCCGGGCACCCCTGCTAAGTCACCAAACTTGTTAGGCGTTAGTTAACCTATGACAGGCGTGATGGTTATCCATTAAATAGTTTACGGGGCGGCGATACCCATACCCCCCCAAATTGAATATCCTCTTTGAATATGTTGCCAGGAAGGAAGCATAACTAAAATAATCGTTATGGGGCACAGATATCCGAAGGATCTACTGACAGTTGAATTAACTGTCAGGGTATCAACTCTGCGGTGGATCAATCTTTGGGTGGATCTCTGTCGGGATTTTAAATATTGGGGATCAGTAGTCAGACACCTAATTGCAGAAATGATTTGGGGAATCTTTGGTGATGCTCTGTGGAGTATGGAGATTCTTTATGAGGAAAAGAAGGTGTGATCCTGGTTTCTGAAGAGAAACATCCAAAAGATACAATCATTCCGCAGCCGAGCGGTTCCCATGTGAGTCAATGCTGGGTACAATATTGGAATTCTACAATACTGGAACACTTCTAGAGATTTCCTATTCAGTATACATGCTCCGATTTTATTAACGAACCTATGCAATTGTACGAATAATAATTCTACAGGCGTATTCTTTTTATTAAAATTTTATGAGCAATAAAAGTGGCGTGTACCGTTATCTTTTTTCCATTGTTTAAAACATCATATTCCAAACCGACATTAATATTTGCGAAACCGCAAAACCGCGATGTTATTTATAATCGTTTTTTAAAAAATAATTTTTTGAGTGTTCATTTTAACTCCGTTCCGCATTTGACTTTACTTCCCGACTTCGCACGAGTTTTCCAAACATTAAACTAAGATTTAAATGAAAATTACGTTCAGTTTTTTGTAAATAAAAAAAAGTTTGAAGGAACCATTACGGCGTCATTTCATATTTATTAAAAATAATTTAATTTAATATAAAATAATCCACCTACCTTCAACTCTCGCATTGTAAAATATGATTAAGTTACAAATATTATTTTTATGTGGTTTTGCGCGATGTATCTTCATTATATTTACGTTGTTCCATTGTTGACAGTAAATCCCACAAATCCGTAAATCCTTACACGGCCTGACATTTTGCGACATCATCTGTAAATACGAGAAAATGTTTTTTTTTTTTTTTTAATTTCCGTAATTGTTCAATATATACCTATATACTACGTGTACATAATATTGGTAAGTGGCTAAGTAAGGAAGTCATGGCAAGGAAGGACATGTTACTTAAAGGGGTGCTCGGTTTCATGGGATGATGTTCAGATCTTGGTGGCGTAATCACCTTACCACCAACTGCCTAGCGGGCTGGAAAGGGAGAGACCGGTTAAGGACGATCGTTTCACCTCTCCAGCTGGCCTCTCTTGACCCAAGTACACCGGGTTGGGAAGGTTGGATACACAAATAACTCCTGGATACACTGACCTTCTGATTCCTTCCCAACAAAATTTTAAGGTGGTATTTATTAAAATACCTAAATATATGAGTATGGAAACTTTGTACGATAATATTATTTGTTCGTACGAAGCAGTTACTTTGTGATGTGATATTATAATTTAAAATAGAACAATAACTTTGTATACACGACTTTTTTTAATTTTTATACTTAATGCCGACCGGGTTTCGCTACAAACGTAGCTTCTTCAGGGCAGTATAATCTCTACTAATATCTATATATGTGTTATAATATATTCAGGGGATTGAAGAAATGGGCTGGGTTCCGCCGGTGCAGGACGTAATTGTATACCGCACAAGAGTCTATTGGAGACTATGGCATCCTCAATTGGGTATGTTGTGAGGCTGAAGGTAGTGTGGAAGGGAAGGAGATGTGAGAGGAGAGAAAGGTGAGGAAGTACCTGGCTATTCAAATCTGGTCACCAAACCATGGTGGTCTTACACCATGGTGGTCTTACACCAGGGCGATACTGAGAGTATATTCCACTCTGGAAGGTACCCCAAATGTAATACATATTATTTTTATTTAATTAATTGTGAAATAACACAAATTAATCAAAAAAAAATTTTTTGCGCATGCTGGTGTCGAACCCGCGACCTTCGGATTGGGAGTCGAGAGTCTTGCCCCTCGATCACGCCGGCCGTCAATGTTTTTAGTTGTAGGTACAGAAGGTTTAGTTGTAGTGAACAGAACTAAACAGCCAGGTAAATCCTCCAATTGGGAGGATTATGTGCAGTATATGGATAAAAAAATATATATTTATATACAGCTGAATGCTTTAGAAATGAGATCCCTAAGGCCTATGTGTGGTAAAACCATGTATGATCGAAAAGTGACGCTTAGATGGTTTGGGCATGTTGAGCGAATGAATGAAGAAAGTGGTGTAAAGAGAATTTATGACGCGAATGTGAATGGTTGAAGTAGCCGAGGATGCCCAAGGAAGACGTGGCACGATCAATTGAATCAGATACTTGAGTCGGGCCATGTCAAGAGTCAGAATAATAGAAGAGTATGTATGAGAAGATGTTTGAATGTGAATGAGGCAAGGTGTGTGTGTCAAGACCGAGTTGTATGGCGGTCCGTCCTCTCTGCCTACCCCTGCGGGGAAACGGCGTGAGGGTGAGTTGTTTAGTTAATTGATATGATTTATTGAGTCTAGTTTTTTAACTGTTAATTCATGGTGGAGTTCCATCGTATTACATATGAAATTAAACAATTCTTTTCACTTTATTCCACTTGTTTATTTACACTTTACACAAAGTTTGTATAAATTCCATAGCATTAAGAATTCCAACTACCAGCCTGAAAATGTCCGTAGTAGGACGAAACCGGTCCTGTGGCCCTAGCACGCTCGCTCTATAACGATCGATAGGATAACTATCGGTAACTTCTCATCGTTCCCTAAAACAATTGCACATCGCTAACGTACAAACAACAGTTGATGTCGAATATGTTAAGGACACTTAGTCATTGTGAACTGTCACGTATTCGTTGGCGATCTGTAGTCATGCTAGGGAACGATGAGAAGTAACCGATAGTTATCCTACCGATCGATATAGAGCAAGCGTGCTAGGGCCTCTGGTGTAAATAAACAAATTAAACAAACTGAAAATATTATTTAATTTCATATCAAATGACATGTTTCACGTTTTCATAGCTATTTTGAGAAGCAAAATATGAAAAATGAGGCTGTCCAAATTATTATTGCCCATCAGAATGAAAATTGTATTTTTTTTTTTACCAGCGTATCATTTAAATTCACAGATTAATTTACGAATGGTGATGAATATTAAACCAGTTGGGCTCGGTGGCTTCCTGTAATGGAGCTGTCCAGGAACGTGTGTGCTCTAAATTAAATACTCAATTGCGAATGATATGTTTGTTAGCTTTCACCGGCCTACATCGTTTATCCGAAAAACACACGTCGTAATTAAAACGAGCAATATTGAGCAGATTTTTTTAGTAAGTCCATAATTTAGGTTATGATCTATGGTTGGGCATTTACACAGCTACACTTACATACATACATCTATACAAAACTATACACATACATGAACTGCTGTACTTGTAGCTAGTATTGTCACATTTCCTTCCTACCCTTCCCTATAAACCTGTCACTTTCCTGTTACCCACATCAGTCCATAATCGACCATCAACCTGTGAACATCAACATTATTTATCGCATCCGCATTTTTTCGCTATTGACCGCCGCAGAGAAGAAAGTACAAGTCCCGCAGTGAGTAATTCTCTCCTTTTCCTTGTGTGCTTACCTTCTACTTGTGCAGTGGTTCAAACACATAACATACACATTTCAAGGTCCTTCTTTTAAAAAACTACACAAAACACGCATCATTCATGGTCCTTCGAGCCGGATATATATAACTCTTATTTCAATATCTCTTATAAACTTTCAGAGTGTATTACGCTCACCCGCAATTTAAATTTTTTCTACCCGCATTGTATATTGTTCATAGACCTCGTGTCTTTACTAATAATTTGTTATTTTGTTTAATCTACTCCCAGTACTGGATAGATCAATTGAAATAATAAATTTGTTATTCCGCAAACATTAATTTTAAATTTAATTCAGTGTTGTTAACCCCTCACGGTTGTCGGGGTCAAAGATAACCCCACTGAGTACTGCGCGCAAATTGAATATTAATTAAATTATTTTATTATAAATATAATAAGCACATTCTTGGTCTGTATTCTTGTTACATTTAATAAATAATCGGAACAAGAAAATGGCTACCGCACCGTCTGGTTCGTCGTCACGGGATGACAGACGTTTAAAACGTTTAAATGCCAAACTAGCTTCAAGTTTTGCGACATTACAGTCAGTCTTTGACAAAATTAAGAAATCTTCCGATAGCGCTACAAATCGTCAAGCATTTTTATCAGGCGCTGGCACCGTAGAGAGAATCCGTTCGGAGTTTATCACCATTCTAGACGAAAAGATCGATTGTGAACTTGAGATCAATCCTCAAGCGGTCGCCGAGTACGCTCAACTGAACGCATTTGAGGAAATGTACGGTGTCATTAAATTTACCGAGTCAAGCATGCTGTCAAATTCAGTAGAGAAACCGCACCGTCAAATCAAATTACCGCCTTTAGAAATTGCATGTTTTGACGGAAATTTGGAAAATTGGCCTCTGTTTTATGAAACCTATGTCTCCGTTATTCATTTAAATAGTTCATTAGACAACACTGAAAAGATGCAATATCTCATGTCCAAGTTAACGGGAAAGGCATTGACTATTTGTAAGACGATCACACCCACTGGTACAAATTACCAGGTGATCTGGAACGCTTTATGTAATAAATATAACGATCAACGCGTACTCGCAGAATCATACTTTGACCGGTTATTGAAAATGCCTGTGGTTAACTCGGTCACTCCCGCTTCCTTAGAAAATTTTGCAGATACGTATGCGACAAACATCGCCGCGCTGAAACAGTTGCAAATCAAGGATCTCGCAGAATTTATGTTGCTACATCTGGGTCTTAAACGCCTTGATATAAGAGACAGTAAAAGCTTTCGAATCTTCTATTCGAGACAATGAAAGCTTTCCGTCGAGCTCAGAATTAATAGAATTCGTAAGAGGACAGCAGAGGATACTTACTCGTGCGCAAGTTACGCCAGCAACATCCAGCCGCCTCGGTTCAAATATTAATATTTCTGCTAAACCGCAAAGGACAAATTCCGCAAAGACATTTATGTATGTCGAGAAAAGTGACAATCACTCCATTGACATTTGTTTTTGTTGTCAAAAGGGATCGCACCTTTTATATCAATGTTCTAAATTTATTAGTCTAGAACCACGCGATCGATTTAATTTCATTAAGTCATCCAATACGCAAGTTTGTGTAAATTGCCTCAGTACTAGGCACAACACGAAATCATGCAAATCAAAGAGTACGTGTAAATCATGCGCTCTTAATCACCATACCTTATTGCATTTCAAGCAAACTGATATGCGAAAACCACAGTCAGACCCAATACCGTCTTCCGCGTCACAAGCAGGTACCGATAATAATAATTCAAATTCTCCGAATCCAGTATCGCTGTGTGTGACAAACACAAACTCTTGTGCTAATTCTACGGTACTTCTGGGAACCGCCATCTGTTTAACTCGAGATCTTAAGGGACAGGTTCAATCTATCCGTGCGCTAATCGATAGCGGCTCCCAAAGGGACATTATTACGCGTAAATGCTGTTCACGTTTGAATCTTACGGTACAATCATCTCCCAGCACTTACGTCACGGGAATAGGTGACGTAAGAAATCTAACAAAGGGAATGACTTGTCTCAAACTGTTCTCCCATTATAACGACGCTCACTCGTATACTATTCAACCGTACGTGGTAGAAAATATCACTAATGAACTGCCTACCGTTAACATAAACCGCGCCTCATTATCATATCTCGACAATTTACCCTTAGCAGACAAAACTTTCTGTACGCCTGGTGAGATTGATATTATTTTGGGATGTGACATGTTTGCTCGCATTTTAAATACCAACAAAATATCAGGTTCCCCTGGTCAGCCATTCGCTATTGAAACTACTTTAGGGTATTTAATATTAGGTACTGCTCCGACGATGATTGAAACCCCAAGTAACTACGTCACGCAATCATTTTGTACGTTCGCTGAAAATGAGGATTTTCGTCTTTCACGCTTCTTTGAATTGGAAGATATTCCAGATGAGAAGTTTTTAACGCCTGATGAACAAGAATGTGAGGACCAATTCAAGCTCACCACTTCTCGTGACACGACAGGTCGTTATATCGTCGCGTTGCCGTTTCGAAAAAGTCCATCTGTCCTTGGCGCGTCGTTGCCGACAGCCGAGCAGAGGTACCGATCTCTCGAACGCCGCTTAAAATCCCAACCCGCCATAAAAGTAGAATATGACAAAATATTGCGCGAATACCTTCAGAAAGGGTACATTTCCCCGGTCGACAATTCTGATTTACCGCATTACGTAATCCCGCATCATATCTTAGTTCGCGAGGATAAACTGACCACTAAAATTCGCATGGTGCTGGACGTGAGTATGAAATCCGATTCTGGTTACTCGCTTAATGATATTCTACACACCGGTAAGAATTTACAAGGTGACTTGTTTCGCATTATCCTCAATTTCCGATTATTTACCATAGCTATAACCGCTGACATAAAACAAATGTATCTACAAATTGTAGTGCAAGAAGAATGCCGTCGTTTTCAGCGCATGCTGTACAGATTTAACGATAGTGACCCTTTGCAATTGTTTGAATTTAATCGCGTCACTTTCGGCATGTCTTGTAGTCCATTCTTGGCAATGCGTACATTGCGCCAACTTGCGTCGCATGAACAACCTCGATTCCCACTTGCTGCAAACCTGGTGGAAAAAGGCTCATTCTATATGGACGATTTTGTCACCAGTTGCTCGTCGGTCGAGGAAGCTACCGAGTTGTCTACGGAATTGATTCAACTATTTGCCGCGGGAGGATTTGATCTTGTAAAATTCTCTAGTAATTCTCCAAACTTTTTGTCCACAATTCCTTCAGATCGTCGTGTTAAGGAACATGTGGAATTTAATCCCGATGAAAACCTAAAAATACTGGGGCTTCATTGGATACCCGCTTCTGATAATTTTATATTTGTTGTAAACGCTAACGAAAAAACTTGCACCAAACGAAACATCCTATCGACGATTGCTCGTCTTTGGGATTTGATGGGTTTCGTCGCACCGGTTGTTTTATTAGCTAAGCTTATAATTAAATCTCTATGGGAGTACTACCTGGATTGGGACGATACTCCTCCTGACACCGTGGTCACGCTTTGGCGCCAGTTTGAAAAGGAATTGCCATTATTGCAATCTATTAGAATTCCTCGCTTTTTAGGTGTTGAATACCAATGTGTATTAACACTCATCGGATTTTCTGACGCAAGCGAACGCGCATTTGGAGGTGTTGTATACTTACACGTTTACTGTCCGAATACTAATAAAATCACAATTAGCTTATTATGCGCCAAATCCAAGGTCGCTCCTGCGAAGGCGATTTCACTTGCGCGTCTAGAATTATGTGGAGCGCTGGTACTTGCGCGATTAATGCGTACGGTCAGTAACACCTACGCATCAAATTCGATAGTTCACACGACTTTAGCCTTTTGTGACAGCACGGTTGCGCTAGCATGGATAAATTCACCACCTGCTAGATGGCAGACATTCGTTGCCAACCGCGTATCACAAATACAAGATCATCTGCAGGCTGAATGCTTCCACCATATAAAAGGTAAAGACAATCCCGCTGACTGCCTGTCGCGCGGTCTAACCCCCGCTCAGCTAATAGACCATCCATTATGGTTTAACGGCCCCGCATTTGCTCAGTTACCTAAAAGTGATTGGCCTCTACAACGTTTTGATTCAAAATCTGTATCTGAACCACCCGAACTGAAAACAAAAATTTTGATGGCAGTTCAAAACAATAACCGCCTCAAAACGATTGCACCACCGTTATTATGCGCACTAGCTTCTCGTGTCAATTCTTGGCCGAAATTAATTCGAATTGTAATTTTTATTTTTCGTTTCATTAAGAAACTACCGCGAACATTCGAATTAAGTCATACTGCCGTTGCAGAACTCGCTGTTATAAAATCGGTACAGCAAGAACATTTTTCCGAAGATATGAAGGCAATGACTGACGGGAAGAAACTTCGGCGCGCTATTGCAAAATTGAATCCGTTTCTTCATGAAGGTATTCTAAGGGTAGGAGGCAGGTTGAAAAACGCTGAATTAGAATTTGACAGTCGGCATCCTATTCTTTTACCCCCACGTGCTCATGTAGTCGATTTAATAATAGATTACTATCATATCAAGAACTTACATACAGGTCCTACCTTACTCATGTCTTTGCTAAGACAAAGGTTCTGGATTCTTTCCTCGCGTAATCTGGTTAGGAAGCGCGTGCATCAGTGCAATACGTGCTTCAAGATTAATCCCAAACCACAATTCCCAATAATGGGAGATTTACCCTCATGCCGCGTCCGCGAAGCCAAAGCTTTTCTACACACAGGTGTTGACTACGCGGGCCCGCTTCAAATAATCCCTTATAGACGTCGGGGTGTTCGAAGTCAAAAGGCGTACATTTGCCTTTTTATTTGCTTGGTGACCCGTGCTGTTCATATCGAACTCGCTTCAGATCTTTCCACTGAAGTCTTCCTTAATGCTTTCAAACGCTTTTTATCACGTCGTGGTCCTGTGAGCGTTATGTACTCTGATAACGGAACGAACTTTGTGGGCGCTAAGTCCCAGTTAAGATCTCTATTCGAACTTATAGAGTCACCAAATTTTAAGAATGAACTTTCAGATAATCTACGGGAAAACCGCATCGAATGGAAAATGAATCCTCCTCAATCTCCACACTTTGGTGGAATCTGGGAAAGTAATATAAAGTGTGTGAAGAGTTACTTGAATAAAATAGTGGGTACATGTCTACTCACGTATGAAGAGATGCAAACGGTGCTTTCTCAAATAGAAGCACTTCTAAACTCACGTCCGCTGTCCGTACTGAGTGTTACTGATGTCTCAGCTCCGTTGCCTCTTACTCCTGCACATTTTTTAACTCTTACTCCGTTAAAATCTCTACCCGCTGCTGACTTAACCAACGAGTCAGTAAACTTGTTGCAACGGAAGCATATCGTGGATCATCTCGTCCAGACTTTCTGGAATCGTTGGCGCATGGAGTACCTAAATACTTTACAATCTCGTCAAAAATGGAACACGAGCGCCAATCCGGTAACTACAGGCACTGTCGTAATCATCAAGTGTGACAACATCGCGCCTCTTCAATGGCCCATCGGCATAATAGTCAATGTTTATCCCGGTGTAGACGGAGTGATTCGCGTTGCCGACGTTAAAACAAACACCGGTACATACCGCAGGGCAGTGGTTAAACTTTGCCCTTTACCTTCGCAATAACATAGTCCGTTGACTTGGCCATCAGATATTGCATCTATGGCCCTTCTTTTAGCTTTAACTTTCACCAATTTTTAAATTTTGTTTATAAAGTGATTAGTACTACACTCTTAAGGTTTATGGAAGTGGAATCGTTCATCCCCTTCCAGGCGGGGGGCATGGTTGGGCATTTACACAGCTACACTTACATACATACATCTATACAAAACTATACACATACATGAACTGCTGTACTTGTAGCTAGTATTGTCACATTTCCTTCCTACCCTTCCCTATAAACCTGTCACTTTCCTGTTACCCACATCAGTCCATAATCGACCATCAACCTGTGAACATCAACATTATTTATCGCATCCGCATTTTTTCGCTATTGACCGCCGCAGAGAAGAAAGTACAAGTCCCGCAGTGAGTAATTCTCTCCTTTTCCTTGTGTGCTTACCTTCTACTTGTGCAGTGGTTCAAACACATAACATACACATTTCAAGGTCCTTCTTTTAAAAAACTACACAAAACACGCATCATTCTATATTATTGGTGCGTGTTTTGTGTTATTTTGTTATCGAAGGACCTTGAAATGTGTATGTTTTGACCACTGCACAAGTAGAAGTAAGCACATAAGGAAAGGAGAAATTACTCACTGCGGGATTTGTAGCACTTTCTTCTTTTGGCCGGTTTTAACTTTCCACTGTGTTAATATTTCATTAATAGTTTCATACTCCGTCTACTGGTTAATATGGAATATTTTTTATTCAAACAGTTAGATTTTGCTTTATTATTACGAAAATTGAGTATTTATGTCGGGGGAGACGAAAAAACATGCAGTTTATATTTCAATTTTATAAGATTATTTCACTTACGCGAAGTATTTGACAGCCACATTTGGCCAAGTGAAACGGGACTTGTATAACTTCAATTACTACAATATACAACTATTTACGTGCACAAAATAGGTTATTAGGTTCTTATATTTTTAATCGAACTGTCCAACACATACTATTTTTTTTTGTTTTTGTAAACAAAACAAAAAATATCACCGGAGACCAAAATTTTGTCAACATTGTTTTACTTCAAATAATGTCAGGAATCACTGGTTAAATAAAGTAAGTCAAGTACTGCCCTTAACAACTTGTGTCTAATATATTTTTTTAATTCTCCAATACCCAACTGTCTTGACCGTGTGACTATGGCGTCTCCAATTGGGATATATTGGGAGGCTAAAAGTAGGAAGTATGTGAAGGAGATCGGGAGAGGTAGATGAGGAAGTACCGGGCTATTCAAGTCTGGTCACCAAACACGGTTAAAGCCATTTTAAGCGACCTTTCGTTTCTGAATGGTGGTCTTTCACCAAAGCGATACTGAAAGTATCTACCACTCTTAAAGTATTTATAAAATAATTTTCCTCGGGATCACTCAGTCTCTCAGCCTATCGAAAACAAAAAATATTGTTCATTTGCTTTCAGTTATGTAGGAACTTTTTTGTCAATTTAGACAGTCATTCTGAAATAATTTACCATAATACTTATAAAATCACGAAATCCCAGTGAAAAATTTAAACGAATCGGATACAAATTAAATTTCAAACATTGAAATATGAATAAAGTGATTCAAATAATAAAATAATTTCCGATTAAAGGTGGACACCTACCTGTCTCTTTTTTTAATATTATCTCCACACATTCCTTCCTTCAGCACCGGCACCAGTACCGACCTGTTAAACCGAGTTTAACAGCTCGGCTGTGGAACGATTTGGCGACTTCCATGTTCCGATCCAGGTTCAAAACTTCCTTTTCACAAAAGACCTCCACAGAGTATTCACAAAGATAACACAGGTCCTAGGGAATTATTTTCCTCAGTGCCTCCGTTTTGGTGCTAATAACAAAAAAATGAATAATTGTGATGGTTAATCAATGAAGAGCCATTGACCAAAGGCTGAGAATAAAAGTTTAAAAATGCTTGCAACTGTGCAGGGAGGTACTGATGAGAAAGATCGATTATTCCCCATATCAATTTTTTTAAATAAAAAAATTAAATATGGATTTATTTAATTCAAAACTTGCTTTAATATATAGCTACATTCAAGTAAGCAATAAAAATACTCAAAACTCACGATGATAAATGATTAAATATAGTGTACCTCTTGTAAGTATTTTGATCATAAGTATTTATGATTTTTCAATAATGTCTTAAAAAAATAAGTGTCTAAAAAATATGAAATATTTAAGTTTGTAAGACCTTAAATAAACACAAAACACGTTCTCGGATTTCTTTTTTAATGATTTTAATTTTACTAAATTTAAAATTAAAAAATTATTAAAATTAAAATTCTGAAAAATGTCTTTAATAGATTATTATTGATTTATTTTGTTGTACGAATAAATGATTTGAAATTTGTGTTGTACATTACAATAATATGTCGTTTGAAAATTGAACAAATCTGCCAACGACTAACGGTGTAACCTTAGTACATTAAAAAAAACTTAGTCCTTCAAAATTTAAAAAATGCGTTTACCAGATAAAATAACAGTCTTTCAAAATCAATTTATGTTTTTGTTGTAAAAAAGAATCAATACGTCTAGAAATTGATTTAAAATGGACTAATTTCTCGTGTTCTCTACCCTCTTAACCAAAACCTCCTAGATCACAGAGTGATCTGTGATTTAAGCCATTTTTAAAAGTTTTTTACGTTTGCATTAAAAACTTTTATATTTAAAAAATTAAATGTTTATTTTGAATTATAAAACTATAAAGCGTTTTTCATCACCTTTAAAAACAGTTTTTAATTTTCATTTTTTTGATTTTTATTGGAAAGCGGAAATATTTTGAACTTCCGACCAAATGGGCTCGAAACCTGAGGAGTTAAGCGCTTGAGTTTTAAAGAATGTGAAAACCAATGTTGCAACGTCCAATTTTCGTGCGAAGCGGAGTGAAAATTTCCTATTTTTACTGGTTTTAGAAATTGGTAATACCACGATTTTTACGGTATTTCTTTTGAAGCATGAGCTCTCTTAGTTGGGCTAATAGTTTGCCGATATTCAATATCTAGCCCATTTAAAACGTGGCCTGTCTTTGAGGGTGGAAAAAATATCCTACGAGTTATGAAATTGGTTAAATTATCAATCGATAATGTCTTGCTCTGACTGGGAGTCTGCAATTTCTTCATTTCCCGAGATGTCAATATTACCGGAGATTCAATTTAATGTTACGAATTTCGCAGAGCTTTGAAGGGAGGAAATCGGGACATATTATTTAAAGTGTACGAAGTAAAACCAGGATAGGGAAAATGGAAGAATTAAGTTTTTGAACGGCACTGTGATAGTCGGAGAGAAAGTGGGAATATTAAACGTTATTTGTAGAAATTATACTGCGTTGGTACTCTGTTAATGACATAGAAAAATATTTGGAGAGAGAACGAAGAATTTGAATTCTATCTTTAGAAAATTATGAAATGTGGTTGAATTCAAATACTATTATTTAATTTTCCGTAGGTATCTAAGATGGCAACCAACGTTACAGTATCAGTCCTTTAAATTTAAGTTATTACTAAGAAATATATTTACTTTTATGGTTTACTTATTACAAATATTATAACATGTTCATGAGACAATAAAAAACATTAAAAGTTAGCAATACCAAAAATGAAAACTTGTAGTAATATAGCACTTTTTTATTTCCTGTTTAAAAAAAACAAGGAATTATCCAACATACCTTAGTATTGATGAATTTAAAGTATAAAAATTTTAAAAATCCAGTCCGAAAAAATATATTAATTTAATTAAAAAAAGTAAAACAAAATCACAACTTTTTAACTGAAAATCACACTCGCCAAAAATATATATTTCCACACAAAAAAAATAATCCTTCATTTGCACATCATCATTACATATATCTAGGAAAAAAATACTTCAATAGTTTACAGGAATAGATAAGAAAAATCGATGATGATAAATTTCCACAAAAGCAATTAAAGAGAAATTCAATGTAAAAATAAATAAATTATGATATTATTTAGACCCACCAGGGGATGTAGAGCCAAAAGTGTATCTGTGTGTACATAAGAAAAAAAAGTCAAGAGAATCAAATTAACCTAAGCAAGGTTTTTAAGGAGGTATTTTGCTGTAGTAGACTGGGACAGTTCATGTAAGGTAGATTTTTTAAAGATAGTGGCGTTTTTTTGTGGATTTTGCTGTCCTCATTTAAAGAGGGATTCATTTCACCGTCTGGGAGTCATATGGGGTTAGAAGGTGGTGGGGAGGAGTCTCAGGGGAGTGTCTGGAGGTCTACCCGAAGGCCCTGGGATATCAAAAGGCCATTACTCCAACTCATGCGGTTTGGCAGGTATCAAGAGAAAAGTGACAGTTAGGCAAAGTTCACACAGCGTGTTATTTTTATAAATCATGGGTATATATTATGCAAACTTGGTAATACTAAGATTTTGAAGTTATGTTATGATTTTCTCGGATAGACTTATATCTTCTTATTAATAAATTACAATCGAATTTATAAACTTAACTGTAGTGTTCAGGAACTGGATTCGGATAATGTATTCAATCTTATCCTCAGTACTACACACTGAGTATATGTAATTAACACAATAGAGGTTCGTTGGTTACATGGTTAATGGTTACAAAGTAAACGTCCAGCCTAGTTAGCGGTAAGATTATTAAAGAAAGCGCGGAGCTACGCTCGTTAGCGCGCTTCCTTGAAATGACCCACTTCGGGTCCCAACTCCGTCAACGTTCGGGACGTTGCTCGGCGGCGGAGCCCGCCCGTATATCATAGAGTAAGAGGCAGTGTTACAAACACCACACGCACTGAAACTGGACTTCTTAAACTATCAGATAGAAGAGTAACTGATGTGTTATTTTCATAAATAGTTAAATCTTTAATTGACAGCTCTGAATTGTTGAAACTAATTTGCATTAGTGTACCTGCCAGGCAAACTCGTACCAAAGATATTTTTTAATATAACAATAATCTCAATTCTATTTACTCTGTTTATTCACCAATTCCTAGAATTCATCGCATTGCGAATAAACATTTCGAAATTGTTGATATAATATTATAAATTGTTGGTATACGTAATTTCGTACGTAAACCAACAAATTATTCTTACATTTTCCCGCCAATAAACATTGAAACACTGTTTATTTGTTCGTAAGAACTTCAGTCCCGTTTTTACCCGTTTTTACGAATAAAATGATTGTATTTTAGAATAACATTTTTCTCCGTGTAGACACATTGTCACCCAAAATTCCAAACCCACCCCTCACACCCTATTCCTTCTTATAACTTCCTATTTTTCTTTTCTCTAAAAAGACCCTCCAAACAACATCCCCAAAGATGAGGTATTTTTCGTTTTATTTTGAAAATACTTATTTACTGTTTAAATTTTATATTCCGGTAGTTTTTATGATTTTGCGATCGTTTAAAAGTAAGTTCAACGAAAAAAATGTTATTATTTTTTTAAACTATACATTTAATTTTCACGAAGCCCATCTCTTTAAAATTTCAAACAAAAAAACATTTTACATAAAATTGTCATGCATCACTTTTGACACAGGCATTTTCTGTTCAATTTAAACACAAAAAAAAAAACATTACCCCATTTTTCCGAATAACAAAGGAAAAAAGCAAGCGACATGGAAACAAAAAGTTAAAAAAAAGAAAGGAAAAATTAAAATCCCACAAAACATCATTCAGAGACAAGTATGACTTTAATTTTGGTGCAAAAAGGAAATATCAAAATAAAAAGTCGATAAATCTTACCAAAATGCCCAAAAGTCTTACATACAAAATCTCCTAATCACCAATAAATTAAATAAATTTCCATTTTGGACAAAAAGTGTAATATTTGAGTCCTTTTACTTCTAGTTTCGGCATCTTAACCCATCATGTTTTTTTTCGTTTCATTTGTTGGCTTTCGGGAATAACTCATATAGGTCTCATAGAAATCGCTGTGTGGGGACACAGCGATTAGTAAGGTGTTACTATCATACAGTAAGGGGTTACTATCATGGTGAGAAATATGATCTAAACGATTTTAGAAAGTGAAAACACCACGCTTTATATTCAAATATAAAAGTTAACCACAAAATATCTCAAATGTACAACATTATAAAACCCAAGTTTTCGAATGATCTTGAAAAAAAAATATACCTTTGGGAATTTTTTTGTTAATTATTTTTACATCAACAGACAAAAAATGAGTAACGTTTGTAAAAAAATTGTTTAATGAAATATGTATCGTTTCTATTTTTTTTTTAAATATTTTTATTTAGAAAAAAGGTAAGGTAACAATTTATTTTTTTGCAATCACAATTTTTATATTTTAAGAATTATATGTTTATTTCAACATTTTGACCGGTCTATGTCTGAGCATCGCATTTGAGTCCCCCCAAGCGTCGTGTGTTCAATTCTTTGGCTGACTAACGCCCATCGTTCACGTAGCTATTTACAAGCGACGCTACCGCTACCTGTCATACAATTTTGCTAGTGCAGCGCCTAGCGGCGGTTTCAAACACTAATAATAGTATTGAAAATACAGACGAGCGGCGATCGCGTCGCTTGAACGTAGCTTCATGGAAGAACGGCGTTAGTCCTCAATCACAACACAAACAACATTTTCCATTTACTGTGGTGGTACTATGAAAATTTCAAATATTGTCAAGTTATCCGTATCCCGCGAATGTTTAAAAAGAAATAATAAAATTTTAAAGCTTATTTTATCATCTTTCAAAAACAATTTTTAGTTTTCGGAAAAGTTTATAAATATTCAATTTATATGGATTTTATTACAAAGCAGAAAATTTTTGACACTCTAACAAAACGTGCCTCATGAGGGGTTAGTGGTGTTCGTCCGTTTTACATAAACAAAACGTGTTCCCGACTTTAAAGTTGGTCCGAGGAAACTTCAAGTAATAATCCATCGTGGGTGCCCCATTTCAGCTTGCAGACAAACTCTACAAGATACAGAAAGTTTCTTCTTTGTTTGCAAAAAGCTTTCTTTGAACTTCACAATAAAAAAACCTTTGAAAACTTCAGTACATTATGCCTGCATTTGGAGTTTTCCTTGTTTACTGCGAATGACTCTTATAAGAATAACTTTATGTAACTTTTTACTGTGTTTTATCGTCTTAAGTCTTTCACTAATTAAAAACAATAATTTAAATAATGTTTTAAGTAGGTACCTTATTGGACTGCCAATGCATATTTAACCCGGAATCTGGGGGATGGGTCAAAATGACCCGCCTTTTTTAAATTGCTTGTGATTTTATAATTACACGTGCGATGTTGCCGCTCTTCTCAGTAGCTGGAGATGTTTACTTCATTTAAACGTTTTTTAATTAGAAATCAGTCGGACAGCGATCGACGGGTAATATTCACTTTTTTCAAACCGTGCCGAAGTTGAAAAAAGTGAATATTACCCGTCCCCGTCGACCCCTTTTTGCGCAGACTGCATTCATAATGATGATTTGAACTAACTTTTTGTTATTATTTGTGGCAAACTTATTTTGTGCCAACATTCTAATTAAAAAGAATTAACACTTACTTGAAGAAGAGGTTTAACACTAAGTGATGATTATTTTTTGTATACAACAAGAAAAGCCAATACCAAACAAGTTATTAAAATTCAAAATTGCACCATTCCTTATTCATTTTGTCGAAAAACTTTTTTTTTGTTTTTTGCATTTCCTCAGGGTCTATGTCATCTTTGAAGCTGCTGTGTGGAGTGTCTTTTAAGGTAAAGGAAAGAGAAGAAGTCCTGGGAAGGACACATGTTTGAGGGGTGGGTAGGTATCTGGGGATCAATATGTCTAGGAGTGTGAAGCCATCCATCCCACTGCGGTGCAAGCTGATGGGTCGAGAGGGTCCGGATGGAGAGATCGAAAGGTCTCCCTCTATCAGTCTCTCCTGATCGGATCTGCAACGCAGTTGGTGGGCAGATGCATCCGCCTCCAAGTCCCAGACAAACCTAACCTCATGGACCCGAGCATCCCTGCTAAGTCACCAAACGTAGTGATCCACTTGAGGTGACCTGTAGCGGAAGTGTTGGTTGTCCAATAAATGCTTCCCGAGGCGGCGGTGCCCATACCCGCCTCCCAAATTGTAAACTACACGGAGAAAAATGTTATTCGAAAAAAACGATAATTTTAGTAGTAGAGGAGATGTACCGAATATGGGATAGCTTAGGTAAAAAAATTCTAATTAATTATATTTAAATCGTTTATTAAGTATTACATATTAAAATCATTGGAAAAATAGTTACGTAACTTAAAATGTCAACGAAACATTAAAAAAAACACACTAACGTCTTCATTTTAAACGAAAAGTAAAAACATAGAAAAAACCAATGTCCAAAAAAGTGCTCCTATTATGGGATACACCGATTTCGATGCAATAATCACATATAAAATCAATATCATCTGCTCCTGAACACTCAATATGGCACCAATGGCGGTGCCTATATATTACAAACCTCATCGGACTCATCATCACGAGGTTGGATTGCCGTCGGAATGTCTTCAGAAGAATGGGATAACAGCGACATACTAGTACGTGACAGCTCAGAAGAAGACGTAGAGTCGTATCGTAATCTCTGATGGGTTTCTTCGAGACTTCTTTTTTCACCTGGACCCCACTAGTGGAGGCTAGTGTGTTGTGTTTTATTATTCAAATATTTTCGTGCCATATTTCACAACACCCCTTTTCTTCTGCAGTTTTTCCTGCTTTTCTTCCTCTAGTGGAAACCGTCTTTTCTTGTTTATGTAGGGCGTAATTATATGTGGGTTTATGAGGACAGGCTTGGGTCAGCAGATGGAAGTGATCGGTAATCCAGCAACTGTCGCCTACAACTGGGCCCAAGACTGAATTTCGTCCAAGCGCAGCTTCCGTGGCATCTTCTTCAGCGCTAGGCTTATACAGTCTGAATAAAGTGCTTCGAGGGACCTCATAAAAAATGGCGGCTTTCTGATATCCCATGGTCTTCGATACAGCTTCGATATTTTACAGCTTCCATGGTTTTCATCAATTTTTCTGTGTTTCACGTCTTCCGCTGTTTCTTCTCCGACATTTTGACCTTCGTGTAGGCCAAAATACAAACTACAATAGCAAAAAAGAAATTTAGTTCTACTATAATTTCATATTAGAAACACTGTTCCTAATATGAGATACTATTCCATATTAGGGTCATCAAAAAATCCCATATTTGGAACAATATCAATACTATCAAATATATTCATAGAATAAAATCTACTTGTATTTAACTTCAAAACATTACGAAAACATAAAAGTTAAATAATAATTTTGCCGATCAGTGAAAAATTGAGAATTTTGTGTAGAAAATTTTTTGAGAAAAAATAAAATGAAAATTACGTAAATATCATATTGGTGAGGCACAAAAACTTAATCACTCTCTCAGGCCCATGTGGTGTGGCCGGCGTCCGGAAGAGTACTGACTTATTCAAGGTCGGTAGGTGGGGAATAGGGAACGCTGGGTTATAGAGGCTTTTCTCCCTTACATTTTGAGAAACACCACTATCCCATATTAGGGACATATGCCATATTCGGTACATCTCCTCTAAAAACGGTTAAAAACGGGACTGAAGTTCTTACGAACAAATTAACAGTGTTTCAATGTTTATTGGCGGGAAAATATAAGAATATTTTGTTGGTATACGTACAAAATTACGTATAACAACAAATTATTCTTACATGTTCCCGCCAAGAAACATTGAAACCCTGTTAATTTGTTCGTGAGAACTTCAGTCCCGTTTTTAACCGTTTTTACTATTAAAATGATCGTTTTTTCGAATAACATTTTATTCCATGTAGGTATGATTTGGTGGTTGTTAATGATCGAGAGAATTATAGTACAGCATTATAGTACACGTGGTATCTGAAAAATAATGGTACATGTTTACATGTTTATTGGTGCGTGAACTTTTCACCGCAAACTAACTAAATGCAAATAGTAACACAAGCCTTTGTTTTCATCTAATACCAATTCAATACCCCCTCTTTTTGTTATCTTAGATGTAGATTAGGGTAGAATTTCAAACACCCTTGTTGACGATTCATAAGAATTTCACGTTGGATTTACGATCGCTTCGATTTATATCAAATAACAGAGAAAATAATATAAGATGGTTGAAGCTTACAACGTCTGCCAGATTCTCGAGAACCTGTCTGGCAAGTTACTTGTCTCGACAGCCAAAGGTAAGGGAAACTTAAACCCATATTTAAACATGGCTATCTAGGAACAACGATTGGCGTAGTTGGAAGGTATTGATTACCGAAGTAAACTGTATGGAGGCACTTAAATAACACACCGTTATGATGTTGAAATCGGTTTAATCGGCAACAGGTGAGGCCAATATACTCGCATTTATGTATATTTTTATTTATTATATATAATACCCCAAACTTTTATTTTTATTTTTTATATTAACTCCACACAGGAGGCCCTGAGAAAAATAATTTCCCTCAGGGCCTATGTCATCTTTGAAGATGCTGTGAGGAGGGTCTTTTTGAGGAGAGGAAGGAGTGAACGTGGGTCTTGAAGAGACCCATGTTATAGGAAGGAGGAAACACAGAGGCCGGCAAATCGTTCCACAACTAGGCAAATGCCTGTATTAAAATGGTAAAAAAAATTAAAATAAGTATTCAACTTAATACACATAGGTAAGTATTAAAAATAATAAAGTAGGTATTAAACATAATACAAATATGTATTAATTTTAATACACATAATTATTAAACATAATAAAGGAAGTAACATAATAAAGTAAGTATTAAACATATTACAAATATGTATTTCATTTTAAACACATAAGTATTAAACATAATAAAGTAAGTATTAAACAAAATAAAGTAACTATTAAACATAATACAAATATGTATTTATTTTAATACACATAAGAATTAAACATATAAAGGAAGTATTAAACATAATAAAGTAAGTATTAAATATAACACAAATATGTATTTAACTTAATGCATATAAGCATTATAATAATGGAAGTATTAAACATAATAAAGAAAGTATTAAACATAATACAAATATGTATTCAATTTAATACACATAAGTATTAAACATAATAAAGGAAGTATTAAACATAATAAAGTAAGTGTTAAACGTAATACAAATACATATTAAACATAATACAAATAAGTTATAGAGGATCGTGATCGCGTGCTTAATTAACGATCACGATTCTATTGGTTGATTTGGTTTATAAATAAGAACTCCGATAGTTTGGAATAACTTGAGATTTTATTTTAAACTTCAAATATAAATCACACGACCAACGTAAAAAAATAATCAGAAAAATTGTGGGGATAAGTACTACAACGAGAGCGGTGGAAATCGGAATGATTTACCAAAATGGTAAATGTCGCTGCTGTGAGAATCCAGTGTTGCCATCCGCATTATGTTGCCCGTGATTAAAATCCGCATAACTTATTTATAGTTATTATTCCCACAAAGTAATAAACATAAATAAATAATATTATATTTCCGCATTTTTGTAGGAAAAAACGTAAGAAGAGTATATTTTTTTCTTTTTTAAAAGAAAGACAAACATTCTCGGGTTACGAATAACCCAAGAAATTTTGAAAATCTCCTACTACCACCAAACTAAGCGGAAGATGTTGCTTGTGTTGTGACGGAGGACTTAGCCAGCCGAGGAATTGAACACGGAACGCCTGGGTGGGACCCAAACGCGATGCCCACATATAATATTTAAAAAATTATATTTATTTCTAATTATAACATTATTTCATCACATTTCATTAACAGTTCAAGTTTTTAGATACATCAGAAATATTGGTTGGATTTTATTGCAAAGCGGACATTTTATGATCTTCCATTAGAATATGCCCGAGGCCTGAGGAGTTTTAAACAAATTAAGTATTCAACTGCGATTCAAAAGATCCAAACACAATCAGATCTTTACATTGAAATAAAAACCATATATTACCAGCGAATACCGGAAATTAGTCCTTTTTAAATCAAATTCTAGACGTATTGACTCTTTTTTACAAAAAAACATAAATTGATTTTGTGATACACGCAGTTTTAAAATTTTGAAAAACTAAATGTTTTTTTAATATACTATGGTAATACCGTTGGTCGTTGACAGGTTTGTTCAATTTTCAATCAATAGATTCTATTAAACAACACAAATTTCAAATTTTATAATCATACAATCAAATAAATCAATACATTATCTAATCAACACAATTAAAAAAATTAAATTATAGTTAAATTCAAATCATTAAAAAATAAATCCGAGAACGTATTTTGTGACGACAATACCTCAGTTTTTCTATTTATTTAAGGTTTTACAAATTAAAATATTTCAACATTTTTTTACACACTTATTTTATTTAGACATTATTGAAAATCATCAATATATTTAATAACTATATTTAATAGTTTATCGTCGTGCGTTTTGAGCATTTTTATAGCTTACTTGAATGTAGGTATATATTAAAGCAAGATTTGAATGAAATAAATCGATATTAAATTTTTGATATGGGGAATAATCGATATTTCTCATTGGAACCTCCCTGTATAGTTACAAGCATGTTTCAACTTTTATTCTCAGCTGTTGATCAATCGCTCTTAATCTTCGAGATTTACTTAAGAAAGTTGACCCGCTGTGCTCCTTCAAAACACTTTGTGCAAATATAAAAATATTCATGTAATATTATTAAAAAACCTTAAACTTTTATTTGCCAGAGGCATCCCCTATTAAACTTGTTGAACTCGTACGATTGTATTCGCCTTCAATCTCACAGTAAGCATAAGTTTTAGAGCAGAATGTTCTTGCATTTCAACAAACACTTTGAAAACTTCGGCTTTTCAATCGGGTATTATTAATTTATTTGTTCACTACAAATAAAACATAAAATTCAACGACCTAACTTTTACTGGAACTTTCCCACCGGTTCCTGAATTTAAAATGAACTACTTCTTTGAAGTTTGTTTGAATGACTCGCCGTGTGGGGTATCGATGGAGTCATAGGAACTTTGCCCTTGTTTCTATGGTCAAGGCAGTTGAACGTATTTACGGAAAAATTGAATTCTCTCCACTTTCATTCAATTCGTGTGTGAATGTACAAAGGCTATCTGAAAGGTTGTCGAAAACTTATTTTTTTGTGAAATAATGGTACCAAATAGCTTCGTTTATTGTAAACTTTATATTTCTGACGGACGTCCGTGGTCGAGTGGTAAGACTCTTGATTTCCAATCGGAAGGTCGCGGGTTCGAACCCGGCGTGCACAAATAAATTTTATTTGATTAATTTGTGTTATATCACAATTAACTAATAAAAATAATATATACTATATTTGCGGCACGTTTCAGAGAGGAAGATACTCTCAGTATCGCTCTGGTGTAAGACCACCATTCAGAATTGAAAAGTTGCTTAATAATGTGACTACATCTGAATAGCCAGGTACTTCCCCACCTTCCCCATCTCCTTTCCTTCCCCACTTACCTTCAGCCTCACAACATACCCCAATCGGGGATGCCATAGTCTCACTGGCTCCAGACGGGAGCAGTTGGGACTCTTGTGAGGTATTCTCTATAAAAAAAATTAAAATAATGGAAGGTGTTGAAATTTTTATACTGTGCCTATATTTTAATTTTAAATTTTAATAAATAATACAGCTTATTATTGACAGTTCAAACTAACGGAAAATGCAAAAAAGCCATTTTGAATAAAAGTGCATTATTCCTAGTAAGATTGAAAAGATTGACTAAAAACAAAAGAATATGATTATTGTAGTTGCATGAAAAATGTTCTCTGCGTATCAATTTCTGGACTATAATAAATTATAAACTTTTTAAGTCGTCACAACTATATTGGTAAACATTGGATAATTGTATTTATCTCACATGGTATTATGTTTTGTCATACTTGTTCCTATAATTACTCTTGGTTTTATGGTGAATCGATATTATGATCGTGAGGGGCATGCGGTAATACGAGTAACTGAACAAGCATGAAAATGCACTGAGAGATCACTAATGTTGACCTCTTCACAGACTCTTCTATTCTGATAGTGTAAATAGTGTAACGATATTAAGATATTGGATTGTTCTCATGTAAATGCGAACATCTGTAAAAACCCAGTATAAATAAATAAAAATAAAGATCTTGAGGGACACAACTTGCGGTAATCATTTCATAAGCGCATAAAATATTCGAATTAAACGCACTGATCTCTGTAGTTGATAATAACATGGGATGCTTTAACAAAATCGATATTAAATGCACTGAGAGATCAATATATGAAAATAAATGTAGCACTAATCTGTAGATTCATTTCAAAAACTATAAAATACTTTTTTCTTCAAACTTCGCAAAATCACTTTGTGGCGTCATTTTGAATTAAATTAAAACAAATAACTTTGTTTAAACCACTAATATAATCACAATCACCTACATGTTTCAAAACCTATGGTTTCTTCGTCAGGGTAGTAATGACATTACAATACCCTGACGAAGAAACCTTTTTTGAAACATGTAGGTGATTGTGATTATATTAGTGGTTTAAACAAAGTTATTTGTTTTAATTTAACTATAAAATACGTTTCTAGTTACCAAACAAATGTGTTGATTACATTCGCTTGCAATTTGACTTTTATTTTATCCACACTTGTTTGCACTCTAAAAATATATTGTGCAATGCCAGATTGCATTTTCACACAAAATTGCATGAACAATTTAAATGCATGTAAATAGGAAGTCGATCCCTAATTTTGTTACACATCCCATGACGAACATTCTATAGCGGAAACATTGTTATTGTGAATTTAAACAGTAGTTATTATTTAGTATCTTGATTTTATCCAGAAAAAAGTGTTATTTTCCCTTTTTATATTTTAACATCACATACGTTTCAATTTTTTTTTGCATTCCTTGGATTACAGTTATGGAATAGAAATTAGGTTTGTAACAAAATTAAAAAGGGCCCATTCGTTTTATTTTTTTCCCGGATCACGAAATCCATAATTATTTTTTTCAAAACTTTCGGCCATTGTAGCGAGCCAATAGTGAACAACAATTATATTTATTTTTACATTTCAAATAGCTACAAGTACGCAACTTTTGAGATTCCGGGCATTTAAAAAATAAGGATTTTTTTCTCTATGGAGAGCGATACAGGCGTATAAGTGTATTTCGTATAGTATGCAGGGTGGGAAAGAGGAAAGGGTGGGAAATCCGAGAGTGGAGAAGGGGAACGAAAGGGGGAGGGGGGGATAAGGAGGGAATAATGGAAAAGGGGGAGACAAGGAAGGAGAAGCACATCAATTAATAGAATTAAAACACTGTGAGTGGTATTGCAACGTATGCCGGGAAGTCGCTAGTGGTAAGTTAAAAGATCGGACGATTAAAAGTAGTTATATTATTTCAGAAAAATAAAATAATATTTAAGGGAACAGATTATTCGACAACTAGACACCCGAACGGGGAACGAATTCACGAGGTTGATAGAAATAAAGGAGTGAAAAGAGAGAGGACGAAGAAAGGTTGGTTTGGATTGATTCCCAATAAGATCTAAAGATTTGAGTAAAGTCTATGATGGTACGTGTGATGGAACAACAGGATTTTCTAGTTCATTAGGTGTTATGTATATGTAAATAAAATTAACTGGAATAATATACGTTGATTTTTGTTGGGCAGATTAGTAAAAATATTATATGTTCTAACTACACCTATGATTTTATTTTTTTTCATGAACTCCACACAGGAGGCCATAAGGAAAATAATTTCCCTCAGACCTGTGTCATCTTTGGTAATGCTGTGCGGATAGTCTTTATATTGAAAGGAAAGAGTGAACCTGGATCTTGAATCGACCCATGTTGTAGGAGGGAGCAAATCGTTACACAGTCGAGCTGCTGGACATAAGAACAAGTCTTAGAAACGATCTGACAAATGTCAAGTGTATACAAATGTTGAGCGCGCGTTTAACGTGATTCTCGATTGTGCACCCGTGCCGAAGGAATCAATGTCGCTACTTACTCAGAGCATCTTCCACAGTGTGAGCAATTGTGTACTATTAAAGTATCTGCAGGCCCTGTATAGTACGCCCAGTTTCTGAGAAGCTAGCTTAACTCTGTCTTCAATGGAGCCCTCGTTCCTGAGCTGGTCACTTTCACCAAGAATAGATAACTCGAATTGCGAATATCTATCTATCTAATACATTCATTAGGATGTAGATATGCAACAAATTTTTCATTATATTGCATTATTACCATATGGGGCGGTTTACAAATTCTGAACAAGCGGACTGCAATTTTTAGATTTAAGGTGAGAATGCTGTCTTTGTTCTACTGGTATTCTAATGGCAGAAGGAATTCCAAGGAACTAGAACAAACTCAACGTCTGTACACGGTTGACATATTTCACATGAGAATTGATCGTTTTTCCGACTATATATCAATAGTTCGGCTGTGGAACTATTTGTCGGCCTCTTTGTTTCCTCCCTCTTATAACCATGTTCACTCCTTCCTCTGGCCAATAATACCCTCCACACAGCATCCCCAAAGATGATGTAGGCCCTGAGAGAAAAAAATATTTTTCTCAAGTTGAGATAATTTAAAAAAAAAGATACGGTCCATATATATAGGTATATATACGGTATATAGATGGTATATATACGGTATATAATTTTGTATTTTTAATTGTGATGTTTCTGTTTTTCTAATTGTATGTATCTGTATGTACTTGTAGATTTTTTGTAAAAGTATGACCTTATTTGTACAATAACTGAGTTTTTGTAACTTGATTGTTCTCACGTAAGTGCGAACATCTGTAAAACACACTATAAATAAATAAAGGACCAATGAATAGCTGAGTATACAAATACGTCGGGTTTCCGCCCAGGCATCGTGGGTATAATCTGCCAGCAAAGTCAGTTTAAACGTTTTTTATCATTAATGTGTTGATTATTTAATTTTTATTTTTTTTTTAATTTTTTATAGAATTGCACATTAAAAATATTGTCGGGTATTTCGTAATATTTAATTTCTGAATTTCTTTCCTCTCATCTTTCGCTTAGAATAAAATGCGTTATGACTAGTCCAATAGTTAGTTACGACAATAAAGTTAATCGAGTAATATTTTACCAAACTTCTAGCCGTTCATTATTGTTATATTCCTAAGTAAATTTATTCGTCATTTATTTATTTATGGTGATTCGGACAATTATTTCTCTTATATACGACGAGTTGTATTTAATTTATGGCATTTTAAAAAGCGGAATAGAAAAGGACTCAAATGTTTTATGGAGACAAAATACATGAATAATGAAACCAAAAATTTGAATTTTAATTTTTGTGCTATGAATCACGTCAGACATTTAGTAAAAAATCTTTGATTTATTTGTGACAAGGGATGAATGCGACTTTTTCGAAATGTTAATATGATTTTAATTATTTTTTGTTTATATCAATTTTTGTATGTTTAAATATTAATAAAATATTTTTTTAGTTGTGTTTTTATTCCAGCAGGACTGGGAGAATAGTGAAATCCCAGTCTGCCATATTACATAAGAACTATAACAGAGTAAATTAAAATGATAAAAGAAAAGAAGAAATAAAATCAGATAATATATAAGGTAGGTACCTAATTAAAATATATAATGAAAACAAATAGAAAAACCAAAAAAATAAGCATTAACTTAAATTAAACTAAGAAGCTCACATCAAAATATACTGTGTCATAAATTTTCTACTGACACACTACGTTATAAAAGATTTCTTCCTACGGCAGGAGAGAAGGTCAGTTGAATTCGAAAGCGGCCGAGGGAATATCATTTCTTTGTGCTGGATATGTCAAGTGATAATGACCCCCTCTCCTGTTTTCGGCAAAGGGGAGGTCGCATAACTTTTCTGATATCGCGCCGCTAGCGGTTACGGAGAGTAACGCCGAATGGCAAAGACTGGAACCGCGCATATAACACATCATCTTTTTGCGTCTGGCGGGTCTGTATGGAATTGCATGGGGAGCTCTATTGTGTTATAAAGTATCTTTTGATGTGAGCTTCGCGTCTGTACCGTGCATTAGTGGGAAACTGAGCCAACTGAGTCGGATGCCACGACAATAATGTTGGTTGATTTCCGTGTCCTGCTCCAGAAGCTGACCAGTATGTGGAGAATTTAGGCTGGGAATGGGTAGTACGAAACGGAAATCATATTCGTCAAAAATATCCATGTAAATACATAACCACGGATCATTCTTTGACATTTCTCGATCTTCATGATTATCCCTACCCTAGGGTCTAATAGACGCCAAGCATGATAATATTTTTAATACATCACTTTTTGTTTAATTTATTTAATACTAGCTGACCCGGCAAACTTCGTACCGCCTCAGAATCAATAAATGTTGTGTTTAATTTATTAGTTGAAATAAATTAAGTTTTATTAAGTTAAATTAAATACTCCAAGTTTAAAAAATTAAATTCAGCTGTTGACTAAGCACGAAATGTTCGGCACACTACACTATTGACAGTTCGAATTGATTCAAATTATGTCGACCAAAGCACATTATTTGAAAAGCCGTTCCATACAAAATATATGAAAAAATTAATTTTCTTCATACCGTAATTTTTTCCGATGTTTTAATAGTTATTCTGTTAATCGGGACGGAGACAAATCCAACAAATCAAAGATCATAAAAATCGGTTCAGCCGTTCTTGAGTTATAAATGGTGTAACTAACCCGACTTTGTTTTATATATTAAGATTTAATACAATCTATTTAAAATTCAAACATCACTTTTTGGTAATCTTATGTACGAGGGGGGACCAAAAACTAACGATGCAGGTGCTGTGGTGGAGAGGAAGTATGGGGGAACCCATTGTTCGACCAACTGTCCACTCCTGAGTCGCCGTCTCTGTGAGTGCATCGGTTCGCCCATGAGAATTTTTTTAGTAAAATAACTTACTCCGATAGAGTAGGCCCTATCGGAGGTTGACTATCATCAGGACAACCTACATACAACGGATCTCATACAAGTCATTTTAATTCACATTTTACTTTGTTCCCTTCAAAAACTTTACCTAAATTATTGTAATAAAGGAGCCGCGTACCCCACTCACAAATTATTAAATATTTAAAGAAAATATGAATGTTACATTGAAGGTAAATGATAATTCTTGGGGTAGGTACATCAGGTTAACATTGTAATTTATTACAACAGGTCCAAGGCCGCCCTAAGGCTGATTGACAAGTAAAAGGGCTCAGCGTAAACACTTGGCATCACAAAGCAAGTAACCCAGAATACGAAACACTGTTTGGGACGGCCTTCATTCAACAGTGATTGTAACAAGAAGATGTAAATAAACATTTAACCATGGAATTTTAAAATCTTTCCGCTAATTTAACATTCAGAAAGCATTGACAAATTTTGCTTTTTTATGTGGATAAAAATTATCATAATTTTTTTTAGGAGCATTTACTTATTTTTTTTATTAACAAAAAGATTTCGGGATGTGAATTTATAATTTAGAATTTCAAGGCAAATAGAGTTTTATTAATAACTAGCGCAGAAACATCACGGGATATTACAATTATTGTAGGATTTGCAATGCTGAAAGTATTCATAAAAAAGTTAAAAATTAATATACACTAACGATGATGACGGTCACTGTAACGTTGTCCGAAACGTTGGCTAAATAAGGATGTTGCGCAACACGGCATAATGGTAACCGACGAGTTCATCGAAAGCAAATTTATCGACAACGAGAGGTTAGGTTAGGTTAGGTTAGGTTAGATTAGAACACGTTTTCGATTAACTCGCCGTGAAGCGGCATAATACCCCAAGAATCACTATAAAAGAGCACTGACGTTTTGGAGTTTTCGCAATTGAAATGGGAAGGAAGATTTTAGGCAATTCAACTACATTTATCAAACTAATTAATTTATACGTAGGTACCAAACCGGTTTTTACGGCCAAAAATATTATCGTGATTTTTTTTTTGGGATATTGCGTATGCCGTGTTCCTCTACCTCCTTCTTTAGACAACTTTTCAGACAGTACCTATTCAAAATCCGGCCATAAATATGTGTAAATTACTCATTTCACTGCCCTAATACATCATATAAGGGGGTAGTCCAACACGATATAATAAATCTAATATATAAAAACATCGTGTCACGGTGTTTATGGTCGCTCTCCTCCGAAACGGCTTGATAGATTTTTATGAAATTTTTTATGCATATTTGGTAGGTATAAGAATAGGTCGTAAAGTATATTTCATACCGCTAGGTAGTTAAGGGTGTCCCTCATTCAGAATTTTTTGACAAAATTTTTTAAATTTTCTTTTTTATTTGGAATTAAAAAAATACCTATAACCCCAAAAATTTTACCCTCCTACCCCACTCTCCCATTTTTTAATCGTGAACGAACAAATTTAACCGTCATTCGTATTTCAAATAGAACGATTTTTTTTAATGTTTTTGAATGACAGGCGTGGCGTCATTTTGACATTTCATTCGGAATTTGTTATGCAACATTTTGTACGATTTATTTTAATTTATCTATTTGTGTGCGGGTATTAGGGTCAAAAATACCAGCAAGACGCAAGGGGCCCATTTGAACCGTCGAACGAATAAAGCAACAAACATGCGATATAGTAGAGCAGAAAGAACAGACGAACAAATCCAAAAACAACGACAAACTATTCGGCGGTACTCTTTACTCCTTTCAGTTTTTGGCGGTCATCGTCTACGGTGCTCCATTCCTATTTCTGTCACAGAACCCATCCCCATACACTTAAAATAAATTCGTATATTTTTTATTTAAAAACCAAAATATTCATTAGTAATAGTTTATATGGCAGAACAACGTTTGCCAGGTCAACTAGTAAAAATAAACAAATCCCATTTAATTTCTGAATCCGCATACAAGAGTATCACCGAACATTAGCTTTAGAATGAGAATGATCCGAGTAACTCCTTCATGCTTCGCTAACTAAGAAAAAGTAATAATATATGCACAGAGAAAATTGAAAAAGTTTTTCGTGCTAACGTGTTAATACTAAAACAAACCACGGCTTGGGTTGAAGTTTGGCACACATTAAATTTGAACGAGGACTTTGCGGTTGTCTCGCGGTTGTACACAAATTATGCTCACATAAACCTGTTTGTTAAATCTGTTTGTTAGAAGAATAAAGTAACAACTTTGAAATAACAATTTTCAGACAATTTATCTTTCAATAAACCACGCATTAACATGCTAAACGGTAATTTGCGTCGAAACGCACAAAGTTGGAAGTAAAAGTTTTTACTTTTGTTTAAAAAAACTATGCACATTTGTCTTCATAATACGTAATACATAACTAAATGTGAAAAAAAACATCTCTTACATGTAAATTTTTACTTTTATGTAAAGATTTCACTATTTCTCAATGTCAACATTTTAAATAATAATTAGTTAAATTTTTAATTGTTTATGTCACATAAATCTTTAAACATTTCATAACTCACTCATGACATTTTTAGATTTTCACGGCCAAAAGCATTTTCTTTGTTTGTTTTTGGGGTGTTATTGGGGAGTTATTTTGTGTTGCGCTACCTCCTTCTTTAGCCGACGTTTTGGATAGCGTTGCAGTGTCCATCATCACACATCGTCGGATCTGCCGGATCTGCCCTGATGATGGACACTGAAACGCTGTCCGAAACGTCAGCTAAAGAAGGAGGTAGCGCAACACGGCATAACACCCCAAAAACAAACAACGAAAACACTCAGGATATTATTTTGTTCAAGATATTGAGGATATAAATAATCTTTTTTTTTTAAATGTCGTCTTTGGGGATGCTGTGTGAGGTTCTTTTCAGGTAAACGAAGGTGAGGAAGTGCTGGGAAGGATAGTTATTAGGTGTGGGTAGTAATCTGGGGGTCAATGTGTTCTGGAGTGACCGACGTATGAATCCATCCCTCCTACTGCGGCACGAAGCAATGGGTCGAGATAGTCGGCTAGAGAGGTCAAAATATCTCCATCAACCAGTATCTTCCACTCCGGCCCGCCACGCAGTACTTGGGTAAATGCATACGCTACCAAAAATTAGACAAACCTCACCCCATGAACCCAGGAACCCTTGCTAAGTCACCAAACACAGCGAACCACTTGGGGTGACCTACGGCAGGGGTTGTTGATCATCCAACAAATGGTTCATGGGTGGCGGTACCCGTATTCGCCTTCCAATAAAAACATACCCCAAGGAATGAAATCTTTAATTTGTGATACAAAATTTATGGGAGTACTTTCACTTTATGAAAGTTGTTGCGTGGTTTCTCAAGGCTTGGAGGCTGTGGGCTTAAGTAATATCTTCCTTTGTTCTTTGATGTTCTGGGGCATTATTTACATGACGCAAGATTAGTTTCTTTTGGTAGAATAATAAATAACACTGTTAGTTTAAATTTATAATTGAAACAAATTAATGAAGTACAGGGTTTTCCAATAAGAGGTGTTATTTTGAATGGCCCGCTATTTCGGTAGATGTTAATTTTTAAGCTGTAATTTTTTTTTTTGACATTTGACAAGTAGAAACTACGCCATTAATAAAAATGGACCGATACACGCTTCAACAACGCATTAAAATTATTAAAAATCACTATAAAAATGGTGAAAATTTGGCAGAGATGGTTCGAATGTTCGAACATTTTTCGGTCGAGGTGAAGCACCTTGTCGGACCGCAATACAGAAATTGGTGGAAAAATTCGAGCTGTTGGGACAACTTAGGGATGTGAAGAATAAAACCCGTACACGTCGCTCAATAACAGCCGAGAATATTGATGCTATAGCCGAAAGTGTTGAAGAAAACCCAGGTCTGTCCATTCTTTGTCGTTCTTTGGAATCCTTTTTTGGTGATATAATTTCTTCTCTAATCGTTTAAAGCAAATATTATTCATGTGGACCCGATGTAATTTCCATAAGAGAATTGGTTCTAATCATAGTTTAAAAGAATTATTGAAGAGTCACCTATCTAAATGCTGATATGACAATATGGTAATATTGTTATATAATTGGAATTAATATTCTGTTGTACAATAATTAAAAAAAAATTATTACTACATAGTAAGACTCTTAACCAATTTTGAATGTATCGCAAACCGATTAACCGTCAAAGCCAAACGTGATCTTGCAAATGAATAAAACGTAGCAGTTTTAACGAATCATTTAGAAAGTATATAAAATTATTTATAGTAACAAGCTTATCATTCACTCACGTAAATTTCAGATCATGTTAATCCCTGATGTAATCCATGCCACCCCTATCTACCACCGCCCCTACCCCTTCCATTTTACCAGGCGGCATCGGATTTACGAACCCTTATTTGCGTATTGTAAATTCTAAAAGCCTTACACAATTCACAGTTTTGCGTGAATCCCTCCGTATTCAATTGTTGATTTAGGTTCTGGAAAAAAGCTACGCGCAAGCTTTTATTTTAATGTTGGCTTGCTTCAATTCGGTGTTCTGACAGAACTAAAGAGACAGATTGTCGATTGTTTAAAAAAAAGTCTTCGCTACGTGGTTGTAAATACGTGATTTAATTATTTGTCAATACAACAAAAAAATAACAATATACCGTTTTTACTGATCTGAGCACCAATTTTCAATTTTATGTGTCAAGCCTTAGTCACAATGGCACTAAGGCTTAGTGAAAGACGTTCTACCGACGAATGCTTAATTCTATTTCATCAAAATTTGGATTTAAACGGTCTGTGGTACAAGTGTTTATGTTTATTATATTATTTTAGGTAAAAATTAATAGCTGGGTCAGCTTATTCATGTAGAATTTTTAAATAATTATTAAAAAATAATCATAAACATTTCTTAGTTATTTCATAACCGCCTTACTTTTGAATATAATGTTTTTTAAATACCTATATTAAAATTTCGATTTTGTTTTTTGAATGAATTTACAAAAGTAGAAATTAACCCTTATTTATCTTTAAATTTCCCGATATTTGATCGTGCCAAAGTTCGGATGTTCGACTAGTTGTGGATGAAAATGAACTATATTAACTTTTCGTGCTTAAGCATTTCTCTGAAAATGGCTATTAGCTGGCCAAGAAATGGCCGAAAATTAAAATTAGACGTATTATGGTAATTCGTTTTTATTACGGGATGATTTTTTTACGTTAACTACACAGCAATAAAGTTTATCCTTGTTTGAGTTTTTCTTTACATAAATGTTCATCACAAATCTGGAAATTATTATAATAGTCTGTAATTTTTCACGGGTCTGCGCTAGTCCTACATAAAAAATTGTTATATTTGAAGCCCTTGTGCAAGCTTCTAATATAATCCTTTAGTACTGGGAGGGAAACCTTTTTGCCATCGGGGGCCATGATTGTTTGTTGTAAGAATGGTATCTCTTGAATTGCGTCTGCGGAGGATTTCAGATCTCGAATTTACATTACATGTAGAACACAAGATAGGTTTTAATTTATCTACAAGCTTAAATAATAGTTATACAAGAAAAAGCCATATTCTCAGAATTTTGCAGCTCATGGTTTGCAACTTGAAAGTAAAGCTTCACTCGGTACATGAGAATGGCTTCATTTGATGAGTCTTCAACTTGTTATTAAATTTATTATTATGTTCTAAACAAAAAACTGGTTTAAATTAAATCTCTATGCGGGAATTAAAATTAAACTCAGAACATAACAATGTTTTTTTTTGTATCTGGCAGCACATATATACATTGCCTGCGACTTGAATTTTAGTCTAGCTAATCGTTACATTCTGAACCCAAAACGGATTTTAAATTAAGAGTAAATCTGCCTGTGAGTTCGAGCTTTAATTGATACTACATCCAGAACACGAAAATGGTTTTCCTCCCATTTTTTGTGTACCTGGAACACACGAATGGTTTCTCTCAAAATGCGTCAGTAAATGAACCCGCAAATGGAATTTGCATTATGAACACAAGAGTGAATAATAGAATCTCTCAAATATATAATCAAAAATAATGTGAACATTCCCTTGTTCTCTCTGACTCTCTCAGTTCCCTACAAAAACTTAAATCCAGTCCTCTTCTTCATCCTGATGATCACTTTGTATGTCTTATTTGAGTGCTGATAGCCTCCATTCAAAGCTCTGGAAAAACCGTAACCATGATTTGGATTCCTGGACATGTTGGCATAATGGATCAAATTGGCCATATTGCGGATGCCTTGGCAAAACAAGGAGCGACCAACCCTGTTGTTACCCTCGTAAACCACATTCCCCTATCTGACATTTTTTCTATCATTAAAGACAGATCCCGCAATATTTGGGCAGAGTATTGGCACATTGCTAGTCAATCCAAGGGAGCCTTCTATGCCTCAATACAAAGGACTATCCCATCGAAACCATGGTTTCAACAATTCCCCAATTTTTCCAAAAAAGAAATTTCCTCACTTATTCGAATGAGAATCGGACATTGTTCTGTTCCTTCTCACCTATTTAAAATTCACTTCCTTGACTCCCCATATTGTACATTCTGTGGTCTAGAAGTGAGAAATTTAGATCACGTATTTTTTGGCTGTCCCTCTCTAAACAGCTATCCTCTCTTATATCAGACCTTGTCAAAAATTGCCTCGCCTCCATTCGATATCTCATCTCTTCTAAGTCTGAACTCGACTCCAATCTTCATTATAATTTTGAAATTTCTCCATTTAAATAAAATTAATATTTAAATTCGCCTTTCACTTCTTCATAATTTTAAATGATGGCCTAGAACACCCATGAAGGGTGAAAGCCAGAGATAATTATAAAAAAAAACACAAGAGTGGGTTTAACTTAGGAATAGACACGCGTAGGAGTCCACTAGTCCAACAGCCTAAATTATATTGTATTCAGAGCACGTGAATGGTTTTCATGCATTTTACAGCAAATTTATGATTACAGTAAAATGTTTATAATTTTTTGTTTATTTAACTTTTTACAATAATTTACGTGAAATGATTATAAGGAAATACATAAAGAAGGCACTTCTCTTTCTTTTTCTTTCTGGAAAAATATGTTGGATTACTTATTTATTTGTGTCTAAACTGACTTATAGTAACGTAGGTGCATACATACCTACCTGTCAGCTATATTACAGCTGTCTCTGGGTTTTGTAGTAATAAGTTAAAAATGTAACAAACACCGTGAATGTTCCATTTTATGACCGTTCTCGATTTCTAAGCGTAATTTTTGGGGTTCTTTCATCAGGCTGCATTAAACGTGCTCGTCAAAAGCTTCGCGGGCCGCAGGTTCCCCACCCCTGCTTTGATACATAGAGCCTCAACACTGAGTAATATTAGCAGGCCATCAGCCGCGTCAATACACCCTCAAACAGGCGTAAATATGTTATGAAAACAGGGACATAGGATTAATCCAAATTGATGTCCTGATTATCTCACGTAACCTTAAAAACCTAGACCATTCGTACACGCAGACATTTACAAGCAACTCAAGTTTTGCGCGTGTATCGGTTGACGTCAGTTATATGCTACTCACAGTGCTGTTAGCAAGCTACGCGAGTTGCATTAGAGTCTACTACTGATTTGACAGAAATGGTGTCAGAGCATGATTTTAATGTTAAATTATTAGTTCCGGATTTGGGAAAATATCGACGTTTGTGTAACCATATTTTACCGAAGTACGTAACAAAGAATGTGTAAATTTAGCAAAAGAGTCGTAGATTGGGGTAAAAAAATAACAATTTAATATCATCTTCTTCCTTGGTGGCGATAAATACCCAAAAAATAAGGTTTATTTCGTTGTACGCGTGAACCCAAAACTTTCTTTTAGATATGAGTTTTTTATGCTTATGTATAATTGCACTGCAAAAATAGTAGCTTCGGTTTAAAAACGAGTCTTGACGAAGAGAACCGATAGAGGGATCCATCTGATCTTTAAAACGGTTCGGGAAAGTGTTAAGTGCCCTCGACCGTACTGCATCAAAAATGGAATAAGAATTTTAAACAGTTTTTTCATAAAATTTATAATGAAATTATTAGAAAACCAAAATTAAACTGCAAGGATAATTTACAGGCAACATACTATAAAGGAAAATCCCCATAAAAGTATCATTTTATAACCAATAAAGGCTCCGTTTCGCAGCAACCCCTTTTAAAGCTTTTCTCCCTGCAATAAAATAAAAACTTACACAAAATTAATTCTGATGTTGCTAAGAACGCTGATTTTTATATTTTCCTCTTTAATTATTTTTATAAAGCTTTTAAAACGATTTTGATAATTGGAGACACGTTTTAATTTTATATCAACCGTTCAGGGAGGCTATGCCTGTCCAAAAACAAGTCTATAATGCTTTAAAAATAATGCAAAGTAAAAACATTTTGCAAATTGCAACGGTCTATTTTCACTAAGTGCTTGCGTCTTTTGGCTTGTGAGATTATATGATAACGTGTAGCTAACTATCCAACCATCACGCCGTTTTCTCGCAGGGGTAGGCAGAGAGGACGGACCGTCATACAATTCGTTATTGGAACACACTCCTTGCTTCATTCACATTATCTTGATACATCGTCTCATACGTACTCTTATATTATTCTGACTTGAACATGGCCTAACTCAAGTATCTGATTCACTTGATGTGCCATGTCTTCCTCGGGCGTGCCTGACTACTTACGTCTACTTAGTCAAATTATAAGGATATCTTACCCTCGTAATCTGATATTTGATATTTTAAGGTAGTGTCATCATAAGTCGTGATTGATTTATGATATCCGTCAATATGTTGATCATAACAGTATCTTCATACGAAAAGTGTCTAATATCTTGCCCATATCATGTCTAAAGAAGTTTAAGAAAATTATGACATTCAGTGTATGAATGTCAACGAAGCAAGGAGAGTAAGTCAATATAAATTTATGTGGCAATCGCGTATCCAACACCTCTAACATATGTGACGCCTAAGTGTTCGCTACGTTTGGTGACTTAGCAGAGTTACCCGGTTTATGAGGAACGGAGACGCATGGAAAAACCACACGCAAGGAAGGGGTGACGTCGGGGATGGGAATGAGGCAAGGCAGAGTAAAATATTGCAAATGTGACATAGTAGCAGTACGAGATAGCAGGGAGTAAATTTGGAAAATCTGTGCTTCATAAGTCTTCTAATTTTTTCGTGTCTGATGAAAAGACAAAAAATATTGTGCATACTCATTAGTATAATATTTACATTTTTTCTTTTATTTAGAAAATTGCAACTTTTCACGGTTTTCTGCAAGAATTTTATTTTTAAAAATATTATTTCGTTTCAGAAGAAGAGCGGGTTTCAAAAGAAAGGCTTTACTATAAGGTCTCACATTTGTCACAAATCCAAACTAAATCCACGTTCTCTATAAAACACATCCAATTTTAATTTGATTAATTTGTTTAATAATATTAATTTGTTGTTCAATTAATTTAAAAATAATAAACACTATATTTGCGGCACGTTCCAGAGTGGAAGATACTCTCAGTATCGCCCCGGTGTAAGACCACCATTCAAAACTGAAACGTTGCTTGAAATGGTTTTAGCCATGTTTAGTGACTAGATCTGAATAGCCGGGTACTTCCCGACCTTCCTCCTCCCCATCTCCTTCCCCTCCCACCTACCTTCAGCTTCACAACATACCCCAATTGGGGATGCCATAGTCTCATTGGCCCCAGACGGGAGCAGTTGGGACTCTTGTGAGGTATGAAAATCTATCTATGTAAAAAAAACTACTCTCTATAAAAAAAAAAAGATCAACGATCATATTATTCAGACTATTTCCCCAGATATTATACTTCCATAAAAAGTGAGCAGTTCAGAGAACTTAAAATTTAAATGTATTAAAATTTTATATTGTCATAATATTATCTGAATTCCTTTAAGTGTTTTCATTACTTCGTTTTCTTAAACCATTACGTTCCTTCAATAGAATATTCTCGGTTCAAACTAATTAAAAATTCACGGCAGCTCAAGTTTTAATGTAATTTGTCGCGACCCGTTGTTTATTATAAGAACTGTACACAGTAATTGAGTCGCTCATGCTTTGTTTTAGTCTAATTGAAAAGGGATATTTTGTCAAACCATCCATTATATAATCTAGAATTTCAGGCAAAACGTATTAACCCAGCGTCATGGGGGATATATCAAAGTTACCCGCTATGTTTTACATTGCTTGTGGTTTTATAATCACGTGCAATGTTGCCGCTCTTCTCAGTAGATGGAGTTATTGACTTTCTCTAAACGTTTTTAATGAGAAATCAGTTGGATGGCGATCGACAGCGAGTTACACGCGCCGAAAGCTGAAAAAGGTGAATACGACCCTTCCCGCATCGAAGTATATTAATACGGTAATGCCTGTATGGTTCAAATTAACGAACCCGACTCCGAGTAAATCTCCAACGCCACACTGTGTGGAAACTGTTCTGAGCCGTCCATGAACGTGCATTTTTCCACGGAGCTGTTGAAGTAATATGCACACTTATCACTCGCTCACATACTATTTACAAACGGAAGTGGCGCCATCAGGTAAAATACTTTTGAAGTTTTCACATTATTATTTTTCCCTTGGAATTAAATTTGATATCTTCATCGAAGTATATTAATACGGTAATGCCCGTACGGTTCAAATTAAGGAACCCGACTCCGAGTAAATCTCCAACGCCACACTGTATGGAAACCGTTCTGAGCCGTCCGTGAGCGTGCATTTTTCCACGGAGCTGCTGCCGTAATATGCACACTTATCACTCGCTCATACGCGATTTGCAAACGGAAGTGGCGCCATCTATAATACTATATTTAAGGAAAAAGTATGAAGAAGAAGAAACATTTTTCGCTTTCATTCAATAATAAAAAGATTTATGTTGGTGTGAAGAGTGTTCCTCTCATTATTCACGGTCTTAATGTAAGAATGTTGTTATACATGGAGCGCCAGTGTTATACATATACCTCACCAGCGTTGGCGCCAGTGTTATACATTGTTACGCATCCTCGTAACTCTCGGGCAAGATTCGAACTCGCCATCTCGGGGGTAGACATGATACTCTTAATCTATGGAAGGTAAGGCCACTCTATAGTCAGACTCCAATAAAACAGGTACTTTGATACAATTGGGTTTATTAACAATACAAGAGGTAATTCTAGACAACTACAGTAACTCAGTTTAAGACCTGACTCTATGAAAGGGTAGGGCGGACTAAGTCGCTGGGCTCAGACGGGTAAAATGTATTAAGCGGGTAACCTCACGTGTAGACGACGGTGGTGGCCGCGTTCGGGGTGCAGCGGCGGGCAGGGGTTTGGCGAGACGCGCTAGAACCATGTTCCCGCGGCGCCTAGGCCGCAACAGCGGGCGGAGGACAATGCGTGGCCTGGGCGGGCAACAGTGGGCAGAGGACGATGCATTGCCTGGGCGGCAACAGTGGGCGGCGGTATGTGATGCACGGTATTTGGCACATGTTCGTTTGTCAACGGGACTGACACTATGTTAAGAACGTCTGGGCTGACAACAGTGGGCGGTGGTATGTGATGCACGGTATTTGGCACATGTTCGTTTGTCAACGGGACTGACACTATGTTAAGAACGTCTCTGTGGACAACAGTGGGCGGCAACAGTGGGCGGCGACAGTGGGCGGCGGTATGTGATGCACGGTATTTGGCACATGTTCGTTTGTACTGGGGGCTCGCACTACGGCGTGCTAAGGACCTTTTACTGCTCTCTCACGCTCCCGATACTCGACTGCCCGGCAACCCCGGAACATCTCGCTGTCCGCTACCCCGGGCGGGGGTGGAAACGTGTCCTTTTATGGTAATCTGTTGTCCTATTGGTTCAGGCGTATTGACTCACATTGTGGCACGCGCCGCGAGCGTGTCACTTCCTTACATTATATGCCCATATGAGGTAATGTTCTCTTTATCGGCATCTCATTGGTTCGCAGGCTATGGGTCTATTCTAGGTCACGCGCTATTTGCGTGATGGCGTATGTTGCTTCGTAGGCAGTATGGGCAACCCATAACAATGTCTACTATTATATATCTACCTATTAAATATAAGTATTCTGTAGCTTAATGTTAATACATAGTAGCCTTATAAATAGTCACCAACACTTAAACTGGGCGAAGCAGAACGAAAAGCCGCCCGCAGTGCCTAGCAGCACTTTCACTGCTAGTTCATAATGATTATTCGAATTAACTTTGTGTTAATTTTTCCAAATTAAGTTTGTTTTATTTCCGTGCTTCATTTAGTTATTGTTTATAAATTATATCCTCAGTACTTTTTAATTTTATTTTGCATAAGATTTTTTTAAATATTTGATTTTGCATTTAGCGATCAAATTCTAAAAGGATAAAAAGCCGTAATTTTTTATCCATCCAGTACACTACTTTGCCGGCAAGGATCTCTTTAAAATGATTTACCTCTACCTGCATGTTGACGTGCTAAGACAAAGGGTTCATTCTAACTGACAATATTATTGTCAGATAAACAATGGGACGTGGAATGAAACTTTTATCTGTTAGGCTAAAGAAGGGTACAAAGGAAGGCTTCTCAAATTAATTAATATTTCACAGTCGGATTCGTAGTACGGTATGAAACGAAAATGTTGTTCATATATTCAGTTTGAAGGTCGTGCTTTCGGAGTATCAAGTATATGATTACTCCAAAATAATTGACTTGTTTTAACTCGACCATTTGCAATATAATCCGTCCATAAATTGGTTTGTTACATTTCTGTTCCAGTTCAATGTGGTGGCCTTGAAAGACACTTCATTTTATACCACCAGAATCCTCATAAACTCACTATTAACTAATCAAAACATAATAGTTTTGTAGAAAATCAGTTATTCTCTATATAAATTAAAATAATAATTAAAATTAAAATTTAAAAAAATTATTTAAAATTCAGCACAAGCACTTCATTTCAATTTCTTCATGCTTTGTCTTTTCGTGCTCTTTTTCTAATGTTTGATATTGACGATTTGTTTTCTTTGTGAATATCAAAGGATTTTAAAGGTGATTTTTCTAATTATTATAAGCAATAATTATTAGCCTAAAACACTCATCCATATTGATAAAAACTCCCGAAAAAAGATACATGCCGCCGACGCGACTCGAACCCGCGCCCCTCTGATTGCCGGTCAGGAGCTCTGATTTGGAGGAGTGATTTTACTGTTTTAACGGTTTTAAGTTATTTTATGACTTTGTACAAAGTGGTATGTAACAAAAAATTGAATGTAAAAAAATTACAATTAAGAAATAAATTACGAAAGCAACACGTTAACGAAATAAATGATTAATAAAAAACATAAATAATATTAATTTTTACAACAGTTGATTCCCCCACAATTGTCCCTTCGGCATACCTACATAAAATACGCAGTCGCTTTGGGTAAATACGGTAAACCCACGGACACAAAATATAATTAAGTGTACACCGGCAAATAACAAAAGTATAAAACATATTTTCATTCAAATTCATCAAGGAAAAAACTATTTGTCTATATACTGTATATACCAGCGTATGCAAGGAGAAAAATGTTATTCTAAAATACGATCATTTTATTCGTAAAAACGGTTAAAAACGGGACTGAAGTTCTTACGAACAAATTAATAGGGTTTCTATGTTTTTTGGCGGGATTATGTACAATAATTTGTTGGTTTACGTAATTTCGTACGTACACCAACAAATTATTCTTTCATTTTCCCCTCAATAAACATTGACACACTGTTAATTTGTTCGTAAGAACTTCAGTCCCGTTTTCAACCGTTATTACGAATAAAATGATCGTATTTTAGAATAAAAATTTTCTCCGTGTGAGTGCGAACAATCGACACCGTAAATTAATTCGTTTGATAACCATACTAACTTATTATTAAGGTAATTTTGAAGTCGATTTAAGGAATGAAATTGGTAAATTATACACACAAAATTGTAATTTGATTTTAATACGACGGGTCACCAAAAAATTTAAAAAAATGTATTATCTCTATTACATAGACACAGAAAAGAATAGACGTATATTAGTTTGCGACCGATTGCGAAGCTCAATCTCGTATACATTTAAAAATAGTCCTCGTAAACGACTTCATCTTCAACAACACGATAAGCTTTTGGACAATGTTACATACTTGCGCGGTATAGGAAAGCTCGGTATCGCGGATTGGACACACCTCGGCCGTTGCTTCGCTTACGAGAAACATGTTTGCCGGTTGTTTACGACTGAATAATTCGGTGAGCGGCTATATTATAGTGAACAGAAAGCCAAATGTTACCGGGATGATACGAAGGTAGCTAAGCGCATTTACATATATACTATATTGTATTGCCTAGAGTGGGCGTATTGAGCAACAAAAACTCCTTCCGGCTGCGCCAATATTGTACCACGTATTGGTTTAGAATGTTAAGTGAAGATCATTTTTAATAATGTATTTAGGGTGGCTTGCACCAAAAGTAAAATTTGGTTTAAATATCAATTTAGACAAATTATTTGATTTAAGTCGGCTTGGCGTCTTGCACCACAAAATTTAAGTCGTTTAATGCGTTTAAAGAACTGTCAAAATCAAATACACAAAAATTGGCTATTCAACTCAGTTAAATACGTTTAGCAAACAAGTACTGTAAATTTTTTTTAGGTTCTCCATTCGATTTCGGATTGTCTAATATTGCTAAAATATATCTCATTAATTAACTTGTAGGTACCTACTCACGATGGGCATTTGGGATTTTTATTCTGACGATGACGAAGAAATTTTTAATTTTATAAACAGACCGTTTATAGTCGGAGAAGTAAACACAAGAACACATTTATTTGATACACTCAGTGCCAGAAAGTTTCAAAGAAGCTTGTTAGGTTTTCTGTAGTTCTATGTACAATTTTATTATTTGCGTTGAATATTTCGGCCCAAGGTTCTTGCTTCACAACAGTTTTAATCTCATCAGTTTTCTTGTTTTCTATAATTGATTTTATTTGGTTTTGATATTGTTATTCTCGAAATAAATAAACATCAAAACAAATAAATTTATTTATTTATTTATTAAAGAATTTTATACATAGTGTACATATTGTGTTATTTCGCCCGCCATGCTAGGGATGTCCCTGTGTTATGGCGAGTGAAGTATGCAGATTATATGGGTAATGAAGTACGTTTACTGATAATATAATAATTATGATAATGAGGTTTACAGTTAATGCAGCAATGAATTTATGATAATGAAATTTACATATAATATAGTAATTGATGATAATGATGTTTACAGGTAAATATAACAAGGAATTTATGACAATGAAATTTACAGATAAAATAATAATTGATAGATGAAATAATAATGTGATTAAACACATAATTAATATCCATTACTTTCAAAAACAAAAACTCTTCCTGCTTCGAAAAGTTATGCGGTATTGATTTATTTGGCGCTTATTTTCTGGATCAAAATACAATAATACACTATGAAACTAAAACACAACCTCAAAATATGTTGACATTCGCAAAACCATAATCATAAATAAACCAACCATGCAGCGACTTTAAGTAAAAAATGGAACGTCCACTCCAATTGGGTGGTGTAAGACGCAACTAAACGCATTTAAGTTAAATGTATTTAGTGTCATAAATTCGTTTAGTTAATTACAATTTAAGATAAATTTAGTGATAGTTGGTGCAAACCGCCCTTAAGTATTAAACTGTATTTTAATAATTGGATTACTGCTGACCAATGCCAAATTGGTGTGTGGTCTTCAATAGAAAAATGACGAGTGAGACAGAAACAGAAGTACTACATAAATACGTTTACCTATTAATTGTTATCTCATTCTATGTTACTTAATTCAAAGAACTATCATTTTATATCCCTACACTAACCATTATGCAGTTTCTCCACAGGGGTAGGAAGAGGCAATGATTTGTCACAAAACTCGACACAACATCGACCAACACATACCTATGTATTCTCTTGTTATTAAGGGTCTTGATATGACCCGACTCAAATATTCGATGCAAGTTGCTATCGAATCGATGATTTCTTCTACATAATAATATTCAAGTATAAACAAATAGCGATTATGTTGGGAAGTGATTATTTATTTATCCAAATACATTTTTCAATCTTTTATAAAACATGTATATTTTCGGATACAACATTATTCGGGGCAGGGGCTCAATTTTTAAACTTTGATAATAATAATAATAATATTTGGATGGCTTGTATAACGCCGTTTTTGTAAAAAACACCTCAAGGGCGCTGTACAAATTTCAATATATTTCTTCAATCTTACTTCTAACCACACACTAGACAAACATAAAAAAACCAATGGCTAAAACATTGCATCCACCGGTTCTTCGATCAGCGATACAAAACTATATGTATAATGCATCTGACCAATTAACGCGATGCTGCCTAAAAATGTAGGTACATGTATTTATATTAATTTTTTCTTTTATTATGAAAATGTACAGGACCATACCTACCTGGTAGATCACTTGAGATTAAAGTTAAAACACGTTTATTTAGATATAATTAGACATAATAGCGAACATATGTTCTTCGAAAAGTCATTATTTAATGCTGGTATATATTTTAATACTAATATATAATATGTTCTTTAATGAACGTGTTTGAGAAAAGCAAAATAAATTGATGGGAGGCACAGTAGTACAAGAATTTGATTAGAATATTTATTTTCTAAAAAGTCTCTCGTTAAGCGACGGATTGCTGTGAAGGCTTCGAATGATGTTAATCTAATAAGAAAATGTCATTAAGATAAATTATAGGCAATACACGATATAGATAGATTATTTAATTTAAGGGTATGAGAGCTTAAATAAGTAGGTTTTTAGTTTTGACCTAAATTCTGTTGGGTTGTTTATTAAATACGTTTTGACTAAATTCGATTGGGCTTAAATTCTGTTTTGCATCTGTTATACATCAGCAGATGTATAAATTACTAAAATAAAACATGTGTACTTTTTTTATAATAATACAAGTTTAGGGTTTTAGTCGTTATGACTATACGGTTTAAGGAACTTATTACCTAAAACCTTGTAAATACGTTATATGAACTGAAAAAACCTATCTATATATTAATTCACTGCATTTAGGAAGTACCTTCGTGGCACTCCCCACAAGTGAGTTCAGAACTAAAATGTTGCTACTTGATCTACAGTAAAAGAGGCCATGTGAATTTTCGTCGCGCAGACTAAAAAAACATATATTATCTTTAATATAAAAATTAATGTTAGTTTGATTGTTTGTTGGTTTGTTTGTTTGTTCATCCGATTGCGATGAAACTTTGGAAATATGATGTGCGCATACCCGGGATGGTTGTAGGATAGTGAGCTCTGGCGTTAATAAATTATTTCCTATACTATTCCTACGATTGCGATTAAAATTTGATCCGATTGCTATTATTATTTTTTTAATTGTTGTGAACACTCCCGTGAATACTTCTATATGACTGGTGAGCTCTGGCATTATGAAATTTGTATTAAAAATTAAATAGGTCATTAGAGTTGTTGAAAAAATGGGTGTATTTTATGGAGTTAGGCGGCAGTGAAAAAAAGGCTGGGGGATTTTTGGTATGTGGGAGGATCGGTTGGGGAATTAAGGAGGGGGGGCTTCGCGGGATGGGGGACGAGGAGAGGGGAAGGCGAAGAAGGTGGAAGTGGAATAGGGGGGGAGGGGTCACGAGAAAGGGGAGAGCGGGGGAGGGGAGGGCAACGCGAGAAGGGGAAAAGGGAACGCGGGAGGGGAAGGGTCGCGGGAGGGGAAGAGGAAGAGAAGTCGGAACGGGGATGAATGGGAAATGATACGAAGGGAGACACAATTTATTTATTTAATTAGTATTGTAACGTATGCCAGGTACTAGCCAGCCGGACTTATTCAAATTTATAGTAATACTATAAATTTGAATAAGTCCCTTGTTTCGTCTTAACTCAATCAATCAACGTGAAGTTTGGATGGAATCAGTTCCGGGAATCTAAAATTTGTGTATTAAAACGCAATATAGGTATAACTTTATTGCTCGCATGAATACATTATGATTTAGTTCATTTTTGATGATTTATTAAGTGTGGTTAAGCAATTCTTATCGCGTGTTTAACATATTATCGTTATTTTTCAGCCAATATGGACTTAGCATTAAAAAAAAAACTATGAAATCCTATCAGTGGCGGCTCGAGGACTTCTTTGATGGTGGGGACCGACATTTTTTTACATACACCTATTACATACTGTATTGTAATCTCAAATCATGCTTATCACAAAAACAAAAATAATTAAAATGTCTATAGATATACAATTTATAATACAGCATAATAAAATTAACGCTTTATTTGCTAGATTATCATTGAAGTCAATTTGAACGCGAGCGATTCCCGCCCGAAACTATGCAACGTTTGCTACGTGGGGATTCATTGGATTGTCCCCACGGTATTTGAAATTCACATACTAGTGCCCATGCGTTGGTCTCGGATTGTGTACGATCGCGAACGAAACGTAAGGAATGAACGAAAATGTTTAAAGGAAAAATACGGATTGTCCCCCAAGTGCGCAGTGGGTTCTGCGCACTGAGAAATGCACTCTTATGGTTCGTGTGCTGATCGGCTGTCAGCTGGTCAGCGTGCGTGGTGGCTTAATTTTGGTGAAGACTGTTATTTTTTTTAGTAGGTTTCGAGTATAACTGGTGGGGCTGTCCACACTGTCCCCCTGTGAAGAACCGTCACTGAATCATATTATTCGAATTTACGCCAAGTCTCAATTTTAGTCTCAAACTAATTATGAATTTTTAATACAAGCTAAATGATTTGGATCATAGATGGCCTTATTATTATTTAATTATTCTCAGTCCTTTGGCGCATCGGAAATTTCACAAATTTTAAGAGATTATTGGTCAATACCGTTAATTCATCCGTATCTGGCATTATTTTAACTGTGACCTAGTAAATTTAGTATTTTAATAATATTTTGGTATATACTTTGGTGTAATTGAAAGGAGGCACGTTTTTACAGGCAACTGCAATTTTATAAAGAAAACCATTCACGTGACTTATTATATCGCGCGAGTGAAGACGTTATTTCAAGGAACAGTGTTTTAGAGAAAATGCACCGAGAAAGGGCTGTCAGAAATTACATTGTCTGAATTTCACCAACATAGACGTTGCCAGCATGCCGTCAATGTTTGAATATTGATCATTGTACCGGTTCCCAGCAACAACATTATCCACTGGAGCGACAGAGTAATTTAAATCTTTTTTCTCCGATGCTAAAGGAAATTTTTGCACCCACATTGAAAAAACATACCCCCGAATTTGAATATGGAGACATACTGATTATAGTTCTATATGGCCAAAGAAATCACCTATATTTTTTCTATTGTCACATATTACTAAGATTTATAAAACAAATATTATTAAATCGTTAACTTTAAAACATTTTAAAGAATCTAGATAATATTTGCCAGATTGTGGCAGCAAAGCAATCCGAGGTTTTGTAAATAGTGCCATAATGTGTCGTTATAATGTGCCATAGTGCCATAATGTGGTCGTTCGTAAAACGCGAACTGATAAGTAATTGTGTATATGACTAGTAGCTCATTGCGATGGATTAAATTATTTCATCATATGTAAAAAATAGTTTTTATACTTTCTGTAGCATGTAATTTTTGCATTAAAGTTTAAATAATATAATATTTTGTTGCTAGCTTGGAATTAACTAGCGACTCCCGAATTCAAACTCAAAGATTCGGACCAATCTGCTACAAACCGGTAGATTAAATTAATAGATCACGACTAATATTCAGGTTGGCAAAATTTTGGCGTATTTATTATTGTAAAGTTTCATTAAAATCCATCCAGTAAATTTTGTTTGAAAGAGTAACAAACATACATACATCCATACAAACTTTCGCGTTTATAATATTAGTAAGATAAGTCACCTAATTTTCACAAAATTTGTTTAAATTTGTACATTTTTTGACCACCACTTAAACAAATTATTTTTATGGTTCAGATATCTGATTTCTCAAACAAAGTCCAATTTTTGTAGAAGTAAAGTAGCCATATTCATTTCTACAATAAAATTGGGTAGCAATTGAATAAAATAAATTAAGAAACCCAACTGGGCAAAGCGCCAAAAGAATAAATGAATTAAAATCGATGACATCAAAAGATATCACAAAAGCAAAAAATAATACGTTCCTAAAAACTCTGTGTCTTTCTTCCGGGTTCCCAAAATCAAAGCGCTTTTTTCATTAACATTTTATGAACATAAACTTTTAAAGCTTAAAGAATCTTTTTTTTTTCAAAGTTAGTTGGAAACATGTTCAAAGTATGCTTATTAAAAAGGCTTTAATCTACTCTCATGTTTTCCAGAACGAAACGAGGAGGTTTTATTTAAAATACACGATATTGTACTTAGCGGAATAAGATGACCCCATTCCGGTTAATTAGGTAAACATGGAAACTGCATTTTCTCGCCGCGGTGGGCTTTCTGTTGATCTTGATTTAGCTTATGGAAATTACAATCAACTTATTAACCGGCATGCTTATTCTTCAGCTTGAAAAAATATTGGAATCCGCTCAACCATCTTTATTTTATTTTCATATTTATCCCATAAAGGAGACCGTTTTCTCCGGTGACTTATGTATTATAATATGATGTCGATGATGATTTAGATGTACATAAAAACCATTCACCATTAAGCATTACAAATATGTACAAGTTAATTGTAGTTACTGGCAGTACGTGGTGCTATATTATTGTTATTGTTAAAAAGAAAGACAAACATTCCCGGGTTACGAATAACTCAACAATATTTGAAAATCTCCTACTACCACCACACTAAGCGGAAGATGTTGCTTGTGTTGTGATGGAGGACTTAGCCAGCTGAGGAATCGAACACGGAACGCCTGGGTGGGACCCAAACGCGATGCCCTCACAACCACTGACCCACACACAACCAGGTTGTTTTAAAATTTTAAGTTGGAGGGACTTTTAAAGAAAAAAGAAAATGAAGTTCTGGAAAGGAAAATGGTTTGAGGGGTGGGTAGGAATCTGAGGGCAAGTGTGTACAGGCATGACGGACGAATAAATCTATCCCTGCCACTGCAGTGCGATGCGATGTTTCGAGAAAGTCCTGCTGGGGTGCTAACATTGTCAGTCGATATTTATTTATATATTTATATATAATTTGTACATTTATTTATAACAATTACAGGCAATATATCCTAAGACGTTATAATTGTACCATTTATGCAGTGTATATGCAATGCCAAAAATCTCACAAATGCGCTATAGGACACAAAAAATAAATCTATTTTTTTTATCCACGGCATTCAAAAAGCACGTAGCTCTCCCCACAGGTGAGTTCATAAATAAATTAGTGCGTTATTAATTATGAAGTTACCAACCGATTGTCGGTAACTTCTCAATGTTCCCTAGGACAATTGCAGATCGCAGACGAATAGATGACAGTTCACAATGACTAAGTGTCCTTAATATATTCGATATCAACTGTCGTTTGTACGTTAGCAATCTGCAATTGTCCTAGGGAAATATGAGAAGTTACCGACAATCGGTAGGTAACTTCATATCGACCAACCATGCTAGCACCCCCGGAGAGGATAAAGGTTCTCCCTATTATCAGGCTCTCCCGATCCGGACTGCTACGCAGCTGATGGGCAGATATATGCCCCACCAAGACCGGACAAACCTCACCTCAAGATCCCAGTACCCTAGGCACCAAACGTAGCGAACCACTTAGGAAAACTTATGCCAGAGGTCTTGATTATCCTATAAATGGTTCCCGTGGCGGCGATACCCATACCCGCCTCCCAAATTGAGATACAGTTAATACCTAATTAACAACAACAAAACGATATATCACCACTTCACGAATAGTAAAATTATAAAAAGCAGGTGACACAATAATAATAATAATAATTGGATGGCTTGTATAGCGCCGTTTTTGTGAAAAATCACCTCAAGGGCGCTGTACAAATTTCAATAATTTCTACAATCTTACTTCTAACTACACACTAGAAAATATAAAAAACCTATGGCTAAAACAATGGATGCAAACCTATGGCTAAAACAATGGATGCAAAGCCACCAATAGCTGGAAACTCATTCCACCACTACTATGGTGCTCTTATGCTCCGCATAAGAACGAGTCGTGAAGAGTTACCGCGTTCATACAGTGAATTTCATCCTTGTACGAATATTGAGCACGTTTCGGGCATGTCTCTTAACGGTACCTACTCGCACACTGGTCCCAAAGGGACCAATGACGCTAGTTCTTCGACACGGGTCTTATTGACATTAACTTGATTTATACGTTTTTACTTCTACAATATTCTAAATTCCCTTTTCTTGAACTTTCTTTTTTGAAGAAATATCTATAATAAAACTAAATTTTGATAAGTTCCCAAGAGTTGAAATGATTCCTGCGAGTTCGTGAAAAACATTTGATTGCAATAAAACATATTTTTTAATGCACTCACCAAAAAATGCCTTACACCAGATAGATACATTCATTATCTTTATTTTACAATAACAATTAATTCGATTAATGCTTTATTTACTCGAACGATCTATTGCGTCGTAGAAACAAAAATCCACTATTTTTAAGATAACTCACTTTATTTTTAATTATTACAACATGTATACAGGTTAAACACATTGACAATTTAATCATTATTACTCTGGTATACAAATAGAAAAAGCGACTAAAAAACACATAAATACGACATTTTATAGAATAAGGTTTTGACAATTAGGGGTTTAAAAAAAATGTTTATTAAATTCTGAAACTAACTCGATATTAAAAGGTATCTAAAGCGACGAACAGTGACATTTTTTGATCATTAATAGAAGTTGACTTTCAGTTCTCAAATAATGTTATCTGCAGGACGCGGGAACATTTAAAAAAAATTAAAAAATCTTTTACGAATGGTAGGAAAATGTGGTCCATTTTTGGGCCAATATCAATCGCAGAAAAAAAAAGTGGTCCAAATTTGGATCGATTTCACTCCAGTCCACAGTGATATTTCACTCCAGCATATTTTTACTATTGTAGATGCAATACTTCAACTGGATTGGAACCCCTCACCCTACCCCTCTCTGTTCCCATTTAAATATTAATTTATGTAATTTTATTATTAATCATAATTCTTTTCTTTTTTGTATTAATTTTTTTTCTCAACAATATGTTTTACATGATACATAATGGTAATTTGTATCGTACATTATTTCCCCTCTTAATCTTCGTCTTAATTACTCAAAATTAGACTGATTGTGTAAAGAATTAAGACGAGCGTTAACCCTTAATTAGGCGCATTAAGAAAAACACACAATTAGTCACATGGGGTCACTATTGACCCCAAAGAAATAAATGAAAATGGAGTGGAAGAAATAAATAAAAAGAAGATTGTGTCATCAAAATATTAAAATGCTTTACTATAATTAACATCAAAAAACAAAAGCATAATTTTGCAATTAAACAATTTAAAAAAAAAACCAGCTTCTAATCTCTCATTAAACTGCTAATTTTTCGGGTAGCCGAGATCAATTTTTAAAAAAAATCAGACATATCAGCAGATTTATTAAGTCTGCAACCAATGCAGTAAGCTCTGAAGTGTTGCTGAAAAATAAATTTACCTCTCTTTTGGAATTTTGTTTGGTTATTTGGAACTTTGTTAATCATTAAGTAAATGGTGGCAGGTAGCTTTCCGTCCGCTTCTGATTTGCGTATCCCTCTGAAAGCTAGGAAGCTAGAAAAGGTAAAGTCGCATTCCAAACACTCTAACATATTTTGTTTTCAATTTGAAGTGATCTTGACCCCATGCACATAATTAAGGGTTAAAGTACCTACATATAATATAATATTTTAACAGAACATTATTATAAATTGTAATTTTTTATAATTGGAGCAGATTTGTCAAGAATTTAGATCCCGCGATTTTTAACAGTTCTGCCGTAGTCTTAATATTAATTTTCTAAGTAATATTTTGGAACCTTATTCCGTCTTACTGTATTATTTATTCCATTGATTGAAATTTATAATCCCACCGCAAACTAATTTCGACATCTAATCTAGTATTTTCTTACTCAACGCTTAAGCGGCTAAACTTAGACTGATATTTTTTCGGATTTTCTTATTGTTAAGCGTTACTGCTGTAAGCACGGCTGAGATCATCAAGCCCCCGCAAATTACTAAGAAAATTCCTAAGGAACGTTGCGAAGTTTCCCAATTTGGGTGAGAAATTATTATTGTTGTAATTCGGTGGCCACGTTCATTGCTAAAACTTCGTAACGAACGAACACTTGAAATTGATGCAAATTAATGGCAGTTGTGGCCCGAGTATTTTTTTTTAAACATTAAACTTTGGACTAACTAGGTTACTTAGGTTTTTTGTGATGAATGTTTATTGCCAGGAGCTTTTAGGAAAATATCCCTTATTTTATGTGAGCAAATCACAAGAGTGTCAACTACCTCCCGAGTCAATAAGACTAAAGCATTTAATGTCATCGGTATAAAAATAAAACGAGTTTGCTTTAAACCACACGACTGAAGTAAAACTTCTTAACTCCATCTTTATGTATGTATATATGTTTATACGTATATTAATTTTCTACAAATATTTATTTATTTATTTAAATTTATTATCGTTCGCCTCTCATCATGCATTCGCCAGCTTACTCCCCAAGTCAAGTGTGCGTAAAGAAGTTTTACTGCAAAAAAAAATCAGATACGATCTTCAATACTATCAATGTTATAGACATAAGGCAACTCTTTGCAAGAACCATTTTGTTTAATTTACGCCAAAACAACAAAACATAGCAAACGGTACACAATACCCGAGCCAAAAACAAAAAATGCTTTTACTCAAACCACCTTTAGACAAAGACATTTTAAATATATAGTTTGCTTAATATATACAATACTAGAAGTGAAAAACTGTGGGCGGCATTTCGTTCTGCTTCGCCCAGTAAGTGTTGGTGACTATTTATAAAGCATCACCCTTTTGCAAAACTAACTACTATTATTAACATTAAACTACAGAATATTTATATTTAATAGGTAGATATTATAATAGTAGACATTCTTACATTAATACCGTGAATAATGAGAGGAACATAAATCTTCTTAATGTGATGACCGTAGCCGGTTTCGCATTGAGTTCTGGACTCCAGTATATGGATCCAGATTCCTTTGGGGTGGTACTCCAATAATAGATCGTAGGTAGACGATAACGTTTATTAAGAGATTATGTGCAGGGTTCCTTCTTAGGAAGTCTGAAGGCAAAGAGGACGAATGGACAACAAACAAACCTTTTATGCCTTACTCATGCTGTCTCACTCATGCACGCATGTCTCTTTCATACCGCAAGACATACGTTCATCACATCCCTCCACACTTAAATCCGTAGACAGGTACACAACATGATGATGATAATATTATTTACAATACATACAATATTCCAATATTTACAGTGTAATTCATTATCATGTTGAGTCGAGAGCTGAATCCTGTCTTCATTGACTCATCTGTGTGTCCGTGGTCGTAATCTGTCCTTCCAGTTTCCCGACGTGGAAGCCACCGGTTCACTGGAGCTGGAAGTAAGAGGAGAATCACCCATTAGATTGTCATCCGACATAAAGCCGGAGATATCGTACTCATCAGACGATAATCTCCTAGTCTCAGACGCGATTAAAGGATTGCTGGGGTTCTTTTCCCATGATACACACAATTTAGACAACTGATCAAAATGCCTTTTCCAATACATAAGTTTACCTTTTAAATTTACCTCAATTATATAAAGTTTTTTTCCTATTTTTTTATGTATCTTCCCTGAAACCCATTTATCATTGTTTTGGTCTCTAAAATCTCTTACCATTACTTTTTGATTTATCGAAAAACCCAACGATTCTTTATTATTTCTTTTATAATAATATTTCTGATTTTCCTGACATTTAGACATTTTAATTTTAGTTTCTTTATTAATTCTATTATCCTAATCTCTCCCCCCTCTCGGTACAAAACTGTTTAAGTTAGACCTTAGTTTTCTTCCAAACATTACAACTGCAGGTTCTAAACCAGTTGTACAGTGTGGTGAATTTCTGTAATCCACTAGAAAATTTCCTAATTTTTCATCGTAACCTGACTGAAACTTATTTCCTATCATCATTTTTTTCAAAAAAATTTTACAATTTTTCACGGCGTTTTCAGCTAACCCGTTCGATTGTGGATGATTTACCGGAGTAGTTAAATGTTTGATGTTATTCATCTCACAAAACTCTTTGAAGTCCGCTGACATGAAGGCGGCTCCATTATCTGACACTATTGTCTGTACACTCCCGAAATAACTAAATAAATTTCTTAATATTTTAATAGTATTATACGAATTTGGAGAATTTACCTCCACACAGTCTAACCATTTTGAGGTTGAGTCAATAATCACAAAAAAATATTTATTTGCAATGGGACCTGCATAATCAATATGCACCCTACTCCATATCTCTTCAGTTATGGGCCACGGAGTCAATTCGCTTTTTGGTTGAGATGGTTGAACCTCTGAACAAATTTCGCATCCTCTCGCTAAAAGTTCAATTTCTCCATCTATTCCTGGCTACCAAAAATACCCCCTGGCTAACCCTTTCATCTTAGCTATGCCCAGATGAGATCTATGCAATAAGTTTAAAAAAAATTCTCTTAAACTTACTGGGATTATTAGCCTATTATTCCAAAAAAACAATCATCAATTATAGATAATTCATTCCGTTTACTCCAGTAAATCCATTTTGAATCATCCTTGTTAATTTTATTTGGCCACCCTGTTGTGAGATAATGTTTAATTTCCAATAAAATTTTATCCGTATTTGATTCCGATTTAATCTCCTCGACATCTATTGGTATATCTCTGTTATTTTTGAATAAACTTAGAATTTGAGTATCAAAGTCATTCTCTACGTGAACCGGTTCCTCGACAGGAACGCGTGACAAATAATCCGAACAATTCAATGCCGACTTCACGTACTGTACCTTATAATTGAATGACGAAAGAATCACCCCATAGCGTTGAAGTCTGTTACACGCTAATACTGGGATACCTTTCTTATCACCAAAAATTCTACATAACGGTTCATTATCTATTTCTAAAATGAACTCCCTTCCATAAATATACTCAAAAATTTTTTTTAACGCAAACACAATAGCTGTTGCTTCGAGGTCCAATATATATGGGAACAATTGGTGATGCAAACTTACTATAATTTACCGGAACTAAAATACCTTCCGATTGTAAACGGCCTAATTCCGTTTCAACCTTTGCTTTTAAAGCAAACGGTATATTTCTCGGATTGCAGAATTTTGGTTCCGCATTCTCTTTTAGTTTCAGATGTATTTTATTTTTATTGAATCTACCCAGTTTATCCGAAAAAACCTCCGGGAATTTTCGAATTAATTTATCTACTTCACTTCTATCATTCTCAACTACATTTTGAGAAAAAATTTCACTTCCCTCCTGGGATGAAGTAGATTGTAACCCCGTAAATCCAATATTAAACTTTTTGATAAAGTCACGACCTAGAACAGTAGTTGTTCCATTTTTTACTACGCAAAATTCTAACATTTCCGTATAACCGTTATAATTTATTTAATTTATTTATTTAATTTATTTATTTAATTTCAACGGTATAAACATACCATAAACAATATTTACATTTCACATTAAAAACCAAAAGCATATATTAGGAATAATTAAAAACAAAAAAGAGAATGACAATTGATTGTGGCATTTGATTGTGAAATGACATACGAGATATGAGCAAGAGATACAAGTACAAACAAATTTTATAGTACAAATAAGGTAAACTTAGATTAAATTAATATTGGTTGAAAATATATGATAGCATAGCCCTCTTGTACCTACTTTCCGTGCAGTTAAATATATCCGCCACATCTGCGTATCTATTACTAACTGCATGCAACCTAGGTACAAGTGAGTTTTTGGAATACTCAGTCCTGGTGTTGTTGCATTTAAACAGAACTTTGGAACGAGTTATTATTATTATTAGTTTAATCAACTGTTAATAAAATACAACCCAATAAATTTAACTTACAGTTAGCGTAACCCGTCAAGGTTAAATCCTTGGTTTTAAATCCAACTTATTGAAGTGTTTAACATAATCTATCTCTTTTAAAATCGAGACTGCTGCACCTGTATCCAGTAAACCATTTAGTTCAACATTATTCACTAAGATTTTGCACAAAATTGGCTCACAATGCACTTCATTTATACACAACAGTTCCTGCGTATTTACAAACACTGAAGAAATATCTTTATACTTTAAACCGCGACATATTTTACTTATGTGACCTTTGCCTTTGCATTTATAACAAATCACGTTTTTAAATTTACAATTAACTGATTCGTGATAATTACCACAATGTTTACACTTCGTTCGGTCTAATGATTTCGGTCTGAACGATGTAACATTCTTGTCCGTAGGTCTAGAAAAATGTCTACCCGCCATATTTTTTTTTTGTGACAAATCGATCTGCCTATTTTTAGAAATCATATCTACACTTTCCGTTTTAATTTGCTTATTAATTACATCGAACGAATCCATTGCAATAGCACATTCTAAAATCTTTTTTAATGAAAAGTTTTCAGCCTCGACAAATAATTTTTCTTTAATACGACCAATTCGAAGACCGGTGATAAAAACATCTTTTAAATTATGTTCAAGTCTGTCTTCGAATTTGCAAAATCTAACTAGATTTCGTAAACGCGCTATGAAGTCATTAACTGATTCCGAAATCTTTTGTTTCGCAGCGAAAAAAATTTCACGTTCCTTGAACACATTTCTTTTAGTACCTATATGATTTTCGAGTAATAACAATAAATTTTCTACCGTGAAATCTGTAATTTTTTTTGGAAAACACAAATTTATTAATAAATTTATTGTCTCTGTGTGCAAATGGGATATAAAAACCGCTCTCTTTTTTACATCCGACGTTATTTTGTCATCATTGACTAGGATGAACTGCTCGTACTGTAAGACGAATGTCTCCAGCTGGTCTCTCAAATGACAAAACCTGGGCAGTTCTCCTCCTTCCATCTTCACACAGATGCAATCAATGAAAAAAAACAGAAAAATTTACAAACAGCACTCAACTCACGACTCTGATGTCTTGATGCTGTCCGATCTCGCCCTTCCGCGAACCGTCTTCTGCTCCTGAACCCTGGTCGTCCTTCTAAGGCGCCTTCCTTGAGGTCTGCGCCCGGTACTTGGTCTTCTCTTGAAGACCCAGACTTCTGAATCCACGCCTTACGCGAATTCTCCTCCAGGTTCTCGGCACTAAATCACCATATCCCGCCTTGATATTTCTAGGATGCTGCTGCTCTTGCTTCCTCCTTGCTCCGCAATGATGTGGAGTCGTGATCTGACCCGATCACTCGTTGACCCCTGTAGCTACAATCTCGGTCTTTTTCGGCTGCCCAAATGTGATAATTAGGCTGCTCCGTGGTTCCTTTTTTCGGCTGCGCCAAATGTGATAATTTGGCTGCTCCGTGGTTCCTTTTTTCGGCTGCGCCAAATGTGATAATTTGGCTGCTCCGTGGTTCCTTTTTTCGGCTGCGCCAAATGTGATGACCGTGGCCGGTTTCACATTGAGTTCTGGACTCCAGTATATGGATCCAGATTCCTTTGGGGTGGTACTCCAATAATAGATCGTAGGTAGACGATAACGTTTATTAAGAGATTATGTACAGGGTTCCTTCTTAGGAAGTCTGAAGGCAAAGAGGACGAATGGACAACAAACAAACCTTTTATGCCTTACTCATGCTGTCTCACTCATGCACGCATGTCTCTTTCATACCGCAAGACATACGTTCATCACATAATTATTGAATAAAAGCGAAAAAAAATTTCTCTTCTTCATACTTTTTTCCTTAAATATAGTATTATAGATGGCGCCACTTCCGTTTGTAAAACGCGTATGGGCGAGATCTAAGTGTGTATATTACGGAAGCAGCTCCGTGGAAAAATGCACGTTCACGGACGGCTCAGAACGGTGTCCATACAGTGTGGCGTGGAGATTTACTCGGAGTCGGGTTCCTTAATTCGAACCGTACGGGCATTACCGTATTAATATACTCCGATATGTTCAGCTACTATTAGACAAACATATATAATGACCAAATTCAAAGAAGAAATAAAAAATTGGATTTGCAAATATAGGACGTCCCGCTATTTCAAAAATCTGTAAAATAAATCGCACTTAAATATGAATATAAATTTACATACAACCTCACCTAAATAAATTAAAATAATATAATATAATCCTGTCAAATCTAACTAACATAGATATTATTTCTATATCTAATTTAATTCATCTTTTCCTTTATTTATCACTAGGATATACCAGAAACAGGTATATCCTAGTGAGATAGGCATCGAAATTTTTTTTTTCATCTATATATTTTTGTTTGTCTTACGCCCTTCGTTCACGCATCTACTTACAAGCAACTAAATCGCCGCTACCCGCTACCTGTCATACTAGTGTAGCGCGTAGCGGCGTTTAAAAACAGTAATAATAGTATGGAAGGTACAGACGAGCGACGCTATCGCTGACTACCAGCATACTAGCAAACTAGTATGACATGAAGGGTATTAGTCTCTAAATTTTTCCAAAAAATAATTTGTAAACTTTTATAAGTATATTGCTCATTTTCCTCATCGCCATATTAGTAAAATAATTTTTCATATGGATATATTTTTTGTCCTATTTTTGATTAAAAATATATGTGTATGTTTTTATCTGCTGTTTAAGTCAATTCGTTAGAAATATTTTGGATGCAGGTGAGTGAGTTCTCTAGATGTCAATTTGTATATTCTTTTCAATGGACATTTCTGTAGATATCTGCATTTTCTCCTTCATAAAAAAAAAAATAAAGAAAAAATTCATCGAATTTTCTTTTATCCACAAAGTCTTGCGTCAAACGATGAAAATTATAATAATCACTGAGCTTGATTTTTATTCGAGAGTATTAAATTTCCATTTGGTGGATTTTTAAATAAAGTAAATAGGAATCCATTTTTACACCGGATACCCAAGTGACTTAAATATCTTAATATTCTTAGTGGGGCTTAGAGCTTTTAAAACTCTGAAGGTAATATTTCACTGATATTTTATTTTAGCGTATTTTTTCCTGTTTACGAATTATATCAAATTTCTAAATTCGATATTAAACGGAAACCGGCTTGATAAAAAGCTTTTGGTGGACTGTCTACTTATCGTATTACAAAATTTCTTTTGAAGAAAGAAGGATTAACTTTAAAGTTGTCAGGATTTTTTTTATTTAAAAAAGAATTTCTAGTAATTTTGTAGGCGGGTATGGGTACAGCTGCCCCGGGAACCATTTATTGGATAACCAACACCTCTGCCATAGGTTACTCCAAGTGGTTAGCTACGTTTGGTGACTTAGCAGGGTGTTCTGTAGATATGTAGAGCTTCCGAAGCATGTTCGCCTTCTTGATTATTCCTACATCGCATGATTTTGTAATAGTTGAATTTTGAAAAGAAACAAGTAGTGAGCGGAGTTTTTCCTGTCAAGAGAATGAAAAATTATCGTCGCTCAACCATGACAGATAAGAGATTAAATTAGTTAGCATTACTAACATTGAATCAAACTTATATTGTTTTTAAACTATGCGATGTTATTGACTACTTGGCAAGACACTGGATAACTCAATGCTCCAAAATTCTACATAGAAACGGCCTGAATGAAAGCGATACCCAGAACCGAAGAAGCTATAACCTGAGAACGAAAAGAGCCGACTCTAACAGCCTACCTAGGCAATGATTTGGGACGAAGAATTTAAGGAAGAAGAAGATACCACCTTGATCAAGAAGATTAAGTACCGGCCACCGTGTGGAGCTGTTAGTCTGAGCAGTTTTGTTGTTGTTAGGTTACCACATCTGTCATTGACATTTCCCTTCAAACTTCAGATGGTTTGAGGATTGAATCAAGCGCTGGCGTAAATCTGTTGCAGTTGAAGGCAAGTAATTTGAAGGGGACCATATCGATTTTAATGAATAAACTTGTATTTTCGATTTTATGAATAAAGTCCTAAAATTTTTCGACCAAGGTAAATATATCGATATCGATCAATAGAAAACCTCTTTTCAAACTGTCCCAAAATATCTAACTTACCATGCTTGAGCATAAAACCAATGGTATTCATTTTTATATTTTCTCCAATGACTAAATTTCCTGAAAATGAAGTCCTCGGCGAAAGCGTGCACCAGAAAAGCATGAATACATCGGTTATCAGTGGTTTTCCGTTCCGAGATAAAAAGCCGCTCGATGGTTGTACCCAATTTACTTCTGGAGTGTTCTCAGCGGTAAAGACATCGCAATGCCATGCGCCAGATGGCCATTGTGTGGAGCGCGGTGTGATTGCCGGCACACCCTGCCAAACACCCTCAACCCAACCCCTGCTACAGGGTGTAGAAAAAGTACACGGAAAAAGTACATTAAGGGGTGATTAGACTAGGGTTTTTAATTGGTTTTGTGTTCAATTTGTAGAACTTCATTTACTTTAAAATAAAATTTTAAATCAAATTTATTAAAGACTGTTTGCAAATATTACGAGTATATTAATTTTTCATTATTTTTTGTTTGTTATTGTGACAGTTGTTTCGGCTTACAGGAACACTTTAAAACAAAGTAATTAGACCACTTTGAGACTTTTTCAAAAAAAATTCTTCGAAATTCGTCGAACATCTCTGAATAAAAGTATAATCACTTCCACTTAAAAACAAATAAACCTTAACCCTCACATATAGAAAGAAACAGTCTTAGATTAAATTCAAATCATTAAACAAACGAATGACTCTAGTAATTAATTAATATAGTAAGGAAAATTCCTTAATCCCCTCTTCTCACTTTGTTCACAAGACCTAAATAATATAACACATTAAAATAAGTCAAGTTAATGTGGGGAAAACAGACTTCAAAGTGCCTATTATTAACCTATTTAATTAAAATATCTATAATTCTTGATTCGATTCAAAGTATTAGGCAAGCACTTCAAATAAATTCAATAATTTAAATATTTTCTAAAACAGAATTTTGTTTTAACAATCATTGTTTTGCAAAATGTCATTCATAAATTTTGACATTTTCTATGAAAATTATTAATATTTATTATATATTGAAAATAGCTAGCTTTATAAATTATAGCCTATATATTATTCTGATGTATAAGCTATATTATTGTAGAGTTATATTATTGTAAAGTTATATAAAAAATAAAAATCTATTGTCGCAATTATTTTCTCATTAAATCGATTTAACCATAGTAATAAATCATTTTAGGCACCTAAAAAATTGAAACTGGACGGGGGTAAATAGAATCATATGTATAAATAAATAAGTTATCTCAAGTCTAACCACATTTTGAAAATGGCCTTGAAAGCCGAATCAGATGTCACAATAATAAAATAAATAAAAAACTTAAATACATGCAGAACTTAATAAAAACATCGACCGGTCAGTGGTTGAGTGGGCATCGCGTTTGGGTCCCACCCAGGCGTTCCATGTTCAATTCCTCGGCTGGCTAAGTCCTCCATCACAACACAAGCAACATCTTCCGCTTTGTGTGGTGGTAGTAGGAGATTTTAAAATATTGTTGGGTTATTCGTAACCCGGAAATGTTTTTCTTTCTTAAAAAAAAAACATTATTTAATTTCATTAAAATTAAAGGATTTTTATTATTTTATTTATTAAAGAATTAATGTAAGTACATATAAAACAGGATTTACATTAGGTTCTCGCATATGAGGTTTTAACAGGCGTGATTCTAGAATTTTCTTGAGCCTCTAGCTCAAGAGTGCTATGTTTGAAAAATACGATTTTATTGATGATAGCTAAAATATTCTTTACATATTTTTCAAAATTTCAAATTTTGCAAATGGATTCTCCACAAAATAAGGTTGGAAGAGGGGTGTGCAGTACATTAATGTAGATATTTATAATTTTTTTTTTTCAAGTGTAATACATATTTTTTTATGTACTTTTCCTGTCTCACGAGGAACTCCTGTGTTGAGAACAGGCTCAGTTTATAACTTTATTAGTTTATGACAAATTTATAAATAACAACACTTGTGGTATTTTATAAGGCTGAAGGTAGGGGAAGAAGATGTGAAAGAGGAAGGTAGGAAAGTAGCTGGCTATTGAGATCCGTTCAACAAACATGTAATAAGCATTTTTTTATTCTGAAAGGCGATTTTTATTACTAAAAGTATCTTCCACTCAATTTTTAATTATAAATATTAATTTTAAAACTTACTTGCGCACGCCTGGATTTAAACCCGCGAACCCGTATATTCAGCCAATGATTATAACCACTCAACCACGGAGATTTATGTCATCTTTGAGGATGCTCTGTAGAGAGTTATTTTTAGAAAAGTTTAGAGTGAATCTAGGATTTAAAGATAACTATCTGTATCCTAGGATAAAGGAAACGCAGATTCCGGCTAATCATTCCGCAGTCGGACTTTTATCGATTACAGTAACGAAATATAGTCAACCGTGTTCGAAATAATTATTTTTTTAACCCTGGATTTCAGCGATACGATCGGGTGTTTGGCCTTCGGGAAGATATAGCCTTTTAAAAATTTACCTATCCTCATATTTTTTATTTTTGTTTTTAAAACTATTGACAAGTTGAATAAAACACGCCTTTTACGTACTTCATTTAAGAGGGTATTACCAGAGAATACCGGAAATTAGTCTTTTTTAAATTAAATTCTTGACCTGTTGACTGTTTTTTACAAAAAAAACATCACTTGATTTTAAAAGATTGTTATTTTATCTGGTACACGTAGTTTTCAAATTTTGAAAAACTAAGTTTATTTTTAGAGGGCAACGAGCGGGCTGACGAACTAGCAAGGAAAGGGGCGAAAGCACCACTTGTAGGATCCGAGCCGGCCGTAGGAGTAGCAGCTTGCCACACAAAACTACATATCGATAGGTGGGTCAAATCCCAGCACTGCAAAGAATGGGAGAGGGCACCCGGAATGAGACAATCCAAAGTTCTCATAAAAGGACCGGACCCTAGACGAACCAGGAAACTACTCGATATGGACAGAAACTCGCTGAGAGAACTGGTAGGACTATTAACGGGACACTGCCATCTCAGGAAACACATGCAGATATTGGGAGTGGAAAACACTAATATATGCAGAAAATGTGAAGAGGATGAAGAGACTCCAATTCACCTATGGTGCCAATGTCCTGCCCTGGTGGGAACTAGGCTCAGATACCTGGGGAGACATACAGTAGAACCAGAAGACATAGCCACATATCCAATGACAACGCTGGTGAACTTTATTAAAGGGACTGGTTTGTTATTAAAGGATTGAGGTAAAATGGGAGATAGCACAATGGGCCTATGGCCTAAGTGCTCACGGGAACTGCTTGTAAACCGTCTCCGCCTTAAAAAAAAAAAAAAGTTTATTTTTAATATACTAGGGTTATACCGTTGGTCATTGGCAGATTTGATAAACTTTCAAATGATAGATTCTATTAAACAACACAAATTTCAAATTATATAATAATAAAAAAAAAATAATCAATACATTATCTAGTAAACACAGTTTTCAGAATTTTAATTTTAGTTAAAATAAAATCATTAAAAATAAATCCGAGAACGTGTTTTGTGACAAAAATACCTCAGTTTTTCTATTTCTTTAAGGTCTTACAAACTAAAATATTTCAGATTTTTTTACACACTTATTTTGTTTAGACATTATTGAAAAATCATAAATACTTATGATAAAAAAATAGTACAAGATATTTGATAATTTATCATCGCGCGTTTTGAGAGCGTTTTTAAATGTAGAGGTATATATTAAAGCAAGTTTTTAATTAAATAAATGGATATTAGATTTTTAATTTTAAAAATTTGAAACGGGGATATATAATAATCGATATTTCTCATTGGAATCTCCATGAACAATTGTAAGCATTTTTAAACTTTTATTCTCAGCCGCTGGTCAATTGCTCTTAAGATTTTGTCATATCTCTGTTAAAAATAATAATACTGTAATAAAAAAAAACGTACATTTTTTTAAAGTTTTGACTTTTGTTTAAAAATCAAAACGTCCCTTGTAGTAAGTAGTTACCTTGAATGTACGACTTGGTTTCGTTACAATCTACCCAAAACCGTGTAAAGGTTTGCTTTCTGCTTCCTGCTCTGGTGTATTTTGAATTAGCCGACGAACTAATTGGGAAACCCACGGACTGTTCCCGGCTGCAAACTTCCGAATCGTAATTTTAACTTCCAACTCAAAACACATTAATTAATATTCATTTTTGAATTGTGGAGTGGGTTCCGGTCACGTTTTTGGCTTATTAAGTGGTTCAAATGATAATTTAATTTGTAGAGCAAGTCCGGCTTATAGGGTATTTAATTTATTATAAAAGGCGAACTTGGAGCTACCTCTGCCACATGTCATCCTAATTGGATCGCTGCATTTGGCGAATTAGCAGGGAAGCTCGGGTGTTGGCAGCAAAAGCGTCTTCCCATCAACTGGATCGGGAGAGTTGTCATTATTGGGAAGGTTGGATTCATACGTCCGTTAGTAAATACATTGACCCTAAACATCCTCTCCTTCCTTTTCTAAAACGACCCTCCTCACCGCATCCCCTAAGATGACATATGCCATAAAGGGAATTATTTTCAGATTTTTAATGTAAAAAAAAAAACATTACAATAGGCGACTAGGTACTTAGATAGCGAAATTAAATTAAAGTCCATTATCAATAAACAAAAAAATATTATATAAAAATCGCATTTTAGACATGTTTCCTTTGACTGTCTGTTCTGGTTCCACGACAACTCAACAAAATGGCATTTCAATACCCATTTGATAAGTAAAACAAAAAAATCCTACTTAACCAATTTTGAATTTTATTTTAATCACTTTTTAATGGAGGTGATGAAGTTGCATGTTGTTGAAATGTCCAGTCAGCGTCCGTTCTATCTCTTACCTTAACTCCTGTCTAATCCCGGGTCACTAATAACCTAAACACAACCTAACCTCAACATTTAGTTAACATTGCTAACCTACTGTTTTGTAATGTCAAGTTATTACAAGTTTGCCCTATGGAAGGAACGGTCATTCTGAAACCGGTCTAACTGCCGGCATGGTAGAGTGGTAAGACTCTCGGCTCCTCATCTGAAGGTCGCGGCTTCGAAACTGGTGAGCGCAAATAAATTTTATATGATTAATTTGTTTTATTTCACAATTAACTAACTAAAAATAATATGTAGTATATTTGCGACACGTTACAGAGTGGAAGATACTCTCAGTATCGCCCTAGTGTAAGACCACCATTCAGTATTGAAACTTTGCTTGAAATGGCTTTAGCTTTTTACTGGTGACCAGATCTGAATAGCCAAATACTTCCCCACCTTCCTCTTCCCCATCTCCTTCCCTTCCACAACCTTCAGCCTCACATAACATACCCCAATTGAGGATGCCATAGTCTCCCTGGCTCCAAACGGGAGCAGTTAAGACCTTGTGCGGTATTCGTATAAAAACAAAAAAAAAATAATTTAGAGCTAAACTTAAAACTCACCTTTTTAGACAGTCGTATCCATAAAGAAAAAACCAAAACCTTTACCCTAACCCTCTTAGCCCGCGGCATAGTAAATAACTAATTGCATAAAAATATTAACAAATTCTTATTTGTGAGTTATTTTTACATCTAATATCATTCAAATTCACCAGTCCTAAATTCTCAAGGCTTTCGAACTAACTTCAATTTATTAACTCCATTTTTGGCAGTAATCTTCTTATAAATGTAATATGAAAAGTAATGGTGTAGCAAATGTAAAATTATGCAATGTCCAATGTTTTAAATTTACTGTCCTCCGCGTGCAAAGACGTATCTCCTCCAAGCATAAACTTTCTAATTAAAGTGTGTTTATCGGAAGTGACCTGCCATGTAAGTGTGTTTTCTGTATCTATTTGTAAATAATAGTTCTAGTAGAGCCTAAGAAGTCATAAAGCCCTGTTCAGACACAGCTATAAACTATAAAATATCATGGCACCCAAATATCGCTCTCCATACAATCCCTTCAGACCGTTCACACCTAAGCGCTTTATGCGCAGATCAACCATAGACAATTCACACCTTACGCCGTAACCGCTCCTGAGGCGATATACGAACAGATAAATGCTCCCCTCTCCCGCGAGAATGGGAGAGGGGGTCATTCTTACAGAAACGCGGAATGTTAGCTGTCAAAATTCTCAGATCTAGTACAAAATCTACAAAGAAATGGTATCTCGCGGAAGTTATCTGACCCCCTCTCCTAACATAGGAAGAAATATTTTATAGCGTCGTGTGAACGGTACAAAATATAAGGGCTCGCGGTTCAACAGACATCTGCTCGTGGTTTATAGATGTGTCTGAACAGGCTTTTATAAGGTGTACAGCGCTCTTGAGGTGATTTCTTACAAAATGGCGCTCTACAAAATATCAAATTATGATTATTATTATTATAACTACATTAAAAGTATTAAATATTGTTTCTCGTTAAAGATTCAGCATTTCGTACGTGTTCGGTTTCAGTTGTATTACGGTGTCTGAATATATCAACAATTTATCTAAGTACTCTTATTTATTTTGCGATAAAAACTTTAATTTTTGAGAGGGCGCGTGTTCATCTTTATGTAGATAAAAATATGGTGGGCGGAAAGAATGGTGCTTTGGGAACATGATAAGTCTGAAGAATGCTTTTAGTAATATTCTGAAGTACAAAATATATCAAGTAGAAGCCCGCTTTCCAATTTATAATAAAAGGATGAACTTTGTGAATTTTAATATCATGATAGTGACTTCCTTGGAAATTCAGAATAGAAATAGTCGATCTCTTTAAAACGGTTCCACGCTAGCTGATCCCCCGACAGTTGCCCCCCGGCACAAATATTTACAATATGCAAAAGGTAGGGAAAATACAGTATACTTACTTACAAAAAATTTAACATTTTCGTACCGGAAAGAAAACAATCACACATGATCTCAAGGGGGGTCACTCGGGTCCCCCAATTTATTTTATTTATTTTGTTGCAGAAACAAACAGTAGATTTGTTACAGTATTTATTTATTTATTTATTTATTTATTTATTTACATTTGATACATTTAAAGCCAAAATAACAAATAATATTACATAATAAGAGAATATATTTAAAATGAATACAAGTGTTATTACGTTGTTTTAGGTCGATATTAGTTCCTAGCTAGGCAGATTGCCTGTTCTAAGGAACCAAAGTGTGTAAAGTGCCAAATGCAATTTAAATTATTATTATTTTTTTAATTAATACCTATGTACTAAGTTTTTACTAAATGTGCCATTCATAGGTAACCATGTATCGTTTTAAGTCACATTATATAATAGTTTTTCAGACTCCTCCCTACCCAAGCCAATCAACCATTTAGTTATTATTGAACCAATGCAGGACATTTTGCAATTTTTAATATTTAAGTCTGGGGGGATTTTATTGTATAATTTCGGTCCCAGATACGCATACGTCTTTTGATACTTTGCCGTATTGCTCCCTGGGACGAAGAGATCCTTTCTGTTGTGACTTCTTGTATTGTATTTGTGATCAATTTTATTAAAATTTTCTATATTTTTATGTACGTGTTATAGTATGATGAGAGAGTTTACAGATATTAAATAATATTTCATGGTGGGTACCTTTGATATGTTTCTTTGTAATGTCTTGAGTGGTATGTATAATTAGTAGTGTGTGAGTGTGTGTATGTGTGAGAAGTAATGATCTGTCAAGGGTTATGTATGTGCATTAAAGAGTTTATATCATTGACATGTGGTCTGCTCATTGGTCGGAAAACCGGCCAGATTTTAAACCCTATTTTCTCGGATGGTTTTCTAGATGATTCAACTAATGACATTATAATATGTATATAATAATATATTTTGTAAGTTCAGGGACAAGTTCACTATCTTAAGAATATAATAATATTTTTCCCTAATTAAAAAAATTACCGATGTAGGTACTTACTAACTTTATGGTCCCTAAATTTTTTTCACATTGTTTCATTGTTATATTTATTCAATTTATATAATAATTATCAAAATCACACAAACAATATGTTTATTATTGCTGTTTTTTTTAGCGAGACGTGTTTGCCAAATAAAATATCAGAAAAAAAATATTAAGAAACAAAATATTTTGAAAAATTAATAAACACGCAAAATTGTTTGTCTGCTATATTTGAATTCTCAGAAATTAATTGAAATAATTATCTCGTACCCGCCTACTCAAAGTATCTTCGAAAATATCATGCTCGAATTTCTTGTACAATTTTTATTTCGAACAATAGAATTTTTTAAACTTTACAAGATATTCTTTTGAATATAGCTATAACTTTGTGATTTTTATTGAGAAATTATTACCTACCCTGTTTTCGGAAATATTTTTTAAATGTTTTTAAATATTTTTAAATATTTTTTGGTTTTGGAACAATTGTTCATTTCTCAATACAAAATACATACTATCATAATATAACAATTTTTTTGTGGATGAACAATTATTTTTTGATGGATGAACAATTATTTGATTTTTTTATGGATGAACAATGATTCAATTAGGTGTTATAACAATTATACAATTATACAATATATAACAATTTTTTTGTGGATGAACAATTATTTTTTGATGGATGAACAATTATTTGATTTTTTTATGGATGAACAATGATTCAATTAGGTGTTGAAGTGGAGGCGGAGGCATGAATAACGATTAGTGAACAGTGGGAGAGGAGGTAGAACGGACGGAAAATTGGAACATATTTCATCTGAAAAATTATATCAAATATTCCGAGTTATATAGTTTCATGTTCGTGTGAATCGATGTTCCACCTACCAACTTCTTGATTGCAAATTTTCCATACAGTAACCGTAAAGCTTTAGGCATCTTGGTAAATATTTAACACTCAAGAGTCTGATGCATCTGGTTTGAAATTTTGAAACTTAGGATCAGTCTAACTTTTACCAAATTCTATTTGTTTGTGAGGTTATCAATTTATCCGAGCACAGATACCTTCAGAAATCGTGTAATTTATTAAGGAAGCAGACAATTTTTTTAACATTCTGTATTATTTTCCCAAGAAAATCACAAACATTTAAACATTTTAAATGTTATTTCTTCAAACTTCGCAAAATCACTTTGTGGCGTCATTTTGAATTAAATTAAAACAAATAACTTTTGCAAAGTTATTTGTTTTAATTTAATTTTAAATGTTATTATAAAATGCATTTACTATTATAATAGGTTAAAGATAAATATTTAAAAAAAAATTAATTTCATTATATTCAATTTGGAAGGTGGGTATGGATACCGCTGCGCTGGGAACTAATTATTGGATAACCAACACCTCTGTCATAGGACACCGCACGTGGTTCGCTACGTTTTAGAGACTTAGCAAGAGAACCCGGGTTCATGGGTTCGTCTTCGTCTGATATACGCAGTCTGATGTTTCGTCATTGGCGGCGGATGCGTTTGGCCACCTACTGCGTTGCAGGCCGAATCGGGAGAGACTGGTTGACTGTGACTTTTTGCCCTCTCCAGCCGGACGCTCTCCAATCAACTCCTCGCACCGCAGTGGGAGGAATGAACGCCCCTTGATTCCTACCCAGCACTCCAAATTTTTCCTTCCTGTAACATCCTCTCCTTCCTTTCTCTTAAAAGACCTTGCACACAACATCCCCAAATATGATATAGGCTCCGAGGGATATTGTTTTCCACAGGGCCTCCTTATGGAGCACATGTAATTTTTTTTCTCATCTTTTTCTTTATTCATATACTATCTATCACACTAGGCAGATGCCCGTATTGTAACCAAAAACTACCCACGTATTAGAACTGTGGCAAAGTGATATTCAGTTTTTGCAAGTTCACAAATCTTCCACAAAACCTTTTCATTTCATTTTTAATTCATGCGAGAAGGTAATTTAATCTTCTTCAATCCCATAATGGTTGAAAAACCATCCCCTAAAGTATTCATTGGTATGACTTTCATAGAAACCCTCACATACTTGCGGGTTGGCAAAAATAAAGGTTGCTACCCTTGTCAAGACCTCTAGTGTCACTGTCAACTAAATTTATTAAATTTAATTTGGAGTCCAGACCGGCAGCACGAATTTAACCAAACAAATAATATTAACACTTTAATTCCCATTAATAATACTTCTGTTACTATTACAAAGTTTTTTTTGAAAATAAATTAACAGTTTGATTGTCATGTTTTCTTGTGATTGTTGTGTTTGAGACGCCAAAAGACATAAATGTCACATTTAAATTTTAGGAAAATTTCAACTATTTTTAAAAATTGATATCCAGTTAATTTATGATCAGATAAGGTATACTGTTTACAAAGGTGTATTTTATTACTACAATATTTACGGAGTTAACTAAAATTCGCTTACTGGACTTAACTATGTTATGGTTATAAGCAAACAATTTGCAAACGTTCCGGTAAGCAAATGAATATTTTACCTAATGTAGATACGAGTACATGCAAAATTCGCATATTGAAGTTAAGGTGCCTGAAATTAGCACTAAAATTATCCACAGTTAAGTTATGAGTATATGTTAAATCGATAGAGGAAATACCTTCAAACGTTGCACAATTGCACATATTTACGTATATATCATACATATCAAAAAAAATTACATTTGACGTACAATTTCATGCAAGTGAAAGATAGAGAGTACACGTGCTAAATGGTCTAGAACCAAAAGGTACTAGGTCAGTGGCACAATTTGTACGGAAAATACTTGTAATCTTATATTCTTTATTCTCAGGTAAAAGCACAGTGACACGTCCCGCTACTTTTACTACGATCCACACACAGCGAGTGCAGCTTGGAAACTTTTAGTTTTACGGTGAAAGCGCGCCGGCTTTTCGAAGCTTCCAGAAACTGAATATAAATGTATAAATCCCGCCAGCTATTCAGTTTACTATAGGACTCACATTCTTCAAGTCAGCAACTCACCACGACATGCGGCCGGAGACACTCCAGTCTCCGGCCCTTCACCGCGTCCGCGGCTCGAGACCGATTCACGTCTCCGACTTCGCGCAAGTTTCCGCCCGTACGGCGTAGAGCAGAGATCACAAAGCTACAACCACACTCCGCCACCGTTTATTCCACTACTCACGGTGTTGAGCATCATCAAACTACATCCCAACGGGACGTGATTTACATTATGTGCACATTAAAATACTTCGATATTCATAATTACTTTCATTGTTCACTTCTCTTCCTACCTTACCGTAACTAACTAACTAACTATTACACCGTTTCTCTGCAGGGATAAGCGAAGAGAACGGGCCACCAAACAACTCTGTTCGCCTCATTCACATTCATACATACTCTTTATTCTGATTTTTGACATGGTCCGACACAAGTATCTGATTCATTTTATCGTGCCATGTCATCCTCGGGCGTCTCCGACTTCTTCTACCATTCACATTTTCGTCATATTATATACTTCTTACACTCCTTTCTTCGTTCATTCGTTCTACATGTTCTAACTATTTGAGGGTCCCTTCCTTAATCTTACTCGCTAGGCTTACATCAGTCTTGCAATTTTTACGGATCTCCACATTTCTCACACGATCACACATGTTTTTTCCACAAATACGCCTTTTTATCTCATTTCAACAGTCTACTTTCATCCTTCATATTCCAGTTTTATGTCTCACTGCCATACGTCAGGGTAGGTTCCACCACTGCTAGCTTTGCTTCTTTGGACAGATTTTTGTAAGTGCCAACGGCATTCAGTCATCCATTAATGGCTACATTTAGCCTTCTTTCAATATCTCTATCAGCCTTCCAATTTCTCATAAACCTACTACCCAGATACACAAACTCATCCACCTGCTCGAAATATTCATCGTTCACAACCATATTGTAATTAGAAACAAATTTTTAGTGAACATGATTTTCTTACAAATATTTTCATGTCGTACAGTAATAAAACTTTTATATTGACTACAAACATACGAGCTGCCCGTAAATAACTTGCATATTATATAAAATTTCCTACATTATATTGTTCTTCTTATTGAAGCAAAATACAATACAAAATTCTCGTGTCCAAACTGTGTTCCACTTATTGACGTGTCCGCAAAGTTGTCGGACTAAACAGATTATCCTCGGAATATTAAGCAACATTTTGGGTAACTTTTTGAACCCTCATTCATCACCGCCGTTGGCGAAGAGGTACCTAATTCTCGAAGTGCTGCGAAGTTTCAAACGTTATTTATTAAAACATTTGTTTCGTACATAGGATGCTTTACAAAGGTTTTTGTAATCTATAGTTTATAAATCATATGATTTTGAAAATCTGCTTAGTTCATTGTTATGTTTTCTTTTTTCTTTTCCACAGTCTGAAAAGATGGACCTTTAAAATACTTCAAATAAAATCAGAATTACTTAATGTCACAATAACACCAAAATAACAATCTACAGTCAAATAACATAAAGATAAGGAAATCGACAAAAAATTTAACGAGGTGTACAAACATGAAGATGAGGAAATCAGCAAACATGAATATGAGGTCTACAAACATTAAGATGAGGAAATCAATAAATATGAAGATGGAATCATCAAACATGATTATGAGGTGTACAAACATTAAGGTGAGGAAATCATTAAACGTGATAACGAGGTATACAAATATGAAGATGAGGAAATCAGCAAACATGAATATGAGGTCAACAAACATTAAGGTGAGGAAATCAAAAAACGTGATAACGAGGTATATAAATATGAAGATGGGGGAATCATCAAACATGATTATGAGATCTACAAACATTACGGTGAGGAAATCAATAAACGTGATAATGAGGTATACAAACATGATGATGGGGGAATCATCAAACATTATTATGAGGTTTATAAACATTAAGATGAGAAAATCAACAAACATGATAACAAGGTTTACAAACATGAAGATGAGGGAATCATCAAACATGATTATGAGATCTACAAACATTAAGATGGGGAAATCACGATGTAACACCAATACAACAACATACAGTCCGCTTCGAAATAGAAATCCCTGTCAAATATGACTGTTTAAGTAATTAATTAAAAACTGTCTTCTATTTTAAACGTAGCATTGTGTTATATGTATCTTTGAAATCGTTATGAAATAAAACAAAACACAATCAGTATCGTTCCATTGAACGATACTGATTGTGTTTTGTTTTAAACGTATTGTGCATAAACTGCTTATAGTATAATCCAATTGTAATATATATAAATAATAAATAAGAATAGTTTAAAAAAATTACATAACTAATAATAATTAAACCATGCATCCGTACTGAAGACAGAAGAAACAAAACAAGATTCAGTAAAATCTTTGATCTTTTCAATTTATTAAATGTTTATAAAAGTGAAAATAATAATTTTTCATACCTTCCAACCCAATAAATATTGTCTTGACAGTGCTGCTTACAAATAATTATCTATATTAAAAAATGATAATAAAAAATGTTTTTTTTTTTTTTTTAAAACCACAAACAAAATCATTGCAAATTTAATATATACCAATAAAGAGCGATTGACCAGCAGCTGAAAATAAAAGTTTAAAAATGCTTGCAACTGTACAGGGAGGATCCAATGGGAAAGATCGATTATTCCTCGCATCAAATTTTTAAAATTAAAAATTAATATCGATTTATTTAATTCAAAACTTGCCTTAATATATACCTACATTCAAGTAAGTAATAAAAATGTTCAAAACGCACGATGATAAAGTATTAAATATCGTGTACTTCTTGTAAGTATTTTTTGATCATAAGTATTTATAATAATTTTTCAATAATGTCTAAACAAAATAATGTGTAAAAAATTTTTTAAATATATTAGTTTGTAAGACCTTAAATAAAAAATAAAAAACTGATGTATTTTTGTCACAAAACACGTTTTCGGATTTATTTTTTAATGATTTTAATTTAACTAAAATTTTAATTTGTTAAACTGTGTTGACTAGATAATGTATTGATTTATTTTTTTGTATGATTATATGATTTGAAATTTGCGTTGTTTAATAGACCCTATCGTTTTAAAATTGAACCACTCTGCCAATGACCAACGGTAAAATATTAGTATATTAAAATTTACACTTAGTTTTTCAAAATTTCAAAAATGCGTATACCAGATAAAATAACTATTTTTCAAAATCAATTTATGTTTTTTTGTAAAAAAGAGTCAATACGTTTAGAATTTGGTTTAAAAAAAACTAATTTCCGGTATTCTCTGGTACCCTCGTTAAGATTATATACTGCAATCCGAGCCAATATGTTTTAAGAATGTTCTTTTCTGAAAAAAGTGATTTTTCTGATAATTTTTCCAGTTCTATAGTAAAACTTTGTAAATAAATATTGTTCATACTCGAAAGAAAATTTACACATTATTAAGTGTTTTTTAGTTTCAATCGACTTTCTCTTTAAAGAAAATTTATAAAAAAAAACTTACCTTCTATTCTGCTGGTTGTATTAATTATAATTAGCGACAAGGAAATTAATATAGTAAAAATATTGTGGAAAACGAGTAAATAATTACTATTATTAAAATTTAATAGAATATAATATTTTAGTTCGAGTCCTTCCATAACACGCACAGGAGTTTCACTTTGGCATTTAATAAGCCATAATATCGCTATTTCTATTACTTTTAAACCACTAACAAGATATTATTAAGTGGATATTCATGTTGCTTCCCTTATCAAAAAGTTTATTAAATGTTATAGCGGTGTTCCTTTATACCACATTATGATTATATCTTCCCCGCGACATATAATTATACTTGTACGTACCAAAAACTTGCAAACAGGCAATTGCGGAGTTAAATAAAGACCAGAGTGATTAGCGAATGAACGAAGAAAAGAGTCTTATGTGTGAATTATATCATGTCATCTTAGGGGATTCTATGTAGAAGGTCTTTTTAAGAAAAGAAAGGAAAGGAAGTTCTGAAAGGAAAAAGTTATAAGGGATGGAAGGGGTTACACGGAGAAAAATGTTACTCGAAAAAACGATAATTTTAATAGTAAAAACAGTTAAAAACGAACTGACGTTCTTACGAACAAATTAACAGGGTTTCAATGTTTATTGGCGGGAACATGTAAGAATAATTTGTTGGTATTCTTAATTTCGTACTTATACCAACAAACTATTCTTACATTTTCCCGCCAATAAACATTGAAACACTGTTAATTTGTTCGTAAGAACTTCACTTCAGTTTTTAACCATTTTTACTATTAAAATGATCGTTTTTTCGAATAACATTTTTCTTCGTGTAGGGAGAATGTGTCCAGGACTGACGGACGTATGAATCCACCCCTCTCGCTTCGGTGCAACACGATAGGTCGAGATGAACCAGCGAGAGGTGTCAAAGCGTCTGCCCAAACCGGCCTTTACAAGTCCGGTCGGCCACACAGCAAGACCTGGAAACACGCCACCCGACGAAACAGGGCACCTTGCTAAGTCACCAAACATATCGAAAAACTTGAGGTAACCTATGGCAGAGGCACTGGTTATCCAATAAATGGTTCCCAGAACTCGCCTTCCAAATTGAAATATACATCTATTTTTATAAATATTATTCTAAAGCATAAAACAAACAGTGCTTTTCAGCTTTTAAGTTAGCTATTCAGATACATGTGTAATTACTACACAGAACTTTTCCTACAACATTCTACCCACATTAAATTATATATTATCTACGTATCCGGCGTAATTATGAAATTCTTCAAACTTTTAATTCAGTTAGAATATAGTTACGGCGTTTCTGATGGGAGTTTACAGTTTACACCACAAATTATGCGCATTATTATTTAGTAGTAACATCGAATCGAAATTATGTGTTTTATTACGTTTGTTTCGAAAGAAGTCCCATTCAAAGAGAAAAAGGGGGTCAGACAATTAGGTATCTCTATCTGGAGTATATGAGCTCCCAGCTTTATTATTTAAATTTTCTCAGGTAAGATTTATAAACAGAACAAAAGTTTTAATAGACACGCCAGTAAAAATCTTTTTGATTGACCATTGACAAATTTTTATAAGCACGGGGTAAACTGTACTTTAATTCTACATAATTATAACTGGACGGTGATAAATTCTTCTTAAAAGGTATTTTATACAGACAAAATCAAACTTAACAACTTTTTTGTAGACCAAATCACTCATCACATATTGTCGATGTACCTAACTTCCAAATTTGGTAGGTGGGTATGGGTACCGCCGCTCCGGGAACCAATTATTGGATAACCAACACCTCTGTTATAGGTCCCCCAAGTGATTCGCTATGTTTGGTGACTTAGCATAAGCTGTACAACTGTACAGTCAACATGTACAGTCAACATGGGCTGTATAACTGTACAGTTAAAATGTACAGTCTACATGGGATGTACAACTGTACACATGTACAGTCAACATGGGCTGTACAACTGTACAGTCAACATGTACAGTCAATATGGGCTGTACAACTGTACAGTCAACATGGGCTGTACAGTCAACATGTACAGTCAGCATTGCAATTTGCTAGTTGCTAAAGGAAGTGGAAGCAGTATCAGAATGCATTTGAATAAAGAGATTCAACATTCAAACAGATTATCTTTATTAAGCTCTAATTTATAATAGCGATGTTTTTAGAATAGGTTGGAAACACAGATACTAGGATGTAAGAAGTACGATGGTATTACGACTGACATTCGAAACGGAATGCTGTTTCATTATGAAACTGCTCTTTTCCAATATTTAAAATCAAATTAACGAGATAACAACTACAACTACTGTGTTAATTTGCTACTTCGTTCTTACTTTTTGTTTGAGCAATTTATTTACTCCAGCAACGCTTTAAAACTGGGGTACTTATTATATTTGCCAAATCCAACTAAAAGGTTTAAAAAGTTTTTTTTTTCTGAAAACTAAGCAAGATTTTTCTTTTTCTTTCAGATCTGTAAATACGGAAAGCACCACAATGGCGAGGAGATAAAGGTAAATGAAAATATTTTTATTAATTACCATAATATTATTTACAAAATCTAAATTATTCCTACCTGCTTTTGAAGAAAATCATTTGTATAACTTTAACTCTTACCAAGTGTATGTCTACGTTACTGCCGATACGGGTTGAACCACGGTGCCCTTCTTGACAATATCAAGGAGGATATTGCGTTTCTACTTAATAAGTATATATAGTATATCGGCAGAATATCTCTTATTCCTAAACATGCGAACACCTCAGCACAGGTTCTCCCAGTGAGGTGTTCATAAAATGCTACTATTAACCTTCTTACATACCTCTTTACATCCTGTTACCGAATATGAACCTTTTTTTGTACTACTTTTAAACCATTGTAATTATTTATTAAATGTATGTACAAGTATAAAAATAAATATCTAAAGCTAAAATGACAGAATGTACAGATTTATAAAAAATAAAAAAAATTGTGAACTTGTCAAAAGAATGTATTTATAAATTTATAAGACTAAGAAATATTCTTAGATTAGAAAACTTAAAAAGAGTGTACTATGCAATTGTTCAATCTATATTGCAATATGGTATTATTGGTTGGGGAGGAACTTATAATAATATTTTTAATCCACTCAAAATTGTTTAAAGATTGATAATTAAAGTAATATTGAAAAACCATCCAAATTTTCTACTGAAATTCTCTTTTCAATATTCAATGTACCTACAATAGACAAAATATATAAAAAATATTCAATACTACAAATTTACAAAGAAGTACAGTTAAATTACTTACCATTTTATTCATCAGCAAGGTTATCTTGCTGATGAATGGAATGGTAAGTTATTTAACTGTACTCTCTAGGTATAACATATTATAACAAACTACCATTATATCTGAAAGTTATCGAAAATATTCAGGAATTTCAGCAAAAAATAAAAAAATACCTGAAACTACTATAAGAGTTCATATCTCACTATTATTATTATTTCTTTCAAATCCTTTATTGATAAATCCTTCATTTTCTTAATTATCCCTTGTTTTTGCCATATTGTATTATTTACTTTCACAATGATATTATATAATTTAACTAAAATTCCCTCACCAAACACAAGAGCCTCGTCTCTTTATGGTGAGGAAAAGCTATCTTATCTACTATTTTAACACTGTATAAAATGTAAAAATTATGTATTTATTGTAAAAAAAACCTATAAATATTAAATAAACACTAAAAAATAAATAAATAAAGAAATTTGTTAGTTTTACGTAGTTTTTTTTATGCGATGTTCCTGGTGAAAGATCCACGTGTTTCGGACGTAATCTGAGTAACTAAACTTTGAAATCGTATAAAGAAACTTTTCTGATTTTATTCAACAATTAATGGCTAGAATGCCTGTAGAGCCAAACTTTGGTACGACACGCCAAACAACTAATTACTTCTAACAATATTTTATCTTGAAGTTTTTCTCTCGCCTTCCTGCAAACAAAATAATTAATTACCATCGGTTCTTCTTCAATTTTGGTAGATCAGTGTCGCTCCGGTGAAAGAGCACGATTCAGGAATGAAAATTTGTTTAAAATAATATTCAGTTTTTTTTAATAAATCGAGTACGTTTTTAGATTTTCACGGCCAAAAGCATTTTCGTTGTTTGTTTTTGGGGTGTTATGCCGTGTTGCGCTACCTCCTTCTTTAGCCGACGTTTCGGACAGCGTTGCAGTGTCCATCATCAGGGCAGGTCCGGCAGATCCGACGATCGACACTGCAACGCTGTCCGAAACGTCGGCTAAAGAAGGAGGTAGCGCAACACGGCATAACACCCCAAAAACAAACAACGAAAATGCTTTTGGCCGTGAAAATCTAAAAACGTGTCTAATATACAGTTTATTTATTTAACGCTTATAGCGCTATTACAAACAGAATGCAAGACGAAATATAATAGAATGCTGAAATGTGATATAATATAATATTTCAGAACATTTAATAAACATCAGTAATATAATATTAATACAAAGTTTGAAACATTTATAACTTAAAAATTACATTAAATTAAAACAAATAACTTTGTATTGAACCACTTTTATATAATCACAATTACCTACATGTTTCAAAACCGATGGTTTCTTCGTCAGGGTAGTAACGAAGAAACCATCGGGTTCGAAACATGTAGGTAATTGTGATTATATAAAAGTGGTTCAATACAAAGTTATTTAGATACGTTTTTAGATTTTCACGGCCAAAAGCATTTTCGTTGTTTGTTTTTGGGGTGTTATGCCGTGTTGTGCTACCTCCTTCTTTAGCCGACGGATCTGCCGGATCTGCCCTGATGATGGACACTGCAACGCTGTCCGAAACGTCGGCTAAAGAAGGAGGTAGCACAACATGGCATAACACCCCAAAAACAAACAACAAAGTTATTTATTTTAATTTAATTCAAAATGACGCCACAAAGTGATTTTACGAAGTTTGAAGAAATAAAAATTACATGTTCAGTGAATTGTTTATACATTACATAAGTACCTACAAAAAGTAACAACCAAAAATAATATAAATTTTTTTTTAAATGAAAGACAAACATTCCCGGGTTACGAATAACTTAACAACATTTGAAAATCTCCTACTACCACCACACTAAGCGGAAGATGTTGCTTGTGTTGTGATGGAGGACATAGCCAGCCGAGGAATCGAACACGGAACGCTTGGATGGGACCCAAACGCGATGCCCACTCAACCACTGACCAGAAATTTATGGATATAAGTTGAGGTCTCTCATCGCCTCACTAGGCTAGCCTGTGTTGAGGCAGTAATTTTGTAAGTTAATTTATAATACTTATGAACACACCTTACTTGTACTAAAATATATTCGCTCCGAAGATTGGTTGCATTAATAATAGTTACAATTTTAGATACAATACATACTTTTCGTGTTACGTTATAAATTTTTGCAAAAAAGTTAAACAAGTTAAAAAGTTAAAAGTTAAACAAAAATGTACACAAATCTATGTAAAACATAAAAGAGTTTTACATAGATTTGTGTACATTTTATATTCGTAAATATAAAGGTGGAAAACAGGAAAGAATTTTTGAATACTTTATGAGCCATCGTCGTTCTTTTTTGGAAAATCCAGAGTTAAACAATTTCACTTTATGAATCAGCTCTATTCGATGCCAATATTTATTTGTATTTCAATATGGTTGAACTAAATATATCTACAACATCGGAGTATATGTTTCCCAAATTTTAAATCGTCTCATTGGCGTATAAAATTGGGACGTTGAAGAAGAATGGTTTCAATAATAATATGGTAAGTTATGTCTTGTAACTGTCCCGCCAGGAACATGGACTAAAATTAAAAATATCAATTCAGGGGATTTCATCATCGAATCAATAATTTTAAACAAGCACATTAAACTGCAGATAATTCTTCATTCCCATAATTTTATTGAATAAAGTAGACAACCGTGATCTAGGCATTCTCTAAAAATAACTGTTCTTAAATTTATTATTCATGCCCTAATTGGTCTTTGCATGAACATTTTACACTTCGGTTACAGTAATTAAGTATTAAAATGCAGTTGTAACAATTGTAAGAAAGCAACATATATGTATATAACAAAATTTTGTGCAAATTAGCTAAATTCTACACAAATTACTCGAAATGAATTTGAATGATTTTATCTATAACAGGTCTCAATTCTCATTTCTACTAAACTTTCACAACCTTCACAAAGCTGGTCTTCATCCCATTCCACGATTTAATTGCCTGAAAGCCCTAACCAATTTTGCAAGTGTCGTAGATCCATTGGCTAAAAGCAGTTCAGACATGGTATCACACACAAAGATAAAATCATTATCAAACAAACCAAAAAAATCATTTTCATTAATTTAAAAAATATTTGCGAGGAATTTATTTTGCAAAATAATGAAACGCGAAAAAATCATAAGAATTTTCAACGGTTGCAAATTAATGCAACGACTTTCCAACGTTGAACAAATCCGATATTTCCGCAATATAGACCAAAATATTGAAATATTTTATAATGTATAGACAATCTGGTCAGATTTGTCCTTCAGAGACTCATAGAATAAAATGTTTGTGGATAGTAATATGCTTCCGAGGCTTGAGAGGTTAACTTAAAAAATAAAATAAAACCACTGAAAATAATTCAAACCGCAGTTGTAACAGTTCGCCGTTGTGCTTAAACAAATCTCACAGAAAGAAATCTGCCCTAGTCCTTCAACGAGAAACAAGCATAAATTCACCAAACTTACTATCTTCCGGCATCGGAACCACTCACGTTTAATTCCCTTTTTCCTGATTCCGTAGTTTTCCCAAACACTTAAAAGTTTCCCACAACTCTGACTGCGGGAGATAGAAAAGGGTACTAGATACCTCACTGCTATTTTTCTAGTCATAGACTTACCTTAGAATTAACTGCTTGAGCCTGGATGACTTCCAAGAAGTTGCTTTGCCTTCCTTCCTTCCTTCTTCTTGCACTATCACCTAATTCCGCACATTTTGTCTGGACCTAATTGATTCTCCCAAAGCAAAACCATTAATCCAAAAGGACATTAAAAAAATTGTAGGTACTCTTTGTTTACATTAGCTCCACACAATTATTCATTAATTATAATATTACAATTTGAGTTTTAACACATTAATTTAAAATTAATCTTGTATTGTTTTGTATTGATTATACTTATATAATATACTTGGATAGCGTGGATTTACTACATGATCATTTGTGGAAAAGTGTGTGAAAGGTTATGTTTTTCCTTTGGGGAATATTTAACCCGGACATTTATTTATTTATTTATTGTATCTTTACATGGTAGGAATTATTGTTCACATTTCAATATTAACCTCACTAGGACAAGCCAGTTTTGAGGATAATAAGTTTATTAAGTAGTAAAAATAGAACAAAAAATATTTAGGTACCTATTGATAAATCAACAAAGGACAAAGATGAACCAATTGATGGCAATTTTAACACCGATAATTTAATATTTAAAAAAAAAATGCACTAGATGTCTTAATATGTATTCTGGGAGGATATTAAATATAAGTGTAAACTGACACAAATAATTTCTTTGACCAAGAGAAAATTTATTTTTAATTTCCATAAAGTTAAGAATGTGATAACATATTTATAATTTAAGGGTTATAAGGATTGTAGCCAGTTCGATATATGTTTTTTGTATTCTGAAAGATTAGATGTTTTATATTGTGTAGGAAGTGAATTGTATAATTTTATAGCCTGGTATCTGTAGTGTTTTTGTCCAAAGGATGTTTTTGTTTTAGGTATTTCTAGTTGCTGTGCAAGTCTTGTTCTAGTATTGCGAGAATTTTGTGGGGTGTTAAATGTGTTTAAGTTCTTGTAAAGAAAAATTAGTATTTGTTTTGAATATAGTTTTTGAATTTTCAGCACTGGGAATCTTTTTGAATATGATTGATGTGGTTGTTAGTATTGGTAATTTAAGTATTACTTTTATTAAAGTTTTCTGAGCTTTAAACAGCGTGTTGATGTATTTTTACTGGCGCAGCCCCAAGCAATAATGCCGGACTCCATTATCGATTGTGCTAATGCGAGGTATATATTTTTTATATCATATATGTTTACATATATGATATAAACTATATAGGACATAAATTCTAGGTGAAGAATGTATTCCATGTTGAAACAATCCTGCATTTTCGAAGTGGTTAGTTATTCTGATTTGAGTTATTTTTCAGGTAATGCGTGAATACATTGCTATTTAGGTACCTAATGCAGAATTTTGGATACGCTATCATTTAACAGAAAATTCATTTAACATTCTAAAAGTGAATTATTTTCAATGATCATCTGCATGCCATCTACAAGTCCAATTAAAATACGAAAATACGCGGAAATGTCGCTAAGGATTATTAAGGAGGTCTTTTCGTTGATGTCTTTCAATAGCTGTGGTTTACTGGATTAACCACTGAAAGGTCCCAGTTGGTGATCGAGAGTTTTCAGTAATACCCGGTTCATCGAGATTACGAGTTTGTTTATAATCGTTATCGGTTTTACAACTTATTGGACTCAAATGTCCGTTCTAAACGGCGCGGCGCTCTGTGTTATCTGCGGCGCGGATTGCAGCTCGGTGAGCTGCTTACCTGTCGTTCGGATATTATCGGATATCTTCATAACCGTTCCGTTTTTTGATCCGATTGGGCGACAGTTGTCGGACCTCTGTTGAGACACAACTACATAGAAAAGATTTATTTAATCCTCATTTCTCAGTGTGTTCACAAGACCAAAACAATATAACACATTTAAATAAGTCAATATTAGTCACGTCATTATTTAACAATTAAGATTACATTAACATTTAATGTGGGGAAACAGATTTCAAAGGACCCCACAAAATAGGGAATCAATTGTCACAATTATTTTCTCAGTCAATCGGTTTAATCGTAATCGGTAGTAAAACATTGTAAGAACCATAAAAATTGATTTTGTGCACGAGTAAAAAGAATCATATGAACTAGAAGTTAAGGGTTTTGCTGCTAGGACTTGCGGGCGGCTTTTCGTTCTGCTTCGCCAAGTTTAAGTGCTGGTGACCATTTATAAGGCTTCGCCTTTTTACAAAATTAACAACTATCAACAAAAAAACTACGGAACACTTACATTTAATAGTTAGATATTATAATATTAGACATTCTGTACATTAAGACCGTGAAAAATGAGAGGGACAGTCTTCACTTCAACATAAATCTTCTTATTAATGAATGAAAGAGAAAAGTGGTTTTTATCCCATACCATTTATTGGATAACCAACGCCCCTGTCATAGATTAACCCAAGTGGTTCGCCACGGTTTGGTGACTTAGCAGGGGTGCCCGGGTTCACGGGGTGAGGGTTGTATCCGACAGACGTTAGAGTAATAATATAGATTATCAAATATCAAATTTAATTACACGGAAAAAATAATAATATGAAAAACTGTAGAATGGCGCCACTTCCATTTGCATATTGCATGTTTAGCGAGTGATAAGTGTGAATATTACGGCAGCAGCTCCGTTAAAAAGTGCATGTTCACGGACGGGCCAGAACGGTTTCCATACAGTGTGGCGTCAGAGATTTACTCGGAGTCGAGTTCTTAAATTTGAACCGTACGGGCATAAGGCTACTAATTACGTCAGATAAGTCGTCTCGAAGTGATCTAATCTCAGTTTAAAGATGTCCTTGTATGATGGAATAATAAAAAACTAAAATCTTTGCAAAACTTAATAAAAACCATTATAATATATTAAATTTAATTAAAAATAATATATTTATATTTATTATTTTTCTTCTTCTTCGATGGCGCTATAGCCCATATCGAGCTTTGGCCTCCCGCAACATTCGCCTTCAACTCCTCCTGTCCTCAGCAGCTGACTTCCAGTTTGTTATCTGGAGAAGCTGTGCTGCATCCCCTCTTACTTCGTCTTCCCACTTCAGTCTGGGTCTTCCCACGTTTCTCTTTCCACCCAGTCATAATTATTTTTGGGACGCGTGTGTCCGGTATTCTCTGTATATGCCCAGCCCATCCCAGCCAAAAACTATTAATACAACAAATTAAGAACTTCATCACAAAGTATTGAAAATTAAAAATAATATTAGGAGCTTGGATTTTCTCTGTGACCGCTGCAATGTGGGGTAGTTTTATTAGTTCCTGGGGTGAATATATTAAAAACAGTTCTCAGAGGGTTGAGGTGGTGGGATGTATAAAGTCTAGTTAACGTTGGTTGCACCACGAGTATGTGAACATAATTTGCCTTTGAGTCTTGTTAGGAAGTTAGCTGGTTCGGATAAGTTGAACACGATGATTATAGCACCACAAGACTCTGATGCAGCTATTTAAGTTCATATGCGCTGAATAATTGGTTGTCGATTATTTGCACGGCTATTAAACGATTAAATCGACGTTTTTAGGGATTATTCCTCTTTCCTTCCATTATTTCCCACAACCCTTGACAAAAAAAAACAATGTCACAAAATTCAGTGCAGCGACATACTTCAACAGGTGATAACCGTGTGTGAGATTTTTGTATTATTTGAATAACTACCGTGATTTATTAACTAAGAATTTTTGTGATGTGTATTAAAAACTAGCTAAACTACTGAGCCCTTAGAATCGGGCCAAAAGTTAAGGGTGACGTATTCATTCCTGGTGAGATTATGTAAGGAGCTTTTTTATTCCATCCATTCCCCCCCCCCCCCCCATACACATAAGCCCTGCTTATTTATGGGGGTACATCAAACATATGTATATATTGTATAATTAATTAGTGTATCAAAATTTATTTGTAATTTATGTATCATTTTTTAATTATTAATTAAAAAAAAAATAAAAATGTTTTTTTCAAATCCTTAGTATCTCTAACATAACCAATTTATTGGTCCTTCGAGCCGGATTTTTCATGAAATATTACAAAAGTTTGCTTGAAATCACGATCGCATAAATACACATTATTTCTATGGAGATTACTCAGGATTTAAGTGCTTTACCTGCATTTTTAATTAATAATTTAAAAGAAAATATTCACAAAAATCACTTACCCAAATTTGGATGGCCATCGCTTTAGTGGTTTAATTTATTTTCTGTATGAAAAAAAAATATATAGCCACACTATGTTCTCTGCACAGTACATAGAGAAGCACAGTTAAAATATGCTTACGTATTTTTACGTAAAAGCCGTTTGAAGTAAAACGTTTCCAATACTTGTTGTATGTTTTCTGAATCCAGAGTGTAATCAGTTCGTTCTGCCGCTAACAATTGTGAAATTCACATCCCATTCGGCCTGTTGAGCACAATCCCCCTTTATTCCGAAAGAGAAAGCTCTCAGAGATAGCAATCAGGCATTATTTAAACATCTGGGCGCCATTCAAAATGGGAAAAAAACATCTTTTACTGCGATTCTCCGGCGGGGAAATGTATCAGAAAATAAACTGAGTGGAAACTACGTAAGGAGGTTTGTGTATTCGTTCGTCAGATTGATTTTAGAAAAACCGAGTAATTGTTTAAAAAATAATACCTACATGATGACATACAGACAAATTCATTAAAATTGCTCAAAATATCTGCTCTTCGCTGATGATGTCAAAGTTTTCAGAGCCTTTAAAAGTCATATCGATTCCATTCTTCTGCACAATAATCTTGATTCTCTAGTCAAATGATCAGAACTGAACAAATTACCCATCAGCATCCAGAAGTGTAGTGTCGTTACATTTACAAGATCCAGAGATATATTCCTATCCCCTTACCACATTATTAAAAATATATTAACCCGCAACAATGAGATTTGAGACCAAGGCTCGATATTTGAAACAAATATCTCTTTCTAATCCCACATATCTGACATTGTCTCCCGCGCCAACAAAATACCTGTATTTGTTCTTCGTAATGCGAGATCATTTACTAATGGAATTGCAATACGGAGAATATATGAAGCTCTTGTTCGTAGCATTCTGGAATATAGCTCCATTATTTGGACCCCTTCTGAACAAAACCAAATCCCAGAAATAAAAAAGTAAAAAAAAAGGTTTAGCGTTACCTTTATATGGGGGAATATAAATACCATCCATTCCTGTATCCATCCTTGTTCTTAACAGGAATGCTCGATTTCAATACCTTAGAAGCCCGCAGAAAAATATTTTTAGGTAAACACTTTTTTAAGCTAATCTCTAGTACCATACTCAGTCCGCCTATGTTGAAAGAGGTTAATTTTTATGACCCTAACAAGTATACTAGGTACCTACTCTGTTAAAAAAATAAGGTGCTTTTCAAATTTCTCGGTCTACGTACATTTGATTTTAGAAAAAAATAAATTATATTGGTACACATTTCCCCAACATTTGATGACATTAGCGCTATTTTGCATATCTCGTTGGTTTTTGAAAAATATAAAGGTTAGACGTGTTTTGGTGTGCTCGGCGACTTTTTGCCATCGAAAAAAATGGATCAAAGAAATTAAGTGCTCCAACGCCTTTAAAATGTTTACTGTGACATTTGGCGAGTCTACTTTAAGCAAAAAAAAATGTTTATTAGTGGTAAAAGCTCTTCAGTGAAGGCCGAGAAGATGTAAATGACAAAACCAGCCCTGGACGCCCTAGCACGTCATGAACTTTGAAGAAGTGAAGAAAATCGTTATATAGAATCGTCGAAACTCTATTAGAGAAGTTGCTGAGGATATTGGCGTATCGGTTGGCTCATGTTATGAAATTTTTTAGGATTTTTTGGGCACGAAGCGTGTGGTAGCGAAGTTCGTTCAGGAGCTGTTTTTAGTTCTGAACTTTTATTAAATTACTTCCCAATCATCATCTTCCAGGTGTCCTTCCCCCTCAACACTATCTTCAGCCTTACATAATACTTCATTTGGGGATGCCTTAGTAAAACTATCCCAGAGCATTAGGAAAATTTGTATTAAAAAATGTCTGCATAATTAAAGGTTACTGATATCAACAAATTATAACAATCCTGACAAATGAACGATTGGGTATAAACTTCTTAAATATTATAAAAGATTGTATTAGGATAAAGTGTTTCTTTGGAATATTCCATCACAAAGTTACTTTTATCCTAAATTGAATAAAACCATTATTATAATATACAAGAATACTTTTCACACTTTGTGGGATAGTAATTGGTATAACTAGGAAAGGGGTCAATTTGTTAGTGTATTCTATTTCGAATTGTACAAAAATATCTAGACCAATAGCTTTGATAAATTATTATTGTGCGATAAGTGGAATTGTGTTTTGAATGAACGAGTTAAAAGTTGTTTTTTTCTTCTTATCTCGATTGATTCGGCGTCGGTACAAAATCGTATTTTCCCTCAATTCAGTTGGTTTTGGAGAGAGACGAAAATGTGTGAAAGGCACTGGAGTGAAAGGGACGAGAAATGCCACCTTTATTCCACGTTTTTCTTTTGTCAAGCCGTGGAAATGTTTGAACGGAAATTGAAACACCGCCCAGTTTAGATTTCATTAATTTTTCCCGCTTTTACGGCAAAGAAAATTCCATTTATTGGGTCGTTACTAAAGTGCGGAAAAATGAAAAATGGATTCGTTTTTCAAATCAGTGATTCATGGACTTTGTTAAATTTAACTATGATTGTATTGAACATTTGACCACAAAACAATTTGATTTCGCAGCTAATTGCGTATTTCGGTAATCGGAATAATATCAATCACATCACCATTTCAGATAAATCTTGAATCGGTTTATATTATTGTTTGTACTTGACCCATTTTTGTATTTTTTCTGTAATCGAAAGCTGTAAAACTTTTTTTTATCTGTGTGCACTACATTATCGAAGCTATTTAAATATGAAACAGTACATTAGGGCGTTGATGGTTAATAAAATAAAACAAAATATTATGACTACAAAATAAATGCTTTAAAAAATTGAAGTTTTCCTACCGTTTCTACATTTCGCAGTATTATAATAAAATTATTAATTACTTGATAAATAATATAAACGTAAGCTACAAAGAAATATGTTTTCGTTAGAAATGTACCAACGCATATAAATTCTTCAAAATACAGTTTTATAGCTAAAATTATCTGTGTCACTTATCACTGACTAACTTTTTTCTTTCTTAAATTATAATACTATATTCGTCTCCATATAAGGCATACTAAAAATACATACATTTTTGGGTTGTGGCTTCCTTCTTTTTCTTTTATATAAACACCGCGCAAGAGTTCCAACTACTGCCATCTGGAGCCAGTAAGACTAAGGCATCCCAAATTGGAGTAAGTTGTGAGGCTAAAGGTAGTGAGGAGGGGAAAGAGATTGGGAGGAGGAAGGAGGGGAAGTACCTGGCATTCAGATCTGGTCACCAAGCACGGCTAAAGGCATTTCAAGCAACGTTTCAATCCTGAATGGTGGTCTTACACCAGGGCGATGTCTTCTAGTCACTTAAATAATTAATTGTAAAATAACACAAAATAATCAAATAAAATTAATTTTGCACGCCGGGTTCGAACCTTTGCCCCTCGACCACGGAGGCCATCATGCTTTCTGCCAAAGACTTTGCCAGTGACCATGAGTTTCACTTAGTTGGAGTTCTCAATTTGACAAGCACGTATCCAAAGTATCTTGAAATGTGTTATAAGGAGATAGTTGCAAGCCTATTGTGTATGACTTGCTCTTACAGAAAGGATACATTTGTGCGTCCTATTACATGGAGAAGAATGTTATTATTTTATTCGTAAAAACTGTTAAAAACGAGACTAAAGTTCTTACGAACAAATTAACAGGTTTTCAATGTTTATTGGCGGGAACATGTAAGAATAATTTGTTGGTATACATTATTTCGTACCTATACCAACAAATTATTCTTACATTTTCCCGCAAATAAACATTGAAACACTGTTAATTTGTTCGTAAGAACTTCAGTCCCGTTTTTAACCATTTTTACGAATAAAATGATCGTATTTTAGAATAACATTTTTCTCCGTGTATTCCTTCACCACATTTTGAGGGCGTCTAACCTATTTCTTTCATTGGCTCTAAGGGTCAATACTTCCACACCGTATAGAAATATGAGGGAAAATCATAGCCCGTCCAATCCCTTCTTGGTGGTCTTAGTTATACATGTCACTCCATTTTTTTTTTCATTTTACTCATGGCATCTTTTGTCCAGAAAATTCTTCTTTTACCTTATGTTTCTTAACCTCTTCGCCATGATTTTATATATTATCTTTATTCTATTTGATTTATTAAAAGTGTGACAAAAATTCGACGGCCGCCTTCATTGCGAAATATTGTGTTTGCTATTTACGAACTCATTAAATAGCAAAATCTTATTTTTTAAAACTAAATTACTTGGCTTGAGGCCAGGAAGGTCTGTTATCGGTCCCTACTCTCCTTGATTAAATTTGTTACTTTGAAAACACCACCTTTGGATATATTTCCGAGGCTGGTTTATCTCTCAATGTTGGAAGATACAGGTTTATCCTGTTCTTACTTCGGCTAGGTTATTTCTAGCAAAGGATTCATTCACCTACGTTTTACGATGTTGTTGAAACCCAATTACGTTATATTGACACAACCCACGAGAAAAAGGTTCTTTATAACATTTTTGACCTTGAATGACTTCAGAGATATGTAATAATTAGATATATATATATACATTTATACAAGTACAAACATGTTAATTATCATTATTATTAGTGACAAATATAAAAAAGGTAATTTATATAAGAACAATTCTCTTTTTACAGCTTTTGAAGGTTATTTATGTATGTGTTTATTTAATTTCTAAAGTATAAATATAACACAAACAATAGTTACATGACACAGTTCGAACCATAAGAAAGTATTAGAAATAATTATAAATAAAGAATAACGAATTAACCCTTAAAAAAATTGGCGTATTTTGTCATAGGCTAAAAATATTCCCGCTTTGCAATAAAATCTAAACAAATGGAACATTTGTTAACGTATTCGAAAACAAAAATCGTTTTAGAAAGGTGATGAAATAGGCTTTCAAATTTCTATATTAAAAAATACTATGTATTTTTTCAAATATTTTTTTTTTTTGCGAAAACTTAAAAAAGTGTTCAAAATGGCTCAGTTTACTTTTTTTTCTAACTAAAATTAATGATAATGAAAAAATAAATAAAACACAAACTTATTTCATTAGATAAATGAATTATAAACCTTACTGTCACCTCATTTTTTTTTCGTTTCATGTAAAAAAATTCTTAAAAAATTCACAAAGTTCCATAATTTTTTTTCAAATTGCTATCGGAAACTTTGCTTTCATAAAGGGGTAAATTTTATTTTTTTGTGGTTTTCTTTTAGATTTGGTTCGAGGTTCGAGTCCAAGTTGCGACCTTAATCTTTTATTTTTCTGTGTCTTGTTCATTTTCATATTTTCATTCTTAGATTATTATTGTTATTTTCTTCTTCAATGATGTGAAAATTTTTAAACATTAAATTTTTAAACATTTTACATTAGTGTTGGAAATGGCATAGGACCAAAGTATACTGATTATTGTGGATATGAGATTCCTTAGGCGTATGTGTAGTTAAACCATGTATGATTGTGTGAGAAATGTGGAGATTCTCAAAGAAAACAAGGATACTGTAAACCTAATGAATAAGATTGAGAAACAGAATATAAATGGTAAAAGTCGAGAAAGACATTTATTTGTTATTGCTTTTTTTTCCTTTTAAAAATTCGATTTTTATTAATTTTACATCCCGTGATTATTCACTGTTCTACGCTAGTACAGAAAAAAGACAAACACAATGGGACGAAATGTTATAGATTCAAAAAATAAAAAGGCCAACATATTGTAAATAAATTACATATAGGGTAAACTGCTAACCCATTCCCCCCCCCCCCCCCCCCAGTTGTGAAGGCCAGCCTTTACCAATTAAACGGGGTTGAAGCGATTTCGAGAGCTTTCATTTCCCACGCTCAAGTTAGCTCACAATAAAAATAACCAGTGCGGCCCAGTCCTTTAATTTGCCATTAATCATTGTACGATGTTCAATGGGATTTTTTCAAATGTAAAAGTCGCTCAAATCTAAAATCACAAAAGTAAATTAATATAATGTGGTTTATTGTTGTTTTCTCTGATGAACGATACAACTCGGATGATCAATTTGCGAGTCTTGTTACAAAGAATATTTAAATGGACTTAACGTCCGTTCTAAGGATTGCTCTGAATATCTGCGGCATAAGAAATAATCACTGAAGGAGCACACCTGTCGATCGGTTATCATCGGCTATTTTCGAAAGGTTACAGTTGACACTCTCCTATATATAGTATTACTTTACTGACATATTTTGAGACTTGAGACACCTAAAAACTACATATAACTACCAAAACTAACAACATCTGTTGAAGGACTGTCAAACTACATACATATTCCTTTATAATAAACGATACGTTGTTATGTTTATTAGCATGATTAAAAAAAGATCTGATAATAGCAAAAGTGATTTTTTGTAATAGCAAAATACAGTCTTACGTAAGCTTTTTCAGCAAACTTAGGGAAAGCAAATGGTAGGCGGCCAAATGATAAATCGGTATTGTTATAAAAAAATGTTAAAATATGAAATTTGGTCATTTTCTCAGGCGTTGAGCACGCAACTAAAATGTCACTGGCCCGAGACCAATCGATTTTCCTCAAAGTCAATGGGCTCCACGTGTTATGACATTAAAGGAGAACCGAAATTTCAGCAATATTTTTGGCATAACTTTTTGTAAATAATTTTGTAACAAAGGCGGTGTAATTTTTATAAAATTCTACTGTAATGTATGCCAGAGGTGAAATGCGAAGAAAACACGAACTGGAAATTTAATAGTGTTAGTTTTTTATCATTGAATTCGAAGTATGTTTTTTATTTTTAGTGAGGTTAAACATTGATGTGTTAACTACAATACCATATGCAGAAACAATAGATTTGTTAATACATAAAATAAAGTTAATCTAAAATGTCTGATATTTGATATTGACTCAATTTGGGAGACGGGTTTGAGTACCCTGCCCCGGAAACCATTTATTAATTAACCAACACCTCTGCCATAGGTCACCCAAAGTGGTGAGCTACATTTGGTGAATCGCAAGGATGTCCGGGTTTATAGGGTGAGGTTGCGGATGCTTCTGAGTAGCTGCTGCGTGGCTGGATGAGGGACTTTTGACCACCCAACCGGACTCTCTCGAACGATCACCTTGCACCGCAGTTGGAAGCGATGGAATCACACGCCCGTCACTCCTACATACACTGACTCCTAATGTCTACCCACTTCTCATATCTTTAACCTCCCATATGTGACATTTGAGAGGTTAAAAAATAAAATGCGATTTTAACCCTCATGTATAAAGAAACTTTACAAGGACAAGGTCAGAATCGTTTGCGCCAATATCATTCCAGACGTTGCTTTTAATTTTAGAATTTTAGCTCCTTGTAATACTTTGTAATTAATTTTCTATGTTGTGTACCATCATCTAGGCAAATTTCATCGAGGTTAAAAGACCTTCCACAATTCATCTTCTAAGATGACGTAGGCCCAGAGGAAAATTATTTTCCTCGGGCCCCCTGTGTGAAGCTAATGTAAATAAGTGTGGGTAAAATAATTATATGATCATCAGGGCATTTTTGGTGGTCTAAAATAATAAAAAAATAAAAATAAATAAATAATAAAAATGATTGGAATTAGTTGATAAAAAAAAAAATCAAATTACAAAAAACGTTATAATAATACACTGCACATAGTTACAGAGTTAAAATAGCTTTTCATACAAGACACCAAATCGTTTATTCAACTTTTTTCTTTTAAATAAAAAAAAAACTTCTCAGATAGGGTTTTACAAAACACGTTTTGATTTTTTAATAATTTTAATTTAACTAAAAATTTAAAATTTTAAAACTGTGTTGACTAGATTATGTATTTATTTTGTTGTATGATTATATGATTTGAAATTTGTGTTGTTTAATAGAATCTATCGTTTGAAAATCGAACAAATCTGCCAACGACCAACGGTATAACCTTAGTATATTAAAAATACACTTAGTTTTTCAAAATTTTAAAATTGCATGTACCGGATAAAATAACAATCTTTCAAAATCAATTTATGTTTTTATGTAAAAAAGAGTCAATATGTCTAGAATTTAATTTAAATAGGACTAATTTCCGGTATTCTCTGGTAATACCACCTTTAATCCAGGGTAAATAAATTGATGTTTTGTGTTGCTCTCTCGGTAAATGGTTGTTTTACAGTTGTGTAAAATTAAAAAGAAGTTTTTTTACAATGGGATATAAAAATCGCAGCGGAGCCGTGGCACAACGTGGGGTAGTTTTCTATAAAACGTGTGGACGATAATTAATTATTTTTGTACTGTAAAAATTTTGTGTGAAACGACAAAATCGTCTTTTCGTCGTGGCACAATTCGTTACATCATAATTGCGAAGGTTTCAGCTCTCTAGACATTAATTATTATGCGATACGACGTTGAGTTCATTCTTTATAAGAAAGTCATGTCGTTACGTGGTTGTTACTAAGCAATAAATAAGGTTATGAAATTACCGAGAGAGCGAAAATCAATCACTTTTTGCCACGTTTCGTCTTTCTTTGTGAAAGAGACAAATGATATTGGATATCAAACAATCTATCTTTTTCTTGTCAATTTTTTTTAGAGGTAAATTTCTTTGCTAAGAAAAATCTACGTTGTTATGTCAGATATAAAATTGAGGAGATTCCCCCTATTTCAATACATAATGCCGGTTGTTGATTACGTTTTGAGTTAAAATCGTGATTTATTTTTGTCGTATTATGGCGTATAGCCACTTTATTTAGCCAATGATTCGGACAGCGTTATAGCGTCATCATCAAGGTGATTACAAATATGCTCTGATGATGGACACTGTAACGCTGTCTAAAACCTTGGATATGGAAGGAGGTAGCGCAGCACGACATAATACCCCATAAAAAAATCGCGATAATACTTTTTTGAAAATATCAAATCATATTATGTTCATGATTAAATGATAAATATCCTCAAGTAATATCTTTTTTTTTTTGACGTTTGAAGTTTAAAATGAAAACAAATACATAAAAATCGTGAAATGCCCATTTTATTATCTTTATTATATAGATAATTTATCGACCTCAAATTTGAAATTCAGAATTAACAACATTATGATCAATAAATTTTTTCCGATATTTTTCGGCTGCTTTCTTTATATAAATGATCACAAAGGTCAAACCAATTTATTTGTAAGCGACAAAGTATCTCGGATAAAAAGTACATCCGATTTTATTTTATGTGGCACACCTATTGACTTTTTCTAAAAGTCGAAATGCATATTCAATTCTATTGAAATAACTTTTTAATAGTAGATTTGATCGACAAAAAATACATAAAATGAATAAGTTCCAATGGCGGGGTTGGAAAATGCGATGTGTCCCGGTAAGAAAATAAACGTTTTCGAACTATTTTAAAAATAGCCTTGATCACCGAAACAGGTAACTCAATAATAAAAAAACTAAAATACTTGCAGAACTGAATAATATCATTATTAAAGTTGGTTTACATAACATATTGAATTAAAAAAATATACATTTATTTTTTATAGTTTCTGCAACGTTTCGGCAGTTTTGTATCTTTACAAGAGGCTTTGAGGAGAACAATTTCTCTCATGACTTATATCATCTTTGAAGATGCTGTGGATGGTCATTTTGAGGAGGGGAAGGAGTGAACATGGGTCTTGAAGAGACCCATGTTGTAGGAAGGAGGAAACACAGAGGCCGGCAAATCGTTCCACAACCGAGCTGTTAAACTCAAAAGTCGTAGAAGCGACCCGTTCTCATGTGATAAATGTCAACCGTTTACATACGTTGGGCACGCGTTTGGCGTATTTTCCGACATTGCACCGGTGCCGAGGGGATTAATGACACTAGTTCCTCGGAGCATATACCATTGAAATACCGGTAGAACAAGGATAGCATTCGCCTGTGGTCTAAAGATTGCAGTCCGTTTGTTTAAACCGGAGAATCTATCAAACGGACCGCCCGTTCTTCATAGAGTCGAGGGTTTTTTTCAGGTACTTAGGTGCCAAATTCAGGGTTAGCAGTTGTGCACTAATAAAGTATCTGCGGGCCCTGTACAGTACGCCCAGCCTCTGAGAGGCTAATTTAACTCTGGCTTCGATGGAGCTCCCGTAACTGAGCTAGTCACGTAGAATTACACCGAGCATACCAATGGAGGGCCTGTTTGGAAGAATGCTGTAGTTGAATGAGACTAGATTGTCCTTTTAGACGTAATCAGACATGATTGGGTCTTTGAAACATTGAATTCGACGAGATTCTTTGCTTCGAAGCCCTCCGAGCCGTTGGAATTTGTGAACCCTTTGGGGGCTTGTCAAACAAAAAGCTATCATAGACTGTACTGTCATTCGCGTAATAATGAATTAGTGCACATGTCAAAAGGTCGTTGATGTGCAACAAAAACAATATCGGAGACAGAACCAATCCCTGTGGGACGCCAGCATTTATCGAATGCGAGGAAGAGGTGAAACCATCAGCAACCGTCTGAATCGACCCCTCCCTCAAAAAGTCGGCAATCTACGTACACAAGAAGGCAGTAACGTACGTAAGACGGCAGTTTGTTGACTGTCCTCGATTCCAGGATCGGTCAAAAGCCTTGGAAATGTCCAGTGCGACCATTTGGGTCTCACCGAAACGTTCTAGGCACCGCCCCCAAACATGCATCACATACGTGAGAAGATCACCGCACGAGCGGTTCCGCCGGAATCCGTATTGACGGTCGTTGATAATTTTGTTCTTCTCGAGGTATGTGAGCAGTTTTTCGTTGATCACACGTTCCATCACCTTGGATAGAACTGATGTGATCGCTATGGGGCAGAAGTTGGTACTACCTAAATATCTGTAAGTATTTTGTATCTTAGGTTTTTTTTAGTTCATTTAAATATTATCCTCAAGCTCGTTCGATAGAATCCAAGATCAATACGAAATTGAATAAATACGTCATCTATGGTCAGTTATTATAAGAGGTATTCCAACGAAAGATTTAAAAATTTTAACCAAGTCCCCATAGTATCGGATAGGTTTCGGTTAATTATCAGTATCAATATTAGCATTTGACTTCTCCAGCACGGCTCTCTCGGAAGATCACCTTGCATCGTAGTGGGAGGGATGGAATCATTCGTCCGTCACTCCTGGACACACTGACCCCCAGATTCCTACCCAGCATTTATATTTTTCTCCTTCCCAGAACATCCTCTCCTTCCTTTCCTAAAAATAACCATCCACACAGCATCCCCAAAGATGCCATAGGCCCTGAGGGGAATTATTTTCTTCAGGCCTCCTGTTTAAAGCTATTGTAAAAAAATATATATATTTCTGCCGATTTGCTCCTCGATTTCCCCAAAACGATTTACTTCGAAGGTAGCTCTTTGGCAATATCAGACAAGGTTTTAATAGCCGTATTATTATCAGTTATAGGGTAATTGTGTTTATTAGCAGCGAGGGGTTGAAATATGCTGAAATCAGAACACAACCCTTATTAGGTTTCAATTGTTCATTAATGAAAGTAGATATCGTAATTAATATTGGGTTGTTACATTGAACACGTTGTTTTAGGCACTAAAAGGAACATACAAAACTTAAATATGGTTTTGAGGCCAAAATTATTGACGTAACTGATTAATATTTTTTTTAATCAAAAGATGTAGCAAGTGTAACGATCTAGTAGGTACACGTGCAGGTACAATTATTTGTTTTTTCAAATTATAAAAAAAATGCCATTAAAATAACTCAGGTACAGGCCATACGTCATTCCTATGTCTACCTACGTTAAATTATCGTGAAAACAAGCTTATGTGTCCAAGCGGTTAAAGAAATTGGTTTTTCACGATGCCATTTTATTTAAGTAAAGTCTATTTTCATTGCACACAATTTAGGAGGCGGGTATCCGGTATCGTCAGGTACCGCCGCCCCGGGAACCATTTATTTGATAACGAACACCTCTGCCATAGGTCAACCCAAGTGGTTCACAACGTTTGGTTACTTAGCCGGGGTGCCAGGGTTCATAGGGGTGAGGTTTGTCCAGGTCTTTGCGGTGTATGCATTGGTCCACCAGCTGCGAGGCAGGCCGGATCGGGAAAGATTGGTTGAAGGAAACTTTTTGATTTCTCCAGGCGGACTCTCCCGGTACATCGCCTTGCACCGCATTAGGAGGGATGGATTGATATTATGTTTGTCATTCCAAGGGACACCGACCCCAGATTACTTCCCACCCCTTACACCTTTCTCCTTCTCAGAACTTCCTCTCCTTCCTTTCCTCAAAAGACCCTCCACACAGCATCCCCCAAAGATGACGTAAAGTAAGATAGACATATCATGAAATATTTTTGTAATCATCATCATCATCCCAATTGGCTCTACAACCCTTGGTGGGTCTTGGCCTCCTCGAGAATCTTCCTACACTCATCTCTGTTTCGTACTAGTTCTCTCCAGTTTGGAAGCTCCAAGGTACGTAGGTCTTTGAGAACGTTGTCGTTCCATTTTATTTTGGTCTTCCCAGGCTCCTTCGCCCTACAGATCTAGATTTTAGCAGGGACTTTGGTGATTGATTCTCTGTCATTCTTTCTACATGACCTAAGCCACCGAAGTCTTCCCAACATTATAAATTGTGTCACTTTTGGTTCCTTAAACAGAGTGTAGAGGTCATCGTTGTAACGTCTACGCCAAAATCCATTTTCTAGAATCGGTCCAAAGATATGCCTTAAAATTTTTCTTTCAAAAATGTTCAGTGCTCGCTCATTCCTCTTAGTAAGTACCCATGTCTCAGCTGTGTACGTGAGCACTGGTCTAATAAGAGTTTTGTACACTAATATCTTGGTGTTACTGGACAACAGTCTGGATTTTATCTGTTTTTGTAGGCGGAAGTAACAGCGATTTGCGCTCACTACGCGCTTCTGATTCTTCTCTGTAGTTATTATTGTTCTTAGTTATCAGGGATCTTAGATATGTGAAGCTTGGTACCGTTTCAAAATTTTGACTTCCACATGAGAGAGTTGGTGTTCGTTGGATGCATCCTACGGCCATGTATTCATATATTAATATTTTTGTCATATATCCATATATAATATTTTCATATATCCATGTATTAATCTTTTTGTAATGTTATTATGGATGAGTATTCAAGACGCACTAAGAGTCTCCATATTTAGAATAGCGTGTTATTAGAATTTTTGTTATTTGCTTTTTTGCTTTATATTTTCTTCTCTTTCTAGAACTTTCGCTATTATAGATACTTTTTGAATGAATTTTCTTTGGTCAGCTAAACTATATTCTATGCAACCTGTCAAATACTTTCCGGTGCTAAACGTTCTTATTATTATTATTTTTTTTGAGTATATTTTATTCAGTTATAAAATTATACATTTTATATCTAATATATTCTATTCTAAGACTACTATAATATTATTTACTAGGTACCTACTTACTAAAATTTTGACTTCACAACATTGAGAAACTGGAAGACTTTTAGCTTTCTTAACAATTTCAGGGAGTACATTGAACATTTTAAAACCTTTGTAATAAATATTGTTTGTGTTCCCGATAAATTTGTTTTAGGAAGCCTAAAATCGTTGCAGTTTCTCGTGGGATAATAATGAACTGTGCTTTTAATTGTAACATTATTCAACATATAATATGGTAACATTTTATTTGTTAACTTATAAATAAATACTAGCGTATTGTAAACTAATCGTTGCCCCACACTTAAAATATGAATTGGCATTGAATGGTTTTTATCCTGGTTTATCTGCTACAGCACAGTATAGACCTTGTTACATAGCAGAACGGATCGAACCGTTTTGATAGAACAGAATAGAATTAACATTTTTTAATACAGACATATTATAATCTCAACATAATCACAAACATATACTTACGTCAACCCCAACAGCTAGCTCAGTCATTATCTCGGGGTTCTCGTGTTTTTAGTTCGATTGGGAAAATTCGAGATAAATAAGGTTTAATAAATAAAACGATCTCTTTTGCCATGTAAATATTTGTTAAATTATATTTAGCAAAATGACTCTACGCTACTAGGAAAAAGCTTGAATCTCTCTGCGGGAACGAAAGACGAATTTTATATTATTAAGTCAAAGCCAGAATAAAACAGATAACGAATATTATAGTACTTTACCCCAGGCATCTGGTATCCGCCCATCTTGCCGGCGAGACGTATCACTGAGTTTATTTCTGATAAATTTCACCAAGTTCGATTCTAGGTTCAAAACACATGTCTTCCAAAAAATGCTGCTATTTTAGAGGCACTGCAGACGTAACCATCCGCTTTGAAGGGAAAAACAAGAAGCCCTCTGCTTGTGTATCAACCCTTGGTTAACCGCCTTGGGCCCCCCACCCTCTATAATCTTAACCAATCAACACACGCCCCGTTGTGTTATCATCTCTTCTCAGGGTTGCCATCTTTTTTAAAATGACAAATATTAAATATTCAGTACCTGACTTAAATACATACTGCGGGGTTACCATATGAACAAATTCATTACATAACAACCTCAAGCCTCTATTCTGGATTGTTTCCATTCTTTTAACTTGGGTTTTATTGTTCAGAAAGATTACACTTGTGCAGTAATTTAGGTGGTATTAACTGATTAAAGTTTTACGTTTTAACTAATTCAGTCATTAGTTTGACATATATATTTTATAATGACGTACCTCTAGCAAGTGAATGCAATAGGGTATTTCCACGTTTTTTTATTGCTTAAAAAAGTTAGCAAAAAATTACAATGAATATGAAATTTTTAATTTATTTTTATGCTGACGAATAAATTTTCTACAGCGAGTATAAATTTTCTACTGCCCGCCAAAACGATATTTTGGGGCGGGGCTATCGTGTGACGTCATGAGCGTCAGCTGGGTTCTGATACATTTTTGACAGTAGTACTTTGTTTTTTGTTGACGCGCGTATTTCGTACCAGTGCCAATCACGGGCCGTTTTTGGTTTTGTCGGTTTTTGAACGTTTTTAAAATCAATCATTTTGAATGAAAACCTAAAAAAACAATCATTTTTAGTAGGATGATTAAAATCAGAAAAATGATCTTTAAATATTCCATACATTTTCAACAGAACCCCTCGTTTGTGAAAATACCCTATTGTTAATTAAGTGACTGTAATTAGTGTGAAAAAAATACGAAATAACATTTTATGTCCGAAATGGCGGAAAAGGAAAAATTATTTAGGAATCGTAAAGACGATTAAACGAACATTAGTACCGTTTCCAAAGCTTCATTACACTATTAATACCGTCTTGCACGTACATTCTCAACAATTAAATGCACCCGCCACTTGATCTTATGTATTAATCATACCCTGCAATTAAGCGAGTACTGTAATGAAGTTGTTGCAATCATACACGATCTCAACTTCTATTATTTGCTGTTTTATACGGTAAATAAAGCTGTCTATTTCAACATGAAATATACTTTAGTCATTATATACCTACCTATTCTTATGCATTTACTGTGTACCTCATCTATATCTAAAGTTTCTTACCCCCTGAAGCAATTTTTGGCTTATATATACGCCATTTTAAATGTTTACGATTGCTTTTCGGAAAAAAAAGCCAATTATCTCTTGATTCGGCAAAAAAACTATTAAAAAAATATTTGTAGCTCCACCGTTTGTTATTTTGATGAAATGAAGCTATTGAAATGCTTTATCTATTTAGAACGATGTAAAAAAAAATTAAATATTAAAATGAAGTTCTTTTTCCAAAGATATTTTTTTTATTATTATTTAAAATACATATTCATAAGATTTAGAAAATAAATACAGTTGAATCTTAAAAGCAATTTACAAATAGATTTTTTTTTAACAAACTACTCAAATCAACGGACCTATATAATATACCTTTCATTTTCACACACACACACACACATACACACACACACACACACACACACACACACACACACACACACACACACACACACACACACACACACACACACACACACACACACACACACACACACACACACACACACAAACACTATTCCCTCTTTCTCCTTCCATAATATACTAACTTAATTTAGGTATAATGTATACTATATCATATATATATATAACAGCGACATGTCATTGGTACCTAATAATGTATTATTTTCTATAACTTTGTAACTATTTTCTTAAGTGTAATTATGTACTGTTTGTTTCTGCAAAATAAAATATAATAAAAATTAATAAAATTATCAAGTCTACAGACAACATACAGAAATCGAAAATATTCTATGTTGACTCGAATAAGTTACCTCTGACGGTAGTTTCAAAGTATCAAAGACGCAGGATCCGCGCGGTTATAAACTTAACGATTTTTTATATATTTTTTTATAAATCCTACAAATATGAGATAAACTGTAAAATATAGGTTAATTTATTATTATCAAAATTCGAAAGCATGATTTTTAAATGTAGGCAAAAAATTTTAAAAAATTATCGTCTTGAAATCTCGAGCAATCGAAGCAAATTTATTTTTTTTCGCTTGGTCATAGATATATTTTGATTAAAGATATACATTTTTTATACGTATATATATCGCGCTTGAATACTTAACAGAAGCGACGCGACGGTCAATTCTAACCAGATTACCGATTTTTTTGATATTGACATCCGTTGAATCTTCTTCAACGTATTTTCGGCCACTTTGAAAACTCTTAAACCACTCAAAAACACGTCCACGCGATAGAAATTCATTGTAGATACTTCTTTCAATAAATTATATGTTTCATTTAATTCATATGAAATTTCACGACAATTCGTGGCTCTATTAAAAATCTTATTATTATTCCGGTTAAACAAAAAAAACTCTAAATCGAACGAAGGTTACCGCTATATGGATTTGTTTACAGAAGCGAGATGCACTGAATTCGAAAGAGCAGGCTTCACGCTAAACTGCTGTCGGTAACTTAAAACAAACTTAAAACTATCTTAAAATTTGGTCTAGTGGCAAGGCTCTTGACTACCAATCGGAAGGTCGCGGGTTCGAACCCGGCGTGCGCAAACAAATTTTATTTAATTGATTTGTGTTATTTCACAATTAATTATTTAGAATAATATATAGTGTATTTGCGGCACGTTCCAGAGTGGAAGATACTCTCAGTATCGCCCTGGTGTAAGATCACCACTCAGAATTGAAGCGTTGCTTAATAATAGCTTTAGACATGTTTGGTGACTAGATCTGAATAACCAGGTACTTCCTTACCTTCCTCTTCCCCATCTTCTTCACTTCCTACTTACCTACAGCCTCACAACATACTCCAATTGGGGGATGTGATAGTCTCACTGGCTCCAGACGGGAGCAGTTAAGACTTTTGTGAGGTATTCTCTATAAAAAATTAAAAAAACTTTTTGACTGACCTTCGATATATACAGAAGTTTATGAAAACACTTGAACATGGACTTTTTGATTATAATCAATATTTAGTAATCCATAATTTAACAGAATCTGATTAAACCTCACTCCACTGTTTTTACGCCCAATTCAATGTCACTTTTCATTGTTCCTTTATTGCCTCACAAATTGTCACGACTCTAATAACCGTTTGAAGGGCATGTTCTCTAGTATTACGTTATTCCTTTAGCACCGGTTTCTGACACCCAGGGTTCACCGGAACCTTTTCTTGCTTCATTTCATTCTGTCGGCGTGTATATAACACCTTTTGGCGACGACAAGCTATTTCATAAATTAGGTGTTATATGTACGATTACAAAGTATTTTATTAAATTGCATTATTTATTATGAATATAATAGATTTTGGGTCATTTATAAGTTATTTTGCAGGACAGGAAAAAAAATGTATTTTATTTTAAGTGTCTACAAGCCTGTTGAATTAAGATGCAAGTAACATAGTTTTGAAAACACGTCCATTATATTTTTCAGTTTTTTTCGTTCATTTGTTTGAATTTAATGTCTGTTTTACGTATGAAACAGACACGAGAACTTTAAAACCGAAACCCAACCCAATTCCTTTAAAAAATAATCATCACAATGGATCCTTACATTTAGAGACTATGATATATAAAATTTATTATTGAAATTCAGACTTTTAGGTTAGGGTTTATTTTTCCCCATGGGAAAAATTAAATCCTTTCACACACTATATAAATGATCATCTAGTAAATCCACGTTATGCAAGTATATTATATAAGTATAATTAATACAAAACAATACAAGAACAACATGTTAACCTACCAGACTATTAAATGGGAAAATAATTCACCGACTCCAGATATTTTCCTATCAGAGGGTTCGGCTCGGTGGAATTCCTAATTTGACCGATAAATCCTACTGATCCCTTAGTATAAATATTTAAATATAAATGTAAATATTTATATTATTGTAGTATATTTTTATTACTACATTTAGTAACCATAATACCTAATATTTCTGATTTAATTTAATAACTTGTAATTTAGTTTATAAACGCATTATAAATTTCCAATCTGTAAACTTTACCCGCAATAAGACAGGGATATCCCTAGCATGGCGGATGAAATAGCACAAAAATCTATACAATGTACAAAGTTCTAAAATAATAAATAACATAATTCCAAAGACTTACAAAAATGAATGTGTTTTTTTATTTCAAAATACTTCGTTTTAACTACTTTTATTATTTAAAAAACAAAATGTTTCGTAAGCACTGCTTACCTTTTTCATCAGAGCTTACTTAAATGTATTGGGGACCTACCATTTAATTTTAATAATGGACTACAATTAACCAATTAACTAACTAAACATCACGTCGTTTCCCGCAGGCGTAGGCAGAAAGGACGGGCCGCCAAACATATCTGATTTCAATATATCAGATGGAATAGAGGTGCTACACTGAAATGTTATTGGTATCCATTAAAAAAAACATAAAATCTTGGAAATTAGAAATACAGAAAAGATGAGTTGAATACTATTTAAAAATATTTCTAAATTAAATATAATAAATTTGTCTATGTTGTTATACATGGAACCAGTGTTGTATACGGGCAAGATTCGAACTCGCCATCTCAGCATGATACTCTTAGTCTAGGGAAGGTAAGGCCACTCTATAGTCAGACTCCAATAAAACAGGTAGTTTGATACAATTGGGTTTATTAACAATACAAGAGGTAATTCTAGACAACTACAGTAACTCAGTTTAAAACCTGACTGTATGAAAGGGCAGGGCGGACTACGTCGCTGGGCTCAGACGGGTAAAAGGTATTAAGCGGGTAACCTCACGTGTGGACGACGGTGATGGCCGTGCTCAGGGAGCAGCGGCGAGCAGGAGCGTGGCGATACGCGCTAGAACCATGTTCCAGCGGCGCCTAGGCAGCAACAGTGGGCGTGGCCTGGGCGGCGCAGTGGGCGGCAGGATGATGCGTGGCCTGGGCGGGCAACAGTAGGCGGCACGGTGGGTAGCACAGTGGGCGGCAGGATGTGGTACACGGCATTTGGCACAGTTGGCGGACACGGTATTTGGCAACAGTGGGCGGCAGGATGTGGTACACGGCATTTGGCACAGTGGGCGGACACGGTATTTGGCAACAGTGGGCGGCAGGATGTGTTACACGGCATTTGGCACAGTGGGCGGGCACGGTATTTGGCAACAGTGGGCGGCAGGATGTGGTACACGGCATTTGGCACAGTGGGCGGACACGGTATTTGGCAACAGTGGGTGGCAGGATGTGGTACACGTTTGTACTGGGGGCTCGCGCTACGGCGGGCCAAAGACCGGCGTGTTAAGCGGCGTGTTACCGCTCTCCTACGCTCCCGAGGTTCGACTGTCTTGCAACCCGGGAACATCTCGCTCTCCACTCCTCGGGCGGGGGGAGACGTGTCCTTTTATGGTAATCTGTTATCCTATTGGTTCCGGCATAACGGCTCACATTGTGGCACGCACTGCGAGCGTGTCACATGCTTAAATTATATGCCCATATAAGGTAATGTTCTTTTTATCGGCATCTCATTGGTTCGCTGGGTATGGTTCGCTGTGTATGGGCTGATCCTTGATCACGCGCTACTGGCGTGGTTGCGACTGTTGCTTTGTAGGCAGATATGGGCAACTCATAACAATGTGATTGCAAGATTCAACTCAAACTATATGCCATCTAGTCGAAGATAATGTTGGTAGTTCTCAGTCGAAGGATGAAACAGTTAAAAATGACCGAATCGGATAGGACAGTTGGTAGAACAGTGGCCCAGGAGGCCGAAGGTCCTGAATTCAAGTCCCAGATGTGACCCGATCTTTTTCTGATTGTTCTGTTTCAGATTTTTGATTAAGTTTCGCTAATATTATCTTAATTAGTTAAAATATTATAATTTGAGGTTTAACTCATTAAGTTAAATAAAAATAAATATTTCTTTCTTTTATTTTTAACTTAATAGGAACAACCTCAAATTATAAAACTTTAATTAAAAGAAGAGAATATTAGTTCCAGATGTGACCATATCTTTTTCTGATTTTCTATTTCAGATTTTCAGTTAAGTTTCGCTAATATTGTCTTCATTAATTAAAATAATTCTTTATTTTTTTTTTTTTTTTTTTTTATTAAAATATTTCTTTTAATACCTATTTTATTTTTTTGCTATTTTTGTGACGAGTACTATATAAAATTATTAACCTAAACACAGGCTTATAATAGTGAGGTTAAATTTGAATTGATAACAATAATAATTACTAGATAAAATAAAAATAAAAATTAATTTAACAAATATTTTAGCTATTCATATTGTTGCGTAAAACTTAATGCAAAAAAAAGTTACTAGGTTTAAAAAAAATATTTTTCCAATTAGTTTATCAACCCACGTTTTCAAAAAAAATAACAATACAATGATCATATTTTTTTACTGAGTTTATCAAATAAAACACGGTATTCCCTTAATCTAATAAACACTGTTTTATTGATAAGAAACACGATCAAACTACAATAAATAATATAAAATAAATAAGGCAGAAAGATAGTGGCCCATTGGACAGGTAACACAATAATGTGGATCTGTATTTACGATGTCCATTTCACGATTGATTGGCCACAAAGCTCACAAGAGCTTTTGCCGCCGGTAAAGCCTCCTCTGAAAATAATAATAAACGTCGAATTTAATTATTTTCTCATTATTGCTTTCAAACAAAGAAAATATAATACAATAACAAAATATCTAATACATTTTTAATCACGATAAAGGAAATATTATTGAATATTCATTAAAGATTTTCTTAATTGAAATTATATTAGTTTGTTAAGTGAGACAATTTCTATATTATAATAAAAGAAATTTGAACAGTCTGAAGATGGCCCTGACAAGCTGAAACTGGTTACGGTCAATAAATTAAAGTGTAATAAAGTTTTTAATTTTTTTTTAATATTATTAGTAGCTGATACCCGGCATGCGTTGCTACGCCACTTAAAAAAAGAAATTGTTTCTTCCTGCGTGTCCTTTCCCATTCGTCCCATTCCCGTTCCCGTTCCCCTTCTTCCCCACTCTCGTCCCCTTCCCCTCCCGCGTTCCCTTTTCAAACTCTCGTGAACCTCCCTCTCACGAATTCCCCTTCCACCTTCCACGCCTTACCCCTCCTTAATTCCTTTCCCCCCTCCCAAATTACCATCCCCTTCCTCCTCCCGCCTTTTTTTCTGCCGCTGAACTTCATAAAATACACTCATTTTTCAAACAACTCGCGTGTGCCCTATTGCATTTTTTTTGCAAATTTCATAACTCCAGAACTCACCAATATACAAATATTTTTATATAGAAATCTTCACAGGCTATCTACAACAAATCAACAAAATATCTTTAAATATATCAAAAGTGCGAACTATGAAACGTACGAAGTAAACAGAGTCGTTAAGTTAACTGAAATTATCCAATTTTCTGCGCGACTATCTTAATTTTTTCTCTCCGTAAGAACCTTTTACAAAGTATTAGAAAACTTATAAAAAAATATGAATGAAATAGGTAAAGTCGTTCTGAAGTTATGGCGTGACCAAGGGAAACAGGGATTCATTTATATATATATAGATAATGGAATTCCACCACGAATTATCAGTTTAAAAAATAGAAATATTAAAAAGAGACTATCATAAAAAAAATATTATTTAATTTTAAAAACGTCCTAGTGTGTAGAGGATTAAATATGTATGATAAAATGCCTGAAAGTCTGAAGAATGAATGTACAGGTTGGGGCAGAGCAACTTGCTTATTTGAATTTGGCACCCTGAAGCTATGGTTAGGATAGACACATTCGAGAGTTGTAGCTCCGCTTAGTTTACTTATCACCGTGAAGTGGACGAAGGTGGAGCGCGCATTTGCTGTTGAGGCAGACTCTAAAATTGAACTAAATCTGCCCTAATGATGGACACAGTAACGCTTTCCAAAACGTTGCCTAAGGGAGGGGGTAGCTCAATACGGCATGATACCCCAAACATAAATCAGGATAAGAAAAATACCGTATTTTGAACTGAGATAGTAACCATAACGAAAATTCTTTCAAATAATGAGAAGCTGCTTTTATTCCAATATCCATTATTTTATTATTACTTTCATTGTGAATGGGTTTGTAAGATTGCTTCCTGATTCGATCGGACAGGTGTGATTCAAAGAAACGAAATTGAATAAATAATAATCGCTTTATTGTATTTCCTTTCGATTGGATGCAATTGAATACGTATTATAGAAAACTAACAAAAATAATCTAGTAGGAAATAAAATACATTATATTATCATCTTAGGATGTTAAGGTATTACCAGAGAATACCGGAAATTAATCATTTTTAAATAAAATTCTAGACGTATTGCCGGTTATTACAAAAAAAAAATGGTTTTGAAAGGTTGTTATTTTATCTTTCAAATGCACGTGGCGTTTTTAAATTTTGAAAAAATTTAGTTTATTTTTATCATACTAGGATTATACCGTTGGTCGTTGGCAGATTTGTTCAATTTTCCAACGAAATATTGTATTATATATACAACACAAATTTCAATCATACAGCAAAATAAATCAATACATAATCTACTAAACACACTTTTCAGAATATTCATTTTAGTTTTATTAAAATTATCAAAAAATAAACACGAGAACGTGTTTCGTGAAGAAAATACCTCTGTTTTTCTATTTATTTAAGGTTTTACAAACAAAATTTTTTTTTACGCTTATTTTGTTTAGATATTATTGAAAAATCATAAATACTTGTGATCAAAAAATACTTACGATGAGTACACAATATTTAATAATTTATCATCGTGCGTTTTGAGCATTTTTATTGCTTACATGAATGTAGGTATATATTAAAGCAAGTTTTTAATGAAATAAATCGGTATTCAATTTTTAATTTAAAATTTTTGATACGGGAATAATCGATCTTTCTCATCGGAACCTCCTTGTACGGTTGCAAGCATTTCTAAACTTTTATTCTCAGGCTCTTAAATAAGAAACTGATGAAAAAATACCCAATTTTGATTCTATTTCATTTCAAAGAACAACATGATATTCTCGAAATACACAAGACCACATAAAAACTTGTTTTGTTTTATTCTTGCCATTTGAAATGTAGCGATATTGTTAAGGCAAATAAATATTATACAAAAATTCATGATCGAAAGGGACGTAGACTTGGAAACCCTAAAAAAATATCAAATCTTTTGTACAAACCTTTTATCCGAAGAATCATAACATCACTCCATAATTAGAATTCCTGCGCGAGGTTTTTCATACAAAATTTAACTTCACCTTATTTCTTTAACAATAACCGAATACCTTGGATAAAGTTTACCAAGGTTGCCATTGAATATTTGGAAGTCTCCTAGTTTCACAACGCGTCTTCCTAGGTATCTGTGCATTATTCTCGTTAGGGTTGACCATTGACATCAATGGTGAATGAGAGTCTCCTCATCCTCTTTACATTTCCTGTATCTATTGGTGTTTTCCACTCCCAAAAGCTGCATGTAGGTATCTCCTAAAGTGGCTGTGTTCCGTTAGTAGTCCTACCAGTTCTCTCAGTGAGTTTCTGTCCACATTGAGAAATTGGCTGGTTCATCTGGTCTGGGGTCTGATTTGTTTATGAGTACGCTCTCCTATTCCTTTCAATAAAATAGATAACAACTCTTTAGAAGTTTGTTTACATTATTATTTATTCGTATGAAGCAGTTACTTTATGATATGACGTTATTGTTCTATTTTACATTATTATTTACTGTACATAAAACTCACATGCACTATGATTTGTTGTAAAACGACAAAATGAGATAAACGTCATTTTGTAATGAAAACTGTAATTTGGGATATTTTCTTGGAGTACTGTGTACCAGTGATTTTTAATAAGCTCAAGTGTAAATTTTCTTTCGAGGAAAATGAAAGTTTAAGCATGAGAGTTATAAAGATGTGGCTTATTAATGACGGATCCATGTATCTTTAAAAAAGACAGAGTAAACAAGGAAGATAGTGAAAAATATCGTAAATAAGCTTTACTTCTAATATAAATGTTTTTTTTTCTCACCTTATAATTTTTATTATCATTTGGAAGGCAATTATATAAATTGCCTCCCTCTAAACAAATGGTTTGCTTACCGTAGAGTATAAATGGCGTTTAAATGTATATTATCGTGTTATGTAAAATGTCTGTGTACTTAATACTCTTTGTGTCCTTTTAAATGAATTCTGTGTGTGTATGTATAAGTTTATTTTTTTTATTTTGTAGAATTTCACAAAATCACACTTGTATTTTCATTTTTATTGTGTTTGTATTCTTAATTCTTATAGAGGTAGAATCTGCAGACAAGCAACCATGTGGTGGCTTCGCGGAACTACATATTTATTGTCTAAACTGTGTACTTTGTTAAATGTATTCTTTTTGTTAGAAATAAAAATAAAAAATTAAAATAAAAAAACGATATTTTCTTATGCTTCTTTTGATCCCGAAAGGTTAGAGGAGTTCTTTTCCTGCCTTAACCATTAGAATGTTCCTCGGAGATTTGACAAAAACAAAAAAATATAAACATTAATCTACGTCTCCACATCGATAACTTGTTTGAAATTGCCTGGGAAATTACATCATCTCAAACTGTGCTTCACCGACCGAAATTTCGTTATGTCGCGGAGATATATTCCTAAGGGAGAAAAGCGAGACCATAATAATATTATGAAATATTGGAAACTAATTTCGTTTTGTATATCGACTGCATTTAATAAACGTAAATAAACTTAATGGACTTTAATATCTTTTGGGCGTGTCTATCGGATGGACGAAGACAGTAATGTCGGATTCTATAAATATAACGCAGTACAAAATTATTATATATAAACTCATACTTTTAAATATAACGATGTATAAAATTATTATACATAAACTCATACTATGAATATAACGATGTACAAAATTATTATACATAAACTCGTACTATAAATATAATGCACAAAATTATTATACATAAACACAACTATAAATATAACGATGTGCAAAATTATTATACATATACTCATACTATAAATATAACGACGTACAAAATTATTATACATAAACTCGTACCATAAATATAATGTACAAAATTATTATACATAAACTCAACGATAAATATAACGATGTACAAAATTATTATATATAAACTCATACTATAAATATAACGATGTACAAAATTATAATATAATAATGTGCAAAATTATTATACATAAACTCATACTATAAATATAACGTCGTACAAAATTATTATACATAAACTCGTACCATAAATATAATGTACAAAATTATTATACATCAACTCATACTATAAATATAACGATGTACAAAATTATAATACATAAACTTATACTATAAACATAACGATGTAAAAAAATATTATACATAAACTCATACTATAAATATAACGATTTACAAAATTATTATACATAAACTCATCAGAAGAAAAGTTGTAAAGTATATTCGTTTTAAGAGCCATTGACCAGCAGCTGAGAATAAATGCTTAAAAATGCTTGCAACTGTACAGGGAGGTTCCAATGAGATAGATCGATTATTCCACGTTTCAATTTTTTTGAATTACAAATTTAATATCGATTTATTTCATTAAAAACTTGCTTTAATACATACCTGCATTCAAGTAAGCAATAAAAATTCTCAAAACGCACGATGATAAATTATTAAATATCGTGTACTTCTTCGATTAAGTTAGTATTTTTTGATCATAGGTAATTATGATTTTTTAATAATGTCTAAACAAAAGAAGGGTGTAAAAATAATCTGAAATATTATAGTTTGTAAGACCTTAAAGCGGGCGACAAACGCGAAGTTCACATCAAAAAGATACTGCGTTATAAGTATCTTTTCTACCGACACACTACGTTATAAAATATTCCTTCCTACGGCAGGAGAAGGGGTCAGTTGAAATCGGAAGCGGTCGAGAGAATATCATTTCTTTGTACTGGATATGTTAACTTGACAGCTCCGTGCATGCTCCGTGTATTAAAAATGACCCCCTCTCCTGTTTACGGTAGAGAGGGGGTCGCATAACTTTTCTGATATCGCCACTGAAGCGAATACGAAAAATAATTCCGATTAGCGAAGATTCAAACCGCGATCACAGCGCATCATATTTTTACGTCTGGCGGGTCTCATGGGATTGTATGGCGAGCGCTATTGTGTTATAAATAACTTTTTGATGTGAGCTGCGAGTCTGTCGCTACCTTTAATAAGTAAAAAAAATGATGTATTTTCGCTTTAATATATACCTGCATTCAAGTAAGCAAATAAAAATGCTCAAAACGTACAATGATAAATTATTAAATATCGTGAACTTCTTTGTTTAAGTAAGTATTTTTTAATCATAAGTATTTATAATTTTTAATAATGTCTAAACAAAATAGTTGTGTAAAAAAAAACTGAAATACTTTAGTTTGTAAGACCTTAAATAAATAGAAAAACTGCGGTATTTTCGTCACAAAACACGTTCTCGGATTTCTTTTTTAATGATTTTATTTTAACTTAAATTAAAATTCTGAAAAATGTGTTTACAAGATTATGTATTGATTTATTTTGTTGTATTATTATAGGATTTGAAATTTGTGTTGTCTAGTCAAAATTTCATTTGAAAATTGAACAAATCTGCCAACGACCAACGGTACAACCTAAGTATATTAAAAACAAACTTAGTTTTTCAAAATTTAAAAAATGCGTTTACCAGATAAAATAACAATCTTTCAAGATCAATTTATGTTTTTTGTAAAAAAGAGTCAATACGTCTAGAATTTGATTAAAAAGGTACTAATTTCCAGTATTCTTTAATGTACAACGGGATTTACTATACTATGGCTAACAAATTGCTCAAAAAAAAAGGTGAATCACGATATTTAAAAAATGTATTAAAAATATATATATACAATGTATAACAACTGTATTTGTAGAAAAAAAAAAAATAAAAAAAACAAAAAAAAATCGAAGTCATAATATTTAATATTCTCCAAGTGGGTACTACGTACGCCAATTTTAAAATAAACAATACATATAATTCACGTGGTTATTAATCTAACGTTTTTTAAATATTTTTTCATGAATCCTAAAAATATAGGATAAACGATTAAATATAGGTGCACTCAATGGCTCTCTAATACTATAAGCAATTTAAATATCTTCATATTAAATTTCGGAGGTACGACTTTTTTTCAGAATCCGAATCGGACACTCAGAAATCCCGGACGCTGGAGGCCTATTTCAATTATTAACTAGTGTTTTTTTAAATTTATAAATCATTTCATAGCTCACAAAGAAAAAAATTTATGTGCTATGAAATGATTCACAAAAAAATCCTTAAAAATTATAGGAATACATACCTATATATAAGATAAAATGTCACTTAGCCAACCAGGCGCTTTTGCCACAAAATGGCACTATTTCCACAACCAAGGATTGCTTTGTTGCCAAAATGTGGCAAATTTTGAATTTTTTTCTTTATTAAAGCGATTATATAATTATAAATATTCTCTAGATTCTTTAAAATGTTTTAAAGTTAACGATTTAATTATATTTTTTTATAAATTCTACTAATATGTGATAATAGACAAATGATAGGGGAATTCATTGGCTACATAGAACTATAATCAGTTTGTATGTCTACGTATTCAAATTCAGAGATGTGATTTTTGTAATGTGGGCGGAAAAATTTCCCTTAGCATTCCGAGAAAAAATATTAAAATTGCTCTGTCACTCCAGTGGTTAAAGAGATATTAACATTTTTATTGCATTAATTGAACACATATGAAATATAAACTCTTCTTCCATCCACAAGCCAATGCTTTTAATGGAAGACCAGTATGAATGAACATGTACCATTCTTAAGTTAATAAAAAAAAAAAAAAATTTTTTTTTTACTAATCCCTTTTTTTACTAATAATTTTTTTTTTTTTACGAATCCCCTTTTTCTACCGCAGTAGTTAATATTTTAACATACAAAGAATGTTACAGAGTCCGTCCGTCGTCTTATTGGAGACTCGAGAATGCCACAGAAACACGAATAATTCAATTTGAAATAAAAAAAAATACGAAAAACCCCGGAAAGTTGACAGCTAATTTTGCAAACAATGCGGCTTGTTCCCTTTTCCCTTGCGGTTAAGAAATAGACACGTGACGTTTGACAGCCAAAACCTACCTGGTTTAGCTCCTTTCACCTTACCGTAAAATGTAGAAACGTGAAACTGGCTTCGAGTGAATCTCCATCTACGTCAACGATGTTTTTGGAGGAAACCGTATTTAAATTAAATTAGAAAACATTCCCTCGTCCTATAAATTCATTAATTCAAATGCCGAGATAAGCGAAAGAAATGTGCGGGCTTATCTGTGTCCCGAAATATATTATAAAAAATAATAATGCATTATTGTCTTCCTTTCTTGTTTCAAGTACAGTTTTTTTTTTTTTTTTTTTATATTTTTATTTCTGTAGATATAATGATATGGTCACTGAGATCTCCCGTGGTCATAGGATTTCATTTTTCTATTAACATTTTTTTTCTGAATAATATGAAGTTACTGAAAGAAATATAAATATTTGTTTTTTTTAGTGCGGTTAAGTGATTTCTGTTTCAGTCAATGTATTGTATACATATATTTTTTTAAAGTACGATGGTCATCCTTAAAGTAGTACCCGTTTATGCCGTGTGGAGCGCTGGCGAATAGAGTAGCCGCCGGACAAGTACTAACACGTTCAGTTGTAGTTTAGCTGTCTTTGTGCAACGTTATATTTCGCTAATATTGACTGTGCTGTTTTTATGATGTCGTTTTCTTGAACATTATAAACACTCACATAAACAACACAGTCAATACGAATATACGAGGGTCATCCGTAAAGTAGTACCCGTTAACGGGTAAACGGTTAAACGGGTACTGCTTTACGGATGATCCCCGTATATTCGTCTAGCTATTTTTTTAAACATTTTATATGTAGTTTATATCTCTTCTAAAATTACTATAATTATTTTCTATTACCTACTGATATTTGGACTTCATTACACTGAGACGTGAGCCTCGAAAATCTTCAGAACTTTAAGCTTTTCACATTCAAAAGGAGTTCATTGATAATTTTAAAACCTTTATAATTAATAATATGTATTTATATTATTACATTACACAGGAGGCCCTGGGGAAAATAATTCCCCTCAAGGCCTATGTCATCTTTGGGTAAGCTGGGTGGAGGGTTTTTAGGAAAGAAGGGCGTGGAAGTAATGGGAAGAAAACATGAATAAGTGAGAATACCCACCCCATAAGAAACATAAGAAAGTAGTGGGTAGGAATCTCGAGGTCATTATGTCCAGGAGTGACGGAAGCAATAATCCATCCCTCCCACTGTGGTGCAAGTGATTTTCCAAAAAAAGTCCTGCTGGAGAGATCAAAAGGTCTCCCCCAATCAATCTCTCCCGACCCAGCCTGCCAAACTCGTTCCTTTCCTTAAAATACCCTCCGCACAGCATCCCCAAAGATGATATAGGCGCTAAGGGGAATTATTTTTCTCAGGGCCTCCATCGTAGAGCTAATGTTAAAAAAAGGTAAAGACCACACTAGATTTCTAGGAATTACCTCTTAACTGAGACCTACTACTTTTAGAGCTTTTTTTTCAATTATATATTCATTCTTAAATTTATTATATTTTGGTGTCCAAAGTATTTGTTATTAAAAGTATTGAATAATCTTTGAAAGACGTTGGTTGAAGAAAATGGAGTTTCAAGTATGAAAACAAATGTTAATGTTCAAAAGAGGATTTGAATAACTTATCGAACTACGGCGAGTCATTTTTCTCAAGATACAAGCAAAATCTTGTATTGAGAGACGTTTTGAACTTTCTCAAGAATTCCCAAGTCGGGAATTCACGATATTAAACTTCTGTTCCGGTGCATGAGTTCCGCAATATTGAATGCAAGAAGCCTTAGAGTAGTTTTCAGAATGCAGAACATGAAGCCAAATACATTACAAACAGAAACCACAGTCTCAGGATCACTTGAAAAAATGTTTTAACGGTTGTAGTCGCAGATAGTACTGCAAACTATTGGTTTTCATAACCACACAACTACGGAAATATGTGAACAGTGGACACTGGAAGGGAATCTAACACAACTAGATTCCTACAGCACGATCTTGTGATATTATGGCACCGATAAATCACTTGGCTGGTCAATGTATTAGTACAAGTCTCCGCAAGAATAGATATTAAAGTGACCGAGAGAGGTGGATATATTATAGGAGGTGATAACTGCACGGGTTACTTAAATAGCTGCTGCTAATTTAAATATCTGCCGTGATGATGGACACTGTTAAATTATTCGAAACGTTGGTTAAAGAAGGAAGAAGCGTAACATGGCATAATAACCCAAAAATTAATCACGATATATATAATTTTTTTTATTTATTGAAAGAATAATGGAATATATGGTATCAACAAACAAATCCTGCTATACCAATTCAATTGGCTTGTCAACAGTTGCTTGCTTATATCTTACATTCATATAGATTAAAAAAAAAATAATTTAAATCTTATATCTACAGATCCAATTTTTTCAATTATTTTTTCAAATATTTTTTCCTACATTTTTTTATTCATATTAATGTAAATATTTTTTATCTGATTTTATATTTTTTATCTGATTGAGCCTATTTTTTTACCATATATTTCAAAGAATTACATTGTTATATAGTGTCAGGTAATAAATTTAATATTTTCGGTATGTTGTATTCAAACGTTCTCTGTCCGTACTTATTATTAAATTTTGGAACTATTAACCCGTCGTTGCGCGTGAATCTAGTGCTATATTTATGATCTAATTTCTCTTTATAAAAACTCGGACTGTATGCCAAGACAAATTTGTGTCACGTTCCATCAAGTCATCCCAATCCTTTGAGACAATGGCATGATTTATTTGATAAGTTAGAATCGAATAAAATAAGATGGGTAATTTTTGGTGCAAATCTAGTGGGTACCCTTTAAAGGTGTACAGGATGTAGAAGCCTGTTTATTAATCTCTCATAGTGATGCCTGAAGGCGAAAGATAAACCCTTCATATTATCTTAGTGATTGTCCACAGAGCACGCCTCGCGACCCAAAACATTTCACATACTACGCCGACATGAACCCCTTGACGTACAAAATATACTACACGCTACTTGATACGATGTTCTATGGAAATTTATTTTAAAGGTACTTCCATATTATGCGTATGACGCAATGGCGTGCATTGTTCTTTGGCATTGGCATAAAAAATCGTGTTTGTAAAAAGTTAATTTGAACAGTTATTCACATCAATATAATATTTTTTTTTTTTTTAAATGAAGATAATATTAAAAGTGATCTAAACAAAAAAATAAATATGACCGAAGCGGGAAGGGTCTCATTAACTCAGTGGTAGAGCATCGCCCCGGCAAAGCTTATGCAGGTCATGTGTTCAATTCCAAAATGCGAGCGTATCTTTTTCTGATATTTCTGTTTCAAACATTCGTTTGAGAGTCGTAATATCGTCTTCAAGGAGAGAGAGAAATAACTTAAAACTATTATATGGCTCAGAGAGCATACTTACAACAAAAGGTCTCCTTTGGTTCATTACTATTATGGATAACGCGGGGGAAAGCTCATATAAACACCCAATGGTACATAAACATACCACAAGATTCAAAGAAGGAAAGGGCCTAAAAACTCCTCGAATATTAAATAAATATGGAAGCCGTACTCTTGAATACCAAATACCAGTGATTTTCAATAAAATAAATAAAAACTTAAAATTTGAAAAAAATGACAGATTATGCCCTAAAATGATAAAAATGTGGTTAATTAACGAAAACTCCATGTATCTTTAAATATGTTGAATTGATTATCTTAATGTAGCTGCCTATATATCTTATTATTAGGCATTTACATTGAAATATCTTATAGATGTAATTCAAATAATCTAATATTATTACGTGATCTATCCTAATGTGTCCTTAAAACTATATAATATTTCCTTATGTATAATATTAAGAGTGATAAATTGTAGAACCTACAGACAAGCTGCCATATGACAGCTTTGTGGGACTACCCTTATTTTGTAAAAATGTATTTTTTGATAAATAATTAAATAAATAAAAAAATAAAAAAAATTCCAGACCCGGCAGGACTATGACAGGTGACACCCTTAATAATTGGAATATGTGTTAAACCAGTAGTTCTGTGAGTGAGTAGATCTCGAGTCCAAAAATGTATGTATCTAATTTTACTTTATTTATCAAATCTACCGATTTAATTACAAAAAAAAAAAAAATTTATAATTCGCTGACGGTTCAAAAACGCACCAGTTTGGTTGCTGGGTCATATTTTGAGAACTTGATAAGGCATCACAGTTATTCTTTCAGGTACTTATAGAATAGATTTGACTTTATTGTTAGAACTTAACAGGTATAAACATATTTGCTTCAGTTACAAAGTAGATGCCCCCAAAGTCGGACGAAAAACGACACTCAGATAAGCGATTTTTAAATAATTATTATCGTTAACCTATGATTAAAATTCTTATCATATTTAAGCCTGTTTTTAATACAGAATTGACTGATGCTTAATACTATGTACACTTAAAAAAAATAAAAATTCCATAGTTACTCATTTTACATAGTTTATTCAGTGGTGCATTAACGCACCGTCAGCTAAATACGGGGGTAAAAACTGTTGCATTATTTTATTCATAATTACAGGCATGAATCGCTATTACTATGTTTTTATTCTGAAGAGGCTGCATTTATTTATGTATATAATATATTGCTGACTTTATCGCAGACAATTGGAATATCGACACATTATATATTACAAACAAATGATGACAAATGATCCATTATTTTCCAAAACTTGGATGAAAAATCAAGAGCGAATCTATATTCATATTTTTAATGCATTTTTTCATAGATTATTGCATTGATTCACTCTTGATTTTTCATTCAAGTTTCAGATAGTAATAAATATATTCTAGCGAGAACCCTTTGAAAAGCAATGGAACCGACATCCGAACGTTATTTCCGTTTGAAATTGTTATTTCCGACCGAAAAACGTCTGAATTACTCGTAGTATCGCGCCTTAAGAAGTTTTACTTCAATGAAAATTAGAAAATAAATTAAGGTACGCCATTGAGCAAATGAACAAATTTATGTACAACTACTAGACTGGGGGTTCAAATATACAGACTATGTTCGGGGTCGTGAGAGTGAAACAATGACTAGGTGGAAACCTCTTGGAAGGTTTAGAGATTGGACAGAACGTTAACCTCAAGGAAACATCAAGGTTTTGTCAGAAACTTGCGCCACCATCATCATTTTGACCCCAACGAAACTCTGTCTAGGTAGACACTCTTCATTCATCCAAATTCTTTTATCTTGATTATAAAAAATCTACTGTCGACATAACCCGACTAAAGCAAAAATGTATTTTATTTTTCGTCTTCCAAAAAATGGTAGGTTTTTACTTTGTAATGACGTAATCAATATATATTATAAAAGTAAGTGTGTAATGTGCGTGCCGCTAAAACTCAAAAACGAGTCCCGGTACGATCAAGGTAATTATATGGTGTGGTAGCCCTCTATATCCCATCCATGAAGAAGGTTTCCATTTTAACTTGAAGTGCTTGCTTTTGAAGATATAAGGGCTGGAAGTTTCACCCTCTAGAAATTTCTAGAACAGTCCGGAACATTCGAGAGTATTCGAGAGCATTCCATAAATTTCAGTACATCCTGGAACATTATGGAATGCTGTGGAATGTTCTGGAATATTGTGTATTATTTTTTTTATGTGAGATAAATAAGACAAACCAATATGTTCATCTAAAATCTTTAATTAAATCATATAATAATCAACAAAACATAATAAAACCTTTCTATTTATTGACCGCAACCGGTTTCAGCTTGTCAAAGTCATCTTCAGATTGGTAAAAAATATTCTTAACCTACGGATTTTATACAAAACATATTAGGGAGGGGTGAAGGAGGGGGAGGGGGTGCTCTACAGGGATTTTATTCAATTATGGATTTTATTACATTTGTTGTTAAGTGGTCTTGAGTGTCCAACTATCTAATAATTTTTTTTGGTTATTCCCAGTAGGCTAATTACATAGGGTTGGTTGCTTACATACTTTAGTATTGTTTGGGAAATACCTTACAAGTAATGTGAATTATTAGCACCTTATTTTATTTTTGTCTAGTCTATTATTAATTACAATCTTTATTATATTTATGATGATATAGAATTTTTGATTAAACAATTGATTTTAAAAAAGGGGGAAACATTGGAGTAGGATTATTCTTATAACGGACCTAATACAAACAAAGTACATATTTTACTTGGAACATGTGGTAGAAAATTACAATGAATACAATAGCGGAGATTTTGCAAATAATTCTAATTTCTTATTCATTACAAATATAGGGTCAACTTTTTTTGTTAGGAGGGTTATTTCCAATGATTCTAGTCTATCAAGTATATAACCTTTATTACAAGTGTGGAGAACTTTAATATCTCTGTCATTATCAAACGAATGTTGGTTTTCTAATAGGTGTGACGCTGCATTCGACAATTCACCTTTGTCATTCACCCAATTTGTGAAATGTTTTAAATTTTTTTTATTATACATTTATAATGGAATTCCACCACGAATTATCAGTTTCAAAAATATAAATAATAAGAGAACCTGTTGATCTTACCTTAAACATCAGTAAACAAGATAAATTAACCTAGAAATTTTTAGAACAGTCCGGAATATTCGAGAGTATTGGAGAGCATTCCACAAATTGCAGAATATCTGGAACATTCTGGAATGCTGTGGAGTGTTCTGGAACATTATGGACTATTTTTTTTGTATGTATGGGGGACAATGGGCTACCACACAATCTCATATCAACTCCCTGAGCGAAGCCGGGTTTCCCAGCTAGTTACTTATAAGTTGGAATTACTTTGTGTGCACCACTTTATTAAATACAAAATCTACTTGTTTCAAGAACAATTTTTTCATCAGCATCAGTCGTAGGTACACTAAAGTTAAATATGGATTAACATTGAGAGAGGGGTTTATTAATGATGGTGTGAAAGAGTTAGAAGTGGGAGAGTTAGTTAGGAAATTATATGATCGTTAGATGGGTTAAAATGGTTAAGTAGGAAAATATTCAAAATAGGCTTGTTAACAATTTTTTTCTGATGTTTAGTTTATTTTTATTTAATTAATCATCAATGCCCTAATGAGTTTTTACATATTTTTATAGTTTCAATGATTTAGTGTCAGATCAAATTGTGTAATGGTTTAAATAACAGAAATAGGATCCATTCCTAGTTGGCTAGTGAAAGTTTCCGCAGATGTTATTGTATAATCTTATGTGAAATAAATGTATTTATTATTATTATTAAATACACAAATGGGTATGACATGAGGTAGGTTTAGAGGTGCAGCTAAATGTATATTTTAATAAAAAAGAATAAAGGAAAAAGAAAAAAATGTTTTTTGCGGCAGATAGCATAAAATATAACAATTAGCTGTGATAATTTACAAATGGAAAATATATTAAAAAGTAAACGTAAAAACATAATCAATATTAAAAACACAATAAAGATTAACTTGATATTTCCTTCACATGCGTTATAAATTCACCTAATACTCCATTTATGGTACATATAATTGTTTTTTTTTAATATTTAAAGCAATCATTACATTATATTTTGTTTAATAAGCAAATTTAACCTTCATTTAAAATTGATTTGTGACTACAAAAACTTGCGAACCAAACCACGTGATATTAAATTACACAGAATATTTTGCAGCAAATTTTCTAGAAAAAACAACTACTTCAAAAAATTGCTTTCACTCCTTGCGAAATACTTATTTTTCTCTTTATAACACAATTATTACTGGTTCCAATAAATCCTAATTATAAAATTACTGTACACAGATAGTTAATATTTAATATTAGATAAATGACTCGAAACGGATTTAACGTTAGCTAATAACAGGATTTTGACAATGGTTGTTGATGACTTCGGAAAATATTATTTTTTTGTGCAATTTGATACCAAAGAACGCCTTGAAAAGCTAAAATACCTTAAACATTAAAAGAATTTTACATAAATAACATTACCTTCTCACACGTAGATTAAAATCAGGAAACGTGAAATAAACGAAAAATCACATCTCCATATTTACAGTTGACGTGGAATGTCACGCCGGGAAAAGGTTCAGATTTGAGGGATATACTGTCAAGAATGAAAGAAGGAAAAAGGTCTAACTTTGCACAATAGAAGAAAGCCAGGTATTTCACCACTTTTGTCATCCTCTTTACCATCTCACCCCTACCCCTCTCTTCCTTCAACCTCGCATCATCAATCATCTTGCATTGGAACTCTTATGTGGCATTCACCAAAATATGGAAAAATAATTATATTTTACTAGTCATATTTTTGCTAATTACCGTAATAAGCTAACTATTCGACTCTTTGACGACATTTTTTTGAGTTCCAATTTATAAATTAGGTTTAATAATTTATACTAATATTATAAACGCGAAAGTTTGTATGGATGTATGTATGTTTGTTAAGCTTTCATGCAAAAACTACTGAATGGATTTTAATGAAACTTTTCAATAATATAGTTCATACATCAGAATAACATAAAAGCTATAATTTATAGAACTAGCTATAATCCATATATTCAAAATAATAATTATCTACTGTTTAATATAAAATGTCAAAATATGAGAATGACATTTTGCAAAACAATCAAATTTCATTTAAATTATAATCCTATTTTAGAAAATTTGTGAATTTATCTGAAGTACTCGCCTAATACTTTGAATAAAATCAAGATTTATAGATATTTGAAATAAATAGGTTAAGAATTTTGGTATAAACATAGATGGGACTTAGGAAAATAAAATAGGCTAATAGAACTAATCAGCAGGCGGGGTCGCGGGCAGAAGCTTGTAATTTATATTTTTGAAGACAATTATAAAATTTCGAAGTTTTTCACTGTATCAAAAAAAGTGTATTTATACAAGTTTTAACTACTTAATCACACATCATCATCATCATCACATTTAACTCTACAACCCCTGGTGGGTCTTAGCCTACTCAAGAGTCTTACTCCACCATCTCTCCTTTGTATCAGCTCTCTCCAGTTTGGGAGCTCCATGACAGATAGGAATTTGGGGACGTTGTCGCTCCATCTTAATCTTGGCCTTCCCAGGCTCCTTCGCCCTTTAGGTCTAGAACAGTAATTCCCAAAGTGGTCTAGGTGGACCCCCAGGGGTCCACGGGAAACTCGATGGGGGTCTACGTTGGCGTGATAAAAAAATTGGGGGTCCACAAGTTGTATGTGGGGGTCCACGAAAATTTATCTGGTTTCGATAGTAAAGAATAAAAATGTTGTCTTGACTTTACCTATCAATTGTGGGCCAGTGGTTTCCAATACCAATGCAGAAATTATTTGCGATTTTTACGTCCTAAGTAAAATATATAATTCATAACTTGAAATGCTCTAGGTCCCCCACCCCACCCCAATGGATGGTTTTATTACTAAGTCAGAAATTTTGGCAGGATCAAGCATTTCTTTCCCCGGGGGTCCATGGGCAAATTTTGACTATGAAAAGTGGTCCGTGGCCCAAGAGAGTTTGGGAACCACTGGTCTAGAGTTTAGCAGAGATTTGGGTGCTTGATGTTCGGTCATTCTTGCCACATGAACCAACCACCGAAGTCTTCCCAATTTTATACATTTTGGTTCATTAAACAGTGTATAGAGCTCATTGTTGTAAATTCTGCGCCAAAATCCATTTTCTAAATCCGGTCCGAAGATACGTCTCAAAATTAATGAGACACATTTAACTTAAAAATTAAACTTCACCTTTCAACACTAACACCTTATTAACATCAAAATGGGTACCTATTAAGTACGAGGGATTCGATCGTGTCAATTATTATTTTATACTATTTCAACTAAATGCATAAAAATTATCCGAAAGCATAATAGTTAATGACTTATCATGTCTACATTTTTATATAATATAATCATAAATTAAATAATTGAAATCCCTGAACTATAATACTTGATGTCTTTCCATATACCTCTTAAATCAACATCAAGGCAGTATTTACCGTTCTATTGTGTCAAATTCAACACGGAATAACAATTGTATACTCCCGTTCGCAATAAAATAAAATTTGGGTAGTAATTATGAGGATCTTGTTGACGTATTTAACGCATCGTTAGCTAAATATAAACAGGTCATGGTAAAATTTATATCGGAAAGCAAAATAATAAACCTAATTTAACAAACTGCCTAGCCCTGCTTCCACATATTTCATTTATATATTGTACTATTTATTCCCAGTCTACAGTTTTTTCATATTAGATGATAACAATACACTTCCAAGATTTCGCGGTGGAGTATTTTGTTTATGTAATGTTATGCTCATTTAGATGTTCTTTGTGTAAAAAAAATATAATAAACATGTAAAAGCCCCACTGGGCGTGAAATCCAAAGTAAATAAATAAATTAATTCCGAACCATAATTGAAAAAAAAAATTATATTTTTTCTTTGACGTCGGCTAGAGAAAAAAAAAATCAAGCGAAGATAATCCAACTATTTATATTATTTGGCGCAAATTAGACAAAATCATTAAACTAACCAAATATTAAATATTAAATGAAAACAAGTAACTTTTTGTACACCACTTATATATAATAAAAAATCAAGACATTTTCGTTGTTTGTTTTTGGGGTGTTATGCCGTGTTGTGCTACCTCCTTCTTTAGCCGACGTTTCGGACAGCGTTGCAGTGTCCATCATCAGGGCAGATCCGGCAGATCCGGCGAAAATGCTTTTGGCCGTGAAAATCTAAAAACGTATCTATCAAATCAAGACATGTTTGGAAACCAAAGATTTCTTCGGCAGGATAATAAGAAGTTGAATAATTATAATTATTATCCTTGCGAAGATACATTTGGTTTCGAAATTTGTCGATAATTGTTATTATACAGGGTGTTAAGGACAGTATTTGGCTTAAGATGATACCCGGTGGTGGAGAAATTTGAAAAATAGATTTTACTAAATTGTTGCCGTCACTGTTGCTCTTACTCCACCGGATATTAAGCGAAAGGGACAATGCACTTCGGGCTACTATTACCTAACTTAAATTTATATTCAGCACTTTTCTCCTCCAAAAGGGGACTGATTTTCCATTTTTTTTTACCAACTACATAAGAAAAAACTATTCTATGTCTGTACGTTTTGCTTTTTTTAAAAAAACATTGTCTATTTTGTATACTGAACCGCTTTTGACGGCGTTTAAACCAGTCAATTTTATTGATTTTTGGAATGTCATAACTTCTATAAAAAGTCACTTATCAAAAAAACAAAAAGTAAGGACACGCGAGTAGTTTATATCTATTTTATATAAAAACAATATTTTCTCTAGAGTTAAAATTCAGATGGATAAATAGGGAATACGTTTGTATGGAAAAATCACCGCCGGGTATCCCCAATTCTTGACATTATTTGGTGTAAAAAAATGTAAATAAAATTTTGGTCTCCGGTGACATTTTTTTTTCCAAAAAAACATAAAAAAGTAGTTGTTGGACAGTTCAGGGCGGAGTAAGAGGTTGGGCGGTTACTCGGCTGTGATATTTGTGATAAATTTTTTTACATTTAAAAAAAATTTCGTTTACAGTTTTTACTCCAAATAATGTCAGGAATCACTGGGTAAAGTAAGTCAAGTACATATCTTAACACCCTGTATAAGGGTTGTACACAAAGTTATATAATATATATATATAAAAATATATATATATATATTTTTTTTTTATTAATTTAAGAATGGCACATGTTAATTTATACTGGTCTTCCATTAAGAGCATTTGCTTGTGGATGGAAGAAGAGTTTACATTTCATATATGTTCAATTAATATAATCACGTGTTTCACATACTCGTATGTACAGTTATTTTCATTTACATTTGTTTTCATTTAATTAAAAATGACGCCACAAATTAAATTTGAGAAGATTGAACAAGTAAATATGAATACTTTTATGTAGTGGTGTACGCAAATTTATGTGTTTAATTTAAATATAAAATAACTTACAGTAATTCGCACGAGTCTGGCGTTGGTGAGCTGAGTCATAAGTTAACACGTGACTGCTATAATCTCAGTGAAAGCATTCAAAAGAGACAGAAAGATTAGTATAATAAATGCTGAAATAATGTTGATAATTTCTAAAAACATGTTTGCGCCATAACGCAAACAACTAAAATATTTAATGCTATGTTACATCCATAAAGACTCTTCTCATAAATATTATGATTAATTTGTGTATGGGATAGTGTCAACGGATATAAAACGGCTTGCAAAATGTGTTGGCGGTTTGAAATTTTCTCCCCAAAACTCATAAACCTCTTTTCACTACACTTTCATTACTAAAATGTGCTTTTATAATGGCAATATTCTCCGAATTAATTATTAATATTGATGAATGGACGAAAAACCAATACTTTCGTTTTGACTCTCATATAATTTTAATACTGTCCAGTTTATTGATAATTAATAATAACGACTTCGGCTCTTCCTGCCGAAAGCTTTTAATATCAACTGAAAGCTTAATTGTGTATCATCGCAATAAATAATTTACAGCTTTTCATTAACTGAGTACGCACTGCGTAAAATAATTAATACAATTTTAATAAAGCAATCTTTGGTTAATCATAAAACATTGTCATTCTATTTTATCTTACCCTAGGGAATTATTTAAGCTGATCGCTTATCTGCTCAATTATTAAACAACATGAATTATTGGCTGTGTACAGCGAAATCCTGTTTTAACGAGACCGTTCTGCATTTCGACTGTCTGTAAAATTACTTGCGCGTTACGTTTTCGGTTCAAGATGGTAGCCATTTTCATGACTTTCTTATTCGCATTTTTCCAATATACTCTACCAATATTGATATGATGACGTTTCTTTGGAAAAAATGTATAGCCTTAAATGAAATAAAAAAAAGTTACATAAAATGTAATTAATTCAATTTGGAAGGCTAGTATGGGTACCGCCGTCCCGAGAACCATTTATTGGATAACCAACACCCCAACCATATGTTACCCCAAGTGGTACGTTACTTAATATGTGAGCTGTGTGGTGGGTTGCACCTTACTAGTATGGATAAATTCAAACATCCGTCATTCCTGGACACACTGACCCCCATTTTGCTACACACCCATGGTACATTTTTCCTTCCAAGATCTTCCTCTCCTTCCTTTCCTCAAGAAGACCCCCCACATAGCATCCACAAAGATTAAGGATTAAATTAAAACAGAAATCGGTTCCCGCAAAGCAGAAGGAAATGGATAAGAAAGTATGTCGACTTACCGCTTTTCTCTCTTGGCCTTTCCAAGCTGTTTCTTGTTCAATTTAAAAGAATATTATCAAATCAAATCAAAAGTATAGTTAATAATAGTAATAATTTGTAAGCAGTAAAGTACATAATTTTGAACTACCTAGTAAATTCGCCCACAGCACGGCTGGTGCGAATATTGCAGGTTACGTTTTTATTTTTTCCTTTCCTTAGCTTTGGAGGCACATACGATAGCAAAGTAAGTTCCTTATGAAAAGCAAACATTGATGTGTTCTTGTGGCGGTGTTTGGTTTCCAAGAAATGGGTAGTTTCCTATTCATCCTCAAGAATAACCTCTTCTTCATCATCAGTGTCCAGAAGAAGGTTTAGATTTTCATATTTTGACGTAAAGCCATCTATAAAAAAGAATTATTCAAGTTACACGCAACAAAATGCAAAACAACTAACTTTCATATAAATATATTAGTAATAGCTACACATTTTTTTAAAACAAAGTTATGTAATTGCCTAAGGCAAATAAAAAAAAAAATCAAATAAAAAACGTGTATCAAACAGCACAACAACGTGATTTATTTGGTAAAAACATTAAAATCATGGTAATGAATACAATTACCTTAACTGTACCCAGGGATACTTGAGCACCCCACGCACGCCTTGCCACGACCACACACTAACCGGACTCCCGCCCGTCCAATGCATCGACGCGACCCTCCACCCCGTGCAAATACCCGGCAGCACGAAAAGATCCGTTGTGAAACAAAAAAGTTATCGCAAATTTTCATTTTTTTATTTGTACGCCAGGGTACGGTTCTAGGGTTAATGCAGGGCACCAACAATGAAAGTAGGGAAATTGTTTTACTCAGGGCCTCCTGTACCTCAAGAGCTCAAGAAAAAAATGTTTACAATTAAGCAGATTTTTTTAAAACTTAATACTTGTATCAGAGTAAATTTTGGTGTTGATTAATTAATTAAGAGAAAAATAGAAACATATTTTTAGACTTGTGGACTACAGATATGATTTTAGATTTCCACGGCCAAAAGTGTTTTTGTTATTTGTTTTTGGGGTATTTGCGCTACCTTCTCATTTAGCCAATGTATCGGACAACGTTACAGTGTCCATCATCTGGGCAGATGTGGCAGAGATCAACACATTTGACCAAAAATTGTGAACCTTTTTTTTATAGTTAATACCTCACAAGAGTCCCAACTGCTCCCGTCTGGAGCCAGTGAGACTATCGTATCCCCAATTGGGGTACGTTATGAGGCTGAAGGTAAGTGAAGAAGGGAAGGAGACGAGGAAGAGGAAAGTGGGGAAGTACCTGGCTATTCAGATCTAGTCACTAAGCACGGCTAAAGCCATTTCAAGCAACGTTTCAATTATCAATGGTGCTCTTACAGCAGGGCGATACTAAGATTATCTCCCACTCTGGAACGTGCCGCATATAGACTATATTATTTTAAATAATTAATTGTGAAATAACACAAATTAATTAAATAAAATTTATTTGCGCACGCCGGTTTCGAAACCGCGACCTTCGGAATGGAAGTCCAACGCCCTACCGCTGGACTACGCCGGCCGTCATCTGTTATTATACTTCTAGCAGTACATAATGTGGCAGTTTGATTAGTGTAAAATGATGAGAGTCAGCTATTATAAAAAATAAAAATAAAATTATGAAAACATCCAGTATTTTGTGGAAATTTTTTTCTCAGCACCTAAATGATTTTTTAAACTGCGTTCCCAGTATTCTCCACCTATAAAGTTTTATACTAGGAATTTTCAACTTCTGGTAAACTAGTCTCCCAACGTGTTGGCTTCGAACAAACATTGCCGGTATGCCGTGCAGAGTCAGAAACTTCAACTAAAAGAGGAGCAAACATTTATTTGAAAGTTTTAAAGCTCTATACTTGAGAGCTGAGCGTTAATGTTAAATGAATCTGCAAATAAACGGATTTCACCTGCAACGTCAACCTGCAAATACCTCTCTGTAAAGGAATTATATTTTAATGATCTAAAAACTCTTAGAACGATAAGGCCCTACAAACATTCTTCTTTCCCCGTCTTCTTCGCTTCCAACTTACCCTAATGGGACATTTCCACAAAATATAAATACCGGAGAAAAATGTTATTCTAAAATACATCATTTTATTCGTAAAAACGGTTAAAAACGGGACTGAAGTTCTTAGGAACAAATTAACAGTGTTTCAATGTTTATTGGCAATTTGGAATATTGGAAATGTGTTGGTGTACGTACGAAATTACGTAAACCAACAAATTATTCTTACATGTTCCCGCCAATAAACATTGAAGCCCTGTTAATTTGTTCGTAAGAACTTCAGTCCCGTTTTTAACCGTTTTTACGAATAAAATGATCGTATTTCAGAATAACATTTTTCTCCGTGTGTGTGAACGATTTAAAGTATATTTTTTATGACTCTGATCATTGTAATAAAAGTGTATACATTTTATATTTAATTCATTATTTTTGATTTGAAAAACCAAAATTTAAGAAATGGTTCAATTTGGCTACATTATGACGTAGAAAACGCCATTGGCAGGTGTAACGGCTGTTTATCAACGTTGCCCGGCGTGTAATAAAAAACAATTATGTGGCTTTGGTGGATAAACGAAATTGGCACATTTTAAATCGTTACATAAAATAAATTCATCAACATAAAAATGAAATAAAAAAACTTTGTTAATGTCCCAGCGACTCTGGATAGTTAGTGAGCGGTTGGGACCTTTGTGCGGAATTTAAGTAATTATCATTCTGCATTTGATAAGAAATTATCCCTTTAAGCACTAAATTATAAACTTCATCATTTTTTTGCCAAAGTAAAAGTTTTTTCTTCGTAATCGCGATGTAATGGTCTTATTGGTCAATTGGTCTGCTTATCCACTCGAGCGCTTTTTGCCACATTGTGGCACTATTTCCAAAACCTCGAATTGCTTTGTTGCCAAAATGTAACAATTTTTTTTTTTAAATTACAACGACTATATAATGTATTGTACATTTAAAATATAACAAAATAAATATTCTCTAGATAATTTAAAATGTTTTAAGGTAAAATAATTTTTTTTTCATAAATCCTACAAATATGTGATAATAGACAAAAGATAGGGGAATTCATTGGCTACATAGAACTATAATCAGTTTGTTTGTCTCCATATTCAAATTCGGAGGTATAATTTTTTTAATGTGAGCAGAAAAATTTTCTTTTTTTAGCAAACCGAGAAAGAATATTTTAATTTCTCTGTCGCTCTAGTGGTTAAATGACTTTTATTCGAAACGTTATGAGTTTAACTTCCACCGCAGCGCTAAAACGAACTGCCTGTGTTTTCAATGTTTAAAGCTTATAGGATTCTTTAATTTGAGTACTAGATCTAATAAAAAAATATTTTAGAATAAATTTTATTATTTAACGATAAGTGAAGCAAAAGTTTCTATAGATTTTTTCCACCGACTATAAGGTGTAGGCTGCCAAACGACAATTATAAAGCAAACATTCTTTACTCACCCTGAAAATGTTTAATTCAAAACATTTGTTTACATCCCTATACAAAGTTAGCCAATAATAAACACCTTTCTTCTTGTGGGTAACTTTCCGTGAAGTTTGAGGTCAATGAACAACGAGGTTATCCGACGAACTGAACGAATTAACCTTTTTGGTCTGAGCAGATTTCTAGTGCCAAAATCTCCGCTCTGTGCTTAGTTCATTATTATTGCATTTTTGTTAACATTCTTTTTGTTAACTTTCTATACAAAACAAAGACGTCAATCTCCACCATTGTTCCAAAATTAGTTAGTTATGGCGATGGATAGAGAAACAGAAACACTATTGACAGCTACGAAGGGTTCCCAGCATAAATGACAATAACCAATACATTTTTGAACAGTTTCATAGTTCTGCAACAATAACGGCGATCTCCATTAGAGTAATGCAGGGTATGGAACAAAAACTGCAGTATCTCTTTGGACCAATGAGACTGACAAAAAGCGGCAATCTTCATAAGATGATGAATAGATTTTATTAATTGAAAATAACTTCATAGTATGGAAAAAGACCAAAAAGACAATTTTTGCGTATTACTTAAAACGAAAATAATTGGAGATTGCCGTCTTTGTTTCAAAACGCGTCACATGTTCAAAACTTCGAAAACAAATATCTAAATATTGCACACTGCAGTGCACCCCTAGGAAGTCTTAATTTCACTGGACTGCTAATAATTTAGCCATCCAATTCTACGGAGGCTAATATAATATTAAGATTTATTTTTGATTGGGTAGATACTGTGCTTTTCCAGAAGTTTTAATAAATTAATTTCTAGGTATCGTTTAAAAGCGCTTTAAAATATTACGTGTATTCTGACCAACAAGGTAACTAAGTGATTGGTTTTTATGCTCATAAATAATTTAATATTGACAGATCTTATTGAGTATGATAAATGAACGTAATAAATAATAGTATGAATTTGGAAAAAATTGCCGAAGAAAAGTGCCACCGCGTGTCAACCCCAGTGGGAATTAAATCCAAACTTATCTCTCGAACCAAATAATAAATTCCCTGTAACGGATGGGTTTTTTTTTTTTTTAAATAAATAACTCGAAATGCAGAGTGCAAATTAAATTATCGAATGGTGTCTCTTATGATTTATGGCTTGGGTCCAATATCCGTGGGTCGAATAATCTCCCCTTGCATAATAACATCATAAATAATAAATGATCATAAATACTTGAGACTTCAAACGGTTATTTTTTACAAGTAAATAATTTCGTTTTGTTTGAACGTTGGAACATTAATAATCCCGCCTTTATTAATGGACCGTACAAGTTTGCTATTTTCATGCGTATTTCAGATACGAAAAAGAAAATATTCCTTTAATATGATGCCAGATATTTTTAGTCAAATTTGTTTTTGAACTATTTAGGTAAGTAAGTTTTTTTTAGTTTTATAATAACAGACCTATAGGGTATTTAAAAAAAAAAGAAAAACCAGAAAACAGAAAAGAAAGAAAATAAAGAAAATAAAGTAAACAAAATGAACGAAGTTAACGAAATGAACAAAGTGAACAAAATGAACAAAGTGAACAAAGTGAACAGAGTGAACAAAGTGAACAAAGTGAACAAAGTGAACAAAGTGAACAAAGTGAACAAAGTGAACAAAGTGAACAAAGTGAACAAAGTGAACAAAGTGAACAAAGCGAACAAAGTGAACAAAGCGAACAAAGTGAACAAAGCGAACAAAGTGAACAAAGCGAACAAAGTGAACAAAGCGAACAAAGTGAACAAAGCGAACAAAGTGAACAAAGCGAACAAAGTGAACAAAGCGAACAAAGTGAACAAAGCGAACAAAGTGAACAAAGCGAACAAAGCGAACAAAGCGAACAAAGCGAACAAAGCGAACAAAGCGAACAAAGCGAACAAAGCGAACAAAGTCAACAAAGTGAACAAAGTCAACAAAGTGAACAAAGTGAACAAAATGGAAAAAGGGAACAAAGGGAACAAAGTGAAGAAGTGAACGATGTGATCAAAGTTAGCGAAGTGAACAAAGTAAACATAGTGAACAGATTGAACAAAGTGAACAAAGTAACAAATTAAACAAAGTAAAAAAACTACCTTAACCCGTCTCACAACGCTGCCAACCGGGTGGCGACCATAGTTCCCATGTTTTTACACTGGGCAGACGGCACTCTTGTAAAGTGCAGATAAATAAATATAATAAATATAATAAATAAATAAATAAAAAATATTAAATAAAAGAGATTACGATTTTCGCTCGTCAATTACATTGTCAAATTGTGACTTTGCCCCAAACGCGTATGACCTCTCGTGAAAATATTCGTTTGTTCACCCTTTTTTAAACAAATCGATCTCTCCAAAAAATATATCTAGTACGTCTTATGTGTCAAGTTTCAACACCTCCATTACACCAGCTTATGCGCCGGGAGCCGTACGTAATGAGACGAAGGATTTTTTTAAGTTCCAGTCTACCCTTCTTTGGTCTGTCTAACTTCTTACATTCAAGATTATTGATTGGTTTCTGTTCTTGTGAAGTCCTTCTGAATATATAAATCCCATTTTATTTATTTTTTCTGCTCACTACTTGCTAGCTCATCCTTAAAACAATTTGTCAAAACGGTTAAAGGTTTCTACAAGTAAAAATATACGTAAAGGTACTTATATGTGTATTTGTTTTTTATTAAAATAGTTTAATAAAATATTTAAATTACAAATTTTCCTTGGAAAAATGTGATATCACAGTTTATATGCACTCCCTATCCCGTGCTGTATGTTTTGGAACATGAATAATAATTCTATATCTTTTGCGACAACGTAACCCGTGTTAAATCGGCCGTATACGACACATTTTGACAGTTTTCTTAAATACGGTATTCAGTCTCAAATACTAAGCTTGTATTAAAACACCAACTCCTAAAAGTAGTTACACTAAAGCCAGAGATGATAGCGCATTTCAACCTTCGTTAAGTTATGTTACTCGCGGGGAATCGAATGTCATCGTGTACTAACATTAAAATAAAACAATTGTCATTTATAAATGCCTATTATGATTATATGTAAGTAGTTGTAATCTTTATATAAAAAAATCTCGCGTCACGATGTTTGTTCGAGATAAACTCAGAAACTACTTAACCGATTTCGATAAGACTTATCTTAATGTGAATAATTTGGTCCAACTTAAAAGATTTTTTCTCAATTTTTTACCTTGCCAATTAAATGTTCATTAAATGTTTGTTATAGGAAGCTTTGTAATTATTTGTAAGTTACATAAGTTTCTAATAGATGGCGGTGCGAGTTAATTTATTGACACAACACTTGGTTATCTAGGTTAGGTAACCATCCATTAGATGGCATTGTGCTTCGTTCGTCACAGCAACGCGTGGCGGGGTCAGCTAGTAACTTATAAAAAAATGGTAAATATACCAACTGACATCAACCCACGACAGGCATAAACAAGTCGTTCAATTATCATGCATTTTAGTCATATTATGAATAAAATCAATCTGTAAACTTCACCCAATACATAAAAAAATATTTTGATTGTACAATTTTTTTTCTGGAAATAAAAAAAAGAGAAATCTAAAATTTTATTCTTGTGAAAAATTATATTGAGCACATGAGTGACGTCAGTATATATTTACGTAGATATCGTGTAACCGTTCGTCTATTAAAAAAAGCGCAAGAATTGCTTTGTCTGTTCCTTTGAGGCGATGGATAAAACTCTCATGCGGATGCATTTCCGTACAGGGCGTTACTTCCTTATATCTTCATTTTTCACTTTGACATCACGATCATCCCCTATGATTCCATTTCCACTGAGTTCCTTATATTTTTGTTATTCTATTTCTTCGATCTGAAAATACGATAAATTCTTATGGGGTTTTGTACCCATGTGCAACCATTATTTCGCTGCAGGCTAAATTGTCCTTTGTAGTCTGTCAATCCAATCGATGCCCCCTTTAGTCATAGAATAGACGTTTCACTGAAGAAAATGTCTTAGATACCAACTATTTATTGAGAGAAGTATTTTATAGTAAACGGATTCCTAGTGGTGATAAAAATGTACAACTTTTTGAAGGTCATTTCGCGTCCCGGCTTCTACAAAAATTTTCAAATACCTTTTTCTCCCGGAGGTTCACTATAAAATCTGCAGCAAAGTCACCAATTTCCCATTTTCTCCAAACATTGAATACTGTTCCCCCCAACTCGAATATTGAAATATTTTTTGACTCGCTGTCGTTATTTAAAAAAAAACATTACTAGTTGCAGATCTATTTTCCATTTAGCAAGAATTTAGCTATCATACATAAAGATGGCATCCAATAAAAATATGTGTTAGAGTTTATTTTGGTAGTTCAGTAGAGTCGAAGTATGGCACAGTTACACATGCTGAAATAGGATAGGGGATAGTTCAATAGGTCTCCCTCAACCAGTTTCTCGCGATCCGGCCCGCCACAAGTTCTGGGCAGATGCATCCGCCACCAACTGAACAAGGCTCACCAAACGTGGCGAACCACCTTGATTGACCTGGGCAGAGGTGTTGGATATCCAATAAATTGTGCCAGGAGGCAGTACCCTTACCCGCCTCCCAAATTGAAGAATGTTTATGTGTTGTCTTGTTAGAAGTAAAGTCAAGAGGAGGAAATCCGTAATTGATTTTATTTTGGCTACATCGGTACTACACAATACATGTCATGATAAAATATAAGCTGTCGATTTCCCTAAAATTAATAAATGTATATCTTTTGTTTCAGGTATGCGCTCAACTTGGTATACTTTTCAAGGGAAAACTTGTAGGAAAGAAAAAAGATATTCAAAAGGTAAGTCTCTGACCCATAATTTTATCCTAAACTGTTGTATGCCGCTGTGTCAACTTTGAGATCTTGAGAGCGTGCACTGTAAGCACCCGCCAATAAGGCCTAGACAAACCTCGCCCCATGATCCCGGGCACCCCTGCCATGTCACCAAACCACTAAGAGTAACCTATGGCAGGAATATTGGTTAATAAATGGTTACCGGGGCGGCGGAACCCGTACCTGTCTTAGGATTAAATCTTTGTTATAGTACAAAAATGAGAGACGATTATTTTTGCGAATACTATCGAAAGTCCAACACATTCAAAATATTATAGATTAAGTTCGAGTGTGTAATTAGGGTTGCCTAACGATTATTTTTACAATAGTTCTCTGTGTTTTAGTTGATTAGTGCCCATATTAGTTTTTTTTTTTTTTAATATTGTGTGATCCGACACGAACTTTGGGTTTTAGGAGGACTTTGTGTTAACCCTTAAGTACCGACGTGTGGTCTGACAGACACATGGACCGTTGGAAAAGTCCAGTCACCTTTGTTAGGGTAATATTTTTTTATACTATTAGGGTAGTAGTATTATCCTATGCTTCTCTATACCCCTCGAGTAGTCGCTCGGCAGCGCTCGTGGAAAGTGGTAGTGCCGGAGTGTACGATTTCGGTAAGTTATGGCTGCTATAAGATCGCGAGTGGTCTGTCAGTTCACAAGTTGGTACTTAAGGGTTAACACAAGGTCCTCCTAAAACCCAAAGTTCGTGTCGGGTCACACAATATTAAATATAAAAAAACACATTCACAATATTATAGATTAAGCTCGAGTGTGTAATTAGGGTTACCTAACGATTATTTTTTATAATAGTTCTCTGTGATTTGGTTGATTAGTGCCCACATTGGTTTTTTTTTTAAATATTGTGTGATCCGACACGAACTTTGAATTTTAGGAGGACTTTCTGTTAACCCTTAAGTACCGTCGTGTGGTCTGACAGACACATGGACCATTGGAAAAGTCCAGTCACCTTTGTTAGGGTAGTAGTATTACCCTATGCTTCTCTATACCCCTCAAACAGTCGCTCGGCAGCGCTCGTGGAAAGTGGTAGTACCGGAGTGTGTGTGCGATTTCGGTAAGTTATGGCTGTTATAAGATCGCGAGTGGTCTGTCAGACCACACGTCGGTACTTATGCAACATTTTTTAGTTGTGACTTTTTTCAGATTATATGGTTTTTTATTTTCAGTCAAATTTTACAGAGAATTAGGCAGGCTCTTTGAGCTTGAAACGGGTAACTTCAATTAAAAATATAAGTGTTTTCTGAACAGATATCTACCAAGGAAATTGCGCTCGTCGATAAAAAGAGTTCTAGGGCCAGATGTGCCGGAAAATGTAAGGGAATAAAATGAAATGGAGGGTATACATCCTAGAAAACTCTGTCATATGTGTCTCCCAAAATTAAAACGCAAGACTGCTTTCAAATGTGACACTTTCATGAAACATGAGTGCTTTCAATTCAGCAAGCCTGTGTGAAAACAATGTTTGAAATATTTGATAGTTCCTTCAACTTGATGCCTTGCGGTTTTTCATAAAACTGCTGATTATTATTTTTGTTTTTTTCTATTTTCAGTAAACCTTGTTATTAAATGTTAAGAATAGTTGATTTTTGAGAAAAAATAAATAGTTTAATTAAAATAAATTAAGGTTAAGGTACAAGTCCAATTTGTTTTTCAAAAAATCTACGCCTCTGATGTTAATGCTTATAATTATTAATAAATGTGTAGATCTTAAATTCTATTTTACTTAAACAATAATAGATAAATAAACAATATTAAAAAGCTATGTTTTTAGAAAAGTGCAAAAAAATAAAGTAATTTTTTATATTAAAACTATGGTGGTCTAGCACAAAAATTGTTTCGAAAATATATTTAGGTACTACTATAGTACCAAATCATTTAAACTTGTTTAAGGATTGCACAGTATATTTTTAAATCATGAACATATTAAAATTGAAACAAATAAAAACATATTAAAGTAAGGAATCGATTTAAAGTGTCAATTTAATAAAAATATCCATTAATAATGAAGCGCCTATTTTCTTAAATAATTAGAAAGGTTAATGAATTACGTGACGAAAATGAATTGAAATACGAGTTTAGGCTTTCAAGCTGCAATAATTTGCTGTGAACAAAATTTAGTATATATTACATTATAATTTATAACTTAACGAAGCTAATAACCAAATCAGACCAATAAATACAATTAAAATGAATTAATTTGTCTAACCGTAATATTATTCCAAACTCGATCTCAACACCACTTGAAATTCGCAAATTTCCCATAAATCTGAATTAAAGTGATAATATAATCGAACGGTTAATCCTGAGATGCTTCGAAGGCTTTTGTGTAAATCTAAAACAATTCGAACTTTGGATAAACGTTTATTTACAGAGTTGTACTTTTACTCTTAAAATACAGAAGAAAGATCTTCGGATTATTCTAAAGACATTATATTATTTTATTGAGATGTTTTGATTGCGGTTTATTTCTGCACTGAATAAAGAGAAAGCCACTAAATAAAAAATCTTTAGAAGTATGATTTACGCACATTTAAAAAAAAACTGAAGTCAACAATTCAAATATAGATTCTTAGGGCCAAATGTTTCACACACAATCAAATGTAACATAGTCATCAAATAGCCGTTCAGTGACATTTACTGTTTTGACATTTGGAAGGTCCCCGGTAATCGCCGATTATATATGTGTATATATTATACATTTTATGTTATACGTATGTGTATGGACGTATGTGTGTATGCGTGTATTTACGCGCTCATGCATGCATGTCCACTTACACCACTATAAAAAAGAGTTATGTACTCGTATATGATCTTTTCTTGCATAATAGCATGTCTTATTCTTCTTTATTATTTTTTATTTTATTTTCTTCAGTTTTACTGTTTTCTATTTTTATATTTTCAATTTCCATTATAAATGTTCCACTATAATCTTTCATACTTTTAACGTGTATAAATACTTAATTTATATGTTAAGACTAGACCTCACATATAAACTAAATTCCATTGGACACCATAAAACAGGCAGTCTCCTAGTGTGGTGATTTAATGTATCATATGTATTAAAATGTCGTAATGTGTAATATGTATTCTATAAACAAAAATAAATAAATAAATAAAATATGTGCGTTTCAGCTTTCTATCAAATTGCAATGAAACTCAACAATATGATAGTTGTTCAAGAAAGAATTTCGATATTTGAAAATATTTGAACTACGGGTGTTATGTGCGTGTGTGTTGAATGGAATTTGTATAAATCCAATAAGCATTTAACTTACTGCATATACTGAAATCATTTACATCCAAACCATAATATAATATTTATAAAGAATACGTGCATGAAAGTGGGAGCGAACAAGAAGTTATTTGTAAAGCTGTTATTTCTTCCGCTGTCTAGAACAGAATGGTTCCGTGAAATTTTTCACAGCAGACGGTGACTCTATGAAAATGTTGAGTCGCTATTGGCGTGTGACGAACCATTAGGAATGCTTCCAATTCAAGATCGCTGATGTTCGCCTCCCACAGAACAATTTCACACCAAGAAAAAAAAACTTTTCAAAAACCAGAATGTGAATGCGAAAAGTTTTTTGATGCTTTTTCGTTTCAATTGTTTATGTTAAATCTTTAGTTTACGGTTTATTTTTGATTAAATATTGTTCTCAAAGTGTTTATTTAACTCACTTGAAGAAGAATGGTAAACTTCCGGAAAGTTTTAAGGGTTTTATTATGTGTGAGTGAAAATTCTTACTTTTAAGAGGAGGTCTTCTTTTTGCTGTGTAAGTTCGTTATTCTGGTAATGTCAAAAGTAGGACTGTTATATGTGTAGTATATTATGTGAGTTTGGTAGAGTGAGAAAGAAATGCAAGATAGAGAGCGCAAATTTGTGTACACCAGTTTAAATAAATCTACATTGCTAATTTAGGGTTAGATGTGACAGGGCAGGGGCGTATCGTTATTAAGTTAACCACATTGTGTTAAGTTCAAATACATGTTATAAGATGAAGTTATACGCAAAATTACTATTTAGATTTATCCTTTCTACGAATCGGTTAACATTATGAATATGAAAAAATATGTTTTGGATACATTGAAGCTTTTCCTACCTTTCCAGCGGACGGAATTAAAATTAAATTTATAAATTACGTTACAAAAAATATAAATGCAGAGTACTAAATAATTTGTTTTTTATTAGATAAATATGAAATTATATAAGAAAAAACTTAAAAACAATACTCTTTTATGGCAAAGATTTTTGACTATATTAATTGACTAACTTTTTTTTGTTCGTCGCGCAGATAATACCAAAAATACCGGAGTTTTTAAGGGGTAAGAAGTCGAATATTTCTGACGTTTATATTCCTCTTAAGTAACTTTTTAGTGCATAACAGATTACATTCCTATAAGATGGCCTCCGTTGTCTATGAGTAAGGCTCTCAACTAGCCGTTGGTCGAGGATTCATAAATTTTATTTAATTAATTAGTGTTATTTCACAATTAATTAATTTAAAATGATCTTCATCAATAGCGCTACAGCCCATTTCTTGCCTTGGCCTCCTTCACCATGAGCCCCCACCGTCCCCTGTCCTTTACCGTCGTCTTCCAATATGCAACATGGAGTAGTCCATTTATTAAAATGATATATAGTATACATGCGGTACGTTCCAGATTGAAAAATATTCTCAGTATCTCTCTGGTGCAAGATCACTATTTAGACTTAAAACTTTGCTTAAAATGGCTTTAGCTGTTTCTGGGGAACAAATTTGAATAGGCAGGTACTACCCCATCTTCCTGTTACCCAACTTCTTCCCCTCCCCACTACCTTCAGCATTACAAATTCGGATGAATTAATAATAATTAATGATTTCTAACAGCATAGACGATATGCAGTCTCTCGTATCTAGGATGAACGAAGTATGCATGAAGAATGAGGTAATGATGAATGTAAGTAAGTCCAGAGTAATGGTGTTTGAAAGAGAGAGTACGAAAACAGCGTGCGATATAGTTGTGAAAGATGAATACTTGGAGCAAGTAGATGAGTTTGTGTATCTGGGAAGTATGTTTACGAGAGATGGGAAGGCTGATGGGGATATTGAAAGAAGGGTAAATGCAGGTAACTCCATTAATGGTTGACTGAAAAAGCTGTCCAAAGAAGCCAAGCTAGCAGTCGATAATGGAGTGCTGGTACCTTCCCTGATCATACCAAAGGATGAAATGAAATGATGAAAGTAAACTGAATGCTGTAGAAATGAGATCCCTGAGGCATATGTGTAGTAAAACCATGTATGATCGTGTGAGAAATGTGGAGATCTGTAAATAATGCAAGGCCGATGTGAGGGTAATAAGTATGATTAAGAAAGGGACGCTTAGATGGTTTGGACATGTAGAGCGAATGAATGAAGAAAGAAGTGTCAAGAGAATATATGACGCAAATGATAATGGTAGAAGAAGTCGAGGACGCCCGAGGAAGACATGGCACGATCAAGTGAATTAGATACTTGAGTCGGGCTATGTCAAGAGTCAGAATAATAGAAGAGCATGTGTGATAAGATGTATGAATGTGAATGAGGCAAGGAGTGTGTGCCAAGACCGAGTTGTTTGGCGGTCCGTCCTCTCCCCTGCAGGGAAACGGTGTGATGGTTAGTTAGTTTGACGGCCGGCGTAGACCAGCGGTAGAGCGTTTGACTGCCATTCCGAAGGTCGCGGGTTCGAACCCGGCGTGCGCAAATAAATTTTATTTAATTGATTTGTGTTATTTCACACTTAATTATTTAAAATAATATATAGTATATTTGCGGCACGTTCCAGAGTGGAAGATACTCTTAGTATCGCCCTGGTGTAAGACCACCATTCAGAATTGAAACGTTGCTTGAAATGGCTTTATCCGTGTTTAGTGACTAGATCTGAATAGCCAGGTACTTCCCCACCTTCCTCTCCGTCGTCTCCTTCCCTTTTCCATTTACCTTCAGCCTCATAACATACCCCAATTGGGGATGCCATAGTCTCACTGGCTCCAGACACTATAAAAAAAAATTAGTTTACAAAATTTACAAATAAAGATTGCTAAATATGTCACTGGTTAATAAATCTGCAGATAAAAAATTATTTTAGAGCTTTTGACAATGTTTTTTTTGTTGGATCCTGGATGTTTAAGGTTATTAGGTAATGAATTGTATTGCGTACATACATTATTGTATTGTAAGGAGTTAATTCCAAATTTAGTCGTGTGAGTAGATGACGATAAGTGTATTCGATTTTGTGATCGTGTTTTGTGTATATTGAGATATGAAAATTAAGGTAAAGTAGGTCTGGTGTCAAAATAAATCAGGTATAATTGGCAGGGACAGGTAACTGTCATTTTTTACTCCGCAGTCTCATCAGTTAACCTCCATCAGGCAAACCTACCCCTAGACCGGTAATGGGGTGGGCTTATGTCTATCATGCTACTTCACCCGTTAATGATCTACCTGTGAAAGCCCTAACTTACGACTCAAGGTAAAATATTATCTAAGCGACACGTTCCATCCAAAGTTTTGCTGAGATTTAATCAATTTATATAAGTTGGATCTGGGAAAGCAAAAATAGGAAAACTAGCAATAACTAACTAACCATCACGCCGTTTCCCCGCAGGGGTAGGCAGAGGGGACGGACCGCCAAACAACTCGGTCTTGGCATACACACCTCGCCTCATTTACATTCATACATCTTATCATACATGCTCTTCTATTATTCTGACTCTTGACATGGCCCGACCCAAGTATCTGATTCACTCGATAGTGCCATGTCTTCCTCGGGCGTCCTCGACTTTTTCTATCATTCACATTCGTGTCATATATTCTCTTGACACTCCTTTCTTCATTCATTCTCTCTACATGTCCAAACCATCTAAGCGTCCATTTCTTAATCTTACTTATGACGCTCACATCGGCCTCGCATTCTTTTTGGATCTCCACATTCCTCACACGATCGTACATGGTTTTACCACACATACGCCTCAGGGATCTCATTTCTACAGCATTCAGTCTACTTTCATCCTTTCTCTGCCAGTTCCAGGCTTCACTGCCATACATCAGGGTAGGTACCAGCACTCCATTGTGAACTGCTAGCTTCGCTAGCAATATTTAAATGTAAATTAAACAATATTTCATTGAAGAAGATATATTTGTTTTATGAGAATAACCTTCAAGAGTTATAAAAATAGTGTTTTTCTTATAAAAATTGTAAAAAAGATTTATTAAATATTTATTAATTACATAAAACATTCCACAATTGGGGAAGCCAAAGTCCCACTGTCTCCAGACGGGAGCATTTGGAACTCTTGTGCGGTATTCATATTTAAAAGTTTATATAATTAAATATATATACAGGGATATATATATATACATATATTTAAATACATAAATGCAGGTATATATTTTATGTACGCCAACCGGTTTCAGAATAACCGTTCCTTCCTTAGGGCAAAATATACTAATTTCATATTACAGAACAATGGGTGAACATAATATATTACTAAATGTTGGGGTGGGGGTGGGGGCGTGACTAGAGATTTGGGAAGAGTCTAATCCTTATATACCTCTGGCTTGCGATTGAGGTAAAATCATGTATGGTTTTATAGTGCTTTCACACAAACGAAGTATTGAATTCCGTAAGTCTAAACATAATCTTGAGGTCGCACAGTTTATGCAAGTTCCCTACAGAGCATCGGACCATCCCATATTTGTATACGGTTGAAATTTGTCACATGAGACCGGGTCGCTTCTACGACTCATTCTTGAGTTCAACAGTTTGGCTGTGGAATGATTTGCCAGCCTCTATGTTTCCACCGTTCTACAACAAGGGTCTCTTCAAGACCAATGTTCACTTATTCCTCTCCTTAAAGAGACCCTCCACATAGCATTTTCAAAGATGGACTGAACGCCGTTATAGCTAACAAAAAGCTGTCAACAGAAGCGAAGCTAGCAGTCCACAATGGAGTACTGGCACCTACCCTAATGTATTGCAGTGAATCATGGAACTGGCAGAGAATGGATGAAAGTAGACGGAATGCTGTAGAAATGAGATCCCTGAGGCGTACGTGTGGTAAAACCATGTATGATCGTGTGAGGAATGCGGAGGTCCGAAAAGAATGCAAAGCTGATGTAAGCGTAATAAGTGAGATTAAGAAAGGGATGGTTAGATGGTTTGGGCATGTTGAGCGAATGAATGAAGAAAGGAGTGTAAAGATAATTTATGACGTGAATGGTAGAAGAAGTCGAGGATTCCCAAGAAATACGTGGCACGATCAAGTGAATCAGATACTTGAGTCGGGCCATGTCAAGAGTCAGAATATTATTATAAGAGTATGTATGATAAGATGTATGAATGTGAATCAGGCAAGGAGTGTGTGCCAATACCAAGTGCCAAGTTGTTTGGCGGTCCGTCCTCTCCCCTCCAGGGAATGGCGTGTAGCTAGGTTAATTACATAGAGCCTGGGGGTAATTATTTTCCTCAGGACTTCCTGTGTGGAGTTCATGAAAAAAAAATCCCTAGTGACGCCCACGCCCCTACCCCAACATTTAGTAAAATATTTTGATCACCCATTGTTTTTTAATGTCAACTTAGTGTATTTTGCATTGAGAAAGGAAAAGTTTGTTCTGAAACCCGTCGGCGTATATAAAAAGTGGTTCTTACAAAGAAAAATGATTTCTTTTAGAGTGTTTTACCAGAGAATACCGGAAATTAGTCTCTTTTAAATCAAATTCTAGAAGTATTGAGTCTTTTTTACAAGAAAACATAAATTGATTTTGAAAGATTGTTATTTTATCTGGTACACGCAGTTTAAAAATTTTGAAAAACTAAGTTTATTTATAATATACTTAGGTTATACCGTTGGTCGTTGGCAGATTTGTTCAATTTTTAAACGATAGATTCTATTAAACAACACAAATTTCAAATCATATAATCATACAACAAAATAAATCAATATATAATCTAGTCAACACAGTTTTCAAAATTTCAATTAGACAAATTAAAATCAATAAAAAATAAATCCGAGATCTTGTTTTGTGATAAAAATACCTCATTTTTTCTGTTTATTTAAGGTCTTACAAACTAAAATATTTCAGATTTTTTACACACTTATTTTGTTTAGACATTATTGAAAAATTATGAATTATTTTGATCAAAAATTAATTTTAGGAAGTATATAATTTTCATTCATTTACCATCTCCGTTTGATCATTTTTGTGGCAGTTCGAGACATAAATTCTCCCGATTCATTATCCGCCGAGACGCGGCCGTGTGAGGTCTTCGGTTCGCGCTACTAAATATTATATAAATATATTAAGATAAAAATAAAATGAATAGTACAATGTTAGTTGATGAAGAAGAACAAATTTGCCCAGATGATGTAAACTTTGTTCTCAACTCCAACTCATATTGGTTATAATACTTCATATTTACGAATGACTGAGATGTCTACCGTACGTCGAGTTTTACATTGTGGGAATCAACTGGGTACCATGAACATGTTCGCAATTATCCATCGAGAAGTTGCTGAGAGGCTAGAGTAGTTGAACTTTCCAAAACTGAAATTCCATGTATACAAACTAGCGTGTTTTATAAGGGACAAAAACTTTACAACCTACTAAAAGCCTTAAAGGAAGCCCAAGTCTTGGAATTTTTTTCTTACAAAAAGTGTCAAGACTTAAGTTTTTTTTTCATAAGTGCTAGGTATATGTAGGTAAAACATATACCTGATATAAAATATTACTGATATGAAATACTTAGGATTTACATTCGACTACTATAACACAGACATGAGCCTGGACTGCCTAGAGTGGTAATCGAAATATAACCAGCAATAAAACTCCATAAAAGCTACAATTACTAAATATAACTCCATTTCTGCTGCACATTTTACAACTTACAATGTGATTGGTTTAGACAGAATTGTTTATATATATACAGTTTACACAGAAACAATGGTTTATAAAGAAGCAATAGAATTCCAGAAAAACCACAATTACTAAATATAACTTCATTACTGCTCCATATTTTACAACTTACAATGTGATTGGCTTATACAGAATTGTTTATATATATACAGTTTACACAGAAACAATGGTTTATAAAGAAGCAATAAAATTCCAGAAAAACCACAATTATCAAATATCACTCAATTACTGCTATATATTTTACAACTTACAATGTGATTGGTTTATACAGAAGTAATGATTAAATCGATTGTTCTATTTATAAGTAAAGTATTTTTTTCTCAACCGATTCAATTTTGTTTTACAGCTTAACAACGAATCTTCGTATCACTTCAAAAGTAATCAAAATAATTATCAATTATTATAGTTTGTTATTACTTTCTTAGAAAAGCAATCAACTCTTCCTAGATAGAATTTACTAGTCAATTTGAAAGTGATATTTCAAATAAAGTCCTTTGAAAATTTTTACGGTGGATGTTGTTGGCTGTCTGTTCTGCGTTCTACTCCATTAGTGAGTTCTTGCCTCTTCTTTGTGGAAAAATAACGGGATTTTCTTTAATCTTATTTCGAAGAAAGTGGAAGTGACTACTAAAGAATTTTTTTACAATGCGATATTGAAAATTAACCCGACGAGCGTACACCCAGACCAAGATAAATCGATCAAGATTTTAATAGCGAATTATTATTATGCTTTGCGCGCCTGAGTAGATACGAGAATTTAGTCAACCACCGTTAAGTGAGGCTGTTAGACGATGTCAAAGTCGTCAACCTGTGAGTTTTACCCACCTAAGTTAGTTGTAGACGAAAAACAATTTGTGCTGCATTATGATTAACCTTAGAAAATGTTACTTGTTTTGTGAGTATATTTAGTTTTATATAAAAATGAACAATTAAGTGACATAAGTTGAATTATGTGAGAAAAATGTTGATTCTAATAAATGAAATCCTTTTTTTTTATTTTATTTTTTTATTTAATATTAAAAGGTTTTTATTACAATAAATACACAATTTTTACATTTTATACAGTGGTAAAATAGTGGATAAGAATAGCTTTTCCTCATCATAAAGAGACAAGGCTCTTGTGTTTGGTGAGGGAATTTTAGTTCAATTATATTTCAATTATACAATATCATGTGTGAAAGTAAATACATTATACAATATGGCAAAAAACAAGGCATAATTAAGAAATTGCAAGATTTATCAATAAAGGATTTGAAAGAAATAATAATAATAGTGAGATATAGACTCTTATAGTTGTTTTAGGTATTTTTTTTAATTTTTGCTGAAATTCCTGAATATTTTCGATAACTTTCAGATATAATGGTAGTTTGTTATAATATGTTATACCTACATAGAGATAAGTATTTTGTGTGTGCTTTGTACTAAATTTAGGGATTTTGATAGTATTCTGATATCTTGCTGATGAATGGAATGGTAAGTTATTTAACTGTACTTCTTTGTAAATTTGTAGAATTGAATATTTTTTATATATTTTGTCTATTGTAGGTACATTGAATATTGAAAAGAGAATTTCAGTAGAAAATTTGGATGGTTTTTTCAAAATTACTTTAATTATCAATCTTTGAACAATTTTGAGTGGATTTAAAATATTATTATAAGTTCCTCCCCAACCAATAATACCATATTGTAATATAGATTGAACAGTTGCATAGTACACTCTTTTTAAGTTTTCTAATCTAAGAATATTTCTTAGTCTTATAAATATATAAATACATTTTCGAATTCTTTTGACAAGTTCACAAATTTGTTTTTTCCATTTAAAATGTTGATCTATATATATACCAATATTCCTTGATACGGAATCTTGAAATATCGATAGTTTTTGACATGAAAACGTCTTTAATCGATGCCGGGTGCGGGAGGCAATCTCTGTCGGGGTTATTTCAAACTTTATTATTATCTTAGGCTCATTAGGTTATGAATAATGTGCTAACCTATCATTGGAATCATAGCTATAACCAAGTTGAAACAATTAAATACTGTAATATCGTCGTTGCATATAGAATATGAATCATGTGAGACAGAGTACATTCTGAGAAAATCGATAAAATCTTATTAACTTGTTTAAAAAAATAATATATCGGAAAATAACAATTCTATTTATGGTCAAAGTACGAAAAATATATTTATGTCAAACATTAATTATTTTATGCTAGAAAATTGAATTATCTCACATGCTTGCATATTCTATGTTCAGTTTTCGTCATAATTTTAAATACCATAATAATGTCAAAATATTTAATTTAAATTTATTTAAATTTGACAGCTAGGCATCACGTTAATATTATGTACATACCAAGGCAATTAAATTGTGTAGTGGTATGCAGAGGATATGACTTTTTAATTTATTTAATAATGTACTATTTTGATTGTCCTCACATGGTTTATTTTCTATCGCCTTAAATATTTGATATTTTTATATGGCTCATATTGTAGAAGATGGAAAAAAAGCAAAAAAAAAAAAAACTATAAATAACTCATTTTCCTCAAAATCGTCACATTGTTCGTTTTAAATATGCAACGACGATATGTTATGTTTTCTGTTAACGAGCCAATAAATAAATAAAAACTATTAAAGAAGAAATATGAATGTTTGTTACAGTGTTGTTTCGATATTGGAAACGAGGTCAAAAACTACGCACGCGCTAACTGAAATTCAAAAAATTTGCAGATACCATAAACGGACTCAAATTTCAGAATCTAAAGATGCTGTAAATTTTAAAAAGTTTTAAAATTATCTGATTTTCTTGAAATATTGTGATACACTTGGGAAAAGTGCAACCAGATACGAAATCCTAGATCCCAACATTTCAAGAAGAATGACACCGAACACGTTTTGTGTTTCTTTTACCAGGATGAAAAATAATGTCAAAGTCACAGGCACTGTGCAACTTATTGTTCAGTAACACGATACTGCAGCTGCACTATCAAAGAAGATTATTTCCTTTTTGTTTGGTCTTTAAGATTAAGAAAGGAGTAAAATTGCAACAAAGGAAATGTGTATCGGTTGTAGTAGTACGCAGTGATTAGTAGCATTACGAAACAACATCATGAATGAGATTACTGATTTCAACGTAGATATAAAAACAAATGTGTATCAGTAGTAAGTAGTACACAGTTATTAGTGGCATTAAGAAACAACAACATGAATGAGATTATTGATTTGAACATACTCGTACTCATCAAAACAAATTTGTATCATTATTACACAGTTATTAGTGGCATTACGAAACAACAACATAAATGAGGTTATTGATTTGAACATACTCGTACTTATCAAAACAAATTTGTATCATTATTACACAGTTATTAGTGGCATTACGAAACAACAACATGAATGAGGTTATTGATTTGAACATACTCGTACTTATCAAAACAAATTTGTATCATTATTACACAGTTGTTATTAGTGGCATTACGAAACAACAACATGAATGAGGTATTGATTTAAACATACTCAAAACAAATGTGTATCATTATTACACAGTTATTAGTGGCATTACGAAATAACAACATGAATGAGGTTATTGATTTGAACATAATCGAACTTATCAAAACAAATGTGTATCATTATTAAACAGTTATTAGTGGCATTACGAAACAACAACATGAATGAGGTTATTGATTTGAACATACTCAAAACAAATGTGTATCATTATTACACAGTTATTAGTGGCATTACGAAATAACAACATGAATGAGGTTATTGATTTGAACATACTCGAACTTATCAAAACAAATGTGTATCATTATTAAACAGTTATTAGTGGCATTACGAAACAACAACATGAATGAGGTTATTGATTTGAACATACTCGAACTTATCAAAACAAATTTGTATCATTATTACACAGTTGTTATTAGTGGCATTACGAAACAACAACATGAATGAGGTATTGATTTGAACATACTCGAACTTATCAAAACAAATGTGTATCATTATTAAACAGTTATTAGTGGCATTACGAAATAACAACATGAATGAGGTTATTGATTTGAACATACTCGAACTTATCAAAACAAATGTGTATCATTATTAAACAGTTATTAGTGGCATTACGAAACAACAACATGAATGAGGTATTGATTTAAACATACTCAAAACAAATGTGTATCATTATTACACAGTTATTAGTGGCATTACGAAATAACAACATGAATGAGGTTATTGATTTGAACATACTCGAACTTATCAAAACAAATGTGTATCATTATTAAACAGTTATTAGTGGCATTACGAAACAACAACATGAATGAGGTTATTGATTTGAACATACTCGAACTTATCAAAACAAATTTGTATCATTATTACACAGTTGTTATTAGTGGCATTACGAAACAACAACATGAATGAGGTATTGATTTAAACATACTCAAAACAAATGTGTATCATTATTACACAGTTATTAGTGGCATTACGAAACAACAACATGAATGAGGTTATTGATTTGAACATACTCAAACTTATCAAAACAAATGTGTATCATTATTAAACAGTTATTAGTGGCATTACGAAACAACAACATGAATGAGTTTATTGATTTTAACATAGATATCAAAACAAATGTGTATATCTAATATTACATAGTTATTAGTAGCATTACGAAACAACAATATGAAGTAGATTACTGATTTTAACCTTTATATATAAACAAATATGTATCAGTAGTAAGTAGTACAAAGTTATTCAGTCAAAAATAAAATTAGTGGAAAATAGTTGAAAATTGTTTCAACATAATAACAAATGTCATTATTATTAATATTACTCACAGAGGCAGCAAAGACAAACATCCCTTAATGATCTACCCTATCTCCCCAATCTGACAGCGGTAGTAATTATATGTGGAGGGTTGGTTTAAGGGCGACGGCGCTCGAAACAAACCAATATAGCTATTGATTTGGAGACATCAAATATCCCTGTAGCCTTTAGGTACCCGTTACCTTACACGAGGCTTGTACTAAATTAATTAATTACTGATCACTTGATCATCGTAATCTTCCCGTCTTGAGTGCTGTTAGTATTAATTATTACAACAAGTAGTCTGTAATACAATACGTCAATTATTGTCATATGTTCTACGTTACACAGCTAAACATGACAAATTGAAACTAACGGCCTCTGAGGATGAGTTATTGAGATACTTGGCTACTAAATTGTGCAAATCGCTAGTAAGTTACAATTGCAGTATTTGGGAAGCCGGAATGAGTACCACCGCCCGGGAACCATTTATTGGATAACCAACACTTCTGCCATAGGTTATCACAAGTGGTTCGCCACGTTTGGTGACACACTTTACATGGTGATGTGACATCATTGATTCATGAAACAGAAAAAACACATATAATAAAACTTTTTCCAAGTAGGTATTTCTGTAATCGAATGTTTGGGTGAGATTTATTTAGATTTTTTTTTTAAATGCTTGATGGATTTGGATAAAAGTGGTCATAATCATTTGTTTAAGTAATTTTTATTATTTCACATTTTATCCAATTAAAAATAAATATTTTAATATTTCTACACGGAGAAAAATGTTATTCTAAAATACGATCGTTTTATTCGTAAAACGGTTAAAATCGGAACTGAAGTTCTTACGAACAAATTAACAGGGATTCAATAATTGGTTGGTATACGTACGAATTTTATTCTAATAACTAATAATAATAATTTATTCTTACATTTTCCCGCTAATAAACATTGAAACCCTGTTAATTTGTTCGTAAGAACTTCAGTCCCGTTTTTAACCGTTTTACTAATAAAATGATCGTATTTTAGAATAACATTTTTCTCCGTGTACTTGCCGCACGTTCCAGAATGGAATGTTCAAAATTGTTTCAAGATTATGGAATTCCACCACGAATTTTCAGTATCAAAAATGATAATATATATGTAAATATTTATCGTGGCCCAAGGGTTGTGGTGAAATTAGACCATTGTCAGTTGCTTATTAGTGTGCTTCCGACATTGTACGCTGACGTCATCGAGCGGGGAAGGGTATCAGATAAGATCCTCGAAATTGATTCTGTGCAATCAAAGAATCATAACAAGTCACAATTCCGCAACGGAAAAGTTTACATGAGTTATTCGTGCATCGTCGTTTAGATCTTGAGGTAAGCTGAGCAGAAAAAAATATGCCTAGTGATGTAATATGAAAGACGTTTTCACGCAAAAAAGTAACTGTAGTTTAAAGATACTATCCAGATGTTCGATATACCCACACAATTTTTTTAGTCTAGGTATTGAAAAAATATCCCAAGCGCCTGTTTATATCTACTAACTTCCCCAAATAATGATTATTCTTTCCAAGCCTTTTTGATACAGCAAAAGCCAATAATAAGTAATGAAATCCATCCTACCGTCAATTGCCGAAAACTTGTTTCAAAAGAAACAAAGAATTCCCTCATTTAATATAGGCCCCTGGCCAAAAGTATTATTTGGAAAAAAACGTATAATGGCCCCAGTCCATCCCCAAACATCCCTTATTAATCCTTTCCTTTGACGAAATACCTTTTTAGGAATATTTCTCGGCATTTACTAGGGCGGACAGGCTATTCCTCGTTGGGCCAATCTTTAAAGGAAGTTGTTATTATTATTATTATAAGTACTGCGATGGACGAAAAGGGGTAGGAAGAAAATAGGCTGAAAGAAGAAAAGCAAATTTACGCTCGTAAAACTGTTTTTGTGAGAGAACTTGTGGGAATAATATAACATTAAGAGGGTATTACCAGAGAATACCGGAAATTAGTCATTTTTAAATCAAATTCTAGACGTATTGACACTTTTTTACAAAAAAATATAAATTGATTTTGAAAGATTGTTATTTTATCTGGTACACGGAGTTTTTAAAAACTACGTGTATTTTTAATACACTAAGGTTATACCGTTGGTCGTTGGCAGATTTGTTCAATTTTCAAAGGGTAGAATTCTATTAAACAACACAAATTTCAAATCGTATAATCATTCAACAAAATAATTTAATATGTAACCTATTCAACACAGTTTTAGGAATTTTAATTTTAGTTCAATTAAAATCATTAAAAAATTAATCCGTGAACATGTTCTGTGACAAAAAATACCTCAGTTTTTTTTATTTATTTATTAAAACATATTAAAAAATCATAAATACTTATCATCAAAAAACACTTACAAAAAGTACACGATATGTAATAATTTATCATCGTGCGTTTTGAGCATTTTTATTGCTTACTTGAATGTAGGTATACACTAAAGCAGGTTTTGAATGAAATAAATCGATATTAAATTTTTATTTAAAAAATTTTGATAAGGGAAATAATCGATCTTTCTCATTAGAGCCCCCTACACAGTTGCAAGCATTTTTAAACTTTTATTCTCAGCTGCTGGTCAATCGCTCTTAAGTAGACAAAGTTGTAAAAGAAAGATTTGTCCATGTTATGTATAGTATACTTCATACAACCTTATTGTTTTCCTAGCGTGATGTTATAAGTAATTTGTAGGTAGTTTACTATTTATTTCATATTTTTAATAAGCGTTTACTTTGTGGTTCGCCATAATTTATAATAAAAATATATACATTTGTTTTAGACCAGTTTTGAATTTTAATTAAACTCTACCGGAAGAACCCACCCTTCGTCAGGAGAATATTAATATGATACAAAATATTGACAGATATATACAAAAAAATTTAGGTGTTTAAGTGGGATGATAACAAAGGGGAAGGGGTAATTGGGGTAGTTCCGGCAATAGCAGACCGGTTTATTGGAAATATATCTAAAATGGGACTAAACGATAAATTAATTTGGTTATTCAATATCAGTGGCGGTTCGTGGTCTTTTTAACGGGGGGTTCAGAAATTCAAGAGAAGATATATTGTCTAATCAAAATTTACTCTTGTCATACAAATTAATTAAACGATCAAAAAAGTTTTAGAGGATTTGTACGTTGCTAATTATGATTTTTTTTTCAATAAGAAAAATTGCGTAGAATGTAGAATATAATATAATTGATATTTTAAAACATAAAAAAAAAACAAGAAACAGAAATAAACGTGGCACGAAATAAAATAAAACACGTACACAAAAAATAATTATATTTAATTTTCAAACTTTTTTCATAAGCATTAGCGTTATTTTTTGTATATAACACTGTATTCCGTCATTGTGTGAAAAAATTAGGACAGAATATTCGCGACAACCGATAAATGCAACCACCTTCAATTTGAAAGCCGAAACAATACTGGGAAACCTCAACACAAAATTGCATAACTAGCGACGTTGTTTGCCGAAACTTTAGTAAATGTACTCGTAACTAAGTGATATAACGACTTATCTATAAAAAATAAAAAAAACAGAAGTCAAAATCGGTCCACTTCAATAGTAGATTTATAAATGCCATTAGTAAACGGTTGGAGAAATGCAGAAACAAGAAAATAAAAATGTACAAAAATGACCACAAAGTTAAATACCATAATATATAACATTTAACTTGCATCCGTCGGTGCAAAAGTCGACCGTCAGCCGGTCATCCTGCGACAATCTCGGGCTTCGTTTCGGCGAGACTCGTCAAAGTTCGGAGGTCACGTGAGATCTTGACTCGTCATCGGCGCACCAAGCTGCGTAGTTTTGTCAATTCTACCGGCACAGCGATTCGTATCGGCTATGATTTTTTCGTATGGATAAATGTGTGCGGATCGCAACGCGCACAAAATGGGAATAGATACCGTATTTTTCGGTGGCGCGAGTTTTAAAGACGAAATTTTAATGTCGAGCTATCTGTGATGCGCTTATATTACTATACAACACGATTGTTTTATTTTATCATCTTTTTAATGGGGGTTCACCGCACAACCGCACTTTAGAGAAAACCGCCACTGTTCAATATACTGGCGTTATTATTTAGGGATTTTTTAATTTCAAGTGCTCCAAGTTATCCTATTTTACCCCTGTGTCCTTATTAAAAGTATGATTGGTGGAAATAAGATGATTGGCTAACTCCGAAGAATTATTATTATTTAAACATCTTAAATGTTCCGTGATGCTCATATTTACATTTCTGGTTGTCTTACCTATGTAGAATAATGGAAAATCATTGCAACATAGTTGGTAAATGCCTGAGTGGCTTAATTTATGATCTCTATCTTTAGTACTTTTCAATAATTTACCTAAGTTGTTGTCAGTATAGAACGCGGGTTTAATGTAGGGAGGCAATTTTTTGTACTTAGTACGATAAAATTGCCTCCCTACATTAAACCCGCGTTCTATACTGACAACAACTTAGGAAAATTATTGAAAAATACTAAAAATAGAGATTGCTTTACCGTGCTATGAACAATAAAGCATAATTTTAGTTTTAATTAATTAAGATAATATTAGCGAAAAACCATCGAAAATCTGAAACAGAAAAATCAGAAGAAAAAAACAGATACGTCTGGGACTCGAACCCAGGACCTTCGGCTTTTCGGGCCGGTGCTCTACCAACTGCGCTAATGTCCCTATCCGATTCGGACATATTTAACTGTATCATAGAACTACCAACATTATCATCTAGATGTATTCGTATATTTTTCTGATTTTTCTGTTTCAGATTTTCGATTGAGTTTCGTTAATATTATCTTCATTAATTAAAATATTATAATTTGAGGGATTTAAGTTACATTTTGTTTTTTTGTTTTCATTAGTTAGATTCTGCGTATATTTTATAGTTATGTTCAATTAATAGATTGAGATTGCCGCTTTTTTTGCCTCTCTGGTTGTCCCAAATGGAGACCTTCTCTGCAATTTTTAATGGAGATTTTAATGCCGTTTTTGTTGCAGAACTAAATACATTTATTCAAAAATATATGGGTTACTGTCATATATAAGCTCCAAACCCTTTGTAGCTGTCAATGGTAATTTTGTTTATCTATCAATAGCCATGGCTAACTCATTTTAGACGAATGGTGGAGATTGCCTTCTTTGTTTCAACACGCCTCAACTGTACAGCTTTATACTTCGGTAGAGGCGGTATCAGCGATATTGGCATGAAAGGTTACTAAAGTGTGCAATCTATTTATAACAGAATTGCAGCCTGATACCGTACTATAATTGTCGCAATAATTTATACTAGAGAATCTTGATCTTTTTTTTTTTATAGAGAATACCTCACAAGAGTCCCAACTGCTCCCGTCTGGAGCCAGTGATACTATGGCATCCCCAATTGGGGTATGTTGTGAGGCTGAAGGAAGTGGGGAAGGGAAGGAGATGGGGAAGAGGAAGGTAGGAAAGTACCTGGCTATTCAGATCTAGTCACTAAACACGGCTAAAGCCATTATTAAGCAACGTCTCAATTCTGAATGGTGGTCTTACACCAGGGCGATACTGACAGTATCTTCCACTCTGGAACGTGCCGCAAATGTAGTATATATTATTTTTATTAATTAATTGTGAAATAACACAAATTAATCAAATAAAATTTATTTGCGCACGCCGGGTTCGAACCCGCAACCTTCCGATTGGGAGTCAAGTGTTGTTACCACTCGACCACGGACGGTCGTCGATCTAGCGGTAGGTACATGAAATTGAATCAACATTAATATATCAGGGCAATTCGACTGATAATTTCCAAGTTTAGATAAAAATATGTTATGTTTGCCTTATCCACAGGCAGACAGACATTAGTAATTGTGTTGGGGCTTTCCGAGAAAACTATGTCCCTTTTAAAAACTGGTTTAACTATTACTAATGTTTACAATATATTATACTTCTGGGTCGTACGATCGACTGTAACTGTCTAGGAATTGAATCTAAGAGTTTGAGCGGTCATTGACTGGGTTTATTTACTCCCGGGTGAATCTACTCTAATTGCCCGACATCTGTCGGAACTTGACATAAGCTTTAAGCCTAAAAACATATTTAAAAAACTACTAAAATTTTGTGTCATTCAAGGACATCAGAAAGATCTTTTTTTTTTTCTTTTGTCACTCAACTCCAACAATTTCAATAGATGTAATAAAAAGCTATTTTAAAAATACAGTATATTATTTGTAAGTAAACCTTTTTTTTAATGTATAACATAACCTAATATTAACTATACATAATGATGTTTTCCGCAGTTCTAAATTTGTTGTATTCTTGTATTTAAAAGCCAAATTGTCTATGTTATCAGATCCATTGTCTGAGCTAGCATTTATCGCGCCTCATTTGAACAACAAAATTGCACCATTTTTCGTAATGATCCCTAATTTGGTCGTGAAACTTCCTTCCGCCTCTTGAGAGTTTCCTCTTGAAACCGATATATCACACGTCTCTTCGAGACCGAGGACAATTAATGGCCTCCACTTTTCAGCAGACAAAAGAACGGGAGACTCATTATCACCGCTGTGGCCTTTGATCCCGGAAACGGAAGAGGTTTTGCAAGAATGGAGGTATTTGAGGTTCTAGCGTCTTGGGTTGGAGATATCGTACTACCTATATTGAATACGTAATAAAAGCTACAGCCTTAAATTTTCATTTTTTCGCAAAAAAAGTTCTTCTAACAGGTTTTCACTTTGTTAGGACATTATTTAGAGTGCCCTTGAAGTGATTTTCTCACGAAAATCATCTAATAATGTAAAATATTTTTTTAATCTTTAAGGTTTAATCAAAAGTTTGGGTACCGCCGCCCCGGTAACCGAGTGGTAACCCGGTAACGTTTGGTGACTGGGTTCATGGGTGAGGTTTGTTTAGGTCTTGGCGGCCAATGCGTTTGCCCACTAACTGCGTGGCGGGCCGCATCGGTAGATATTGATTAAGGGAAAACTAACTTAGACCTGTTTTAATTTTTATTTTTAAATTTTTAACTTAAAGAGTCAAACCTTAAATTATAATATTTTAATTAATAAAGATAATATTAGCGAAAGTCAATCGAAAATCCGAAACAGAAAAATCAGAAAAAGATACAGATACATCTGGGACTCGAACCCAGGACCTCTGGCAATCTTGGCCCGGATTGCCAGAGGTTCTGGGTTATAAGCTACACGAGCTCTTGACTGTACAATAAATAAAACTTGTAAATAAGTTAGGTATTACATTTATTAGAAAAATTCAATAAAAATAATTTGCGAGTTTGATTTTGAATAAGTGTACACTGTTTTTTTGTTGCAATTACCAGATTTTAATATAAGGGTCGACAAAGATTAGATTAATTAAAACACAATTTTCGGGGGTTTTTTGTAAACTTCTCAACCACTTTATTATGAAAAGCTTCCAAGTTTTCTGTGTACACTCATCATGGCCAGACCATTGGCGATTTTGTCCCATAGTGCTTCATAGTCAAGTTTTAAGTCTTCTAAGGGCTGCTAAACGATCGCTCTACCGTACACGCTGTGCACGAAAGAGCGATCAAAATTTTCAACGCTTTTTCCGTGTCGGGATTTAAAGTGAAACCCGGTGGTGGAGAAATTTGAAAAATAGATTTTACTAAATGGTTGCTGTCACTGTTGCTTTTACTCCACCGGATATTGAGCGAAAGGGACAATGTACCTCGGGCTACTAATACCTGACTAAAATCGAGGTTTTGTATTCCCCACTTTTCTACTCCAAAAGTGGACCGATTATCATTTTTTTTTACCAACTACATAAGAAAAAAACTATTCTATGTCTGTACGTTTTGGTTTTTAAAAAAACATTGTCTAGTTTGTATACTGAACGTCTCTTGACGGCGTTTAAACCAGTCAATTTTATTGATTTTTGGAAGGTCATAACTTCTATAAAAACTAACTTATAAAAAAAAACAAAAAATACCGACACGCTAGTAGTTGATATCTATTTTATGTAAAAACAATATTTTCTCTAAGGTTAAAATCCAGAGAGATAAATAGGGAATACGTTTGTATGGAAAAATCACCGCCGGGTATCCCCTTAACAATAGCATAGAGCAGAGCGTAGTTGCGCGTAGATATTAGGAATATAATTGGTAAATTCACATAGCACTCTTCTTAGGGTGACTTGCCTAATACAAAAAAAGAATTGGTAAATTCATTCGAGTTTCGACGTACGGTAATGAATGATCAAGCTAGACAAGTCAAAGACTTAGGACTTTAGTTGCGTTGCATTTGGCAACTTTTTTAGAATCTCTAGGGGGGGCAGCTGTCCCATTGTGTATGAGCTATATTATTGTAAAGTTTCATAAAAATCTATTCATTAAATTTTGATTTAAAGATTAACAAACATACATACATCCATACAACCTTTCGCGTTTATAATATAATTGTAAGATCATTTTTTCTCTTTTTTTACATTAGTAAACAGGAAATTTTTGAAATTTCAGAAATAATTTTGGTAATGAATAAACAAAAATATCAACTGAACTAAATTTATTTCCAAGCCAAAATACTGATGCGTTTACTGACTTGTGTAATGGTATGAATACAGTTTAATGGAATACTATCTAATGGGTTCTTTTTCAGTGGCTGAAGTGATTCAGTTGGATTTTAATGGTTAGGTTTGTTGAAGATCTAGTTATTATTGAGGACCTGATTTCAGTACACCGGTTCACTGATTCATTACCTTGCCTAGTAATATTATTTAACTACATCAGTGCACCACAAATCTGGAACCTTGTTTTGCAATACAGAATAATTGTTAAATCAGTGAACCGGTCAAGTTCGGGCTGTACGGGAGACGAGGGATGTTTTCCATACAATCGGAAAACTACGATAACGATGAAGATTTCAAAGTTTTATGCAAAAGAAATTTACAAATTGGTGAAATGATCATTTTTAATGGCGAATACATTGGAAATAGTGCTGTAGTTTTAAGAAGTAATATCTAGCAATCCATTATTCCGTTTTTGTTAACAGCGCTGCGCACGGATATTTTTACAACCAATGCGGCTAAACGGTATCAGTTTTAAATTCAATGCAAAATATTGTCATGAAGAGTGGCGCGAACACAGAACCTTGCACGGCCGCATCTCAGCGGCTAATGAATCGCGAGAATGTCTCGAACTGCCATAAAAATGATCAAACAGGAAATGGTAAATGAATGAAAATTATATACTTCTTAAAATTAATTTTTGATCATAAGTATTTATAATTTATCAATAATGTCCAACCAAAATAAGTGTGTAAAAAAATCTGAAATATTTAAGTTTGTAAGACCTTTAATAAATATAAAAATTGAGATATTTTTGTCACAAAACACGTCCTCGGATTTATCTTTTAATGATTTTAATTTGTCTAAAATTTTAATCTTGAAAACTGTGTTGACTTAGATTATATAATGATTTATTTTGTTGTATGATTTTATGACTGGAAATTTTGGTTGTTTAATAATCTATCGTTTGAAAATTGAACAAATCTGCCAATGACCAATGATATAAACCATAGTATATTATAAATACACTTAGTTTTTAAAAATTTTAAAACTGCGTGTACCAGATAAAATAACAATCTTTCAAAATCAATTTATGTTTTTTTGTAAAAAAGAGTCAATACGTCTAGAATTTGATTTAAAAATGACTAATTTCAATTAAAGGCAATTAAAAACATTTCTCTGTTCGTCTTATTTACAACGAATGTATAACTTCACTTAAATCCATTCTAAATAAAATTCTTCTGTGTTAATCTGGTGTAGGGAAAATAATCACTGAAGGTGCCCAACTGTAGACCGGATATGATCGGCTATCTCGTAACTGTTCTAATATTATATACCCGAACGAGCGATAGTCGTCTTTCTCATATACAGTGGTGCCTCGCATAACGAACGCCTCGCACAGCGAACGCTGCACACAACGAACTTCCTTTTCGTTCATTTCACGATTCATACAACGAACTTCGCTTCACACAACGAACTTCGCTTCACACAACGAAGTCGCCCACTTCACACGATCACTGCCGATTTATTGCATCCTTCCGCGCAGGCAGTCGTTAGTCACTGAGCAGTACGCTTAACTTACGCACGTGTCGCAGCAATCGTTCATCATTACAACGAAGTCGCCCGATCTTCTACGATCACTGCCGATTAATTGCATCCTCCCGCGCAGGCAGTCGTTATCTCGTCATCTTACCATATTTTATGCTACAGAACGAATTATTTTTTTTAACATGTATTGTTATGGGAAAACGCGTTTCACATAACGAACTTTTCGCATAACGAACTTGCTCCTGGAACGAATTAAGTTCGTTGTGTGAGGCACCACTGTAGTACAATTGTTGACCTCTATTGAGAAATTTTATTTACATACACTGCACATTGCAAAAACGATTAAGAAAATTACAAAAAAATGGTTGACATAATAAATGTATAATGTTACATGTAAAACAAAAAAGGTTATAGGTATTTAATATAACATAGTTAAAGGATAAAAAACACTCCATGCTTAAATTCGCCGCAGGACTTGTCCAATTAATCTAGTGTCCTGAAGAAAATAATTTCACTCACTCATGTCCTTTATCATCTTTGAGAAGACCGTGTGGAGAGGAAGTCCTTTTGTGGAAAGGAAGGGATGAGCTTAGGTCTTAAAGAAGGCCATGTTGTAGGAGAGAGGAAAAAAAAGTGACAAATCAGGTGAACTCAAGAACGAGTCGTAGTAACGACCTGTTCCCATGTGACAAATTGAATGTAAACTTCTGCGTACAAATATTTCGCGTGTTTCCCAACTGTACAACAGTGCTGAATGAATCAATGATACAGATTCCTCGGAGCATCTTTAATTGAAAAACAAGAGCGATATCAATCCTATTGTTAAAGATAGGAAATCTATCAAATGCACCGTCCATTTCTGAACAAAGTTAAGGTTTTTTTCAGGCATTTTGGTATGGCTGCCAAATTCAACCGTGGGGCACACTTGCGATTTGTATAGGGTTAGCACGACCAGCTTCTGAGAGGATAACTCTTTCTTCGATGGAACCCCATACAATTATTATAAGCAATAATTATTAGCCTGAAACACTCATCAATATTGAAAACTCTCCCGAGAAAAGATATGTGTCGCCGACGGGACTCGAACCCGCACCCCTCTGTTTGCCGGACAGGAGCTCTACCATTAAGCTACGGCGGGATACCTCCTACCCGCCAAATGATTCAATATATACCTAGTGTTTCATTCAACAATTATCGCTTATTATATTTTTTTTTTTTTTTAGAACCCCATACCTTAGAGATTCACCAAACATAACACTAGAAGTCCTGTTGGAAAGATTGATTCCGTTGAAGGAGATTATTTTCATTTCGATCCCTTAACTTAACTCTGGCTTTGAAGGAGCCAGAATCAAAATTTTATACCCAATACTTGTATTTTTTTCCAAATTTCAGACCCAACCTACTCTACTACTCTAGTGTTCATAACCAAACTTTGGACGGTTGTTTCACATAGTTAACTTAGTTATTTTCAAAATTTTGATTGAAGTATAATTCATCAAATTTAAATACATTTTCAAGTTATGTGAAGGTTCTATCGAAGTTCTGTTATCGTATTATTGGTCAGTTGTTTCACGTAATTTAAGTAATAACGGAACTTGAATAGAACTTTCACAAAACTTAAAATTGTATTTAAAAATTTGATGAATTGAAAAATGAACTCTGAAATTTGATGAACAACCCGTCCTAAGGGCCAGTCTTTTCACATAATTTGAAGAATTCATCACATTATAAAGTATTATTGTTACATAGGCACGTATTCGGTAAAATTCCTATTCGTGTTTAATTATTATTCACTGGAAACAGCCACCCAATGATGATGTTATAATAGAACTTTCACAGGACCAAATTATAACTGAAATTTTAACATTTTATCATATTTTAAAGTAAATATTGACATTCTGTAAAAGTTCTATTCGAGTTTTGTTATTATCCAACTATTGTGAAACAACCGGCCCATGATGAAAAAATAACTTCGAAAAGAACTTTCATAGAACTTTAATTGTTAATTCAAATTTTGTTAAAATGTTCAAATTCTATGAAAAATCCGTTGTTAATGGTTACTTAAAAAAACATTTTCTCTTGCCGATATTTTCGGTTCTGTCAGGATCGTTTTTCTAAGGATCGAGAAAATAAACCTAACTTTTTACTCAGCTTACTATTTTTTTGGGAACTCGATATATTGTACACATTGGTTAAAAGCTTGGCAAACTAAAAGCTGTTAAAGAAAGCTTTGTTGATATTGACTAGGAAATGAACAACTACTGAGTTAACGAACCATTACACAAATCTTGGCGCGTATGTCAAATAATTACTTAATAAAATAACAGTATGACGTGTACTTAATGGTAATGTACTTAATGGTAAACTTATATCTTTTGCTGACGACACTGCAATAATTATCGAAAAAAAGACGTGGAACGATATTACCAATGCAGCCAATCAAGACATGAAGGTTATAAAAAAATGGTTCGATAACAATTTATTATCACTTAACACAGAAAAAAACATATTATATTCCATTCTCTCTACAAGAAGAAGTGCCAAATAACTTAATTAACATAACAATTCATTCCAAAAATTGTGTAAATGACGGTACATGTAATTCGGACTGCGCTAAGTTAAATCATAAATCAAATGTAAAATATCTTGGAATCTTAATAGATCAAAACGTTAAATGGAAAGATCATATCAATCTCAATGTAGAAAGAATAAGAAAACTTATCTACGTTTTCTATAAAATACGAAACATCTTAAACAAGAAAACTATCAAAATCGTCCATTATGCATTAATTCAGTCCTTATTACAGTACGGCATTATTGGTTGGGGAGGGGCCTTTAAGGCTTCCTTACAGCCCATAATTACAATACAAAGAATAATTATTAAAATCATCCCGAGAAAACCATACGACTTCCCTACTTTAGAGATATTTCGGGAATTTAATGTACCATCTATCACAGAATTGTATAAAAGAAACGCCTTATATCAAATTTATAAAGAATATTTTATTCAAAAAATTCACCCCTCAGATAACATAAGCAATAGATTCAAAACTAAAGGCTTAATAACCATCCCTATGCTTAGAACCACCACGGCTCAGCATCACTACCTGTATTTAGGTGTGAAATGGTACAATTTATTATTGTCCAAAAACAAAATTAGTATAACCGAAACTTTGAAATATGAACAATACAAAAAACAAATTAAGTCCCTGAAATTGGATAATGATATATTGTAACCTTAATTTACACTTAATTTACGCTTAGTTTAATCTGCACTATTCAATGTAAAAAAAATAATATATATATATATATATATATATATATATATTGATTCTAAATTGTAAACCTATGTAATAATGTTTTTATTTATCTTATAAGTCTTTGATTATTGATTACAAATTTAATTAGAACGTTATTTTTTGCATGTAACTACTCCTCCCATAAACACGAGCTCTTAGAGCTCAACTTATGGAGTAGTAGAATAATTGTGTATAATTGTATAACTTTGCATAATGTAATCACCTGTAATGTAAAATCTTTTTCTTATTAATAAATAAAAAAATAAAATAATAATTTGAAGATGACACTATTTTTGCAATAAAGTACACTTGTTTTTCAAAAATGGTGTTTTTAGAATTTGTACCAAAAATTACATTGTATCGAAATTCAGATGAATTTTTATTTTGGATAGTTAGTACGAGGAATAAAAATGAAACGAGACATTTGCTGGAATTGGATGATAACATGTATAGGAAAAACAAGGTATGCAAGGAAAGGGATAACCAATATTTCACCACTGCGCACACGACACAACCACAATATTATTATATAATGTAGTTCCAACGCGATACCTGGATGAAATTAAATTTGCCATAGCAAAACGAATAAGTATAAAGCAATATTATGTACTTCCGCATTGGTCAAAATCATTCTCTTTAATTAAAAACGAGATTGTGTCTGTTTTAAAATGCAACGGAATGTTTAATATTTGTTTTGCTCAAATTTTAATTGTTCCAAATTTCAACTACTATTGTACGCCGTGTTGGACTACCTCCTTATTTAGCCAACGTTTCGGACAGCGTTACAGTGTTTATCATCAGCGCAGATGTGTAAGAAAATTGTGGTGGAGTGTGTGCAATGTGTGCATATGTATTTAGATGTTAGATGGGATGCGGCGTTGCCAGCTTTAATCCTCTAGGAGCAGTATTACAGTATAATTCGTATGTTTAAAATAGAATCTAAGATACAAGCGGGCGCCAGTCCAATAATCATGCTGGACAAATGTATATTATTAACAGTAATCCTCTAAAATATAAACAATCTCGTAATAAGAAAGGTTCCCATGGGTGTTCTCGGGATTCCGCCATAACCAGGATCTTGCAGCAAGCAATCAACTAAGTCGTCGGGCTCCCACAATCAAACTGACGTCTGCAGTAAAATATTGCAACTCTCAAACCCTGCCGCTAGGAACTTCCGAGGCAAACGCGTAGCTAGAACACCCGTCCCGGTAGGAACTTCTATGTGATCTTAAAGGCTTATGCCCACTACACCGTTCCATACCATGACCGTACTATGAACGTATCAGCCACGAACCAAACACGCTACGTCCTACTATGCCCACTAAAACGTGTTAACACCGTATGACACCCGTACGTAACGGGTTTAGTGACCGTATGATACCCGTATACATCGGGGTTAGTGTCGGTACCATCCCCGTTCAATAGGCGTACGGTTCTAAAAAAAAGAAAAATTGAGGGAGAATACTGGACGTTATTTAAGCAACTAGTTGATGATGAAGAAAAATTGTATACGTACTTTCGTATGACGTCATTCCAATATAATGAATTATTAAGAAATGTAGAAAATATTTTCACTAAAAGAATAATATCACTATTAGAACGGGGTTATAACGGTGATCATACGCGTATGATCCCCTTTCTAACACCGTCGCGTGCCATGCATAAAGCGGACCGGCACCTGCAAAATATTGTCTTCGAAAATACGCCGTCAGTCCGGTCATGGTATGCGACGGTGTTGGTCGGTGACGGAACGGGCTAGTGGGCAGCGTTTCATACTGATCGATAGAAATAATATTTTTTTGCATGCGCCGCTACGGTTACGGTCATGGTATGGAACGGTGTAGGGGGCAGATACCATAAATGCTACAAGTGTTCCAAAACAAAACCTTGGTGAGAATTGAGATAGCTGAAATCATAATAAAAAATACTATTTTCCATTTTATTGTAACTTGCTTAAATTTGAGTACCATTGTTATCAATAATAATTGATTTCATACATTTCAGATTTTGCGTGTAATATCATTAATTGATTGGTTAGCACATAATCGTATAACGTTTGCTAGCAATTTAGTGAATTTGATAGTAATATTATAACCTGCATTACACTAATTGACTCGATCCGCGTAATACCTTTATGCCGAATACTACTACCAATTTATTGTATTTAATAACACCATTATAGTTAAACATATTGTTGTGTTCAACATATTCTTACTAATATTATAAACGTGAAAGTATGTATGGATGTATGTATGTTTGTTACTCTTTCACGCAAAATTTACTGAATGGATTTTAATGAAACTTAACAATAATATAGCTCATACATCAGAATAACATATAGGCTGTAATTTATAAAGCTAGCTATTTATTTTTAATATATTGAAAATAATAATAATTGTTTATTAGAAAATGTCAAAATTTGAGAATGACATTTTGCAAAACAATGATTTTAAATCAAAATTCTATTTTGGAAAATATTTAAATTAGTGAATTTATTTGAAGTACTCGCATAATACTTTGAATCGAATCAAGAATTATACATATTTCAAATAAATAGATTAAGAATTTTGGTAAAAACGTAGATAAGACCTAGGAAAATAAAATATATTACTCGAAGTACTAATCCTACGCAGACGAAGTCGCGGGCAGAAGCTAGTATATAATAACGTTCACTCTGATGTAGATATCTTCAATTATATATTGAAGATATCTACATCATTCGTGAAGATAGATATTTTCAAATAAATATTAAGTATTTTTATTTTTATTTTTAACTTTTTAACTTAAAGAGTTAAACCTCAAATTATAATATTTTAATTAATGAAGATAATATTAGCGAAAGTCAATCAAAAATCCGAAACAGAAAAATCAGAAAAAGATACGGATACATCTGGTAAATATTAAGTCTCTAAATTCATTTCCCAAACTTACTATGTATATATTAAAATACTAGCTTATGCCCGCGACTTCGTCTGCGCATGATTAGTACTTCAAGTAGCCTATTTTCTTTTCCTAGCTCCCTTCTATGTTTATACCAAAATTACCTATTTATATAAAATATCTATAATTCTTGATTCGATTTATAGTATTAGGCGGGTACTTCAAATAAATTCACTAATTCAAATATTTTCTAAAATAGAATTTTGATTTCAATAAATGTTTTGCAAAATGTCATTCTCAAATTTCGACATTTTCTAATAAACAATAATTATTATTTATAATATATTGAAAATAGCTATATTTATAAATTATGGCTTATATGTTGTATGTAAGAGATATATTATTGTAAAGTTTCAATAAAATCCATTCAGTAGTTTTGGCGTGAAAGAGTAACAAACACACATACATCCACACAAACTTTCACGTTCATAATATTAGTAAGATTATGATAAATATTATAGAGTGTCTGTTGTTGAAATTATGTACAGGGTGTAATAACAGTACGTACCCGAAGGATTCTAACCAACGATAACCAACAATCTCGATGCCATTTTGTTTTTTTTTTTTCAATTAAAAACAAATTGAGGTGGACTCACTGAACTCCTGATCCTACCCATCCCTTATTCCTTCTTAGAACTTTCACTCCTTCCTTTCCTTAAAAAGATCTTACACACAGCACCCTCTAAGTTAAGACGACACAGGCCCGATGGAAGTTATTTTCCCCAGGGCCTCCTGTGTGGAGGGGATGTAAAAAAAATTAAGGGATTCTTTATGAGCAAGCTATCCGATAAAGTTTATCTTGGCTACAGTACAATCCTGTTTATTGATTACAGAAGTTAATTTTGCCTGTCCTATAATAAATGGGCACTTGTGTAGCTTCTGGAGGTAAAATAGATAAAGAATGCATTTGATTGTCAATTATAAGAGAGACTCAAGAAGTGTCGAGTGTCTAGCATGGTTCCTTTTACCTGACAATAAAATACCAAGCTAGCTAATTATGCTTGCTTGGGATTTTTAATTATTACAGACTATCTTGAATATGCTGAATGAACTTTGAGATACACTTCCTTTGTGAATTCTGCCAAAGACATTGTACTTATAATTAATTTTCTCAAGAAGTGAACGCTTCTTCCTTCTGTCTTTTCAAAAAACTTTACAATTATGTTTTTCGTGAGCCCGGTCTTTTACGTAGTTTTAAATTGTTAGGTAAAAAGTAATAATTTAGTCGTAAAAACTAGTAATTTAATACTGAATTTTAAATGAATATTTACAATTGGTTCAATTCCTAGATGTGACTGTATGTGTTTCTGTTTGAGAGAACCTAATAATATCTTCAATTTGCTCACTTTCAAATTGACATTTTAAATCGTATAAATATCGTCGAATAAATTATGAAACACCTCAGTTTGAAAATGGCCTTGTAAACCGAAACAGCTGTCACAATAATAAAAACTATAACACTTGCAGAACTTAATAATAAACATTATTAAATTTCAAAAACATTAAATGGAGTTCAACAAATTAAATAATCAACAAAAACAATAAATAAAAAAATATAAAAAAATTGTATTTTATATATATATATATCTTCGGTGATTAAATATGTGATTTGAGGTTTTACAGCCTCCGCTCACAAGGCAACTGAAAAAAAACATAAAAATCATAAAATCATACATAACGTTAGCAGCCAATAAAAATATGCGTTAAGAAAAAATGAAAATAATGTTGGTGGATCTCAGTCGAAATATGATACAGTTAAAAATGACCGAATCGGATAGGGATACGTTGGCGCAGTGGATAGCGCGTTAACCCGGATTGCCAGAGGTCCTGGGTTCGAGTCCCAGATGTATCCGTATCTTTTTCTGATTTTTCTGTTTCGGATTTTCGATTGACTTTCGCTATTATTATCTTCATTAATTAAAATATTATAAAAAAAAACCACACATATTATTATTGAAAAAAATCAGTTTACAACTAAACTCGCTATCCTCTATATGTAAATATGGTGGTCCGCACACTACACAACTTAAACCAAAAAACTTAAAAAACCCGTTTTCCAAGCTTTTCGATTCGCGACTCGACATGGCAGTTGCGTGATCAGATTGCATAGCTGATTGTTCTTCGTCTATGGAACAAGTTGAGATAATTATTGAAATCTTAAAATTGAGTTGAATGTTTGGTTGGAAACCATAGCAACAAGCAAGAGCGAATCGCCTTACTCATTAAGTTGTTCCAAAAAAACTCTTTATTCCATATTTTGCAACTAATACGCACAACTTAGGATGTCTAGCTTCTCAGTGATTTATTGGACGAAGTTTTTTTTTTACATAATCGGTAATTGAAAAATTTTGAAGCGATTGTTGCATTAATTTTCATGCTTATGTCAGATGGTATTTTATCAAAGAGATTTACGATATTAATACACGTGCAGTTATTTTTATTTATTGTGATTTTCATAAGATGTTATATTTCAGCTGATTAATACAGTAATTTTATTGAAGTTATTTTTGGCTCAAGCTAGAAGAGAATGGAAACATCTAAGTTTATGATTTTAATTAACGACGTTGTTCATAATATTATGCAGTAAAATATAATTACGTACCTAATCAACTGAAATTCTGTGATATAGTTTCCTATTTTAAGTCATATTTAATTAAGTTTGGAAAAGGTTACCTTTCTGACTCGTGGGGATTGGTCGCTTATATAAAACTTTTAGACATATTTGGTCAAATATAAGAGTATTATTCGTAACTAATAGAAAACTAATGGTTTTACTACATGAGTTTTGAAATGTACACTAAGGAAAGGCAAGTACGCAAGCGTTTATTAAATGAGAGAGGAGCTAAATTCCATTCTAATAAAAATGAGATTGCTATTTAATGTGTTAATAAGGAAGTTGAGTCCATTTTTGTTATTTTATTTTATCAATGTTCACGTGCAAACTTAAATAATGGTATTATTTTTTCCATGTTCGTTTTCATAATTAAATTAATTTTACAAGTTTGAATTTTATTAAGCCTGCCAAAACATCCGGAAAAAATGCGGGAATGCGTGTGACGTCATCTGTACCCTTGTTTACAAAACCGGGACACGCTTAATTTGGCCTAAAAAATAATAAAAAAAAAATTGTAGTAGAACCTTGACACCGCTACACCTACCTACCTGGCTACGCCGAATTATTATTTTGACCACCTTCCCGAAAGTGCTTGATATTCGGCAATTCTGTCTTGTCAGAAGTCCTTTCAGGTTGCCAAGAAATTAACTGTTTTGCCAAATTATGGTGAAATTTTAAAACATAAAAACAACGATTGCAAAAAACTGGAGGCATGTGAAGTTATTTCTCTAATTGGCTTCTATTTACCATTAAGTTTCTAATTATCCCATTCTACGGTAGCATGTTTGAAATCCCGGCGTGTGAAATAAAATTTTATTTGAATAATTTCTTTTAACATTACAATTTATACTTTAAAAATAATATGCATCGTATTTTTGCGAAACGTTATTAGTGTTGTAAACCTATTCATAATAAAAACATATATTAGCGGCAAGTATAAGAGTTGTAGATATTTTCAGCAACTCTCTGATAAAAGACCACCATTCAGAATCAAACCATTGCTTAAAATGACTTAATGCTTTATCCGTGTTTGGTTTACAGATCTGAATAGCAAAGTACTTCCTCAGCTTTCTCCTTCATATCTCCATCCCTTCTACTACCTTCAGCCTCACAATGTACCCCAATAAATGGGGAATGACATATTCTAACTGGCTCCATACGATTGAAAACAGTTGGGACTTTTGTGGGGAACTTACAAAAAAATAATAACGCTTTCTCGTCGCCATGTATCGTTTTTCGCTCTTCGAAAAGCTTTCAAAGAGCTTTTGAAACCAAATAAACCAAACCATTTGCGTGTTGGCAGTACAAGCAGCTTTCAATCTCACTTTGCGTAATTTTTCAGTCGCTGCTTTAGTATGTAATAAAAGTTCGAAAGATTACAGCAACAAAACTCCAAGGCGTGATTTAACATGATGTGACGTGGCACTGCCTCGCATAGTGCCCATTCGTTATGTATTTTATTTAAGGTGTGTTCTGGGCCTAAGAGATTTATTTTTGCTTTTAAGTAAAGGCAAAATTGTGACATTGATTTATAAAGTAAGTTCTTGCACGCCATGTTAACATGTCAGTTAGCAGCTCAGAGCCATTATTGTATGGTAAGCATGATGTTTTTACGAGAATAAAGCCTTTGCCAATATTTTACACGTTGTTTAAATAACACCGTTGGAGCCTATGATAGCAGATGAAATAAATTGACGGGGAATAATTCTTTATATTCTAGTAACATGAGTAGGTAGTTACTACGCGATTTCATAATACCGCTTTGAGAATTATCACTATTTTATTATTTTCCAACATTTACACGAAACTTGATATTTTTTAATTAATGAAGACATTTATAGCGAAACTCAATTGAAAATCTGAAACAAAAAAATACGGCCTCATCGAGTCCCAGATGTGACCGTATCTTTTTCTATTTCAGATTTTTGATTGAATTTCGATAATAATGTCTTCATGTATTATTATAAGTAATAATTATCAGCCTGAAACAGTCATCCACATTCAAAAAATTTCCGAGAAAATATACATGCCGGCGACGGGACTTGAACCCGTGTCCTTATGATGTCCGGTCAGGTGCTCTAATCCACTGAGCTACGGCGGGTTACCTCTTACCCGTTAAACGATTCAATATATACTAGTGTTTCAATCAATAACTACCGCTTTTTACTTTTTTTTTCACCTGTAATTATTGCTTATGATAATTCTTACCCTTTGCGCTATGCATAAAAATCTTGTCTTAAACATTAGTTTATCAATTAAAAATAATCAATATTTGACGAGTTAAAGTAATTCACCAAAAAATGTAGACATGTCTCGACGTCACCTAGTGGGAAATTTAGTACTTACAATGCCTTTCTCATATAAAAATAAAGTTGGTTGTTTGCAGGTGAAAAAAAATGTAATAAGCGGTAATTGTTGAATAAACCACTAGTATATATTGAATCTCAGTGGATTAGAGCACCTGACCGGACATCAAAGGACGCGGGTTCGAGTCCCGTCGGCGGCATGTATCTTTTCTTGGAAGATTTTTCAATATGGATGAGTATTATTTCAGGCTGATAATTATTGCTTATAATAATTGTTACCCTTTGTGCTACGCATACAAATTTTTAACATTATTTCATCAATTAAAAATGATTGTCTTTATATTTAAAATATTACAATTTAAGGTTTTACCTGTTATTAAATTGAAAATAAAAATAAGTGATATTTTTTATTAATTTAATTACGATAATATACTAAAATTAAAATATACTATAATATACTAAAATTCCCTCTCTTTACTTGTTTTCTCTTGTTGTTTGTTCTACTTAACCTGTCTTTATTTTTATTTTTATGCTGTACTGAATGTAAAACTTATATTATGATATCAAAATACCTTTGTAAAATTGTAGCTACTACCTCCTACCTATGAATTGTAAGTTCCTCCTGTCCTAAAATGAGTTTTGTAACTCATCGGGATTGCTCTAGCAAGAAATAAAAACAATGACAATTAATGGTCTATTGCATAGTATATATTTAAAATAATACAACAGAATATATTTAAAATGTGCACAAGTAGTGCTATTACGGTTTGTTAGGTCGATATTAGTTCCTAGCTAGTACAGGTTGACTGTTCGACGGAATCAAATGTTTGTGAAAAGAAAAATGAATTATGCTGAAATAATATATAAAAAACTTTTTTTTTGTTAAATATTACTAAGTTTTTACTAAATGTGCCGAGGTAACATTATTTAATGATTTTTCGGACTCCTCTCTACCCAAGCCAATCAACCATTTAGTTATTATTGAACCGATGTAGGATATTTTGCTGGTTTTAATAGTTAAATAGTTGGGGGATTTTATTTTTATTAAGAAGGAAATACAGTTAACCACTCGAGCGCTTTTTGCCACATTATGGCACTATTTCCAAAACGTCGGATTGCTTTGTTGCCAAAATTTGGTAAATTTTCAATTTTTATTTTTATTTAAACGACCATATTATAATTTTTTATTTCTTTTATATATTCAATAATATTATTATTTTTTTATACATTGAATAATAATATTATTGAATATATAAAAGAAATAAAAAATTAAAATGGAGTTCTACAAAATAAACTTAATAACAATAAATAGACCATATTATATATTTTACATTCAAAATATAACAAAATAAATATTCTCTAGATTCTTTAAAATGTTTTAAGGTTAAAGATTTAATTATATTTTTTTTATAAATCCTACAAATATGTGATAATAGAAAAAAGCTAGGGGAATTCATTGGCTACATAGAACTATTATCAGTTTGTATGTCTCCATATTCAAATTCGGAGGTACGATTTAATGTGGGCGGAAAAATTTCCTTTAGCAATCCGAGGAAAAATATTTTAATTGCCCTGTCGCTCCAGTGGTTAGAGATGTCAATTGTCAAAAATATACAAAACAACTACTAGAGAACTCACCTGAGCTGCGGAAGAAATGCGCAATATCCTTAGAAAGGTTACAAATTATTTTTGGAAAAATTTTGAAGGTAAGACAAAAAAATATATAGATAGAAAACAATGTTATACAGAAATTTAAAAAAAAGTTAAATGTTTAAGTTATTTACTTTTTAAGAATTCTATTTTTGAAACTGATAATTCATTGTGGAATTCCATTATAAGAGTATAATAAAACAAATTTAAAACATTTTCAATTTTGTTTTATTTTACCATTATTTATTTTGTTATTTGTAGGAACACAGCATTCCATTTTATATAATAATATAATATCGGTTGACATTGGTTCAATATTTTGATATTATTATTAAATGGGCCTGCAAAATATTGCTGATACTTTCATACCTGATTTCACAATAATATCAAATGATTTGTTTTAATTTGTAAAACAATTTAATCCTCGCTTCTCTCCAAAAAAAATTTACTACAGTTTTTAATTGGCAAATATTAGTGTCATCAATGACATATTGCAAAAGTTTGTTCCAAGAAAAAAATCATTAAAAAGTTTTCCTGAAAGGACACAAAAATTCAATAACCACTCATTATGATACCAAAACTTTTCCTTATGAAAATTTCAGCTACATTTCAAATAATCCTCAAACATGTATGATTAGCATGCAATGCTAATCAACTTGCAGGCTAGCTGTTGTATGTGAATACAGGATGTGAACAAAGTGCTCCCGCTGAGTTATAATTTGCTATTCAAATTCTAGAATAATACTTGGCATGGAGTAAATTCGTAGCCAAAATAAACTGCCTAAGTTACCCCTAATAATAGACTTAATGCTGAACGAACAAAATTATACTTTATTTTCCTTTCAAATAGAACTGGCTTTCCACAAACGATTACATCCCACATAAGCTTTAGTTTCAAACCTGCAATTCGTTGAAACTATAATAAGTGATATAAAATACAAAAAATAACAGTCTTCATTTTCATAACATGAAAACAATAAATGAAAAATCTCAAACAAATTTTGTTTTTCTGACGATTGAATTTATTTTTTTTAAATAAATGAAAAGAAATTTTAATTAATTATTAAGTCACTTTATTTTTATTTTACGTCTACTGGTTTCGGTACCTCCGTACCATCATCAGGACTGTTACAAAAATAATGTCTAAAAATACATAAATACACATATATATACATAATGTTGTGAAAGAAAGGGACAGTATACTAGAGTGGGACAGAGCGTCAGTTGTTGGAGGGAGGAGGGGAATGGGGAATAAGTGAAGAGGGGGATAAGTGCTTCTTTTGAAAAATTGAAAAATTATATTTTTACATTATCTCCACACAAGAGGCCGTGAGAGAAATAATTTAGGTCATCTTTGGAGATGCTGTGTGGAGGGTCGTTTTTAGGCAAGGAAGCAGAGAAAGTGGAAATAAAACGTTATGGTTATGAGGGATGGGTAAGAATCTAGAGTTCAGTGTGTCCCGGCTATCCGTAGCCAAGACCAAGACAAATCTCACTCCGTGAATCCGGGCACCAAATCGACCCTTTGGAATAACAAAGTTCAATCTATTGCCGAAACATCATGCGATAATGAACTCTAACGCAGCTTACTATAGATCCCATTATCGCATGACTTTAACGCAACAGATGGAACCTTGTTATTCCATAGGAACGAAATGTAGTCGAACCACTTGGTGTGACCAACGGCATAGATGTTGGATATCCAATAAATGGTACCCGGGGCGGCGGTACCAACTTCCGCCTCCGTAAATGAAATCTCGTTGTTTTTGAATTCCTTATTTTAATATTAAATTTATTTTATGCAGTGATTAGTTTTCTGGTTTCATGCTGTGTTCCGCTTCCTCTTTCTTTAATCAACGTTTCGTAGAGCGTTACAAGTGACATTACAAGTGACATTTTGAGGGCGGATAAGATTTAATTATATATAAAAATTATTTTAAATTCTAACTTCACCTGAAACACTTTTACAGTAACGCAAAACCATTCGCTTTAGGCTAAACCGTTACGGTCTGTGCATTTACACGTTTTTTATTTCCCTGTTAAGATTCCATTGAAACTCTCAGTTAAAAAAATATTTTAATTAAGTGAGACCAAGGGGGTTTCTCACCATCCTTCCAGTAGCTTATCTACCCTAATAACTAATTTTATAAATAATAAAAATAAAATACTCGCAGTGGTTAGAAAACTCGGCCAACTTCTTTAATATATAGCCTCTATTCATAGGTTCGAGAACCGAATTATAAACTCCAACTTAAAAAAATAAATAAACCGTAAATCTAAAATATTCGTTATTAGTGTAGATAAGCTATTGGGAGGATGGTACCCTAAGTGAATGGACGTATAAAAAAAATGTTTATTTTAATATTGTATTATATCATTTCAAAATATCACTTAATACCAAATGTCGTCACGTAAGGAGTTTGTGTTCGTTTAAAAATAAAAATTTTCGATTAAGAACATTTCCAAGTTTTCTTCCTTTCAAGTGCACCATTTTTCATTAGAACATGGCATGATTAATGGCAGGAGTAAAATACTTCCCGTTGCATTTCCTTCGAAGTGCAAAAATCGAAGAAAAAGTGCAAGTTTATTATGCAAACCACTCCATGTTGCAGGCGCTCCATTATATTTCGAAGATACGAGCTTTTAAAGCCACATTACTCTCTCATTGCCTCGTGTTAGATAAAGTTTCCTAATGTACAAGTTAGAACTTTCAGTGTATTTGAATTTATCGTCATAGTTAGTTTTTAACTCTTTTTATTATGAGATGGTTTACGCATAGTTTCCGTGAGCACTTAGGCCATAGGTCCATTTTACTATATCTTAATTTGCCCCGTTTCTTTAACAGTAACCTAGTCACTTTAAAAAGTTGACCAGGGTTGTCATTGGATTTGTGGCTAGGTCTTCTGATTCCATAATGTGTCTTCCCAGGTTTTATCTCCCCTCTCCACTCCCCTTGGTTCTCTGAAGACCCACGACGGAAGAGTCCACTCCTCCTTGGCTTCCTGAAGACCCCACGACGGAAGAGTACACTCCCCCTTGGCTTCCCGAAGACCCCACGACGGAAGAATCTACTCCCCCTTGGATCCCTGAAGACCCCACGACGGAAGAGTCCACTCTTCCTTGGTTCCCTGAAGGCCCCACAAAGGAAGAGTTCACGGAGATAGCCTAAATTCTCAACTCCATTTCTCCTTGGTTTCCTAAAGGCCCAACGAGGGAAGAGGGTCTGAACATGATAGTACACACCTTAGCTCAAGATGCATAGGAAGAGTCCACTCCCCCTTGGCTCCCTGAAGACCCCACGACGGAAAAGTCCACTCCCCCTCGGTTCCCTGAAGGCCCCACAAAGGAAGAGTTCACGGAGATAGCCTCAATTCTCCTCTCCACTTTTCCTTGGTTTCCTAAAGGCCCAACGAGGGAAGAGAGTCTGAACAAAAAACGACCTGTAATATCAACTCAGGATGGATATTACAGGTCGTTTTTTACTCCCTGAACGACGGGTTATCGCCATGGTTTACTGGTCGGCCTCGTTTATGACACTATTTCAAACGTCCATCTTTGTTTATGACATATAATAATATTTTTTTAAACTACAGAAACAGATTTTTTGTTTAGATTTGGATGAAGTACCAAATCATCAAACGTTTGAAAGTAGGGCTTCCTCCAGTCTCTCTTTTTCCCTGTGATAAAAAAACGCAATCGAATATTATTTTGATTTGTTAAGTGTTTTTAAACACACGGCTTAAGCCATTTCAAGCCACGTTTTAATTTACCGCTGGTCGAGAGATTTGCCACTCGACCATTCAGTCAACCGTAACTCATAGAATTTACCAAAGGATTTTAATAAATATGACTAAGTGCACTATCAGCGCTTTCCAGCACTTTTATGCCAAAACATTGAGCAATGTAAATAGCAAGTAATTAATTCATGGCTTGTTTACCAATATCTACACCTACAGACTCGTCAAATAGAATATCCAAATAATTTCATCGATTTACTGTCAGTAGTGATCATTGGTTTCCGGACTAGTGTTTGGACAGTCGAGGTAAATACCAAAATTATTGTAAATATTAATATTTTAGCGTAATGTTATAACAACAAAATAATGAAAGCACTATGAACTTATTTCATAGATACATCATTACATTGTTTAATTTGATTAATATCGTGGACACATTTTAAGCATTTTTGGCTACAAATCTAGGGGTCAATGCTAAAAGTCTCTGTGCTAAACGCGTACATTGTTAATTGTTTATTGTCGATTTCTTAGTGTAAAACAAATCAAAAAATTATTTTACACTCTATCAAACATGCCACAATTTAATTAATCTAAAGCGGCTGACATAGGCTTTTGTATTTTTAAAATAAGAAATATTTCAAAATTTTTCTTATACAATGCTCAAATTGTCAAAGTCTGATAATAACAGAAAAAAACATATAATATTAAATTAAACAAATAACTTTGTATTAAACCACTATTATATAATCACAATTACCTACATGTTTCGAAACCGATGGTTTCTTCGTCAGGGTAGTAATGACATTAAATAACAAAAGAAACACACAAGTATAGACTAAAAAGAACAGGCTAAAAAGAACTATGCACAAAAATATTATAGAGATACTAACTAACTAACTAAATAACCATCACGCCGTTTCCCCGCAGGGGTAGGCAGAGAGGACGGACCGCCAAACACCTTGGTCTTGGCACACACCCTTTGCCTCATTCACATTCATACATCGTCTCATACAGAGAGGTGATTAATTAATTAAAAAATATCTTAGATTATAGAGAGAGGTGATTAATTAATTAAAAAATATCGTAAAAAACAATTATTTATAATTAAATATAAAAATTATTTTAGAATATGAAAAATTAAAATTAACGAAGAAACCATCGGTTTCGAAACATGTAGGTAATAACACTGCAACGCTGTCCGAAACGTCGGCTAAAGAAGGAGGTAGCACAACACGGCATAACACCCCAAAAACAAACAACGAAAATGCTTTTGGCCGTGAAAATCTAAAAACGTATCTGATTTTGCGAAGTTTGAAGAAACATATAATATTAATTTGTTTGCCACATTTTATCAAATTGAAGAATGGTTTTGATAAAATAACTGCTAAATAATCATCAATACGCCATTTCTCCACAAGGGTAGGCAGAGAAATTGAACCGCCAAACCACTCGGTCTTTTCACACCCCCTTTCTTCATATATCGTCTCATTTATATCCCTCTGTTATTCCGACTCTTGACATGGCCCGACGCGAAGAAGTATTTTGCTCACTTGATCGTTTCATGTTTTCCTTAGGCGTCCCCGACTTCTTCTACCATTCAATTTCTAATCATATCATTGTTCTCCTTTACACTCCCTTCTTCGTGCATCCGCCTCATCTCAGCCTCGTATTCTTTGTGAATCTCCACCTTTCTCACACGATCGACAAACCATTTTTTTTTTTTTTACAATAGTTTCATATCCCTGTAGGAGGCCCTGGGGAAAATAATTTCCGTCAGGGCCTATGTCACATTTGGGGATGCTGTGTGAAGGATCTTTTAAAGAAAAGCAAGGAGAATAAGTTCTGGGAAGGAAAAGGGTGTGAGATGTGGGTAGGAATTTGGGGATCAGTGGGTCCAAGTATGACGGTCATGTGAATCGATCTCTCCCAATGCAGTGCAAAGCGATGTACCAAGAGAGTCTGACTGTAGAGGTCAAAAAGTTTACCTAAAGGTGGGTAGACGCATTCGCCACCAAGACCTAGACAAACCTCACCCTGGCACCCCTTCTAAGTGACCAAACGTAGCTAACGTGACCTACGGCAGAGGTGTTGGTCATCCAATAAATTATTCCCGGGGCAGCATGACCCATACCCGCTTCCCAAATTGAAATTAAATTTGAGTTGCAATGGAGTTGCTATTAGGCATTGAATTGACCATTTAGTCGTTGAATTGACCATTTCGTCATTGAATTGACCATTTAGTCATTTCTTTGACCATTTAGTCATTGAATTGACCATTTAGTCATTGAATTCACCATTTAGTGATCGAATTGACTATAATATGACTTGAATGAATATAATATGTAACTACCTTTATATTTCCTCAGTTTCAAAACTAGGGAAACCATCATTGTACAAATCAAATTTATGTATTATAATGTGCATATTTATTTTGTACCTATGCGCAAAATGCATGTTTAGGGAAAATACCCTACAAGGTTCCTCTACCTACGCTGGGCTAAAAAGCAATTACAAAAACCAACATGGTTATTTGAATCATAATTATCATTCATCAATGATAATTTTTCATTTACGACTTTACTTGTATAAACACTTGCAAGTTTATTATAAATTTCTCTTACAACATTAAATAAATTGGATAAAACACACTTGTACCGCAAGATAACGTTCTCTGTACCCTGTAAACATATTATTCTGAGTGACATCTCAAAGTTTTGAGTGGAACACGAAGAATTAAGAAATGATAAAATAAAACAAATACGACTTTGAAAGAATATAAACTTGTGGAGCCTCAGTCTCTGAAGGTATCTAATCATTTTTATAATTGGTATCACGGAATTTTTGTTTATTTTCAGAAGTAATTTAATTTTTAAATAAGTTGATGAAGAGGCTGCGGAAGCATTTATAATAAGCTGTTTCCTTTCTGAGAAATTTTGCCTTGGGTTTTTTATCGCATCTAAGAAATTTTGAGTCAAGCCGCTGTATTTAAGTTGGCAGAGAAAAGTAGGCCAATGGAATCCACAAGACATTTTCTTTTGTTTTGGTATTCTCGCACATACAGTTTACAGGTATATATATAAATGATAAATGCAAGTAACAGACATTTTTTTTTATTATTATTTTTTTTATTATTTAAAATACATATACATAAGATTTAGAAAAATAAATACAGTTGGTTCTTAAAAGCTATTTACAAATAGATTTTTTTTTTTTAACAAACTACTCAACTCAACGGAGAAAAAAATTCTCGTGTTTGAGTTGGGGAGTGAAGCCTCTTAATTAAAAAAAGTTAGAAATTATAATTTTTTAATTATTGTTTACAATAATTGACTTACAATCTACATGAATGAAAAATAAAAATTACAAATTGAATATAAATGTAGAAATAAACATATATTAATAAACTAATTAATAGATAGGTACATACAGTTGGTTCTAAACATTGAAATTGACCTCAGCCGCTGATAAATATTTTATTTGAAGGTACATAATAATGAAATGCAACAATTATCGTTTACCAATATGACAGTACATAAGTATAGTACTGGTAAGGTAAGGCACTGTCTCAAAAGATTGATATAATATTTGTAGAGGATATGTTCAAAAAAGGAAAAATATGAATATTTTTAAATATAAATTAGTAATTATGTTAAGTGATTAGTTACATACTAATAGTTACATATTATAGCTAATACTTAATCAATTATCACTAATAAGTGTACATACAATAAAAATATGTAGACTTTTTTCTATGAAATTAAAATTTGTAATTAGTGTTTGGTTTATCTAATAGTTGTTTGATTTGAGATTTGTAAACTTTATACTTTTTTTCTGTTTTGATTTTATCTGGAAGGGTGTTGAAAAACTTTATACCTTGGTAAGTGTAATGGTGATGAGAAGCAGTAGTTTTATATTTAGGAATTTCTAAGTTACCCCGGGATCTAGGTCGATTACTTGTTTTTGCGGAAATTGTTGTATTAAAATGGTCTTTGTGAATTTGTAGCAATGCATTCTTTTAGAAGATCTTGTTTAAACTCAGAACCTTAAAAGTTTCAAACAGCTGTGTAGTTGGAAATGTTGATGGTTTTCGCAGGATGACTTTTAGAATTAACCTCTGCACCTTTTCTACAGGTGAGAGGTTAGTTTTAAAAGTTCCTCCCCAACCGATTATACCATATTGTAAGATAGATTGGGCAAGGGCAAAATATATTATTTTAATCATACTCTAGTTATCATATTTTTTACTTGTTCGTTCCATTTTAATTGACTGTCGATTATAACACCCAGATATTTAATACTTTTTTTGCCTGTTATGAGTAAACATTTAACATGGTTGCATTCTTTTTTATTTTTACACTGTGATGAATGAATTTTAATTATAATACTATCATCGACATTTTTTTCTTTGATTGAGAATGGTATGAAATAAGTTTTTTCAGTATTTAGTGACAGACAATTTTGGTCGAACCATGTTTTGAGTATGTTTATATTTGAGTTTGCAATCCTTGTTGTTTCCTCCCATGTTTTTCCTTTTGTGATCAGTACAGTGTCATCTGCGTATGATATGATATCTCCATCTATGGGTAGAGAGAACATTTTGTTTACATAGATAGTAAAGAGGATTGGGCCGATGACAGTTCCTTGTGGAATGCCAAATAATGTGGTTTTGGGTTCGCTCAGGGTATTATTTATTTTTACATATTGTAATCTCTCTTCTAGATAGCTTTGGAACCATGAAAGTGCTATTCCATCTATTCCAATTTGTTTTAGTTTTACGGTGAGTTTGGAGTGGGAAATGCTATCGAAAGCCTTGCGGAGGTCAATGAAGATGCCAAGACACTTTTCTCCATTGTCTAACTTTTTAATTATTGTTGTTGTTAGTTTTGCAATTGCATCTTGGGTGCTGAGGTTTTCCCTGAAGTCGAATTGGTGTGGACTCATTATATATGGCAGTAGAGTATAATATAGTCAGTAACGTATGTAAATAGTTGGTGTTGTTTTGTGAACACCTCACTGGAAGAAACTGTAATGAGGTGTTCGCATGTTTTATACAAAGTGTTACTGTGCGTTAGTTTAGTAACAGTTGTATACAGCACATCATAATAATATACAAGGTGTTAAAGGACGTGTTATGAGATTCCTAACATTATTTGGAGTAAAAAATGTTACCCAAATTTTCCGTGTCCAGTGACTTTTTTGACGTATTTTTTTTTTCAAACTCGGAACAAAAGTTTCATTTACATTTGTACTCCAAATAATGTCAGGAATCACCGGTTAAAGTGAGTCAAGTACGTCCCTTAATACCTTGTATGAAATGTAAGAATGTAGTGAAAAGAAAATTATGGCATTTGAAGTATACTAAATGAAGCAATAGGGATGTTAAGTCCATTTTTTTTATCAATGTCCACATACTAGTATTTTCTTTTTTTAAAGTTAGTTTTCATAACTAAATTAATTCTACAAGTTTGAATTTTATTAAGCCCGCCGAAACGCCCGAGGCGGGAGTGTGTGTGACGTCATCTGTAACATTATTTGTATGATAAATAAAGTTAAATATTTACAAAACAAGGACATGCTTAATATGGACTAAACAAATAAATAAATAAAATTGTAGTAGTTAGATATTAACTAGTACTAATCAACTCAGTTCCGGAATTTCGCTAAAAGTGCGTTTAAATTGTTATTTTTTAAATTGTATTACGAAAATTACGAATTGATATTTCGTGTTTTTAATTTAAAAAATAACCATTAAAATGCACTTTTTTCGAAATTCCGGTAACTAAATTAATTATGCTAGTTAATAGCTAACTACTACAATTGTCTTTATTTATTTTTTAGTCCAAATTAAGCGTGGCCCGGTTTTGTAAATATTTACCGTTATTTTTTAAATAAACTAGGGTACAAATGAAGTCAGAATTCTTTGGAACAATCATGAAGCGTTTTTAGTTAATAGCTTTTAAACTTTTTTTTAAGAAGGTTTAATTAATTATAAGAGTAATTATATAGAAATATATTTATAAATTCAGAATCTATTTTTTTATAAGTTAAAATATTTTTCACTCAACTTCCTTATTTTCAAAAAGATAAAAAAAAAATATTTATTTATTCTTAATATATTTAAATTACACATGTACAGTATGTTGTCCTTCACGCTAGGAGTTCACCTGTGTTGTAGAAAACATTTTTCAATTGTAAATTATAATTTGTACATAGTAAAACAAACAGTGGGCTTAGTTATAGTACCCATATAAAGAAGAAACATTTATTGTAATAATCCCTTTTTAAACTAGATCTAATTTTGTATTTTAACACTAATATTCCTTATCTATATACATTAAAAAAATGTTCCATATTACCTTAAAAACCGGTGGTTATTTGATGAACCAATACCATATTTCGACGGCCGGCGTAGTCCAGAGGCAGGCTTTTGACTCCCATTCCGAAGGTCGCGGGTTCGAACCCGGCTTGCGCAAATAAATTTTATTTGGTTTATTTCACTATTAGTTACCTAATTAAAAATAATATATACTATATTTGCGGCACGTTGCAGAGTAAAATATACTCTCAGTATCGCTCTGGTGTAAGACCACCATTCAGAGTTAAAACGTTGCTTGAAATGGCTTTACCCGTATTTAGTTACTAGATCTAAATAGCCAGGTACATCCCCGCCTTTCTCTTCCCCATCTCCTTCCCTTCCCCGATTACCTTCAGCCTCACAACATACCCCAATTGGGGATGCCATAGTCTCACTGGCTCCAGACGGGAGCAGACTAGGACTCTTGTAAGGTGTTCACAAAAAAAAATATTCTTCTTCTTCCCCTTATCCTATTCGGGTCGGGAACCCACTGCGATCGACAATCGACAAGGCTCCTCCATACGTCCCTGTCTTGCGCCGAATCCTCTCACAGTTTTTGGAGTTGCCTCGACTAACTGTCTGCGTCTACCCCCTGGAATGGCACTCAGTTGCGATTTTTCTATGAAGAGTAGCAGTGGTTCGATGCTTAAATCATCTCAGATCATAGAGTTTCTTATGTGATCCCATTTCGTAACCCCTGCCACTCCTCTCAAGTACCTCATTTCGGCAGCTTGGTCTCTAGAGCGTGTTTGTTCGTTTAGCATCCATATCTGGTGGCCGTAAGGGAGCGTCGGGAGGTATACCGATTTAAACACTGCCACCTTTCTCTTGATGCTGAGCTTGGCTTTTATTTTCACTGAGCTGTAGAGAGGACATAACACACCCCGAGGTATTTAAACCTGTCCATCTGTTTCTGCTAAGTCACATTAGCGAGTATGTTGCACTGAGTTTGGTCCCTTTCTGTAGGAAGGGACCTAACTTTATATGGTTATAACCATCACCTCTATTAAAATATATTTTTTTTTTGGTACTAGCATAATTATAAACCAAACTAGTCCTAGTGATGCATATATTTATCTTTCCAATAATTATCTTTCCCATTTATATATCCCCCCATCCTAGATGCTGAGAAGTTCTGACATGAGGCTCTTAGGACCACGGGTGCAATTTGTCTAGATTTAATTAAACCAAGGACGTGAAAGTTAGTATTCATACACAAAAGTACGACACTTTCAGGCCATGGGACCGGACGGTATCTCACCTTATATTATTATTAATCTGAGCGACCAATTGTACAAATAAATTTCATGCATAAATTACCATTGCAAACTAATTTCAACCTTTCCTCATTCTAGGAAACTTACTAGGGTAAGCAAAATACATAACTCGGGGAGTAATACAGTAATACTATATACATAATGCTGTATTGTCATTACTTCCGAAGGGCTTTGAAACCACAATTTGAAAAATCAGGTAAAACCGTTTTGTGGCGGAAATTCATGTGATATTTTCCAAAGATAAGAAGATTGGATGCGCAGTAGGTACTAAACACATGTGATCTACACAGATTTCGCTGAGGCGTTTGACCGAGTTTATTTTAATCATTATTTCTTTACATTATTTTTACATAGGTACGTTATTATTGTGACAGGTAAAAATATTCTTTAGACGATCATCATCACGGTCTACAATTAAAAAAGAAGCACCGAATCGGAAATCACGAACCTGTAATATTTTTTATTATAATTATTTAAAGAATAAACAACAATATGTTTGCATCATCACTGGTCTAGGAAATTTTCCGCATTCTCTGGAGTACCACAGGGATCAAATCTAGGTTCTCTCTTGTTTTAAATATTAATTGTCGACCTATAAAAATCATCTAATGTACCACTAGATTTTTGTTTGTTGCTGTGAAGATTTATAATGGATATTTCAAAATACCGTCACTCTTGACGGAAACAGAAAAAACCAAAAAAGAGGAATTGTGACGTTAATTGCTAAAATCAAAACATAAATTGTAAACAAATAATGATGTCATAGCCTCACTATTCAAAAAATTCCACTGTTTCGTACAGATTTTTCCTTTATTTATATTTTTTTAGGTAGCTACATAATTTGGAAACTTAGTAAATGTTCGTTTAATTGGTTCATTAGACAATGGAAGAAGTAAACGCGTATTTTGATTTTTTAATCTGAAAATAATTGCCTTTCAGAACAATATTGAAACGATTGAATTTGTTTTTATTTCACTGGTAAAAATCCCATGTAAAAATACCGCCCCACCATTGAGTAAGTACCTGAATAGCATGTTTTTGAGTAAAATTCTGTAATCCAAAAATAAAAGCTCTGTTAAAAAGAAAGCTTTAAAAATAATAACACGTAATTACAGCTCCATTTGCTGCCTAAAGCGCCGTATTGCGTTCGTACGAAAACCTTCAAATTAATGGCAGTCTAAATAAATTCCTTTTGTTTCTTTAAGAAATGTAATAAAATAATGTTATTCGAGTGTGGATTGGAAGTTAGGTGCTTCATTTATATACTTGATATAAAATGCACTAGATGGTCCTACTTTACTTAGCGACATAATTAGTTTAGAGCCCTCTAAGCAAGTAAATAGATCGGATCTAACACTCCGGATAAATTTTTCTTCTTTTTTCTTTTACCTTTGTAATGGCACTACTCCCAACGCAAACACGAGAAATGTTTTCTTTATTGATAACAAAGGGTAGATTCGTTAACACACTATTTTATTGTAACTAACTTTTAAGACCCATGATTTTCTTTTTTTAAATATTTGTACCTAGCTCTATGTAATTAGCTTTTAAGACCCATGATTTTCTTTTGTAAATATTTGTACCTATCTCTATGTAATTAGCTTTTAAGACCTATGATTTTCTTTTGTAAATATTTGTACCTAGCTCTATGTAATTAGCTTTTAAGACCCATGATTTTCTTTTGTAAATATTTGTACCTAGCTCTATGTAATTAGCTTTTAAGACCCATGATTTTCTTTTGTAAATATTTGTACCTAGCTCTATGTAATTAGCTTTTAAGACCCATGATTTTCTTTTGTAAATATTTGTACCTAGTTCTATGTAATTAGTGTCTAGGAGCTTACCATTCTGTCACATCACAATCACGGTGCTACCTCGTGTTCTTAATTTTGTGACTCAAGTCGTCCTTGCCAGTGTTTCATCCGCTATTCAATCTTTGATCCTTAATATCTCAGTTTTACGGAAATGGGAAATAGATTCATGCTGTTCCAAAGGCAAGACCTGGTGGGATTCAGTCGCCTCTTGAAATATGCTCCACTAGACCAGGCCCCATAGCACGCTCAATCGATATGGATTGATAGGATAACTTTCGGTAACTTCTCATCGTTTCCTAGCATGACAACAGATCGCCAACGACTAAGTGATAGTTTACATTGACAGTGTCATTAATATATTCGATATCACCTGTTTGTTGTACATAAGCTATCTGCGGTTGTCCTAGGGATCGGTGAGAAGCTACCGAAAGTTATTCTATCAATCCTTATCGATCGAGCATGATAGGGGGCCTGTTTCGTAGCTATTCGGCTCTATTATGATAGTCTTCACGACTTCACATTCTATCTATTTGTTTACGTAGTCAATCATCAATCCACCTGTTACTCAATATGGGATGTTTTCACCAGGGTGAAAGCAACCGTTGCCAGATTTATGACTTTCTTTTTGCAGGTTCAGCCTATTCCAGTTCTTTGGACAATGATAATCTTACAATGGTTTTATGCTCACATTGATTTGATTACTGTTATGTCTTTTAAATTACAATAATAAGACAACTTATGATATGTTGGATATGTTTCAAAAGAGTTATAAGTTCGTCTAATTAAGTTAACGTAAAAGTTACAACGAATACGTAAGACACAAACGTCGATAGATTCTGATATCACACTGATATATAACTGCCATCGTTTGGGATATAGCCTAACTTCGTATTATTAACCGTGTTACCGACATTTATTGAAGGAAGTTGAAACAACATGACGTCGCCCGAGTGCTAAATTGTCTAATCTCCATTTTAGTTTTTGTTCAAACTTCATTTTAAAATAAAAAATTAAGTATCAAAAACCATAATTAATCACTTAACTAAGAATTATTTAAACTAACGAGACCTTTACCTTAACAGGAATAGCTTCATCTCAAATACATATCATAATGTTTCATTGAAATAATGAAAAAAATCTCTTCCTCCTGTAAAACTTGCAAATGGTCGTTTGGACAATGAAACACGCAGGTGACGTTGAATAATCAATACAGTATAATTACCGTTCGGCTACGAAAGTTCTATTGCATGAGAGAGGTGCTCATAGTTACCAATCTTGTGATTTCTAATGCAGTGGTGATCCTTTATTTCTACCAGCGATATCATTAGTCAGGCCAAACAATGAGGCGTGGGTCGAGCACTTGGGTAAATTTATCTTCGCAGTCCTACACGGTACAATAAAACACAACGGTATTATTATGGATGGCTGTGGGACGCGGTTAGAATATTGTTACTTCTTATTAAACGGTGGCTGGACGTGAACTTCTTGACCGAAGAGAACCTTAAGAGCCATTGACCAGCGGCTGAGAATAAAAATTGTAAAATGCTTGCAACTGTACAGGGAGGTTCCGATGAGAAAGATTGATTATTCCCCGAGTCAACTTTTTAAAGTTAAAAATTTTATATCGACTTATTTTATTCAAAATTCGCTTTAATATATACCTACATTCAAGTAAGCAATAAAAATGCTCAAAATGCATGATGATAAATTATTAAATATCGTATACTTGTTGTGAGTATTTTTTGATCATAATAAGTATTTATGATTTTTCAATAATGTCTAAACAAAATAAGTGTGGGAAGGGGAAGGAGACGGGGAATAGGAAGGTGAGGAAGAGGAAAGCGGGGAATAGAAAGGTGGGTAAAAGGTAGGTAGGGAAAAGAAAGGTGGGGGAGCCAGTAAGACTATGGTATCCCCAATCGAGGTATGTTGTGAGGCTAAAGGTAGTGAGGAGGCGAAGGAGATGGGGATGACGAAGGTGGGAAAAACCTGGCTATTCAGATCTGGTCGCCAAACACGGCTAAAGCCATTTTAAGCAACGTTTCAATTCTGAATTCTGGTCTTACACCAGGGCGATACTGAGAGTATCTTTCACTCTAGTATCTCACATATATTATTTTTAATTAATTATGAAATTACGGATCATTCTACCTCCGCAAAACATGAAAACAAATAATATTGAATACAAATAACACTTTTGACAAATTAATACATAGATATATTAACCATTATTAAAAAGTAATTAGTATGTATTAAGCATTAAAATATCAAGTTGAGGTTTAATTATACTATTGTAAGCGAATAAATAAGAGATGTCTTACAATTTACTATCAAACTAATTGATCAGTTTAGTAAGATTTAAGTAATATTGTATAACTAAACGAAAATTGAATAATTAAAAAAAAAAATATTATGTACATATTCAATTTTCGTAATTGGATCAGGTACATACGTCGCCACACTTTTGCAATAAACTTATTAACATTTCCTTGAAAACACCATTATATTATTTTATTCGTTGCTAACTAGTTTCCGTCACAGCCGTGCTTGTCATGCAGGGCAGTAAAACAAATAATAAAAAGCGGTAAAAAAATTAATGTATTTATAATCAAATTAAATAAATCACACGTTAATTATCAACCCGCACGCTGTGTGTAAACCAAAAAACATGTAAACAAGTAGTTAATTTTTAATTTACTTTTAACAACAACTATATTTGGCCGGTAAATAAGCTTCGAGAAATGCGGGTACTTAAAATTAATAGAGAAATTAAAATTCATAAATTGAAATAGTTTTCTTTTCTTATTTGTTTATATACGTATGTGGCTTAATGCTAGAAGTGCTAATGTCAACTTTGTAAATCGCTCTGAAGGTCTAGCGAGCATGGACGATCGATATAATCCTATATCATTACGACATTGACTAAATCCGTTATACATGGCCAGTTATCAATATTTGCGAGCACGGTCAATGATTGAAAACAGATATTCCGACCATACATTTTTGTGCGGCTTCATAGTATCAGATTAATTTCAGTGACACTGTTTATGTCGAATGCTGTAAGTAACATACTAAAAGACATTTTTTTTAAATATAAATATTTTCAGATTTATTTTAATAATAACAATTTTAATGCGCTTTATATAAATATTTTAACACAAATACATGTTTTGATTATGATTTTATTTTATTTACGTAGATATATAACATTGTTAGCTATCATAGTTGTTTTTTTTGCAGTTAATTCAGAAAGTTCCATCAGGCGAATTGTCAAAGAGAGCGAAACAAATGGGTGTAAATTCGAAACTCCATGATTTGGGCTTCCTTCATTAAAAACATTTGTTGCTTGACACTCTTTTTTATTTGCACTTTTTACAATAAATTCACTGTTACAATAAATATTTACTACCCGGCTTCAATAGATTTCCCCAGATTATCACAGACCTTGCTGTTTTACTAAATTTGGTTAAGAATGACCAGCAAAAAACAAAACATTGATTTTTATACGAAATCCTAAATGACACAAGCAAATAATGACCCTTTCCCTTTCCTAAGAAATCTTCTTTACCGACAATTCAAACTGTCTCTACATTACCGACAGATAGAGCTGTCAATGTTGCCAGAAAATGAACTAACTCAGTAAATAAGTACTTGAAAAATAAACAGACCCCCAGGAATGAAGATTGTTTATCGATTTCCCATCGTAATAAAATACTCAAATAATATTTTGACTTCTATTTTCGATTTCGATAGGTCACTATTTCATCAATCTAGAACGTCAGATAAAGGTATTCATAGCATTAAAATTAGGGACGTTTTAGAGTACTTTCTGGTACCTACATCGTAATAACAAAAACTCTCACTTCTAGTTTTAAATCCCAGATATATTTTTTGTAATCCACAAAAAACATTTAAATAGGGCAAAAACTGTTTTATTAAGTACATAACTATAGTCCATCAAATACTTCCTTCAGTAAATCGTTTAGCAGAGATAATATTAAAGTTGGCAGCTTAGGAGACTATATTATGCAATACGTCGCCCACACTGACCGTTGACACGTGGCAAATATGGCGGACAAAGGGTGTTCCCAAACTATAACAATATCAACAAAGCTGCGCTCTGACATTTAGTGTGTCACTCATGTTTCTCATGTTGGTATTTAGTGCAGGTGGGTGTTTAGAGGGAGTTAGGATTATAATTTTTTTATATTACAGTATTTAAGAATGGCAATAATAATATGATGGCCAAATAAATAACAACAATAGGGTATTTCCAGATGTTTTATGCATAAAAAATTGAGCGAAAAATAACGATGATTATAGCATTTTTATTTTATTTTTATGTTGACGAATAAATTATCTACAGCGAGTCTAAATTTCCCATTTTTGATATACCGCCAAAACGATATTTTGGGGCGGGGCTATCGTGTGACGTCATGAGCGTCGGCCACTATAGACATTTCTGACAGTAGTAGTAGGTGCTTTGTTGTTTGTTGACTTGCGTATTTGGTGCCCTTGCCATTTTTGATCGTTTTTAAAATTAATGAATTAGAATGAAAACATAAAAAAACAAACATTTTTAGAAGGATAATTAAAATCAGAAAAATGATCTTTAAATATTCCATACATTTTCAACAGAATCCCTCGTTTGTGAAAATACCCTATTAACAGAAAGAATAAATAACAACAATTACTCATAATATACTTCTTCTATGGGAGAAATATTAAAAGGCAAGATAGAGGGTCGCCGAGGGCTTGATAGGAGACAAATGTCTTGGCTAACGAAATGTACGAGAATTGACCGGTATTAGAAGTGTGAAGGACCTATTATCTTAAAGAAGCAGTGGTGCAAAGAAACCCACCTGAAAATCAAAATTAAGCCTTTTTCATGCGATTATATTCATATATTTAATTTTAAATGAGACCTTGTGCTTTTCCTTATATATTCCATATAATGTTTCCTTTCCTTAATTGTTGGGTAGTAAAACGTAACTATTTGTTTGCATTAGAGCGAGTGAGACACTGTTTCAACGGCCGTCCAAATTCAACTATGCGTTATAATTTAATTATTTTTTATGTGAACCGCACAAGATTCCCAACTGCTCCCAATCACCTGGATCCAGTGAGACTATGTTATCCACAAATGGGGTATGTTGTGGGGCTGAAATTAGTAGTTAGGTGAAGGAGATGGGGACAATGACGATGGAGAAGTACCTGACTTTTTAGTGCAAAGTTTAGATTCGCAATAGTGGTCGACCAGGACGATTCTGAGATTTTTATTCGCTCTGGAACGTTCCGCAAATATACGTTATATTATTTTAAATTATTAAATTGTGAAATGAATAAAAAAAAAAATAAATAAAAAAATAAAAAAAAATAAAATTTTAAAAAAAAAATTAAAAAAATTACGCATATCAATCAAATAAAATTTACTTGTGCACGCCTGGATTTGAACCTCGATATCTGGTTGGTTAGCTGAGAACCCTAACCCTCGACCTACGGAGGTTGTCAAATATTTTATTTTATATACAATTAAATCAATATTTCAATTGAACCTTGCTCGATTAAATTCATTTTTTTGTCTTAAATTGTTAAAAATATTGGATAAAAGATTAAACGCCTCAACAAAATATCCATGTCGTAATAAATGCTTTTGGAAACATTGGGTCATTTCTGACCCACCACCCGTAGACTAATTGTTAATAAGCGTTGAAGTATCCTAATATGGTCGCTTGGAGTAAGTTGTTGTCTTGCACTTATAAAACATCGTCTATTTCAAGCGTATAATAATACTATTGCTATTTGAACGAGTACCTATCGAAACTAAAGGACCAAGCTGTTGAAAATTCAATTTAACTTGTGCCGTTCAATCGCGAAGGCTGTCATAAAATACGCCAGGAAAACGGAAGGAAACTGCAGCACAAACCACCCGACCATGTGACGTTATTATTCTGGCAAACGAATTCGAACCGCGCGAGGGTAGATCATTCAAATATAACCCTCCCAATGCTTGGTGGAATTATGCAATGAGTTATGTCTGGCAGGGTCTGGGGGAACCGACAAAACTTAATAATTAAAAAAAAATATTTATCTATTAAAAAATCAATATAAAAAATTATTATCTTATTATATTAAATCAATCCAATACAAAATTCAGAAATTATCACACCTTAATTCACCATGAGCCAAAAATAAAACCTATAACTTTTTTTTAAACAAAAATCGCTTTTTTTAAACTTTAAATATAATAAAATCACAATCAGAACGGAAACCATCTTTCAAAAAATAACTTGGGAAATAATTTTATTGAAAATTTAAAAATTTTCACAAATAAAATTGAGTGATCTAAACAAATATTACTATTGCAAAAGTGACATACATATTTTGTCTTGCAATATTTTGTATTAGGACATGTTGTACACCAGTGTTTTATATCAGGGACAGTTGATAATCAACATGTAAAAAAATATATATTTTTAAGGGAATCAATCATAACATTTCCTATGGAATCATGGTTTGCCACAATTAACAGTCCTCTGCGGTTAGACCCGAAGACATTGTGAATAAATCGAATCATGAAAATACTTAACACGAATAAAACAATGAACATTCAAACAAAACTAAAAAAAATTATGGCAACTTACAAAATAATTACGTCGTATGTTAGGATAAGTGAGACCCGCACGGTCTTTGACCACGTATGCTTCAACATCATCGTTACTTAATAGTAGCAGCGATGCATAGCATTTGAGCGCAATATTGTAAAAGTTACAGCTGCTTTAAAATGTCTGGGTCTGTCAGACCCTACAGGAATGCGAAGGGTTAATGGAGTTTACATGAATATATCTGCAAAGTTTACAGCAATGTTGTGACTGAAAAACTTTATATCTATTTATGCTTGGCTGCTTTATTTAGACTGGTGCACTTGAATCCTGACAGGGTCATCTTCAGGCTATTGCGTTGTATATAAGAGTATTTTAACGGTAATGATGGCGTTAAAAAAAAAATTGTAGACGAATAAATCATAAAATACGATATGGGTATCAAAAGATTCGAGTCGAAAAATCTGTTTTGAAAGTGTCTAAGTAATCAGATGTGCCCAGATTTAGGTTAACTATTTCTAAAACTGACTAAATGGCTTAAAAAAGGGTTTGTATTTTGGTTAGTGTAGTAATTTCAGTGAAAACTATTGATATTTAACATTTTTGCGTACATAAGCGCATAAACAAAATATTGATTACCTAAAAACAATAGATTTATACTTGTAGCAGTTTAATACTGGGCCATTTAAATGATCTTTTACGATGTTAGAAGTGTCATTTTTGATTTTCCGTCAAAACGACATTTTCGTTTTTGTTTGGAATATGGCTGTTGTTGACGACAATGCCTGGCAACGTCGGTGACAGCCGTCTTACCAGCCCGTAGAGGTTTCGTCGGAATAAGGCGCTCCGCTGACGAGGCAACTGAAAACCAACTAAAACCGGCTGTTTTCTCTGTCTTGATTGGTCAAAAAGCTTGTTTAACCATAGACGAAGAACACTCAGCTGACAGCTGGCAACTAGCAACGGCCGGCCAGGACAATCAGCAGTGCAAGTCGCAAGTCACCGCTTGCGTTACCGTTGACAACGGGTGTTTGAGTTATTGTGTAGTGTGCGGGCCATCACATTTTCATACAAAGACAGTTGGCAGTTGAGAGTTTTCAGTTGTCTCAGTGGGCGGAGGCGCTAACGTTGTAGCCAGTATAAACCGTTTATGTATGTGCGGATAGATAATTTTTTATCTATTATAAATAAATCCCTGTTTCCCTTGGTCACGCCATAACTTCAGAACGACTTTACCTACGTCATTTATCTTTTTTCAAAAGTGTTCTATTACTTTGTAGAAGGTTCTTACGGAAGGAAAAAATTAAGAACATTGCGCAGAAAAATGGATAATTTCAGAAAACTTGACGACTATTTTAACTTCGTACGTTTGACAGTTTGCGCGTTTGATATATGTATTTAAAGATATTTCCTTTACTATTCATCCGATTTCGATAAAAGTTCGTTGTAGACATGCCCATGAAGGTTTCTATACAGCAATATTTCTATATTGGTGAGTTCTGGAGTTATGAAATTTGTTAAAAAAAATGCAATAGGGCACACGCGAATTGTTTGAAAATTAATTTATTGAGAAAATAGCGGGAGGGAGAACGCGGGGAAGGTGAAAAGGGAACGCGAGGGGGGAAGGGGACGAGGGTGGGGAAGAGGTGGCGGAAGAGGAACGGGTCGAATAGGAAAGGAAAGGACACGCAGGGAGAAACGATTTATTTATCTCAGTGGCATTGCAACGCATGCCGGGTATCAGCTAGTAATCAATAATAATGCAGCATGAAAATTACTTTTTTTTCAGATGATCAGAAAAAAAAATCTTATAGTTGTTTCATAGTTCCATGGATTTTGTGAAAATACCATATAATATATGGGTTAGAGGTGAAAGTCAATACGACTACTACTAATACTACAAAATTTATTTGTGGTAAATTTATTTTAATTTAATATATATTGCTGTTAGCATTTTATACCTAAAGGCTGGCAAAAACAAAACCAGATATACCAAAATCAGTGTCGAATAACAAGCCAAACATATGCACAAGGTTGACATTATTTGTCACGTGAAAACTCCCTCGTAAAACAAGGGTCTCTTCATGACCCATGTACAATCTTTCCTCTGCTCCAAAAGACTCACCACACAGCATCTTTAAAGATGACTTAGCCCCTTAGGGAAATAATTTTCTCAGGGCCTACTCTTTAGTGTTAATTTTAAAAAAGATAATAAAATTTTATAATAAATATGTATTTTATTACGTTTTATAAAATATCACTCCTTGTATGTTCCTTCATGGCGTTTTGAAAGCAGTTTTTTTGTCAAATAAATGTTCTAATGAATTTATTCAGAGAACTGTTATACCTTCTACTGTAATACCTACTACAGGTTGAATTTAATTAACTTAGCTTAAATACACAGACGTAATTAAATGCCCCAGCGCCCAAACGCACGAAGTTCCACATTTGGGAGTTTCCGCGCCGTCAGATACATGCCACGCTAAGCCCCACCACGTCACGTCATGCCACGCCACGCTACCCCATGCCACGCTTCCCGCCTCCACGAGCTGAGCCGTGGCATGTTGGTTCAATTATTACTGACTACTGGATAAAATCAGAGCCTACCGAAATCATAATATCTTCATCAATGTATTTCTCGTTTTTCACCCAGTGGAATTTTTTTTGTTGAAAATGTGCTTGTTTACAGATATAAATACTTAGGTGTTATTAATTAACAATAGAATAATTTTTTTTTTTTTATAGAGAATACCTCACAAGAGTCCCAACTGCTCCCGTCTGGAGCTAGTGAGACTATGGCATCCCCAATTGGGGTATGTTGTGAGGCTGAAGGAAAGTGGGGAAGGGAAGGAGATGGGGAAGAGGAAGGTAGGAAAGTACCTGGCTATTCAGATCTAGTCACTAAACACGGCTAAAGCCATTATTAAGCAACGTCTCAATTCTGAATGGTGGTCTTACACCAGGGCGATACTGACAGTATCTTCCACTCTGGAACGTGCCGCAAATGTAGTATATATTATTTTTATTAATTAATTGTGAAATAACACAAATTAATCAAATAAAATTTATTTGCGCACGCCGGGTTCGAACCCGCAACCTTCCGATTGGGAGTCAAGTGTTGTTACCACTCGACCACGGACAGAAGAAAAATAAATAACTTAACTTTTTTGTTTCAAATCATTCAATTTAAATAATTTGACTGTTGTATACTCCTGTGGCTCACGGAGTTCAAGGTATCTATCTAATTGAGCAACTAGGCAAAATATACTATTCTGCAACAATAATTACTATTTCGCTTTCACACACTTGGAAACAAATTCACCTCAAATATCGACATGTTTAATATGAGTTAATGTTATTTATGCGATACCTTAATGATATTTTTATGTAGCGTATTTTTATAATGTAGGGGCTGTTGCATATATTTTTGTATTCTTTCCATTTATCAATATTGAAAAAACTTGTTACTCTCTTTTGTTTATCTATATTGTGAACTTTAATGTACCTATTACTCACCTGTAAATTTCTCATATTAACCTACACTATATTATTATTTTTTTGCCATCTGCAATTTCAAAACTGATTTCAGTTTAATTTACTTTTATTTTTTCTCTTTTCTTATAATATAATATTTTTACCTACCTTTATACCTACCATTTTTATAATGTTCATTGCTATGAGTTTATCTTTCTCATTTGAACATTTTTTTACATATATATAACTGTATTATACAATTATTATGTAAAAGCCCATCAGGGTGTTGAAAATGAATAATAAATAAATAAGTAATTGTGTTGAGGCTCTTCAAGAAAAATAAGTCCTTGTTATAATAAACTGTTTTGTTAATTATCTTTACGTATTTACAATATATTATACGTCTCTAATTCTCTAGGAATTGAATCTGAGCTTAATCGCTATCTTTGACCGGATGTACTGCCCGGGTGTACCTATTCATACTACTGGACATATACCAACATGTACCTACTTATACTACTGGACATATACCAACATGTACCTACTCATACTACTGGACATATATCAACATGTACCTACTTATACTACTGGACATATACCAACATGTACCTACTTATACTACTGGAAATATACCAACATGTACCTACTTATACTACTGGACATATATCAACATGTACTTACTTATACTACTGGACATATACCAACATGTACCTACTTATACTACTGGACTTATACCAACATGTACCTACTCATACTACTAGACGTGTACCAACGTGTACCTACTCATACCACTGGACATATACCAACATGTACCTACTCATACTGCTGGACATATACCAACATGTACCTACTCATACTACTAGACGTGTACCAACGTGTACCTACTCATACCACTGGACATATACCCACATGTACCTACTTATACTACTGGACATATACCAACATGTACCTACTCATACTACTGGACATATACCAACATGTACCTACTCATACTAAAGCACCCATACACAGATTGTTATTGATTACCATAATTATTTTATTCTTTTTCCACTTTACAATCACAGTTAAAATATACGAACGCCGTTTTTCCGCAGGAGCAGGCAAAGAGGAGGACCGCCAAACAACTCGTTCTTGGTAAACACTCTTTGCCTCACCGCCTCATACGTACTTTTCTGTCATTCTAACTCTTGACATGGTCTGACTAAATATTTGGTTCACTTAATTCTGCTTTGTCTTCCTCAAAAAAATGTTTTAAGCAATAATCCATATCTGTCACACTAAATCACCTGCAATGAATTATTGAGCCTTACTCAAACGTCCGGCAGTTAATGAGATTTTTATCTTTCACTAAACGTTTCTCTCGCCTTGATTAACGTAACTAAAGTTCAGATTATTTTCCAGAAGTTATTTAGTAACTTTTTTAATAACGATGGCTCTGAAAAGGGCGGTCTCAGAGAACCTGCCAGGTGGAGTCGGATTTTTTCCTGACGGTCAATGACCAAAACGGATAAAGGAATATTATTTATTTCCGCGAATGGGTTGTTTAACAAATGGTCACTTTTTATCGAATTGTGGTGTTAAAAATAAAACACCTTAATTAGAATCTTTGAGAAAGAGACTGATTCGAAATCTTGTTTGATAAACCTACACAAGAGTTGGTTTGGTTTAAATCTCCATACAGGAGAGGCCTTGAAGAAAAAAATTTCCCTCGGGGCCTGTGTCATCTTTGAAGATGCTGTGTTGAGGGTCTTTTTGAGGAGAGGAAGGAGTGAACATGGGTATTGAAGAGACCCATGTTATAGGAAGGAGGAAACACAAAGTCGTAGAAGCGACCCGTTCTCGTGTGACAAATGTCAACCATGTACATATGTTGGGCACGCGTTTGGCGTATTTCCCGACAATGCGCTGGTGCCGAGGGGGTAGTTAAATACCGTGTTATGGGATAAATGTAAATGAGACTAGTTGAAAAGGTTGTTATTTGATGGTGTGTGCCAATGTCAGGCACTGTGGCCCGCAAATTAACTTTGACTTCCGTAATGGGAAGTCTTGGACGCCAAACCCTGACCAAGGTCAGAGTATGTCAATCTGCGGAGAGCACAAGTACTCCATCATCAGAGCATGGGTCATACATTGCTATGCCATCCCTGTAAAGGTTATTAGGTTTCTCTACAAATAAAACCAAGGTAGGTAAATAATATAGACACTGTATTGTGCTGTTAAAAAACATAATAATGATTATAACGGTAAGGACTCACCCCCGGGACCATAGTACTATTTACCCTATGCTAATTTAACTATAAAATGAGCACGGCGGAAGAACTGCTGGTGAAGAGAGGAGAGGCCCATCTCGCCTCCACGCGGTGACATCATCGCCTCGACATCCGTGGCATCCGGAAGATACGTCCTCTGTCTCGGTCGCCAAGTAGAAAGGGACCCTTGTATCCATCTGCATCCGGGAAGACCATGCAGGCTTCCAGCCGTTTTATAACGGAAGATTTATATGTGAGACTCGTATCATTTTAGCGGCACTTTGTTCGAGCACGGCGGCTCCGTTTTAAATATAATCCCGACCGGAGATCACTCGCTGCGGATTAATTACTCGCGGCGTGTCGCCGTCTTACATAGAGCGATTCATTCGATTAATGCGGAATAGACTCTTCCACAAAACAAGCCGACCGGCACTATGTTTCGAGTTTCTTTCCGAAACTAAAAATCTCGCTTTACGCGCGGATGTTTACTAGGAAACTTTTAATTGATAACTTGGACATGATTCTACGCCCGTATGATAACAATCCAACCTCAGGATTCCATTATGCCATTTTAAAACTTAGAAATAATTGACCGTTGTTTTCGAAGCGAGTCGCACAATGTCGCTTCCAAAACCAGAGTGAGGAAACGGAAACGCCCCCAGGCTGCCCACGCTCGCGCCGAATAAAATCTACAAGTGCCGCCAACATGATAGACTAACAATAAATAACGATAGTACCTAACTACTCGATAAATAAAATATGAAATAAAATAATAAAATAAAATCGCTTCATAACAATACCCCCCTTCCCAGAAAAATGTTTGCCCTCAAACAAAACTATCAAAAACCTCACGTTGGGCGCCAAATTGTTATGGGATAAATGTAAATGAGACTAGTTGAAAAGGTTGTTATTTGATGGTGTGTGCCAATGTCAGGCACTGTGGCCCGCAAATTAACTTTGACTTCCGTAATGGGAAGTCTTGGACGCCAAACCCTGACCAAGGTCAGAGTATGTCAATCTGCGGAGAGCACAAGTACTCCATCATCAGAGCATGGGTCATACATTGCTATGCCATCCCTGTAAAGGTTATTAGGTTTCTCTACAAATAAAACCAAGGTAGGTAAATAATATAGACACTGTATTGTGCTGTTAAAAAACATAATAATGATTATAACGGTAAGGACTCACCCCCGGGACCATAGTACTATTTACCCTATGCTAATTTAACTATAAAATGAGCACGGCGGAAGAACTGCTGGTGAAGAGAGGAGAGGCCCATCTCGCCTCCACGCGGTGACATCATCGCCTCGACATCCGTGGCATCCGGAAGATACGTCCTCTGTCTCGGTCGCCAAGTAGAAAGGGACCCTTGTATCCATCTGCATCCGGGAAGACCATGCAGGCTTCCAGCCGTTTTATAACGGAAGATTTATATGTGAGACTCGTATCATTTTAGCGGCACTTTGTTCGAGCACGGCGGCTCCGTTTTAAATATAATCCCGACCGGAGATCACTCGCTGCGGATTAATTACTCGCGGCGTGTCGCCGTCTTACATAGAGCGATTCATTCGATTAATGCGGAATAGACTCTTCCACAAAACAAGCCGACCGGCACTATGTTTCGAGTTTCTTTCCGAAACTAAAAATCTCGCTTTACGCGCGGATGTTTACTAGGAAACTTTTAATTGATAACTTGGACATGATTCTACGCCCGTATGATAACAATCCAACCTCAGGATTCCATTATGCCATTTTAAAACTTAGAAATAATTGACCGTTGTTTTCGAAGCGAGTCGCACAATGTCGCTTCCAAAACCAGAGTGAGGAAACGGAAACGCCCCCAGGCTGCCCACGCTCGCGCCGAATAAAATCTACAAGTGCCGCCAACATGATAGACTAACAATAAATAACGATAGTACCTAACTACTCGATAAATAAAATATGAAATAAAATAATAAAATAAAATCGCTTCATAACAACCGGTAGAACAAGGATGAAAAAATGCAAGCCCAAAAGAGTATTGAACGTAATTTCATAGAAAAGCCATAAAATATTGAGTTTTAATATTTTCGCTGCTTTGTACAAATAGGCTTTCTGATTGATATTAAATGGTGTGAAGTTTTACTTATTCAATTATGCCATAAGAATTTTCTTACAATTTTACCCATATTTTACCGGCAATAAAGCTGTTAATTAAAATGAACCACCCGTTACCTGCTAATTAATAATATTAAATGCAACAGACACTTCTGATATCATAATATTTGTGCAGTAGTGTTAATATTCTCCCTACAAAGAAAAGCTCACATTGCGAAATATGTCAAAAGAATAAATTATTGTTTTAGTGCAGTAATAATATGAATGCTCTTTGAGCGGTACTTAAAAAGTAATAAAAACTAAGTAACAAAAAATTGGAAAAAGTTTTAAATTTGTTTTATTATACTATAACAAAAACCACTAACTGAAACGGAAATATTAGTGTTTTAACTATGGACACACTTGCTCATTAGAGGCCAAAGAGCATGCTACCTATTAGCATGTGTGTCGGTGACGTTGTTAGTAACGAGCATTTAATGCCAAAATGAGCATGCTCACAAATTGTTTGTGAGCATGCTCAATGGATTATCGGGTGGAAGGAGAAGCCTTCAAGCATCACTAAGAATGTGTGAACAGGCTGGCTTATGAGCATGCTCATTTCAATCCGATCTCAGTTCGGAATAGCATTCCGCATTTGAGTTTCTCGTTTTTGTATGAGACTTTCAATTTTAGAGAGTAGCACGTCAAATTTTTGCGGAAGCATTCGTAAATGATTTTTATATCCGCTGACATCTTATTTTCGCATTTCTACTAACAAATGATTACTTGCTCCAAGATTTACTCTTCTAGTGATCCAATTGCGAATCCAAATTGATATTTTTATTTCTTGTAATAAAATCTTTTATAATCTTTATAAATTTCTTAAATAATTAATAATTGCGTTGAAAGCAATAAGATTTTCTGGGCGAAGGGAACTGACTCTATACGATGAAATTTATTATTTGACATGCGCAATATGAGCATGCTCATTAAAGAGCATCTGTGTTCAATTGTTTGCTTCGATCATGCTCATTTATGAGAAAGCTCAAACCAAGCATGTTCATTTATGAGGAAATTTGTATAGTTGATGAGCATGCTCATTAATAAGCGTGCTCATAAGCCAGCTTATAATGAGCAAGTTTGTCAGTACCATTATGTATTTCATTGAAACTGAATATTCTCATATATTTTAATTAATGAAGATAATATTAGCGAAAGTCAATCGAAAATCCGAAACAGAAAAATCAGAAAAAGATACGGATACATCTGGGACAATATTATCTTCATTAATTAAAATATATAATTAGAGGTTTAACTCTTTAAGTTAAAAAGTTAAAAATAAAAATGAATATTCTCAGTTGAAACCAGTTGTTTACGACTCCATATTTTGCTCTGAAAGTAAAGTGTTTTTCGTAGTGCTGTTTGTACAGAAATTTAATGGTGGTATAAATATGATGCTTTATTAATTTTCTCTGTTCACAAATTGAAGAGAAATTGTTTTTAGAATTGTAACATCATTTAGTAAACACTTACAATGATATTATTTGTACAAATATTTTGCTAGATTTTGAAAATATTATGTTGATTTTGACATTTCCCTGTTAGAGCTTTGTCCACCAGAAAATGTCAATTATTAAGTACTTATATGGGCGTTTACCCATTGAAATAAAATGGTAGGTTTCGTTTTAAGGAAGTTAAAAAAAAGTCTAGGTAATTATTTAATTTTTTCAAGATATATGGTTGATCAAATAAACCTGTTATTCAAGGAGTTCATCAAGTAAAAACGTTATACATACCACCCCTTCCCTTGGGCGGGGTTAAAAGCCGAGCTCTGTCTCTACATTCCTCCTCTACCTTCCCGGCACGTAGTCCATTTTGAAGGGCAAGAAAAGAAGCTCTCCCTTCTACCCCTGTTAATATTGGTTGTTTTATTGGAATTAGAAATTTATTACCTCCTTTTGCTACGAAAAAGTAGAGTCTAGCGTTAGAAGCGGGAAAAAATGGTGTGCTTTTAGGGATATTTAACTAAACATAGAATATTACACAACCGAAAATAGAACATTTCACTCCAAAGTCAAATATTTCCGAGGCAGAATTCCTGGGCTTACCGTATATCCTGTAATATTTTGTAGATTGTTAGGGTCAGAACGTGCGCCCGTGGACGACAATTTCAGGGGTGTAGAAACATAACCCTCCACATTGAGCGCCAGTGTTAGTTAGTTTGGGCGGATTGCCAGCGGCAGCATCAATCTAGTAGGACATGATCTCCAAAAGCTCCGATTGGTGTGATTGCGGCATATTTGAATGTCTGATATAGGGAATTCTGTTATGTAACAAGATATGATTATAATAAATAACATACTCTCAAGTGTACCTCAGGGATCTAATCTTGGCCCTATCTTAAAAACATGTATTTTTCCGCGTAAAAGCTTGAACTAACCTAAATTATGAATACCCATACAGGTACTTATGAATCAGTTTCGATGGCTTTTATCAAACTAAACATTAGAAACATACTGAAAGAACAAAAAGGGGTTCTGTCTTTCCCTTTCACGGCTACAAAGACATTATTTAAAGCTTCATTTGTATGTATGTGATAAAAATATACAGTGTGTGTACTTGACGTACTATAACGTGGACGTACTTGACGTACTTTAACCAATAACTGCTGAAATTATGTAAAGTAAAGATGTACGTGAAATTTTAGAATTCCGGAACTTTTTGGTTTTTTTTTTCAAACCTAACAAAAACAATACGTTTACAAGTCGTTACTGGTCACTCAGGCGAACACTGCTCAATTCCTCACCCTAACCCTAACTTTCCAATACCGACTGTTTTCTCAAGTTTTAAGTTAGGTAAGTGAAGTGTGTCACCTAAAACCCTAATAGGTATATATTTATTATACTTACCTATTTGTAAACATTAAGAACTGGAATGCTTTTTAACAATTTAATTTAGTATTAACCTTTAATTAGGCGCATTAATAGACCCCAAAGAAATAAATGAAAATGGAGTGGAAGAAATAAATAAAACGAAAATTATAACTTCGCTTCCAATCTCTCTTAACTCTAGAAGCCTAATCTATATCAGAGGTACACAAAGCCTAAACATACGTCTCAGTGTTTAACATGTGTTTGATATTTGTAGTTGTCTTTTGTGTATGTTTGCAATTGCGATTATTAATCCAAGATAAGATTTGGTTTACAGACAATATCAGGGCTGTAAACTAGGCTGCGTGTGTCGGATATTTATCAATGAAACACTTGGGTAAAACAAGTCAGGTATATTTACAGGAATACTAATTTTTATGGTTAAATAAATGCGTAACTACCGAAGGGGAAACAAGCACTTGCCAGGACGTTGACTTTCGCAAATCATGTTGTGCGTTTTGCTACCGTTATCGGTGATACATACAAAATTTAAATTTATCTTTGGAGGTTTTGGCTTGTACGATACAAGAGAGGCCATCAAAACAAAACGCAAAACGTCTCACAGAACAACAGAACGCAGAACAACAGGTCGAGATCGCGAGTTTTTCAATTGTTCAGGGATTATCTTCTTCGTCTAAGATTGCTAAAATATGTCACTGTTTAATATATTAGACCGTGATTTATTGGTATCTGAAACAATTCCAAAATATAAATAAAATTAATATAATTAAAATCACACACTCTAAGTTAAAAGTTACACAAAGCCTAAACATACGTCTCGCAGGCGTGCAGTACCCCAATAACTCAACAATGGCGGGACCTAAGAGTATTGATATTAGAGAGACGGCATGTGAAGTGTGCCCGCGCGCTCCAAGTGTGCCTTTTCGATAATTCTACCCACACGATTGACATTGGCTGTCACCATATAAAATGGCTGCTGTCGGAACGTATTAAACGACCAAAAACCAGCAGCCAATGTAAGCCGTTTGGGTAAAATTCTCGAAAAGGCACACTTTACATGCCGTCTCTCTAATATCCATACTCTTAGGGCGGGACTTAGCGACACAGACACCACCTGTTAGCTCCCGTCGGCCACTTAGTTGGCTAAAGAGCGCGAGGCGCTAACTTTAACCGTTTGAGAATTTTCGATTGCTTGTACGCCTCGCAAGCATAGATAAGGCTTCTGGGGTTAAAACTAGTAATTTTGTGTATAGCCGAGATGAACTTTAAAAAAAAATAAACATACTCATTAGCAGATTCTTTAATTCTGCCTCCAATGAAGTAGGCCCTGTCGTGGTTCAATTCAATAAATATCCTAGCTCGTATGACCAATGATGGTTTTACAATTACTTCGATCGCAGTGATGTAAATTACAAATGAAATTAATTAAAATACTTTTGCCTTTAATCCATAGGAAAGGTGGGGAGCCTAAAGACTTACCTAATCCACCGCAAATGTCCCTTCAATAATCGACTGCAAATGTCACTTCAATAGCCGCTGGTTTTTCTTCTCATTCTTATTCACAAAAAAACACAATAGTATTATTCAATAACACAACCACAAATATATCGATCGCGTCGGTTCAAAACATGTATTTTTGCGGAGTACAACAAAATACGACTGATTACTGCGGATAATTTGATTATTTTCAAATATAATTCATTTGCTTTTTACTTGCTTTTATGTGTCAAATGGTTAAGGTTAAATTATTGCTTTTACTATTCTATTCTTATAATCTTTGTGTATATTATTTTAATATGTCAAATGGATAGATTATACTATGTATTACTACTGTAACTGTGAACTTACAATCTTAAGAATATTTTTTATAACTATGTATGTAAAAGCCTAATAGGCGTATAAATAAATAAATAAATAATCAAATAAAAGCAAAAATGTTTGCGGTTCAATTAACAGTATTGCATATTGCGACTTTTCGGCGTGTGGAACGAACGGACTTCATTTGTTTTCGAAGTGCTCAATTTCAAAGTCTTTGGGCAAAACAAAGGAAAGGAAGATATGGAAGCATTAAAGGCTATTTGAATTACTCTGATTAATAGCAATCGATAGTACTTACTCAACTCGCGCAAACACCCTGTATTGCTGACAAATAAATTTACCACACTTTTGGTATTTTGTTTGGTTATTTGGTACTTTGTTAATTGTTACGTAATTGGTCGAATAGGGCCAGCACCCAAGAGAGCGGTGACGCATGCGTACGCATTGGCTTTCTGACCACGACTGATTTGCGTAACCCCCTGGGAAGGTAGGAAGCTATAAAGAGCGCTGTTTTGCATTCCAAACACTTACATATTTTGTTTTTAATTTGAAATGGTCTTGATCCAATGCGCCTAATTATGGAAAGACTGCTTATGTTCCTCAAAATACATTTATTACCTACTAATGAAATAAATTAATTTTGAAACTCCTGAAATATACAGTGGTAAGCCTTTATTAAACTCCAAAGCTTACTTTTATTATTGTTCCGAGAATCTATCATCCAAATACCGCCTAAAAGAACAGGTAATCCACCCAACAACAATCATTCGCGATTTCAAAAACTTGAATCCAACAATCCGTGCTTTCACGGTAGGTACCATTCCAAAACTCCGAGGAGTTTCACATTCCGGAAATCACAATCAAATAACTGTTATTTCAAACTACATCAACGCCATACCACCGCACCGGTTCCAATTTGAGAACCGGTTGAAGGATATTCTCAGAATTGTTATCTATCAAATGCTTAAAGAAATATTATTCTCCGATTTTAAAAACGATTCCAAAGCATGAATATTTTTACAAAAGCCAATTCAATTCTGCAATATTCATTTATTCAGTTATCTCCACTGCACTGAACAAAAAATCTTCAGAACCGATTATCAAGAAAAATTAACATTCATTAATATTTTACAGAAGTTATGCGCACGACTTTTTTATTAATTTAAGTTTTTATACCAGAAGGACTTTGAGAATAGTGCAATCCCAGTGTCTGACGTATTACATAAACAATTATAATATAATAATAAAAAAACACAGTAAATTAAAATTCTGAAATAAAGAAATAAAATGAGATTACATATTAGGTAGGCACACAAATAAAACATAAATTACGCATAATATTAAATCAAACAAAGATTAAACAAAATTAAAAATATTTTAGGATCGTCCATGAAGGAGGTCGCCACATCATCTGCATCCATCATAACAATAAGTTACAATTTTTAAAATCAACTTAAATCCTAGTTCTAGAATCGAACCGGATTTGAACGGAAACCGGAAAGAAACACACAATAAAATTGCTGTTTTTAATATTTGTTGACCATCATATTGTACTGAATCCTGAAGGTATTTTCTAACTCAATTTATCAAATGCCTATGGTGACCTACCTAGTCCCTTTGCACAGCGCGGTCGTCATCTACCTTGATACCGCTGCACCTGCCTACTTTGCTACGCCGAATTATTTATTATTTTTACCACCTTCTCAAAAGGTCTCACTGCTGCGACACACAATACACAGCGATGAGCTGAAATATCGAGAAGTTTCCAGCGAGTGTATGGTTTAGCCTACCGTTCAAGTACCTGCTTGGTCGGGCTATATAAAGTAGCTCCAGCAAGCCAAGTCAGCCTTTCAGTCAACAACTCGCTTCCGTACGGCGACGAACAGCCGGTCGCGCACCTACTCTTATGTCTGCAATTCGCACGTCGGAATAATCTTACTACGCTTGTAAATACTCTACATATGTAAATGGTGCATTATGGAAATACATCATCATCATCACAATCATCATCGAGTGTTATTATTCTGACAAGCACGCGCGGAGAATCATGACACATCGATATCTCCTCTTTTCAACTGGAGGCCCAACTCATTTCCTCCTCATAACCGGAGGCCCGAATAAACCCTCCAAATACCTAAAAAATTATATCTTTCACTCTTACCAGACATAGGTGATCTTGAAATATCGTAGGGACTCAAGTCATTTATTTAGATAGATTTAATGATTTTCAAGTGTACTAAAGTTAATGACGGCCGGCGTAGTCGAGGGGTAAGGCTCTAGACTCCAAATTTGAAGGTCGCGGGTTTGAATCCGGTGGGCGCAAATAAATTTTATTTGATTAGTTTGTGTTATTTCACAAATTAATTATTTCAAAACAATACAAAGTATATTTGCGGCACGTTCCAAAGTGGAAGACACTCTCAGTATTGACCTGGTCTTAGACCAGCATTCAGAATTGAAACGTTGCTTGAAATGGCTTGACCAGATCTGAATAGCCAGGTTCTTCCCCACCTTCCTCTTCCCCATTTCCTTTCACTCCGCACTACCTTCAGCCTCACAACATACCCCAATTGGGGATGCCATAGTCTCACTGGCTCCAGACAGGAGCAGTTGGGACTTCTGTGCTGTATTAATTTTAAAAACTAAGTTTTTCATTTGAAAGGTAAAGAATTATTTATATTTGTCATAAAAATAATATAATTATTTTGTAAAGAAAATTGATAATATTTGCTTTTTAAAGGCAATGATCATGAGGCAAATATTTTATAAATTCTTCCAGCGTTTCTGCTTCCTGGTTCCAGGGTCTGCGCGGGTCTCTTAGTCTTTTCACGGGTATGTTAGTATGTAATATTTTCCTCCGCATTCTGCTGTATTTAAATCCATATTATGAACTAAGTTTAGCGCGATGCACCACGTTGTGTACAATTCGGGATCAGGCTGCTAACAATAACACTCCTTGTGTAGATAGCGATAAAGTTAAAATTCCCATTTAATTCCAGCCGACTGTTTTGAAAGATGAAAGAAAAAAAATTCGCCAAAAAAGTTGTTTTATTTTATGTTATTTATGTAAAATTCATTAAAAGCCACGAAAATAAAATTGAAAAATACCCCATTACCTAATTTAACCATTTTTTTTTATCACTTTTAATGACTTTTCAAAGGAGGTGTTGTGTTGAATTCATTCTGAGTTCTTCGGTAATCGATTTTGCATTAGTTGATAGTGCATCACATCAAGCCAAAGATTATTCCAAACTCCCATAAGGTATGTCAAATATGGTGAATTTCATGAAACATATTATAATATATCATTCTGTTGATATATTGTCATCGCACCATTATGAATATCACCACCTTCTGTATAGTCTTAACCACCGCATAACTGGCACCTCCGATTAGACTCCGTTAATTACATTTGTGAGCACTTCATCCCTTTGGTTAGCTGACAAGATATTGGGGTATTTATGTATAATAGGTGTCTACATAGATAAGTTATTCCCAAGTACGAACACTCCAAATTACGTCACGGAAATTTGAATCCTTACCATAAAATACATCAGTTTTGTTATAATAATAATTCACCAAAGTTTGGTAATTAAACATAACTTGATTGATTGTCATAATATATTTAAATTCATTTTTAGAAAATAATTTCTTTAAAATATACTACGATAAAACTATACTAACAGACAGACCAATTAGTCATAATAGACCCGATATAGTTTTATGTGATAAAATTAAAAAAATAACTTATTATTGATATAGCTGTTCCAAATTCCTGTAATATTGAAAAATCAGTTTCTGAAAAAATAAGAATGTATACAGATTTAGGAAATAAAATTAAAAGAATTTGGCACTATAAAAATATTACCATTTGTTATTTCGACTACTGGCATTATACCTAGCTCTCTCATGAAAAAAGACGATGACATCCATACGATCTCTCCCTGGGACTAATATAAATTTTAAATCTGAAAAATCCTCATTTTCATCTGCATTCAAAAATTGTATTTCATGCAAATCCATTTGAAATTTCAAAAACATTAAATTAATAATATTTTTTATTATATTATGTCTATGCCCGAGGGGCTTGTTTAAACATAAATTATAACTAATATTTGATATCACCCATAATTTGATCGCCCAACTTTGATCCTTGTGTATTCTATATCAATGCTAATTATGATCACACGATGACATTTGTTTGTTGAGCCACTGGCTGTTGGGTGTTCAGTGGCTCAACATGCGGAGGGCTGTCGGGGCTAGTGAAGGCAGGTTAGCCTGGGGACGGGAACTACTAACTTTATCGATAATCTGTTACGAATTTTGATGGAGAGTTTGAGAATATGACAACAATCGAGAATGAAATTATAGAGGATGTGTTATAATATGAACCAATACTTAGATTATTTTTCTTTTGAAAAAAAAATGTATTTGAGAAATATTATTTTTAATTTTAAAAAAAAAATTGAGTGAGCTTGTCACATTCCTGTTTTAACAGGACCATTTCGCATTTTGTCTGTCTGTAAATATGTTTGTACATTCTGTTTCCATTTCAATATAGTGGCCGTTTTATTAGTTCTATATGTGAAATCTCGTGTTTATATATTACTATCTGCAATGTATCATATTAGCCTGTGATTTTGTTCCTTACATTACTATAGTAGTTGTAAATGGGCTCTTCAGGTCACGTGGTCTCGTTGCCGAGTTGTACCGAAGGTAGATGTGCGGACTCATTATAGTTCAGGTGTTCCGCAGATCAAACCAAGCTTTTAGCCAGGAAGGATGTGTGTCCTCCGAAGTATTATTATAAATTATGATACCTCTATGAACAGTCACTGTGTTCTAAGAATCTAAGCGCCTCCGCCCACTCAGGCAACTGAAAACTCTCAACTGCCAACTGTCTTTGTATGACAATGTGATGGCCCGCACACTTCACAATCACACAAAACCCCGTTGTCAATGGTAACGCAAGCGGTGACTTGCGACCATCTTGCGACTGTCACGGCTGATTGCCCTGGGCGGCCGTTGCTAGTTGCGAGCTGTCAGCTGATTGTTCTTCATCAATGGTTAAACAAGCTTCTTGACCAATCAAGACAGAGAAAACAGCCGGTTTTAGTTGGTTTTCAGTTGCCTCAGTGGGCGGAGCGCCTTAGTGTATCCGCTCACGGGCAACTGAAGAAAAAAAACAGGTTGCAACTCATTTCGCTAACTTGTGTCTTCGCATTTCAATGTGATGGTTCGCACACCACACAACTTCTAAAAACCTCTTGTCAATGGTAACACAAACAGTCACTCGCAATGGAAATTATAGAGCCATGCTAGTTGCTGCGGCCAGCTGTTGCCAGGTTTTTTGGTTGCCATGATTACGCCAGTTTTGTTATCAGTTTTCAATTTTTTTTTAGGAGTGTAAGGAGATTATTTGACGCAAATGTGAATAGACGATGTTGTGGACACCCGAGGAAGACATGGCACGATCAAGCGAAGCAGATACTTGATCGGGCCATGTCAAGAGTCGGAATAATAGAAGAACATTTAGAAGATGTATGAATGTGAATGAAGTAAGGAGTGTACGCCAAGACCGAGTTATTAGGCGGTCCTTCAACTCTACCTACCCCGGCGGGCAAACTGCGTGAAGGTTAGTTAGTTGTTTTTTTTATTCGCCAGTGACGACTGATATGACAGCTAAAGTGTTCCACGTCTACGGCTAAACAAGCTGAAATAATTACTGACATCGTAAAATTGAGTAGCGAAGATAGTTGGAAACCGTTAAAATGCCGCGAAATACCGCTACACGCCAGTTTTAGTTTGGTTTCAGTTTCTCCATGAGCGAAGTCTTTTACGAGGATCCTGTAGTACTGGAAAATAAGGGTCCCAGTACTTACTTAAACTACGAATCCTCTGAAGAGAAAATAAGGGACATTACATTATTTTTTTCATTGTTACGATAGGTGGGTCCTACTTTACAGAGGAGAGTTTAAAAAACAATTGTCGTTCAGATAGTGATGTTTGTTTAGACAAATTGTATAATTTCTTCATTTAATTTTTTTTAAATATATTACATAAAATACATTGTTTATAATTAAGTAGGTAGGTATTTAAATAATCACTTGAATTCTTTCATTATTTAGATATAAAGATATTTTTTTTTTGTAAATTTAGAAACATGGCCATCTCAGTACGCTAATCTTAACAGACCATTTCATAAATCCGCTGCATCCAAACACCTTAATTATCAGGAAAATGATTTGCCTTTAGGGCTTATATAATATTAGTGAATGTGTCGTGGGGTGTCCATTACGTCCTGGATTAATAGGGACATGACCCGAACTGAAATATTGCAGATAACAACTCTGTAGGAAAAGTAAGTTCATTGACACTTCGTTAAGGAAATAACTTTACAGTGGCGTGGAAAAATGCATAAATCGTGCAAGTTGCAATAATTTAATGTTTTTTGCATGACTTAAAAATATAACTTAAATCGCATTATTTTAGAGACAGCCCACGATGCCTGGTTATCAAAGCACTGGTTTTTTTAAATTTGTTTTTCGTTTTTGCCGATTTTTTCAGGAATTTGATGAGAATTCTTTCATAACACCAAATAATTTTTTTTTATTCCGAACTCATTTTTATGTTAATTTTAACGTAAAAACCATTTTAAACGAATTTAAAAAATTTAATAAGAATACAGAAAAATATCTACTAATAATAAATATATACTAATATATTAATAAAGTTTTATTATGATTCATCATTTTATTCTTTATTTTATTTATTTATTCAACGCCCAGAGGGCTTTTTCATGTTAGTACAGTACACTTGTTACATTTTGTTGGAAGTAAAAAAAAAAATTATACGTTTTGTTGCTAGTAAAAATTACACACAAGTCATAAAAATTGAAAAATACAGCGATTAGATAGATTAACAAAAATACAGGAAAACTGTTTATACAGTTTAGGATTGTGGATACAGTTTAGGAATAGTGTTGGAATAAATATTTTATATGATCCAAAAAACTCGCCAAGTTGATATTAAATATGTCAACATCACCTAAGTATTGGTTTCCCATATTATGAAATCGTTGTATCGGAGAGTGGGCAATGTAGTTGCGCTTACGAATGCTACAGTAGAATAGTGCATTTTGTCGTGTTATTACTGTGGATATTCGTTAGTCTACGAGTTGCAGGAGTCGCAAGAGTCGAATTTAGAGTAAAGTATTTTAAATAACAAGGTTAAGTCGTTCATTTTACGTCTAGCTTCTAATGTTTTTATTTTCGCAATTGTTAATAATAAATTATCATTTAAGTCTTTCTAGTGGGATATTTAGTTTAAAATTTATAAAACGCAGATTTTTTTTTTGTATTCGCTCAATGATATTAATGTGAATTTTGTAAGATGGAGACCATATTACTGAGTTATATTCAATTAGGCTGCTAACTAGAGAAATATATGAGAGTAATAGTAGGCTTGTAATAAAATGAATTTTTTAGTTGTTCCTAATACGAATCCTAGTGTTTTCATATTTTTGTTTTTGTGGATTTTGTGGACAATTTGGTGGATACGATTGGCGAAACTTAGTTTTTCGTCCAAAATAATTGTCATTGTAAATAATAATCACGTCTAACAGTTAATTTATTTGCATTTGTAGATTATCATAAAATATTTCCCCCAAGTCGTAAACTTATAACTGTCTCCTGGAAAATAAATGATGTTGATGTTTCTCTTTGTGAAATCGCTCTTGAATTATGCTTAAACGATGCGATGAGGTTATTGTCATTGTTTGTATTGCAAGATAGAAAAGCGACAAAAGAACTCTACAAAGAATATGAATCTTTATACTGTACTGAACCTAATCCATAACATAGATAAAAGTATCAAAAAAATAATCAGAAGTCCGCAGTAATTTGAAAAAGGACATAAACGAAAGATGAAAATCGTGGATATTTCGGAAAACGGTGATTTGGATGAACAAGAGGAATAGATTCCATTTCATTATCCAATTATGTGGACTATTGGCATTCGTATTTGTCTCCTTCCGTTGATATGTCGCCACGGGGAATAAGTAATTTGATCCCCGCTTGAAGAAATCGTATCGGACAACGCTTTTTCCTCAGGTAATTCGAATTTATAGGCAATTTTTTAAATTGGTCTAGTTTTTTTTTTTATTGGGTTTCATATTATTTTTTTGATTAAGAAATGGCCAAAAATACGTAAGTATCGCAAAAAATGAATGTGCTTCAATACGTCACACATTCGGAAGGCGATTTAGTTCATCCCGGATCTATACGCTCAATCAATAAAGGTTTTATCGATATTGTCGGTAACTTTTTGTGGTTCCTGAACATGACTGCATATCGCCAACAAATAAACAATAGTAGTTATCAACGGAAAATTGTTTTCAATTTATTCGACTGTCATTTTGATAAACACATTCGGAGGGCGGAAAATCTGTCACGCGTAATAATATTTACATAGCAGACAGAACTTATTGATAAACAGCAGTTTTTTTTTTCAAAAATTTAATAAGAATATTATCATAAGTGAAAACATGTACACCACTTATATTAAAACAAATAACTTGGTGTACACAAAGTTACCTGTTTTCATTCAATTAAAAACGACGCCACAATGTGAATTAGCGAAGATTGAAAATGTAATAATATTATTGCATACTTAAAAGAAAACTTAAATTTAAAATTGATTGTTAGTTACATAAAAATTATGCAATTCATTTAAATTTTATTGAAGCTTTTGAAAATCAATTAATGTTGGTAATTTATTTGTAATTTTTTATGTCATCCGCAAATGGTACATTCTTTTTTCATTCTAATTCATGTTAAATTGTGGAAGCATGATGTTATGTCATTAATAAAGCGTGAAAATAGCACAGGACCTAAATGGCTACCTTGTGGTAAGCCGCTAGAGGCGTTGGTTTTTTTAGATTTTGTCATTTTTACATTTACAAATTTCACTCAGACAGCTAGCGAATCAAATTAGCAACTTTCCTGTATCCCTTCAGTTTGCTAGAAAAACCTTTGTCAGAGCAATGGATGCCCTCAGAATATCCCTGATGATCGTTATCCAGTAATAAAACGTTGCTTAAAATGGCTTTAGCGACCAGAACAGACTCAGCGTTACAAGGAGAGATATTAATGACCCAACTGCGATGCCATGTTCGATGGCATTATAAGAAGCAATCTAGTGTATGGACTCAGCAACAAACTAAATACGAACATAAATATGAATGAACAACTCAACCAGATTGAAACAATCGCCATTACACTAATCAACCAAATTGAGTTGTCTGTAAAGTCCGTATATCTGTGCCAGTTGGCACATTCCTACATACGTTGTACAGACTGTGCTAACGAAAACGTTTATGGTTTTTGTCCCAGAAAAAAAGGAAATAACATTTTTACTTAACAGGAATTCTGAATTACATACTTTTTACACTACATTACATACTTTTTACATTTCATTACATTAAATTACATTCCAGTAAATTTACATGATATTATATTACTACCTATACGATATTATTCACTTTAACTCTTTTGTTATTTGTGAATAAAAATTATTAATTTTTTTTAAAATTAACACAACAATTTTTCGTTTTTAATATCATCTGAAAGGCAATTATATATTTTTCTCTCCTCGTAACTAATGGATTGCTTATCGTAGTTAGTGTGAATGGTGTTTAAATGTATGTTATCATAATGTTATCGTGTAAAATGTTTGTGTTTTTAACGTTTTAAAGAATTTTATTTTATATAGGAGTTTCTTATTTATTTTGTATATAAGGAGACATATATTGTATTCGTATTGTTTTCTTAATGTTAACAGTTTTGTTCCAAATATAATATTTTATCCGTAGTGAAATAGTTTTTTGATTACCTTATTTTTAATTACCTGTAATTCTTAAATGTATGTTTCATAGCCTTTACCCAGATTTCAAAAAATTGCTGCAAAGTGCTAATTTCCTTGATAATTAGTAGCAGTAGTGAAATCTTTCTTTCAAAACCGGAAAACATGAATAATTTTATTCTTAATTTTACTCTGATCAAATATTTGTTTGTGCTTCATGTTCAAGGGTTGTAAATTTCATTCAAATTACTGCAAAGTGGTACCATTCCTTGGTAATCGCTCCATGCATGTTAAATAATGTTTGCACTTGTTGAGTATTTCCTTCAGACGAGAGACCTTATCCTTCAGCACTAATAGAATTCTTTATGCACTGAATTAATGTAATGCACTCACAGTTGTTTGTTTGAAGCTTGCTTTCGTCCAGCCTCCAGACTATTAAAAAAACAATTTATAAACGTTTTCAAAGTAGAAGGATAAAGTGTAATGCAGATATTACATATATTGTATATCTGTCAGAATGTAAAGTTAATTTTTATGTTATAATGATGAAAGATAGGCACTTCTAAAAACGGTAGAGCAATGTTGTATTATGAACGTTATTTTACTGTAATTGAAATTTTGTGTGGGTCTAAATCAATAAACAGAACGAAATATTATCTACATCGTCACCTAAAAGCAACCAGGAGATATCTTCGAAAAAATCACTTTTAAGATAAGTATGCAGTTCGATGTAAACGTGTGAGCTCTACATGATACATTACTGGGATATTTGGAAAAAAAAATGACAGAGTTACATGTAAAATTTATATATTGAGATTTTTAAAAATTTACGTATACTTTGTCAAAATTAGTCTGAATAAAATTAATTATTAATCTATTATTACAATTTTATGTTGATGTTAAATAATTTACCTCTCTAATACCACATCATTAACCTGAAACAATTTGATTAATTTGATTCTGATACAACTCTTGCAAACCTAAATGTCCTATTATCTCAGAACAGCATTTTTCAAGATAATCTCACTGTTGCTTTAAGGTGACGATATTCAGAAAGCATATTTTTACTTAAATCAATTTAATATACGTAGTATCAATTTAATGCTGCCTTCTGGATAACGGGATCGGCAAACACTCCGCTGTGCTTGCATCCTTAAATTTGCTTGCAAGTTTAGATAAACACGTGCAATATTGCAATGAGAAGTGTAGCACCAATTTCCATCTTATATCTCCTTGTATGTATAATCAAAATAAATACACACGAGGAACTCACTGAATAACAAATGATCCATAAGAAGAAACAGATAACAAAACAAACGTATTTTTCTTTACACGTGTCGAACAATAATTGGACAGCATCTTTTCAACCCAGCGAGAATAAGAATAGATGGTACTCCATTATACTGTGATCTTTATTCGATCAATTTATTCCTGTTCACCCTTAGAGCGGCCTAGTTGCTTGGGGTTGACAAATAGGGGCTTCTCGCTATACTTTCCTCTATAACGACAACCCAACAAGGATCTTGTTGTAAATTTTACCCTGCCAAGGCTTCATAATAAGTCTGTGAAGTTGTAAATTAGGGCATTGGGTCTAAAAGAGGCTGGGTGATAGAGGGTTTCATATAAAGAGTGCGGGAGATATTTTCTTAAGTTATAAATAATATAATATTAAAATAAACATGTTATATTTTATCGATATGGTATGTTTATCTATCGTATGTACAAATTTTAGAATACAGTTATTTCTGAAACATCATATTTATATTGACTTTTACCGCGTAAATTTAATAACGCTTCCATGGAATTTGTGTTTTTTAATAACATAAATGCCTTTTGCATGCGTAAATAAATATAAATTCAAGATATCAAAGTTGAAATTGTGCAACAATTCATCCATCGGATTTCTTTGGTTATTCTCGGGGAATCATATACGAGATAAAAAGATAAGTGATATTTTTGTTGCAAAATCCTTGAATTAAAAGACTGTGTTTTTTTTTTTTATTTGAACTATCCAAAACTTTTCGACGCTTTAAAAAAAATTGTTTCGCGTTTGAAATTAATATATAGCAAGCATATTTCAATTACAAAAAATTAAAAGTTATTTTTATCCATGTAGGTTCTAAAATGGTATTTGTTTGTTAGGAAATCTTCAAAAGTGGAAATATTTTGGACATTCAAAATACCTTGGAAAAATTCTGAAATTCGATAAAAAATTTAATTAATAACAGTTTATAATAGACAATGCTCTTCGGCTGGATAAGCGATGGATACATGTTTCAACGAACAATTTATTTTTTTCAGATTCTATATTAGTAAGTTTTTTACATACACAGTTGTTTATCAATTGAATAAAATATTCACGACGTTTTTTATTAATGTAGTAAATATTAAAATAAAAACTAAACTTAAAATTAAACCTTTTCTGTTGATTAAAATTCAAATAAAAAACATTTATGCAAGTATATTATTTCATTTTAAAAAGTGACATGACTTGCGTGAGGTATTCCGTGTACATTCTGTCAAGACGGTGAGCGAGGTATTCTATAGGTCTATTCAGCACACTTATTGAAAATTCAATCTGCGAATAATGGCCACAGGATATTCAAAGGCTGCGCTGGAAGGCTTTTGTACGGGAAATAAGGACTCTGCATCGCAGCCTACAGACTACAAGGCGTCTCTCCGTCTCCATTGCATGTCGCAGGTCCTTGTTCGACTGTGACAAGGGGATGTTATTGGGTTTCTACGCGTAGTAGTTTTGGTATGTTTATATTGAAAAGACGATTTATCCCTAGGCTTACTTCTTCAATGTTGGGAAAGGTTATGCATTTCTGAACTGAGATATATTTTGGCAGGAAAAATAGTTTTACTTCGTGAAGCTAATTTGGATAGAAAAAAAAATTTAAAGCCCTGTAGCTGATGATCTAAACAAGGTTTACTCACGAATGTTTTGTCAAGCAGGGCATAAACAACGAAAAAGACACCAATGATGCACCGATGTGATGTGCACCGTTTTAAAGAAATTCTAAAATTGTTATTATATAAATCATTATGTGTGTAATTTAATAAACAAAAATGGACCAGGTGGATGAGTTTGTATATTTGGGATCAATTTGTGTGTAATTAAATAAACAAAAATGAAGCAGGTGGATGAGTTTGTATATTTGGGAAGTTTGTTTACGAGAGATGGAAAGGCTAAAAAAGGGATATTAAAAGAAGGGTAAATGCAGGTAACTCCATTAATGGAGGACTGAACGCCGTTGGAGCCAACAAAAAGCTGTCCACAGAAGCGAAGCTAGCAGTCCACAAAGGAGTACTGGTACCTACCCTGATGTATAGCAGTGAAGCATGGAAGTGGCAGAAAAATTATGAAAATAGACTGAGTGCTGTAGAAATGAGATCCCTGAGGCGTATGTGTGGTAAAAGCACGTAGGATCGTGTGAGGAATGTGGAGATCCGAAAAGAATGCAAGACTGATGTGAACGTAAAAAGTAAGACTAAGAAAGGGACACTTAGATGGTTTGGGCATGTTGAGCGAATGTATGAAGAAAGGAGTGTAAAGAATGTGAATCAGATACTGAGTCGGGCCATGTCTTGACATGGCCCGACAGTCGTAATAATAGAAGAGAATGTATGAAAAGCTGTATGAATGTGAATGATGCAAGGAGTGTGTGCTAAGACAGAGTTGTTTTGCGGTCTTAGCACAAGGCGGTCTCTGTGCCTACCCCTGCGGGGAAATGGCGTGGTGGTTAGTTAGTTAGTTAGTTACTTATTTAGTTAGTTAGTTAGTTAGTTTGTTAGTTAGTTAGTTAGTTATTTAGTTAGTTAGTTAGTTAGTTAGTTAGTTAGTTAGTTAGTTAGTTAATTAGCTAGTTAGTTAGTGAGTTTGTTAGTTATTTAGTTAGAGTAATAAAAACATTACAATATTGTTTACAATGTTCTGAAAACCCAGAAAACTCGGACATAATGATGACATTTTAAATATTTAAGACATCTGAAGAAACGTAAAGCTGCCCACAAATCTTAAAATACGAAAATGATCGAATTTTTGAGGTTAGGAACAAGTAAAGCCACTCCGAAAGAAAATCGGAATATATATTATTATAAGTAACGTTTTAAAACTGAGGAGTAAATGCCCTCTTTATCGTGAAGCTGTACAAACGCTGTATTTGTGAATATTTATAGGGAAGGCGGAAGGAATATGTTCTCAGGAGAGGAGAAGGCTAATAGGGTTTATCCGGGAAATACATAATGGAGGACTGAGTAAACTTGTCAGAAGAAGCCAAACTAGGACTACAATACCATGTAAAGAATAGCATGATTGTATGGAACTGGCCATAGACAAACTGACAGACCAGCTCATAATAGAAAAGGGGAGTAATTATTATTTTTTTAACAAGTGTATCTGACAGTGTAGCAAGGGTTTAAAAACACATTCGAGAATACTCGAATAAATGTTATGTGTAAAAAAAATATATTCCAAAACCATATTTTTATCTCTCTTAAACTTCACATATTTACAACTGCCGTTTATTTGGGATAAAACGGTTGGGTCCCAATGTGTCCCAATGTGTTCCAATCAAGGCCGCACTTACACGCTCAAAAAGAAGAAGGAGAGATACGATAATACCTAAGTTGGGAGGGAGCGCGCTAATATTAAAAATGGTAAAATTCAAGCGAAAATTGAGAAAATGTTTCACGACTCGTTTGAAAAGAGCAAAAATCTCGTAGGGGTTGTGTTAAGTAATATTTAAAGAAATATTGTGATTTTTTTTCATACAACTTGTAAAATAACAGAAACAAACGTGTAAATAATAATTTTTGGAGCATATTTTGCGATTCATTTCTGTCGAGGAAATTTCAAATATTTACCGTTTTGGTGTGGGAAGTGAATGAAGAAAAAAATCACACATTATCCGAAGGGGGGGTCACTCGGGTCCCCCAATTTGTTTTTGCTTATAAAGGATGACATAATTTTATGTACTTTTTTTGTAATAATTAAAGAAAAGTAAATTCATAATATTTTAGTTATCATTATGTAAATCGTTTGATAAATAAAGTCATTATTAATATTCTTAATGAATGTAGACCATAACGCAATTTTTTTCATAGAAAACAGAGAAGGCTGGCCGATAGCGAGCAGCACTCCTTGTTTCCGAATCTTGACTGGCAATTGGCGATTACAGCATCCGCGAACGTGGCTAGTTTGTTGCGTAAACTCAAACTCAAACTCATCAAATCAAAATGGTAAAAGCGATAATAAGGAAGCTAGCGTTACTCACTTATTACGTCTCGGCATTTTCTATTAAAATTCTACATTTACCGATCGGCTGCGAGCGCGGGTTAGTTAAATTTGGGCGGGGAAATAAACATTTCGCCAGAATTCGATATAATTTATTTAATATCTAAAAAAGTAGTAATGTTATATACATTTTTTAAGTGCAGATTGATAACTGAATAGTTTTTCTAGGATAACCTAAATTATTTGGTTTGTGGTGTAAAAAACCACTTAGACATAGGGTAAAACTCTAGTTAGTGTAGGTGTGTAACCCGTTCCGGTGTGGAAGTGTTAAAGTGGATGAGGCAGAAGTTTTCACCAAGACAGATTTCCATCTTCTTTGTCTACACGTTCAGAAAATAATAATTTGACGGTAAGTTAGGTTAAGTTAGAATTCTGGCTCTGTACCCTCTGGTTGGAAAAAAGCGGTCATCCATCCTATTCCAAAGAAGGGTGACCGCTCCAACCCGGCCAACTACCGTCCCATAGCGATCACATCAGTTCTATCCAAGGTGATGGAACGTGTGATCTACGACAAACTGCTCACATACCTCGAGAAGAACAAAATTATTAACGACCGTCAAGACGGATTCCGGCGGAACCGCTCGTGCGGTGATCTTCTCGCGTATGTGAGGCATGTTTGGGGGCGGTGCCTGGAACGTTTCGGTGAGACCCAAACGGTTGCGCTGGACATTTCCAAGGCCTTTGACCGGGTTTGGCACCGAGGACTTGTCAACAAACTGCCTTCTTACGGACTTCCCGCATCCTTGTGCAGGTGGATTGCCGACTTTTTGAGGGAGAAGTCGATTCAGACGGTTGCTGACGGTTTCACCTCTTCCTCGCATTCGATAAACGCTGGCGTCCCACAGGGATCGGTTCTGTCTCCGACTTTGTTTCTGTTGCACATCAATGACCTTTTGACATGTGCACCAATTCATTGTTACGCGGATGACAGTACAGTCCATAATAGCTTTTTGTTTGACAAGCCCCCAAAGGGTGCACAAATTCCAATGGCTCGGAGGGCTTTGAAGCAAAGAATGGACGCTTACCTCGAGAGTGTTTTCTCTTGGGGTAAGAATAATCTCGTCGAATTCAATGTATCAAAGACCCAATCATGTCTGATTACGTCTAAAAGGGATCGAAATGACTATCTAGTCTCCTTCAACGGTAGCATTCTTCCGAACAGGTCTTCCATTGATATGCTCGGTGTAACTCTAAGTGACCAGCTCAGATATGGGGGCTCCATCGAGGCCAGAGTTAAGTTAGCCTCTCAGAAACTGGGCGTACTGTACAGGGCCCGCAGATACTTTAATAGTACACAACTGCTAACCCTGTACAAATCGCAAGTGCGCCCCACGGTTGAATTTGGCAGCCACCTCTGGTCTGGAGCCCCAAAGTACCTGAAAAACACCCTCGACTCTGTGCAGAAACGGGCGGTCCGTTTGATAGATTCTCCCGTCTTAACAAACGGATTGCAATCTTTAGAGCACAGGCGTCGGGTAGGAATGCTTTCCTTGTTCTACCGGTATTTCAATGGAAGATGCTCCGAGGAACTAGCCTCATTGATCCCCTCGGCACCGGTGCATAGTCGGGAAACACGCCAAACGCTCGCCCAACATATGTACACGGTTGACATTTGTCACATGAGAACGGGACGCTTCTACGACTCGTTCTTGTGTTCAACAGCTCGGCTGTGGAACGATTTGCCGGCCTCTGTGTTTCCTCCTTCCTATAACATGGGTCTCTTCAAGACCCACGTTCACTCCTTCCTCTCCTCAAAAAGACCCTCCTCACAGCATCTTCAAAGATGACATAGGCCCTGAGGGAAATTATTTTCCTCAGGGCCTCCTGTGTGGAGTTAATGTAAAAAAAAAAAAAAAAATTGGATTCCCTTTTTGGGGAAAAACTCCCCTAATAAGTAGCTCCCTTCATTTTGATAAAAGACAAATTGATGTTGAACGAGTAATTGAATTGAAAACGTACCTTTGTGAGTTAGTCCTCTCCACCTTTCTTTAATTAAAGGAAAGAAACAAGTCGACCTTGTTCCCCGATCGTTGTCAATTACCATACCGTGGAATACTGCCGAACTCTATGATTTCGTCTCCCTCAGGGGTACCGACTACGGACTCACTTTAGTTATGATCAATAAAGATTCGGAGGGCAATAGACAGTAGAAAAGGTGATTGATATAAAATTAACTAGATGAAGCTTACATCATCTAAGCTTCGTTTGTGTATTACATCTTATACATAAAAAAATTTAAAAAATCAATTTTGGAATAACTTTGTGAGTAAACCACATTTTTTAGCTCCACATAGGAGGCCTTGAAGAAAATAAAATACAATAAGGCATATGTCATCTTTAGGGATACTGTGTGGAGGGTCTTTATATTGAAAGGACGGAGAAGAAGTTCTGAGAAGGAGAAAGGTTTGAGGGGTGGGAAAAAATCTGGAGTCAATATGTCCAGGAGTGACAGACGTATGAATCCATCCCTCCCACTGTGGTTCAAGGCGATGGTCAAGAGAGTGCAGCTGAAAAGGTCAAAAGGACTCCATCAACCAGTCTTTTCCAATCTGGCCCGCCGTTCAGTAGGTGGGCAAACGCATTCGCTTCCAAGATCTAGACAAACCTTACCGTCATAAATTTTCCGGTCCGGCTGGTCCTATGAAATTTCCGTTGAAATTTCTTCTGACGGAGGTTGAAACAACCAAATTTTTCAGTGAATGACAATTTGAAAAAAATTTTTTTTTTTTTTAATTTCCGAAACAACTTAGGGTTTTTAGTTAACTTAGCCCTAAGGGTTTTTCTTGACAAGCACTGGCAGATTTCGTGCTTTTTCAAAGGTCTGCGCATTTTAATTCCTGCAATTACCACTCCTACGTTATGGTATCATGTTATTTTTTTAGGAGTCTGCGTTAATTTACAATGTTTCCAAGTAAAATTATGTTTCTTTGATCTTTCTTAAACGTTCCTATATCATCGCCCTTGTGGGCTACTTTAGATTTGAAAAATGAAGTCCAATATCTAGTAAACCTTGATATGCATCATATTCACGAAAAAGATAAACTTTTTTGTCGTATTTCATGGAGGATAGGTCATCCTTGTTAATTTTAATACAATGAAGTATTATAATTCCTGGAAATAGAATAGATTCAATCATGTCTCACCCAATTAGGAAATCTGAAGGTTTAGACAAAGGTCGCCTGAGGAAATATAGTTTTGCTCCGGACAATTTCCTCCAGTTAAACACAACTAATATAAAATGACTGAAGTTGTTCAAATATAATATCATATTGGATGCTAAAAAACATCAGTTACAATAACTTTAATGGTAAACATTATTTTCTTAACAGTAAATAAATATTTAATTATGTGGTTTTTGTACATGATTTTTTTCAGAAATTCGTGCTTCTTGATTTCTAAAAATCGTGCTGTTTCTTAGCCAAAGTAGGCAGAGATGATGAAACATCACACAGTATCTTATATCTTTTATGAGATAAAAATCATAAATGTCGCTTGGCAAACGTGTTAAACGTAGATTTTAGCGCAAAAATGGTATTTTTATTTATTTTGTGAATAATATTCGAAAAATGAAAAAAATAATGAAGTGAAATTATCACAGATAATCTTAACTAATATTGGATTTTTGAAAAGTCATGTAATGAAAAAATATTTTTTTCTTGTAATTTTTCGCTTATGTTTTGTTATAAATAAATAATAAATTTCTTTAATTTTTATTTTTAACTTTTTAACTTAATGAGTTAAACCTCTTTTATTTTGTCACCAGGCTTTATGTCCGGGTTAAATTTTCGTTAAGTGTAAATTCTTAATTTATTTTAGATTTAAATTTATTTTATTTTATTTTTTCATTATTTTTTTTTAATTTTCTCAAAATCAGGCCCAAAAAGCCTAAGGTCCTGGGTTGGAGTCCCAGATGTATCCTTATCTTTTTCTATTTTTTCTGTTTCAGATTTTCGTGTGAGTTTCGCTAATATTATCTTCATTTATTAAAATATTATTATTTTATTTAAATTCTACTGAAAAAAAATAGTAGGAAAGGTTTCAATTTATACAAAGCATGTTTTTTGGTATTTTATTTTTTGTTTGATTCATAGAACTTTAAAAAAAAGATTTTTGATATTCATTACGTAAACCGTAGTAAAAGTTAATAGATAATAGTGATTTTAAGTTAAACTTTGCTTTAAAATAGAGTAAAATAGGTACTCTGTCGGCAACTTTAGTAAGCATTAAAAAAAAAACTTTTTCGTACCTATAATCTTATGCGGTAAGAGAATTAAATGTATTTTTTATAATAATTGTCGGACCGTATCGTCCTTTGCGATTTTTTTAAATTGTAAGAATTTCATATAAATAATTTTTCAACTCGGCATTTGGGTACAGAATATCTTTAAAAAATGACTCATATTTGTGTAGCGCTTAAAAACTGCAAGTGTTCGAAGGACGTACGTAATGTTTTTTTTTTTTTTTTAATGTTTCTTTATTCTTTGAATAGTAAATATATAACAATTGTGGAATTTATGGCCGCCATACTAGGCACATGCCCGTGTTATGGTGGCCGTATATGTAAGTAACTGTTAAATACTGGACGACGGAGGTCATCATTATATATTATCATTTAATACTATAATGTCTGCTGATTATTATTTTGATGTATATGTACTATCAGCTCTACGTATCGGCAATCAATATTCCTCCAAGGTCGGTGTTAATTGAAATTGAAGTTTTAGTGTATCGTGAATTTCTCGTCGCGTAGCTAACGCCAAGTAGTCAGGTACTGATACCTCACTAAATCATTCGGCAGATGAACACAAACTTTGGTATTCGTACCGAAAAGTCCCATTGACACTCAAATACAAAATATTTTTGTATACAGAATTTTTCCGCCAACATTAAAAAAATGCATTACTCCACATTTGTATATGTAAACATATAAACAAATGAAAGTGTCATATAGCCAATGAATTCACCTATATTTTAATAATCATAATAAATTTGTAAGATTTATGAAAAAATTATTAAAAAATTAAAGCAATAAATATTTTCTAAAGAATTTCTTTTAAATAGTCTAATTAATTATCCCATATAGAAATATCTATAATGAATCTGAATTTAGATAAGTCCTCAAGAGTTGAAATGATTCCTAAGAAAAAAATTTCGTAAGAAATTTTGTTCGTGAAGTGCAAAAGTTTGATTGCAATACAATATGATTTTAAATGAACTTACAAAAAAAAAAAACTGCACTACAACACATAGATACATTCATTATCTTTATTCTACAATAACAATTAACTCGATTACTGCTTTATTTATTGAAAATATATATATATTTTTTTTTGTGAAATAACTATTTATTTATTTATTGTTGTTATACGCCCATAGGGGCTTTTTGCAAACATCGCCATCTCGAAATTTCTATTGCGACGTAGAAACAAAAATCCACTATTTTTAAGATAACTCACTTTATTTTTAATTATTACGACATGTATTCAGGTAAAAAACATTGATAATTCAAATTAGAAAAAAACACATAAATACGACATTTTAAAGGACAAGGTGTTGACAGTTAGCGGGCCCTAGCACACTCGATCGATAAGGATTGTATGTAGGGAACGATGAGAAGTTACCGATAGTTATCCTACCGATCGTTATAGAGCGAGCGTGCTAGGGCCTCTGGTACAATAAACTGGTCGACAAAACTGACATCCTATTTTAATTGTATCTTTTATATATGTTTAGTTTGTTTTTCAAGTACCTACCTGGCCTTATAATAATGTCGACTATATAAGTAAATGATTATGAACTTTTTAAAATAATTTTTGCACGCTGTGAACATTAGTTGTTAGATAATTAATGTTTTTTTTTGTGTATGTTATATTATTAACCTGTAAATATTTCTAATTTTCTATTTTTCAAGAATTACGCTTAAAAACTACAAACTTTTTAATTTTCATTTATAATCTAAACAACAGATACGGCTTAAGATAAAATTTACTATGAATAAATATCAACCGATTAATAAAAAATATCCGCACTTGTGCTAACATCCAGAGAGGAATAGGGGATTGCGTTCGCAAAGACAAAACGCCCCCTACCTTTATTTATTAATAATTGGTAGATTCCTAAATATTGTCTGGAAAATCGCAGTGATAATTCAAATGGCATTCTTACTAAAACTGCTTGCGAACCTCTCTTAAGGACGCGCACCATCCATCTCCGATCTAGTTTAACCCTCTGACTCTAAGTAAACGGTTATATGGCAAGAAAACAAACGGAAACGGTACCAATAAGGCTGTGGAAACAGGTCCTACGAGAAGTAGGTTACCACCCCCGTAATTAATTATAGGAAATGTGTTAGGAGCCAGTTACATACATGGTTTCAAGAACATACGTGAAACCAGGACCTTGCACCCTCACAAGTGATTTATTTCCCCGATATAACGAATTGAGTAATTAATTTTAATATTTTGAGATGGAAGTCCATAAGCGTGGTTTGAATATCAGTTTGTAATGGGTCAGATTTCGATACTGGTAAAAGTGAGTTTGTTACAACTGTGATCGTTGCTTTGATTTTGATAAGTGTTTTTTCACAACCCGCCAACTACAATTTATTATTATTTGGATAACGAATTATGAAATTACGCATTTCACTATTTATTTGTATCCAACTATCTTATTATTTATTTGGTTATTCCCAGTAGGCTATTTACATAGGGTTGGTAGCTTACATACTTTAGTATTGTTTGGGAAATACATTACAAGTAATGTGAATTATTAGCACCTAATGTAATTGTTGTCCAGTTTAGTTATCATTAATTACAATCTTTATTATATTTATAATGATACGGATTTAAACAATTGATTTTAAAAAGGGAGATACATTGGAGTAGGGTTATTCTTATAACGACTTTTACTTGGAATATATGTTAGAAAATTACGATGGATACATTAGTGGAGATTTTGCAAATGATTCTAATTTCTTATTCATTACAAAGATTGGGTCTACTTTTTTTGTTAGGCGGGTTATTTCTAATGATTCTAATAATGTTTTGTATGAAATCCCTAGGTCAAGAATATTTTTTAACAGTCTGAAGATGGCTTTGACAAGCTGAAACCGGTTACGGTCAATAAATTAAAAGTGGAAAAAGTTTTAAATTGGTTTTATTGTACTATTATAATGGAATTCCACCACGAATTATCAGTTTCAAAAATAGAAATATTAAATATTGAAGAAGATGATAATACCAATAAATACAAAAATAAAGTAATTGTTCCTCCCTGCGTGTCCTTTCCCATTCGCCCCGCTCCCTTTCCGCTACCTCTTTCCCACCCTCGTCACCTTTCTCTCCCGCGTTCCCTTTTCACCTTCCCTGCATTCCCCCTCCCCTCTCCTAAGGAACAGCCTTCTGAAGTTAAAACAGTCGTTAAGTTTTCTGAAATTATTAATTTTTCTGCACAATTTTCTTAGTTTTTCTTTCCGTAAGAACCTTCCACAAAGTATTTGAAAACTAAATTTTTTTTTTAATGAAATAGGTAAAGGCATTCTGAAGATATAGCGTGACCAAGGGAAACAGGGATTCATTTTAATAAATATAGATATAGAATTCAGAATTCAGAATTAACAATATTTTCTTAGACTAATTTTTTCCCTATTTTTGTCTGCTTCCTTTTTAAAATGATCACAAAATTCTAAAGAATTCGTTTGGAACCCAGATAATATCTCGAATAAACGTATCCGATGTTATTATTTAGGAAATAAAATAAAATTTTATTAGGTTGGAATATCTCTTGTTACATAGAAATACATATTACATATTGAAATTATACTTTTAGAGGTCAATAAGTGTCCCATATAAATAAAATCTAATAAGTGATAAATAAAATCTAAATCATTGACACTTTCTTAAGCATTTTTATATCATTATATAAAAGTTTAATCTGTTTTTTTTACATTAATTACCTTAACACAGGGTACCTCGGGGCCTTTCTTCTTAGGGAATCAGGTGTCTTAGACAAACATCAATCACCCCATGAACTTGAGTACCCCTGCTGGTTTCCGGGGCGTCGGTACCTATTTCCAACTCAAAAATTGTAATTATTATTATCCAACGAAATATTCATAAAAAATATATTTATGATTTTTGTTTTCGTCCAGTCTGCCTCAGTTCCAGTAAAAATAATACGTTTACTTTTTTAAATATAAATTACAACAAAATACGAGTATTAGCCAAAATATTTTAAGTTCTTTGTGTTCATTGCGGGAATTATTTAAATGAAAATGTTTCAACACATTTTTAGTGTCTTCAAAATTTTACAATGTACAGAAAAAAGGTAAAGCGTTTTTTTCAAATCATTTTCCTAGTGTTCTGAAAACCTCAAAAACATTTGATCCGAAATATTATTTTTTAAATGAAGCCAGTCATCGCCAAAAAGAATTAGCTTTACTTTTCACAAAACAAGAAAATGGCTTTTGAAGTCTTAATTTATTTCCATTGTTTTACCGAAAACGCTTTTTAAAAACATTAAGAAGTCATTTAAAATAGTATATACTATTATAGAGATTAAAACAAAAAAAATTGTTTCACTTCTTTTGAAGTGTCCCATTTTGCCCGCTGAAAAAATGGCTATTATGAAAAACATTTATTTCGAGAGCAAGAAAAAAATCTCACCTATGAGGGGGTCCCACTAAATCTCGATTAATCTCACAAAGGGGGGGGGGGTCTAAATTTTTTTAAAGCGCTCAAGTAATTAATGTTTGTCCTCTTTGGCAATTATGAAAATCAATATTCTAAAATTCCTAAAAGTCTTCGGTAAAATAAGTGTGCGTCCAAATTTCGTTCTTTAAAGAAAACATTAAATCGTCAACATAACGCTATTGGCTTGCAAAACGTGGAATCTGTTTGATAACAGATATAACCTAACGACTGTTTGGTTACACCCGTACTGCGTAAGGGGATATTATACACAAAACAACTTTTAAAATAAATTTTAGAAAGTAATTACGATACTTTTATAAAAACCATGAAAAATCAACTGCTGAAGTTTTTCGGTACCACCTCTAAACATGTGGCATATATGTATATCAATATATTTTACGGTAACGTCTAGGGTGATTTTCTCCCCACAGGATGCTTTGAGGAAAGTAATTTTCTTCAGGACCGATGTAATCTTTGGGGATGCTGTGTGGCGAGTTTATATAACAAAAGGAAGGACATGACGTTTTAGGAACGCAAAACGTTTGCGTCGTTTGTTTGACCAGGCGTCGCATCGCGGTCGGGTCGAAATAATCCTGCTGGAGAGATCAAATGATCTTTCTCAACCGGCGTCTCCCGATTCGGCCAGCCAAGTAACTGGTGGGCAGACGCGTCAGCCACCATGACCTAAGCAAACCTAACCTCATGAACCTAGAAATCTTTCTAAGTCACCGAACATACTGAAGCACGCGGTCACCTATGGAGGTGTTGGTTATCCAATGAGCGGTTCCCGGGCGCGTATTTCCAAAACCTATACCGGTTCAGACACGGCGGTGTCTGAAATGGGATAGGGTTTGTTGTGCGAAATCGCCTTACAAAACCTATACCGGTTCAGACAAGGCATTCGTTGCTCTATCTACGCTTTGTGTTTCTGTGACGCTGACGAACGTAATTGTAGCGTAGCTTTTGTCGGTGCATTTGCTTTGTCACGTATTTATTTTTTATATTAATTTGTATTTTTATATTAATTTATGTTCAATACATAGCGTCCATTATATTCCCAACAGTTATTACAATAACAGCACATTTTGATTCCTAATTAAATCGCGTACACTAGTCCATATTATACAATTATGATTTCAGTCGTGGTACCGAACTCTAATACCATCAGGCCGTTTCTCCGCAGAGGTAGTCAGAGAGGATAGACTGCCAAAAAACCTGTCACACTGGTTGTTTCAATCACACTCGCACATCTTATCGTAGACTAGTCTATAGTATATACTTATGATTTCAGTAGTGGTATCGAACTCTAATACCATGAGACCGCTTCTCCGCAGAGGTAGTCAGATAGGATAGACTGCCAAACAACTCTGTCGCACTGGTTGCTTCAATCACACTCACACATCTTATCGTAAACTAGTCTATAGTATATACTTATTATTTCAGTCGTGGTATCGAACTCTAATACCATGAGACCGCTTCTCCGCAGAGGTAGTCAGAGAGGATAGACTGCCAAACAACTCTCTGGTTGCTTCAATCACACTCACACATCTTATCGTAAACTAGTCTATAGTATATACTTATTATTTCAGTCGTGGTATCGAACTCTAATACCATGAGGCCTTTTCTCTAGGGAGGTAGACAGAGATAATATACAGCGAAACATCTCTCACATTGCTGTCCTCAATCAATTCGTACATACAAGTCTATACCTAATATAATAAGAAACTTGATGACAGTTAAGTCCAGTCAAATGCATTCTAGTAATAAGTTTCCAAATCACTAAATCCTTTTCTGAAATCATCATCCGCTATAACAGAACTTTTTTTTAGTTATTTTTATTTTAAGTAATAAATTTTATTTGATTAATTTGCGTTATTTCACAATTTACGATTCAAAATAATATACTATATATTTGCGCCACGTTCCATAGTAGAAGATACTCTCAGTATCGCCCTGGTGTAATACCAGCATTCAGAATTAAAAATTTGCTCGAGATAGCTTTAGCTGTGTTCGGTAACCATATCTGAATAGCGTACTTTCTCACCTTCCTCTTCTCCATCTCTTTCCCCTCCCAACCTTACTTGGGGATGCCATAGCCTAACACACTTTAATTAGAAAGTAAATTATGCTTTTATTATTATTTAAGTTTAATATGTAGAAATCCATTTTAATTAAAAAAAATTATATACGCAATAATATTATTATTTAATTAAATTTTTTATATACGCAATAATATTATTAAAAATTTGCTTGAGATAGCTTTAGCTGTGTTCGGTAACCATATCTGAATAGCGTACTTTCTCACCTTCCTCTTCTCCATCTTATTCCCCTTCCAACCTTACTTGGGGATGCCATAGCCTAACACACTTTAATTAGAAAGTAAATGATGCTTTTATTATTATTTAAGTTTAATATGTAGAAATCCATTTTAAATTTAACTTTTTTATGTACGTAATAATATTATTATTTAATTTATACTACTATTATTATTATTACTCCTTCTGAAGGCGAAACAGCTGTCGTGAGTAATAATAATTACATAGTAGAACTTGTTTAAAAATAAACTGTTTTTATAAATTAAATAAAAATATTATTGAATAAATATTAAAAAAATGTATACAAATATAATTATATTAGGTATAGACTTGTATGTACGAATTGATTGAGGACAGCAATGTGAGAGATGTTTCGCTGTATATTCTCTCTGTCTACCTCCCTAGAGAAGAGGCCTCATGGTATTAGAGTTCAATACCACGACTGAAATAATAAGTATATACTATAGACTAGTTTACGATAAGATGTATGAGTGTGATTGAAGCAACCAGAGAGTTGTTTGGCAGTCTATCCTCTCTGACTACCTCTGCGGAGAAGCGGTCTCATGGTATCAGAGTTCGATACCACTACTGAAATAATAAGTATATACTACAGACTAGTTTAGGATAAGATGTGTGAGTGTGATTGAAGCAACCAGAGAGTTGTTTGGCAGTCTATCCTCTCTGACTACCTCTGCGGAGAAGCGGTCTCATGGTATCAGAGTTCGATACCACTACTGAAATAATAAGTATATACTACAGACTAGTTTAGGATAAGATGTGTGAGTGTGATTGAAGCAACCAGAGAGTTGTTTGGCAGTCTATCCTCTCTGGCTACCTCTGCGGAGAAGCGGTCTCATGGTATCAGAGTTCGATACCACTACTGAAATAATAAGTATATACTACAGACTAGTTTAGGATAAGATGTGTGAGTGTGATTGAAGCAACCAGAGAGTTGTTTGGCAGTCTATCCTCTCTGACTACCTCTGCGGAGAAGCGGTCTCATGGTATTAGAGTTCGATACCACGACTGAAATAATAAGTATATACTATAGACGAGTTTACGATAAGATGTGTGAGTGTGATTGAAGCAACCAAAGCGACAGAGTTGTTTGGCAGTCTATCCTCTCTGACTACCTCTGCGGAGAAGCGGTCTCATGGTATTAGAGTTCGATACCACGACTGAAATAATAAGTATATACTATAGATAAAGTAGCAACCAGTTCGACAGAGTTGTTTGGCAGTCTATCCTCTCTGACGACCTCTGCGGAGAAGCGGTCCCATGGTATTAGAGTTCGATACCACTACTGAAATCATAAGTATATACTATAGACTAGTCTACGATAAGATGTGCGATTGTGATTGAAGCAACCAGTGTGACAGGTTGTTTGGCTGTCTATCCTCTCTGACAACCTCTGCGGAGAAACGGCCTGATGGTATTAGAGTTCGATACCACGATTGAAATCATAATTGTATAATATGGACTAGTGTACGCGATTTAATTAGGAATCAAAATGTTCTGTTACTGTATTAACTGTTGGGAATAAATATAATGCACATAAATTAATATAAAAATAAAAATTAATATAAAAAATAAATACGTGACAAAGCAAATGCACCGACAAAAGCTACGCTATAATTACGTTCGTCGCCGTCACAGAAACACGAAGCGTAGATAGAGCAACGAATGCCTTGTCTGAACCGGTATAGGTTTTGTAAGGCGATTTCGCACAACAAACCCTATCCCATTTCAGACACCGCCGTGTCTGAACCGGTATAGGTTTTGTAAATACGCTTCCCGGGCGGCGAAACCCATTCTATAGATACCTTTTCTGCAGTTAGTTTCAAATAACAAAATTTCTAAGTTTCTAGGAAAGCAGAACCAATTAAACCTTTGACACGAATTAACAATGTTTTGCTATTATCCAGATCTAGAGACAATGTTATTCTCTGCTAAAGAATACGAGTATTCCGCCCCAGTCCATTCCACTAAGATGGTTAGACGATCAAGTTTTGGTAACGAATTTTACTCAAACTGTCGTATCATGGCTAAAGACTCAAAAGATACTGGACAACAAAGTTTTGGGTTGATTATTCAAAAATTATTTCTGATACCACACGGTGAAACAACTATTTTTTTAAAAATAAATTATTATACAGGTGTCCGGGGTTAAAGTGCATTACAAACTACGGGGGTGGTTCTACATAATAGTATAAGTAAAAAAAAAACCTTTTCGAAATTAAAACTTTTAAGAGTACTTTTTTGGTAAAAAGATAAATTTGATAAAAAGAAAGATAAATTTGTGTGGCTTATTTGGTTAGCACTATTGTGTATTTATGCTGTTATTTATTTTATGCTGTTACGATACGGGCCAATCAAAACCTACGTCGACACTATAGCTCCCGACTGAGTCACAGCATATTTTTCGGGTAAATTACACCTTACAATAAGAATTTTTTACGTCTTTTGTATGCGAAAAAAAAGTTGGACGGGTCATCTCACAGTAATTCAAATTCAACATTGTCATCATTGGCCATTCAGCACCATTTTGTTTTTTTACAGTTAAAATTATGCCGATTCCGAAAGGACGGGTTCACAGAATTTGAACAATTCATAATATTTCGAAGTAAAAATTAAAAATCTGTGAACGCTCTTTTAAAGTTATCTTAGGTCTGTATCTGAGGTCAAACAGTATCTACCTCAAACGGCCTCCCGATTCGGCCCACCACGCAGTTGGTAGGTAAACGCAATCGCCGTCACAACCTGGAATAAACTCACAGGTATCGAACTACTTGAGATGACTTATAACAGAATTCATTCGATTCATTCGATTCATTCGATTCATTCGATTCATTCGATTCATTCGATTCATTCGATTCATTCGATTCATTCGATTCATTCGATTCATTCGATTCATTCGATTCATTCGATTCATTCGATTCATTCGATTCATTCGATTCATTCGATTCATTCGATTCATTCGATTCATTCGATTCATTCGATTCATTCGATTCATTCGATTCATTCGATTCATTCGATTCATTCGATTCATTCGATTCATTCGATTCATATTCCAAGACAGAGTTGGATGGCGTACCACCCTATTTTCTTACCGTCAAGTCAAATGGCGTAATAGTTAATTAACTAATTAATTCTCGTACGCGTTTTAGAAGGCTTACAAAAGGTCTTAAACGTTCCTTGAAGATCCTTGCAGTGAAACCTAAGTAGGTTAATTTTCTTATCATCCTCAATATCTCATTAGGAAGCCAGGTAACTCTGGAGGGCTGCGTGTTCCTGCCTGGCCGTAATCTGCGCAGGTTTATCTCGTGGTGCGACCCTCCCAATTAATCCCGATCTGCTAACAGTCATTAATTTATGCCTTAACGACGCCCCTAACCTCCCATCGACTACTCTCACCCCTTAACCTCCAATCAACTCGATTCTCTCGATACTAATAATACCTACTGCGTTTTTACTTAGTAATATCTGCAAGATTTCCTTCGGCAACTTGATAGGTGTAAACTGTACAGGTACATTGTGCGAGATTCAGATTTATAGGAAGCAACCTCTTGTGAAAACCAGATACATATTAGTGTGCCCGAGTCTTGATTAGTGGCAAATCATGTTTTTGTTTTCAAGAATTCTTATCGTTCACCGTTTATTATTTTTCTAGGATTAACAAGATACATAATTATTTGATTACGCATTCGAACAAATAAATAGTTCTTTACTAAAGTAAAAAAATAATAACTAAATAAACTGATAATTAAATAATTAATAAACTAATAAATAAAAAAAAAACTTTTATTTTTTACATTCACTCCAGACAGGAGGTCCTGAGGAAAATAATTTCCCTGTGTATAATAATGTCATCTGTGAAGTTGCTGTGTGGAGGATTTTTTGAGGAGAGGAAGGAGTGAACATTGGTCTTGAAGAGACCCATGTTGTAGGAGGGCACAGCCGATTCGATCCGACCCATTCTCATGTGACAAATGTCAACCGTGTACATATGTTAGGCGCGCGTTTGGCGTGTTTCCTGACTATGCACCGGTGCAAAGGAGATCAGTGATGCTAATTTCTCGGAGCATTTTCCATTGAAATACCAGTAGAAAAAGGACAGCATTTATAATGTTCTGAATTTAATTGGTTTTGTGTATATCCTGTCTTCTTACGTTTACCAATAAATAATGACAACCGTGACTATCGGTATTTACTTAAACTCCACACAGGAAATATTTTTCGGAAAATAATTCCCCTCACGGCCTACGTCATCTTTGGTAATGCTATTTACAGGGTGTTTATAGGAAAAAAAAAGTTCGGGGAATGAAAAAGATATGAAGGGTCAGTAGGAATCCCCGGGGTCAGTGGTATACCGTAACAGAAGTGACGGACATATGAATCCATCCTTCCCACTATAGTGCAAGGCGATGTTCCGAGAGAAAAAGGCGATGATTCTGGAAAAATCAAAAGGTATCAGACGCATCCAATACCCGAAAAATCCTCACCCCACGAACCCGGGCGCCCCCGCTAAGTCACCAATCGTAGCGAACCACTTGGGGTGACCTGTGGCAAAGTTGTAGGTAATGAATAAATGGTTCCCGGAGCGTTGGTACCCATACCCGCCTTCAAGAGTGAAGAATGTTGTTATGTGTTATCTTGTAAAACGTAAAATCAAAAGGAGGGAATCCATAATTGGATTTAATTTGGAGTAGATACAACAAAATACATCTACGAATTGAATAATGTAAAAACACTGTCGATTTCCCGATAATGAAAAAATAATACGTTTTTATTTATTTATAAGAAAAACTCTATTTTTTCTATTTTTTCTATTTTTTTTTTAAAAGAAAGACAAACATTCCCAGGTTACGAATAACCCAACAACATTTGAAAATCTCCTACTACCACCACACTAAGCGGAAGATGTTGCTTGTGTTGTGATGGAGGACTTAGCCAGCCGAGGAATCGAACACGGAACGCCTGGGTGGGACCCAAACGCGATGCCCACTGAACCACTGACCGGTCACCTCTCTTTTTAACTTTTGAATGTTATTCTCATGTGGCAATGGCTGAATTGGTAGAGCGCACATCCCGGTAAGACGAGAGATCTGGGTTCGAGTCCCAGTCGCGACCGTTATCTTTTATTATTTTTCGATGTCTTGTTCATTTTCATATTTAAATTTAGATTGTTATTGTTATCTTCTTCTTCAATACTAATAAATGTATTTCTTTTGTTTCAGGTATGTGCTCAACTTAGTATAATTTCCAAGGACAGACGTATAAATGGAAAGAAAACATATTTTCTTAAGGAGGTACATCTCTCACACATAATATTATCTTAAACTGATGTATGCGGCTGTATCAACGTTGAGATCTTGAGAGCGTGCACTGTAAGCGGCAGTCGCATCTATTTGATCCGTAAGGATTAACTATTCACAGTCGATGAAGTCGAGAAATAATAGCACAATATTTCGTTTAAAATAAAGTACGATTCGCGTAGTACCATAGGAAATGCGTTTTTTTAAATGGTTTTAAAATCTTTGATGTTAAGCTGATGATCCAAGACATTCGGGGTCAGATTTATATAGAATAAGTTATGTTCTGTTTAATGACCAGTGCAAGTGCATTGTATAACCGTGTTGCAAGGTATCCATAATTTCTTTTGCCAAAAGTTGTTTTAGCGAAAGGGATAAAAAAGTAAGAAATTATGCCCCTTGGTTTAAGTATGTCGAGTAGTTTGGAAATTTTTGTGACTATTATGTGCCTTGTGATCAGGTCTAGGGTTACCAGATGACAGGAATTTCCCTGACATGTCCGGAAATTTAACTGTATGTCAGGGAAAATTTAAAAAAAAATTGGAAATTGTCATGAATTTTTAAATTTAAAAAAAAATTAATTACGGATTACGGATTTCCTGACAGAAATTCACATCCTGAAATCATCAAAATCATGATCATCATCTGAAATCATGACCGGTCCCACCCAGGCGTTCCGTATTCGATTCCTCGGCTGACTAAGTCCTCCATCACAACACAAGCAACATCTTCCGCTTAGTGTGGTGGTAGTAGGAGATTTTCAAATGTTGTTGGGTTATTCGTAACCCGGGAATGTTTGTCTTTCTTTTTAAAACAAAAAAATCGAGCCACCCCCCCTCCCTCACAGGATAGATGGTGTACACTGGGTGTCATTCGTACCGATAATGGTAAATTTATGATTCCAGAGTTTCTCTAGCCTCCCCCCCCGCCCCCCAGGTTGGATTATTTATGGATCCGTTAATTTTATTGGAATTTTTTTGCTAAGTCAGTGATTTTGTCAGGAGAACTCATTTCCGGATCTGGTAACCCTAATCGGGTCTCCTTTAAAAATAGATTTTAATAATCGCGCACTACTTCTTAGTTACAAGAACTACGCGATAACCTTGCCGCAATTTTAGAAGTGTACGTTAATACCTACTTATTAGTAGCTTTGTTTGTTTAACTAATTTTGTATTTCAGACCAGGTACGGCAGCGTAATTTCAATTCAGTCTAATAACAAATGGCTCTATATAAGAAACTAAGTACGTCCCGTTAATCCGCGTCACAATTCTCCAGGTAAAACATTTCTAACAGGTTACCCACACTTAGTGGGTTGAGTGACAAAGCAAGGAATTGCAGAGCAAATCATTTCTTGCGTGATTAAAAAAGAAAAATAAATAAACACATACATAATATTTGTAAAGTATCTCGCTTCTGAGAGTCTGTGGAGAAGGAGATGAAAGTTAGAAGAAACCTGTGTGTTACCTACACCACATTAAATACTATCTAAATTTATGTCAAATACTTAGTTGTTTAGTTTTCTCATCAATCACGTGAAGCCCAAATTTCCGAATCCCATTGTTCTTCCCTTCTCCTACTTTCTTTCACCTCTCTACAAGCTCTTTGAATATGTCCATTTTCTGGCATGCCTATGCTGTTAAACAACCATATCTAAAAGCATCATCTTTTTTAATACCTACCTCGGAAAAAATTACAGAAACCCCAAAAATAATTCGAGAAATTAATATTTTTATTAATTTAATTATTTATTTATTTTACGCTCTTACTTAACAATTCAATCAATTTCATTGCCGGCAACTCGGGCGTTTATTGAGACAATACATTATTTTATAACTAGTAAGTTACCCGCCTCACTAGACGTAGTCTGTTCTGAGACGGGTAATAATCAAAACATTAAAAAAGATAAAAGGTGTACAGGAAAATAGTCAGAAAATAAACAGAATAAACAGAAAAAAATGTAATAATTAGAACATTAAAAAAGATAAAAACAGGAAAATAGTCAGAAAATAAACATGAAAATACAAGTTGCAAGAATAATAAATCAATAAGAAGAAAGAATAAATATCGGTAATTGTAAATAAACATTAATAAATGAAGGATGAGGAATTATCGATTAGGAAGAGATTAGCTTGGTGATGCATTCTCTTTTTTTGTGTAGTAGCCAAATGTTGCATTGTTTATATAGCCATTGTAGATTTTTATCAGTGATGGAGTAAGTGGTTTCTTTTAAGAAGGTCTTGAATATTAGAGGTAAGAGGTAGGATTCGTGCTTTTTGGCAAAAGTTGATTTAATTGTAGGCACTTGGAATTGATTGTGTGATTTTGCTCTTGTATTTTGTGGGTGAGTTATATGGCATGGTGAGGATTTTATGCAATTGTTATGAATTATTATGTATAGTTCCTAATATCTAATATTTTATGTGTAATAAGGAGGTTTTCCGTTGGATGCAGTTAATTTTTTTTGAGCATGATCCTAATTAATGTTTTGTGGGTTGTATTCAGTGGTTTAATAAATTTGTCGGCGGCTCCCCCCCATGCCGAAATACCGTAAGTTAAAAGGCTATGACATAGGGCGAAGTAAACATTAACGCTATTACGTTTTTGCATTTGGTACATAATATTAACATTTTTAAACATAAGGGTATATATTACTATCATAAGGATGTATATTATTATACAACATATTACTAACATAGGTCAGTGGTTGAATGGGCATCGCGTTTGGGTCCCACCCAGGCGTTCCGTGTTCGATTCCTCGGCTGGCTAAGTCCTCCATCACAACACAAGCAACATCTTACGCTTAGTGTGGTGGTAGTGGGAGATTTTCAAATGTTGTTGGGTTACTCGTAACCCGGGAATGTTTATCTTTCTTTTTAATTAAAAAAAAAATATATATAAATTAACTACCCATAAACATACTTTAGAAAAATACGATAAACATTGACCCACAGATTTCTACCTACCTCATACTTTTTCTTCAGAACTTCCTCTCCTTCTTTTCCTTAAAAATACCCTCCACACAGCATCCCTAAATATGACATAGGCCTCTTTTTCCCCCAGGGTCTCCTGTGTAGAGCTAACGTATACAAACAAAAAAAAATAGTCTTAAAATGTAGACGTGAAACTGTGAAACGCGCCTAGTGTTCGTGTGAATGGCCTAGCACCATCCATAAGGCTATAAAAGTCTCGGCGCCACACATTTAACACCCTTCTGAATGAGGCTCCGACTGATAACAACCATAAAATAAAAGATACACTTACCGATTATCATCTGATTGGGTTTTCATACCAAATCGGCTCAGGCTTCTAAACGCTAACGAAATAATTAACAAGGTTAGAGAAAATTGAAGAAATATTCGAATATTATTGTGGTATTATGAAACTAAGAAAATAGTAAAATAATTATGATTTAAGATTTTCACGGCCAAAAGTATTTTTGATGTTTATTTTTGGGATATTATGCCGTGTTACGCTAACTCTTTCTTTAGCCGACGTTTCGGACAACATTACAGTGTCCATCAGTGTACATCTGCCCTGATGATGGGTTTTGATACCAATTCGGCTCAGGCTTCTAAATGCTAACGAAATAATTAACAAGGTTAAAGAGAATTGGAGAAATATTCGAATATTATTGTGGTATTATGAAACTAAGAAAAGAGTAAAATAATTATGATTTAAGATTTTCACGGCCAAAAGTATTTTTGATGTTTATTTTTGGGATATTATGCCGTGTTACGCTAACTCTTTCTTTAGCCGACGTTTCGGACAACATTACAGTGTCCATTAGTGTACATCAAGAAGGAGTTAGCGTAACACGGCCTAATATCCCAAAAAAACATAAAAAAAGTAAAATAATTGTTTTACACATTACAAATTCGTATGATCGTAATTAGAGACGCATTTTGACTTCAGTGTGGTTCTTTTACTTTTTTCACTACACTAACGAAATTTTATTCTCAACCTCAAGGAATTTTTTTTGCAATTTTAGTATTAAAAACAATTTTGACATAAAAAACAGAGCAAAACAAATAATTCACACAAAAATTTAAAAAAAAAATGTTATAATTAAATTTAATAATGTTTTTATCAAGTTCTACAGTACTTAAGTTTTTTATTTGTGATAGCTGTTTCGGCTTACAAGGCCATTTTTAAACTGGTTGTTCCACTTTCAGACTAATTATTTATACGATTCTAAATTTCAATTTATAAGGTGTAAAAATGTATAAACACACCTTCAATAAACACAAACACAACTTGAAAATGAATCCTTTATATGCATTCATAATTGATATTTAGAATCGTATAAATTAAGTCGTCTCAAGGGGGTATAACCGTAGTTTGAAAAAGGCCTTGTAAGCCAAAACAGTTAACAAAAAAAAAGTTTTTCAGAATATAATAATAAACGTTAAATTATTCCTTTCGTAAAATTTTATTTTACGACTTAAACAATTATTTTTTTTTAGAACAACAGGATATAATTTTGGAAATTTTGCGGGAAACTTTGTACTATTTTGCAATGGATAAAATGTTTAGGAATAATCTATTTGACTTGTGTTAGAGTTCATTCGCTTGGGACAGCAAAGTTTTATTTGCCGATTAAATAAAACTGAGAAAATAAAAAATTACATATCTGAAAAAGTAAATATGCACAATGTATTGCAATTGAATAATCTTTATTTGAAGAAAATTCTATTAAATTAAATTTACAAAAAAAAAAATTATTAAAAATAATCAGATAGAACTAAGATGATCATTGCTCTGAGTTTTTTCAACGGTTTATTAAAGTCCCATTATTTTTTTGTAAGTGTACGGCGTGCTATTCAATTTTAGGCACATACCTACATATATTATATTATTACGGTGAAGAATTAAAATTCTTCACCGTAATAATAAAAGCAAAAAATTAGATAACCTGGAAGCACTTGAAATTAAAACATCCCTAAATAATAACGCTAATATATTGAATAACCAAATTAATTTATCGTTTTGTCCCACTCTAGATATGTTTCCAATAAACCGCTCTGTTATTGCTGGATTTCCCGCAACTACCTCCCCTCCTCCTTTGACCTCCCACTCCACCTAAATGTTTGGTATATATCTATCAATATTTTGTATCATAGGTTAGTTTTAATATTCTCCTGACGAAGGAAGGGTTCTTCCGAAACTGGTAGAGTGTAATTAAAATTAAAGTGGTCTAAAACAAATTTATATATTTTATTGTATCTTAAGATACTTTGGACACGTTGCTCGCCAAACTGAGGACTCCAACTTGGAGACATTTATAGTCACTGGTGAAGTGGAAAGCAGAAGAAGCAGAGGAAGGTCACCAATGCGCTGGAGCATGGGTCGGCAACATGCGGCCCGCGAGGCGTCTTGGTGCAGCCCGCAAGCTTCTCGCTGACAGATGATATCATACACAACGGAGTGAAAGGGAAATACACGAACTTTCCAACAACCGGTGGGTTTTAGATCTTGAAATTTTGAGTCAAGCCGAACTGAATCTACTCAATACACGTTTACAGAGAAAAAAAAATGATATGCAATATGTACTCAGATGTTAATCATTTGAAATTAAACTTCCATTGTTCATCAAGCATATCGATAAAAGAAAACTCGATCATTTTACAAATTGCAAGAAAGAAGAAACTGGGATAAATTTTGTTTGGCAAAATACTAAAATAAAAAGCGCATTAATACAACTTCAAACTGAGTTTTAAAACCGGTTTGCTGATTTCAAAAAGTTCTCACGTAAGATAGAGATTTTCGAAACCCTTCTCAATGGATATCTATATGTACCAAGCTATTTGCAAATTAACGTGATAGATTTGAAAAGTGATACCACACTTAAAATGGCTTTGTGGATTTCTATGGGAGTTTGCCTTCTGAAAAATACAAGGAGTTAAAAAGGTTTGCTCAGCAAATAAATACTATGTTTGGTAGTAGGTACATATATTTGTGAGCACACTTTTTCAATTCTGAATTATTGAAAAAACAAACACTGTTCTCGGTTATTGGATTCACATTTGAACGCTATACTGCGCGTCTCTACTTCAAAAATGCAAGCTTTAAAACTAAAATACTTGTGCACAATGTAATGTACTGTAATGATATGTAACGGGTGCGGCCCGCACTAATCCCCACGTCTAATATTTGGACCTTTTACAACAAAAGGTAGCTGACCCATTCGCTGGAGTGTCAATGGCTTTGTTGTCTGCAGCTCCACCATGGAAATTGCAGTAAGGGTCACGATCCTCAGCAATAAGGAACCGACCTGAGAAGATGAAAAAATGAAGATAATGCATTTACAAAACTTTCGGCATTTTCACTTTTATCTTTATACTGTTGGTATTTTATTCGGGATTAAAACTTTTAACCTAAATCTCGGTTTGATACCGATGGAAGATAGATCCTTATTGTTTTAAGGGCTGGTAATATAGAAAGTGTAGATTCTAGCCCAGTGGTTTTCGTGGCAAAACTATAAATTCAGAGTCCTATAATCCTTTAGCGTTGGTGAGATATTTCAAAGGTCATTATTTGTCTTATTTATGATGAGAAACGATCTTACCCAGCCGCTTGAGCAATAAACACACTAGAGCTAGAATAACATCGCAACCAACCGACCAACGCCGGGCAACCTCGCAAACAAACCCTTTTATGGATTAATGGCAATAAATTAAATTCATATTAAAGGAAACTTCCTAAGGCCTGTAGATAATCTTCACTTTATTACCCATTAAAGTCGTGATCTGTAAAATATGACGCCCATAATCTCGACATCATCCATCTTGAAATCATATCATATAGACTGGCGTCACCGCCCGGTACATGGTGCCTTATACACCCAACCTGCGATAAGATTTTATTTTCAGTTTAATGGAACCTAACACATAGAGAGTTTACTCTGGAAATAGGAGAACTATTAGATACATATTAAATACATACATAACAATAGACCAGCGTTTAAAATGTTCCCCACATATACATATTCTGAACGACAGAGTAAAGAAACTAACATATATATTTATATGTTTAAGAGATATTTTAAACGTAAAATTACTTAGAACCACATACTTTGTGCTTTCTGTCAATCAATTATACAATACGGCATCAAAGGATGGGGCGGTACATATACAAATCAAACACAAATAATTTACAAATCATAAAAACTAATAATAAAAATTATTTAAAAAAAACCTATATATATTCGTCAGAACTCTTATTCAAACAATTTAAGGTCAGAAAATTAAGCGCATTATACTTCTTCCATGCAAAATTACAAATTTATAAAGATAATTTCAAAATAAAGCTGCACCATTTAAAAATAACAGAAATCTTGGACAACTTAAGATTTACAATAGACAGTCGAATAATGTGAAATATTTCCACAAAACAAAAAATCGCCAGATAAGTTCACCCAATTTGTCATTTTTTAAAATAATTATTTTAATATTTAAGTTTGAAAGTGTATATGAAGACCCCAAGGCAAGAAGTTGTTAACTTACATTTTCGTAAAAAATGAGTTAGAATGCTCTCTAAACTAATTCGCATACGCTCTTTCCAATGAACACTATGCCAGAGCTTAAAAACGGCAAGAACATGCTTAAATCAATGTGATGAACATGTTAACTACGTGTTTCTGTGACATTAAGTTGATAAAATTAGGGCAAGAACTTGTTAACTACAAAGATAACAAGTTCTTGCCGTAATTCTGTAATTAACAACTTCTTCCCATCTACATTGGTTGAGATTTCTGTAGTTAACATGTTATTCACTCACTTTGACGTTTACCTTGGTCGTTTTCAAAAGTTTTGCAGTGCGTGTTTTTTATTTAAAAATCATTGAGTGAAATGGTGAAAATCTGTCAACAATTGATCACAGAATCAGGTAAGCTGTATAAAACATTAGCATTATCTTAATTTGTCCATAAAGTAGTTTGAGGTTAGGAGTAGTTTGAAAGTGGGTGAAGCATTTTTGTTTTAGTGTTTTTCTGTCTAAAAGTCAAGCATTTTTTATTGTAATGCTTATTAATTTGTTTCAGAGGGCTTAGAGGGCGAGCAAGAGAAATAGCGCGGGACGCTAGGATGAGCATATTTGGAGCAGGTGGATGAGTTTGTATATTTGGGAAGTATGTTTACGAGAGATTGGAAGGCTGATAGAGATATTGAAAGAAGGGTGAATGCAGGTAACTCCATTAATGGAGGATTGAACGCCGTTGGAGCCAACAAAAAGTTGTTCACAGAAGCGAAGCTAGCAGTCCACAATGGAGTACTGGTACCTACCCTGATGTATGGCAGTAAAGCTTGGAACTGGCAGAGAAAGGATGAAAGTAGACTGAATGCTGTAGAAATGAGATCCCTGAGGCGTATGTGTGATAAAACCATGTATGATCGTGTGAGGAATGTGGAGGTCCAAAAGAATGCAAGGGTGATGTGAGCGTAATATGTAAGATTAAGAAATGGACGCTTAGATGGTTTGGGCATGTTGAGCGAATGAATGAAGAAAGGAGTGTAAAGAGAATTTATGATGCGAATGTGAATGGTAGAAGAAGCCGAGGACGCCCAAGAAAGATGTGGCACGATCAAGTAAATCAGATACTTGAGTCGGGCCATGTCAAGAGTCAGAATAACAGAAGAGTATGTATGAGAAGATGTATGAATGTGAATGAGGCAAGGACTGTGTGCCAAGACCGAGTTGTTTGGCGGTCCGTCCTCTCTGCCTACCCCTGCGGGGAAACGGCGTGATAGTTAGTTAACCTGCCAGGTAAATAAAACATCAATGACACGGGGCTAGTTTACTTGGCCAGCGAATTCACTAATGCGGGGAAACGGCGTGATGGTGTTCGTTAGTTAGGATGAGAGGTGACTCTTACGTTAATTATAAAAAAGTCTTAAATCTTGTAGTACACCAAAACTGGAAGAGAATCTTCCAATGCTGTCATCAAAAGTGAGAGATAACAAAGAAATCGATGCGGCCACATGAAATGATATCCAAAAATTGTTACCATACCTGGATGAGGTTTTTTGTGGATTTTTTCAGTCTCAAAAAAAAATTTTTACTCATATGCTCTGCTACCTTTTCTTTTCAATAATAATAATTATTTAGTTACTTTATAATATTTAAAAAAATGTTTAATTTGTTTGATTAAATAAGACAACAAGAATATAACATGTTCTTGCCTTTCAATTCTGTATCTTCCTCACCTATCCCTGTAGATATCTAGATGGCATGAACATGTTAACTACATTTTTTTGTAGAAAATGTGTTTATTTTAACTTTTAGACTGCAAAACTACTTAATATTACTAGATGTAATGTAAATTTGGTTTGTTTACTACACCATGAAGGATCAGTACATTGTATATGACATTGAAGTAAAAAATTATAAGGCAAAACGCAAAAGTCTAAATATCTCAGAATGCCTTCAATGTAAGTTAACAACTTCTTGCCTTGGGGTCTTCATATAGGTTCTTGATTCCTTTACATATTCTTTATTCTCCAAAGTATCTTCCAAACTGAAACAATGTGCAAACATACTTTTTGCGCTGTCGAGTTTTTTTAACCATTTTGTCAAAGAGCTCCCTGTCACTAATGAAGGAAAATAATTCAATAACCTTCAAATATTATACATTTAAACTATTCTGCTACAGCGATAACTAAAGGCTTATTATAACCGCTAAAAGCTAACAGCAATAATAGCATACGCGAACTAGAAGTAAAATAAACCATCAGTGTTCAATGACTTCCACCTGATAAAGTCTTGAATAATTTTTTATTTATGTCTTTATAATTTTTCGTGTCCATTCCACTCTGAAATTTCGGGATTTTTCCAGCCCATATCTCGGTAGCCAGCAGCCAAAGAGATAACTAAGAACGTTCGGGTCAAATAGTACGGCAGAGGAATATAAATTCGCAATCCAGAAATGAATTAAAATTCTTTCACGCCTCCATAAAAATAATATGGAATGGAATTTCTTGCAGGATTTTCTCTCTGAGGATACGATCCCTCCGTGACATTTTTTTACGAGCAATCTAGCAGAACTTTCCCAAATCATCAGTCATTCGTTCCTAGAAAAGTTTTTGATGTTTGAATAATACGAAAAAGTTTTGAAAAACTCTTTGAATTTATGAAGTACTTCGACAAGATTCAAATGAATCAAATTTATTCAACCTTTTTCGGAGTAGAGTGGGTGATTGTCTTTTCCCCTTCCATTGTTAGACAAGTGGGGGGTGAGGGATGGTCTGGTGATATGAAATATAGGTTCCGCTTCTGGGTGGCAAGGGGTGGAATGTTGGATTCGCACCACGTAAGTCAATTATTGGATTGTTCGCCTTCTATACGGTATTATTATATTGGATGGTGGACCGATTGAAATTTATCGGCGGGTTTGAAGACATATCATTCCTTCCATAACCCAAATATCTATATCTGTAGGATTTTGCAGAGATATTAGGGATGAACTGAGAGAAAAATTCTTTTAAATTATTTTATTTATTGGTGATAAGTAACAGTCATTCTTAGTTGTATAATGCGATACATCCATGCCCTTATTTAAAAAAAATAACAATTGCGCCAATAACAGAATATTTATTTATTTATTTTCTTTAAAACGTCCACTGAAACCGTCGTTATTGCCTTCCGCACAAATAACTTATGGATCATCTCTTAAAAACTCAAAAGTAAAGTACCCATATTAAAAAATAGCGGCATTTATACACTTCAGTATGACGAATGCAACGATGTTTATGTTGGACAAACTGGCCGGTCCTTTAATACTAGGTTCAAAGAACACGTGCGATCTTTTAAGAGTAATAATAACATTCAGTCACAATTTGTCAAACATATCCAAGACAAAAATCACTCATTTAGTGATAATAATAAACAAACTCCGTTACACGTACAAAATACAGGCCGTAAACTGAATCTTTTAGAGCAATTTGAAATTAAAAAAATTTTAAGAATCCGAAAGCTATTTTGATAAATGGACAAATAAATAAAATTCGTTCGCCACTATTGGACATGTTCAAAGCAATGCAAATATAAATGGATAAAAATACTTAATTATGCTTTTAAAAGATCCCCCGGAGTCATAATTTGGGAATAACTAACATAAAGACCTTCAGTCAAATTTAAACAATACAATAATCGGGGAAATTTTACTTAAGGGGTTATTAGCCATAAATAATTTCCAAAATGTTTCCTCGGAAATCAATAAGGGTAGAAGTAATTAAAATAAAATAGTATAAATGTATCGTCTGTAAGTAGGCTACCCACAGTTTCTTAATGCCTTCAGAAGGCGAAACAGCTGTCACGCGTAATAATAATTACATAGCACAACTTGTTAAAAAATAAACTGTTTCTTGTTTTTAAAGTAAAATATAATATTATTTAATTTATTTAATAATATTATTTAATTTATTTAATAATATTATTTAATTATAATATTTAATTTATTTAATAATATTATTTAATTTATAAAAATGTAATAATATGAAAGATAGAATGTACGTCGAGGAAAAGCTTCAATACAGGCTTGAAGACATTATAGCCCAGTCAACATTAGATTCTACCTTGGCATTACCTTTTCTAAGGAACTAATCATGACATCAATATTTGTTGTTTGGTACGTAATATCAATTTGTAAAGATTTTTTAATTACATTTTATTAATTTATCTGTATTGGTAAGACAGTAAAGGCTAATACATAACGGTAATAAAATAAAATATAATAAGTAAATAAAATAACGGTAGAGAAAGTACAAAAAAAGCGTATGAGATATTTATATCTTGGAGACTTCAGGTATTATCCCAGGTTGTATCCATCAGACTTTCTGTCAAATGTATGCTGGGTATAATTAATCTCACCGATAGTATGTAAACTGCTTTGCTGATAATAACAGCATATAATCTTCTGAACGGTAATATCTGTATTCCCGATATTACACAAAAATTTCAGTTTATGTTCCCGATAACTTCACAAGAGCGCACAAGCGTAGGTTTTTTGTTGATCCGAGACGTAGGACTAACCTACTATTGGTAATGCCACTCGGAAAATTGATTCTGTTATTAAATAACTCTACCGCTGACAGACATATTATTCAACTGAATATTAAACAATTAAAAATACATAATGAATACTGAATATTATAATGCATATTTATTATTGGCTATGTTACTCTAAATGTGCATTTAAAATAAAATAAATAAAAATATGGAAAAAATTAAAATTGTGAATGAAAATAAATAAAAACAATGATACATTTAGGCTCTCGTTATGAATTATAAGATAGTGATCGCATTTTATAATATTTTAAAAACCAAATGCTTCTGGAAGCGGGAATACATCATTATTACATATTTTTTAAATATTATAAATTCTATCTTATTTTTCTCTGGCCATTCTGCAATTTCATCAAGGACAGATTGCATTTAAGAGCACTCTTCAATATAAGTATGAGCTCACAATAGAATACATCTGTCGTACTGTAAACAGACCTGAATACTTATTTTTTAATTGATAAACTAATGTTTAAGACCAGATTTTTATGTATATCACAAAGGGTAACAATTATTATAAGAAATAATTATCAACTTCAAACACTCATCCACATTGAAAAAAATCTTCCGAGAAAAGATACATCTTACAATGCCTTTCTCATATAAAAATAAAGTTGGTTGTTTGCAGGTGAAAAAAAAAGTAATAAGCGTACTTGTTGAATGAAACACTGGTATTATATTGAATGATTTGGCGGTATTGAAAAAAATCTCCCGAGAAAATATACATGACGCCGACGGGACTCGATTTCCGTCGAGCATGTATCGACGTGATCTACGGGATCTATCTACGGGATCGGCTATCTCGAGTCCCGTTAGCGGCATGTATCTTTTTACGGGAGATTTTTTCAGCATGAATGCCACAAACAGAAAGGTCGTCACTCATTGGAATTATCAAGTAATTTGAAAAATATTATAAGCAATAATTATTAGCCTGAAACACTCATCCACATTGAAAAAAATCTCCCGAGAAAAGATACGATATGACTTGATTCTCGTCGAGTATGTATCGACGGGATCTATCGACGGGATAGACTATCTCTAGTCCCGTCGGCGTCATGTATCTTTTCTTTGGAGATTTTTTCAATGTGGATGAGTGTTTCAGGATAATAATTATTGCTTATAATAATTTTCAAATTACTTGACGATTCCAATGCGTTACGACCATTCTGTTTGTGGCGTTCATAGACGAGGAAATAAAGTTATGCTTTTAGTGTGCATCTTAAAAACGCTTATTTGGGAGTGACCCAGTTGAAATAATTATCCCACGTTATTATGTTATACATTATACAAAATAATCGCTCGGTACGTTTTTTAAAACTAAAATTTAAGTAAGATTCCTCTAACTTAACCTAGGAGGACGCACCTAATATTAGATATAGAAAGCCCAATATTTGTTTTAAACTAAACTTTTCTCGAGGTACAGTTTATTATCACAAAAAGACTTATACAGCTGAATAAAAGCTTGCCTACGAGAAATGTTAATTCGCCTTTACCGCGCTAAAAGGATTTATAAAAACGTTACAATTCCGCCCATGAAAAATTCAAACGCTCAATCGGTCCCAAATTCTTTGAATGTCGAATCTCCCATTCTAACATCTTTTCCTTAAAAATACTTTCCTTTTAAACAGCATTTTTTTCGCCAATTTCCTTTTACACTCCTGTATTGGCGGCTTTCTTGTGTAGTATCAGGAGGTATTTGGTTATTTCTAAACTTCTTACTTAGTATACGTATCACTTTTATGTGTAAAGCTGTTATTTCACTTTTCCCCCGTTCATACAATAAAAAATATATATGTTGCTTTTAATTCCTGAAAATAAGCTGATATTTTTATCGGATTGCTTTGCTTGGATATCCAAAAACGTTCATTTCTCGGATACGTTTACCAACACATTTACGAGTATTATACATTCATGTTATAAACAAACTTCACTTTCAATAAATATTTATAAAATAAGAAACATAATATTCAATTATATTATAACCCCACTTTCTGACAACACAAAAGTTAAATTTACAGCGTGTTGTATAATTTCTAGACTTAAAATGATACAAATAAGTATTAAATTATGCAAATCTTACTAATATTATAAATGCGAAAGTTTGTATGGATGTATGTATGTTTGTTACTCTTTCACGCAAAAAATACTAATGGATTTTAATGATTTTAATTTACAATAATATAGCTCATACATCAGAATAACACATAGGGTATAATATATAAACCTAAGTATTTATTTTCAGTACCTACATTGAAAATAATAATTATTGTTTAATAGAAAATGTCAAAATTTGAGAATGACATTTTGCAAAACACTGATTGTTAAATCAAAATTCTATTTTAGAAAATATTTAAATTCTTATTCCTAATACTTTGAATCGAATCAAGAATTATACATATTTTTAATAAATATGTTAAGAATTTTGTTATAAACAAATATGGGACCGAGGAATAGAAAATAGATTACTCGAAGTACTAATCCTACGCAGACGAAGTCGCGTGCAGAAACTAGTATAATAATAAATTGACCGTTTTAGGTAAAAAAAACAATTATTATGTAAAAAATTATTTATGGATTACTTGCTGATACCCGGCCTGCGTTGCAATGCAACTTGAATAAATAAATTGTTTCTCCCTGCGGGTCCTTTCCCATTCGTCCCGCGTTCCCCCTTCCCTCTCTAGATCCATAATTACCCTCCGTCCCTCCTGAATTCCCCTCCCCCTCAGGCTTTTTTTCCCTGCCACTTAACTCCTCAAAATACACACATTTTTCCAAACAAGTCGATTGTGACCTATTGATTTTTTTTGCAAATTTCATAACGCCAGAGCTCACCAATAGAGAAATGTCACTATATCACCAATATAGAAATATCGCTATATAGAAAACTTGCGGGCATGTTCACAACAACTCACCAAATTGTCATCGCAATCGGATGAATAGTATAGGAAAAAATTTCATAACCAGAGCTCACTATTCTATAACCATCGCGGGCATGCGCACATCAAATCCCCAAAGTTTCATCGCAATCGGATGAACAGTATGGCAGCGCATAAAATACATACACACAAACATTAATTTTTAATTATAAGATGTATTATCTCTTCCCACACTGACTTATCAGATGAATAAATCAGGCAATGATAATTATGGGAATCATATTACCATATTGAAACACGATTGATATGCGCTATGACGCCACTGTTATGCCAATAATGCACCTGGCTGCAAAGGAACACAATTATGGTTAGTTGATAACACTGATGAGGTAGTGTTGATGTACCTAGAAATATAGGAATACATCAGGATAATTTTGATTTAGACTGATTAGAATTCGACCTTCCAACAATAATTCCCTGTTCCCATATGTTTTATCGACACAGATGTCTAATGTTATCAATATCAGAATAATTTCGATATAGACTGATTAGAATTCGACCTTTCAACAATTCCCTGTTTCTATATATGTTTTCGACACAGAAGTCTAAGGTGATCCATATGTCAAATTTTTTGATTTAGAGTGATTAGAATTCGACCTTTCAACAATTACCTGATTCTATATATTTTCACGACACAAAAGTCTAATGTGATCAATGTATCAGAGTAATTTCGATATAGACTGATTAGAATTCGACCTTTCAACAATTCTCTGATTCTATGTATTTTCTCGACACAGAAGTCTAATGTGGTCAATATATCAGGATAGTTTTGATTTAGACTGACTAGAATTCGACCTTTCAACAATTCCCTGATTGTATATATTTTCTCGACGCAGAAGTCTAAAGTGATCAATATATCAGGATAATTTTTATTTAGACTGACTAAAATTCGACCTTTCAACAAATCCCTGATTCTATATATTTTCTCGACACAGAAGTCTAATGTGATCTCTGGAGATATACGGTGGGCATTTAATAATGAAAGTAAAGAAAAATCTATTTTCTTAACGATTCCCTTGGAAATGGTACGGAAATTTAAAATCTTGTAGAATTATCAGCGTCAATGAGCCGTGAAAAACAGCTCTTTTTTATCATGCTCGAATTATTAATAAGGTCACCATAATGTATAATTTATTTTTGTTATGGATTAGTACTTACCCAAAAGCATCGCAAATGGCAGTCAGTCTATCTTGGATGTAAAATCAGAATCTGCATTTTTAAATTTTAATTTCAATTAATATTTTTTAACGTTATTAAAAAATTGGTATTCTGATTGCAAATATTGTCTTCAGTAATTCGATATTAATTTACAGAAATAAATAAAAATTAAAAATGTTTAAACTTGTTTTAATATATTAAGATATATTCTTATAATGGAATAATTTAGAGTATCAAAAATAGAGATATTATTTTGTTTTGTTCCTCTTGTTGTAGAACTTTATTTTCATTGTTTTTTATATGTGTAATAATATGAAAAAAAGGCGTTTTTTAAAAATAAATTGTATTTAACTTTAACTTGGATTTAACTTTAATTTTGACAAACGGATTGCAATCTTTAGAGCACAGGCGTCGGGTGGGAATGATATACTTGTTCTACCGGTATTTCAATGGAAGATGCTCCGAGGAACTAGCGTCATCGATCCCCTCGGCACCGGTGTATAGTTGGAAAACACGCCAAACGCTCGCCCCACATATGTACACGGTTGACATTTGTCACATGAGAACTGGTCGTTTTTACGACTCGTTCTTGAGTTCAACAGCTCGGCTGTGGAACGATTTGCCGGCCGCTGTGTTTCCTCCTTCCTACAACATGGGTCTCTTCAAGACCCGAGGGAAATTATTTTCCTCAGGGCCTCCTGTGTGGAGTTAATTAAAAAAAATTAAAAAAATTGTAAATATTTTATAATACTCGGACAAAAATCTGGTTTCTTTTCATCTTCATTTTGAAAAGCCATTGCATACTTATTTTGAAAAAGTGGTAGATATATCGCCTTTCGAAGGCTTCGCCAAGCTTTGTGTCTAAACGTCATCCCATTATGTAATTATGATTGTTCCTATTATCTACATGTAATTCCTTTCACTAGATTTTATAGCTTTTTCAGCTTCACACATAGGATCTAATTTCGTTTTAATTAGAAAAGAAAAAGAATTGAAAAAAGGAGGCTTTGAAAAATACATAGCGAGCTCAGTGTATATTCAAAATTAGGCTCGATTTTTCGTCCCTATTTTGTCTCCTGCGAAAGACGTGATTGCCTGGGCTTTATTATTTGATTACAAGGGAAGATCACTAAGGGACGGTCCCGTGTCACTCCTTAAAAGCCTTTCTTCGTCCTTTAATCACGAAAGAAAATTTCTGTTTGATTAGGCGTGACAATGGAAATTTTTCTAGGGGGTGATTTTTGTCTTCACGGGGTGAATTTTAGAATTTTGTGTCAATCGCTTTTAGACGATCAATCGAATCCATTATAATTTCTTGCGTTGGTATTGGGAATTTTATTCGTAGTTAATTTAGAGAGAGTTGGCAAATCTTCTGAACGTTATTCTTACTCTTTTATTTTAGATTCGTGCAAATTATCTGACAATCAAAATTACGCTTTTTTTCAAAAAAAACCTTCGTCAATTTTTTTTTTGTTACATTTATTCCCAAACTCATTTGGCCCACGGACCCCTTCTCATAGTCAAAATTTGCCCATGGATCACGGCTGAAAAATTACATAAATTAATAATAGAAAGCAAAGTAATGGGGTGGGTGAGGGGGAGGGGATTAGCAGCGACAGCGACAGTAATAATATGGAGTCATACACTAAAATTATTTATTTGTTTTGAATTGACTCACCGTGATGCCTGTATTTACTTGTATTTTATGCACCTGTCTATATTTATATTTTACTTAGGACGTAAAAATCGCTAATAATCCCCCTCGTGTAAGACCATTGAAATGGATTTAGCCGTGTTTAATGACCAGATCTGAATAGCCAGGTACTTCCCCATCTTCCTCTTCCCCATCTTCTTCCCCTCCCCTCTACCTTCAGCCTCATAACATACTCCAATTGGGGATGTCATAGTCTCACTGGCTCCAGACGGGAGCTGTGGGGACTGTTCGGCGGTATTCATATAATAATAAAATTTAAAAAACTGAAAAAGACATCTGAAAGAAAAAAAACTTTGTTTTTTTACGGGTTGATTTTGTTTTATGTTATCAATATCTACTGACTGATCAAAGCAATAATTCCTAATTCCAAAATATACGAGTACCTGAAAATCTCTTCAAATATTGTGTATAATATTTAATCATACAGTATAATCGATTATATTGTGTTATTTGCAGAAGGGCAGGCACGTTTTGATATGATGCTCGCGCTTCCACGTGTATGCAGGGTATTGTCACTTCAGCTACGCCACACGTGCAGGTAATGCAATATACGAAATGAAGCCTGTTATTGTCAGGCAAATTTCGCAATTCTGATTTTGTATGGAGAATTGTAGACGTATAATTGTAGAGAATTGTAGACAGAATTGTAGACACGGACGTTGCAGACATGCAATTTGGCCCACGCGAATACTGAAAACTTAGCGGATAAAGTTTTTAGTGTTCACGTGGCGATGATTTTATTTAATTTATTTTATTTGTTTTTTTTACTTTCTTTTTATATATATTACACATTATTTATAAAATGTTTTGGCTGCCCAACTACGAAGCATCCCGTTTTAGGGCTGTAAAATTAGGATGATATATGGAACATATGGAACGTGTCTTGTACAAACAAAATAAATGGAAGAAATAAAAAGAAGAGAAAGAATAAAAATAAAAAAGATAAAAATAAGAATTAAAAAAAGAATAGTAATAAAAGAAAATAAAAGTTTTAAATACAAATACCAGTTGTTTGTTTAGCACAGATATTGAAATAATATAAAAAATAATAATAATGGGTATATACTTAATAACAAATTGAAACAAATCACAACATACCAAAATTAAAAACAAAGTAATGTTTGCATTGCACGTAACTCTTCAAACAGTCCTACATACATGTGTTGGATAAAATAAGAAGAAGAAAAAAAAAGAGAAGAGACAGAAAAAATTTAAATATAATAATATATCTAACTCACTAAACATCAAAATTCAAAACAAAAAATTCAGAAATATTGTGGTTTGAAAACAACGCCTCCGAAAGAAACTTTATTACAATAAATACCTTTTTTTTCTTCAATATTTGCAAAATTACTTTGTAACATCATTATAATGGTTTACACGAAGAAATTTGTTTCATTTAACAATAAATACCACTTGAGAGGGTATTACCAGAGAATACCGGAAATTAGTCCTTTTTAAATGAAATTCTAGACTAATTGATTATTTTTTTATGTTCGTAATAAGCATTAACTTTGTGGCTCGCCATAATTTACAATAAAATATATAAATTTGTTTTAGACCACTTTAATTTTAATTACACTCTATCGGTTTCGGAAGAACCCTTCCTTCGTCAGGAGAATATTAAAACTAACCTATGATACAAAATATTGATAGATATATACCACGAAGGAAGGGTTCTTCCGAAACCGGTAGAGTGTAATTAAAATTAAAGTGGTCTAAAACAAATTTATATATTTTATTGTAGATTATTTTTGTATTAAGAAAAATGTTGTGAACCTTAATATTGAAATAAAAGAGCTTAAATTGATTAAATATCTTTGTTTTATTATCAAACAGCATAAATTTAAAAAAAAACATCAACTATTATGGTAGGTTCAGACTGGACGACGTACGTACGCATCGCTACTCAAACAATGCTTAGCAACCCATACATTTTCTATGAAAATGGCAACAGACATCGCACGTCGCGATGCGTGTGGCCAATGTGATTCTAAGGCGCTCCGCCCACTGAGGCAACTGAAAACCAACTAAAACCGGCTGTTTTCTCTGTCTTGATTGGTCAAAAAGCTTGTTTAACCATAAATGAAGAACAATCAGCTGACAGCTCGCAACCTAGCAACGGCCGCCCAGGGTAATCAGCCGTGACAGTCGCAAGATGATCGCAAGATGGTCGCAAGTCACCGCTTGCGTTACCATTGACAACGGGGTTTTGTGTGATTGTGTAGTGTGCGGGCCATCACATTGTCATACAAAGACAGTTGGTAGTTGAGAGTTTTCAGTTGCCTGAGTGGGCGGAGGCGCTAAAACATACATTTTCATTGAAAATCTATGGTTGCTAATCAGTCCAGATATTGTTAGGCGTAGCGATGGGCACGAACGTCGACCCAGTCTGAATCTACCATTTTAGTAACACGTTTCAAAAATTCTTCATTTGAAAACCCCGGTGCGTGAATTCAAATTTGCGTTACCATTGGCGGGTTAAATTAATATCATTAAAAAATAAATCCGAGAACGTGTTTTGTGACGAAAACACCTCACTTTTTCTATTTATTTAAGGTCTTACGAACTAAAATATGTCAGATTTTTTTTACACAATAATTTTTTTAGACATTATTAAAAAAATCATAAATACTTATGATCAAAAATACTTACAAGAAGTACACTATATTTAATAATTTATTTTCGTGCATTTTGAGCATTTTTATTGCTTACCTGAATGTAGGTATATATTAAAGCAAGTTTTGAATTAAATAAATCGATTTTAATTTTTTTATTTAAAAAAATTTATACGGGGAATAATCGATCTTTCTCATCGGAAACTCCATGTAAAGTTGCAAACATTTTAAAACTTTTATTCTCAGCCACTGGTCAATGGATCAAGGGGTGTATGTGATATGCCTGATTCATTGGTTCATTTTTTCAGTTTAATTCAATCCCACTGCTGCTGTTTCAGTCTGTTATAACTTATAACATTTTAGAGATTGCATTTCTTTCAAAAACTTGCTTGCACTATGTAAAATAATGTTTTTTCTCGTTGAATAAAAATGTATTATTCGGCTTTAAAGACTAACAAGTTGCACATTAAAACTGGCCTAACAAAAATACTGTTAATTTTTTTGAGACAATGTGAACGGAACAATATCACACATACCCCCTAAATTTTCTGTGTGATGAATTTTTCAAAGCCATGATAAAAAATGAATTTCCATCTTCTAATTAAAATGTGGTATAAAAGCACATAGAAATTTTAACCGGTTTAATTTTCATGACGCCAGAGTTCACTTCTGAAGAATTCAGGCTACAATGCTTAGTTAAAATTACTTTATTTAATCAGTCCACGAAATTTAAGCAATCTGGCATACAGATTTATTATTAAAAAATAAATAAAAACACACAGTTATGTTGGTTGAAAAAATACTGTACGTAGGTACTGTTACCAAAAAGTCCTAATGAGCAAAATAATATATTATAAGCATATACTTTTTTCCTTGCCCGGACACAAAAGAAGAAAAAAAATACAAAAAAATAAAACAGGTTTTAGCTCTACTTGAAATACCGTCAACTTTAACTCAAAATTTCATTATCTTTCTTGCTCGCTAAACTGCACGTTTGTGTGACACTTGGGACATAACCGAATTCATCTTGGTCCAGACTTCCACTGCAAGAATGGCTTTAAGGCAGGTGGTTCATTGTGCAATAATAAATCTCCCCTGACGCCACAAATTGTACCATTGTGTCCTCGGAGTTAAGGACAGTTCACGGGACAAAATGAATTTCCGTGTGAAAATTAAAGAAAATAAAGAAACATTTCTATTTTGTGGCAGGGTTTCTGTTGACGCTGTTGTCAGGCAATCATACGGTTTTGTGTAATCCTGACTCCCTGCTTTTATTATAAATACATTATTTTGTTTGACAAGCGTAAGATTGTGCATATATGTATGGTACTAATTTTGCCATTTTGCTATTTCATATCATCGAGTCCACCGTCACACACTGTACATAGGATATGATTACGACACGGCTACATATATACTTATCGTATTAAGAGGTTATAATCAGAGAATACTGGAAATTTGTCCTTTTAAATCAAATTCTAGACGTGTTGACTCTTTTTTACCAAAAAACATAATTTGTTTTCGAAAAATTAAAGTAATTTTTTAAATTTTGAAAAATCGAATTTTTTTTTAATACAGTAAGGTTATACCGTTGGTCGTTGGCAGATTTGTTAACTTTTTGAACGATATATAGTATTATATAAAACACATTTAAAATCATAAAACCACTGGAGCGACAGAGCAATTAAAATATTTTTTCTCGGATTGCTAAAGGAAATTTTTCCGCCCACATTAAAAACATCATTCATACGAATTTGAATATGGAGACATGCGAACTGATTATAGATCTATGTAGCCAATGAATTCCCCTATATTTTTTTATTTTCACATATTTGTAGGATTTATAAAAAAAATATAATTAAATCTTTAACCTTAAAACATTTTAAAGAATGTAGAGAATATTTACTTGTTATATTTTGAATGTACAATATATTATATAACAGTTTTAATAAAAAAAAATTTTTGAAAATTTGCCACATTTTGGCAAGAAAGCAATTTGAGGTTATGGAAATAGTGCCATAATGTGGCAAAAAGTGCTCAAGTGGATAATAGTACAGTAAAATAAATCAATATACATAAATATCTGGTAAAGCCACTTTTGAAAATTTTAATATATTTTTTTTTTTTAATCATAAAAGTCCGAGTATGTGTTTTGTGACGACAGTATCTCAGTCTGTCTATTTATTTACGGTCTTAAAAAATGAAAATATTTCAGATTTATTTTACACACCTATTTTGCTTAGACATTATTGAAAAAATCATATATAATGATCATCAGAAGTACACGATATTAAGAAATTAATCATTACGAGTTTGAGCATTTTTATTGCTTACTTGAATACAGGAATATATTAAAGCAAATTTTGAATGAAATTAAGTGGATTTTGAGCTATTAGTTAAAAATTTTGTTACGGAGAATAATTAATCTTTCTCATCAAGGATACATAAAAAATCAAAACCGCTCTAGTTGCAAGGGCAGGATCGCAAGTTGAAATTTGAATTCCCGGCCGTTGGTTATTGGATCTATTGTATCGTATCGTTGGGTGAAGGGCAATGACTCCGTAAAAGTGACCCTCGACCACGGAGGCCGTTTATAAATCATTACTTTTCCGTTGCAAATTTTCAATTTAAGCCAGGTTATTTCATCCTTTTTTTCCTCAAAAAATCCTCCACACTGTACCCACGATGATAATAGACTCGGGAGATAATTTCCCTCAGGGCATCCCGTGTGGAAGTTAATTTGGAAAAATAAAATACGTTTTATAAATGTCCATAATAATAAAAAATACGCAGATATAATTATTTGCTCGTATATAAATATATATTATTTAGTTTTTTTTTTACATAAGGAAGCCCTGAGAGAAAAAAAAGTCCTCTCAGGGCCCACGTCATAATTGGGTGTCATGATGTGGAAAAAGAGAAAGTTCTGGGAAGGAAGACGGAGGGTTAGAATCTGGGAGTCAGTGAGTCCAGGAGTAGCAGACGCATGGGTCCATTCCTCCCAAGGCGATGTTCCTAGAGAGTCCTGCTGAAGAGGTCAAAAGGAAATTGTTAACAATGTTAGCAACGTTTTAATTCCTCACCCATCTTATACCGGTTTACAGCAATTGGTTAAATCATTTTAAACTCTTTTGTTTGAATAATAACTCACTTGTGTAAGTGTTCAATCATTGTTCAGTAAAGAGATTTTCAATTGGCTCTTAAAGTTTTCCAAGAAAAAAACTTGTGTAATGATTAACACCATACGTGTGGTTTCCACTGTATGAAAATGCCTACATTTCCACACTTCACCAATTTCCAGGGATAATCTTTTGAATATATTAAAGAAGGTACTTTGCGGAAAAGTTTAAGGCTTTACTCTCGCCGAGCCGATGGAAAAAGACTAACCCTTCAATTGTTATTTTATGTATCCTTCAAACTTGGCAAAAGTTGTGGAAATTGATGTGTGGATATAAATAAAACTGAGCCAATTTTAGATTTTATTAATATTCTGTTTGATTGCTCGCACGCGCCCTGACAACCTAATCTATTTATGTGATTAATATGAGAGATTAATATTATTAATATTAAAGAGTAATTCAGTTTTTTTTTCATTATTAACCCTTAATTAATAACATAATTAGTCGCATGGGGTCACTACTGACCCCAAAGAAATAAATGAAAACGGAGTGGAAGAAATAAATAAAACAAAGTATGTATTTTTAAAAATATTAAAATACTTTTCCAATAATTCTTTAACTTCTTAACTTATTCTTGTAATCCTATCTAACAACATATAACTTTTTGTTGTTGTAGAAGAATTGTGTGTATAGTATTAATTAACGAAAATTACCAACCAATACTAATGAATGTATATCCCCAAACTGTAAAATTCATCATAGCATGGAGGGTGAAATATCACAATAAACTATATGTACTTTCGATAAATCATGTATTTAAATAAATAAATAAGTAAACTTTATTGTAATTAACATCAAGAAACAAAAGCATAAAATTGCCATAATTTTTTTTTTTTAAATTAAACAGCTTCTTATCTCTCATAAAACTTCTGATTTTTCGTATAGCGGATATCAACTTTAAAATATATATATATATATATATATAATGTCTGAATATATATATATATATATATTCGGACTCATTAGCAGATTTATAAATTCTACATCCAAATGTAGTAAGCCCTGAAGTGTTGCTGACAAATAAATTGACCACACTTTTGGAATTTGGTTTAGTTATTTGGTACTTTGTTAATTTTTACATAATTGGTCGCATGGGGACAGCACTCAATAGACCAGTGACGCGTGACAGTAACAGTACGCGTTGGTTTTCTGGCCGCGATTGATTTGCGTATCCCGCGGGAAGGTAGAAAGCTGGAAAGAGCGTTTTCGTATTACAAACACTCTTACATATTCCATTTGAAATGGCCTTGACCCCATGCGTCTAATTAAGGACTTAGTTGATGCACCACGTCGGGTGAAACTCGGGATCAAGTCGCTAATAATAACACTACTTATGTAGATGGCGAAAAGGTTTAAATTCCCTCTTAACACCAGCCGCCTTTGATTTATTCACGAAAAAAAAATCGCTAAAAAGCGAGTTTTATTTTATTTTGTAAAGCTCGGCCACAAGTATTTACTATCATTTTCTGTGCTCGTATAAACATTAATCAAAAAAATACTCGAATATTTCAAAGGCAAATAAATTCGGCGGTCGCGAGGAACAATTTTACGCACGATCCTGCAATACTGGCGTATAGTCTGATTCCCCCGTGCCAAATCCCCTCCACGTTGCATTCTATACGATGCTTAGTCTCGGCGTGGCAGCCGTTCGCACGGGGCTTTCACTAGGGCTAAGAACGCCAGTTTTTTGTTATTTGCAGATCGGCGGGTGATGGTTCGGGAGCTCTGTGAAATTGTCGCTGATTATTGACAAGATTTTGACAAAACATTTGGGATACCAACAAGGTCTACGCAAGATAGGTCACAACAATGCTCACCAAAGATCACAAACAACAACGGATTGAAGCAGCCTACGAATTCCTTGAGTACTACACCATCGATTTCGAGAAATTTTTGGCTTCAATTATGACTGGGGACGAGATCTGGGTACAATATACGAAACCAGAGGCAAAGAAACAATCCCGTCAGTAGAGTAGTGGAAGTTTAAAAACTAATTTTATCGTAATTCCTGAACCTGGCGGGTGCGGTGAGTGGAAGCTCTATTGCGAACGGCTGCCACGCCGAGACCAAGCGTCGCAGAGAGTGCAGTATGGTATGGATTTGGCATGGAGGGGTTAGGCTACATGCCCGTGTTGCCAAATCGCACGTAAAATCGTTCCTCGCGACCACATCACCTTGCAGGCCTTATTTTATGGACAGCCTACGTATATTTTTTCTACTCGCAGTATTTAATTAAATCATCTAAAATATTTATGAGCGATCTAGTTTTCAATCCAAAATAACATGATTTGCATTGCTTAGTACTGATACTTAATATTTTTTTGAAATAGGCCTTGTTTAGTGGTCGGATTCGAAAACACAGGTAATTCCTTCAACCAACCATCCCCTTTCCGATTTCCTTACCCCTCTACTTTCTTCAGGTACCCACTCTATAGTATTATGAGGGTGCCATGTTTCCAATATATCCTGGCAGTAATTTATATTGAGATATTTTTGTTTTATTGTCATCGCTAATTTGCATACACCTTCGAGCGTTCGCTGGCCAAAATGAGGCCAATTTAAATGATATTTTAAAACATTTATTGGAATTATTTCAAAAGTTTCCGCGCATTGCATACTTTGACTGTCACAACAATAACTTAGTAGTTTCACTTTTTAATGAGAAATGTCTCACACCTCTTCAATTTTTCGAAGCGAGTTGTTGACTGAAAGACTTGAAGACTAACTTGAATAGCTGCGGTCCGCTTATATAGCCCGGGCCTAGCAGGTACGTGAACCGCAGGCTTAATGCGCTCAGGTTGGAACATTCCTAAAATTTTGGCGCAGCTGTGTATAGCGTATTGCAGATTCCAGAATTTTCGAGAAGGTGGCAAATAATGCGGTGTAGCTAGGTAGTACGTAGGCGCGCAGTACTAATCATTGCGAGTGGCTACCTAAGTAACTAGCGCATGCAGTATGAAAGTAGATATAGGCAGGTCGCCACAAACAGTTAATTATATGTAGATTTCACAGGTCTCTAATACTGTTAGCAGTTTTTATGTCACAATTAAAAATCCAATGTATTATTTTTTTAACGTAAACTCAAGGTTGAAATCAATCAAATAACTATTTCTTGAAATACATTTTTCTGTTGTTCATAACTTTTTTAATCTTTGTCTATTTTTTTAACCCCTTTTTTGCATACAAAACCTGTTATGTCTGCCTTATCTACATTCAGATATTAGTTATTGTAATAAGGTCCTTGTTCAACCAGGTTTATTATTTATCCTTACGTGCTTATAATATATTATACTTTTGGGTCACACGACCGACTGTAACTGTCAAGTTTTGAATCTGAGGTTGTTGGCGACCGTTGACCGGGGTGTAGTGCTCTTAATACTGGACATCTGTCGGAACTTGACACAAGCTCTATTTGTACGGCATCTATTAAAATCAACAGAAATTATGTGTCTTTCAAGAGGACATCACAACTATCAAATATTGTACGCTTGTTTTGCTAGTTCCTAAAGAAGCAGTTACTTAGTTTACAGTTACATTATGTCAACAATTTTGGAGTAATTTTCTACTTAAGATATTATATAAAAGCGCACCAGGGGTGTAATATAATAACAATAAATTGTAATATTAGTTAAATTAAACTAAAAATAAATTAAATTAAAATTGGTAAATAATTAAATCATTCACTTATTTCAAAATCGTCGTGACGAACAAAATAGTTAATGTTCATGAAATCACTCTTACAATACAAAATTGTGTTATTATTTAATGGGCGTAATGTATTACTAAACTTCTTATAATTTAATGATTTAAGCGATTTTCTTCGGAACCTCTCAATCAATTTACAAATGATTGAATAATTTTCAAGCATAATTAATTCTACAAAATTGCGAAGCCACTCCATTTACAATTAATTAAGGGCAATACCAAGCAAAGGCACTCATTCCTCGAAATCAAAAGTTGATAATAAAGATCGACGTTTATTAGGCAACCAAAACAATAAATAATGATGATACTGTTTTTCGAATAGAAAACTTTATGCCCATTAATGTAACAAAATTTACATTTAAGTTTTTCGCAATTTTCGTCTGGCCACAAAGTCAAACCACAATATAAATAAACCTTTAAAAGCTAATAAACTTGATTTGGGATCCGCAATGAACTTCCGATAAAATGATTTCAGAGTAATTGCTAATGAGATCTTTCGAGGAACACCCTCATCCATAGTCGTCAAGGCGCAAATTGGACAATTAATTTCTGCCAGCGACCACAATTTAATCGAGTAATTTAGTCGAATTATTTAAAATAACAAAACACAATAAAAGTTTGTTTGCTGAAACCACCTAATAGCATTTTTAAGAAATTTCATCCATATAAATATTTTGTTTTTAGTTCTGTTCTACCTTTTTTTTTTACCTTTGTTTTTGTTCTGATTTTTTTTTTACATTAGCTCCACACAGGAGGCCCTGAGGAAAATATTTTTTTACCCCAGGGCCTATGTCATTTTTGGGGATATGGCATTCATTGTGTCTAGATCAACCACCGCCAAGACCTTGACGAACCTCACCCCAAGAACCCGGGCACCCTTGCTAAGTCACCAAACGTAGCGAACCATTTGGGGTGAACTATGGCAGAGGTGTTGGTTATTCAATATTGGTTCCCGGGGCGTACCCATTCCCGCCTCCAAAATGATGATATTTCACTATTGCTATTCTTTAAACTTATTTCTTAAAACTTGACAAATTTTGAAATTTGGCGAAAACAATTGAACTTTTTGACGCAGAAATTTTTCCACCGTTGCGAATAATTTCTAAGCTCCATTGCTCATAACGGAAATGAAATTACCAGCTGATAATAATTCCGTTGACCTAGAGACGAGTTTCCGTAGTCGAGGGATAAGATACTCGGCTAGCAATCCGAAGGTCGCGGGTTCAAATCCCGGCGTGCGCAAGTAAATTTTGATTGAATTGTGTTATTTCACAATTTTATCAACTATGGTATATTTACGGCACGTTCCAGAGTGGAAGATACTCTCAGTATCGCCCCGGTGTAGATCACCATTCCGAAATGAAAAGTTGATTAAAATGACTGTAGCCGTATTTGGTGACCAGATCTAAATAGCCAGGTACTCCCCCGCCTACCTCTCCCCCATCACCTTTCCCCCCCACTAACTTTAGCCTCACAACATACTTAATTGGGGATGCCATAGGATGGACATTTGGAACTCTTGTGCGGTATTTAAGTACATTAAATTAAACAAAATAAAGAATATCCAGAAAATAAGGTTTTGCTAGTTCCATGAAGCCATTGCTAACCGTTCTCACCGATTTCAAATAGATTTTTAGAATCTAATAATCATTATTCTCCAGAAACATCTTATATTTTTCAAGTATTCAAAAGATTTTCACTGAAAATATAATGTAGTGAACGTATTTTAACCCCAAATATCAAAGTTAAACGAAATATTCGTTATTCGGCAGGCAAACTTCAATCTGGACTCTCAATCGACCTTCAGCCCCATAACATACTCTAATAATTGGGAATGCCATAGTCTTACTGGCTCCAGGTGGTCGGGACACGCGATGCGGTATTCACTTTAAAAATAAATAAATAAAATATCCATACAAAGAAAGCTTTATTAGTTCCATGAAGCAATTGCTAACCGTTCTTACCGATTTTAAAAAGATTTTTTTTTGTTTCTTTTTCTCCAGAAACATCTTCTATTTTGCAAAAATTTTAAAGCTTGTCACTGAAAATATAATGTAGTGAACAGTGGCGGTACGTAAGTTTTCAGTGAGCTAGAGTGCTAAGTTTGAAAAAAACGACGTTACTGATGTTGTTGAAGTTGAACTTTTATTTTATTTTTTCAAAATTTCGTCTTTTTGTATGAAGATCTTCAGGATTCTTCAGTTTATGGATGCGGCGCATCGCCAAACTGAAAGATCTCCCTACAAAGAGTTGAAATTTTGAAATAAAATAAAATTCATTTTCAGCTACAATAACATCAGTAACGTCGTTTTTTTATCAATCTTGGCACTGTAGTTCACTGAAAACTCACGGACCACCCATGGTAGTGAGTATATTTCAACCTCGAATATCAAAGTTGTAATATTCATTATAAGGCAGGCAAACTTCACTCTTGGTCTATTGATCAACCTTCAGTTCAGAATTATAACATATCCTAAAAATTAGAGATGCCACAGTCTAACTGGCTCCCGACGGCGGTTGGGAGCATTTGGAACTCTTGTGCGTTATTTACATTAAAAAATAAATAATGTCCAGACAAAGAAAGCTTCGCTAGTTCCATAAAAGCTAACCGTTTTAACCAAATTTATATATTTTCGTTGTTTGTTTTTGGGGTGTTATGCCGTGTTGTGCTACCTCCTTCTTTAGCCGACGTTTCGGACAGCGTTGCAGTGTCCATCATCAGGGCAGATCCGGCAGATCCGTCGATGTGAATTTGTAGTGTTAAGTGTGTGCTTATTTAGTTTGGAAGCGATACCGTGCCGTTAGCTTCATTTCATAAGAAAGTGAACTACTTTGAAAGGGAAATTTTGTGAAAGCGCAGTATTTACGTTAGCCTGGGGCCCGTCCACGGAGAAATGTAACGAAATTTCCAAACGAAAGTAGTGTCATCTTGTGGCGAATTCTAGAAATTCACATCGATGGATCTGCCGGATCTGCCCTGATGATGGACACTGCAACGCTGTCCGAAACGTCGGCTAAAGAAGGAGGTAGCACAACACGGCATAACACCCCAAAAACAAACAACGAAAATTCTTTTGGCCGTGAAAATCTAAAAACGTATCCAAATTTATATAGTTTTTTGTTTCTAATTATTCTTCACAAACATCTTATATTTTGCAAGAATTCAAAATCTTGTCACCGAAAACATAATGTAATGAGTGTATTTGAACCGCAAACATCAAAGTTCAACGAAATATTCATTATTAGGCAGGCAAACTTCACTCTGGGTCTCTCAATCTGCGCCAGGTTATAAAATAATTAATACGCCGGAATGTAACGACTTCAAAGGCGATGTTTTGTTTCTACTTCAAACAAATCCTGTTTAATTTCCTGGTGCGGCGACAGAAACACCAATAAATCCTAATTTAATCTTCCCGAAAGTTAGTCGCAGTTGTTACGGGAGCTACTTTGATGGAAACATAATGCTTCCAAATAGCAATACACGCATGTTTAATGAATAATAAACTTTATGCAAATGGTAAATTATTAATAGATGAACTGTTATGCAAATTGCATGGATATTTACTAAGCCTATTGTGACGTTTTGTAAAGTACATTACGATGTTTTATAAGTTGTTTTATGATGTATTGCAATATCGTGATGTTTTGAAAGTATATTTTTGTATTTTGTAAGTAAGTAGATGATATATCATAGAGTTTTGTTAATATATTATCGTGTTTTTGTAAGTATATTATTGTGTTTTGTAAGTAGGTAGATGATATACTCGTATTATAGAGTTTTGTAAGTAAATGATTGTGTGTTGTAAGCAGGTAGATATATTATTGTAGCGTTCAGGAACTGGATTAGGATACTGACTTCAATCTTATCCTCAGTACTACACACTGATTGTTTGTGTAAATAATACACTAGAGGTTCGTTATATGACAACGTCGTTTATTGAATACAAATGGTTACAAAGTAAACGTCCAGCCTAGCTGGCGGTAAGATTATTAACGGAAGCGCGGAGCAGCGCTTTAGCTAAAGCGCTGCCTTGAAATGACCCACTTCGGGTCGCAACTCCGTCAACGTTCGGGACGTTGCTCGGCGGTAGAGCCCGCCATATATCATAGAGTAAGAGGCAGTTATATTATTATATGCCAACACCACAATTATAGAGTTTTGTAAGCATATTATTGTGTTTTTGTAAGTAGGTAGATTACTTGCCATATTCTTTCTTGAGTTTGTGAGGTAATGGCGGAGTCTATATATTATTATTATGCCTATAGAACGTCATTGGTATTAAATATTTATACTAGAGTTTTAATCAAGGATAGGATTAAAATAAAGTCAGTACAATCATTTGTACCTCAAAGCAAATTTTTCATCCAGAGTTGTGAAGAATCCATATTAACTGTTTAGAAAACTATGTACTATATTTTCCAACAGGCTATTGATAAATATACCTAAAATAATTCTTAAAATAAAATATACCTGTTTTAGAAGTTGAATGAAATTAAAATTCCAAAACAAATCTGTATAATAAAAGGTCAATGCTTTCAAAACCATATATAACAGAGATCAACGTCGGAAAAACAAAATAACAATCGAAAATCACAATTTAAAATAAAACACTCACGATAAATTTTATTCCAGTCGTAAATTTTCTGATTCGAAAGCTTCGCAAGCCGTCAAAAGGCCTACTGTTTTTTTTTATATAATGCCATGTAGTACAAATAAAGTTTTTTTTTTAATATACTTTCATTTAAAACCTGCTAAACTACGTACGTAATACGTCAGCAGGTACAGAGTGACAATATTTTATGCAATAACATGGTACATTTTCAAACGGTATTTATGTATAATGATGATGAAAAATTAACAATTAGATCAATTGGTGTTTAACAGAATAGTATAAACATATATATATATATATATATATAAATAAGTAAAAAGCAGTGTAGATGAATATAAACGAATGTAGCAATGGACAATGAATTGTCACATTTATAGTTTCATTTTATATATATGTAGTTATATGAGGTAATATTGATTTAATATATAAGTAGTTATGTGCGGTAATAATTATTTTCAATTTCCTTAGAATACTAATTAGGAATACGAGGGTTTCCGTAGGGCGTTAATAAAAATCATCTGTATCTAATAGCCATTTCCTTAGATTTTATTTTACTTTAGCAGTATAAATGGTATTATTTGTAATTGTCATTGGTAGTTTATTAAATATTTTGGGTACCATATAGTAAAGGGTTCTTTCACCTTATTTATTGGTACATTTCAGAACCACCAATCCTTCATTTTGTTTATGTTTATGGAATATTATTTCTCTATACAAGGAATCACATAATATGTTGACTTAAAATATTATAAAATAATAATCCTCTAACAGGCAAAACATTCAGAGACTATAAGTATATTAATAAAATTATTATTTTAATATGTTGCTTCTGTGTGCATCGTTATATTTATGTATCAACAATTTTGTAATGGGGTTTTTTATTGTTGAACCTAATTTTGACAAAATTCAGTTGATTCCGTGACTGTGTTCCAGTGATTCTACTATAATTATTTTTGGCATTACGCGGGACGAGTGTTTCAATTACTGTACATCAAAAATTATGATTAGCAGTAATATTTCAGGACGAGTTTGCAATATTGAAATGCCAGAAATTGAGTTTAAAATGGAAACAGAATTCCGGTTTGATTTCGTACGACTGCATTGGCTGATTTTTGGTAAGCATCCAACCCATAGAATAATAAACGTATCCAACCGTTGGGGCTCGCAAATTTGCCACACGTAAAATACGATATTTGCGCACCAGTTCCTCTAATATAAAATAACGGTATTTTTTGCAAACTTGACCTAAAATTATGCATAATTACGTGGATATTTTAGATTTTTTGTCCACTGTTTAATTATATAATTTTTAATATTGGTAATTCAATTTCTTTTGGAACCAGCTGCGTAGCGGGCCAGATCGGTATAGGCCGGTTTGGAGAGACCCTTTGACCTCTCCAATTGGTCTCTCTCGACCCTTCGTATTGGACCGTAGCGAGATGGATGGATTCATACGTCCGTCACTCCTGGACACATTGAATCCCAAATTCCTACCCTTCACTTATACCTTTTTCCTTCTCGGAACTTTCTGTTACTACTTTTCTAAAAAGACCCCCTTCAAAGATGACATAGGCCCTGAAAGGAATTATTTTCCTGAGGGCCTCCTGGGTAGAACTAATGTAAAAAATAATATAATAGTTCCTCTTATCTTATTATAAGAAAATTTCATACAATACAATGACAACAGTTTTTGTCACAATTAAGATATATAAATAACTTTTTTGAATTTGTGTCAATTCGTAAGTTGGTAATAGTTTTCCATAAAAAATGTGAATGATTGCATTTCTTAGTAACATAGTATCTGCATGTCATTTGATTACGTAAAGTACCTATCTTAGAGATGTAATTTCAATTTAACAGGGCTACAGAAAATGCAGGTACCTACTTACAAAAATATTATAAACTAGTGTTGCTTAGTTAAAATTTCTAGTAATATGAAAAAAAAAAATCATTCATGTTATTCAAAGATTGCAAAATTAGCTTCCCGAGAAGCAGGATATTTCCGCATGAATCTGCTTAAATAAAAACGTACACGACAAGCCGGAAAATTTTTCCACACGGATGTTTTCAAACGGCAGAGATATTATTTTATAATTCTTGTTTATTTTTCTATTCAAAAAGCTAAAGGTCCAAATTCCCTTATCAACACGTGCGCACTTGGACGAGATGTCGGAGAAATGTTAACCGAAGGCTCCCAAGCATAATGCCTTGTACACGGGAATAGTGTACCTACAAGAGACGTGCAGGCCATATTGAATCTTAACTACACCACCTACCAGAAATGCCATGTTCACAAGGAAAGCAGGAAATGTAAATAACATTACTTTTATTACTATTGTTGTGATAAAAAATAAAGATTAGATTGGAAACTTTCATAATCGGGAATGAGTTTTAGTATAGCCTGGAGCAGTTATTCACTATTATGCTAGTGGCACACGACCCTATACTATCAAAATGTTATTTGGGCGTGGCCAATATTACCATATTGTTCGTTAAACAATTTCTTACGGACGTTTCAAACGTGATAGATAATATATTATACATGTGGAAATTATATTCTGCGCTCCCCCCCCCCCCCCCCTCCCCCCAGCACACTTTTTTAAATAATGTGTATACCAGAATACTGTAATTCTTTGCAATGATATAATTTACAAAATTTCAAATAAATATTTAAACAAATTTAACAATAATAATTTTTGAGTTTTATGCTTAAAATGACTCTAGAAATGCAAGTGTTGAAAATGTCGAGAGATCTTGAGATATCATTTAGTAAATACAAAAAATACATCCCGAAGGGTGCTTAGAAGTTTTAAGCATGAAGAGTGTAGAGCCAAATAAAGGAGTGTAAAGAAAATATGAGAATCAAAATTTTATGGTAGACATAGTAGAGGACGCCCAAATAAGACATAACACGACCAATTGAATCGATTAATTAAGTCGGGTCATGTCAAGAGTCAGAATAACATTAAAGTATGCATGTGAATGAAGCAAGGGGTGGGAACAAACCGCACGCAACCAACTAACCATTCGAAATAACGATCCAACTTACCCGACGCAATAGCATACCTAAAACATAAAAACAAGAAACAATGTCCACCTCAGAAGTTAAACACGCTTTACAAGATACACATAAATTACTCTGAACTTAACGCGGTCATTTAATCTTACTTGGTGATCACACAAATTGCAGGGAACGTCTCACAGCAGACCAGAATCATTGGCTTACAGACCACTGCTAGTAACTCTGGCCTGTTAACATGTGACCATAAACATTAAACCTTGCTTACAAGTACAATTTACTGTTCAATGTGTCTAATAAGATTGTCTTGGGAAACTGCCACATAGAGGGAAATACACTCTTTAGTTAGTTCTTCCACAGTGAATATCGGATACTGCGAAACCGGAGACAAAGCGGGTATTGCATGTTTAAAAACTTTAAAAACTCAAAGTTGAGTCTAGTTTTTTAACTGTTAATTTTTGGTGAAATTCCATTTTATTAGATATGAAGTTAAACTTTTTTTTAAATTTGTTCCACTTGTTTATTTACACCAGGACCGGTTTCGTCCTACTACGGACATTTTGAAAATGACAGAACATTCTGAAAATGACAGACATTCTGAAACATTCTGAAAATGACAGACCAGTCTGAAAATGTCCGTAGTAGGACGAAACCGGTCCTGGTGTAAATAAACAAGTGGAACAAAGTGAACAAAATTGTCTAATTTCATATCTAATTAATCAAAGTTATTTAATTACTTGTGTATGGTAAAACCATGTATGAGTATGTAAAAATGTTGAAATTATGAACCTAGAAAGGCGTGTAATAAAACATCAATGTAAATACTAAAATAAGTCGAGGAAGACATGGCCCGATCAAGCGAATCGAATTTTTGAGTCTGGCCATGTTTTTCATGACTCTTAAATCAGAAAAACAGAAGAATGCTTATATATGTGTGTGACGATGTATGAATGTGAACGAATCAAGGAGTGTGTGCCAAGATCGGGTTTTTTTGGTGAATTCTCCTCTCTGTCTGCCCGTACTGCTCGGGAAACGGCGTTATAGCAAAAATGGCAAAATGATGATTGAAGAATAATACAAAAAAAGCCTAAAATTTCTAAAAATTCATACCTATGAAATATTTACAAGAATGTACTCTACTACAAAACCTGGACTAACAAGTCAATTAATGTCAGGTATTCATCGAGCGTGAACAAAGAAATGAGCGTAAAGAGAACATATGATGCAAGTGTGAATGGAAGAAGTAGGGGACGTCCGAGAAAGACATGCCACGATCAAGTGAATCAGATACTTGAGTCGGGCCATGTCAAGAGTCAGAAAAATAGAAGAGTATATATGAGACGATGTATGAATGTGAATGAGGCAAAGAGTGTGTGCCAAGACCGAGGTGTTTGGCGGTCAGTCCTCTCTGCCTACCCCTAGTTAGTTAGTTAGTATTCATAAATGCGAATCTGTTGAAAACACAAAGCTTTTAAATATTTAAAGTCTTTATAAAATTATTTCAAGACTTTATGACATACAAGTTGCTCGAAACAAAATGCGTTTGGTTTAAAAAGGAGGATGCAAAACATCTCACAGAAATTTTGACCTAAAGAGGATTTTTTCGGTAGTATCATTAATCTATATTTGATCTTAATCCGTGGTTTCGTCCGTCTTAATGAGGATGTCATCATGTTATTCCGTGAATTCCAATACTTTAATTTTAATTTAATTAAAGAATTATATTTAACTTTGCCTTTGACGATATAAAGGTTTAATTAATAAATTCGTATTAAATTATAGAAATTATGAATTATTATTCGGATTCTGATTAATTTTCAAACCTTAATTTTATGTACAGGGTGTTCATGGACGTACTAGACTAACTTTAACCACTTATTCCTAAAATTATTTGGAGTAAAAATTGTAAATGAAATTTCTCTGTCTCTATCTCCGGTGACATTTTTGATGTTTTTTTTTATTTTCAACTAAACACTAAAAAAATCAGTAGTTATTGGACATTTAGGAGCCGGGTAATGTTTGGTTGGTTACTTGGCCAAGTGACCAGTGACAACAATGGAAACAATTTATTTTTTTATTTTTATTAAAAAGAATCAAAAAAGTCACCGAAGACCAAAATTTTATTTACATCTTTTACTCCAAATAATGTCAGTAATCACTGGATAAAGTAATCCAAGGATGTCCCTTAAAATCCTGAAAAGCGCAATTTTTCATACAAGATGGAATTAGAATTACTTCAAAAAACATTACGTATGTTAACATTGAAAATTTGTAAATACCTCCAGAATCGAAATGTTATTTAAAATTGCATTAGCCCTGTTCTGTGACCAGATCTGAATATTTGTGAATTTCTCTAACCTTCCTCTTCGCATCTCCTTAACCTCCCCACCTCATTTACCTTCAAAAGATTCCTCAACTGGGGATACCGCAGTCCCACTAGCTCCGAGCAGTTGGGACTCTTGTGTGGTTTTCACAAAAAAACATGTTGTCAATGAATGCCCGCTCCATTCTTTCCCTGGCGGGATTTGCGAGGTCCATAGGTCAAAGACTCTAGCTGTTCAGCATCCTCTGACCTTCCCACCATACGAAAAAATAAGAAAAACATAATAAAAATTTTATAAGGGCTATTTTAGAACACTATCTAAAAAAATTAATATAATATGTGTACTAAATTTCTGTAATTAATTTCATTCGCTCCCGCAGCACACATAAAAAACATCCATCGACATCTCTCCAATAAAGGGAATAAAAGCACTGAATAAATATTCCCTAGATTCTATACCGATTTGAAATCTGATTTTAGTCTCACATAAGACCAGAAAAAAACCCCTTATGGCCTATATCAGTCGAAGAGGTCTATGTCTGGTCTTCCTTAACCAGTCTCTCCTAATCCAGTTCGCCACGCAAGATGATGGGTCAAGAGAGTCCGGCTGGAGAGGTCTAGGTTGTCTCCTTCAACCACCACGCAGTAGGTGGGCAACCTAGACATAAATTATCCGATCAGCCCTGTTATGTCAGCAAACGTAGCGAACTACTTGGGATGATTTACGGCACGGAGGTTCGTTATCCAATATATAGTTTCCGAGGTTGCGGTACCCATACCAGCCTCCGAAATTGAGGTTTGAAATCTAAATGAAGCATGAAAAGTTACAAGACACAGAAATTTAAAATGTAACGTTTCGCAATTGGGGATCAACTGATACTCTAAACCACTGAGTTATTAACATCTGTTTATTTTGTGTTAATTTTATCGATCACATATTAAAAAAAAACTAGTGTGCTTTAGACCACTCGACTGAAGTAAAAGTTGTGCAAGCGCACTGCTCTCACTTGCTCCTACAGTGTGATACAGACAATATGCCTGCATTGTATCTTAGATATACGAAACGTAACTGGCTATGAGAGAAAGAGAGAAAGAAAATGGGTACTCCCACCTCTCTCTCTTGCCCCTACAGTAACATACGAAACGTAACTCTCTCTCTTTCTATCTTCACTAACTTATATCTCCGTTTCAACTTCGTTTACAGTGTCCATCATCAGAGCAGATGTGGTGTTCTCTCCCTCCCCTCTGCCCTGACGATGGACACTGAAACGTTGTCCGAAACGTTGGCTAAAGAAGGAGGTAGCGTAACACGGCATAATACCTCAAAAACAAATAACAAAAATACTTTTGGGCGTGAAAATTTTAAATCATATCTATTATATTGTTCTTGTAGCTTACTTCAAACAGGCAGATGGTTTTGCAAACAACACACTTTCATAGATATCTTCAGTGGGTAAAAGGAAATTTCGGGGACATATTTTTAAAGCCCCCCACACAAAATGTCAATTTTCCAAAAATATAGCTTATTTTAGGCCTTTATTTCCCCCTCGTGGCCCTGTCGCCATAAATAATCTCTCGGTTCTTGATTGGTAATTCTCTTCCTCCGAGCACTTTCAAAATCGCCTACTTTTAGAGTGTTAAAACCTGAAACTGAACGTGCTAATTATTTTAAGGGAAGATAAAATATAACTTTAGGACATTGGAAGTAACAGAAACAATGAAGGTCCCGACACGAAGTAATTAATTGAATTCAGAAGATTTTCCTCTAATCAGAAAATTTCAAGCATTCTTCGAATGGATATAATTATTTTCATAAGCACTGGATTCCTTTGTTAAAACCAAAAACTGAAATTAACTATGTTACAAATTACTTGAATTATTAAATAAGGGAGATAATAAAAAATAAAAAATTATATCTCCTTTGTGCTGGAAAAGTAATAGAAATTTGGAAAAATGTCATGAAAATAGTGAAAATTTTTGGTTTTGAAATCAGAAGAAGATTTGAGGAAGTTGTTGGTGTTTTTCGTATAAACAATCTCGTTTTTAAGGTGAACCAATGCGGAAAAATACAAAATCGTATAAAATCTTGTGTATTAGTTAGTTGAAAATTGGATCGCTTAGAAATAATATAGATGCTTCAATTAAATACTGTGAGTAGAACATATCTTGGCCTTTGAAGTGATCGAGAATTTTTTTTATAAGTTTTTTAATAAGCTTATGCGTCTGACCTATAAAAAATGGTTAAAAGTGAAAAATCTCCGACTTACAAATCCTTTTTCTGGTGTTGTTTTATTGAATAATGTAGCTAATTAAGTTTCTTGTAGAGTGATCGGAAAATATTTTAATATTTGTATTTGAACTTCACAAAATAAAATAAAACGTGCATTTTGGCGACGTTTCTTTTCAGTGAATAAAAATAGGCGGTACCCAACGAATTTGTAAGTTCGAATTTCATCCTTATGCCATGTACAGAAGGATTTTAGCCCGTCGCTCAGTCTACACCCAGAGCCCGGGGCCAACGGACATGCCTTAGTCTACGCGGCGCTTCGATCTTTAAAAATATACTAGCGGAATAACAAAACAATGTTGTTTGCTAGAGATTAGGGTTTTTATTGGAAAACGCCCAAAAATCGTTCGCTCCGCCCGATTCCGAATGAGGCAAGAACTAGTGGATCATCTTAAGTAAAAATAACGAATATGACCATTTCGGAATTGTTGTGATGATAATTATGTCGAGGTATTGCGGTGGGACTATATAACTATAATCTGATTGTGTCGTGCGATCCTTCGCAGAGATACAGTAGTAAGTGATTAGTTATCCCTTTTTCTACACATACTGACACCCAATCCGAGCACTATTTTGTTTAAAGTATTTACAGTTCATTAGAAGTGCTTCTGACGTTGTAATTCGCAAGCAAATTTGGATGCAACATCTTGTATACGTACAAACAGGGCGTTAAGAGACGTACTTGACTTACTTTATTTAACTAGTGACTCCTGACATTATTTGGAGTAAATAAAATTTTGGTCTCCTGTGACATTTTTAATGTTTTTTTCTTTCTACAAAAACATAAATAATAATAGGAGTTGGACAGACAGACACATAGAAAATGTCACCGGAGACCAAAATCTAATCTACATTTTTTACTCCAAATAATGTCGGGAATCACTTATCAAGTAAGTCAAGGACGTCCCTTAACACTCTGTATAATGTAATAATATAATGGATCTCGCTGAAAACATGTGTTCCCTTTACAACCATAATTAATTTATTTTTTTTTTTATTTTTTTTTTTATTTTTTTTTTTTTATTTCAATTTATTTCACCTCTTACAAACAACAATTTTACAATTTTAATCATTGTTTAACTAAATAAAAACAAAATATAATAAAAAGGTATAACAAAAAGGTGAAAACATCATTTTTTTTTTTTGGTTTCTACACCAATTAAGAGAACTGGCTCTTGAGCTTGGTGTAGGAGTTATGTAAGAATATACAATTTTTAGTCCATAATTAATATAAAATCAAGGACTAGATTAAGGAAGACATTATACAATATTTTATGGTTTGATTTATATGATTAATGTCACATGATTTTATTGCATATAGTTTTTTAAGAATAGTTTGATCTTTTTCTGGAATAATGCTAAATCTCTTATTTTTTTTACTTCTTCGGGAAGGCTATTGAAGTAAGTTATCCCTTTATATACATAATTATTTTGCATTTGTTGAGTTGAATATAATGGAATTTGGATATTATATTTACGTCTTAATGATGAGTTAACTTTATTATTTTTTAATGTCTTATCTTTGAATATTTGTAATATTGAGTCTTTTTTATAAAGATCTTCAATTTTTGGAACTTCGAAAATTTTGAACAATGTTGCAGAAGGGAATGTAGGTGGTTTTTTTAAAATGACTTTAATAATTAGTTTTTGAACCACATTTACAGGGTTTACAATTTTTTTATATGCACCTCCCCATCCAATAATTCCATATTGAATTACTGACTGTACTAGTGCATAGTACACCTTTTTTAAATTATTTACCTTTAGAATATTTCTTAATCTAATAAATATATAAATACATTTCCTAATGCGCTTAACAAGTTCACATATGTGTCTGTTCCATTTCATATGTTGGTCTACAATTACACCGAGGTACTTTATTTCAGTTGTATGATTTAATTTATTACATGAACTATTACAGACAGTTTTGTTACATTTATTATTGTGTATAATTATATCGATGTTTGGGTGAGTTCTGAACTTATTTATTGAGAAGGGAATGTAAAGTGTCTTTTTTGCATTAATTGAGAGCAGGTTTGTGTCGAACCAGTTTTTTAGGATTTGCATGTCATTGTTTGCATTTTTCTTTAGAATATTCCAGTCCTGACCCTTAACTATGATGATAGTGTCGTCCGCGTAAGAAATAACGCATCCACTGAGGTTTTGTTTAAAAATGTCGTTGACATACATGATAAAAAGTAATGGCCCTAATACAGTACCTTGTGGTATTCCAAAATCACTTGTAAGAGGTTTGCTCAATGTATGGTTAATTTTTACCACTTGTGATCTGTTATTAAGATAACTTTTTATCCAATTTAAGGCTCTGCCATTAAAACCAACAGCGTTTAGTTTTTGTGTTAATTTGACATGAGAAATGCTGTCGAAAGCTTTTTGAAGATCAACAAATATACCAATACACTTCAAAGATTTATCTAATGCGTCTTGTATAGTATGAGATAATTTAGCAATAGCATCTTTTGTGCTTCTGTTTTCCATGAAACCAAACTGGTTTTCATGAATTATGTCATTAGTCTTAATGAAATGATTTATTCTTTTTTTTACAATTTTTTCAAAAATCTTTGCTATATTAGATAGCAAAGAAATTGGGCGGTAATTGGTTGTTTCTTCCGGATTGCCGGTTTTAAATATTGGTATAATTACAGATTGTTTGTATATAGATGGAAATACTCCGCTTTGAAAACTTGTATTGACGATATGAGTTAAAGGTTTTGATACTAGTGATTTTATGCTTTTCAATATTGGGACTGTGACTTCGTCAAAACCTGGAGCCGAACCTCCTTTCATACCTGTAATGATTTGTTCAATTTCTTCTGGTGTTGTTGGTTGAAATAGTTCAATTTTTTGCTCATTATTTACTGTAGAGTTGGGTTCATTGAGACACGGGTCTTTTTGTATTTTGTTAGCAAGGTTTTTCCCTACATTTGCAAAAAAATCGTTAAATACATTAGCGGCTTCAAAGGGATTTTCTTTACAACAAATTTTAGAATTGTGATGGTTGATGTTGTTGATTGTTTTATTTTTGAATGGTTTTTTGTCAATAATTTCGTTTATGATGGACCAAGTCCTTTTGCTATCATTTTCAGTAAGTTCTAGTTTTTGTTTATAGTAATTATCTTTTGTGTTTTTTATTAGATACGCAAGTTTTTTTTTATAATCCTTAAAATGTTTTTGTAATGTTATGTCTTCCGGTTGTTTTATACATTGTTTGTAAAGTGTTTCTTTGTGTCTAATTGAAACGATTAATCCATGGGTTATCCATGGTTTAATTGGTTTAAGCCTCGATGATATTTTTTGAGGTGAGGTATTTCTGCAGGCATTTATGTGTAGACTCAATTTATTATAAAATATTTTGCAACAATCTTCTACATCGTTACATTGGTATATTTCTTGCCATTCTTTTTCGTTATTTAATATTTTTATGAGAGAGTTTATATTGATTCTATAATTGCATTTATTTGTCTTATTTAGTTCCGTTGTAGTTGGTATTGGAGAGTTTTCTTGTTTATAGTTGTATTTAAATACACATGCATAATGATCCGTTATAGTTGTTTTTATTACAGCCGATGTTATATTTTGTGTATCTTTGATATTTGTAAATAAATGGTCGATACATGACGGTCGTTGGCCGAGAATGTTTCTAGTATATGAATTTATACATGAAATATAGTTTAATTCCGCAAACATATTTAAATAATTATCTTTGTCGTTCGAGGAGTAGTCGTTAGCGATATTTAAATTGATATCTCCTATAATAATGGTTTTTTTATTTTTATGAAGTCGTAGTATATTTTTTAATTCTTCTATATATGCAGTTATGATCGACGCATGTGTGCGATAAATAGCAATGATATTGAAAGAATTATTCATAAAACGTATCTCCATATTTAATATATTTACACTATTAATCTTGATTTCATTTATATTTGTGACAGCGTAAACATTAGAAATGAAAATGGCGACGCCGCTGTTTTTGTTAATTTTGTTTGCCGTTGCATAATACGAGAAACCCGGTATATGGTAATTAATTTCATTCGATGAATGCGTTTCTGATAATATTATACAGTCAAGTCTTTTTAAAGATTTAATTGTGCAAATAAATTCATCGATATTCCTCTCCAAGCTTCTAATGTTCATGTGCATTATTATTAGACTGGATGTCGGTTTTATATCTATAATATAATTTGTTTCATTTATGGTGTCAAAAATTCTTTCATCTATTATAAAGCAATCATCGATTGCGCTAGTTATGAAGTCATTCATTTTGTGGTGTAATTAGTAAATACGATATTAGATTGTCGCCGGTAATACACACTCACAATTACACTTTGAGAAGTATAAATTGCATAGTACAGTATGTATTTTAAACCACGGTTTGTAAGTAGGTTTGCATAAGACATAATGAGCAAGTACTGTTCGATTAATATAGGAGTATGGACGGTTCCAATGTGTTTACATAGACAATTAATGTGTTTATGATGATATCTGCTAATGAATATCAAAGTTTTACAATGGTGATAGTAATATGCAGTGTATATGATGTAGCGGGAACTATAAGAAAATGTAAAAGAAATGATGTGGCGGGTACGGCATGTTATTAGATCATTTATACGATGTTTCCCTAGGTTAATAATATTGTTAAAAATAATAAATAATACTTCCATAAGATGTAATTTAAGGAAGTTACATTTCCAAGTATAATTAGTAGCAATAATGTGGTAGTTATTGTTATTAACATTGATTTTAGAGAAATAAGTAATATGCGGGAATATATAGGGTTCAGAATATACTCTAAGCGAGTTAATTTTAAATGTTTTTGCTTTCAGAAAGTAGTGCCAGTTTTTCCTCATTAGATACCAGAATAGCAGCTGTTCCGATATCTCGACGTACATAATTCTGACCTGATTTGATCCACGCATATTTACACTTTTTTCCCTTTGTCGCCTGACGGGCCAGGTACCATAGATGATTTCCACGAAATGTCAGGTGTTCAGAGACATAAACTGGTAAATTCGGTCCGGCCATCCCCATGTTCCGTGTATTGAGTTTCTCTTCGGGATCCGTTGATTGTTTGTTGAAAGTTTTGAGATCCAGTAGAAGTTGATCCCGGTCGCGATTTGATGACAATTTAAATATAATTGGACGATTTTTCTGTTTTTGTTTAGTCCTGTAAGCCGCTTCTAGGTTTGTGGTATCTACTTTTGAGTTGAGGGTTTGACATAAGTTGTGGAATATGTTTTTTAGGCTTTCTCCATTTGTTTCTGGTATCCCTCTCACCTCAACATTTTTGGATCTTGTTGTTTTTTCAATGTTTTCTAGCTGACTTTCCAGGAAATCTATTCGGGATTCAAGCGAGGAATTTTGTTTCATAAGTACAGTATTTTTGTCTTCAAGATCTCGAACGCGGCAGAGTATCTCTTCATATTGTTTGCTCATGTTGGTAATTGTGTCTAGGATTTTATTGTTTTGCGCAATGATCGCGTTTTGGCTCTTTATGAAGTCGCTGTTATCCGTTGTTCCTGTAGGTTTGTAGACACTGGATGCCTCACCGTCTGGTGATGGGGTCGCGGTAGAGCACTTCTTACATTTGAGCAGTGCGCGTCGTTCTTGGGTGAGGCGCCGATATGCAGTTTCTGTTAAGCCACCGCATAGGAGATGGTGTGTCCCTTTGCACACTAGGCACACAAACGTCGTTCCCTCCGAGGTGCTGGATTCAGCACAAACTGAGCACTTAGGCATGGTTGTATATAGGTACTTGGAGTTAATATTTGTACAGTTTTATATGTATATAGTATAGTTGGATCTATAATATTATATATACAATTTAATTATATTTATTGGAAGTTTAATATTTATTTTAAATTTCAAATGTGGCCTAATGTGTTCACTGTATTAATAATAATTAAACTTCACTGTATTATTTATTAAAAAGTTTTTCGCCGGTGTGAGGATCGAACTCGGGCCGGAACTAGCGGCCGACGAATTCACGAGATGCGGCGCATTAACCCACTCTGCTACTGTTCTCTTATGTGAAGTGGCGACTTTTACTTTTATATACTTCTGATTTTATGAAATTATGAACAATTGTATTGTTGCACTTGTTTGACGTTTGCCGTTTATCTCTGCCAGTAAATTCCAACTTATTTTTTTTTACTGTTTATTATATTTCGGTGCACTCGTACACGTAATTAGATATTTATTTTAGTAAACTGGAAGTCACTGTTGTGATTATATCACTTGTGAAGAATTTGCGGTTCACTTTTGAATGTTTAATTTCTATTTATTTGCGGAGCGTGAGTAAAGCAACTGTCAAGTTTTAGAGGTAGGTGGTAACTGAAGTAAGGAAAATAATATATGCACCTCTTCTAAGTATTTTCACAAAACTTACACAATATTCATAGCAGTAACGTCATTATTAAACAATTAAGAACACTATTACTTTCCCAAGAATTCGGTTTAACCGACAATAAATCAATTTGCTCACTTTCAAATTGACATTTTAAATCGTATAAATATCGTTGTCTAATTATGAAACACCTTAGTTTTAAAATGGCCTTGTAAGCCGAAACAGCTGTCACAATAATACAAACTATAACACTTGCAGAACTTAATAATTAAAATTATAAAATTTAATTTAAATTAAATTAAAAAAATAAATTAAATAGAGTTCTACGAATTAAACACAAAAAGTATAAATATTTCACTTAGTTGACTAAACTAAAAACATTTTACAATACGTTATACAATATTATTCCGTTTCACTATTTTGTTGATGTAGAAAAAATAAATGATTTTAAAAAAAAAACTATCAAGTCTCTTTTTTTGTTGTTTGTTTTTGGGGTGTTATGCCGTGTTGTGCTACCTCCTTCTTTAGCCGACGTTTCGGACAGCGTTGCAGTGTCCATCATCAGGGCAGATCCGGCAGATGATGGACACTGCAACGCTGTCCGAAACGTCGGCTAAAGAAGGAGGTAGCACAACACGGCATAACACCCCAAACACAAACAACGAAAATGCTTTTGGCCGTGAAAATCTAAAAACGTATCTATCAAGTCTCTTTTCGTTTTTAATGTTGTCTGGAAGGTTAATAATAGTATCTTTTCAAACACATAAAACCCTTACGTTACATATTTGAGATTATTTCTAGAAAAATAATATGACCCAGGACATCACTAACTCCGGAGGTCTGCGATGTCATAAAGCAGAAACATAATCTGAACTGAGAAAATTTTCTCTGTACATTTGGTACCTTATTTTATCTTCCCGAATGGGTGAAATATTTGTTTCCAATTTCGGCCAAGTTTCAGAAACATTTATATTCGTTTGATCGGAAAGTTTTCACATGAAACTCAGCTGGGGAATTTGTGAACTGGTGACATGAGTTGTTAAATAAAAAAAGTAAAGTTATTTTTTCTGTCAAATTTTGTAGCATTCCTCATTTATTTCACCTAAAAAAAATAATGTAAAGAACGCTCTCCAGCCGACATCTAAAAAGATAGAGCCATGAAATTTGTACAGATTTTTTTATGTCATATTTGTAGTTGGCTGTAACTATTTTCAGATCGATACGTCATTTAATTCACCTTTAAAATAGGTTAAATGCTGTTATTGACAAGGCCTTTACTAAGTTAATTAATTTAATTAAAAATCAATTTTACTTTAGTCACACACAATTATTATGTTAATAATAATAATAATTGGATAATTTGTAGAGCGCCGTTTTTGTGAGAAATCACCTCAAAGGCGCTGTGCATCTTAATATGACTTCTTAGGCTCTACCTAGAACTATTATTTACAAATGGACACAGAGAACATACTTACCTGGCAGGTCACTTCCGATAAACATACTTTAATTAGAAAGTTTATGCTTGGGGGAGATACGACTTTGCACGCGGAGGACGCTATATTAAAACAATGGACATTGCATAACTTTACATTTGCTACACCATCATTTTTCATATAACATTTATAAGAAGATTACTGCCAAAAATGGAGTTAGTGAATTGAAGTTATTTCGAAAGACTTGTGAATTTAGGACTCATTAGGACTGGAGGATTTGAATGAAATTAGATGTAAAAACAATTCACCATTAAGAATTTGTTAACATTTTTATGCAATAAGTTATTTACTATGTCGCGGGCTGAGAAGGTGAAAGTGAAGTAAAGTTATCTGATTAGTTTTTATGTTTATATACCTTGCTGCTATTCCTTCTTCTCTAGCTATAGTTTCGGGAGGCGTTAAAGTGTCCTTCTTCAGGTCAGACTTGTTTACGAAACTGCACTCGCACTAATCACGTAAATTTTAAAACCATTTGAATAAGTTAATTTTCGTAAATATTCTATAATACAGCATTTTAACTTATGATCTTTGGTATGAGAATCAAAGAGCCCGTATGTCAGAGTTCATGGTAGAATATCGGTACATTATAGTTTTACTTTAAAAAAAAAACATCAAAGTAACCTAGAATCTACTCCACCGGCAGATGATATTTGAAAATTCATTAATCTACCGTAGATCTAAGTAAAAACGAACTAACGTTATCATGTTTCAAAGGACCAAAAAAATATTTTTTCTCCCAGCAAAAATCCTTTTCCAGTCCCAAAAAGAGGAACGGCTGCGCGGCCTTTTTCATTCGAGACCTTATTTTTGTTTGAGGCCAAAATAACCAAAAAAACACAATGAACTTTTTTTTAAATCAAAGGATCTACTGCTGAGAACTATTTCATTTATAATATTTTTTAATTTAAATTAGCTTTTTCCCGTGATTTCGGTCACGTGGTATGAGGGAAAAACTTCTGTACAAAGTGTTGGAATGACAAATGTTTATTCCGGGATAAAAAGTAGCCCTTATCATTCCCATGCCATGTGAAGGGTTCTTTTTAGGAAAGGAAGAAAAGGATGTGTTGAGAAGGAAAAAAGTGTGAGGGGTGGGTAGGAATCCGGGGATCAGTGTGTCTAGGAGTGACGCACGAACGAATCAATCGGTCGTGAGTCCGACTGGAGAGGTCTAGGATCGGTCTCCCTAAACCAGTCTCTCCTGATCTGGCCTGCCACGCAATTGGTGGGCAGACGAATACGCCGCCAAGACCCGCATAAAACTAACCCCATGAACCCGGGCACCTCTGCTAAGTCATCAAACGTAGCGAACCACTTAAGGTGACCTATGGCAGAGGTGTTGGTTATCCAATAAAAGGTTCCCGGGGCGGCGGTACCAATACCCGCCTTCAAAATTCAGATATTGCGCTTATAATTATAATACACGCGCCAAGCAGGTAGAACTGAAAACGGAGCGGCCGGTTTACAAGTGAAAACTTTAAACGCGTCTTTCTAAGAACCACATTTTTCAAGTTTTTTGTAACTGTAGTTTGTCGAATTTTCATCTGATTCACTTCATTTACAGTTTAAATTAGGGTCGGTAGTACCCGCCCAAAAATAATAAGAAGGATAGATACGACAATAGGAGTGTTGGAGTGAGCGCGCTATATTAAAAACATAAAAATTCGAACGAAAATTGGGAAAATGTTTAATACATCATGGTTCGTTTACAATAGAACAAAAATCTTTCTTCAACACCTTAGGTAGCATTTAAAAAAACAAATTGAATTTGTTCATACATGTTACTTGTAAAATAAAGGAAACAAAGTGTAAATAATAATTTTTTGAGCATACTTTGCGATTTTTTTTTTTTTGGGAATTTTATATAATTAACGTTTCGGCTCTACTAACTATTAACTTCATATATTATCTTAAAAAATAACATTTATTTTTGTAAGAACTTAGAAACTTAAAATGTTCAAGGGACATATGTAATAAATCGGTAGAAAACCGGAATTCCGGACCTTAAGAAAATCTCGTGAAATCTAATGAAAATGTTTTATTATATGACAAAGTTGTTGCAAAATTAAGGTCGATTTTTTTCACCAATTTTAGTTTCACGGCCGCTATTTTTGTAATCAATTGGCCATTTTTGCAATTGAGCCCTTGCCCGGAATAATGTTGTATCCAACAATATTCTTGTTCCGAGATAAATGGAAAAAACGAAACCGGTTATGTTTGATAACATTTTATATTTAAAATACAATAAACATACAATTCTTAAGACTTGTGGAAAAGGTCTGTTAAATTAGAAGTTATTACTAGAATTTGTGGTGATTTTGTGGAAAAATGTTGTATATAAAAATTCCACAAAATGGATTTTTTTCTTTTTCGTGCCTTCAAGAAAGCACCATGTTCTTCTAACATCTATTTAGATATATCGTAGATGGATTTGAGCTTAAAAAGCAAAAAAACGATATGAATAAACAAAACCATTTACATTCGAGATATTGTCTTCAGATCAACATACAAGATTATTCGACAAAACTGTTTCAACGGCTAAAAAGCAGCCTTAACAATATTTTTTCTGGAAAAATTCTATTTTCCTGCATTCTTCACTTTTTGGCTTTAAAGTCTTTCTAGATGAAGCCATAAAACATTCGTTTTATCCATTTAATTCCGTGAATTAAACCACGATCAGTGATTTTGATAAACGACCTTATACAACATTCTTCCACAAACCAATCTTTACAACGCTGTCACAGGCCTAAAAAAATTTTCACTACCATAATTCCTATCTTAAAAGATGCGTAATAATATGCCCAACATTATTCAATCAATAACTCAACATTGATAGTTTTTTTGGATACAACATTATTCCGGGCAAGGGCTCAATTATTTGCCAATTGCCAAACGTAGCAATTTGGCTACTTCAAGGTTAAATGTGCATTTTCATGCAATAGTTATATAAAAATATTAATTAATTAAATATTAGACTCTTAGTGAAAAAGAAACTTCCACAAAATTGAAATATGAAATCTTTGCTTGCAAATTGACCTGCAAGTGACGTTTCGTCTAGTCTTACTTAATAGTAATTAGATGAAGACTTTTTTACGTGTGACGTTTTTAAAATAAATAAATTTGAATGAAATCTAAAAACAAACATTTTTAGTATAATGATCAAAATCAAAAAAAATGATCTTTAAATATTCAATGCATTTTTAACAGAATCCCATGTTTGTGAAAATATCCTATTGGGGAAACCATTGTCACACTGGCTCTAGGCAGGATCAGTTGGGACTCTTGTGCGGTATTCACATAAAAAAGAGTATGTTTTATTATTAAATCAAAATAAAAACAGTGTAAGTTGGAAATTACTTCCTGTCATCTCACCGGAAATTTTTCACATTTCCTCGTGGAAAAAAATAATTTTTAAATTATGTCATTGTTGTGGCGGAATTCTTAAACGGAAATAACAAAGAGGATATCTGGATGAACATGATTTTGCCGAAAAAATTTAAATTTACCAAAAAGCAACATTTATCTCGCAAATTTTCTCGCAACAATTTGCCCCAGGCAAAGTTATGAGCTGATATGTGGGCATTATCATAATAATATTCCGAATAATGGGTAGAGCTTTAAACATTTTTCAAAGTATGCAAATAAAAGTCACGAAGTTATATTATTTAATCATTGAAGCAAATAAAATGACTGACACAGACAAAATACTCAACATACCATCGCTTAGCAAAAAGACAAGTACTTTTTATCCCGAATAATCTCAGGAAACCCTGGCTAACCCGTTTAACCACAGGAGGCAATATTTGTCACAGCTCACATAGGTCTTATAGAAATCATTGTCTCTCCTTTACTATAATAGTGAGAAGTGTGATCTAAACGGTTTTGGAAAGAAAATACAAAATGCTTTTTATTCAAGTCAATAAAACAACCATCAAACAATTGAAATATACAGTAAATACACCTCTATAAAACCAAAATTTCCGAACGAAATTTGATAAAAAAATTATGAAACTATGTGAATTTTTTAAGATTATTTTTTATATGAAACTACAAAAAAGTGAGATAATAATTTTAATGTTTACAATTCATTTGTCTAATTAAATATGTAAGTTTCTTTAATTTTTTTCGTTGTAGGTAATTTTGGTTAGGAAAAACATAAGGTGAGCCATTTTTAAAACTTTCTAAAGTATGAATTCGAAATTTTTATTTTTCTAAAAATACCATTTAAAAGCGTATTTTAATATCTTAAGCTCCACCTTAAGATATTCATTATAAGGAATAAATTGAAGTAAATTAGAAAAATCATAGAAAAATGCATTGATTAAGGTTGGCAATGTTACGATTTTATTTCGGTTGCGATGTATTGTTGAGGCCTTCGATTAAATGTAAGATTTGGTAATAATACATTTAATGACATGGTTGTATGTGAGCAGGCCCGTTTTCAGGGACTATGTCATCTTTGGAGATGTTGTGTCAATATTTTTTTTTAGGAAAAGGAAGGACAAGAAGTCCAGGAAAGGAAAAAAAGGTATGTGGGCTGGGTACCTACGAATGTGTCCAGGAGTGACCGAAGTATAAATCCAACCCTCCTGGCCTCCTACTGAGATGCAATGCGTTGGGTCGAGAAAGTCCGGCTGGAGAGGTCTAGTTTAGGTCTCCCTCAAACAGTCACTCTGGATGCCACGCAGCTGGTGGGTAGATTAATCCGCCGCCAAGACACGAACAAACCTCACCCCATGAACCCAGGCACCCCTGTTAAGTCACCAAGCGTACGATCCACTTAGGGTGCCTTATGGCAGGGTGTTAGGGTTCCGGGGGCGGTGGGCGAACCCATGCTGGCCTAACAAATTGAAAACGCTAATACCAATATTAATTATAGATAATTAATGGACTTACATTGATTAGATTTTAACGGTACACAACTTGATTCTACAAATTGGAATAATTCACGCAATCCCATAAATGTATTCGAGCAAATAAATACGTTGAATATATTTCGATTCAGTATTTCAATTGGTTAACGAATGTCAATTGAAACTGCACTGGGGTAGGAATAACGACTAAAAATGCGGTTTTTTCCCTTCGGTTGAAAGGTTTATCCTAAAACACTTGGTTTAAAATGATGGCATCAGTTGGGACTCTTGTGTGGTACTCACAATAAAATGTATTTGAAACATTTCGACTAACACTGTGGAATCTAGATCATTCGAATTCAGGCATGGTTTAAGGATACAAAAAAGTGTACTTAAACATTAAAAAAGCTTATTTTTAATTTTTACTTCTCAGAATGCTAACACATGCTGCAAGAAGGTCAGAATATTTCCACTTTGCAATAAAATGGAAAAAATCAAACATTTCTGAACGTATCCGAAAACAATACTTTGTTTTTTGTGTGAAAAGTGTGAAGTGCTGAAAAACATATATATTTTGGAATTATAAAATTAATTTTTATGTAAAAATATTTTTAAAAAAAGATTTTAAAATATCTCACTTTTTTTTTCTAAATAAAATTACAGATTATGATAAAAAAACATATATGTATGTTATTAGAAAAATGTTTTACATATATACGTTATTTAACCATTATTAAAAATCATTTTCGTTTCACGTAAAAATAAATAATTAGAGTAATATTTTTTTCTCAAACGGGCGATCGGAAAATTTGGTTTGATACATGCATAGATACTTATTAATTCTTCTGTGCCGAATTTTTAATTTTTAATATAAAGCGTGGTATTTTCTCTTTCTTACACTGTTAAGATAGTATTTCTCACCATGACGTTAAGGGAGACAACGACATATGTTATTCATTCAAAAATGTAAACAAACACAGAAAATCAATTTTATTTATTTCCACAAAGAGAGTAATTTCAGTTTTACTTGAAATTCAGATTCATTTACTCTAAATTTTTTTAAAATTATTTTCCATTAAACGCTAGGAAACCACCAGTTTTCATTTCTACATCAAAGGAATCTTCTTTTTATTAGTCGTGTTCCCTTGTGATGATTTTAATGTATTCCCTACTCAATTTCATCCAGACAGCGATATTTCAGGATGAAATATGATGAACCGTTTAACATGGAAGACTACAGAATACGAAAATATATATTTTTTTTAATTACAGTTTTTTATTACACACATACATTTTTTAAAAACATAATTGCATTTTGTTCAAATCATTTCCAGTATTTAACCACTCGGACGCTTTTTGCCACATTATGGCACTATTTTAAAAACCTTGGAATGTTTGCTGCCAAATATGAAAAATATTCCCTAGATTCTTTAAAAAGTTTTAAAGTTGACGATTTAATAATATTTTTTTATAAATCCTACGAATATGTGATAATCGACAATAGAGAGGTGAATTCATTGCTGTAAAGAACTATACATAATCAGTTATTATGTTACCATATTCAAATTCAAAGGTATGATTTTTTTAATGTGGGTGGACTAACTAACTAACTAACTAACCATCACGCCGTTTCCCCTCAGGGGTAGGCAGAGAGGACGGACTGCCAAACACCTCGGTCTTGGCACACACTCTTTGCCTCATTCACATTCATACATCGTCTCATACATTCTCTTCTATTTTACTGACTCTTGACATGGCCCGACTCAAGTATCTGATTCACTTGATCGTGCCATGTCTTTCTCGGACGTCCCCTACTTCTTATACCATTCACACTTGCATCGTATATTCTCCTTACGCTCCTTTCTTTGTTCATTCGCTCTACATGCCCAAACCATCTGAGGGTTCCTTTCTTAATTTTACTCATTACGCTTACATCAGCCTTGCATTCCTTTCGAATCTCCACATTTCTCACACGATCATACATGGTTTTACCACACATACGCCTCAGGGATCTCATTTCAACAGCATTCAGTCTACTTTCATCCTTCCTCTGCCAGTTTCATGCCTCACTGCCATACATCAGGGTAGGTACAAGCACTCCATTGTGGACTGCTAACTTCGCTTCTTTGGACAGCTTTTTGTTAGCGCCAACGGCATTCAGTCCTTCATTAATGGAGTTACCTGAATTTACCCTCCTCTCAATGTCTCTATCAGCCTTCCCATCTCTCGTAAACATACTACCCAAACACACAAACTCATCCACCTGCTCCAAGCATTTATCATTCACAAGTATATTGCACATCGTTTTCGGACTCTCTCTTTCAAACACCAATGTGGGTGGAAAATTTTTAAAATGATCACCATCCTAGTCCTGAGTACTAACTGCTCGTGTCCGGAGCCAATGAGACTATGTCATCCCTTAAATGGGTTATGTTGTGAGGGTGAAAGTAGTGGGAGGGGAAGAAGATGGCGAGAGGAAGGTGGGGAAGTATCTGACTAGTCAGATCTACCTTATATTATATAACTTATATTTTTCTCAATTATTAATTTGTGAAATAATAATAATAATAATAATAATAATTGGATGACTTGTATAGCGCCGTTTTTGTGAAAAATCACCTCAAGGGCGCTGTACAAATTTCAATAATACAAATTTCATAATACAAATCAATAAAATAAATATACTTTTGAAATTAGCTATCACTTTGTGGTTATCCATTTTATAATTAAATGAAACAATATATCTTAGTTACAACCACTGACTGGAATATATACACTCAAATGTAATGACTGTTCCTCATTTTATATCGGGAAAACAACGCGTAATTTCGAAATTAGAATCAAAGAACACTTAAGGTGTCTTAATAATAATAATTTCTCCGATTTCGCTAACCATATAATTGAAAATTTCCATAGTTTTGAAAAAAATACAGGGATAAATATTCTTCACATTAATAATAAAGGAAAACGCTTAGATAACTTAGAAGCTCTAGAAATAAAAAAAATCCCTTAAAAATAATGAGTCGATTATCAATAAACAAAAAATATTAACCTATAGCCCAATATTAAATCTCTTCCCATTCGGTGTCCATTCTGTCCCCACTTACTCTTCATCAATTCCTAGCCACGCCCCCACCCCTACCACAACACCTACTGATAAATTGTACCCACCCACTATTTTGTAATTGTCATCATTATATGTTTCCCCTGAAGAAGGAACGGTTGTTCCGAAACCGGTCGGCGTGTAACTAAATAAATCAGTGGTTGTAACTAAGATATATTGTTTCATTTAATTACAATAAAATAAAATTTATTTGCGGGATTCGAACCTTCCCCTCAACCTCGGACACGTCACTTACCGTTATTTTGAGGAGGTACAGTTTTGCACGCAGAGGACAACATTATGTATGTTAAAAATACTGGACATTGCATGATTTTACATTTGCTATTTTATCTGCATTACCCTTGATATATTTTTTTTTAGTTGATTATTGGTAGAAATGATATTTTTAAAAGACTGGTAAATTTATAACTGGAGATTTTTATGGAACGATCTTTAAAAGCTTACAAGTTGTTAGTTGGTTTCATTTTTATACATTTTGTTATTTACAATAAAGACTTCAATAATTTAGGCACGTTTATCATGTTGTACAAAACCCTTGTTAGATGCCAACTAGAGTATAACTCTACGATATGGTCTCCGTTTTACAATATTCATTCCGCCAACACTGAAAAGATTCAACATAAGTTCTTGAGCTATATAAACTAAAAATTGCATATTCCTGTAGAAAACATTGATTATAACTACCTACTAGATAAAATGTTCCTATTAGAACTTTCAGAAAGAAGAATAATCACAGATTTAATACTATTACATAAAATACTGCATTACAAATTTGACTGTCCTGAATTGCTTCAATTAATCAATATCCACATACCTAAAAGATCTTGCCGAAATTTACTACCCTTTTATTTTAATAACACCAGGACACTCTCTTATCAAAATTCCCCGATACCGAGACTTCACAGTCTCGGAAATAAATATTCTGATCTGGAAGATATATTTCACATTAAAAACAATCAGTATAAACATTTTTTATTTCAATTCTTTCTTTAGACATAAATAGACGTCTATAATCTCTACAATTTTTGTCTATATTGAATATCTTTTTTTTGTGAAACTTCTTATATTTTTTTACCTATGTATCTAATTTTATTATATGCATTTATTTTTATATTTTGTTGTATGTATATGCTTTTGTTTTACTTTTATTTTTACTGTATTATGCTTTCTTTATTGTTTTAATTTATAATTTTTTTAAATAACTGTTATACTCATCTATTTAACTAAAATGTAAAAGCCCATACGGGCGTTTAATAAATAAATAAATAAACATTGGCTATGAGATGGAGTAATTTCTTCGCATAACTTCCCAGATATTTGTAAACAATTATTATAATTAATTTAATACATATACTTAACATAGTAATTAATTAGTTTATTATCTTCTAGATATTATTATTGGGTTATACGATTTCGGGAAATGGGGATAAAATTATTCTCAGTATCTCTATAGACAAACAAATTAATGAAGATTTTAGCAAGGTGTTGGAGCGGATTCCAGCTTGCCTAAATTATTAATAATATTCCGTTAGAAAATCTAAACTAATTCCAGTTCTGCAGGAAATTATCCAGTTATATTATTTATTCGCTCTTGAGTTGATTTATCTCCACGCGTCATTTTATGTGTCTTGTTCATTTTCATATTTTCATTTGTAGATTATTAGTGTCATCTTCATCTTCAATGATGTTTTCATTTAATATATTTTTATTACATTAGTTCCACAAGGACGGCCTCAGTGCCTATATAATCTTTCGGAATGCTGTGTGGAGGTCACGATATTAAAAGCACCATTGAAGTGGATCTCCACAAAAAACAAAGTTATTATGTGTTTTAATTAATAATATCGATCACGGAAATTTGAAATGCTGTAGGACCAAATGTTAATTGCTTAGAAAATTAAAAAAAAAACATATCTCCTATTTTTGAACACCTATAATTATTATGAATAATTATTATAAAATAACATTGAATAAACTTTTTTTTGTAAATATATTTATAATAGAGTGTATAATTTATTTTTAATTTTTCACAAAAAAATCTTCTCAAAATGCACATCGTAAATGACTATTTTTCTAGAAATGAAAATGAAAAAAACTGAGAAATATCGTCTTAAGTTAAGTATGAAGTTGTTCTCAAAATCATTTATTTACACGATAATCGATTATTTAATATAAAAGATTATTTAAGGGATTTTCAAAACGCACTTTTTCTTAGGTCGTCTAAAATTTATGTGCTTTTATCGTAAAAAAAACATTGGTCTGTTGGATAAAACGAACTGAAGCGAAGATATCACAAAATTTACTTCATTTTCCTTCCCAACCGATGGTCAGCGGACAGATACCGGTCCGCGGAGATTTTCTGCCGGAAAATCTAGTAATCAAAATTATTTTTGTTTCATTTTGGTTGGTACTTATAAAATTATTATTTTTATTCCATTACCTGTTTTAACATAACGTTAATAATTAATAAACAAAATACTTGTAGATAAATAAAAGTGTTTATTCCCGCGTTACCGGTCCGCAAAATTTGTCTCCCATTTTCACCGGTCCGCAAGCCTAAAGGCGACCGCGACCCGAGACCGAGACCAGAGACGGAGACAGGAGACCGCGACAAGTGTCTCGGTCTCTTCTGTCATTAAAAAGGACAATATTGAAAATCTCACTATTTTCTTGAGAAATATAATTTGTTTCCTTTCATAATATTTAACCTAAGAAAGACCACAGAATTTGAAGTAAAGGCAGTTAAAACTTCTATTCGCTTTTAGCATTAATTTGTCTTCTCAATGTCGACCGTCACACCCATCAATTAGAGCTACACCGATAACCGAAATAAAACCCAAAACAACATTCAGGCTATCAAAGTCGAAAAGTCCAGGCGGATCAGATATTTGATTGGGGCATGACGTGACCGGCTTGGATTACGTCGGTAGATTAAGTTTTCTTCCGATTTATTTCCAGCCAAATTAACGTACGCAAGCTAAAACGCCACAAACAGATTACTTATCAAAACTTTCAGACTTTTCGTGACATTATGTATAAGCTCACGTATTATGATTTTCATATGAAATTATTAACATTATGCCTCTTATTCTTAATTATTTAAAAAAATGTTTTTACTGTATACCTTTAAATACAGAATAAAACAGTGATTATATAAAAAAAAAAAAATTATACAGTGTATTATACATTATGAATTAAATTAAGGCTTGGTTATACCCGCTGAAAAAGGAGAAGAAGAGATACGATGGAACACATTTTAGTTATAGCGCGCTAATATTAACAATGATAATCTAACACGCTAATATTAACAATGATAATATAGCACGCTAATATTAACAATGATAATATAGCGCCCTAATATTAACAATGATAATATAACGCGCTAATATTAACAATGATAATATAGTGCGCTAATATCAACAATGATAATATAGCGCGCTAATATTGACAATGATAAAATAGTGCGCTTATATTAACAATGATAATATAGCGCGCTAATATTAACAATGATAATATTTAAGAGAAGATTGTGAAAATCTTGAATGATATACGACACATTTTTTAAGATTTTCACGGCCAAAAGCATTTTCGTTGTTTGTTTTTGGGGTGTTATGCCGTGTTGCGCCACCTCCTTCTTTAGCCGACGTTTCGGACAGTGTTGCAGTGTCCATCATCAGGGCAGATCCGGCAGATCCGACGATGTCCGAAACGTCGGCTAAAGAAGGAGGTAGCGCAACACGGCATAACACCCCAAAAACAAACAACGAAGATATACGACACGTTTAAAATACAGCTAAAATCGGTAATACCTTAAGAAGCATGTAAAGAATCCAAACCTATAATGTGTTAAATATCAGACCGTACGTGTTTATTTTAATTTTCGGAGAATACTTTGCTATTTTTTTTCCATTGAGGGAATTTTATGTGATTACCGTTTCGGATCGACAGTATCCAGATATCTTCAAAATAACATATATATATATATATATTTTTTTTTTTTTTTAAATGCAGAAACATAAAGTGTTCAAGGAACAATATGTTACAATCGGCAGAAAATCGGAATTCCCAGTTTTAATTAAAATTTACAGTTTCGGAAGCAAAATGTTAACTAATAACTATTTTAAAAAACGTGTGAAATGCTTTTATTGTAAGTTCTTTCGGTACTAATAAAAATGTCTGAACTATTAATATAAAATAACTCCCAAATTGGTGCTCGGTAACTTCCAGAAGAGCTTTATTTATTTATCATTGAATATTGTTTATACATTGTGGAAAAACGGTTAAATATATTATATTTAAATGAAAAAAAATTGCATTTGTGTAAACCACTATAATCAATGGTATAATATCATGTCATAACCCTGACGAAGAAACCGTCGGTTTTGACACATAGACTTTATAACATTGATTGTAGTGGTTTACACAAAAGTAATTTGTTTCATTTAAATAAAATGATGCCACAAAGTAAATTTGCAAAAATTGAAGAAAAATATTATATGTATATTTTTAAATTAAACACTAGTAAAAAATATTAAAAAATAATAAATAAATAAGTCAGCCAAAATTCTATTTTAATGATTTCGTGATTTTATAAACTAGACGATCAATTTTTGTATGACATGCATAATAGACTAGTGTAAAGGATAATAAACCTAGTGGAAGTATAAAGTTTACGAGAAAGATATATTTATTTCTGCGCGATATTTATGATATTTTTGCGATATTCCCAAATATCAATATTAGAACATGAATTATTATAGCTAGAAAAACGTCTCTTTCAGAATTGAATATTGGTCCATCTAAGGGTGAGAAATACCTATTATATTGGTAAAAGTTATTGCATAAAGTCCGATGAGGGACCCCTAGACAACCTCCATAGGGGAGCTTAAAACCCCTGGTTATTAGACCGCAGTAGGCAGGTTCAAAATCCGGTTAAGCTCAACCATAAATTTACGATTTTAAAATATTCTCTCAGCATAGCTGAGGAAAGACCTTCAGACTATGAACGTTTCTTTAAAATGATATAGATTTGTTTAGTTGCGTGTTGTATACTGTACAGCGAAATTTGCTTTTATTTGTCTCAGAAAAATCTCTCGAATTTTTCATCAAACTTTATGGTCTGATATTTTTATCTCAGCGAAACTTTAATTTACTTATGTCATCCACCCCTCAGGCTCTTTATTCGTTTTTGGGAACACTTCATATGGGTCTCATAGACATCGTTGTCTCCTTTACTGTCATGGTAAGAAATATGAACTAATTGATGTTAGAAACAGAAAACACCAGACTTCATAATGAAATCTAAAAGTATAATTTCCTTTCGGTTTTCAGTGTTAACTAAAAAAACTAACTAACCATCACGCCGTTTCCCCGCAGGGGAAGGCAGAGAGGCTCCAAATAACTCGGTCTTGGCACACACTCCTTGCCTCATTCACATTCATACATCGTCTCAAAGGTTTATCGTCTCAATCTTTTATTATTCTGACCCTTGACATGGCCTGACTCAAGTATCTGATTAACTCGATCGTGCCACCTCTTCCTTGGGCGTTCGCGACATCTTCTACCATTCACATTTGCGTCATAAACTCTTTTTACACTATTTTCTTCATTCATTCGCTGTACATGCCCAAACCATCTAAGCGTCCATTTCTTAATCTTACTTATCATGCTCACATCAGCCTAGCATTCTTTTCGGATCTCCACGTTTCTCATTTCCACACAATCATACATGATTTTAAACACATTCCCCTCAGGGATCTAATTTCTACAGCATTCAGTGTACTTTCATCCTTTCTCTGCTAGTTCCATGCTTTACTGCTATACATCAGGGTAGGAACTAGTACTCCATTGTGGACTGCTAACTTCGCTTCTTTGCACAGCTTTTTGTAGGCGCAACGGCGTTCTATCCTTCATTTATGGAACTACCTACACATTATCAAATTATCAGGTCATCAATGTTATTTATTATATATTCAACATTATATGAATTTTTCATGGTCTCACAAACATCGAACTACTCTATACGAAAACTATAAGAAGAAAAATCAAGGAATGAGACTGCGGATTATTATGTAACACAAAGAGAAATGCAAAGTTGTTCCTTTTTTCTTTCCAATCATGGCAGGGGTTTCTAAGAGATGAAAAAACACTGGTTTTGATGTTATTAAAAAAAATATTATTCATGTACAATATTATTAAAATTAGTGCTGTGCTATTACTCTCTTACTAGGAACTCCTGTGTTGAGAGCAGGCGTAGTTTATAACGTAAGCAGTTTACAGCGAAAATACAAATAACAACACAAAATTACGTTTAACATAAAAGACAATCAGCATCGTACCACTTGAAATGCGTACTTATAAGTAGAGCGAAATTAAAAGCCTAATCAGGTTATTGTAACAAAAATACAAATAACAACACGATGTTACCATCAAAAAATTCAAACCATCATCGTACCATTGGAAATACAAACTTATATATCAACTTCAATAAAAAAATTTATGTTAGATCTGTCTTGGCTGATGATCCAAGACTCTCTAATTTATATTTAAAACTAGATAATACCCGGCGTGCGTAGTTATGCTAATAAAATAAATATAGTGTTTCTCCATTCGTGTCATTTCCTATTCGTCCCCGTTCCCCTTCCGACTCCTTTTCCTCGTCCCGTTCCCCATCCCCTTCCCCTCCCGCGTTCCCTTTTCCCCTTCCCGCATTCCACCTCCCCTCTCTTGCTCTCCCCTTTCTCGCGAACCCCCCTCCTCACGCATTCCGCTTCCACTTCTTCTCCTTCTTGGCCTTCCCCTCTCCCTCGTCCTCCCTCTCGCAAAGCCCCCCTACTTAATTCCCCAACCGACTCTCCCGCATACCCCTCCCCGCAGCCTTTTTCTCTGCCGCCTAACTCCATAAAATACACCATTTTTTCCAACAACTCGCGTGACCTATTTAATTTTTTATGCAAATTTCATAATGCCAGAACTCACCAGTATAGATTAAAAAAAAATTGAACAATCGGATGAAATTTTATAGGAATAGTAATTTCATAACGCCAGAGTTCACTATCCTATAACCATCCCGGGTATGCGCACATCATATTCCCAAAGTATCATCGCAATCGGATGAACGTAATGTACGAACCAACAAACAAATAAACAAACAAACAAACAAACATTATTTTTTTATATTATAGATAAGTTGTGTTCTGCTTTATGACCAGTGGAATTGCAGTGTACAGCTTTTTTGCACAGTCTAAAATATATTAGGCCAAATTAAAACGTGGCTATTGATACATTATACGGTTATTTAATTTAAATGCATTGCTATCATCAATTCTATTTTCTTTTTCATTAAATTTAGGTAGTAGCAATAAAAGACGCAGTTAGCTATACTGATAGGTTTTTATTATTTGATTTTCTACCGCTTATTGAAACACCAACAATTTCGTTCAGATGCCGCAAAGCAATTTTTCAAAAATTCCAATTTAGGTTCTTCCAAAACGTTTCAAGTATTTTTTAAATTTTCATTTAAAAATTGTTTGACCCGTAAAAATTGTTGAAATTGCCTTTTCTCGGTAAAAATAAGTATTTTGGGGCCGTAGAAAAAGTTACAGGTTAAATTTTAGACAATAAGAATTCCTGATTGCCAATACTTTAAAAATTCAATTTGAAAATTTTCGCAATTCAAAGGAGTAATAATATTCATTTTAAAAACGTAGTAACTAAATCTTTTTTTGGAATATTTAATTTTTTTTAATTAAGTCGAGTTTTTAACACAACTTGGATAAATAAATAATTTAATGTTCACACTTAGAAAAAATAAGAATTTGTTTATTTTTTTACTAATATTAACGAGGTATATATACAATTTAGATTTTATCTCTTTTAGACTGAAGAAAATTTAGAGCTATTAATTATTACATTTTAGTTAAGTTGTTTTCGTTTGTCGCAGATTAATAATTGTACAAATAGAAAATGGAAAAAATGAGACACGTGTTGAGAATTTTAAAATGTATATGACGGCCTCGCTTCGACGATTAGGCTCTCAACTAGCAATCCGAGGGTCGCGGTTCAAAACCCGGCATGCCCAAATAAACTTTTTTTATTAATTTGTATTATTTCGCAATTTATTAATTTAAAATAATTTATAGTACATTTGCGATACGTTCCAGAGTGGAAGATAATCTCAGCATTGTCCTGGTATAAAGCCTAAATTCAGAATTGAAATGGCTTTAACCGTGTTTATTGATCAGATCTAAATATCAAGGTAATTCTCCACGATCCTGTTCCCCATCTTATTTACATTCAGCCTCACAACGTACCCCTATTGGGGACGCCATAGTCTAACTGACTCCAGAATCACAGGCATTTGGGACTTTTGTATGGTATTCACATAAAAATAAATATATCTACATAAATATATCTCTTCCACCAGTTTACATATATATTACTTATTTCGGAGAATATTATAATAAATGTCGCTCGTGGATTGCGTAGATTTCTTGAATGCATCCAATTGTAAAAATTCTCAAAACAGACCAAGTTAATTCTTTAAAAGTTCTTATAGTGGAAGTGGAAAAATGTAGCAGACTTTACGATTTATCCAGGACAGTATGTTGTATTGGACGGTTGCCACATTCCGCTGAATGGTTTTGACATGTGCATAAATTGCAACTTCGTGGTAAGCGAATGGTGATCGTTTTTCAAGAAAATATTTTTTTCGCAATCCTTGCCAAGAGTTCGAAAAGATGCTGCCATCCGAATAACATATATTTTCCTAACCTAACTAACCGTCACGCTCTTTTCCCCCAGCTTCGCGACAGGTATTACAACAAAAGGACTCCATTGTGCACTGTTATTATTTAACTGTAGTGCCAACCGCGTTTAGTCCTCCAAATAAAGTTTTCTGGATTTACCCTTCTTTCAATATCTCTGTCAGCCTTCGACCGATTACACTTGGTCGATGCTGTCAGCCTAACCATCTCCCGAAAACATACTTTCCAAAATCTTACATCGTTCAATCTAAATGGAATAATCATATCGTATATTATCCATTACACTTCTGCCCTGATGATGGACACTGTAATGCTGTCCGAAACGTTGGCTGAAAAAAAGGTACAAAGCAGCGCAAATAAATCACGATAATATTGTTTCGATTGTGAAAGGTATATATGAATGACTCGTAAGGTATGTATGTTTAAAACTTATTTTATGTTATTACAATTTCCAATCGGTGGTTTAGTAAATAAATTTCGAAATTTATTTATTTTAAATAAAACATAGTGCATTTGCGGCACGTTCCAGAGTGGTAGATACTTTTAGTATCACCATGGTGAAAATCCACCATTCAGAATATAAACGTTGCTTAAAATTGCTTTAGCTTTAAATGGCTTTAGGTTGCTGACATAATTTGAATACACAAGTACTTTCCTACTACATTTAGCTTCACAACGTACCACAATTGGATATGCAATAGTCCCTTTAGACGGGTAGGAACAATTGGGAATCTTTTGTATGGCATAAAAACAGCCATGGCTCTATTTCTACTGATCTTTAGTTACATTTTATAAGATGCTATTTTTAATGCTACATTCAGTCACAAACATTTTTGCGTATTATAACCATGAAAATGAAAAGTGCACTTAAACGAAACATTAAAAAACTTTTCAAAATAAAATAAAGTCGGCTGCAATGTAAATGTTTTCAAATTGCCTCTCATTTATGTTCATTAACTTTATATTTTACTTCGTTTATTACAATTACTCTGTGTTTCTTTTTCAATTGTGTATCTACAATTATTATTTTTTTTTTTTTAAATACTAACATTCCCGGGTTATGAATAACCCAACAACATTTGAAAATCTCCTACTACCACCACACTAAGCGGAAGATGTTGCTTGTGCTGTGATGGAGGACTTAGCCAGCCGAGGAATCGAACACGGAACGCCTGGGTGGGACCCAAACGCTATGCCCACTCAACCACTGACCGGTCATTATATTCTTTCTTTAACTCATTATTTAACTTATTTTCATTTATTTGTTACATAATATTTTCCATTGTTTTCTGTGTTTACCGTGTCTTACATATTGTGTAACATTTTTATTTGTACCTTGAAAAGTTATTCGTGCAATTTTAACAAATTATTAAAACATCTTTTTGTACGCTATATGGTATTCAAACTGTCTGTCTTTGCATTTAAACAATCCTCGCTTTAGGCAAACATTCAGATAGATTAATGTTCACAACACATCAGAAGGTCTAGGCATGGACGATCTATAAAACCCTCTATCAATACGATATTGACCAAATCTGTCATCTAAGGTCAATTATCAATATTTGCGAGAACTGTCTACGATTGTTTACAGATATTCCGACAGACGATTGATACATTTTAGCGAAGCCCCTATAATATCAGATAAGTTTCGGTTTACTATCAATTTAAACATATTTTTGAATTGTGTCGTTCGATATACAAAATTACTAGCTGATTTAATAAAGGTATTGAACTAACGAAGCTCTAGGACCTGATAGAAGTCGTATACGCGATCCATAGACATAAATAATACATCTAAGACGCAATCAATTTATTCCGTACGATCTTCGAGAAACGAAAATGGTTGAAAGATGAATAAAGACCTCATTAACTAATTAACTTCCATTTAGTGTCAAAAGTTAAATGTGGACTGCCAATACATATTTTGATTCAATTCAACATTGCTAATTTGTTAATATTTTTACGTAACTGCTTAGTGTTTGACATTTCGTAGTGTGAATAGAAAATACCTTCAGTGTATATCAAATTCTCATTTATTCCCTGTCAATATTGGTTCGGCTTTCAACAATGAAACCGTGCTCGGGACATCTAAATAAAATTAGCGAAAGTTTCGCCTATCGATCCAATATTGTAAAGATGTCGATTTCACCATGCGCTCTAAAATACAGGAATGAGTACACGTGAAAAAAATATGTTTAAACCTTTAGATTTTAAAAACACAGCAGGGGTTGGCGTAACGAAAAGAAAACACGTACACGGCTCTTGCGGCTAGCGAACATTATAAATCTCTAGTTTTATTTCAAAATCCGTTGTATTTTAGTACATCCACGTAAAAGCTTGCGTACAGTAAGCTCTAATTTTTTAAAGGAATGTTCTGCAGTAAATTTCAGGGAAAAATCTGTTTATTTTTTACAATATTGGTTTCCGAGGTAGAGAGAGTAAATAAAAGAGTAAAATTATTTTTTCAAGTTTTCTTTGCAATCAATAATCAACCAGTTATACTAATGCGTTAATCGAGCGATAAGGTATATATTCCCTCTTAATAACATCCGCCTTCTTAGATTTATGTAAGAAAAAAAACATGTGAAAAAGTTTTATTTTATTTTGCAAATATCAGGAATAAATATATATATATATATGTTTTGCGATACTTTTCTAAAGAACTTAATTTGCCTCATAATACGACAAAACCAACACCGAAAAAGGGTTCGCAAGTAGGAGATTTTCAACATTCAAGCTGTTTTATATGCCTGATACTTTTATTTTTTCTGGTCTTATAAAAATGCTTATCTAAAAAATGCTCGATTATTTCAAAGGCCAAAATGGGGTATATATATATAAGGGATCAAATTTTCAATTCAAAAGCACATTGATTTTGGATAAATTCGTAGTGCTTGACCTTAACATGGCGATTGCATTCTCGAATGCACAGACGCAATAAAGACAAGCTATTCTAAAAAGTCTGTTCGAGGAATAACGGTAGAATCACACTGAGCCGACGCGACGCAACGTTCCTGTCCATGTTCACACTGGCCGACGTACATAGGCTTCGCTGATACGTGACAAGAGATCTCTGGTGTTACGCAGGAGCATCAGTTGATTTGACATTTATTTTTTAGGTTATGTTTATGTGATTCTCTTCTCAACAGACGATAGCTTTGCCATGTCTTCTAAAAGCGTTTTTTTATTAATATAAGTATAGCAATAAAGCCTATAATTAGTCTTTGTTTGGTAGAGTGAAAATTTCAAATTAACTGTGAAAAAAAACAACCACAGATATAGCGAAATATAAAGTTAAATGCTTAGATAAAACCACAAAGATGTAAAATCATCTCGTAGGAGGCGTGACCATACCCCCTCCACCTTTCACATGGCCCACGCCGATCTGGCTTCAGCCGATGCGTTGCGTGGGGGTAGTGTGACTCAAAAACTCTAACGCCGTTCTTCCATGGAGCTACGTTCGAGCGACGCGATCACCGCTCGTCTATATTTTCAATACTATTATTAGTGTTTGAAATCGCCGCCAGGCGCTACACTAGCAAAATTGTATGACAGGTAGCGGTAGCGTCGCTTGTAAATAGCTACGTGAACGATGGGCGTAAAGCATCCGTTTCCATAGAAAATGTGCGGATGGTAAGTAGTCTAGATATGGAAATGGAGACGTCTACCTACGTCGCGTTGCGTGGGTTTAGTGTGATTCTACCTTAATGATCCGCCATACACGACTACGGATAAACACGAAACTCGACAGACACGAGAGTAATATATTTATTGTTTTTGTGTTTAATTCGTAGAACTCCATTTAATTTTTTTTGAAATTTAATTTAAATTAAATTTAATAATGTTTATTATTAAGTTCTGCAAGTGTTATAGTTTTTATTATTATTACAGCTGTTTCGGCTTACAAGGCCATTTTCAAACTGAGGTGTTTCATAATTAGACGACGTTATTTATACGATTTAAAATGTCAATTTGAAAGTGATTGAATTGATTTATTTAAAATTCGCAGAACATCTCTTGGTGAATAATCACAACCCACATAACAACAAGGGACCTAAACCATTACACGTAGAAAGAAAAGATCTTCGATTGAATTTACTCGAACAATTAGAAATTAATAAACGCACGAACGACCCTAATTTAATATTAATTAATAAAGTAATGAAAATAATATATTCACCTTTTCTAAATATTTTCACAAAACCTAAACAATATTCATAGCAGTAACGTCATTATTAAACAATTAAGAGCACATTTACAAATTTCAAAATACCCATGGGGGAGAATCTATTACTTTCCCAAGAATTCGGTTTAACCGAAAATAAATCAATTTACTCACTTTCAAATTGACATTTTAAATCGTATAAATATCGTCGTCTAATTATGAAACACCTCAGTTTGAAAATGGCCTTGTAAGCCGAAACAGCTGTCATAATAATAAAAACTATAACACTTGCAGAAATTAATAATAAACATTATTAAATTTAATTTAAATTAAATAAAAAAAAAAAAAAAAAAAAAAAAAACGAAAGTAATACCCTTTCAAAGTTGATATCAGCTTTTCTCATAAAGCTGATATCATATGAGAACGGTTCGTTTCTCCTACACGTTTTTTTGTGTCGACTCGCATGTGGAACGAGCTACCGGCTTCTGTTTTCTCCTTCATAGGCATATTCTCCTTCATATTTTCCTCTTCAAGGCCTGCATTAATAAATTATTTCCTACAGCCCTTATTCGAACCCGCTTTGCAACTCTTGAGCGCTTAAAAAGTTAATATGTTTATTCTCAGACAATTAATAAATGTTAATAATTTCGCTGCTTGAAGATGCTTTTTTTAAAGAAAGTTATATATTTTCACCTTTTTAGACAGTCGTACTCATAAAGCCAAAAACAAAAACCTTCACTTTCACCTTCTCAGTCCGCAACATAGTAAATAACTTATTGCATAAAAATGTTATCGTATTCTTAATGGTGAATTATTTGTACATCTAATTTCATTCAAATCCTCCAGTCCTAATGAGTCCTAAATTCACAAGTCTTTCGAAATAACTTCAATTTATTAACTCCATTTTTGGCAGTAATCTTCTTATAAATGTAATATGAAAAATGATGGTGTAGCAAATGTAAAGTTATGCCCAGTGTTTTAATATAGCGTCCTCCGCGTGCAAAGTCGTATCTCCTCCAAGCATAAACTTTCTAATTAAAGTGTGTTTATCGGAAGTTCCCTGCCAGGTAAGTATGTTATCTGTGTCCATTTGTAAATAATAGTTCTAGGTAGAGCCTAAGAAGTCATAATAAGATGTACAGCGCCCTTGAGGTGATTTCTCACAAAAACGGCGCTCTACAAATTATCCAATTATTATTATTATTATTTCACATGTAGCAAACACTTTGTGGGTATACATATTTATAATAGTGACAATAGTATAATTTTGTTTTAATTATAATTTGGTTTTAATTAGACTCCGAAATAGTGAATTACTGTTCCTCAATCCACAATCTACTAATTATGGATACCATTCTACTTTGTCCAGAATGTCGAGACTTGTCAACTCAAGTCAAAGCATTGATTTTTTTGGTGCAAGCCTAAATGACTTCCGGCAGTTGACACGAAAAGTGTAATTTTAAAAGCCCATTACATCCTTCTTAGTTATCTTATATTTGTACTTTTATATTATATATTGTAATTGCTCATCAGTTATTTGTGCTCTCCTTTCAGTATCATCTCTATTTGTATTTTTCGTGTTGTTACCATATTGTTAATGAATTATTTGTCCTTCAATAAAATAAAAAAACAATTCCACTTTATTATTTCTTTATTTATATATTACCTGTTAAGTTCGGTTTCAACCCCAACAGAGGTCCTGGGTTTGAGTCCGTATCTTTTTCTGATTTTTCTGTTCCAGATTTTCGATTGACTTTCGCTAATATTAAATTTCATTTACATTATTTAAAAAAATTAAAAAGAGTAATACGAATTAAACACAAAAACAATAAATAAAGAAAGATATACATAACTTAAATTTCTCCTAAAATCTTATTTCACTCCAGGCGCCGGTTTTAGTCTATGCGAGGCAAGGGTAGGTAGGATGGGATGAGTATTTAGTTAGAGCCAATAAAGTGTAATTGAAATGATCCGGGTTAGGAACTGGTGCGCGATTGTGCGGTATTCGCTGCTACTTGTAAATGCGGGATTGGGTAATTCCGACTCGTTAACCCCGCACAGGCGTTTCTCGTTACCCGTTACCCACTGGGTAATGACGCAAAAACTAAAGAAGACATTTTGTTGAAATATTTTTGTCGTTTAGGGTGCCGTTTTCATTATGAAATTATTTTTACATGTCATGTTTAGACCAGTTGATCCGAAAGTTGATCGCCCGATAGTTGATCCCCCGACAGTTGGTAACCAGTCATGTTTAGACTAGTTGATCTGACAATTGATCGCCCGATAGTTGATCCCCCGACAGTTGGTAACCAGTCATGTTTAGACTAGTTGATCTGACAGTTGATCGCCCGATAGTTGATCCCCCGACAGTTGGTAACCAGTCATGTTTAGACTAGTTGATCTGACAGTTGATCGCCCGATAGTTGATCCCCCGACAGTTGGTAACCAGTCATGTTTAGACTAGTTGATCTGACAGTTGATCGCCCGATAGTTGATCCCCCGACAGTTGGTAACCAGTCATGTTTAGACTAGTTGATCTGACAGTTGATCGCCCGATAGTTGATCCCCCGACAGTTGGTAACCAGTCATGTTTAGACTAGTTGATCTGACAGTTGATCGCCCAATAGTTGATCCCCCGACAGTTGGTAACCAGACAGTTGATCCCCTGACAGATTACATCCCACTAGTTGATCCCAGACAGTTGATCCCTTGACAGTTGATCCCCTGACAGATGATCCCTCGATAGTTGATCCTTCGACAGTTTATCCCCGGCATTTGGCCCCCCGATTTTTTTTCTTTATTTACTAATTCCAAACGTAAAATCGACCACAAAAGTACCTTTAAGACCCATTAAAAGCGGCCGAGAATTGAAATTTCAACTTACAGTCGTGCCCTTGCAACTGTATAGGGCGGTTCCGATGAGAAAGATTGATTATTCTCTGTACTCTAACTTAATATCAACTTTATTTAATTCAAAATTTGCTTTAATATTCCTACATTCAAGTTCGCAATAAAAATGCTCAAACGCGTGATGATACATTTTTTAATATCGTGTACTTCTTGGAAGTATTTTTGATCATTTAGAGTATTTGTGTAAAAAAGAGGTTTTTCGTCACAAAACACATTCTCGAATTTATTTTTTAATGATTTTAATTGAACTAAAATTAAAATTCTAAAACCGTCTATACTAGATTACGTTTTGATTTATTTTACTGTATGATTATATGATTTGAAATTTGTGTTGTGTAATAGAATATTTCGTTTGAAAATTTGAGAAATCTGCTAATGACCAACGGTATCCTTACCATATCAAAAATAAACATGGTTTTTCATCATTTGAAAACTGACTTTACCAGATAAATAACTGTCTTTCGAAATCAAAGTATATTTTTTTGTTAAAAACGGGTCAATACTTTGATTTAAAAAGTACAAATTTCCGATATTCTCTGGTTATACCCTCTTAATGGTAAGTTAGTATGCATATCAAACGAATTTATTTACAGTGTCGATATTTTGTATATATACTGTATATATTATATTATGGACAAGTAGTCCTATCCTTGACGTATTTGAATAAAAACGTGTTTTATAGTTTTGTTATTCGGCGGTACACCCTCTGTTATATTTTGTGTAAGTAGGTATACCGTACATTCCCCAAACCGACTGCATATTGTATAGAAATTTGCCGGGGAACAAACTGTCGGAGGATCAACTGTCATGTAATCTATATTTACGACGTTCGGTGTTTGAACGACAGTTTGAAAGTGCAGCGAATGTTTTTGATCGTCGTTGATACTGCTGATTTGTGTGTTGTTTTATTGCAAGCATACCTACTAAATAAATAGAGCGATGTATTGCAAGGCTGATGGTAGCAGGGAGATGGTGTAGATTGGAAGGAGGAAGGTGGGGAAGATTTTGATCTAGTCATTGTTTCAAATTAGAATGGTGTTCCTTCTTTCCCGAGAGTTTTTACCACTACCAACTTAGCGTAAATTGTGTTGTGTTTGATATGACATTAGATTTTCACAGCCAAAAGTATAAGTGATTTAGTGTTTGGCTACCTTCTTCTCTATCCAACTTTTAGTACAGCGTTAGTGTCCATCATCAGGGCAGATATGTCCTGCCATCTGCACACATCTGTCCTGATGATGGACACTGTAACGCTGTTCGAAAGGTTGTTTAAAGAAGGAGGTAGCGCAACACGAAGTAATACACCAAAATTCTATTACTATAATGTATTGTGTTTCTCTGAATAATAAAGATATATTTAATAAATTGAAACAAAAAACTTTGTAAATTTTCATATTAATACTTATATTTATAATTCCTTTATTATTCGAGAAACACAATACTGATATTTATAATAATTAATTTTTTTGTTTAAAACTATTTAACTTGATTATATAATGTTTATACATTGTAAAATAATTTGTATGTATCATTTTGTATAATTGTTTTTTTTTAATGATAATTTTAAGTAATTAATTACAACTCTCTATAATATTTTTGTCTTAAGTACTTATTTGCCTATACTTGTTTGTTTCTATTCTTATTTTTATTCATGATCATATTATCCTGACGAAGAAACCTTCGGTTTCGAAACATTTCGATAATTGTGATTATGTAAGTGGTGTATACCAAGTTATTTATTTCATTTAATTAAAAATTACGCCACAAAGTGATTTTGCGAAGATTAAAGAAGTAATACAGATATTTTACTCTGAGAAAATCCACAAAATCTGGGTCTACTCTACTGCCGCAGTTTCACGATCAACACATAACCGAATATAATAATAACTTAGGAATAAAACTTTTAGAATACAATTTAATAATATGTAAATATGGTTTCGGTAGCAAGCTTATAACATTGTTTTACATCTTCTACAGTTGTTAGAGAGCTCGAGTGCTGTGGTGATTAAGCGAAAACATACCAACCCAAACCACGAATTTTCATTAATTTTGAAACACACGTCGCCACAGACATACGTAAATACGGAATAATCATATCCTCGCCATAGCTTTGGAAGCTCGCGGACTGAATCAGGCAACAAAAACCTTTTAAATTAAAAAAAAAAGAAATTTCTCATATTTGAAATGCCAGCCGATCCACAGCGGATTCACCACACTTGTTTCGACTTTATATAGTATTTTGAACCTTATTATTTAAAAAGTACATGTACAATTTTTTTATTAGACAGTTTGAGTGAATAATCACTCGGGGTCAATATTTTATGATAATCTTTAAAAGCAAATTCAATTAATTGTTATGAAAACTCAGTTCATTTGTGAAAAGCTATCTTTATTTAAAAATTTCTCCAAAAGTTGGTAATTTTGACAATTAAGAAATATCTTCGTACTGAAAAAAAAAAGTTTATTTGAGATCTACAATAAATATATACAAATATATATTTTAAATTTAATTTAAACACAATTTAATGATATTATTAAGTTCTGCAAGTGCTTTAGTTTTTGTATTATTGTAACGGTTGTTTCGGCTTATATTAACATTTAATAAGGGGCAAACAGATTTAAAATAAAAACCCTACGAATTTGAGAATCTATTGTCTAAATTATTTTCTCAGTAAATGGGTTTAACGAATATTAAATCAATCTAGGCACCTTTAAAATTTAAATTAGTCGGGAGTAAATAGAATCCTATAAATAAGTTGTCTCAAAGTGGTTTAACCACATTTTGAAAATATCTTGTATGCCGAAACAGCTGTCAAAATAATAATTTTTTTAAAAAACAAAGAATACTTGCAAAACTTTATAATAACATTATCAAGTTTGATTTACATTAAATTATTATACAAAAAATTATGTTTGCTTTATTTTGCGTAGTTTCCAATTCTGCCTCAAAAATAAGAATAAAAATACTTACATAAAAATTTTATATTCAACACCTACCGTTGATACGTCGAAATAAAAAAAATGCGAAGGTTAGGTTGAATGCATAGGGCTATTCAGATACATAAGACAATAATGGTTCTTTTACATTATATACCTACCTTGTTGTTACACTTGAATTAATTCTGTGATGTGATTACAAATACTAAATTGATATGATTACAAATAATTTCGTTATACAAGCAATTTCGTTTTTACACATACTTACAAAAACAAAATAATATAAAAAACGACAATAGATGCGATCAGCAGCTCATGGGTTAAATAGATGTGTATATGTGTAGATGTTTCACTGTGTGAAAATTTATCATTTTATATTACACATTAAGCAGGTAAATGACATATGGTTTTCGTAGACATCTTCCTATAGAAAACAAATTTAAAAAAAAACTTTTAATTAATAAAGACAGTATACTGGCAAAACTCATTTTTTTATAAAAATAATTTTAAAAAACCGTTTTTGGTACATATTTCTCAGTGTGAAAAGGTCCCTACATTGCTCCTAGCGTACTAACGTACATTTTGTTCACTTGGCAAGGAAATAATGTATCTTTATATTATTTATTACCTGAAAACATTGGTTTTTTATCTGTAATAAAGAGCAAAGCACTTTCCTTGTAAATTAAATGTCATATTTTTCATTTTCAAAAGTCATAATACTGTATTATTTATTAACGTACGAAATACTTAAAATAAAATATTTTTTGTGAAGAATGCTTTTTTAGCTGGAATATGTAATAAAACTAAAGAATTTTTTTCATATTTTTCAGTACATTATATATTTTTTAACTTTACAGGTAAAAAAAAATTCTGACGTAAAATAAATATCCTGTAGAAACAACACAAGATAGATATTGTATGATTTTTTTCATCATATGATACCCATTATCTGGTAAAATGGTACAACTTTCAAAAACACTATTTTGCAAAAAAACAAATTATTTATAACGAAAACAGTGTAATATTATTTTTTTATAATATTTTTTAAGCCTAAAGTTTTATTTTATTACTAAAAAAACATACTGCCTTTCGCCTTTGACCATTTTTAATGTTGAAATTGCACTGAGTTCATTTTCTGAAAATCTCTCTCACATTTGATGTGGGCTCTGTTTTTAACGGATTTCATTGGGATTCCGTAGGTGTATTGCATTGCATTGAAAATAGTGGCAGTAGAAAATATGACCTACAAGTGGATGAGAGAAAAATTCTGGAATGCCCCAGGAAAAAAACGCCCACATGAAGTGAATCTAATTCTTGAGTCGGGTCACGTCGAGAGTTGGAATAACAAAAGAAACATTTGAGCGGAAATTATTGTGGTTGAAGCCATACAATGGTGTGTTTAAAGACGAATTTGTCATTTCCGTTCTCTCTGCCTACAGTGCCTACCCCCATGAACTTAACAGATTTTATATTAATGATATTGAAGCCAAATACATGGTGAGGGGAAATTGCCTAGCAGCCATCTTGTATGTCAAACATTTTAAATGATTCGTATATAAAGTGGCAAGAAACGAACTATTTTAAAATGTATTTTAATGCATTTAATTGCTTATGATTTTTTGACTATGTCATAATAAATGGATTGGGACATGTCATGATAAAATTAATTAAGCGAAGGTATTTTTCATGCATCTTTCTCTTTTTAAGAACTTTCATGATCCAGGTACGCTTAGGTAGGTACTTTTAAAAATTTAGTTGGCTCGTATTTTTTTGGAAATGTATATTATGTCTAATAACGACAGTTACATTATTTATTTGATATCTCAAAAAAGGACGAACTTGTGATTTTCCAAAGTCAACATGGGTTAAACGTGTGCAATAAGTGCTTTCTTATTTTATTTTTTTATTAATCTCCATACAATCCCACAAAAAAAATGTTCACTTGTGGACCGAATTTCGTGACTCGTGACGCCAGAATTAACCCGTTTAATCACAGGAGACCATATTTGTCCCAGCTCACATAGGTCTCACAGAAATCGTTGTTTCTCCCTTACTATCATAGTCAGAAGTACGATCTAAACGGTATTAGAAAGAGAATACAACAAGCTATATATTCAAATCTAAAAGTAAGCCACAAAAAAAATTAAATTTACCCCTTTCTGAAACCAAAGTTTCCGATCGCAATTTGAAAAAAAATTATGGAACTTTGTGAATTTTTTAAGATTTTTTTTCATCAAACGAAAAAAAAGTGAGGTGACAGTAAGGTTTAAAATTCATTTATCTAATGAAATAAGTATGTGTTTTATTTTTTTTCATTATCAGTAACTTTAGTTAGAAAAAAAAGTAAAGTGAGCCATTTTTAATACTTTTTAAAGTTTTCGCCAAAAAAATTTATATTTAAAAAATACATAGTAATTTTTAATAAAGAAATTTGAAAGCCTATTTCATCACCTTTCGAAAACAGTTTTTAGTTTTCGAATAAATTAACAAATGTTCCATTAATTTCGATTTTATTGCAAAGCGGGAATATTTTTAGCCTCTGACAAAATACGCCAAATTTTTGAAGAGATTCAGTCTTGCCAACAAAACAGTGCGTTTTAATGTAATGGTGTTTTACTCGATTTTAAATGACGATTTATAATTTTATGTATAATATATAATAAAACTTTTATATTCAGAATCAACGTTTGATGATCTGTATAAATATCTGCCTAAGCCATAATATTTTTCACTGGAGTTCCTTATGTTGACTCAGTGCAATAATTATTCATAGTACTTAGAATAACAGTGCTGCAGTACCGCTGAGCAAGTATCGTGTACAATACGTTTTTCGTCCATTTCCCAACATTTTGTTGGCTTCTATCTTCATTAGGTACCATTCGGTAATTACGAAACATTTATATGTAATTACAAACATGTTTTCTTTGAAAAACCACCCCAAAGACACTGATGTTATGTCCTTAACATGCTCAAATGAATTTTCGATATATTTGTAAAATCGAGAAAATTTTACTGTAGTAAACAACCTTTTTATCTCGAATACCAGAATTTACAACCCCTGGTCTGAGATTCATTTTACTTGTTCATTCGGAGGGATTAATGGAGAAAGGTTTTAAGGGTAGTATTGACTGAAAATTAAGTGCTTTACGATTCAAACTTAACAATTTTAAATAAGCATTTTATCATCTGCTAAACGGCCAAACAGACGCAAATTGGAAGAGCCTTGTAATAAAATACAAGAGGATAATTCCTTCTGTAAAGAACATTCTATTTATTTTTGTCTTTGAAGTTTCAATTATAAACATAACCAGATACGAAATATGATGATACGAAAATATATAATTATGTTAGCTCTATAGATCTTATTCTTCCTTGAACTGTCCCAACCATTACCTACTAGGTAGGCTGTTGGGGTCAGCTCTTCTCGTTCTCAGGTTTTAACTTCTTTGGCTTTGGGAAACGTTATCATCCAGGCCATTTCTCTGTAGTATTTTGGAGCATTGAGTCATCCAGGAGACCGATAATTAACATTAGTTTGAGCACCCTTCAATAGATTTCGCTCGTATAGTTACTAAAACGAAGTTTTGTTTTATCCCAACAGATGGCAATTAAGTACGATATCAGAAGAGTACCATCCATCGTCGTTCGTGTCTTAGATACGAACGGTCATGATGATTGCCAAAGGAGTTCGGCGAGCATCTTTAGTCCACCAGCAGGCAGCGGCAGAACTTTTTAGAGGCCAGTCAAGTGAGAACGTCGAGTCAAGTTTAATTATATTTGCAATGTTTAAGATAACTTAATAAATTCTTTAATCTTCGCAAAATCACTTTGTGGCGTCATTATTAATTAAATGAAAAAAATAACATTGTTTAAACCACGTATATAATCACAATTATCCATGTTTCGAAACCGAAGATTTCTTCGTGAGAAATTAAAAATTTTACACACAAACACAACAAGTATTAATAGTAAATTAAATATTATTAAAAACATTTTTTTTTAAATAGCTATCTATTAAATTTATTTTCATTTTAATGCTTACATTTATAATAATTTATTTTACAACCTGATTCTTTGTTATTTTTTTTTTTGTTTTTATATAATATAATGTAATGTTTACATATTCTAAAATATTGTTTTTATCTTTAATTTTTATATAATTTTTTTTATGATATTTTTAATTAATTAATCACCACTCTCTATAATATTTTTGTCTATAGTTCAGAATTGTCTATACTTGTTTGGTGTTTTGTTATTTTTATTCATGTTCTTATTATCCTGACGAAGAACCATTGGTTTCGAAAAAAAAGGCAACACATCAAAAGGAAATAAAATCTAAAATAGATCTCTGTAACGTTACAGCAGGAAAGCAATGAGATTCGTAACAAAAACGGCAGCAAGAAATGGCTAAAAGTATTGTTACCGATGATATTGAGTTTACTAGATAAATCTACCAGGGTAGATTTATTTATTTCAGTTTTACTATTATTTCTTCAATCTTCGCAAATTCACTTTGTGGCGTCATTTGTAATAATATATTGTGTTATAATAATAATTGTGTTATAATAATAACTTTGTGTTATAGTAATAATTGGACAATTCGTAGAGTGTCGTTTTTTGTGTGAAATCACCTTAAGGGCGCTTGTATGTTATGTGTATTATAAAATCACATTTATGGACATGTTTCAAAACCAAAAGTTTCTTCATCAGCATAATAAAAACATGAATAAAAATAACAAACACGTATATACAAAGAAAAACTATAGACATAAATATTATAGAGTATACATATTTACTTAAAAGTATCATAAAAAAACAATTAAATAAAATAAAATATAAAAAATATATATTATTTATCATTCGAAATTGAAACCGTATTTGATGACTAGATCCGAAGAGTCAGGTACTTCCCCACTTCCCCCCCCCCCCCCCATCTCCTTCCCCTTCTAACTAACTTCAACCTCACAACATACCCCAATTGGGGATGCCGTAGTCTCACTGGCTCTAGGAGGTTGGAAGCAGTAGGAACACTCACGGTACTCACAAAAAAAAGTCTTGCATGTCAGCTAAAAATCGCATATTTTAGAAAAAACGAAATCATACAATATCAAATCATACATTGTCAAAATTATCCCTAAGAAATTTAAACAACAAAAGAAATACCCTTATATTAATATTTTTTATATGTAATTCTTGTTTTACTTGTCTGAATTCTTGACATATTCATTTAAATTCATGACACACCCGCATTCATTGACCCAGAGCTACAATCACTCACAGACAGACCCACAACCGAAATTATTTGTATGTTTGATAGTACAGACGTATATATTACCAAATAACTTCACCAACCGATTTCTCTGCATTACCAAGCAATGTCGACTGTTGGCGTTTAAACACTCAAACAGCTGGAAAAAATGATAACGTGGACCTACCTTGCTTTTTATATGTAATGTTTTATGCGTAGTCTGCAGTTTAAATCCCAGTTTGGCAATCTCATATCTCCAGAAATGACTTGCTTTATGTACAAAGCATTCAGAAAGATTTATGAGAAATCTGTCAGACTTTTTATAAAGGAATCCTTCTGCTCAGGTGCATCATTTTGCAAAACGTGATAATATTAAATATATTTCTATGACTTCGAGAAACTCTAGAGTTTTTTCAGCTAGTACAGCGCACAAGGATCGCGATTGGATAGAAACAGGAATCAAGTGATGTAAAATATCTGCAGTTGCAGAATATTGCAAGATTCATCGAATGTGGAAAATTACAGAAGATTGTTGGGAAAAACTTGCAATTTAGCAGTGGCGTATATTTTATAAATGAAATTATAATAGAAATATGGTTTGTAAAAATGTATGTATTCTTACCGTTCGTTGCTTATGAATACAGATAATATTCATAAACATCGGTGGAAAACGGAGTCTAGAGGACACGATTTCAAGCGCATAATTGTGTTTTTTTTCTTCTGTTGATAGTTTCATAAGAAAGAAAAAAAGTTATTCAATGAAAACTGTCTCATTGGCCATAATTTTTTTTTTTTTAATTTTTGTGTTTCTGATATGCTTTCATACAGTTTTAATGAAAAATACATTTTTTAGTGGTTAACGCTTATATTTTTTTATAAAATATATAATAATTTTCTTTAAATTCCACTGAAAGGAAATGACAGAAAAATCTTTAGTTTGTCTAAAATATTTTTTTTGTATTTATAATATACAACAATTCGTAGTGAAGATCAATGTAAAATAGTGATTTAGCACTAAGCTTCGCCTTAACCATGCAATTCGTTGGTATATTGGCCGCTACCGCACATCGCAGTCGTTGCTTTATACGGAATTGTGCACTCGGTTCGCCTCACGCAAATGGTTATTAATGACATTAAGCTTTTCCTGTGTAATTTACAGCTTTTCGGTGAGCACTTAAATTCCCCATTTATACAAAACTCACTGATGTATCTAAAGTCCTCAGGTGCTCTGGCAGCAACTTTTGCGGTGTGTATTTACTCCGCGATTTCGGACGGTGAAATTAGGATTTACTTTGAATAAGTACTGAAAAATTACGCTTACCCCTGGGCAAAGTGCAAGTGTACGCCACTGCTTTTAGAATATGGTTATTTACTTAACTTTGAGAATTAGATGTTTCAAGAAAAGCTTTAATTCTCAATGGTGAAACTTCACCGCAGTGATTCTGAAAGTATTATTCTATGAAATTCTTATCTTACCACCGCAGCAGTTTAAAAAAATATATTTCCCAGATATTGCATTAGTAGAGTCTTGGGAAATAAGCAAGTGTATTCTATGGTTATTGATATTTTAATGAAAGTGTGAAATAACCACTTCAGTGCTTTTTGCCACATTATGGCACTATTTCCAAAACCACGGATTGCTTTGTTACCAAAATATGGCAAATTTTGATTTTTTTTATTAAAACGACTATATAATAAATTGAACTTTCAAAATATAACAAAATAACTATTCTCCAGGTTCTTTAAAATGTTTTAAGGTAAAAGATTTAATTATATTTTCTTTATAAATCCTACAAATATATGATAATAAACAAAAGATAAGGGAATTCATTAGTTACATAGAACTATAATAAGTTTGTATGTCTCCATATTCAAATTTAGAGGTATGATTTTTTTAATGTGGGCGGAAAAGTTCCTTTAGCAATCGGAGAAAAAATATTTAAATTGCTCTGGTTACGTATGCACTTGTTCAATTCTAAAAGAATATCTAAATCAATAAGAATACTGTTTTGTCATACGAAATGCTTCAATCGAATCGACTCGTAATACGGATGGGAGAGACTGGTTGAGAAAAACCTAACCTTCACCTATCCAAACGGATTTTCTCGACCCATCGCCATTTACCGTAGTTAGAGGCATGGATTCATATGGTCAATACTGGATACACTGACCCTTACATATATTCTTACCCACCCCGCATAACTTTCTTTTCTTCATTTCCCTTAAAATACCCTCCACAAAGCATCCCCAAATATGACATAGGCCTTGAAGGATGTTTTTTGAAGCATGTGGAACTAATCTAATAAAGCAACCCGTCTTGATTTATTCATGAAAAACATGTCGCCAAAAAGCGTGTTTTATTTTATTTTATGAAGCTCAGGCACAAAAATTGAAATGTTTTACTATAATTTTTTACATTATACAATAAAACTACCACCAAAAAAGGGTTCGTAAGTAGAAGGGTTTTAACTTTACAGCGGTTTTGATAGGCATAATACTTTATTCTTTTCTGTGTTTATAAAAATACAAATTTAAAAAAATACTACATCATTTCAAGGCAAATACGTACCTAATTCTTCTTAATCTTCTCGCAGTATTTAATTAAAGCATCTAAATTATTTCTAAGTGAAGTAATTTTCAAACCAAAATCACATGATTTACATTACTTAGTAGTTGCCTGGACTATCTGGAACCTAGCTTAAATCTAGTGGTAGAGTTGTCGGCCGGTTATTTGAACAACTTGTTATCACGGTATCCCCATAAGGGTACGTGATATCGGCTTATCCCGATCCCGGTACAAATCTGCGTAAGGTATTAATAGTTAATTTGAAATTTCTTGAACGCTAAAGCGCCATTCAGACGGTTCACTAATCGCTCATTTCCGCATTTCATTCGGCCTAGTTAACTCGGAATGACACGTCTGAACATGAAATGAAACGAAAGTGCCAAATACTGCCGAATGAAATCTTCAAGTGAACCGACCCAACAATGTTGGATATTTTCATTCGGCATCCTTCACTTGCGCGCGCATGCGCGCGGAAGAGAGCAAAGTGCAACGTCTGAACACCGAGTGAAATCTCAATCAGTTTGTCTCGCGTCCTGTACGGGAAGGACCATGGAAGGACGCTGTCACATCGCACGCAAAACATCAAAATGGTATTCGTTCGGCTAATTTGTTTGCTTTTGGGAACACCTCTCGTATGAATTTTTGGGTCTCCCTTATTATCCATGTATTTTATATGTTTTTTAATATATGTAAGATTACTAATTTGTAGGAAAATGTTCGTAATAAAAAAAGTAAAATCAAATTGTGTTATTATGTCATAAAAAATAAAAAGGTTTATAAGACTAAACAATACTTTTTTTTATATTTATTTTTATTTAATTGTGTCAACAAAATTGTGTAAAAATCGATGCATCTGACATGTTTTTCCTTAAAATTCGGGGCCGGACCGCGCTGGAAATCAAACGAATTCCAGCGCGGTTGACCTCGCTCGGCGACGCTGTGGTGGGAATGGACGAGTGAACGCTTATTTCTATAGCGCCGTCTGAACATGGAATGAAACGAAGATGGAAGATTAGGCCGAAAAAAGATGGCGTAAACCTTCAGTCGAGTGAACCGTCTGATTCCAGCTTAACTGAAATATTAAAGCTGCTCGTAATTTGTGCTCGCCAATGGGTCGGTCGTGTTTTGCTGTCTCCAATGATAACATTTATTTAATTGATCTTAAAATAAACAACATGAAACCCATTTTGATTGAGTTAGGGATAATGAGTAATGTCGTTTATTAAGGGTAAACTTAACCCTTCGGTCTAATTTGTTCGCTTTTCGGAACAATTAATATAGGTTTCATAGAAATCATTTTGTCTCCCTTAATGAATACAATAGCAATATATAATAGATATAGTGTTAAATAGAAACACCACCCTTTATGAACAAATATAAAAGGTATCCATAGAAGCAAAACGTACACCTACATAAAACCAAAGTTTCGGATCGCAATTTGAAAAAATTTACAAATCTTTTGGAAAATTTTTGTATTATTTTTTTCGACAAAATTATCACAGAGAGTGGTGATTAATTAATTAAAAATATCATAAAAAACTTTAAAATACAATGAAATGTATAAATTATTTTAGAATATGTGAAGATTACATTAAATAATAAAAAAAATGTATAAATTAGTTTTTATACATTTTATTTTTAAGTAATATTTTTATTTTTTTTATTTTATATAAATGTTCTTAAATATCGTGTATTTCTTGTAAGTATTTTTTGATCATAAGTATTTATGATTTTTCAATAATGTCAAAACAAAATAAGTGTGTAAAAAAATTAGAAATATTTTAGTTTGTAAAACTTTAAATGAATACAAAAACTGAGGAATTTTTGTCAAGAAACACGTTCTCGGATTTATTTTTTGATGGTTTTAATTTAACAAAAATTATAATTCAGAAAACTGTGTTTACTAGATTATGTATTGATTTATTTTGTAGTATTATTATATGATTTAAAATTTGTGTTGTTTAATAGAATCCATCTGAAAATCTATTTGAAAATTGAACAATTCTGCCTATTCTGCCAACGACCAAAGATATAACCTTAGTATATTAAAAATAAACTGTATTATATTAAGTTAGGCTAAAACCGCATAGATGGCGGTTATAATTGCTTCATAGCTTTGTTTAATGATAATTCATAAAAGTAGCGACAGATGGCGAGGTGGTAAATAGGCAGGCATCTCGCCTCAGGCAGGCATCAGATAGATTCTGGAACATCATGGATATATTGATGATATATTGACTGCCACCTCGGAACAGGCTCAGCCTAGTGAGGTGGCATATACCTAAAAGAATGTACATAAAATGTATTTTTTGTTTAATAAATAATTTAAAAAATTAAAAAAATATTGTAAATACAGTTTTTGTGGTCTAATAAAAGACAAGTGTTTTGTAAGTCACTGGTGTATTTATAACTCAGGTACGGGACGTACGTCATTCCTCTATGTCTACCTACGTTAAATTATCGTGAAAACAAGCTTATGTGTCCAAAGCGGTTAACCAAGTGAAGACTTTACATAAACTTAGTTTAAAAAATTTTTAAAACTGCCTGTACCAGATAAAATAACTATCTTTCAAAATATATTTATGTTTTTTTTTTGTAAAAAGAGTCAATACGTCTAGAATTTGACTTAAAAAGGACAAATTTTTGGTATTTTCTGGTAGATAGATATTAAATATTTCTAAAAAACAGTATTCAACACCAAACGCTCGTATCTTTTAAAATAACAAAATTCAATACATTATCCTAATTTCTAATTCACTTGCATCTTGGAAAAGGGGCCCTCAAGAGGAATCTAATTTAACGTCACTTTATAAATAAAGTGAATCAAAAAAAATAACTTTTCGTTAAAACATGTTCAAAATACATCATCATATTAGAAATCTTACGCCATAATACATCATAATATTAGAAATCTTACGCCATAATACATCATAATATTAGAAATCTTACGCCATAATACATCATAATATTAGAAATCTTACGCCAAGTTAAATCGTCCATTAACTATTATTATAACATATTTTTATTACAACAATTTTGTCAATATGGAAATTGTTCCAATTCGCAGCATCCCGCCAAGTATTAGTTTATTTAATTGATACCACGTTCCTGTTTCTAAAATTTAAATTTTACAAATCGCGTAAGAAATTCAGTTGAGTTTGCACGTATCCCGTACAAACCTGGATTAGCTATTGAATATTCAGACCTTTCAGTTGTATTATTCAAGTTTATGGTAAAACAAACCTCATTCAATTACGGCAAAATAATTTTGTAGTTGGTTGTTTGGTATTAAAACAGCTTCGGGACTACCATATATTCCAAGATCCTGTTCGAAATATTTTACTCTCCTTTGTTCCTCTCCTTCCTTTCAAATCCTTACTTGTGAATTAGATGAAAGAAGAATAATACTAAATCTTACCTACCGATGAGAGTTCAAAAATATTATTTGTTCAATCATTTTGAAGTGCCCACATTTGTTAGTTGAAATATTGTCGATGTGGTGACCACACCAATTATTGAATCTCTTGCAAAATCGCTTTTATTTATTTTTTATATTATATTTTAATGTTAGCCATAGGGTTTAACTACGCCAAGTGACCAGTGTACGAAGGAAAAAATCATCAATCGTTTGAAAGTAGGGCTTTCTCCCGTTTCTCCTTTTCCCCGTGATAAGTTCTAGACCACAGAATATGAATAATTAAGGCGGTGGCGGTACCCTTACACCGCCTCCCAAATTGCATTTCCTCATATCCAACATGTTTAACTTTTCAATCATATGTGTACAAGTCGGTGATTTAAAAAACAAAAAGATTTTCATTTTAAATTTGGAAAAGAATTGTTGTTGTAAACATAATGAATAATGATGATTCAGGACACGGAAAACACACTAGTATTTGACTAGACTAAAAAACATTGCATAACAAAATGTACAATGCTTTCAAAACCTGAAACCTTACATACAGAAATATAAAAAGTTGGTTGCAGCAAGGTTATTTAATGGGATGTTGACAACGCCTTATTTACGTGTCACGTTCTACGTTCTATGTGTTTCGCTTTCACGTATTCGAAGCTTATTTCTGCCAACTAGCTTCGTGCTTCACGTCAGAGCTATATTTTCCACGTTATTACTTAATTAAATGAGGAGATATTTAACATACAAACAAGGTTTTGCAACTACGGGTGCAAGTCTGGATGTTTGTGCACACTCCGTATGTCTGCACAAAACGACGTTAAACTTTAATTTCTTCAAAAATCGGGTGTATATTTACCATTTTGCAATAAAACCCAAATATTTCTATACATATTCAAAAACTAAAATCTGGTTTTGAAAGGTGATGAAATACGTTTACAAATATGTTATAATTAGAAATAACTAGCTGGTACCCGGCATGCGTTTAAATGCCAATTAAATAAACAAATTGTTTCTCCCTTCGCGTCATTTCCCATTCGCCCACGTTCCCCTTCCGACCCTTCTCCTCTTCCCCTTCCCTTCCCGTGTTCCTTTTTCACCTTTCTGCGTTCCCCCTTCCCTTTCCCACTCTCCCCTTTCTCCCGACCCCCCCCCCTTATCACGCATTCTGCTTCCAGCTTCTTCGCCTTCCCCTATCCCTCGTCCCCCTCCCACGAAGCCCCCCTCTTTAATTCTCTAACCGACTCTCCCGCATACCCCTCCCCTAAGCCTTTTTTCCCTGCCGCCTAAATGCCAGAGTTCACCAGTATATATTATATAGTTGTTTTCACGGGCATGTTCACAACAATAAAAAAAAGGAATATTAATAAATAATAGTATATATAGTTTTAATCGCAATTGTATGAATAGTATCTATAGGAAATAATTTCATAACGCCAGATCTCACTATCCTATAACCATCCCAAAATGTGCGCACATCATATTCCCAAAGTTTTATCGCAATCGGATGAACGGTATAACCGCGCATAAGGTACGAACACACCAACAATCAAACATAAATTTTTATATTATAGATTTTATAAATATTTAAGTATTGATGTAAACATAAAAAGTATTTAAAATGGCTACTAAATTTACGTTTTTTCTATCAATAAAAACGGACAACGAAAAAAGATAAAACACACACATATTTTATTAAGCAAATGTGTTATAAAAGTTATTGTCGCCAAACTTTTTTGTCTTTTCGTAAAACAATCACAAATAATAAAATCTGTAAATTTTCTATATTTTTCTCAAATTACGATCGGAAATTTTATTGTCATAGAAGTGCACATTTAAATTTTTATATAAGTAAATTTGAATATGAAATGCATAGTTTTTAACCGCCTTAGGCCTACCAACGTACGTGATACGTTCATGTTGATTGTACCGTTCTGCGCTATCCCGTATCACGTACGCAATCACGTAAGCACATTTAATTTTTTTTTATAAATTATTTTAAGGTGCCGGTTCACCGTTAATATCATATTTTTCACCATGACAGTAAGAGAGATACAACCATTTATATGAGACCTATGGACTGGGACAAATATGGTCGCCATTTTTAATAAAACTTCTGAAGTAGGTAGGTATCTGTATACATTTTGGATTCGTGGTGTTTTAATGGACATGTTACACTAATGGAGGTAAAAATATTATCTTTACCTACATTAACAGAGCATGTTAAGTATCACTGCACAAAATGTAGCCTGAGAGTGGTTTTGTTCATAAATTTAGTTAGAGCTGTAGAATCTCCCTCAGCGAAGGTTGAGGTAAATAATGCAATAACGATTTTATACTCTCACTGTAGTCGCAAATATAAGCCAATCATAAAAAAATGGACTATATTCAATAATTTAGAATTTAATCAAAATAAAATATAATTTGGCGTTTTAGTGACACAACTATGGTGATGGTGAATCTTGGATGCCGGAAAGGAAACTGACTTACCCCGATTTCCCGGTCATTTTCTTGAGGATTTATTTCACCGATAATCACTTGGCCTGGCATTTTCACAAGTATCCGTTTGAATCGATATTAAAGGCGACTAGGAATCAATGTAGATCACTGCACAGGACATAATAGATTCCATAAAAATAATCATTCACAGTCGATGTTAAGTGCACCGAGGTATGTGGATCACAGCACAGTACCCACCGGACTTCGATAGTTCTATTTATTTATCCATGCTATTTCAGTTTTGGAAAACCAACACCTCTGCTATAGGTTATCCCAAGTGGTTCGCTATCTTTGTTGACTTAGCAGGGATGCCTGAGTTCATGGGGTGCCGTTTAGCCTGGTCTGCAGATTGGGAGAGACTTGTTGAAGGAGACCTTTTCTTTAGGAACTAGGACTCTAGGAACATCGCCTTAAACAGCATTGGGAGGGATAGATTCATACGTCCGTCACTCCTGGACATACCGACCCGCAGATTTCTAGCCACACCTAATACATCTTTTCTTCCCAGAACTTCATATTTTTTATTTTCTTAAAAGACCCTCCACACAGTATTTCAAATATGTCATAGACCCCGAGGGGAATTATTTTACTCAGGATCTCCTGTGTGGGGCTAACGTTTAAAAAAAAATGCTCATAATGCACAAAAATGGTATCAAACTAAACATATTATAAAGATTCCCCAAGATTAAAATACTTTTTTTTTTTAAAGAAAGACAAACATTCCCGGCTTACGAATAACCCAACAACTTTTGAAAATCTCCTACTATCACCACACTAAGCGGAAGATGTGGCTTGTATTGTTATGGAGGACTTAGCCAGCCCAGGAATCGAACACGGAACGCCTGGGTGGGACCCAATCGCAATGCCCACTCAACCACCGACCTGCCGATGGTCTTAATGTATCCGTTACGAATAAGAACAAAAATACATGCCCACATACCATGTTTATTAATAACAAGTTTGACACGGTTTTCATCGTGGTTTACTGGAATAATTCGACAAACCATGACAGTATGTAATATTCAAAACTTTCTCAGATTAAGCTTTAGGAATATATATAGTGATTAAGCATTCGTAATTCTGCTATGTCCCTACATAAATATTCACTATAAACAGCTACCAATTATTTCTTCAAACTTCAAAAACCGCTGAAAGATTTGTCGACATAAAATCTATCCAAGTAATTATTTTCAGAATTCTGACGCACCGTCTGCGTCTGTATAAACCGATATCATAGTATTTTTAATCGGTTCATTCCGCCATCGACAGATAATCTATAATACCACTATCCATATCAAATCTATATTTTCCTTTTAATCTCTCTTTGTCATGATTTTCATCTGAGTCTATTTTTATCTTTACTCATACTTGCGTTAAAAAACCTTCAAACAGTCAATTAGATTATTACTAGAACTCTATATACTTGTGAATACCGTAACTACTCCCGTCTGATGCCAGTGAGACTATGGCATCCCCAATTGGTTATGTTGTAAGGCTGAAGATAGTGTAGAGGGATGGAGATGGAAAAGATGTAGAGGACGAAATCAGATTTGACTATTTAGATCTGGTTACCAAACACAGCTAAAGCCATGTCAAACAACTTTTCAAATCTGAACGGTGGTCTTACACCAAAGCGATAGTGAGAGTATCTTCCACTCTGGAACGTGGCGCAAATATATACTACATATATAATTAATTTCTAAATTAATATATACTGAAATATTTAATTAATAAAGAATTTTTATTTAAATTTTCATTCATTATAATTATTTCAACTTATTGAACGATTAAATAACACTTTGAATAATTATTATCTCACATACTCCTTGCCTCATTCACATTCACACATCTTCTCATACATACTCTTCTATTATTCTGACTCTTGACATGGCCCGACTCAAGTATCTAATTCACTTGATCGTGTCACGTCTTCCTTGGGCGTTCTCGACATCTTCTACCATTCACATTCGCCTCATAAACTCTCTTTCTTCATTCATTCACTCAACATGCGCAAACCATCAAGGCGTCCCTTTCTTAATCTTACTTATTACGCTCACATCAGCATTGCATTATTTTCGGATCTCCACATTCCTCAGACGATCGTACATGGTTTTACCACACATAAGCCTCAGGGATGTCATTTCTACAGCATTCAGTCTACTTTCATCCTTTCTCTGCCAGTTCCATGATTCACTGCCATACATTAGGGTAGGTACCAGCACTCCATTGTGGACGGCTATCTTCGCTTCTGTGGACAGCTTTTTATTGGTTCCAACGGCGTTCAGTCCTCCATTAATGGAGTTACCAGCATTTATCATTCCTTCAATATCCCTATCAGCCTTTCCATAGCTCGTACACGTACTTCCCAAATAATACTTCACAAACTCATCCAGCTGCTCCAAGTATTCATCATTCACAACTTTACAAACGTTTTGAACGGTATTCATAGTTTGTGAAATACTTTAATTTACAACGTAAATATTTTGAATCCCCCATTAAAAATAAAATTATAACATAATTTTCGACACACTACGTTATGGCCTCAATCTATTTTTATATAAATTCCATCCCATGCTAGAAGAATGTTACACTATTTATTATCATAATATAATCTTTTTGCGGTTTAGGGGTAGATTTTTTTACGTCGATGAACATCCCTTACGAGGGGTACTTTACAACCGAAGTTTAGTGTTATTTTTATATTGAAATAATCCGGCCTGTTGAAAAGTAATAACATGAAAATATTACTCACTTACTGAGATCGTTGTATTAACCCGGCATCATGAGGGATGGGTCAATATGACCCGGCATGTTTTAAATTGCTTGTGGTTTTATAACTATACGGGCGGTGTTCGCTCTTTTCATTAACTGGAGAAGTTGACTTTATTTAAACGTTTTTAATGAGAAATCAGTCGGACGGCGATCGATACGGGAGTTACACTTTCGAAAGTTGAAAAGGGTGAATATTTACCTTCCCCGTCGATCCTTTTATGCACCGACTGCATTCGTAATGATGATTCTAATCAACTTTTTGTTATTTTTTCAAAAAATAGGGCTATTTATAATTTCCCTCAGGGCCTATGTCATCTTTGGGGATGCTGTGTGGAAGATATTTTTAAGGAAAGGAAGGATAGGAAGTTCTGGGAAGGAAAAGGGAATGAGGGTTGGGTAGGAATCTGGGGTTCAGTGTGTCTAGATCAACCGCCGCCAAGAAATAGACAAAAATTATCCAACGAAAACGGGCACCCCTGCTAAGTCACCAAACGTAGCGAACCACTTGGGGTGACTTATGGCAGGTATTAAACCTATGGCAGAACTTTTATTAAATTCTAAATATGTTAATTAGTAAAAAAAAAGGTCGAAATAAACAAATGTTCTAATTACTTAATAATGTGCAATTCATTATATAACCACTGGAGCGACAAAGCAATTTAAAAGTTTTTCTCAGATTGCTAAAGGAAATTTCTCCGCCCACATTAAAAAAAATCATACCTCCGAATTCGAATATCAAGACATGCAAACTGATTATAGTTCTATATGACCAATGTATTCACCTAACTTTTGTCTAATATCACACATTCCTAGGATTTATAAAAAAAATATTATAAATTCGGTAACTTTAAAACATTTTTAAGAATCTAGAGAATATTTGCCACATGGTGGCAACAAAGCAATCCGAGGCTTTGGAAATAGTGTCATAATATGGCAAAAAGCGTTCGAGTGGATAAGCAAAAAAGCATACACATAATCAAATTCCTGGTTTTAAATAAGTGGGTCATGATGACCCAACCCCCAGGTACTTGTATTATATTTCCACCCCCATAACGCCGGGTTAAAATGAAAATGGTTCCATAGGCCATTCATGTGTTTTCCTTAGCAACGGATATTATAATAATAATTACAAGGTTTGAGGGTGTGAAATTGATAATATCGTGTTATGGATATTGTTTTCCTATAATTGAATAACGTTATTAGGATGCGATAAACATTTATTGGCTCCTAAAATTATTTTTCTACGCTGGGGTGCCTTTGCTCTAAAGATAAGAGAGTCTTCAAAATCATAACTAAATATTATTAATTTTTCTTATTTTATTTTTAACCCACGGCCACCGGCATATATTTTGTCAGAAAATCAATATATTTCCGCTTTGCAATAAAATATAAATCTATGCTATATTTCTGAGCGTATCCGTAAATTAAAGATCGTTTTTTATAGGGTAATTTTATTATTGGAAACTAAAATTACTGTCAACGAAAACAAATAAAAACACATACATAATGAATTAGACAAATGTCATCTTCACCTTACTTTTTTTATGTAAAAATAATAATTAAAAAATTCATAAAGTTTTATAATTTTTTTTACACTGCGATTGGAAACTTTTGTTTTATAAAGATGTACATTTTAATTATTTCGTTTGCAGACAATATAATTTATGGTGATGAAGTATACTGATAATATAATAATTGATGATAATGAAGTTTACAGTTAATGCAGCAATGAATTTATGATAATTAAGTTTACATATAATAAAGCTTGTTTTTTTCTCTTTATAATACCGCTTAAATCACATTTCTTACCATGATAGTAAGGGTGACAAAACGAATTTTATAAAACCTATATGAGTTGTTTTCAACAGCGAAAAAAATAATGTTTTTAGGTTGTGTCCAACTCCAAGGATTTGGGAAATTCTCTCAGTTCGTCCTGGTCAAAAACCATTAATCAGAATAGAGACTTCGTTTGAAATGAGTTTAGCATTGTTTTGATATCTAACCAGGCACTTCACCACCTTTCTCTTCCCCATCTCATTTAATTTCCCACCCTTTCAGTTTCATAGCATATCCCAATTTGGGATGCCATACGTATTAGTAAGAAGCAGTTGTTACTCCGGTGCGGTTGTCACATAAAAATACACCACCCTAGAACGAGGTGTATATTAATTATTGACTAAGCGTTTTGCATTTCGTCGTCTATAAATTTGTCTGCACCTATGTTCCGTTTCCGTTACAAGATGGTAACCGTTTTAATAGTTTTGTAGATAGTTTTCATTTTTTGTTTTGTTTTTTAGTCGCTAGCTCCAATATGACAGCGGAAGTGTTCCTTGTCTATGGTTAAACAAGCTGAGATATGATTAAATTAAAGTAAATTAAATTAAGTGGCATCGTGATAGAAGTTTGGTTGGAAACCATAGCAACTCGATTCGGTTTCAGTTTCTCTTGAGCGGAGGGCCCAAAGATTGTTTTTAAATGTTAAATCGTTATGGTTATTTAAACTTTCTTACGTGCATTTTATAGTAAATGCCCAAGAAATACAAAAAAAAAATATATACATATATATATTTTAGTACCTGCCTGAGGAAAGTTTCAAAAACGAACTGCCTTTGAAATTGCGACGTTTATTTAGACAAATAGGAAGATTGCTTATTTTAAGTACAAAAATGTTATATAAAATTTATAATATATAAATAGTTTTTAATTGAGTAGGTAATTATTTAACAACCTACTTAGAAATCTCAATAAGATTTTAAGATTTCAGAGGAAATCTGAGTTTTTTTGAATTGTAATAAAAAATTAGGAACATAGCATAATTAGGATCTCTGATACTCCGGGTGACATTGCTTTTTACTACAACCCGCCTCTTTATTGGAAGAGTAGATAAGACTTGAAAACTCAATAATTCTTAATTGTGAAAGTTTTCCGGACTTCGTTTTTCTTTTTGAAACTTCCCGAGAAATCGCAATCTAAAGCAAAAAAAAAGGAAAAAATGATTGAAGATTGAAACAGTTTTGAAGATCTTTTAATCTTCTCAGTTTGTTATATTAAGATTGCTTACTTTCCTTTTTAATATGTTAAAGTTTAAAATTATTATATTACTGTCATATAGATGTCAGCGACAATTGTTTTGTTGTGGTACTGTCACTCGGCAGATGTCAGTGACAATTGTTTTGTTGTGGTACTGTCACTCGGCAGATGTCAGTGACAATTGTTTTGTTGTGGTACTGTCACTCGGCAGATGTCAGTGACAATTGTTTTGTTGTGGTACTGTCACTCGGCAGATGTCAGTGACAATTGTTTTGTTGTGGTACTGTCACTCGGCAGATGTCAGTGACAATTGTTTTGTTGTGGTACTATCACTCAGCAGATGTCACTGAAATTGTTTTGTTGTGGTACTGTCACTCAATGAATGTCAGTAATAGCTATTTTGTCGTGGTACTGTCATTCAGCAGATGTCAGCGACAACTGTTTATTTTAGTGTCATCACTAAGCGGATGTCAGCGATAACTGTTTGCTGTGGTATCATCGCTTAATAGACGTCAACGACAACTTTTTAAATTGTTATACCATCATTCTAATTCTTGAAATACTTTGGCAACGACAAACATTACAAATATCATCGTATTAAGTTAGAATATATTGTCCAAAGATTTCGTAGTAGGGTAAAACCAGTTCATTATAAAATTACTGATGCGTTAAAGGCATGTGTTCTTATAATGAGGGGAATATTTTGAAGTAGCTAACTGTATATTCAGATATATATTAACCTAACATTGCTAAAGTCATCATAAGCAACTTTTTGGTCGGTGATTAATATATCGAATATATAAAGAAAAAGGAAGGAAGTAAAAATAAGAATTGTCGGAAGTAAAAATATATACTTATGAAGTAAGAAAATGTATGTAATAAAACTGTAACAATATACTGAATTATTCTGATCTTTTACCGTAGATTAAGAAGTAAGTCCAACACCTCTGCCATAGGTCACCCCAAGTGGTTCGCTACGTTTGGTGACTTAGCAGGGGTGCCCGTGTTCATGGGGTAAGATTTATCTAGGTCTTGGCGGCGGATGATCTAGACAAACTGAACCCCAGATTCCTACCCAACCCTCATACCTTTTTCCTTCCCGAAACGTCCTCTCCTTCCTTTCCTTAAAAATACCCTTCACACAGCATCCCCAAAGATGACATAGGCCCTGAGGGAAATAATTTTCCTCAGGGCCTCCTGTGTGCACCTAATGTAAAAAAAAATATAAGTATACAGTACTCTCATAATAATGAATTTGAAATTCATTTTGTATTTATTTGCGAGAAGAAATAGATTTAAAAGAAAACTCCATTATAAATACTTTAGGTGTAGGAAAACGATCTCTGATCCCTGAGCCAATATATCCTGCCTACAACAATCAGTCCTCCCATGCCTTGAAATTAAAATAGAAGAGAATTTTGAAAATCTAATTTCTCATTTTCCGGGGGAAGAAATCTTTTCTCTTTCATACGCATCCTCGTTTAACCCAATTACCTCAAAAATAAAAAAGCGACGAAAGATAATCAGAAAGTTTAAAGGTAATGGCCTACCTGAGTGGGAATCGGGGAATGTGTATTTCTGCATTATATTTCAGTAGCACTAAGTTATTGAATTTACTATGCTGAAACTGATTAGTGCTAGAACAATTATTTATGTGCTTTGCGGTCGCGCATGTTCCAAACGCCTGAAATACGGGTGTATAAGACGGTATAAATAAATTATTGCAAAAAAAGTTAAGATTTTAGCACAATAGTCGTCAGAATTCTTGTAGATCTGAAATCAAATATCGATTGTTGAATAATCAGACTATCTAACATAATAATCAGAAAAATTTAAAACTGTGTTGATGTAAAAGTGTTTTACCCTCTATCTGGTGCAAAACTCAGATTACTCATAAACACCTCAAAAATAATTGTAAATTATAATGCTGAAAAACTTGTAGCGAATTAAGAGGTGGCATCCCGAATTTCTACCGATTTCTTACATATTTTCCGTAAACATTTGAAACTTTTAAGCTCTTAAAAAAAATTTATGTTTTACATTCCCTACGCCGAAAGGGTAATTATTTGAAATTTCCTCGATAGAAATAAGGTGCTCCGCTGACGAGGCAACTGAAACCAAACTAAAACCGGCTGGTTTCTATGTCTTGATTGGTCAAAAAGCTTGTTTGACCATAGACGAAGAACAATCAGCTGACAGCTGGCAACTAGCAACGGCTGGCGACGGCAATCAGCAGTGCGAGTCGCGAGTCACCGTTTGCGGTATTATTTATAATGGGTTTTTGAGTGATTGTGTGGTGTACGGGCCATCACATTGTCATACAAAGACAGTTGCCAGTTGACAGTTTTCAGTTGCCTCAGTGAGCGGATCGCCTAAATCGCAAAGTATGCTCCGAAAAGTATTATTTACACGTTTGTCTCTATTATTTTACAAGTTATATGTATGAAAAAAATCACAATGACTCTTTAAATGCTAGTTAACACAACCCCACGTGATTTTTACTCTTTTTTATACAAGTCGTGTTTTATTTAACATTTTCAAAATTTTAGCTTGAATATTCTCGTTTTTCATATTGTCGTATCTCTCCTTCTTCTTCTTTATGAGTGGGTAAGCGGGGCCTTAAACAAAATGTGGATGTTTTCTGGGTCACTAGTAGGATATTTAAAAATGTCATTCTAATCTACCGGACCCTTAAGCCTCCCGGTGTTATTTTATAGCATATTTAATATGTCAAAAGAGACAATTGTTGATAATATTGGAGTCACGGTGGGCATTCGAAGATGGTTTCCTAATTATCTCAAAACTTACTCAATGTATTTGGAGATGTCTAACTATATAGATATCAACACTGAAACCATTTCCTTTTTACAAGCTTTTCTTTATATACACGGTGTCTGGTAAATCGTGGTGCTAACGGAAAACTTGTACACGTTAAACTACCACACATTTCGAGTCGATTTCGTAATATTATTTTTTGGTTTTAGATTTGAAAAAAAACAATTTTTACCACTTTGTTCCACTTATTTATTTTCACCAGAGGCCCTAGCACGCTTGCTCTATATCGATCGGTAGGATAACTATCGGTAACTTCTCATCGTTCCCTAGGACAACTGCACATCGCTAACGTACAAACAACAGTTGATGTCGAATATGTTAAGGACACTTAGTCATTGTGAACTGTCACTTATTCGTTGGTGATCTGTAGTCATGCTAGGGACGGATGAGAAGTTACCGATAGTTATCCTACCGATCGATATGGAGCAAGCGTGCTAGGGCCTCTGTTCCGGTTTTATCCTACTACGGACATTTTCAGACTGGTAGTTGAAATCCATATGCTACGGAATTTATACAAACTTAGGCAGGGGTACACAACATTTTCTCTATATAATGAATGTTTCTATTTTGTTAATTTTAGGTATAATAAGTTATTTTGTTAATTTAAGGTATATATAGGCAATAATAAAGTGTATTATTACATAATAAATATAAATTTTTAATTCACATGAAACTATACAAATTTATATAATTAAAAAAGTTTGTGATTACTGATATGTTATTTTGGTAATGTTGGGATATTCCCTCCTTGTTGCTTAGGGCTTAATTGACAAATATTGATAGCACTATGGTAATTATTGTTAAAAGGGTTCTCCGTATATTTGGGTTATTACATTTGTAATTTACATACTTAAATTACACCACCGCTCTCTGAAGTAAAACTATTCTAAGTGAATTATAATGGATATATTAATGGAGATTGAGCATTGTTCCAATTGTTAATTCATGACATATATACGATTAATTTTCTTCGTTAGGCGATTAATTTCTAGTGACTCTTATCTATCTAATTTTGTTCCTTTGTTGCAAACATGAAGTCTGAACATGAACATCTTCAAACATGAAGTCTGACCTTGAACATGACATCTCTATCTTTATCAAAAGTATGTTGGTTTTCTAATAAATGCATGGCGACGTTCGATAAATCCCATTAAATAACGTTATTACTGCTCTCCCAGTTTGTCCTACGTAATATGCAGGGCAGTTCGCACAGTTCATCTGGTAGACTCCAGAGTTTTCCAGATTATCTCTTTTATCTTTATTGTTTATAAATATTTTACCAAAAGAATTTACGTTATGAAAGGATGTCTTACATTTTTTTGTCAATGTCCATTAATGTTGAAATTTGCCAAGGTAAGTATTTTTTTGTTTATTTGAGCCTTCCTTTACGAGTAAATGGAGTCCAAACTTGAAATTCTTAGGTCAAATGGGAAAAAAATCGGGTGCTGTGGAGTTAATATCAACTGTTTAAAAAGTCACCGAGGCATAGACCCGGCTGCAAAAGCTTTTTACCATTTAATCGAAAAACATAAGTTTTTTTGATTCTTTGAGTAATGCAGATTCACCAGTTTCTCGTTTGTGCTACGAGTTTCCAGATATTATTCATGGTAGATAGATAGATATAACGTAACTTGGCAAACAATCTGGAATACTTAAAAAACTAATTTAATAATCTTCTACAGTGAAGACATGGAAAACAGTCATCTACTTGCTTTATTATTGTATTATTATCTTTCTTTCTATCCTATCTTTCTCTGTAGGTAATGTACAGTTACTATGTTTTATATTTCATTTTATGCATTTCATTTTGATTATTATTATTTCTGTTTTTTTTTTTCACCACTATAATCTCCGCCTAGTAACAGCTAAAACTTGATTACGCATGCTGGAGCGAACATTTTTAATTGGAGTGTTAATATCTGAGCATATTCCAATGATAAATCATTAATGTAATAATTGTTAACACTCTGTAAGTGTTTCAAACAATAAATAAATATACAATATCATATATATTATCAGCCGTGCTAGGAGCTCATATTTGGGCGGTGGAAGAATTTACAGTCGAGTTCGTACAGTGGAAGACCATGGGTGAAATATTTATATATGATGTTCTTATATCTTAACCCTGTGGAAAACTATTTTCTTTGGAAATGATGTGTTGGTGGTCTTTTTAGGAAAGGGAAGGAAAGATCTGGGAAGGAAAAATGTATGAGGAGGGGGTAGGGATCTGGCGGTCAGTGTATACAGGAATGACTGAAGTATGAATCCATCCCTTCTACTGCAGTGCAAGGCGATGTCCGAGACAGTTCTGCTGGAGATAATGGAGAAGTAAAAAGGCCTCCCTCAACCATTCTCTCTCTATTCTAAAATATAAAAAAAAAAAATAAAAAAAAACTTTAAAAAAAAAATAACAAAAAAAAAAATTAATGAAAATCAGAAAACTGTACGAATACAACATATGCTTATTAATCTACAAAATTCAAAATGGCTTTATACACACAAATACTACATTTATGAAAACATCACAAGTACATGAACACCACACAAGACAACGTAATAAATTATACATAAATTCAACAAAGACAGAGTGTGGCAAAAGAAACATAGGCCATGAGGGTATAAACATATATAATCTCCTTCCTGATAGCCTAACAACAGAAAATAAAATAAGTATATTTAAAAAAAAAAAACTATTTGCTCTCAAAATTAATGAGCAAAACCAAAATGTTCTCACTTAAAAAAATGTGTTACTTGGTGTTAGGTAGTAAACCATCATTATTAATATTATTTGTATCAATGTATTAAGTTAACAAAGCAAAATATGTATATTTCTTTTGACTTAAAAAAAAAAAAAAAAAAATCGGTCTGCCACGCAGTAGGTAGGCAGACGCAACCTCTGCCAAGACGTGGAAAAACCTCATCCTACCTTACCTATGGCAGAGGAGGTTGTTATCCAATAAATGATACCGGGGCGGCGGTAGCCATACCCGCATCCCAAATTGAAATATGATACAATACATTGAACAGAAAATTCCTAGAAAAATTATCTAGGAAAACCATTCGTTGGAAAACTGATTTAGCTAATATGCACAAGCCCTTGAATTACTAAAAAGCCTTCGAAATTGGTTATATGTTCAAAAAAGAATTTGGAGGATGATTTCGAGTGACATGATGAGAAGGAAATAATAAACGCGGTGATGATGATAATGTATTACATAATTTACGTGATGCACTATTTACAGATGTAGGTTATTTACAAGATTATTCCGACACGCGAACTGCAGACATGAGAGTAGGTGCGCGACCAGCTGTTACCCGGCCAGAGGTTAGTTGCCAAATGTTGACTGTAAGACTGACTGAAAGACTTGCTGGAACCCTTTATATAGCCCGAGCCTGGCCGCTACGTAAATTGCAGGTGAAATACGCTCACCCTGGAACATTCCCGAAATTTTGGCGCAGCGCTATGTGTCGCGTACTGCAGATTCCAGACCTTTCGAGAAGGTGGTCAATAATACGGCGTAGCGCGATAGTAGGTAGGATTCCGCCTCAGTTTTACTCAGTAGTAATAATTCAAACTAACCATGTATCTAACTAATTCCAATCCTCGCATGACACGTCGTTGGAGGTGATCCTCGGAAAGCAATCCTTTAATCCAATTAGCATTCTATATACAAGTAAACTTGGGATCTAGAAGGCAATAATTATTATTATAATTTTAATTTAAAACGAAGTGACTGACCAATTTTTTAGCTAAAGAGTTTATCCAGCAATGTCCGATCTTCACAGTCCAATAATAAGCAATGTAAATATTTATATTAAGAGATTTTATTATTGTATCACTAAATTTGGAATATATTTAAATTCTTACACTTATTATTATCGTCTATATTTTTTGTTTTGCTTTATTCTCTTTTCATCTAAATTTTATTTATTTATTGCATGTTGTTTACATAAACTCAATGTTTATTCCCACTTGGACATGTCTGTGTTGAGGTTAATAATTAAAGCAATAAAAATAAGATAAAACAATACAGGTATTTAAAAACAATACTGTTTCATTAATATTTCTTAAGGATAATACGTAACTACTAAGCTGAAGGAAGCCATTCCATTATAATATAAACATGTAGGGTGACTTATTTACACAACGATTAAATATCTACCCTGATTATGGGCACTGTAACGCTGTCCAAAACGAGGGCTAAAAAAGAAGGTAGCGCAATACGGTATAATACCCCAAAAATAAATTACGATATATTGAATGTAAGTAAGTCTAAAGTCATGGTATTTGAAAGAGAGAGTACGAAAACAGTGTGCAATATAATTGTGAACGATGAATACTTGGAGCAGGTGGATGAGTTTGTGTATTTGGGTAGTTTGTTTACGAGAGATGGGAAGGCTGATAGAGACATTAAAAGAAGGGTAAATGCAGGTAACTCCATTAATGGAGGACTGAATGACGTTGGGGCTAACAAAAAGCTGTCAAAAGAAGCGCAATTAGCAGTCCACAATGGAGTGTTTGTACCTACCCTGATGTATGGCAGTGAGGCATGGAACTGGCAGAGGAAGGATGAAAGTAGACTGAATGCTTTTGAAATGAGATCCCTGAGGCGAATGTGTGGTAAAACCATGTATGATCGTGTGAGAAATGTGGAGATTCGAAAAGAATGCAAGGCTGATGTAAGCGTAATGAGTAAAATTAAGAAAGGAACCCTCAGATGGTTTGGGCATGTAGAGCGAATGAACAAAGAAAGGAGCGTAAGGTATATATGGTATAAGAAATAGGGGACGTCCGAGGAAGACATGGCACGATCAAGTGAATCAGATACTTGAGTGAATCCATGTCAAGAGTCAGTAAAATAGAAGAGTATGTATGAGACGATGTATGAAAGTGAGTGAGGCAAAGAGTGTGTGCCAAGACCGAGGTGTTTGGCGGTCCGTCCTCTCTGCCTACCCCTGCGGGGAAACGGCGTGATGGTTAGTCAGTTGAATTTTTTTTTATAAATACAAAATCAGTTTAAAAACTTACAAAAGCTCTATTTTCACTCTGAATCTATTGTTTGAATTCAATTGTATATGAAATAAATACGTAAAAACTGAAAATAACAGAAATAATTCAAAAGGATTTTTCTACGAATTTTTTGCCATGAATTGGAAAAGTGCAAACAAGGCGCTCACTCGTAAAATCGTACTACTCCAAAAAGCCGGGCCATTTCGCAGCGAGTGGAAATAATATTCCGGTATATTAGTAGTCCATGAAATAACACTTGCACTCATATCTGCATATAAATTATAAGCAGATGGACCCAGGGGCGAATTGGCGAATTGGCGAACGAAATTCTATTCTAGAGTCTAGTAGACTCGGCAGAAAAAGCTTATATGAAAACTAGCACTTCTTCGATTTGTCTGCGTTTCATAGGTATTTGAAAGTGGATTTGATGTAAGTCTATAATCTAGAAGACTTTAATTTTTGAGGATGCTGTGTGGAAGGCCTTTTAAGGAAAAGAAAGAGAGGAAAAGTTCTGGGAAGGTGATTGACGTACATAAGAATCCATCCTTCCCACTGCGGTGCAAGGCAATGTTCCGAGAGAGTTCTGCTGGAGAAATCAAAACGCCTCCTTCAACCAGTCTCTCCCGATCCGATCTACCACGCAGTCAGTGGAAAACGCATCCGCTGCCAAGACATAGAAAAACCTTTTTCCAGATGGCATCCCACTGGGCACCAAAGGTGGCGAATCACTTGATGCGATTGAGGTGGGGATGTTGGTTTTCCAATAAATGGATCCCGGGCGTGGTACCCATGAAAGAATTGAATCTCAAAATGAGAAACTATTTTTTTGACAGCCCATCTCTACTGAAATGCCATAAATTCTTCTTATGGAATAACTGCCGCAAGAGTTGATTGACATCGTTTTGCATTAATATGGCAGAATGGATGTACTGTTCTAGCATATCCATGACAAGTATTGTGCCGCTCAATGATATATCTAGGTATATTCACTGCTTCAAAATGTCCTTGACGGTTATCTGACAGTTGGCCCCCTGATATAATACTTTTTATTAAATTATAATTTTTTGTACATTATTTACCAATTTCAAAAATCGACTTATACCTATAACAATTGGAGCTATAGAGTAATTTAAAACTTTTTTCTCGGATTGTACAAGATTTTTTGATCATTTTTTTTTTTCCGCCCACATTAAAAAATCGTAATTCCGAATTTGGATATGGAGACGTACAAACTGATTATAGTTCTATGTAGCCAATGAATTCGCCTACCTTTTGTCGATTATCACATATTAGTAGGATTAATAACAAACAAAATTATAAAATCGTAAACCGTAAAACTTTTTAAAGAATCTAGGGAATATTTGCCATATTTGGCAGCAAAGCATTCCGAGGTTTTGGAAATGTACCATATTGTGGCAAAAAGCGTTCGAATGGTTAATAATATGTTTCAAAAGAATTTATTTACATTATCGATTTTTGTACTTATACGCTGTTTTTCCTACACAAATTATCGTCCAATTCCAGCAAACACCATTTCGTCTCATTTCAGTTTTAGTTTTTACAGTCCATTACAATCGTGACGCTGTAAGCAGTTTTGGATTCAACAACAGAATAGTGATATTTTGTCAAAAAGATAACAAGGAGGCAAACAAACTAATATACCTACAATAAAGTACTGTAGAATTAACACAATGTTTCATTGGTACAGCGATACAAATAATAATATAGCGTTGAACCAGTGAAACGCTTTCAGAACACATTAACAACAGTCGAAATACATAAACTTTTTTTGATTCATATCATCCCCCATGTCTTAGCAATATTGAAATCAATGTCCTCATTTCCCATTATTTCAGACGCCGTTATACTTTTCACCTGAATAAATTTAAAAATAATATCGCCTACTTTAGCCCTTTGACCCAGATGTGTCGACTATATAACAAAATAGAGTGCCGAAGTAGATATTTTCGTCGATAATTTGTACGGGTTCAGTAAAAAAGTTCTACCGCTTTTAAAAAATATGTTTAATTTTTTTTTATGTTTCTTTATTCTTTGAATAGTAAATATAACATTTGTGGATTTTATGGCCACCATACTAGGCACATGTCCGTGTTATGGTGGCCGAACTAATTATATTGTGTCAATTGTCTCTCTTTGCATGCCTCTCGTGATTCTTATGTCTCTTGCCTCTCATTGTAGTATGTGTTACTTGAGGAGCTTGTATAAATAATTTTGTATTTTATTTTATTTATATTTTTATTACTTATTTTAATTTTTTATTTATTTGTGATGATTCTGTTTTTCTAATTGTATGTATCTGGATTCAATTATATGTATCTGTATTTATTTGAATGTAATTGTAGATTTTTTTACAATAACTGAGTTTTTAATAACTGGATTGTTCTCACGCAAGTGAGAACATCTGTAAAAACCCAGTATAAATAAATAAATCCCTTAACCATAAATTCCATGCATCCCTGTTACCAGTCCTCATAAGGCATGCTCTGGTCCTGTTCAGAGCGGAGAGCACTGCATTATGCACAGTGCACTATTTCGCACACCGCCACCAGCCTGCGATATGACATCACCTACTTACACCCTCTGCGCTCCTGTCCCGGGCAAGGTTCACACGGAGGGCGGGGGTGGCTTAGCTCATCCGCCTGTTTAATATTCGAAGGGAGGATGATTGATTGGGACCTTGATTTTAAAATTGATTATTTCTTGTGGACGGAAATAGATTTGAAAATTGATTCTCAATTGTGGACGAAAATAGATTTTAAAACTGGTATCTCTGAGATTTTTTAGACTTTAAAAAATAAACTTTTTCATAATCATGATTTTAGATTTTTACGACCAAAAAATGTTCGTAGTTTATTTTTTAGGTTTTTATCGGGAACCATTTATTGGATAACCAACTCCTCTGCCATAGGTCACGCCAAGTGGTTCGCTACGTTTGGTGACTTAGAAGGGATGCCCCGATACATGGGTTGAGGTTTGTCTATGTCGTAGCGGCGGATGCGTTTACATCGCACACTGCCTGGCAGGCCGGATTGGGAGAGATTGGTTTAGGGAGACCTTTTGACCTTTCCAGTCGTAGTCCCTCGACCCATTTTCTTGCACTGCAGTGGGAGGAATGAATTCATACATCCGTCACTCCTGGACCCATTTCTGACCCCTTCCTACCCACACCTCATACCCCTTTCATTTCCCTCCTTCATTTTACAATAAAGACTTCCACGTAGCATCCCTAAAGATTACATAGGTTATTGATTGCATAAATTGTTTTCGAAGAGACCTCCTGATCGGAGCCAATGTAAAAAAAAACCTTCTTCGACAATTGTTTTAGATATCGTTAAAGTGTTCATCATCAGGACAGATATGTTGGTTGAGGTGTTTAAATAACTATATTTTTTTCGTTTTATTGAATATTCTCTATTTAATTATAAGTTATATTAATTCCTTACTAACTATAATTGCATTTGAACAACCCTGTTGAAGGTTTAGGCTGAACCGAAACCAGTTGGTTATTATTATACTCGTATATCAAACAAAGTGCTGTTGAAACAAAAATTTACTTTTAGTCAATTTATAATATTGTGACTACTATAACTACAAAGTAATTGCTTCCTATGAAAATTTAAAAACGGTTTCACTCAATGTTGTAAATCGAAATTTAATTAAAAACAGTTCGTTTGATCACAAAAATTATTTTCATTTTTGCGATGCAGTTTTTTAACGAAAAATTTAATCACTGGAAATGATATTAAATAAATCACAATTCTATAAAAAAAATATTTAATCAAATTTCATCGAGCGCTGTTAATATTATTTTCAATTATTAAATATTACATTGGGTTTAAAATCCAATAAGTTAATCCTAATAAATGAAAAATAAAATGCTTAAATTAATTAATTAGTTAACTAAAAATTAATTAACTATAAAATTAAAATGATAGTCTTCGCCATCAACATCGCCAAAAAGTTTGCTGTATTCTATTTTGTTAAGCTCAGGTTCAAATATTTTATTTTTTTTACTATCATAAGAATTTAATTTTTCATATAATACAACAAAAGTATTACCGAAAGGGGGTTTGAAAGTAGGAGATATTAATCTTTAAAGCAGTTTTTATAGGCCCGATATATTATATTTTTCTGGGCTTATAAAAAAGACTTGACAAAAAAATCTTATTCAAATAAAAAAAAGAACTTTACATAGATCAAAATATTATAAAGAGGGGTGATTAATTACTTAAAAATATCATTAAAAAAAAACAATTATATAAAATGATATATAAAAATTATTTTTGAATATGTAAACAGGACATTACATATATAGTAAAAGTTTTTTTTTAATATTTTTATTAATGAAGATAATATTAGCGAAAGTCGAAAATATGAAACAGAAAAATCAGAAAAAGATACGGATCATTGACTTTTCTGCAAGTCCAGATAAATATTTTTATTTTTATTTTTAACTTTTTAACTTAATGAGTTAAACATCAAATATGTAAAAATAGAAATAAAAGTTTTTTTTAATAACCAAATATAACCAGGTTGTTTTAACAACAAAAATAAATAATTATAAATGTTATTATTTATATGAAAAATATAAGAGATGGCTTTTTTTAATCTTTCGTTATTAATAATTAATTGTACTTCCGTTGTGTTTGAGTGTAAAATTTTTAATCCTTTATTTATATCAAAATAATCATTTGCTTTTAAAATATTAAAAAAAATATATGTATACGAATAATAAACAGAACAAAATAATACAATTTTAATTTAAGATGCCATTGTCAAAAAAATATAATATTTTTGATATTTCACGGGTGTGGGCCAGTAAAATTCAAATGATTTATTATATATCAATATATATCATTTTAATAACAAGTTAATAAAACAAAGACAGATTTTTAAAAACAAGTTAAAATCTTAACACAATACAAATAATTTAAAAAAAAATAAGTGCGGATTTTATGAAATAATTAACCTTCTTTGAGGTAATAACAAAGCAGTGGGTAGAAATGCATCTCTCCCTCAGACCCGGGAATTGTACAAACACCTAATTAAAAGGCTACATGGCAATGATATACAGGTGTTAGATGATCATCTGGTTAACAATAAAAATCTCTTCAATATTAATGTACGATTTGACACCTCGAATTTTTAAAATATTTTTCCTTATATTACCATGAAAATAATAGGTTTAAACAATACATGTAGACTTTTTATCTCACAAAATTAAGACAAATATAAATATATAAAATGTGATATATATTAAAAATCTAATGAAGGAACTAACTAATGAATCAACACGCAGTTTTGTCGAAGGAGTAGACAGAGGGGACGTATCGCTAACCAACTCACTTGCTTTAGTCGCTTATTATTGTCTCTTGCCTACATTCCTGTTATTCCGACCCTTGACAAGACCCGCTCATTTGGTTCACTTGATCATGCCAAGTATTGGGCGTCACCGACTTCTTCTACCATTCACATTCGCGTCATATATTCTCCTTACACTCTGCGTTCATCGGCTGTACTTGCCCAAACCATCAAACAGTTCCTTCCAATCTTACTCATCACGCTTACATCAGCCTTCGTTTCAGTATTCGTTTCGGATCTCCACATTTTTTACATTGCGAATGGTATTACCACACAATCACAAAATTCTATAGTAGATATACAGTCTTCTTTCATCCTTCCTCTGTTAGTTCCATGCCTCACTGCCATACATCAAGGTTAGTATCAGTACTCCATTGTGGACTGCAAGTATCTAAATAAATAATATATTATTTATGTTAGAATTAATTATTCACTTTTAAAGGGTGCATATATTTACGTAATTTTATGCCTGTATTCAAAATGTTGGAAAATCTAATATATAAAAATCTCATGTCACAGTGTTTGTGATCGCACTCCTCCGAAACGGCTCGACCGATTTTTATGAAAGTATTTATTTATATATGGTAGGTATGAGAATAGGTCGTAAAGTATATTTCATACCGCGAGCTCTGGCTTTATGAAATTTGCATAAAAAAATGAAATCGGTCATAGAGTTTAGCGGCAGCGGCAGGGGCGTAGAGGAATTAAGGAAGTGGGGGTTCGCGGGAGGGGAACAAGGGAGGGGGAAAGGCAGCAAATGTGGAAGGTAAATATCCTGACACTATCTATGAGGGGGGTCGCGAGAAGGGGGATAACGGAGAGCAGAGGGGGAAGGTGAAAGTGGAACGTGGGAGGGGAAGGAGTCGTGGAAGGGGAAGAGTTAGCGGAAGGGGAACGGTACGAATGGGAAAGAACACACAGGGAGAACAATTTCTTTATTTAAGTGGCATTGCCGGGTATCAGCTATTGTATACATATATATTTCTGACACAGCCACAAAATGTCCATATAATGCCCTTAACACATGTTTGTCCTAGTGAGATTAAACATTGAATCATAAACAGTAATACCTACCATGAAAAGAAACAATAAATATAGAAAAAAAATAAAAATAAATAAAAGAATACTACTGACGTATGTAGTTGTTAATCAACAGAATACTTACTTTGGCTACGATTTACCTAATTACATTAATTATTGCTTGCGGAAAACAACGGCTCTGGTATTCATTGTTCTTTTTGAATTCGTTGATACTCATATTCCTACAGTGATCGATGTGTAGCATTTTTTGTAACCGAAAAGGAAACCCTCGCTCTCTTTATTTCTATGTTCCGTAGTTTCAGAAGGTTTTATGTTCTGTTTTTAGTTTGAAATCAGAGCAGGGCGTCATGTGTTTCCGGGAAGCCTTTAGAGTTCATCAATTTTTAATGTTTATCTGGGCTTCACAATTGACTATAACTTCAAATGGGATATTAATATACAAAAACTTTGCACACGACTTACAACTATTATAGTTAGCAGACCTCTTTATATAATTTTTTGTTCCAAGAAATACATTAAGAATAATGTACCATCTATCTATGGAAATATCCCTAATAAAATATGGAATAACTACATGGGGATGTTCAACATAAACTAATCTTAATTTGGTTCAAAATTTACAATATTCCACGGTCAAATTACTCTTAAACAAAACTAAATATTATATTAAATTATGATTCGGATGTAAATTGATTCAATAAACTTGTAAGTACAGTGTTAAATACTTATTTGATTTAATATACACAATACATCCCACACATTAACGATAGCCCTAAAGTACAAGTCAAAGTGATTTTTGTCGTTCACTAAACAAGTAAAGAAATATCATTAATATTTTGACTTCTAGCTAAGCATGACTTGGCTTCTGTTTTATTATATTTATAATATTTTCTTTTGTATTTGCTCTCTTACAATATACTCTGTTCGTATAATTCACATTGTTATTTAATTTCGTGTTATAATTTTGTAAATTGGACAAAAATCTGTTAATAAATAAATGAATACATTCCCAGATATCTAGATAAAAATGTCAAATAACCTTAGAATAAAATTATGAATTTATTTTTGAAGTATCTTCTTAGTAATAAGGCAGTCTTTTTCACGTAAGCATTTTTCAGCATGCATCTGCGTGCTAAAAAAATGGTTCCAATAGTTTTGTAAATAGTTTTCTACAACTAATTTTTCGTTATAAAGCAACATTGATGTGATATTCAACAAAAATATGCTATCTCAACCCTTCCTCTTCCATATTTAATCCGTGTCCTCATACGCTTTAGCCATACAACACACCCCGATTAGAGAAGTATCAATAGATCCGAACAAATGGGACCCATGTGCGTTACTCAAATTTAAAAATGAACAAACAATTCACAAGTACATACAACAAATGATATCATAAGTATTTTAGTTTATATAGTGTCACTAGCACAATGACTTCAACCATGAGCATTGAGCATAAACCGATAAAAATATATCTCTCTAATTATAATATAGTAGTGGTAATGCTGTCTATTGTTTCCCTATAATCATAGAAAGTATAATTGACAAAAGCTCTATAGTCTTTTGTTTTCTGTTCGCAGCTACAAAATCCAGTTCTACGTCAACAAAAGCACGGAGCTACGATAATCCAGCGAGGCTTGCCTACGAAGCTACGACACGAACAAAACGCTACGCTAATCTGAGATGACACAATATATAATATTATTATATGTAGTTAATGTTGTACGACAATCCTTTTCAAATGTTATTACTCGGGGTGAGAAGGCGTTGTTAAAATTCAGCGAGAAAGAATTATTTAGTGAAGCTGCAAACCGCGTGATGGAAACTACATGCCGGTATTCTTATTTATGTTTTTGTTTTAATATTTATATTTTTGTAGATAGATTAATCATAAATTTAAAGCGAACGAATTATTATTTAACCCCTAATTAGGTGCACTAAGAACATCACACAATTAGTCACATGGGGTCACTACTGACCCCAAAGAAATAGATGAAAAAGGGGTAAAAGAAATAAATAAAACGAAGTATTATCAAAAACATTAAAATACTTTATTTTAATTAAAATCAAGAAATAAAAACATAACTTTGCAATGCAACTAAAAATTCATTTTTTCTACATCCAATGCAATAAGCCCTGAAGTGTTGCTGACAAATAAATTTACCACACTTTTGGATTTTTTTTTGGTTATTTGGTACTTTTTTAATTGTTACGAAATTGGTCGCATGGGGTCAGCACCCAAAAGAGTAGCGACACGTGCGTACGCGTTGGCTTTCTGGCCGTGACTGATTTGCGAACCCCGCAGAAAGGTGGGAAGCTAGAAAGAGCGCTGTCGCATTCCAAACACTCTAACATATTTTTTTTTCAGATTGAACTGGTCTTGACCCCATGCGCCTAATTAAGAGTTAAACTTTCTTAACATTTCCGAAGATATTGTATATTCATTGCAATACAGCAGTAGATTCTTTAAGTATTGCCCTGGTGAAACACCACCATTCGGAATCGAGACGTTGTTGCTTGAAATGGCATTCTCAATAATGTCGTTACTATAGGTAGATATTTGTGGTTTTAAGGTGTCTCAACAGAGAACTAATACCCGAACAGTTACGAAGATAGCCGATCACATCCGATCTACAGATGGGCACCTTCAGAGAGCTTTTTCTATTCTTCAGATTATCACAAAGCATCGATTAGGGTGGACGTTAAGACAAATAGATTTTAATCGTAAATAAGACGATAATAAACAATTTCTTTCAAAAAAGGACTCATAACCTAGACCCTAGACGAAACGAAGTGATTGTTGGAACTCCCGATAGAAAAATAGCAGTACAGTACAATTACATTATTTTCTCGTGTTTGCAACAATCTGGAAGGTTTTTAGAGGTCTATATCAAGTATCACGATAAAAGAAACGTTTCATATTATCGTTATCTAAAAGTTTCAAAGATAAAACATTATTTTTCCCTCAAATTCTAATAATTAATCATTCGCAGAAATTTCGCAATATTAGCCTTAAACATTGTACGGCAAAATATTAATTATCGAAAAATGACACGCCTTCAACAAAAAGCGGTCTTAGATTTCACAACGTTTACCTATTACATTGTTCTTTCCCCAAAGTACCACCCTCACCCTTAATGGGAATAATTATTATTACACAAGTTACAATCAGGCTTCGAGTTACATTAAGGCTTCCATCAATCATTTCAGCGAGAAAGTTAACGATGATTCAAGGCAAAATTCGTCTATTTATATTTCCTTACATTATGATTTTTTTTTGACGCACGCTTTAAGAAAACCGATGCCACCTACGCAATGCCGTAAATTGCGCTGAGCCGTACCTACTGCGGGTAATTGTAGGCTAATATTGGAAAAAATGTTACTCATAAGCATGCCGATAAGTAATGTGGAATATAATTTGCACAACACAATTATATTTGTTCGTATGAAGCAGTTACTTTGTGATGTGACAAAATAAAACAATAACTATGTATACACCACTTTTATTATTTTTACTTTATGCTGATCGGGTTTCGCTAGCATGGTAGCTTCTTCAGGGCAGTATAATCTCTACTAAAATTTAACATCTGTTGTAATATATTCAGGGGATTGAAAAAATAGGCTGGGTTCCGCCGGTGCAGGGCGTAATTGGAGTAAGGGACTGAGGATTGGGAAGTGAATGTTCTTTGTCAATGGGGAACAACCTAAGTATCGGACTTTTATTTAAATTTATTTGATTGTTAATTACTTTGCTATTAGTGTTTATGGCTTTCCTTAGCTCAAGTGCTGCTAAATTTTCCAATCTGATACCTATTTCGTTTTTGTGCAATAACGTTACGCCTGTATTTTTATTAAATTTATGGTCTGTTTCTATAAGATGGTTTGCAAATTCTGAGAATCCGGTACTGTGTAAACATCTTAGGTGTGCCTTGACACGGGTATTAATATTTCTTGCAATTTTGCCAATGTAAAATGCGGGGCAATCGCTACATTGAAGTCAATAGATACCCGAATGGCCCAAGCTATCTTCTTTGTCTTTATCGTTCATTAAAAGTATAGCGGCTTACCTATCGATATCTACGCCGCACTAGTTGGCACTGTCCGGCGCTGCGCTGCACCTACCTTTTTGTTGTTGACCACCTTCTGGAAAGAGCTCGGTTCTGCGGTACATTACACACAGCGCTGCCTAGCCATATCGAGAAACTTCTCGCGTGTGCATGTTTGACCTACCTTCCGAGTACCTTTGGCCTGGCCCTATATAAGGGCTCGAGTAAGCGAAATCCAGCAGTCGTTCTTCATCAGTCTTCATTCAACGCAGTGCTCGCGTGGCAAGCGGCCGAGTAACACAACCTCGCAGTCTGCGGTTCGCGTGTCGGGAAGAATATTACGCACAATGTAAATACTGTTTCATTTGTAAATAGTGCGCAATGTAAATATTGTAAATATATCATCTTATCACCAACTATCATTCTCGTGTTATTATCCCGACCAGCACGTGCGGAGATATCACGACACACCGATATCTCCTCCATCAACCGGAGGCCCAATCATCTCCTCACACAGGACATCACGCATCCTGCCCCTAAAGTGGTGACACACCGACGTGATATGAACACGCGACCCTACTCACCTCCTCATCACCATGTCGCTCGCAATCACCCTCCAAAGTGGTGACCAGCGACGTGAGTTCACGTGCTACGGACTGCAGATTTTTTTTTTGTATACGGACATGATGGGGGCTCAACATCCAGCACCGGCTCAACACCCAGCCCTGGCTCAACACCCAGCCCTTGGTCAACACCCAGCACCGACCCAAACCCATCACCGGCCCAAGACTCAAGACGACTCATTTTAACCTCAACACTAGGACTCCGCCCACCACGCGTCGAGCCACCACATCCCACCGCGATGTAACCGGAATGCATCCCACCGTGATGCATCGCCGTCAGAAGCCTGGGGGACCTGGAAGATCCGTGATCTTCACCACCAGCTGACATCAACATCAAAATCTCCGCCCACATGGCGTCGAGCAACAACAACAACAAACCTCCGCCCACATGGCGTCGAGCACCAACGCGAGCACCAACACTCCGCCCTCATGGCGTCGAGCATCAACACCAACACTCCGCCCAACGTGCGTCAAGCAACAACAACAACAAACCTCCGCCCAGATGGCGTCGAGCACCAACGCGAGCACCAACACTCCGCCCTCATGGCGTCGAGCATCAACACCAACACTCCGCCCACCGTGCGTCGAGTATCAACCTCAACCTCCGCCCATCGCGCGTCGAGCCACAACTTCAACACCACATTCCGCCCATCGTGCGTCGAGTTCCACATCCCACCGTGATGTGGCCAACCCGCATCCCACCGCGATGCATACCAGCCTGGGGAAACGGAAGATCCGTGATCTTCATTACCAGCGCCAGCCCCAGCTCAGCTCGCACCAGCTGACAACAATCACAATTTCAACACTCCGCCCATCGTGCGTTGAGTTTCACCTTCCACCGCGGACCTGCATATTTCAACCTGCCTTCCTTCGTCACATTTTCCCCTTACGCTACTCGCTGGGAAGGGGGTATATAGCGGCTTACCTATCGATATCTACGCCGCACTAATTGGCACTGTCCGGCGCTGCGCTGCACCTACCTTTTTGTTGTTGACCACCTTCTGGAAAGAGCTCGGTTCTGCGGTACATTACACACAGCGCTGCCTAGCCATATCGAGAAACTTCTCGCGTGTGCATGTTTGACCTACCTTCCGAGTACCTTTGGCCTGGCCCTATATAAGGGCTCGAGTAAGTGAAATCCAGCAGTCGTTCTTCATCAGTCTTCATTCAACGCAGTGCTCGCGTGGCAAGCGGCCGAGTAACACAACCTCGCAATCTGCGGTTCGCGTGTCGGGAATAATATTACGCACAATGTAAATACTGTTTCATTTGTAAATAGTGCACAATGTAAATATTGTAAATATATCATCTTATCATCAACTATCATTCTCGTGTTATTTTCCCGACCAGCACGTGCGGAGATATCACGACACGCCGATATCTCTTCCATCAACCGGAGGCCCAATCATCTACTCACACAGGACATTACGCATCCTGCCCCTAAAAAAGTTTACCTTTAATATTTTTCGTGTAAAATGCTGGTTTGAGGTCTAATGGGAAATTTTTTATGTTTTTTCGGGAAAAAATATTGATATACAAGATTCTACGCCATTGATAGGGTTGATTATTATTAGTTATTATATTATTATTAAGAGGATGGCTGTTGAATAAAAATTTTGTTACGGATAATTTTTTAAATTTGTTATTTAGGATGTTGTTGATTACATTTGAATCGTAACCATTATTTATTTGTTTAATCGTAGACAGTTTTAGTGTGAAGTTGGTATTTGATAAAGGGACTGTAACTAGCCTATGAATCATGGAATGGAAGGCGGAATGTTTGTGGGAGATAAATATAAATACCACTACATTAAATTATCAGCATGTATTTACTAGAGCACACATATATACATGTAAAATTAATTATTTAAGTACAATCTAATAACTGCATGTATGTACACTCCTATTCCATTCACAAGCAAATGCTTCTAATGGAAGAGTAGTAAATAATTTAATATGTAAAATAAAAAAGTTAACAATAGAACCCCAAAAATAAATAACAATAGAAGGAAAAAGTTGCTTTGGAAACTTGCATTATCTTCAGTTTCGTCCAGTTTTTTCAATGCTCAGTAGCTCACGATGGATACAGCCTTTGACGCTCAATAGTTGCAATGATATGGTTATTTCCTTCAAACAATGCCAAGAAATTTTCATTGCGCCACTTACAGCACGCTAGAATTTTTTGCTTCTTTAGTCTTACAAAAGTTTTTTATTGCTATAGCAGTAAAAACTTTTGGTGCAAAGTTTTTTGTGTGGTATTTTCAGCGAGCATCTTTTTGTTAACATAAAAATAAGACAAGACACTATAAAGTGTGTTAGACATTTTCTTCTGTCCAATGGGAAAAAATATGTCGATAAAAGTGTAAGCGCTCCAATCTCGGGCTTAACGACACGTAGTAAAACGCGTCTCGTAAATATAAAATTCGTAATATTACTACCTACATACATGTTAAATTTCTTATTACCATTCAAGGGAAGAGTGATAAATAAATATTTGTACTACCTAAATAAAAATTTATAATAATCTCTTCAATTGAAACGGGAGGTATTAACAAATGAAAAATACGGGACAAAGTTACCCTTTTTCCATTATGTATTCCTGGTATCATTTTTCCCAAATTTAGAAGTTACTTTTCGGGTCAAATTGACACGATTTCCTTTTAAAGTTTGCGGCTTTGTATTGAAAAGGCGGATTAACATATTATCGGTGTAAAGTACCGATTCGGGTCGTGGTCACGATCCGGATCAATTGAATCTATTTCAGGTTTATTACTGCCTCCATCCCCTAATAACTTGGAGGTAGGTTTGGAATAAGGGAGGTCAATCTTTTGTTTGTTGGCCTTGTTTTTTGTATCTTTAACATATAGTTTACATAGTAATTTTGTAGTTTTTAAACCTGTTTAAACGTATTTACTCCACATAGGGAACCATGAAAATCACTTCCCTCATGGCCAATGTCCCTTTTGGGAATGCAGGTGGAAAGCTTGGTAAAGAATCTGAGAGTTAGTATTTCCAGGCACTCTTTGAGAAAGTTTTAGAGTTTCTTTAGTATTTTATAACATTTTATTTAAATATATTATTGATTTCTCTGTACTTGCAATGCTAGGGTGTGTTGTAGCAAATAGTCTACGACATAATTTTTTGTACGATAAGAAATGAAAATTTAAATATGTGTTTTTCATACACACGGAGAAAAATTTTATTCGAAAAAACGATCATTTTTAATAGTAAAAACGGTTAAAAAGGGGATTGAAGTTCTTACGAACAAATTAACAGGGTTTCAATGTTTATTCAATGGTTTCAATTTGTTCGTAAGAACTTCAGTCCCGTTTTCACTATTACAATGATCGTTTTTTCGAAAAACATTTTTCTCCGTGCAAGAGTAATGTTGAATAAGATAAAAAAGTATATAAAATATAATAATTAACTGATAAACAATAAGTATTATAAATAAAGATTCATAATACAATTAATAATAAATTATCAATGATTGGCACATAACTATAGATTAAAATTTAAGCAAAAATATTTTCAAATAACTTAAATATTAACAATCTACAGAATTTTTCCATTTTACATTTTACAAAAAACCAACATAATAATAAGACAACATGTTATAAATATAACGTATGCGTAATATTACATCAAGATGTTTTAAAAAATGATTTGTAACTACTGGAAAGGCTAGAAAAACACACACGAGAGCCTTCGCGAAGTTTCCATGCAGTGCTGTGAATTACTGATTGCAGCCAGACCTTTCCAGTAGGTAGCAAGATATTAATTATCATTCCTTCGGCGCCTGGCGCGCCGGTAGGTATGTGAGTAGGTAGGTCACTACAAATGTAATTTGAATAAAAAATATTTTAAAGAAGATAAATATGAAAACACAAAATTATTTCACTACGAAAAAAAGAAAAACAATAAAGAATAAATTAAATTTACGTGATGGAATGCATGATACATTTAGCAGCCGAGAAATTACTCATTAAAAGAGAAGATTTTCGGAAAGATTTAATAAATAATTGGCCGGCTAGTTGCTGAGTTGGCGTCGCGTTCGGGTCCCACCCAGGCGTCGCGTCGTGCGTTCAATTTATCGGCTGGCTAATGGTAGATTCAGACTGGGTCGACGTACGTATGCATCGCTTCGCCTAACAATATCTGGGCTACTTAGCAACCATAGATTTTCAATGAAAATTTATGGTTTAGAATCACATTGGCCACACGCATCGCGACGTGCGATGTCTGTGGCCATTTTCATAGAAAATGTATGGGTCGCTAAGCATTGTTTGGCGTAGCGATGCGTACGTACGTCGTCCAGTGTGAATCTACATTAAGACCTTTATTACGGCACAAGCAACATTTTAAGCTTACTGTGTCGGTAGTAGAAGATTTTCAAATATTGAAAAGTTATTCGTAAATATATTCAAGGTTACCCGGGGATGTCCAACTAAAAAGAAAAAAAAGAGAGAAAATTGGACACACAATTTTAACATTTACACTGAAATACTGGAATAATAATATATGGTTGTACTTGTTCATAAGCAGTTTAGACTTTTGCCCGATACCAGACACTCAAAATTTTGAATTTATTAAGAATGTTTTAGTTGTTTCTTAAAAGGTTTTTCTTCCCTTAAATTGAAATCAGTATTCAGTGAGCACAAAACGCCACATGTGCTAAACATTGAACCCTTTTTTGGTCAATTTGGGGCTAATTTGGTTTAAATTTTATGTCGCATATCTTTATTTCAGTGACCGGGTTTAGATTTTCAACGATAGGCAATCCAATTTTGACCATTTTAAAATCAAATAACTGATTGCTTTTTTTATGGAATTGATTCAGAGTTCTGAATTTAAAACGTGTTTTATTTTTTTGTGACAACCTCAATGGCCATACACTAAGGTCTATATATTTTTAGACCCGAAGCGCCTCCACCCACTGAGGCAACTGAAAACTCTCAACTGCCAACTGTCTTTGTATGACAATGTGATAGCCCGCACACTTGACAATCACACAAAACCCCGCTGTCAATGGTAACGCAAGCGGTGACTCGCGACTGACACTGCTCATCGGCGTGGGCGGCCGTTGCTAGTTGCCAGCTGTCAGCTGATTGTTCTTCGTCTATGGTTAAACAAGCTTTTTGACCAATCAAGACAGAAAAAACAGCCGGTTTTAGTTGGTTTTCAGTTGCCTCAGTGGGCGGAGGAGCGAAGATTGAACGTTCTAAACTCTTAATTAATTTATAATCATTATTTTTTTTATATTAGCTCCACACAGGAGGCTAAATAAGTACCTCCAGGGCCTATGCCATATTTGAGGATGATATTCGGAAAGTCTTTATAGGAAAAAAAGGAAAGGATGTTCTGGGTAGAAAAATGGTATGAAGAATGGTTAGGAATCTGGAGATCAGTGTGTACAGGAATGGCGGAGGTCTGAATCCTTCCTTCCCACCGCACAAGAGTCCCAAATGCTCCTGTCTGGAGCCAGTGACATCCCAATTGCATCTATATATGATATAGCATCCCCAATTGGAGTATGTTGTGAGGCTGAAGGTGGTGAAGAGTAGAAGCAAACGTGAAATAGGAAGGCGAGGAAGTACCGGTATATTCAGATCTGGTCAGCCATTTCAAGCGACGTTTCATTTCTAAATGGTGGTCTTACACCACGACGATACTGAGAGTATCTTCCACTCTGGAACGTTTAAAAAAAAAAAGTTTATATTAACTCCATACAGGAGGCGCTAAGGAAAATAATTTCCCTCTGGGCCTATGTCATCTATGAAGACGCTGCGTGGAGGGTCTTTTTGAAGAGAGGAAGGAGTGCACATGGGTCTTGAAGAGACCACAGAGACCAACGTTCCACAGCTGTTGAACTCAAGAACGGTCCTAAAAACGACCCGTTATCACGTGACAACCGTGTACATATGTTGAGCGAGCGTTTAGCTTGTTTAACGGCTATGCACCGGTGCCAGGGCGATCAATGACGCTAATTCCTCGGAGCATCTTCCATTGAAATACCGGTAGAACAAGGAGAACATTCCCACCCGACGCCTGTGCTCCAAGGATTGCAATCCGTGTGTAAATACGAGAGATATTCAAATATATAAAATATTCTTTTTTAACTAATTGTGAAATTACACAAATTAATCAAATAACATTTATTTGCGCACGCCGGGTTCGAAGCCGCTATCTTCGGTTTGGGAGTCGAGAGCCTTACCCTTCGACTAAAGAAACCCTCAAAATGGGTGAGAACAAAATTTTTTTTGTGAAGGTCAATAGTTGTAAGACAGAAAATATTGACTTTTAATCATAATATCTTCAATAATTAATGTGGTGGGATTTAAACTATGGATAAGTTGGTGATTACTTTTTAGTTTTGAAGGTTCTTTAGGTCATTTTACTAATTACCAAGCGCCCTTCAGATGACTTCACAAACACGAGGCCGTATAAAAAATTCCCGTCTATTAAATATTATTTAATAATTATTATATTTTATTGCATATTTTTACAAAAAGTTTTATCATAAACAAAAATCTAGTCCTTTTAAAATAATATTTCTAACATTAAATTCCAAAACTTATAAGTTCCACAGTACTAGTACCACCTCTTTATTGTTCTAATTCGCTTTTTGTATAGTTGTCATATTCCCGTCTCAATTGAAATGAAAAATATTTTAAACTAAATTATTTATTTATTAATTTTCAACGCCCTGATAATAAAATGTTTAAATAAATAAGATAAACCTGAAATGAACGTTATATAAATGGTAGGAATAAAGGTAAATTTAAGTGAAAATAATATTTATTATAAGCAATAATTATTGAAAAAACCTCCTGAGAAAAGATACATGCCGCCGACGGGACTCGTACCCGAACCCCTCTGATTGCCGGTCAGGAGCTCTATCCACTAAGCTACGGCGGCTTATCTCTTAAACGCCAAATGATTCAATATATACTATTGTTTCAACATTTACCGCTTATAACAATGTATCTTTTCTCAGAAGGTTTTTTCAATCAGTGTTTCAGTGTTTTTCAGTGTTTCAGGCTTTTATTGCTTAAAATAATTGTTACCCTTTGTGCTATGCATAAAATCTTGTTTTAAACATAGTTTATCAATAAAACAAAAATAATTATATTTGACGAGTTAAAAGTATTTTCACCAAAAAATGTAGACATGATATGTCTCGACGCCACTTAGTGGGAAAGTTAGCACTTACAATGCCTTTCTCATATAAAAATAAAGTTGGTTGTTCGCAGGTGAAAAAATGTAATAAGCGGTAATTGTTGAATGAAACACTTACTAGTAAATATGGAATCATTTGGCGGGCAAAACTGCGTGTACGAGATAAAATAACAATATTTCAAAATCAATTTACTTTTTTTTGTAAAAAAGAGTCAATACGTCTAGAATTTGATTTAAAAATTACTAATTTCCGGTATTCTCTGATAATACCCTCTTAAAGTCGATGAGATGCAGGAGTTTATAACAGTCTAATTCGGAGTGAATAAAAAAAAAAAAAACAGCTAAGTCATTTATTTTTCTTCCGTTTTTTCTAGGAAATGCATTTTAAGCGTATTTAGTAAGAATGTATAGGTATAGTTTATGAGTTGAATAGTTTGTGCAACTTGAAGTTAATATATCGTAAAAATGTCTGCGGCACACGTTCTATATTTTAAATGTGAATTTGATAGTGTGGGGACCACACTATAGAATTGTATTCTATTAAGCTGCGTACCACGACGTACGTACGACAAATGTACGAGTTTTATAACTTCCAAGTGTTTGATAGTTCTGATTATAAATCCCAGTGTCTTCATGCCTTTTCTAGTAATTTGTTTATATGATTAACCAACGTACATATTACACTTATTGAGTCTAAGTACGTATCTTTTTTTTACATTAGCTCCACATTAGAGGCCCCGTGAAAAACAATTTCCATCAAGGCTTATTTGAAGATGCTGTGTAGGGAGTCATATAATGAAAAAGTAGGAGAAGAAGTTCTGGGAAAGAAAAGTGTAGGTATATGTGGTGGCTAGAACTTATGATCCCATTCCTCCCACTGCGGTGCGAGGCGGTGGATCGAAAATCAAAGAGGTCAAAAGTTATCTCTCAACTAGTCTCTCCCGATCAGGCCCGCCTTGCAGCAAGTAGGTGGGCAAGCATCCGCCGCCAGGACCTCGACAAATTTCACCCCATGAACCCTGGCAGCCTTGCTAAGCCTCAAAACGTAGCCATAGCCAAATTGGTGACACACTAATCCATATTATACGTAAGGGCCGGTGGTACCCGCCCAAAAAGAATAAGAAGAAGGATATGACAATACGAATGTTGGAATATTAAAAACGTTTTATAAACCACGACTCGTTTGCAATAGAGCAAAAATATCTCATCAACACCTTAAAGTAGCATTTAATGAAACACTGTGAATTTTTTCATACATGTAACTTGTAAAACAACAGAAACAAAGGTGTAAATAATAATTTTTTTAGCATAATTGCGATTTTTTTCTGTAAAGGGAATTTTATTTAATTAACGTTTCGGCTCTACAAATCATCAGATATTATCTTAAAAAATAACATATATTTTTTGAAGAACTTTAAGTAAGTAAAAGTAAAGTAAAAGTGTTTTTTTTTTTTTTTTTTTTAGATACATCGGTAGAAAATCGGAATTCCGACCCTTAATGGAAGTATTCGACGATCAAAATCTTTTTATAATTGTTTCCTTGGAAGCAATTAAGGTTATTAAATTACATACTTGCCCCTAACAAGCTCACCGAATTTCTGCGGTTTTTGTTTTATCGGATTCATGAAAGCTTTCCAGGAAGGTTTTATTAATTATTAATCTGTGAGCTAATCGGTGGAGGAACGAATTTCAAGCTTTTCCCTTGGCCTTTGATGTAGTTTATTGGCTTAGTTATTTTTCGTAAGCTAAAATTTAGTCACTTAATCAGTAATGAGAACATTAATTCCTGAGGCTTGAGAGAGAAAGATATTTTCAATAAAGCTAAAGCGAGTAAACACCCTTTTCTGCATATTTAAACGTTGTCAGAGCATTGTTTATAATATGTTTAGCCAGAGTTACTCCTCACCGTTTTACTTTCTGCTCTTCCTTACTTTGTTGTTTTTGGTGACAATATTATGTACTGTACACAATATTGTATACACTACATAATATTGTATACAGTTCCTAGATAGTATTGTGTACAGTATATAATATTGTGTACAGAACATAATATTGTGTACAGTACATAATATTGTGTACAGTACATTATATTGAGTACAGTACATAATATTGTGTACAGTACATAATATTGTGTACAGTACATAATATTGTGTACAGTACATAATATTTTGAACAGTACGTTATATTGTGTAGCACATAATATTGTGTATAGTACATACTATTGTATACAGTACATTATTGTGTGTACAGTACATAATATTGTGTATAGTACATAATATTGTATACAGTACATAATATTGTGTACAGTACATAATATTGTGTACAGTACCTAACATTGCGTACATTACATAATAATGCGTACAACACATAATATTGTGTACAGTACATAATATTGTGTACAGTACATAATATTGTATACAGTACATAATATTTGATGGAACAATAAAAAATAAAAATATACATTGAAGGAACAGTATATGAGCACAAAAATAATAAGTTAATAAAGCAAAGGCAAAATTGGATTTATATTTATTTACCCTTTTATATCCCCATTGGGGCTTTTACATTGGGTACATAATGTTAACATTTTTTTACACATGAGTTAGAAATAAAAAGGTTACAAAAAATAAGGTAAAGTACATGCTCTTAAATTGACTACACCCAGGAGTTCATGCAATGGGTCGAGGGAGAACGGCTAGAGAGGTAAAACGGTCTCTCCCGATCCAGCCCACCATGCAGTGGGTGGGAAAATGCATCCGCCACCAACACCTATACAAACCTCACCCCGTGAACCTGGGCATCCCTGCTCAGTCACTAAAGGGGCGACCTATATATCCAATAAATGGTTCCCAAGGCAGCGGAACTCATACCTGCCTCCCAAATTGAAGATCTCCCATAGAAAATAAGATTATTTTTAGATAAAAGTATAAAATCCTTTGTTTTTTGCATAAAATAAAGTTATTAGCGTCTTTTTGTATTTAATTTTACTTATCATCTCCAAACAATCATTTCCAAAACTCACTCAGAGCTTAAATTAATTAGAAATGAAAAAGCATTTTTCCAAAAAGTTTGCTAATGTCATAAGTTTATTAAAAAAATAAGTATAAAAATACACTTTATATAGTCTCCAAAATATCTTGATATAATAAAACTGCCAATAAAATTACGATCAATATGTTTATTCCTGACCATTAGAATGACAGGGCAAAAATCTTAATTTGACATTTTATACACTAAAACGAGAGTTAAAGCAATGAATTTTAATATTCTTAATAAAAAAATTATTTATTTTATTTACCATGGACTCTATTTAATATTCTGCGTTCCCTTCCTAAGCTTAAACCAAAAAAAAATAAAAAATAAACGCGTAATATTATTATAGCGTTGCTTTCGCATTAAGCCATGTACTAATTCACCCAAAATTTACTGGTCTAATTTGCATGAAACAAAAGTTAAACAAGGCGAAGGATGTGTTCGTTTAAAATAATTAAAAAAACCCTCGCAAAAAAGTCATTACGTGCAACGAAATTTTATTTACCTAAACTCGTTATCCTTGTGCCAGTATATGTACAGTCCGCGTAACTCATTTCAATTTCAAGTAATCCCAACTTTTTCAAAACAGTTATAATTATTTTTTGCGCATTAAAGAATTTCCCCAAAAAGTGAAGGTATTTTTTAAAAAAGCAATTTGAGCACCATTTCCCCGGGTAATAAATGTCAGTTACACACTTTATTTTAATGATCGATGGGAATTTAATCGGCGTAATTATTTTTAATGGGGTTTTAATAAATTAATCGAGACTTCGAAATGGGCGAGATCAATCAAATTGACGGTAATAAAAATTTATAACCGGCGTAATTTTTATCACCTTTAAATTTATTAAAATCGTAATTCGATTGGAGATTCATTAAACTGATTATTTCGTGGTATAAAACTATTTTTTTTATAGAAACCAAATTAAAAAAATTGGCGTATTTTGTCAGAGGCTAAAAATATTCCCGCTTTGCAATAAAATCCAAATAAATGGAACATTTGTTAACGTATTCGAAAACTAAAAACTGTTTTCGAAAGGTGATGAAATAGGCTTTCAAAATTCTATATTACAAATTACTATGTATTTTTTTAAATATAATTTTTTTTTGCGAAAACTTTAAAAAGTTTTAAAAATGGCTCACTTTACTTTTTTTTCTAACTAAAATTACTGATAATGAAAAAAAATAAAACACATACTTATTTCATTAGATAAATGAATTATAAACCTTACTGTCACCTCACTTTTTTTCGTTTCATGTAAAAAAAATTCTTAAAAAATTCACAAAGTTCCATAATTTTTTTTCAAATTGCTATCGGAAACTTTGGTTTCAGAAAGGGGTAAATTTTAATTTTATTGTGGTTTTCTTTTAGATTTGAATATATAGTTTGTTGTATTCTCTTTTCAATACTGTTTAGATCACATTTCTGACTATAATAGTAAGGGAAAAACAACGATTTCTGTGAGACCTATGTGAGCTGGGACAAATATGGTCTCCTGTGATTAAACGGGTTAATGAATGAATTAAATAGTGTGTATTTTCATTAATGAATTCGTCTGCTTTGTTTTTATAAATGTAGGTAGGTACCTACAATGAATTGCTTTATATGCGATGTACCTGTACGAATATATTTTTTTAATTTAAAAATATATTGTATGTTTTTTTTTCTGAAATTGTTTTTATTTTGTACTTGTAGATGAATATACTACACAGGGTTACTTTGTGAAGGAATACAAGATGTTGATAACATCGAGCTTGAATTTTTAAATTTCCAATTGGTAGTAAAAAAAACAACATAAAGTTTAGTGTAGAAAATCAATTATTGTGAATAAATAGTATATATTTGAGCCCTCTCAGAATCTGACCTTTTGACGGCATCACTGTTTCCTATAATGATACTATTGTTAATCTTACTAATATTATAGACGCGAAAGTTTGTATGGGTGTATGTATGTTTGTTACTCTTTCACGCAGAAACTACTGAATGGATTTAAATGAAACTTTACAATAATATAGCTCATACATCAGAATAACATTACTGTCGGTCACGACTTGTGACCGACAGTATATTCGTTTTACCTTTCTACAAGTGCACAAGAAATTAATATTGCTTGCAGGTAATAATAATTCCTATTAGTAACGTATCTTTTTTTTATTTAATTAAAATTAAATTTAATAAGCTTTATTACTAAGTTCTGCAAGTGTTATAGTTTTATTATTGTGACAGCTGTTTCGGCTTACAATGTTATTTTCAAACTGAGGTGTTTCATAATTAGACGACGATATTTATATGATTTAAAATGTAAATTTGAAAGTGAGCAATTTGTTTTGTTATCGGTTAAACCGAATTCTTGGGAAAGTAATAGATTCTCCCCCATGGTTATTTTGAAATTTGTAAATGCGTTCTTAATTGTTTAATAATAACGTTACTACTATGAATATTTAATTTTTTTATTAATTAATCTTCTCAAATATTATGAATATTATTTTTTTTTACATAGAAATTAACTTCACTAGGACTATAATAGCCTGTATTGAGGATAACTTTAATACATTTAAGCGAAGAAGCATAAGTTAAAACACCAAAAAAAAAAAAAATTACACACATAAGTTAAATTAAAAAAACACACAAAAACTGCATACATAACACTAAAATATTACATGGAGAAAGAAAGAAATATTACATTGTGGACAGATGGGTAGAACTTGAGGAATATTGTTTAGGTTTTGTAAAAATACTTAGAAGAGGTAAATAAATATATTAATTTACTTCCATTTTCCTTCCATTTCCCTTCCATTTCCTTCCATTAATTAACTTTTATAAAGAGTCTCGAATACACTATTATAGTAACAATTGATTTCATGTACTCTATTTTCTACCTTTGACTGCAAATTTTTTTTATTTTATCGCAAGTTGGAAGCGGCTTGGTATGTTGCTCGGGCATCATGAGAATGTATCCAATTAACCCAGACCAACCCAGTATCCTATACTCGAGTACCTTATAAAAAAAAACCAACCCACTCATTTAAAATTAGTAATAAGAAACACATGAAGGTCTAAATAACAAATATCCCCTTACCCCCACATTCCTATTCCAAGAGTTAAACTGTTAAAAGCTTCAACCAAAAATAACTATAGTGTTTAATCTCTCTGTGTGGAGAACGAAGAAAAGTTCATTTTAATCTGGAATAAGCTCGCCGCCAAACCGCTGGAAAGTTTCCAATATCTGGAGCTTCCATTCAATTGGAAAACTTCAACAATTCAATGTGTAACTCCCCAAGATGACTTATCCAAAACTCCATTTTACTTGATTTTTGATTTTCAACAGCCTTCTTCAGCTCCGAGCTATAATCGCACAACAGATTGAGTTCGAACAAAAATATATCATGAAATGTTTATGGCTCCGTAGTAAGAAGAATAATCTTACTAATATTATAAATGCGAAAGTTTGTATGGATGTATGTTTGTTTGTTACTCTTTCAAGCAAAATTTACTGAAGGGATTTTAATGAAACTTTACAATAATATAGCTCATACATCAGAATAACATATAGGCTATAATTTATAAAGCTAGCTATTTATTTTCAATATATTGAAAATAATAATTATTGTTTAATAGAAAACGTCAAAATTTGAGAATGACATTTTGCAAAACAATGATTGTTAAATCAAAATTCTATTTTGGAAAATATTTAAATTAGTGAATTTATTTGAAGTACTCACCTAATACTTTGAATCGAATCAAGAATTATACATATTTTAAATAAATAGGTTAAGAATGTTGGTATAAACGTAGATGGACCTAGGAAAAGAAAATAGATTACTCGAAGTACTAATCCTACGCAGACGAAGTCGCGAGCAGAAGCTAGTAAATATATAAAGAAGAATAAGATATCTGAAATTGATTTGAAATGGAGATATGTAAATACGAATGTTGCAGGGAGCGCACTAGTATTTAAAAAAAGTGTTTATAATTAATAGTCGTAAGCCTTATGATTATAATTATGTATGAGACGATGTATGAACGTGGATGAGGAAAAGAGTGTGTGCCAAGACCGAGTTTTTTGGAGGTCCGTCCGTACCCCTGCGGAGAAACGGCGTGATGGTTAGTTAGTTAGTTAAATTTATTTCGATTTTCAACACACATTTGAAAAATATTCAGTTACATTATAAGAAATGTGTATTCACCTATCCTTTATCTATTAAAGACATGTATTTTAAATAACACCAAGTTTAGTGTAGAACAAAATGTGTCTATTTTAAATTATAACATATCAATATATTTTATCACAATTAAAGATAGGAGCGTCTTGCATAAACTATGAAATTCGTTTAAAGTTTTAAAGAATTGGGTTGTAATCACAGATGTATAAGCTAATTTCGTTCGATAAGTACAAGGAATAAAAAAAATACAAATTATATAAAAAAACATTAATTTTTGGAATAATAAGTGATTTAATCAGGTATTTATATCATTGAAGTAGAAGATAACAATAATTATCTAAATTAAAACATGAAAATAAACAAGACACAGAAAAAGAATAATAAAATAACGGTCGCAACTGGGACTCGAATCCAGATCTCTCGTCTTACCGGGACGAGATACCTGGGTTCGAGTCCCAGTTGCGATCGTTATCTAATATTTTTCTGTGTCTTGTTCATTTTCATATTTTAATTTGGATTATTATTTTTATCTTCTTCTTCAATGATATATTACTTTGATAGGAATAACCTTCAAAAGTTATAAAAATTGAGTTTTTTCTTTAAATAAAAATTTTTTCAGCGTCGATTTCGTTATTTAATATCCACACCTCGTATATTAAACTAATTTTCAACGTTATCGCCGTCGAGATCGAGACATTTTTGTAGTCGGGGCACAAGCTGTTGCATACCAGTCACATATTTTGCGTGACCACTGCGCGTGAACTTTTTGATCGTTTTGCACAGGAGGGCGAAGCTGTGTCATTTTTTTAGCCAGGATTGTCATTTTGGCAATTAATCAATTTGTAAATAATTATTAACAAAATTTTTAACTGAAATCGTTTTGCACTAATAATCATTTTTGGGGATGCTATGGCGAAGGTCTTTTGAGTAAAGGGATTAAAAAATCCAGATATTGTAGTAGAATGGAACCGCCGAACTGAAAGCTTGTTGTTAACTTGTTGAGCACGATAACGAGGCGTAAAAACTGCCCCTTTTCATGCAAATGTCACTGTGTACGGTTGTTGGGCACATGTTCGCTGTGTCCCCCGACTGTATAATTAAATACACTGGGCACAGAAACTGTAAATGGTAGGAAGGTGTGTGTAATTTTAACGCATGACAGATGTTGCGCCCTCAGAAGCCATTATCATCTGGCTCGAAAACGAACAGTCTCATATATATTTGATAAAAATAATTATTATTTGTTGTTATAGTATTAGTGCTTTCACAACTCAGTTTCTAATTAGTAAGGTTTTCACATACACGGTCATTTATCAATTGATAATTTATATACATCTAAAGGAATAAGAGTACCTACCTAAAAATGTCTTGGATTCCTTTATATTATTTATCTACCTACCTAGTATTTAAGTACCTACCTAGACATGTCTAGGATTCCTTTATATTTGAATTATGAATTTTATTTTATTCTGTTGTTTTTTAAAATGTCATTGCTTAGGTAACACATTATGATATGTGACTGACATTTAAGTGATTTTAAATATTATAAAAACATAAATTTTAAATAAAAATAAAGTATAAAAAAATAAGTAAATAAAAATAAAGCATAAAAATTAAAATTTAAGTAACGATAGTACATTGAAAATTAAAACTCTTCAAAACAAAAAATAAAGTGACTTAAAACCAAGTATTTTCTTTTCATTTATTATAAAAACAATTTAATTTCTGACAAATAAATTGTCGTTTTATAAGACTGTTTGTTGTCTTCAGGTTTTTAATGACAAATAAAACAATGTGTTGCTCTGGAGTACAAAGAAACGACAATTAAAGTATTTGACAGAAATTAAATTGTTGCAATGACATTTGAAAAAACAATAGAATAAAATAAAATTCATAATTCAAATAATATAAAGGAATTTCAGACATTTCTCGGTAGGTACTTAAATACTAGGTAGGTAGGTAGGTAAATGAATATAAAGATCCTAGACATTTCTAGGTAGGTACTCTTATTCCTTTACATTATATAGAATATTTTCGACTTTTTTTAGTAATGCTGTGTTTTTATTTTATTGAGGTGATCGGCGCCCTTGAAGTGATTTCTCACAAAAAAGGCGCTCTACAAATTATCCAATTGATATTATTAAACATATTCTTTTACTATTCTAGTGATTATTATTATAATTTTACTGGTTTTCATGCGTTGTAAAAGATTGCAGTCTCAAGACTTTATTCCCTAGATATTTGTTTTACTGAGAAATCTGGCTTTATTGTTCTTATTTGAATATGAAAGTTAAATTCCACGGAATGGTTTCGCAGCTGTCCTTTGCAGCTATGTTTCACAAAGAAATAAAATGCACACAATGCGCAATTGCAGTTTGACCAGAACCACATTGTGCACTGAGTATTGTGCGCTCGTGCATCGCATTGTTTTTCTTACAGTTGCTTACAGAATAAAACTTTGAACTGGCACGGTTTAGAGTTTCTGCCTTGAATTATAAATTGTGTAGATGCTGTTAAATTTGCATGGAGATCAAATGTATAAAATATGTAATTAATTGTTTTCGAAACGTGAAGTTAAAAAGCAATCGCCAAACCAAATAAAGTTCATTTTCGAATAAATTAGACCTCTACTTCTGACGAATTATTTCAAAACTACGGTTGACTATACTTCTGACTGTTTTTTTTTTATAAATCCACTCGAAGTATTGCTGCCCAAAATAAGGTACGTGATTTTTAACCATTTACAAAAATCTTTCTGGATTTCAACCTTCAAGGAACATCCTCCATCATTTAGGCCATAGGCTATCATTTCAAATTACGGAGAAAAGGGAGGTAAATTTATATATTATTTTAATTTACATAAATGGGAAAATTTTAAAAGCATATGGAAGATCAGAGTCGGAGATGAAATGTTGAATGGAGGGAGGTCAATTTTAGATAAGGCTTCAGGTCCTCTCCAGCCGGACCCTGTCGACCAATCGCCTTGCACACGCAGTGCGAGGGATGGTTTCATACGTCTGTCACTCCTGGACACACTGTCCCCCAGATTCCTACCAACCCCTCATACCTTTTTCATTCCCTTAACTTTGTCTCCTATCTTTTTTTAAATACATCCTTCACACATTATCCCCTTAGATGCCATAGGCACTGATGGAATTTATTTCTCGCGGGACGTTCTGTGTGCAACTAATTAAAAAAAAAAAAAAAATTGAACGTTGTCACAACCCCTCCGGCCACATGGTACTACTATATATGTTACCAAATTTGGAAAGAGAGAACATTAAGTTTACTCTTTTCAATTATAAGTTTACCATAGACACCATATAATTTTAAATAATTCTATAAAACGAAGAAAAAACCAACAGTTAGCGCCTCCGCCCACTCAGGCAACCGAAAACTCTCAACTGCCAACTGTCTTTGTATGACAATGTGATGGCCCGCACATACACTATCACACAAAACCCCGTTGTCAATGGTAACGCAAGCGGTGACTTGCGACTTGCTCTACTGGTTGCCCTGGGCGGCCATTGATAGTTGCCAACTGTCAGCTGATTGTTCTTCTTCTATGGTTAACCAAGCTTTTTGATTAATCAAGACAGAGAAACAGACGGTTTTAGTTGGTTTTCAGTTGCCTCAGTGGGCGGAGCGCCTTAACCAACGGTCAAGGTTTACAACTTTTTTTAAATAAAGTTTTTTCGTATAAACAAGAAAAAAATATCAGTAAATGATTTTAAATTTAAATAGTTCTATTTTATTTTTTTATTTTTTATTATTATAGAAGGATACAAGAAAAGTACATTTTACATATAAGAAAGCTTTGCCTGTCCAACTAGGAAAGTTTCCCGTTCTAGGACAGACAAATTGACAGGTTTTAGTTCATATTATTAGTCCTTAAGAAATGTACATAATTACATAACAAAAAAACTGAAAACCATAAAAAACAAAAAAAAAAAATATTTTTCTCTGAAACCAATTGTATAAACTTGTAAAACTCTGTATTGAAAAGTATAAACCAGGTACGTGATAACAAGATGTAGGAATTATAAACATTTTACAGCATAAAAATATGAAGTTATTTTAGGTTACGGGTTTAGAAGTGTGAGCTTATAATACATAGTACATTAAAATTTACAATATTAGATATAATTTATGTATGCAATAATATATATGATTTTTTTTCCTAAGCGTTGTAACTACGATGTGTAATAAATTATGTGCAATCATGATTATTTTCACTGATTTAAAACATGTTTTCAGTTCATACGACAATATCAATATACACCGCGCTAATGGCTTGAACTAATCCTGCTAAAATATAAAGACAATAACTATAAATATAAGTAGAAATATAAATAGATACTATGAATATACATATATATATATATAATACCTCATTTAATGCTAATTTGGTTACGGTATAGTGAAATTAGTGTATTACTTTGTACGTCATACATGTTGTGTTATGTATTGTTTATTTATAATAAATTATCACCGCTGTAAGGTACCAAGTTTCGCACAGCTAGCCTTGTTAATGTGTGACGTGCATATGATACGCCTTACAGCGTACTCGGGGCAAACATTCAGGGGCGCAAAACCATAAACAGATATAAAAACATCAAAAAGGATGTCGAAAAATTTCAAAGCATTATCAGAACTCAATGGAGTGTGGTGGGAATTTTGGTCTAGTGATCAGGAAAGTTGGGTGATTTTGTTTATCAGTTAAACAGCATACGCTCACTTTCGACTCTCCCTAAGTCCAGAATCCAATCATTGACTAATTTACGCAGGACGCTTGCACTTTTCAATTTCCAAGAACCGGGTATAAGGTTGAACATTTTCGGACCTAAGTAAGAATATTGTCTTTGTGCAAGGGATGTCACAGTAGTAAGTGAAACTATTGGATTCCTCCCTGCATGTCGGGTGTCGTGATAATGTTCTACGGAGGGGAAGAGGTGACGATATTTTTGTGTGTATAATATAACTTTTCTTATGAATAGTTGCCTCACATCCAGAACTCTTATCTCTTTGAATAAATCGTTACTGGGGTATCTAAAAGGTTTTTTAAGGATGACCCTCAGTAGTGATTTCTGTGCTTTGGTTAAAGGATCCAGTATTGATTTTGTACATCCTCCCCATCCTAAAGATGCATATTCAAGTAATGAGTTGCACATGGCATAGTACATTAGTTTCAGATCTTTTGTGCAGAGAATATTTCTAATAGCCATGAAAAGATGCGTGAGTTTTCTGACCTTTGTGGAAATTGAGTCGATATGTTCATTCCATCTCAGATTCTTGTCTACGATAATTCCTAGATATTTTATACTATCCACATATTCTAAGGTATTGCAATTGCAAGTATTTGGGTCATTACAATGGTGTATAATAATTTTTTGTGTTTCTCTTGGTTGTCCCGCTTGAGTTGCACTGAAGCGGATGAATTTAGTTTTGTCAGTGTTGAGAGTGAGAAGATTATTGTCTAGCCATTGTTTTACCTTGTTAATACCAATTTCTGAATTATTATGAACTTCATTCCAATTTTTGCCTTCAAATAATAGTACAGTGTCATCGGCAAATGTGATAATGTGATCGGCAAATGAGCTGTTACATAATTCATTAATATAGATATTGAATAACAATGGTCCTAGAGTGCTTCCTTGAGGTACGCCAAAGTTAATATCCGCTGGATCGCTTAGAGTATTGTTAATATTAACTCTTTGGCTTCTATTTTCTATATAACTACCTAACCACTTAAGTAGCTGACCCTGAATTCCGATGCGCTGTAGTTTTTTCAAGAGAATTTTGTGTGAGATAGTGTCGAACGCTTTAGCTAGATCCAGGAAGAGCGCAATGCATTTTCTTCCTCTATCGATATTGTTGGAGATGATTTTCGTCAGAGTTGTAATGGCATTTTCAGTGCTCAATCCTGGTCTGAAGCCGTACTGTCTATTGGAAAGGATGTTATTTTTCTCAAGGTAATGACTAAGACGATTCTTCACAATTTTCTCAATAATTTTCGAGACAGAATTGAGCAAAGAAATTGGCCGGTAATTTTGTATCTGCGATTTATCTCCATTTTTGTGAAGCAGTATAACGATAGATTGTTTTAAATGATTTGGAAATTTTCCTGAATTGAAGCTTAGATTGGAAATATACGCGATTGGAGTTGCTATGAGGGATTTAGTACTTTTGAGGAGAATTGATGAGACGTTATCAGGACCACAAGCATTCGATGACTTGAGTTCGCCAATTATTTTTATGACTTCATTTGAAGTTGTTTGGATATTGTCTAATTTATGACCGAAATTAGAGATTGCTAACTTAGCGAGATCGGACTCTGTAGTATTAAGATTGTTAAGAATTTTTTTCGCAAGTGTGACACCCACTGTCGTGAAATAATTATTGGCAAAATTCGCAATGATTTTTGGATCTGAGGTTTTCACGTTATTGATGTTCAAAGATTTAATATCGGAAGATTTATTTATTTTTGTTTTAGTTATATTGCGAAATGCTTCCCATAAACGTTTTGGAGTACAGTTATTTTCATAAATGAATTTTTTATAATAATTTTCTTTCGCCGATTTTATTAGTTTTTTGCAAAAGTTCCTATATTTTTTGTAATGAGTTTGTACTATAATATTCTCAGGGCACCTATTCGCCTTTTCATGAAGTTGGTTCCTAATGTTAATCGATTTGATAAGGCCAGGGGTGATCCATGGCGTGAGTTTTATTTGCTTATGTGGTATAAGTTTATTGCTTGTGTGTTTAGTTATATATGAATGTAATTTAGTGATAAATTCATTCATTGACGAGTCGGCATCAGTTTGGTCTAGAACATTTTGCCAGTTTTCTGAGCTCAAATCCTCAATTAAGTTATTATAGTTTATTCTTGCGATATGTTTAATTTTAGCAGGATTAGGAGGTTTGTTTTTAAGGCAGAGAGCAGTTGTATAGTGATCTGAGATTGTAGAGTGAATGACAAATGAGTCAACATGATTGATTTTTTTGACGTTGATGTGGTCAAGACAAGATTTACTCCTGCCCTGCTCACGAGTAGGGCTGTTAATTGTCTGAATGAACCCATTTTCAGTTAGCAGACATAGGTAATCGTTAGATTGGCGGTGGTATTCGGTAATCGTATTGATGTTGAGATCGCCTATAATTATTTGTCGTTCTATTTTTTTTGAGCTGTTAATAGTTGATTGGAGTGAACTCAGAAATGAGTCAATATTTTGAAAAGAGGGTGATCTATATATTGCAAAAATGCACAAGTTATTATTCAATACAATTTTCAGGCAGTTGGCTTGTGATAAGACTATTTCATCAACTTGAGACTGAAGTCCGTCTCTGATGTAGACAACGATCCCGCTAGACTTATTTAGATATATGTTTGTGTGGTGTTCAGAGTAATTGTGAATAACTTTTGAGGTGTAATCTTTATTAAGCCAGCATTCCGATAAAATTATAACATCGAATTGGTAATTGAATTGATCCAGAAAAATTAAAAAATCGTCAATATTGGAAATGCTTCTTATATTTTGGTGTATAATTTTAACGCTGTAAGCACACCATTTATAGTTATTTAGATTGTTCAGATCTTTAATGACATTCATGTTAAGATCTATACCGGAATCATTTCCGGTATCATAATGTGATTGAATCATAAGTATGTGTTGGTTGTGAATTGTATAGAAGTTGGTTCCCGAGTAATATATGATTAAATGCGATTCCAAATATAGTTGAAATGGTAAATGTATTTAATATAAATAATATAGTATAAATGTTGTAGTTAGATGTAGTACTATGAATAAGATAGCAAGAAGCAAAAACAAAAAGGTAACAGGAACTGCGTGGTATCAAATGGATTCCAAAACGGTTGTAAATGATACAAATATGAGTAATATATAATAATATAGTATAAATAATGTAATAAGATATAGTACTATGAAATAGATGGCAAGAAGCAAAAACAACAATAATAATAATAATAAAAAGGTAGCAGGAACTGCGTGATATCAAATGAATTCCAGAAAGGTGGTAAATGATACATAGATGAGAACGAGACATAAATGCACGGGTCAAGACATACCTCGAAAGAATAGCCATTAATTCAAATTTATCAAAGCGCAGCCAATTTGCTTTCATCGGAGATAATAATGGCATTAGTTCCCTCGTTTTTGCGAAGATAAATCTGCCCCCCCTTAATCCAAACAAAGCGATATTGTTTCTCCTTCGCCGCTGTTCGTGTCTTGTACCACAGCTGTTTACCGCGAAATGTCAGTTGTTCCGAAATGAAGATCGGCGAGGAGGAACCAGCTATACCGATGTTTGAGGTGTTCAATTTGTCTTCTAGATTCTGTTTGTTTTTGTTGAAAGTTTTTACGTCTGTTAACAGGTGATCTCTTGCTATGTTCGTTTTGAATTTAACAATGATTTCTCTCGGATGACTACTGTTGGTTTTTTTTGCTGCGCGATGAATGGCATCAATGTCCTTTGTATCAGTGGAGGACTTTGTTGTTTTGCAGATATTGAATAAGACGTCTTGTAGATTTTCTCCTTTGATTTCTGGGATGCCTCTTATTTCTATGTTGTTCGCTTTGAGTTCCCTTTCCTGCATGTCCACACATTTTTCCAAGACATAAATCCTAGCTTCCAAGGTTGAGTTCTTTTTAGTGAGTTCATCATTCTTTAGTTCGATGTCACGGATTCTAGCCATGAAATCCTCATATTGAGAACTCATAAATTGAATACTTTCAAGTATTTTGGTATTTTGGTCTAGAATATCATTTTGTTTTTTTTCCAGATTAGACGTCTTGTTCATGACTAGATCTTGAATATCTTTTAGATTGGTCGGTATCTGAGTGGCGAGCGCTGAACTAGTATTAGTAATTTTTTTATTCTGCTCCAACGGTTCAGTATCACTGTTTGTCTGCAGTGGGCTAGCAGCGCCGGGGCCGCCGGGCGTGGCTGAATTGCATTGCTTGCACATTTGTTGAGATCGCCGTTCTTGATTAAGTCTACGGTATGTATTCTCGTTAATACCTCCGCAAGTTAAATGAAATGTGCCTTTACATGCGGCGCACGAGAATTTTAACTCCCCAGTGAGTATAGTTACTGAGCACACTCGGCAATGCATCTTGAATTAATGTTTTTGTACGCACTACCCGCGTTTAAGCAAATTGTACTGTTATAGTTTTGCTGATTAATCTCGATAGGAACTTTAAATCACACGGATGTTATAAAAATATTTTAGATTTTTGTAGTACGAACATTTATCACTCCAAGTAACTTTTTAATTTGAGCGTTTTGGTTTTTAAAATACACTTTACTACGGAGCAAATTAATATGAACTAGTCACAGTAATAGATTGTTGTTGTTGGGATACATAAAGTCTATTTATAAAATCTAAAATAGTCTTTCCGTTGCCTCAAAAACCAGAATATAATTTTGAAATAGGTTTAAGACGATCCACTAATCCTTCACTGATTCGGAATCGGGCGGAGCGAACGATTTTTGGGCGTTTACCAATAAAAACCCTAATCTCTAGCCAACAACAGTGTTTTGTTATTCCGAAAGTATATTTATAAAGATCGAAGCGCCGCGTAGACTAAGGCATGTCCGTTCGCCGCCAATTCTGGGCGGCGACTGAACGACGCGTTAAAATCCTTCTGTACATGGCAGAAGGATGAAATTCGCACAGAAAAGAAACTTAATTAGCTACATTTTTCAATAAAACCATACCAGAAAAAGGATTTGTAAGTAGGAAATTTTTCACTTTAAACCATTTTATATATGTCAGACACATTTTTTTTTCTAAGCTTATTAAAAGGCTTATCAAAAAAATACTCGATTATTCAAAAGTATTTAATTGAATCATCCATAGTATTTCTAAGCGATCAAATTTTCAAAATAAAATCACAAGATTTTGTATGATTTTGCATTTTTTCGCGTGGCTTCACCTTAACGATGATTATATTTGAAATTGAATGTCAAGTTGTATATTTTTACAACATTCTAACCTCCAATCTATTAGAACCCTTGGGCGACATCACACAAATTGAAAAATATAAAAAGATGACAGAAAAAAGGATCTGTAGAATTTTTATGATAAATAGACCTCAAATAAGAATACGCCCTAATCTGGTATACGTCACATGGGCAAAAAGGACATAAGATGACATGGACTATTCACAGAGTCTTTACAATGAAGTCCTCGCCATGTAATTTAATTTCCGTATTTCCTCCAAAGCACCTTGATAAATTACCAGGAGATCTGAAAGGGAAGACTACCTTCATTTCGTGATAAAATATTCGAAAGCATCTGTAAGTTTAATTAGGTTAATTAAATAGGTTCTGAACGTGTTTTTGCCCTATATAAATTTATGATAAAACTTGATAATGAAAATGCCACATGGAGAGCTTTCCTTATATTAAAACGATTGGACTATTGTATATTATGTACAATAAGGTGGGTCATTTAAAAAAAAGTGTTAATTTCAAACACTTCTGGATATCGCTTCAACAAAACAAATGAAAAATGCGTTGAAAGGGAAACTTTTGAAGCAAAAATCCTTGTGCCCGTCTAAAAAGGAAAGCACAGGTAAGCCAACTACCTCTCTACTCGATATTTCCATGTCTTCTGCATCAAATGAATCCGATTGTAAAGATGTTTTCAAACCTAATGTTGTACCTCAAACGCTTCAGAAGCAGGCTGCGGTCAATATTGATCACTTTACACTGTCTAAAACTTGTGATAAATATGGAGTGTTGGATAAGGCAGCGGTAGCCATTGCCTTAGCAGTTTTGTATGACATCAAGTCTAATATTCCAGTTATTAACAAGAGTAAACTTCGCATAGAACGAAAGAAAACAAGAGGAAATATTAAGGGCACAACACATAGTTTTATAAAAACCCCCAAATATACTTTGATGGCCGGATAGATAAAACATTAATTATCAGGGAAAGGGAGGGGACGCAATTCAGAGAATGATGCATTGAAGAGCATATTTCATTGATAAAAGAGTCAGACTCAATATATATTTAGGTTTTATTGCACCAAACTCTGGCACGTCGAAAGTTATAAACCATTGCAGTAGATAATTTGTTTGCTTCACATGAACGAGTTACCATTTCGGCATTTGTTCGCACATCTTGACGGTAAGACATCTGGACCTCAAACATGTTCAAGCACAATAGGACTAGCTTTGGAAAACTGTGAAAAAAAGCCTATGGTTCATTTTCAGAAAATTGATGGAGAGTTGCATGAATTATTTAATAAAGACGAGGATACAGATCAGTTATATTTGTATAAAATAGTATCTGCAGTTACAGTGGGGGAATTACCTGAAAATTTATGCCACAAATCTCCTGGAAAAATATCTCATGCCAAATAGCTTATGTGTGCTAACCGAATTCTTCGTCTTTATGTTTAAACGGAAGCTCCTTCAGAGAATCTTATTATTTTAGTAACGTGCGTTGTTAAAGTGTATGCTCCGGCTTGTTCAGCATTAAAACTCATACCACCTGTAAAGATGGAGCACGTCACCTGTGGTAGTTAATCTCAGCGCCTAGATACTTATCAGCTGAACTAAAAACTCAATTGATCCAGTTATAGAAAGAAACAGTTCCTTCGCTCACTCCGAAAATTTATTGCTTGCAATTTTGACTGACCCTCACAAGCATATCCGAGAATCAGCTGCGAGTCGTGTTCTAAAAGCAAAACAGGGCTGTTCCAACTTCCAAACATAAACCTCGATGCATCATATTATTTGGAAGCAAAATGTAACCGAATCCTCAATACTTAAGAATATTTCGGATGAAGATCTTCAATTATTTGTCGCTCATGGGGGAGAAGGTAGATTGCCTCTTCTGCGTCTGCCATGTCATACTCAAGCAGTTGAAAGAGGTTTAACGACTTTTATTGAAGCCTTGACTACTTTATGTACGAAGTCTGCAAGATAAGGGTTTATTAAGGTGAAGATTGAGTCTCTCAAAATAATGCCGAAATTTGAGAGTAAGAAGGATTTTGCTGGTATTTGAATACACCACCTTGAGATAATTTGAATTATATTCATATATGTTTTTAGTAAATAATTTGACAAATTCTCTCTATTTTGCGTTTTATTGAAAAATAGTTCATTTTTACTTGTTTATCTAACATTTTTTAAAGATTTAACAAGGGTGGGTTTTTCTCTAATATGTGAAATTTCAAAGTCAATCCGGAGGAAGAAGATGATATCCAAATATTAATTAAAAAATTAGGTGATTTTTCATCGTTATTTAGCACCCTTTTTTCGCTATTAGACATACCAAAACAATAAAAAAAAAATCCCCATACATTCGTGACCCACCTTAATGTACAAGCCGTTTTGAACTAACGTGTTCGTTCTATGGAATTGCGCTTTTAAGATATTCCAAATTAGAGAGAGATTTTTGTGAAACAAAGCGTTATTCACATTCACACGTATGGACATTCACAGGCACAGGGACCTTGAGGTGATATCTCACAAAAACGGCGCTCTACAAATTATCCAATTATTATTATTACGAAATTAAATCAGACTTGGTGCTAAAACGGGGGTGACCGGACAACTCAACGATTCGCAACTTCATCACCTCCTTTGAAAAGTCATTAAAAGTCAGATATGATTTTAGATTTTCACGGCCAAAAGTATTTTCGTTATTAATTTTTAGGGTGTTATGCCATGTTGCGCTATCTCCTTCTTCACAGATCAGCCGTGATGCTGGACACTGTAATGCTTTCCGAAACGTTGGCTAAAGAAGGAGGTAGCGCAACACGGCATAACACCCAAAAAAAAAGTAATTAAATGTTGGATAAAAAAAATCTAAATAGAATACGTAGTGTAAATTTATGGGCTATTTAAAAAAAAACACATTTTTCAAAGGGATGTTTGCCACTTTGTTGAGAACTGTTTTTTTAGTATCACGAAGACATTTCTAAGATATTTTATTTAAACTTCAATAAAATAATGCTATTTTGATAAATTCTCTCCTTTTGTAGAACTGATGTTTTCCCCAACATTGGAATAAATAGCAATAAAATATTTTGAGTAAAAAATAAGAAAAATTAATTATTTCAACTAAAATCTTTAGTTAAATCAAACAATAATCAACAAAGCAAAACAAACACCTGTTGATCTTACCTTATACATAAGTAAACAAAAAAAAAACGGAAGATGTCTGACCTTTGAGTTTGCTTTGTCGTTTTGTAATTTGCTGACAAGCATCGCACTCATTGTTGTCATACCTACGACGTTAACATGATGAAATATATTAATAAGGAGGTTGGAAAAAACATTTTCATGGACCTAAATTTAAATTTAAAAACGAGTATATATATCAACATAACAGATACATAACAGATACATAACTCAAACTCAGATGGCAGAAACTGTATCGATATTCGAACGTGATTTTCGATTTAAAATGTTACTTCCGTCCAAAAAAGATGAGAGTTACTTGTCGTAATGGTCGAAATAAGTTGTACTTCAAAAACTACAAATATTTTGAATTTTAAACAATTTTGACAACTTCCACGGCCGAAAATAAGGCCATTGACTGTGGTCCCCAGAAGTCATTGGATTAAGTATCTTATCAGGTTCGATGAAAAGCTATGTACAAAATCATTACATGTACATAATCTCCAAATTTCCTTATACTGTCCTTGAGCAACTACGTATGTATGTTTTCACTCGCTCATATAATGAATAAGCATGGGTAATAATAATTTTCTCTCAGATATCCTAAAGGGAGATAAAATCCATTTGGTCCCACCTTATGACATTAAATGTGACTATCGGAAATTACGTTAATTAAGTAATATCTTAAGAGGAACGTGTGCGGCCGGTATCATATAAAACGTAATTTTGGATTAGAGGCCAAAAGACCCATCCAAACTGAAAAATTATTTTTGCAATAAAAAAGTATGTCAAATATCGATAGAGCCGTTCTTGAGTTATAATATTTATTTTTATATTAACTCCACGCAGGAGGCCCTGAAGAAAATAATTTCACTACGTCATCTTTAGAGATGTTGCGTTGAGGGAAATGGTGTAACTTACCCGACTTTGTTTTATATATTAAGATTCTCTCTCTATTAATAACAATTCATAATTTTAAACATTTTTCTTTTTCTCAGATGGTCAAAGAAACGCCGCACAACACCTACGCATCGAATGGAACATCTTTAATATATAAGGTAAGCAACAATTTTTTTTCTGTATTGTGACAGGTGTGATAAGACCACTTTTGTCACATTTATTTTCTCAAAAAATTGATTTAACCAAATTAAATTATTTTTTATTATTATCCATTATTTTTTTGGCACCTTCAAAATTGATATTTTTGAATCATATAAATAAATCATTTTGCCTTATTACTAATTAGCCAAAAATCTATTACAATTATAAAAAAACTAAAATATTTGCAAAACTTAATAATAACATAACTTTTTCTTGTGCGGTTGATTAAACAAAATAAAGTTTTAAAATTAAATTAAAAAACGTCAATATTGTACACATCACTGTTATTTTTAAAACCTATTTCCGATAAGGTTTCGCAAAGACTGTAGCTTTTTCAAGTCAATAAATAATGATATTCTACTTAAATCTATAGATGTGTTACAGAAGCGCGTCTGCCTTTCTTGTAGCGGACCGAATCGGAGGAGACTGGTTGAGGGAGACCTTTTGATCTTGACCAATCGCCTCGTGAGGGTAGATTTATACGGCCGTCACACCTGGTCACATTGACTCACAGATTCCTACCCACCTCTCATAGGTTTTTTTCCAGAACTTCCTCGCCTTTGTTTCTATAAAAAAGACCCTTCACACAGCATCCCCAAATATGTAATAGGCCCAGAATGATTTTTTACTCAGGGTCTCCTGGGAGGAGCTATTGTAAAAAAAAAACAAAATAAAATATATGGAAATAGCCAATAATACAATATACAATATATTAAATTTTTTCTAAAAATAAAAAAACTGAAATTAGTTAAATTCGACGATTTTTTATGAAAAAGTTAATGAAATCAAATACGTAAGTGTTATTTTGGTTTTAAAACTAACTTTCACAGCCCATTTGAATGTGTACTAAAACAGGTGTAATAAAAGTAAAATTTCTAAGAAGACCCCGAAATAAACTAAATAGAATCACTCGTTTTAAGAACTTTAGTTGCTCCATATTGAGATTACAGTTCTACGATATTGTTTTTGCCTAATGGAGGAAACCTAAACACACCAGAAATTATTCAAATCAGAGCTGAGATGGAAACTACGAAATGGCAAATATGCAAAAATTAATTAAATTACAAGAAGAGTTAAATTGGATCCAAACGAAAAAGAGACTCATAGATATAATGATTTTATTTTTATGCATACAATTGTAAGTTATCAAATGCCAAAATATTTTACGGTTAAAAACTGTTTTTTTAATCTAGAAATGTCCAGAAACCCCATGAACCCGGGCACCGATGAAAAGTCACCAAACAAAGTGAAACACTTGGATTAGCCAATGACAGGAGTGTTGGTGATCCAATAAATTGTTCCCGGAGTCGCTTACATTCAGTTTGTACCATTAGTCTACAAGGTCTTCAATTTATTTATTTATTTCATCTGTGTAATTTTCACACGAAACATAGATTATTCGAAACAATTGTTGCTACCTTCAAACGATAAACAAAATATGAACTCAATTTTAAACGATAATTATTAAAGCACGATAATTAATTCGTCTTTATGAGTAATCATTACGCCAAGTGATTAAATTCCTCTCCAACAAACAAATGAACAATTATTCATAAGTTCACTTGACCCTATGTCCGCTCGCTGTGCATTACAGCGTCCATAAAACAGGTCGCGCTAATTAATATGCAACATAAGTACCCATCGAATCGGACCCGAGGGAGAATTTTGCAACACTTAACATATATACCACCCCATCCTCCACAATTTAAAGTCATTTGGATTCGTATTATCACTGAATAACGTATTATTTATGAATAGTGTTGCATCCAATACTGTTTACTTGTTACAACTTCATATGCTCTTGAAATGAAATGTAAATACTAAGACGAAATGAGATGCAATGGTGTTTGCTGGAATTGGGTGATAACTTGTGTAGGAGAAACACGGTATGCAAGGAAAAGGGAAAACCAATTACATATCACTTTATCTCTGCAAGGGAGCACACGACACAGCCAAAAAACCGGACCCGAGAGAGCCTTTTGCAACACTTAACATACCACCCCATCCTGGCCAATGTAACAGTCATTTGGATTGATATTATCACTGAACAACGTATTCTTTATGAATAGATGGTGTTGCATCGAATACTGCTTACGGATTACAGCTTCAGATGGTCTTGAAAAGAAATTTAAATAATAAATATAATGAAGCGGAATGGTGGTTTCTGAAATTGGGTGATACCATATGCAGGAGAAACAAGGTATGCAAGGAAAAAAAGCACTTAACAGTGTACATCTGCGAAGGAGCACAGGAAACAACAACAATAACAAATTGTACCCATCGAATCGGACCCGAGGGAGCTTTTGCAACACTTAACATACATACCACCCCATCCTCCGCAATTTAACAGTCACTTGGATTAATATTATCACTGAATAATGTATTGTTTATGAATAGATGGGTTGCATCGAATACTGTTTACGTATTACAGATTCAGATGATTTTGAAATGGACTGTAAATACTAAAATGAAACGAGACGGGAAGGTGTTTGCTGGAAACGAGTGATAATTTGTGAAAGAAAAAAAAGGTATGCAAGGAAAAGGAATAATTCAATAAAAGAGGATGGAGTTGGTAAACCTAACAAGTGTCTTTAATCACTAAGAGATTACGTAGGATTCCAAAAAAATATTTATAATTTTGTAGTTAATAACAATGAAATAATAACCGATTTTAATTAAGGCCAACGTCCCTAGTCACCCTTGAGAAATTATTATGTGACTGCATTTGAGGTATTTTTATTTAATGTTCAGATGAATATTCATTCCCCAGTCAGGCACATCGCAGCTTCATGTCGCGAAGCTGACTGCATACTAATTAATAAACGAGGCTGGTTTTTATGACTTCTGTTCTTTCATTTAAAATCCCAAGCTTGAATAACTCTGAATAAATTGAAGATTATATATTAAAATTTATATGCATTGTTTGCAAATGAAAACGTGATTAGTTTTTAATGAAGTGAATCGTGACAATTGTTACATTTTTATGCTTAGAGTTTTTGATAAAACTACGCAAAATATATCAATTTTTCTTGCTACATTTTTTTTCTTTTTTTACAAATTCCTAAAACAAATATAACACTTGTCCAAAGAAAATCGTACACATCGTGACTAAAATATATAATAACGTACCTGACAAAACAAGTGTTTGGTTTTTAATGCTTAGTTCTTACCGGAATGTCATTAATCCAGTATCTACCTCTCCTTTACCATGACCTTACTGGAAAAGTATTTGAAATTTGGAACAATGGCAAGAATAATAGCGAAAATTCGAGTGCTTTTCTTTTGAAAAACAGAAGAAGCGAGTTACTGGTTGTTTTCATGTACACGTCTCTTTTAGGCGACCCGCTCACTGAAGAAACTGAAACCAAACTAAAACTTGCTGGTTGCTATGGTTTTCAACCAAACTTCCTACTCAATTTTCCGATTTCAATAATTATCTCAGCTTGTTTGACCATAGACGAAGAACAATCAGCTGTCATCGTAGCAATTGGCAGGGCGAGTCGCGAGTCACTGCTTGCGTTACCATTGACAACGGGTTTTTGAGAAATTGTGTAGTGTGCGGGCCATCACATTGACATACACAGGATAGCGATTTAGTTGCATACTGGTTATTTTTCAGTTGCCTCGTCAGCGGAGGTTAAAAATAACTTAGGGTAAAAATAAAGAATTTGACCATCTTGGAAATACATACTATCGTTTTGTACTCATTCGTTTGGTTGTGGCAATAATTACCACCAGCCCCCCCTAGCACACTCGATCGATAATGATTGATAGTAACTGATATCAGTAACTTTTCATCGTTCCCTAGCATGACTGCAGATCGCAAACAAATAAGTGACAGTTCACAATATCTAAGTGTCATTAATATATTCGACATCAACTGTTGTTTGAACGTTAGCGATCTGCAGTTATCCTAGGGAACGATGAGAAGTTACCGACAATTGTCCTATCGATCCTTATCGATCGAGTGTGCTAGGGGGCAAGTATCGCAGTGGAACAATAGAATAATTATTTCGTAAATTTCTAACAGAGCTCACGCACAAAAAAATCGCCTAACAAAGTTCATATATCAAAATGATGTACAAATATTTGTAAAAAATATTGTGTTATTAATGCTGTGTTTGTCTTTAATTAGTGATAGCATCAACCATGCCTACTGTAATTGTATTTGTGAGAGCTGTGATGTCAACCACTATTGACAAACCTTTAAATAAATAATAAAATAAAAAAATATTTTTTTTTTTTTGTAATTGTGTTGTGTGCTCCTTCGCAAAGAAGCAGTGGTAGATAAGCAGTGATTGGTCATCTCTTTTCCTTGCATACCTTGTTTTTCCTACACATATTATCTGTCACCCTAGTCCAGCAAACACCATTTCACCTCGTTTCATTTTTATTATTTTGAGTCCAACTATTAGTGCATCTGAAGCTGTAATTCGTAAGCTGCCTTGGATTGACAAGAACCACAAGAACCAGCACACTTGGAACCACAAGACAACTAAAAATCTAAACAAACTTAAAATCTTCACTAAACAATGTATCATCAAAAAAAGAGATCCAATAATAATATTAATCAACTCACCCAAATCCAAACAAAAAGTTTTCGAATCCCGTTATTGTTACCAATGCCAACCTAATTCTTTCATATATGTTTGCTCCCAATTTAATAAAAATTAAGCTTATGAAAAAATGTAGTTATCCATCATTAAGAGCGTATTACCAGAGAATACCGGAAATTTGTCCCTTTTAAATCAAATTCGAGATCTATTGACTCTTTTTTACAAAAAAACATAAATTGATTTTGAAAGATTGTTATTTAATCTGATAAAACGTATTTTTTAATTTTTGAAAAACTAAGTTTACTTTTAATATACTAAGGTTATACCGTTGGTCATTGACAGATTTGTTCAATTTTCAAATGACACATTGTATTATACAACATAAATTTCCAATCATATACAAAAAAATAAATCAATACATAATCTAGTAAACACATTTTTCAGAATTTTAATTTGAGTTAAATTAAATACATTAAAATATAAATCCGACAACGTGTTTTGTGAAGAAAATACCTCAGTTTTTCTATTTATTTATAAGGCCTTACAAACTAAAATATTTCAGATTTTTTTTACACACTTATTTTTTTAGACATTATTGAAAAATCATAAATACTTATAATAAAAATAATACTAACAAGAAGTACACGATATTTAATAATTTACCATCGTGCGTTTTGAGCACTTTTATTGCTTATTTGAATGGAGGTATATAATAAAGCAAGTTTTTGAAAAATACCGATATAAATTTTTGTATTAAAAAAAATTGATACGGGGAATAATCGATCTTTCTCATCGGAACCTTCCTGTTCAGTTGCAAGCATTTTTAAACTTTTATTCTCAGCCGATGGTCAATAAAGTCAATGGCCGATGGTCAATAAAATATTATTGTTAACTAGCCTGCCTCGACACAGCATATCCCTAATGAGATAGGTGCAGTTAAAAAAGTTTACCGTGGTACACAGGAGGCAAACAGTTTATATTGAACAAAATAAGTCCTAGTTAGAAATAATATTGAAATATCATCAAAAATTTGCATTTTTATTTGCAATTCGTTATTTGCATGAAAGTAGATAAATTAATTAAAGATGTTAACAATGACAACGATTTTTGTAATGTAACAGCACGTTTTATACGATTTTTACATTCAGATTTTGTAATGTAACAGCACGTTTTATATCATTTTTACATTCAGATTTTGTAATGTAACAGCACGTTTTAAACGATTTTTACATTCACATTTTGTGATCTAACACCACGTTTTATACGATTTTTACATTCAGATTTTGCTGCATTTGGCGCAGTATAAACTGAAATGTTTGTATGACATTTTCTATTAAATTTAAAAAAGTTTTTTTGCAAAATACTCTAAATTTATAAATATAAAACGGTAACATTTATCAGAGTTCTCCAGTATTAACGCTGGTTATTCGAGAATCTTTTAAATTTGATTTATTTTGTACTAAATTCAGAAACTACATTAGTAAAATTTCTCGAGCGGAATTATAAAACCATTTTATGATAGAGATAAATCATCAAAGTGGGTCTAAGGTTTTGAATTTTTAATGGGAGTTAAATAAAATTTTAATAAACTTCGTGAATGAAAATTAGATAAGACATGAGTTTGGCGTAGTTTTCGCCTAAAATAAGGAGTTTTATATTTATTTCTCTTTAAAACAGTTTCATTAGTGGGTGGAAAAACAATTTATAACGGTTTTACTTAAATGCTGTTAAGCTTGCTTAATCTAAGGAAGCAATTGTTATGATTTTACAGTTATTTTATGCGTAGCCTTAATTTTGGGGTCGCTCGTAGCTTATAGACTTCTACGCAGATCTAAGAACCACAGATAAAAGTCTTGCTGGATGTGCCTTCTGCTTGGAAGCATTGTTCAATATTTGAACGATTTCATTTAGAAACATCTCTTCCAGAGCACATCGTATGCATTCGTTTTATTTTACGGTGGTCGGTGTTATAATCTGTGATTTATTTTAAGAGGATTGAGGTAAGCATCTGCTGTACCTCCCCATACTGATATACCATACGTTAGAATACTTTGACAAAGATCGAAATATTTTTTTTAGTTTATTTAATGACATGACATTTCGTATTGTTTTGATGATGTATGATAATTTTGGTATTGTTTTGTTATTATATTAATATGGAGATCCCATTTTAGTTTATGGTCAACAGTTAAGCCTAGAAAATAAAATGGCTATGGCTTTTTATTCCCTATCTCTTCTTTGGGTATGCTGTGTGGTTGGGTGAACATGGGTCTTGAAGAGGTCCATGTTCTGTGAGGGAGGAGACGATGAAGCTGACAAATCATTTCACAGCCGAGATATTGAACTCATAATCGAGTCGTAGAAACGACCCGTTCTCATATATTATATTACAAAAGAAAAATAATTTAACAAACTTAGCAATATTATAATATCTTCATTCGAATCGAATTTGATATATTCATATTGAATTTGGGGTAAATTATTGTTACAAAACCAGATTTCTGGAAATTCGGCAACGTGTTGGAATAGTCAAATGCCGATTTTATCTATTTGTTTCCTAAACCTTTAATTTAATAAAAAGTAACATTTTGGTATTATATATTATCAGATTTCTTTTTATTTATTCCATCAGCATCATAAATGCATTTTTGTATATATGTTTACTTATTTAATTTAATTAATTTTTTTACCACAAAATAATATTCATGTACATTATACTCGTACTACAAACGCTTGTGCTTAGGAGAGGAGAACTTATATATTGCATATAAGCAAAGTGAAGTTATAAAGCGAAAAGTTTAAGGTGAAAAAGTTGCAAAGTGAAGTCTTATTTAAGAAGAAAAATAATTAAGTGCCAATAATTTAGCTGACGATTAGTCGAAAGATATAAACACAAGATAAAGATTTACATCAAAACAATTTAATTATGAGAATTTACTCGTTTTCACAATATTATATTATTTCTATTTTTATTTTTAACTTAATGTGTTAAACCTCAAATCATAATATTTTAATTTATGAAGATAATATTAGCGAAAGTCAATCGAAAATTCGAAACAGAAAAAGATACGGATACATCTGGGACACGAACCAGAACCTCTGTCCCAGATGTATCCGTATCTCTTCTGTTTCGGATTTTTGATTGACTTTCGCTAATATTATCTTCATTAATTAAAATATTATTACCTAGTATCATATTAATTTAAGAATTTGGTAACCTGGTCCATTATTAACCAATGGGTAATGCGCTTGAATATTTCCTTAGGCAGTTAGAGCGGAAGGTATTAAAACAAAGTGTTTAATTTCACTGGTTCGGGTCTTGCTTGGCCTTTGCCTTCTGGATTAGCCAACATTTTAAGAAAGTTAGAATTTAAATTCAATATTTTAATCACAAATTAAAGCTTCTAAATCTGAATAAACTTATAAGGTCGAAGCTTTCATGTAAAAAAATGCTTTCCAGTTATTCATTAAGAATTAACGGCATAAAAGCCATTTGCACACATTTGATAAAAACAGTTATAGTACAGTACAGAAAAATAAACAAAAAAAAATTCTGAAGTAAACAAAACACATGAAAAAGAATATTAACATTAGTACAAAGTTAATGAAAGCAGCAACGATAAAACAAATACAAAAAAGTGTGCTTTAGACCACACGAATGAAGTAAATACTTATTTAGTAATCTAATCTAATTTTCTATCTGGCATCGAATAAAACCATTCCAATCATCAGTGTATAAAAATCTATATTGAAGATTCGTTTGGATCCAATATAGATTTTTACGACCACGACCAATCATCGTGACAAATCAGTAATTTCAATGCACTGAGTTCGCACGTGATTAATTTTATTATGGAAATTACGCTTAGAATGGGATTGTTGATTTGATTCTTACAAAGTTTAAAATAAAACTATTTTTATGCGGATTCTAGTTAGAGAGCGACATTTAACCACATTTGCAGAAGGAAATTCATAAAATTCCAATCAAAAAAGTGCTAGGTATTAGTTAGATTTTAACGCTTAGAATGTGAGAAACAACAACACAGCCATTGTCAGCATAAATGCCAGCACTTATTCCAAACGTCATTACTATGGATTTGGGCACTGTTGTTACGATTAGATTGTGAGGAATTAACCTCAAAATTAATTTAAAATTAATTTATTATCGTTCGCCTCGTAACGCTGTAATTTCCGTAACGCATTCGCCAGTTTACCCCTAAAGAACCTATTTACTTCAAAAACATGTTAAGCAGTGAGCTCTTTATAATATGTACTGCTAAAGTGCTTAATTTGTAGAGCTTTACACTTCAGTAGAGGAACGTTAAAAATATCAGCATAAAAGTTATCATTCGTATGTAATCTATTTATAACCGAATCTTGAGACCGTAGAATAATTGTCACAATAGATACTAGGAAACCTTGATCTAACGGTATCTAACTAAATCAAATAACACATGTGACAAAATTGATTTTGCGGACAATATTAAATATCTAGGCTTAACTGTTGACCATAAACTAAAATGGGATCTCTATATTAATATAATAATAAAAAAATACAAAAATTATCATACTTCTTCAAAACAATACGAAACGTCATGTCATTAATTCAACTTAAAAATATAAATTTCGCTCTTTGTGAAAGTATTCTAACGTATGGTATATCAGTATGGGGAGGTGCAGCAGATACTTACCTCAACCCTCTTAAAATAAATCACATAACAGTTATTATTATTATTATGTTTAAAAAGCCTTACCAACATCTGACAGAACAGCCAATGATTAAAAACCAATTACTGGTCGTAAATAAACTACTCATGAGGAACATCATATATAAAAACTGTATCAAAACATCACATCACCACATACCTCACTCGCAAAACACAAGAATAAAATTAATTAACACTTTCAAGTACCCCATATCAAATTAACTTTCTCAAAAAAACGTGAATCTTACTTGGCACCGCACATTTTCAATATCTTCCTTTTACAAACAACAACTTACGTCACCCCTAACAATTTAAATTAGCTGTTCAAAAGATTTGTAATATGGTTGAATGAAAAGGAAAGAACAGACATTCGAAATATTCTAAACAATTAACAAATACATAGGGTACTACAGGTTTGCAATTATAAATAAATGTTCCTGCTTTATTTATATTCTCTTATCTGCAAATTTAATTTATTATTATTTTTATTACATATGCAAGCTTTTGATGGAAGTGTAACAAATAATAAAATCAAAATAAGTAGGTATGTAAATATTTAATATATATATTTATTTTTTGCTTTTTTGCATACATATCTTTTAACACATTTCTATTTAAATGCATATCTATATTAATATATATCTTTTTAATGCATGTCTCTTCTGATACATATCTTTTTTTAAATAAATATACTTACTATGTTATTTACCCGCCTCAAAACAGACTTTGTCTAGTGAGGCAGGTAAAAGAAAAAAAACTGTAAATAAATTTATTATTTAAAAAACGCCCGGGTTGCCGGCACTGAAACTGAAAACTGAAATATAGCAGAGTTAAAACTGGTTTATTTAGAAATTAATTTAGCAACTTTATTGTGTACACCATTTCATTAAAATATTCAGTAACTATACCTTCATTCTTTGCTGTTAAGTATTTCAGAGATAATGCAAGACGTGCTTTTCTTTGAAATACACAATCAAGTGTAATAATTTTCTTATTCTAATTTAGTTTATTCAGTTAATGTAGTTTTATGACTCCATATTACCGTAATGCAAAGTATCTTAGAAATATATCCAGTCAGCTTCGAGATTGTGCTTTGCTGAATGGTAATTGAGGCTATCAACGGAATTACTTCAGCTTTCTGATCCGAACTGTGCATTCCTGAAAACGCTAACATGCAGCAATCAACTCTAAGATCAGCAACGTCATCAGCCATAAGGAACTTTTAAGGAACCAAGCGCAGTCCAGAAACTAAGATCGAAGATTATGCTTTTGGATAAGCATGTCGTAAAACTTGAAGAAATCTCCAACCTGAACTGACATTGGGGTGATTCGATTCAATTCAGTTTATTACTTTTAAAACTTTACAAAACAACATCACTGAAGAAGAAAATAATAATGCTAAATCTAAACGAAACACAAATAATTATTATAAACTAGTAATCGGGAAGTTTGGATCACGAAAAGAGCGGGTGTTCGCGACCCGCTCACGACGCCAGTGTGACGTGAGTGACTCAGGTCGTGTAAAATGATCGATTGACCCAGCTCTAGTTTCCATACAGTGTGGCGTCGGAGATTTACTCGGAGTCGGGTTCTTAAATTTGAACCGTACGGGCATTACCGTATTAATATACTTCGATTATAAGCAATAATTATTAGCCTGAAACACTCATCCATATTGAAAAAACCTCACAAGAAAAGATACATGCCGCCGACGGGACTTGAACCCGCGCCCCTCTGATTGCCGATCAGGAGCTCTATCCACTAAGCTACAGCGGCTTATCTTTTACCCGCCAAATGATTCAATCCATATCGATTATAATACTCGTAATGCAGCTTCACTGATGCTATACTTTTTTTACATAGGAAAATAATTTTCATCAGGACCTATGTCATCTATGAGGATTGCATTCCGAGACATGTCCATTTCCGAATTGATTCCTGAACTATTTAGTGGATAACCAACACCTCTGCCATAGGCCACTCCAAGTGGTTTGCTATGTTTAGCGACTTAGAAGGGGTGCCTGAGCTCGTGGGAAGAGGTTTACTGAGTTTTGTCGGCGGATGCGTCGAACTGATTGAGACCTCTTGACCTCCACAGCAGGGCTCTCTCTTAACCCGCCAATGGTGATGCAAGTTTGACTTTGGTGACGGTCTGACGCACCGGGGTTTTCAACTGAAGATTTTTCGAAACGTGTTACTAATAGTTCATGTTTTTTGTTTTTGTTTATGCTCTTTGACAATAAAACAAAGATATTTAATCAATTCAAGCTCTTTTATTTCAATATTAAAGTTTAAAACATTTTTTATATAGAGCATTAAAAATTACAATGTTATTAGTAATACATTTTTTTAAATTAAGAAAAAAATAAAAAATCACACATATTCATAAAGGAAAATAACATTTTTTAGTCTTCTGACATTTGGAACTTTTACAAAATAAACAAAAATTAATATCTTTCCAAACAAAAAATAACAAAAAAATACATCTCAAAAACTAAATTTCTTCAGGTAAACAGCTGCTGCAATACGGCACTACGTGTTCAAGACACAAATATTGTTGACATTTATGGCAATAGTACTGGTTTTTTCAGATTTTTTTGACAAATATACATACGTATGTATATAACTTAATGGAATAATAATAAAAAAATAAACTAGGTAAAATACGCGAATAATAAAAAAAATCCGTTTTATTTTACTTACGTCTCACGTACTGGTTAGTAAAAAAAAATACACAATGTGTTCACTAAGCAGTTTCGTCATGAACTGATGGTGGGGGACGTGTAATGCGGTAGCTACTCAAAATTGCAACAAAAAACAATAACAGAGAATAAAGTTATTCGAATTCTTTAAAACACCCGGTCTCACAGACATATACGTCACCAATGGCGGGTTAACATCACCTTACTCTGCAATGGGAGGGATGGATTCATTCGTCTCTGTCACTCCTGAACACGTTGACCTCAAGATTTCTCACAACTCACAACCATTTCTCATACCCTTTTTATATCCAGATCTTCCTCTCCTTCAGTTCCTAAAAAAAACTCTACACCCAGCTTCCCCAAAAATGACATAGTCCCATAGAGGTATACTTTTTTTAAAGTCCTTTTGTGCGGAGATAATGTTTAAAAAATGAAGTAGAGTAAAGTAACTAAAATATCGAAAAATTCATATCCATGAATAATAAAATAAATTAACACCCTTATTTCCGAGAAAGCTCTTAGACCCAACTTTATGCAAATGAACCTTTCTTTCTTGCCATTTTTTTTCTTTCTTAGCATTTTATCCCACAAATCTGAACCCTTTAACAAAACCGAACTTTAGAAATATGTAAATAACGGTTTTCATTTATTTCATAACGGCTTGCTTCTGTATGAAAATTTAAGTATTTAATAATTTAGGTTTTAACATAATTCCTAGGTTTGTAATTCCATAGCTAGTTAATTTGCTAACTAATACTATTATACCGCAACCCTTATCATACTATTCCAGTTCAAATGATTCCAAAATGCAGATACAGAAAATATATTTAGTGAGAGAAGAGAATATAATATTATAAGATGAGTTTATACGCATAAGAAAAATTAAAAATATTGTAATAAATTCAAATTCACCTCAAATATCAACATGTTTAATATGAGTTTACCATTATTTAAGAGATACCTGAATGGTATTTTTATGTAGCAAATTTTTATAATCGCTGTTGCATATATTTTTGCATTATTTCTTTTTATCAATAATGTAAAAACTTCTTACTTTATTTTTTTTTCTGTATTGTGAACTCTGTCATGTTTTATTCACCTGTAAATTTCTCATATTAAACTACTCTATATTATTATTTTTATGACATCTGCAATTTTAAAACGGGTATCTGTTAAATTTATTTTTATATTTTTTATTTCTAGCTGACCCACCCAAGCGTTATTGTGGCTTACGAAACACAACGCCAACTACTAGATGGTTACCCAATCTAGATAACCAAGTGTTGTATGAAACTTATAGAACTTACAAATAATTGTCCCATAAAAAAACATTTAATTCGCAATAATAAATATTGAGGTCAATAATCGAGATAAAAATCTATCTTATCCGATCTTTTAAGTTGGACCAAATTACACACAGTAAGCCAAACTTCATCAAAATCGGTTAAGTAGTTTCGGAGTTTACCTCGGACGAACATTGTACAACGAGATTTTTATATATAACGATTATTTTCTCTGTGTTTCTTCCTTCCTACAACATGGGTCTCTTCAAGATCCATGTTCACTCCTTCCTCTCCTCAAATAGACCCTCCACACAGCATCTTAACAGATGACATAGGCCCTGAGGGAAATTATTTCCTTGGGGCCTCCTGTGTGGAGTTAATGTAAAAAAAAAAAAAAATCATTTACATTTATACCTACCATTTTAATAACGTCCATAACTATATAATGGATTATGGATTAGTTATAAATGCACAAAAAACAAAATTAATGCACATAAAATCGCCTCATGCCAGATATACAATCGCACCTTCAATAGTATCGCATAACTTTGACTGCATACATAATAATTGTGTACAACCCTGTGCCTGTGGAAGTATTGACCTTGTCAAAGAGTATGTCTACTTAGGGGTAACGGTGGATTGTAATATGAAATGGGATATACATATTGTTAAGCTATGTAAGCGCCTTCGAGCGATCGTAGGCAAACTGTATAAACTTAAATATTATGTGCCCATCAAAACAATGAAATTAATATATTTGTCCCTGGCTGAATCTAATGTGAGATATGGTATAACTTCTTGGGGGCACTCATGTAAGACAAACATCCAACATGTACAGTCAATTCAAAACGCCATGGTCAAATTACTTGTCAGCAAAGCAGTGTATGACCAGCGGCAAAATATCACAATAATGTATAAATCCATAAATGTTTTACCTATTAGAGCTCTTTTTTGGCATAAAATTTGTATGCAACATATCTTAGATAGCCCATACAAAACAATGGTGGATCACGTGTACAATACTAGGCTTACACAAAATGAAGGGTTGATAGTACCTAGATTTTCTAATAAACATGGCCAGAGAACTTTTGAATACATTGTACCACTTATATTTAATATGCTGCCATATGATTTGAAAAAATGTTACTCGACACCTAAATTTGCGCTATTGTTAAAAACATGGCTATTGGAATCAGATTTTCTGTATTGAATGACTGTACCTCTTGCACTTTAAAATTTTTTAGACTTAGTATTCTATTATTTTTTATACTTATTTATGTTTTTATTATGTATTTTATTAAATTGCAATTTTTTTCTTATTGTATTATACTTGAGACATTTAAATTGTACAATGTTTTGTTCACACTGTTTTCCTGCAGACAAGCTACTTGCAGTAGCTTTGCAGGTATATTGTTAACATGAAAAAAAATCTGTTTTTCTGTAATAAAAAAAAAAAAAAAAAAAAAAAAAAAAAAAAAAAAAAAAAAAAAAACTATAAGTTTATTTTTCATATTTAAACATTGTATTATACATTTATAATGCAAAAGCCCAATGTTATGTATTGATATGTTGGTATTCTCTTGTCATTTATATCGTTATGTTGGTAGCCCACAAGCGGCACTTGTAGAATAACCTGGAATGTATCGGAGTGTCATAAACGTCATAATAAGTCAACCGTTTTCTTATTGATTGCAAATCCCAGACATTATAATTGGCGACGAGATAAATCGGATAAATTAAATAAAAAACGAGTGAAATGTGTCCAGTGTAAAACAGTGATTTCGTTTTTGAAAAAACAACCAGTTTCAAAATGTCTAACAATAGCTTGCCCGTGCCGCAATTCGAAGCGAACTATGAAACTTTCGCAATGTTTTTGGAACGAGTTCATATTTATTTAAAAATTATTAATATCACGGACAAAGAAAAAATTGGATATCTTTGTATGATTATCGGTGCGGAGAAGTATAAAATTTTAAAAGAAACTGTTCATCCGAAAAACATTGAAGAGTTAACCTATAACGAGGTTGTAACAACACTACAAAATAAATATGAAGAAAAAACATGTGCAATCGCCCAAAGATACAAATTTTATAATCGTCAACAACAGTCTACCGAAGGAATTGATGAATACATTTCAGAAATAAAAAGTCTGTCTATATCGTGTAATTTCGGAGCATTTTTGGATGAAGCCTTGAGAGATAAATTGGTGTGCGGTATAAAAAATGAAGCTATGACTATAAGATTACTATCTGAAGATGAGTCACTGACTTTTGAAAAAGCAAAAAAAATTATCAAGAATATGGAGACAGTAAGTAATAGTTCAGCTGAAATAATGCACAAAAAGGATCATTCAGTTTTGAAAGTGAAAACATCACGTCAAGGAAGTTTAAGTCCATCTCGGAGAAGTCAACACGGACCAAGGAATTCAAGGTCATCGAGTCGTCCGTCATCTCCATCACATTCAAGTTCCAGAAAAAGATGCGAGAGGTGTTTTTTAAATCATCAACCAGAGTCATGTCCGTCAAGAAATTGGAAATGTTACAAGTGTAATACGTACGGGCATACGTCAAAATTTTGTTCTAGTAAAAAATCGGTTATTAATCATGTAAAATGTGTGAATAATATAAATGTTTTAAATATGTCCGTGTCTGAAACAGCGAACATTGATTTGTTTTTAAACGGTATAAAAATATCTTTTATGATTGACACAGGAAGTTCATCGACCTTAATAAGTCACAAAATGTATATAAAATTTTTCAAAACTTGTAAATTAAGTCAGTTCTATGGTAATTTGTTTACAGCAAATAGTCAAAATTTATATTGTTTTGGATTTTTTATGACAAAAGTAAGTATTAATGTTGATTCTAATTTTGTCATGGATTTACCAGTGTTGGTTGTTAAAAATCTATCGTCTGATGCTATTCTTGGTAGAAATTGGTTAAGTGTGTTGAATCCGTCTTGGGAAAATACTATTATAAATTCTTTTATGTCAAATATTGATAATGAAAATACTGTAAATTCATTGTCTGTTAGTGGGAAAAATAAATCAAATATTGTCGAAAAATTGTCACAAAAATATTTAAATTCTTTTTCAAAAACAAATAATGAGTTACCAATTAAGGAGTTTTCTGTAAATTTAAGTTTAAAAAATAATTCAACTCCTGTTTTTCACAAACCATATGAGGTCCCTTATGCACTTCGCGCAGAAGTATGCGAAGAGCTAGATCGTTTAGAAAGCGAAGGCATAATTTCTAAAGTTAAATATAGTAGTTGGTCTTCTCCAATAGTCTGTGTACCAAAACAAAATGGAAAAATACGTTTATGTGCAGATTTAAAATCTACAGTGAATCCACAATTAAGAATTGATCAGTATCCTATACCATGTCCAGAGGATATTTTTAATAAATTTTCAGGTTGTCAAGTATTTTGTAAATTAGACTTAACAAATGCATATTTACAGTTGTCCGTGTCAGATTCTAGTAAAGAATTACTTACAATTAATACATGTAATGGTTTATATGTTTACAATCGTTTACCATTTGGGTTGTCATCGGCTCCGGCCACATTTCAAATGGTCATTGATACAGTCTTGAGGGGCATAAAAAACTGTGCTGCATACATTGATGATATTTGTGTAGGTGGTAAAGATGAAACAGAGTGTTCTAATATTTTAGATGAGGTTTTGTCAAAGTTGAATGACTTTAATATAAAAATTAATGTGTCAAAGAGTGAATTTTTTGTGTCTTCTTTTGAATTTTTAGGTTTTACCTTCTCAGGTCAAGGCAAAAGCCCGTCTTTGTCAAAAGTTGAGAAAATTAAGTCTACTGGGTGTCCAGAAAATGTCACTCAACTAAAATCATATCTGTCAATGTTGAATTTTTATAGGAATTTTATTCCTATGTGTCCTACTGTGCTAGAACCACTCCATAATTTATTAAGAAAAAATGTAAAATGGTGTTGGTCTGACGAATGCGAAAAAGCATTTATAAATAGTAAGTCTCTCTTGTCTGATAAAACTTTGTTAGTTTTATTTGATCCATCAAAACCATTGTGTCTTACAGTCGATTCCAGTGCATATGGTGTCGGATGTGTCTTAAGTCATGTTGTAAAGAATCAGGAATTTCCTATAGCTTTTGAGTCTGCGACGTTAAATTCGGCTCAAAGAAATTATAGCCAATTGCACAAAGAAGCCCTTGCGATTATCTTTGGAATCAAGAAATTTCATAAATATTTAATTGGTCGTCCTTTTACGATATATACTGATCATGCACCATTGTTGTCTTTATTTGCCGAAAATAAAAAAGTCCCAGTTTTAGCAGCATCACGTCTTATAAGATGGTCTATAATATTGTCCGCGTACAATTATAAATTAGTTTATAAAAAAGGACTGAAAATTCCTCAAGCTGATGTTATGTCACGGTTGCCAAGTGAACAACAATGTAATATAGAGGAATGCAATTTTGTATACATGTCAACACCCTTAATTCCATTTTCAGAAGTTGAAAGTCATTCTATAAAAGATGAAATATTATGTAAAGTCATTAAGTATGTTTCAATCGGTTGGATTGAAACCTTGTCAAGTCCAGAAATAAAGAAATATTTCAAGTTCAGAAATTTACTGTCGGTCAAAGGAAAATGTCTTTTATTTGGTGACAGAATTGTAATACCAGAGTCTCTAAAGTCTAAAGTCCTTAATCTAATACATTATGGTCATCCTGGTATAGTCAGATCAAAAATTCTAGCTCGTTCTTATGTTTGGTGGTTAGGTATGAATCAAGATATTGAAGATATAATTTCTAGATGTGAAATGTGTCAGTCTGTACAAAATGCTAATAAAAATGTACGTCATAATTGGCCTATTGCTGAAAGTCCATGGGAAAGAGTGCATTTGGATTTTTTTGATTTAAAAGGTTCCAAATACCTATTAGTTTGCGATTCATATTCAAAGTGGGTAGAATGCTTTTATATGAAAAATACTAAATATTCGGATTTGTTGTCAAAATTAGGTGAAGTTTTTTCCAGATTTGCGTTTCCGAAAACCATTGTTTGTGATAACGGTCCTCCGTTTTCATGTAAAGAATTTTCTATTTTTTGTAAAGAAAAATCTATTAAATTATTATTTTCTCCACCTTATAATCCTGAGTCAAATGGATTAGCTGAACGATCTGTTCAAACATTCAAAAAGATTTTAATTAAATTTATGTTTTCAAAAAATTCTAAATATTTGTCACCAGCTCAACGTTTAATAGATTGTTTGTATACTTATCGTTCCACTCCTACTTCTGTCACGGGTGTGTCTCCTATGGCTAAAATATTTTCGTATGAGCCACGTACACCACTACACATTTTGTCAGAAGAAAATCATGTAAATAAAAGTAAGGAATCACAAAAGGTCACACAATCGAGGAAAAATGCCATAAAAGAGTATAAGGAAAATGATAGTGTTTTAGTCTACTTAAGACATCTAAAAAGTCCGATGAAATGGGTTCAGGGAATAATTGTACAAAAATTAAGTCCATGGGTATATTTAATTAAATTAATGGGAGGAGAAATAAAAAAGGTTCATGTTAATCAGATAAAAAAAAGTTGTTTAAAGTTTAAATCTAATTATGAAAATCCCGAAAAATGGTTCGACTTGGGAAGCCAAGAAAATAAACATGATAGTGAACCTGAACCCAGCACAAAAAATGATGTTATTACTAGGTCTGGCAGAGTGGTGAAACCCCCTGTCAGGTTTAGCCATAGTGATTATGTTTAAGTTGTGTCATTGTGATTAAGTTAAAAAAAAAAAATGAAAGGAGGAAAGGATGTTATGTATTGATATGTTGGTATTCTCTTGTCATTTATATCGTTATGTTGGTAGCCCACAAGCGGCACTTGTAGAATAACCTGGAATGTATCGGAGTGTCATAAACGTCATAATAAGTCAACCGTTTTCTTATTGATTGCAAATCCCAGACATTATACCCAAAAGCACTTGAAAGTTTGTTGAAATATATATAATATTTAATATTATAATATATTTTGAAATTGAATAAATACATTTTGAAATTTAATAAATAAATAATTATTACAAAGATATAGCACCCGAAATGAAATCCACTTTTTTTTTACAATTTACTCTCCAAGCCTCCAAGTTCATTTATTTCCGTTTCAACCGCCTGCCCAATCATGGACCACAAAAGAAAATAAATAGATACTCTATTCCGGGGTTACGGACGAGGGCTTAGAAAAAAACGGATTTCATAATCAGGGTGTTATTCTGATAATCCGTACTAAATTAGGTTTCTCCACTAATCCATCTGCCAAAGAGTGTTATTTGCTTTAGTTTAGTAAACTAAGAAATAGAATACATAAAATAAATCGAAAAACAACTAGGTCAGGCAATGGGCCCAATGTGCTATCTCCCATTTCACTTCATTCCTTTAAGGTAGCGACAGACTCGCAGCTCAAATCAAAAAGATATACAATCCCAGAGACCCGCCAGACGTAAAAAGATCATGTGTTGTAAACATGGTTTGAATCTTCGCTAATCAGCGTTATTTTTCGTGACTGCTACCATCGCTATATCAGAAAAGTTATGCGACCACCCCTTCACCGTAAACAGAAGAGGGGGTCATTTTGAATACATGGAGCATGCACGGAGCCTTCAGGTTGACATATCCAGTACAAAGAAATGATATTCTCTCGACCGCTTCCGATTTCAACTGACCCCTTCTCCTGCCATAGGAAGAAATATTTTATAACGTAGTGTGTCAGTAGAAAAGATACTTTATAACACCGTATCTTTGTATGTGAGCTTCGAGTCTGTACCGTGCTAGTCCCTTTGATAAAGTTCACTAGGATTGTCATTTGATATTTGGCTTCTGGTTACCATGTGCTTTCTCAGGTATCTGAGTCTTGTTCCCATCAGGGCGAGACATTGACACCATAGTAGGTGAATAATAAATTGGAGTGTCTTCATTCTCATTTCTAAAGTAGGGTTTTATGATTACTTCACTATGAAAACCTGTGCTGAAAGAAAAGAGAAAAAATAAAACCTGTGCTGTAAGAAAAGAGAAAAAATAAAAATCACTTAAACTGAAACCAGTTTTTAAATTGCAGATGACATAAAAATAATAATATAGTGTAGGTTAATATTAGACATTTATAGGTGAGTAATAGATAATAGATAAACAAAAGAGAGTAACAAGATAGATAGTAAATAGAAAGAATACAAAAATATATGCAACAGCTCCTATATTATAAAATATGCTACATAAAAATATCATTAAGGTATCTCTTAAATAACAGTTGAGGTGAATTTATTTCCAAGTGTGTGAAAGCGAAATAGGTGAATGTATGTGGTGGTTTGTTCCGAAATTATTGTTGCAGAATAGTATATTTTGACTAGTTGCTCGATTAGGTATGAACAACTCGATGAGATACAGGGGTACACAACAGTCTAATTATTCAGAGTGAATAATTTTAAACAAAAAAGTTAAGTATTATTTATGTTTCTTCTGTTTTCTAAGGAATGCATTTTAAGCGTATTAAAAAGCACAAAAAGAATGTATAGAATATGTATGTGTAGCAAATAATAGTTAATATATTTTAAATTAATATTACCTAAGTATTGTTTTCTCGTAGTTTAATAAATTTGCCTAAGAACTTCGTAAGTGAATACTTGTATCATGGATAAAATATTTTTTTTATTTCATGTTTATATTGTATCAGCGACATATTCAATACATCTATGTGCGAATACATATTTCCCAAGTTTTTAATTCTGTGTAGTGGCATAATAAAATGGGCCCTGGTCGCAGTATTACAACAATAAAACGGTAGTACTGATCTTGTGATGCTATTATGCTGTTAACCAAGTAAAAAAAACTTAGAAAAAAACACCATTATTGGTGCAAAATGAGATGAAAGTTCCTATAAACACTTTGATTTGAAAGTAGGAAGTTTACAAAGTTACTGAATCGCTATTGAAGAGGAACGTAGCCTTCTATTGAACCAACCGTTAATATAGCCCATATTATTATCTACTTGGCATTCAGAGCTGATAAGGGTAGTTTATCTGGACGAGGGAGCTATTCCAGTTCTAGACAATCGCCTTACAAAACCTTCAACCGCACAGTATAGAAACCACTATTCACTCAAGAGGGTATCAGAAACTTCTGCGTTCAAACGCTACGTAAACTTTGACTTGATGAACAGTATAAATACTCTTGGAATACTTAATGTTATGTTCTGCTTATTTGGGTCGTGGCTCACTAGCCCACGATGTCTTCTAATTAATAACAACGTAAGTTCGTTTACTGTTTATTGCGAATGATCGTAAAGACAATGGTATTGTACGTAACGTCTGATCACAGGTATGCTCTATTTTGGTCTGTCCGGCCGCGACGCGCTCCGACCGCGACTGCTTGCCAATGCGCTCATTCGGGAATCTTCGGCTGTATCGATCATCCCCGAATGAACGTGGACTATTAAATAGGTACACGCTTATAGCTATACACTACACTTAACAAGTAGGTACCTGTATTATGCATACCGCACTAGAGTCCCAACTGCTCCCGTCTGGAGCCGGTGAGACTATGGCATCCGCAATTGGGGAATGTTGTGAGGCTGAAGGTAGTGGGGAGGGGAAAGATATGGCGAAGTGGAATGTGTACTGACTAGAAAGTACCTGGCTATTCAGATCTTACTACCTAACTAACCATCACGCCGTTTCCCCGCAGGGGTAGGCAGATAGGACGGACCACCAAACAACTCGATCTTGACACACTCCTTGCCTCATTCACATTCATATTTCTTCTCAAACATACTCTTCTATTATTCTGACTCTTGACATGACCCGACTCAAGTATCTGATTCACTTGATCGTGCCACGTCTTCCTTGGACGTCCTCTACTTCTTCTACCATTCACATTTGCTATTCAGATCTGGTCACTAAAAACGGCTTAAGCCATTTCAAACATCGTTTTCATTCTGAATGGTGGTCTTACACTCGGGCGATACCTAGAGTATCTTCCACCCTGTAACATGTCGCAAATATACTTTATATTATTTTAATTAATTAATTGTGAAATAACGCAAACTGATCAAATAAATTTTATTTGCGCACACCGCGTTCGAACCCGCGACCTTCGGTTTAGGAGTCGAGAGCCTTACCCCTCGACCACGCCGACCATGTGGTTTATGTATTTATACGCGTAGTTAAACGAATATTTATAGCAGGGTCGGAAAAATAGTTTCATTTTATAAGTGTACATATCTTAAAAATGCCGTTTCCTTCTATAACATTTCGCAGGTACATTTTTATATTTTTTTCTTGTGCAGCTTTTGCCTCTGAATTAATTTAGCTACGTTTCGTAACACTTGTTTAACAATGACGTGTTATACTTGACAATGTTGCAGTTAAATCAGATATATCATTTTCAGTATATCGTTTTAGATTATCAAACACAATGAACTTTTCTTCAAAGGCGACTGTCGTCGTAATACAAGAAAGAGTAAATAGACTATTCGTCCGATAAATATAATGTTAGTACCTACTTTATCGCAGTTTAAATAACAGAATATAACAAAACGCTATTTACTCGCATTAAATCATACTCTACATACGTGAATCCATATTTGCATTGAGGTTATCCTGCATCGGACGTTTGAATTAATTGATATTAACAATAAGATAATTAACGAACAAACCCTCCAAGCAAAACCAATTTCCTTGTCTTTGTCAGGAATTGGTGTCGACAAGAGCTAAAGACTTGGGGTCTAACGTATCGAAATCTTACCATTTTCTACAGCACATGGTAAACCTCTTGGGAATTTATCCTTTCAAGTGCGGTGTGTCGATGTATCGGCTTGACACTTTGCCTCTCTAGTGCGGGTGCCGATATGAATATAAACCGGGCCATAGAAAAGGTCTAGGCATCTTGCAAACTTGATTACAGCATGGGGAACACGTGTCTCTGATGCATGTTATTCGACTTTTGAAATATTTGGCAGTTACTTACTATGGTGTACTTAGGTTGTCTTTGATGAACAGTACTTCTTAGATTTAGTTAGCTAGGTAGTTTTAATGATACTCGGTTCGTAAAGTTACGAGTCGTGTTTATTTATCGTTTGGTTTACAATGAATTTTTACCTGGACCAAATGTTGGTTATGATGTGTATATTTTCGAAGCAAGGGAACTTGGCACGGAAGCTTTTAATCAGATATCATCTGCTATTTCCGTAACCTTTCGGTTATTAGACATGAACGGCGACAATTGACTTATAATTCTACTTTACTGACATCTGTTGAAACACCTCAAAACAACAATAACTACCTATACCAACGGTATTTGTTGAAAGACATTGAAACTACATATAGTATTCCTTAAAGGCTCCGTCAAACAGAAGGCGTACTTACGCGCGTCAAGGCGTTAAAACGTCCCGGACGTATAACGCTGCGTTGTGTTGTACTGAATACGTCGAAGCCGTTCAAACAGAAAGTACGCGACGTTACGGCGTTTTGGTGCCTGTTTGTAGGAGCCTTAACGCTGACGCCTTGACGCGCGGTAAGTACGCCTTCTGTTTGACGGAGCCTTAACACTGCACTTACCTTTAAAATGAAAGAATCAAATGTTAAGATTACAACTATTTTCATTTTTCATGAATTATTGACTATCTAAATAGAAACTATGAAAAAATATTTAATAATATTATCTACTAATTCTCATAAATTTTATTTTTTAATAAAAAACCACTTATCACTTAAAAATCCAGAATGAAATATTTTAGAAATAAAAGTGCTTAGAAACGACTATTCAGAGGTGAGACTTTGCTAAAATAACGAATTAATTTTAGTAGAAGGTGTAAATAGCTCGCCTTATTCTTTCTTCTGCCTCACAATATTCTCCAATTTGGAGATTCCATACTTCTATTTATTCTGGTCTAAAGAATCAATGGTTGGGGCGATTGTAAAATACGATAAAAAGTCGTAAATACCAAGGACTAGCCAACCTTCATCTTTCCATCTCTTTCCCTTTCAGATAACATAATTTTTTCACTTGGAATTAGTAGCCGTTGGAACTCTAAGGCCGTTCTTCCACAGGGAAACGCACGCATCCGATACTAGACGATTGTGGAGGTTCCTACACTTGCACACATTGCGGTCTCACGCGACCAATCGAGCGAGGTTGTTCCCATTCACATTATCGAGACTAAACATGGCGTCACTTGTGTCAGAAATTTTGGAACAATGCTTTGGATAAATGTTTCGAATAAAACAGTCAAAACTTGATGGCAGGATAAAATGGCAGCTACAGCAACTGTTTGATTGTGAGTGAGGTTATGAAAGCATTCAAATTTTGACGTTCGAGAATTTAACAAAGATTGGTGGCAACGCAAGTCTCATCATTTTAGTTGCAACGTTGTTTGTAGAGTACATGACACGAGTATCCGATATTTGCGTCGTTAATCTTTTTTTCTCACAGTTCGTTTCTGATGCTTTTTGTGTCACCCCTTCCATAGCTTAAATCCCATTCCCAAAGCACGATGGGCACTTAAACATTCATTATGAAATTTAGTTTCCATCCCTTAAATAGTGCATCCCCAATCTGTTATAAGTTTCTGCTAAAGCTCCAACCCTCGGTCTGGAGATTTCCTTTCTCCGTCTTAATTACTGGCAGTGAGAGATCTGTCCAACCTCTGCCAGGGAAAACCGCACGCTTGATGCTGACGAGGGCAAGAGTTACTAGTCATTATTTCTTAAGTGATGTATTATAAATTAAGGTAAATGTGGTATTCATTTTTTTAAGAGTCTCAACAGCTCCCACCCGTCTGAGGCGAGTAAGACTACGGCATCCCCAAATGGAGTATTTTAATGTCTCTTAATATTTTCTCCAGAGAATATCGTAATACGGGACGTACTGAGACCTGTATTCTCCAGTACATATTATACGGATGTTAATTGGAAGACTTATGTAGGTTCTTCAACAACAAAGTGATTGTTTATTGCTGTCGAACTGTAATTTTAATAATTCTTCTGTAAATAAACGTCCTTCCAGGCTAATGACTGGTTCTGATTTGGAGCTCTCCACAACTCGGCAACAAGACCATTTGACCCAAAGAGCCCATTTACTACTATGAAAAATATGTACTAGACCAGGGCAATGTTGAGAGTATTTAGCTCTTTGGAACCTACCCCAAGTACTCGTCGTATACGATATATTCTTTTAAATGAAGAAAGTTTGAAATAACACTAATTCATAAAAAATAAAAAATCAGTGGTGCAAGTCGGGATTTTAGTCTGCCTTTGTAAACAAATGCCTTCAACCACAATATTGTGCACATCTGAAATAACAATGTTTCTTATTGAGTGCATGCACAAAACTTAATAATGGTAACACTATGTAAAACAAAGCGAACGACCTTATTATTGAAGTAATACTTCTTTAACGACGGGTAAACTCGAATCTTTTTTGGATGGAAGTAACATTAACGGAATTGACGTTCGATTTATATTTCATCATATTATGGCAACGGTGTGTCCGAGCCTATCAACGAATAACAAAACGTCAAAACTCAAACGTCAGACGTCACCCGTTCATTTTGGAAAGTTTGACCCATTCATCCATAAATAATTACAAACGAAAAAATCAACAACCTAATCATTTTCCACCGCCTAAAAAATGTCATTTTTAGTTTTCAGTCAAAGAAGTTTTACTTCAACTGCGCGTAAAGGTTAGACGCACTCATTTTTTTAATTACTTAGCATCTTTGGCGATTATTATTTAATATGCTTCTGACTTTTAAGTTCAGGTTAAATCTTTCCCACAGGAAAAACCCTTTCTCACACTTTTCCACAAATGATCATCTAGTCAATCCATGCTATGTAATTGTATTATTTAAGTATAATAAATACAAAACAATACAAGGACAACACGTCAACCCACCATAGACCAAATGGGAAAATAATTCACGAACTCCAGATATTTTCATATCAGAGGGTTCAGCTCGGTAGAACTCCTAACCGGACCGATAAATCCTACTGATCCCTCAATATAAATATTTAAAAAATATTTCGTAATCCTACATGTATTTAAAACTAGCTGACCCGGCAAACTTCGTACCGCCTCAGAATCAATAAATGTTGTGTTTAATTTATTAGCTGAAATAAATTAAGTTTTTATTAAGTTAAAATAAATAGGTACCTACTCTTAGTTCAAAAAATGAAATTGAGCTGTTGACTAAGTACGAAATGTTTGGCACACTACACCATTGACTATTCGAATTGATTCAAATTATGTCGAACAAGGCACATTATTTGAAAAGCCGTTCCATACAAAATATATGAAAGAATTAATTTTCTTCATAATTATTTTTCCCGTGATTTTTTTCGATGTTTTAATAGTTATTCTGTTAATCGGGACGGAGGCAAATCCAACAAAAATCAAATATCTTAAAAATCGGTTCAGCCGTTCTCGAGTTATAAATGGTGTAACTAACCCGACTTTGTTTTATATATTAAGACGACTGATTTTCGCATTTTTATGTATAAATTCTTTGGCAATTTTAATAAGCCTAAATTTTTAATGAGAGAGCTAGGTATAACGCCAGTAGCCGAAATAATGTTGAAATAACTTACTATTATTATTAAAAAGCTTCTGCCCGCGACTTCGTCTGCGCAGGATTAGTACTTCAAGTAGCCTTTTTTATACCAAAAATCTTAAACTATTTATTTAAAATATCCGTATTTCTTGATTGGATTGAAAGTATCCGGCGAGTACTTCAAATAAATTCACTAATTTAAATCTTTTCTAAAATAGAATCATGATTGAACAATCAACGATGTTTTTCAAAATGTCATTCTCAAAATTTGACATTTTCTAAAACAATCATTATTATTTGTAATATATGGAAAATAGCTGGCTTTATAAATTATAGCCTATATGTCATTCTGATGTATGAGCTATATTATTGTAAAGTTTTAATAAAATCCATTCGGTGGTTTTTGCGTGAAAGAGTAACAAACACACATACATCCATACAAACTTTCGCATTTATAATATTAGTAAGATAGTAAGATAAGATGGAATAATATGAAACTATCTTCCTTAACTAAATCATATTGACGTCATCATTTTTAATCGATTATTATCCAACATAATTACTTCACAAGTCGTCTAATTATCATGCTATCAGGGATTTCCAGATTTGCCAACAAATGTCACGAATTCGTCAATAATGAAACCAATTGTAACGTTTTAAGCGATAAATCATGTGAAAATTTGAATTATTATTATGCCAATTTGCGTAAAGTGATGCTTGAACACAATAATTGTCCCGTAAATCAAAAAGCCAACCAATTTGACGATTGGCTAACAAATGTACAGCGATTAAAAAGTCGCATAAATAACATTTCAACGATTAATTATGTTTCATGCTGGAGAAGATTGATGTGAATAATTTGATCAAATTCGATATTTTTAGTGTCGATACAGGACACAGGCTCCCTGCAAAAACCGATATAAAATTTCGATCGAATACGTGTACGTAGAAAAAAAGACGGAACACTGTCTTTTGTATATAGATATTTCCTTTTTACATTGATTATTCTGTTCAACCTAACTTTATTTAAATTTTTCATAAGAATTTTTTTTTTATTTTATTATTTTTCTGTGTCTGGTTCATTTTCATATTTAATTTTTTTTTTATTATTATTGTTATCTTCTTCTTCAATAACTTTTTATTACTTCAACGTACATTATTTCGTACGTAGATAATTCTTTTCAACATAGATTATTCCTATCTACGTAAATTAATTGTTTCCACACAGATAACTTTTAAAAACAAAGTCTTTTTCTTTTTTTACACAGATTTTTATTTTCTACGTAGATTATTCTTTCCTACATTACTTTAACTTTTTTATACATATAATTCATTTCAATGTAGATTTTTCTTTCTTACGTAAATTATTCGTTTTCATATAGATTATATTTTTCACAACATTGATTATTCTTTTCAAAATAGGTTTTTCTTTCTTACGTAGATTATTCATTTTTATACAGGGTGTTAAGGTACGTACTTGACTTACTTTAACCAGTGATTCCTGACATTATTTGGAGAAAAAAAATGTAAATTAACTTTTAGTCTCTGGAGACATTTTTGATGTTTTATATTTCTACAAAAATATTTTAAAAAAATTAGTTGTTGGACAGTTTGGGGCGGGGTAAGAATTTGGGCGGTTACTCGGCTGTATGACCAACATTTCGCTTACATTTTTTACTCCAAATAAACGTCAGCAATCACTGGATATAGTAAGTCAAGTACGTACCTTCACACCTTGTAAAGATATTTTTTTTCCACACATATTATTATTTTCAATATATACAACTAGCTGACCCGGCAAACTTTGTACCGCCTCAGAATCAATAAATGTTGTGTTTAATTTATGAGCTGAAATAAATTACGATTTTATTAAGTTAAAATAAATAGGTACCTATTCTAAGTTCAAAAAAAGAAATTGAGCTGTTGACTAAGCACGAAATGTTCGGCACACTACACCATTGACAGTTCGAATTGATTCAAATTATATCGACCAACGCACATTATTTGAAAAGCCGTTCCATACAAAATATATGAAAAAAATAATTTTCTTCATAATTATTTTTCCTGTGATTTTTTCCAATGTTTTAATAGTTATTCTGTTAATCGGGACGGAGACAAATCAACAAATCAAAGATCATAAAAATCGGTTCAGCCGTTCTTGAGTTATAAATGGTGTAACTAACCCGACCTTGATTTATATATTAAGATATATTTAACATTGATTGTTATTTTCAAAGTAGATTTTTCTTCTATGTAGATTATTTCTTTTTATACAGATTATTCTTCTCTGCATAGATTATTATTTTCAATAAATATTTTTTTTTTACACAGATTATTCTACAAAGAATTAATATTATTATAGGTTTATAGATTTATTATTCAGAAAAAAAAAATATGAAATCTACTTTTTAAAAACTTTCAAGTTAAGTACTTTGTCCTTTGCGTGCAAAATCTCCAAGCTTTAGCTGCTGTAATGAAATTATGTTTATCTTAGTTTGGGTTTTAGTAAAAATTAAGTAGTCCAAAAAACCAAGTTAGGCAGTTGGGGCACACTATTTGCCTCACTCACATTCATACATCGTATCATATATACTCTTGACATGGCCCGACTAAAGTAGCCATTTTACTTGATCGTGCCATGTCTTCTTCGGGCGTCCCCTACTTCTTATACCATTCACACCTGTGTCATATATTCTCCTTAAGCTCCTTTCTTCGTCAATTCGCTATATGTGCTTAAACCGTCTGAGGATCCCTTTTTTGATTTTATTCATTACGCTTATATCAGCCTTGCATTATTTGCGGTTCTCCACATATCTCCAACGATCATACACGCCTCAGGGATCTCATCTCAACAGAATTCAGTCTACTTTCATCCTTTCTCTGCCAGGTCCGGGCCTCGCTGCCATACATCAGGGTAGGTATAAGCACTCTATTATGGATGGCTAGCTTTGCTTCTTTAGACAGTTTATATTGCAGAATGTATTTACATAATTATCTTGGTGTTTATATAATACATATTATGTAGATTTAAAGACATGAATTGTCGTGGGTGGGACCTAATGTACCGACTAATGCAACAGATGTGTCGCATTACCCGCACATTACGGAGGTAGTTTCGGAAACGTGTTCCTTCTGAGGTCCATATTCTGCCAAGAGATTTTTCAAACTTACCTCCCTGCAAAGGTACAGCATCTGTTCATAATCGCGATGAGAATATCACTGCATATTTTGCTCTAATGATAGCCTTCATCTCGATCCAAAAGTAGTTTGAAAAATAAAGTGTTTGCAGTTATCAGTTTTTTTTAACATATTATTTAATAAAAGCATTTTTTAGATAAAAATATAAGATTTATTAATAATTGAGTTCTGCTGTGCGATTTTTGTCACGCGTGACAGCTATTTCGCCTACCTGAGGGATGATAATGATGAGTATAAGTATAAACGATATAAATTACTTTTTCAATCTTCGCAAATAATTGATGAGAATCAAAACGTTGTTGTAAAAGACTTCAGTCATGGTTAGTCACTAGATCTGAATAACCAGTTTTTTTTTATATATTTTATAGACAACACCCCACAAGAGTCCTAACTACTCCCGTCTGATGGAGCAAGTGAGACTATGGCATCCCCAATTGGGGTATGTTGTGAGGCTGAAGGTAATCGGGGAAGGGAAGGAGATGGGAGAGAGGAAGGCGGAGATGTACATGGCTATTCAGATCTAGTCACTAAACACGGCTAAAGCCATTTCAAGCAACATTTCAATTCTGAATGGTGGTCTTACACCAGGGCGAAACTGAGAGTATCTTTCACTCTAAAACGTGCCGCAAATATAGTACATATATATTATTTTCTAATTAATTAATTATGAAATAACCCAAATTAATCAAATAAAATTTAATACTTAGGGGTGCTTCGCAATCTTTCTCTTCCTCAGCTTCTTCTCCTCCCCAATTACATTCAGCCTCACAACGTACCTCAATTGGGGATGCCACAGTCTCACTAGCTCCAGACGTAAGCAGTTGGGACACTCGTGAGGTATTCACATAAAAAGAGTGGCGGACGTTTGAATCTATCCCCACTACTGCAGTACAAGGCGATAGGTCGACAGAATCAGGCTGGAGAGATCAAAAGGTTTCCCTCAACCAGTCTCTCATGATCCGGCCCGCCACGCATTGGGTGGGCAAAGGCATCCCCCGCCAAAACCTAGACAAACCTCACCCAACTCAGAATCAACTCAACTCAACAACTCTTTAAAAAGTCATTAAAAGCTATGAAAAAAAACCCTATTATTACCCTAACCTAACATAACCTATTTAACCAATTTTTTTTATTTTTTTATCATAACTTTTAATGACTTTTCGAAGGAGGTGTTGAGTTGAATTCATTCTAAGTTATCCGGTCACCCACTTAGAAACGTTGCTTGAAATAGCTCGTGCCGTGTTTAGTGACTAGATATGAATAGCCAGGTACTTCCCCACCTTCCTCTTCCTCGTCTCTTTCCATTCCCCACATACACATTCCATCCATATCCATGTATCCATCCATGTACCTTCAGCCTCATAACATACCCCGATTGGGGATGCCATAGTCTCATTGGCTACGGACGGGAGCAGTTGGGACTCTTATGAGGTATTAACTATAAAAAAAAAATATTTAAAAAAGTTACCTATGTTTGGCAGGGATGTTGGTTATCCAATAAATGTAAGTATATATAGCGTTTTCCCTAAACAGACTGCACATATAAGTATGTCGTATTTTATTATTCAACACTACAGCGTCACCGCATGCTCCATTGGGGATCGCGATTATTGTTAGTAAAAATGTTTGTTTAGCCGATTTCCACTCAAGACTCCAGCAGATATAAGTATTTTTTATTTTTTATTATTAATAATTCAAAAAAGATACATAAATTACAAATACATTTTATACACTAATTAATTATATAACATATATGTTTGGTGTACCCCCATAAAAAAGCAGAGCTTGTGTGTATGGGGGGGTGTTATCATATAGTTTTTATTTGATATGATTTAGTTCAGGTTTTGAGTATGATTTTTAAAATGAGTTTTAAATTCTTTCATATTGGTATTCATGTTTCTATTTTTTTCTGGTAATGAATTAAAGAATTTTACTCCGAGATATTTATGATTTAACTGTCCTATTGTTGTTTTACATTTTGGGGTAGGAAGCATTGATGTTTGTCTAAGATTTTTGTTATTTTTAAAGGGTGCAGTTTTATTTTGAATATTATCTTCATAAATTTGTAACGTTGCATGGTAGAAGTTTAATTCACTTAAACTTCTGACCTTAAATTCTTTGAATAAGAAAATATTTCGTATTTCGACATACTATCCTCTTTCCATACTTACTTGAATTAATAATCCTAAAAAAAAAAATTTTTGGGGATCAACTGTCCAAGGGATCAATTGGCAGAAGGATCAATTATCGGCGGGCCAATTGTCGCCGGATCAATTGTCTTGTCACCTAAAAACTATACAAACCCCTATTTTAGAAAATAAGCGAAAGTATTCAAATGGTTCATAAAACAACTTCATAAACTTTTCGTAGGCATATAAATATCAGCTGTTATATATCTTAATCCCATGACTAAACTCTTTTCATAAATCAACTTCGGTCAATAGAAAAATTGTTTTGCTGGTAACTTTCTTTATTTATGGCGTACATTTTTTTCAACCCCTGTCAAATAATAATTCTGGTCAAATTGATGGAAGCATATTTTGACTTACGTTTCCGACGATGTTGTTATTTCCAACGACCAAACTTATCACTTGATATATCTGACACAAGTCAAAGTTACCCCGACATGGTCACTAAGTGTGGATAGTTTAGAAATAAATTATTATTAATATCATTTTCCACGTTGTGAAAAAGATTCAGTCTGTTTAGGGTGTAATTTATTGAAAACATATCACAAATAGTCTTTTCTTATTTCGTAGTAAAAATCGAAAAAACAAAAATTGTTGTAGATTTTTCTTTTTGTATTGATTGAAACGCTCCTCAATTATGTAACCGATTCACACGTGACTGAACCTGGTAGTTTATTTTAAAACAAGATTCTGGCCGCGACTTCGTCTACGTAGTAGTACTTCGAATAATCTATTTTCTTTTCCTAGGTGCCTTCTACGTTTATACCAAAATTCTGTTTATACCGTATTTATTTAAAACATGTATAATTCTTGATTCGATTCAAAGTATTAGGCGAGTACTTCAAATAAATTCACTAATTTAAATATTTTCCAAAATAGAATTTTGGTTTAACAATCATTGTTTTGCAAAATGTCATTCTCAAATTTTGACGTTTTCTATTAAACAATAATTATTATTTTCAATCTATTGAAAATAAATAGCTAGCTTTATAAATTATAGCCTATATGTTATTCTGATGTATGAGCTATATTATTGTAAAGTTTCATTAAAATCCATTTATTAAATTTTGATTTAAAGGGTAACAAACATACATACATCCATACAAACTTTTGCGTTTATAATATTAGTAAGATAAGATTGTCGTAGAAAAAGATTGCATATATGTAGGAGGTATTCATACTTTAAATATCGTTCTTGATGTTTTAACTATGTATTCTGATATTTTATAAAAAAATTCAAACAAACAAGAAAAAAAATATCACTTTATGATTTTAATCAACTGAGTATTGCACACACTTTTTGTACAAACTTTTAATCAAATTTTAATTAGAAACTATTTGTTTTTCTTTATATGCCTACTGTTTGTTTATTTATATTGGCACAAAAATAAAATGCAGTCTTCGCAAATTCACTTTGTGGCGTCATTTTAAATTAAATAAAAACAAATTACTTCGTATACTCTACTTATATAATCACAATTATCTATAAGGTGTAGTTTTAGGGACCACGCAAACCAGGTTTGATGAAAAGCGGGTGTGTGCTTGATGTTGTGGAGCCACCAGTAGGTTATTTTTACGTATATAACACATGCTTATCTTAGTAAATAACTGTCGAATATCTAAGTCCTTGATTTCAGCATAGAGCTCGTTTGAGGGAGGAGTAGTTTGGCATTTAAATATAATTCAAAATTTCTTCGTCAGGATAATATACATATTTGTAATCTTTCCCGACGAAGAAACCTTTTGTTTCGAAACATAGATAATTCTAATTATACACGTGGTAGGTATATATAAAGTGATTTGATTAAAATTTATATAATAAAATTACCCACCTACGGGTTGTGCCTTAGTGGGTTCCCATTACTCACATTATTTCATACTAACTAACTAACCAACTAACCATCACACCGTTTCCCCGCAGGGGTAGGCAGAGAGGACGGACCGCCAAACAACTCGGTCTTGACATACACTCTTCGCCTCATTCACATTCATACATCTTCTCATACATACTCTTCTATTATTCTGACTCTTGACATGGCCCGACTCAAGTATCCGATTCACTTGATCGTGCCACGTCTGCCTTTGGCGTAATCGGCTTCTTCTACCATACACATTCGCGTCATAAATTCTCTCTTATTTCATTATATGTTATAAATCAAATCTAAAAATTGGAAAAAAATAAAGGAAAAAAAATCGCTTTTAAGATTAAAATTATGTTATTTCTGTCATAATTATTCTGGCATTCAAGCTTGAAAAAATAAAAACAATATTTTTAAAATATATTGTTGACATTTTTAATATCATTTGTCACAAATTTCAACTCATCAAATTTAGAGTGTTTAAATACACCGTTAACAAAATATTTTCAGTAATCAAAGAAACGCAAAAATATCTAACATTACCGACTTGTACAATATTAACAATTTCAATATCAAACAAATATGAACATTCTCAAAATGATTTTTTTTTCATTGAACGTACTTTTATTACAATAAAACCACCACAATTCTTGGGCAATTATTTTATTATTCTCTTCGATAAGATAAGGTCCTTCCTCCAGAAATGCTTGTTAGCTATTTCAAGTTGGGAGGTCTTATAAAAGAAGTATTCAATTCAGAGAGCTTCATTAAATTCCTCACCAATTAAATATAAATGCTCACCCAGTTCTGAATATCTATCTACTCGTCTTTTATAAAATCTAGTTCATTAGGCATTTTTTATGAATTACCTATCAATAAAAGACTTTTTATGATCCGTATTATTAAAATAAATTTTCACGACAACTTCTGATGGCTTTGTTAGTAAAACACAAGGTAAGTATTTATGTTTTTGATGATAATAATAAAGATACCAACAATAAAACATTTATTTTAGTTTAGCTCCACAATGATTTGGGAGGCAAGAATGTCTGCAGCCGCTCGGGAACCATTAATTTATGGGAATAACCAACACCTATGCCATAAATCACCCCAAGTGGTACACTTCGTTTGGTGACACAGCACACAGCCTGGCTGGCTTCAGGGGGTAAAATTTGTCTATGCCTTGGCGTTTCTTTTCCTTAAAAAGACCCTCCTCACAACAATTCCAAAGATGACATAGAAACCCGGTAACCTTTTGTATCGCCACTTGTCGTAGTAATAATACAAGTTTTTTCAAACCAACATCGAGAATACTAGATTGTATAATAGGTACTGCAATCTTCAAGACTTAGATATATTTTCAAACTCAATTAATACCTTCAGAAGGAACTTACACATACTTTTACCAGATGATCTCCTTACTTGAGCCATTTTATTATTTTAATTTCTTTAACAATTACTACTTGTGCATTGGCTCCACAATAATAATGTATTTGTACGTCCAGGTGTACGTGCATGTATGCATATACATATATATGCGTACGGTCTGCACATATATGCTTATGTGTGTATATTTGTGTCTGTATGTATGTATGTGTGTATATATGTATGTATATTATATTTGTAAGTATGTATGCATTTTTCTTCCTAATAACTGATTTCGATCCTCCTTGTTTTTGGATACGTTTTTAGATTTTCACGGCCAAAAGCATTTTCGTTGTTTGTTTTTGGGGTGTTATGCCGTGTTGCGCTACCTCCTTCTTTAGCCGACGTTTCGGACAGCGTTGCAGTGTCCATCATCAGGGCAGATCCGGCAGATCCGACGATGTCCGGCAGATCCGATCGTCGGATCTGCCGGACATCGTCGGATCGTAGGAGGTAGCGCAACACGGCATAACACCCCAAAAACAAACAACGAAAAAAAAACTCCTTGTTTTTATATACATATTTGAAATTAAATTTATTACTATTGTAACTAACCAATCATTATTACATATAGAATATTGAGATTAATGTTGTGCTCACCTATAATTAGAAACATTATTACAACCATGTATATATTGTATATATGTAAATTACTGTAAAAATTATGTGATGTATTTGTTGGCGAGCCAATAAATAAAATAAATTTAAAAAAGACCCACACCCAGCAAACCACCTAATTTATTTTTTCAATTTATTACCAATAATAATATTTTTTTTCACATAACCCCAAAGGGGATATTCCGGCGGGTCCCATGCATTCCATCTCATTTCTGCAGCACCTTGCAGATGAGACAGAGCACGTTTAACTAATTCGTTGCGACCTATATATTTTGTATAGTTTCTATTGTTGTTACAGCTTTTTAGAAAATGCACTCCCCGATAAATTATTAAGTTGTGGAGTTTTCAAACACGCTTTGTTCGCAGATCATATCCCTGGATAGATTACCTAGTACGTGAACTATCTACAACAATTCATGTACTGCACTGGTAAGGACTTAGACTCAATATCTATTGAACCGGAACATCTGCAAAGCTTTGCAAGGAAAACCACGATTCATCCTACAATATATAATTTCCTTTGTGTTAACATTAGAACGTACGTTTGAAGGTACTTCCACACTCGAGCAGTTGTAAACCGTAATGGAATATTTTTTTTTTCATTTCAGTTAATCGTACTTTAAAGTTTATACATTACTAATTGTTACTTATATTGAATTTTGCTTAATGTTGTTCTTACAATCTATTTCTTGTTTATGGTTTTCTGCAGAGAATCATTGTTTTTCATTATTATAAGAAATAATTATCAGCCTGAAACACTCGTCCACATTGAAACATTCTTCCGAGAAAATATACATGCCGCTGACGGGACTCGAACCCTCACCCCTCTGATTGCCGGTCAGAAGATCTAAAATAAAGTTTTTTTCGTTGTTTGTTTTTGGGGTGTTATGCCGTGTTGTGCTACCTCCTTCTTTAGCCGACGTTTCGGACAGCGTTGCAGTGTCCATCATCAGGGATGATAGACACTGCAACGCTATGGATATGGGAAAGAGTATTGAAAATAATAGGGTCGGGTTGGATATGGGGAAGAGGATGGGAAGAAAATGGGAGTTGAAAATAGTGGGGTTGGGTTGGATATGGAGAAGAGTATTGAAAAGAATGGGGTTAGGTTGGATAAGGGGAAGAGTATTGAAAATAATGGGGTTATGTTGGATATGGGGAAGAGGATGGGAAGAAAATGGGAGTAGAAAAGAATGGGGTTGGGTTGGATATGGGGAAAAGTATTGAAAAGAATGGGGTTGGGTTGGACATGGGGAAGAGTATTGAATAGAATGGGGTTGGGTTGGATATGGGAAAGAGTATTTAAAAAAATGGGGTTGGGTTGGATATGGGGAAAAGTATTGAAAAGAATGGGGTTGGGTTGGACATGGGGAAGAGTATTGAATAGAATGGGGTTGGGTTGGATATGGGAAAGAGTATTGAAAAGAATGGGGTTGGGTTGGATATGGGGAAGAGTATTGAAAATGTTGGGGTTGTGTTGGATATGGGGAAGAGGATGGGAAGAAAATGGGAGTAGAAAAGAATGGGGTTGGGTTGGATATGGGGAAAAGTATTGAAAAGAATGGGATTGGGTTGGACATGGGGAAGAGTATTGAATAGAATGGGGTTGGGTTGGATATGGGAAAGAGTATTGAAAAGAATGGGGTTGGGTTGGATATGGGGAAAAGTATTGAAAAGAATGGGGTTGGGTTGGACATGGGGAAGAGTATTGAAAAGAATGGGGTTGGGTTGGATATGTGGAAGAGTATTGAAAAGAATGGGGTTGCGTTGGATATGGGGAAAAGTATTGAAAAGAATGGGGTTGGGTTGGATATGGGGAAGAGTATTGAATAGAATGGGGTTGGGTTGGATATGGGAAAGAGTATTGAAAAGAATGGGGTTGGGTTGGATATGGGGAAAAGTATTGAAAAGAATGGGGTTGGGTTGGACATGGGGAAGAGTATTGAATAGAATGGGGTTGGGTTGGATATGGGGAAAAGTATTGAAAAGAATGGGGTTGGGTAGGACATGGGGAAGAGTATTGAATAGAATGGGGTTGGGTTGGATATGTGGAAGAGTATTGAAAAGAATGGGGTTGGGTTGGATATGGGGAAAAGTATTGAAAAGAATGGGGTTGGGTTGGACATGGGGAAGAGTATTGAATAGAATGGGGTTGGGTTGGATATGGGAAAGAGTATTGAAAAGAATGGGGTTGGGTTGGATATGGGGAAAAGTATTGAAATTATTTTCAGTCCAAATTTTTTTCTCATATTTCTGCTTTTTATATCTACTATCTATTGTAACATTATTTATTTGAAAATACTTTAATTTTCTTTTTAAATTATCGTAAAATAATTTAGCTTTTATATTAATATATATTTAAAGATTTCACGTTTTAACTGATTCAAACAGTTGAGATTTGTGGAATAAACCGTCACAAATGAAACAATTAAAAAAGTAGCTCTGAAAATCAAAGTGAGAGAACACTGAGCTGTAATTTGGTTCAAACGAAACTCAAAGGCTGAAATAACCTCGCCGTTACCAAGCAGTCGAGCGTAACGTATGCTAAACGTTGCCGCTACCGTTAGGTCATCGGTTAGTATAGATTTTCCTCGGTTAATCATACGATGTTTGAATCATTCTACTTGTTACGTTATTTATTTGTTAACGCCATATTGGGCTTTTACATCACGTTTATATTTGTATTTCTTGGGTTTTAACTTTGTAATAATCTGTAGACATTTTGTTTTGAAGAGTTTTATTTTCCACACTGAACTTATGAACAGTTTACATCATATAGTAAAATAAAACCAATTCTGGAATTTCTCCTTGTGACTTTACCTCTAATAAGACAGCACAATAAATAATTAAATTTATAAGAAAGGAATATGAAGCCAAAATTTACACGAAACAAAAAAAATAATACATTAGTAACCATAAGAAGATAGGTTGTACATAAAATCAAATGATAACAGAACTATAAATATAAAAAATAAAAACATATAACATTATTCACGAAACATCAGAGAGATTCTCATTAAGGACTTTTTTATATTTGGTAAGTTGAAAGTCACAATTGAAGATGTCTACTTTGGATAATACGTGATTGCAATTGCATTGTCATTGTCATTGTCAATTTACAAAGTAGAGTTGCTTAATGATGCTGATTTTATTAATTTTTTTGTGATTTTAAGGGTGAAACCTAACATCTTAGCTGCTTTATTTGTGATTTGTTGTATATGAAGGTTATTTTGTAGTTTACTATTAAGGATTATACCAAGATCACGAATATCTGGGACTGTTGCTAAGTTGTTGTTATCTTTAAATTATGTTATATTTTTAATTCTGGAAAAGACAATGTGATGACATTTTGAAATAATTGATTTTGTTGGCAGTTTATTGTTTAAATCGTGTTGTAAACTGTTAAGAGTTTTTATTGTCATTTATAGCTTAGAGTCATCAGCAAATAATTTTATTTCAAAGTTTCTACAACATTGATCAAATCATTGATATATAAAATGAAAAACAATGGTCCGAGATGACAACCCTGTTGGATCCATGAGATAATTTCATTGAAATCTGATTCAAAGCCCTTTATTGCTACTGCCTGTGCTCTGTTAAGATGAAGTTATATGCAAAATCACTATTTAGATTTATCTTTACTACGAATCGGTTTATATTATGAATATGAAGAAATATGCTTAGGATAAAATGAAGCTTTTCCCACATTTTTAACGTATGGAATTAAAATAAAAGTATTGAATAATTTGATTTTTAATTAGATAAATATGAAGTTATATTATATGAAACTACTTTTTAAAAATACCCCATTTAGGGCTAAGATTATTTTTGACTCATTGATTGACTAATTGGTAATATTTAAAAGAATTACCATTTCAAGGCTGTGGCACTATCCATTGCTTAACTTTTTGTCTTTATAAAATTATTCAAAAAGAACCACGTTTTCCGAGCGAATTTTATACATAATACATCTATTTGTGCTCGCACAGCAGGGGTAGAGGGATCTTAATTATCATTTTGATTATTTTATTTTTATTTTGCGTAATTAGTAAATTAACTTGAAAACAAATGAAAAATATCAGTGTTTTAGTTGATATTTTATTCTGAAAAATTATTGGTTTGTATTGGTGTGGGTACCTATTTTGTGATAATACTAATATTTTGAACTAAAAAAATATAAACAAGAAACACTTTACAAAAATACAAAGAGAGTCAAAATAATCGCATGATATCGATATATTCATGAAACATGATAAAAGGAGAAAATTTTAATTAATATTGCAGTAAAATTTCAAAAACAAAATTAAACCTTTTTTATATCAATTTTGCTAAAAACACATCAACCATTGGTGACTAACATAAAAAATTAAAAAAATTAAAAAAAATTGGCGTATTTTTTCAGAGGCTAAAAATATTCCCGCTTTGCAATAAAATCCAAATAAATGGAACATTTGTTAACGTATTCGAAAATTAAAAACTGTTTTCGAAAGGTGATGAAATAGGCTTTCAAATTTCTATATTAAAAATTACTATGTATTTTTTTAAATAAATTTTTTTTTTGCGAAAACTTTAAAAAGTGTTCAAAATGGCGCACTTTACTTTTTTTTCTAACTAAAATTACTGATAATGAAAAAAAATAAAACACATACTTATTTCATTAGATAAATGAATTATAAACCTTACTGTCACCTCACTTTTTTTCGTTTCATGTAAAAAAAAATCTTAAAAAATTCACAAAGTTCCATAATTGTTTTTCAAATTGCTATCGGAAACTTTGGTTTCAGAAAGGGGTAAATATTAATTTTTTTGTGGTTTTCTTTTAGATTTGAATATATAGTTTGTTGTATTCTCTTTCCAATACCGTTTAGATCACATTTCTGACTATGATAGTAAGGGAGAAACAACGATTTCTGTGAGACCTAAGTGAGTTGGGACAAATATGGTCTCCTGTGATTAAACGGGTTAAAATGCTGATATTGTTTCTCACAAAGGATTTGCAAGGATTCACAAGGACTGCAATTCTGCAGTAAAACCAAGATTTTAAATAGTTCAAAACTACGCCACAAAGTGAATTTGCGAGGATTGAAGAGATAAGATTTTAAGCTTTAACGAAACTCTTTTTCCACAAATCTATCAAAGCGAAATGTCATCAGATAATTCCTTTTAATGTACAGTAAAGTACGATGAATGGTTTCAAACTCTGTATACAAATACCACTCCATTCCAAGAATAAACTGAATCAAGTAATTAGCGCTGATTCCTAAAAGGTTCTACATTTCCCTAAGGGTAGTTTTTTAAAGAATATAATCTACTGGTTTTATTACTGACTCCCTGACTCTTTCAACGGATTAACGGATGTCATTATCAGCCTCGGGGTAGATTAAATTTAATCCAAGCTTTGACTGCAAGGGATTGAGCGAGAAAACAACTCCCATGCCTCCACGCTTATCTTGAAAGGTCACTAATACCCTTTAGTTGTTTTTTTTATTATTATTTTGTGTTAATTAAGTATGGTTCTTTGTCGAATCAATCAATGTCAATGCAGCAAAGTAAGCGCAATTACAGATTATTTTTTAAAGGTTAAGAGGAGTAAATTAAGGAGTTAAGAGGAGAAATAGTTTGAAATAAATAGATGTTAAAGCATGACTTTTTAAAAACGTTTTTTCTAAGCATGAATTATATTATAAATACATGAATGCCACTATTTCCTTCATGTTTATGGTAAATAGATTACGTGGTGGATGTTGTTATAATTATTATTGATAAAAAAAAAGTGTATGTAGCTAATAACGCCATCTACAATTATAGCTACAATAAACGTCGGTTTATTACAAGCATGACGTCATATTATGACGGCCGGAGTAGTCCAGCGGTAGGGCATTGGACTGCCATTCCGAAGGTCGCGGGTTCGAACCCGGCGTGCGCAAATAAATTTTATTTAATTGATTTGTGTTATTTCACCATTAATTATTTAAAATAATGTGTAGTATATTTGCGGCACGTTCCAGAGTGGAAGATAATCTTAGTATCACCATTCAAAATTGAAACGTTGCTTGAAATGGCTTTAGCCATGTTTAGTGACTAGATCTAAATAGCCAGGTACTTTCCCACCTTCCTCTTCCTCGTCTCCTTCCCTTTCCCACTTACCTTCAGCCTCATAACATACCCCAATTGGGGTATTAGGGATGCCTTAGGCTCACTGGCTCACTGGGAGCAGTTGGGACTCTTGTGAGGTATTCACTATTAAAAAAAAAAAATAATAAAAAAAAAGAAAAAATAAAATAAAAATAAAATAAAATAAATCTTACCGATTTATTAGGTTATGGGCCCAGGACCCTTCGTCTTCTGTTTTAAAGTGAAGAGTAATGTTTTTTCACAATTCAGTGCTGAAACAAAGTAAAGGAAGCTTTATTCAGTGAATGCAATAAAAGTTTGCAAGAATGGCATCGAACTATCTAGTAAATGTTCCAAAACGTAAGGGCCGGATTTCCGATTTCCGAAATGACCTGGAGATTGCTATCTTTGATTTTATTTACAATATTACATACAAATATTGTATACATGTATATTACATGTAATATTGTACGAAAAAGCAAAGATAGCAATCCTCAGGTGATTTCAAAAGCAAACATAGCAATCTGGAGACACACCTCATATGTCCTTGACCATTTTAAGTTTCAAAGTTCTTAAAAAAATACTTGTTATTTTTAAGATAATATCTGAAGATTTGTAGAGCCGAAACGTTAATTACATAAAATTCCTTCGATAGAAAAAAAAAAGCAAATTATGCTCCGAAAATTATTGTGTCCACGTTTTTTTTTGTTATTTTAAAAGTTATTAGTTTGAAAAAAATCCGGTTTCGTTAAATGCTATTTAAGCTGTTGAAGAGATTTTCTGCTCTGTTGTAAACGAGTCGTGTTTTATTAAATCTTTTCCCAAATTTCGCTTCAATTTTATCTTTTTTAATATTAGCGCGCTCCCTCGAACATTCGTATTTCTCTTTCTTCTTCTTTGTGGGCGGGTACTACCGGACCTTACAAACGGAAAACAACGAATGGATCTTTGTCGCGGAGAATTTTCTAATCTTAGACGATATGCTGCATTGCAATAATCCAGGTTCTGGGAAGATATTAGAAGCCGCAGATGATGCAAAAACAAAAGCCATACTAATTATGACTATAGATATAGTGCGTCATATGTACATTATTTAAAAGACTAAGACATCTATAATGGAACTATAGAACAAGTTGAAGTCATTATTTTTGATGAATAGGCATACACAGGACGCTTTGATAAAAAAAATCGACGGCGTTTGGCATTTCCGTCACCGTGGAGCATTTCAATTTTGTTACTTTGCGTTCAATGACTCCAAGAATAATATTGGGTTTTTCCTTATTAAGAAGGTTAAAGATCAATAAAATAAAATAAAAATACGAGTGTGCTTTAGACCACACGACTGAAGTAAATACTTATTTAGTAATCTAATCTAATATTCTTTCTGGCATCGAATAAAACCATTCCAATCATCAGTGTATAAGAATCTATATTAAAGATTCGTTTGGATTGTTACCAATCATCGTGATAAATCAGTTGTTTCAATGAACTGAGTTCGCACACTCTAAACGAAAATATGGTTAATTTTGTTACGGAATTTACGCTTAGAATGGGATTGTTGATTTAATTCTTACAAAAATTAAAATAAAATTTTTTTGATGCGGATTCTAGTTAGAGAGCGACGTTTATTCACATTTGCAGCAGGAAATTCAAAAAATTCCAATCGAAAAATTGCTAGTTATTAGTTAGATTTTAATGTTTAGAATGTGAGAAACGACAACACAACTATTGTCAGCATAAATGCCAGCACCCATTCCAAACATCATTACTATGGATTTGAGCACTGTTAGATTGTGAGGAATGAACCTCAAAATTAATTAAAATTTATTTATTATCGTTCGCCTCCGTAAAGCTGTGATTTCCGCATTCGCCAGTTTACCCCTCAAGTCAATCGTGCGTAAAAAAGTATTTACTTCAAAAAGGCATTATCTAATTTGGTTCAACAAATTCATCAAACATTCGGTTGACCTTTATGTAGACGAAATATAAAGTTGTTTTCTCCACAAATTGAGATTCTAATTTAACTATATACATATATATGTAACAGCAAGTCACTGATTAGAGAAGACAGCTAAAATAATAAAGCAGTACATAACGTTAGTTGATTTAATGATTTCCAAAGTTTCAAATTCTGTAACTTACTACATCCCCTATATATGTACATTCCACCAAAGTTCAAAACATGTAAAGATATTCAAGAAATCTCATTTGAGACGAGGCTCTTTGTATTTACCTAGAAGTTTCAAAAGATTTACAAATTAATTTTGTCTTTGAGATTCTTGTTTATAATTTAAATATTTCTTCTCGGAAAATGGATGCCGAGGGAGTGCAAATAGTAAATCAGGAAATCAGGGTTCAGATGGGAAAGGGATTTATCAATTAGCCGCCAGACTAAGAAATATTCTGGAAAAGGGGAAATTTTATTTAATTCTCTCAGTGAATAAGAGCTATTCTGTCTCGCTGACAGTACATAATGATTTACAGAACTATTTATGAGCTAATCTTGGAGGGAAAGTGTACCATTCTTGGAATTTTGATAAATATTGCTGTATTCTAGAAGTTCGTACCCAACCCCATTTTATCTCTTTTACTTAATAAAATGTGCATTTATTTTTGTAACGTCTCCATAATTCACTGATGGTTTTTATAAATATATTTATTGCGAAATACAGCTGTGACATTAAAAATGAACCTACATAATAAGGTATATATTGTTTTTACGTGCTTGTGTTTATCAAATCAAGTTTTATAGAGTTCCCAGAACATGTCGAAAACTCTGAAAAACTTGATTTAATGAACAAATGTACAAACAAAAAATATTATTGTATGGGTTAATCTTTAATGTCACAGCCGTATTGGGTTTTAGCAATTTTCTTCACCAGCGTCGATATGAGTTTCAATGTCTCTTAACAGATGTCGTAAGTATATGTCGTAATATGTAGAAAGTTTTAATATGTTTCAATAGGTGTCATTGGTAGTTTTACATGATAGAGATAACTGTAATACCCGAATGGTTACGAAGATTGCCGATCGTATCCGAAATACAGACGGGCATCTTCAGTGAGCAATTCTGAGCGATCTTCAGAGTTCTTCGAAGCACGCTTTAGAGCAGACGTTAATTCCAGTTAGATATTCACTGTAAATATGACACGATAATTGAAACGCTGGGTAAAATAGCGGTAGCCGTGTTTTGTGACTAGATCAGAGTAGCCAGGTACTTCTCCACCTTCCTTCTTTTTCCCCATCTCATTTAGCCTCTCACATACAACAATTGGGGATGCCATAGTCTCACTGACTCTGTTGGGAGCACTTGGGACTCTTGTGCGGTATTCAAATAAAGAAATAGAAAATATAATCTCTTATGAACCAACAATTTCCTATGGCCAATTTTCTTCTACGAAGAATGGTGATAATTTAGGACTGTAACAATTTTGCTTACAAAAAGACTCATTATAAAACCAATTTATGGGATTCAACTTTCATTCTGTGGAAGCAAATTCTGACTCAAGGCTCTAAAAAAATTACGATTTAAATCATGAAAATTAACCTGTCAAAGATCAGGCAAAGTTTAAATTCATTGTTGAGCCGAGATGATCGAAGGGCGTGAAATTTATTTTATTATCGAATGAATATTATTGGAGTAAATTTTTCGCCATTTTCATGCCGGTGGCTTCTTTAATGGATGTTTAATTGCGCGAAGAAAATATTCAAATATAAATTACATCTTTCGTTTTTGGAGACTGTAATGAAAACTAGGAAAAAACCCAGGAAAATTTTAAAGCAAATTTCATTTTCAACAGTTCGTGCATTTTCAACGGTTGGTCTTTACAAAATTGAGATCTGATTACTTATTAGAGTACGAATTTCAGGGTCACATGTGTAAATGTGTACGAATTTTACAAAAGCTAATCCATTAACTTTTATTATGAACCGTTAATAATTATATAGGGTTTTCAAAATATCGTGTACGAAATAATGGCTAAATATTACTGAGCATTGAATTCTCGTTGGCACTTGTGCCCGATCGTAAAATAGGTATTTAAAAATTCAGCTTTCAAACAATTAAATTTTAACGCAGAACATTATTTGAAGCTATATCCACTAAGTTATTTAAATTTGGCATGCAAGCGACTATCTATGTTTTTTTAATGGTGTATAAAACTTTTTACAGCATTGCAGAGTTTCTGCCACATTACTGCTGTAAAATTTATCAGCCAGAATTATAGGATAAAACGATACGGTTATGTGGTCCATGAAATTTTTTTTTATATTAACTCCACACAGGAGGCCCTGAGGGAAATTGTTTTCCTTATTCATTTTTGGGGATGCTGTGTGAAAGGTAGTTGTGAGGAGAGGTAATAATGAATATGGATCTTGAAGTAATCCATGTTCACTCCTTCTCCGATCTGACTTCGGTGGAGCCCCGTGCCTGAGTTGGTCACTTAAAAGATACACAAAGCATATCAATGGAAGGCATTTTTGGTAGATTGCTTCCGTTGAATGAGACTAGATTGTCATGTGGATCCCTTTTATACGTAATCAAATATAATCGGGTCTTTTAAACATTAAAATCGATGAATTTATTCTTACTCTGAGATGAAACCCTCTCGAGGTAACCGTCCATTATCTGCTTCAAATCAGCCTGAGCTATTGGAGTTTATATATCCGATGGGGTCTTGTCAAACAAAAATCTACCATGGACTGTAATATCATCCGCGTAACAACAAATTGGTGCACACGACAAAAGGTCGTTGATGTGCAACAAAAACAAAGTCGGAGACATAATCGATCCCTGTGGGACGCCAGCATTTATTGATTGTGATGAAGAGGTGCTACCATCAGCAACCATTTAAGTCGACCTATCCGTCAAAAAGTCGGCAATTCACATACACAGGGATACGGGAAGTCCGTAAGAAGGCAGTTTGTCCTCGGTGCCAAACCCGGTCAAAGGCCTTGGAAATGTCTAGTGCAACTGTGTGGGTCTCGCCAAAACGTTACAAGCATCACGCTCTCAAGCATGCGTGACATACACGAGAAGATCACCGCACGAGCGGTTCCACCTGATGATCGTTCATAATTTTGTTTTTTCGAGGTATGTGAGCAGTGTGTCATTTTTCACACGTTCCATCACCTTGGACAGCACAGATATGATCCGCTATAGGGCGGTAGTTGCCATGAGTGGAGCGGTCACCCTTCTTTAGAATAGGATAAATGACCACTTTTCCAACCAGAGGATGCAGAGCCAGACTTCAGGGGATATTTTTTGTTGTAGTGTAAAATTGGAGCTAAGTCATCAGCGCACTTCTGCAATACCATGGCAGATATCCCAAATGGTTAATACTTCATAGTTTCCGGCAGCGAGCGTATTATAATATTTTAACCCTTTGTAGAGTAAACTACAATATAATATTTAAAAGAAAATTAGTTGCCTATTTCGAAAATATTATTATAACATCCCGTGATATTTAATTTAATTTTAATAACATAGTATTAGTTTTACAAAATTTATTTGAATTACTATGAGCGCCTTCCCACCTCACAATGGCCCCATAAATAAATGGGCATGCAAATAGTCGTAAGGAGTGAATCTTTAATATAATAATACTATATCTTGTGAACAACTTTTCACATGAGTTCTTGTGCATACTGCTCAACAATATCATTGAATTTCAAAGTGTCAAACTTTTCGGCTGCTATTCCATACTATTCACAAACATAATTTTAATAAATAGGTCAGATATTTGACTAAGCATGACTTGGTGGACACTTTTGCAAGTCAGTTACTCTGTAGGAGACTTTATCCACCCAGAAATAATTGTCCGTTTCACATTCATGACACAAACCTGATTTGACAAAATTACAAATTTTATTAGTTTGCTCATATATCAGTTACATCCTTGTGAAGCTTAGCTGATATCACTCACTTTGATGGTACACAACTTGCAAACAAATTCTAAGATTTCAAAGAGAACGCAATGAAAAGATTCCGACAATAGATCAGTCCACTTGTACCTACCATTTTATATTATTTTCATCTTTGATGAATTTTTCAACCCTTGATATGGATTTTTTGATTTGATATTTTTTTCGAGTCCTATTTTGTTATTAGATTTTTTTATTTTATTTTGTGTAGTAAAATATACAATGATGAGGTTTACATTTAAATAACATTACAGCAACATAGTATCTTTATTCAAATTCCTCTCCTGTATTGTGTACTCAAATCATTACGTACCTACACATTTAGGAATTTGCAGTTTTTAAGTTCAGTCACTGATAATAACGTTATGTATTTTCAAACAATTTTTATGTGATAAATAAATAATAAAAACATCTGATAGTATTATTGTCCTAAAGCCCGTAGGCAAAATTTGAGAATCCCACTTCGATGACATCTCTGACGTCGCGGGTTACCAAAACCCTCTATTCCATCTCTGTACGCAAAAGTTTGGGATAAACTACTGCTGTGATTTATCATAACGCCTATTCGGTTGAATTTAAGAACCCCACTCTAATTACATTTCTGACGCCGCGGCATATCTGAACCCTCTCTTCCATCGCTGTGCGTGAGTGTTTGGGACTAAGCTGCTTTTGTGATTTGTGGCCACTCGCTAGCATGCTTGGTTCCGCGTAACGCCGCGTGTGGGCGCTACAGTAGTGTTGGTTCATTTATGCTGGAGTCCTGCAGTGAGCAGTCGCTGTCAGCGGGAGCGGATTGTCGGAGATGGTCGATCATATTTATGTGGTCTTTATTCCTGTCACGGTTACTTCGATTTATTATAAAAGTTGAATACATTGTAGGAGAATAGATTTGCTTTTATAGTTTTTTGGTAAAATCCAAAAAACTATAAAAGCAAATCTATTCTCCTAAATACCTACAATGTATTCAACTTATTATACCTAATTTCTATTATTCAACCTAAATTCCTACAATGTATTTAACTTTTATAATAAATCGAAGTAACCGTGACCGGAATATAGACCACATAAACATGATCGACCATCTCCGACAATCCGCTAAATGTAGATTTTTTATATATTTAAAAAAATGCATTTACTTTGATAATATTTTGGTAAGAGTAAGTTTAGCTAGATTTCATGTAAAATTATTATGTTATTATTATTATATATATATATATTTTAATTTCCGTGAACGTTTATATAAATTGTTCAAATTTATTTCGATAAAAATAAATCATTTCAGAGGTATTTTTTTTAACATTAGCTCCACACAGGAGACCTTGAGGAAAACAATTTTCCCTCGGGGCCTATGTTATCGTTGGGGATGCTGTGTGGATGTTCTTTTTAGAGAAAATAAGGAGAGGAAGTTCTATGTAGATTTTTTATATATTTAAAAAAATGCATTTACTTTGATAATATTTTGGTAAGAGTAAGTTTAGCTAGATTTCATGTAAAATTATTATGTTATTATTATTATATATAGATATGTTTTAATTTCCGTGAACGTTTATATAAATTTTACAAATTTATTTCGAGAAAATTCGAAGAAATCATTTCAGAGGTATATTTTTAACATTAGCTCCACACAGGAGACCCTGAGGAAAACAATTTCCCCTCGGGGCCTATGTTATCGTTGGGGATGCTGTGTGGATGTTTTTTTTAGAGAAAATAAGGAGAGGAAGTTCTATGTAGATTTTTTATATATTTAAAAAAATGCATTTACTTTGATAATATTTTGGTAAGAGTAAGTTTAGCTACATTTCATGTAAAATTATTATGTTATTATTAGTATATATATATATATTTTAATTTCCGTGAACGTTAAATTTTACAAATTTATTTCGATAAAAAGAAATCATTTCAGAGGTATTTTTTTTAACATTAGCTCCACACAGGAGACCCTGAGGAAAATAATTTTCCCTCGGGGCCTATATTATCGTTGGGGATGCTGTGTGGATGTTCTTTTTAGAGAAAATAAGGAGAGGAAGTTCTATGTAGATTTTTTATATATTTAAAAAAATGCATTTACTTTGATAATATTTTGGTAAGAGTAAGTTTAGCTAGATTTCATGTAAAATTATTATGTTATTATTATTATATATAGATATGTTTTAATTTCCGTGAACGTTTATATAAATTTTACAAATTTATTTCGAGAAAATTCGAAGAAATCATTTCAGAGGTATATTTTTAACATTAGCTCCACACAGGAGACCCTGAGGAAAACAATTTCCCCTCGGGGCCTATGTTATCGTTGGGGATGCTGTGTGGATGTTTTTTTTAGAGAAAATAAGGAGAGGAAGTTCTATGTAGATTTTTTATATATTTAAAAAAATGCATTTACTTTGATAATATTTTGGTAAGAGTAAGTTTAGCTACATTTCATGTAAAATTATTATGTTATTATTAGTATATATATATATATTTTAATTTCCGTGAACGTTAAATTTTACAAATTTATTTCGATAAAAAGAAATCATTTCAGAGGTATTTTTTTTAACATTAGCTCCACACAGGAGACCCTGAGGAAAATAATTTTCCCTCGGGGCCTATATTATCGTTGGGGATGCTGTGTGGATGTTATTTTTAGAGAAAATAAGGAGAGGAAGTTCTATGTAGATTTTTTATATATTTAAAAAAATGCATTTACTTTGATAATATTTTGGTAAGAGTAAGTTTAGCTAGATTTCATGTAAAATTATTATGTTATTATTATTATATATATATATATTTTAATTTCCGTGAACGTTTATATAAATTTTACAAATTTATTTCGATAAAAAGAAATCATTTCAGAGGTATTTTTTTAACATTAGCTCCACACAGGAGACCCTGAGGAAAACAATTTCCCCTCGGGGCCTATGTTATCGTTGGGGATGCTGTGTGGATGTTCTTTTTAGAGAAAATAAGGAGAGGAAGTTCTGGGAAGGAAAAAATATGAAGGGTGAGTAGGAATCTGGGGGTCGATGTGTCCAGGAGTGACGGGCGTATGAATGCATCTCTCCCACTGCGCTACAAGGCGATGGGTCGAGAGAGTCCTGTTGAAGAGGTAAAATGTCTCCATCAACCAGTCTCTACCAATCCGAACCGCCACGCAGTAGAGGGCAAACGCATGTGCCGCCAAAATATAGACAAACTTTACCCTATGAACCTGGGCACCCCTGCTAAGTCACTAAACGTAGCGAACCACTTAGAGTTACCTATGGCAAGGGTGTTGATTATCCAATAAACGGTATTGGGAAGAAACATTTGTCTCTTTCATTCATTACTAAGAAGATACAATTTATTATTCGTGTTTTTGTTTTTGATTTGATTTGATTACTACATTATTTATTTTGACTATATTTTATACTTTGTCGATTTTATTTTGAGTTTTAATTGAGAATATTTTATTCGAATTGATTTTATTATTTTTTTGAGTTTTAATATTAAGATTATTGCCTTTAATTTGAATGCCGATTTACATTATTAATTTATGGTTTTTTATGTATTGTATTGTGTGTATTGAATTAGAGATTTGATTTAATTATTTTTATGTAATTTAATTTAATTGTATTTATTTTATTTTGATTAATTTATTTTATTTTATTTTCTGTTTTATACTGGAGGCACTGCTGAAAACCAACTGCATTCCAGGAGAAATCCTGAATTGTAGCTGAACAGTGACCTTTACGCTAATAGAATCAACGATTAACAACAAAATGTGTAATGTTGTAATAAATCTATTGATGAATAAATATTTTTATTATTATCAATTTTCTTTTTTTGCCATTGACGTGGATGAACGAGATTTAGGTATGCTGAGTTGATTCTTTTCCGAAATTCTACTCACTGTCCGCGGTCTTATAATACAGAATGTCTACTGTTATATATCCACATATTAAATGTAAGTGTTTTGTAGTTTTATATTCACAGTTGTTATTTTTGCATAAGGGCGGAGCCTTATAGATGGTCACCAACACTTGGCGAAATTGGGCGAAGCCCGAATAAAAGCCGCCCGCAGGGCCTAGCAGCAAAAACCCGCGGAGCGGGTTTTTAACTGCTAGTAATCAATTATTAAGTGAATATCGCCCAAGAGTTCCAAACGCTCTTAACCGGCTGGAGCCAGTGAGACTACGGCATCTCCAATTGGGGTATGTTGTGACATTGAAGGTAGTAGGGAAGGAAAAGAGATCGGGGAGACGAAGGTGGGAAAGCCCTTGGCTTTTCAAATCTGGTCACAAAACATGGCTAAAGCCATTTCAAGCAAGTTTTTTTCTCAATTTCAAGTTTCCATTCTCAATGGTGGTCTTACATCAGGACGATACTCAGAGTATCTTCCACATACCGTATATTATTTAAATTAATAATTGTGAAATAACACACATCATCAGCCGGGATTTGATCCCGCGATCTTCGGATTGCTAGTCGATTCCCTTACCCCTCGATAACGAAGGCCATCTAATAATTTTAATTCTAATTTTAATTCCCTAAGCGCCCTGGCAAACCTACAATTTATCAGGAAAATATAGGTGTCGATCAGTTCATTCGAGCCGTGAAGATTGGCCACTACCTAACCAACCACACCCAATCGATGTCGATCCCGCAGCAAGGGACTGTGGGTGGACCTCACAGGGCACAGTTTGATTGCCCTAAGAGCGCTAAGAGGATTGTTACCGACTTATCTCCTGTCTCCTGAGATTTATGCGATCCTGATTATTCCCTGATGCAATCGGGGGAAGATAATAACACCACATCTAATTAATATCTTCTTATGATTTAACCTCTAGAGCCCTTATATTTTGTAGAAATATCTTTAAATACTGGAGCGACAGAGCAATTTAAAACTTTTCTTGGATTGCTCAAGGAATTTTTTTCCACCCACATTAAAAAAATCATGCCTCCGAATTTGAATATGGAGACATACAAACTTATTATAGTTTTACATAGCCAGTGAATTTACCTATCTTTTATTTATTATCATTCGTAGGAACTATAAAAAATATATAATTAAATCGTTAACTTAACAGTAAGCGCCTCCGCCCACTCAGGCAACTGAAAACTCTCAACTGCCAACTGTCTTTGTATGACAATGTGATGGCCCGCACACTACACAATCACACAAAACCCCGTTGTCAATGGTAACGCAAGCGGTGACTTGCGACCATCTTGCGACTGTCACTGCTCATTGCCCTGGGCGGCCGTTGCTAGGTGCTAGCTGTCAGCTGTCTCGTAGTTCGTCTATGGTTAAACAAGCTTTTTGACCAATCAAGACAGAGAAAAAGCCGGTTTTAGTTGGTTTTCAGTTGCCTCAGTGGGCGGAGCGCCTAACATTTTAAAGAATATTTGCCATATTTTGGCAACAAAGCAATCCGTGGTTTTAGAAATAGTGCCATATTGTGGCAAAAAGCTCTCGAGTGGATAATGTATTTCTCTACGAATTGTTAAAATGGGAACGACGCGGAAAACATTTTCGAATTTCAAATAAATTCGCTGCTTGTGAACTATTTCAAAATGAAACATTGCTTTTAAAAGTAATTGATTATGTTGGTATTACGAACAATATAATCTGGCATAAAAAATGTTATAATTATGAAAAAAACAAAGGTAATGTTTTTAAAGTCGCTTATTAGATTTTTTTTCGTGTAAACTATAATTACCACAATTAAAAAAAATACACATATTCTTTCTTCATTCGTCAAAAAATTTACTGTGTGAAAACGAATTACCTACTTCCTTTACACCAGTCTTCTTAACCACTGGAGCGACAGAGCAATTAAAATATTTTTTCTCGGATTGCTAAAGGAAATTATTCCGCCCACATTAAAATATCATAACTCCGAATTTGAATATGAAGACATACAAAACTGATTATAGTTCTATGTAGCCAATGAATTCCCCTATCTTTTGTTTATTATTACATATTTGTAGGATTTATAAAAAATATATAATGAAATCTTTAACCTTAAAACATTTTAAAGTATCTAGAGAATATTTATTTTGTTATATTTTGAATGTACAATATATTATATAGTCGTTTTAATAAAATAAAATAATTTGCCACATTTTGGCAACAAAGCAATCCGAGGTTTTTGAAATAGTGCCATAATGTGGCAAAAAGCGCTTGAGTGGTCAACATATTCATTTTCGACAAAGACAGAGTTAGTTTAAATCATTTTACTTTTTTCGTTTGATGTAACAATATTTATTAAGAAGTTTGCAAACTTTGACAAATATTTTGTAGCGTGTTGAACTTTATATCCCGTGTCTGTGATCGCAGCTAGGGAAGCGATTCGATGTTCCTACTTGAAGTTTTACCGAAGCAAGAAGATTTCGACAGTCGCGAAGAACCATGTCGGATGTTGGATTTCGTAGTTTGCAGTAGCGCTGTTTAAAGTTTCATTTGTAGATTGTTCCTGTTTTTGAGATCAAAACATAAGGCGTGTCAGGAATATGTATATTAATATAGTTTAATTTCAATAAAATTTTCGAAAATCCAGACTAAAAAATCATCAAAAGGAAACGAAAACAAGCCAAAAAAACGATTTTCAATTTTTGGCAGATCCGACATTGTTTTTCGAGAGCGTCGATATTATCGCGGCTCACTTGAGTTGGATTCAAATAGGTGGAACGGAAGGACCACAGTGTTTCGTTTCATACAAGACGGAAAAAACTCTTAGACAATAATAAAGTATTTAGAACCCTCTTTTGGAGAGTATTTAATCCGAATGTTTTGAAAATTTGAGTTGAAAGTGATTAATATAATTTTTTTTCTTAAAAAAATAATTAAAAAACGAAAAAAATCTTTTAAATAATTAATCCAATATTAATAGGGTATTTAAATGTTTATAATGAAAACAACTTTAAACAGTAAAAAATGTGTATTTTGAGGATAATAATTTTTTGGTAAAAGCACAGTCAGAAAATATAATACAAATCACGAAATAATTGAAAGTATAGATATTGGTAAAAAATAAACAAAACAATTATTACTTAACTAGGAAAACTATTGTATTAATATTTAGCAACGGAACTTAATAAAACAAGCACTAATTGTAGAAAGAACAGTCAGAAAAAAAAATTATTCTAAAGATGTACAAAAACTTAAAGTAAAGAAACAAAACTAGAGAAATAAATTACGGGTACATAAATGTTTAATTTTTTTATAAAGCAAATAACAGGACTAATAGATTTGTGAAAAAATAAAGTACCTAAACAGAATACTTATCGAAACTAGATGCTATCTGAGTTAGGTTCAGAGTGTTCAGAGTAGTCATCAGAACTATCAGAATAATCAAATCGCAAAGATTGTGTTCTTGACTCGGAATTGGGTGGAACAATTAAATTTAACACATCTGAGGGAAGCGAGCATGATTTTTTTCTTGGAACCTCTCTAAGACTATTAATTATTGGATCTGATGTAATTAATAACATGGTTAACATATCTCTATTTGTGGATGTCCGGTCAATTTTTCTGGTGTGCAATTGCCTACATCTTCTACAGTCTTTATTTCGCGCCTCTTGCGCCTCTTCTGACAGCTGCCCAATTGGTACAATGCACGAACTAATCACTTCTTCTCGGTCTCTTTAGCGAAAATAAATTTAATAGGACGGCAATTAGTAGTCGAGGAAGGGCTTGGATTTTGCCAAATTACTGCATTCGGGTCATCATTCAGTCTCAGTTGAATGGGAACGAATGACATAACAAATAAAAATTCATCAGTAGCGTGCTCTGTGTTAAACTTCTGTTTATAAGTACTATGACCTGAGCTTCCATCTCCACCCCATTTGCAAATGAGGGTTAGAATAGAACCCGAAGGAACTCTACCTTTTATAATTTGCGATTGAACGTTAAGTAAACGTTCCACAGTGTGATTCAATATCGCCTGTAATTGAATTTCTGCACGAGTTTCGCTAATTGTAATGAATTCCTCGCTCGGGCCACATGCTTCTTTTGCTTTCCTTAAGCTGTAAAATGACGGATACAGGGAATGGCCGGCTTTTATGGCATTTCTACGAATGACTTTGTATGAGTGCGAAGTTAGTTTGCAATCTACATATACACTTAGCGCTTCTTCGATGGTTAATGTGCGCTGTTCCTTTAATTGTCGACGTTCCGTCCATACTTTTGCCACTTCATCAGAAGAAGCTTCCGAAATTTCCTTCAAGAGATCGGCAACGGTACGTTTTCCAGATGCTCGAACCGACATCTGGGCTGCAAACGAAAGTTCGACAGATGTCCTCGTACTCACTAAATCACACACTTTCATTCTTTTACTCCGATCACTGCATGCCACAAAATCCTTTGCGGGCCTTCCAGTAGATGTAGATGGCTGATTTCTGTCCAATTGAGAATTATCACGTAAATCTTCAATTATGAAAACGTTTTCACTACCTTGAAGCCACTCACAAAATTTAACAACAAATCTTTCGAGAATCCGAGAGGCTGCGATCCACTTTTTACTTATATTCAAAGTTATTAACTGTATTTGGCTTTTCAATTTTTTTTCACTACTTGCACTGAGATTTTGAAGTTCAAATTTACTTAAAATATGATTGTATATTCCATGAAACCTTTCTTTATTGGGAAAACTCCTCCATGTATCGAACAACTCCTGCCTGGAAATCTGGTATGTGGTGCCTGTGAAATGACAAAATATGATTGGTGAACATTAATGAGCAAAAATATCGAAACGGATTTAAATAGAATATTAATTGTTCTATCTACAAAAAAAAAATTACGCGACCTTATTGATATATTATTCGAAATAAATTCTCGAGTAGTTAGAAAATAAATATTTTTAAACCACAAAAAAACACTTAAGTTAAACATTATTTAAAAAAAAACTAATATGTTTTATATTAAAATTTTACAATAAAAACATACTACATACCTTCCAAAGTAGCCTCCATTTTTTTAGAACCGAAACAAAACACTTTAAACACATAAACAACCTTACAGCTCGCGCGACAAAATGCAAATGAAAGCAACTCATAATTCATTATCTAATTTACCTAACTTTGGAGCTCTGGTATGAGTCAACCCGTGCATTAATTACCGTAATTAAAAATGTATTTGTCATACTAACTACCTGTTAATACCCCCATGACGTCATTTTTCAAAAATTCCAAAGTGACTTTTTTCCGTCTAGCTATATGAAACGGAACACCGTGGGACGTGTCTCACGACTGCACGGGAGAGATTAACAATGGTGGATACTCCGATTACGTAAAACCTCAACTCCACTTATTTTTAGTTTATCAATTCTTGGTTTACCTCTTACGTATCTAGTTAACTTAAGAGGGTATTTATTACCAGAGAATAGCGGAAATTAGTCCGTTTTAAATTAAATTCCAGACGTATTGACCCTTTTTTACAAAAAAACATAAATTGATTTTGAAAGATTGTTATTTTATCTGGTACAAACAGTTTTAAAATTTTGAAAAACTAAGGGAATTTTCAATATACTAAGGCTATACCGTTGGTACAGATTTTTACAGATTTGTTCAATTTTCAAACGATAGATTCTATTCAAACACAAATTTCAAATCATATAATTATACAAACAAATAAATCAATACATAATCTAGTCAATACAGTTTTAAAAACTTAAATTTTAGTTAAATTAAAATCATTAAAAAATAAATCCGAGAACGTGTTTTGTGACAAAAATACCACAGTTTTTTTATTTATTTAAGGTCTTACAAACTAAAAAAAATTTTACAAACTTATTTTTTTTAGACTTCATAGAAAAATTATAAATACTTATGATCAAAAAATACTTACAAAAAGTTCACAATATTTAATAATTTATCATCGTGCGTTTTGTACCTTTTTTATTGCTTACTTGAATGTAGGTATATATTAAAGCAAGTTTTGAATGAAATAAATTGATATTAAATTTTTAATTTAAAAATCGAGAATAATCGATCTTTCTTATTGGAACCTCCCTGTACAGTTGCAATAATTTTTAAACTTTTATTCCCAGCCGCTGGTCAATCGCTCTTAATTAGTTTAAACGGCATGGCGCCCAGATTCATATATTATTCACAATAGAATTTATTATTTATATTTGACCGATGGGAGGTTTCTTCGAGCTGCCATCCAGTCCTGAGATTTAACAATAGAGTTATATATAGTCAATATAATTAGTAAAATTATTAAACCATGTAAAATGTATATTCAATAAACCTATTATATTATTTAACTTTCTGCTTTTATTTTTATTTCATAGAGTAGATTGACTAATTTTATTTCATTTTACCTTTCATTAAAATTAATAATATATACATTTAATAATAAAGCCTCGCCAGTTTTAAAATGGTTTGTTAAATAATATAATAAATGCCAAGAATGGTTTGTTTCACAGAATTCATACAATTTCAAAGTTAAAATTCTGTGAAAGTTCTATTCGATTTGTGTTAATATTTCAGTAGTGTGAGGCAAATGGCCTAAATGATATAATAACAGAACATGCATAAATCATTGTACTTCTCCTTTCATTACTGTTTAACCCTTAAAAAAATAGGCGTATTTTTTTAGAGGCGAAATATATTGCCGCTTTGCAATAAAATCAAAAATAAACAAATTTGTCAACGTATCCAAAAACTAAAAACTGTTTTCAAAAGGTGATGAAACAGGCATTGAAACTTTATTATTAAAAATAACCATGTAATTTTAAAATATAAAAATTTTGGATGAAAACTTTAAAAAGTTTTAAAAATGGCTGACTTTACGTTTTTCCTAACTAAAACTACTGATAATAATAAAAAATATATACACATACATATTTCATTAGACAAATGAATTATAAACGTTACTGTCACCTCACTTTTTTGTCATTTTATGTAAAAAAAATCTTAAAAAATTCACAAAGTTTCATAATTTTTATTCAAATTCCGATCGGAAACTTTGATTTCATAAAGGTGTACATTTTAATTTTTTTGTGGCTAACTTTTAGATTTGAATACATAGAGAGTATTTTCGTTGTTTGTTTTTGGGGTGTTATGCCGTGTTGTGCTACCTCCTTCTTTAGCCGACGTTTCGGACAGCGTTGCAGTGTCCATCATCAGGGCAGATCCGGCAGATCCGACGATGTGAAATTGTTATGTTAAGTGTGTGCTTATTTACTTGGAAGCGATACCGTGTCGTCAGCTTCACTTTACTACGAGCTGGTAGTAAAGTGAAGCTGACTTCTAAATATGACAGCAAGGGAGATACAACGATTTCTATGAGACCTATGTGAGCTGGGACAAATATGGTCTCCTGTGATTAAAAATCAAATATATGTTACCGAAATTCATAATGAGATTGCATGATTTGTATGAGTCCATGTCAGCTTGCGAGAAATAGCTTCCCAAAAATACTCTACGGGTAAATATTAAGATTATGGTACCTTCTACCCGCATTTCCCGATGGGTTTATTTACCTCTTAAGGATATTGTATATTTAAAAGCCTTCCTTATACATTATGAGAAATGGTGTTTGTTAGATATTTAATATCTAAACATGTATTTTGATAATTGTACTTAGTAATTTAACCTGAGAGAATCGATCATTAAATTAAATTGTCATGTATTGGATTATATTTTAGAATAATATATAAACATTTGTAATAATAGCTTTATCATTTTTTTATTACTGAAGACCTCTCGAACTAAAGTTGTATACAATATTTACATGAAATATGGCGTCTTATTTTTTTGCAGTTATACGGATACCTATTTTAAAGCTCTACAGATTGTGTTGGAAATGAGGCGTCCAGCTAAAAATATTTGCAGTAAACTAGAATGTCCTGGGATGTAAAAAATTCTAACACGCTTAAGTACTTTGTTGTTAAGATTTTTTAACTGTAGTATAAGTAATCAAGCTCTAAAAAAGAGATCCGGTAGTAGAGAAATGTTTATAATAGGTATTTTACAAAACTTTTGCTGTCAATGTCACTCTAACCCCCCCGAATACTAAGCGAAATGGACAACTGCACCTCAGACTAAATAGTATCTAAATAAAATCATCGAAATCGAGGTTTTGCATTCCCTCTTTATCCATTTAAAACTGAACCGATTTTAAAGTTTCTTTTCACTATTACTAAAAAAAAAATACTTCGCGGCCGTTAAACGGTGTTTATGTAGCACGTTGTGTAAACTCTGCACATTTCGTTTTTCAAATTCTTACTAAACAATATATAAGGTTTTGATCTGACAACGTCGTATTTTACCAGCCTTACTAATAAACTTTCTGAAAATTTTATACAATGGTCAAACAATAATGTATGAAGAATCCTTACTAATTAAGAACTTAACTGACAAAAAATTGTTCATGGAAAGATATGTACATTGCTTACACGGCCAAGGAGGGTAGTTTATCTGTTGTATATATTTGTTCCATTTGTAATTTTCAACGAATTTCGATTTTTTTTTTAATGTCCTATATATTTATTATTTTTTGAGATGTCGTAAAAACAAATACCATTTTACAACAAAAATTTAATTACCTTTAAAATTTTCATATCTAAAATATACTTAAGTGTTTAAAAACTGTAGTATTTTAAGCTTCAAACATCAAGTTGAAAAAAAAAACTCACTTACCCCAAACACTTTCTATTAAAACATTGAAATATTTGGAAAAATTCAAAATTCAAAAAACACAGTCCTTTTATTCAATGATTTTGAAATAAAACTGTCACCTCACTATTTACTCCTTCACACAATAAAAAAATCTTGAAATTCGCTTTTCATTCCCAAAAATTTACAATAAAAAAACTCACGTTTGAATACATTGCTTGCACATCTTAAGATATTAATTTCTTTGATACGTTTACTAAAATATGTATTAGACGTTTTAGTCACCAAAAAACATCACTTTCAAGATTTTAAAATAAAGATCTTAAAATGCAAATTATTTCTGAATATAACCTTTAGAACCATTTTTGAACAGTTCAATTTAGAACATACGATTTTTGTGTCAAAATTTGACTTATACTAACGAAAAACAACACAAATTAATAGTAAATATCTTGCGTACATGAATATAAGTGCGAATTAGTCAAGGATTGAAATCATTAACGAAAAAATCATCTTAATCACACACACATTCGCGACCGACTTTTTTCCGCATTTGCCGCAATTTTTTTTCAGCGGGAAAGCAATGCGCAGGCGCATCAATCACACCACCTAGCGGATTATTATGAAAACTCCAATTTAAACAAGTAAAATACGGCGTTGCCAAATCTAAAAATTCACAAAAAACACCGTTTAACGGCCGCGGAGTGTTTTTTTTTTTAGTAAGGCTGTAAATGTATTAAATTAAAATACTCTATATTTGTACGTTTTGCTTTTTTAAAAAATACAAAGTCTAGTTGGTGTACTGAACGACTGTTGAATGCGTTCAAATCAGGGTCCTAACTCCTTGTGAGGAGTAACTTAACTATATTTCTTCAATCTTTGCAAAATTACTTTGTGGCATCATTTTAATTAAATTAATCAAATGACTTTCCGTAAACTACTATAATCACATATTATAATATCTACATGTGATTATAGTGGTTTACACATAATCTAACTTGAATGCTGTAACTAACTCTATCTATTATTCTATTTTTACATCATATGTTTCCTTAAACTTTATGTTTTATCTTACTTATACTTTTAAACCCTACACTTATCTTTATATTCTGTTATTTCTAATTTTGTTATTTATAATCATTGTTACTCCGTAGTGAAAGACAATTCAGACTGTGCATGCTGCGAACATTTTTAAGTGGAATATTAACGCATACGCTCTCAACAGTGCTTATTCTATAATTGTTCATGTTAATATTCTGTAAATGTTCCAAAACAATAAATAAATAAAATACTCGTTGTATTTGTTTCATTTAAGTAACTTAACAGTTAGATACGATAGTTATTAATATCTACAATATATTAGAAAATATTTACAAAAAAATTGCATCAAAATCTAGAAAAGAATTGAGGAATACTTTTGTATTGACAAAACGCCACCCAGTTTCCTCTTAAGATGGCATAAAACAAAAGTTGGGCTCCAAAAACAAAAAAATTATAATTTTTTTATAAACATAAATATTTTGAGGTGTTTTTAGCGTGTTTGAAAAATGCGTGAAATTGAAGCATCGCAATGATAAATGGCAAATCCTTCGTGTGTGTCATATATCAGTAAAATAGCTGCTGGTAACATCACAGATCTTTACAAATCACTTGGGAACATTCCTATAATAAGTTATAGTAATACATATCCCGAATGAAATATAACTGCTGGGTATAAACGTGACTGATTTTCCAAAGTGAGATTGAGATGTGATACAGCCCATCCGATAACTCGTGGGGTATCGAGGGACTTGTAAAATAATTCTGTATTTTATTCTTCAAAAACATGACAAGAAATCATGTATGATCTGTGGATATATCACTGATAAGTGAACAATATTCTTCTTACAATTTTCCAAATAATTTGATCATTTTTATAGCGTCGTTTTTGTGAAAAGTCACCTCAAAAGCGCTGTACAGTTATGATTTATTTTTAATATAATTATTTAAAATCAGATACAGATGGCATATTTTACTCACTGATTTAATAAGACGTATTTTTTTATTTTTTTTATTAGATCCACACAAGAGGCTCTGAGGAAAATAATTTCCCTCAGGGCCTGTGTGTCATTTTGGGGATGCTGTGTGGAGGGTATTTTTAAGGAAAGGAAGGAGAGGAAGTTCTGGGAAGGAAAAATATATGAGGGTTGGGTAGGAATCTGGGGTTCAGTGTGTCTAGATCATCCGCCGCCAAGACCTATACAATGAACCCCTTGAACCCGGGCACCCCTGCTAAGTCACCAAACGTAGCGAACCACTTGGGGTGACCTATGGCAGAGATTTTGGTTAACCAATAAATGGTTCCCGGGGCGGCAGTACCCACTCCCAAATTGAAACATATGATAAAATAGAATGAAACCTTGCTTGAAATTGCTTTAGCCGTGTTGGGTGACCAGGCCCCCTACCACAGTCGATCGATAAGGATTGATAAGATAACATTCAGTAACTTCTCATCGTTCCCTAGCATGTTCCAAAAGTTCACAATCACTAAGTGTTCTTAATAAATCGACGTCAACTGTTTTTTTATACGTTTGCGTACGTATAATTTACTCCAAAAAACAAAAGCACAACTTTGCCAAAACAATTTAAAAAATAAAACACCTTTAATCGCTCTTAAAACTACAAATTTTTCGTATAGCAAAAATCAACAAACAAAATTATTCAGACTCATTAGCAGATTCATTAATTTCGCATCCAATGCAGTAATCCCTGAAGTGTTGCTGACAAATAAATTTATCACATTTTTGGCATTTTGTTTAATTATTTTATACTTAGTCAATCGTTTCGTAATTGGTCGCATGGGGTTAGCATCCAATGGACCAGTGACACGTGACAGTAACATTATGCGGTGGCTTTCTGGCCGCTACTGATTTGCGTACCCCGAGGTTAGGTAGGAAGCTAGAAAGAGCGCTGTCAAATTCAAAACATCTAACATATTTTGTTTTCAATTTGAATTGGTCGTTATTAACCCCATGCACCTAATTAAGGGTAAATGGAAAACATTTTTTTTTACACTTGTTTAACAAGTTTTGGGAAAAATTCGTTACAAAGTTATTTAATTTTAAAAGGCACGCTGAAATTCTTTTTGTTGTTTATCTTGTAAAACAAATTTAATATTCGTAGATTTCCACGACAACCTTTCATATTCATAGACAATTAATTATACAGATACAGAGAGTACCTACCTTCTTTACTTAATCTGTACCTTAAGTTTTTTTGGTGAAATTTTAGATCTTGGTAATAGGTTATTGGATAAACAATACCTATTGATTCGCTAATTTTGCTGATTTAGCAGGGATGCTCGGGTTGTGTTCGGGTCTTTGCGGCAGACACGCCTGCCCACCAACTGCGTGGTGGGCGGATCTGGTGAGGCAGATTTAGCGCCATTGACCTCTCCATCTGGTCTCTACCGTCCCATCGTCTAGCGTCATTGGAGGGATTCATACACCCGTCACTCCTGAACACACCACTAGATTTCTTCCCTTATTTTTTTTGTCAGTACAATGTAGCCTTAGATGAAATAATTTTTTTTTAAACTCAAGAAAAATAAAATAAATGAAAAAAATGTCAAATCCAACCTTGCTAAAAGTCACCATTATTATTATATAATAATTCTTCACTTGCTTCATGACTGGCGAAAATCATTAAGACTTTTTATTAGACCTATAATGTTGTTCATAGTCAAAGTAAAGAGCAAGTGATTAGTTTTCAAAGAAACGTTCACAGATACTAAATATAAAACCGTTGTTCAAAGTTTAAAATACAAAATCAATATTATATTTCAATTCCAAAAATATATAAATGTCAAACTTATCCGTATCAAATTTCGTAAACGTGCCCTTTAAATATCGCCTTATATTCACCAAGATGAACGAAGAAATTTCCTATCAATTTAAAAGAATTAGACAGTACATTGTTTTATCTTCTTCTTCTTCTCGTGGCTGTCCGTTCAACGGACGTCGGCTATCATGTTGGCTATGCGGACTTTGTTTACTGCGGCCCGGAACAGCTCTACAGTAGACTGGCCAAACCACTGTCTCAGGTTTTTCAACCATGATGTCCTCCTTCTTCCAGGGCCCCGGAAATCTTCCGGCAATCTTTCCCTGCTTGTGAGATGTAAGATCTCGTACTTTTCCGGATGTCTCATCACTTGTCCTATTTTGAAATTTTCGGATTTTTATTGGTTTAATAACATCCTTTTCTTTATTCATCCGAACTTTTCATTATTCATTTTCAGTTTTTCAGTATGGTCCGTGCGTACATTCCATGAAATAATACCGAAAACAAGTAGCATTTGACCATTTTTTTTTCAATTTCTCAGTTTTATTTTCAGTTTTACTTTACCGTGAACCATACAATTTTAATATATTTAAAATAATTTATTATTCTAGCGCAGATCCGTGGATAATCAAGGGAAATTATAATAACGACTGTAGGATTTGTTAAGCTGAAAATATTTTAAAATGTTTGACTGAAGAATTCTTTACTGCCTTTCAAAAACAAATTCTGTCAAGTACGTTTTTAGATTTTCACGGCCAAAAGCATTTTCGTTGTTTGTTTTTGGGGTGTTATGCCGTGTTGTGCTACCTCCTTCTTTAGCCGACGTTTCGGACAGCGTTGCAGTGTCCATCATGAGGGCAGATCCGGCAGATCCGTCGACGGATCTGCCGGATCTGCCCTGATGATGGACACTGCAACGCTGTCCGAAACGTCGGCTAAAGAAGGAGGTAGCACAACACGGCATAACACCCCAAAAACAAACAACGAAAATTCTGTCAATTTTATTGATTATTTTTTGTTGAACAATTAAAGAAAAGATCAGAAATTCATGCTTCGAATGAACACAGTTAGTAAACTTTAAAAAATTATGACATTCTGTCGAAAATACAAAGACAATTATGACATTCTGTCTAAAATACATATACAAAAGAAATTCATACCTCGGGTAAAGAATTTTCTGATTTTGAGAATTTCTGGGTAGAGCGCAACTTTATCTTTGTGTGAATTAAAAGTACCAATTTTAAAAATTACACTCTTATTTTAAAAATTAATAATTAGGCAATAATTTCCCTCATGGTCTATGTCATCTTTGGGATAGCTGTGAAGAGGGTCTTTTTGGGAAGGAAAGAAAGAAGAAGAAGTACTGAGTAGGAAAAAAGGTATCAAGGATGGGTAGGAATCTGGAGGTCAATGTGTCTAGAAGTGACGGACGAGTGAATTCATCCCTCAATGGGTCGAGAGAGATAGAGCTGGAGAGATCAATGGGTCTTCCTACAACGTCCTGTTTCCCTAATTATCAAGCTTTACAACCAAAATTTAAAAAAAATCTATTCCCTTTGAATCTTAATATATAAAACAAAGTCGGGTTAGGTACACCGTTTATAACTCAAGAACGGCTGAACCGATTTTTATGATCTTCGATTTGTTGGATTTGTCACCGTCTCGATTAACAGAATAACTATCAAAACGTCGTAAAAAATCACGGGAAAAATAATTATGAAGAAAATTAATTTTTTCATATATTTTGTATGGAACGGATTTTCAAATAATGTGCGTTGGTCGACATAATTTGAATCAATTCGAACTGTCAATGGTGTAGTGTGCCGAATATTTCGTGCTTAGTCAACAGCTCAATTTCCTTGAAAATAATGGCTTACAAACGCAAATTGGAAGCACTCAATCGAACTATGAAAGATCTGTGCAATGACTCAAGATGTTTTGGAGGCGCAATGATTCTACTATCTAATTGATTCTGAGGCGGTACGAAGTTTGCCGGGTCAGCTAGTTACTAATAAAAGTCATGTACATACCTGCTTTTAGTTCTGAGTACGTTTGAGTACTGCCTTACCCCTTGTTATAAAATATCCGATCAAGCTATCATAATAAACAGAATTCCTGTGAAAAATGAATTCAACCATGTTTCATACTTGACTTTGTGGAAGCACAATCAAAAGGAATGCGGGTAGTAAATAAAATACATCCAGGATTTTTCGCTTGCTTATTCTATCATTATATTCCTATTTTTTGCCTTTGCGGACATACTATTTCCTACAATTTCTCCCCATGATAGTTCTTCCGCATTCTACACGCTAGCTGTATAGAAGTTATGGGACATCTAGATAAGGAAGCCAAGATTGTATTTACGATACAAAAAAGGTTTTTCGCAGAGTTTAACGTTCACAAATCAAATTATTATATTCTCCATGCGCAAAGTAACAACATGATATGTTTTTTTCGCTTCTTGGCTCTAACACAGTCGATCGATAAAACCATCAATCAATATGATCATCATACGATAAATAAATCCATAATCTATGGTAATTAGTCAGCATTATGTGGTACGTGCGAGCACGGTCAATATAGATTTAGCATTTTCGATATCCGACAGTATATTTCGATATCGATATCCAGGTATAGATAAAATCTAATTTTAGCACAGCCTTCAAGAGTGATTTGATGTGTGTTTTCCATCCTACAGCAAGTGTCTCTTCAAGATCTATGATTACTCTTTCCTCTCATCAAAAAGACCCTCCATACATCATCTCCAAAGATGAAATAGGCCATCTGAGGAAATTATGTTCCTCAGAGCCTCCTGTGTGGAGTAAATGGTCAACAAACTGACTTAAGCCGTATTTGGTGACCGGATTTGAATATCCAAGTACTTCCAGACTCTTTCCCATTTTCTTCCCCTCCGCGCTACATTCAGCCTCTTAACATACCCCAATTGGGGGTGCCATAGTCTCACTGGGTCCAGACGGAAACGGTTGGGATTTTTGGGTGGTATTCACATTAAATATATATATATATATATTAAAGAACCGAATTCGCTTTGAAAAACTTTTAAGTGAAATTTGTGACTAATACTTTATTATTAACTCATACATTATGTTATTCTATTTAAAAAAATTGAGGCAGATTTTTTCAATAATATTAAAAGAAATATTAACATAATACATAAATCACATTGTTTACAATAATTTTGGAATTATTTTATTTTATTTATAATGGTAAATATATGTATAAGATTTTTCTTGATCTAAATTAATACCTCCCTAGTTGAGAAAACTCGTGATTAGTGAGAGAGTTTTCTTCGTGATTTAAATAATTTATGGAATTATACTTATAATTAACACTATAGGCATTCAAATTGATTAACTTATATATGCACTGAAAAACAGATAAGTAAATGCATTGAAAAACAGACACTTTTTAAAAATACATAGGTAATATATAATGCCCTTTTCGAGAGTTTAAAAGTTTGAAAGGGAAGAAGACAAGTATGTGATTCGAATTAGGTAATTTATTTATGATGTTATTGTTTAATTTATTTTTAAATGTATTGTAATCAGATTTAATCTTAGCTCTGCCTCTATTTGATTAAACCACACCACTCCATTGTACGTGTAATAGTGTTACCAAAACGGGTACGCATTGATGGGGTGCATAAGCGATTGTGTTTTGTCTATTGCTCTCAACACGTATATGGTGGCATGGTGCGACTTTTTATAATGTTATTTGTGTATTTGAAGCAGCGTATTTTTTATATATGTGTTTTTAGAGGTGGAACTTGAAAGTATTGAAAGAGTTGGGAGGTTGAATAATCTGATGGTTTTTTAGTTATAATTTTGATTAATAGCCTCTGAGTAATTTCCAGTGGCAAAATTAAGGTTTTGTATGCTCCCCCCATGCAACTATACCATATTGTATTATTGAATGGGCTAGAGCGTAGTATACATTTTTAAGATTTTTTAAGTTTAGTAGATATATTTCTTAAGTTAATAAATATGTAGATAAGTTTTCTTAATCTTAATTAGTAATATGAGTTTTCCGCTTAGGTTATTATCTATTATAACAACCAAATATTTTATTTCTGTTTTATTTGCTATGCATAAATATTCATTATTTTGACAGGCTAATTTTTTGGTAGTACATTTTTTTGCATGAGTTTTAACATTTTAAGTGATAGGAGGTATTTTTTTGTCATTTATATTTAAAAGTATATATTAGATTTTTTCAATGTTAAATTGTTGTCAAATCAATAGTTTTCTGTTTACAAATATTGTGGCCTATCTAGTGTAGTTAGTATCACTAATAATTGGGTCATTTGTACTCAAGGGAAATCTTAACACTATTCGGTTAAACCCTTGTTATCGTCATATCAAATGTTATGCTGCTAATGCAGAAAGAAAGTGCTATATTTTTATTAAGAACGGTTCCTTAAGGACCAACTTTAGTATATGGTGAGCCACTAAATGAAAATATAATGAAGGCTTTATTGGGAGCCCATGAAACAAACGTATGTTCTAAGTGCTACAAAAGAAAATAGCGGAAATATATAAGAACATTTGAGCTTGCTTAAGCTTATATTTTGGAGATTGTGTTTATTATGGAGAAGCTTATATTATAGAGAGTGTGGCGTAGTGAGTATAGTTATTTTCATGTGTGAAAGCCACTGAAGAGAACCACGGAAAGAAGTGTATTGTCACTTCTAGGAATTAACAGCTCAGCGGTGATAGCATTTTTATACTTTCTGTATATATTAGAAGTTGACCAGGGTACATAGCACAGTTGATCGATGTAGGATTTATCGATAATATCGGTAACTTGTCATCGTTCAGGACCGCACCAATCACCAATGAACATACATTAGTTAACGTCAATTAAATTAAGTATGCTTACGAGTAGTCGTAGTCGTTGTGAACTGTTATTTTTCGTTAGCTTTCTGCAGTCCTTCTCGGGAACGATGACAACTTACCGACATTTTCGATAAAACCTATATCGATCGACGGTGCTAGATATCCAGAAGACAAAAATGTTCATGGTCTGCTACCATTCTGAAGTAATAATACAACAAATGCAGTCGGTCTTATTGTTTTTTTCACAAATACAACGAAATGATTTATTTTTTTGATACCGTTTTTTTTTCCCACAAAAGCAGGCAAAACCTTTTTACTGGAGGGAATGATTAATGAAGAATACTAGAGATAGGGAAGAGGAAGGTAGGGAAGTACGTGGTTATTCAGATCTGGTCACCAAATCCATTTTTGAATGTGTTTTTATGTGTTCTGGCGTACATGATATTTTTTAATTACGAATTATGTTTGTAAAAGCCCTACGGACGTTAAATGCATAAACGTTTTGCAAGAATTCAAAAAACATTTGCGCGACATTGGGCAAGATAAAAAAGAGGAAAATGGTAGCATTTAAAGAAACACTGCGAATTATTTCATTCCTATAATACGTCATAAAAAAAAAACGTGTTTACATTTTTTTTTTTTGAAGACCTTGTGATTTTTTTCCATCGAGGGAATTTCACATAATTATCACTTCAGCTCGTCCAATGTACACATATTGTCTTAAAAAATTACAAACATTTTTTAGGAGCTTAAACAGTTAGAGTACCTATAGGAAAATATGCCATAAATCGGTAGAATTCCGAAATTCAAGGGGTTTTTGCACGCAGCATAAGTTCTGTCAAATCCCGCCAACGAATATCAAGGCGTAAGTCTCTTATGGTCTTAATCATAGACATATGAATATTCATAGACCAGAAAATCAGGGAGAGGGGTAAAAACCAATAGTAGCGGGGCGCAAAGGGATGAGTTGACTGTATCGATATGTGATTCGTTAATACAATATGACAGTATATAGGCATCTCGCATTATAATATCACCATTTAGTTCTTAAAAGTAAAATCTGCTTTTGAATGAATAGACCTTTTTACATGGGAGCGCTAATTGTTCGCCCGGTTTGAACAAACTTGTGTAATCCATATAAAACGAAGAAAGGTTCGCATGTTTTGATAGTCGAATATTTTGTTACCGTGTTTAGTTAAGACACTTTTACAAATGTTTCATAATTAACTTATCCCAGTAAACAGCAACGTGCACACAACGGGACCGGGAATTTCGGTTGCCAACGCTTCATGTGATAAAACATATCATTATATATGATGTGAATAAGCTTAAAATAAAGACAAATAATGCCTACCTATGGAAGGTAATACGACAATTGGGTTTATACTCTTTTTCACTTCAATTTTTAGACATTTTAATAGCACAAGTTACTATTTTTGCCGTATTATTTCGTAAAATGTACCGATGAGAGCTCGACGCTAGTCCGCACAAGAATGATGACGTCACATTTTCTAGATTCACGCGAACCTATACGCCAGCCCAGCCGGTTCCATGGAATCCAGAATTAAGGAGGGGGAAATAATACGCTTTTATCACTTAATGCAGCTCCCCCTCGTTCATTCCCCTCCCCCACATGGATTACCCTGCGCCTCCCGCCTTCCCTCTCTGCGGCTAAACTGTATGAAATACAACAAGTCGCACGCCATCTCTTGTAATTTTTTATACAAATTTTATAAAGCCAAAGCTCACCATTATATTTAGAAATCTTCGCGGTCGTGTTCACAACAAATCACTATAGTATTGCAATCGGAAAAATTATATGGGAAATAATAAGGAACAAACCAAGAAATATTCATTTTCATGTATATAACTGTATATAAGTAGATCAGATATTTTTTTTGTAATACCCATAATATAATTTTATTATATATATTCAATAACATTATTATTAATTAATAAAAAACAGATTTTTTAATAAATATGTTATGATTTGTAAATATTATTACGCGTGGCCTTCACCTTCTTAAGGCATTATCATATTTAACTGTATCATACTTTAAGTGAGAACCACGAACATTATCTTCATTTTTTTATTGGTTGCTATCTCTTTATGAATGCTTGCAAGATTCAAATCGAACTAAATGCTCTATTGATAGTGTTAGGATAAATTTATAATTTTTTTTTAGTAATGTGTGACATCTATTGACTTTTCTGCAAGTCTAGGATCCTGACTCTATCTAGAGAGCATTTAGTTCGAGTTGAATCTTGCAATCATATTTAAAAAGATAGCAGCCAATAAAAAAGAACAAGATAATGTTGGTAGTTTTCAGGCAATGTATGATACAGTCAAATATGACCGAATCGGATAGGGACAAATTAGCTCAGTGGTCATAGAGGCAGCCTGGAAAGCTAAAGGTCCTGGGTTTGAGTCCCGGATATGACCCGATCTTTTTCTGATTTTTCTGTTTAAGATTTTCCATTGAGTTTCGCTTATATTTTCTACATTAATTAAAATATTACAATTTGAGGATTAATCACACTATGTTAAAAAGTTTGAATTGCAATAAGTTAAAAATAAAAATGTATTATTTACTTATAATCTTAAGTAAGCTCACATAGTCGTTTGTGCTAATAATTTATTTATTTATTATTAATTTTCAACGCCCTGATGGGCTTTTACATAATAAGTATATAATACAAAGATATATATGTAATACAATGTTTAAATAAGAAATATAAACTTATAGCAATTAACATTATAAAAATGGTAGGTATAAAAGTAAGTAAAAAATATTATATTATAATAAAAGAGAAAAAGTAAAAATAAATTAAACTGGAACCAGCTTTTAAATTGCAGATGGCATAAAAATAATAATATATAGTGTAAGTTAATATTAGAAATTTACCGATGAGTGATACAAGAATTTGAGAAAGTTTGGATATAAAATTTACAATTTTTGGCAAATATTATATAACTTATTTTTTTTTATTTTAATGTACTCAATTAATAACAAAACAACAATATTTGAGGTTGACATACTGTCTTTATTTAAAAAAAATTAATACATATTTTCGATCTCAGTAAATTCAATCGGGATTTTGTCTTAAAGTTGGACGGGTTCGTAAGTGATTTTTGGATGCTTGTTTTCTTCCTTATTAGCAATTTAATTAGCTTTGCATTTTTCGTTACATGTCCATGTAACGAAATTTATTTTCCAGTTTAGTTCCTTAGCCACTGGAGCGATATAAGTTAAATTTTGGACCACTTTTATTTTACTGCGATTTATATCGGTCCAAAACTGGATCACATTTTCCCACCATTCGGAAAACATTTATTGTAATTATTTAAAACAATTTTACGGCCAGCAAATTATTCTATCAAATAGTTGATAAAAAAGACTTTATGTCTATGGCCTTATCGATTGTTTTTAAATTCTTCTAGAATAAATGTTGGCGGTTGGAAAGCTTCAGTTATGCAATTGAACTTCAAAATAATTTTAATATCTTTTTGATTTGATGTACACATACAAAAAATTGCTTTTCTAGTATATATTTGCATCTGTGATTATCAAACAAGCAATAGAGAACAAAAAAAACCTAGAACAAAATTCAATATAATTTATCTATCAATTTAAAAAATATAGGTTAATTAGTGTTACATATGTAAATTCCTTGGCTGTATAGAATAACACATAACACAATTTGTTTATATGTTTCCATAAATAAATAAATGTGGAGTAATGATTTTTTCAAAGTGTGCGGGAAATTTTCAAAATTAATTTTCAAGAGTGACGAGCACTCGGCGATTGTTTATAATTTTCTGTCTCTCCAGTGGTTAGACCGCACGTTAAATATTAAGCTATTTGTATTTATTGCTTTATTTATTGTTTTTGTGTTTAATTCGTAGAACTCCATTTAATTTTTTTGAAATTTAATTTAAATTTAATTTAAAAATGTTTATTATTAAGTTCTGAAAGTGTTATAGTTTTTATTATTGTGACAGCTGTTTCGGCTTACGAGGCCATTTTCAAACTGAGGTGTTTCATAATTAGACGACGATATTTATACAATTTAAAATGTCAATTTGAAAGTGTAACTCACTTCACAAAATTTATAGCTTTAATTAGTAACTCATTCACAACAACAATCCATACCTGTGACTAGTTCATATTAACTTGCTCCGTAGTAAAGTGTATTTTAAAAACTAAAACGCTCAAATTAAAAAGTTACTTCGAGTGTTACATGTTCGTACTACAGAGGTTTAAAATATTATTTTATCATCCGAGTCATTTAAACTTCCTTTCGAGTTTAATCAGCAAAACTATATCAGTAATTTGCTTTAACGCGGGTAGTACGAAAAAATACATTAATTCAAGATGCATTGCCGAGTGTGCTCAGTAACTCTTACCACTGGTGAGTTAAAATTCACGTGTGCCGCATGCAAAGGCACATTTCATTTAGCTTGCGGAGGTATTATTGAGAATACATACCGTAGACTTAATCAAGAACGGCGATCTCAACAAATGTGCAAGCAATGCAATTCAGCCACGCCCGGCGCTGCCAGCCCATTGCAGTCAAACATTGATACTGAACCTTTGGTGCAGAATAAAAAAGTTACTGATACTAGTTCAGCGCTCGCCGCTCAGATACCGACAAATCTAAAAGATATTCAAGATCTAGTTATGAACAAGACTTCTAATCTGGAAAAAAAACAAAATGATATTCTAGAACAAAATACCAAAATACTTCAAAGTATTCAATTTATGAATTCTCAGTATGAGGATTTCATGGCTACAATCCGTGACATCGAACTAAAGAATGATGAACTCACTAAAAAGAACTCAACCTTGGAAGCTAGGATTTATGTCTTGGAAAAATGTGTGGACATGCAGGAAAGGGAACTCAAAGCGAACAACATAGAAATAAGAGGCATCCCAGAAATCAAAGGAGAAAATCTACAAGACGTTTTATTTAATATCTGCAAAACAACAAAGTCCTCCACTGATACAAAGGACATTGACGCCATTCATCGCGCAGCAAAAAAAAACAACAGTAGTCATCCGAGAGAAATCATTGTTAAATTCAAAACGAACATAGCAAGAGATCACCTGTTAACAGACGTAAAAACTTTCAACAAAAACAAACAGAATCTAGAAGACAAATTGAACACCTCAAACATCGGTATAGCTGGTTCCTCCTCGCCGATCTTCATTTCGGAACAACTGACATTTCGCGGTAAACAGCTGTGGTACAAGACACGAACAGCGGCGAAGGAGAAACAATATCGCTTTGCTTGGATTAAGGGGGGGCAGATTTATCTTCGCAAAAACGAGGGAACTAATGCCATTATTATCTCCGATGAAAGCAAATTGGCTGCGCTTTGATAAATTTGAATTAATGGCTATTCTTTCGAGGTATGTCTTGACCCGTGCATTTATGTCTCGTTCTCATCTATGTATCATGTACCACCTTTCTGGAATTCATTTGATATCACGCAGTTCCTGCTACCTTTTTATTATTATTATTATTGTTGTTTTTGCTTCTTGCTATCTATTTCATAGTACTATATCTTATTACATTATTTATACTATATTATTATATATTACTCATATTTGTATCATTTACTACCGTTTTGGAATTCATTTGATAACTCATATTTGTATCATTTACTACCGTTTTGGAATTCATTTGATAACACGCAGTTCCTGTTACCTTTTTGTTTTTGCTTCTTGCTATCTTATTCATAGTACTACATCTAACTACAACATTTATACTATATTATTTATATTAAACACACTTACCATTACAACTATATTTGGAATCGCATTTAATCATATATTACTCGGGAACCAACTTCTATACAATACACAACCAACACATACTTATGATTCAATCACATTATGATACCGGAAATGACTCTGGTATAGATCTTAACATGAATGTCATTAAAGATCTGAACAATCTAAATAACTATAAATGGTGTGCTTATAGCGTTAAAATTATACACCAAAATATAAGAAGCATTTCCAATATTGACGATTTTTTAATTTTTCTGGATCAATTCAATTACCAATTCGATGTTATAATTTTATCGGAATGCTGGCTTAATAAAGATTACACCTCAAAAGTTATTCACAATTACTCTGAACACCACACAAACATATATCTAAATAAGTCTAGCGGGATCGTTGTCTACATCAGAGACGGACTTCAGTCTCAAGTTGATGAAATAGTCTTATCACAAGCCAACTGCCTGAAAATTGTATTGAATAATAACTTGTGCATTTTTGCAATATACAGATCACCCTCTTTTCAAAATATTGACACATTTCTGAGTTCACTCCAATCAACTATTAAAAGCTCAAAAAAAATAGAACGACAAATAATTATAGGCGATCTCAACATCAATACGATTACCGAATACCACCGCCAATCTAACGATTACCTATGTCTGCTAACTGAAAATGGGTTCATTCAGACAATTAACAGCCCTACTCGTGAGCAGGGCATGAGTAAATCTTGTCTTGACCACATCAACGTCAAAAAAATCAATCATGTTGACTCATTTGTCATTCACTCTACAATCTCAGATCACTATACAACTGCACTCTGCCTTAAAAACAAACCTCCTAATCCTGCTAAAATTAAACATATCGCAAGAATAAACTATAATAACTTAATTGAGGATTTAAGCTCAGAAAACTGGCAAAATGTTCTAGACCAAACTGATGCCGACTCGTCAATGAATGAATTTATCACTAAATTACATTCATATATAACTAAACATACAAGCAATAAACTTATACCACATAAGCAAATAAAACTCACGCCATGGATCACCCCTGGCCTTATCAAATCGATTAACATTAGGAACCAACTTCATGAAAAGGCGAATAGGTGCCCTGAGAATATTATAGTACAAACTCATTACAAAAAATATAGGAACTTTTGCAAAAAACTAATAAAATCGGCTAAAGAAAATTATTATAAAAAATTTATTTATGAAAATAACTGTACTCCAAAACGTTTATGGGAAGCATTTCGGAATATAACTAAAACAAAAATAAATAAATCTTCCGATATTAAATCTTTGAACATCAATAACGTGAAAACCTCAGATCCAAAAATCATTGCGAATTTTGCCAATAATTATTTCACGACAGTGGGTGTCACACTTGCGAAAAAAATTCTCAACAATCTTAATACTACAGAGTCCGATCTCGCTAAGTTAACAATCTCTAATTTCGGTCATAAATTAGACAATATTCAAACAACTTCAAACGAAGTCATAAAAATAATTGGCGAACTCAAGTCATCGAATGCTTGTGGTCCTGATAACGTCTCATCAATTCTCCTCAAAAGTACTAAATCCCTCATAGCAACTCCAATCGCGTATATTTCCAATCTAAGCTTCAATTCAGGAAAATTTCCAAATCATTTAAAACAATCTATCGTTATACTGCTTCACAAAAATGGAGATAAATCGCAGATACAAAATTACCGGCCAATTTCTTTGCTCAATTCTGTCTCGAAAATTATTGAGAAAATTGTGAAGAATCGTCTTAGTCATTACCTTGAGAAAAATAACATCCTTTCCAATAGACAGTACGGCTTCAGACCAGGATTGAGCACTGAAAATGCCATTACAACCCTGACGAAAATCATCTCCAACAATATCGATAGAGGAAGAAAATGCATTGCGCTCTTCTTGGATCTAGCTAAAGCGTTCGACACTATCTCACATAAAATTCTCTTGAAAAAACTACAGCGCATCGGCATTCAGGGTCAGCTACTTAAGTGGTTAGGTAGTTATATAGAAAATAGAAGCCAAAGAGTTAATATTAACAATACTCTAAGCGATCCAGCGGATATTAACTTTGGCGTACCTCAAGGAAGCACTCTAGGACCATTGTTATTCAATATCTATATTAATGAATTATGTAACAGCTCATTTGCCGATCACATTATCACATTTGCCGATGACACTGTACTATTATTTGAAGGCAAAAATTGGAATGAAGTTCATAATAATTCAGAAATTGGTATTAACAAGGTAAAACAATGGCTAGACAATAATCTTCTCACTCTCAACACTGACAAAACTAAATACATCCGCTTCAGTGCAACTCAAGCGGGACAACCAAGAGAAACTCAAAAAATTATTATACACCATTGTAATGACCCAAATACTTGCAATTGCAATACCTTAGAATATGTGGATAGCATAAAATATCTAGGAATTATCGTAGACAAGAATCTGAGATGGAATGAACATATCGACTCAATTTCCACAAAGGTCAGAAAACTCACGCATCTTTTCATGGCTATTAGAAATATTCTCTGCACAAAAGATCTGAAACTAATGTACTATGCCATGTGCAACTCATTACTTGAATATGCATCTTTAGGATGGGGAGGATGTACAAAATCAATACTGGATCCTTTAACCAAAGCACAGAAATCACTACTGAGGGTCATCCTTAAAAAACCTTTTAGATACCCCAGTAACGATTTATTCAAAGAGATAGGAGTTCTGGATGTGAGGCAACTATTCATAAGAAAAGTTATATTATACACACAAAAATATCGTCACCTCTTCCCCTCCGTAGAACATTATCACGACACCCGACATGCAGGGAGGAATCCAATAGTTCCACTTACTACTGTGACATCCCTTGCACAAAGACAATATTCTTACTTAGGTCCGAAAATGTTCAACCTTATACCCGGTTCTTGGAAATTGAAAAGTGCAAGCGTCCTGCGTAAATTAGTCAATGATTGGATTCTGGACTTAGGGAGAGTCGAAAGTGAGCGTATGCTGTTTAACTGATAAACAAAATCACCCAACTTTCCTGATCACTAGACCAAAATTCCCACCACACTCCATTGAGTTCTGATAATGCTTTGCAATTTTTCGACATCCTTTTTGATGTTTTTATATCTGTTTATGGTTTTGCGCCCCTGAAGACTGTTTGCTCCTAGTAGAACACCGCTGTAAGGCGTATCATATGCACGTCACACATTAACAAGGCTAGCTGTGCGAAACTTGGTACCTTACAGCGGTGATGATTTATTATAAATAAACAATACACAACACAACATGTATGACGTACAAAGTATTACACTAATTTCACAATACCGTAATCAAATTAGCATTAAATGAGGTATTATAAATATATGTATATTCATTGTATCTATTTATATTTCTACCTATATTTATAGTTATTGTTTTTATATTTTAGCAGGTTAGTTCAAGCCATTAGCCCGATGTATATTGATTGGTATTGTCGTATGAACTGAAAACATGTTTTAAATCAGTGAAAATAATCATGATTGCACATAATTTATTACACATCGTAGTTACGCTTAGGAAAAAAATCATATATATTATTGCATACTTAAATTATATCTAATATTGTAAATTTTAATGTACTATGTATTATAAGCTCACACTTCTAAACCCGTAACCTAAAATAACTTCATACTTTTATGCTGTAAAATTTTTATAATTCCTACATCCTGTTATCACATACCTGGTTTATACTTTTCAATACAGAGTTTTGGTTTCAGAGAAAAATAATATTTTTTTGTTTTTTATGGTTTTCAGTTTTTTGTTATGTAATTATGTACATTTCTTAAGGACTAATAATATGAACTAAAACCTTTCAATTTGTCTGTCCTAGAACGGGAAACTTTCCTAGTTGGACAGGCAAAGCTTTCTTATATGTAAAATGTACTTCTTTTGTATCCTTCTATAATAAATAAATAAATAAATAAATAAAATAAATAAAAATAAATTTCGGTCATTGAAAGCTTTTGCTAATTTACCAATCAGCCTCTTTTCCTAATAATTTTCATAACTCTTCGGTGTATCGGTGTATCTTCGGCACGCACAGACTTCATGCTTTACCCTTTAAGCTTCCAATGATTATGTTAATCGATGGAATGCCTCGTTAACTTTCCATTCGCCTCGTGGAAAACAGAAATAAAACCAGTAAATTTTGGCAATGAGTGAAATTAAAGCACGCTAAGTACTTGCAAATGTATTCAAATCACGACTAAAGCGGGAATCCTAGGAACGTACGTTTTAAACAATTGAATTGGAAAGATTACAAAGGAACTTACTGCAAGAATACTAATATTTTCAAAATTGAGGAAAATATATGTTGGTACCTAACAACGAAACAAAAAAAAAATCATTTAGAAGTAGAATATTTAACAAATTAGCTTTATATTTGTGTTCTTCGAAGTTCTTCCTATTCAGCCTATTTATGAAAGTTTTTCTCATTTGTGTCTATATCGGTTAGCTTCACTTAGCATTGTGACGGTAAAGTTGGTTTCGTTTGTCTTACTCCTAATTCACTCAATACTATTATCGTGGTGTACCTTCCAATAGATGTCGTGAGCCTATGTAGTCGAGGTATCTCAACAGATATCAGGTAAGTACTACTTAAAAGAGTGGCGACCAACGCCGGTCGTGTGTATTGCATGAACGGTTGTATACCATTGACGGCTGGGCTCCCTTGGTGTCGGGTTCATTGGCTTCGGAATTAATTAGAACTTAGATCATCCAATAAGATGGACGTCTGGTCCAGTTAAATTTTCCTTGTAAACCTCACAACGATAAAAATAGTGGAACTTGTAATCTAAAATAATCTCAAACATTGTTCTAAATTCCCAAACCCATTTCAAGTAATCTCAATCACTGGAATTGAAAGACATTCCACTATTTGTGCTTTGTATGGCTTTTTCTGCATTTGTCATTTTTATCAAAATGCACTTATTTGGTTAAGGGTCCAAGTGCATTAATCCAAGAGTTGTAGCTTGTTCAGATACTTCTTGTTGCTTAAACCTGTTCTGAGCACATCGTCGGATCTGCCAGATCTGCCCTGATGACGGACACTGCAACGCTGTCCGAAACGTCGGCTAAAGAAGGAGGTAGCACAACACGGCATAACACCCCAAAAACAAACAACGAAAAAAACTGTTCTGAGGCATTGATTTTTTTTTTTCGTTTTATAGATATCGACTAAGTTCGCATGCACAAACTGTATTTTTACACCGGAACAATCTGAATTTCTTTTACCAATTTTGAAAGTTTTTCTTAGTTAATAAATTTAAATATTTTCGTATATTTTATAATAATTTTGAGGGTTTCCGTGTGAACAAAAAAAAATAACTCTGTTGTGAAATATGTGTTTAGTTTTTTTTTGTAAAATGTGAAGATATTAAAATTAAAAGACACATACAGAAAAATCAGAATTAATAAAATCTTGCTTGTTTAGTAGTGTACTGTATCGTATGCCTAGTGCAGGGGTTGAACCATTATCGGTGTGCACTACTTCTTAAGTCAGTTCCTCATTACTGAGAATCGTGACCCTTACAGCAATTTCCTGGTGGAAAAGGCTCTTCTATCCTCGCCGTCCTGCGTTGCGAAGATGGCCAAGGGTATCGACGTACCGGACGCCAATGCTGCTTGGTCACTCCGGCACATTAGTGTACTTCCTCTGCTTCTCCTATCTTCCAGTTTGCCAGTGACAAAGAGTTTCTCCAGGTTGGAGCCCTCGGTTAGGCGAGCAACATGTCCAAATTATCTTAATACGTTGTAGGCATATAATTTGAATGAATATTGTGGATGTCTAGCTCTTCCAAAATGAACACATTTGTACGTCTGGCTGTCCATGGAATCCTGAGCATTTTTTTCCAGCACTACATCGACCCTTTGGAATAACAAGGTTCTAAATGTTATGGAAACGTCACGCGGTTATGGGAACTATGGTGAGCTACCTTAGAATTCATTATCGCATGACGTGTTAAATCAACAGATGCAACCGTGTTATTCCAATGGTTTGACTTTTCGATTGCATCCATCTGCTTTCTTTCGCGGTATTCATATAAATGTCCATGTATCCAGCCGTATGAAAATATTATTATATATTAAGTATTATACTACTAAGTAATTATTTTGTTTTACGCAACAAAATATCAAATAGAGATTTAACTATTTTATTTTAAACAAAATAATAGGAAAATGAGAGTTTTCTTACAATCAAGCGATTGATCAGTTTTGTAAGATGTACAATTAAAAACTGAATAAACATATTTTTAAAAATTAAATTTAACATTTAAACGCATGCTCTTTAAAATGATTTTAATATATATATCTAGGATAATAATACATATTTTATGAAACTACAATAAGGTAACCCCAAAAATAAAACTTTACGTAATTTTTATTTTCTTTCGATTATCGCTTTTTGTGTGGAATAAGGTACAAATAAATAAAATTTCGAAACCCGGACATTTCTTCGACATCTTTTCTTTGGCATGAAAAACCTATTATTTAATTAAAACCAATATATTTCTAACTGCAGCCTACTTGAAGAAAATCCGTATAAATACAATAATACAATGTTAGGTAAAAGCCTTTTAAGGATATTTTTTATCATTCAAAAAATTTGTAACAAAAACTGAACAAGTTACCTTTCTGATGTGACCGCCTCAATCCTTAAAATCTTTTAGAACTCCGCCGGAATTAAAGCGTATTTAGTTAAGTCATAAATATGGAATCCACTTATCAGGCCTTCTGTTGGCAGTACGGAATAAGCACTGTACGCAGTACGCAGCCTGAAAAACATTTTAATTAGCATTATTTCGTCAGTGGCGTAGCGGCCCCACGAGCCCGGCGCCACTTTGCCATTTTAAAGGTTAACTCAGGGATTTTTGGGGTGATGTAAATTGAGAATGGCACTGTGTCATTAAAGGGATTTACTTGAATAGTAGGTTTTTGCTTTTGAAATTTTATCGCATTTGATTATAACCGCCCCAGTTAAAGTATAATATCATCACGAGAAGAGAAATAAAAAATTGTCTTAAAGAAAGATTTTTTAAGTTGAGTTTTTTATTTATTTTATAACTTTCATGTTATTTAATGTTGGTGTGTTAAGGGACGTACTTGACTTACTTTAACCAGTGATTCTTGACATTAAATTAAACAAATAACTTTGTATTAAACCACTATTATATAATCACAATTACCTACATGATTCGAAACCGATGGTAATTAAAAAAAAGTAACATGTAGGTAATTGTGATTATATAATAGTGGTTTAATACAAAGTTATTTGTTGTATTTAATTCAAAATGACGCCACAAAGTGATTTTGCGAAGTTTGAAGAAATTCTTGACATTGTTTGGAGTAAAAAATGTAGATGAAATGTATGACTCTTTTTGATAATTTTTTTTTTTCCATATAATAATAAAAATAATAATTGGACAATTTGTAGAGAAAATTTGTTATAAATTCTTAGGCTTTATCTAAATTTATTATTTACAAATAGATACAGAAAACATTCTTGGCAGGTCACTTCCGATACAAACACTTTAATGCACATTTTATAGACTAAAGTAGATCATTTTCAATCTTGACAAATTGAAAATGATCTACTTTTCCCTTTTCCGTTTTTAGATTTTCACGGCCAAAGGCATTTTCGTTGTTTGTTTTTGGGGTGTTATGCCGTGTCGCGCTACCTCCTTCTTTAGCCGACGTTTCGGACAGCGTTGCAGTGTCCATCATCAGGGCAGACCCGGCAGATCTGACGATGTGTGTGATGACACATAAGGGATTAATGAATGCACCACCACATCCTATAACGCCGTAGATTATTGAATATTGTACCAGGGAAAAGTATTTTCGTTGTTTGTTTTTGGGGTGTTATGCCGTGTTGCGCTACCTCCTTCTTTAGCCGACGTTTCGGACAGCGTTGCAGTTTAGGTAGAAGTTTAAATGTACGAGGACCAATGAAACTGCTAGGGGGGGGGGGGGGGTGTAAAACATGTTATTAGTCCTTTTGCTTAGTCCTTCTATTTTCATTTTTTACGAAGCTATTTTTGTTTTTAAATACATATTTCATAGTCGAATGACAGATAAAATATCACTTTACATAAAATAATTAAAATTATGGCTGAATGATATAGCTGATGTTGATACACTTTTCCTATGAATTCTTTGGCAACTTAAAGACTAACTTTATTTACTTTCTTGAAACTATAACAAAATAATAATAAAAAAATTATGTTACTCTGTTTTACTACAATATTTTCATCGATACCCATATTTCTGAACCTTTACCTAAAAATTTATTTCTATGTTTCACTGTTTTACTACAATATTTTCACAGATACCTATATTTCTAAACCTTTAATTAATTTTTTTTTTTACTTGTAGTTATTGATATAATATAACATTTTCGTTTATATTACCCACACACAGTCTGTGCCTTGGTCTATTATATATTTAATCTTAATTTACTCACCTATCGCTAACTTTTACATTACTTGTACCTTATGTTTTACATCTTAATGTATTTTTAAATTATGTAAAAATTACTTTTGATATGTAAATTGATATAATGGGAAATAAATAGAATAAAAATAAACAAAAAATTAGAAAGTTTATGCTTGGAGATTATGTGCATTTGCATGCGGAGGACACTATCTTTAAAACACTGGACATTGCATGATTTTTCATGTGCTACTCCCATCACTGTTCATATTACATTTGTAAAAAGATTAGTGCCAAAATTAGAGTTAATATTTATTTTGAAAGACTGGAGAATTTTTTTCTCAGGTAATACCCTCTTAACGAAATTAAAACTGCTATAAAATAACCAACCGACTCCTCTTCCCGAACCTAACTATTTAATATCTATTGATTTTTTAATGTCTTAAGTTGAAAGAATAACAAACACTAAAATGTCATTTGCACAAGAGATTGGGAGAAGGTAGAGTTGGTTCTTTGGGAAGGAGAATGGAAATATTCGTGGTATCTTAGTAGAAGTTCAATGATATTGATTTTAATTGTGACCAATACTAAATTTTCTATGTGGTTATTCATAATTTTGAAAAATAATTTGTTATGATTTTTGGCACGACGTTCATTTAATGTTTCTAATCTGAATATTTCTGGGTGTTTTTATATAGTCTGTAAACGATATGGACGATTTTTCACATTTGACATTTACGCCAAAACCTAAAAACATAGTTTCTTTGAGTCAAAGCATAAGTTCCGGTGGGAAAGCTCACCTGGAGTACGCTTAAATATCCTCTTAAAACTGCTCTGGGCTGAATTCCAACCACAGCTCGCCGCACGATGTATGGCACCTCTTCCAAATAGTCTAGTGCTTAGTGGTTAGTGGTTAGAACATTATGGAATATATTTCAATGCAACCAATGTATTAGAACACAGAGGATGGTATGAAAATTTAAAGAAATATATAGATTACTAAACAAAAAATGAAACACAAGACAAAAAAATAAAAAAGGTATCGGTCACAACCGGGACTCGAATACTTGAATAATTCAGCCATTGGTATTTATATATTTTTTCCGTAATTTTTGTCAATCTCGGGTTTCAAATTCAGAATCAACCTCAAATAATGTTCCATATATTTTTGGCAGCTTTCAACGAGGATACTATTGTTATCAGATTGATAAAAATGACAGACAAAATGTAGGTTCCAATGGTCGGGTAGGTTAAGGCGTTACGACCCGGTAATACAAAAGACCCTGAGTTCGAGTCCCAGTTGTAACCGTTACCATTTTATTTTTCTGTCTTGTTCTGTTTTAAACCATTAAAATAAAATAAATAAAAAAACGCAATACAATAAATTTGGCGAAAACGTCCAAATACCGTTTAATTGTCTGCTTTATGCAATGGAACAAACAGCAGTGTGGATGTGTACACAATACAGTGTTGAAAAGGCGTATGCTGATCCATCCATTGAATCCATCCCGCGTCCTCTTCTTTCGCGACCCCATTTCCCGTGTTTCACCTCCTGCGGTTTCCTTTCCACCCCCCCCCCCCCCCCCCCCCCACCCCGACCCATCTTCCGCTTTCCCCCCTCCATTGATTCCCTTCCCCTTCCCGAACTTCCCCTCCCTCTCCCTCCTTTCCACAGTGCAACTAAACTATATGAAATATATAAAAACAACTCGCGCGCCACTATATGTAAAGTTATTATACAATTTTTTTAACGCCAGAGCTCACTGTTATACATAGAAGCATTTGCGGTATGCTCATAACAACTCACCGAAGTTTCATCGCGATCGGATGAATGGTATAGGAAATAATTTCATAACCCTACAGCTTACCACTATATTACCAAATCGCCGAAGTTTTATCGCAATCGAATAAATGATTTAGGTACCTAATTAGAAACATTAATTTTCACTTAAACTTACCTTCATACCTACCAATAAATCAACAAAACAAAAAAGTTTATTTAGCATTTTATGTAATGGTAACAGATGTTACATGATATTTTTAAAAATGGTTCATTAAGTGATGTAAACAAATACTTTTTTACAATAAAATATATAAATTTGTTTTAGACCACTTTAATTTTAATTACACTCTACCGGTTTTGGAAGAACCCTTCCTTCGTCAGGAGAATATTAAAACTAACCTATGATACAAAATATTGGTAGATATATACCAAACATTTAGGTGCTGGAGTGGGAGGTCAAAGGGGGAGGGGGGTAGTTGCGGGAAATCCAGCAATAACAGAGCGGTTCCTAGATATGTTTCCAATAAACCGCTCTGTTATTGCTGGATTTTCCGCAACTACCCCCCTCCCCCTTTGACCTCCCACTCCAGCACCTAAATGTTTGGTATATATCTATCAATATTTTGTATCGTAGGTTAGTTTTAATATTCTCCTGTCGAAGGAAGGGTTCTTTCGAAACCGGTAGAGTGTAATTAAAATTAAAGTGGTCTAAAACAAATTTATATATTTTATTGTAAATTATGGCGAGCCACAAAGTTAATGCTTATTACGAACATGAAATACTTTTTTATTGTAAATTTTGTTCTACACATCAAGTTCACAAACGGAAAACCTTACAATATTCATATAAACAATTCACAAAATATTGTGTATCTAACCTAAGCACGCGGAGAAAAATGTTATTCGAAAAAACGATCATTTTAATAGTAAAAACGGGACTGAAGTTCTTATGAACAAATTAACACGGGTTAATTACGGGTTTCTATATTTATTGGCGGGAACATGTAAGAATAATTTGTTGGTATACGTAATTTTGTACGTATACCAACAAATTATTCTTATATTTTCCCGCTAATAAACATTGAAACTTTGTCAATTTGTTCTTAAGAACTTCAGTCCCGTTTTTTAACCGTTTTTTCTATTAAAATGATCGTTTTTTCGAATATCATTTTTCTCCGTGCTCGGATAAAACACCCAGTACACAAAATCACACTTCAAGAAAAATAGTTATTATCTAAAAAAAATTAACAACCATAGTCCACCTGTGTGCTTATCTACTGCATTGTACACCATAGGATGTTTCTCCCTCTAAAATTAAACGGTTCCTTCGTAGTAAAACGGCACAGCTTTATACAGAGATATCCTAAATGAAGTACTCGTATTTAAATGCAGCCAGCTGATGCTACATTTACGCCAAACTATTACAGAAACTTACTTAGTTCCAATGGTCACAATGGCTACTAAATAAATGTTAATTATAATATGGAAGATAATTGTATTTCAGGAATCTGTTTAATAATTAGTATTAGTAACCATATAAGCATTTTCGTGCACATGATGATTATATCAATAACAATTAGACGGGCCCCAGGCTAACGTAAATACTGCGCTTTCACGAAATTTCCCTTTCAAAGTAGTTCACTTTCTTCTGAAATGAAGCTGACGACACGGTATCGCTTCCAAGTAAATAAGCACACACTTAACACAACAAATTCACATCGACGGATCTGCCGGATCTGCCCTGATGATGGACACTGCAACGCTGTCCGAAACGTCGGCTAAAGAAGGAGGTAGCACAACACGGCATAACACCCCAAAAACAATCAACGAAAATGCTTTTGGCCGTGAAAATCAAAAAACGTATCCAATTAGACTTTAATTCAAACTGCAATTATTACTACTTAATTAATTAACCTGTCAGATCTATTTGTTCGGTTTTCGAAATAACTCATATGGGTCTCACAGAAATAGTTGTGTCTCCCTTACTATGATGGTTAGAAATATGATCTCAGTGTTAGACAGAAAAAATATCACGATTTGTATTGAAATGTAAAAGTTAACCGAAAAATAATTGAAATGTACACCACTATTAAAGAGTCAGATCTCCTAAAATGTTCCCTCCAAAGAATTCCCTCCAATAACTCCATCAGAATTATAAAGTGTTTATAAATGTACAAAGTGAATTAAGCAATACGACCCGATATAGTGTTTTATATTGTGAATAGTATAGAAAACTTCCACCTGCTAACGAAACACAAAGAGCCTTAAAAGGCATCTGTCTTTCACACCTTAATGTTAGAATTTCACCACCTTTAACTGCGGAAAAATCGCAAACCAATGCTGCACGCTAAATTTATTTGCATTTATATCTAAATCACCAGATTCCGACACTAACGACTTCCATAAGGAGAAGTAATTTAGATTATAAAGTGTTGAAGTTACTCCATTAAGAGTGCCTTTACCTGCGATCTGGTTTCAGATACCATCACGGGGGTGGTTTTTTTCGATTGCCTGTAATATCTAAAGGTAATTCTAAGCTTTAAGCTGCCTCATTTGAATTCTAAGAGCGGTGCTTTAGCCGTGAATTCAACATGAAATGATTGGACAATCAACGAAAGCAATATGTAATCGCTTCTCACTCATGTCGTTAAGATGGAGTATTGATTTAAAAGTAATTGTAACTGTTCTTTTAGGATTACATTCTCAATTTGTTTGCAGAGTTTATCGGCGCTGTTTGATAAGGTTATGAATGTTATAACTTCAATATTACAGGGTAACTACTGGAGAGTTTTTGGCCACACTATATCTAATTTGCAAACACCCAGAAGCTGATCCAAGTGTTGGTTAGTTAATATTAACTTGCTCATACAATCATTCTAGTTTCATACGATTGTGCGGCAGCAATAAATTTTAGGAAAATGACAATTTAGTCGTCTCACGTCGAAGTGCGCTGGCCGCCTTTTAACACGTCTTGGTAGGGGGTAGCCAGGAAGTTTCAAGACGCTCGTTTATTTCTTGTAATGGACTCTCGTAATATTTCTAGAAATAAACTTTAAACCAGACACTCGTGCTTGAAGGCACGTGGTCGATGAAATACTTATATATATACAAGTAAAGGATCTATTATCGGATCTTAAAGGATCGATCATACTGTGCAGATCGTCGAGCTCTTTAACTATTTTTAAATATCAACTTTTGTGAAAAAAAATTCAACTCTCTATTCGAAAATCTTTTGCAGTGCTTCTAGAAGCTGTTACATTTTTAATGCCCAATTAATACAACGAATTTAAACTTTGCTTGATTTGACTTAAGCCGTGTTTAATGACTAGATCTAATTAGCCAGGTACATACTGAATTTCTCTTTCCATCTCCTTTCCTTATTCATTTCGTTTGCCTCACAACATACCCCAATCGGGGATGCTATAATCTTATTGGCTCTGAGTTTTTGGGACTCTTGTGCCGCATTCGCATTGTACTTAAATGCATTTCAAAAACATTCACAATTGGTAATTTTTTATTTTTTTTATTATTTAATCTATACATATATTATAATTACATGTTATTTTTTTCAATGCCTGTCTCACTAGGGTAAACCTGTGTCGAGACAGACGTAGAGTTACATAAATTGTATACAAACATGGTTATTTGAATATGAAGGTTAATTACATTTTAGGTTCAATACAATAAAAGGCAGTTGATTGGAAGTGTGAATTAATTCTCTAAAGAGTTTGATCTTACAAATCACAGGAAAGGTTATTAAACATATATTACATACATATATTAAAATGATATTACAGTAAAATGAATTGGAAATAGAATAAGTTGATAGAAATATACATGATATTACATACATATATTAAAATGATATTATTGTAAAATGAATTGGAAATGGAATAAATGTTAGTTTATTTGACGGGATTCTATTGTTTTTTTATTTTATTTATTTTTTATTAGGTCGTACGTAATTGGGTATTTTTGTCAGTGCAATTGGTTTTACATATGTTTGCTATAGTGAGACGTCCTTTACTTGCAAGCCATTTTTTTATTTCGCTTTTGAATTTGGTCATTAATTAAAAGCGAAATTGCAAATTGACCTACGGCAAAGGGTAACAATTATTATAGGCAATAATTATTAGCCTGAAACACTCATCCATATTTTAAAAAATCTCCCGAGAAAAGATACATGCCGCCGACGGGACTCGAACCCGTGCCCCTCTGATTACCGGTGAGAAGTCGTGACTGGCAATCAGAGGGGCGCGGTTTCGAGACTCGTCGGCGGCGTGTATCTTTTCTCGGGAGGTTTTTTCAATATTAAAAACAATCGATGCGGCAAAGGTGTTGATTATATAATAAATGGTTCCCGGGGCGGCGGTAACCATGCCCGCTTCCAAAATTATATGTTTTAATACAAAACGAGGTGAGATTAGTTAAAAATGATAAGGGTTATTCCTCGTGGGGATTCATTCGTTCCCGCAATATATTCCTTCCTATATCAGTGCAGTGCAAATCAAAATGTTCGTCATCATCGACATCTATATATATATATTGACCGGTCAGTGGTGGTGTGGGCATCGCGTTTGGGTCCCACCCAGGCGTTCCGTGTTCGATTCCTCGGCTGGCTAAGTCCTCCATCACAACACAAGCAACTACTTAGTGTGGTGGTAGTAGGAGATTTTCAAATGTTGTAGGGTTATTCGTAACCCGGGAATATTTGTCTTTCTTTTTAATAAAAAAAAATATGTATATATATATAATGTTTCCCTTGGTCACGCCATAACTTCTGAACGACTTTACCTATTGCATTCATCTTTTTTTAAAAGTTTTCTAATACTTTGTAGAAGGTTCTTAAAATTAAGAAAACTGCGCAGAAAATTGGATAATTTCAGAAAACTTAACCACTACTTTAACTTCTATTATATTTAGAGATATTTCCTATACTATTCATCCGTTTGCGATAAAAATTTGGTGAGTTGTTGTAAACATGCCTTGGTTTTGAAGGTTTCTATATAGCAACATTTCTATATTGGTGAGTACTTAAGTTATGAAATTTGTAAAAAAAAGTTGCAATTGGGCACAAGCGAGTTGTTTGAAAAATGAGTGTATTTTATGGTGTTTAGGCAGGGAAAAAGGCAGGAGGGGGAGGAGAATCGAGGAACGGCCGAGGGGAATGAAGGAGGGGTGGTTCGAAGGAGGGGACGAGGGAAAGGGAAGGGGAATTCACGAGGAGGGAGATTAGTGAGAAAAAGGCGGGAGGGGGAGGGTAATCCGGGAGGGGCGGAGGGGAATGAAGGAGAGGTGGTGCGCGGGAGGGAGGCCGAGGGAGAGAAAAGGCGGAGAAGGTGGAAGGGGAATTCGTGAGGGGGGAGGTTCGCGAGAAGGGTGACAACTGAAGAGGGAAGGGGGAAACAGGGGCAAGGTGAAAAGGGAACGTGGGAGGGGAAGGGGACGAGGGTGGGGAAGAGGTGGGGAACGGGGACGAATGGGAAAGGACACGCAGGGAGAAACAATTTAATTATTTAAGTGGCACTGCAACGCATGCGGGTATCAGCTAGTAATCTATAATCTTAATACGGTGGCAACTGACTTAATACGGTGACGACCGTCCGTGGTCGAGTGGTAACAACACTTGACTCCCAATCGGAAGGTTGCGGGTTCGAACCCGGCGTGCGCAAATAAATTTTATTTGATTAATTTGTGTTATTTCACAATTAATTAATAAAAATAATATCTACTACATTTGCGGCACGTTCCAGAGTGGAAGATACTGTCGTATCGCCCTGGTGTAAGACCACCATTCAGAATTGAGACGTTGCTTAATAATGGCTTTAGCCGTGTTTAGTGACTAGATCTGAATAGCCAGGTACTTTCCTACCCTCCTCTTCCCCATCTCCTTCCCTTCCCCACTTTCCTTCAGCCTCACAACATACCCCAATTGGGGATGCCATAGTCTCACTGGCTCCAGACGGGAGCAGTTGGGACTCTTGTGAGGTAATCTCTATAAAAAAAAACTGACCTTATTATTTAATAGGTCTTGAAGAAATAAAAAAAAACCGCCACGTTCCCAATATTTTTTTAGTTGATTATTTTTTTTTAATCTTTGAAGAAAACAAATATATGAGGAAAAATTATCAAGCGATTAGTGGTTAAAGAACAAATAACATAAAATGTCCTGCTGATGGTTAGTATAAAATAATTAAAACATGGTATCCCCACCTAATATCATTATCATACTGGAGGCATGGAAATTAATAATTTATATTTGTTAATCTCCTCTTATGCCGAGTGAATATATTTTTAGTAGGTGTGAACGGGAACCTTTAATTAAAAACGATAAATTGTCTTAATCCGTTTGGAATAGTAACTACTAGAGAACCATAACACTTTGATACATAATTTGAAGCCATTTCCCAGTCACTAGGTTCGAGATGCCTTTGTACTTAATTTTATAATTAAAAATGATTTCTTGTCTTTTAGTCATAAAAAGCAAAATAATATCTTGGAAATCAGTTCAGGTCGCGTTTATATATAGAATTTTGACTAAATTGGTCAAAAAAAAATCCAATCAGAACAACAATATCTTTGGATTTTCTATTTATTAAAATATATTTAAAAAAATATATATATATTTTAGGCAATCACGTCCATATCCAGACTAGTGCGGTTTTGCTTAAAACTGCAGAATTTACCTTTTTTTTGGATGAACCCCTATATATTTTATTTTTTTATTTCAATTTATTTCACCTCTTACACACAACAATTTTACATTTTAATCATTGTTTAACAATAGAATAACTAAATAAAAAACAAAATATAGTAAAAAGGTATAACAAAAAGGTGAAAACATAATTTTTTTGGTTTCTACACCAATTAAGAGAACTGGCTCTTGAGCTTGGTGTAGGTGTTATGTAAGAATATACAATTTTTAGTCCATAATTAAAATAATATCTTAAGGACTAGATTAAGGAAGACATTATACAATATTTGATGGTTTGAATTACAGGATTAAGGTTACATGGTTTTATTGCATACAGTATTTTAAGAATAGTTTGATCTTTTTCTGGAATAATGCCAAATCTCTTATTTTTTTTCCTTCTTCGGGAAGGCTATTGAAATAAGTTATCCCTTTGTATACATAATTATTTTGCATTTGTTGAGTAGAAAATAATGGAATTTGGATATTATATTTACGTCTCAACGATGAGTTAACTTTATTATTTTTTAATGTCTTATCTTTGAATATTTGTAATATTGAGTCTTTTTTATAGAGATCTTCAATTTTTGGAACTTCGAAAATTTATATGAGTAATAATATCCTTGTGTTATATTTGGGGATGCTGTTTGGAGGGTCTTTTGAAAGGAAAAAAGGGGGTTTAGGGAAGGAATACTAGAATAATAAATATCACAGGCAATAAATAACACGATAGAGTGTGTCAATTATTATTTCAACTTTAGAATTTAATTACAAAGAAAATGAGAACTGCATTAAATTTTTTTAAATGGTTATAATTAGGTGGCTAAAATGCATTGAAAATCCGAAAAAACACTAAAAACATTATTTTTATATATTATGGTAAAAGTAATTTTTTTCGCAATAATTACTGTTATCATTTACCGGTCAGTGGTTGTGTGGGCATCGCGTTTGGCTCCCACCCAGGCGTTCCGTGTTCGATCCCTCGGCTGGCTAAGTCCTCCATCACAACACAAGCAATATCTTCCGCTTAGTGTGGTGGTAGTAGGAGATTTTCAAATGTTGTTGGGTTATTCGTAACCCGGGAATGTTTGTCTTTCTTTTAAAAAAAAAAAAAAAAATCATAACATGTTTTCATTCAAATTTGAGCATCCATTTTTTTTTTCGTTATATTTTGTTAAAAAAAAATGGTGTAATTATTGTTTAGTATCTTGATTTTATCCAGAAAAAGTGTTATTTTCCCTTTTATATTTTTAATAAACACATAACATTTGTTTCAAAATATATTTTTTTGCATTCTTTGAACTACAGTTATGGAATAAAAATTTTTGTAAAAAATATGAAAAATGGATCGTTCGTTTTATTTATTCCCGAATCATGAATACAATTTTTTTTTCAAAACTTCCGGTCATTTTAGCGAGTTATTAGTGAATACCAATTTAATTTATTTTTATTTGTTCGAATAGCTACAGATCATACGCAACTTTTGAGACCCCGGGCCTTTTAAAAATAAGGCATTTTTTTCTCTCTATGGAGAGCGACACATGCAATGATTTGTTTACTATTTATTATTTTTTTTACCACATTAAAATTTGTTTTCTGTTAATCGTTGTATTTCAAAAAATAATTTCGTGTTGTTAGAAATTTTGTAAGTAGAATGAAACATAAACAGATCTTTGAATATTGAAATATTTAAATAAACAACACCGTAATAATAATCGAGTGTTATTATTCCATACCTTTTACGATACCTTTTCCTCCTCGTATGGAGGCCAATGTAAGTTTTGGATTAAAATTTCCTCGTAAAATACATAAGTTAATAAATATAAATATTACCTGAACTGGGGTGAGTAAATTTGTTGTGAAAAATCAAAAATCACAAAACTGTGCTCTCGGGAGCCCGCTATCTATTATGTAACTTGTTCAATACTAACTTTACGAAGTCCATTATTAGAGTACTAAATCTAACATTTTCTATAACTTTGGCTGGTAAATGTTGTTATTAGATATTTACGTATGCTAATAAATTATCAAAAGCAATGAAAAACGTAAACTTCTTCGATCTGAAACGTGTTGATACGAAAGCACGATTCCAATATTCCTTCTAAAGACATTTCAAACCTAAAGTTGAGATAAAGTTTTGTACATAGAAAATAATATTTTATTACGCTCATATTTTGTGTTTGGAATATTTTGTTGATATTTTCAAAGGTTACTTTTTATAAACTTTTCTAAATTTATAAAATAAAATCAGTTTTTTTTGTAAAAAATATTTCATAAAGTTTGTAATTTGTCAATTCAGTAATTGCAGTAAGATTAACTATTCATAAAAGAGAAAAATTTTAAATTATTCCATTCATTTCGAATATAACTTCTCTTCCCTTCTTTTTCACAAGAAAAATTTTACCGAAAAATATCATTAATAGGCATTTTTTTCGAATGTTGGATATTTTGTTATTGGGAAGATTTTCAAAAGAAGCATTTCCCGCATTCATGATATTGACAGTCAGGATATTTTATTCGATCAACTATTTTTGTGTAGAATGCAGTTATTGAGAAGAAAATCAAACTATTGATATAATAAAGGATCTGTTATTGAGAAGAAAATCAAACTATTGATATAATAAAGGATCTCTTCGTCCCAGGGAGCAATACGGCAAAGTATCAAAAGACGTATGCGTATCTGGGACCGAAATTATACAATAAAATCCCCCCAGACTTAAATATTAAAAATTGCATGAAAAAAATGTCCTACATTGGTTCAATAATAACTAAATGGTTGATTGGCTTGGGTAGGGAGGAGTCTGAAAAACTATTATATAATGTGACTTAAAACGATACATGGTTACCTATGAATGGCACATTTAGTAAAAACTTAGTACATAGGTATTAATTAAAAAAAATAATAATAATTTAAATTGCATTTGGCACTTTACACACTTTGGTTCCTAAGAACAGGCAATCTGCCTAGTTAGGAACTAATATCGACCTAAAACAACGTAATAACACTTGTATTCATTTTAAATATATTCTCTTATTATGTAATATTATTTGTCATTTTGGCTTTAAATGTATCAAATGTAAATAAATAAATAAATCGAAAAAGTCAACGGCATTAAGCGCTTCTTTTTTGGTGTACATTTTGAGGGAGTGATTTGCTTTACAAATATTGGGCGATTTCATGTTAAATGCATCTGTAGGGAAGTAAGTAAGTAATGCCGATCAGGCGGATTGAACAATTTTCTTTTGTTTTTTTCTGTTTTCGTTCCATGCCATATTATTGTTGTCTGTAACAAAATGTAATAAATAAATAAGAATGGTTTGTTAACGTTTCTTTTCAACTCTCTGTCGTTGCAAATCTGGACACTCTACCAAGTACTGACATGTAAAATTAAGTATTTTTATCTGTGGATGAATTACACACAAGAACGCATCCTCAAAATATCGTGGATAGACTGATAAAGACTTTAAATATTTTTTTTGTTGATAAATACAAGATTTGCAAACTCAAAATCCATTTAGAAGACACATAGAATACATGGTAGAAAGATGTCGCACGCAATGGTTTTAAAACCTTTAGAGCTAATGCGAGTTAAGAATGCCGCGATGATAACCAACATCAGATAGAAGAGAAAATAAGAAGAAGAAAAAAAAGGATTGAAACTAATGCTGAGTCAATCGATTAATTTCCACGACCCGGGTCGACCACAACCCATTCGAGAAGTGATCTGATCAAAAGTACCCGCTCTTTAGTCGGGTACCTTTACACAACGAAAAATTTTTATAGCGAAGAGATATCGAGAGGTCGAAAGTACCCGTCACAAACGAGACCCCCGATCTTTGATCGGGTACTATCATTATTTGAAGTAGGTTGCTATTAGGTATAGGAATTTTTTGATTTGTAAATTGTGACCGAAATAAAAATCGGTCATGGAAATTTTAAATGCTCTGTGAAGCACAAAAAATTAGGTCGCTCATCAACCCAGAACCAACAGATTCACTTATGAACCGTTCTAAAAAATTTATGTGGGTAGATACTCGTTCTATTTTCTATTGCCATGTTTTGAACTCACAACTTTTTAGCGAAGCACTAAAGATCATGCAGCTTTACAAAAAATAATATGTCGCATAAATCAAACATTTTTCGAACAACTTTTAACTTTCCAACCAAAACGAAAATTCCGCAAAAAATAATAATTCCACACATTTTCAATGACCATAAAATTTGCGAATAGTTTCCATTCTATCGGGAATTCTTATAATCCACCTACACATGTTATTTGAAAACCGGAAATCACAAAATATGGTTATTATATTAAATAATCCCACAGGGGTTGGTTCAGAACCCTTGAAACTGGCCGATTTTATTGCACAATTTGTTATTTCAAGCCGCGTATTTCCATTTGGATTTTATGAAATTTCTAATGAAATCCTTCGGTGGTACAACCGACCCTCATAAAGCCCACGATATTTCGTTGTAGACATTTAATACGACTGCCTCTCGCGATTCTGTTCAGTGGGGTATTACTGTACTACCCTGCGTAGGTGAAACTAATCCGGCGATAATGTATGAAATTTATCCCTTAAGTATCGTGAATTGCATTACTAGGCTATTTTTGGGAGTCGAAGTATGTTTGCTAATACAAAGCTACCGTAGACGAAATTTTCAAATGGTGTTTGTTAATATTATGAAGGGCATTTTTATGGATTTTGAAGAGGAGCAATTTTGAGCTGATAAAGATAGAAACATGCAACACTTTTAATAATCAAATCTCAAAATTTTTGGGTAGAGTTTTTTAGAATTCTTGTCGTTCTGGTCGAATTGATTTTTCATATGAACTTATGATTATCTGTTAACCTTCTGCCACTGAGGTGAATTTTTAGTTTTAATTATGCTAAGGAGTAGTCTAACAGACGTGCATTTTAGGTACTATTATTTTAGAAGTATTTTTTTTTTATATTTAACACGTTATTGCAGGAAAACAGTATGGAACTTTTAACAAAATCATCTGCAAAAATATAGAAAAGATAAATCATAAAAATGTTTTTAAAATGCACATGACTGCTTTTAATAACATTAAAATAACAATTAAGCTTTCATTTCCTAACTTAAAATAACATTACACACTTATAAAATTTAAAAAAATATATACCTTATGGTAGTTTTTTCTTATCGGTCTCAAACATCAAATCTAATTTCTAAAGAAGTTGTATCTTTCGGGTCGATACTGCTGACGATAAGCTTGCAGCTTCTTATTCGTGCAGAAAATTAATATTTTGATAATTTTCTTGTCGAATATCTTTTTCCAAAGCTTTCCATACCCAGAAAATCGCATTTGCTCAGCATCTCGTCGTGATAAATAACCAATATTGATTGCAAGTGTTCGCGATGTCTCGTTGCAATATGTGTTTTCGACCAAGCGAAACCATTCTCGCCATGGTAACTATCGTGACTTAAGGTTGAAGCTGTTTGAACTGGATCGTTTGTATCTTCATTACAACTTTCGTCTTCTTCATCGCCCCCAAAAATGTCACTGTCTTCATGGATTTCATCTTCAATAAAAAAAAATTCGGCTGTTTCGTCGGCTACTTCATTTATACTGAATTCGAGCTCTTCCCGTTCCTCCAACAACAGCCGAAGTTGCTCATTATAGTTAACATTACCTGATGTTCCAGTAGCCTTTTTTTCTTGAAGGTCTATCGCTCGCCGTCTAAAAACAGTTGTGCTTGTGTTCCCGCTACAATTCCTTTCGCGATTACCGCCTATTAGCTACTTGTCCTCCAATAATCGACATGGATCTTCTTCAGCACCCGATGTTGGGAGCCGCACCAAAAAAGAAGATTCATTCCGTTCCCGATTGCCGCCGATCTAAGAGCTCGCGAATAGCAAATTTATGAAAATATTTTACGTTTCTGCATTTAAGTATCATCAATTAATATATCCTGAGCCATATGAAGCTTAATATAAGTGGCGTTTACTTCATTCGAAAAAGAAATTTGTATTTAAAATCAAACCTACATAATAAGCTATTTCTAAGATAAAAGAAAAGTGTTATTTTACGAGCGGCAATAACTCTGTTTCATTGAGCAATAACGTTATCGGTTTGAATGCAACCTTACTGCTGCTGAAATTGTCAATATCTGAAGCGATTCGATTCAACATTTGATTGCTTTTCCGATTGGCAAGTTATTTTTGCAGTTCTGGGTTTAAAACAAACTGTATTGTCAACAAAGAACATTTCCCTTGGGAATAAAAAACGTTCTCTTGACATCTATGAGTTTTGGAACAATCAACGATTTCATCAGAAGTACAGTTTAGCATATTATACATATTCTGCCACATAGATGATTATCAGTAGGATTGTATAAAGGTAACCAAACATGCTATCTTGTACAGAATTCTTAACAGCATTATTTTTTTAAATTCTTCATTATCAGTACCTTCTGATCTGCCGAAGTATAATAAATAATAGGTAGTATAATAAAACAAATATAAAACTTATTTCCACTATAATTTATTTGACCATAACCGGTTTCAGCTTGTTGAAGCCATTTTCAGACTGGTACAAATTATTCTTAACCTACGGTTTATATACACAAGATATGAGGGAGGTAGGAGAGGGGTGGTCATAATAATCATAATCATAATCATACAAGAATTTTTTTGTTGTTGTTTGTTTTTGGGGTGTTATGCCGTGTTGCGCTACCTCCTTCTTTAGCCGACGTTTCGGGCAGAAACAAATACTGGCTATGTCAAGAGTCAGCACCACAGAAGAGTATGTATACATGGTGTTAAGGTACGTACTTGACTTACTTTAACCAGTGATTCCTGACATTGAAATGTTAAAAAAAATGGTTCCATTTTTAACTCAAAATAATGTCAGGAATCACTGGTTAAAGTAAGTAAAGTACGTACCTTAATATCCTGTATAATGATTCGATTTAAGTTAGATACGATACAACCGGCGAATTTTAATGTTTCATATACTATTCCATGGTGGAATAAATTCTTAGTACTTATCTCTCTGGTGTAAGACCACCATTACGAATTGAAACGTTGCTTGAAATGGCTTAAGCCCTGTTTGCAGACCAGATCTGAATAGCCAGGAGCTTTCCCAGCTCCCTCTTCTCCATCTCCTTATGTTCCCATCACCTTCAGCCTCATAACATATCCAAATTGAGGATTCCATAGTCTACGATAAATTAATTATAGCAATGACTCACACAACATAATATTTGAATTTCTTTGAATTGCGTGTAACCTGAAACGCTCCATTCAGCCGTTGGCGCTAGTGTACGTATTTGGATATCACGCTAGCCATTATTAGGCGCAAAAGTTAAGCAAAATTTAATAAATTACAATATTTATATTGTCTCACTGTTGCATTGTGATTTTATGGCTTGTTTCCCGACTATGCACCAGTGCCGAGGGGATCAATGATGCTTGTTCCTCGGAGCATCTTCCATTGAAATACCGGTAGAACAAGCACAGCATTTCCACCCGATACCTCTGCTCTAAAGATTGCAATCCGTTTGTTAAGTCGGGATAATCTATCAAACGAGCAGCACGTTTCTGTACAGAGTCGAGGATTTTTTTCAGATATTGTGGGGCTCCAGAACAGAGGTGGCTGCCAAATTCAACCGTGGGGCACACTTACGATTTGTACAGGGTTAGCAGTTATCTAATATTAAAGTATCTGCGGGCCCTGTACAGTACGCTTAGTTTCTGAGAGGCAAACTTAACTCTGGCTTCGATGGATCCCCCGTACCTGAGCTGGTCACTTAGAGTTACACCTAGCATATTATCAATGGAGGGCCTGTTCAGAAGATTGCTTCGTTGAAGGAGACTAGATTTTCATTTCGATCCCTTTTTGTCGTAATCAGACATGATTGGGTCTTTAAAATTATCTATATTATATTAACCTTTTCGTACCGGAAAGAAAAAAATTACACATGATCCGAAGAGGGGGTCACTCGGGGCCCCAATTTGTTTTGCTTATTAACGGGTGTTAATGACAAAATTTTATGTAATTTTTTTTTGTAATAATTAAAGAAATGTATATACAACACATTTTAGGGATAATTATGTAAATCGTTTGATAAATAAAGTTATCATTAATATTCTAATGAATATAGACCATAAAGCATACTTTTTCATAGAAAACAGAGACGGCGGGCCGATAGCGAGCATCACTCCTTATTTCCGATTCTCGACTGGCGATTGGCGATTGGCGATTACAGCGTCCGCAAACGTGGCTAGTTTGTTGCGCAAAACTGTAAGGTAAAATGGTAAAAGCGATAATAAGGAAGCTAGCGTGACTCGCTTATTACGTTACGGCCCTTTCTATTACAATGCAACATTTACCAATCGGTATATGGTCCGGTATATGTGGGGATACGAACGGGGAAATTTCACGCGATCCACAATATGAGGTGGGGAGGGGGAATTAAATGTTTCGCCAGAATTCGATATAATTGAATTAATATCCAAAAAAAACAGTACTGTTTTATATATTTTTTTAAATGCAGATCGATAACTGAAGAGTGTTTCTAGGATTACCTAAATTATTGGGTACGTGGTTTAATAAATCACTCAGAAACAGGGTAAAACTCTAGTTAGTGTAGATGTGTAACCCCGGTCCGATGTGGAAGTGTTATAAAAATATTTGCAGTAATTTCAACGTCCCGAGAAGAAATAAGGGAATTTGTATGAAAAAACGCCTCTTGGTTCCTTCAATGTGAAAATATTACGTCCAGTTTGAGATGTGTGTTAGCTTTCATTTTATTTTCTTTTCTCTCTGCCTGCCCCTGAGACCATGCGCCTTGTTACGGAGTCATGTTACATTATTTATGAAGTATTTGTTTGTCACCGGGGATGGTACTCGACTACCGTAAAGGTGTTACGCCTACGGGAAATATTCATGGTAATATTATGCCAGAAAGATGGAGTATTTCACTTTAGTATAATTTCACCTAAAACATCAACCTTAACCTAAATAGATGGTTGGGTTATTCATGAATCGCTGGATGAAATGTGACAAGAGTTTGTGCTTAAGAAGATCTTGGGAAGTTTATATATAAATAACGAATTTTGTCATAAGATAACTCACTATAATAACTAATTCCAAAATTCACTTTAAACTATTATGAAGGTTGATATGTTTTATTTTTTTTAATTTTATTTATGCGACTATATAAAATAATTGTACATACAAAATATAAAGGTGAATTTAAGTATATAATATATTGTATTTCTTAGTACTCCTCACTAGGAAGTCCTGGGCCGAGGCGGACTAAAGTCATTAAATTATAATTTATTTAACTTCTATGCAGTTTGTAGTGTTTTCTTCTATGTAGTTCTTAGTGTATTCATTAGGATTTTTTCATTGATCTCTTTCAGCCATATTTTTATTTTTGATTTGTACACATAAAATTTTTTAATCAGTTTTATGTCTTGGGGAAGAATGTGTGTGGAGTTTTGTTGCAAAGTACGTGTGATTTCTTTGTCCAAATGTGGTTTTATAACTTGGAATATTTTTTATTTAATTTTTGTTTGATCTAGTGTGATGGATGCACTGCTAGTAGAAGATTTTTGAATTGCTTCAATAATATATTTTTGGCATATATTCGTTGTACATTTGGTACGTCAAAGCTCTTGAAAATTTCAATCGAAGGCGTTTTAATAGGTACTTTCAGTATGGTCTTTATAATTCCTTTTTGGATCGTATTCAGCTTGTGTATGTACTTGTGTTTGTAGCAGATCACCATCCTATAATTCCGTATTCAATTTGGAAATGACATAACGCGCAGTGAACTTTTTTTCATATCCTTTTTATTTAACACATTTCTTAGATTTTTAAAGAAATATATAAGGCTTGTGAGTGTTTTCGTAATACATACGATGTGTAGGTCCCATTTTAGATTTTCTTCAATTATTACACCGAGATATTTTATGTTTTGTGTTTTTTCCATAACTGGGCAGTGACATTGAACATTATTTCTATGACATTCGTGTAATTTTAGTACTAGTGAGTTAACTGGTTGGCTTCTTGAGTTCATTGAAAAAGTTATATATGGTGAGTTAATTTGAAAAGTTAATTATGGTAATTGGAGAATATAAAATGTTAAACACATTTGACCTGCAAACGTTAACACTCTGTTTTTTCTTAAAATTCGATTATATATCAGTGACATGTCGATCGTTCAGTTGATTAGTCAGATATCTCAAAAAAATTGAAATTTGTCTTGAGTATGCAGTTATATACCGTTATATTATAAAAATGTACCCTCTATCTGGTAGAATACTCAAATTACTCACAAACACTATCAAATCAATTATAATGCAGAAAAACTTTTAGTTAGTTAAACAAAATGTTGATATTATCTGGGCAACTACCAGCCACCTCCGGTCTGGAGCCCCTCAATACTTGAAAAGAACCGCGTTTCTGTGCAGAAATGACAGAGAACGGGTCTTTTACGACTTGTTCTTGGAACAATTTACCGGCCTTCACCAGCTCGGCTGTGGAACGACTTGCCGGCCACTGTGGGTCTTTTCAAGACCCATGTTCACTCCTTCCTCTCCTCAAAAAGTCTCTCCACACAGCATCTTAGATGACATAGGCCCTGGGGGAAAATATTTTCCTCAGGACCTCCTGTGCGCAGTTAAAAAAAGAGGACATATCAAAATGTCATACTAATGTACCGGACCGTTATGACTCCCAGTATTAATTTATAACAAATGTAATATGTAAAACACAAACACTTGGAAATAACATTTGATTTATGGCGAGCATTCTAAAATAGCTATTTTATTATTATTTCAAAACATAGTATCTGGAGATGGCTGACTAATCAATTGAACGATCGATATACCTAAGTGGTCGTAAAAGTCATTTGTCAAAATAATCAAATATCATCAGTACGAACCACGATTTAGATTTACTTAGAGAGCCTGTTTTTAGAAGTTGTTTAAAACTAGGTATACTGAATGATACTAGGGTCTGTCAAAAAGTAATTAATGCCTCCAGATTAATTGTCACTTTTAAATATAATCTCCGACCATTTTCACAGTTTTGGTCCGTCGTGTATTCCAGTTTATTCCAAGCCATTGCCGCACGAACGTTTTCACGGCCTACGCATTTTCAAAGTGAATCTCACGATGAGCTTCACATCACACTGCCTTTACCGACGGAGGAAATGAGTTACAATTTATCTGTAGTTATCCGTCAGTCACCACGAATGATGTCATCGACTCGCTGAATGTTGCATGGAGTCACTGCGGTCGTTTTCCATATGACCGCTTTTCGTCGTCGGTTACAGCGAAGAATCCATAATCCAACAGTGCTGACGTCCACTGTTGCATCACCGTACACATTTTTCAGTATTTCATGATTGTAAATGGGCATTTCACCTTCTGTATTCAAGAATTCAACAACAGAACGCTGTCTAATACGAACGTCGAATTCGGCCATTTTGCAAGCGACCGCAGTGATGCCACCTGTTGACGCAGAAAGTTACTACTGCAGTAGATTGTAGAAGAAGATTGGAAAATTGAAACAAAATAAAAAATTTCACTCAACTAACTTCATTTAAGTAATAGTATAATAAAACAAATTTAAAACTTTTTCCACTTTTAATTTAATGACCGTAACCGGTTTCAGCTTGTCAAAGCCATCTTCAGACTGGTGAAAAATATTCTTAACCTAGGGATTTTATACAAAACATATTAGGGAGGGGGAGGAGGGGGCGGGGGGAGGGAGGGGTGGTCTACAGGGATTTTATTCAATTATGGATTTTATTACATTTGTTGTTAAGTGGTCTTGAGTGTCCAACTATCTAATTATTTTTTTGGTTATTCCCAGTAGGCTAATTACATAGGGTTGGTAGCTTACATACTTTAGTATTGTTTGGGAAATACCTTACAAGCAATGTGAATTATTAGCACCTAATTTTATTGTTGTCAAGTCTATTATTAATTACAATCTTTATTATATTTATGATGTTATGGAATTTTTTTGATTAAACAATTGATTTTATAAAGGGGGATACGTTGGAATAGGATTATTCTTATAATGGACCTAATACAAACAAAGTACATATTTTACTTGGAACATATATGATAGAAAATTACAATGGATACAATAGTGGAGATTTTGCAAATGATTCTAATTTCTTATTCATTACAAATATAGGGTCTACTTTTTTTGTTAGGCGGGTTATTTCTAATGATTCTAGTTTATCAAGTTTATGACCCTTATTACAAGTGTGGAGGACTTTAATATCTCTGTCTTTATCAAACGAATGTTGGTTTTCTAATAGGTGTGACGCTACATTCGACAATTCACCTTTATCATTCACCCAATTTGTGAAATGTTCTTTTATACGGGTTTTGAATGATCTTCCCGTTTGGCCTATATAATATGACGGGCAATTAGAGCAGTTCACTTGGTAAACGCCTGAGTTTTCCAGTTTTTCTCTCTTATCTTTATTATTAATTAAAATTCTCCCTAGAGAATTTACATTATAAAATGCTGTTCTACATTTATCGTTATTAGTTAGTCGAGATATTTTTGTGGATATTTCGCCAATATAAGGAATTTTAACCCATTGTTTTGTGATTTCATTTTTATTTACGAGGCCTTGTGACATGATTGCTAATGTAATTTTTTTATTCTTTTTCTTTAATAAACTATCAATAGTTTCGCTTTTGTATCCATTGTTCTTTGCTATTGTTTTTATAATATTTAATTCATTTGTATAATTTATATAATTCAAGGGCACATGTAAAAGTCTGTGAATGAGGGAATAGAATACTGATAATTTATGTGAAATGTGGTGTCTAGATGTGTTGTGTATGATGTTATCACTATATGTTGGTTTTCTGTAGATTGAAAATTCTAATTTATTGTTAACGATTTCGATACCTATGTCAAGAAAATTTATCTTGTTTCCCCCCATTTCCATTGTAAATTGGATCGATTTATTGATTTTATTGATTTCTTTTAGAAAAATATCTAATTGTCTGTGTGTTCCTGTCCAGATAATTAAGATGTCATCAACATATCTACGATAGAAGGCAACATTTTTAAATGATTTTAATTTTTCGATAGATTCTTCTATATAATCCATGAAGAATTCAGCTAACACCGGAGAGATCGGGCTGCCCATGGCTAAGCCATTAGATTGAATGTAATAATTATCATTGAATCTAAAGAAATTTTGTTCTATACATGCACTTAGTAGTCTTGTTATTTCTTTCCGTTTTATTAAATTAATGTTTCTCTCTTCCATGTAATTGCTAATAATTATCTTTAATTCGTTTGTAGGTATATTGGAAAATAAACTAACAACGTCAAATGAAACTAGGGTGGCATTGTTAGGTACTTTGATGTCTCTAATGTGATCTATAAGTTGTAGGGAATTTATTATTCCATATTTAGGTTTAAAATTAAGAGTGTTTTTCATGATTTTATTTCCAAATTTTGCTAGTTTATAGGCAGGAGCTGAATTGTATGACACGATTGGTCTTACTGGCATGTTATTTTTGTGAACTTTTGGTTGTCCATATAGACGTGGACATTGTGGGTTCATGACGGAAAGGCTATTTTTAAGGTATTTATTTTTAATCAGGGTTTGGCACGAATTTAGTATTGCGTTTACGTCCGCTGCAAATTTAGGGGTGGGGTCCTTTTTCAATAAGGTTACGTTACTGGTGTCCAGCACATCTTGGACTTTTTCTATGTAATCGGATTTATTTAAGATAACTGTACTATTTCCTTTATCTGCTTTCGAGATAATCAGATTATTTTGTTTGATTTTATTTTTTATTGATTTTATAGTGTGTGCTTCGCTTGAAAATTTACCTTCAGTTGTTGCTTTTTTAATGATTTTAGCGCATAGGTATTTATTACCATAATCTGAGGTTGCAATATCTGTATCTATCGCGAGGTTCTCGAGATCTTTTAATTGAAGTGGTAAATTTGGACAGTACTTTAATCCTTTATTAAGCATTATTATTTCTGTATCGTTAAATTCTACATTAGTGGTGTTTACTAGTTTATCGTAAAAAGATGGTATGGGTGAATTTACAGTCTTATCTGTTGGCGTTGATTTTAATTGTTTTTGTGTCCAGTAAGTTAGTTTTTTAAGTTGTTTTTGGTAAGTTAAATGTATTTTATTGTTAACCATATAGGTAGTATCATTATAAAGACAATCAAATTCTGCAGGGTGTAGTTGTGATGTGAGTGTAGTTGTGATGTGAGTGAAGTAAATTTGTTTTATTATACTATTATAATGGAATTCCACCACGAATTATCAGTTTCAAAAATAGAAATATTAAAAAGTGCAAACGCAGCGACACTGAAGAGACTCTACAAAAAACTCATTCTTAAACGACGGATGGCTTCACAACACCTGTGGTTCAATCGGGAGTGCAAGAAACGAGGCCTTATACCCAACTACATCAACATCAAGACGAACACGGACAGCAGAGCAGCCACACTAGCAGTAACCGCAGCCCGCAGAACATGGACTACACAGGAGATGAAAAAATGGTACAACATCCGAGATAACGTTAATAACTATTTATTTTATGTACACACTTCACTCACATCACAACTACACCCTGCAGAATTTGATTGTCTTTATAATGATACTACCTATATGGTTAACAATAAAATACATTTAACTTACCAAAAACAACTTAAAAAACTAACTTACTGGACACAAAAACAATTAAAATCAACGCCAACAGATAAGACTGTAAATTCACCCATACCATATTTTTACGATAAACTAGTAAACACCACTAATGTAGAATTTAACGATACAGAAATAATAATGCTTAATAAAGGATTAAAGTACTGTCCAAATTTACCACTTCAATTAAAAGATCTCGAGAACCTCGCGATAGATACAGATATTGCAACCTCAGATTATGGTAATAAATACCTATGCGCTAAAATCATTAAAAAAGCAACAACTGAAGGTAAATTTTCAAGCGAAGCACACACTATAAAATCAATAAAAAATAAAATCAAACAAAATAATCTGATTATCTCGAAAGCAGATAAAGGAAATAGTACAGTTATCTTAAATAAATCCGATTACATAGAAAAAGTCCAAGATGTGCTGGACACCAGTAACGTAACCTTATTGAAAAAGGACCCCACCCCTAAATTTGCAGCGGACGTAAACGCAATACTAAATTCGTGCCAAACCCTGATTAAAAATAAATACCTTAAAAATAGCCTTTCCGTCATGAACCCACAATGTCCACGTCTATATGGACAACCAAAAGTTCACAAAAATAACATGCCAGTAAGACCAATCGTGTCATACAATTCAGCTCCTGCCTATAAACTAGCAAAATTTGGAAATAAAATCATGAAAAACACTCTTAATTTTAAACCTAAATATGGAATAATAAATTCCCTACAACTTATAGATCACATTAGAGACATCAAAGTACCTAACAATGCCACCCTAGTTTCATTTGACGTTGTTAGTTTATTTTCCAATATACCTACAAACGAATTAAAGATAATTATTAGCAATTACATGGAAGAGAGAAACATTAATTTAATAAAACGGAAAGAAATAACAAGACTACTAAGTGCATGTATAGAACAAAATTTCTTTAGATTCAATGATAATTATTACATTCAATCTAATGGCTTAGCCATGGGCAGCCCGATCTCTCCGGTGTTAGCTGAATTCTTCATGGATTATATAGAAGAATCTATCGAAAAATTAAAATCATTTAAAAATGTTGCCTTCTATCGTAGATATGTTGATGACATCTTAATTATCTGGACAGGAACACACAGACAATTAGATATTTTTCTAAAAGAAATCAATAAAATCAATAAATCGATCCAATTTACAATGGAAATGGGGGGAAACAAGATAAATTTTCTTGACATAGGTATCGAAATCGTTAACAATAAATTAGAATTTTCAATCTACAGAAAACCAACATATAGTGATAACATCATACACAACACATCTAGACACCACATTTCACATAAATTATCAGTATTCTATTCCCTCATTCACAGACTTTTACATGTGCCCTTGAATTATATAAATTATACAAATGAATTAAATATTATAAAAACAATAGCAAAGAACAATGGATACAAAAGCGAAACTATTGATAGTTTATTAAAGAAAAAGAATAAAAAAATTACATTAGCAATCATGTCACAAGGCCTCGTAAATAAAAATGAAATCACAAAACAATGGGTTAAAATTCCTTATATTGGCGAAATATCCACAAAAATATCTCGACTAACTAATAACGATAAATGTAGAACAGCATTTTATAATGTAAATTCTCTAGGGAGAATTTTAATTAATAATAAAGATAAGAGAGAAAAACTGGAAAACTCAGGCGTTTACCAAGTGAACTGCTCTAATTGCCCGTCATATTATATAGGCCAAACGGGAAGATCATTCAAAACCCGTATAAAAGAACATTTCACAAATTGGGTGAATGATAAAGGTGAATTGTCGAATGTAGCGTCACACCTATTAGAAAACCAACATTCGTTTGATAAAGACAGAGATATTAAAGTCCTCCACACTTGTAATAAGGGTCATAAACTTGATAAACTAGAATCATTAGAAATAACCCGCCTAACAAAAAAAGTAGACCCTATATTTGTAATGAATAAGAAATTAGAATCATTTGCAAAATCTCCACTATTGTATCCATTGTAATTTTCTATCATATATGTTCCAAGTAAAATATGTACTTTGTTTGTATTAGGTCCATTATAAGAATAATCCTATTCCAACGTATCCCCCTTTATAAAATCAATTGTTTAATCAAAAAAATTCCATAACATCATAAATATAATAAAGATTGTAATTAATAATAGACTTGACAACAATAAAATTAGGTGCTAATAATTCACATTGCTTGTAAGGTATTTCCCAAACAATACTAAAGTATGTAAGCTACCAACCCTATGTAATTAGCCTACTGGGAATAACCAAAAAAATAATTAGATAGTTGGACACTCAAGACCACTTAACAACAAATGTAATAAAATCCATAATTGAATAAAATCCCTGTAGACCACCCCTCCCTCCCCCCGCCCCCTCCTCCCCCTCCCTAATATGTTTTGTATAAAATCCCTAGGTTAAGAATATTTTTCACCAGTCTGAAGATGGCTTTGACAAGCTGAAACCGGTTACGGTCATTAAATTAAAAGTGGAAAAAGTTTTAAATTTGTTTTATTATACTATTATAATGGAATTCCACCACGAATTATCAGTTTCAAAAATAGAAATATTCATTTAAGTAGAAAAACTAGGAGGCATTAGTTTTTGACTGACCCTTGTATATTACGTGTCATACTTTTTAGTGATCGATCATATGGGATTGATTAATTCACGTAACTACATATTATTGTAGCTGGAAATATTGATTCATTGTTAAGAAAAACAGGATGAGAACTTCATGAAGTATTTCAAAATAATTTATTTTGATTAAAGCGGGTACTTTTATTTTCATAATTCAATGAATAATAAATGTACTGTGAAGTGATAGTATAGGGCCCGTTTGGTCCAACACTATTAATTTATTTTCCATCCCACGTTGTGTTGATTTTAATTGTTTGACCTCTCTTAAATTAAGTGCCTATGATATTTATTTATCGTTTGAAATATTTACAAAGTATTAACAATAATTATTAAATTATTGAAATTGCAATTTTCATGTGCATATATATTAACACTCCAATTTTTAATGTTCAGAGCAAGCGTAAATCAAGTTTTAGTTGTTTTTGGATGGTTATTACTAGAATTCAATTTGGTAAGCATGTATAGGTACCGCCACTCGGAAACCATTTTTTTGATAATCAACACCTCTGCCATAGATCACCTCAATTGGTTCACTACTTTTGGTGACTTAGAAGTGAAGCCTGGGTTGAGGTTTGTCTGGGTATGGCGGCGGATGCGTCTGCCCACCAATTGTGTGGCAGGCCAGATCAGGAGAGACTGGTTGAAGGAGGCCTATTGACTTCTCCAGCAGGGCTCTCTTGGAACATCACCTTGCACCGCAGTGGGAGGGATGGGCTCATTCATCTGTCACTCCTGGACACACTGACCCTAAGATTCCCACCCATCCCTCATACCTTTTCCCTTCAATTCCTTTCCTTCAATTTTTCATTATTCTCCTTCTTTTCCTAAAAAGAACCCTCCACACAGCAACCCCAAATATGACAAATATTCCTGGTGGAAATTATTTTCTTCAGGTCCTCCTGTGAGGAACTATTGTTAAAAAAAAATTGCTAACGAAATAACAGAAATAATAATAAGCAAAATAAAATATAAAACATAGACAGAGAAGGAAAATAAACAAAGAAAGAAAATACATCATAATTATAACGAATTTACATCAATTTTATTTCAAATACTTATATTTGCCAAGACGTAATATTAGCTTCTAGGTAATTTAAATAAGCGACTGTTTATAAAGATATCTATATTGACATATTCGAGACATTGAATTGAAATAGGCAATATTGTTATTAAATAACTAACTAACTAACTAACCATCACGCCGTTTCCTGGCAGGGGTATGCAGAGAGGACGGACCGCCTAACAACTCGGTCTTGGCACACACTCTTTGCCTCTTTTATATTCATACATCTTATCATACATGCTCTTCTATTATTCTGACTCTTGACATGGCCCGACTCAAGAATCTGATTTACTTGATCGTGCCATGTCTTTCTCGGGCGTCCTCGACTTCTTCTACCATTCACATTTGCGTCATATATTCTCTTGACACTCCTTTCTTCATTCATTCGCTGTACATGTCCAAACCATCTAAGCGTCCCTTTCTTAATCTTACTTATGACGCTTACATCGGCCTTGCATTCTTTTCGGATCTCCACATTCCTCACACGATCATAGATGTTTTTACCACACAAACGCCTCAGGGATCTCATTTCTACAGCATTCAATCTACTTTCATCCTTTCTCTGCTAGTTCCATGCTTCACTGCCATACATCAGGGTGGGTACCAGCACTCCATTGTGAACTGCTATCTTCGCTTCTTTGGACAGCTTTTTGTTGGCGCCAACGGCATTCAGTCCACTATTAATGAAGTTACCTGCATTTATCCTTCTTTCAATATCCCCATCAGCCTTCCCATCTCTCGTAAACATACTTCCTATACTACACAAACTCATCAACTTGCTCTAAGTATTCATCATTCACAGCTATTTTGCTCACTGTTTCACACGTCAATAGTTCATAAAACATTTGTTGCATCCGAAACTGCCCCCAAATCGCAGCTTCAGATGTACTTGTAAATGGACTGTACGTAAAGACTAAAAGTAACAAAACGAAATTTTGTTTGCTGGAATTGGCTACCTAATGGTTTGTGCAGGAAAGAACAAGGTATGGAAGGAAAACAGGATGACCATTGACCAGTCACTTACCACTGTATATCTGCGAAGGAGCACACGATACAATTAATCCGAACGAACGAACGCGAAAAAACATATATTATGTTTTTTCCAAGATAGTCAAATTCTTTATTTTTAATAAATAAGATTATATTACACGAACAACACCAATAACTAGCTTCCAATGTAGCCCGAATCCTTCTTCTGTCTTTAAAAACAACCGCACTCGTATTTGTACTATTTCTTGCAATTGTTCCAAATTTCAAACAGTTTTCCAGCAAGGTGACGGTTACGTAGATGTAGGAATTCAATAAATGTCATTCAGGTAGGAACCAAACATATTCTTATTTCTAGACCAAACAACAGAACCCGGTACAGTAAATATAAATTTAAACATATAAAAATAAAAGGCAAATCCTAAAAATTTGATAAATGTATTAAAAAATATCAACACCTGTAATTCAATGTCGAACTGGCAATCAAATATTTACCCTTCATTGGTTGTTTAATAGTTATGAAAATTTAAACCACGTTATTTATTAAGTATTTATAGTACACCTTCAAACTAAAAAAATAACCAAAATATTACTGAAAGTACCCTTTAGAAAAGAAACATTTGAAAACATTAATGTATATATACAAGTATAATAAAACTCTACTAAAAAAACGCATTACTCATATTTAAATGAAAAAAATAGTAACTAACTCACCAACACACCTGCACAACAAGGACGAAAACATCAAATCTACCCACTAAAGATAAATACACCAGAAAAATCATAAATTCTTGGCAGCAAAATTATATGGACTATGCCTGTCCAAATTAAATAAAAAATGTAATGGAGAAAAATTCAATTTGGCTAAGTAAACATGAATACGAGAAAATCATAAACATTATGAAGTAACACATCACAGCCTACAGATAACAGACATGAATATGTGGAAATCAACAAACACGAAGATGATGAAATTAACAAACATGAAGATGATGAAATTAATAAACATGAAGATGAGGAATTCGTAAACATTGTGAAGTATCACGATCATAGGCTAGAGCAAATAAACACGAAGATGTGGAAATCAAAAAAACATGTAGATGGTAAAATCAACAAACACGAAGATGAGGATATCATGAATCATGAAACACAATCCCAACCACTTACAGTCAGACTCGGGACGTGAAGCCCTAGTGAGAAGGACTGTAAATAGACTTCTATACTTTTTCACTTAAAAAATTAAAAAAAAAAAAAATCTTTTACAAACATAACCGAAGTTATTTTAACTGTCCATTCTTGCTATGTATTTATTTTTCTAGACCCGCATATCTAAATTTATTCTAATAGTTTGATATAATAACCACTGCTAATTGGTCAAACAATATTGTCCAAGGGTCATGACACTTTCACAAGCTAAAACCGCCTCCCTTTTAAAACCCGTCGTCGCGGGTTGCTTTTCACCTAATTCGTCCCATCCCTCGAGGGTAGTATTTTACGTGGCTAATTTCCTGAACTAAATAGTTTAACTAATCGCATAATAAGGGAGCAAAAGTTACCCACACGAGGACTGCCTTCTTGAGGGTAGGGTGAAAAGTAAGGCTTTACGACCTGGGTTTGTTTTGTGTCCTGCCTTAGTAAGGTAATATTATTATCACTTTTACTACCGGAAAAGTAATAAAATTATTTTATTTTATATGTTTGTTTACGATGCGACACATCCATTACAATCTTTATGAAAGTGAGTACTTAATGTGAATTGGGCATCCTCTTCCAAAAGGTTTTTGCTGAACATTAAACACAATAAATTTTATTGAAGAAGAAGATAACAATAATAATCTAATTTTTTTAAATATGTAAATGAACAAGACACAGAAAAATAATAAAAGATAATGGTCGCAACTGGGACTCGAACCCAGAACCTTACATCTTACCGGGACATACACCTCTATCAATCGGGCCACTGCGATCTATTATGAGACTGTCGTAATTGTCAATTTCATATTTCAAATTTCAGAATTAACAATATTATCTTCGACTAATGTTTTATTGATGGAAATAACCTTCAAAAGTTAAAAAATAAAGTTTATCTTATGAAAAAAAAAAATTATTTATTCATATTTTTAACATTAAATGTAATACATTAATTAATGGATTTTCAATTCAATTTTCTTTTTATTTAAAAATATTACAAATTTTTTAAATTTCAATTCGTTATTAAAAGATAACAAGATACGGTTAAAGATACAATGTTAAAGGAAAACAATTAGTGTCCTAATAATAAATTCGCTTCTAATCCTAACCCTATATAACTGACAAACAGCAATCAATGTGTCATAAATGGCCGTATAAATCAGCAGTGCAAATTTCAAAATACAAGCGATTGAATATGTAAAAAGCAGATATTATTCTAGCAGCAACAAATCTTGCCGTCTAAATTATGCTTTGTAGATGTTAAATATATCAATATTCGAAGTGATTCTATTTATCGCCACTGAGATAAACATTGGCTGGTCCTTCAAGCTGAGAGATAAACCAATCTATGTTCTCGGTGATGGAGATAACCATCGGGAACATAGAAATGAAAGCTCTCCATGATGTTCGAGTTTTCGAACCATCCACATATCAGTCTGAAGAAATGTGATACAATGTGCACTTCCCTTCTGAGATAGTTCATCCCGAGCATGCCGAAGAGAAAGTCGATGGGATACAGCCACGGGTAATAAATAGCCATATTCCCTCAGGTAGAGAAATCTCAGAAATATCTTCTGAACCTTCTCCAACTCGAGGGAATACCTCACCTGAAGACAATATTAATTATATATCAAATAATTACTTCTTCAAAATTCGCAAATTAACTTGTGGCTTCATTTTAAATAAATTAAAACAAATCACTTTGTATATACACCACTTTTTAATAAAAATTACAGACATTTTTCTAAGCTTTGTTCTCACGTCAGTAGTGGTTTGTATTTTATTTATTTTGTTATTTTTTTTATTTGATCCTGACGAAGGAACCATTGGTTTCCAAACTTGATAATTATTTATACATCGTTGATAATTTTATTTAAATAAGTGGTGTATACAAAGTGATTTTTTTTATTTTTTATTTAAAAGAACTATTAATTCATCAAGTGGAATCATCAATTCATTCAGAGTGGAAGATATTCTCAGTATCGTCATGGTTTAAGACCACCATTCAGAATAGAAACGTTGTTTGAAATAGCTTCAGCCGTGTTTGGTGACCAGATCTGAATAGCCAGGTATTTCCCTACCTTCCTCCTACGCATCTCCTTCCCCACTCCACTACCTTCAGCCTCACAACATACCTCAATTAAGGGGTGCTATAGTCTCACTGGCTCCAGAAGTGAGCAGTTGGGATTTTTTTGCGGTATCCAAATAAATAAAAAATATATAAAAAGGGATTTTGGTACCTAGTATTTTTAAATACTAGGTACTAGGTAATTACTTAGGATAATATCCAACCAAAATTAGTATATTATTATTGTAAACTCCTCAGTCCCAACAGCCTGAAGACAGTGAGACTATGGTATCCCCAACAGGTGAGTATGTTATGACGCTGAAAAGAATGAGAATGGGAAGGAGTTGAAAAGAGGAAGATCTGAAACTGAATATTTAGATCTAGCACACTCGATCGACAAGGATTGACAGGATAACTTTCGGTAACTTCTCATCGTTTCCTAGGACAACTGCAGATCGCTAACGTACGAACAACAGTTGATATCGCATATATTAAGGACACTTAGTCATTGTGAACTATCACTTATTCATTGGCGATTTGCAGTCATGCTAGGGAACGATGAGGAGTTACCGAAAGTTATCCTATCAATCGTTATCAATCGAGTGTGCTAGGGGCCTAAAATCATATCTTATTATTTAAAGTTTTTCCTTTGCATATTTAATTTTTGTTTAACCGAAAACCCGTGAATGTACACTTTAGTAACGTGTTTTTGATGGCACGCTTCTTTGTTATTTTTTAGGAGATCTTAAAGTTCGACTTACAGTAGCATTTCCATACTAAGCTGTATTATTTTAAGGTTCTTATTGAAAGCAGCGGTTTTGTACAACGTTATAAAGTCATGAAAGCTGCCAGAAGGGAAACCAACAAGCAGTGCAGACAGTCAAAAAGGAAACTAATTGTTTTTCTACGGCTAACTGCAAAACCTACAGTAGCAACGCTTCCAACTGCATGGATATAATTGTACAGTCTGTGGTTTTCATTCTCTAATAAATTATCTAACGAAATATTTTCCGCTGATAGAATTTTCTAAATTGGAAAACTTTGGCTCTGGCAAAATGAACATCATTAAAATAGGTCTGGAGATATAAACCAATAGAATTGTGGTCTGGCGTGTCCGTATACTCAATTTGCTCTTACTTCTATTTAAATTTGTAGAGCATTTCCAAATATCGATGTTTTTTTAATATTTTATTTGTTTAATTATTTCAGTCTTACTATCTTATCTTAATAATATTATACACGCGAATGCTTGTATGGATGCATGTATGTTTGTTACTCTTTCACGCAAAATTTACCGAATGGATTTTAATGAAACTTTACAATAATATAGCTCACGCATCAGAAGAACATATAGGCTATAATTTTTAAAGTTATAATAATTATCGTTTAATAGAAAATGTAAAAATTTGAGAATGACATTTTGCAAAACAATGATAAATTAAATAAAAATTCTATTTTAGAAAATATTTAAATTAGTGAATTTATTTGAAGTACTCGCCTAATACTTTGAATCGAATCAAGAATTATAGATATTTAAAAAAAATAGGTTAAGAATTTTGGTATAAACATGGATACTGCGCAGACAAAGTCGCGGGCAGAAGCTTGTATTACATAATACATAAAGTAATAACGTATTGCCCATCTCACTAGGTGTGAAACGCCTGTGTTGAAAAGGCAATTTACAGGACTCTAGTTAACTCTAGAGGGCTTTAGTTAACTCTAGTATTATGAATATGGCTTAAAAATAATACAATTTTTTTTTTTTTAATTATACAATTCAAATATGATAAGAAAAAATGCAAGTGAAACTCATACACATACGTACAGTGTTGACGTAAATGTAAATATGTTAAAAATACTCCCGATGGATAATTTTATTGGAGATAATCAATGGTTTTATTTTAAAGGAACTTTTGGTTTTCGTATTTCTAAAGACAGTAGGTAGAGAATTGAATAACTTAGTGGCATTGTATTTAAAACATATTTGCCCATAAGAGGTTAGACAAACTGGGATAATAAAAGATTTTACGTGTGACTGTCTTAAGGCTCTAGTGTTTATTCATTCTTCAAACATATGTGTATTTTTAAATTGATCAAGCAGGATATTTTTTTATATAATTTTTTCAAGTCAGGAACGTTTAGTACATTAAAAATAAAATCAGTGCTCGTCCTCAATGGGACTTTGAGAATAACCTTCAGTTTTTGAATATTTGCTAACGGCTTCCAGACAAGTATTTGTGGCACTACCCCATCTGATAATACCATATTCAAGGGATGATTATACAAGAGCACAACAAACTTGTTTTAGTTGTTTTCTATTTAAAATATCCGTATTATTTTAATTTATTTTGTTATTTATTTATTTATTAAAAAAAATTAATTATAATTTAAGTTTTTTACTGGGATATTTAGTTTAAAATTTATAAAAGCAGATTTTTTTTATTGTATTCGCTCAATATTATTAATGTGAATTTTGTAAGATGGAGACCAAACTACAGAGTTATATTCAATTTATTTTAAAGAAATAGATCAGTTTCCTCAGTTTAGTTGTTAGGTTTGTAACATGTACATTCCATTTAAGAAGATCGTCTATTTGAATATGAGGATACTTAACACTATCAACTCTACTTATAGAAAGACAAGTACACTGGTTTAATAAGAGGTTACAGCTGTGCAGTTTGAGGCTTTGTTGATAATTTTTATTTTGTCTGTATTCGGAGTTAATATGTGAGCACCTAGCCAATTTTTAACAGTACTGAAGCCATTTTCTGCCGTTTTAAAGACCTCATCCCAAGATTTTGCGTAAAATGAGAAAACCTTATCATCGGCAAAAGTTGTATATCGTACTTTCACAGATGAGATAAGTAGTTTCATTATCCTCTCTGATGAAAAAAACATATAATTGTGATGGCTTAAGGCTCTCTACTAGCGATCCGGAGATTGCAAGTTCAAATCCTGGCCTGAGCAAGTAAAGTTTATTTGATTGATTTGTGTTATTTCAAAATCATTTAAATATATATGTAATGTAGGTATATTTGCGACACGTTCCACAGTTTAAGATATTCTCAGTATCGCCCTGGTGTAATCCAAATTCAGAATTGAAACGTTACCTTAAATGGCTTTAGACGAGTTTGCTGACTAGATCTGAATAGCAAGGTACTGTTCGACCTTCCCCTTACTCATCTCCTATCCATCTCTTCTACCTTTAGCCTCATGAAATACCCCAATTTGGGATAGGAGCTTTTTTGGGATAAGCGTTAGGAGCAGTTAAATTTCCTGGTTTCACCCGCGCTTTCTGCAAAATTTTCTAATTGAGATGTAGACAGTAAATTTCCTCTCACTTTGAACGTTAAGTGTGTAAAAATATATCAAGAAATATAAAAAAAATCTGCTTTAAGGGCTAGGCAGTGACCTGTTGTTTTGAAGGTCAAGTATGAAAAATGTCGTCAATCTCTGAATAAAACCATAGATTTGTGTAAAAAAACAAACCCACACAGACATTCCTATAGTGTAATAATACATAAAACAGTTAATGTTACTTGTCATCAAAAAAACAGATTTTTTTTAATATGTAAAGAAAAATCTATCTGTTTTAAAAATCAAGGCATACTGTGAATACATATTAAACTCATTTTAAAAGTAGCTAATAATTATGTTTTACAATGCTCGAAAAATTCATATTTATTTGAAAGTAATCAGGCAAAACACTGAAACAGTTAAATACGATTACTAACTAATTGGCAGCAAATCGAATTAAAACAGTTCTGCTTTGTGATAGGCTATAACAATATGTTAGTTAGACCCTACATCCCTTTTGTTAAATTATTTTCAATGATCATAAAATGTATTTTGATCACGAGACTACACCTCTATTGAGATCATCGATATACAATAACAATAGATTATCCCTGGAGTCCTTTCATGGACGATTGATAAAACCCTATATCAATACTATATTGACTTAATCCTTCATATATAGCCAGTTATCAATATTGCGAGCACGGTCGCCGATTGTTAACAAATATTCCGACCGACGATTGATACATTTTAACGCGGCCTCCATAGTATCAGATAAGTTTCGGTTAAATATCAATATACACATATTTTTTTATAATCCCATTCGTCGTTCAAAATCGGCTCATTTCACGAACGGATTGAACTGACGAAGCTCTTAGAATTGAAAGAAGTCGTAGACGTGATCCATATACTTAATTAATGCATCTAACGCCCTTTTTTCACGCAGCTACTTACAAGCGACTAAATCGCTGCTATCCGCTACCTGTCATACTATTTTGCTAGTACTGCCCCATGCGGCGTTTTCAAACACTAATAATGGTAGATTCAGACTGGGTCGATGTACGTGCCCATCGCTACGCCTAACAATATCTGGACTGCTTAGCAACCATAGATTTTCAATGAAAATTTATGTTTTAGAAACACATTGGCCACACGCATCGCGACGTGCGATGACTGTGGCCATTTTCATAGAAAATGTATGGGTTGCTAAGCATTGTTTGAGTAGCGATGCGTACGTACGTCGTCCAGTCTGAACCTACCATAATAGTATAGAATGTACTGACAAGCGGCGATCGCGTTGCTTGAAAATAGCTCTATGGAAGAACGGCGTAAGACGCAATCAATTTTTCTCGTTCGATTTTTGATCTTCTATCGATTACGAAATTGGTTGAAATATTACTAAGGGGGTTTTTCACCATCCTCCTGATAGCTTATCCATGCTATAACAAATTTAAAAACAAGATACTTGCAATAGTTAGAAAACTCGGCCAACTTATCCAATATTTAGAGGCAGAGTGCGGGTCTCCTATATATCGGTGTATCGTGATATCTTCGCGTGCTGCAGGTCGGAATAATAAAACTGGAGGATGATGATGATGATGATGTATTTACAATATTTACATTATGCACTATTTACAAATGTGAGAGTATTTTACAATCACTGCGTTGAGTGAAGACTGATTAAGATCGACTGACTGACTAGCTAGCTGTAGCTCTTTTATAGCCGGAGGCTGGCCGGTATGTGAATTGTAGGCGAAATCGTGCACATGCTGGAATTTTTTCGAAATTGCGGCGCGGCGCTGTGTATTGTGTGTCTCAGATTCCGGACCTTTCCTGAAGGTGGTAGGAAGGCACGCAGTACTAAACATTGCGATTGGCTACCTAAGTAGGTAGCGTATGCAGTGCGATATAGAGGCACAGCTACTTGAGTAGGTGGCATATCAATCGCCACAAATATATAGCCACTATTCATAAGATAATTTCTTATTTATATCCTGTCAATGTCAGTTCGGCTATCAACAGTGAAACCGTGCTCGGCATATTGATATAAAATCATCAGAAGTTACATCTAACTATCCTCTCTATTTACCTCCTGTTATACCTAATGTCAATCTAAAAATTACACCGCCTAAGAATAATTTTATTATGCGACTTCCCATCGAATTCTGATGTCTCGTTTCGAAAGCCTAGATTTAAATGCAAAATCTCTACAATGTAAAACAGAAATTGTTAATTTATCGGCCAATAGAAAGCCTGAAAGGCATCGCTAAACAAGATATAGAGATTAACTTAAAACTTTGAAAACACGTGTAGACAGTGACTTTCCTTTTGTTTGAAGGTTAAGTCATTAACCTCGTAATAAAATTGTAGATTTGTATACACATCAAATCAACGCCGCCCGCCCGCCACACACAATGAACTATGTATATTAATTAAAGAAGATAATTTACTGAAATACGTAAGAAAGGAATAAGTGGAGAAGGCGTGAATTGAGGTTAAGGAAAATAGTCGTTTTGACATCATGTAGATCCATGACGGCGACGAATGTCATATAACTATTATTTATGTCGTTGTATAGGTCAACCCAAAATCTTCTTTTACACCGTTTTTTATGCTTAAAAAGATAAAGAAGAAAAATATTATCCGGTATTATTCCAATCACAATCCTTCCAAAATATGAAATCACAAACACCAACCTACAAATTACCCAATAATCAACTCACACTAACGTCAAGCAACTTAACAATCAAGACATTTACAACCACAACACTCGAAATAACAATAAAATCCGCGATCCTCAAACACATACTTCCAAATATGGGATAAACTCTTGCAATTTTTTATAATTTGCTTCCAGATATGAACAAAAACATTCGAGATAATAAAATATTGCAAAGCAATGCTTTTAATTTAATATTTTTAAGAATATTTTTTAAGTATATTTTAAAATGAAAATATGCAATTTTCTAGTGATTTTTTGTTTTAGCTTATCTATCCTTGTTTTTTTATTTCTTTACTGGTTTTCTTTTGTTGTTTGTTTTACTTTACCTGTCTTTATTTTTATGCTGTAAAGAATGTGACACTTACATTTTAATTTTTTTTTTATTTTTATTGTTTTTGTGTTTAATTCGTAGAACTCCATTTAATTTTTTTTTTTTAAATTTAATTTAAATTTAATTTAATAATGTTTATTATTAAGTTCTGCAAGTGGTTTAGTTTTTATTATTGTGACAGCTGTTTCGGCTTACAAGGCCATTTTCAAACTGAGGCGTTTCATAATTAGAGACGATATTTAAACGATTTGATATCAAAATGCCATTATAAATAGTACTTACTACCTCCTACCTATGAATTGTAAGTTCCCCCCGTCCTAAAATGAATTTAACGATGAAATTCAGGATATATTATATATTCGCCCCGTGCGGAAACCAGCATTAAATAGTAGCATATTGGTAGGCTACTTGTGGTTGCGTCACAGTCATCTAGCTTGTAAGTATCTCCATTCTCCATGTACGAAGGACATAATGCACTTACATTTTTCAATGTACCTTTTTTTCACTTGACAAGTATATATCTAACAAATATATCAAAACTAAAATCCCTTGATAGAGAATAATGTTGACTAAATATTTTTTTGCTATCCCAAAAATCGAATTAGACGAAAGACAAATGATAACTATTTTTAATGATATAATGAAAAAAAAATAGTGTACACACTTTCGACTAATCTAGTTATTTACATACCACTGGTTTGCAATTTTTCCTTTCTGCTAAAAATATTGCAACAACAAATTGAATCATTTGTTTAGTCCAATTCAAATGGAAATGAACAATTTGAACAGCTGTTCCACTGTGATAATGAATTTCAATGCATGGTTTACATTTCAACATTTGAATACCAGCAAAGTTACATTGTTCACTTTAATCTAATTAAACCTTTAAACATTAAAATAAACGACTCAAACAATATTTCATGATTAAGTACATTCATCGTTTTGAAAAGTTTTTAAAATACTTGATTTATTTAAAAAACCTTTTCATATCATGAAACTTTCATTAAGTCAGTACTTACTTGAGTTTTGATATAGTTTATATTATTTTCATAATTAGCATACTTTCAGAAATGCTCAACTTTAACCAAAGTATCTAATCTTAAAACAATATTCCTTACTTACATAGCAAATGAGTTAGTTTTTAGTTTTGATAGTAAATGTATTCATTTAATTAATTTGAGCACATTTGCGGCACGTGCCAGAGTTAAATATACTTTCAATATCGCCCTGGCGTAAGACCACCATTCATAATTGAAACTTTGCTTGAAGTGGTTTTAGCCGTGTTTAATTATTAGATCTGAAAAGCCAGATACTTCTCCACCTTCCTCTCTCCGTCTCCTTCCACTCTCTGTTTTTGCAAAAATATCTAATATTCACGTTTTCTTTGTTTCAGCTGCAACTCATCTTCAGCTGGAGCTGCAACACCTCGCCATTACTAAACAAGACCTTCTGAAATTCAGGGATTCGAAAAGTTTTGAATATTGATGATCACTCTCTATAAAAATGCATTTAACTATGACATAAATCACCACACATTTGTTAAGATTCGTTGATGGGAAAAACTTCAATAATATAACATAAGTTATTGGCAAAATTAATGATATTGCCCTAATATAAGTGGTTGGTAAAATTGTGTTCAAAATGATCATTTTAAAAATAAGCAAAGTGCTTGATTGGAGATAGAAGACTAATACAAACCAATTTTCGCAAAGCTTCCAAAATGAATGCAGAAACTGATAGATTAGTTATTTTAAGTTTTGATGTAACTCCGACCGTCGATAATGTTACAAATAATGTGAGTCAGAACCAGGAGCCGGGATGTACTCCGGCGGATCAGCCGCAGTATTACAGCAGTCTTGGGGTATTGCTGGCAGTACCAGAGTGGGAAGCTGCCATCACCGCTATCATTCTCTCCTTCATCATCATGGCTACCGTCGTTGGAAACATCCTCGTCATCCTCAGCGTCTTTACCTATAAACCCTTAAGGATCGTCCAGAACTTCTTCATCGTTTCCCTGGCAGTGGCTGACCTCACTGTTGCGCTACTTGTCATGCCCTTCAACGTCGCTTATTCAATTTTAGGAAGATGGGAGTTTGGTATACTGGTCTGCAAAATGTGGGTGACTTGTGATGTCATGTGTTGTACTTCTTCAATTCTCAACCTTTGCGCCATAGCCCTGGATAGATTTTGGGCGATAACAGATCCCATCAACTACGCGCAAAAAAGAACTCTGGAAAGAGTTCTCGCTTTGATTGGAGGGGTATGGGTTCTGTCTCTTTTAATCAGTTCTCCGCCTCTCTTGGGATGGAATGACTGGCCAGAAGAGTTTTTACCTGAAACTCCTTGTCAACTCACCTCCCAGCGGGGTTACGTCATCTATTCTGCTTTAGGCTCGTTTTTCATCCCGCTGTTCATAATGACAATTGTATACGTTGAAATATATATAGCGACAAGAAGGAGGCTGCGAGAGAGAGCCAAAGCAACAGCAATGGCAATAAGAAATTGCGGAAAAGGAAACAAGCCAGCTACAGTCCCCGAGGACCAAGACTCTGTTAGTTCGGAGACTAATCACAACGAGCATCCAAACGTTTCCGATTCCGTGTCCAACGCGAAGTTAAAAGAAAAACTAAAAAAGAAAAAGAAGAAGAAATCTGACGATGGCAAAGGAAAGAATAAGCTACTCGTCCCAGCGGTTACTCACGAGGAATCAGTGACTGATAATCCTGAGCATTCCTCAGGAGCCTCCCAAAGGGCGATGGACGACCAGGTGGCGCTTCATCCAGTTCCCGCTCCTGCTGCTAAGAAACCTGGACAAGTGTATCAATTCATCGAAGAGAAACAGAGGATATCTCTGTCAAAGGAGAGAAGGGCAGCTCGAACCCTCGGCATCATCATGGGAGTGTTTGTGGTTTGCTGGTTACCTTTCTTCCTCATGTACGTAATCCTCCCTTTCTGCCCCACCTGCTGTCCAACAGATAAGCTGATCAACTTCATCACGTGGCTGGGTTATATTAACTCAACCCTCAACCCCTTGATCTACACCATATTTAACCTAGATTACAGAAGGGCTTTCAAAAAATTGTTAGGTATTAAATTTTAGGTAGTTACTTAGATATATCGAGTATTAAAACAAAACAATAAAGTTATAATATCATGGATCATGAATACTTTAAATATATAAAAATTATAAAATCTATGTAGATATTTGTACATAATATTTAGTTGCAAAGCAAATTATCGGATATATTAAGTAAATACGAGTGAAGATTTGTATATTTCGTCTTTCAACATACATCGATGCATTCTTATCTGTAATTTCAAACATTCTCCCCACATCAAATAACTAATTAACGAAAAATAAACACATATATATCTGTTGACTCTCTAATTTATGTATCTGCACAAGATAATTAATTAATAAATAAAAATTCCAACGGGAATTAATTATTATTAGAAGCGATAATTCAAATCGTAAATTCATACCTAAGTTTTAATTAACAATTTAATCAATTTAGCACGTGTAGAAGTTAATAAAAAAAGTTAAGTCATGCAGCAAATCGTTTGCTTGTCAATAGTATACCGAATTACCGATTTAATTTGTAAGCTTCGATGTTAACATTTAATTAATTCACTCTAATCCATAAATGTTTTTAAAACTCTCAAAAACGTTGTGATATATTAAAAATAAGCTTAAATTTATATTAGTCGAAACAAACACGTCATCATAATTTATTTTAGATAGTATATTCTTACTAAAAATAAATATAGTATAATATTGTTTATAAGCACAAAACAAACTATTTATTAAATGAATAATGCGAATATTTATTAACGTGAGCGTTTTTTAACGGAAGCCGTGATGTATATAAATATAGTCAAATATGTAATTTTTAAATTATTGTATTATGTTTCGTGGTCTGTTTTTTTTTTGTTGTCTGTGGAATAGTTCGATCAATATTTTTAAATGTGTACATAATATAATAAGCTTTATTCTACTGTAAAATAATATAGCTATATATTAATAAATCTTGAATAATCGTCACAAATGTTAGAGCCCAATATTTGTGAGGTTTATCAAAAATAATTTTTAATGTCGGTGTGAAATTTTAATGTCTTTCAAATTCCTCGAATAGTACCTCTATTATTTTATATTTTGAACGATTGCATCTCCATTACTTTAAATGTATTTGTAACTATCACATACTTATCAAGCATTTTTGAAAAATGTAAAATTAAACATACGATTTCAATTTTCGTTTATTTTTAGAAACAAATAATGTTACTTGATTTTGTAAATGTGTTTGCATATATGTTTTAAAATATAAAAATATTTCTAATCTATTGATTCCTATAGTTGTCGGTTTTTTGTTTGCCTTTTATACTTTTGTCAAGAGAACTTTATGTTCGCAAAATTATGGCTATTATTTTTAAATAAGTTGTCCTGCTTCTTGATTGTGTCTCAAAATGATTGTAATATGTATAGGTAATAGAAAGGAAGAATTGTTTTATTTTTGATTAAGTCTATGTCCTCTCAATCTGAAACAACCAAGCGGAACTGCTCTCGCGACAGCCACACATAGCAAAGTTTAGAATGCATTTAAAAAATACATAAAAGCTCGTTACGAATGAGAATTTCTCCAAAACATTATGATTCCTGGTAAATAAAATTATCTAATTGATGATAGAAAAATACACGGAAGTTCATTAAGATAACGTTTCACAAAAGCAAAACAGCAACAGAAGCAAACAAGTTTCTACTGAATTGTTTAGTTCGTATTACAAAGTTTGTACGACTGAAAAAGTTTTACTACTTTGCTTTGCCTTGGTTTTGAAAGCATGTAAACGATTATTAAGTCTCGATCGGTACGCTCTGGCGTTGTAAAATTTGTACAGCAATTATGTCTTGACTGGGGTTAATAAACTTAGCTGACAAAATAAGACATGATCACAAGAAATTAGATTGTTCAAACTCGGACAGACTGGGCTATTACAAGTGAGTATTTCAATATCTCTGATTAAATTGCCGATTGGAGGTACATTTCAAGTAGCGTATAATATTATCTGTTTCACCAAAGCTAACACTACGTCGTCTGAATGCTTAATTGTCCTATCTACACATTAGTTTTTTTTCAATCTTCATTTTAAAAATAAAAATAAAGTATCAAAAACGATAATAAATTACTTAACTAAGAATTATTTAAACTAACCAGACCTTTATCTTTACAGGAATAGCTTCATCTTAAACACTCATCAATAATGTTTCATTCAAATAATGAAAGAAAGCCTCTTCCTCCCGTAAAACTTGCAAATGGTCGTTAGGACAATATAGCACGCAGGCGACGACTAGTAATCAAGTTAATGCTTGGTTTTTCTGCTATATTAATTCACGATTAAAGTTACCTTCCTAACGAGAACAAACTTATAGACACCCCTTACACAGGTCACTCCAAGTGGTTCGCTACGTTCTGTGACTTAGCAGGGGTGTCCGAGTTCATGCAGTGTCTAATTCTTGGTGGAGAAATCTTTTGCCCACGTGGGCAAAAGATTTGCGTGGCGGGCTGGATTGAGAGAGACTGGTTGAGGGAGAACTCTCCTAGATCTCTCGAGCTGCAGTCGACCCATCTCCCTTTAGTGGGAGGGTTGGATTCACACGTTCGTCACTCCTGGACACCTTAACCCCTAGCTTCATAACTACCTCGGATAACTTATTCCTTCCCAAAACTTTCTCCCCTTCCTTTTTCTATAAAGATACCCCTACACAGCATCCTAAAGATAACATAGGCCCTTAGAGATTCTTTGTTAAGTACTCAAAAAATTACTCAGAGGTGGAGAATTGCACCTTTGTAATTTACCTTTATTATTGATAATTCTACATAATGTACAGTTACTGGCAGCATAGATATTTTATATTATAATTATTTGAAATTGGTTCGTTTGCATAATTATAAAATGCACCTAATGCAAAAATTTAAGTTTTTTTACATAATTTGTATATTTTTTATTCCTTGTACTTATCGAACGAAATTAGCTTATACATCTGTGATTACCTACGCAATACTTTAAACGAATTTCATAGTTCATGCAAGACGCTCCTATATTTAATTGTGATAAAATATATTGATTATGTTATACTTTAAAGTAGAGAAATTTGGTTTTACTTGGTGTTTACAAAATACATGTTTTTAATAGATAAAGGATAGGTGAATACATATTTCTTGTAATGTAACTGGATATCTTTCAAATGTGTGTTGAAAATCGAAATAAATGTATATAATATTTAAAAAATAAAGTTACCTTTCGTTTTAAAAATGTGTGTATTTATTTTTGGTTTATAATAATATTAATATGCAATCCTACACAGAGATATTAAGAACATAGTTACATAGGGGGATTCCAGTAAAAAAATAGGTATTTATAAATGAGAGTAAGATAGAATAAAGACAAAACTAAAAACACAAACAAATAAAGAAATAAAAGAAAAGAAAGAAAAGAAAGAAAAGAAAGAAAAGAAAGAAAAGAAAGAAAAGAAAGAAAAGAAAGAAAAGAAAGAAAAGAAAGAAAAGAAAGAAAAGAAAAAAAAAGAAAGAAAAGAAAGAAAAGAAAGAAAAGAAAGAAAAGAAAGAAAAGGAAGAAAAGGAAGAAAAGGAAGAAAAGAAAGAAAAGAAAGAAAAGAAAGAAAAGAAAGAAAAGAAAGAAAAGAAAGAAAAGAAAGAAAAGAAAGAAAAGAAAGAAAAGAAAGAAAAGAAAGAAAAGAAAGAAAAGAAAGAAAAGAAAGAAAAGAAAGAAAAGAAAGAAAAGAAAGAAAAGAAAGAAAAGAAAGAAAAGAAAGAAAAGAAAGAAAAGAAAGAAAAGAAAGAAAAGAAAGAAAAGAAAGAAAAGAAAGAAAAGAAAGAAAAGAAAGAAAAGAATGAAAAGAAAGAAAAGATAGTAAGACAAGAAAGTAAATAATGTAGAAAAAGAAAATAAAATAAAAAAGTAAGAGGAGAGAGTAGTTATAATATAAGATAATAGGTATTTACAGCGAAGTATGCATAAATGAAATAAAATCATTTATTGATCTCTTATTGGTCCATCACTATACGTTACTGCTTTCAACACATTACGTATGTGTCGAAACCGGTAGCTGATAAGTAAAAAATAATGAATATATATACCTATATGTAAAATAAAACTCTTCAAAACAAAATGTCTAGAAATTGTAACATAGTTGATACCCAAGAAAATTTAAAAAAAATATTATTTAAGTTTAAATCCAATGCTTAATGTAAAATGCCATATTTTAATTACACATTTTAAATGTTAACCCCGTGCGTGCTCGCCACTCAAAGCACAGAGAGCTTTAATTAAATTAAAAGCTTGGTTTCAGGATATCGAAACAATTTCCGCAGTTATAAATGCTCGGGAGCTTATCCCGGCATGGATCTCGCAGCTTTCACGTTTCCTGGAATATTTTCACCCTCGACTTAAATATGCGCGGAATTCTGAGTACTACAGCAGTTTCTTCCTGGCGTTTGAATTAATTTTTTTTAATGTGACACCTCACAACCCTGTAGCTGTAGCTGATAAGAATTTGATAATTTGTAGGTGAACGAGTTAAGAGTATAGATTTGTAAATATTGGTTTTAGAGAGACTTAAATCAAATAAATGTAAAAGTGAATACTGGAAATTCAAACCACACCCCTTAGAACTAATTTACAAAATGATTAATATTCATTGAAGAAGAAGATATGAAAAAGAACGAGACACAGAAAAATAAAAAGGTAACGATCGCAACTGAGACTCGTCCCCAACGCGTCGCCTTAATCACATTGGCCATCGGGATCTATTTATTTTTAAGTAATTTTTATCGATTTTATAGGTTATTTCAAATTCAGAATTAACAATATTTTCTGCATTGAAATTTATAATTTATTAACGCTGTAGTGCGCTTTTAAACGAAAAATTGACAATTGATTACATTATTTAAGTATAATATAATATATACAGTTATAGTATTCGTAATAAAATGAGACATATGTGTATAAGAATATACATTGCATTACATTGACACTATAAAGCAATGTAATTCTATGAATAAGGTTAGTATATGGTAAAAATTGACTATCGGAAAAAAAATATTTATATTAATATGTACGAAAAAATGTATGAAAAAATGAATGAAAAAATGTTGAATCTGTAGATATAAGATGTAAATTAATTTTTTTAAATGTAAAATATAAGCACCTGTTGACAAGCCAATTGAATTGGTTTAGCAGAACTTGTTTGTTAATACCATGTATTCAATTATTCTTTCAATAAAAAAAATAAAAAAAGAATAAGCATGGTACAGTAATACAATAAATAAGCTTCAAAGCGCTTAAAAAAAAAAAAGAGTACCTACTGAGCGTGCGAGCCAACATTCTCGCCAGGAGATTCAACAGGTGCAGTCCTCCGGTGAAGAAGCAATTATTCCAGACATACTGTATGAGCTTTTACACTAGCGAGCAATGGACAAGGTACACTCAAGGCGTCATGAACGCACTCCCCTCCCGAGTTTCCCTCCCCTTTACCAAAATCCCCTCCCCCCTCTCGGGTTCCCCCCCCCTAAGATACGAATGTAAAATGTTTGACAGGTAAGTAGGTAAAACAGTTTACACGGGTAAATTAAATTGTTATTTTTACTATCTTCCTCGCAATTTTTCCATATTTTCTTACCGTTTAAACCTTTCCTGGACTACGACAAACACGTCAAAACCAAAATCAGCTAAATTGGCCCAGCCGTTCTCCAGTTTTAGCGAGACAAACGAACAGCAATTGATTTTTATATATATAGATATTTACATTATAATTTCTCTACTATAATTTTTCCAATTTTCAACATGTTTATATATTTAATCTATATGTTTAATAGCATGTCTTATTCTTTTTTATTTTCATTTTACAGTTTTCTATTTTATGTGTTCTATTTACATTATAATTTCACTACTATAATTTTTCAAAACCAAAATCAGCTAAATCGGCCCAGCCGTTCTCGAGTTTTAGCGAGACAAACGCACAGCAATTGATTTTTTTATATATAGATATTTACATTATAATTTCTCTACTATAATTTTTCCTATTTTCAACATATTAATCCATATGTTTAATAGCATGTCTTATCTTTTTTATTTTCATTTTACAGTTTTCTATTTACAAATTAATTTCTCTACTATAAGTTTTACAATTTTCATCATATTTATATATTTAATCCATATGTTTACACTAGACCTCACAAAGTAATTATGTATATTCCATTGGTCACCAAGAAACAGGCAGTCGCCTAGTTTGGTAATCTAATGTATCATATACGTAAATGTTATAATGTTTTATCATGTACTTTATAAATAAAATAAAAATAAATAAATAAATAAATAGAAGATTTCGTTCTATATAAACTTTTATATGGCCGGCAGAGTGCTCTGTTGAGCTGAAATAAAAATAATATATTATTATTATAAAACTGCAGGTAATCTTGTAAAAAAAGTTAACATAAATCTAAAGTTATAAATATGATTCCGTCGTAGTTTGTTTTATATAATATTTTTCTTATGCCTCTGTTTTCTACCCTTATCATGTAACTACTGAACATAACAAATATTATTAATATAAATGAAAATCTTATTTTTAAAAAGCTTTTTTGCGTCTCGCCATAAAAAAGTCACAAGACAAACTTACTTTTAACAAGGAAAAGTTTAAATTTAAAATTAAAATTAACTAAGCTAATTTTAATATTCTCTTGATGAAAAAAGGGTACTTCCGAGAGCTTGTTATAAGGTTTTAAAAAAAATATGTGTTTATATTATAACTATCGTGATTTAAACCACATTTTAACAAAAATATTAACAACATATTCGATAAGCAAAGGAATGATGTCACTCGAAATGATTATTCTATTATTGAAGATAAAAAATATAATGTTTCTCTTAAAATTTTATATATCAATAATTTTTCAGTTCAATGTTGCAAAAATCTTCCTTCTAATATTAAACCAGCTTTTTATACAATAAATGATATCGGTAACGTTTTGAGGAACGCTAAAGATATAAATTAATTAATTCCGGAATATATAAACTCAAATTTAATGACTGTTCCTCATTTTATATAGGGAAAACAACCCGTAATTTCAAAATTAGAATCAAAGAACATTTAAGGTGTCTTAATAATAATAATTTCTCAGATTTCGCTAACCATATAATTGAAAATAACCATAGATTTTTAAAAAATACAGGGATAAATATTCTTCATATTAATAATAAAGGAAAACGCTTAGATAACTTAGAAGCTGTAGAAATAAATAAAAAATCCTTTAAAAATAATGAGTCAATTATCAACAAACACAAAATATTAACCCATGGCCCAATATTAAATCTCTTCCCTTTTTTGATGTCCATTCTATTCCCTCTTACTCTTCATTAATTCCTAGCCACGCCCCCACTCCTACCACAACACATAGTGATAAATTGTACCCTTCCACTATTTTGTAATTGTCATCATTATATGTTTGCCCTGAGGAAGGAACGGTTGTTTCGAAACCGATCGGCGTTTAACTAAATAAATCAGTGGTTGTAACTAAGTTATATTGTTTCATTTAATTATATAATATTGTAACTGACCATAGACGACAGATTTCGTCAATATCGTTTTGAAATACGATTTTGTCTATCTTCCATGGTTGACGCACAGAAAAAGAGTTACATAGGGTGTAGGCAATAAAGTTCAGATATTTTATCCCACATTGTGTAATGTGTTAGAGGAATTTGAATGTTATTGTTATTTCGAGTATATTCGCTACATTTCCAATTACCGTTTATTGTCTTATCTTCTCGCATTAGTTTACTTAGTCAAACGATTATATAATTTCCTCTCATTGTAATGTTCCCTTTATTATTACTGGTCTTATCAACCGACATTATTGTATTTCGTGCATTATTTAAATCGAATTATAACACATTTTCTCTTATCTTAGCTACAATGTCATAATGTAATAGTTTATGTAATAATCGTTAAATCTTCTGCTTATATGGTAAAATTCATTTATTTACATTAAAAAAAAATTAACCACATATTTAATCAAAATTATCAAACTATTTAATAATAATAATTATAATCAGCGAAAATTTAATTTTTTAAGGATAAACTTTATTTTTTTTTATTTAATGCAGGGTTTTTACATATATGTTCTCACTGAGAATAATCAAGTTATAAGAACTTTGTTAATACACAAGAGACACAAAGAAACAAGAGAAACAAGAGGAACAAGAGTAACAAAAGGAACAAAAGAAACAAGAGAATCAAGAGAAACAAGAGTAACAAGAGTAACAAGAGTAACAAGAGAAACAAGAGAAACAAGAGAAACAAGATAAACAAGAGAAACAAGAGAAACAAGAGAAACAAGAGAAACAAGAGAAACAAGAGAAACAAGAGAAACAAGAGAAACAAGATAAACAAGAGAAACAAGAGAACCAAGAGAAACAAGAGAAACAAGAGAAACAAGATAAACAAGGGAAACAAGAGAAACAAGAGAAACAAGAGAAACAAGAGAAACAAGAGAAACAAGGGAAACAAGAGAAACAATATAAACAAGAGAAACAAGAGAAACAAGAGAAAAAAGAGAAACAAGAGAAACGAGAGTAAAAAGAGAACCTATAGAAACGAGAGACATACGAGACACAAAATCACAAAATCTGCCAAAAATTTAAACAAACTAAATACACATTTCATATAAAGAATTATTATATTTTAATAATAAAATTTGTTATTATAGAAAACTTTACCACTAGCATATCACTTGTATAAAAAATTTGGATATTAACGTAACACGGCGTAATATCCCAAAAATAAACAACAAAAATACTTTTGGCCGTGAAAATCTTAAATCATATTTGAACTTTATTTATTTTATAGAAACAAACAGCACATTGATGAAATTTATCACTTGTTTAAATTGACACAATCAGTTCCGCTTTGAACGTGAACAATTTCCGGCACGAATTTGTCACTTCATGCACTGACAACCTAAATTTATATTTTTGATATCTAGTACCTAAACATTACATATACAGGAAAACGCAATCATTAAATAGTGATATTTTTTTACTATTCACAATTTGGATAATGCCTTCTCTTGATTTAGCCTTGGCTAACGTATATTTTTTCCTAATTACATTGCATGAACATAATTTCCTACTAATGAATATTTATCTATGGATTTACCGATTAGAATTTCACGGGATCTCTCCGCATCATCATTATTAAATAAGTTTTAGTTTGTTTGACAAACAGACGACAGGTGAAATTCTAACATAACCCCGTAACTTCCGTGACTGGGAAGAGAGACAGAGGTCTACCACAAATGAGATGGGTTAACCACTTGAAGGAAACTGCCGCTTTACGAGGGCGAGAACCGACAAGAAACTATCAAACGCCTAAGGCCCAGTTATAATATCGTGATCAATGGTCAGGTTTGAGGACAGAATTGGAATTTGAGGAACAGGGTTGAAATAGGTTTTTTATCTGATCCACAAAATTCACCAAGTTGACATTAAGAGCGATTGACCAGCAGCTGAGAATAGAAGTTTAAAAATGCTTGCAACTGTACAGGGAGGTTCCAATGAGAAAGATCGATTATTCCCCGCATCAAATATTTAAAATTAAAATATTAATATCGATTTATTTCATTAAAAACTTGCTTTAATATATGCCTACATTCAAGTAAGCAATAAAAATGCTCAAAACGCACAATAATAAATTATTAAATATAGTGTACTTCTTGTAAGTATTTTTTGATCATGTGTATTTATGATTTTTCAATAATGTCTAAACAAAATTAGTGTGTAAAAAAAATTTGAAATATCTTAGTTTGTAAGACCTTAAGTAAGTAGAAAAACTTGGGTATTTTTGTCACCGAACGCGTTCTCGGATTTATTTTTTAATGATTTCAATTTAACTAAAATTTAAATTTTGAAAACTGTGTTGACTAGATTATGTATTCATTTACTTTATTGTATGATTACATGATTTTAAATTTGTGTTGTTTAATAGAATCTATCGTTTAAAAAATTGAACAAATCTGCCAACGACCAACGGTATAACTAAAGTATATTAAAAATAGTTTAGTTTTTCAAAATTTTAAAACTGCGTATACCAGACAAAATAACAATCTTTCAAAATCAATTTATGTTTTTTTGTAAAAAAGAGTCAATACGTCTGAAATTTGATTTAAAAGGGACTAATTTCCGGTATTCTCTGGTAATACCCTTTCAAACGTGTCAATTTCACATAAGTTTTGGGTTCCCTTGACGTGAAACAACTGTTTCGGAGAATGAGCAAAGTAAATGGGCTTAGATATGCTGCAGCAGAATAATGAACGCTGTCGTGTTGTTCTTGTGGGTATGCATAGGTTTATGAGTTGCAGGAGTGCGCAACAGTCGATTAATGAGTTTGGTATTTTAAATAAAATATTTCAACCGTCAATTTTCCGTCCTTCTTCTTTCTAGTGCGTGTTTTTTAAGAGTCGGTATTTAGTAAGAAATGGTGATTACTGTTTCCAGTGGGTTATTTAATTTGAAATTCACAAACCGTAGATATTTTTATGTTAGTCTAATTAATCTTTCAGAAATAATTCTCTGCATTGTTGTATAAACTTTTTATTGTTATCATTCTCTTAAGATGTAACAAAAATTAGGAATTCCTTTCTTTTCATATCAATTAGATATCTAAGTGTGCGTTTTAAAAAGTGCCACAAGAATAATTAAGATAATTTGGTAACTTTCTGTCCCAAAAGTAACATTATAAAAGGAAAACCCAAACGCTGTGTTTGATGTACTTACATTATTATTCAAAGAGCATTTGCGTTACAGCCGTGATACCCTTTAATACAAGGCACGAGGCAGCTTGCTAAAAATGCGACAAATGCGAACAAAACTTTAACTCCTACAGAATTAATAATGGAAATATGACCAAAAAACAACAGAAAATCTTTGTTCATTGAACATTGTTAGTGCTTTATTACAAGAAAATTTGCAAAAATAACAATTTTTTTTAAACATTATTTAATGGTAACTCTGTGGCTGAGCAGTAAAATCCTTGGTTCCAGGCTGAGCGATCACAAATTGGAAATTCCGCTTGATGAATACATATTGTTTTTTTTGCACAAGAGTCCAAACTGCTTCCGTCTGAAGCCAGTGAGACTATGGCATCCCCAATTGAGGTATGTTGTAAGGCTGAAGTTAGTGGGGAGGGGAAGGAGTACATAAGAGTAAAAAATTATTACAAATATTACCTACTGAAGATGTTTCCACATTGTTCCATGGTGGAAGATAAATTCAGCTGGGCCTCCATGGTCGAGGGGTAAGACCTTCGACTATGAACTCGGGGGTTCAAATCCTTACGTATGTAATTAAATTTATGTAATTAATTTTAGTTGTTTCATAAAATATTCATTAAAAATTCTAAGTACTACACTTTCGGCACGTTCCAGAGTAGAAGATACCTTCACTCTGGGGAAATGCCATTCAGCATCGAAACGCTGCTTGAAATGACTTTAACTATGTTTGGTGACCAGATCTAAATAGCCAGATACTTCTCAACCTTCTTACCTGTCTTTATCTCCCCCCCCCCCACCCCCTTCAGCCTCAAATCGTATCACAATTGGGGATGAAATGGTATCACTGGGTCCCGGGCGGGGCGGTTAGAAGCCTTTGTGATCCTTATGCGGTATTCACATAAATATATTTTTTAAAGTTAACCGAATCTGAATACCAAGGTTATCTAAACGATGCTCTATCCCTACTCGCACCTTTAACGGCCCTCGGTATTAAACGTTTCCAGCTCGAATTCGAATATCGAACCCGCCTGCACCTGCAGCTGGCCGGTGCGTTCCATTCACAATCAAGTCGCACAGAACAAAACAAAGTATTATTAATTAAAGATATTGTGATTATGAAAATTATGTTAAAATATATATTAGAATGTGATGCAATATAACGATAGCCTAATTGATGGAGGAGGTTCTCAGTAACTTAAATCGTTTAATATAACTTTTTATTTGGATTTTTTTTTATACATACCTACATAGATGAAAAAGATATATGTAGTAATACAATTATAAAGAATGACAAAAGGCTTGGCCTTTGTTCCAGCCTGGTTTCGCAGTGCGGCGGGGCACTGTTAATACTAAATTGTCTAGTTTGATTTGAGGTCACGGGTTCAAAAGCTGGCGAGGACAAAACAAATTTAATTTATTTATTATAAGTATATCATATTGTAGAATTTAAATAAAATTTATATAGGTACATATAACGAATCTGTTTCTCGTTTCAAAGTGGAAGATACATTCAGTATCGCCCTGGTGAGAGACCATAATTCAGAATTGAAAGTTGCTTGAGAACGGCGTAGATATGTTTAGTGACTAGATCTGAATAGCCAGGAACTTTCCAACCCTCCTCTTCCCTATCTCTAAAAATATAAACTACATTCATTAGGAATATAAATGAAATTTCTCCTGAAGACACTTCAATGAAATAAAATGTTATTGATTTCTTCGAAACAATTCCTTCTAACGTGTTTTGGTTTTAGCTGAAACCAATTTTACTTTACTTTTTTTTCGCTATTATGCACTTTTCTAAATACTCATTTTTTCTAATAGGCATGCAGCGATTATGTCGAGGATCAATTAATTCGGATAGCATGCAAAAATTGTAAAAGCGTTTCAGCTGTTCAACCATATTAGTCTGCCAAAATTCGTCATCCCGTAAAATTTTTTCGATTTTTATTCCGAGTTCAGTCCATACATCAAACATACAAATATCTCTTTTTGTTACTTGTTACACTTTTTGGCGCTGAACCTGGTAAAACCAATCGTGAGATATATTTACCAGCATTTCTCGATTTTTGTTCTTCAGAAGAAATTCCATCTGGGGTCGCACCCATATACGGATACTCTTCATCTATGAAAAGACCACACTTTTCTATGGCAATGTTTTATAGTTCTGCAAACTCCTTCAGGACATTGTATTCATATTTTTGTCCGTGTCGAATTGAAAAAATATTTGATAAGGTTTGCTGGTACAGTATATTTTTGACTAATGGAGCGCAACTGATATTTTGCCGCCGTTTGCACACTTTTCCAAACCACGATGCCGTAATCATATTGCGGCGCATCTCGATCCACTTTCCACTAGACGCTTGAAGTACTGTCACCCTTTCAATTGCTTGCCTATCTTTGGCTATGGTAAAAAGCCTTTCTAAAAAATCATATTTAGCTGCCTCATACGATGCTTGGGCCATATCAGGTTTTTCTGCATTGGGACCATAATGCTGATCTTTTGCTGGAGCGAGCTGCAGGGTTTTTCTTTTCTTTTTTTTTTACTTAATACTTGTTGATTATTTTTCTGCAATCTTTTTAATTCTAAATGCTTTTTGAGTTTTCCGCGACTATTACCGGTTGCAAATTTATGCAGGGAATAGTGTGGAAGATTGGTGTTGAACGCCACTACTGCTGCAGCGCACCTTCCTTTGTAGGACCGTTTTAGAGCTTAGTTGATACGCTTCCCACCAACAAATTTAGCCACAACATTATTATAGCACTCCACAGTATTGCTGCCTACGTCATGTATTAAACTTCGAGCATTAGATGCCAAAAGTCGAACGTGCTGCATGATTTTGGACATTATCAAGCTCGAATTCATATTGGGTACGTAATTAGTGTCGCCAGTATCCCGTTTGCAAAAGTATGCCCGTTTCTTGCATAGTGAGTGGTCTCCAAATACATGTTTTGGCCCATTCAATATATCCAAATATAGCTGTTTTATGTTTTCCTCTTGACTACAATTCATAGCCTTCCGGTACTTTATGGCACAACGTACAGCCGTTCTAAGGCGTAAAATACGTCTTGACAATCTTCCTCAATGCTAAGGCATACTTTGTATCTTCTGACAGTGATCTAAGTTTTTTATTGGCCATTTCCACACTTTTATATTTTAAAAATATCAAATTGTTTATTAATTATAATACTAGAAACCCTAAAAAATGTTAACAATAAATTAATTCTTAATAATACTATTTGACACTACACAGCTTCGACGGAAACTCACAGCTGAAAGATAGAAAAGGCGGCACACTATTATAGTCCCTACGCGGAACGCATAGAGTGGAATATTGTTGAAACGTCGGCGTCACATGGAAATATAATAATTACGTGCGCGGAATTTCGAACTTTGAAAAAAGATTGACAAGACGGACCGTAAAAAGCGTGCATCCGCGGCCACCTCGGAGAGCCGAATGAGTAGGAGAATTCTTAGATGATCATTATATAGTATTTAACGAAAATAAGTTGTTAATAAAAATATATATTTCGACAGAAAAATGTATTTATGATAGCTTAACGTGGCTACATTATCGATATTTTGACGATTAATAACTTAGATTGTCGTTTGAATCTGAGAATTCATGATACTCCATACAACGATTGAGATCGCTAGTAAGGAAGGCCCTTAACGACTCCACTTATTCATACAAAACCCCTCCAAATATGAGATGTCTTAAAATGTGAGCAAAGACTCCAGACAGTAGATAAAAAAAATAATTAATAATTTGAATTGGACCAAATATCTCTCAAAACTTTTGCTATTATTTTTAATACGCAGTTCGGGAAACTACCTGTATTTCTCACAAAGAGTATACGATTTATTTTACAATACTTTTTAATTATAGATTAATCTTCCATTACACCTACCAGCTTAAAACTGAATAACGAATCACCTGCGCTTGATTTTTTGTGCAAATTGCATGTCGGTTATAATATCTGGGATTTGCAATCAATAAGAAAACGGTTGACTTATTATGACGTTTATTGACACTCCGATACATTCCAGGTTATTCTACAAGTGCCGCTTGTGGGCTACCAACATAACGATATAAATGACAAGAGAATACCAACATATCAATACATAACATCCTTTCCTCCTTTCATTTTTTTTTTTTAACTTAATCACAATGACACAACTTAAACATAATCACTATGGCTAAACCTGACAGGGGGTTTCACCACTCTGCCAGACCTAGTAATAACATCATTTTTTGTGCTGGGTTCAGGTTCACTATCATGTTTATTTTCTTGGCTTCCCAAGTCGAACCATTTTTCGGGATTTTCATAATTAGATTTAAACTTTAAACAACTTTTTTTTATCTGGTTAACCTGAACCTTTTTTATTTCTCCTCCCATTAATTTAATTAAATATACCCATAGACTTAATTTTAGTACAATTATTCCCTGCACCCATTTCATCGGACTTTTTAGATGTCTTAAGTAGACTAAAACACTATCATTTTCCTTATACTCTTTTATGACGTTTTTCCTCGATTGTGTGACCTTTTGTGATTCCTTACTTTTATTTACATGATTTTCTTCTGACAAAATGTGTAGTGGTGTACGTGGCTCATACGAAAATATTTTAGCCATAGGAGACACACCCGTGACAGAAGTAGGAGTGGAACGATAAGTATACAAACAATCTATTAAACGTTGAGCTGGTGACAAATATTTAGAATTTTTTGAAAACATAAATTTAATTAAAATCTTTTTGAATGTTTGGACAGATCGTTCAGCTAATCCATTTGACTCAGGATTATAAGGTGGAGAAAATAATAATTTAATAGATTTTTCTTTACAAAAAATAGAAAATTCTTTACATGAAAACGGAGGACCGTTATCACAAACAATGGTTTTCGGAAACGCAAATCTGGAAAAAACTTCACCTAATTTTGATAACAAATCCGAATATTTAGTATTTTTCATATAAAAGCATTCTACCCACTTTGAATATGAATCGCAAACTAATAGGTATTTGGAACCTTTTAAATCAAAAAAATCCAAATGCACTCTTTCCCATGGACTTTCAGCAATAGGCCAATTATGACGTACATTTTTATTAGCATTTTGTACAGACTGACACATTTCACATCTAGAAATTATATCTTCAATATCTTGATTCATACCTAACCACCAAACATAAGAACGAGCTAGAATTTTTGATCTGACTATACCAGGATGACCATAATGTATTAGATTAAGGACTTTAGACTTTAGAGACTCTGGTATTACAATTCTGTCACCAAATAAAAGACATTTTCCTTTGACCGACAGTAAATTTATGAACTTGAAATATTTCTTTATTTCTGGACTTGACAAGGTTTCAATCCAACCGATTGAAACATACTTAATGACTTTACATAATATTTCATCTTTTATAGAATGACTTTCAACTTCTGAAAATGGAATTAAGGGTGTTGACATGTATACAAAATTGCATTCCTCTATATTACATTGTTGTTCACTTGGCAACCGTGACATAACATCAGCTTGAGGAATTTTCAGTCCTTTTTTATAAACTAATTTATAATTGTACGCGGACAATATTAAAGACCATCTTATGAGACGTGATGCTGCTAAAACCGGGACTTTTTTATTTTCGGCAAATAAAGACAACAATGGTGCATGATCAGTATATATCGTAAAAGGACGACCAATTAAATATTTATGAAATTTCTTGATTCCAAAGATAATCGCAAGGGCTTCTTTGCGCAATTGGCTAAAATTTCTTTGAGCCGAATTTAACGTCGCAGACTCAAAAGCTATAGGAAATTCCTGATTCTTTACAACATGACTTAAGACACATCCGATACCATATGCACTGGAATCGACTGTAAGACACAATGGTTTTGACGGATCAAATAAAACTAACAAAGTTTTATCAGACAAGAGAGACTTACTATTTATAAACGCTTTTTCGCATTCGTCAGACCAACACCATTTTACATTTTTTCTTAATAAATTATGGAGTGGTTCTAGCACAGTAGGACATATAGGAATAAAATTCCTATAAAAATTCAACATTGACAGATATGATTTTAGTTGAGTGACATTTTCTGGACACCCAGTAGACTTAATTTTCTCAACTTTTGACAAAGACGGGCTTTTGCCTTTACCTGAGAAGGTAAAACCTAAAAATTCAAAAGAAGACACAAAAAATTCACTCTTTGACACATTAATTTTTATATTAAAGTCATTCAACTTTGACAAAACCTCATCTAAAATATTAGAACACTCTGTTTCATCTTTACCACCTACACAAATATCATCAATGTATGCAGCACAGTTTTTTATGCCCCTCAAGACTGTATCAATGACCATTTGAAATGTGGCCGGAGCCGATGACAACCCAAATGGTAAACGATTGTAAACATATAAACCATTACATGTATTAATTGTAAGTAATTCTTTACTAGAATCTGACACGGACAACTGTAAATATGCATTTGTTAAGTCTAATTTACAAAATACTTGACAACCTGAAAATTTATTAAAAATATCCTCTGGACATGGTATAGGATACTGAACATTTCTTAATTGTGGATTAACTGTAGATTTTAAATCTGCACATAAACGTATTTTTCCATTTTGTTTTGGTACACAGACTATCGGAGAAGACCAACTACTGTATTTAACTTTAGAAATTATGCCTTCGCTTTCCAAACGATCTAGTTCTTCGCATACTTCTGCGCGAAGTGCATAAGGGACCTCATATGCTTTGTGAAAAACAGGAGTTGAATTATTTTTTAAACTTAAATTTACAGAAAACTCCTTAATTGGTAACTCATTATTTGTTTTTGAAAAAGAATTTAAATATTTTTGTGACAATTTTTCGACAATATTTGATTTATTTTTCCCACTAACAGACAATGAATTTACAGTATTATCATTATCAATATTTGACATGAAAGAATTTATAATAGTATTTTCCCAAGACGGATTCAACACACTTAACCAATTTCTACCAAGAATAGCATCAGACGATAGATTTTTAACAACCAACACTGGTAAATCCATGACAAAATTAGAATCAACATTAATACTTACTTTTGTCATAAAAAATCCAAAACAAAATAAATTTTGACTATTTGCTGTAAACAAATTACCATAGAACTGAGTTAATTTACAAGTTTTGAAAAATTTTAAATACATTTTGTGACTTATTAAGGTCGATGAACTTCCTGTGGCAATCATAAAAGATATTTTTATACCGTTTAAAAACAAATCAATGTTCGCTGTTTCAGACACGGACATATTTAAAACATTTATATTATTTACGCATTTTACATGATTAATAACCGATTTTTTACTGGAACAAAATTTTGACGTATGCCCGTACGTATTACACTTGTAACATTTCCACTTTCTTGATGGACATGACTCTGGTTGATGACTTAAAAAACACCTCTCGCATCTTTTTCTGGAACTTGAATGTGATGGAGATGATGGACGACTCGATGACCTTGAATTCCTTGGTCCGTATTGACTTTTCCGAGTTGGACTTAAACTTCCTTGACGTGACGTTTTCACTTTCAAAACTGAATGATCCTCTTTGTGCATTATTTCAGCTGAACTATTACTTACTGTCTCCATATTCTTGATATTTTTTTTTGCTTTTTCAAAAGTCAGTGACTCATCTTTAGATAGTAATCTTATAGTCATGGCTTCATTTTTTATACCGCACACCAATTTATCTCTCAAGGCTTCATCCAAAAATGCTCCGAAATTACACGATATAGACAGACTTTTTATTTCTGAAATGTATTCATCAATTCCTTCGGTAGACTGTTGTTGACGATTATAAAATTTGTATCTTTGGGCGATTGCACATGTTTTTTCTTCATATTTATTTTGTAGTGTTGTTACAACCTCGTTATAGGTTAACTCTTCAATGTTTTTCGGATGAACTGTTTCTTTTAAAATTTTATACTTCTCCGCACCGATAATCATACAAAGATATCCAATTTTTTCTTTGTCCGTGATATTAATAATTTTTAAATAAATATGAACTCGTTCCAAAAACATGAAAACAATTCGAAAGTTTCATAGTTCGCTTCGAATTGCGGCACGGGCAAGCTATTGTTAGACATTTTGAAACTGGTTGTTTTTTCAAAGACGAAATCACTGTTTTACACTGGACATATTTCACTCGTTTTTTATTTAACTTATCCGATTTATCTCGTCGCCAATTATAATATCTGGGATTTGCAATCAATAAGAAAACGGTTGACTTATTATGACGTTTATTGACACTCCGATACATTCCAGGTTATTCTACAAGTGCCGCTTGTGGGCTACCAACATAACGATATAAATGACAAGAGAATACCAACATATCAATACATAACATCGGTTATAATTTATTTTAAAGAGGATTACTTTTTACTCCACTCAAGCAGAGAATAAAATAATTTTAATTTCCTTCTAAAATTTTCAAAAAAGAAATTATGTTTTCAAATCCAGGCAAGCAGTTAAGTATATACATGTTTGTATATTTGAATGAACATTGCCTAAATTAATATGCTTGCTCTGCTTTGACTAGGTTTGTCTGGGTCTTGGCGGCGGATGTCTTTGCTTCACAAGTTGAGAGAGGCCTTTTGATCTCTCCAGCCGGACTCTCTGATCCATTGCCTTACTCCGCAGTTCAAGGGACGGATTTATAGATACATAAAAACAGTGTGTTTTGGATACACTGATCATCAGATTCCCACCCCACCCCTCTTACCTTTTTCTTTCGCAGAACTTCTTCGCCTTTCTTCCTTTTAAAAAACCATCTACACAGCATCCCTAAGATGGCATATACCCTGATGGAAACAATGAAAAAATTAGAAAAAAATTCGTATAATATTTTAAACTAGCTGACCCGGCAAACTTCGTACCGCCTCAGAATCAATATGTTGTCTTAAATTTATTAGCTGAAATAAATTAGGTTTTTAAATTTTTGTAGTTAAAATAAATAGGTACCTACTCTAAGTTCAAAAAATGAAATTGAGCTGTTGACTAAGCACGAAATGTTCGGCACGCTGCACCATTGACTGTTCGAATTGAACAAAATATATGAAAAAATTAATTTTCTTCATAATTATTTTTCCCGTGATTTTTTCCGATGTTTTAATAGTTATTCTGTTAATCGGGACGGATACAAATCCAACAAATCAAAGATCATAAAAATCGGTTCAGCCGTTCTTGAGTTATAAATGATGTAACTAACCCGACTTTGTTTTATATATTAAGACAAGCGCTCATATAGCTTTCTTGTGCTTATTATGAAAAGTAAAACCATGCTAGTCAAGTTACATCCTGTGATTTTTCATGGGTAAATAACGCGAATAACACAATTACCACGAACAATTATTTTTACCCATGTCAACAATCACATGCAAGTTACCATCTACAGGCATTTATGAAATATATAAAAAATACTTTATAAATAATATTAAAATATATTTATGAATACAACTAAATTGTAGAAATAAAAAAATTGCTTAGATTTATTTACATTAAATCCTATATACGAGGAGCTAGGAAAATTTAATTTCCCTCAGGGCGTATGTCTTCTTTGGAGATGCTGTGTGGAGAGTCTTTAAGAGAAAGGAAGGAAATTAAGTTCTGGGAAGTAAAAAGGCTAGAGGGGCGGGTAGAAATCTAGGAGTCGCTGTGTTCGGGAGTGACACGTATGAATTATAGCACGTATGAATTCATCCTCCCACGGCTGTGCAAGGCGATGGGTTGAGAGAGACGATCTGGAGAGGTCAAAGGGTCTCCTCACACTGGCCTCTCCCGATCCGGCCCGCCACCCAGCTGGTGCGAAAGCGCATCCTCAGTCAAGACCTGGACACGTGTCACCCGGTGAACCTGAGCGCCCTGCTAAATCACCTGATGTAGCGAACTACTTGGATGACCTAAAAAAATGTCTTCCTGTGCTTTTGAGATGTGAAAAAAAATAATTATCAAGTAAAAAACAAATCCGAAGGAATTTCTTTCCATTCGTAAATACATACAAATCACTTATAAATTAAATAAATATAATTATTCAATTATTTTTGCCACCTGAAATCGGTAAATGTCAAAATAAAATAAAGCGAGATAGGGGACGTAGAAACACGTAAGTGTAGCAAGGACAAACATTGTGACAATACGTCGTATTCTACGACATAATTGTTGTCATTATCAATAGAGCTATTTCATCCATACGCCCACATTCTTTGAAATGCAATCCTTTTTCTCACGCATTTCGTTTTTCGATTGATACTGAAATCAAGAGATGCGTGCACCGTTGTATTGCTATTTCATCCGCACACTCGTTTTTTTTTATCTAAATTGCCATCGTTTTCTTATTAGTTTCTTTTTAACTGTGAAAAATGAAAAAAAAAGGGTTGTATATTTTTTGATCGATTAGTGTGACTATATCTTGTATTTGTCTTTATTTAGTCTATGTGTGTCAAAAAGTTGGCTCAATTCTCTATAAATGTGGAAAATTCAATTTACTCGGGACACGCAGACAATACTATCGGTTTATCAATACCTTATATCAGTGGTTCCATCCATCCCATTGTACTACAACTCCGTACCCACACACATACGAGTAGAATTTGCGAAAACTTTATTTCTTTTGTTTCATATCCAGCTAAATCCACAAGTGCGTTCTCCAGATAACTGACAACAACAAAAAACAAATAAAAACATAAAAAGCTCTTAGATTTTATTTCTCCAGCTAGTTTGAGATAACACAATGAAACTTTAAAAGAACTGTAAAGGAATGATTATAAATCCGAAAAATGCTAGGAATTGTCTATGTCGGTTTGATTGATTGTTGGGTGAATTGGATCAAATCCTAAATTGAAGTAATTCCTTTAACTCTCTTCCAACGCAGAAAACTCAATAAACTTCAAAAAGAAGGAATTCGAGAACCACTTTCAAAGTCTCGTAAACTTTTGGCCTTCCTAAGAGGTTTAGTTTAGACTTGTGTGAATCTTCTTTCATAAAAAAAGATGGACAGCTTTGGAACTTGCGTCCATTTATGTATTCTGATTTGTCTCTAACGAAAGCTTTGCTTCCATTTGAACATTCCCAAAGTAAATTATAAGATTTGCAAGCCTCTTACTTTTAAGGAGCTATTTTTGATCTTTTATTTTTTTACTTCTAATATATTGAAAAGTGTCCATTTATCTTGCTGTATGATGGAATGTGATTCAAATTTGTTATACAGGGTGTTAAGCATCGTATTTTACTTTTTGATTTCTGACATTATTTGAAGTAAAACATGTTAATGAAATTTTGGTCTCCGGTGACATTTTTGAAGTTTTTTTTTATTCTACAAAAACATAAAAATCAGTAGGTATTGGGAAGTTAGGGGCCGGGTGAGGGGTTGGTTGGTTACTTGGCTTAGTGACCAGTGACGACATGTGGAAGAATTTTTTTTTTGTTTGATTTTGAAGAAAAAGTTTTTGAAAAAAAAGACATCTAAAAAGTAACTGGAGACCGAAATTTCATTTACATTTTTTACTCCAAATAATGTCAGGAATCACTGGTTAAAGTAAGTCAAGTACAATCCATATCACCCTTAAGATGAATATTTCGGATTGTCCATAATGACATAAAAATACTTTGTAATCGATTACCTAACTAACGAATACACCGTTTCTGGTGCAAGGGAGTGGGGAGAGGAAATAGATGGGCAATGTAAAGGTTGGGCTGTTTCAATTTACTGCCTATTTAGCTAAATTGGTGACTTGGAAGGGGTGCCCAGGTTCAAAGGATTATGGTGCGGTTTGTTTAGGTCTTGGCGGCAGATACATGTGCCTATCGACTGCGTGGCGGACTGGGAGATACTGTTTTTTTGAGGTTTTTAGAAAATATATACATTTTAAGTACTTTCTGATACCTTACTCAGTTTACCAATATCTTAAATTAGCACTTCTAGCATTAACCCTAAGAACTTTTTTTATTTTTTTATAGTGAATACCTCACAAGAGTCCCTACTGCTCCCGCCTGGAGCCAGTGAGAGTATGGCATCCCTAATTGGGGTATGTTATGAGGCTGAAGGTAAGTGCGAAAGGGAAGGAGACGAGGGAGAGAAAGGTGGGGAAGGACCTGGCTATTCAGATCTAGTCACTAAACACGGCTAAAGCCATTTCAAGCAACGTTTCAATTCTGAATGGTGGTCTTACACCAGGGCGATACTAAGAGTATCTTCCACTCTGGAACGTGCCGCTAATATACTATATATTATTTTAAATAATTAATTGTGAAATAACACAAATCAATTAACCGCTTGGACACATAAGCTTGTTTTCACGATAATTTAACGTAGGTAGACATAGGAATGACGTATGGCCCGTAACTGAGAACGTTACGTACGTTAAATAAAATTTATTTGCAGACGCCGGGTTCGAACCCGCGACCTTCGGAATGGCAGCCCAACGCCCTACCGCTGGACTACACGGTATTGAGCTTTATTATGCTACATACTATTTTATTTTAAGAACTAACCCGAATAAATTAAACGCAATTGTAATAATTGCTCCTGCTTGTTTTTTAGATAATTTATTCTAAGCCAAACCTTTCAATATTTGTGATAACTTCTGTCAATATCTTGATTCACAAACTCACTAAGTTATTCACTGAATTCTTTACATAAATTTCACCGCTCTGTTTTATAAAGCTGATCAAAGTATATAGTTACGTCGTGTAGCTAAAAATAGCGGAACTCGACCTGGGTACAATGATAGAACATTTGGAGCAAGAGTAGTGGCTTTCTGAAAATGGATTTGTTTTTCCACGTCTACGTGACGAACTTAACATTTTCTACGCGAAAATAAAACTCGAGTTATGTGTTTCAACTACAGAAAAGCTTCAGGTACACGTTTCATAAGAAATAGAATGTTAAAGTATATCATTCACGTTTCGTACTTTGTAGTATTTCCATTGTACGTTAAAAGCAAGCCTGGGGAAAAAATTACATAAACACACATAACAAATACTTATTAAACTCATCCACTAAGTTGGCATATATATAATATCCCACCGGCTGCGCCAATATATTTTTGTGTCTTTTGTGAGGTACTTTGTTTACGAACTGTTCTTTTCTTAGGTAGTTTATTCGATTGATACACTGGAATTATCGATTTTTTTTGTATTTGTTGGACATTAACAATGTTACGATTTGTAGGAATTATGTTTTCTTTAAAAAAAAATAATTGGACTTGTTAATAAACTATCTACTTTAACTGGCGGAAGAAAGATAAAATTAGATGGCTTGCTGTAGTATGACAATATAACAAATTAAGAATGTAGAGCGGATAAACAGATAAGTGTGAGGATAATGTGAAACGAAAGCGAATGTTAGAAGAATGCGACAACCCCAGAAAGTTAAGCACAGAGAAAACTATATTTTACAATATTGAATCGATAGGTAAATTCCAACGATTTTATATCGATATACCGATCACGGTTTCACTGTTGTCAGCCGAACCAATATTGACAGGGAATATTGAGAAGTCGATATACGCTGGCAACACTGGAGGTGTTTTCTATAAATTCTCACTACGAAATGTCAAACAACTATGTAAATATATTAATAAATTTTTGTTGTTCAATAGAAATACTAACCTAAATATGCATTAGCCGTCTGCGTTTAGTTTTTGACACTAAACGGGAGTTAATTAGTTAATGATGCCTTTAGTCATATTTCAACCGTTTTCGTTTCTCGTAGATCGAACGAAATAAATTGATGGCGTCTTAGATGCATTATTAGCCCTGAAATGAAATATTAAGAATTCAATACTTCGTTTGTGTGAAAGCATTGTGAAACAATACGTTATTATTTAAGTCCATATACGACTTCTTTCAATTCTAAAGGCTTCGTTAGTTCAATCCGTTCGTTAAAAAAGCAACCAATTTTGGATAATGATCAACATTATTAAAAAAAACTTGTATATTGACAGTGTACCGAACTAATCTATGAAGGTAAGACAGGTAGAATAGATACTATGGAGGCCACGCTAAAATTTGTGCTCGCAAATATTGATAACTGCCGATAAATGGCAGACTTAGTCAATATCGTATTGATGCAAGGTTTTATCTATCGTCCAGAGGCCCTAGCACGCTTGCTCTATAACGATCGGTAGGATAACTATCGGTAACTTCTCATCGTTCCCTACGACAACTGCAGATCGCAAACGAATAGGTGACAGTTCACAATGATTAAGTGTCCTTAATATATTCGATATCAACTGTCGTTTGTACGTTTGAGAAATGCAGTTGTCCTAGGGAACGATGAGAAGTTACCGACAATCGGTCAGTAACTTCATATCGAGCGACCGTGCTAGCACACCAGAGGCCCTAGCACGCTTGCTCTATATCGATCGGTAGGATAACTATCGGTAACTTCTCATCGTTCCCTAGCTTGACTACAGATCGCCAACGAATAAGTGACAGTTCACAATGACTAAGTGTCCATAACATATTCGACATCAACTGTTGTTTGTACGTTAGCGACGTGCAGTTGTCCTAGGGAACGATGAGAAGTTACCAATAGTTATCCTACCGATCGATATAGAGCAAGCGTGCTAGGGCCTGGTCTACTTCCAGAATAAGAAATAGCATATGATGAACCTAGTTATTATGCATTAAAAAAATTATATTTCTAAAGCAAAATTCATTTTTCTTAGACTACATATCTCACGGTTCTTCATAGTTTAGATTATTTTATGACTTGCTGTTTAGTATTCGCCACACGTATACTTAAATATGAACCCCCATTCATTCGTGTTATTTGTTATCATAGAATAATATCTGTCCGGTTTTTGTTATCTAGTTATTGAATAAGAAAGTTTAATTGAAACTCTCCACTAACCTGGTTGGAGAGCTGAATGATTTATTACATAAATTCTATCCGAACTGGATTCCAAATACGATGGGAAAATGCTTCAGAAACTTCAAAGGAGATTATTGCTGATACAAATCTCAATGCAGAGTCATCCTTTGGCCGGGGAGGAAATAAATTGAAAATAACCAGGATTACTGGATCTTTTGAACCGAACTGAAACTACAATATTATCCAAAGATGGAAACTCTGAATAGATATAACATCAACAAAACATCAGTTTTATTATTATTTGAACAAAAGCATAACTGCTTTCTGCTGAAAAATTGAACCTCAAGATCTATAAATATCACAATGAAATAATGAACTGAAGGGTGTTGTGGGCATGTTTGTGAATTCCAAATGAAATAAAAGTTGGAAAAAATTAATAAATCCTTACAATACTTTTAATTTACCTGTATTGAGCCTAGTAGTCAAAAGCTCTTAAAGGTATGAATGATCCTAGCTATACTTACAGGATATTAAGGGACGTACTTGATTTTAACCAGTGATTTCAAACATTATTTGGAGTAAGAAATATAAATAAAATCTTGGTCTCAATCTTGCGACATTTTAATGTTTTTTTTTTTAATCCAAACAAAAAATTATTTATTTATTGTTTTCGCGTTTAATTCGTAAAACTCAATTTTATTTAAAAAAAATAATTTAATTTAATTTTAATAATGTTATTATTGACTTCTGCAAGTATTTTAGTTTTTATTAGTCCACTTTACAACAAGGGGCCTAAACCACTACATATGGAAAGAAGAGGTCTTAGATTAAATTTAGTCAATTTATTAATAAACGAACGAATGACCCTAATTTAACATAAATTAATAAAGTGAGGAAAATAATCTAACTACTGCTTAGATTAGTTTTGTGAATATACTAATTCTTAGTATATTCATAAAAGTTAAGAATATAACATATCCAAATAATTCATAGCAGTATTGTCATTTTTATAAAATTAAGAACACATTCACACTTAGTGCGGGGAAAACAGATTTCAATATACCCCTGGGGGAGAATCTATTTTTTTCCCAGGAAATCGGTTTAACCGGTAATTATACAATTAACTCACCTTCAAAGTTTACCTTTAATATCGTTTAAATACGTGGTTGAAATTGGCCTTTTAAACCGAAACAGCTGTCACAATAATTAAAAAAAAAAAACTAAAATACTTGCAGAACATTATTAAATTAAATTCTAACATTTTTTTTTCTTTTTGCATGTGTGGAGATTTTCTGGATTACTCGCATTGTTTTATTAACTTTGAAAACACTTTATAATTGACCGTGCCGTTTAAATAATCGTAAACACACATAATATAAATATACCATACTAAACCAATTGGTAAGACACCATCATTCAGGATTAACACTTGGCTGCAAATGGCAGATGAGTTTAGTGACCTGATGTTAAAGTAAAATTCTTTCCAACCTCATTTTCACGCAACATATCCAGTTCCACAATAATTTGAATTGAATATCTCATCTCAAGTCAAATAGTTATCTATGACAAGTCTAGAGGTTTACTTACATATTTTTTTTGGAATCAGGTGGTTCACAATTTTCGTCACTTTGGGGATTATCTTCTAAAACAAAGTCTTCGAACTAATTGACTGAGGCATCATCCAGGTCTTCGTAACTAAGCTCTTGGTTTGTTAACTTCGATTTTGCATCATCACTTAATGGAGAAATGGTAAAAATCTTAAACAAACACAAGTTACGTAAAAAAATATACGCACAATCAAACAACAACAAAAAACTCACCATAAAGCTAACCATTCGTCGAAACGACGGACAAAACTCAAGTATCTCAAAAATTATGACACTTAATTGATCAATGTGTTTGCCACTGCAGCGATCTCAACGGCGTCTGAGTTGGCTATTAGAGACGATACATTCGGATGAACCGTTTAAAAGATACAGCGATATTACTTTGTGATGCCCGTAGAATCGACGGACATCTGCTATCCAGGGTTAAACGAAGTGTTTAAAAATAAGTATTTAATAAAAGCGGAGTTAATAAATATGTGGCGACCAGAATAAATTTATTGCTCAATTGTTTCGCTATAAAATTATCGTGGCACCGTACATTAGATCCTCGCACTGCACTTCTAACTACCACGCGTTCGGGAAGGCATGCTCATTTTTCCGACCATCTCAATCTCTAGCTGAGTTTTTCCTTTACACGCAGCATACGAATCCCGATGAGAATATTACCACTAGGCACCGGTAACTCCGCAAAATGAGGAAAATCGGTAGGGACGCACCAGCCAGCATCATCAACCCAGCCTTCCTGCGAGCCTTGGTATCATCTTTCATCCCCATACGCTGTACGCTGGGAAAGGGGTGTGTGGCGACCAGAACAATTTGAATGTATTGCACAATTGTTACGCCATCAAAATTATCGTGGCACCGTACATTTCAATCTTGCACTGCACTTTTTTCTACGCCATGCCAGATGCCGAGCAGCCCGCAAAAATTATTATTTTGCCACCTACTGGAAAGGTTTAGACCTGCAATCAATAATTCTCAGTACCGCGCCGAACCTTCACGAAGGATTTCGTGTGTATTTTGCTTGCCTTTCCAGTAGCTGCTAAACAAGTCGGCTATATAAGGCATCGGCGGTCCCGCGCGTCTCAGGCAGTAACCAACCAGTAAACGTACTAGTGAAGTCCATTCATAGTTGTATTTTTACGAACCATTGATAATATTGTATTTTTTCTAAAATAAACAACTCCGTAATTAACCATCAAGTGTTTATCATTACTTTAGAATACGCTGAGGTATTGTCGACACAATACCACCAAAAATTAAACACAAATAATTATTAACAATTTTTTCTCCCCTGTATAAAGTAATTCATTTATGTTCGAATCTTTCTAGTCACAAATGCGTCTAACTGCGTTCAACACTAAGCCGTAAGGACGACATTCCAGTCGGCAATTAAAATTTCTTCAGAAGCAATTAAAATCCTTAATATAAAAATAATTTTCAATTTATCATGGCGTACCTCTTGAAACTACTATTCGATATTAATCTCTAAATTGAAATTTAATTACTACCTAAGGCACAAGTAGTGCGTCGTAATTTATATTTCGTCTTGTGCACGCTGAAAAATAATGAATTGCTTAAACGTCAAAAACGTACTTGTAGATCTGAAAATACATTAATTTATTAGAGTAATGTTTTAAAAATCAGATGCTTAATTTTACTCTGGAGTGGAGTTTATATTATTATAAGAGAGTTTTCAAGTAAAAAAATTCAAATATTCTAAATACAATTATTAGTTAAATATTTAATTCGTAAAACTGTTTTAAATATTCACTGGGCTCTTTGTGATTTGTTTAGCAGGTGGAGATATTTTGGGTTACTCGCATTGTATTATTTTGTAACGAGATGAACTGAGTGTTGTTGTGAAGGAAAGCTTTTTAGGAGATGTCACCCCTTTGGTTAATTAGAATGAAAGATTGGGATTTTCCGAGTTTTATATGTGTATCGGACGAGTCCACAAATGCATCTGAGACAACGAAAATTCAAAAATTTGAATTTACGTCAGCGCCCAGTACCATGCCGCCAGCACGTTTACGAGTCTTCAATTATCTGTACCAGTCGCCACCGAACACGCACAGTACCATGCCGCCAGCACACATTTACGTTTCTTCAATTATCTGTAACAATCGCAAACTTACACGCAATTGATAATAAAGGGCATGTGCGGCATCAGACTCCGACTCCAAAACACATCTGAAAAACAACGCAGATCCTTCACCAGAGCCCGCAGACATGCAAATGATCACCACCAAGGAAACGTTTGACTATTTACGTTATCCCTACTCCGCCTCCCGCCGAGCTGCCATTGGTTGAAAGCGAACAAAGGAAACTACGAATCGAACATATTTACGACTCCTAATTCGCTATTTCAAAAACCTCAAGTCAAATTACGGGAAATTGCTAGTACTTAGGTTCAAATAATAAATATCACCACAAAAAAATAGACATGTACTAAAAAATTAACTTAAAAACTGATACCTACTAGTGATTTCTACCCTTTAAGAAAAATATTTGTTGCTTAAAAATGTACTTTGAATCACATATGTAAACTTGTATATTTTCTTATAAAAACAATAAAAATGATGTAAGGATTTGGTTTGGGGGTCCTAAGCTAACTTGGCCAGAGCTGTTATATACAATTTTTTATACATCTGAATGCAAAACACAGCAATTAGAAAAAATTCCTAATTGAAAACCCTTGCAAAATTCAAGGAGGTGTCTTGCAATGAAGATGCGACCTCGGTCGGTCCTATAAATAAAGATCGCCTTTCAATGGCAAATCAGTTCAATACTACCAGCCAACAAGCAAGCAACCAAGAAGCCTCCAAACCAAAGTCTACAAGTTCAAACCATTTTAAAGTGTTTTAATCAGTACTAAATTCAGTTCCTCCCAGTAAAACCCCAGTCTCCTGCCCAAAAAGTCTCCAAAAGTGCAAAACATATTTAAATCTTTTTGCAGTACTAAAATCAGTTTTGACCTTTTACTAGAATCAAAGTCGCTGGAATTCAGCTCTTCAAAAGTAAACCCAGTCTCCTGTTAATCCCAAAAGTCTCCAAAAGTGCAAACATATTTAAACCTTTTGCAGTACTAAAATCAGTTTTGACCTTTTACTAGAATCAAAGTCGCTGGAATTCAGCTCTTCAAAAGTAAACCCAGTCTCCCGTTAATCCCAAAAGTCTCCAAAAGTGCAAACATATTTAAACCTTTTGCAGTATTAAATTCAGTTTTGGCCCTTTAACTAGAATCATTTTACTAAGTAGTAAAATCACGTACAAAAGACCATTGGCGTACCAGGTGTGCCCAGCTCCCTATTTTACAGTTTATGTACCAACCACACACGTGTCGTACATTTGGTCCTTCGAGCCGGATCCACACATAACGCCTCCAGTCTCATCCAGTAGAGATGCCATCACTTCGCAGCGGCCGTAAGGCATCATCATCATCAGATGCATCACTGCACAATCCTGACGCCCCCGGGACAAGCCAAAAGGTCCCAACGCCACCTCATCATCCTCCAGACCCGTGCGCCTCAGACCTCGATGAGTTGCCAACCGGTGTACCCCGTCAGACCCAGGACCTACCTGTTTCGACTCCAGATGTCACCGAGAAACCCCATGAATCCGACGAAAAAAGCGGTGAAACTTCTGACTCGAGTTCTGAATCAACCGAAGACTCTCTCCGAATGCTACGCCGGGAGATGCACGTTCGCGAAAAACAACACGCCAAGCAGATATCCGAACTACTCGCAGCCTTGAACACCGCAACACGTCAAGCAGTCAGCCAACCTGCTCAACCAATGGCACCAATGGGTCCGCCTCACAACGAGTTTGCGACGAGATACGCAACTCAACCACTGCGGCCAGCCGGCCCACCTGCCGACGAGTTTGCGACGAGATACGCAACTCAACCAATGGCACCAGTGGACCCGCCTCACAACGAGTTTGCAACGAGATATGCAACTCAACCACTGGCGCCAGCTGACCCACCTGCCGACGAGTTTGCGACGAGATACGCAACTCAACCAATGGCACCAGTGGACCCGCCTCACAACGAGTTTGCAACGAGATATGCAACTCAACCACTGGCGCCAGCTGACCCACCTGCCAACGAGTTTGCGATGAGATACGCAACTCAACCAATGGCACCAAGGGACCCGCCTCACAACGAGTTTGCGACGAGATACGCAACTCAACCACTGGTGCCAGCCGGCCCACCTGCCGACGAGTTTGCAATGAGATACGCAACTCAACCAATAGCACCAGTGGACCCACCTGCCAACGAGTTTGCGACGAGATCCGCAACTCAACCAATGGCACAAGTTGGCCCGCCTGCCAACGAGTTTGCGACGAGATACGCAACTCACCTAAAGGCACAAGTTGGCCCGCCTGCCAACGAGTTTGCGACGAGATACGCAACTCACCTAAAGGCACAAGTTGGCCCGCCTGCCAACGAGTTTGCGACGAGATACGCAACTCACCTAAAGGCACAAGTTGGCCCGCCTGCCAACGAGTTTGCGACGAGATACGCAACTCACCTAAAGGCACAAGTTGGCCCGCCTGCCAACGAGTTTGCGACGAGATACGCAACTCACCTAAAGGCACAAGTTGGCCCGCCTGCCAACGAGTTTGCGACGAGATACGCAACTCACCCAAAGGCACCAGTTGGCCAGCCAGCCAACGAGTTGACGACGAGATACGCAACTCAACCAATGGCACCAGTTGGCCCTCCTACCAACGAGTTTGCGACAAGATACGCAACTCAACAGCAATCAGCCTCCTCCAGCCAGGACCTTCCATTTTTTACACCTCCACCAGCAACCGACGAGACAACACGACGCACTCTAGAATGGTTGCAGCATGGCGCCGACCCACTAGCCCAAATCGCCTCAATAATGACAGAGGCATTCCGCACATCTAGAAACCAGGACAGCCCCCGCACGTTAGAAGATGATTCAAGGATGGCAGCTCTCATCGCCCGGCAATCTACGGCAAAAGATTTACCGATCTTCTCAGGAGACCCGCTTGAATGGCCCACTTGGAAAGCGCAGTACGCCCAATCCACCGCCACCTGCCAAATGACTTCGAGCGAAAATCTCATCCGGCTGCAGCGTGCCCTCAAAGGCAAAGCACGAGACACCGTGGGTCCCCTGCTGATGGACCCCGCACAAGTCCCGGAGATCATCAATGTCCTCGAACAACGATATGGCAGCGCTAACTCCATAGCAAAATTTATGCTAGAAAGGATTAAGAAACTGCCTAACCTTACGACCGAAGCATCACTTGAGGATCTGGCAGATTTCTCCGGGACGGTGCAAAACTTGGTGGCATCCCTCCGAATTCTAAAAAATGATGGCTATCTTACCAATCCTGCACTTCTGAACGACATCACAGACAAGATGCCGAGTTCGCTGCGGCTGGCATGGCTGATCGAACTTCGCAAACAACATACTCCCGCTACTATAACCCAGCTCTCCACCTTTCTGAAAGAAGTAACAAACGCAATACCAAATAGCGGGATGGAAGACCGCATGCGACCTCGACCACGCCGTGAGCAAGTACATGCAGGATTTGAGGAGGAAAATGAGGATAACCCAAAAGAAAAACACTTCTCAAGAAACTGCAAAGCAAAGATATGGTGCAACGTAGGGGAATGCCGAGCCCCGCATCACCCCCTGCTACATGATCCAGAGTTCGTACGAAGAAGCCCCAAGGGAACCGTTAACTTATGACGCCAGAACACCGATGAGAGGGTCCTATTGAAAATCGCACCAGTCATTTTAAATGCTCCCAACAAAGGCGAGGCATCAGTGTTCGCACTCCTAGATGAAGGATCCACGGTAACACTTATCGATGCTGACACCGCAACCAAAATTGGAGCAAACGGTCCAGTTCACGGACTACGAATCCACGGCGCCAAAGGAATGTGTACCTCCGACAATCTCTCCCGGCGAGTCAAGCTGATAATAAGAGGTGCAGGCAACAGCGATACGTACCGCATCTCCGCCAGCACAATAAGCAACCTCAACCTGCCGGAGCAACAGATCCAAGGAAAGTCTGTCAATCCAAAGCTGTTAATAGGACAAGACAACGCTCACCTAATTGTTTCGAGGGAAGTACGTGAGGTTGATGATACTACGCGAATAATATCACGCACCGCACTAGGATGGATTGCCCATGGGGGTACCAACCCCAGAAATAACAACAAAACCACCACTTTGGCGCTACAACTAGAAACAACCGCAGACACCCAGTTGAGTAAACTGGTGAAATCGAACTTCGCCATCGACTCTCTCGGAGTAACGTCATCAGCTAGAGTCAATGCGAGTGAGCAACAGGCAATTGCACTTATGAATGCAACTACCCATCCTCTTCCTACAGGCAGATGGGAAACCGGTCTACTATGGCGCAACCCAGGAGTTATATTACCTAACAATCGTCAGTGTGCACTGAAGCGACTTTTGTCCTTGGAGAAAAAGCTGGCAGCAGACAAAAACCTAGCCGAGGCCTACGCTGACAAAATAAGTCAACTTATCATCAAGGGCTACGCCAAGAAGCTGTCAAACCATGAAGCTTCCACCTTCACACCCCGCAAATGGTACCTGCCCCACTTTGCTGTGATCAACCCCAATAAACCAGGAAAAATCAGAGTAGTGTTCGACGCGGCCAGCCGATGCCGAGGAACCTCACTCAACGACCAGCTGCTCACAGGCCCTGATCTGCTGTCTTCCCTCCTGGGAAATATAATACGCTTCCGGGAAGGTAACATCGCCATTGCCGCAGATATCAAAGAAATGTTCCTGCAGATAAAGATAAGACCAGAGGACCAGCCATCACAGCTGTTCCTGTGGAGGACCTCAGCCCTGAACGAGCCAGACACCTATCAAATGTCATCAATGATGTTTGGAGCCACTTGTTCCCCGAGCAGTGCCCAGTTTGTCCGAGATAAGGTGGCCGAAAAATACGAACATGAATACCCGGACGCCGCAGTGGCTATTCGCACCAAGTTCTACATGGACGATTACTTGGATGCAGTAGACACCCCCAGGGAAGCTGCTGCACTCGCCCACAGTGTAAGTGCCCTCCTCGCGAAAGGAGGGTTCCACTTGACAAACTGGGCATCCAACAGCCCAACGGCCATAGCTGACGTTCCCAAAGAAGACCGCGCCAGCTCCACGGTGCAGATCAGCAGCGGAGGCCCGGAAACAGAGCGGGTGCTTGGATTAATCTGGGACTCCTCCACTGACCACTTTCTGTATTCATTCCACGAGGCCGTCTCTCCCGAAACCACTACACAACCCACGAAGCGGCAACTGCTATCGATAGTAATGAAGATCTTCGATCCAGTGGGTTTCGTTGCCTGCCTTACCATCAGATCCAAGATGTTACTACAAGCAGTATGGCGCTCAAGCGTCAGCTGGGACGAACCCATTAACCTTGGACACGCCCAGAGGTGGACAGACTGGCTGAACCTGCTGCACACGAACAGCGTCTCAATCCCGAGACGTTGCCTCTACAACAAACAGAGCAACGTAACTTTACATCTCTTCTGCGATGCATCAGAACAGGCTTGCTGTGCCGTGGCCTACTTTACTGAAGAGGTTAATGGGGCCCTAAGAGTAACATTTCTTGCAAGTAAATGCAAGGTAGCACCACTGAAGCCTCTCTCCATTCCCCGCCTCGAGCTACAAGCCGGTCTCATAGCAGCTAGACTAGCCAAGACAATCCAGAAAGAAAGCAAAGCCCTGATATCCCGAACCTGCTTCTGGACAGACTCCACAACCGTGCTATGTTGGTTACGCACCGACCCACGAGCCTACTCCGCCTTTGTAGCCAACCGACTGGGTGAAATAGACGAACTAACCAACATATCCGACTGGAAATGGGTACCCACAAAGCTGAATCCCGCTGACATCGGCACGCGAGACACCGAAGTACCCGATTTGACACCAGAGGGAAGATGGTTCACCGGCCCAGCCTTTCTCACTTCCCCGGAGGACGCATGGCCAAAAGAGCGAGCACCCACCCACAGGCCTGACGATCTGACACTGGAAGTCAAACCTCACTACGTTGGTCTTGTCTCCACCAGAGGCGAAGCGCTTCCATTAGTAGAACGATTCTCCTCATGGCACCGACTAATCCGCTCCACAGCCTGGATTCTACGATTTACCAGACGATGCCGGATGGGGCCCAACAAACCAGTAGAAGGCCCACTAATAGCGGAGGAAATAAAAGCAGCAGAACACAGATGGATCAAAAGGTCCCAGGAGGACGCCTTCACAACTGATCTACACAACATCCGACAAGGTCAAAAACTATCTGCTGGCAGCCGCCTCAACTCCCTAAACCCCTTCTTTGGACCAGACGACCTAGTGCGAATGGGTACCCAACTGCAAGCTTTGGAAAAAACAAAAAGTGTGGCCCGAACACCCATCATACTGGATGGCGACGAACCCTACACTCAACTCCTGATCCGCCACTACCACCAAAAGGCAGACCACCCCAGTACTGAGAAGACAATAGCAGAGATACGCAATCATTTCTTCATAATACGACTTCGCACAACAAGCAGAAAAATAGCGCACGCCTGCCCCACTTGCTTCATACGACGCAGCAAACCGTCTCCACCTTTGATGGGCGCACTACCACCACCCCGCCTGATGCATCACGTCCGCCCATTCACGCACTGCGGGCTTGACTATTTTGGCCCTATGGCTATCACGGTCGGTAGACATCGAGAAAAACGCTACGGAGCCATTTTCACCTGCCTCTCGACGCGCGCCATCCACCTGGAACTAGCCACCTCACTAACTGCCGACTCGGCCATCATGGCCTTACAAAGAATGACCGCCCGCAGAGGACAACCCGCAGCCATGTACTCGGATAACGGGACAAACTTTCACGGAGCCGACACTGAGATGAAGGACGCCCTGTTGTCACTAAGTCAAGACGCCAGAATGATTGATGCAATAGCCACTCAAGGCATCGAGTGGCATTTCATACCGCCAATGAGTCCCCACATGGGGGGAGCTTGGGAAAGATTAGTGCGATCAGTGAAAAAAGCGTTAAACGCCACACTCAAGGAACGAGCACCAAAGGAAGAAACACTACGCACAGCACTTGCAGAAGCCGAGTTCGTGGTAAATAATCGACCACTCACCCACATTTCGGTTGACCCACGTGATGAAGAACCTCTCACACCCAACCATTTTTTGCTAGGATCGGCCGGGAAACGCCCCCAATTATCCTTCTACGACAAAAAAGAAGTGGACGTATGTCTCTGCCGCCAGTGGCGCATCGGGCAACAACTTGCAGACACCTTCTGGAGGCGATGGCTGCGCGAATACCTACCTACCATGGCTGCCCGGCAAAAATGGCACCACCCCACTACACCAATAAAAAAGGATGATCTAGTGATCATTATGGACCCAGCACTACCTCGGAACAGTTGGCCGCGTGGCCGCATCATCGAAGCAATACCCGCCGCTGATGGACAAGTCAGAACAGCCCGGATTCAAACCAGCACCGGGATATACGTAAGGCCAGCAGTCAAAATCGCCGTCATCCTACCCGCTCCACCGACACCTGACGAAACTACAACACCTGCAAAGACACCCGATTCAGAACTCAAACATCGTGAAAGGACACGCCCGACGAAGTAGCTAAGTGCAAATGAGGCTGCACGGGGGGAGTGTATCGGACGAGTCCACAAATGCATCTGAGACAACGAAAATTCAAAAATTTGAATTTACGTCAGCGCCCAGTACCATGCCGCCAGCACGTTTACGAGTCTTCAATTATCTGTACCAGTCGCCACCGAACACGCACAGTACCATGCCGCCAGCACACATTTACGTTTCTTCAATTATCTGTAACAATCGCAAACTTACACGCAATTGATAATAAAGGGCATGTGCGGCATCAGACTCCGACTCCAAAACACATCTGAAAAACAACGCAGATCCTTCACCAGAGCCCGCAGACATGCAAATGATCACCACCAAGGAAACGTTTGACTATTTACGTTATCCCTACTCCGCCTCCCGCCGAGCTGCCATTGGTTGAAAGCGAACAAAGGAAACTACGAATCGAACATATTTACGACTCCTAATTCGCTATTTCAAAAACCTCAAGTCAAATTACGGGAAATTGCTAGTACTTAGGTTCAAATAATAAATATCACCACAAAAAAATAGACATGTACTAAAAAATTAACTTAAAAACTGATACCTACTAGTGATTTCTACCCTTTAAGAAAAATATTTGTTGCTTAAAAATGTATTTTGAATCACATATGTAAACTTGTATATTTTCTTATAAAAACAATAAAAATGATGTAAGGATTTGGTTTGGGGGTCCTAAGCTAACTTGGCCAGAGCTGTTATATACAATTTTTTATACATCTGAATGCAAAACACAGCAATTAGAAAAAATTCCTAATTGAAAACCCTTGCAAAATTCAAGGAGGTGTCTTGCAATGAAGATGCGACCTCGGTCGGTCCTATAAATAAAGATCGCCTTTCAATGGCAAATCAGTTCAATACTACCAGCCAACAAGCAAGCAACCAAGAAGCCTCCAAACCAAAGTCTACAAGTTCAAACCATTTTAAAGTGTTTTAATCAGTACTAAATTCAGTTCCTCCCAGTAAAACCCCAGTCTCCTGCCCAAAAAGTCTCCAAAAGTGCAAAACATATTTAAATCTTTTTGCAGTACTAAAATCAGTTTTGACCTTTTACTAGAATCAAAGTCGCTGGAATTCAGCTCTTCAAAAGTAAACCCAGTCTCCTGTTAATCCCAAAAGTCTCCAAAAGTGCAAACATATTTAAACCTTTTGCAGTACTAAAATCAGTTTTGACCTTTTACTAGAATCAAAGTCGCTGGAATTCAGCTCTTCAAAAGTAAACCCAGTCTCCCGTTAATCCCAAAAGTCTCCAAAAGTGCAAACATATTTAAACCTTTTGCAGTATTAAATTCAGTTTTGGCCCTTTAACTAGAATCATTTTACTAAGTAGTAAAATCACGTACAAAAGACCATTGGCGTACCAGGTGTGCCCAGCTCCCTATTTTACAGTTTATGTACCAACCACACACGTGTCGTACAATATGTGTAGTGTCCTTGAATTGCATGTAGGTTCATTGGGTTTTGGAAAGATGGCAGTAGGCTTAAAGGTTACGCCAGTTACCGACAGATGTAAGGGAGTTGTAGGAAAAGCACCCAGCTAAAATAGCCGATCAAAGAGAGCTCTGCCGAGAAGATTCATTTCCTAGATAGTACCAGACCCAGTAGCATAATTATTGTAAACACGACTACAAAGTTTTAGACTCCCACTCCAAAGGTCGCGGGTTCGAACCCGGCGGGCGCAAATATATATTTTTTTGATTAATTTATGTTATTTTACAATTAATTTATTAAAAATAATATAAGGTATATTTTCGGCACGTTCCAGAGTGGAAGATACTCTTAGTATCGCCCTAGTGTAAGACCACCATTCAGAATTTAAACGTTGCTTGAAATGGCTTAAGCCGTGTTTAGTGACTAGATCTGAATAGCCAGGTACTTCCTAACCTTCGTCTTCCCCTTCTCCTTCCCTTCCCCACTTACCCTCAGCCGCATAACATACCCCAATTGGGGATGCCATAGTCCCATGCTATGCTCCAGACGGGAGCAGTTGGGACTCTTGTGAGGTGTTCTCTATTTAAAAAAAATGCGAACATCGGGAGGCATAACGGACTGCGGTACATTAGTATGAGATTTTGAAATATCTTGCTGACCCAGAAAATATCAATTTTTTGAATTAATTTACTATAATTCTGCATTATAATAGATTTGATTGTGTTTATGAGTAATCTGAGTATTGTACGAGATAGAGAGTACACTTTTACGTATAGCTGCATAATCAACTCAAATTTCGATTTTTCGGAGTAATCAACTAGGCTGTCAATATATCTTTTGCATTTTGTTCATGACGTTTTTTGTCTTGCAAGTACTTTTTTTCTCTTCTGTTTCATAACCTCCTTTATCACAAAGTGTATGAAGTCGGTCACCGTTGTTTCTTAATCACAATTCTTCTTCTTCTTCAATGGCGCTACAGTTCATATCGAGCTTTGGCCTCCCGCAACATTCGCCTCCAACTCCCCCTGTCCTTAGCAGATTTCCAGTATGTTACCTGTAGAAGCTGTGCTGCATCTCCTCTTACCTCGTCCTCCCAACTCGGTATTCCCACTTTTCTCTTTCCACCTGGGTGTCCAGTCATAATTCTTTTTGGGACGCGTGTGTCCGGCATTCTCTGTACATGCCCAGCCCATCCCAACCTGAGGAGTATCATATGTGCTGAGATGTTGGGGGCCTGATATATTTCGTATAATTCTTTGTTGTGCCGGATGCGCCACTGTTTCCCCTCTTTCACGGGACCATATATTCTCCTCAACACTACAACAATAATTCTAACGCTGGATAAATAAATACACAAGTAAAACTGAAAATATACATAATACGATAAAGCCTATAATCCACGAAGCAGCTAATCCGATGAGGGAACTTGTATGCTAAATTGCTAAGGGATGACGATGTGGTCTTAATAATGTTTTAACCAATATTGGTAGAGTCCCTTCCCACCGTTAGTTTCACAGTTTGCCTTTCTTTTGCCGTTGGGACTTTATTTACTATTTCAGACAACTGAGCCACGTAATATTATATTTCTTGTACAATGTTGGGACTAAAATTGTATTCCGTAGGTAGGTAACAGTATCTATCAAAAAAAAGAGAAATATTTTAGTTTGAATTCCGCTATTTACACTTTTTAACATTGCACAATCCACAATGCTCATGATCATAAATTGAGGTGCAAATAATAATCAAATAGAAATCGGCAGCATTTCGTGATGACCCTTCATTTTCCATCTCAAAATAGGATGCTTTTTAGCAGTTATTTTAATTCAATTTCATTGCCGGCAACCCGGGTGTTTATTAAGGTAATATAGTATTTTATAAACAAGTAAGTTACCCGCCTCACTAGACGTTGTCTGTTCTGAGACGGGTAATAATTAGAACATTAAAAAAGATAAAAGGTGTACAGGAAAATAATCAGAAAATAAACATAAAAATACAAGTTGTATTAATCAGGAATAACAAATCATAATAATAAATCAATAAGAAGAATAAATCTCTATAATTGGAAATAAAACATGTGTAAATAAAGGATGAGAAATTATCGATCAGGAAGAGATTAGCATTAACTTGGTGATGCATTATCTTTTTTTGTGTAGTAGCCAATGTTATTATTTTCATTTTACAACTGTAGTTTTTTTTATTTTATTTATAGTAAACACCTCAACTGCACCGGTCTGAAGCCAGTGACACTATGTCATCCCCAATCGGGGTATGTTGTGAGGCTGAAGGTAAGCGGGGAAGGGAAGAAGATGGGGAAGAGGAAGATGGGGAAGTATCTGGCTATTCAGATATAGTCAGTAAACACGGCTAAAGCCATTTTCAGCCACGTTTCAATTCTAAAAGGTGGTCTGACACCGAGGCGATACTGGGAGTCCACTCTGGAACGTACACTCTGGAACGTGCCGCAGATATAGTTTATATTATTTTTAATTTATTAATTGTGAAATAACACAAATTTATCAAATAAAATTTATTTACGCTCGTCGGGTTCGAACCCGCGACCTTTTGAATGGGAGTCAAAATCCTTGCCCTTGGACGCCGGCTGTCAAAGTGTAGGGTCAAACAAACAAAGCTTTTAAATTCCAGTAATAGTTCGTCAGTGAAGACGTGAATTATGTTGCTTAGTTATTGTATTATATTACAAGAGACAAAATGTAAATGCATTTTTGGTCTCCGATAACTTTTTGTTCTTTATTCAAAACTCATCAATTTCTTTTCTTCCACCTGTCACTGAACCGAATAACCAAACAAACCCTCACTCCGATCTAACAGCCATTGTGTCCAATCCTAATAATCAATTACTGAGTCGAAATCTCGGCTCAACCCTACTCAAATGCATAAATACATTCTTTCCAAACCACAATCATTGCCATACACTACTCAACGTAAGGAGGCTACCCTGGTGGATTGAGGTTTCCTCAGGATGCCGTACTTATAAAAACTGACAACAGAGTCTGACATCTGTCATCTCTGTATCATCTCATTTACACCAATTCACACTCCTGCCGGTTTTTTAGAATTGCGTTTTTTTTATTTGAACTATGGACATATTGACTACAGTAGATATTGTAGGTTGGACGAAAATGCATGATGATTATATTATAGGGTCACACAGGCGGCAATAATTGGCAGATATTAATCATTCTCGAATCTGTTTCCGAAATTAATGACTTGGGTATTACTTTCGACACCAAACTTAGCTTCATACCACACATTGAAAATATTGCGAAGAAGTGTTTAAAAATGTTAGGTTTTGTACTAAGAGTAGCTAAAGATTTTACCAACATTAAAACATTAAAACTTCTGTACACATCACTAGTAAGGAGCCAGGTTGAATATAATTCAACTATATGGTCTCCCCACTATAACGTGCATTCACAAACAATAGAAAGAGTACAAAAAAAATTCCTAAGCTTTTTAAATTATTATAAACTAAAAATACCGAAAGAACAAAAAACTACCCTTTTCTACTACGATTATCTAATATATTAAACTTGAGTGACCGGAGAATTGTTTTTGATCTAATATGTCTATTTAAAATCTTGCATAATATAATTGATAGCCTTGAATTCTTATCGCTCATAAATCTTAATGTGCCAGCCAGAAATACAAGGTTAGTACTACCATTTTATTGTAGTAATACTGCGACCAGGGCCCAATTCAATATACCACTACAGAGAATTCAAAACTTGGGAAATATGTATTCGCACGTAGATGTATGGAATGTGTCGCTGATACAATACAAACATGAAATTATTAAATCATTCATGTCAGAATGTGAAATCAGACGTGTTTAATATTAGTTACTGTTATTTAAAAGATTCCATAATATTTTGATGTAGCATATTCTTATAATGTAGGAGCTGTTGCACATATTTTTGTATTATTTCTATTTATCTATAATGTAAAAACTTGTTACCCTCTTTTGTTTTTCTGTATTGTAAACTTTTTCTTGTATTACACATCTGTAAATTTCTAATATTAACTTACACTATATTTTATTATTTTTATGCCATCTGCAATTTAAAAACTGGTTTCAGTTTAATTTATTTTTACTTTTTCTCTTTTATTATAATATAATATTTCTTACTTACTTTTATACCTACCATTTTTATAATGTTAATTGCTATAAGTTTATATTTCTTATTTAAATATACATATATATCACTGTATAATATACTTATTATGTAAAAGCCCATCAGGGCGTTGAAAATTAATAATAAATAAATAAATATCGAAATAAATGATGATAGAATTTTCCAACCGTTTTAAGATGACATAATTTATATGTTTTGCGCCCAATTTTGCCATGAAATTAATTGCTTGTACCTTTACGATTCTCGGCAACTGGAAATGTTCACATTACAAATCGAAACAAAACAAAATCGTAATAGAACAGCTGTCAAATGTCAGATTATGGTCGAACTGTAAAAAAAGAAAGTCAAGCCAACACTTTATTTTAAATACATATTAAATACGTTTGTTTAAAAAATATAATATGTCAGTTTATGTATTACACTATTTAAAAGAAATAATTTGTATAAATAATAAATACATTTATTAACTATTGTTTATATTGATAAACTAATGTTTAAGACAGGATTTTTTTACGCATAGCACAAAGAGTAACAATTATTATAAGCAATAATTATTAGCTTAATGGCAGAGCTCCTGTCCGGCAAACAGAGGGGTGCGGGTTCGAGTCCCGTTGTCGACATGTATCTTTTCTCAGGAGAGTTTATATTATCATTTATATATCAATATTGATAAGTGTTACAGGCTAATAATTATTGCTTATAATAATTGTTACAATTATTAACGTTTTAATATTTATTAAACTTGAAAAGTGTTTACTTTGACGTCATTTTATTGTCTTTGAAAACAGCTGGTCCCACACACAAGTAATCAAAGATTATTACGTTGTACACAGGCAAATTGGAGCGTTTCCTGAGGATCACTTGACTGAGTGGCGCTTCTCGGTATACTCAGTTTTATCAATCGAAATGTTGGACACAACGGCTGTAAGTGTCGAAAACCTACTGATTGTTTTGTATTTTAAGTAGAATAAAAAACATCAAAGATATCAACATTTTTTTTACATTTTGTACTCACAATAATGTCTGAAATCGTCAAGTACGTTCCTTAATTCTTTACGTTGCTTTATGTAAATCTGCCGTGAATATATAGCTGATAACGAATAGCTGATAAAATCGCGTGACTTAAAGAGTAAATATGTACATTGTTCTGTATGGTTTATATTTACACCATAAACAATGCTCACCGTCTAAAATAGCGTCGTTTTACAACAAAGGACATCGTAGCCCTGAAAATGGATATATTTGATAGGAAAACATTGTATCAGTTAAGGATGAAGAAAATAGGCTTACAGTAATCGTGATATTTTGCTGTAGTATTTATTCTGAAAACCAAAACGGGAATATTAAAATTAATATTTTTTGAGAAAGTGAAACCCGATGGAAGGCTGCATAATGATCACTGTAAAACAAAGGTATGGATGTAAAAATATTTTTTCTATATTTCAGTCAAAATTTGGTAAATTGTTGCATATAAAAATAAAAAAAATTCACATACATTTTTACTCCAAATAGTGTCAGGAATCACTGGTTAAATTAAGGAATGTTTGTCCCTTATTACCCTTATGTGCTTAAAACGTTCCATTTTGGAAAGGTATCGAAAACGTAAGTCCTGATCCCAAATATGAATCTGCTTGTTGAACTCCTTTGCACAACTCACTTATTAAATACTTATGACTACTTGTGTGGTGCCTTTTGTAGTGTCCTTCATGCTCAGTTTATTATTACTGTAATATATGTATACCTGTTATGATGCTCCTGTATAACTTACCAATGTTACATGTAAAAGCCTCCAAGGCGTAAATAAATAAATAAGGTTTTCTCTACCAATTTGGGAGGTGGGTATCGGAACTTTTATTGAATAACCTACACCCCTGCCATAGGTCACCCCAAGTGTACCGCTACTTTTGGTGACTAAGCAGGAGTGAACGGGTTCATGGGGTAAGGTTTGTCTAGGTCTTGGTGGAGAATGGGTTTACCCACCTACTGCGTACTGAGAAAGATTAATTGTAATATATATAATATACATAACCTGGATCTCTCTGGACCCATCCCTTGCACCGCAGTGGGAGGGATGGATTCATACGTACATCACTCCTGGACACATTGACCTCCAAATTTTTATCCAGCTCTCATACCTGTTTCCTTCCCGGAACTTCCTCTTCATCCCTTTCCTAAAATTGACTGAATATCCAAAGATGACTGGCTTAGTTGGAATTTAGAGGGAGCAATCGTAAAAATAAGATACCAAGGGCGACAAGGTGACTAAAATAAGGTGGTATTATATATATGTATAATTTCATATGCCTATGTACATTACGTTTACTACTAAAGTTTTAAAGAAGTTTATTTCATTACGTTTGATATTTCCATTCTTTACGGAAGTTAAGAAACGGAAAGAAGAAAAATTAATAATTTCCCGGAGGAATAAAAATTTAATTTCTCTGGTTTGTTCCCATAAAGTTTAATTCTTAGTGGATAAGTACCTGGCTATTAGATGCGATGAATTTCGGCCTAAATTTATACGTGTTATTTTTTTAAATGATTACTGATAGGATATCTAATGTATCTTGGCCGGTTTGCAACTGAGTGAAGAAAAGCGCCGGATTCCTACCCAGGAGTGGTAAGTTCGATTCCTCTGCTAGCCAAGTCATCGGACAAGTATTTCCGCTTGTAATTATGATAATATGAGTTTTCTAATTCTGTTAGATCACGAAAATGTTTATCTTTCTGTAAAAAGTAAAAACGCGGGTACCCCCGCCCCTGGAACTATTTATTGGATAACCAACTCCTCTAGGTCACCCCAAGTGGTTCGCTACGTTTGAAAGACTGGTTCAGGGAGTCTATTTGACCTCTCCAGCATTGCCCTTGACCGCAGTTTTTGGGCGGGATGGATGGATGCATCCGTCACTCCTGGACACACTGACCCCTTAGATTACCACCCACCCTTCATACCTTTTTCCTTCCCAGAACATCCTCTCCTTCCTTTCCTAAAAATAACCCTCCATACAGCATCCCCAAAGATGACATAGGCCTCGAAGGGAATTATTTTATTCAGAGCCTCCTGTGTGAAGCTATTGTAAAAAAAAGGTTAAAAAAATATCGTCAAAGATTTTTATATATAATTTTTTCTCCTTTTTTATGTAAATGGTATGTTTCTAGAAATGCACGTTTTCTTCGGTACAATTCATTCAGTTAAATACGACCGAATCGGAAAAGGACACATTCGCGCAGTAGGTAGAGCAGCGGCCAGGAAAGCCGAAGGTCCTGGGTTCAAGTCCCAGATGTGCCCTGATCTTTTTCTGATTTTTCTGTTTCAGATTTTCTGTTTTCATATTTTCTGCATTAATTAGAAAATAAATTGTTAATATTTGTCGAAAAGCGATAGAATTTTACTGAAGGAGAATAAGATCAGAGTGAAGAAAAATATATTTATAAATGAACCAGTGAATCAATAGGCTTAAGCCATATAACCACATTTAATATTAAACGCTTTCATGAATGTTTGGTTGGTCTTATAAATAAATCATTTGTTGGAGGGTTAATTACGGATAAGGTTATTTATGCAGCCCTAATAAGATTCCTGTGAGACTCTTTCATCCCGTTTCGTATTTATTTAACTTCCCCATCAAAGTTCTGCTCGCAAATTCATTGCACAACACTTTCAGATGGGAAAAATCTGACTTAACTTTCCATAAAATTGGCCGCCGCCTAAAGCCAGTATCGTCTGAAGGCTTGAGAATACAAGAGAACATGTTAAATTTTGTGCAATTTTTTTTTTTTTTTTTAATTTTATATCACTTAACCTCACATAGACCAGATTCATAAGTAACCCACAAAGCAAACAATTGGGTCAAAACTATCCCTCAGATAGGCGATAAGGTCTGGCCAGACAATTTCGATTTCAAAACTTTTTCTGATCTGTTAGAATGAAACGGTTTCATGACTTTCTCTTGAGAAAAAAAACTCGCCGTGAACCTTGGTTCACGGCGAGTTCATCGAAAACGAATTCATCAAAAACGAGTTCAACCTAACCTAACCTAACCTCTCGTTGTCGATAAATTTGCTTTCGATGAATTGATTTACAATGAACATGTCGGTTTTTTTCCCTTTCTCAAAGAGGAAGGTGAACGCAAAGGGCACAGAAACAGCTCGATTTCGTAAATTTCATGTTAAAACAGTACTAGGTCTATGCAGACCTAACAAATAGTTTACAGGTTCTTGCTTTGTGTTCTCGTGATTGGATGCTGGTTAGAAAGTGTTTTCGAGGTACTGACTCACTTACCCCCAGTTTCACCTTACAACCTCGTGCCGTTTTCCTTCCCAGAACTTCTTCTCCTTTCTTTCCCTAGAAAGACCATCCACATAGCATCTCCAAAGATGACATAGGCCCCGAGAGAAATAGTTTTTCTCAGGGCCTTCTGTGTGGAGCTAATTTAAAAAAAAAAACGTAAAAATTATACATACTTGCATCATAAAATATCTTAACAAATCAAAGACAAGAAAAAAACAATATGAAAAAAAATTAAACAACTTTTTTATATTGGAGGGTTTGTTTTTATAACAATTTGATTTTATTACACTTATCAAAAAATGTTATCCCACATCAGAAAATTCGACATTATTATTAATAATAAAATGATTTGTCTTGATAAATCTTCCCTGTCATTTTAGTTAAATTTGGTCAAAATATTAATACCTCCATTTCTCAGAAATGCAAAAATACCAATTTGGGAGGCGGGTATGGATAACCAACACCTCTGCCAAGTGGTTCTCTACGATTGGTGACTAAGCAGGGGAGCCCGGGTTCATTGGGTATCGGGCCAGATCGGGAGAGACTGATTGAGGGAGACCTTTTGACCTCTCCAGCAAGATTCTCTCGGATCCTCGCCTTGCACCGCAATGGGTGAATGTATACTCATTCCTACTTCTTTTCCTTCTGAGATCTTTATCTAGTTCCTTACCTCAAAAGATACACAGAATCCATAAAGATGAGTAGGCCTTGTGGGGAATTATTTTCCTCTGGGCCTCCTGAGATCGAGCGTAAATCTAGTTACAATGTTGACTTCTTACGTCTTCCAAAATTAATGGATTTTTTCATAATTTTGTTGGAGGTTGTACACGAATAATAACACCTTTGATAGATTACTTGTATTATATGTACTAATTGTGTGTAATTAGTTAAAATAAATGTGGTATGATTTTAATGCTGGCCATGAGGCCTTTAGAAATAAAATAATTGAATTTAACTAAGGAATTGATAACATTAGGTTTCAATGAACTGGCGCTTTTGCTTCTCGTGAAAGCATAAAGAAAATATTACAAAGACTATTTCGTTATATAAAAATGAAGATAAAATGTGACACAGACGTGAAATTAAAAGTAAAGTAGTCCAAATACGGAAGTGAATGAAGATGAATTTAAATATAAAATGACAGGTATAAAATGAAGATCCATTTTGCAGACATGAAAACACAGCACTCAACAGAGCTCATATTTAAAAAAAAATCTGACTTGGTTTCTTAGTATTATCAGACCTCTATTTTGAGTAAATGAAGACTTTGGGAAATGCTTACGCCAAAAATAACGTGGTTGAGAAAAGTTCGAAAAATAGCTTCTTGGAAATAACTTTTCCGAAAGGGTCTAGCTCTTATATACTAGGCAAGATAAAGGTAGGTGGTAGGTAGCTTTGTTTATTGGAGGTTTTGCTTGTGTTTTTTTTCTGCACTAAATACAGCAAGCCAAAAAAGTTAGAAGGTTAAGTAAACAGGGAATGCGTGGGTGTGTTTTCAGCTTTCTTTATTTTGTCTTTTTTGATTTTCAAATTGTTTCTGCCCGTAAAACCATCTTAACTCAGTGCAGTCACTCCCTAAGGTTTTAACCCTTTTTTTCAAGATTTCTCTACCACTTTGCTACTGTATAGTTTAGTGTGTATACGGCAGTGTTTTAAAATTTGTTTATGTTTACCTTTCACCGAAAATACGACGTACGTAATAAATTTAATAATAAGTATTAATATTATAACGCGATAATAAATTTAAAAATATTTATTGAAAAATGTATTTGTTTATTTTTTTATTTTAGATTTATTTTATGTGAATACCTCATCAGAGTCCCAGCTGCTCCCATCTGGAGCCGGAGAGACTATGGCATCCCCAAATTGAAGTATTTTGTGAGGCTGAAGATAGCGGGGAGGGGAATGTGATGGGTAAGAAAAAGGTTCCTATTCAGATCTGGTCACAAAACACGGCTTAAGCCATTTCAAGCAACGTCTCAACTCTGAATGGTGGTGTTACACCAGGGCGATACTGAGAGTATCTTCTACTCTGGAACGTGCCGTATATTATTTTAAACGAACCAATTGTGAAATAACACAAATTAGACAAATAAATTGATTAACGCACGCCGGAGTTCGATCCAGCAACCTTTGGATTCCAGATTCTTGCCCTTGACCATGGTGGCCGTCAATGTAATTAATGCAATCGTCCCACTGGTTTCGGGCGGCTGAAATTTTTGTGCAGTATTCACATAAAAGTTTTTATAAGATCCTGTAAAATAGTTCCCACTGACCAATTCCAGTGGAACTATTGTTGTTTTTAAAGAGGAGAAGGGAAAGAACCCGGGAAATGATGGTTAAAGAATAGTTAATTATTCAGATCTAGTCAAGTGGCTGAAACAATGTTATAATAATAATAATAACATGTTTATTTGACGACCGTCCGTGGTCGAGTGGTAAGACACTTGACTCGCAATTGGAAGGTCGCGGGTTCAAACCCGATGTGCGCAAATAAATTTTATTTAATTAATTTGTGTTATTTCACAATTAATTAATAAAAATAATATATACTATGTTCTCCAAAATGCCCTGGAAAGAATCTCAGACTTGTTATCTCCCGAAAGAAACCATTCATCTGTTCTGTATGAAATTACTAATGTTATCCAAAATGACCCTGGTAAAATAATTACATCTTGGCGATTCCTTCAAGGAAAAAGAAACAATCCCGTCACTACAAATGCAACTACTAATGTTCTCAAAATTTGTCTTGACAGAATCGCCATTCCTTTCCATTGTAAGAATATGTACTAAAACACAATTTGGCTGTCCTGAAACGGGAATCCTTCCCAGTTGGACAGACAAAGGATCATCATGTATTGTATGTTTGTATTATATAAATAAATAAATAAATAAATAAATTTGCGACACGTTCCAGAGTGGAAGATACTCTCAGTATCGCCCTGGTGTAAGACCACCATTCAGAATTGAAACGTTGCTTAATAATGGCTTTAGCCGTGTTTAGTGACTAGATCTGAATAGCCAGGTACTTCCCCACCTTCCTCTTCCCCATCTCCTTCCCTTCCCCACTTACCTTCAGCCTCACAACATACCCCAATTGGGGATGCCATAGTCTCACTGGCTCCAGACGGGAGCAATTGGGACTATTGTGAGGTATTCTCTATAAAAATAAAATAAAAAAATAAATAAAAAAATAAATAAAAAATAAATTAAAAAAACTGAGTGCAATACTCTGTCCGCCATGTAAAAGCTTAGCTCTACATAAAAATACTTAAGAGCGATTGACCAGCAGTTGAGAATAAAAGTTTTAAAATAAAGATCGATTATTTCTCGTATCAAATTTTTTAAATTAAAAATTTTATATGGATTTATTTCATTCAAAACTTCCTTTGATATATACCTACATTCAAGTAAGCAATGAAAATGCTCAAAACGCAAGATGATAAATTATTAAATATAGTGTATTTCTTGAAAGTATTTTTTGATCATAAGTATTCATTATTTTTCAATAATGTCTAAACAAAATAAGAAAAATTGAAATATTTTAGTTTGTGAGACCTTAAAAAAATAGAAAAACTGAAGTATTTTTGACACAAAACACGTTCTCGGATTTATTTTTTTATGATTTTAATTTAACTAAAATTAAAAATTTTAAGACTGTGTTAACTGGATTCTGTATTGATTTATTTTGTCGTATAACTATATGAGTTGAAATTTGTGTTATTTAATAGAATCTATAGTTTGAAAATTGAACAAATCTGCCAATGACCAACGGTATAACCTTAGTATATTAAAAATAAACTTTAAAATTTTTCAAAATTTTAAAACTGCGTGTATTAGATAAAATAACAATCTTTCAAAATCAATTTATGTTTTCTTGTTAAAAAAAGTCAATACGTCTGGAATTTGATTTAAAAAATTACTAATTTCCGGTATTCTCTTGTAATACCCACTTAATATAAAATTCAATATTAAATAAAATGGTAAAAAAATTAGGATTTAAACTACGGTGGCTTGTGGTCAATTCTCCATCTATGGTGTAGAGGCGCTCCCTGCTACTGGGCGACGGCCTGGACAAGAATGTTTTCCGATGTCGAGGGCTGACCAGCTACTCTGTTGCGCATCAAAGTAGCGAACTCATCCACCCTTCCCTCTGCAGACATCTGCGAAGCGCTGCATCGCCAGTGGAGGCCGAACAACGCCCTTTACGAGTGGTTCTACTGTACTTGGAGTGTGTTCATGACGCTTTGTATGTACCTTGTCCATAGTTCGCTAGTGTAAAAGCTCATACAGTATATCTGAAATAATTTCTTCGACACCGGAGGAATGCAGCTGTTGAATCTCCTGGCGAGCATGTTGGCTCGCACGCTCAGTTCTCTTATTTGGCGTTCTATATCCATTTTATTGTTCATGTCATCAGTGATGACATGCCTCAAATACTTTATTTCGCTGCAGATTTTGAGATTTACTCCGTCGAGATATATGGGTGGAATGACAACAGATCCAGTTTTTGCTTTAAATATCAGCATTGATGATTTTTTAGCATTTTCATCATATGTTTCATACTAACTTGCAGCTACTTGTCTACTGTGAATGGTGGTTTCTCAAGAGAACGAAACTTTTGCGCCGTTGATGCGATTTCGTACTAAAACAGCGCTATTCGTAAAAGTAATCCAAGCACAGACATATTATTCATAGACTTGAAAATCAGGGAGAGGGGTAATAACCATCTGTAGCGGGGCGGAGAGGGATGAGTTGACGGTAACGATATGTGATTCGTTAATCATTCAATATGACAGTATATAGGCATCACGCATTATAATATCACCATTTAGCTCTTAAAAGTAAAATCTGCTTTTGAATGAATAGACCTTTTTACATGGGAGCGCGAATTGTTCGCCCGGTTTGAACAAACTTGTGTAATCCATATAAAATGAAGAAAGGTTCGCTTGTTTTGAGAGTCGAATATTTTGTTACCGTGTTTAGTTAAGACACTTTTACAAATGTTTCATAATTTACTTATCACAGTAAACTGCAACGTGCACACGACGGGACCGGGAATTTCGGTTCATGTCTAAAACTGATCATATTATATGATGTGAATAAGCTTAAAATAATGACAAATAATGCCTGCATATGGAAGGTAATACGACAATTGGGTTTATACTCTTTTTCACTTCTATTTTTACATGTTTTAATAGCACAAGTTACGATTTTTGCCGTGTTATTTCGTAAAATGTACCGATAAGAGCTCGACGCTAGTCCGCACAAGAATGATGACGTCACATTTTCTAGATTCACGCGTACCTATACGCCAGCCGGGCCGGTTCCATGGAACCCAGAATTAAGGAGGGGGAAATAATACGCTTTTATCACTTAGGGCAGGTCTATACATATTCATATGTCTATGAATCCAAGCCTTTTTATTAGCATGTACCACTTTGGAACGACTCACATGTATTAATGAGATTGTTATAGTGACGCAGAAACATTTTACTGGCAATTAACATTTATCGGCATATATAGCCGTTTTATTTGGAAGCTTTATTTTGCAAACGCACTCACGCCTTTCACACAGTAAAAACATACCATTCTATGTTACATTTATGTATATCTGCCCTCATAAAAGGCGATAAGATCTTTTAATCGTGTGAGAAAGGATTTCATATAATAGAAATAGAATAGAATAGAAAGCCATGCTTCTAGAAACGGCCGAAGTTTTACGGCCTCCAGAAATCAGGGCGAATTACAAAACACGACCAAAGTAACGGCATTCGATACAACTTAGGGGCTGTAAACGTTCCACGAACAATGCCATACGATAAGGGCGAAACGATCCACATCCTGGATTTATTGTAATGAGGGAATCCATCCCTTAAATTTATTATTTGACGTGATTGTAGCTGCTGAAGTTACCGCCTTAAATTTAATCTGGAAATAATTTGAAAAGGGTTGTTTCACGATACAGAAAACACTAGAGAGGTCAATATAACTTTTTTTTAAAACAAAAGGAGGAACATACGTAGTGGGTAGGAAGGTTTTTTAGTTTTTGACACGTTTTTAATACATTCATTGCAAACGTAAAAGTACAGGTTAAACCGTTTATAGGATAAGCAACGCCCCATCAGGAGTGCACGGAGAAAAATGTATTCGAAAAAATGATCATTTTAATAGTAAAAACGGTTAACAACGGGACTAAAATTCTTACGAACAAATTAACAGGATTTCAATATTTATTGGCGGGAAAATGTAAGAATAATTTGTTGATATACGTACAAAATTACGTATACCAACCAATTATTCTTTCATGTTCCCGCCAATAAACACTGAAACCCTGTTAAATTGTTCGTAAGAACTTCAGTCCCGTTTTTAACCATTTTTACTATTGAAATGATCGTTTTTACGAATAACATTTTTCTCCGTGTGCCCGAGTTCATGTTCGGGTTTATCTAGGTCTTGGCAGCGAATTTTTTGCCCACGTACTTCGTGGCGGGTCGGATCGGGAGAGAGTTGAGGAGACCTATCCTAGACCTCTCCAACCGGACTCTCTCGACCAATCACCTTTCACCGCAGTGGGAGGGATGAATTCGTACGTGCGTCACTCATAGACACATTGACCCCAGATTCCTACCCACCAGACCTCTCCAGCTGGACTCTCTCAACCAATCTCGTACCGCAGTGGGAGATATGAATTCATACGTTCGACACTCATAGACACATTGACCCCAGATTCCTACCCACCCCTCATACCTTTTTCATTCCTAATACTTCCTCTCCTTCCTTTCCATGAAAATACCCCGTCACACAGCATCTCCAAAGGTGACAAAGGCCATGTGAAAACATACCTACAATCATCTTAACAATCCATAATAATCACATTTTTCATACTCACATAATAATGTACTTATTTTAGTTTCTCTATGGTAAAATGTAAATTCTGTTTTTAGATCATTTTCACTATTATCTGAATAACATAAATGAAGTTACGTAGAAAAAACTTAAGCACGTTACGAATATGTTTATTGACAACGTAATAACATATTTTTATAACAAAATTATTCTAGTAATATTAATGTCAATGGTTTATCCAACTTTATGTTGAGCTTATTATTAGCAGCAATCTAAATTTATGTTGATTGATTCATTTAACGTTGTTTAATGAATTATTACATCAGTTTAAGGAAGGAAAGTAAAACAAAATTTACAAGTACGTGTTTACTTGTAAAACTATAAAACCTTTTATTTTAATTACATTCCTCCTTATTGAAGTAAATCCTTGCCTAACATCCTGTAAGATCGTCGTTATCCCGAATTAACATCACCCCCTACCGTTACTTTGGTAGGACAGGGTTTTAATATCACTTTACATTGTTCTTAGATATGAGGTGTCTGTTGCGGCGGGGGCCAAATGGTGCGAGGGATCAAATGTTCAAACAGCGTTTTGCGGACTGTCAATTATGATTTTTTCTTTACATTAGGTCCACACAGAAGGCCCCGAGGAAAATAATTTCCCTCAGGGCCTATGTCATCTTTGGGGATGCTGTGTGGAGGGTTTTTTTAAGAAAGGAAAGGAGAGGAAGTACTGGGAAGGAAAAGGGTATGAGGGTTGGGTAGGAATCTGGGGTTCAGTGTGTCTAGATCATCCGCCTCCAAGACCTAGACAATGAAGCCCGTGAACCCGGGCACCCCTGTTAAGTCACCAAACGTAGCGAACCACTTGTGGTGACCTATGGCAGAGGTGTTGGTTATCCAATAAATGGTTACCGGGGTGGCGATACCCATTCCCGCCTCCCAAATTGCGATTATGTATTTTTTATCGACTTACCAATCTCCAAACTGATGTGTACTTCCCACTATGCACTGAGGTTATATCACCGGTAAGGTAATTGTTAGTTTTGGAAAAGGTCAGGAAGGGAATAGTGATATTTGTTTATTGCGAAGTGGTGGATGCCAGATTTGATTTAGCAGTTTTTAATTCACTTGCGTACCGTCGGCGTCGCGGCGTTATAATTCAACTGATTGAATTAAGGCTGAGGGCACAATCGGTAGTTGGCAAAATATAATGATACAGCAATACTCGCGTAAGCAGTGTCAAAGTGACATGACATACTTCTCAAGAAACTTGAGAAAATTGGTGTAGTTGGTCCTGCTCTTAATCTATTCAAATCATATCGAGGGGGCAACTTACATAATTACCTTCCAGACAACATCAGTAACAAAAATAGACTGGATAGTTTTAAAAAATATAATTAATTTTTGTTTTTAATAAACAAAAGAGTGAAACAGAATAATGTTATATTACCTATAATGTAATGTAAAATGTATGCAGTTCAAAATCAAGAAAAATGTATTTATAGTCAAATAAGTGAAAATATTATTTTCTTCTTTCTGGAATAAAAACTTTAAATAAAAAAGTTTTCCAAGACGATTTCTCGTATTTTATTAACCGAAGTCGGATTTTGAGGTTGAATATTAATTTATTAATATATACTCCGTGCTCAGATGATAATCACATAAATGACGTAGTACTTAAAAATGGCGAACTGATTGGGTCGATCAGCGATAGGAATGGTGGCCGGCATCTCTCGTGGCTTATTAAGGAATGAGGGCTCAAGGCCAAACTTGCCTTAATGACACCTCAGTTCAGATGGTCAGTCTAACCAACTGTGCAAATAAAAATGGCCTGAGGTTTGGTCGGGCGACCTCTGCTCTCCTTCACCCTGCCTCCGGCTACTTGACGCTGAATTCCTAAGGGTCGTCGGGATTTTCCCCCCAGTTTCCCACTTACTTTTCTTTGAGGCACCACCGAGGAACCGGCTAAGAGGCGCGGAAGCTGAGTGTGGTTTACTTCTAGACCGAACGCCATACACATTCTTCCTGGTACTGCCAATCGTTTGGAGAGGAATCCCATCGTATCCTGTGACATGTCCTTTTTATTTTATTTACGCTGTCTTCTTCCTACACAAGTGCTTGCAGGATACGCTGGATGCAATTACCCAGAGCATGCCGCCTCGTATACCGCTACATGTCTTCCGTTTGCTTTGTTCATATCTTGTCATACTAACACTTTTTGCATTATGTATTTCCTGTTAAGAACTTGCATATTGCTTACTAACAACGAATGTGAGGACATTGGAGGTCTAGATTCGTTTAAAAATAATTGTAGCTTCGTTCAATCAAAAAAATTAGAGTCCTTGCGAGAGCCTTGAAGCAGTAACCATCTGTTACTTATACCAGGGCGGGTAAGTGGTAGAAAACCTCCAATGTGCAAAGAAAAATAACTAAGTTCCTAATACAACGAATCTGAAATTTTATTATTTAAGTTTTTATCTAAAGGTTACTTACTGAGAACTACTATGCATTGTCTATTCACTTTTGTAGTGGTGACCCCACACCAAATTTGTTACATTATTTATATATATTAGAGAGGAAGTGCTAGAAAAGAAAAAGGTACGAGGGATAGGAGTGAATCTGGGAGCCAGTGTGTCCAGGAGAGATAGACGTATGATCCATCTCTCCAATGGGTCGAGAGTGTCCGGCTGGACTGGACAAGTCAAAAGGAATCTCTCAACCATCATCTATCGATCCGGACCACCACACAGTGGGTGGGCAGATGCATTCGACGCCAAGACGTGGTAAATGAACCCATGACCTCACCAAACGTAGCGAACCTCTTGGAGATGTTGTTTATCCAATAAATGGTTCCTGGGGTGGTGGTACACGTACTTGCATCCCAAATTGAATTGAGGATTTGAGTTGAGTAATTTTTTTAAGCGTGTATTTCTTACTGGAGAATTAAAATATTTTTTTTCTAGAAGGTATTCATTGTCAACAGAGTTTTAAAAGAGATAAACAATTTAAATTGCACGCATATATTTAAATCAAATGATACAATTTTATCAAATATACGTTTTGAGTTTTCTCTTTAGTAACTCCATAGTTGTTTTTGTCTATTTGGATTTCGTCTCCTCATGTTAAAAATCTTGTTTTCTTCACAAACCGCCAATTATATTTTTCTAAATGAAACAAAATATTCAAATTTGTAAAGGTCCTTTACTTTATGTACTTCATTAAAATAACGCCTAGTTATTCTATTAAGGACCAAGCATCATCCGTTGCATGAAAAGAAAAATATTTATGAACATATTTATGAAAGATGTCTAACTATTGTAATTTGAATTGCAAAGGTTTGCATTCGTTAAAACTCAGTTATCCCTGAATTATATGAAAAGTGCAACGTTTAGATCTACAGAAATGAATTCTATGGCATTCTGTAATTCACGAGTCAGTTTTAAAATTATATTAATACTTGTGGTTGGTTTTCGTATTCAATTTGTAACATTTTTACGAAGCCAAAGTAAATATAAGTGCACGTTTTAGCGTGCCTCACATTATCAAGGACAGTGGTTCCCAAACTCTTTTGTCCCACGGACCCCTTTTCATAGTCAAAATTTGCCCACGGACCCCGAGTGAAAAACTACATGTTTTTTTTTACATTAGCTCCATACAGGAGGCCCTGAGAGAAAAATTCCTTCAGGGCCTATATCATCTTTGAAGATGCTGTGTGGAGGGTTTTTTAAGGGAAAGGAAGGAGAGGAAGTCCTGGAAAGGAAAAAGGTTTGAGAAGTGGGTAGGAATCTGGGGATAAATATGATGAGGAGTGATGGACGTGTGAAGCCATCCCTCCCACTGGGGTGCAAGGCGATGGGTCGAGAGGGTTCAGCCGGAGAGATCAAAAGGTCTCCCTCAACCAGTCTATCCCGATCCGGCCTGCCACGCAGATGGTCGGCAGACGCATCCAACCCCAAGTCCCGGAAAAACCTAACCACATGAACCCGAGCACCCCTGCTAAGTCACCTAACGTAGCGAACCACTTGGGGTTACCTGTGGCAGAGGTGTTGGTAGTCCAATAAATGGTTCCCGGGGTGGCGGTACCCATACCCGCCTCCCAAATTGAGAAATATATATGAGAGTAAAGTAAAGGGAGGGGGGTTAGCAGCGACAGTGACAGTAATAATATGGAGTCATACAATCACAACATTTATTTGTTTTGAATTGAATCACCGTGATGCCTGTTATTACTTGTATTTTATGCTAACTAACTAACTAACTAACTAACCATCACGCCGTTTCCCCGCAGGGGTAGGCAGAGAGGACGGACCGCCAAACAACTCGGTCTTGGCATACACTCCTCGCCTCATTCACATTCATACATCTTATCATACATGCTCTTCTATTATTCTGACTCTTGACATGGCCCAACTCAAGTATCTGATTCACTTGATCGTGCCATGTCTTCCTCGGGCGTCCTCGACTTCTTCTACCATTCACATTAGTATCATATATTCTCTTGACACTCCTTTCTTCGTTCATTCGCTCTATATGTCCAAACCATCTAAGCGTCCCTTTTTTAATCTTACTTATGACGCTCACATCGGCCTTGCATTCTTTTCGGATCTCCACATTCCTCACACGATCATACATGGTTTTACCACACATACGCCTCAGGGATCTCATTTCTACAGCATTCAGTCTACTTTCATCCTTTCTCTGCCAGTTCCATGCTTCACTGCCATACATCAGGGTAGGTACCAGCACTCCATTGTGAACTGCTAGCTTCGCTTCTTTGGACAGCTTTTTGTTGGCGCCAACAGCATTCAGTCCACCATTAATAGAGTTACCTGCATTTACCCTTATTTCAATATCCCTATCAGCCTTCCCATCTCTCGTAAACATACTTCCCAAATACACAAACTCATCAACTTGCTCTAAGTACTCATCATTCACAACTATGTTGCACACCGTTTTCTGACTCTCTCTTTCAAACACCATTACTTTTGACTTACTTACATTCATCATCAACTCATTCTTCATATATACTTCGTTCATCCTAGATACGAGTGACTGCAGATCTTCTATGCTGTTAGAAATCAGCACCGCATCATCAGCATACAACAGACAACATACTTTCAGACCATTCAATTTCGCGCCCAATCCCGCCTCTTTCAATTCTTGCATACAATTGTCCATGTATAGATTGAATAACCACGGTGACATTACGCAGCCTTGTTAAAACCTTTTATGATGTCAAACCACCCCGTAAAACCACCGTTTACCCTAATGCATGCAACGCTTCCCTCATACAGAGACGCGATTGCCTGTATGAGATTTATATTCACTCCATACTTGGACAACACCTTCCATAGCTTTTTCCTGTCGACGCGGTCGTATGCTTTTTGTAGATCTACAAAAGCACAGAAAAGTTTCTGGTTTTTTGCCAGAAACTTCTCAGTGAGCATCCGCAATGAGAAAATCTGGTCCATGCACCCCCGTCCACTCATAAAAGCACCTTGCACATCCCATATTTTATCTTTGGTTTTCATTCGTACCCTTTCAATCAATATTCTACCATACAGCTTGCCGACTGAACTGAGCAGGCTAATAGCCCTATGATTCCCACATTCCATGCGCGACCCTTTACCTTTGTATAACGGCATGATTACAGCCCTTCTCCAATCTAATGGTGTGTAACCCTCCTCTAAACACTGGTTAAAAAGTTTGCACAACCATGTGAGAATTATACGGCTATCTCCTTTAAAGTATTCGGCAGCGATATTGTCGAAACCAACAGCCTTACCATTCTTCATACATTTAATCGAACTTTTTATTTCATCCATGCTGATTCTGGTAACATTCACTCCGTCGTCGTTCATACCTGATTCGCTACTGGAATCACCGTCACCCAGGTCGCTTTCGAAGACTTCCTCAAAATATTTCATCCATCTTTCTTTTATTTCTTCCTCATTCGTCAACATTTTTCCATCTTTTGATTTTATCACTTTCATGCTTCCGTTGTCTGTACCACTCCGGGATCTTTTGACCTCCTTCCAAAACAGTTTAATATTTTCTTGGAAGTGGTTAGTCATTTTAATTCCCTCTTCCTCTTCCAGGCGTTTCTTTCGTTCTTTCACTCCAACACTTACTCTTTTCTTGCATCTCTTATATACTTCTTTCGCTCGGTCTCTTTCTTCACTAGAAGCACTACCAGACGCTATCAAATACAACCATGCTTTCTTCTTCTCTGAGACCAGTGCTTTGATCTCGTCATCCCACCAAGCACCACCTTTCTTCCTACCTTGCGTACTTATTCCACACACGTCTCTAGCAGATTCACAAAGACTTAACTTTATGTGGTTCCATGTTTCATCTATGCTTAGACCGTCCATTTCCTTCTCATTCAGTCTCATCTCTGCACAATTCTCATACTTACTTCTTATAATATCGTTTTGCAGTTTTTCTACTTTGACTCTTGTTGGAGTCGTTACCGTTTTCACTTTAGAGCGCCAGCCACGGAAGAGGTTTACTCTCGACACTACCAGAAAGTGATCAGTTTCAACCTCAGCCCCTCTAAAAACTCTTGTGTCTTCGGTAACGGTTCTCAACCTAGAGTCAATTACTACAAAGTCAATTATCGATCTCTCATTTCCTCTTTCCCACGTATATTGGTGGATACCTTTATGATCGAAGAAAGTATTCGACACAAACAGGTTCCACTCTAAACATACTTCAAGTATTCTGTTCCCATTGTCATTCGTTCTTTTATCCCCAAACATACCTAAGGCTGAATCAAATCCGTCACGTCTGATTCCCACCCATCCATTCAAGTCACCCGCCATTATAATCCTTTCATTCAATTTTTTCTGTCTCATTACATCATTCACTCCAGTCCAAAAATCATCTTTCACTTCGTCGCTTTCAGAATTAACAGGGGCATAGCAAATAAGAAGAAACACCCTTGTCAAACCAATTTTAAATCTGATCCACATTATTCTCGGACTTACACATTCATACTGTAACATACATTCAACCATTCTGGGAGACAGTAGCGCTGCAACGCCCTGGCAAGCCCTCTCTGTATCTGGTTTCCCAGACCAGATGACGAACCTATCATCATGCTGCATTGTACCGCTCTCTTTTTTCATACTCTCTGTCACACAAAGTACATCCAAACATTTGCTTTTCATTGTATCACACAATTCATTCATCTTTCTTTCCATTCCTCCTCTGATATTCCACGTACCAATCCAACATTGTTCGCGTTCCGTCCTCCTCTTTGCGCTACCGAAGGGATGGCGATGTGATGGATAGCGAACCTCATCGACACCTATGTCGGCCATTCCCTTCCAAGAACTGCTTATCACATCGAGATTAACATACCTTTACATACAAAAAAAAAAATTAACTTGATATATAATACATACAAAAACAACTGCGAATAAACAACAACTTAATGAAACTAACACTAAAAGACAAGTTTTTGCACTGTATTATTGTTTTAATCCACTTACATTTTGTCCATGGTCACTTCATGCAGGCAGGAAACAAAAGCACGGGTTAAGACCGATTTCATCCTTCCGTATGCGCAGGGGCGCGGGCGGTTGCAGCGGGGGATGGATCTAGGGGCGCAGCGGGGGCTAGAGAATATCTCATCACTCCAAATGTTTATAATTGTCTTTTTTAACACTCGCAGAAATAAGGGACGCGGGTTCCAATGTCATTGACTAGGTACTTGTATAAATACATATACAATTAAACACCTACATACTTAAACATATAACACGAAAAAAAAAACTAACACCAAGGAAAAATATATAGTATCTTATCACTCAGAGATGTTTGTAATTGTTTTGATTTACTCCAGAAATACGGGGCGTGAGTCCAAAGTCATCCATCCGGCGGTGGGCAGGGGGGTGGGCGAAGGGCAGCGGCGGCTGCAGCTAGGTGTGGGTGCAGGGGTCGCCAGATGATCTTCTTTGCGATTCTTAGATCGGCCGCCCCAGTGGTCCAAGCAATGAGCAGGTCATACACAACGACACCGGCGACAGCGGGTAGCGGGTAGAGGGTGGCCGGGGTTTCAGTATAGGTAAGGGGTGGGCGAGGGATGCGGCTAGCGTACCCAAGGATCGAACGGATCACCACATCTGGCAAATGTTCACAGCTAGTCTCGGCTTTTTGACACTGCATTTACACTTTGTTTTATAATTATCAATATTATTTGTTTCATATCCTTAAAAATTCATTTCACGTCCACACTATCCGCAGTAATATTATTTTGCGTTTACTAACGCAACTATAACACAGTAAGGAACATTTTTTAACACTTTTAAGGACTGGATATTTGAAATATACCTCTTATTTAACGAATACTAACGAGACCGACCAAACCACGTCAGGCTGCTCCGAAAGCCCGACGCGATTTTATGCACCTTTCTATATGTATTTACATTTTACTTAGGACGTAAACATCGCTAATAATTTAATCATTGTTATTTATTATAACTTCCATATTAATAAAAATGTGTCATAATTTTTTTATTTTATATTAAACTTTGCACGGACAGTCAATTCAGTTCCGCAAAATCAATTTTAATTTTCCACGAACCCCCTGAATGATCCCGAGGACCCTTAGGGGTCCGTACGGACCTCTTTGGGAACCACTGATCTAGGAGATGAAGGTCGAGAGAAGAAAAATATGAGGACTGGATAGTCATTGTGTTCAGAAGTGTCGTATGAATCAATCCCCCCCGCGTTATGAAGCGATAGTTCGAGAGAGTAAAGCTAGAGAGCTTCCTTCAATGACGGCCTCCATGGTCGAGGGGTAAGACTCTCGACATGCAATCCAAAGGTCGAAGGTTAGAACCCGGCATGCGCTTATAAATTTTGTTTGATTAATTTGTGTTATTTCATAATAAGTTAAATTAATCTATAGTATATTTTCTGCCCGTCTCCAGTGTGGAAGATACTCTACATATATATATATATATATATATATATATATATGCAGATATATATATATATATAATATAAGATAATATCGCTGTGATGTAAGACCATACGGAGAAAATTGTTATTCTAAAATACGATCATTTTACTCGTAAAAACGGTTAAAAACGGGACTGAAGTTCTTACGAACAAATTAACAGGGTTTCAATGTTTATTGGTGGGAACATGAAAGAATAAACATTGAAACACTGTTAATTTGTTCGTAAGAACTTCAGTCCCGTTTTTAACCGTTTTTACGAATAAAATTATCGTATTTTAGAATAACATTTTTCTCCGTGTACCCGCCTCCCAAATTGTACATTACGTAGTACTATATTTACAGAGGTTAAATATTTAAATAAACTAATAAAATTGTACACGGAGGATGCAGCTTTGGAGATTTTGGTTGCCCCTATTGGCAACGGAAAGGTTGACGAGAACTTGTAATTTCCAACCTCTCCAGTTCGGCCAACGCATTGAACGTGAAGCAGTGTATTAGAATTCCTAGACCTGTGACTAAATACCATATTACTACGTCTTGGCTACGTAAGTCGTCGTATTGACTCTGTCTTCCCCGCTCGGTACACAACATGACCTATTATTGACCAGGCCGAGCTTCTTGACTAACACCCACGCAGCTTGAGAGGAATTGTAAATCAAGGGCTTACCTATTGCGCATTTGGTGCATGCCCAGTGGCGGCTCGAGAACTTCTTGGATGTTGGATAGAGATATTTTTTTACATGTACTGTACTGAAATCTCATTAAACCCGGAAACCTTCGTAATTATAAAAATTCTCAAACAAAAATATTCATTGATCTTATCAGTCTGTGGAGTGGAGGCACTGCTGAAAATCAGCTGCATTCCAAAAGTAATCCTGAATTGTAGCTGAGCAGTGACTTTTTCGTCAATATAATCAATGATAAATAAACAAAAATGTGAAATACCGTAAAAAATCGATAAATAAAAAATGATAAATAAAGGTTTTTATTTTATTATTATTATTATTGTTATGTGTGTAGTAATTTCAATGTTCTTTAACAGATGTCGCCGGTATAGGTACTAGGTAATGTGTAGTTTTGAGGTGTATCAATAGATGTCGGTAAAGTAGTCGTAAAGATTAGTGTCAACTGTCACTCATTTGTGTCTAATAACTGAATGGTTACGGAAATAGTTGATGATATCGATGAGATCGACAGATGGGCTCCTTCAGTGCCGTGTTCCCTTGTTTCAGGAATACGCAGAGCATCCATTAGAATAGACCTTCGGTCCAGTTAAATATTCATTGTAAGCCAGACGATAAATAAACACGACTCGTGACGAACCGAGAAAACCGCAGTACATAATAATAAAGATATACCTAATAAAAATATCTTGCAAGATTATCATCGAACATAATTACGCGCGATTTCCGCCTGGAACTATGTAACTTTCTTGGACTAAAACAAACCGTCCAATAATACTTGTCTATCAACATACAATTGTATGCATTAGCGATTTTGTGGATTGTCTAAAATCGAGAAAGAAATCATGGAATTTACTCTACCACTCGGAATTCTGTTCTAAGTTCGCGCACTTCGAAATGCCAACAAAAGACCACGGATTTGCACGAACGCTAGTTGCTATTAAGCTATAAGACCTGGCGCAAAGCGATCGCCTGTCGTCTTGGTATCTCATCAATATTGGAACTTGAACATTTTTTATTAACATTGTATTTCTGCAAATGCTCATTGCTTTTATTCTTGAAGAATTCACTAATTTTTGTGAGGAATACATTTTTTTTTCTTTTAGTAGGATTTAGGAATATTTGGTGGGAATCGTCACCATTGACCCTTTCTGAAACACCACCACTGTCTGAGTCGATTGCAATTCCAGTCAGCTGTTAGTCTCACGTAACAATAGAAATCACCCTAATTACTTTTGGCAGATAGTAAGACCATCCATATATTATTTTTTTATTCAATGTTTTACGGACAAAGTGTCCATAATAATATGACATTACAGGAATGGAAAAAAACGGAGATCACTGCATAAGGAGAGTACATAATCAAAAGTTTAAAAAAAAGATAAAAGTACCTAAAGCAGATAATGTCAAGTCAACCAATAGTTCTTGGATATCCACTGGAGCGAAAATTTTGAAAAAAGGTATTTTAGGAAAATCTGGCCTGTCGGCCAATAAGCGAGTCACGATACATAAAATGACAATTCAAATTCACATTGAAAGCTCGTGATTTTTAATTGCTTGTCATTTTTAACTCTACTATACCAATTATCCCCAAAGTTACAGTAATTTCCAAGTAGAATATTAAACGACTTAACATAATTATGATCAAGACTTACAATAAAACATAAAACAATCATTAGTATGGTTCACACGCAAATGAGATTGTTTGTTTTAGGTCGAAGGTAGATACCCTGAAGGGTGGATAATGGTAAAAGTTTACACAGTTAGCAAGGGACTCGAAACATACTTCATCCGCTTTAAGAAAATGTAAAAGAGTTAGTAGGTCTAGGTGGGAACTTCGGAAAGAGTGACTCGAGGGTCAAAACTTTGTTGTTCTAACTTGGTACGATCTTCCCAGTATTATGTTAAAAGGACATAATGCCTATAGTATTTAAGCCCCGTAAACACAAAATGATGATATAATGGACGCCATGGAAAACATATCAAGTCGGACATTACCGAAAATCTTGACAAAATATACATTTAATTAGAGCACAAAACACAGGCTTCAAGTTACAAAACAGAATCAATTAGCAAACTAGAGCAACATTTCCGTATTCGTGTAAATCGAATGTATTATTTTCAACTTAAAACCACAAATATTAAAGTTTTCGACAAAATTCTGAGGGAATTTCCATATCACCAGAGAAAATTGCTGCCGGAACACTTTCGGGGAAAATATTAAAGGAATTGGCATAGTGCATTTTACAAATTCCTATTTACGTCATTAATGGGGATGGACAAACAAATTGAGCAAGCAAAGTACTAAAAAAATTGCGACTGTTAACTTTTTTATTTTGTGTGTTTTGTTCTATTTCATGTTTCAATTCGGTTTATTATTAGGTTTCTACCTCTGGTAACACGAATATTAGTGATTTTTTTAGTCTTCCCATTTGCGACTGTTTCCTTTTTTATTTTGTGTATTTTAATTTTTTTTTTCTTCTATTTCATTTTTCGTTTTTATTTAATTTTTCAATTAGGTTTATTAACATGTTTGCTTCAATGATTGATTATATTAAAATTATTTTTTTCAGACATTTTTATATTTAAAAAAAAAAAGTGGTGCTTCCTGAATAATTGTTTTATTTTAAAATAAAAATACTTTATTTCTTACAAAATTAGCAAACCTTGACCGGATGAACTGTTTGGCGGTTTTCGGTTTCATTTTTTCAAATTTATTTATTTTATTTTATTTATTTATTTATAGATACAAAAGAAAGTACAAGTTACACATTAGGAAGCTTTGCCTGTCCAACTAGGAAAATTTCCCGTTCCAGGACAGACAAATTGACAGGTTTAGTTCATATTATTCCTTAAGTACATAATTGCAAACAAAAATAAAAACAAAGATAAAAACAAGAAAATTCTTTTTTTTTTAAAATTGAGTTGTGTTACGAAGAAATATATAAAAAAGATACATACATTTTTTTTGTGACTATGCAAAAAAGTAATCTGTTAGCATATTAGCTCTTCGGATTTACCGAATTAACCTGGTAACAAATAATATATTCAGAATTACAGACTATAAATTATAAATAATCTTTTAATTGCAAAGAGAGCTCTGTGTCCTCTCTTTCTAAATCTGTTTATATTATATCTTTGGTCATAATAGAACAGGAGACAGGCATGGAGAATCCGCCACAATAACGAACCTCATGATATCTACCAAGTTCCCAGACTCTCTACACATTTAAGGCTCCAAAGACATGTGCACTGAATGCCAAACACACGAGTACCGAGGAAGATTCTATTAGGACACCCGGGAGGTAAATGAAAGGCGGGCAGACCTAGGCAGAGACGGGAGGATAATGTCAGGAAGGATGCCAGAGGACCACTTCATGTTGCAGATTGGAAGACGACGGCCTAGGACGGAGGGCGGTGGAGGCTCATGTTGAAAAAGGCCAAGGCTCGAAATGGGCTGTAGCGCCATTGAAGAAGAAGAAAAAAAGGTGACAGAACGAGTTATATGAGGACGTGTCATTTGGTGACAGATATGGCACTATGTGACCCAAGCAGTTTTAAATAAAATTAATTGAAGCACACAGAAAAGATCTTGTGCACAACCCGGATATAAATCCAGATTTACCTATTTTATTTCAACATATATATTTTTTTAATCATTAACAGTCTTTCATTTTACCTGCTGTATTTTCTTAACAAAAAAAATCTTCATTTCCATGCTTTTATAGCGCTTCAAATTATTTAATTTTAAATTTATTTTTTTATATTACGTCATTTGGTAAGTTTTCTATAAATATTTAATTAAAAATATTACGCCAGCTTAATATACACATAAATAAGTATATAAACTTGAAAGTTAGCTGCTTAATCCAGCTTAAGGGGGAAAATATTAAAATAGTTTTTAAGGAGATAATCTCGGAGTTACCTAAGCCTTAAAATTCATCCCTTAAGCCCATAAAACATGCGACAAAAATGGCAGAGAATTTTACTCTGAAAAGTGTTTTTTTTACTGTGATTTTGAGATGCTAAAATGTCTGAATGGCCGTCTATTTTTTTTTTCATTAGTTCCACTCAGAACCTATTTCTACTTTGGGGATGCTGTGTGAATGGTACTTTTGGGCAAGTAAGGATAGGAAGTTCTAGGGAAGAAAAAGAGGCAAGGGGTAGGTAGGAATCAGGAAGTTATTTTGTTCAGTAGTTTCAGACGAATGAATCCATCCCTCCCACTGTGGTGCAAGACGATGGGTCAAGAGAGTCCGAGTAGAGAGGTCTCGGTTAGGTCTCCCTCAACCATTCTCTCCCGATTCGGTTCGCCACGCAGTAGGTGGGCAAACACATTCGTCGTCAAGACCTAGACAATCTCGCCCCCATGAACCCGTAAACAAACGTAGCGAACTACTTGGAGTGACCATTATGTAGGGGTGTTGGTTATCCAATGAATGGGTTCCAGGTTGGCGGTACACAAAACCGCTTCCGAAATTGTAAGCAATTCATTTCGACGCTTGCTAGAGTAAAAGTAATTAATACATAATGTTAAAATTCAACAAATTACGTTTTTCAAATCATCAAACTGCTTGTTTTACGTCGATTTTAACATTAGCTTTTACTTTCATAAAACTCTGGATTCTGGACTTTGGAAAGGGATGCTTAGATGGTTTGGGTATGTAGAACAAATGAACATAAAAAGGAGTGGTAGGATAATTCGTGAAGTGAATTTGAATGGTAAAAGAAGTTGGAGATGCCTGAGTAAGCCATGGCACTTATTAAATAAAGGTCACTCTTTGTTATGTCATTCACATTAATTTCAAATCCGTTCATCAGAAGGACGCTTCGGTCACATGCTGTTGTTCGATTAGTTCTATAATGTAAAGGTAAAAAAATCAGTATTGTAAACAAATGAAAAATTGTTGACATGGTAAAACAGGAATCTACAAATATTGCTATATTAAATTAAAGAAAACGATTACCATGGTAAAATAGGAATCTATTAATTTAGACATTGATAAATAAATGGAAATACATCAAATGAAATTAAGTGAATAAAATACTTGGGTTATTAACTCTTCATATTTAATTAAAGTATGAATAAAACTTGTACGTTTAGAATCAGCTAAGGTCGTGTTTGTGAATATCGCTGTTTCAGCTGCCCTTTGCTAACCGGAGCCGGAGAGACTATGGGATCCCAAATAGGGATATTTTGTGAGACAGAATAATATAGTGAGGGGGAGGAGATGGGGCAGAGAGAAGTGGAGAAGTTCTTGGCTATTCAGAACTGGTAACAAAACACAGGTAATCTCATGTTACTTTTATGTTGTGAGTATTTTTTTATTATTTATTTATTTATTGACGCCCTATTGGGCTTTTACACATAGATACAAATTTATTTTATAACAACAATATAACCTAAATAAAAAAGATTACAAAATATATAAATAAAGCATAAACACAATATAATAAATAAGAATATATCTAATGCTAAATCCACATGCATAACTTTAGAGAACTCGTAGGTACAATTCATATACCTACGAGCAACAAAAAAAAAGAAGAAAAAACAGTCACATAAAAAGTTGTACAGTTTACAGTTGTATAATATGAACAATTAAAAATAACAAAAGAAAATCGAAATAAAATAAAATGATTTCTCATTCATTATTAACATTTAAAAAGTGGTGAACTAATTTAGCTTTAAATGTGTCGAAGTTTAAATTAAATATGTCAGCGACATCTGTTAGTTCATTGCCCAACCTATGTATTCTTTCCATCACAGAGTTTATAGCGAAGTTATTGTTGTAGAATAAAATATTCCGTCTGGTATATTTTGGAGGTATATGTATAGATAGCAAATTTATAGCGACAGGGCAGTCCAACCTTGAATGAACAATTTTATATAATAAAAGGAGATCAGATATTTTTCGCCTTTCAGATAATTTCGATAAGTTAAGTTTACTGCGTAAATTGACATAATTGATTTCAATAATAGGATTACCAATTTTGAAATTTATAAAACGTAAAAATTTATTTTGAATTTTTTCAATCTGTAAACAATGAGAGTTGAAATGAGGACACCAAATGCTTGAATTGTATTCAACCTGACTTCTAACCAGAGACGTGTAAAGTAATTTTATAGTTTTTATGTTATTAAAGTCTTTGGCAATTCTGAGAATAAATCCAAGCATTTGTAATCCCTTACTGGTGATGCTAACAATGTGATTCAAGAAGCGTAATTTGGAGTCAAAGATAACTCCAAGGTCATTAAATTCAAAGACTCTTTTTAAAGTGGCATTATTAATTGAGTAGTCGAATAATAAAGGGGTTTTAGATCTATGGAAACTGATTGTTTGGCATTTGTTAATATTAAGATGTAATTTGTTTACAATGCACCATTCACAAAGTTTATTTAAGTTCCTTTGTAGAGTTAAACAATCAGAAGAATTTTCGATCAATTTAAACATCTTTAGATCGTCGGCGAATAGAAGAAAGTGAATATTATCGAAAATTTGTGAAATATCATTAATAAATAATAGGAAAAGAATTGGTCCTAAGTGGGAACCTTGGGGGACCCCACTTAAGGCAAAAAAAGTGTAAGAAGTTGTGGAGGTAATTTTTACAGATAGTTTTCTATATGACAAGTAACTTCTAAGCCATTCGAGAAAGTTGCCGCTTATACCCAAGTATTCTAATTTATCCATTAAAATGCGATGAGAAACAGTATCAAAGGCTTTGCTAAAGTCGGTATAAATTGTATCAACTTGCAGACCCTTGGATAGTGCATTTGAAATAAAATGTTCGTAGAGCAATAAGTTAGTTGACGTAGATCTGTCTGCCATAAAACCATGTTGAAATGTTGTTATAATTGGTTTAATTAGATGCATGATTTTACTTAATATAACCTTTTCAAAAAGTTTAGGCAGTGAAGACATAATACATATGGGTCTATAATTTTCAATTTGACATTTATCTCCTTTTTTAAAAATAGGTGTTATAAAGCTATTTTTCCAAATTTCAGGAAAACAACCTGTAGATAAAGATAAATTGAAAATTATAGTAATAGGAAGAGCTAGAACATGAATACAGTTTTTAAGTAATATTGAGGGAATCATATCTGGCCCCGAATTCGACCTGATATCTAGCTGTTTGATAAAAGTCACAACATCATTAACTTCCAAGTGGATATTATGCAAGTTGAGTGAGCTTTCGGTAAATTGGGGTTTATCAGATAGAATGTTGTCATTGTCTTCAACGTATACACTCTTGAAGAAATCTGCAAATAGATTTACAATATCGTTTTTGTTATTACCCACCTTTTTCCCGTAAAACATTGTACCGGGAAAGTTAGAGGAATTTTTTCGAAAGGAGTTAGCGTAATTCCAAAATTTATTAATATTTGTTAAAATAGAATTTTCAACACTATTGGTGTATTTCTTGAAACATACTTTCGATTTCCTGGTACAATCTTTACGCAGAAAGGAGAATGCGATATAATTATCTAGCGTTCTATTTGTTTTATAACGTTTGTGGGCAATTTTTTTATCGTAAGTTAGATTAATTAATTCAGAATCGAACCATTTAGGGAATTTAGAAGTGTAATATTTTTGTAGGGGTACAAAGCTATCGATTGCTTGATAAATTGCATTGTAAAAATATTCTAAGGCCTCATTTAAACTTGAGCTTTTACAAGTGAGATCATAAGCCCAGTTATAAGTAGATAAAAATTCTATAATCTTTGGGTAATCTGCTTTTTCAAAATTACGCTTGACAATTGTGGGATCTATTACATCAACATAAGTATTGAGGTAAATGATTATTAGAGGGGGGTGGTATTTATCGATTGGAAGAATCGTTTCATCAGAAGCATACACATTAATACTAGAAGAATTTGTAAAGACAAGATCGAGAAGACGAGAATTGATGTTGTACACATGGTTTTTTTGATGCAAATTTAAAAAGTTATACATTTCTATGATTTCATGAGAGCCATGATTGATGTTGTCCGGGCTCGAGGACGCGATATTTTCAATGTCCCATATAATATTTGGAAGGTTGTAGTCACCCATCAGAATAAATGTAGAATCAGGAAATTTTCTTCGCATAGTTTCAACTTCAAGGTGGTGCTCTTTATATGTTTGCAGGCTGGAAGATGGTGGTATATATGTGCAACCGATTATTAGTTTTTCTTTTTTTAAGGAAACCATTACAAACACTTGTTCAAGATGTTTGTGAAGGCATTTCAGTTTCCTCGAATTCAGTTTGGTTGATACTGACAATAGTACGCCGCCACCTCTTGTTTTATTGCCGGAGTTTTGATGTCTGTCATTTCTGTAAATGAAATGGTCAAAAAACCCCAGTTCTTGATCGTTTATATTAGCATTTAACCATGTTTCAGTAAGGGCATAAATTTCGTAATTCATCGTTGGTATTGTAGATTTTAGTTCTTGAAGTTTTGTTCTCAGTCCTCTTACATTTTGATAGTATATTTTGAGTTTTTGGGTCAGTTTTTTGGATTTAATTTTACAATTGTTGGGTGATTATTGATATACTTTATTGTAATGTCTTTCTCACCCGATGATTGCCTATTTTTTAGTTCGATTCGTAAGTTATTTAGATAGTTCCTTTGAGCAACTGATTGGTCAGGGTATATGCGGATGTTTTTCTTGAGCGAGTGTTTTTTGCCGAGTAGGATTTTTGGCCATTTAGAATCAGGGAACTCGACTTTTACACCCCTCGGTTTGTTATTATCCCTTTTCCCGATTCTGTAAACTTTCAGGTCAAAAGAATTGGTAGAGTTGTCCAGGTCGAAAATGATTTTTCTTATGTTGGTAGTGTCGTCTTTAATAATATCAGTCTGGGTTATTGCTTCGCTTTCGGGAACGTTGCAGATTATAATATTTTCTTCCCTTAAATTTTGATCATTCATCTCAGCAATGATCTCACAGACGTTATTTGTTTGCAAATTAGTAGTGGTTATAGCAGGAGGAATATTTTTGTACACTGATAATTCCCCTTCCAGAGTGGCCATTCTTGCTGCCATTTGGCCAATTGACCCTAGGATATTATTAGTTTTGGGCATTATTTTGGCAATATGCTCCTTTGTGAATTTGTTATTGGGATCCATCACAATATTTGTTAGTGCATTGATGGCGTCTTGAGCTAGGGATATGTATGTCTGCGCATCCATAATTAGTTTGGATTTAGGTTAATAAAAATTAATAGTAGGTTGAACTCCCCTGATTACTGGCTAGCTGTCTGGAATAAAGTTCACTTCCTAGTAGTAGTGAGTAGGTATCAGTACTCACTACGGTCGCAAGGCGTGCGGAAATACAGGTTACCTGTCTTTGGCGTAACAATAATATTAAATACTGAATTTAGTAAAGTTATTAGATATTATTTGTTATTAAAACAACGGGCTATTGATTATAATTGTTAATGACACAAAGATATGAGCAGATGCACAACTTTCACAATGGAATACAATGGCACAGGAATAGTGCTCTAATAGTGCTTTATTTTAAATATTTGGTGGACAGAAATAATTAGTGACTGGTTTAGTTTACAGTTGTTGTTGTATATGTATATGTATATTTTAACAGGCTAATAATACTGAAAGTATCTTTCACTCTGGAAATTACCACAAGTTCTTTATTCAGTGTGTAGACAGTACCTATATAACACTTAACAACCAAAAAGATTTATTTTTAATATGACAACACTCGATCAGAAAACCCTACCGACCGCCGACAAACCAAAGAGAGCGCGAAAAGTTCGCCATTCTTGTTCATACATCACTCTGGCTAGTTGTGTTATAAAAACGTTCGGTCTACATTCTGAAATCCTTCTGAATCAAACCATTGTCGCGTTTTGATGTAACTAAAATATGGTTCTAATAAATATAAATTCAGTCAATTTTTCTTATCATTAAAACATCCGCGATCACACCAATAACCGCCGGCGTAGTCCAGCAGTAGGGCGTTAGACTCCCATTCTGAAGGCCGCGGGTTCGAAGCCGCTAATAATTTTTTTTTTTTTATTTAATTGATTTGTGTTATTTCACAATTAATTATTTAAAATAATGTATAGTATATTTGCGGCACGTTCCAGAGTGGAAGATACTCTTAGTATCGCCCTGGTGTAAGAACACCATTCAGAATTGAAACGTTGCTTTAAATAGCTTTAGACGTGTTTAGTGACTAGATCTGAATAGCCAGGTTCTTCCCCACCTTCCTCTTCCTCTTCCTCGTCTCCTTCCCTTCTCCGCTTACCTTCAGCCTCATAACATACCCCAATTGGGAATGCCATAGTCTCACTGGCTCCAGACGGGAGCAGTTGGGACTCTTGTGAGTTAATCATTATAAATAAAAAAAAATCCCAAATCCGTAACCTAAAATCATCTCACATTTACCTAAAAATGTATAAACCAAATTAGTTGAAAGTTTTCAAAAAAAAATACTTCTTCACTGCCAAGGAGAATAAACTTTAAAAAAAAATTTACGTTGTGTAAGACTTTATATTTATTAAAAATGTTAAAACCACTTCAACACGTTTTATTTTACCTTTTCCACTTCATTTAGTTCCCTCAATATAGTCGTTACGGAAGAGAGAGAAGAATTTCGATGTTTTTTTTTATCTCCAGTGAATTCCTTCCGCTCTCTCCTCTCTCAGGGCGGCATTCTAGGGCGGGCGGCAAACAAATCCACAACAAAGTGCCATCTGTCACCGCTTCACTAAACTAACCGCCAGCCTGGAATGTTCAGTTCTGGAAACTATATTTCACGTCACCAGGGAAATTCCACTTCAATTATTAAAATACTTTGAATTTGAACATAGCTTTCCGCCTTGTTAAATAGGTAACGCTGTACATATTGTTACGTTCTTTAATCCCAGTGATTGTGATTACTTGAAATATGTTCAGGAAGACTCCAAAAAAATATCAAAATTTCAGTCAGATTGGTTGTATACAGCCGGAGAAAATTAGTCTCAAATTGCTCTAACTCAATCCTTTTATTATGCCCATAAAAATGATTTTTTCACAAATGCAACTTTTTCAGATTTTGTCGTTGCCTCTTCAGACTATTTTTCTTAGTAAGATTCCAAAACTTTAATCAGTTTGGCTTTATTGAGCCGGAGAAAACTGCTCAAACTGGAGATATCAAAAGTTGCTTTATTTACGTTATCGTGAGGTATACAAAGAATATTTAAATGGACCAGACGTCCGTCATACTCTAAGTAATTATGCAGTCCGAGAACTGACAACTACGGTAGCCCAGCGGTGTATCATCGACAATCTCCGTAACTGTTCGTGCGTTAGACGTGACGATGCGACGATAGTCATTCTTCTAAGGTACAACTTTTAACTGTCACATCAAACTACAACATCTGTTGAAGGATGTTCAAACTACGCATATAGTGATATGTACATGTATATATTTTTTAATGATTTAATAAAACAGTTATTTAATATCCACTAAAACCTTCAACTAAAAAATCATTGTCTATCATTCTATCTTGTTCAATTTCTTTCATATCACTAACTTCAAATTTGACAATGTGACCATAAACATGTACCTATGCACCTACTCTTCTAGATAGGTAATAATAATTGGATAATTTTTAGCGCGCCGTTTTTATGAGAAATCACCTAAAGGGTACCTAACTACCATAATAGAACTTTGCTATATTTTCAAAATATGTACTTTTTTTTACATCAGGTCCACATAGGAGGCTCTGAGGAAAATAATTTCCCTCAGGGCCTATGTCATCTTTGGGGATGATGTGAGGAGGGTATTTTTAAGGAAAGGAAGGAGAGGAAGTTCTGGGAAGGAAAAGGGTATGAGGTTTGGGTAGGAATCTGGGGTTCAGTGTGTCTAGATCATCCGCCTCCAAGACCTAGACAATGAAGCCCGTGAACCCGGGCACCCCTGTTAAGTCACCAAACGTAGCGAACCACTTGGGGTGACCTACGGCAGAGGTGTTGGTTATCCAATAAATGGTTTCCGGGGCGGCGGTACCCATTCCCGCCACCCAAATTAACTGTTTTATTATTAAAAATACTACTTTCTGTTTGATTCTATCTGTCGGAGCTTATTGAACTCCGGTTCAATACTTTATTATATTTAACTTTATACTTTACTTTAAAATTTCAACGGCCTCCGTCGTCGAAGGGCAAAGCTCTCGATTAGCAATCCAGTGGATGCGGAATCAAATCCCGCATCCACTGGAAAAATATTTTGTTTCGTAGTACCCTCGTATAAGACCATCATTCAGAATTGAAACGTTACTTGAAATGCAGCCGTGTTTGGTGATCAGATCTGAATAGCCGGGTACTTCCCCATTTTCCCCTTATCCGTCTCCTTCCCCTCCCCACTACCATCAGCCTCACAACGTACCCTAATTGGATATACCACAGTTCCACAACTCCACATGGGAGTAGTTGGAACTTTGTAAGGAATTATAACATTAAAAAGAAAAGATGTTATAACTTTTAAAATTGGAAATGTTTGTTTGGAGAAACGATGGAGTATGTACATACCCATAATATAATATTTTTCACTGAAAATTATTTATAAATTTATTAAATCCTTTTTCCTATTAATCTGTACAAGTTCCGAATATTTTTACGCCCGAGCAATTATTATTTTGTAATTAAAATGAAGCAAGCTGATGTTATTATAATTTCTTGTTAAAGAGTTAAGTGAATTGTGTTCATTAAGTGAAAAGAAGGAAAAGTTTTCTCTTTACAAGTTCCGAAGATTACAAAACTTTTAAGAGCAAATTTCTACAAGATCTAAAGGCCGAGTGTTGAATCCAATTAAGTCGTAAATTTGTAAGAAATGAGTTATCTTGCAGAAGCCGTTCGAAGGAGTTCCCAGCAGGACGTTTTAAGAGCGATTGACCAGCAGGTGAGAATAAAAGTTTAAAAATGCTTGCAACTGTACAGGGAGGTTCCAATGAGAAATATCGATTATTCCCCGTATCAAATTTTAAAAATTAAAAATTTAATATCGATTTATTTCATTCAAAACTTGCTTTAATATATACCTACCTACATTCAAGTAAGCAATAAAAATGCTCAAAACGCACGATGGTAAATTATTAAATATAGTGTACTTCTTGTAAGTATTTTTTTGATCATAAGTATTTATTATTTTTCAAAAATGTCTAAACAAAATAAGTGTGTAAAATTTTTTTTAAATATTTTAGTTTGTAAAACCTAAAATAAATATAAAAACTGAGGAATTTTTGTCACAAAACACTTTCTCGGATTTATTTTTGATGATTTTAATTGAACTAAAATTTTAATTTTGTAAACTGTATTGACTAGATTATGTATTTATTTATTTTATTGTGTGCTTATATGATTTGAATTTTGTGTTGTTTAATAGAATCGATCGTTTGAAAATTGAACAAATCTGCCAACGACCAATGGTATAACCTTAGTATATTAAAAATACACAAAGTTTTTCAAAATTTTAAAACTGCGTGTACCAGATAAAATAAAAATCTTTCAAAATCAATTTATGTTTTTTTGTAAAAAAGAGTCAATACGACTGGAATTTGATTTAAAAGGGACTAATTTCTGGTATTCTCTGGTAATACCCTCTTAAGAACGGATTACAATCGCCGAAGCGGAGAACGAAGGAATTCTGGGAGGATTTTACCTGGTTTTCATGGAGAAGGATCTCAGGAAATAAGGACATTGATGGCGTTGGCGTAATGTTGCACAGTCGGAAGACATGAAAAACGTATGTCTTGCACTTGCGGAAAAATCGTAAGTCGTAAATCTGCCCTAGGACTTTCCGCTCAAACTAGGTGATTTTAAACCCCTCAGGCCTCGGGCGTATTTTGTCAGAAGCCAGAATATTTCCGCTTAAAAATAAAATTAAATTAATTGGAATATTTCTGAAAACATCCATAAACTAAAAACTGTATTTCAAAGGCGATAAAATACGCTTATACGAAATATAAAAATTTTAAATGCAAACTTAGAAAATTTTTAAAAATGGCTCACCTCATGTTTTTTCTAAGTAAAATTACTGATATCGAAAAAAATAAAAACGCACACATATTTTAATAGAAAAATTCATCATGAAGGATAACATAACCTCAATTTTGTAAAAAAAATTCTAATAAAATTTCCCTAGTTTTTTTTTTTTTATATTGCAATTTGGGAAACTTCAGATTCCTAATGTTTATGTTTTAATTAATTTGTGGTTATCTTTTAGATTTGAATGCTTCTAAAACCTATTATAAGCAATAATTATTAGCCTGAAACATTCATCCAAATTGAAAAACCTCCCGAGAAAAGATACATGTCGCCGAAGGGACTCGAAAAATATAATTGTTGAATGAAACATTAGTATATATTGAATGATTTGGCGGGTAACAGATGAGGCGCCGTAGATTAATGGTAGAGCTCTCGACCGGCAATCGAAGGGGTGTGGGTTCGAGTCCCGTCAGCGACATGTATCTTTTCTCGGGAGGTTTTTCCAATATGGATGAGTGTTTCAGGCTAATAATTATTGCTTATAATACTTGTAACCCTTTGTGTTATGCATAAAAAAAATCTTGTCTTAAACATTAGTATATCAATTAAAAATAGTTTATAAAACCGTTTATACCACGATAGTAAGGGAGAGGCACCAATTTCTATATGAGTTGTTCCCAAAAGCGAACAAATTAGCCTGAAGGGTTAAAAGTTTCCACTAAAGTTTTTCGTTTAAAACGAATCGGTAACATCCCTGTGGCTACAGCATATTTTCACAGTCAATAGATATGGCAAACCCCATGCGCTGCACTAACAAATGAACCGTATCAACTGCAATGAATTTGAATGAAATGCCAGCTCTAATGCCTAATTGACTTTTCAAAGCATCCAAAGAACGTTGTTGGCCTGGTAAAAAACCACCATATGGAATCGAATCGTTACATTGCTTAAGAGCGATTGACGATTGATCGAAAATAAAAGTTTTAAAATGCTTGCAAGTGTACTGGGAGGTTCCAATGAGATAAATTTTATATCGATTTATTTCATTAAAAACTTGCTTTAATATATACCTACATTCAAGTTAGCAATAAAAATGCTCAATATCAATTTATTAAATATCGTGTACTTCTTGTAAGTATTTTTTGATCATAAGTATTTATAATTTTTCAATAATGTCTAAACCAAATATTTGTGTAAATTTTTTTTAAAATATTTCAGTTTGTGAATAAATAGAAACCTAGGTGTTTTTGTCACAGGTTCTCGGTTTTATTTTTAAATTATTTTACTAAAATTAACAATGTATTGATTTATTTTTTTGTATGATTACATGATTTATGTTGTTTAATAGATTCTATCGTTTGAAAATTGAACAAATCTGCCAACGACCAACGGTATAACCTAAGTATATTAAAAATACACATAGTTTTTAAAAATTTTAAAACTGCGTGTACCAGATAAAATAACATTCTTCAAAATCAATTTATGTTTTTTTGTAAAAAAGATTCAATACGTCTGATTTAAAAAGGACTAATTTCCGGTATTCTCTGTTAATACCATCTTAAAATGACACCGCATTAGTGACCAAATCTTATTAGCCATGTTTTTCTAACTTCTCTTTTCCCTATTTCTCGACCCTTCCTCCTTCCGTAATATAAACCCCAATTGGTGTGGCCATTTCTTACTGGTTCCGATCTGCAGGACTCTTGTGCTTTTGACTTTTTAAATATAACATACAGAGCTTCGGGCCAAAAGTCCCCTTTCTCTTTCATTATGATTTTAAATACTGGTTTTAGGAAATTAGATTTTTTTTGGTGGAGTTAGATAAAAATTTTTCAAGGAAAGATGGCTGCAATATGGGGAGATTTAAACTTTACGAAGGATTTGTTTTGGTTTCTTGTGAATGGTTATTATGTTTTCATCGTACTGGGCTAGGCTGTTGATGGACGCGTTTTCATGATTCCCGTATAAAATGTTTCCGCTATCTTTAAGGAGGGGAAGGTGTCCCAGTGTAGTTGAGATAGCTTCATCCATTTAGGAGCTCCCAGGGCTATGCGTATGGCTTTATTTTGAAACGTCTGTAGTCTTTTCATTGGGGACTCTGAAGCGTGGGCCCAGACAGGACTTGCGTAGGTTAATTTAGGCCTTATTGTAGATTTATAAATTTGGAGTTTATTTCTTGAAGATAATTTTATATTGTTTTACAAATCATGAGATAAAGGGCTGCAAGAGTTTTATTGACTGAATTAAGAGTTTATGTGATATGCTTTTTCCAAGTTAATTTACTATCTAGAGTTATTCCGAGGTATTTAATGTTTTTTCCGAGAGACGTTTTCTCCGAACAGATGGATGTTAGGGGGTCTTTTAGGGCGTCTACAGGAGAAAACACAAGCGGCGCTCTTCGACGTATTTATGCTAATTCGCCATTGTTTGAAAAAAGTTTCTAGTTCTGATGCGTGATATTGGACGCATCGTGTAGCGGTTATTTCGCTTACTGAGGTCGACATGACTTCAGTGTGCATTAATCACATAAAATACATTTATTTATTTATGGTTATTAACCATGGAAAGATAACCTGCCTAAAATGTACGCGTGCGTGTTAGCAATATTGCTCTCTCGCTGTGACCCCCCCCCCCCCCTGGCGACAAAGTTGGATTATTTTGATGTAATTTTTGTAATATATTACGAAAGAAATGTTGTAAAAATTGAATTCGTAAGAAAGGTGATAACTGTCAAATATTATATGAGAAAAAATATTTTTTTCCTATGCTGGCTTTCAACAAGTTAAGTAAAAATGGCTGATTATTAGTAAAAAATATGTGATTTGAGGAAACAGAAAAATTATTCCCAATTTTTTTGATTATTGAACAATTTTCAAGTTTTTTTTTTTATTATATAACAAATAAATATAAATTCATATATTTTTGTATTTCATATTGTTTGTAAAAATATAATACCGTTTGGTTTATTGAAATCAATCAACAAAATATAACAATACACCTAGATGCCCCAAGTTTACGCATTATTATCTTTACCGCATATTAAAATATTATTATCTTACTAGGATGTGTAGACATCCATTTTTATTTTTATTTATTTTATGTATTCAATAATATTCTAGTAATATTGAAATTATGAGCATTATCAAACTGTGGCTAGGTCACTTATAGACGATATATTTATATAATTTCTAGATAGGTACTTATGATGAAAACTTATTGCTTTTTGCAATGCCTTTGTTGATTTCGGAGTAAATCGTTGGAAATTACTGATGGTTATTATCCTTTTAAGGTTTCCCAAGTTACCGGTCTCTAATATTTTTAAGTGGTGAGCGAAATATATATTTTTTTTTTTATTTATCACACTAGCTTTCGGATTATTTGAATTTTTGTATAATAATTTTGAATAAAAATAAAATATTCAGAACCGAGTCACCTCTTGAGATTACTTGTCTAAGTTTCTTCTTGCAAATGTCTTAAATCGGCCCTGCTTATGTGTATAGGCAAAATATTATAATACTGGTTCGATCACAGTTTGAATATATTCTCAAAATATGGATAGCTAATAACTAGTTCGCGACGCGGTTTGTAGGCGGCACTAGATCAGGGAGTTAATAATTACTTTATACAAGTACTTAGTATATACCTAGGTAGCACTTATCACTGACACAGTATCATACATTAGCGTGGCGAGAACTGAAGACAAAGTAAAATGCTTTTACAATATAAACTCAATGTCAAAAGCATATTACAATTTACTGGTGAAGTTTGTCTTTGGATAATGAAATATTGTTGACGTTCGCATGTTTGCCACTTAACTAGCAGAAGAAACATTTTTTTTTTTCTGTTATTTTTTTTTTATTATTTGCACAATGGATTTATTATTCAATTACTATACGATTCTCATTTTGACAATCTTAACACCTAGGAAGATAATAATTATACAAAAAAATTTAAGGTTGTTCATCTAGAACATCTGTTCTGCCGTATGGTATTTTAAAAATGACTACGGCTGGAGTTTTCAGGTACGTATAAGCCATAGCATTCCGAGAGGAACGGGCTATCAATACAATTATGAATTATGTTAAAACTGAGTATTCCAAGATTTGCATAACGTCTAGTTTCTAAGCTAAATCTATTTGTGGCCTAAAGTAAGTCTATATGGTGCATGAAACTCGGATAAGTTTCATGCTTTTGCATATAGACATACCTTAGATATTTGTGTCTGGATTTGTTCCAGCATATTAACATATTTAGTTTGGTGCGGAGTCCACACCCAACTGGCATATTCCATCTCACTTCTTATGACGCTATTAAACATGGCTATCATCGCATCTGGGTCATGAAAATATTTACATGTTCTGATCAAAGGCGATACCGAGATCTTTCATGGCGTAATCAAAAACTATAGGATTCTTGCTTCTCAAAAACATGCCGTCCTACTTAAAACTGAACAAAGATAACATGACTAAAATTAAATCACTGGTGTAAATAGTGGACTTCTACACCCCTTATAGTTATTTATTATTTGGGGAAATTTAGCCAACGTTTCAGACAGCGTGACAGTATCCATCATCAGACAGTTTCTATACGTTTTTGAAATACCTCATATATCTTTATATTCCTCATAAATTTTTATGGAATTTGAAATATCCACCTTGGTACAATGCGGCCCTTATTAAGGTAACTAAGGAAAAATCTAAATATTTTAGCAAATATAAAAAATACAAAAACCAGGCTGACTATGACGCATTTTCTCTCCTTCGTAAACGGCACAAAGACTTATGTCGGAAAAGCAAATCCCGTTACTTAAGTAATATCGAAAACAATATATCCTCAAACCCGAAAAACTTCTGGAGCCACGTCAAATCCTCTAACACATCCCAAGGTATCCCAAAATGTATGTATTTTGGAGAGAAGAAAGCCAATAATGGAACAGAAATTGCAAACTTATTTTCAAAATATTTCAGTTCAGTCTTCAGTAAGCCCTCCAATCCATTTACCCTTGATCCAACTGACGTCGGGAACCATACATCCAATATAAGCAATATTGAAGTGACACGGGAAATTGTATTAAAATATCTTAAGGAAATTGATACTAACAAGGGTGCAGGTCCTGACGAAATACCTTCAATCTTTATCAAACAATGTGCACACAACCTAGCCTTACCCCTTTCTTTAATTTTCAATCGTTCCCTAACTGACTGCACTGTCCCTATTATATGGAAATCTGCATATGTGTCTCCTATCTTCAAGAATGGTAAAAAAACCGACGTTAAAAACTACAGGCCAATCTCCAAACTTTGTATATTTAACAAAATCCTTGAAAAAATAGTCTATGAGCAACTATATGCTGCTCTTAAGCCCAGCCTGAATGCGACACAACACGGTTTCATTAGTGGGAAATCTACAACCACAAATCTTTTAACTTTCACAGAATACCTCCAAGATAATTTAGATAACAGAATACAAGTGGACACAGTCTATACCGACTACAGTAAAGCGTTTGACAAGGTAGATCACTCAACCTTGCTGAACAAGCTTTTAAAGGTTGGTATTCATGGCAATCTTTATCGTTGGCTCTCTTCTTATATCTCCAACCGTAGTCAATTGGTAGTGGTTGCTGGATTTAAATCCGATTCTGTTGCTGTAACATCGGGAGTTCCTCAAGGCAGCCTGTTAGGACCATTATTATTTAATATCTATATCAATGATATTGGTAACTGCTTTTTAAACTCCCAGACCATCCTGTATGCAGATGACATGAAAATCTTCTCACCCATAAAGTCTACCGAGGATTGTCAGAAACTACAAGAGGATTTGGAACGTTTAAACACGTACTGTAACGCCCATGGTCTGGAATTAAATACATCCAAGTGCTTTGTCGTACGCTTTACTAGAAACAAAAAAAAAGTTATCCACGAATACTCAATTAATCATCAACCTTTATCCACCAAATCAGAAATTAGGGACCTTGGGGTTATACTTGATAGTAAACTAAATTTCAATAATCATATCGACCACATAGTCACTAAAGCATCCTCTATGCTGGGTTTCGTAATCCGTTCCTGCAAACAATTCAAAGATCTTGCTACTTTCAAAATACTATATTACCCATACGTTCGTAGTATCCTTGAATATGCATCACAAGTGTGGAACCCAGGCTATACAATACATAAAAATAGAATTGAAAGTGTTCAAAATAGATTTTTAAGGTACCTTAACTTCCGCTCTTTCCGATCGCATGTCAGTAGTGAAGACTCTGCAAAGTTCTTCAATATACAGACGTTGACTTGCCGAAGAAATATAGCAGATTCGGTAATGTTATTTAAAATCATACACAACTTAATCGATAGCCCCGATCTTCTCCAACGCCTATCATTCCATGTTCCATATCGCAACAGCAGACAGTCGCTTACTTTTAATCTCCCTCTTTGCAAGACCAACTCCAAACAAAACTCATTTATCTACAGATCCACACATTCATTTAACTTAAATTATTATCACATTGACATTTTTAGCTCGACTTTACGCGACATAAAACGAAAAATTCACTAAGCAACATGACTCTAAGTAGAAATTCACTCCCTATATATCCCCGCCCTTTGCCTCTTCATCCCAATCCCAGGTTTCCTCCTCCCCCTTTTTTTCATATTGTAACTAGTAACTCCTTTTCACATATTGTAACTAGAAAATAATTTAATTAAGAAAACAACCCTACAATGTCACACTTTATCATTTATTATTATCAGTGGAAAGTTCATAATTGGCATAATTAACTATCTTATTAATATATCATTGTATAATCTCAGATTTGCTGTCAACTTTTCCTAATAAATAAATAAATAAATAAATAAATCAGGGCAGATGTGTTTCATCGAAGTTGCCAGTATTCTACACGACGCAATCTAAAGAGCTTTCAAAGGTGATTGCATATTTTATATAATCTAAACTTTAAAATTCCACAAAAAATTACGATGAATAGTTTTCACGCCGTACGCCTTTTTATTCGGCGAATGATTCTTGAAAATTTAACGAAATTCACGAGAAGAGGAACCTGCTCGAATTCCGAAGTATTTGGCTCTACGTACATTTTTTACCATCGGCGGAAATAACCCTGGAATGAAACCTCACGTACAACGACGTGTCCCACTGCCCTTACAGCCATTAGGGGTAGACTGGTGGAGGAATTTAAATGTTAAGGGTATTTCGTATCGGTGTTTTTTGGTGCCATTCGTGATGATTATTTATTGGTTCCCCGTTCAGAATTTATAAAAAAAAAAACAATTTCAAGTCCACATAAATGTTTAATTTTTAGAAACAAGCGTATTTTGGTTACGATAAAAGGTCGTCTTAAAATCAAAACAAAGTAGTTAAATTCCAAATAGAACAGTAATTTTTTTATATAGATTTATGGCTCAGAGCGCAAACATAAATCAACGCAGAAAGAGATAATATTTTAGCCGGTCCTGGGATGTTTTAACCTTTCAGGTTGATTTGTTCGCATTTGGAACAGCTTACATGTCATGGAAATCGTTGTGTCTCCCATATTATCATGGTAAGAATTAAGATCTGAATGGTGTTAAAAAAAGTTAAACACAGAAAAATTAATGAGTGCACCACCTCTATAAAACCAAAGTTTTCGATCGAAAATTAAAAAATTACACCTTATGAATTTTTTATTCATTATTTTAACATGAAACGACAAAAACTTGAATAAAAATAACGTATATAATATATTTGTCTAATAAAAAAGAGCAGAATAATAGAAGAGTATGTATGAGAAGATGTATGAATGTGAATGAGGCAAGGAGTGTGTGCCGAGACCGAGTTGTTTAGCGGTCCGTCCTCTCTGCCTACCCCTGCGGGGAAACGGAGTGATGGTTAGTTAGTTAAAATGTTTGTGTGTTTTCGTTTATTTTTACATTATCAGTAATTTTCGTTAGAAAGAACGTAAGTAGAGCCATTTTTAAAACCTTTTTTAACATTAGCGCCACACGGTTCACGGCGAGTTCATCGAAAACGAGTTCATTGAAAACGAGTTCAACTAACTAAAATTCAACCTAACCTTACCTAGCCTTACCTAACCTAACCAATCTTTTTATTTGTGTATTTTGTAAATTTGCTTTTGTAAATTTGCTTTCGATGAATTGATTTTCGATGAACTCGTCGGTTACCGCTCCACACAGTAGGACCTAATTAAAATAATTCCCCAGAGCCTATGTCATCTTTGGGGATGCCGAATGGAAGGTCTTTTTAGGGAAAGGAAGGAAAGGACGTTCAGAGAAGTAAAAAGGGTCAATAATCCCTACAGCAGGGACAAACGTATGAATCCATTCCTCCCTCTGGGGTGCAAGGCGACGGGTCGAGAAAGTCCTGCTGGGGAAGCCAAATGGTCCCCCTAAACTAGTGCCTACCGACCCGGCCACCACACAGTTGGTGGGCAGACGCGTCTGCCGCCAAGACTTGAAAAAACCTCACCACATGATCCCGGGCACCTCTCCAAAGCTACCACACGTTGCGAATCGCTTGGAGTAACTAATGGCAAGGGTATTGGTTATCCAATAAATGATACCTTCCTTCCAAATGGGCTACTGACGAATCACTGCTTACTGTACAATAAAGTACCAAAATAATAGGTGATTTAATGCAGAGAAACGGGGTGCACTTAGCTACGAAATAATCGACAACTTACGACTATAAATAATGCAAAACGTGCCTGAAGTGAAGAATTTTTAACGACACTATTGTACGAGTACATCAGACAAAGAAGATTGTCTGGAGACATCTTTGCATACCAACAGTTGATAACAGCATAAAAATATAATGCATTCTCAGGTGCATGTGTAAAATAATAATAAAAAAACAAGAAGAAGCACTCTAAAAGCTAGTTTGTATCTTCTTGGTAAGCACTTTTTTCGAGATACCAAGGAAATTAAAAATTACTATTTTATTTATTTATTTATTTTATTTATTTATTGATACAATATTTTTACATTTAATAGTAAAATTCAATAATGTTGGCCTCACTAGGTGGTTTACCCGTGCTGAGGCCTCCATTTTATCTACAATTTAATTTTTACACAGTACATTTAAAAATATATGAAAAACATAAGATGATAAATTAAATTTAAAAAACAGAGATTTGAAATTAAATTAAAATTAAAAATAAATAATAGATATTATATAAGGTTTAAAATAGGTATATTTATATTATGTGTGTTTGTGGGTGATTGTGTTTTATATTGGTTTTGTGTGTTACTTTATGTTTTATTATTTTATGCTATGAGATTTTGGTAATATTGTCTTTTTTGTTCTTTAATCCATTTTGTAATTTTGTGTCGGAATTTATTTTTGTTTTCCTCAATTCTATTTTCGAGTGTTAGACTGTTGAATGCTTTTATAGCGTGATATTGGTAGTGTCTTTGTCCAAAGCTTGTATTTACCGTCGGAGTTTTTATGTTTTCTTTGTACGCTTGTCTAACTGGTCTGTTAGTGATATTTTGTGTTTGTTGAAATTTGTTTTTTTGGTCAAAAATGTAGTTAAGTAGTGTTTTAACGTATAATTGGCGTATGTCTAGTACGTCACAACAATTGAATATTTGGTCTGTATCAGTAAGTCTATGTTTTTTAAGTATTACCTTTAAGATCGCTTTCTGCGCAATTTCTATGTGTTCGATAGCTGAATTTGTTGCTCCTCCCCAAACAATTATTCCATATTCTATTATTGATTGACAGAGTGCAAAATATATTGTTTTCATTTGTTTTATTTTGTATATATTTCTTATGTTAAGGAAAATATGTATTGTTTTGAGGAGTTTATTTGTGATTTGTTTGATGTGATGTGTCCATCTAAGGTTATGGTCAATTACAATTCCTAGATACTTTATTTGTTCTTTTTTTTCTAGAGGAGGGCAATCACAGTTATTGGTGTTTGAACATTCGTGTATTTTTATGGTGTTTGTGTTATTTTTTGGCTGTCCCGTGCTATTTATACTGTACGTTGTATATTTTGTTTTCGATATGTTTAATGTAAGTATGTTTGAGTCTAGCCATGTTTTTACTTGCATGATTCCTAAATTCGCTATGTTAAATACATTTTTCCAATCCTTAGATTTAAAGAGTAAAACTATCGTTTCCCTCAGTGGTCCATATAAGTGCAGGCAAAAATCATATACCATTACCGATTTTGTTTAAGAGCGATTAACCAGCAGCTGAGAATAAAAGTTTTAAAATGCTTGCAACTCTACAGGGAGGTTCCAATGAGAAAGATTGATCATTTACATTTTTTTTAATTAAAAATTTAATATCGATTTATTTCATTCAAAACTTGTTCAATATATAACTCACGATGATAAATTATTAAATATAGTGTACTTTTTGTAAGTATTTTTTGATCATAAGTATTTATGATTTTTTAATAATGTCTAAACAAAATAAATGTGTAAAATAAGTTTAGAAATATTTTAATTTGTAAGAACTTAAATAAATAGAAGAACCTATTTTTGTCACAAAACACGTTCTTGGATTTATTTTTTAATGATTTTAATATAACTAAAATTAAAATTTTGAAAACTGTGTTGACTAGATTATGTATTGATTTTTTTTTTTGTATGAATATATGATTTGAAATTTGTGTTATTTAATATAATCTATCGTTTGAAAATTGAACAAATCTGCCAACGACCAACGGTATAACCTTCGTATATTAAAAATACACTTAGTTTTCCAAAATTTTAAAACTGCGTGTACCAGATAAAATAACAATCTTTGAAAAAACAATTTATGTTTTTTTGTAAAAAAAGAGTCAATTCGTCTAGAATTTTATTTAAAAAGGACTAATTTCCAGTATTCTCCGGTTAATATTGAAACTGTTTTGGGACGAATCCATACCCCAAATTCTTGTCAAAAATATTTTCTTCCACCTTGTTCAACTCTTTTTAAACGTCTTACCTGTGAAAAAAAGAAGACTTAAAACTACCAACCTAAGCCAATGAGATGAAAAGTTATTTCTCTTACATTTTATTTTGCTACCTTCATTGTCAGGGGTAAGGCTCTCGCCTACAATTTTATTTGATTAATTAGTGTTAATTCACAATTTTATTCATTAAAAATAACAAATACTATATTTGCGGTAAATTCCAGAGTGGAAGATATTATCAGTATCGCCCTGGTGTAAGACTACCAATCATAATTGGAACGTTGCTTGAAATGGCTTTAGCCATGTTTCGCAACCAGGTCTAAGTAGCCAGGTACTACTCCCACCTTCCTCTTTCTTATCCCATCCAAGAAATTGGTAGACGTGTGTAAAGAAGCGGGTAGACGTAGGTATGTAAAGAAACTGGTAGACATGTGTAAAGAAGTGGTAGAAGCCTTCAGAAAAATCCGTTCACATATGTAAAAAACTGGTGAACGCACCTAAATAAACTGATAAACGCATCTAAAAAAACTGGCAGACGTGTATAAAGAATTGGTAAACGCATGTAAAGTAACTGTCAATAAAGAATTGGTAAACGCATCTAAAGAAACTGGCAGACGCAGCTAAAGAAACTGGCAGACGTGTATAAAGAATTGATAAACGCATCTAAAGTAACTGAAAAACGCTTCTAAAGAAACTGGCAGATGTGTGCAAAGAATTGGCAAACGCATCTAAAGAAACTGGCACACGTGTGTAAAGAATTGATAAACGCATCTAAAGAAACTGGCACTGTGTAAAGAATTGGGAGACGCATATAATGAAACTGATATATGCATCTAAAGAAACTAGTAGACGTATGTAAAGAACTGGAAAACGAATATAAACGAAGTAGACGTAAGAGTATATAAAAAGAACTAGTAAGCGTTTGTAAATAAACTGGTACACGTAAATATGCAAAGAAAATGGTAAACGTAAAAACACGTAAAACAGAAAAATCATATTCTTTTTATCAAAGGAAAAACGTGCTCAGTTCTGAGAAAATAAATTGCATCCCAGTGCAATGTGAAATAGAAAGAACGCGCAAAGTGCACCGAAATTGAAATGGAAGTCACGATCGTTAGCAATTAAGGAACTAATGAAGGGGAGCAACACAAAATTGACAATCCAACAAAGCTTTCTACTTTTCAGAAGTTTTATTTTTATTTGATCGTGTTTTGTATTTATTTGAACTGACTTTAACAACACTAGCTTAACTTCAAAAGTTGGGTCTCTATAAAATATTTTCTTTTGTTTTATATCGATGACGTACATAACAAAAGGTAATATTGGTGAGCATTCTGGTGTTCAGAATTGGACATTGGTTTGATTTCCAAAACTCCCTGTAAAAACGGTAATTTAACAAAAAAAATTCAATATCACAAACATAATTAAATGTTCATAATAATTATAAAATTTAACGCTTATAAAGCTTATTAAATAAATAAAAATACATACTTAATAACTAAATATAGACCTTCCTTCCATACACATAAACATAGCTTTTTATGAGAGTCCATATTTAAATAAAAAAATGTAGAAACAATATTAGGAAGATGAAATGTTTCATATATTATGCAAGTAAGTATTATTCTGTATCTCGAACCCAGAAGCTCTCGTCTAACCGGGATGGCGCTTTATCAATATCATATTATTATAAAACCGTCATATTTGTAAACTCATATTTCAAATTTTAGAATTGACAATATTATCTTCGTCTAATATTATTCTGTTATTAATTCTTTTAAAAAATAATAATGTCCACTGTGGCGGCAAGATAATTGAACTAAGCAAGATAATTAAGATTGTGTGAACTTATCGTAGAACCGTATCGATAGAACATTTCTAAATAATGACCCCTTGGTACAGCGGTTTTTTAACCTGTGGTTCGCGTACTTCTTGGGGTACGCGTACCACAAAAATTGGGGGTATGCAATATCATGGCGCGAATTTAGGTTTTAAAACTCAGCTCAACGTTTTCAAATTTTGGTGGTTTACGCTCTTTAGTTTACTTGTACGAGTTTACGACTTAAATATACATTGGAATGAGACAAGGTATGTCAAAATCGCCTTAATGCTGAACTAGATAGATTTGAGGCTCTCTCTCTCTGTGGTTTCAATCCTGGGATTGGTTTGCAGCAATTTCCTTTATTTTTTTCTTCCATTCTTCCCTGTCTTCTATCTTCCGTATATGAGGCTCTATTAATGTGAATTTGAGCCAAACTTTGTAAAACTTTGGTCTGGAAAGCAAGCTCGAGGATCACATTGACTGTATGTTAACGTTGTATGATTAATTATTTAGGATGTAACGGGAAATCATACTTTTATTTTAACTTTGTAATACACGAGAAAAAAAATTCGACAGAATTTTTGGAGGTTAAAAAAATCGCCCTCTGAAGAGCGATTGATCAGCGGCTGAGAATAAAAGTTTTAAAATACTTGCAACTGTACAGGGAGGTTCTAATGAGAAAGATAATTTATTTTTAATTAAAAATTCAATATCGATTTATTTCATTCAAAACTTGCTTTAATATATACCTATATTCAAGTAAGCAATAAAAATGTTGATAAATTATTATATGATAAAAACAAACGATGATAAATTATTAAATATCGTGTACTTCTTGTAAGTATTTTGTGATCATTAGTATTTATGATTTTTCAATAATGTCTAAACAAAATAAGTGTGTAAAAAAATAGAAATATTTTAGTTTGTAAGACCTTAAATAAATAGAAAAACTGCGGTATTTTTGTTACAAAACACGTTCTCGGATTTATGTTTTAATGATTTTAATTTAACTTAAATTTAAATTTTGATAACTGTGTTGGCTAGATTATTTATTTTGTTGTGTAATTATATGATTTGAAATTTGTGTTGTTTAATAGAATCATATTAAAAATACACAAAGTTTTTCAAAATTTTAAAACTGCGTGTTCCAGATAAAATAACAATCTTTCAAAATCAATTTAGGTTTTTTTGTAAAAAAGAGTCAATTCGCCTAGAATTGGATATAAAAATAACTAATTTCCAGCATTCTCTGGTAATAGCCTCATAATTCACTTTGTGATTTTGGATTTGTGTGTAGAGAACATGAATCTTTTTCGTCAAAATAAAAAATACTACAAAATTTGTTCAATTTCAATTTGTTCGAAATGCTTGAAATGCTCATTGAACACTCTGTATAAAATTGCTTTAATTGTATTTGTAATGGTTGAATTCATGTAATAAAGAGATTATTAAAAAATTACGAATGAAACATGTCCTTCATTATACGTGTACATAAGTTAGATAGAGTATACAGGGTACAACAAATTTGTAGTAAGAGTCAAGGAGTACGCAGGATTAAAAAGGTTGACAACCGCCTTTTTACATACTTCATGCGAGATATAAGCCCTGTTCAGACACAGCTGTAAACCGCGAGCAGATATATGTTGAACCGCGAGCGCTTATATTTTGTACCGTTCACACGACGCTATCAAATATTTCTTCCTATGGTAGGAGAGGGGGTCAGATGAATTTAAATAGCTCGATACGAGATACCCTTTCTTTGTAGATTTTGTACTAGATCTGAGAATTTGACAGCTGACATTCGCGCGTTTTAATGAAAATGACCCCTCTCTTATTTTCGGCGGGAGAGGGGGGCGCTTATCTGTTTGTATATCGCCTTAGGAGCGGTTACGGCGTAAGATGTGCATTGTCTGTGGTTGATCTGCGTATAAGGTGTGAACGGTCTAAAGGGATTGTATGGAGAGCGATATTTGGCGTGCCATGATCTTTTATAGTTTATAGCTGTGTCTGAACAGGGCTATAAGCACCTACGATCTCTGAAGTACAAAATATTATATTAAATTTTCCAACATTATATGATCAAAGCTAACCGCGAAAGCGAACTCCGATTACCGGGAGTACAATAAGTATAAGAATAGCATAATAATTGGCCCTAGAAAGGCTGAAAAATCCTGAAATATCCTTAAATTCGAAATGACTGGCGTATTATTCCCATTCTTGTGTTAACCGGGCATTAGGGCTGAGCTATTGAAGGATAACGTCCAAACTTCAGGCGGCGGTTCCACAAATACGCAATTTTCTACAATTCGCCGGAAGCGGAAAGGCTTAACGGGACGGGAACTGTTAGTTATTCGGGCTGCTGAAATATGTAAAGGATGTGTAGAACTATAAAAGGAAACCAATTAAACTTGATTATATTGTTATAAAGGCTTGCAATTCATTGGAAATATATTAGATCTACCATACCTTGCTTCATGCGTAGAGAATCACTTTGTAATTATTAATTCTAATAAAAAAAGAACTTTCGGAAATAGTGAAAAAAAAATCCATAGTTGTGGCTTCTTATCATTTTAAACATTTCAATAGTTTCAAAACAACGTTTTAATATTTTGTTGCCATTATGGTGAAAAAATCTTATTAAAGTTTTTGACTGTTAAAGTTTGGTTTGAAATACAGATTTTGACAGTTTTAAAATGACCTTGTAAGCTGAATAATAAGCTGTCACAATAATACAAATTTAAAATACTTGCAAAATTTAATAACAACATTTTAAATCAGATTTTAACTAAAAAAAATATTTAGAGATCAACGGATTAAACAGAAAAGGTATTAATATGTACATTTTTGATACTTTTTCTATCAGTTATTTTTTAAATCAGCTAAAAGGCTCGAACTGTGTGTTGAAGCTGCTGTGTCATGAGGTAAACTTTTTTTTTACCACCAATTTCAACCACACTTTTACACAAATCACTTTGTATACACCACTTATTTAGTCAGAATTATTAACGTGTTTCGAAACTAATGATTTCTTTGTCGGGAAAAAATTTAAACAAACAATAATTTTTTTTAATAATTTAATATGACGACACACTTGGTCGAAGGACGACACCGAATATTGAAAAAGGGTTTTTATTTATTTTTTAGAAATATGACAGTGTTTTCTGTTCCATAGTTTTTAATCCAAAATTCCTGGAAGAAAATGTGTAGCACAGTTTTAAATACTTAAGTACAGATTTTTCACACAATTTTAAACATCCATCAAATTTAAAGTTAAAACTCAAGTTTTTTTTATTATCAAAGTACTGAGGAAAACCGGAATGGTGAAATAATGACTGAACTTGAAATAGAACATTCACAGAACATGAATTTTTGAAATTTGAAATTTGATGAATTGTTAAAAATTCTGTGAAATAACCCTTTTTAAGTTTAAGATGTGTGAAGAAACATCCTATAAAATAACAGATTGTAGTGTTTGATTTTACTGTACTGATTCAGAAATCGTGAGCTCTAAGCCCAGAGAAAAGGTTTTTAAAACTCGACCACGAGGTTAGCAACGCAAGTCTTGAGCTTCTAAATTTCTTTAATCAACCTTCGACAAAGACAGATATATTGGAATTTTGCTTGTTCAATTTAAAGTTTTGATGAAATGTTGTTAACAAATTGTGTTCGACGGGCGACAAGCATTTTCCAGACCTGCGACCGAATTCTGAACAACTATTCGAAATTTCGCTGAATTTTCACAGTTAGTTGTGAAATTCCTGGAACCAACCCAACGCTATGGGACTTATCCCCAAGAGCTAATTGGTATTGGTAGTTGGTTTCACGAGAGTACTGCTATAATACTACATAATTTGCCTTTCACATAGTTTACAATATTAACGCAGGTATTTGTGCAAGGCATTTCAAAGGGAATGAATATAGCGGTGATAATTAAATCTGTCAGTAACATCAGCCAGTTAACCGAATTCAATGCAGTTGCTAGAAGAAATTTTTTACATAACCGATGGAGCATAAATAAAAACCACATTACTTAATATGATGCTTTGTATCCTAATAAAAAAACTTTGGTTTTAAAACATTTGACGGCCGGCGTGGTCGGGTGGTAAGACTCTCGACGTCAAATCCGAAGGTCGCGGGTTAGAACCCAGTATCAAAATTTTAAAAATAAAAAATTTATATAAATTTATTTCATTCAAAACTTGCTTTAATATATACCTACTTTCAAATAAGCAATAAAAATGCTCAAAACTCACGATGATAAATTATTTTTTTTTTTTGTATTTATGATTTTTTAATAATGTCTAAACAAAATAAGTGTGTAAAAAATTTTTGAAATATTTTAGTTTGTAAGACCTTAAATAAATAGATAAAAAAAGATAAATAAATAATTATAAAACTCAGGTATTTTTGTCACAAAACACGTTCTCGGATTTATTTTTTTTTACTCAGATGATTGGTGTAAAATGATAATAAAATTACTCAAATGACTGGTGTAAAATGATTAAAATTGCTCAAATGGTTTTTGTAAAATGATAATAAAATTACTCCAATGATTGGTGTAAAATGATAATAAAATTACTCAAATGATTGGTGTAAAATGATAATAAAATTACTCAAATGATTGGTGTAAAATGATAATAAAATTACTCAAATGATTGGTGTAAAATGATAATAAAATTACTCCAATGATTGGTGTAAAATGATACTAAACTTACTCAAATGATTGGTGTAAAATGATAATAAAATCACTTAAATGATTGGTGTAAAATGATAATAAAATTACTCAAATGATTGGTGTAAAATGATAATAAAATTACTCAAATGATTGGTGTAAAATGATAATAAAATTGCTCAAATGGTTGGTGTAAAATGATAATAAAATAACTGAGATGATTGGTATAAAATGATAATAAAATTACTCCAATGATTGATGTAAAATGATAATAAAATTACTGAGATGATTGGTGTAAAATGATAATAAAATTACTGAGATGATTGGTATAAAATGATAATAAAATTACTCCAATGATTGATGTAAAATGATAATAAAATTACTGAGATGATTGGTGTAAAATGATAATAAAATTACTGAGATGATTGGTATAAAATGAAAATAAAATTACTCCAATGATTGGTGTAAAATGATAATAAAATTGCTCAAATGGTTGGTGTAAAATGATAATAACATTCCTAAGATGATTGGTGTAAAATGATAATAAAATTACTGAGATGATTGGTGTAAAATGATAATAAAATTACTGAGATGATTGGTATAAAATGAAAATAAAATTACTCCAATGATTGGTGTAAAATGATAATAAAATTGCTCAAATGGTTGGTGTAAAATGATAATAACATTCCTAAGATGATTGGTGTAAAATGATAATAAAATTACTGAGATGATTGGTGTAAAATAATAATAAAATTACTGAGATGATTGGTATAAAATGAAAATAAAATTACTCCAATGATTGGTGTAAATGATAATCAAATTACTCAAATGATACATAAAAATATACCATACATAAAAAAGAAACACTAAATTACCCATCAACTACTTTTCTGTTTATCTAAAACTTTTATATTTTATATAAGCCATTTTTCAATCCACGTCAATGGTTTTCCTATCAAAATTATATATATTAGGATTACATTGAATTTTATCAAAACAACAAAGCAAGTATTCGCTACGTTCAATTTCTTCTGGAATATAGAACACGTCTTTATCTTTAACAAATCCTTCTTGTTATCCGAAAGCCATTCAGTTACTGATATATCGTAAATTCCCACCGAAGCATCTTGAGGGAGTAAGTCATGCGAATTGATGCACGGAAGAGATCTCCTTACAGGAAACTCGTGTACCTGCTTCAGGGATTCATTTATTCAAAACAATGATCGAACTTTTCAAAATAAACAAGATGAAACTAAAAGAGAGATTTGTTGTAGGTATGCTGTGTTCGTTTTAACTCCGAAAACAAATCCCTATGATTCCCCTCAGGACGTTTGTCGTCTTTGAAGATGCCGTCTGAGATACGTGTTGTGACAGAGAAGCAATACAAAAACCTGAATCTTTGACTTTTTATTGTTGATACTCGTTTATGTAGCATTATCTTGAATAATGTCTCACCACAAAGCGTTTTCTTGTAATGATTTTTTTGTAAATATTTATTTTTATGTATCATGATGAGATTTGTATAGGTCTTGGTGGCAAATGCGTTTGTTCATGTACTGCGTGGTGGGTCGGATCAGGAGAGACAGACCTAATCTAACCTAACCTAAACCTCTCCAGCCGGACTCTTTCGACCCATCGCCTTGCACCGCAGTTAGAGGGACGGAGTCATACCTACGTCCTAATTCCTGGAATCATTGATAATCAGATTCATACCTTTTTCTTTACCAGAATTTTCTCTCCCTACCCTTCACGCAGCATCCCCAAAGATGACATGCTCGGAGGGTTTCTTTCCCTCAGGGCCTCCTGGGTGTAGCTCTGAGAGCTCAGAGCTACACCCAGGAGGCCCTGAAGAAAATTATTCCACCATAATAATTTAAATATTACATGTTTCGGGAACGTGAAAGAACCTGTGCTGAGGTATTCACATGTATTTTTAAATAGTTAATAATAATTGGATGAGATGTAGAGCGCCGTTTTTGTGAGAAATCACCTCAAGGGCGCTAATCACCTCCAGGGCGCTTATACATATACAGTTATACAGTGATATTATTAAAACATAGTATTTAGGGAAAATCTTCAAAAAGAAGGAGATATAAGAAATACGTAAGTTATAATAAAATATATGTTATACTTATTTTACTTCTGAGCTCAATGAAAACATTTCATATGAAATAGTGAAATAATTCTACAGTTCTGGAAAGCTTTTTTAAATAGATATTCAGCTCGCTCTCTGAACAGAAATATATACTAGAAAAACATTTTTTTATTTGTGTACATCAAATCAAAAGTTTGGTTTGAAAATTATTTTGAAGTTCATTTGTAGAATTGAAGCTTTCCAACTACCAAAATTCATTCTAGAAGAATTCAAAGACAATCGATAAGGCCATAGACATAAAGTCTATTTTATCAACTATTTGATAGAATAAATTACTGGCCATAAAAATGTTTCAAATAATTACAATAAATGTTTTACGAATGGTCCATTTTTGGACCGAAATCGCTTTAGTGGTAAAGTGATTTGATGGTAAAAGATTTTTCTTCGAATTCTCAATTTGTTTCCTTCTTCTTCTTCCCCTTGTCCTAATCGGGCCGGGGAATCACTGCATCGACAATGCACCTCCATACGTCCCTGTCTTGCGCTGATTCTTCGGCCTCCGTCCATGGCAGACCCATCCTCTCCTTGCACAATTTCTGGAGTTGCCGCGCCCAAATATGTCTGGGGCGGCCCACTGGACGTCTATCCTCTGAAATCGCACTTGGTATTTTCCTCGGAATTCAGTCATCAGACATTCTTAGTACATGCCCAAGCCACCCCAGTTGCGATTTTTCTATGAAGGATAGCAGTGGTTCAATGCTTAGATAATCTCGGATCGTAGAATTTCTTATACGATCCCATTTCGTAACCCCTGCCACTCCTCTCAAGTAACTCATTTCGGCAGCTCGAACTCTAGAGCATGTTTGTTCGTTTAGCATCCATCCATATCTGGCCCCCTAGCATACTCGAACGATAAGGATAGGGAGGATAATTGTCGGTAACTTCTCATCGTTCCCTAGGACAACTGCAGATCGCTTACGTACAAACGACAGTTGATATCTAATATATTAAGGACACTTAGTCATTGTGAACTGTCACTTATTCGTTGGCGGTCTGCAGTGGCGCTATAGAACGACGATAAGTTACCAAAATTTATCCTATCAATCGTTATCGATAGAGTGTGCTAGGGGCCCAGCACCCCTGGCATGGTCGATCGATATGAAGTTACCAATTGTGGGTAACTTCTCATCGTTCCCTAGATCGCCAACGAATAAGTGATAGTTCACAATGACTAAGTGTCCTTAACATATTCGACATCAACTGTTGTTTGTACGTAAGTGATGTGCAGTTGTCCTAGGGAACGATGAGAAGTTACCGATAGTTATCCTATCGATCGTTATCGAGCGAGTGTGCTAGGGCCTCTGGTGGCCGTAAGTGAGCGTCGGTCGGTATACCGTTATACTTGTATCCGGCAAAAACATTTTCAATATCGTAGATGTAGACAAAATACGATGGATGGGTTGTTTCAAAAAATTTTAACAATCCATCAAATACAAAGAAAGCAATATGTTCTCGTGTAGGCATGAAATTAATATACTTAAGGCGATTAATATACTTAAGGTACTCACGAGTCGCTTGTAAGTAGTTCCGTGAACGAATCGTCTAACAGATTTATAAATCGCAATTTGAATTATTCGGAGTGGCTAAACGCTATCCAGTATTTCGTTATGTCAACGAGAATGGCTCAAGCGATTCTGACCTTGTTCTTCATACAATTTCTTTATACATTAGGGAAAATATCGCTTTGTAAGGTATATAAGGTTTTATCGATCGACCATGCTAGGCCTTCTGGTATCTACTATTTGAGCAAAGATCGTTATGATAGGTGTTAAAGAACACGAAAACTTTTAAATGGGTGAGAAAAAAATTAAGGGTGCCTTACTTTACTAGTTATTGCTTTCAATTTTTTTAATCTCACCACCGCGTATAAATATTTCAGATTATGTGCGTACTTATAAGGTATTTTGCTTCCGTTCCTGTTTTCTTCGTCTAAAATTTTAATTCCAAGAAAGTGGATCTTTATGGTTAAGTACGCATTTTGGGGAACCTTTTCTTCGCCAAGGGGACAAAAAATAAAAGGTCCTGCGACATTCCTTTTTATTTGGGGCGGACACTGAGCTTTATCCGATGAAAAATGATTTCAAATAATGTTTTATTTACAGATTCAATATGGACGAATCAGCGAGAATAATCCGAAAAGCCGATAAGTGCAAAAATAAGACGGAGCGGACATGTTGCGATAAAGTTTTTTATACGAAACCGTGGAATTTAGTGAACAATATTATATATTAGTAGTTCCTTAGCAAGTAAGAGTAGATCTCGCGTCCAAAAAATTATGTTACTAATTTTCTCTTATACTAAATTTCCTCTCCTCAAAAAGACCCCCGCATAGCATCCCCAAAGATGACGTAGGCCCTGAGAGAAATTATTTTCCTCAGGGCCTCCTATGTGTAGCTAATTTAAAAATTAAATTACAAATCGTCGGATTAAAACAATCACAACGCTACGGTCACAAAAATACTACCACGATTTAAAAAATTAAGATAGTTGATGTTTAATTTGTAAATAATAATAATTAACTAAAAAATAATAGTGAACCAGTACATTAAAAACATGTGTTTTTTGTTATTTGTAATATCGTCGCTTCGTGTGTAAAATCGAATGGATAAATACGTCAATAAATAAATTCAAGTAATTGTGTTATCGGGTGACAAAATGTGAGAATCTAAGAAATAACTTGACAAGTTAGGTTTGGAAATGAGTGGTTGGAAAATACAAATTAGTCGAATTTTTTGTAATTATCTGTGATTTTTAATTTGAACGTAAATAAATTTGACGTACGTAAATAAGTGATGGAAAGGTAATCAAATTCGAATAATTTAATTTGTGACAGAAAAAGTTAAGCAAACGAAAAAATATTGCTTTTTTATATTGTGACCGAGCACTTATATTTTTTAAGTGTACCGATCGAAAATGTCAAATATCGGATATGACTTTTGATTGACATGACTAATAGGTAATTAATTTATCGAAAGTAATTGGTTATATAGTACCGACACATTTTGTTTTGATTTCATACATATTAAGTTATTAACACCTTCAATACACGTCCCTTCTCTGCGAATCTTCAGCAGCCCCTTCAGGATGCGTGCCGCTTTCTCTATTTTTTTCTCTTTCACAGCTATTTCACAAATATTGTTCCTTTTTGATAGTAATTATTATAATAATAACCTTGGTTTCCACTACGACAACAATAATTAACAACTTAAGAGGGTATTATCAGAGAATACCGGAAATTAGTCGTTTTTAAATAAAATTCTAGACGTATTGACTCTTTTTTACAAAAAAACAAATTGATTTTGTAAGATATTGATTTTATCTGGTACACGCAGTTTTAAAATTTTGAAAAACTAAGTGTATTTACAATACACTAAGGTTATATATACCATTAGTCGTTGGCAGATTTGTTAAATTTTCAAACGATAGATTCTATTAAACAACACAAATTTCCCATCATATAATATAATCATACAACAAAATAAATCGTTATATAATCTAGTCAACACAGTTTTCAAGATTATAAATTATTTTGATCAAAAATTTATTTTAAGAAGTATATAATTTTCATTCATTTACCATCTCCCGTTTGATCATTTTTATAACGGTTCGAGACATAAATTCTCGCAATTCATTAGCCGCTGAGATGCGGCCGTGCAAGGTTCTGTGTTCGCACACCTCTTCATGACAACATTTTGCATTAATTTTAAAACTAATACCATTTAGCTTCATGGTTGTAAAAACTTCCGCGCGCAGCGCTGTTAACAAAAACGGAATAAAGGATTGCATTTCATCTTATAAAACAGATAGAATTCGCACGGCGCAAGATCCGGCAAATAAGACAGTCAGTCAATGTATAATGTACTACAATAAAATATACTGAATTATGTACTACATAATGTAGTCTATAATAATGGCACATGTTGTGCTGTATATATGGAAAATAAATAAATAATGCAGTCTAAAACGTTAGTGCAAACATTTTTGCGTTCAAACCTAAGAATTTTAGGCACGATTTTGGAACACACATTTTTCACAATTTACGTAATACAATTAATTCCTATAGATGTTGAATATTTATAATTTAATAGAAATTGATTCTCAGTAGTAGCATATCGACTGCGCCTTGGTAAAACTAATCAAGCCACAAAATAAAAACTTAACAGGATACGATAAAAAAAAGATGGATTAAAGATATAAATTATATATCGCACATTATCTTTATAATTTTGAGAAATTTGAGGGTTGAATTATGACATCTACGCTTTTCTCGAAATAATCTAAAATAATATCCAATCTTTTTTATGAAATCACTGATAAGCGACATTCACAAAAAATGTAGCTTGAAGGGTTTATAAATACACAGTCGATATAATCTCTTGATCTGGCCCCCTAAAACACTTGATCGATAATGATTGATACGATACCTATCGGTAACTTCTTTAGAGGCAATTGCGGGTCTCCTATGATGAGGAGAAAAATGGGCTTCCGGTTGAAAGAGGAGATATTGGTGGGTCGTGATATATTCGCGTGCTGCAGGAATAATAAACGCTGGAGGATGATGATGAGATGATGTATTTACAATATTTGAATTATGCACTATTTACAAATGTGAGAGTATTTAACAATCGTAGATAGATATTAATATTATTATTAATACTAATATTAATTCCGACACGTAAAACGCAGATTGCGAAGTTGTGTTATTATGCTCCTGGCCTGTCGCCGTGAAGACTGATTAAGAACGACTGACTGACTAGCTAGCTGCAGGCCTTTTATAGCTCGAGCCTGGCTGGTATGTGAATTGCAGGCGAAATGTTCCCACGCTGGAACATTCCCGAAATTTCGGCGCAGCGCTATGTGTCGCGTATTGCAGTTTCCACACCTTTCGAGCATGTGGCGAATAAGGTAGGTGCAGCGGCGCCGGGCAGTGCGACTTAGATACCTATAGATTGGTAGCGAATGCAGTGCGAAGATAGTTCGCCACACTTCTAATCGTTCCCTAGCACAACTGCATATCGCTAACGTACAAAAAACAGTTGATGTCGAATATATTAAGGACGCTCAGTCATTGTGAACTGTCACTTATTGATTGGCGATCTGCAGTCATGCGGGTTCATTTGTTTGTTAGGTTTGTCCGGAACTTAGGGGGGGATGCGTCTGCCTACCATCTGCGTGGCAGGCCGGATCGGAAGGGACTAGTTGAGGGAGACCTTTTGATCTCTCCAGCCGGACCCTCTCGACCCATTGCCTTGCACCGCAGTGGGAGGGATGGCTTCACACGTCCATCACTCCTGGACATATTTATCCCCAGATTCCTACCTACCCCTCAAACCTTTTTTTTCCCAGTACTTCCTCTCATTCCTTTCCCTTAAAAAACCCTCCACACGGCATCTTAAAAGATGACATAGGCCCTAAGGGAATTTTTCCCTCGGGGCCTCCTGTGTGGAGCTAATGTAAAAAATAATGCTAGGGAATGATGAGAAGTTACTGAAAGTTTTCCTATCAATTGTTAATGAACGAGCGTGCTAGGAGACTTGAAGAATTTTGAAAATAACATAGTCTGGGTATTGAAGTGAATGCGAAAAGCGGGATATTAACAAATAGTATAACAATTTTTAATCCAGTAATTCGAAAAATGTATAGAGGGACTAAGAAATATTTCGATCCCTTTTGAGTGAAAAAAATGTCATTTTGCTGACTATTACTTTTCTATTGAAAATAAAAAAAATATTTTTGTTTTTCCGGTTTGAATATTATAGTTGGAGATTTTTTTATTATTAAATCGAATCTATAAATTCATGGTCTTTTTAAAATGTGTAACTAAATCGCCGCAAATAAGACTAAATTTATTATATATAATAATATAATGCCTAACCACAAAGTAATTGCTTCTTATAATTTTTTATTTATTTAATCAGCTTACCTTTTCTGTTACCTGTTACCTGTTCCCTGGTTAGTATTTTCACAGTAAAGCTCGAAACGTGACGAAGTGTTTTCCCCTGTCGAGCTTTCATCAATCAAGCGAGTTATTTCTCTGGTTCGGGAAGAAAACACGCGTGTATTATTTTTTCCACATGGAGTGATTGCGAGTGATTTTGATTGATTTGTTCAAAAAGGGGAAAGCTTCGGTTTTAAAAAGTTCCATCAAAGAACTTTGCTTTTTTAATGTCATCGCCACACAAGAGTTCCGACAGTTTGAATTCAGTGGAAGTTTGACATCATTGATTTGTGGAATGTTGTGAGGAAAATTGGTAAGTAGGAAAATAGTATTTTTTTTTTTTAATAATTTTTATTTTTAACAATATTTTTTACATGACACATTTTAATAATTTTACATCTCAGAGTTATTTACTACTCTTCCATTGGAAGCATTTGCGTGTGTATGGAAGAGATTATTAGTTAGTACTTAAATAATTCATTTTACATGTATATATATATATATATATATATGTGTTGTCGCAAGTACATATTGTGTGATGAAAATTAATAAAGATATACAATAAATTTAATGTAGTAGTAAAGTGACATTTATATTTATTGTGTTATGACTAAGAAAATATTAATAAAAAATAATATACCTCTGTGGAACGATTTGCCGGCCTCTGTGTTTCCTCCCTCCTAGAACACGGTTCTGTTCAAGACCCATGTTCACTACTTACACTCCTCAAAAAGACTCTCCACACAGCGTCTTTGAAGATGACAGAAGATGGGCCCAGAGGGAAATTATTTTCTTCGAGGTTTCCTGTATGAAGCTTACGTTAAAAAAATCGCTACTTACCTAATCAATTACTTGATTTACTACTCGATTTACGAATACATTTAAGTATATTAGTACCGCTTACTTTATAAATTGATCAGTTTCTAAAGCTATTTGGGGACGTTTTGCAAGGATTTTGTAATTTCAAGAATATTAAAAGGAACGAAGGTATCGTATCAATTTAAAATGAACAGCAAACTGGGAGCAATTCCATTATCAGTTTTCAATTGGTAACGATTTTGTTCAATGTAAATTTTAAAATATACGTGTTACCGAGCTCTGAACGGACGAGATTTTAAATTGGATAGTCCAAGACATGGAGAGAATGCAATTTATATTTTACCTGTACTGAAATATAGTATTTGAAGCTGAAAATATAAACATAAATTTCTTTTTATAAGAAAAACTCTTTTTAACTTTTGAAGGTTATTCCCGTCAATGAAATATATCATTAAAGAAGAAGACAACAATAATAATCTAAATTAACATTTGAAAATGAATAACACACAGAAAAATAATAAAACATAATGGTGGAAACGTTTCCAATAAACCGCTCTGTTATTGCTGGATTTCCCGAAATTACCCGCCCTCCTCCTTTGACCTCCCACTCCAGCACCTAAATGTTTGGTATATATCTTTCAATATTGTGTATCATAGGTTAGTTTTAATATTTTCCTGACGAAGGAAGGGTTCTTCCGGAACCGGTAGAGTGTAATTAAAATTAAAGTGGTCTAAAACAAATTTATATATTTTATTGTAAATTGAAAACATTAAAAAATAAATCCGAGAACGTGTTTTGCGACAAAAATACCTCAGTTTTTCTATTTATTTAAGGTCTTACAAACTAAAATATTTAAAAAAAAATTTCACAATTATTTTGTTTAGAAATTATTGAAAAATCATAAATACTTATGATCAAAAAATACTTACAAGAAGTACACGATATTTAATAATTTATCATCGTGCGTTTTGAGCATTTTATTGCTTACTTCTATGTAGGTATATATTAAAGCAAGTTTTTAATGAAATAAATAGATATTAAATTTTTATTTAAAAAAATTTGATACGGGGAATAATTTATCTTTCTCATTGGAACCTCTCTGCACAGTTGCAAGCATTTTTAAACTTTTATTCTCAGCTGCTGGTCAATGGCTCTTAAGAGACTGTCATATTTGTCAACTACACATTTCAAATTTCAAAATCAACAATTTTATCTTCGACTGATGTTTTTTTTCTCCATATTATTGGCAGCTACCTTTATTAATTGAAAACAAGTTTTCAAAGAACGTATTTGTTACCTAGATAGTGTCTCGGATAAATATATCAGATTTTATTTTTATGGAACACCTATTGACTTTTTATAAAAGTTTAAATGAATATTAATTTTTGTATCTCTTTTTTTAACGTTTTGGCTGAATCGATCGAGCGCCGTCCCGATAAGATGTGAAATCTGGGTTTTAGTCCCAGTTGCGACCATTATGTTTTATTATTTTTCTGTGTGTTTTGTACTTTGAAAAAAGGAAAATGATAATAATTGAAGAAAAATATTATTTTTAAATGAATTATTAATATTTATTTTATTATTTCGGCTACTGGCATTATACCTAGCTCTCTCATTAAAAATTTAAGCGTATTAGATTTGACAAAGAATTTATACATAAAAATGCAAAAATCATTCATTTTAAATACATGTAGGATTACGAAAGATTTTTTTAAGTGTTTATATTGAGGTATCAGTAGGATTTATCGGTCGGTGAGTCGGTGAATTATTTTCCCATTTGGTCTCTGTTAGGTTGACGTGTTGTTCTTGTATTGTTTTGTATTTATTATACTTAAATAGTACACTTACATAACATGGATTGACTAGATGATCATTTGTGGATAAGTGTTGGGAAGGGTTAAGTTTTTCCTGTGGGGAAGATTTAACCCGGACACAAAAGTCAGAAATAGAATATAAATTCGGTAATTAAAAACATGCCACCAAAATAATATCCACCCAGCTTTTTACACAAATAACAAATTAAAAAAATTATATATTAAATAACAAGAACAAGGGTGACTTTCTTTTTTAACAAATCTGGGGTTTATAAATTAATTTGTAACGATAGTACTTTTTCTATATAAAGAAGACTTTCAAAAATTTTAATACTAGAGTTAAGGAAAATGTTTGAATAATAATAACAATAATTCTGAATTTTTCAACCACATTTTACAAACAAATCATTATTTTGAAATAAATAAAGGTTTAAAAATTTTACACACAAACACAACAGATATACAATTAGCAAACTTAGAAATTAGAAAAATAAACAAATATTTTTTTATAGCAATCTTTAAAATTTATTTTCATATTAATGCTTATATTTATAATAATTTCTTTTTATGGTCCAAGCAACCTCATTATTTTTGTTAATTTTAAAAATTCTTTAAATATGTAATGGAATGTTTACACATTCTAAAACAATTTTTATATTTCAGTTTTTATAATTGTTTTTTTTTTTGATATTTTTAAGAAATTAATCACCTCTCTCTATAATATTTTTGTCTATAGTACTATATATATTATCTATACTTGTTTGTTTCTTTTATTATTTTTATTCGTGTTCTTATTATCCTGATAAAGAAACCATCGCAACATGTCGATAATTGTGATTATATAGTGGTGTACACAAAGACATTTGTTTCATTTAATCTTTTTAATGTTATTGTATTTTTAAAATAATTATAATTCTACAAAAACAGAAGTTACAGGAGGATAAAATATTCTTTTCACTCACCTGCACAATTAACATCTTGTCCTTCATAGCATAAGATAACAGAACCAATTTTATCGCATGACTGTATTCTTCACACAACTGATTTCAATTTTGAAAATTACAGTTAAATTCAAACCAAATTGCAGTTGATTAAACCAGATTTCACGCAAGACTAACTTTTTACGCACAGACAAACGAAATGATAATTTTTGATTACCAAATTTCACACTTCGGTACGTTTTTTTTAAACTCCTTACAATCATCAGATATCGTTAGAGATTTTCGCACCAAACAATTACCGTGATTTGTTGATTTATATGCCATTTAAAGGTTTTTCCTTTCAGTGCACAGTAACGTTGTCCGAAACGTCGGTTAAAGAAAAAAGAAGCGCAGCATGGCATAATACCCCAAAAATAAACTACGATAATTAATCCATAAAATCGTATTTCAATTCCCACAGATTCACTATGCAAAATACCTCAAATTCATACCTTGTTAGGTTTAAAAAAAATCTAAATTTAATGCCAATTTAAGTTACTTAAGCAGTCTGAAGAAATAATTTCACGGTTTAGAAATTTTATAAAGTTTTTCAGAAGCTTAACCGCAACTTTCGGAAAGTACGTAATTACCGTAGTTTAAAGTTTTCGTAGGATTTTCACTCCTCTGTAAACTATAAGTAACGATTAAAATTTTGAGTTCAAAGCATATTTTACATAACATGTCATTTTTTGGACATACTTGTAAAACAATTCTTAGAAGTTAAATGTTTATGTGAATTTTTTGAACAGTTTATTTATATGCCGGTTCTGCTCTCTAATATGTTGTTAGAAAGCTTTAAAAGCTAAATATCAAAATACAGTTTACAAATTATTTTGTTTAAAAAAGTTTTATTGTAGGTACATATATATATTAGTGTACAATACTGATATTAAAATACTGATATTAATATACTGAAAAATTGGTTCGACAAAAACCTCCTCTCATTAAATACTGAAAAAACCAAATTTATCCCATTCTCTATCAATAAATTTAGATTAAAACCAGAACTAAAAATTATAATTCATCAACTTAAATGTAACAGAACAAATTGCAATCAATCATGTTCAATACTTAGTCCAACTTCTGAAATTAAATATCTTGGTATATATATAGATCAACATTTTAAATGGAAAAAACAAATTTGTGAACTTGTCAAAAGAATTCGAAAATGTATTTATATATTTATAAGACTAAGAAATATTCTTAGATTAGAAAACTTAAAAAGAGTGTACTATGCAATTGTTCAATCTATATTACAATATGGTATTATTGGTTGGGGAGGAACTTATAATAATATTTTAAATCCACTCAAAATTGTTCAAAGATTGATAATTAAAGTAATTTTGAAAAAACCATCCAAATTTTCTACTGAAATTCTCTTTTCAATATTCAATGTACCTACAATAGACAAAATATATAAAAAATATTCAATTCTACAAATTTACAAAGAAGTACAGTTAAATAACTTACCATTCCATTCATCAGCAAGAAATCAGAATACTATCAAAATCCCTAAATTTGGTACAAAGCACACACAAAATACTTATCTCTATATAGGTATAACATATTATAACAAACTACCATTATATCTGAAAGTTATCGAAAATATTCAGGAATTTCAGCAAAAATTAAAAAAATACCTAAAACAACTATAAGAGTCTATATCTCACTATTATTATTATTTCTTTCAAATCCTTTATTGATAAATCTTGCAATTTCTTAATTATGCCTTGTTTTTTGCCATATTGTATTATGTATTTACTTTCACACATGATATTGTATAATTGAAATATAATTGAACTAAAATTCCCTCACCAAACACAAGAGCCTTGTCTCTTTATGGTGAAGAAAAGCTATTCTTATCCACTATTTTACCATTGTATAAAATGTAAAAATTGTGTATTTATTGTAATAAAAACCTTCAAATATTAAATAAAAAATAAAAAATAAAAAAAAACATGTATATTTGTGACTGCATTTTTATTTATCTGCTACCGGTTTCGACATGTCCAGTTCCATTCACTAGCAATCTTAAAAGTAGCAGATGACCGGTCAGTGGTTGAGTGGGCATCGCGTTTAGGTCCCACCCAGGCGTACCATGTTCGATTCCTCGGCTAGCAAAGTCCTCCATCACAACACAAGCAACATCTTCCGCTTAGTGAGGTGGTAGTAGGAGATTTTCAAATGTTGTTAGATTATTCGTAACCCGAGAATGTTTGTAGCAAAACTGGTTTAAAAATACTTTAAATTTGTTATTTATATTATTTAATATAAAGAAAAACATTATATTAAAAAGGAGTTCTACAAATTAAACTACTTAACAAACAAATTAATATATATCTCTTAATAATTTATGAAGTAATGGTTTTTAAACAATCAATTCATCTGCGTTCAATACTAATAGTTTTTAATATTCGAAGTTCAGTTTGGTTTCTGAAAAAATGAAATATATTTCATTTTGTCTTAAGAAAAGATTTAAAAAGTATTATAGTTTAAAATAATACCGATCATAGAAATTTTAAATGCTTTCAAGGAGACAATGTTAATTGTCCAGGTGAGTAAACCCTATTAGGGTATTTCCACATTGTTTTAATGTTTAAAAAAATTAAGTAAAAAATTACGATTTTAATGGCATTTTTATATTATTTTTTTATTGACGAATAAATTTTCTACAGCGAGTCAATGTTTTTGTGTTTTTGTAAGACCGCCAAAATGACATTTTGGACTTGCGTTGCCCGGCTTTGAAAAAATTCTGACAGTAGAATTTTCTTATTTGTTGTCGTGCGTATGTAGCGTCATTGCCAACTACGGGCTGTTTTGGTTTTGTCAGTTTTGATCGTTTTTAAAACCAATAAACATGAATGAAGGCATAAAAAACAAACATTTTTAGTTAGATGATAAAAATCAGAAAAATGATCTTTAAATATTCTATTAAATATACTAATATTTTCAACAGAATCCCTCGTCTGTGTAAATACGTTATTATTTTTAAAAAATGTCTAGTTTTTGTAGACCTATAATTATGATTTTTTATTTTAAATTATTAATATTGATTTACATTGACAATTAATTTTTCTAACAAAAAAAACTTTTTAAAATACACGTCGTAAGAGGCACTTATTTTCCTAGAAATATTTCGACGCAGATCGAATGAGAAACAAAACGGAAAAATTACATTTAACACATTGTCCGGATTTATCGTCCTTTGCAGCATTTCAAATTTCTTCTTTCGATTTGTTTTAAATTCATAAAAAATCTTGTATTTTTTTCATATTTACGATAAAAAGACTGATAAGTTGAATTGAAATTAAAATGAAATCGTTGATAACTCTGGTCATAAAAAAACTCAATAAAAAGATGGTAGAAGTAAAAGTAGATAAAGACTGAAAAATGATGCCGATTAATTATTGCCATTGTTTGGTTTTATTTTTGCTAGAAATGGGTATCTTTGATCATTCCAAACCAAATACATTATCATTACTAAGTTATATTACCTGAGAACAATGTATACAGCATGAGTTGACAAACTCGTAGTAGAGTTCATCCCGATATTACACAATAATCCCAACATAATTTGGTGATGTTTCGATTAAGGGAGGAGTCTGGTCCAGCTGATCCAAAAAATCAACTTTTTTGTTATGTAAAAATCTTTCTATACATGTAGAGGGCCCGCAGATACTTTAATTGTACACAACTGCTAACCCTGTACAAATTGCAAGTGCGCCCCACGGTTGAATTTGGCAGCCATCTCTGGTCTCGAGCCCCGATGTACATGAAAAACACCCTCGACTCTGTGCAGAAACGGGCGGTCCGCTTGATAGATTCTCCTGTCTTAACAAACGGATTGCAATCTTTAGAGCACAGGCGTCGGGTGGGAATGCTATCCTTGTTCTACCGGTATTTCAATGGAAGATGCTCCGAGGAGCTAGCGTCATTGATCCCCTCGGCACCGGTGCATAGTCGGGAAACACGCCAAATGCGAGCCCAACATATGTACACAGTTGACATTTGTCACATGAGAACGGGACGCTTCTACGACTCGTTCTTGTGTTCAACAGCTCGGCTGTGGAACGATTTGCCGGCCTCTGTGTTTCCTCCTTCCTATAACATGGGTCTCTTCAAGACCCACGTTCACTCCTTCCTCTCCTCAAAAAGACCCTCCTCACAGCATCTTCAAAGATGACATAGGCCCTGAGGGAAATTATTTTCCTCAGGGCCTCCTGTGTGGAGTTAAATGTAAAAAAAAAAGAAGAGAATACTTTAAAAAATTAGGGCATCAAATTCGAACTTGAAATGTAGTTAGGAGCGGTGCGCGCCAAGCAGGGAGACGGATAACAGAGCGAACTGGTTACAAGCGAAAACTTTAATTAAACACGATTTTCACATAACCACCTTTTTAGTCGGTTGTAATTATAGCTCATTTAATTTTCATCGGATTTACATCATTCAAAGTTTAAATCGAAGATTTTTTTTTTCTTAATTTCAAGTTAGCTCACATCTTTGTGTGTGCTAATAGTTTTATGAACATATAAACATTTACATTGTTTGGCAAACATAATCTTTCTTTAAATATTAGCATATATGAGATATGAGAGCCTAAGATGCAAAAACGCTACTCTCCATAAGTACTGTTTTCTGTAAATGAAAAAAGACCGATCAAAAAATGCTTTTTTCGTGTGATTTTTTAGTAAAATCTTAAAAAGTATAATTCAAAGTGAAATATAATAATAAAAAATGTTGTAAAATGTGTTCATTAGTCATGTTGAATTTATTTTGAATTCTTGCTTTTGATTGGCTTTTATGGAGAGTGGTTATTTTGATTGTTAATCGCTGTGGAGAGTAATGATTTTCATCCAAATCCTATTTTCATTTCAATTTTTCCATGATTTGTGGTCGATTTTTCTAAGGATCTCAAAAACCATCTTGTATCTACGAACATTGCGCATAGATTGACATTTATAACTCAATTTCGTCATTTATGGAGAGTGGCGTTTTTGCTTTTAAGCCCCACATATGAAGTAGACATACTTTCTTAATTCATTTTTAAACTTATTAATATTATCTATCGCAGAAATTTCAATTTACAGATTTTGTTATAAAATTGGACGGTCTGGTACATCAGTGATTTCTATTTACACTCCAGACTTTTAGGTCCGGGTTTAGTTTTCCCATAGGAAAAATTAAACCCTTTTATACACTTTTCAATAAAAATGATCATCTAGTAAATCCACGCTATGCAAGTGTATTATATAAGTATAATTAATACAAAACAATACAAGAACAACATGTTAACCCACCAGACTATTAAATGGGAAAATAATTCACCGACTCCAGATATTTTCATATCAGAGGGTTTCTATGCTATTTATATTTCTATTTCTATTATTTTCCTTAGATTATTATTATTTGGATGAACCTAGAATGACGCAAAATTATTATTTTGGAAAAAGATAATGAAAAATTAAGGCGGATTTTTTTCGTCACTTTTCATTTTATGTCCGCAATTTCTGCGATCAACATTTTATTTTCGCAATTTCTGCAATCACCATTTTATGTCCGCAATTTCTGCAATCAACATTTTACGTACGCAATTTCTGCAATCAACATTTTCAGTCCGCAATTTTTGCAATCAACATTTTTTTGCAAACTGAGGTTTATGCGCATGCGACATTAATACTATAACGATTTTTTTTTTTAATTTCATGTTTCAGATAATGTCCAAGGCATTCCAATCGATTTGGTCGGACCCTCCGCTTGCGGCCGCAATATCTATATATATAAATGTTCAAGACAAATTTTCAATAGTGTTTTTCCTTGTTCGTATAAACTTTTATGTGTAACAAAAATTTCGTGAACGAAAATAAATTATATATTTGAAAAAAAAAACTCTTTGGAAAAAGTACTCGTCTGGACCAGACTCCCCTCTTAAGTCCAAGGAAAATAATATATCGAAATTACTAAACGTCCACACTCAGCCTCATTACCGACATTTCAAGAGATAAGAATAACTCCTGCCACTCGTAGAATCCCAGCCTATCTTCTAATACTGGGATAAACCGATCACCTCCTACTCCCTTCTTGTCTCCTGGTTACCATTACTAGGTGGGGTTCTTGGCTCGATGCCAAAAACTAATAAATTTGTACCAAGGGGAATTTAAAAACAAACCAATTTTAATATTTTAATTAATGAAGATAATATTAGCGAAAGTCAATCGAAAATCCGAAACAGAAAAATCAGAAAAAGATACGGATACATCTGGGACTCGAACCCAGGTCCTCCGGCAATCCGGGCCGACGCGCTAACCAACGAGTATGATACAGTTAAAAATGACCGAATCGGATAGGGATACGTTGTCGCAGTTGGTTAGCGCGTCGGCCCGGATTGCCGGAGGACCTGGGTTCGAGTCCCAGATGTATCCGTATCTTTTTCTGATTTTTCTGTTTCGGATTTTCGATTGACTTTCGCTTATATTATCTTCATTAATTAAAATATTATAATTTGAGGTTTAACTCTTTAAGTTAAAAAGTTAAAAATAAAAATTTAAAAAAAATAAAAAAAAACAATTTTATTTCGTAAAAATTATCATCGTGAAATAACAAGTGAAACGTTTTATCAAACCATGTTTCACGGTTTTGATTTTAATAAATAAGCAACATCATTTGGAAGTTCTAAGAAACGGCTGAAAAGATCGCAAGGATTTTTGATATTATTTATTTAATACTTTGGACGAGTCGGAAAACATCTGATATTCTATTTGCCAATTTTCTCTTTCAACGGAAGCAATCTTCCGAACAGGCTTCCATTGATATTCTTAATGTCACTCTAACTAACCAGCTCAGGAACGGGGCTCCATCGAAGCTAGAGCAAAGTTAGCCTCTCAGTAGCTGGGCTTACTGTGCAGGATCCGTGATACTCTGTTAACCCTGTACAATTAGCAATCGCACCCCAAGGTTGTAATTAAAAATTATGTTTGTAATCAAAAGGTGTATTAAATATCTGGTTTGGATATACATCTAATTTTGATAAGCTACTTTTTTATTATATTTATTTTATATTTTATTTAAATTATAAAACATAAGCCATTAAAGATCTTACTATATAATATTATAAACGCGAAAGTTTGTATGATGGATGTATGTATGTTTGTTACTCTTTCACGCAAAAACTACGAAATGGATTTTAATGAAACCGTACAATAATACAGCTCATTAGAATAACATATAGGCTATAATTTCTAAAGCTGTCTATTTATTTTCAATATATTGAAAATAATAATTATTGTTTAATAGAAATTGTCAAAATTTGACAATGACATTTTGCAAAACAATGATTGTTAAATCAAAATCCTGTTTTAGAAAATATTTAAATTAGTGAATTTATTTGAAGTACTCGCCTAATACTTTAAATCGAATCAAGAATTATGGATATTTTAAATAAATAGGTTAAGAATTTTGGTACAGACGTAGATGGAACCTAGGAAAAGAAAATAGATTACTCGACGTACTAATCCTACGCAGACGAAGTCGCGGGCAGAAGCTAGTTTTAATATATTTTGATTTTAAGGCAACTTAGACAATTATTTGCGAATAAAAAACTAAATGAAATATAAAACGAAAAATATTGTTTTTAGAAAGAATTTTGATGGGTGTAAATTTAAATTACAAAGTACCTATTTACATCGGAACAAAAAAATTTCGTTGTTATAATAAAATTACTACCCATAGAAACGCATTTTTAACAATTTTTTATTTTTAGTTTTCATTTTCATTCTATTAACGTCGAGAATCAGGCAGGATATTTTTTTTAAATTATAAATAACTCACATAAAAATTCCTAAGTTTAATTACTTAAACGTCATTATTTAAAAGAAAAAAAAATAAAGTAGCACCTATCCAAATTAGATATTTTGTCTTTTGATTACAAAAATAATTTTTCAGTTTACTTGGGTATTTTGGCTGAAAGCTCAAAAATAAATTTAGTATGAAACGGGTGGCAAACGGCTACGCAAACTTTCCTCTAAATGGACATCTAAAATTAATATTTTGTAACCAAATCCTGGGAGGGGTGGCTAGAGACTTTCAGGATATGAATTACTTAGTTTTTGTGATTTTATTGGATTCAGCCAATTAGTCCGTCGTCTTTAACGTCGAATTTTCGTCACACACAAAATTGTATGTTATATGTGATTATTTACAGACTGATTAATTCAGTCAAACTGATTGTAAATGGATTTACAAAAATTTGCAAGTTGGCGGCAATTTTTATACTTGCTCACGCGGGCCATTCATAATTCGTTTGCGGGCTACATTGTAGGCCGCGGGCCTGTAGTCCAGTCAAGATGTACATCCGTGCTTGCAAAAGGTCCGATCTTTCTGAATTTTTTATATGTTGTTAGGACCTATACCAATATTAAAAAAACAGATTTGCAATTTCCAAAGTGCTGTGCAAGCGGCGGTGTACCCAAAAAACCATAAAATTTTCGGACTTTTTTCAGTTTTTGCTCAATATCTTAGTGAAGGAAGGGTCTGACCGGTATAGTTGTTCAACACTATTTTAAAGTAAACTAAATTTGCTACAATTTGAAACCAAAAGAAGTTATATACAGCAATTGGTTTTTAAGATACAGTTCTTCGAAAATCAACAATTTTTTCCAAAAAATGATTTTTTCTCGAAATGGTAACTTATTTTATGAAATATTTTCTAAAATACGATTTCCACCTCAAATATTATATGAAAAGAAGTTGTAGTAAATTTAATTAGCTTTCATTTGAGACCAGATTGGTACCTGTGGGTCTAGCGGTTCACTCAAAAATTCAAAAATGGTAGATAACGGACGGATTTTCCCCAAGTGTTTTCGTTGTCCCCTCCCTTGACCTCCTTACCCGCACCAGGCCCTTCCAGGGCAGCTCTCAGAGTGTTGCGAAATGTCTATCCGTCCGAGCGTGTGTTTTGTGTGTCGTGAGGACCTCGATACAGGTCCTGTTGTAATCATCAAAGAACGAGGAATTCGAACACTAATTGAAGTGAGTCAAAAACGTGGCCTCACAGAAAATAAAAATTTCCTCTAAAATATCAACCAGGAAGAGATATACAGCAGTGTGTAACGTTGAAGGAAGGGATTCTGCTTCCCAACCGAAGACTTTATCGACAAGATTATCAAGTAAACTGGCTCCTACCTTGAGAGGGATTTGAATTTTGTGTGGTGATGCTATCACTGAATAATTTCTCGAGCAACAAAGCAAACTGCCCTTGGCAAGAAGGAATGTGGTCCGTACAGTTGAGAAGTTGGGCATGAAGCAAACTATTTTAGATACAGCTAAACGCCGAGGTGACGATTGGAGGAGCGCCTCCTCGCCATTGGCGACCTGATTGCTGCAGACGGAACCCACAGATTGTGCTACGTGAGCCTATTAAGATTACCACCTGCTACTGGGAATAAGAGAGGGTATCGTCCAGCCAGTAATTCTGAAGAAGCGATGGAGTATGTGTACGATTACTTATTGGAAAACAGTGATGAATGCCATTTTTATTTATCACACCTTCTGCAGCAAATTAGGGGTGATTGTATCCCTGATGTCAGAACAGCGAAAACTTACCTTCAAAAACGTTTTAGCTCCAACAAAGGGACACTCGTCTGCTTCATAAACACCGGCAATAAAATTTTGTATGATGATTGGTACAAGGACCAAAAAGGCGGTGCGCAGCAAGAGCGGTGAGAGTTGTGAAGTCAGCAGCAGAAATCATCGTAGAAGATACCCGCACACAAGTGTATAAAACCAGTCAGTATCCCACCTCGGAGGATTTTTTCAACAATGTTGATTCTGTCATCCCTGAGTCAGTACAGCTATTTTTTGAGACTGTTGTTCTCAAAAACGTGCGTGGCCTCCTTGAAACATGGAAGAAGAAGTGCTCTGATAGTGCTGTACGAACTCGATCTTTTGTTTCCTCCCTTCTGATTGGAATTAATATCTACTTTTACCCAAAATATGTGCGCTGCGCTGGGGTTATCCTGTTCTTATTCAGTAGCTGTGCAGCTTGAAACTTCGGCGATCTTGCGAGATGAATCCTCACCACCAATAGGAAAATAAGATTTTATCCTATTTGTCTCTGACAATACGGAGGTGAACGTTAACACCCTAGATGGTGATAACACATTTCATGAGATGGAAGGCTTTATATGCGTGACCCGCCCGAGAGCAGTAATGCGAGACAAAAACATTCCACGTATGCAGAACTATATTTCTGCTCAAAATGTGACCTCCAGCAGTGAAGTACAAATCAAATGAAGTACAAACGGCGCTTTAGTGGGAGAAGACGCCGACCTGCTCGTTCTTCTCAATGGTTTAGGCGCTGAAGAGACAAAAGTCTACGTACAGAAGAGCACGAAGGGCGAAGCTGGTTGCTGTCACTACTCTACGACCTGCTACAACCACCAGGGGTGCTAGCATGGTAGTCATTGTAAACTGTCACCTATTCGTTTGCGATCTAAAGTTGTCCTAGGGAACGATGAGAAGTTACTGACAATCGGTCGGTAACTTTATACCGATCGACCGTGCTAGGGGTGCAGGGACGTTATATACTATTCACCCAAGCGTTTACCGGGTGCGATACTATCACAGCACCGTTTGGCCAAGGAAAGACCAAAATCACCACACTCATGAGCAAGAGTGAACCACTTGCTGAGCAAGTGGAGGTCGTCCTTCGTCCACCCCAAAAGCCGTGAGAGAAGCAGACATCAAGTGATTTGTGGCTTCATATGGGGGTGACATCGCGAGGGATACTTTGGATTTCCTGAGATATAAGACGTTTGTCACTTCAACGAGCATAAACCTCGCCCGTTGCCACAGGTCATATGCCGCAGGCCACCATGCAGCAAGGTGCTTCCTCCAAGTGCAGAAGTAGAGGTGTGTCAACTAGAATCCCACTGATTGGGGGTGGAAGCTGTCTTCTCAGGGACTCACCACCATCCCCACCACCGTTAATACCGCACTTCCTGCACTTCTGCGAAAAATTTCATGTAAATGCAAGAAAGGGTGCTCTGGGAGCTGAGCAGATGCAGAAAGGCTGGACTCCACTGCTCATTCCTCTGGCAAATTGTGCATGGTACACGATAAAGATGACCCGACTGCAGACTGGACGCCTCTCCCAGCGTCCATCACAGCCTTCGAGACACCATCTTCGTGTGAGCCCAAGCCCGTGCCATCTAAGATAAAAAGAATGGCATGATTTGGCCATCAAAACACAATCCTACATGATTTATATTAGTTTTCTTTTTTGAGTAAATCTAATTTGTCCTTATAGTAGGTACTATGATGTTTGTACAAGCATTTTAGTATGTAGGTATATAAAACAATGTTTGATGATCACGTAATTCCCGATAGGTAAATTATCTTTTTCTTTTTCCATCAAACAATTTGTTAACAATAACAAAAATAAATAAATTGTAACTGTTTGATAAGTAAAGCCATAAAACGACGTGGGATCAGTTTATTTGCATTTCCCCCAAAACCCACTTTGACTTTGGTTATCTGCAATTTTTGAGAGAACAGGCTAAGCCTACAGGTAGCAATTTGGTTTCAAATGAAAGCTAATTAAATTTACTACAACTTCATTTCATATAATATTTGAGGTGGGAATCGTATTTTAGAAAATATTTCATAAAATAAGTGACCATTTCGAGAAAAATCATTTTTTGGAAAAAATTGTTGATTTTCGAAGAACTGCATCTTAAAAACCAATTGCTGTATATAACTTCTTGTGGTCTCAAATTGTAGCAAATTTAGTCTACTTTAAAATAGTGTTGAACAACTATACCGGTCAGACCCTTCCTTCACTAAGATATTAAGCAAAAACTGAAAAAAGTCCGAAAATTTTATGGTTTTTTGGGTACACCGCCGCTCGCACAGCACTTTGGAAATTGCAAATCTGTTTTTTTAATATTGGTATAGGTCCTAACAACATATAAAAAAATCAGAAAGATCGGACCTTTTGCAAGCACGACCCCCTTTTCATGTTTAACTTGACTGGACTACTGGGGTTGGGCGGTCTTGTTACGGAGTATTAACCTTTCATTGGCCGTACGTATTCCGGTGTACCATCGATTTTGGAAGCGATTTGTCCCTTATGTATAAATAAATTGTATCAGGAACAAGGTCAGAATCGCTTGGGCCATTCTCGTTCTTGACGTAACGAAATGCTGCATAGTGTCTAGCCTCTCGGAATAATTTTAATAAATTGTCAATGATGCGGCGGGTAAGAAAGATAGCCGACAAAATGGCCGCCGCGTCAAAATATGAACAGAGTTGGTTTAGAAACTCTATATTCTTTCATTGTTTTTGATATAAATTCATAGTGGAAAGAATAGATTTCAGGTATTATCAGAAATATCGTTTTATCTACATTATTTTCATGTAATTTTTGTAATATATTACAAAAGAAATGATATAAATATTGGATTCGCAAGAAATGTCAAATTTCTTACGTCGTAATGAAAAAAAATATTTTTCCTATGCTGGCTTTCAAAAGGTTAATAGGTCTCTGATATCTCGGCGTTGATCAAGAGATTTAAGGTTTAGGGGGACATAGTTTTCATAATTTTGCAAGGGATAAGAGACATATTTGATAAACTTATTCTGAAGTCATTCTAGATTTGCTTTATACTCATAAATAGAACAATAATGGTAGATTCAGACTGGGTCGACGTACGTATGCATCGCTACGCCTAACAATATCTGGGCTTCTTCGCAACCATAGATTTTCAATGAAAATTTATGTTTTAGAATCACATTGGCCACACGCATCGCGACGTGCGATGTCTGTGGCCATTTTCATAGAAAATGTATGGGTTGCTAAGCATTGTTTGGCGTAGCGATGCGCACGTACGTCGTCCAGTCTGAATCTACCTTAAGGGTTCCACACTGTTGAAAGGTACTAGATACTAGGTGGCTTCTGACGTAAGATATGTAGAGAATCTTCAATATTTGTATATTTTTGAAAACTGAACTTACTCTAAGTATAAATATCGATGTGATATATACTCGACCTGAGATTGAAAAAGAAGTTTACTGTCTAATAGAACTCTTAGATCTCTTATTACATTTTTTGCGAATTTCTAGACTATATACATAAACAAGAGAGTCCGGGTCATTCTGGAGCTCTATACAACCCATCTCAGACTTAATGATTTTGACAATCTTTTTGCCATCCGCATATAGGTACAGCTGATAGATATGGATAGTTTTGTTTACATCATTCGTAAAAATATTAAATAAGAGGGGGCCATGTTGAGATCTTCGGGGAACTCCTGAGATTACGGGGACGAAAATAGAACACAAACATTGTAGCTTGCTTACGATTGTCGAGATACGAGGCAACGAAGGAGATCACCGTGTATTCCCAATGCTTCGATTTTCTCAATCAAGATGCTGTGTGGGATTGTATCAAAGACTTTAGAGTAGTCTGTGTAGGCTACATCGACTTGATATCCGTTATCCATAGAAACAAGGACTGTGTCAACAAACTCACATAGATTAGTTTCTGTTGATTTTTTGGTTACAAAGCCATGTTGATTCGAAATGATGTCCTAACCAACATTACGACGTTTGGGATTATTTTATACGCACCATTTAAACAATCACTTCAAATTACTAGAAAAAGGAAGCGGTGCCTCCAGTGAGAACACAAGACAATTTTGATTGGAATCCTGTACGAAATACCGTTGTAGGTACACCAAAAAATAAAATTGTAAAAAAATAACATTTGTGTAAATGTAAAACATCTACAACACATCACGATATTACATAATTCACGAGTAATAATAACTTCACAGCAGAACTTGTTAAAAAATAAACTGTTTTTATAAATTGGATTCATACGTCCGTCACTCCTGGACATATTGACCCCCAGATCCCTATCTACCCTTCATACTTTTTTTCCTTAAATATTGTATTATAGATGGCGCCACTTCAGTTTGCATATCGCACGTGAGCGAGGGATAAGTGTGAATATCACGGCACCATCTCCGTGGAAAATTGCACGTACACGTTCGGGTCAGAACGGTTTCCATACAGTGTGGCGTCGGAGATTTACTCGGAGTCGGGTTCTTAAATTTGAACCGTACGGGCATCAGCGTGTTAATTAATAATAGTTCGATTAAAACAATTAAAAAGACTTTAAAATTATATGTGCTTCTTGTACTACTCTTTGTCTTACGCCCCAAAGTTCTTCCTCAAAAACACAAAATATTTCCAAAACCATACGAATTTTTTTTTTTTTTGTAAAAATATTGAAAAAAATCACAGAACTTGAAAACGTTGACAAACATTTTTTTCGTAGGGTGGAAATGGTATTGAGAAGGTTAAATTATTGTTTTAATCCAAAAATGATTTTTTATAGATATCGAGTACATATAAGAAAAGATTGATACAATCTTAATAAAACTGAAAATAAAAAAAATTTAAATTTAAAAAATGTTGTTTAGGGCAGTTTTACACCAGAAGTTTCTAGATTGGTTACAATTCTAGATTTTCATCATCAACAACATTTTATTTAAATAATTGCTATTTCGCGTTCATCACGTCCACGTTTTTTTAACGAGGCAGTTTTAATCAAGTGACAAACGTAGGGAATTTAATCATTGCAGCCTTAAGAGGAACGGCTGCGCGGCCTTTTTCACACAAAACTTCAATTAGAACTTGAGGCCAAAATAACTAAACAAACTGAATCGTATATTTTTTTCATAAAAAACGGTCTAGCAAATATCTAGATGCTATATAGGTGAAATATAAGACTACTACTGAAATGTATTTTGCACGATTTTGGAAATTATTTTAATGTTATTTTTTACATCCAATAAACAAATAATATATAACTTAATCTAAAACATGTGAACACCTCATCACAGGTTCTTCTAGTCTCTACTACTAACCTATATACATAAATTTTTGATTATTAACATTGTTTTTTTGTTATTGCAATTTATTATCTATTTAACTGCTGTAATCATTTGTAAAATGCAAGTTGGAGAAAAGAAATAAATAAATAAAATTTAAATTGTCTTATCTGATACATAAATATAATTAAATACGTATAACTATTATTACAAAGAGCATTTTGATGGGCTTAAATTACAATTACAAATGACAGATTCGCGTTAGAACACAAAATTTTCGTATTCAGTGTGTATTCGTATACTTTAACCAGTGATTCTTGACATTATTTGAAGTAAAGGTCATTTCTAACCTTATTTGAAGTAAAAGTCATTTCTAACCTTATTTGAAGTAAAAGTAATTTCTAACCTTATTTAAAGTAAAAGTCTTATTTGAAGTAAAAGTCATTTCTAACCTTATTTGAAGTAAAAGTCTTATTTGAAGTAAAAGTCATTTCTAACCTTATTTGAAGTAAAACTCATTTCTAACCTTATTTGAAGTAAAAGTCATTTCTTACCTTATTTGAAGTAAAAGTCATTTCTAACCTTATTTGAAGTAAAAGTCATTTCTAACCTTTTTTGAAGTAAAAGTCATTTCTAACCTTATTTGAAGTAAAAGTAATTTCTAACCTTATTTGAAGTAAAAAATCTAAATGAAATTTTGGGTTCCGGTGACATTATCGCTGTTTTTTGCTGTTTTGCATCTTAAATACAAAAATAAACAGTAAATATAAGACAATGAGGGTTGTGGTGAGGGGTTGGTTGGTTAATCGACTGAATGACCGGTGACGAAATTAGAAACAGATACGAAATTAGAAAAAGATACGGTCGCATCCAGGAATTGAACTCAGGACCGCCTTCCAAAGAGCTCTAAGAGTAACTAATATTGTCTTCAATGAGTAAATATTACAATTTGAGGTTTTAATTAAGTTATATTAAAAAAAAAAAAACTGTTGAATGCTATGTTAGGAACTGTTGCAATTATCGGTGAAAAATTACATTTCGTGTTTTTTAAATTGAAAAAATAATTATTAAAATGCACTTTTTCGAAATTCCCGTAACTGAATTGATTAGTACTAGTTAACATATAACTACTACAACCTTTAAAATTTATTTTTTTCGTCCATATTAAGCGTAACCCGGTTTTGTTAATATTTTACCTGATATTTCACACAAAAAAGGGACCAGATGACGTCACGAACTCTCCGCACGGTATTATACTCCTAGCGGGCGTTTTCGCGGCAATGCAAACTTGTAGAATTAATGTAATTATGAAAACGAACTTTAAAAAAAAAAATGATAATAGTATTTAAGTTTGCATGTGTTATTAATGTTTTTAATAATTATTTTGTTTAACATTGATAAAAAAAGGGGGAAAAAAATCACTCAACTTCCTTAATACTATTAATTCAATTTGGGAAACAGGTATGGGTACCGCCGCCCCGGGAACCATTTATTGGAAAACCAACTCCTCTTCCATACGTCACCCCAAGTGTTTCGCTACGTTTGGTGACTTAGCAGAGTTACCCGGTTCATTGGGTGAGGTTTGTCTGGGTCTTCAATGGGAGGGATGGAACCATTCGTCCGTCTCTGCTGGACACACTAACCCCCAGATTCCTACGCACCCCTCACACATTTTCCTTCCCAGAACATCCTCTCCTTCCTTTCCTAAAAAGAACCCTCCACACGGTATCCCCAATAATGACATAGGCCCTGAGGGGATTATCTTTTTTAGGGCCTTCTGTGTGGAGCTATTGAAAAAAATATATAAAATAAATAAAGAATGAACTTTTTGTTGACCCAAATTTTATAATTTAAAACGCCGATAAATAAAAATGTATCCATACTAGATACTTTTGATTAACAAAAGAATTATTCAGTTTGGTTAAGTAATTTTACCTCAAATCATAATTTAAGTTTGGCATGAAAAAGGCGCAGCATTTCCCCTTAAACGTCTTGACCCAAATACCAGCTCTGAATGTATTACCTTTAATTTTCCTTAACGATGCCGAACCAGTAAATTAATAATGCAGCTCACATTTCAACCCGAAATAAAGGGTTGAATTTTAAACTGTTTTTTTAGCAGCGACGTCTTCATAAGTCGGGATTCCTAGAAAAGTTTTTACGGATATTAAAGTCGTGTTTCCGCGGACCGGTTCGTGACATTAAGGCAAAAGTTTTTTTTAGTTCAAGTGAAACTGATGGTTCAATCTCTTCATGTAATATTTAACGATATAATCGAATATTTGTGCAAATAAATTCCGCAAAATGGCTCAATTAAAATTCTACTGGTTAAAAAAGTATTATTTTATTTATTTATTCAGTACATCTACGTGTATTACGTATGTATATCAAATAATAATGTCTCTCTACTTCCAGGTTAATTAAACGATAATTCAGCACCATAATTCACATTTGAGATTTTGGATCAGCGGCAATCGGAAACAGAATGAATTCAATTATTGCGGCACCCATCGCCGGTTGCTGAAGACGGTCCGTGTCCACTATTGGAATACCAGCAGCCAATTATTGCGTTGCTCGCGAGTCTAAAATTTTGAATCTTTTAATTTATAGTTCTCTTCGATTAGAAGCATCTGCTTGTGGAGTATTTGTAGAAATATATAGGATTTCTTTATAGTTTCTTCAGATAGTAAATATTATTGTAACAATTTTATTTCACACATACATACCAGTTTTGAGCTTAATAAATTTATAAAGTAATAAAAATAACACAAAATAATATACGTATTGAAAGAACAATATTAACACTTCTTTTTACAAATCATGGGTACCTACTAAGCTGAAGGAAGCTAATACATTACAATGTAAACGTGTAGGGTGACCATATGTTGAAATTTGTTTTGAAAAAGTATTCTATAATTTGTTTTATTTATTTATTTATGTAAAATTTTTTTAAACATCAAATCCCCTTAAACTGATTGATATCAGTTTACTTTTCTAAATTTTGAACAGGTACATAAAATGTACACATTATTACATCATTAGAACACACATACATATATCTTTATACACATTATTTTTTTTAATGTTGTTAATAACACACATATATAAAAAAAATAAAGAGCAGAGAAAAATAATAAAGAAAACGAAAAAAAAAATACACTAATGAAAAAGTATTAAAAACGAAAAGAAGAAAAATAAGATTAGTACAAAAAAAATTTCACTTAACCAATTTTTGTGTAAATTCCCTTCTGAAAGTCAATTCACAGCTTTTTATTAAATTAAATAACACATTGTAAATCATTGCAACAAGGTATTCTACAGTTCTTCCACCGTATTTATATAGGAATTAAAGGTCCATCGTAGTAAATTTGTCAAAGATAATCTGATTGTCTTTAAAAACAGGCAATATACATGTATATTGTTTTGATTTTATATTAAACAAAATACTAGTTAATGAATTTTAAATACTATGATAGTAAAATGTAATTATTTGTATTTCTTAAAAATAAAGACAAACATTCCCACGTTTCGAATAACCTGACAATATTTGACAATCTCCTACTACCAACACAGTAAACGGAAAATGTTGCTTGTGTCGTGGTTGGGGAGCCAACCGGTCTCCATCGAGGAGATCGAGAACTGAACACACCACGCCTGGGTGGTCCCAAACGCGATTCAACTCAGCCGTCCGTCCATTCATCCGTGTCAATCGCTAGGGTCGTAAAACTAGTGAGAAACCGGTAGCAGAAACATAGAAAAATTAAGTAACAAAACTACTTGTGAAAGAAGTGCTCTTCAAAAACAAAATTTCTAGAAATTATTACATAGTTAATGCCCAAGAAATAAACAAAGCTTTGATTTGACACTGAGAGTAGAACAGAAGTAAGCCATTGGAGTATTAGAGTATTTTTTATTGCTCCTTTTATAAGCCCCGAAAAAAAAAAGTATCAGACGTATAAAAAAGTGCCTAAAAGTTCGAAATCTTCTACCTACGAACCCTTTTCCAAAACCCTTTTTCGTTTATGATTTTATTTTATAATGTAGGAAATTACAGGTGGGAATGCTATCCTTGATCTACCGGTATTTCAATGGAAGATGAAGGCGGAACTAGCGTCATTGATCCCCTCAGCACCGGTGCATAGTCGGGAAACACGCCAAACGCTCACCCAATATGTACACGGTTGACATTTGTCACATGAGAACGGGTCGTTTTTACGACTCGTTCTTGAATTCAACAGCTCGGCTGTGGAACGATTTGCCGGCCTCTGTGTTTCCTCCTTCCTCTCCTCAAAAAGACCCTCCACGCAGCATCTTCAAAGATGACATAGGCCCCGAGGGAAATTATTTTCCTCAGGGCCTCCTGTATGGAGTTAATATAAAAAATAATTTAAAAAAAATTCTTTAGAAAATGTTCGTAAGACATTTAAATACTTGTATTAAAAATAATATTAAGGATCTATATTTGCGGCACGTTCCAGAGTGAAAGTTACTCTCAGCATCGTCCTGGTGTAAGACCACCATTCAGAATTGAGAAGTTGCTTGAAATGGCTTTAGCCGTGTTTTGTAACCAGATATGAGTAGCCAGGTACTTCCCCACCTCCCCTCATCCCATTCCCCCCCTACCTTCAGCCTCAAAAAATACCCTAATTGGGAATGCCATAATCTCACTGGCTCCAGACGGTAGCAGTTGGTACTCTTGTGTAATATTCATATATAAAAAAATCCAAAATCTTTTTTTTTATTTTTATTTATTTATTTATTGTGAAAAACAGTATAATCTAATTACATTTCACAAATTACAGTTTACATACATACATTTAATTACGTAGATAATACATCAATAATATCAGATGAGATGCCAAATATGGCAAATATTTTCTAGATTCTTTAGAAAGTTTTAAAGTTTACGGTTATATAATTTTTTTTTATAAAACCTACGAATATGTGATAATCAACCAAAGATAGGTGAATTCATTGGCTATATAGAATTATAATTAGTTTGTATGTCTCCATACTCAAATTCAGAGGTATGATTTTTTTTAATGTAGGTGAAAAATTTTCAAAATGATACCAACAATCTTGGGCAATTCTAAAGAAAACTTTTAAATTGCTCTCTCGCTCCAGTGGATAAATATATTATCTGTTTGATTAATGTCCTTCCCATATAGGTCATTGTTTTCCCGTTGACTAAAATAACACTAAAATGACAAATCTATATGAGTAATGTGAAGATAGTTTATATTTTTACGAATATTGGCAATTTGACTTGATAAATCACATAGAACTTATGATAATGATGATATATTATTTATGTTTATTTCCAAAAGATCCTGAAACATTTTTATTCTGTTGTGGAAAACATAGTTTTTATATTGTCTTTTGAAAACATTTTTTTTACAATAGCTCCACACAGGATGCCCTGAATTTTGGAATGCTGTGTGGGTTATTTTTAGGAAAGAAAATAGTGGTTGTTCCGGGAAGTAAAAAGGTATAAGGGGTGGGTAGGAATCTGGGGGTCAGTGTGTCCAGAAGTGAAGGACGAATGATTCCATTTCTCCCACTACGGTGCAAGGTGATGTTCCAAGAGAAATCAAAAGGCCTCCCTCAACCAGTCTCTCCCGTTCTGGCCTGCCAGGTGGGCAGATGCTTCCGCCACCAAGACCCGGATAAACCCCACCCCATTAACCCGGGCACCCTTGCCAAGTCACCAAACGTAGCGAACCACTTGAGGTGACCTATGGTAAAGGTGTTGGTTATTCAATAAATAGTATTATACCGGGGCGGCGGTACCCATACCCGCCTACCAGATTGAATGAATGAATGAATGAATACAGATTTCAAAAAAAGCATTTTAAGCGCGCTTCATGTTTTTTTAAAACTTTTAAGTAAAAGTAGAACATGTGTCTGACCTTTGATAAAATGCTTATGCGTAGGTGAGCGTCTTAACATTGTCAAAAATACATTCCTTCTTATTAATTAACATGTCTTAAATTTTACACAACTGATAAATAACTTGGGAGGCGGGTACGGGTACTGCCGCCCGGGAACCATTTATTGGATAACCAACACTTCTGCCATAGCTTTACTGTCTTATCAGGGGACCCGGTTTCACGGGGTGAGTTTTGTCTAGGTGGCGGATGTGCCTGCATACCTAATGGGTGGCGTGCCGGATCGAGAAAGACTGGTTTAGGGAGGTCTAATATCTCCAGCCGGACTCTCTCGACCCATCGCCTTGCACCGCAAGTATTCATACGACACTTCCGGACTTGCTGACCCCCAGATTCCTACCCAGCCCTCATATCTGAATTAATCATTGAATTTGGCAGCCACCTCTGGTCTGGAAGCCCACAATACTTGAAAAAACCCTCTCTCTCTCCTTCTCGAAAGATTCTCCCGTTTTAACAAACGGATTGCAATCTTTAGAGCACAGGCGACGGGTGGGAGTGCTGTCCTTATTCTACCGGTATTTCAATAAAAGATGCTGCGAGGAACTAGCATCATTGATCCCCTCGGCACCGGTGAATAGTCGGGAAACATATGTACACGGTTGACATTTGTCACATGAGAACTTTCTTGAGTTCAACAGCTCGGCTGTGGAATGATTGGCCGGCATCTGTGTTTCCTCCCTCCTACAACATGGGTCTCTTCAAGACCCATGTTCACTCCTTCCTCTCCTCAAAAAGACCCTCCACACATCATATTCACAGATGACATAGGCTCTGAGGAAAATTATTTTCCTCAGGGCCTCTGTCATCTGTGAATATGTGTGGAGTTAATGTAAGAAAAAAAAACCTTTCTTCCTCTCAGAAGTTCCTAACATTTCTTCCCTAAAAAGACCCTCCGCACAACACCCTTAAAGACGACATAGGTCCTGAGGAGAATGATTTTTTTCAGAGCCTCCTGTGTGGGAGCTAAAGCAAATAAATAAATTTAAAAAATGAGCAAATACAAATTTTTTAATTCGCAAATCCTACAATTTATAATATCACTTTATTTCTCAACTGGAAAATAATTACATTGCCCGCTTTGGAAAAGAAAACTTTTGAATTGCGTGGCATTGCGAAAGAAATAGTAAAAACAGACATAACATTAGAATAAACCACATAATTTAAATTGAAAGGTAAATGTAGCTAAGAATTACCTAAACTAATTTGGTAACATAATTGCCTGGAACCGGCGGCGGTTGCGTTCAGATGTGTCCCCAGATTTAACGAACACCGCGTGCTGTTGGCATTTGGATCATTAATCTCAGTTTACACTATACATCTATTTTATACATTATAAGTCTGTAACTGAGTAAATTTATTCGAAGTATTTGCAGAAGAAAGTTTGGACGAAATACTGAACTTTTACTTACTTGGCCCCTTCAAGTATTAGACAAACTGAAGTGAAATAAGCGTACTACGACACAGAAATAATATGAGCTTACTGATATTTTAATATTTTGTTTTTGTTAAACATGGAAATCCATACTTTTCCTATACATTCCTTTATCCACTGGATGTAATTTGGTAACATTTTGGCTAATTGTCAAACACACTCTGCGTTCACTGGCCAAAATATGTCAAATTTCAAGAGATAATTTTTTCACGACACTTGTACACTTTGTACACTTCGATTAAAGGAGATATCCCCTAAAACATTTTTTATGTTTTATTTATAATTTTATTTATGGTTTCGTCATAAAAAAATCACAAAGTACCATAATTTTTTTTTTAATAATTCATATGATTTTGTGGGAGGCGAGAGGTGTTCCAATTTTTGGTACTTTACAGTTATGGGCGTCTAACGCGATTGCTTTAAACTCTTTTTCAGCTGTTTGTCAATTCACCAAAAACTGACTTTTCTGGATCATAATATATAACATAATAAACAACATAATAATAATATACATAAAAAAGTATTAATAAAAACATTAACACATATAACCGCTTTATACGGCTCTAAAATTAATATTGATTATAAAACAATTTGAATAATCTTAACCCGGCGTGAATGGGATGAGAAATTGTTACACCAGGTGGGTATGAGATACCCGAAATTTAGATGTTATTTTTTTATTTTTTATTATGTGATTAGCATTTTTGCTAGAGATATAATAATAATAGGATCCATTCAACAAGATGAGTAAAAAAATATCAGCTTTCAGTAAAAATGTCTTGTGTTTTTTTTTTTTTTTTTTTTTTTTTTAATTTAAAAAGAAAGACAAACATTCCCGGGTTACGAATAACCCAACAAAATTTGAAAATCTCCTACTACCACCACACTAAGCGGAAGATGTTGCTTGTGTTGTGATGGAGGACTTAGCCAGCCGAGGAATCGAACACGGAACGCCTGGGTAGGACCCAAACGCGATGCCCACTCGACCACTGACCGGACATTACTCACTTATTCGACCACTGACTGTTTATTATTAACATAACAATGTGTCTAAATTTTCTACGAAAAAATACAAGTTTCAGTAGTTCAACTTCTTTACTCATAAAAATCTAACAAAATTCCAACTTCTTTGGTAATTCAACATATCTTCTAATTATTGTAACTAAAAAAGAAATTGAAAAAGAAGGATCATAGAAAAAGTCTTATGAGATCATTAAACTTACTGTCTACAAAAAAATGTAACACCGACTACGAGGTCGGGTGAGACATACCTTTGCAACGTTTGCGCACGTGTATCTCGCACGTGTATCTCGCACGTGTGTCGCCGGCACAACACTAAACTTGACGCTGCACTTCGCCCCCCGCACACTTACCTCCAGCTACTGCAACGGCGGGACTCGCACAGCAACAATAACATTTAATAATCTGCGTTTAAAAACGTCTCGGGTATGACATACCCGATCTCACTCACGCCAGGTTAAGGCGCTCCGCTCACTGGAGAAACTGAAACCAAACTAAAACTGACTGGTTGTTATGGTTTCCAACCTAACTGCCTACTCAATATTACGATTTCAATAATTATCTCAACTTGTTTAACCATAGAGGAAGAACAATCAGTTGTCATCGTCGCAACTAGCATTGTGAGTTTCGAGTGACTGCTTGCGATGCTATTGAAAACGGGTTGTTGAGAAGTTATGTAGTGTGCGGACCATCACATTGACATACACAGGATAGCGAGATAACATTCCAGAAGGACATTTTTTAACATTTATCTTAATATAAATCAGACAAAAAGGTAAAAACAAACATTTACGGCAATTATTATTTTCGATAAAATGCGACTACGTCACGTGAAATGAATATTATATTACCTTTTGTCAAAAGGTTAATAAATACCTCTCAAAACATGCCAAGCCTTCCCAGAAGGACGCTTTGAATGATTTATTCAAATCAGGTCCATCACAGGAATATAAGATACATCTTGAAATCATAGAAATGATTTCGAAATATTTTTTTCTTTATCGAAATGAATTTTTAAACGTTTAACAGGAGGAAAATTGATAAATATTCTAGCTCTCAAATGGTTTTATTCCTAACCTTATTTATACAAATAAAGCATATTTAGTTATTGTTTATTTATTAATATATACATATTACAAACAATATAATACAGAATGATCCCTTGTCTGTCCAATTGGGAAGGATTTTCATTTAAGGACAGCCAAATTGTGTTGGTATTTAGCAGTGGCGGTTCGTGGTCTTTTTAACGGGGGGTTCTGAAATTCAAGAGAAGATATATCTAATCGAAAGTTATTTACTAACTAAAGTTAGTGGGAGGGGTACCTACATATTATTGTTTTTAAATATCTTGACACTCCTCGACAAACTTATTAGATAACCAGAAAAGTTTTAGAGGAATTAAATTGCAATTTTTTGTTTTCAATAAGAAAAATAACGTAGAATGTAGGATGTATAGTTGATATTTTAAAACATAAAAAACCAAAAATGAAGGTGGCACGAAATAAAATTAGAATTTTTCACTTATACAAAAAATCCATTACACACGTATACAAAAAAAAATCCAACCTTTTTTTCATTAGTATTAGCGTTATTTTTTGTATATATCATATGTATTCCGCCATTGTAAAAAAAAATTGCGACAGAATATTCGCGACAATCGATAAACGCAACCGCTTTCAATTTGAAAGCCGAAACAATACTGGAGAAAGCTCAACACAAAATTGCATAACTAGCGACGTTTACCGAAACTTTAGTAAATGTACTCGTAACTAAGGAATATAAAAACTTATCTAAAAAAAAATTAATACGATAACAGAAGTCAAAATCGGTCTACTTTAATAGTAGATTTACAAATGCCATTAGCAAAAGGTTGGAGAAATGCAGAAACAAGAAAATAAAAAATGTACTAAAATGACTACAAAGTTAAATACCATAATAAATAACATATAACATTTAACTTTCATCCATATTATGGTGCAAAGTGCAAAGGTCAACCGTTAGCCGGTCATCCTGCGATAATCTCGGGCATCGCATCGGCGGGATTCGACAATGTTCGGAGGTCACATGACATCTGCGAGCGCCGCACCGAGCTGGGTTAATATTGCTTAGTTTTGTTCGTTTCACCGTCACAGGGATTTGTATCGGCTATGATTTTTTAGTATGGATGATTATGTGCGGATTGTTACGCGCACAAATTGGGAATAGGTATCGTATTTTTCGGTGGTGCGAGTTTTAAAGGCGGAATTTTAATGTCGAGCTATATATAATGTGCTTATATTAATAAACAACAAGTTTGTTTTATTTTCTCATCTTTTTATTGGGGGTTCGCCGCACAAACGCAATTTAGAGAAAACCGCCACTGGTATTTAGTACATAATATTCTTACAATGGAATGGCGATTCTGTCAAGACAGCTTTTGAGAACATTAGTAATTGCATTCGTAGTGAAGGGATGGTTTCTTTATCCTTGAAAGAATCGCAAAAGATGTAATTTTTACCAGGGTCATTATGGATAGCATAAGTAATTGCGTTCAAGACCCAAGAATGATTTCTTTCGGGAGATCACAAGTCTGAGATTCTTTCCATGGCATTTTGGAGAATATTTACAATTTCATAGTTAGAATTTCCACATTTATAAGCCAATGTAAGACATATGAATCCTAAAGTACTGTAAAATTTGTTATTTTTAAATAATGCCACTTTTCTATTTGGAAAATAAAAGACTTAACAATAAAACAATGTATTGAATGCATTTGTACGCGACCTTGTAAATGATCGTCAAATTCTCAGCTCATACGTTACAGTTTTTACTACATGTTGAATTTTCTTCCTCATTTTCGGCAATCTAGTGTCAAGATTTATATTGTCCCTTCGTAGAATTTCACTTTATATTAAATTTACTCAACGTGTCATCCCTATACTAGCTCATGTTGCAATCAAAAACTCATTTTCTCGCTAGGAGGCACATGGCGTAGCGTTTCTTCAACAATTTTTGTCAAAATGTTTTTAGTAAGAAAAACACGTTCAAGTATCTCCAAGAATTTTCGATGTCAATGAGATTGCGTAACAAATTATTTCTCCGAAGAAAGAAATAAGTCTTCCTAGTTAATCTTTATAAACCGGGAATTACGAAAGCTAAGCTTAGCGTGATAGTTCATTTCGCGATTGTCATTAAATAATATGGTTCTCGAATAGTTTACGTTTGCACTTTTATTTTGAATTACTCGTGTTGGCAATAATGGAAAAATAATCTAAATTTCGCGGCCCACATTCCACAAATTGTTAATTTCGGTATGAAAACGTTAGGATTTATATTAAGAGCATTTAAACACTTTAGATCGTTACCAATCATAAAACTGTTGTACTTGTACATAATGTCCCCTGTAAAGTAAGAAGCCTATTCGAAGGTTGCCCTTCCGCAAAATGTGTGTATGTGTATCCAAGGAGAATTTCCACGCTTTATTCACTCGAGAATGCCACCATATGGCAGTATTTACAAAACCACGGATTGCTTTGTTGCAAAATTTTATATGGCAAAATATGGCAAAATTTTATTTTTATATTTTATTAATGCAACTATATAATATATTGTATATTAAAAACATAACAAAATAAATATTCTCTAGATTGTTTGAAGTGTTTTAATGTTAAATATTTAATAATATTTTTTTTATAAACCCTACGAATATGTGATAATAGACAAAATATTGGTGAATTCATTTCATTCATGTAGAACTATAATTAGTTTATATGTCTCCTTATTCAGATTTGGAGGTAGGATTTTTTTTTTAAATTTAATTTAAATTAAATTTAACAATGTTGATTATTAAGTTCTGCGAGTGTTATAGTTTTTATTATTGTGACAGCTGTTTCGGCGTACAAGGCCATTTTCAAACTGAGGTGTTTCATAATTAGACGACGATATTTATACGATTTAAAATGTCAATTTGAAAGTGAGCAAAATGATTTATTATCGGTTAAACCGAATTCTTGGGAAAGTAATAGATTCTCCCCCCAGGGGTATTTGGAAATTTGTAAATGTGTTCTTAATTGTTTAATAATGACGTTACTGCTATGAATATTTTTTAGGTTTTGTGAAAATACTTAGAAGAGGTGAATATATTATTTTCCTTACTTTATTAGTTAATGTTAAATTAGGGTCGTTCGTGCGTTTATTAATTTCTAGTTGTTCGAGTAAATTCAATCAAAGACCTTTTCTTTCTACATGTAATGGTTTAGGCTTGTTGTTATGTGGATTGCGATTATTATATTTTATATATTTTAATTGTATAAATATCGTCGTGTAATTATGAAACACCTCAGTTTGAAAATGGCCTTGTAAGCCGAAACAGCTGTCACAATAATAAAAACTATAACACTTGCAGAACTTAACAATAAACATTATTAAATTTAATTTAAATTAAATTTAAAAAAATATATATTAAATGGAGTTTTACGAATTAAACACAAAAACAATAAATATATGATTTTTTTAAGGTAGGTGGTGAATTTTCCTTTAGCATTCCGAGAAAATGAGTTTAAATTGCTCTGTCGCTCCAGTGGCTAAAAATATTAAACTAAACATTACTTTGAAGCACATAAATAACTTGTTATTAATGAATATCTTAAATATGCCGTCTTCAGAAAATATGCGAAAAAATAAACAACATTACTTTTTAACTAAAATTATCTCACTTAAATTCGATTGTCGTAACCATTGAATACAATAAATCTTCACTGACTTAACAGAATTAACCTTCTACATACTTCTAACTACTATTTACATTCCGAAATACAACGTTTACATAGTTTTGGAAACAAATATTTAAATGGTATGGATGTATTTGACAATAATTTGAACCTGGCAAACTTCGAAAGCCGTGTGTGTGAACTATTTCTACCTAATTATCAACGTTATTGATGTTCTATGCCGAGTTGCGCTACCTCCTTCTTCATCCAACGTTTCGGACAGCGTTAGAGTGTCCATCATCAGGACAGATGTGTACCTAATCGTGAAGTGTGGGCTTATGTATGTAGATCCGATGCAGAGTTTCCAGCCTCTAGGAGCTGGTTATTAAATCATAATTTTAAATGGTTTTCTGCGTTTAGTTTTGGTATAGTCGTCAATTATCAGATACAAAGAACTATTAAGCTTCACCCGTCATCTTTTTTTGTATGAATACCGCACAACTCCTAACTGCTCCCGTCTAGAGCAGGGACACTATGGCATCCCCAATTGGGGTATGTTATGAGGCTGAATATAATGGGAAGAGGAAGTAGATGGAGAAGAGGAAGGTAAGGAAGATCTTGAATGAATTGTGGAATAACACAAACTAATCAAATAAAATTTATTTTATTGGGTTCGAACCCGCGCCCTTCGAACTGCGAGTCGAGAGTCTTACCCCTCGACCACGGATACCGTCAATTATTAATATTCAGATAATTTTTGTGAATTTGACCCGTCACTAAACGTATCGAACCACTTGGGGAGATCTATGGCCGGGGTGTTGGTTATCGAATAAATGGTTCCCGTGCGGCCAATTGAAGAATTCCTATTATTTTATTATTATTATACTATTTATTTTATTTTTGTATAATTTTTTATTTATTTTAATTTTGGTAGAAAGCAGTCAATTTGTGAGATACGTTTTTAGATTTTCACGGCCAAAAGCATTTTCGTTGTTTGTTTTTGGGGTGTTATGCCGTGTTGTGCTACCTCCTTCTTCAGCCAACGTTTCGGACAGCGTTACAGTGTCCATCATCAGGGCAGATCCGGCAGATCCGTCGATGTGAATTTGTAGTGTTAAGTGTGTGCTTATTTAGTTGGAAGCGATACCGTGCCGTTAGCTTCATTTCAGAAGAAAGTGAACTACTTTGAAAGGGAAATTTGGTGAAAGCGAAGTATTTACGTTAGCCTGGGGCCCGTCCACAAAAAAAAAGTCAATTTGTGGTTTAACATATTGAAAGAAATAGAACAATAACTGTTTGTAACCACGATGTATTGAAGAATTTCTCTTAATTGAAGCTTAACGGAAAAAAAATATTATATAGGCACGCTTGCGCATTACTAAGCCTTGAAAGAGGCATCCGTACATCATATGAATGAGACAGCATTCATGATTATGCTGAGGTATAAATGGTCATGTCTGCTTTGCCTCTCTTCTTTTAGGTACATTATTATCTTCCAAAATAGCAACTTATATTTTGCCGACAGTCGACAATAGTATTCATTACTACCCATCACAAGAGAAATTATTTTTTTATTTATTGTTTTTGTGTTTAGTTCGTACAACTCCACTTAATTTAAAAAAAAATAATTTAATAAAAATATTAAATTAAATTGACAACTGTTTCGGCGTACAAGGCCATTTTCAAACTGTGGTTGCACCACATTGTGACGACTTACTTATACGATCTCAGCGATTGAAAATGGCCCCGTAAGCTGAAACAGTTGCAGAACTTTATAATAACATTATTAAATTAAATTTAAATAAAAATACAAAAAGAGAAATCAACTTTGTGATTGAGCTCAGCATCTCAAACGAGCCATAACTGAGCTAAGTGGGCATCGATGCAAACAAAAGTGTTATAGCAATTAATAATGAATATCATTTAAATAAAGCAAAATTTAGGAATATGTGACAAAATCCTTATGTGAGTATGTGTGACCCATGTCATCTTTGAGAATGGTGTGTAGAGTTTATTTTGAGGAGAGTAAGGCTTGAACATGGTTCTTGAAGAGACCCATGTAAGTAATTAAAAAATTAATTTAAAATTTAATTGAAAAAGACATTAAAGACATTCACCTGATAAAAGGCGTAAATCTAAAACACAAAATATATACTTGGATAGTAAACAAGGGCATTGTATACTGCGGACATATTATAACTTCTACAATATAATAGCTACCTGTATTAAATTTTATTTCTCTTCTTTTCAAATAATTTAATTTCTTTATATCATCTCTTCTCCAGTTTTCCTTTTCTATTTCTCTTATTAATTTTCATTTAATGTTTATTTTTCAAAATTCTATTTATTAATTAATAATTAATTTTATTCTTTCTTTTAAGAAAATGATACAAAAAATATTAAACTACTGCCACCTCGGAACAGGCTCAGCCTAGTGAGGTGGCATATACCTAAAAAAAATGTACTTAAAATGTATTTTTGGTAATAATAAAAAATAAAATAAAGTAGGAAGGAGGAAACAGTGCCCGAAAATCATTCCACAGCCGAGCTGTTGAACTCAAAAACTAGTCGCAGAAACGTCCCGTTCTCATGTGACAAATGTGAACCATGTTATGCTCACGTTTACAATTAAGCAGATAGAAATTTAAGAATCTACTTACAAATCTCTCGAATTCAGAAGAAAGTTTGGTTTTGAATTATTAAATGAGAACATAATTTTTGTTTTAATTGATAGCGAAGTCTACTCCACACAGAACTATTAGATATTTAGGTATAACTTTAAAACGGTACCTTGCCAATTGGTCTGTTTTATTAAAACGCTTCGTGAAGAATCAGAATGGAATTTCTTTGACAGAATATTTTTAGTTAGGCCTCCTATATTTGAAAATCTAAACCATCCACCAAAAAGAGCTTTAATCATCCACGAAACTTTCAGCCTATTTTAAAGCACGGCAGATGAAAAAAATTCTTCAAAAGTTAAGATTCACGTGAAATACTTCTTGAATAACTTTATACTTGTATATCGTACATTGTGGAATCTCTATGAAATACTGTCTACCTATGATTACGAAAATCTCCGCGATAGGCCCGGGCTACGACAGGGACTTCGAAAACTGTCTTGACTGCAAAAAATACGTGAATACAGGTTAGTTATGCGGGTAGCTCAAGGCTATTTAATAAATTACTTCATAATTTTATTGATAATATATCCAAAATTTTCTAAAATGGCACAAGTTTGTAAATTTCTCCATTGCCCTAGTTTCCTAAGAAGTTTAGGAGCTCATAAATAAGTCAGAGAGTATCTCCATCTTGGTTCCGCGTCAATACATCAAATTGACTTTTCTACGTAATAAAAAATGTAGCAAACAAATTGTTTCCACCTGAGATCACGTGTCTCATACTTCCTTTGGCAAAACGGTTTCCGGCGGAAGGAGGCTCCGGTGGAGTGTTGGGACCGGAAGTATAACAATTTAGAGCACAGTTTCTCAAAATTATTTGCTTTACAGACCTCTTTTCAAATTTTAAACGATATTTTTCTAATTTGCCCCCTATAACTTTGGAAAGCTTATTATATATTTTTGAAGAAGAAGATAACAATAATAATCTAAATTAAAATATGAAAATGAACAAGAAACAGAAAAATTATAAAACGTAATAGTCGCAACTGGTACAAAACTTCTTCTTCAATGAGATATTACATTGATGGGAATAACCTTCAAAAGTTTTTCTTAAAAAAAAATTTTATATAGTCTAGTCAAATAAGGATTTCACCTCTAAATGAAACGGAATAAGCTGAAAATTTGTATAAACCTTTATCTTGGTATTATAATTGTTGTCTTAAAAGTCTCATGAGGTCACGTGTGAGCGTCTTTGGATATTCAAGGTCAAAGGTCCCGAAAATCAGTTTTTTGTAAGTATCTCACTTCCTTTGCGTCGAATCGTACTTGCATTAATATAAAAGTTGTAGAATAGAAAATTTCCTACAAAATTTGTCGTAAGTAATTTTTATACGCGTAACCGTTTTTAAGTTTGAACGCGAAGATTGCAGAGCGCAAGATTGCAGAATACCAAAATAAAGGTAGATAAAAAATTTCAGTTTATTCCGTTTCATTTAGAGGTTTATTTATTTATTAAAAGAATTTTATACATAGTATAGATATTGTGTTATTTCGCCCGCCATGCTAGGGATGTCCCTGTGTTTCTAGGTTACCTTCCCCCTTTTTAGCTCAAGTGACTGGACTAATATATTTGTTTATTTTTAGGAAAGTAATTAATAATATATTTATTTGTAAACAAATCTTTTTTTTTTACGATTTATATTAGCGCCGTTTTTGTGAAAAAACACCTCCAGAACTCTGTGATGTTTGCTAGATGAGATCAAGTCGTTATTATTTACATTGTAGATAATAGATATATCCACCATGCACATAGACTGGTTGTGATATTAGACATGCATATTTAGTCGTACCAACTAAACGGACAGACACGAAGCTCACATTAAAAGATACTGTTTTATGAAGTATCTTTTCTACCACTAAGGGGGTTTCTCACCATTTTTGTAATAAGCTGTTAGAAGGACTATGTACTGTGATAAAGTACTTTTTCGTTTCCACCATCCTTCAAGTGCGCTTATGTATGCAGATAAGATGCGTCTAAACTACTGGATGCTTCGAGCCGCCAATAGAGACTAATGGGTAGATGATAGCTAAGTTTTCTACCAAAATAGCTAAGTTTTCAACCAAAATGGTAGAAAACTTAGCTATCATCATGTCAGAAAAGTTTTCTACCAACATGGTAGAAAACTTTGCTTCTTATAACGAAACAATGTGATTGGAAACCCCCTTATAATGTCATTGCAATTTGACACTTTGATGTTGCTGTGTTGAAAGTTAAGTGGTGAATTATGGATTTGATTGACGATTTACAAATAATTGAAGAGGCTGAAGCTGCAGAAGAGCGCGAAAGGGCGGCAGGAATGCGGAGGCCGCGAGTTCTTCGTGCTCGTATAAATTATATTAATATTTTGGACGATGTAGATTTCAAGACAAGTTAATATAATCCACGACCTCATCAAACAATATTAAATAAACGTTGTTGACGCGATGGGACTGTGTTGATCATGTATTGACGTTTGGGATTCCATAGGAACAACGGCATTTTAGACAGGCGTTGCGTTAGACACTAAAAAAGCTCTGTTTCCAGACGTAATAACATAACGGCTACCAGTAGCTACTTGAGCCCGTGTTTTCTGTGGTGGAAGGGTCGCGGGTTTATTACCAGGATCTTCCTTCCAATAAAGTTATGTTACCGGTAGTTGTGATCAACCCATTAAGAGTTTTGGTGAGAAACCCCCGAAGTTATTAAAGATTTCTTCCAACGGCAGGGATATCGTTTCAATTTGCCGGCGCTCCGTGATACTGCGTGTATTAAAAATGACCCTCTCTCCTGTATACGGTGGAGGGGGGGTCGCATTACTTTTCTGATATCGCGCCTCTAGCGGTTAACGCCAAATAGCGAAGATTCGAACCGTGCTTATAACACATCATCTTTTTACGTCTGGCGGGTCTGTATGTGATTGTATGGCGAGCACTATTGTGTTTTAATTATCTTTTTGAAGTGAGCTTCGCGTTTGTCGCTCCTTTAACTCGTTTTTAAATGCCGACTTATAAATTCTACCTGAAATATTAAACAATGTCATTTGGTGTGATCGTGTTTTATTCGTTTTATAATTTTACGTAAATTTATGTGTTATAAAACTCAGAATTAGCTTTTGTTGATCTATATGGATATATTTTTTAATCCATAATATTTTTCATAGAGTTCCTTATTAGAAGGCTTGCTAATTATGATTTTATAAAAATTTTTAATACAAGTCACGACTGTTTACGATATCATCATTTATGGAAATATCTGATGTAGAGTGCGTTTCTATTTACGAGACCCTTACCAATAAAAAACCCTTTCAGAGCCCTCGGCGGTAAACCTAAGCCTAAGTGTTATTTTTCCTTGGTGTCACGTGATTGACTGAGCGGTCGAATAGGGAGCAGGATAAAGGATGTTCAATAGGTAGATAGGAAGAGACTTGAATTTGAGCGGTTATTTGATCGAGCGGTCCAGCGCGTCTGGTTCCTACCGAGGAGTCGTGAGTTCATTTATTATAGTTTTATTTATCTAATGGCATTTGATTGACGGAGCGACCAAATTGGAAACAAAACCTAAAGTATGTAAATAAACTTTCTTTTGATCGATTAGTTGGTCAGTTGAATATAATATATTACAAATTTGGGAAGCGGGTATGGGTACTGTACCCCAGAGAACCAATTATAGGATAACCCCTGCAGCAGGTCATCCCAAGTAGTTCGTCATTTTTCGTGATTTAGCAAGGGGGCTCGGGTTCATTGGTAGAGGTTTGTCTAGGTCTTGACGCCGAATGCATTTGCTCATTTACTGCGTGGCGGGCCGGATCGGGAAAGATTGGTTGAGGGAGACCTTTTGGTCTCACCAGCCGGACTGGCCCCGGAGGGATGGAATCATTCATCCGTCACTGCTGTTTCCTTCCCAGAACATCCTCTCCTTCCTTTCCTAAAAAGAATAATTATAATAATTGGATAATTTGTAGAGCGCCGTTTTTGTGAGAAATCACCTCAAGGGCGCCTCAAGAACCCTCCATACAGCATCCCCAAAGATGACATAGGTCCTGATGACAATTATTTTCTTCAGGGCCTCCTGTATGGAGCTTCTGTAAATAATAATAATAAAATAAATTGAAATAAAATTGGTTTATAGACTCATTTGAGTGCTCCCCTTCACGGAAATCTTTAGTAAAAGGCGAAAGATTTATTCGTTATCGAAGGGAAACCAGAGTTATTAAATAGAAACCAGAAGGATTTATGCTTGCTATTCAATATAGTCATTACTACCAAAAATTATAGGAAGCATATAATCAAAGATACAAATCAAATTGATAATTTATGCAGAAAATGTATGGCTTTTCCGGAAACTATAGAACATATTATATCGGGAAATTCTATATTAGCGCCGTCTGAGTATACATTTAGGCACAATCAGGTTTTAAAAATAATTCACCAAAGTTTGATAATTAAACATAACTTGATTGACTGTCATAATATAGTACCATATTATGAATACGAAATTTTCTTTGGAAAGAAAGCAGATTTCTCTTCTTTTTTTAATATAATCATATCAAACATTCAATAATGTAAATTTAATGTGTTTTCATCGGAATTCTATACACTTTGAAAATGAAACGTATTTGAACGTTGGTAGGTACCTACGTGATATGTAGTACCTACTAGCGTAGACCCCTGAGAAATCATGGGATATTAAAATTGTAGGCTTGAAAACTTTTGTACATCTTTCCAAAGCTATTTAATAAATATCTGTATTCAGTCTGTTTAGTCTGTTTTAAAATCTACGTACACTCTTCATTGAATTCCCTTTTAAAATCGAATTCTTGTATAAAAATAATTTTCTTTTAATCGTATAATGCTGTCCTTCGCGAAATGAGTTTAATGAAACTCATTGAAAATATCTATAATATAAAAATTAATTTTTGTTTGTTTGTTTATTTGTACCTTATGCGCGGCCATACCGTTCATATTGCGATGAAATTTTCATAAAGAATTACAAAATTATAAAACATGCCGACATAGCTTCTTCTTTCGAAAATATATATATTTGTTACATAACATTACATTACAATTTCGTGAATGTTTGGGTGTAGAAAAATGTTTTTTCTCGAAACCCTTTTTTGAGCGATTTCTAATATTCAAGTGGCATGGCACGACTAGGTATCTGATTAACTTGATCGTGCTACGCCTTCCTCGGGCGTCCTCGACTTCTTCTACCATTCACATTTGCGTCATACACTCGTTACACTCCTTTCTTCATTCATTAGCTCAGCATGCCCAAACCATCTAAGCGTCCCTTTCTTAATCTAGCTAATTACGCTTAGGGAATGCAAATCTCGCGAGATTGGGGCTCAAGCGAGATCCCGCGAGTTTATGAATAACAATACTGCGAGATCTCGCCAATTTCGAGATCTCGCGAGATTGGCAGTTTTGTATGTTTTTTTTTTGCAAATAATCAAAAATATTTGAATAAATCAGGAAAAAAAAGTATCATAAGATAAACATTAATTTTCACAAATTTTTCAATAGACTTTTTTGCATCAAACATTGTTTGACGTATTTGTCTATAATTTTTTAATAAACTTCTAAGTAGTAAACTTTGACGTGTGTATCTATCAAATAACAAATGAAAGAAACAACCAGTCTTCTCTTCTAACATCAAACAAAAATCTTTTAGTTATAAAACAGTTCTTTTAAAACAAACAAATCAACAAGAAGTCAAAAAAATGAAACTCTTTATTTGAGTTGACTATTAAACTGAGTTAAAATCCATTAAATATTACAGATTAATTAACAAAATATACCAATCAAATGAAAGATTTGTTCAGTTCAAATCACAAGCCATTATTACGAATTATTTTGAAAATAGCTCCTTAAGAATAAGATGATTTTATGCCTGCTTTGAATAAGACGTTTTTATGCTCGAGTGCAATCTCGTTAAACTCGCGAGATCTCGCCCTTTTTTCGTCCGAGATCGATCTCGCTAAAAAAAAGCCGAGATCTCGAGAGAACGAGATTGCATTCCCTAATTACGCTCTCATCAGACTTGAATTCTTTTCGGATCTTCACATCTTCGTGTATTCATGAATGGCCTATGATATTTTGTGGTATGAACACGAAACACGGTGTATTAAGTGAATTACTCACAATAGTTTTTTATTTCAGATTTCAGAATCGGACCACCAAAAGCAATTCAATTATTGCTTTGTATTGAGTAAATGGTAAATCTAGTTGGATTGCGTTCCAACGATAGTTCCGTGGTTTTCAGGTAGGTAGCTACAAGCGGAACATGCAAACCTAACCTAACCTAACCATACTATTCCAATTCCAGTACTGAACACGCAATCTCGAATTGGATGCTAATAATTTATTGTGTTTCCAGAACAAAAGAGATGTTTCTATCGCTATTACGGATAAAACCAGTGCGGGAGTAATTTATGAACTCGGGGTTATTTAGCTAGTGAAGATTTTATACTGACATTGTGAAAAAGCACGTTAAACGTTTTATTGTTTGTGAAATTATATCTTTCTCCAAACTCTTTTGGAGCTCCTGGCCCCTAACACACTCGATCGATAAGGATTGATAGGATAACTTTCGGTAACTTCTCATCGTTCCTTAGCATGGCTGCAGATCTCCAACGAATATGTGACAGTTCACAATGGCTCTCTCTCTCTGGTTTCAATCCTGGGATTGGTTTGCAGCAAAGATATTAGAAACACGTTTGCAGCAATTTCCTTTATTTTTCTCTTCCATTCTTCCCTGTCTTGTGCGGCTCTTTTGAAGTCTGCCATATGATGAGCAGCGCATGTCCACCAGCTGGTCCTCCAGGTACTCTCGGCGTGGGCGTCCCTAGAGTTTGTCCCCTCGGTCATACCCTCCATTATGGCATGCAAGAGGCCTTCTTGTCGTATTATATGGCCGATCCATCTTGCACGCCTTTCGGACAAGGTCCTAAGCAGGTGCCTTCGTCCTTCGATTCTTTGGAGAACCTCCTCATTTGTAATGTGGTCTCTCCAGGAAATTCCTAATAGTCTACTATAGGACCAAAATCTTAAAAGCCTCTAGTCTCCGTTTATCTCTTTCGGATAGGCACCATGTTTCAATAAATAATCACAATGGCTAAGTTTCCTTAAAATATTTGTCATCAACTATTGTTTGTACGTTAGCAATCTGCAGTTGTCCTAGGGAAAGATGAGAAGTTACCGGAAGTCATCGACAAGGATTTTATCGATAAGGATTTTATCGACAACTTTCGGTAACTAACCTTTATATCGATGTCTCGAGCACGGTTTCACCGTTGACAGCTGAACCGACATTGATAAGGAATAAACAAGAAATTAATATAAGCTGGCAATACTGGAGGAGTTTCTATGAATTAATTAAAATTAGTTTGAGATATTTAGTCATATTTCAACCACTTTCGTTTCTCGATCGAAGAACGGAATAAATTATCACGTGCTTGACTTCTTTCAATTCTAAGAGCTTCGTTAGTTTTTTTTTTATTTTTTTTTATTATTTATTAACCAAAAAATACATGTTATGTACATTCTTTTAGGTATATGCCACCTCACTAGGCTGAGCCTGTTCCGAGGTGGCAGTAATTTAATATTTTTTATATCATTTTCAAAAGAAAGAATAAAATAAATTATTAATTAATAAATAGAATTTTGAAAAATAAACATTAAATGAAAATTAATAAGAGAAATAGAAAAGAAAAGAAAAAATGGAGAAGAGATGATATAAAGAACTTAAATTATTTGAAAAAAAAGAGAGATAAAATTTAATACAGGTAGCTATTATATTGAAGAAGTTATCATATGTCCGCAGTATATAATGCCCTTGTTTACAATCCATGTATGTATTTTGTGTTTTAGATTTACGCTTTTTATCAGGTGAATGTCTTTAATGTCTTTTTCAATTAAATTTGAAAGTTTTGGAGCCAGATTACGGTAATGTCTTTGTCCATAGGTGGTATTTATCTTCGGAGTCATGTGTTGATGTCTATGTCTTGTACAGTAGTTGTGTTGTACAGTATGTTGGTTTAGCTTGTCTTTTTGGTAATGTATAGATATAATTTTGATGTACAGTTGCTGTATGTTCAGTACTGCGAAGTCCTTAAATAACTGTATTGTAGAGAATCTATAAGGTTTTTTTGTGATAACTTTAATTAAGGCTTTTTGCGCTTTGACGAGAGGGTCCATGATAGTCTTAGCAGCACCACCCCAACCAATCATACCGTGGGTGACAACCGATTGGCCTAACGCGTAGTATATAGTTTTTAAAGTCTTCATTGGCATCATTTCAAGCCAGTAATTTTGCATATCGAACGACATTAACCAAATGTAGGCTTATTCTGACAGTTAAACGAAACATATCTTTTACTATAAAATACAATTTATCAATCGACGGTCAGAAAAATTCTTACAATTTTACATAATATTATTACGTAGACATAATCCGATGAGAATACATTCATAATAAGATTTTTTTAATAAAATTCGAAGTTCCGGTAAGTGATTAATTTTATGACGAAAAAAAAATAAAATTACTAAGCATCTGAACCACCTTTGCCACAGTGCAGCATGTGCATGAAAATACAAATATTACTATGGAAGACAAAGAGATATTGGATAATATATATTTGTCTTATTTTTCCTTTATTATTGTGTATCGGGGACGAGAAATTGACTAGGGCTTCCGAACATGTCATTCAGAATATTGGATTATTTTGGCATCATACACCGTAAGGATTTTATCCGTACCTTCATATAATCTCTAGCGACTAGAGTCTAGACTCTAGAGTAACCTCGGCACTTTAAGATACAGTGGAACTTCGATACAAGGAATTTATCTTTTTCCTACAACACTTAAATTTGGATTTGAGGCCAAAATATTTTGACTAAACTGTATAATTATATTTTTAATCAAAAGTCGTAGCAAATATGTAGTTAATATATTACTTTATTCACTTGTGTTCCAAATTTTTAAATAAAGGTCGATAAAAATATAGAATTTATATATTATTACCCACCTACGCGTTGCTGTGGCTAACGAAACACAACGCCTTCTACTGGTTGGTTACGATAGTGTTGTGTGTTGTGTCAATAAATTAAATTAACTTACACTGTCAGAAACTTATGGAACTTACAAATATGTATTTTCAAATAATTTTCCCATAAAAAACATTGAATTCACAATAATAAATATTGAGTTCAATAATCGAGATAAAGCTATCCTATCTTTTAAGTTGGACCAAATTACATACAGTAAGCTAAATTACATCGAAATCGGTTAATTAGTTTCGTAGTTTATCTCGGACGAACATTGTGACGCGAGATTTTTATATACAAATATATAGCAGACCTACTATATAAAGGCTCATCTAAACACAAATTTATCATTTGTAAATTTTAAATTCAACCCGCTTTTTTAAGATGTTAATTATTATTTTAATTTATTTTTTTGTTATATTGACGTAGAAGAAATCAAGATTATTTTTATAATAATTACCATCAATTCACAGAAAATATTACATTTATTTACCACTCTTCTTATGATGTTTAATCCAAAGTATAAAAAACGTTGTATGTGGGGAAAACACTGAATGCAAGAACCGTATATCGGGGATTCAATCTATCACCACCAAAAATCTTGTATTGGTGGTTTACTTTATTGGAGTTGTTAGGTGATTTTTTTTTCTCGAGGCGAGACGCGACGTGCCAGACAGACATGCAACATGTTACAGTGCACGATAGAGTAAACGAAATTATGACCACCAAAATTCTTTAATAAAAATGAAGACATTGATAGCGACGTCTGCTTTTTCAGACACCACGCTTCAAATCTCATAAGTCCAGAATCTCCTGAAAGGGCCATTTATTCCTAAACAGAAAATCCTCAGTAATGTGATCTATGCCTATACTGTGGAGTTCTGTTAATTCCCCTGATTTACAATACAATATGGTATTTTCACAAACGAGGGATTCTGTTAAAAATATATGGAATATTTAAAGATCATTTTTCTCATTTTAATCATCCTACCAAAAAATTTTGTTTTTTTATGTTTTCATTCAAATTTATTCATTTTAAAAACGATCAAAAAACGACTAAACCAAAACGGCCCGTGGTTTGCAACGGCACCAAATTCGTACGTCAATAAACAACAAAGTACTACTGTCAGAATTTTTTCAAAGCGGGCTAACACTTATGACGTCACAGGACAAACATATCGTTTTGGCGGTATTACAAAAATGGGAAACTTAGACTCGCTGTAGAAAATGTATTCGTCAACATAAAAATAAAATAAAAATGTAAAACGATGCTCTTTATTAATCTGCAGTGGGGATCCGCTCGCTAGAGATGCCCGCTTTTAGATCAGATATGACCGGCTATCTTCGCACGTTCGGGTATAGGACCAAAACATGCGACCAAAACATGTCTCTATCGTGTAATACTAGATACCAATGACATATATTGAAACTTAAACTAAAAATAACTACATATTCTAATGACATATGTTGAGAGACATTGAAACTACAATTATATTTACAAACGGTTCCACAACAACTCAACAAAGTGGCATTTCAACACCCCTTGGAAAAATCATTAAAAGTTACAAAGAAAATTATATTAAAAATAGTCAATAACCATACCTAATGTAACCTATTTAGCCAATTTTTTTTTCATCACTTTTAATGACTTTTCAAAGGAAGTGTTGAAGTTACACGATTCTGAGTTGTCCGGTCACCTTTATAAACACTACATATGCCCATTTGAAGGAAATAGGTTATCGCTTATTTACGTAAGACGTAGAAGTAAGGAAAAATTAAGCTTAGTTCGGGCACGCGAACACGCCCATAATGCACTATCCCTTCAATGACCCCACTGTAAATATAAATGTGCTTACATAAATATAAATTAATACATTAATAAAAATGATTAATACATTTACATTTTCACTGGCGTGGTCGAGGGGCAAGACTCTCGACTCCCAATCCGAAGGTCGCGAATTCGAACTCGGCGTGCGCAAATACATTTTATTTGATAAATTTGGGTCATTTCACAATTAATTAATTAAAAATAATATATAGTATACTTGCGGCACGTTCCAGAGTGGATGATACTCTCAGCATCGCCCTGGTGTAAGACCACCATTCAGAATTTAAACTTGCTTGAAATGGCTTTAACCGTGCTTGGTGATCAGATCTGAATAGCCAGGTACTTCCCCACCTTCCTCTTCCCCATCTCCTTCTCCTACCCGCTATCTTCAGCCTCACAATATACGCCAATTGGGGGTTCCATAGTCTCACTTGCTCCAGACGGGAGCAGTTGGGAATCTTGTGAGGTATTCACTATAAAAAATAAAAAAGATCAATAATATCAATGAGATAAATCATACACACATTTAACATTTTTACATTATTACAATACACATTTTTATTTTATTTCGGACCAAGCAATAATTGGTACCGGTCAAATAAATAGCCTTTAAATCTTTGATTATATAGATGGAGTGATGCTCTATAATTCCGACAAAAAGAACAGGCCAGGTTTGAAACACTTGTGTGCGTGACACGCACACAAGTATGCGTAACTTGTATTGTTTTACAAGCGCTTTACGTCACTGCGGGCGTGACGAGTGATACCAACTCCCGAGTATTTCCCATAAAAGTGGGTAAAAATATGTTTCGGTTTTGCGGAACCTATAATTCGTTAATTTTGAATTCATTTAAGTAAAATAGTTTTCTACATATAGTGATATAAATGAAAAGAAAATCATTGTTAAAAGAGATTTATTTTTATTTGATTATTTTTAACAAATAAAGACAACGAAAATCATTAGAAACGGTTTTATTTAGTTATATAATAAAGACTTATTAAACAGTTTTAGAAATCATTTACATATTATTTTTATTATTTTTATATTTTATTCGAACAACAAATTTAAACTACAAAGAACAATAAAATTTACTTAGTAAGGTCAGAAATACGAAAAGACGGTTGCAGAATTTTAGTAATAGACTTACGTTATTTGGCACCTTTTGGTACAGGCCGCTAAAAACAAAATTACAATTTTAATAAATTACCTTACGCGGGATCGCTTCCTTTTTTAACCTTCGACGCTTTTGATTGTTGACAAAATACAGGTCTTTGGCACGGAAATGATCAGAGCAAATGACAGTTGTTTTAGCTGGTTGCCAGACATCCTCTCCGCGGCTTTTTCTTATTATTTCTATTTACCTACTTCTTAATATAGGATCATTATTAGGTATTCTGTAAAATATGTATGAATAAAATGAAAAGTTTACTTGATACTTCACCAAAAAAACCTCTCACATTTTTTGTAATTTTAATAGATAAACAAATTTTGTATTAATAACTTTTTTAAATATAGTGTCAACGTGAAGAATTAAAAAACACTTAAACACAAAGACAAACTTTCACATTTATATTATTATTTCACATGTATAGTGTACTTTTGGGTAATTATTAAAAACCTATTTTAAAATTAACAACCCACTCATGGGAAAATGTTATTTAAAGAACAGGCAACCCCGTAAACATGGCGTCAAATGGCGTTGTTCTAAGACCAAATTACACTATTAAAACTGAATTGTTTCTTTAACTAAATGGTTATTTAAAGGTAACTTACCGATGATGGTAGCATTTTTAGTTGTTTTCAAACGTCCTTTGTAATTCCTGCATACTGTTATAGCGCAAATCGTCGTTTTCAAATGTCACACAACACGTGTTTACCGCACAATGATACTGTCACCACTGAGCGGACAGGACAGTTTATGAGCGAACTGTTAGTTGATATTTTTTTGCGTTTCGTCGCTCGAGCGCTCTATCTAGACATTTATATAATCTAAGCTTTAAATATATTCATAAAATCATGCTACTAATTCTTGCAACAATAACAAACAGTTGACGCTTCGCATGTCAGATGAAGCACGAAGTATTTAGAAATGGTCGTGTGAGTTTGTGTTTGTTATTAACAATTCACAAAGTGATATTATTTTATCGATTTGATAATATCCATTGTTGGTTTAAACCATCTGTGTTTATGTTATGATTCGTAAAAACGGGTAAATATGGCATTATATCGTGTAATTCCATAATTAACACTGGAGGCGCAGAGACAAATGTCAAAATACGATATTTTTTTTGATATGTCAAAGATGTAATTAACATTATAAGTAGACTATAACTATACGATTAGTGTGTAATGGAGGAACAAAATAAATTCCAAAAAATTGCTGAATACCTCTTCACGCTAAATACGTAATTATTTTTTAAATAACCTTTGTTCAACTTCATGATAAACTTGTCGCTTCACTGTTAATTAAGGAACCTTTCTATTAATAGTTTCGTACTCCGCCTACTGTTTAATACGGAATATTTTTTATTCAAACATTTAGATTTTGTTTTATTATTACGAAAATTGAGTATTTGTGTCGGGGGAGACGAAAAAACATGCATTTTATATTTCAATTTTATAAGATTATTTCACTTACGCAAAGTGTTTGACAGCCACGTTTGGCCAAGTGAAACGGGTTTTATACAACTTTAATTACTACAATATACAACTATTTACGTGCACAACAAAGGTTATTAGGTTCTTAGGCTGGGTAAACTACGTAATTCATGCGTATTTAGATTGAAAAACAAATCGCAAATGTCAAATCCCAAGAAATGGCGGCAAAGGAAATGTTCCGATCCGTATTATCCGTGCGTATCCGTGTATCGAACTTCCAATTTCGTATTATCCGGTAAGCGGAGTAGTAAACATTTACCATTATTTTTAACTTAATTAGTAAAACCTCCAGCTAACTAACTAACTAACCATCACGCTGTTTCCCCGCAGGGGTAGGCAGAGAAGACGGACTGCTAAACAACTCGGTCTTGGCACACACTCCTTGCCTCATTTACATTCATACATCTTCTCATACATACTCTTATATTATTCTGACTCTTGACATGGCCCGACTCAAGTATCTAATTCACTTGGTCGTGCCACATCTTCCTTGGGCGTCCTCGGCTTCTTCTACCATTCACATTCGCGTCATAAATTCTCTTTACACTCCTTCCTTCATTCATTCGCTCAACATGCCCAAACCATCTAAGCGTCCCTTTCTTAAACTTACTTATTACGCTCACATCGGCCTTGCATTATTTTCGGATTTCCACATTCCTCACAGGTTCATACATGGTTTTACCACACATACAGAAGATGCCTCAGGGATCTCATTTCTGTAGCATTCAGTCTACTTTCATCCTTACTCTGCCAGTTCCATGCTTCACTGTCATACATCATACAGTGTAGGTACGAGTACTCCATTGTGGACTGCTAGCTTCGCTTCTGTGGACAGCTTTTTGTTGGCTCCAACGGCATTCAGTCCTCTATTAATGGAGTTACCTGCATTTACCCTTCTTTCAATATCCCTATCAGCCTTCCCATCTCTCAAACCTCAAATTTTAATAGTTTAATTAAATTTAATTTAATTAAATCTAGATAGCAGTTAATTCGGGTTTGAATCTTGCAATCATACATACATATAGCAGCAAATAAAAAATGCATTAAGAAGATGAAGATAATGTTGGTAGTTCTTTGTCGAACTATGATACAGTTATATATGACCGAATCGGATAGGGACACATTAGCTAAGTTGGTAGAGCTCCGCTCCAGCAAGGCTTAAGTCCTGGGTTCTAGTCCCAGATGTGAGCGTATATTTTTCTATTAAATTAAAACAAATAACTTTGTTTAAACCACTAATATAATCACAATTACCTCCATGTTTCAAAACCGATGGTTTCTTCGTCAGGGTAGTAATGACATTAATTATTACATTGTGATTATATTAGTGGTTTAAACAAAGTTATTTATTTTAATTTAATTCAAAATGATGCCACAAGGTGATTTTGCGAAGTTTGAAGAAATAAGTATATTTTTCTGTTTACAGATTTTAGATTGAGTTTCGCGTGACATTTTTAATTTAAATAGCTGTATCTAAATTTCTCTAAAACAATAGTGTTAATCTTTAGTGACCTACCAGGTAAGTATGGTCCTGTACATTTTCATAATAAAAAAATAAATAAAAAATATGTAAATAGTAAAATAAAATAAAATAAATTCATTTTTGGGCAACATCGCGTTAAAAAAAATGTCACCGAAGACCAAAATTTTATTTATAGTTTTTACTCCAAAAAAAGTCAATAATCACTGGTAAGAGGGTCGAGTAAGTCCCTTAACATCCTGTTAATATATTTTTTTTTAATTACTTCACTTACGCGAAGTGGTCGACGCCATAATTAGCCAATTGAAGCGTAGTACTACACCTTTCCCTTCTTCATTACTATAAGAGACGACTATTAATAAATTAAATATTTTTTTATCCATTACTCGTTCATACGCCAGCGGTGATTTTACATTGGGGCCATTGTTCAATATAACAAATTGTATTATTTCTTTTTCAGAATCGTTCAACTGAATTTCATCGGTATTGATAAACTTTTGAAGCATGGATAAATCAAGTAAAAAACCCGGCAAACAAAAAAAGCTGAGGAAAAGAAGATCTGACGAGAGGAGGCTGTTTAAGGATCATGTAAGAAAATTATTCATTATTCTTGCCGTGTTTTATTATTTATTCATTTTTTTTAGGGAAATCAACAGAAAAATACGTTGTTCTAAAGTACGACCATTTTATTCGTAAAAACGGGATTGAAGTTCTTACGAACAAATTAACAGGGTTTCAATGTTTATTGACGGGAACATGTAAGAATAATTTGTTGGTATACGTAATTTCGTACGTATGCCAAAAAATCCCACCAATAAACATTGAAATACTGTTAATTTGTTCGTAAGAAATTCAGTCCCGTTTTTTAACCGTTTTTGCGAATAAAATGATCGTATTTTAGAATAAAAAATTTCTCCGTGTGTGTAATTCAACTAACTGAGAAACCAATTATAGATTTTCTCATTATACTATTGTATTGTGTATCTAAAAATTAAACACTATACTTACAACAATTAAAAAAATATTATTGAAGAAGAAGATAACACTTATAATCAAAATTAAAATATGAAAATGAACGAGACACATAAAAAAATAATAAAAGATAATGGTCGCAACTGCGACTCGAGCCCAGAACCTCTCGCAGCACAAAAATTAGTCGAAGATAATATCGTTAATTCTAAAATTTGAAATATGAATTAACAAATTTAATATGGAGATTTTAAAACAGGTGGCAATGGCTGTATTGGATAACGCCCCGTCCCTGAAAGACGACAGGTTCTGGGTTCGAGTCCCAGTTATCTTTTATTATTTACTGTGTCTTGTTCATTTTCGTTTTTTAATTTAGATTATTAGTGTTATCTTTTTCATTAAGAGCGATTGACCAGAAGCTGAGAATAAAAACTTAAAAATGCTTGCAACTGTAGAGAAAATTTCGGAAAAAGTTATTAATCTTTTTTACTCCTACCATCATGTTGAATCACCTCCCGAAGTTAATGCACTTTACCCCCGGACACCCTGTAAATACAATTATAAAATGAACACTTTCCATCTCACTCTAATACTGCCGTTGTCATAATCCGTAACTTCGTCTTCGAATCCTGATGCGGCGGTTTAAACAAATGAAATTTATTTAACAATGGTGTGAGGGTAGCGAAGTCCTATTTTCACTCGATCATTTATCATTTTGTCTGCACGTTCCGGTTTCGTTTCAAGATGGTGGCCGTGTTGGATATTACCTTTTTATTTCACCAGAGTGCTCTAGATCATTGTTTCTACTACGTGCTGTCAAATCGGAATAGTAAATATAATTGCAAAACCCACTGACTAAAGAAGAAAAAAAAAAATATTCAAAGCTCCAGGTGGTGATACAAAATGCATATGTATTGTTTACAATTACGTAAGTTAGCTATTTGGAACTACCTAAAAGTCTTATTCAAAGGAAATTTTAGTATTGATTTATTAAATGAGAAATGTACACATTTTTTGGACGCAAAGTTTAGTGTTGACAGGAATACTAGTTATTTAACATTAATATATATAGAGCATATTTGCAGCACGTTCCAAAGTAATCAATACTATTAGAATCGTCCTGGTGAAAAACCACCATTATCTTGTTTAAAGCCAGCATTCAAAAAATATGTTTTTTCAATAGACGTAAAATATTTGACAGTTCTCACCTTTCTTACGAATTCAATTTTTATAACATTTCTTTTGTTATATTACAAAAATAACATCAAAATAATGTAGATAAAACGAACTTACTGACAATCTCTCAAATCTATGCTTTCCCCAATGGATTTATATAAAAAAAAACAATGAAAAAATATAGACTTCTAATATGACAGCGTACATATTATCAAGCGGCAGCCATTTTGTCCCCCATCTTTGGTGCCCGGCGTGTCATTGGCATTTAATTTGAATTTTTCGGAGCGGCTAAATGCTATCCAATATTTCGTTATGTCAAGAACGAGAATGAGCCAAGCGATTCTGACCATGTTCTTCATACAATTTCTTTATACATAAGGGGCAAAATCACTTCAAAAATCCGCACCCGCCGGGGGGACTGCGGCTTGCGAGAGGTTAAGAAAACGAATCGTTACGTGTTGATTAAAACGGCTTTAGACGTGTTTAGCAACCAGATCTGAAAAGCCAGGTACTTATCACTTTCCTTTCCTCGGTTGCTTTAGGCTGACAATATACCCCGATTTGAGATGCCATTGTCCCACTTGCTCTGGACTGCTTCTTGTGTGGTATTAAAAGAATACATGTTTTTTTTGTTGCAGGGGCAACTTTTCGTGCGAAGAGAAAGTGCGTCGAGCTTCTGTTTTTCGGATGGTGAGCAAAAAACATATTATCTAGGAACTAGTTAAACATTATTTATTTTATTTTATATTTTTATTTATTTTTCACGTTCTCAGTAAAACGGTTATATAATCATGGAAAAGATTACAAATTAAAAAGGTTTGGAAACAATTTTGATATTTTGTGACATGGGTCAAAAGATAGTTGCTGAACTGTCTGTAGGTGACAATCAAAATGTCGTTGGTTAATGCAAAATTGTTAAGGCCGCTCAAAAAGAAGAAGAAGGAGAGATACGGCAGTACCAATGTTGGAGGGAGCGCGCTAATATTAATAATAATGATAAAATTCATGCGATAATTGTGACAATGTTTAATCAAACATGACTCGTTTGGAAAAGAGCAAAAATCTCATGGGGTTGTGTTAATTAGCATTTAAAGAAACATTGTGAATTTTTTCATACATATAACTTGTAAAATAACAGAAACATCTTGCTGGAGAGGTCTAGAGGTCTGGAGAGTCTCTCCTGATCTGGCCTGCCACACAATTGGTGGACAAACGCATTCACCACCAAGATCTAGACAAACCTCACCCCATGAACCTGGAAGTCACCAAAAGTAGCGAACCACTTGTGGCGACATATGGCAGGGATCAGGGGTGTTGGTTATCCTATAAATCGATCCTGGGAAGCAGTACCCATACTCGCGTCTTAAATTGAAAAAACGTACCACATATTTTATTTACTAAGCATTTTTTTATTTCATATGAGGAGTTATGCAATCTATTCAAAGAAACATCGCCGTCTCAACCACAATTCTATTTTCAAATGTTTTTCTAAAATAGGTACTAATTGTTTTTCAGATTCTCCATCGAAAGAATTCGAGAGCAGCAGTTACAAAACGACCTACACCAGCTCAGCATTGACTTCTCCAACGTCTCTCATTGAAGGGCCATCCTTCTCCAAGTTCCTATCGTCTTCTGGAAGTTCTGTAAGCACCCTTCCAGACTTGGTGATTGAGTCCGACAGAACCTGGATGAAAGAGGACCCTGTTGTCATGAGAGATATCAAGCGGATGACTTCCATAATGGAGCGACAAAGAAGAGAGAAAACCCGAAATGACTGGAGAAAGAAATTTATTAAAAGTAGGAATTACCACGGAGCTGTGTTTTGTAACCACGAAAAAAATTCCTCGTTGATCTCTTTTTGTGACAAATGCACGAACCGTTTTCGTCTGGAAATTAATGATTATTTCAATACTTTACCAAAGACTTCCGCGGGTTGTGGATTAAGAGTAGTGGAATCAGATTAAGTTTTAATGAGCCATGAACCAGTAATGAAACGTGTCGCCAATATCAATCACCCATCATATTGCTGCAAATCTATGCACAGCGGTCCCCCGCACAGAGAAAAATGTTTTCCTAAAATACGATCATTTTATTCGTAAAAGCGGTTAAAAACGGGTCTGAAGTTCTTACGAACAAATTAACAGTGTTTCAATGTTTATTGACGGGAAAATGTGAGAATAATTTGTTGGTATACGTACGAAATTACGTATACCAACAAATTATTCTTACATGTTCCCGTCAATAAACATTGAAACACTGTTAATTTGTTCGTAAGAACTTCAGACCCGTTTTTAATATTAAAATGATCGTTTTTTCGAATAACATTTTTCTCCGCGCGCCTTTGTTTCCTCCTATACACCAAACGCTTATCTTTAATTGGCAGCCACTTTGACTTTGTGCAATTTGGTCATAGCTCGTCAATGGTCTTCAATGCCACATCTTTCTTGGTTTTTGTCAGTTATTAAAGAAGGATTATATATTCAAAAAAAAAATGTACATTTGTACAAAATTATTTCTGTTATTATATTTCGTAAAAATCTTGTTGTACTGAGTTGGTAAACATAATAACTCGTATTTTTTTATATACCTGTGTATTTTTTACATTGCAATATACAAATAATTCATGTTTATAGTGTACAAAGTTATTTAACTTCGATCCAACGTCACGAATTCGCAATTTTGCCAGTTTTGAGTTAAATGTAGCATTTATTCACTTCCATTTATTTTTTTACTTGCTGGGATACCCGGCTTCGCTCAGGTAGTTGATATGAGATTGTGTGGTAGTCCTCTATCTCCCAAAAAAGGCATCGAATAGTCCATAATGTTCCAGAACATTCCACAACATTCTGGAATGTTCCACAATGATCTTGGTTGTTCCCGAACGTTCCAGACTATTCTCGAACATACCGGAATGTTCCGGATATTCTGGATTGTAATGGAATGCTCTATGATGCTCTCGAATGTTCTGGACTGTTCTAGTAATCTGAAGGGGGCGAAACTTACATCCCTTATATCTTCGCTCTCGAATATTCTGGACTGTTCTAGTAATCTGTAGGGGGCGAAACTTCCATCCCTTATATCTTCAAAAGCACGCCATTTAGGTAAAAACGGGACCCCTCATCCTGGAGCGAAGATAGAGATCTACTACACCATATAACTCCCTTGATCGTACCGGGACTCGTTTCTGAGTTTTTGCGGGCCGCACGTTTTTTTGTATTTGTATAATACATATTGATTAAACCATTATAAATATATATCATATATACCTATCATAAACTACAGATTTATTTAAACTGGATTAGTAATAATATAAATCAATGTTATCATTTCTTAACTTCAAACCTCAATCTCTCCGAATAATATTGTTTTTGCGGTTTCGCGACTTTGACATTTTCCCGACGATATAAGGTTTTTCTCACCATAAAGAGACAATCCTCAAATAATTAAATCATGTGTAAATAAGATATAATATTATGTTAATAAAAATAACAAAAAAATAAATAATAAAAACGAATTATTTATTACTTCTTCAATCTTTGCAAAATTACTAGGTTTTGATTATTAAATTATTGTATTTTTATTATATTATAATACTTGCAAAAGTCAATATTTCGTTTATTTATTTAAGTTTTTTCGTTGAATATTTTGTTTGGTATTCTGTTGAGAATTAATAAGGGTGGAATCCTGGTATATATCAAGCTTGCTTTTTTTAAACAATATTTCTACCCATTAGTTTAAACTTCAGACGTTTAAAATTACGTAATTAACGCAATAGGAATATAGAAATATTTTATTTTTTTCTTGTATACATTATTACTGTTTTAAATAAATTATTTAATATCGTTTTATTTATTTATACTAAGTTTTTACGCACTTACGTGAGAACAATCCAGTTATAAAAACTCAGTTATTGTACAAATAACAATATACAATTCCAAAAAATGTACAATTACATACAATTAATACAGATACGTATAATTACAAAAAAAGAAGCATCACAAATAAAAAAAAAAAAACAAAATATATATACTAGCTCACTCAAGTCACACATATTACAATGAGAGGCATAACAAATGCGAGAGGCATGCATAGAGAGACAATTGACTCAATATAATTGCTGTGTGGAGAGAGGGAAAGGAAAAAGAAGAAGAATTCCAGGGAACGAAGAAGGTATGATTTATAAGTAGGAATCTGGAGGTAATGTGTTTAAAAAGTTTAAAAATGCTTGCAACTGTAAGGGGAGGATCCAATGAGAAACATCGATTATTCACTCAAATTTCATTCAAAACTTGCTCTAATACATTCACGTAAGAAATAAAAATGCTCAAAACACACGATGATAAATTATTAAATATCGCGTATATCTTTAAGTATTTTTTGATCATAAGTATTTATGATTTTTTAATAATATCCAAACAAAATAAGTGTGTAATAAAAATTTGAAATATTTTTGTTCATTAAGACCTTAAATAAATAGAAAAACTGAGGTATATTTGTCACAAAATATTTATGTTTTCGGATTAATTTTTTAATGATTTTAATTTAACTAAAATTAAAATGCTAAAAACTGTGTTTACTAGATCATGTATTGATTTATTTTTTTAATAGAATTTAATAGAATCTATCGTTTGAACATTGAACAAATCTGCCAACGACCAACGGTATAACCTTAGTATATTAAAAATATATTTAGTTTTTCTAAATTTTAAAACTGCGTGCACCAGATAAAATAACAATCTTTCAAAATCAATTTATGTTTTTCTGTAAAAAAGAGTCAATACGTCTAGAATTCGATTTAAAAAGGACTAATTTCTGGTATTTTCGAGTAATGCCCTCTTAAATATGTCGATATTTGAGGTGAATTTGTTTCCAAGTGAGTAAAAACGAGGAATAGTATATATTTGGTAGTTGGTCCCAGAACTATTGTTAGAGAATAATATTTTTTGCCGTGTTGCTCGATTACTATAATATAAGTATAAGTAATACAATTATTAATTAATTAATTAATTGCGAAGTCTGCTGTGCTGCGCGAAATTGAGTAATCTGAAAGTATGTTGCCTGTTGTATGCTGATGATGCGGTGCTGATTTCTAACAGTACGGAAGATCTGCAGTCGCTCGTATCTAGAATGAACGAAGTATGTATGAAGAATGAGTTAATGATGAATGTAAGTAAGTCTAAAGTCATGGTGTTATGATGAATGTAAGTAAGTCTAAAGTCCGAAAACGGTGTGCAAGATAGTTGTGAATGATGAATACTTGGAGCAGGTGGATGAGTTTGTGTATTTGGGTAGTATGTTTACGAGAGATGGGAAGGCTGATAGAGACATTGAAAGGAGGGTAAATGCAGGTAACTCCATTAATGGAGGACTGAATGCCGTTGGCGCTAACAAAAAGCTGTCCAAAGAAGCGAAGTTAGCAGTCCACAATGGAGTGCTTGTACCTACCCTGATGTATGGCAGTGAGGCATGGAACTGGCAGAGGAAGGATGAAAGCAGAGTGAATGCTGTTGAAATGAGATCCCTGAGGCGTATGTGTGGTAAAACCATGTATGATCGTGTGAGAAATGTGGAGATTCGAAAAGAATGCAAGGCTGATGAAAGCGTAATGAGTAAAATTAAGAAAGGAACCCTCAGATGGTTTGGGCATGTAGAGCGAATGAACAAAGAAAGGAGCGTAAGAAGAATATATGATGCAAGTGTGAATGGTATAAGAAGTAGGGGACGTCCGAGAAAGACATGGCACGATCAAGTGAATCAGATACTTGAGTCGGGCCATGTCAATAGTCAGAAAAATAGAAGAGTATGTAGAGTATGTATGAATGTGAATGAGGCAAAGAGTGTGTGCCAAGACCGAGGTGTTTGGCGGTCCGTCCTCTCTGCCTACCCCTGCGGGGAAACGGCGTGATGGTTAGTTAGTTAGTTAGTTAGAAGTCTGCTGTGCGTCGTCCATTAATACCTTTATCCCTGTAATGCAGTACGTGTTATTAGTTCCAAGCTGTCACAATCCACGAGTGCATTGAGTTGACGTTTAATTAGTTTTCCTGGAGGTGCCCTGCTGTTTGAAAGACCGCATTGTTGACATAGCTACACGAATAGTTAATTAATTTCACAGTGTGCTCCGAGCATTGAGAGAGAATTTACCTCAGGTTAATCTTGATCTTGTAAGTGACTTTTTTATTTTTTTTATTTGCTAAAACAGTACAAAAACCAATACATTGCAAAAGCGATAATTACAAAAAAAACTTCTTGACAAAATAAATACATTTAAATTTGGTCAAAAATTCGGGAGGTGATTCTACGTGATATGACAAATAAAAAAACTTTTTTAGAAATTCCAACATTTAAGGGTAGTTTTCAGGTAAAAGGTACGGGAAAATCGTTGAAATTTCGGAAATCATCCCCCGAAGTTTACCCCTGGACACCAGTGTAACTTTGCACTTATAAATAAGTTTAATAGTTAGTACATCACTTACATCTGTTGGAACACATCAAAACTACATATAACTACCTATACTAACGACATCTGCTGAGAGACCTTGAAACTACATACATATTCACATACTCTACTCATTTTTACAATTTATTTAACATCTTTATAATTGGATAAATGTACTGATTTTAAGTCAAAATACTTATTCTATATTATCTCTTTAAAACTATTGTAAAATATCTGTTGAAAATACACGTTTTTCTAATTTTACTTATCAATGGTGAACGTTTTTTAAGTGCCAGTGATAAGCATGCCGGAGCCAAACGGCATCAGAGGCCCTAGCACATTCGCTCGATAACGATCGATAGGATAACTATCGGTAGCTTCTCATCGTTCCCTAGCATGACTACAAATCGCCAACAAATAAGTGACAGTTCACAATGACTAAGTGTCCTTAACATATTTGACATAAACTGTTGTTTGTACGTTAGCGATGTGCAGATGTCCTAGGGAACGATGAAAAGTTATCGAGCGAGTGTACTAGGGCCTCAGGCCCCCTAGCACACTCGATGGATAAGGATTGTGTCGATAACTTTCGGTAACTTCTCATCGTTCCCTAGGACAACTGCAAATCCCTAATACAAAAAAAAATTGATGTTGAATATATTAATGAATTTACACATTGTGAACTTTCAACTCCTATCTTCCATATAATTTTGAAATTTGCCCATTTGAATAGAATTGATATATAAATTCACCTACCCTTTCTCCATAATTTGAAACGATAGCCTTAAATATACTTGAAGGGTGAAAGTCAGAAACATTTTTTTTAATTATGTATTTTACATACTAAATAATTATATTGCGCCGTGTTTGGTTTGGAATGAATAGATTTTGGAAAAATTGTGTACCTTTAATTGTTATCTATTCTGTAATGTAAATGTATTGGTGAATTATTAATAGGTTGTACTGTACAAAACGTCCAGCTTCTAAAAGGCTAACCCAACTCTGCCTTCAATAGATCTGCAGTACCTGAGCTGGTTGTCAAGATACACGGTTCACGGCGAGTTAATCGAAAACGAGTTCAACCTAACCTAAACCTAACCTAACCTATCCTAACCTAACCTAACCTAACCTAACCTAACCTAACCTATCCTAACGTAACCTAACCTAACCTAACCTAACCTAATCTAACCTAACCTAACCTAACCTAACCTAACCTAACCTCTCGTTGTCGATGAATTGATTTTCGATAAACTCGTCGTTTACCAGATACACTCTGTATCTCAATGTATGATTTGTCGGAAAGATTGCTTCAGTCGAATCAATCTCGCCTCGGAACAGACTTTGTCTAGTGAGGCAGGTAAAAGAACAGAAAATTGTCAATCAATCAATTTATATTAAATAAACGCCCGGGTTGCCGGCACTGAAACTGAAAATACTGAAATGAATCTAGATTTTCTTTTTCTTGGTATATATGTTCTTTCAATATCCAAAATATTAAAAAGTTTCCAATTTTCACGGAATAATGTTATAATTTTGAGCACGTTAAAAAATTCTGAGAAACTTCGAAATTATATTAAAAGTTGCTCAAATATTATATTCTGAATATCGTAAATTATTCCATATCCTTCAATATATTATTCTAATTTCCGTCAAAATTTCGGCTTAAAATCAAACTCCAAACGATTGAACTTTAGCTTACTTTCAGAATTATATACATAAATTCATCAACACGTATGAACTAGGCTTCTGTAGGCTGATAAAATTTGAAAATAATTTAAACATATTTCCATATTCATTCATGTAAGGAATATATTATTTATGTTTATTTTTAACGTTGTAACTTAATGAGTTAGACCTCAAATTATAATATTAAAAATATATTAACAGAAAAATCAGAAAAAGATACGGATACATCTGGGACTCGAACCCAGGACCTCTGGCAATCCGGGCCAATTGGCTTTCGGATTTTCGATTGACTTTCGCTAATATTATCTTCATTAAAATATATTATTTATTTTGCCACTCGATTTGTTTTATTTGAAATCTTAAAATATTTGTGGCATGAATAAAAGAGATGAATCGAATTATAGTGACCCCTGTGAGACTTAAAATAAACCATTTACCAATTCTGCACAAGAGTCTCTTCTATCCAGAACCAGTGTTACTATGGCAACCTCAGAAGACGTCAATATATTTTTTTACATTAACTCTGAGGAAAGTACATTTTCTTAGAGCGTGTGTCATCTTTTGGGATGCTGTGTGAAGGGTCTTTTAAAGGAAAGTAAGGCCAAGAAGTTCTGGGAAGAAAAAAGAGGGATGGAAAGGAATTTGGGGGTCAGTGGGTCCAAGAGTGATGGACGTATGAATCTATCGTCGAGAGTCCTGCTGGAGAGGCCAAATTTTACATAAACACCTCAAACGTCTACCGTGTATCATCGGTTATTTCCGTTACCGTTCGTGCATTAGATTATCATTACTCGTCTAAGGTACTACTTAACTGACATCTGCTGAGAGAGGTGTGTAGCACCATATGTATACTAACGAAAAACGATTTTGAAACTACGTATGTAATCCTATATAGAAAGTACATAGGATAATACTTGTATATCTATGAAGTAGATTTGGAAAATAACAATGAATATTATAAATAAATATTTTATATAAATTTGTATATAAAAATGCAAAAATCAGTCATTTTAAATACATGTAGAATTACGAAAGATTTTTTAAATATTTATATTGAGGGATCAGTAGGATTTATCGGTCAAATTAGGAATTCCACAGAGCCGAACCCTCTGATATGAAAATATCTGGAGACGGTGAATTATATTCCCATTTAATAGTTTGGTAGATTAACGTGTTGTTCTTGTATTGTTTTGTATTAATTATACTTATATAATACACTTGCATAACGTGGATTTACTAGATGATCATTTATATGGAAAAGTGTATGAAAGGGTTTAGTTTTTCCTATGGGAAAAACTAAACCCGTTCCTGTAAATCTGGTGAATAAATATTCATTTTTACTTTTCTTATCAATTATTATCAATCAATATTTCAATTTGGGAGGCAAGAATGGGTACCGCCATCCCGGGAACCATTTATTGGATAACCAACACCTCTGCCATAGGTCACCCCAAGTGGTTCGCTACGTTTGGTGACTTAGCAGGGGTGCCCGGGTTCATGGGGTAAGGTTTATCTAGGTCTGGGCGGCGGATGATCTAGGCACACTGAACCCCAGATTCCTACCCAACCCTCGTACCTTTTTCCTTCCCAGAACTTCCTCTCCTTCCTTTCCTTAAAAATACCCTCCACACAGCATCCCCAAAGATGACATACGCCTTGAGGGAAATTATTTTGCCTGTTTGACCTATTTGACCTAATGTAAAAAAAAAAAATTGTGTTACTAAACTTTGAATATCTGTTCGAAAATTAAAGAAAACTGTAAAATGTAATCAGTAGGAGGCGGCTAAGCGGTGGCAAAACGAAGAATTCTAAGTCGCGAATCCGCAAAAACATCATTCGGAGATATTAAAATTTGAATTTTTAAAATGATATGTTTTTGTAATAACGAATCAATTCTAAACTTCAAACCTCAATATCTCCGAATGATGTTTTTGCGAATTTTCAACTTGGAATTCTTCGTTTTGCCACCGCCTAGCCGCCTACTAGTAATCAGGTATTTCTTCAATTCGGAAAAAAAAAGTTCAAATGTTGTGTGAAGCCAAACTAATGTGTGAACGCATTTTATGCTAACAAATTAAATATTCCCTTATATTTCACATTTAAATTAATAAATTAGTAAATTTGGCTTTAGATACCAAATTCTGTTTGGTATCGCTCGGCTACAGAAATCGCAGTTATTCGGCGAAACGTGACGGGAATTAATTTAACGCGTGGAGTTATAACCTGAAGGTGTTGAATACTGTGGGAAGTTCATTCATGTCAGGGGACGTTCAATTATCATGTGAAATCAGCGATATAAAGCCGTCGCATTAGTTCTTATAATGTGTGAAATGATTTATTGCAAATGACTTTCGGTTAAAATGAACAATCTGATGATTTGCCTGTGGTTGAATGCTGATGATGCTATTATTACGTGTAACCAGTATTGCCATGTGCCATTTTACCAAGTTTTCCTGATTTTTCGGGTATTTTCTATTTCCATGGTTTTTACTGCTTAACAAAACGTCGCCCAATTGCTTAAGAGGGTATTACTAGGGAAAACTGGAAATTAGTCCTTTTTAAATCAAATTCTAGACGTATTGACTCTTTTTTACAAAAAAACATCAATAGGTTTTGAAAGATTGTTATTTTATCTGGTACACGCGGTTTTAAAATTTTGCAAACTAATTGAATTTTTTAATATACTAAGGTTATACCGTTGTTCGTTGGCAGATTTGTTCAATTTTCAAAAGATAGATTTTTTTAAACAACACAAATTTCAAATCATATAATCATACAACAAAATAAATCAATACTTAATCTAGTAAACACAATTTTCAGAATTTTTATTTTAATAAATACGAGTACGTGTTTTGTGACAAAACACCTCAGTTTTTCTATTTATTTAAGGTCTTACAAACTAAAATATTTCAAATTTTTTTACTCACTTATTTTGTATAGACATTATTGAAAAATCATAAATACTTATGATCAAAAAATACTTACAAGAAGTACACGATATTTAATTTGTATTGCTTACTTAAATGTAAGTATATATTAAAGAAAGTTTTAAAAGAAAAAAATCTATATTAAAGTTTTAATTTTTTAAATGTGATATAAAGTTTTAATTTTTTAAATTTGATGGATATTTCTCATTGGAACCTTAGTCCAGTCAAATTAAACATGAAAAGGGGGTCGTTCTTACAAAAGGTCCGACATTTCTGATTTTTTTATATGTTGTTAGGACCTAAACCAATATTAAAATTCCAGATTTGCAATTTCCAAAGTGCTGTGCGAGCGGCGGTGTACCCAAAAAACTATGAAATTTTCGGACATTTTTCAGTTTTTGCGCAATATCTCAGTGAAGGAAGGATCTGACCGGTATAGTCATTCTACATTTTTTTAAAGTAAACTTTTTAAATTTTCTACAATTTAAAACTAAGTTGAGCTCTATACAGCAATTAGTTCTCAAGATACAGTTCTTCGAAAATAAAGAATTTTTTTCAAAAAGTGATTTTTTTTGGAAATTGTCACTTATTTTATGAAATATCTTCTAAACTACGTATCCCACGTCAAATATCATATGAAATTAAGTTGTAGTAATTTTAATTAGCTTTCATTTAAAACTAGATTAGTAGTACCTGTATGCTCAGCGGTTCGCTCAAAACGGCAGATATCGAACGGGAAACGAATGTGAAATTCCCTAAGTGTTTTCGTTGTCGCCTCCCTTGACCTCCTTAGTCAATTCACTATCCTGTGTATGTCAATATGATGGTCCGCAAACTTCTCAAAAATCCATTGTCAATGGCAACGTGGACAACAGGAATGGTGTTTATGGTGAACATATGTGAAGAACTTGAAAGTTTGCTTCGCCCTTCGTGATCTTCTGAAGGTAGACGTTTGTCTCTTCAGCGCTTAAACCATTGAAAAGAACGAGCAGGTCTACGTCTTTTGCCACTGTGACGACCCAACCGGCAACTGCTCTTAATGAAAGCGCCGCCATGACGATCTCTCAATCCGCAGCCACTTCTACTCCCTCCTTCTGTAGCATCTTCGGGGTAGCCGTCAAAAACGATGGAGACGTTCTTCCCAAAGTGTTTATGGACGTAGGTGGAATAACGCGCCAAAAGTGCTCGAACTGTGCTCTTGTACTGCCACACGACCTTGTGCAAGAGGTAGCCACCATCCAAAACGACATGGGTGCTGGAATCTATCGGCGTGTGGCTGGAAAGAGGAATAAATGTGCACACTTGCTGGAAAATTGTGAGCGGCTCCACAGCTGCTCTTCTGTTTTTGTCCGGCAATTTAATGGATGAGGTGATCGATGCCAGCATGATAACTTTTTTTTCCGTTTTATTACTACCTTGTGGTACATTTGCCTTACAATTTTCATCGCTCACTCCGTTCCAACTCTCTGAGCCATGAGGGAATTATCTCAGGACCTGCCAGTAAACCACTACTGATAGAAAGCAAACTTTCAAGTTCTTCACATATGTTCACCATAAACACCATTCCTGTTGTCCACGTTGCCATTGACAACGGATTTTTGAGAAGTTTGCGGGCCATCATATTGACGTACACAGGATAGTGAATTGACTAAGGAGGTCAAGGGAGGCGACAACGAAAACACTTAGGGAATTTCACATTCGTTTCCCGTTCGATATCTGCCGTTTTGAGCGAACCGCTGAGCTTACAGGTACTACTAATCAAGTTTTAAATGAAAGCTAATTAAAATTACTACAACTTAATTTCATATGATATTTGACGTGGGATACGTAGTTTAGAAGATATTTCATAAAATAAGTGACAATTTCCAAAAAAAATCACTTTTTGAAAAAAATTCTTTATTTTCGAAGAACTGTATCTTGAGAACTAATTGCTGTATAGTGCTCAACTAAGTTTTAAATTGTAGAAAATTTAAAAAGTCTACTTTAAAAAAATATAGAATAACTATACCGCTCAGTTCCTTCCTTCACTGAGATATTGCGCAAAAACTGAAAAATGTCCGAAAATTTCATGGTTTTTGGGTACACCGCCGCTCGCACAGCACTTTGGAAATTGCAAATCTGGAATTTTAATATTGGTTTAGGTCCTAACAACATTTAAAAAAATCAGAAATGTCAAATGTGTCAAAAATACAAAAATCTTTTGTAAGCACGGATGTACATCTTGACTGGACTACCTCCCCGTTGCAAGCATTTTCAAATTTTTATTCTCAGCCGCTGGTTAATCGCACTTAATCGTAAACGACCATTAGTAAATTTTATACAGGAGGAGGAGGTTTTCTTTCATTATTTCAATTAAATATTATAATAGGAGTTTAAGATAAAGCTATTTTCATTAGTTTTTAATAATTCTTATTAAAGTGAAAATTATCGTTTTTGATACAATATTTTTAATTAAATGAAACTAATTACTTTGTGGAAACCACTATATTGTTATTATCCTGACGAAGAAACCATCGGTTTTAACACATAAATATTATAACATGTGATTATAGTGGCTTACACAAAGTAATTTGTTTCTGGCGGCACTCTACGTAACTTGGCGACAGGAACCATCACAGCCAGTGGAGCCAATAGCATGATGCAGTGCAAATCGGCAAGTACTGATGAATTTGGTAAAATAGGGGCATGTAGAAACGAAATTGTTACAATTTAATTAAAAATGATGCCACAAAGTAATTTTGCAAAGATTGAAGATATAAATTTATTTTTAATTTTAAAATGGAGATTAACTAAAAAACAAAATAATGGTTTGGACACTTAAGCACTCAGGCGACGAAAAGTGTGTAATTTTGAATGGGATACTTGTTTAAGTATGGGTCGCATGGGGAAAACCTTAAATCAGGAATTTAGTTCTTGAACTTCAGCACTCGTTCGCATTGTCTCTTTTTCTAATTTAACTGTGTCAATAAGAAATATTAATACATTAATAAAAATAATTTCATGTAGGTGACTTTAATTATGTGGCTTGGGCATGTACTAAGAATGTCTAATGACCGAATTCCGAAGAAAATACTGAGTGCCATTCCAGAGGGTTTACGCTCAGTAGGCCGCCTCAGACACAGTTGGGCGAGGCAACTCCAAAAACTGTGCGAGGAGAGGATGGATCTGCCATGGACGGAGGCCGAACAATCGGCGCAAGACAGGGACGTATGGAGGAGCCTTGACGATGCAGTGGGTCCCCGACCCGAATAGGATAAGGGGAAGAAGAAGAAGAAGACTTTAATTAGGTACCTACACTAACTCTTGTAAAATGTGGAAAAAAAAAATTATTGGAACTGAGACTTATTTTTAAATAAAAAAAAGTTATTTATATTGTAATAAATAGCTAGGTTGGTACTACAATACAAAATTAAAAACTCTTAAAATATATATTATTTGTAACACTTTTTTTTCAAAAACATAACTTTTTCCGATTGTAAGGTGATTGTTGTCAAAAAAGCATTTTATTCCTTTCTTAGGTACCATTATTTACTTATTTCAATAAAATCTTACGAAAAACATCGTTATTTACAGCGCCCTTGAGGTGATTTTTCACAAAAATGGCGCTATACAAGTCATCCAGTTATTATTATTATTATTAACTTTGTTTTTTTTATTCTGCAAAACACCGTTCTTATAACCCTAGTACATGGTGTTTCATTTTTTGGACATGGCAACAGTGTTTCCAACATTAGGTATTGAAGATCTTCTTACGTCATTATGACATAAAAAATGCTTCTAACTCATAAAATGGCTGTCTCCGGTGTCGCTGTCGAAATTTACTGATGTGACGTCAAAAACGCCGTATTCGCGAAAAAAAAAAGCAAATTGAAAATCGTTATAAAAAAAATGGTTTAAATACTATCACTGTCTTAATTATTTTCTGGAGTTTTTCGACTGCAACAAAAATAGTTATTGGGCTTGCAAAGGTCCACTCGTTCCGTGAAGTTGGGAATTCACATAAAAATAAATATAAATTATAAAGGTAGTACGTTTATTACTCTCAATGTGGTAATTAATTATTTGATTTTGTTTTCAATTTAAATTTAAACGCACAATATTCCCAAATTAATGTTTGAAAATAATATTCCTATAATGCATGTAGAAAGAATATGACATACTTCGTACTAAATATTCCCAGACGAAGAAAAAATAAACCTGCGGTGAAGGAATTTTAGAGCTTAGTCCCTCATTCATTCATCCCACGACAAGTATGTGTACATATGAGTATTGGCGAATTCTTATCCGTACATACTCTGGATGTCAATGGCTTATTCCGAAAAAAATATATTCGGGGATCGCCAACAGAGGCCCCTAAATTCCAAGAAAGCCAAAATGACTAGAATTCCTTTTCATGAAATATTTTCTTCCTCTCACCAGATTTGCTAGGGGTGGAAAAAGTAGGTTTCTCGGAATCAGACAGCCAGTCCCGTTATCCATAATTTTTTTCCTGGAAAATAGATTACGAAATGGAAATTTTGATTTTTTTCGGTTCTCGGTTCATCACATAATTTATGTATAACAAATTTATAAAATGTTTCGCGACCCACCAAAATAAGGGCATGCCCGTATTATTAGTGGTTAAACATTTTACCAAAAATATAAATAAAAATTAGTCAAATTGCTTGTGTTATTTTTATAATACGTTAGAAAATTGTTCCACAGCTCTAATCCACAATTTAAAAATATATATAAATATTGGTTTCTACAGCAAAGTTTGTAAATGATGTAAGTAAGTATAAAGCATAAAATAAGAATATATTCAAATTTTTTTCAGTCCTCCTCACTAGGGTTTCTTAGGGTTAATAATTATATTATAATCAATTAATGAATTACGATCATTAACTTTTTTTATTTTTCTATATCTTATTATTTTTTATATTTTCGTTTAGATGTATTAGTAGTAGTATCACCTTCTTCAATAATTATTTATTTTGTAAAAGTATTCCTTTTTCCAAAATGACCCCATTTTTCTTTCTCGTTTAAAATGAGATGCATTATATGGGGAGTTAATTTTTAAAACATTATTTTATCTTATTCACCAGATTTACAGGAACGGGTTTAGTTTTTCTCATAGGAAAAACTAAACCCTTTCATACACTTTTCCATATAAATGATCATCCTACTGAACCCTCAATATAAATATTTAAAAAATCTTTCGTAATTCTACATGTATTTAAAATGACTGATTTTTGCATTTTTATATACAAATTCTTTGACAAATCTAATATGCCTACATTTTTAATAAGAGAGCTAGGTATAATGCCAGTAGCCGAAATAACAAAAGGTAATATTGTTATAGTCTGAGAATGCCAAATTCTTTTAATTTCATTTCCTAAATCTGTATACTTTCTTATTTTTTCAGAAACAGATTTTTGAATATTACAGGAATTTGGAATAGCTACATCAATAATATAAGTTATTTTTTTAATTTTGTCATGTAAAACTATATCAGGTCTATTATGACCAATTGGTCTGTCTGTTAGTATAGTTTTATCATAGTAAATTTTAAAGAAATTATTTTCTAAAAATGAATTTGGTTCGTATTCATAATATGGTACTATATTATGACAGTCAATCAAGTTATGTTTAATTACCAAACTTTGGTGAATTATTTTTAAAACCTGATTGTGCCTAAATGTATACTCAGACGGCGCTAATATAGAACATCCTGATATAATGTGTTCTATAGTTTCCGGATATAGAACATCCTGATATAAATTATTAATTATTATCAATTATTATTTTATCTGTAAATTTCATTGTCATAAATTCCTTGTTATATGTATTACCTGTAAACATCATTATCATAAATTACTATATTATATGTAAATTTCATTATCATAAATTCATTGCTGCATTAACTGTAAACCTCATTATCATAATTATTATATAATCAGTAAATGTACTTCATTACCCATATAATCTGCATATTTCACCCGCCATAACACAGGGACATCCCTAGCATGGCGGGCGAAATAACACAATATGTACACTATGTATAAAATTCTTTAATAAATAAATAAATAAATAAAACATAAATTAAACTATGAAAAAATAGTAGTTTATTGACAGTTCTACTCACTAGGGATTCCAGTTCCGAGGCGGACTGTAAGCGGTTGTTACCATGATTTCCTCATCTTTATGTTAAGTAATTTCTTCATCTTCATATTTGTTGACTATTTTTGTTTATTTCCTCATCTTTATGTTAAGTAATTTCTTCATCTTCATATTTGTTGAATATTTTTGTTTATGTCCCCATCTTTATGTTAAGTAATTTCTTCATCTTCATATTTGTTGACTATTTTTGTTTATTTCCTCATCTTCATGTTAGGTAATTTCTTCATCTTCATATTTGTTGACTATTTTTATTGATTTCCTCTTCTTCATATTTGGTGGCAATGTTTCGTCGCCCGAGTGCTTAATTTTTCAAACGACCATTAGCAAATTTTGCAGAAAGAGGAGGTTTTCTTTCATTATTTCAATTATACATTATGATAGGTAACAATTTAATTAGCAATAATTATTAGCCTGAAACACTCATCCATATTGAAAAAACCTCCCGAGAAAAGATACATGCCGCCTACGGCCGATTGTTACCCTTTGTGCTATGCATAAAATCTTGTCTTAAACAATAGTTTATCAATTAAAAATAACCAATAATTATGATAGGTGTTTAAGATGACGTTATTTCCGTAAAGATAAAGGTCTCATTAGTTAAAATTATTTATTGTTGTTAAGTGATTAATTATTGTTTTTGTTACTTTATTCTTAATTTTAAAATGGGGATTGAACAAAAACTAAAAAGGTCGTTTGGACAAGTAAGCACTCGGGCGATGGTTTATTGATTTTCTCGTCCCTTTTTCCAACAGCTCATTTGCCAAGTGTTCTACCGAAACAACCATAAATTTAAAAGGTTGTTCTTCGGTTGTGTAAAATAAATAAAAAAAGTTTTTCGGTAAAGGTGATAATAAGTGTATTAAAAATCATTTTCACGATAGCGGTTAATTTTTTTTTTTTTTTTTACTTCTGATATTAAAAATATTCCACCCCTACCACATGTCTTCTTCACCCCTACTACTGGAAGTTTGCAAAGAAATGCTGCCACTGGATTGTCGTGAAATTATACACATAGATTTATGGCGGTCCACATCAAGTGCAGGAGATAGCTGGAGCGAATAATTCAGACCATAAATAACACCAAACACGCGAATATTCCGATGCTTTTTGAGTCAATTCGACCAATTTTAGAAGCTACGGTGGTTGTGTATTAGTAGAGGAAAGTCGTGTCTAATTTGTTTGAGCGTAAAGATTTATTGGAAGTGAAAGTTGTTATCCAAACATAAAAAGAATTGGATACGTTTTTAGATTTTCACGGCCAAAAGCATTTTCGTTGTTTGTTTTTGGGGTGTTATGCCGTGTTGTGCTACCTCCTTCTTTAGCCGACGTCGACGTCGACGGATCTGCCGGATCTGCCCTGATGATGGACACTGCAATGCTGTCCGAAACGTCGGCTAAAGAAGGAGGTAGCACAACACGGCATAACACCCCAAAAACAAACAACGAAAATAAAAAGAATTCTTTGTTCAGATTTGCACTGGTGCTCGATAGATGAATCAGATTTGACGATAAATGCTTTAAAAACATACACAACTTACATAAAATTGTTGCATCCGAAACTGCTTACGATTTACAACTTAATAACCAATGTTGCATCCGAAACTGCTTACGATTTACATCTTCAATTGCATTTGGAATGGACTGTGAGTACTTTAAACAAACCGAGACGACATTGTGTTTGCTGGGATTGAGTAATAGTAGTAGTAATTGTGGGAAAAAACAAAATATGCAAGGAAAAGGGAATGAACAATCACTTAGCACAGTATCTCAATGAAGGAGCACACAATATGTCGGTGATACCCTAGAGGTAATTATCGCCGGTTCCATGTCTAATCGGACTATGAGATCTCAGCGACCGAATTCCCATAGTAAATTTATTCAGACACGATACTTCCTCATATGATAATTCATCACATCATAACTCACATTAACCTACCCTTCCATTCCCCCCCCCCCACCTAACCTAACCTAACCTAAGGTTAAAAAGCCCAATATTCAGTTTTCGACATGTGAGGAATTAACATCCGATGAAAAGTTTGTACTCAATATTCATACATTTAAAAATTCACTGAGTAGACCGGTCACCATTATCGCCACAACCAAACGAATGAGTTCAAGACTATATATTTGTCGAAATAGTGAAATTCCTTCTTTTCACTTAAAAACGGGATTTTGTACACGTTAAACATCAACAACTTGCTTCAAAGATAGAAATCTCCTTCTGTCTTCAAAACAAATTCACTCGAATTTTTACTATTTTTCTTATCATTGTACCAATTTTAAAAACTTTCCAGCACGGTGGGTTAAAGAGAGGTAAGAACCGGATAATTGATATCGCGGTAGGAATTAGGCATATTCTGATTTCAAAACCAAACACCAATGTTGTTAACACTAAGCGCCTCCGCCCACTCAGGCAACTGAAAACTCTCAACTGCCAACTGTCTTTGTATGACAATGTGATGGCCCGCACACTACACAATCACACAAAACCCCGTTGTCAATGGTAACGCAAGCGGTGACTTGCGACCATCTTGCGACCATCTTGCGACCATCTTGCGACCATCTTGCGACCATCTTGCGACTGTCACGGCTGATTACCCTGGGCGGCCGTTGCTAGGTTGCGAGCTGTCAGCTGATTGTTCTTCATCTATGGTTGAACAAGCTTTTTGACCAATCAAGACAGAGAAAACAGCCGGTTTTAGTTGGTTTTCAGTTGCCTCAGTGGGCGGAGCGCCTAAGCGCCTCCGCTGAGGCAACTGAAAACTCTCAACTGCCAACTGTCTTTGTATGACAATGTGATGGCCCGCGCACTTCACAATCACACAAAACCCCGTTGTCAATGGTAACGCAAGCGGTGACTTGCGACCATCTTGCGACCATCTTGCGACTGTCACGGCTGATTACCCTGGGCGGCCGTTGCTAGGTTGCGAGCTGTCAGCTGATTGTTCTTCATCTATGGTTAAACAAGCTTTTTGACCAATCAAGACAGAGAAAACAGCCGGTTTTAGTTGGTTTTCAGTTGCCTCAGTGGGCGGAGCGCCTAAGCGCCTCCGCTGAGGCAACTGAAAACTCTCAACTGCCAACTGTCTTTGTATGACAATGTGATGGCCCGCGCACTTCAAAATCACACAAAACCCCGTTGTCAATGGTAACGCAAGCGGTGACTTGCGACTACAAATATTGTACATGCGGGTGCAAATCGCAGCGTGCCCAGAAAAAAAATATTTGATTGATTTTTGTTTCTCAAATTAATAGATAATTTAAAAAATATATGTATGTACATATATATATATATATATATATTTTTTTTTTTATATTTATTTATAAGAAAAAGATTTTACATTCCAAGTGATTACATTATTCAAAGTTATACAATTATTCATTATTATTCTTCTACTCCATAAGTTGAGCTCTAGGAGCTCGTGTTTATGGGAGGAGTATTTACATGCAAAATATAATGTTCTAATTAAATATGTAAACAATAATCAAAGACTTATGAGATAAATACAAATATTATTTAACATAGGTATACAATTTAGAAAAAAATTGTTATTGAAAGACAAAATCAGTATATTATAAATTTTACATTGTATAATAAAGATTAAGTAAGCGTAAACTAATTGTAAATTAAGGTTACAATATATCATTATCCAATTTCAGGACTTAATTTGTTTTTTGAATTGTTAATATTTTTCGGTTATACTAATTTTGTTTTTATACAATAATATATTGTACTATTTCACACCTAAATGTGGTGGTTCTAAGCATAGGGTTGGTTATTAAGCCTTTAGTTTTTTATAATTAATATTGGCGGCACATTGCAGAGTGGAAGATACTCTCAGTATCGCCCTGGTGTAAGACCACCATTCAGAAATGAAACGTTGCTTAAAATGGCTTTAAAAGTGCTTAGTGACTAGATCTGAATAGCCAGGTACTTCCTCACCTTCCTCTTCCCCAACTCCTTCCTCTTTCCCATCTCCTTCCCCGCCAGTTGCAGTCAATCAAAGGATTTTCTGGGTCTATTATGACCCATGTTAACCACTCGCACCACTAAGCTTGTTTTCATGGCAATAAAATGATAGCTGTCAAATCTAATAGGCTTGTTTGAAAGTTGTGTTCCCACAGAAATCGTTATAACTCTGTTGTTGTTCTAGTTACAACCCTAAAACTTAGAATAGAATATTTATAATAAGTCAAGCTTTATATTTCTGTTTCCATAGAAATAGATAAAAAATACTTATTTTGTAGATAGAGTTTCACCCGCCAAATCGCTTGACATAGTTGATTTTTTATCAAATATTTTTGTATGAAATGTTAAATAAATTATACATTTGTATGATAAAATAAGTACTTTTTTTTTACTTTATCCTTGATTTTAGTACCGCTTTCACATAAAAATACATCACAGGTGTGTCATGTTTACAACTTTTTTATGTTTGCATTCTAAATTTTAATATTTACAAATATTAATAATTTGAAAGCGTATTTTATCACCTTTCAAAAACAGTTTTTAGTATTCGGCCACGTTCAGAAATAATTCAATTATTAAGCTTTTATTGCAAAAACGGAAATAAGACAAAATTTTTATCTATCTGACAATTCATATAAATTAATACTAACAGTGATGTGATAGGAAATGTAAAATCATGCAAATTGTTATCTTCTCCAAGCCCATAAACTTTCTAACTAAAGTGTATTTATCGGGGGTAACCGGCCAGGTTAGTAAGTTTCTGTATCTGTTCGTAAATAATAAACTTAGATAGAGCTTGAGAATTCATAAAAAAATAAAAAAACAAAACAAAAAACAAACAAAAATCTACACCGCCCTTGAGGCGATTTCTCACAAAAACGGCACTGTACAAATTATCCAATTATTATTATTATTCATTAGGATCAAAACCTACATAAAGGCGATAGACCAGAGTGGTTAAGTGTTAGATCCTCCAACACATTTTGAAGTACTTGGGTCACATCAAAAGTCGCAAAGAATAACTGTAATTCATGACCAAAAACATAAAATAACTTTTTGGCACTCGTTTGGTTTTGAATCAGCAACCTCTAGGCCCAGAGTCAAAGCGTTTACCGCTTTGTCACGGACTCTTCCTAAAATAAAATTATAAAATAATTGCAAATAATCTAGGATTCTGAAGAAATGCTTCATCCGATTTCAATATTTTACTCCATTTCAAGCGAAGGGCTTCCATAGTTATTTTTAAAATTGTCTCTACTATCGTGTCTTTCGTTCCTACAAATTTTCAGATTTATATGGTAAAATGTATAAATCCTTAAGTATATAAAGACTCCTTATTTTGTGAATACCTTAAGTAGCGAGAGTTCTATGCAAACAATTGAAAGCTGCTTCTACTAGAGTTAGCATTTTGTTCTCAGAAGAGGGTTGTATTTGAAAAGCAAAATAAACTGGATAATCCTTCCTTTGTAAAGAAAGATTTCAATATTCTCTCTCAGGACTTTAGGAATGATTTTCAACAGTGAGAAAACAATTTAAACGATTTTTAAATGCCTACCTGCTATGTATTTTTAATTTTTTTTTTAAACCCACACAGCATCCCCTAAGATAACATATTTAGAGGGATTTTTTCCTCAGGGCCTCCTATGTGAAGCTTTTGTAAATGAATATATACTCGTATGTATTTATTCTTTTTTTTAGCACTAAATAAAACAATTCTTCATACAAAATATAAAGGTGACTTTAAGTGTAGGTATTGTATTTTTAATTCCTCCTCAGTTATTTAATTATATGTTATTTGTCTTCTATTTAGTTTTTGGTGTCATTATTAGAATTTTTTCATTGACCTCTTTCAGTCATATTTTTATTCTTGATTTGTAGTCATTAATTTTTTTAATTAGTTGTATGCCTTCGGGAAGGGTGTTGTAAAGTTGGAAAGTAAGTGTAGTTTCTTTGTCCAAATATTTTTTTTTTCATGTGTGAAAGTAAATAATAAATGGCAAAAAACAAGGGATAATTAATAAAATGCAAGATTTATCTATAAGGGATTTGAAATAAATAATAATAACAGTGAGAAATGGACTCTTATAGTAGTTTTAGGTATTTTTTTAATTTTTGCTGAAATTCCTGAATATTTTCGATAACTTTCAGATATAATGATAGTCTGTTATAATATATTATACCTAGATAGAGATAAGTATTTTGCGTGTGCTTTGTACTAAATTTAGGGATTTTGATAGTATTCTGATATCTTGCTGATTAATGGAATGGTAAGTTATTTAACTGTACTTATTTGTAAATTTTAGTATTGAAAATTTTTTCTATATTTTGTCTATTGTATGTACATTGAATATTGAAAAGAGAATTTCAGTAGAAAATTTGGATGGTTCTTTCAATATTACTTTAATTATCAATCTTTGTACAATTTTTAGTGGAATTAAAATATTATTATAAGTTCTTCCCCAACCAATAATACCATATTGCAATATAGTTTGAACAATTGCATAGTATACTCTTTTTAAAGTATTCTAATCTAATAATATTTCTTAGTCTTATAAATATATAAATACATTTTCTAATTCTTTTGACAAGTTCACAAATTTGTTTTTTCCATTTAAAATGTTGATCTATATAAATACAAAAATATTTAATTTCAGAAGTTGGACTAAGTATTGAACATGCTTGATTGCAATTTGTTCTGTTACATTTAAGTTGATGTATTATATTTTTTAATCTAAATTTATTTATTTGTTTTATAACTTTAAATGTTTTTAGGTCTAGTAGATGATTTAGTTTTTATGAATAGTTTCCAATAATATATTTTTGGCATATATTCGTTGTACATTTGGTACGTCAAAGCTGTTGAATATTTCAATCGAAGGCTTTCTAATGAGTACTTTCAGTATAGTCTTTATGATTCCTTTTAGAATTGTTTTCAGGTTTTGTGTGTACTTATGTGTAGCAGAACCCCGTCTTATAATTCCATATGCAATAATTATGATTGACGTTTTCACCCAAATAAACGCGTTAGGGTCCAACTCTATCTAGTTCGTATCTACATTGTTTTTGTATTTCCGTAATAAAAACCACTTTAAAGTTCTTATAAAAACTTCTTTTTAAATGGGAATTAATTGGGGAAGAAAGAAAAATTGGTTGCGGTGGAAATTGCTGTCGTAATAAAAATAAAAGTTTTCCTACAAATACACCAATTTAATTATAAAAATAAATCCCGCTTGAGAAGCGGCTCAATAAATATCTGAAAGGTCCCCTTTCCTTTTTACTAAAGAAGCAACTTTACCCAAGTATTTTTTCTTCAGAATTCGATTAACAATTTATGAAAAGGAAATTTTTCTAGCAAAATACACAATGTATATACAGTCTAATAAAAAATAAATATTACTTTGAAAATGAAAATTACTGGAGTAAAAATAGCCAATACAAGTAATTAGATGATAATATTGTATTCCATTTGTATATTGTGTATTTCATAAAGATATTGTATTTACTGATAAAGTTTAATTTATGGAGCTCCATTTTAATATTTATTTATTTTTTACATTCGTTAATATTGTCATATTAACGAATGTAAAATGTAAATAACATTGTTAAATAGTCAATGCAAGTAATTAGATGATAATATTGTATTCCATTTGTATATTGTGTATTTCATAAAGATATTGTATTTACTGATAAAGTTTAATTTAATATTTATTTATTTTTTACATTCGTTAATATTGTCATATTAACGAATGTAAAATGTAATTTTTTTTTTTTTTTACATTAGGTCCACACAGGAGGCCCTGAGGAAAATAATTTCCCTCAGGGCCTATGTCACCTTTGGGGATGCTGTGTGGAGGGTATTTTTAAGGAAAGGAAGGAGAGGAAGTTCTGGGAAGGAAAAAGGTATGAGGGTTGGGTAGGAATCTGGGGTTCAATGTGTCTAGATCATCCGCCGCCAAGACCTAGACAATGAACCCCATGAACCCGGGCACCCCTGCTAAGTCACCAAACGTAGCGAACCACTTGGGGGTGACCTATGGCAGAGGTGTTGGTTATCCAATAAATGGTTCCCGGGGCGGCGGTACCCATTCCCGCCTCCCAAATTGTTAATAACATTGTTAAATAGTCAATGCAAGTAATTAGATGATAATATTGTATTCCATTTGTATATTGTGTATTTCATAAAGATATTGTATTTACTGATAAAGTTTAATTTATGGAGCTCCATTTTAATATTTATTTATTTTATACATTCGTTAATATTGTCATTTAATTTACAAAAGCAATTTAGCAATAATTTATTATACAAATCCTGCTGATGTATTTATTATTACGCGTGACAGGTGTTTCGCCTTCCGAATACATTATCTGAAACTGTTATAATAAATTAAATGATAGTATTATTGAATACTAGCTTCTGCCCGCGACTTTGTCTGCGCAGGATTAGTACTTCGATTAGCCTATTTTCTTTTTGTAGGTCCCATCTATGTTTATATTAAAATTCTTAACCTATTTTTTTAAATATCTATAATTCTTGATTCGATTCAAGGGTGAATACTTCAAATAAATTCACTAATTTAATATTTTCTAAAATAGAATTTTGGTTTTACAATCATTGTTTTTCAAAATGTCATTCTCAAGTTTTGACATTATCTAATAAACAATAATTATTATTTGTAATACATGGAAAATAGTAAGCTTTGGGTATAAATTATAGCCTAAATGTTATTCTGATGTATGAGCTATATTATTGTAAAGTTTCGTTAAAGTCCATTCTGTTGTTTTTGCGTGAAAGAGTAACAAACATAAATATATCCATTCAAACTTTCGCGTTTATTATATGAGTAAGATATAAAAGAAATGAAAATTCAATATAATGAATTCCACATAATGTTTTCCATGGCAAATAAAATAAAATAATTAATCTTTTGAAAAAAAATGAACAGATTACATAGAAATACTTACATAGAAATGCCTTCCATCAAGATTTGAATGGAAACCAATCTCGGCAATGCCTTCAGCTTGTACCCTTTGACAATCGAAACAACTATGTTAACATCATGTATGGGGAGTATGGGACACCGCCCTGGGAACCATTTATAGGTTAACCAACACCCCTGTCCACCCAAGTGGTCCGCTACGTTCATTAACTTAGCAGGGGTTCCCGGGCTCATGGGTTGAGGTTTAGCTAGGTCTTGGCGGTGGATGCATCTGCTCACCTACTACAGGCCGGATCGGGATAGACTGGTTGAGGGAGACCTTTTAACTCTCATGTTCGACTCTCTCGATCTATTGCCTTACACCGCAGTGGTAGGGATGATTCATACACGGAGAAAAATGTTATTCTATTAAAAATGTTATTCTAAAATACGATCATTTTATTCGTAAAAACGGTTTAAAACGGGACTGAAGTTCTTACGAACAAATTAACAGGGTTTCAATATTTATTGGCGGGAACATGTAAGAATAATTTGTTGGTATACGTAATTTCGTACGTATACCAATAAATTATTCTTACATTTTCCCGCCAATAAAAATTGAAACACTGTTAATTTGTTCGTAAGAACTTCAGTACTGTTTTTAACCGTTTTTCCGAATAAAATGATCGTATTTTAGAATAACATTTTTCTCCGTGTAAGTTTGTCACTATTGGACACATTGGTCACTTATAACTAAGGGGGTTTCTCATTATCCTCCCCATAGCTTATTTACTGATTTACGGTTCATTTGTTTATTAAGTTGGAGTTTATAATTTGGTACTCGAACCTATGAATATTGGCTATATATTGGATAAGTTTCTTGAGTTTTCTAATCACTGCGATTATTTTATTTTTATTAATATTCGTTATTAGGGTAGAGAAGCTATTGGGTGGATGGTGAGAAACCCCCCCCAGACGTATAACTTACTACTGACTTAAAAATAGTTATTTAATGACATACATATATGTTGGAAGATGAGTTGTCCATCCTGGTTAGGATGTTAACAAAACTTCCAAACCTGTAAACCGGGGCTCCGTATTGCTGTGGATTTTGCGAATAAAAACTCTCGGTTTACTATGGTCAAATTTATTTACACGAAGATAATTTTACAACGAAAGCACCAAGTAATTAAGTATGTTACTATCTTTACATAAGATTGCAAGATTCAACTCGAATTAAATGCCATTTAGATAGTGTCTTGGATAAATTTATCCATTTTTATTTAATATGCGTCATCTATTCACTTTTCTTCTAAGTCTAGGAGGAATATTTATTTTTACTTTTAACTTAATGAGTAAAAATTCAAATTGATATATTTTAATTTATATTTGTAATTAATTAATTAACAATATTTTAATTTATTAAAATATTAGTGTGAGTTTTAAATAATTAGGTTTTTTTTTTATCCAATTATTTCTGGCTTTAACCGTTTGATTGTGTCTCTAAACCATCATTTAAAATTATGGAGAAACGAAAGATGAATTTAAATATTAATTTTATTTAAAAGCCAAATTTCAAAATTATAATGAAGATTGGAGTCGAGTTTTGACTTAGAAGAGATGAGATATTGAATGGAAGAGAGGCAATTTTTGATAAGGCTTGATAGAAAAGAGGATATTTGATTAGAGAGTTAAAAGTATTTTTTTTTTCAAATGTCTTACTTACAGCTTTACTTAGACTTACTTACTTAGACTTAGACATACTTACTTAGACTAAGACTTAGCTTACTTAGACTTATTGCCGACATTTTCCTTTCTTTTGTATATATAACTGATAGTGATAATATCAGTTTCATCAGTTATAATACGAAAAATATTTCCTATATTTTCTTTCCGAAAAATTGTGATTAACCATATCAAATAAAATCACACTGCTATCATGTTCGTAGGTTCACGCGAGAGCACCACATAATGATATTTTATAATAATGGGATTTTTTCATCCAAAAATATATATCGTTTGCTCCGAGGGAGGTGATAAATGGTTTCATTAGAGCGTATCTAGGTACCAATGGAGCCAGGCAAAATAATGAGACTTTACTTTGCGATATGTTCAATCAAATGCGAACAATCAGAAATAATAAAATTACCAAAAATTTATGGAAGCGAGGTCTTGTTTGGAAATTTGAATTGTGTGTGTTTTTTTTTCACAGAGTTTTTGTAATGTTTAGTGCCTACCTATGGTATTGGAATGTAAAAATATGAGCTTTATTATATTAAACAGTTCCCCATCTTCCTCTTCCACGCCTCCTTCTTGTCCCCACTACCTTAAGACCACAACATAACCCGATTGGGGATGCTATAGTCTCACTGGCTCAATGCCATGATTTCACTGGCGTGGTCCAGAGGTAAGGCTCTGGATTCTGAAGTTCGCGGGTTTGAACCCGGCGTGCCCAAATAAATGTTATTTGATTAATTTCTGTTATTTCACAATTAATTAAACAAAAATAATATATAACATATTTGCGGCACGATCTAGATTAAAAGATATTCTCAGTATCGCCCTGGTGTAGGACCACCATTCAGAATTGAAACGTTGCTTGATATGGCTTTAACCGTGTTTGATGACTAACTAACTAACTAACTAACTAACCATCACGCCGTTTCCCCGCAGGGGTAGGCAGAGAGGACGGACCGCCAAACAACTCGGTCTTGGCACACGCTCCTTGCCTCATTCACATTCATACATCTTCTCATACATACTCTTCTATTATTCTGACTCTTCACATGGCCCGACTCAAGTATCTGATTTACTTGATCGTGCCACGTATTCCTTGGGCGTCCTCGGCTTCTTATACCGTTCACATTCGTGTTTGATGACCAGATCTGAATAGCCAGATACTTTCCCACTTTCCTTTTCCCCATCTCCTTTCCCTCCCCACTACCTTCAGCCACACATCTTACCCCAATTGGGGATGCCATAGTCTCACTGGCTCCAGACGTGAACAGTTAGGACTATTGTGCAGTGTTCACATTAAAAAAGACCGTAGATCAATACTTTTCTTGATCTACGAAAATGTGCGTACCTACATAATTTTTTATATTTTTGGATTGAAAAACTGAAAACTGACTGGACACAGTGAGATTTTAACATCCCTAATAGGGCATCTCGCTAATTCTTTTTTTTATTTAGAAATAAAAAAAAATAATAGTCATATTTTTATTTTATTTTTGTTTTGACGAATAAATTTTCTATGGCGATTTAAAACATGCCATTTTCGTTTTGTCGCCAAAACGACGTGTTTGTTTTTATTCGTGAATTCGGCGGCATTGGCATCACGCCGGGCAACGTCGATGACAGCTGTCTTATCAGACACTGGCGTTCTACGTCATAATGACGTTGAAGCCAGTTGACACTTGTGATATCTGTTTGAATGTATGAGAGCAAACGAGACAGTATGCTTGCGTGAATCTATATAAGGCGATGCGTGCTCGAGGTATGTCTCTTTTGTTACTAGCAGCTCCTGAATAAATACCTGTACATAATACTCACTCGCTCTTCATTGCGTACTACCGACTCCACACTGCATATTACAAATATACATTACAACTGGCGCAGCTACGGAAAGAACCTGCAGAAATACGAAAAAAAGTGCAATCGGCCGTAAAATATATTGTGCAAATCAGTACGGAAGAAATTGTTGCGACAATCGTAAAAAAAATTGTTGCATGTGAGAAGACGCCACGAATACAAACATCATACGTCTACGAACAAAAAGACGAACAAAAAGAGCCTGCATCCGCAGAAAATTGAGGGAGCTATTGGCGTTGGCACGCAAACATCCGTGCGAAAAGAAGAGGACGGTGACAATTGACATCAACGGGAAAAGCCGGAATTTGAGGCAAGGGCTCGGATTCTGTCGCTGCAGCTGGACAAGCGGAACCGGACAAAGGGCTGGATTCTGTCGCTGCAGGGAGACGGACACGTGGAGCGACGGAGTTCCGGACGCTGAGTGGGAGACTTTGGAGCCGCGAGGTCGTCGGTTCTGGAGCGTATTCTCCCGGAAGCGCTGAGATAAGTCTTTTAATACTAAAAGTTATTTCAGCTCTTATTCCTAATGGATGCGATTTGCAAAGGTCTGGGGGCATTCTGTCATAAGACAGGAGTATGGTCTCTGTTCAAAGAGAGACTGGACCAGGCACTCATATTATATGATGAGAAAATTTTGTCACCTGAACGTAAAAGAGCGTTCCTTTTAAATAACCTCACCGAAGACACCTTTTCATTACTAAGTGATTTATGTTTTCCTAAAAAAGTGTCGGAGACCTCATTTGAGGATTTGTGTAAATTTCTAGATTCCCATTGTAAGCCCATCCACAATATATTTGAATCTCGGGAAATATTCTATAAATGTAAACAATCGGCTAATGAATCCATTAAGGAGTTCGCCGCTAAGCTTAAAAATATTAGTTTGTCTTGTAACTTTGAGGCAAGATTAGAATCATGTTTGAAAGACATATTTATTATTGGTGTATGTAATGAGAAAAAGAAACACAAATTATTTATGGAGGGTTTAAACAGGTCATTTGTGGAATGTGTTAATTTAGCTTCCACATGGGAACACGTTTTAGGTGTGGAAAGTGGAAAGTCGAATTTATTTATTTATTTATTTATTATTTATTATTAATTTTCAACGCCCTGATGGGCTTTTACATAATAAGTATATTATACAGTGATATATATGTATGTTTAAATAAGAAATATAAACTTATAGCAATTAACATTATAAAATATAACAGTATAAAAGTAAGTAAGAAATATTATATTATAATAAAAGAGAAAAAGTAAAAATAAATTAAACTGAAACCAGTTTTTAAATTGCAGATGGCATAAAAATAATAAAATATAGTGTAAGTTAATATTAGAAATTTACAGATGTGTAATACAAGAAAAAGTTTACAATACAGAAAAACAAAAGAGAGTAAGTAACAAGTTTTTACATTATAGATAAATAGAAATAATACAAAAATATGTGCAACAGCTCCTACATTATAAGAATATGCTACATCAAAATATTATGGAATGGAAATTTAAATATAATTTTGAGAAATCTAGACAGGTTAGCCGCTTTAAAGATAGTAAAGTGCGTAGTAAGTCACCCCATAAGATAAATAATTATAAATCATGTTTTATTTGTGGAAGGAATAATCATGTACGAAAAGATTGCTGGCACGAGAAGTTACAATGTAATTTTTGTAAGAAGGTAGGTCATATTAGTTCAACGTGTAAAAGCAAAAATCGTGGTAAACATGATCGCTCCTCTAGTAAGGAGCGCGATAACGCTATTCATACGGTAACTCAGGGTAATAATAATGATCCTATGTATTTAAATCTATGCGTAGATAATATTGTATTAAAATTTATGGTTGACACGGGAGCTAGTATAAATGCGATCCCGTACGAAATGTTTAATAAGTACTTCAGTGAAAAGGAATTACAAGTTTGTGATAAAAATATATTCGGATACGATAATAATTTATTAAAGGTACGGGGAAAAATTGTATGTAATGTGGAATTTAAAAATAAATATATGCCAATCGAATTTATTATAATCGACAATGGTAGCTCATGCATTGTAGGTAGAAGTTTGCTCAAGTGTTTCGATATTACATTAAACGGAATTAATCTAGTGAACAACAGTGATACGGATAATTGTATTCGCGAAGTTTTAAAAGTAAAATACCCTAAAGTATTTTCTGATAAACCGGGAAGATTGAAAAATTACGAGGCAAATATTGAGGTTAGGTCGGATTTCAAACCGAAGTTCGTTAATCCGAGACCCATTCCGTTTTGTTTACGTGAACAAGTTGAAATAGAATTATTGCGGAGGAAGTTGATATTAGCGAAATGGCTAGTCCGATAGTTATTGTAAAAAAAAAAGACGGTACGATTAGGATTTGTACAGATTTCAAAAACACTTTAAATCCTATGCTGGCACCTTTGAAATTCCCTTTGCCTAGAGTGGAAGATTTAATCTCTTCGCTAAATGGCGCGAAACATTTCGCGAAACTTGATTTAAAAAACGCCTTTACTCAGATTGCTTTGAATGAAAGTTCAAAAAAACTATGTGTCATTTCAACTCATATTGGTTTGTTTGCGTATAAAGTTTTACCTTTTGGGCTAACAACAAGCCCGGCTATTTTCATGCAAATAATAGCTTCTATCGTCGGTAGTTTAAAGAATGTGCGAGTTTTTCTAGATGATATACTGTTATTCGGGAAATCGGAATCAGAGTTAAGTTCAGTATGTGACGCGGTAATTAAGAAATTAAATGATCATGGACTGACCGTAAACGATCAAAAATGTTATTTTTATGTACCGGAAATTGAGTACTTAGGATTTAAAATCTCTCAAGAAGGAATTATGCCGCTTGAAAGTAAAATCGAGGCTATTAAAAATTTGGCAGTTCCGAAAAATGTTTCAGAACTGAGAAGTTTGTTGGGAGTAATCTCATATTATAGAATATTTCTACGGAATATATCGGATACTCTATCACCTCTCTATAGTTTATTAAAAAAGGGAACCGTATTTATGTGGTCGGAAGAATGTAATGATGCTTTTAATTTTGTAAAAAAACAACTGATGTCGGAAAGAATTCTAGTTCACTTTAATCCTAGCATTCCTTTGAAACTCATAACAGACGCTAGCAATATAGGTATATCAGCCATCCTCTGTCATAGGTATGATAACGGGGTAGAACGCCCTATAGCATTTGCGAGCAGGACTTTATCGGAAACTGAACGAAAATATTCAATTTTGGACAAAGAAGCGTGCGCAATCATCTTTGGTTTAAAAAGATTCTTTCAATTCTTGTATGGAAATAAATTCATATTAGCATGCGACAATAAACCTTTAGTGCACATTTTAGACACCAAGAAGCAAGTACCTATTCTAGCAGCGAATAGATTGCAACGCTACGCGTTAATATTGCAAACGTTTAATTATAGTATAGAATACATAAAGTCGCAGGACAATAAAGCCGATTTCTTGTCCAGGGGTGCTAGCATAGTCCATCGATAAGGATCGGTAGGATAATTGTCGGTAACTTCTCATCGTTCCCTAGAACAACTGCAGATCGCAAACGAATACGTGATAGTTCACAATGACTAAGTGTCCCTAATATATTCGATATCAACTGTTATTTGTACATTAGCGACCTGCAGTTGTCCTAGGGAACGATGAGAAGTTACCGACAATTATCCTACCGATCCTTATCGATGGACTATGCTAGCACCCCAGATTACCTATGCAAGGTAGTAATAATAATATCGATGAAAACGATGATAATCATTATTTCTTGGATCTAATTAACGATTCGGATATTGATAGCTTGGAATTTGAACAGTTAAATAATATCTCTGTTGAAACGGAAATAAATCCGGAAATATTTAAACTGAGTTCGGAGAAGGATTTAGTTTTATCAAAAATTGTCAATTATTTGTATACAGGGTGACCTGAAATTTTTTTTTTAAATGCAGACTTATTAAAATTCTGGCATATTAGAGATAAGTTATCAGCTCATGATGCATGTTTGTTTTATGATAGTAAACTGGTAGTACCAATGGAATTGAAGGAATCAGTGTTGAAATTTATTCACCGTTCGCACTTACGTATTGTGAAATCAAAAAGTTTGGCAAGAAATTATTTTTTTTGGTTTGGTATAAATGCTGATATAGAGAGAGAGGTAAAACAGTGTACTAGGTGTGCAGTATGTTTACCTACACCTTCCAAGGTACAATTGGCGAGTTGGCCAGTAAATAATTTTGTTTGGAACAGAATTCACATAGACCACCTGGGTCCGTTCGGTAACTTAAATTTTTTTGTGGTGGTTGACGCTACCACAAAGTGGATTGATTGTCAAATGGTACCTACGGTAGATTCAGTTAGTACGATCAAAATATTAAAGAAAATGTTTTCTAACTTCGGTATACCGGAAAAAATTGTCAGCGATAATGGAACTGCTTTCACGTCAGCTTCATTTCGGGAATTTTGTCGTGAATTTAATATCGAGCATGTGACGTCAGCCGTTCAGCACCCGGCTTCGAACGGTCTAGCAGAAAACGCTGTGAAAACAGTAAAATTCTTTTTAAAAAAAATATTTGTGAATAACAGATTTCCAAGGGATCTGGAGGAAAATTACTGTCATTTTTAATAGACATTAGGAACACACCTTCGTTCGTTATGTACGGAAAGTGCAGTTTTCATATGAATAATAACACATAACACAATGAACAAAATAAGAAAAATAAAATTTATTTCTTCCACACAGGTTTAACGGTATTCATAGTCAATAGGTGTTCCATATATATATATATATATATATATATATATATATATATATATATATATATATATATATATTCGGTTATATTTATCCGAGACACCATCTAGGATACAAACCAGTTCCTAGAATACTTGTTTCCACTGAAAAAGGTAGCTGCTAATAAATATGGAAAAAAAACGAAAAAAATTAGTCTAAGAGTATGAGATATATATATTATGTATATGACGTTTAAATAAGAGGTCTCAGTGGCTGAATTGGTAGAGGCGATCGTTCCGGTAAGACGAGAGCTTCTGTGTTAGTGTCACAGTTTTTACCATTATCTTTTATTGTTCTGTGACTTGTTTTTTTTCTGTTGATTATTAGCGTTATCTTCTTCTTCAATAATTTATTCATAGTCATCATAATGTCATACTATGTTTTCGTCGATAGTAAAAAAAATATCAGCTAGAAAATTAGGGTCCAGCCGCCTAAGTTTTACAGTATTGTATAGATCCAATAAGTTGGTCTCATACAGGTATTGTAAACTAATCGTTGCCACGCACGATATTGAGTTGGCTTTGAGTAGTTTGTATCCTAGTATATCTGCTACAGCACAATATAGACCTCGTGCCCCTGTTCTATTATTTCCATTATTTTAACTTGTTTTTTACTCAGAAAGATTACACTTGTGCAGTAATTCAGGAGAGATGCTACAGTGATGTTGTAGACCAATATCGTTGTTTTAATGTCCGATTTTCCCTTTATTCTACGTAAGAAATGAACCTTTTTAGCAATTTTTTTAGTTAAATTTTCAAAGTTAGTGTTAAGTTATCGATTATGATTCCCAAGTATTTAATTTCTTTTACTTCTTAAATATTTTGATTGTCTATAATTAGGACAGTAAGTTCGTTTAAGTTTTTCCCTCAACACCCTTCAACAGAAACATTTTTATATGGTTTAGTTAGTAGGTCTTTTAGGAAATAACTTTTTACAATGACTAAATAAATCTATATTCAATGGGTTTTTAATGCCTTTACAGATAAATTGATCTAAATATACATGAGAAAAAAATTCACTGCAAACGAAATAGTTTCTCTGTAATAGTAACCTCTGCACACCTAACAAAGCAATCTAAAGTGTTTTGTGTCAAGATTAATTCTAGGAAGTTTATTTATTATACAAGCGTGTCCCTTACAACATCATTTCTTCAGTAATTGTTAGTATACAGCATGTCCTGATGTTACTGCAAAAATAATTGTCTCCTCAGAGCTGTAATACTCATCTCTTTTTTTCTTGCTTTTCTTTCTGATGGATTGGAAGTGGATAGTTCAAATCGCAATTGCAAAAAATTTAAATGATTTTGGGAGATTTTTTTTTTAAATTTGAACACTGCACAAGGGTCCCAATTGCTTTCAACCGTCTGGAAGCAGTGAAACTATGACATCTGCAATTGTCGTATGCTGTGAGGCTGAAAATAGTGGGAAGGGAAAGTAGACAAGGAAGAGGAAGGTGAGAAAGTACCTGGCTAATTAGATCTGGTCACTAAACAAGGCTAAAGCCATTTGAACCAACGTTTCAATTCTGAACGGTGGTTTTACACCAGGGCGATATTGAGAGTATCTTCCATTGTGGAAAGTGCCGCAAATATACCTTACATTATTTTAAAATGATTATATTGTGAAATCACACAAATATATCAAATCAAATTTATTGCGTACGCCGGGACTTGAACACGCTCCTTTTAGATTTCTTGTTGAGAGATTTACCACTCGACCATGGAGGCCATCAAATATGACTATTTTCTCCGTTAGCGCATTAATTATTTAACTTAATTTTGAAAAATTGCGTTCATTCAATAGTAATTAACAAAGTTTGCTAACTGAAAAGTTCTAATAAAATTCTCCATTCGTTTGTTAAAGCCATATGAAACTTTACAAACTTTGAACTTTAAAAACATATGAAGTTTTTTCCAAGAAAAACGCACTTCAAATATTAGCATTTCTGAGTTATGCAAGTGAATAATAGACTTTTTTACTGTTTTCTTTTGTCCGGAAAAATCCTTTTCGCAGAAAGAAACGTTTTAAAATTAGTTTTTGTCCTTATTTCTTATATCTAACCATTTCAATTTGGATGGTTAATATAGGTACCGCCGCTTGGAAACCACTTATTGAATAACCAACACTCCTGAAATAAGTCTCCCTTAGTGGAATATATAAAAACCAAAGTTTCCGACAGCAATTTGAGAAAAAAATATGAAAGTTTGTGAATTTATATTAATTATCTTTTCATGAAACGACAAAAATTGAGATGATATTAACGTTAAAGTAATGTTAATAATAACGTTAAAGTAGTGTTAATAATAACGTTAAAGTAATGTTAATAATAACGTCAAAGTAATGTTAATAATAACGTCAAAGTAATGTTAATAATAACGTTAAAGTAGTGTTAATAATAACGTTAAAGTAATGTTAATAATAACGTCAAAGTAATGTTAATAATAACGTTAAAGTAATGTTAATAATAACGTCAAAGTAATGTTAATAATAACGTTAAAGTAATGTTCATAATAACGTTAAAGTAATATTAATAATAACGTTATAATAACAATAATACCATACAACAACCTGCAGTCCACCTCGGAACAGGAATACCTAGTGAGGAGGACTGAGGACAAAATACTTAACTTTATATTCTTAATTTACTTTATATTGTATTTTCATTTTAATTTGTATTGTCATTAAATAAAAAAAATAAAAATAAAAAAAATAACGTTTGTGTATTGGTTTAATAAAATGTGCGCGTGTTTTCTTTTTTTCGTGATCCTTAATTTAGTTAGAAAAAACGTAAGGCAAGCCATTTTCAAAACTATTTTTTGTTTGCATTCAAAATTTTAGTATTTCAAAAACCATATGTTTTTTTCTAATATTTTAACATTCTTAACCTTTCTCAAACAGTATTAAGTTTTTGGATACGTTCAGAAATATTCCATTTAATTGGATTTTATCACAAAGCGGAAATTTTCTGACCTTTAAAAATATAAACAAGCCTGAGGGTTAAAAATAATTTATTTTCACTTTGTGTGTACGCACACCTTTATTTTTTTTTAAATACGTTTCATGTTATCAATCAAAATTCTTCAAACAATGTTCTTTGAAACATTAGAAAACTCGAGCATTATTTATTTTGTACGATTCGGTTACCAATACAATCCTTGTTTGTTATTGCTTTGATAAAAATTACTTTTGACGATATTAAAGGCTGAGATTTGAAGAATTTCCCAGCGTCAATCGACCGAACAGATATTTCTGGAACGTGAATGGACTGTTTGAAAGGCACATTTCTAGCACAAAGGCATACTTCTCATATTGGTTTGATTCCCTTTATCTCAACCAGAGTTCACGATGTATTCCTATTTCCTATTTACAGTACAGTCTATGTATAAAGGCCTACACACTTTGCTAAGTTTGCTGACTATATTTTTCTACGAACATATTTTTTTACTGATCTACGAACTTATCGTTTAGAATGGTGAATAATATCAGTATCGGTATGGTAAAAGATCACAATTTAGAAACCAAACGTTTCATGAAATCGCTTTATCCGGGTTTGGTGACAAGATCTGAATAGCCAGGTATTTCCACACCGTTCCCTTCCCCGTAACCAACATTAACCGAATTGAAAACATTCAAACAAAATTCCTGAAACACCTTTCGTATCGTTTTGAAAATCATCATTGTAATCCTATTGCTCTTTACAAATTACAAACGGAGATTTTTTTGACTTAGGTACTATTTCTATACGAATTTGTGAACTGCCTTATTGACTCTTCGAAAATATTGCATTTCGTTGCCCTAAACGCAATATTAGATCGAAAACCTTATTTTATGTACAACATTTTAAATCGAAATACGCTCAAAACTCCTTACTCGGGCGTATCTGCAAATAAAGAGATATTGACATTTACCCTTAAATCCTTTAAAGTCAAATAAACCTTATGTACTTAAATCTAAACTGTTATTTCTGCATTGTTTATTATTTTCATTTTAATATTTTTTTACTCACACTTTGTAATATTATAACTCTTAATAAACTACTTGCTTCCTAATCAGTAACCATAACAAAATATTATAAATGGAACTTAACTGGTTTGTATTATATACACTAATTTATCCTCAATAATTTTATATACCTACAACTGTATTTTTCCTAAATAAACTTAAGTAAAAAAAAAAAAAACTTCCCCTCCCAACTATCTTCAGCTTCACAACATACTACTCCAATTGGGGATGCCATCACTGGACCATAGTGGCTCTAGACGAGAACATTGAGACTCTTCGCGAAGTTCCGTGAAAGTTTTCTATAATTTCGGTTATTTTTTCATCATTTTACGTATGTTTCACAGTACTTGAATAGGACTTTCACAGAATTTGAAATATTAACTTCGAAATTTGTTGAAATATTCTGTGAAATAGTATTTTTGAATTTCGTTTGGCAGTTTACGAAATTCTAACAAGTAACCTGTAAGTACGTGTACCTTCATCTGAAACTAGAGAAGCTGGTAGTCGCTCGGCCCAGTTTAAGTGGGTTGTGCTATAAATTTATAATAATGTATGTTTAGAGAGGGTTGTAATATAATATGTACATTTGTATGTTTACTGACGTATAAATATTTTGTATCTCTTGTCCAGCATAAGACTTCCTTGTTTGATGAAGAATGTTGGTAGAATATCATGTAATTTCGCTTCCAGGAGTTCTAGCACTCTGAAATCGAAAACTTTACAATATCGGATCGATAGGCGTAAGTTTCGATGATTTTTATATACGCTAGCAACACCTGAGGTATTTTATTTGAATTGACACTACGAAATATCAAACGCCAAGCAATTACGTAAAATATGAATAAATTGTTGAAATACTATCCTAAATATGCATTGGCAGTACGCATTTACTTTTTGACCATAAACGGGAATCATTTAGTAAATGAGGTCTTTATTCAATACTTCAACCATTTTTGTTTCACAAAAATTGAACGGAATAAATTGATTGCGTCTTAGGCTCTCTATTGATAATTCACATTCCGACTGACGATAGCATCACACAAGTTTCGTTTGACTAACAATAAATACACATTTTTATTTGTCGTTCTTTACGCAACATTACTGGCTTATTTAATGGACTATTGAACTAACGAAGCTCTTAGAAATGAAAAAATTCGTATACGCAATCTATGGACTTAAATAATGCATCTAAGGCGATTCGTTCACGGAACTACTTATAAGCGACTTGAGCTTCAAGCGCGTAGCACCCGCGCCGCTCGTGAGTACCCCTCGTACTATTTTGCTGATGTTCGTACACAATGAATGCTACGCGCATCGTATGGTAAAAGTACGGCAGGTTCTCACGAAGAATGCGAATAAATTACGCATGTCTCTGGGTAGAACACCGTACCATTATACGTCATTATTTATCATCAGTATTTACTGATTAGTATACTGATAACAGCTGTCAGTATTTGTATACCATTACACGATCTCAGTATACTGACGTCAGTAATGTTGTCACAACGTCAGTATTTACCGTAAGACGTGTCGTATTATGCGAATACTGATAATAATAGATACTAATTATACTTATTAATATTATGTAGATTAACCTCTGACAGAAGCAAACGAGTCCTCTAAAGAAACAGTGTACTAATGTAATTTAATTATACGTTTCATTTACACTTTTTAATGCAACCTAAAATTAGTAAAACCACCTACTACCTACCACAAAAATCCCAAGTTAGCAAAAAGCTTTGTTTAAAAAGCTTTTTAAACAAAGCTTTTACGAATAAAAAATGAAATTGCTTTATCTTCTTTATTGGAACACTGCGGGAAAATTGCCAGGAATTATAAATAAAAATATGAATTTGTTGCTGGGAAGGCACTTTTATAAGCGTTTAAGAAATAAATGTATTTTTTCGGATTTATGATTCCGTATCTTAGCTTTAGGCCAAGTAAATATATGAATATAAATAAAATATTAACGGAGATAGTTTTAAGCACTTTGGAGAGTTTTTTGTTAAAGTTCTAAGGGTCATAAAAAATAAACGTGTGTCTTACTAAGTAGCGATGCAACTTAATTTGAAAACAAATAATAAAAGTATGATTTATATTTCTAAGAAGTCTACGCTTAAAATATTTTTATTAAGCGAGTTAAGTGGTAAATAAATTATTTTCAACTTAGAGCAAATTATTAAATGATTCATATTTTTAAGTGTTAATATTCACCTTTGTTATACTTACTTTCGATTAAAAATGTTATTTTATTGGAATATGGTACTCTTTTAAGTCATTTTTTCAATCACTTATAATTATTTCTACAAAAATGTCTAGTTTTTTACCTACAGAATGCATCAAAGTATTTAACATTTTACGATAGAAATAATAAAAAAAAATCAAAGAACGTTGAAACAAAGACGGCTATCTCCAATTATTTTTTTTATGCATAACACGCAAAAAATGTATTTTTAGTTCTTTTGCCGTGCTATAAACAATAAAGCATAATGTTTCTTATTAATTGTTTCCACTAGTCACTCTGTATATTTGATTGCGATTAAATGTTAAAATTATAATTTTTTCTTCAATAGATGGAGATTGCCGGTTTTGTTTTGTCTCTCTGATTTGCCTAAAGGGAGACTGCCGTTTTTGATCCGTATTCCGCAATTTTTAATGGAGATTGCCGTTTTTGTTGCAGACTAAATATATTAATTAAAAAATGTTTGCGTTAGTGTCATTTATGCTCCAAACCCTTTGTAGCTGTCAATAGTGTTTTTGTTTCTCTATCCATCACTATATATAACTCATTTTAGACCAATGGTGGAGATTGCCGTCTTTGTTTCAACACGCCTCAATTTTACCTACTTTATGTATGTGTTATTATTTTCAATCCTTGCTACTCTCCTTAGTCTTCTTCTTTAAAATTTCTTTATCATCTATGTGTTTATACTTTATACAAAATAACGTAGTTCTTACTGATCGCTTGGAAACAGGCAGCCGCCTAGTATAGTGATTTAAAGTATGTATCATGTGCAAATGTATTAATTAAATGCCAAGTATTTTGTAAGTATACATTTAAAAGTTTTAAGATTAATTTTAGCTGAATTGACACTTGTTTTTCTTATTAAATGTGGAATAAAGTTGAATAAAAACTTTTGACTAAAAACAATATGTAATACGAGTATATTTGCGTCACGTCCAAAAGTGGAATATACTGGTGTAAGACCACCATTGAGAAATGAAATTGTGTGTGATGACCAGATCCGAATAGCCAGGTACTTTCCTATCTCCCTCTTCTTCGTCTTCCTACTCTTGACTTGGACTCTTGTGTGGATTTCACATTAAAAAAAGGTTACTGTTACCTGGGAATGTTTTACTGTCTTTTAGAAAAACTTGTTCATTTATTAATAAAATCACTTAATTATAACAACATTGTCGTATCTTCAAATAAATTAAGTACAAACGTTACTGTGCTTTAAGGGGGGGTATCAAAACTCGGCTTGACTGCAGTTAGGTATTTTTGGTACTTGTACGGCCCGCTAGCGAACTACAATTTTAGCCGTCTATGGGGCAGACTCGGGTAAAATTGACACCAAATTGGTAAACCATTTAGCATTTTGATAAAGTACGAAATAAAAAATACACTTGCTCTATAAAATTTAAATTTGTTTACTAGATAATGGATACAGCTAGAGAGACAAAAAATCATATTAGCAATGGAATGGATAGATAGAAACATCTTTTACGCCCTGAATCTTTTTTGACGTCTCCGTTTTTTACTCAATGAGACTTTGAATCTTATGGTGTTTTGACGTAGATTGTATGGTTTATAAAATGGTAATAACTGTATTTATAATATTACCGGAAAATAATGGGTGTGAATAAAGGGAGATCATAAAATAAAGTTGGGACAAATATTTTTAAGTACGTGCAATAGAAATGACAAAAGGTGGTTTTGTTTTTGAAAGTTTATTTCGACAAATTTTTTCGTACTCAAGAAAAAATATATTTCAAAATATTAGATCAGATAAACAAAAAGTAGAATGACGCACATAAACGAAAAATCACAAAATTTAATACAAATTGATATAAAATCAACTAAATGTAAACTTGGTATGCAAATATTCAGCATAATATCCTACAAAAATTGCCAAGACTTGTGGATTTTAGAATGATATTAATTTTATCTTTAGTACTTGTGTTAAACAGTGTTAGTCGTACGGAATTTTTAAACCTCTAATAAACTTAATATTAGTTATTTTTTTTAAGTTTGTGCGCGATGACATTCGATTCGAAAATTTTCCGCGACTGACATCTCTTAACGAGGATTACGCGGCACACTCGCCGTCATCTCTGGTGTTAAAGTAACTACTTTTAAGAGTAGTTATTGTCTTAACACAAGCGCAGTATTTGGCTCGTTAGCGCGATACGGAATACCGTATTAAGAAAAGTGAGAAAATGTGTCGTATACGGCCGATACAACACGGGTTAGACTGTCGCAAAATACAATTTAATAGTTTGTTACGTTATTTGTAACCACAGAATAATTAAAATAATAACCAGTTATTTATTTCTTAAAAAAAACTTTAATCTAAATACCCGCGATTTAAACAATGTTTCCTTTAAAATATTTCATGATATGATTTAAGATTTTCACGGCCAAAAGTATTTTTGTTGTTTATTTTTGGGGTGTTATGCCGTGTTACGCTAAGTCCTTATTTAGCCTACGTTTCGGACAACATTACAAAAAGGATATCGGAACACTATCGAGCATGTAAACTCGGACACCCTGACAAATCGGCAATCGCCGAGCATTTGATTGAAACCGGCCATTACTTCGGATTTGTTCCTGAAGTCCTGGGAAGACCCAAAACTCATAGAGCACGCCTAATTACGGAGGCAATTGAAATTCACAAAAACCCCATCAATATTAACAGAGATGACGGAGCTAAGCTCAATAGTTCTTGGCATCCGGTTAATGAGTACTACACCAAAACTAAACGCAAAAAACAAATTTGACTTATACTGTCTTACCAGCTCGCAGAGGAGTGGAGCTGGCAACACAGTATCGCTTATACGTACTTAAGTATAGACTTGACCACTTTCAATAACTCATCTGCCCTTATGACCGACACTGTAATGTTGTCCGAAACGTCGGCTAAAGAAGGAGTTAGCGTAACACGGCATAATATCCCAAAAATAACAAAAATATTTCATGATGTTCTACTGACCATTGTGCATTTTGCAAACACCAACGAGCGACAGCGCAATTAAAATATTTTTTCTCGGATTGCTAAAATAATTTTTTTTATCTGAATTTGAATATGGAGACGTGCGAAATGATTATAGTTCTAAGTAGCCGATGAATTCCCCTATCTTTTGTCTATTATCACATATTTGTAGGATTTATAAAAAAATATATAATTAAATCTTTAACCTTAAAACATTTTAAAGAATGTAGAGAATATTTATTTTGTTATCTTTTTAATGTACAATATACTATGTAGTCGTTTTAATAATTTTTTAAATTTGCCACATTTTGGCAAGAAAGCAATCTGAGGTTATGGAAATAGTGCCATAATGTGGCAAAAAAGCGCTCGAATGGATATGGCAGACAAATGAAAAATAAAACTGCTAACTGCAGATATTTTTTTAATTTGGTCTACGAAAACGTGGAACTAACGGTCAGAACATCTGGACCAGAATACGAAAATAATATTCTGTTTTATTAACCACCTCTTGCGCTGTGCTTATCTCCTTAGAGCACGCCCTCTGTGTCCAATTGCCAACAGTTTGCTCGGAATGAACTGAAAACAGCTGAAAAATTCCCGCTGGTTCGTAATAAAATCAAATTGTTCCCTTTGCAGCCGGTGCAATTTGCAGGCAGTAACCGCAGCCACCAAGAATGTGCAGATCTCGCCGTTGACAATTAAGGTAAATTGAATTACATACAAAGTTCTTTTAATTTTTCGTCCTTCTATAAAACTTTGGACACGTGAAAATTAAAACTTTAGATACACATATACATGGGTCTTAAGGGACGTACTTGACTTACTTTAACCAGTTTTTTTCTGACATTATTTGGAGTAAAAATATAATTGAAATTTTGGTCTCTTGTTGACCCGTTCTCGTGAGACAAATGTAAACTCTCCGGTGCCAAAGGTATCAATGACGCAAGATCATTGAAATGCCGGTAAAAAAAAGATAACGTGCCCACCCGACGTATGTGGACTACAGACTAAAATTGACTTCCTTTGTGGTCGAGGGGTAAGGCTCTCGACACCCAATCCGAAGGTCAGGGGTTCGATACCGAAAATAAATTTTATGATTTGTGTGGTTTCAAAATTAATTCATTAATAATAATATATTTGCGGCACGTTCCGGAGTGAAAGATACTCTCAGTATGGCCCTGGAGTAAGACCATCTTTTACAATTTAAACGTTGATATCGACCAGATCTGAATAGCCAGGTACTTCCCCACCTTCCTCTTCCCCATCTCCTTTCTCTTCCTACTACTTTCAGCCTCTCAACATACCCCAATTGGGGCTACCATAGCCACTGGTTCCATCAAAAATGTACTACAAACTTGTTACGTGCGGCTTTGCCTCCAACAAATTGGCATTAATAGTAATGAATTACAAACTGGCCCAAACGGCCTTAATAGAAATGTATTAAAAACCTTGCCTCCCACAAACTGGCCTTAATAGTAATGTATTACAAACTTGTTACGCGCGGTTTTGCCTCCCACAAACTGGCTCTAATAGTAATGTAATACAAACTTGTTACGTGCGACTTTGCCTCCCACAAACTGGCCTTAATAGTAATTTATTACAAACATTTTACGCGCGGCCTTGCCTCCCATAAACTGGCCTTAATAGTAATGTAATACAAACTTTTTACGCGCGACTTTGCCTCCCACAAACTGGTCTTAATATAAATGTGTTACAAACTTGTTACGTTCGGCTTTGCCTCCCTTAAAAGCAAATTTCCCGCCCACCCTGTCATGTTGGGGGGAACAATTCTATTTACCAGAAATGAATATTTAAAGGATTTCCGGGGAAGAAACCACCAGTTTACGGCGGAAATACGAATTCACGTGGCGAGTCTAGAGGTCTCTGGGACTATAGGTGTCTACATTATCGTAGGCATACAAAGTATACAGGTCTACAGTTCCATAGGTCTCAAATCTCTATAACATTTATGTGGCAGATAGTAGGCCTTCGCCAGACCTTGGCCTTTGTAAGTTTGGGATGATTTAATTGAGTATTGGGATACTTTTAATTTTACAGAAGTGTTAAACAACCGTTTACAATACGTTATGGTTTATCAGTTTAAATTGACATAAGTGTGAAATTAAAAAGCTTTTATTTTTAATACATTTTATATATTTACATGAATACCCATCCCTGTTTGTGAGGCTGAGGGTAGTGGGGAGGGGTAGGAGATGGGGAAGATGAAGGTGGGGAAGTACCTGGCTATTCAGATCTGGTCACCAAACCTGGGAAAGGCCATTTCAAGCAACATTTTAATTCTAAAATATGGTCTTACACCAGGGCCATACTGAGAGTATCTTCCACTCTGGAACGTGCCGCAATTCTTTATACATAAAAATCTCGTGTCACAATGTTCGTCCGAGGTAAACTCCGAAACTACTTAACCTATTTTGATGAAATTTGACTTACTGTTTTTTGGACCAACTTAAAAGATATGATAGTTTTATCTCGATTTTTGACCTTTGTTATTGCAAATGTAATGTTTTTTTATGAGACAATTATTTGTAAGTTCCATAAGTTTCTGACAGATGGCGGTGTGAGTTAATTTATTGATATAACACTTGATTATCTAGATTAGGTAACCATCCAATAGATGGAGTTGTGTTTCGTTAGCTACAGCAACGCGTGGGCGGGTCAGCTAGTACACATTTTTTTTTAGTTAATTTTTTTCTGAAATGACACAAAGTAATCAAATAAAATTTATTTACGCACGCCGGGTTCGAACCCGCGACCTTCGAATTGGGAGTCAAGAGCAGGAAGAAGAGAAAGGGAGTCATTATACTATTACGTTATATTATTTCATAGCATTATCACAACCATCATGGCTCGTGGCCATATCATGGCAGACGTATACAGATGTTACATTATAATAATAAGCCCCAAACTGTCCAACAACAATTATTTTTTTTATCTTTTTGTAGAAAAAAAAAATAACGACGTCACCGGAGCCCAAAATTTCATTTACATCTCCAAATTTTACTTTAAATAATGTCAGAGGCCCTAGCAAGCTCGCTCTATAAAGATCGATAGGATAACTATCGGTAACTTCTCATCGTTCCCTAGGACAACTGCACATCGCTAAGGTACAAACAACAGTTGATGTCGAATATGTTAAGGACACTTAGTCATTGTGAACTTTCACTTATTCGTTGGCGATCTGTAGTCATGCTAGGGAACGATGAGAAGTTACTGATAGTTATCCTACCGATCGTTATCGAGCGTGTATGCTAGGGCCTCAGGAATCACTGGTTAAAGTAAGTCAAGTATGTCCCTAAACACTCCACATTTAGATTACTGCTCTACAATGTTATATTTGGCCAATGAAGGAAATTTAAACAAGCTAGAAGAAGACTCTTATTTAATGTGTTAATTTTTGTGCAAGTCATGAAAAACCAAATGTTAAAATATTTTAAGGATGAAATGGTTTTTAAATTCACCGTCTCCAGATATTTTCATATCAGAGGGTTCGGCTCTGTGGAATTCCTAATTTGACCGATAAATCCTACTGATCCCTCAATATAAATATTTAAAAAATCTTTCGTAATTCTACATGTATTTAAAATGACTGATTTTTGCATTTTTATATACAGATTCTTTGACAAATCTAATATGCCTACATTTTTAATAAGAGAGCTAGGTATAATGCCAGTAGCCGAAATAACAAAAGGTAATATTTTTATAGTCTGAGAATGCCAAATTCTTTTAATTTCATTTCCTAAATCTGTATACTTTCTTATTTTTTCAGAAACTGATTTTTGAATATTACAGGAATTTGGAATAGCTACATCAATAATATAAGTTATTTTTTTAATTTTGTCATGTAAAACTATGTCAGGTCTATTATGACCAATTGGTCTGTCTGTTAGTATAGTTTTATCATAGTAAATTTTAAAGAAATTATTTTCTAAAAATGAATTTGGTTCGTATTCATAATATGATACTATTCAATACAGTCAATCAAGTTATGTTTAATTACCAAACTTTGGTGAAATTTTTTTAAAACCTGATTGTGCCTAAATGTATACTCAGACGGCGCTAATATAGAACATCCTAATATAATGTGTTCTATAGTTTCCGGAAAAGCCATACATTTTCTACATAAATCATCAATTTGATTTGGATCTTCGATTATATGCTTCCTATAATTTTTGGTATTAATTACTCTATCTTGAATAGCAAGCATAAATCCTTCTATTTCTGCGCTCAACTCTCCAATACTCAACCATTTGTTTGACGAAAGTTTGTCAACATACGTTTGGTTGAGATAATTGAAGTGTTTTGCGTGAATAATTTTATTTGACCAGGAATCTAATAATTCCTGGTTGGTATTTATAAAAATGTTGGCATTCTCGTCGTATGAATTTAAAGGTGAAATATTTCTGTCTGCCTTGCAAATTATTTTATGTAGCTCTGAACTATTAGCTTTTCTATGGAAAAAAATTCTTAACATTTCTACCTGATTTTGTTTTAAAGAAGTTATTTTGACTATACCTCTACCTACTAAATTTCTACGTAAATTAATTCGTTCTATAGCTGAATTTGGATGATGACAATTAAACTTTGTTAACGTAGTTCTAATTAATCGTTCTAAGCTATCTAAATCTGTAATATAATATTTATATTTCTATTGACATTTTTCCTAATTTATAATATTTCTAAAAGATCTAAGTGAAAACCACTAACGTTAGTGTGTAAAAATTTTTAAACCAGTATTTATATCTTTTTTTTATATCCGTCGACGGATCTGCCGGATCTGCCCTGATGATGGACACTGCAACGCTGTCCGAAACGTCGGCTAAAGAAGGAGGTAGCACAACACGGCATAACACCCCAAAAACAAACAACGAAAATGCTTTTGGCCGTGAAAATCTAAAAACGTATCAGTATTTATATCATATGAATGGTTAACTCTCAATTAAATGGTTAGCGAATTCCGAATAATTATTTATATTTAGACATCTCAAATGTTCCTCAAGCCTCGTTTAAAAATTTCTGCAAGTTTAACTCATGTAAAAATGGTTACAATCATTACATATAATCAATAATAAGACAGAATTTAATATTTTTGGAACATAAATAATTTTTAGAAACATACGCTGATATGTTGTGCTAGATTATATTTTTTTTTTTTTTAAGATAGTCAAACATTTCTGTGTTACTACTAACCTGGCTGTTGTTTATGTCGTGATGAGGGACTTGGCCAGTTGAGGAACTGAATTCAGGATGCCAGGGTGGGATCGAAACACGATGTAAAATCCGAACCAACCGGTAAAAATGCCAAAATACTAACTTAAACAAAATATTTTGTTTAAGTTAGTATTTTGGTTGGTTTTACAAAATATTTTGTTTAAGTTAGTATTTTGGTAACCTAACCCAGTGGTCGACAAAGTGAGGCTCCGGAACCGCATGCGGCTCTTTGGCTTCTTAAGAGTGATTGACTAGTGGCTGAGAATAAAAGTTAAAAAAAAATTGCAACTGTACAGGGAGGTTCCAGTGAGAAAGATCGATTAATCCTCGTATCAATTTTTTATCCGATTTTTCTGTTTCGGATTTTCGATTGACTTTCGCTAATATTATCTTCATTCATTAAAATATTATAATTTGAGGTTTAACTCTTTAAGTTAATAAGTTAAAAATAAAAATATATTTTATTGTAGGTAGTAATGTACATATTTGGCTCTTAGGCTAATAAGTTTGCCGACCACTGACCTAACCTAACCAAACCAAAACGTTTTGGTTAGTATTTTGGCAATCGTAAATTAATAATATATTGCCATCAATTATTGCTTCCGAACAATACTCGTAATCCATTTTGAACTCAATAATGCAAATGCATTAATTTTGCCGAAAACTACCTAAAATTATACGCATATAATTCCATGATGACAGTCAAAACTCGGTGAAACGGCAGTAAACTTTATAAATTCACCTCCACGGTTAACCGCGACTGTTGCTTGTTCGCATGCTCGCGTCATTCGTCAGGCGACTCGCGGCTTGCACTCGCCCATTATGCACCGTTAATTAACACGTTATTTCTGAAAAGGCACGCTGGTGCGGAAATTCCAGTGACTGTTTTAACCATGATGGTTGTTCGTGTAATGCAATCCGAATTACGTGTCACAATCTCACCGATAATTTTATGACCGAATAAATTTTGAAATGATCCCAAATAAATACATTTTCGCTCTTAGAAAAACATTTTTTTTTATATTAATTCCATAAAGATGTCAGCTTTGGGAATGCTGTGTGGAGGGTCTTTTTAAGATGTTCTGGGAAGGAAAAGGGTATGAGTGGTGGGTAGAAATCTATATGTCGAAGTGTTCAGGAGCGACGGACGTACAAATCGATCCCTCCCACTGCGGTGCAAGGCGATGGGTCAAGAGTCGGCTGGAGATATCTAGGTTAGGTTTCTCTCAACCAGTCTCTGGGGATGCCTTAGTCTCACTAGCTCCAGGCGTTTTTTTTAAATATTTATTAACACCACACAGGAGGCCCTGAGGAAAATAATTTTCTCAGGGCTATGTCATCTTTGAAGATGCAGCGTGGAGGGTCTTTTTGAGGAGAGGAAGGAGTGAACATGGGACTTTAAGAGACCTATGTTGTAGGAAGGAGGAAACACAGAGGCCGGCAAATCATTCCACAGCCGAGCTGTTGAACTCAAGAACTACTCGTAAAAACGACCCGTTCTCATGTGACAAATGTCAACCGTGTACATATGTTGAGCGTGCGTTTGGCGTGTTTCCCGACTATGCACCGGTGCCGAGGGCATTAATGACGCTAGTTCCTCGGAGCATCTTCCATTGAAATACCGGTAGAACAAGGATAGCATTCCCACCCGATGCCTGTGCTCTTAAGATTGCAATCCGTTTGTTAAGACGGGAGAATCTATCAAACGAACCGCCCGTTTCTGCACAGAGTCGAGGGTGTTTTTCAGGTATTTTGGGGCTTCAGACCAGAGGTGGCTGCCAAATTCAACCGTGGCGCACACTTGCGATTTTTACAGGGTTAACAGTTGTGTACTATTAATGTATCTGCGGGCCCTGCACAGTACGCGTTGGGTTGGGAGCAGTTGGGACTCTTACGCGGTTATTACATTTAAAAATATATAAAAAGAATAATCGGGTATCTAACGGCTCCAGCCCCAAAGTGGCTACTAAAACAACTGTGTGACAATGTGAGCGTCCAGATTAAAATAAAAAAATCAAGATATATTAATAAATAAAGAATTTACGATTAATAGAAGTAAATAAACAGAAACTTTTCCTTGAGTTACTTAATAGGTACTTTGCAGCTTTATTATAAAAACATTAGAAGAAATGGTTCTTCCGAAAAACATTTAAAAGCATTCGAACAGAACAAATTAAAGAGTATAGTTAATAACGGTCGTAATATTTATTTGAGTAGGCAGTAAGAGAATTATAGAAAGAATTGGACGACAAAGAAAATAACTAACATGAAACTCAACTTGAAACTTTATTAATATTTCTTGCTTGGAGAAACACTTAATTTCATCTTTGTAATCCTCAATTTGATATAAAACCAATATTAGTTAGACATAGTATTACCATTTGTGGATTTTTAGTAGTTACGTGGAAAATCACAGCATAAAGTAAAACATGGTTTTTTCGATTTGTGTTTTTTTTTTGTAAGAATTACTGACAGAGAAATAAATGTTTATAATAATATAACTGTGGCATCCAAAGCTGCTTACGAATTACAGCTTCGGAATCGCTGGTAATGGACTGTACTAAATACTAAAAATTAAACGAGACGAAATCGTGTTTGCTGGAATTGGGTGGTGTTATGTATAGGAAAGGCAATGCAAGGTATGCAAGGAAAAAGGAATGACTATCTACTTACCACTGTGTAAAAGAGCATACGGCACAACCACAATAAAATATATTTATACAGTGTCACCGCGATACCTCGAAGTATTTAGTAACGAATGAGTACAAAATGATATTACGTACTTCCGAGATGATCAAATTCCTTTTTTAATCTCAAAAAAAAATTGGTTTGTTTACACGAAAAGAAAGCAACTTGCTTCCAAGGAGGTTAAAAATCTAATGTTTTCAAAACAAATGCACTCGAATTTGCATTATGTTCTTGCCATAGTTCCAAATTTCAAATACTTGAAATTTGGAACTAATCGAGTAATGTGATGGGAGAGGTAGTAACTGGATAAATAACATCACGGTAGAAACTAAGCATATTCTCATTTTAAAACCGAACATTAACCAAATGGAATTAACCAATTATATTTCTGTGCGCCTGGTATTGTGTTCTTATTTTTATGTATAACTAGCTGACCCGGCAAAATTCGTACAGCCTCAGAATCAATAAATGTTGTGTTTAATTTATTAGCTGTTCGAATTGATTCAAACTATATCGACCAACGCACATTATTTGAAAAGCCATTCCATACAAAATATGTGAAAAAATTTATTTTCTTCATAATTATGAAGTTTCTATCTTTAAAATTGGTCCAGCCGTTCTTGCATTATAAATGGTGTAACTAACCCGACTTTGTTTTATATATTAATATTAAGATTGTGACATTAGCCCCTGTTAAGTGTCCAATGACACCGTGTGGACTGTAAAAACTAATTATATGAAGCGAATTACGAATGTCCAAGATTGTGTTTTTATATCGACAAGGGGAAGGAAAAGACGGGAATGGCCCTTACCTTGATGATGAGGTGACAGCTCCCAGCTCTTCATTCACGGTCACTTTCCAATGTTAAATGATGACCCAATGGTCTTCACGAAAATCATAATATATTTATATTATTGTTATTTGCGAGATTTGCAAAATGCTTGTACAAGCCCGATCGAATTTTCAAAAATAACAACTGAACGTTTTTATTCAAAACAACGAGGTGCAAATACTGCAAATGTGTTCTTTTTTCAAGCGTTTTTTATTCATCTTCTTTTGCTTCTTGGGTAGGGGCCTTGATGTGAAAGGAGGGGAATCAGAAGGAAGGAATATTTGGTAACGAACATGGGTAAAATGAATTAATATCCTAAGGTTATTTCAACACTAAACAAGCCCCACTGCGGAAATTAACACAAATTAGCCGTGTGCTCCTGGTATTTTGTTACTCTATCGACAGGTTTACGTTGTGACGTTTATTTGACTAGACACGCGAAAAATCACGAACAGTGGATTTCGACAAATCAGATCAAATATTGAAAATAATTTTCTATAAAAAACATTAAATTATTGGAATGTCGCTTGCAAAAACTTACAATTTTTAAAATAAAGTGACACCTAAACTCAAGGCAAATCCGAGTAAAACCGGATTCACAGCCAGACGGAGTCATAACTGAAATAAGTGTATTTTTTATTATTATTAGAATTGTGTTCATTTTATACAATACCTTCCAATAAAGAAGTTTCTTTAACCCGTTTAATCACAGGAGACCATATTTGTCCCAGCTCACATAGGTCTCACAGAAATCGTTGTTTTTCCCTTACTATCATAGTCCGAAATGTGATCTAAACGGTATTGGAAAGAGAATACAACAAACTGTATATTAAAATCTAAAAGAAAACCACAAAAAATTAAAATTTATCCCTTTCTGAAACCAAAGTTTCCGACAGCAATTTGAAAAAAAATTATGGAACTTTGTGAATTTTTTAAGATTTTTTTTTACATGAAATGAAAAAAAGTGAGGTGGCAGTAAGGTTTATAATTCATTTATCTAATGAAATAAGTATGTGTTTTATTTTTTTTTCATTATCAGTAATTTTAGTTAGAAAAAAAAGTAAAGTGAGCCATTTTAAACACTTTTTAAAGTTTTCGCAAAAAAAAATTATTTAAAAAAAATACATAGTAATTTTTAATATAGAAATTTGAAAGCCTATTTCATCACCTTTCGAAAACAGTTTTTAGTTTTCGAATACGTTAACAAATGTTCCATTTATTTGGACTTTATTTCAAAGCGGGAATATTTTTAGCCTCTGACAAAATACGCCAATTTTTTTAATTTTTTTAATTGTTTAACTCCTTCCCTTACGTAAAATAGCCGTGCACTCAACATTCTTAAAGATGACTAAGACCATTAGGTTTGATTCGCTTCAGACTTTGGATTAATATTATTACTTTTTCCTGAAGTTCTTATCAAAAACACATTTCGTTTTCACCCCAAAATTATGAAGCTTGGGGAATGCAACTTTTTACCAATATTTTACTCATTTTCGGGAATATTTTGATCTCTATTTGCCCGTTGACCAACCAATTTTTCTTTCGTTATTTCTAATAAATCAATAAGTAAGAGAAGTCTGCAAATAATCTTCGGAATCTGCAATCCATTAGCCATTTTATTTCTTTCGTTTTGCAAAAGACATTTTCCTCAGAATTTCGATTAGGTAAATGCCTCGCGCGGAATCAAGGAGTGCATGTTCCCTGTACTGTAAGGTATGTGTTGTTTTTTTATATTCAGATTCGACAAGCTTACTATAACTCTTTAAGACTATTTTCTTTATGGTAGTTTAATTAATTTATTGTAATACAAATGTTATTTAATTATAATACCCACCTGGTGGATTTTTACAGATTTATTTCACATAAGTGATAACAATCAAACTTATAAAAAATCGGTTTAAAGATTCATAATGGGGCCAACAGACCTAGCTATAAAAGCTCAAGCGTTATTTGACTTGGCCTACTTCAGCATAGCATATCACATTGGGAATGTACGGCAACTGATATGCCGAAATACGCCAAACCAAATAACGCTTGAGCTTTTATAGCTAGGTCTGTTGGCCCCATAAAAGAGTGTCCCGAAACTCTCTGTACAGGTGAAAAACCTATGAATACACATCACATAGAGAGAACCCAAGAAATAAAGCAATGTGATGGGATTTGTTAATGCAACGAGGTTGCAAGAATGTTTGCGACCAAAAACAATATATAAAAAAAAATTTACTTGCACAATAATTTCATTCGTATGAATTATATATATATATACAAAAGATGATTTATTTTATATTTTTTGATTTTTTGAAATCATGACATATTATTATAAAATTTGAAATAATTTTAAACTGAATTTAAAAGAATGTAAGAAGTACGCATTCTTTTAATATATAAAGTCAAAGTACTACTACATAAGCAAAAATTTGATTTTTTATGTGTGCGATGTACGATAGCAAGGGTAGGTAAATTATTATCATCAGCAATTTTTATATCAATTCATTGACACATTATGTTATCAACAAATATTACAGCAACTCTAAAGTACAAGAAACATTTATTTTTATAATATTTTAATTAATGAAGATAATATTAGCGAAAGTCAATCGAAAAGTAGAAACATAAAAACCAGAAAAAAATACGGATACATCTGGGACCAGGGGGCCTAGTCTCTATCTCTCACAGCGCCTGTAACGCGGGTTTAGCTACGTCACGAATCCGTATTAACCCTCCTCTGACCGTGCTACAAACTTTCTCGCGCTCCGATGCTGTACACTCAGTAAATATTTATGTAATGTATTTATTTAATCCAATACATAAATGTATTGTGGAGGAATACCTAAAATGTTAACTCTATGTTTAGTATATTTACAAAGATATTTCAGTAAATACAAACCGTGACCGCTTAGTTGACAGCACCGTCAAGAAAGGTTAAACGGCAAACGTGCTTGTTTGTGAAACCGAAAGATAGAGACTAGGCCCCCAGATGTATATGTTAAATATTTTAATAAAAATATTGTTTGAGCATTTTGGTGCTCATTTGACTTATTTTAACAGATGAATGGATCTTGTACTTCTCTATCGCAAAAGAAATAATACACGTGACTCTATAGTATCCAATACCGTTTCAACATTATTAAATGTGACAATATTGCATTTCAAAATGTCTAACGAAGTGGAATCTTAACCCCTCAGGCTAATTTGTTAGTTTTTTAGAACAACTCTCATAGTTCTCATACACGGAGAAAAATTTATTCAAAAATACGATTATTTTATTCGTAAAAACGGGACTGAAGTTCTGACGAACAAATTAAAAGGGTTTCAATGTTTATTGGCGGAAACATGTAAGAATAATTTGTTGGACCACGTAATTTCGTACATATACCAACAAATTATTCTTACATTTTCCCGCCAATAAACATTGAAACTGTTAATTTGTTCGTGGGAACTTCAGTCTCGTTTTTAAAGACAAAAAATATAAAAAAGACAGATGACCGTAAGGTTTATAATACAAAATATGTGTGTCTCTTTCTTTTTTTTTCCTTATCAGTAATTTGAGTTTAAAAAAACGTAAGGTGAGCCATTTTAATTTTGATTTATGTTTGCCTAAAACAATTCTATATTTCAAATATCAAATGTGCATTTGGAATAATAAAATGAATAATATAATTTTATCACTTTTCAAAAATAGTTTTCACTTTTCAGATACATTCAGAAATATTCAATTTATTTGAATATTATTGCAAAGTGGAAATTTTCAGACCTTCTGACAGAATATGCGAGAGGCCCGAGGGGTTAAAAGTGAAAACTCTCTTTTGATGAAGCCTTTTCTTGTTCATTAAAATGTGAAAACGAGCAAATTAATTGATACGAACCATCATCGAATGTCCATCGAATCCATCAGCAAATTCAATGTCCGCTTTAATTAAAAGGTATAAATGTTTTTACAAATTGATTTGTGTGAACCAACTGTAAAACATCGTGTTTCATTTGTGTCTCTCATTTGTCCAACTATTTAGCATAACTGCATTTGCTGTGATAAATCCCTGTATGTAAATATTTATTTTTCACCAGTGTTGCAATATAAATCTGCATTTAATTACAATTCCTGATTGGGTATTCAAAATCTACATAGATTTTACTGACATAAAAATTTCAAACCTGTTGTTTATCTTTTTTCTCGTTGTTTGTTTTTGGGGTGTTATGCCGTGTTGTGCTACCTCCTTCTTTAGCCGACGTTTCGGACAGCGTTGCAGTGTCCATCATCATGGCAGATCCGGCAGATCCGTCGATGTGAATTTGTAGTGTTAAGTGTGTGCTTATTTAGTTGGAAGCGATACCGTGCCGTTAGCTTCATTTCAGAAGAAAGTGAACTACTTTGAAAGGGAAATTTGGTGAAAATACTGCGCTTTCAAACAACGAAAATGCTTTTGGCCGTGAAAATCTAAAAACGTATCTGTTGTTTATCAATTCCCAAATATACTGAGAATTATTTACTATTGACAAATTCATTGGTAGATACAGAGTGGCGCAAAAGTTGTCACCTGCTATTATTTGGCTGTAATTTTTTTTATTAATGAAAAAGTTTGGTTCTGTTTTTGGATTATGTTTATTTGATGTCTTAATTATTTTCATTAGGTTGAAAAAATAATAACGGCCAAGTGGCCGCTGCTAGAATTGTGATCATACAGGCCCGATTTATGCCATTTTCCATCACCCTTCCGGCGATAAGTTCTCACATTCTTGACGGATATTCTCTTTGAGTGCTTCAAGAGTCTGAGGCTTGTTGACATTCGTGATTTCAAGAAACCCCACAAGAAGAAGTCTGGAACGGTTAAATAAGGCGACCTTGCCGGTGTTTTGGTGATTTGCACTGGCCGGTGTCAATCAAAAAAACATTTTGAGGGGCATAGCGATTCATGTCTTATTGGCGTGTATTTTGTATTTGTTTACTTAACAAATGTCAAAGCAGGACTGACATTTGCCGCCATTTGCAAAAATTATGGCATTTTCCGATAGGGTGGTGACTTTTGCCCCCACTTGTATACACGTCAGAAGGGGCGTGAAGTAAGAATTATAACATCATGATATAAACTTACACAATAACATAATATATACTAATCTGAAGTGAGAAGTGGAAATCAATTTATTATACCTAATTGTGATGAACGTATGTCTTGCGGTATGAAAGAGACATGCGTGCATGAGTGAGACAGCATGAGTAAGGCATAAAAGGTTTGTTTGTTGTCCATTCGTCCTCTTTGCCTTCAGACTTCCTAAGAAGGAACCCTGTACATAATCTCTTAATAAACGTTATCGTCTACCTACGATTTATTATTGGAGTACCACCACAAAGGAATCTGGATCCATACACAGGAGACCAGAACTCAATGTGAAACCGGCCACGGTCATCACATTTGGCGCAGCCGAAAAAGGGAACCACGGAGCAGCCAAATTATCACATTTGGCGCAGCCGAAAAAAGGAACCACGGAGCAGCCAAATTATCACATTTGGCGCAGCCGAAAAAGGGAACTACGGAGCAGCCAAATTATCACATTTGGCGCAGCCGAAAAAAGGAACCACGGAGCAGCCTAATTCTCACATTTGGGCAGCCGAAAAAGACCGAGATTGAAGCTACAGGGGTCAACGAGTGATCGGGTCAGATCACGACTCCACATCATTGCGGAGCAAGGAGGAAGCAAAAGCAGCAGCATCCTACATATGGTGATTCAGTGCCGAGAACCTGGAGGAGTATTCGCGTAAGGCGTGGATACGGAAGTCTGGGTCTTCAAGAGAAGACCAAGTACCGGGCGCAGACCTAAAGGAAGGCGCCTTAGAAGGACGACCAGGATTCAGGAGCAAAAGACGGTTCGCGGAAGGGCGAGATCGGACAGCATCAAGACATCAGAGTCGTGAGTTGAGTGCTGTTTCTTAAATTTTCTGTTTTTTTTTCATTGATTTCATCTGTGTGAAGATGGAAGGAGGAGAACTGCCCAGGTTTTGTCATTTGAGAGACCAGCTGGAGACATTCGTCTTACAGTACGAGCAGTTCATCCTAGTCAATGATGACAAAATAACGTCGGATGTAAAAAAGAGAGCGGTTTTTATATCCCATTTGCACACAGAGACAATAAATTTATTAATAAATTTGTGTTTTCCAAAAAAAATTACAGATTTCACGGTAGAAAATTTATTGTTATTACTCGAAAATCATATAGGTACTAAGAGAAATGTGTTCAAGGAACGTGAAATTTTTTTCGCTACGAAACAAAAGGTTTCAGAATCAGTTAATGACTTCATAGCGCGTTTACGAAATCTAGTTAGATTTTGCAAATTCGAAGACAGACTTGAACATAATTTAAAAGATGTTTTTATCACCGGTCTTCGAATTGGTCGTACTAAAGAAAAATTATTTGTCGAGGCTGAAAACTTTTCATTAAAAAAGGTTTTAGAATGTGCTATTGCAGTGGATTCGTTCGATGTAATTAATAAGCAAATTAAAACGGAAAGTGTAGATATGATTTCTAAAAATAGACAGATCGATTTGTCACAAAAAAAAAATACGGCGGGTAGACATTTTTCTAGACCTACGGACAAGAATGTTACATCGTTCAGACCGAAATCATTAGACCGAACGAAGTGTAAACATTGTGGTAATTATCACGAATCAGTTAATTGTAAATTGAAAAACGTGATTTGTTATAAATGCAAAGGCAAAGGTCACATAAGTAAAATATGTCGCGGTTTAAAGTATAAAGATATTTCTTCAGTGTTTGTAAATACGCAGGAACGGTTGTGTATAAATGAAGTGCATTGTGAGCCAATTTTGTGCAAAATCTTAGTGAATAATGTTGAACTAAATGGTTTACTGGATACGGGTGCAGCAGTCTCGATTTTAAAAGAGATAGATTATGTTAAACACTTCAATAAGTTGGATTTAAAACCAAAGGATTTAACCTTGACGGGTTACGCTAACTGTAAGTTAAATTTATTGGGTTGTATTTTATTAACAGTTGATTATAACGGTTATAGGGAAATGTTAGAATTTTGCGTAGTAAAAAATGGAACAACTACTGTTCTAGGTCGTGACTTTATCAAAAAGTTTAATATTGGATTTACGGGGTTACAATCTACTTCATCCCAGGAGGGAAGTGAAATTTTTTCTCAAAATGTAGTTGAGAATGATAGAAGTGAAGTAGATAAATTAATTCGAAAATTCCCGGAGGTTTTTTCGGATAAACTGGGTAGATTCAATAAAAATAAAATACATCTGAAACTAAAAGAGAATGTCTTTGATACTCAAATTCTAAGTTTATTAAAAAATAACAGAGATATACCAATAGATGTCGAGGAGATTAAATCGGAATCAAATACGGATAAAATTTTATTGGAAATTAAACATTATCTCACAACAGGGTGGCCAAATAAAATTAACAAGGATGATTCAAAATGGATTTACTGGAGTAAACGGAATGAATTATCTATAATTGATGATTGTTTTTTTTGGAATAATAGGCTAATAATCCCAGTAAGTTTAAGAGAAAAAACTTTAAACTTATTGCATAGATCTCATCTGGGCATAGCTAAGATGAAAGGGTTAGCCAGGGGGTATTTTTGGTGGCCAGGGATAGATGGAGAAATTGAACTTTTAGCGAGAGGATGCGAAATTTGTTCAGAGGTTCAACCATCTCAACCAAAAAGCGAATTGACTCCGTGGCCCATAACTGAAGAGATATGGAGTAGGGTGCATATTGATTATGCAGGTCCCATTGCAAATAAATATTTTTTTGTGATTATTGACTCAACCTCAAAATGGTTAGACTGTGTGGAGGTAAATTCTCCAAATTCGTATAATACTATTAAAATATTAAGAAATTTATTTAGTTATTTCGGGAGTGTACAGACAATAGTGTCAGATAATGGAGCCGCCTTCATGTCAGCGGACTTCAAAGAGTTTTGTGAGATGAATAGCATCAAACATTTAACTACTCCGGTAAATCATCCACAATCGAACGGGTTAGCTGAAAACGCCGTGAAAAATTGTAAAAATTTTTTGAAAAAAATGATGATAGGAAATAAGTTTCAGTCAGGTTACGATGAAAAATTAGGAAATTTTCTAGTGGATTACAGAAATTCACCACACTGTACAACTGGTTTAGAACCTGCAGTTGTAATGTTTGGAAGAAAACTAAGGTCTAACTTAAACAGTTTTGTACCGAGAGGGGGGAGAGATAAGGATAATAGAATTAATAAATAAACTAAAATTAAAATGTCTAAATGTCAGGAAAATCAGAAATATTATTATAAAAGAAATAATAAAGAATCGTTGGGTTTTTCGATAAATCAAAAAGTAATGGTAAGAGATTTTAGAGACCAAAACAATGATAAATGGGTTTCAGGGAAGATACATAAAAAAATAGGAAAAAAACTTTATATAATTGAGGTAAATGTAAAAGGTAAACTTATGTATTGGAAAAGGCATTTTGATCAGTTGTCTAAATTGTGTGTATCATGGGAAAAGAACCCCAGCAATCCTTTAATCGCGTCTGAGACTAGGAGATTATCGTCAGATGAGTACGATATCTCCGGCTTTATGTCGGATGACAATCTAATGGGTGATTCTCCTCTTACTTCCAGCTCCAGTGAACCGGTGGCTTCCACGTCGGGAAACTGGAAGGACAGATTACGACCACGGACACACAGATGAGTCAATGAAGACAGGATTCAGCTCTCGACTCAACATGATAATGAATTACACTGTAAATATTGGAATATTGTATGTATTGTAAATAATATTATCATCATCATGTTGTGTACCTGTCTACGGATTTAAGTGTGGAGGGATGTGATGAACGTATGTCTTGCGGTATGAAAGAGACATGCGTGCATGAGTGAGACAGCATGAGTAAGGCATAAAAGGTTTGTTTGTTGTCCATTCGTCCTCTTTGCCTTCAGACTTCCTAAGAAGGAACCCTGTACATAATCTCTTAATAAACGTTATCGTCTACCTACGATTTATTATTGGAGTACCACCCCAAAGGAATCTGGATCCATACACAGGAGACCAGAACTCAATGTGAAACCGGCCACGGTCATCACACTAATTGTAAATCATAATTACAAAACCATTATATTTAACAAGCCATAAAAAACTACAATAATCTCTCTTCTGAATTGCGCTGTGTTGTCAACCAATCAGAATAAATTGATATAATTTAACAATTTAAAAATAGTTACATTTAAAAAATTATATTTTATATAAGATATTATATTATAATTTTTTTTAAAAGATAAAATACTTTTTTTACAACAATTTTATTTATACACAATCAACATGTTTCGTGAACGATGTTAATTGTGTATAAATAAAATTGATGTAAACAAAGTTATTTGTCTTTTTATTAAAATAAATGTTGCATCAAAAAGTGAAAACCTTTCCGAAGAAGTTTTCTTCGAAAAATTACATATACTAAGGTAAGAATCGAGGGTCTCTTATCAGACACAAGCCTCCGCTTTTCTGATAAGGTATACAATGTATTGCTTAAATTTAATATTTGAAAAATGCAGGCGGGTGTCCAGGGTTCGATCCTCTACCAGCAGTTCTCCATCATTGCACAAGCCACATTTTCCAATTACCAATGGACGTGGGGAGATTTTGTATACTCTGAGATTATTTGTAATCCAAGAATGCTGAATACTAAAATAATCTATAAAAAATCTAGGATTTTTTATAGATTATTTTAAGGATTTTTTAAAATATCATCAAAACCCTGTCAATTCATCAATATTACCCAGTTAATCATTAATTGAACGGTTTATGTGCAAGATTATTGTAATGATGAACCTACGAATTAATTGATTTCATTCGAAAAATGTAGTTTTTTATTCCTCTGACCCTTTTTCGGCCCATCACCGCCCACCATTCGTTTTCGAGGTTACCACCGATTCTAGACGTATGGACTTTTGGCAAAAAACATTAATTAATTTTAACATATTAATATTTTATCTAATATTATTTTTAACTTTTTAATTTAATGAGATAAACAACAAATTATAATATTTTAATTAAAGAAGATAATATTAGCGAAACTCAATCGAAAATATGAAACAAAAAGGTACGGATACATCTGGGACTTGAACTCAGGTCCTGGGTTCGAGTCCCTGATAATAAAATATTATTTATTAGCAAGTTCTGCTATGAAATTATTATTACGCCTGACAACTTTTTTTGCTTCTAGAGGCATTATCAAACTTCAGAAGGCGAAACAGCTGTAACGCGTAATAATAATTACATAGATGAATTTGTTTATAAATAAACTGTTTGTTTATATTAAATAATAATATAAAGCCATATATTAAAAAATTTAAAATGGATTTCTAAAAGTTAAGTTTGATAATAATATACGAATAAAATCATTTTTTAAAATCCGATCACGTGTTTTATGATGAAGACCAGTTGTTTCGACAATCGACAATTTCGACAATTCTCAAATCGACATTCACCGAAAAATTGGGTTGTTTCAACATCCTTCAGAAGAAATTTCCTCGAAAATTCCATAGGACCAGTTGTTTCGGAATTCCCTTCAAATTTGAATTTCCTTCAAATTTGAATTTCCTTCAAATCGTCATTCACCGAAAAATTGGGTTGTTTCAACTTCCGTCAGCAGTGAAAATACTATAGAAATGTGATGTGAATGTGATCAGCCGAGTCCGGACGGTTAGCGAAATAATGAAAGGCGCATGCGCAGACGTCAAAATTGTGATTCGGCGGGGAACACTTGAATAAAATTTTCAAATTTATCGAACGTTATTTGTTGCTATTTACTGCTGACGGAAGTTGAAACAACCCAATTTTTCGGTGAATGACGATTTGAAGGAAATTCAAATTTGAAGGGAATTCCGAAACAACTGGTCCTATGGAATTTTCGATGAAATTTCTTCTGACGGAGGTTGAAACAACCCAATTTTTCGGTGAATGTCGATTTGAAGGAAATTCAAACGACAAATTTTTCCGAAACAACTGGTCCTTAGTCTATTAATTTACGGACTTTTCAAACAAATTATTATAGAATTTTTTTTCACACATATTTTTCTTAGACAATACTGAAAAATTATAATACTTAAAAATATTTATAAAAGAGCATAATAGGTATTAATAAATTGTATTATCACGCGTTTGAGCATTTTTATTGCTGACTCGAAACCAACAACCCCTGCCACACAAAGATCATTACCCCAAATAATTACCCATTGCCTTGCCTTGTAATTTTCGTCCTTGATATATTATCTAGACCGGTAATATTTTATATCACACATCAACAATCCGCTAAGGACTGTGAATTAACCGTAAGTTAAGCCATTAGGAAAGTCGACCCGTGCCTCGCGCCTGAAGGAAGTCTAGGAACAACTTTACCCATAATGAGCTATGTTCTCGAGTGACTAACGCTGTAATGGGTTTCACGACTTCCGGAGGCACCCAATCATAATTATTTAGAAGTCGATAAATTTATTTCTGTTTCCGTGTAATTTTTAACCAATTTAATAATTAAATTAAAATAAATAACTTTGTGTACACCGCTAATAATCACAATATTATCGATCAAAAAAATATATCATTAAGGTATTTTCACAAACGAGGGATTCTGTGGAAAATGTATGGAATATTAGATTCTTTTTTTGATTTTAATCATCCTACTAAAAATGTTTGTTTTTTATGTTTTCATTCAAATTTATTCATTTTAAAAACGATCAAAAACCAACAAAACCAAAACGGCCAGTGGTTCGCAACGACGCCAAATACGCACGTCAACAAACAACAAAGTTACTAACTGTCAGAATTTTTTCAAAGCCGGCCAATGCTTATGACGTCACACGATAAAAATATATTTTCAGCGGTATTACCAAAATAGGTAAATTAGACTCGCTGTAGAAAATTTATTCGTCAACCTAAAAATACAATTTTAATCGTTATTTTTTTCAACCTGTTGAAGGCCAGCAAAGGAAAAATATTTTTTTTCTACGACGTAAGAAATTTGACATTTCATACAAATCCAATATTTATAACATTTCTTATGTGTTATATTACAAAAATTACATAAAAAAATGTAGATAAAACGATCTTTCTGATAACACCTGAAATCTATTCTTTCCACTATAAAGTCATATAAAAAAAATGAAAGAAAATAGAGTTTCTAAACCGTATTAACTAACTAACTACTTCCATATTTTGACGCGGCGGCCAGTTTGTCGGCCATCTTTGTTGCCCGCCGCGTCAACAATTTATTAAAATTATTCCGAGAGGCTATACCCTACGCAGTATTTCGTTACATCGAGAACGAGAAATGCCCAAGCGATTCTGACCGTGTTCTAGATACAATTTCTTTATACATAAGGGACAAAATCGCTTCCAAAAACTGGTGATCAGCGGTGATCATACGGCCAACTAGAGGCTAATAAGGCTAAACTAATGCAATAATTTACTTGAACTTAAAAATAAACATGTATAATACCTACATATTTCAAATCTTGTCTACTTGAACACATTAAAAAATGATTTTACTTACTGTAGTAGCCCTGTGCTCCAAAGTGTCGAATAAACAATAAGATATACTTTCATGAAGTAGACATTTTCGTCAATAATTTATACGGATTCAGTAAAACATTTAGTATACATAAAAACGTAAACAAAAATCCTGATAAAGTATTTAAACATGGATTGATGATACCAATTGGAATTCATACAGGGAATTCATACATAACCTAAGGCGCTCCGCTGACGAGGCAACTGAAACCAAACTAAAACCGGCTGGTTTCTAATTCTCGATTGGTCAAAAAGCTTGTTTAATAAGGTGGGTCACGAATGTATGGGGAAAATAAAATTCTTGTTTTGATTTGTCTAATAGTGATAAAAGGGTGCTAAATGACGATGAAAAATCACGTAATTTTTTTAATAATATTTGGATATCATCTTCTTCCTCCGGATTGACTTTGAAATTTCACATATTAGATAAAAACCCACCCTTGTTAAATCTTTAAAAAATGTTAGATAAACAAGTAAAATCAACTATTTTTCAATAAAAACGCAAAATAGAGGGAATGTTTCGAATTATTTACCAAAAACATATATGAATATAATTCAAATTATCACAAGGTGGTGTATTCAAATACCAGCAAAATCCTTCTTACTCTCAAATTTCGGCATTATTTTGCGAGACTCAAACTTCACCTTAATAAGACCTTCTCTTGCAGACTTCATACATAAAGTAGTCAAGGCTTCAATAACATTCGTTACACCTCTTTCAACTGCTTGAGTATGACATGGCAAACGCATAAGAGGCAACCTACCTTCTCCCCCATGAGCTACAAATAAATGAAGATCGTCATCCGATATATTCTTCAGTATTGGAGGTCCGGTTACATTTTGCTTCCAAATAATATGATGCATCGAGGTTTATGTTTGGAAGTTGGAACAGCCCTGTTTTACTTGGTTTCTTACTGCGTGCTTTTAGAACGACGACGCGCAGTCAACATTGCGAGCAATAAATTTTCGGGGTGTGCGAAGTAATTGTTTCTTTCTATAGCTGGATCAATTGTAGTTTTTAGTTCAGCTGATAAGTATCTAGGCGCTGAGATTAACTACCACAGGTGATGTGCTACATTTTTACAGGGGGTATGAGTTTTAATGCTGAACTAAGCCGGAGCATAATACACTTTAACAACGTACGTTTCTAAAATAATAAGATTCTCTGAAGGAGCTTCTGTTGAAACATAAAGACGAAGAATTCGGTTAGCTATTTGGCATGAGACATTTTCCCAGGAGATTTGTGGCATAAATCTGCAGGTAATTCCCCCACCGTAACTGCAGATACTATTTTATACAAATATGACTATCTGTATCAACGTCTTTAGTAAATAATTCATGCAACTCTCCGTCAAATTTCTGAAAATGAACCATATGCTTTTTTCACAGTTTTCAAAAGCTAGTCCTATTGTGCCTGAACAGGTTTGACGTCCAGATGTCTTATCGTCAAGATGTGCGAACAAATGCCGAAATGGTAACTCGTTCATGTGAAGCACGCAAATTATCCATTGCAATGGTTTATAAATTTCGACGTGCCAGAGTTTGGTGCAATAAAAGCTAAATATATATTGAGTCTGGCTCTTTTATCAATGAAATATGCTATTCAATGCGTCATTCTCAGAATTGCGTCCCCTTCCTTTCCCTGATAATTAATGTTTTATCTTTTCGGCCATCAAAATATATTTGGGGGTTTTTATAAAACTATGTGTTGTGCCCTTAATATTTCCTCTTGTTTTCTTTCGTTCTCTGCGAAGTTTACTCTTGTCAATAACTGGAATAGACTTGATGTCATACAGAACTGCTAAGGCAATGGCGGAACAGACACTCCATATCTGTCACAAGTTTTAGACATTGTGGAATGATCAATATTGACCGCAGCCTGCTTCTGAAGCGTTTGAGGTACAACATTAAGTTTGAAAACATCTTTACAATCGGATTCATTTGATGCAGAAGACGTGGAAATATCGAGTAGAGAGGTAGTTGGCTTATCTGTGCTTTCCTTTTTAGACGGGCACAAGGATTTTTGCTTCAAAAGTTTCCCTTTCAATGCAGTTTTCATTTGTTTTGTTGAAGCGATATCCACGTTTCCTATTATCATTTTTCGTGTAGTACGTTGGTCAGTAATGAAACTCTATTCATTTACAGATATTTTTTGATCTCCAGGACAGTCACATTTACTGAAATCATTGCATTTGAAAGACGAAATATCAAACAGCACTTTACTTTTGCGGCGGAATTTCTCCATTTTTTCTCCGGTATTAGTGCAATTGGTGCTCCCCCCGCCCTCACCTCACGCCTCCAATAATCAAAACCGGGACTTTTTGTAAACGATTTTGTAAATATATACTACATTTGCTATGGAAGAAAATAAAAAATATGGTTAAAAAGATTCATAGTAACTTTTATACACACTAGAAATAACCTCTAAAATTAAAAATTTTCAAAACTTTGAAGTGAATCCGGAGGAAGAAGATGGTATCAGAAAATTTTAAAATTTTAAACACGTCGTTTTGAACCCATTTGGCACTCTTTTATCGCTCTTAGAATTTGAAATTAACACTTTTTTTTAAATGACCCACCTTATTGTTTAACCAATCAGCAGTGCGAGTCGCGAGTCACCGCTTGCGTTACCGTTGACAACGGGTTTTTGAGGGATTGTGTAGTGTGTGGGCCGTCACATTGTCATACAAAGACAGTTGCCAGTTGAGAGTTTTCAGTTGCCTCAGTGAGCGGATCGCCTTACAGTACAAGCGGAAAACTGGTGAAAACTGGTGACATATCGCTTTAGATGTAAATGTCTGATTTTTTTCCAGCAACCGAAGGCTTTTGGAGCCGTGTCTAGGCTTCCGCGCAATTTAAAAGCCATTAGAGAGCTGACATTAACCCCCCCTGGTAATTAGTATTTTAAAATTTAACCTAAAAAAATTACTTTTATTTATTTGAAAACAAATCGAAATATGACAAAAATTCAGCCCCAAATGTGAAAAATTCACTAGTTTTCTACTTGTACTACGTGTTTCCGTACACCGTATACATTTCAAATAAAATACTCTGTAATTTTTATACCGAATAGACGAATTACCAGTTGGTATAAAAATGGTTGAAAATATCAAGTCGAAAATATGTAAAATCAAATAATGTATAATCATTTCATGTTAAGGAATATTAATTTGTAAGTGTTGCTAAATATGTATCTATGAACTATTGTGCATGAAGTTTTTACTAACAGAAAAAATAAAGAAAGTGTGTGTTATTTAATTTGTTTTTAATAAAATCTCATAATTAAATTCCTTGTAAATTAATGCTGTTTTCATTATTTTTTAGGGTGGTATTGGTGCTATCCGGAAAGGGATTAACCCAACTCATTTTAGTGAATTTGACGTCGAAATTATTTCGAGAATTAAAATTTATTCATCAAATAATTATTTAAAATAAAATATGAAAATTAGCTTCAAACATCAAACAATTATTTAAAATTTAATAACATATGTAAAAATAAATTTATAAAGCGAAATATCCCCTTTATTTTAGTTTTTTTATTAAAATTGTATTAGAATGTTTGCTTTCTATATACTTACCACTCCAAAAAATATTGTATATATTATTTGTAAATAAAAATGTTGAACATGATAACGACCGTTGATACGTCCATATAAAAAATGCATAAGTAATACAAAGGCAAAAAATCTATGGTTGATAATTCTCTTTGTGAAAACTCTCCCATTTTCCTCTTATTTTGGTTGCTTATGTCTAGTGTGCAAAAATTCATCGGTGCGGCTGGTTTTTTGAAATACCATTTGGTTTTTTTGTTTATTTGATTTTTTGTTTATTTTCATGTTTACCTTAAAGGATAAACCACGGGAGTACATTTTGGACTTACATTCAGGTAAGCGATTTTTTTGTTTGTGATCTAAATGCTTGAAATGTCTATAATTTTATTTTACTTTCTGAAATAATTAAGATCTGTGAACGGTATATTTCATAATTTCCTTGTTTTTGGCAATTTTTAAGACATATTTGCCATTTTATGAATATGTTTTGATTTATCCTCAAAAGTAAATTATGACAAGTGGTTTTGTAAATAATTAAATGAGTTAATATACGAGTACTATTTATGGATTGCATTGATTCATCAAATAATTTAATGAAATACAGAAAAATTTTCTGCAAATCAACTCAAAACCACCCAAAAGTGGACTTCCGTGGTTTACCCTTTAAGAGGCTAGACTTTGAACCACACGCGGAACACCCGCGACTGTCATTCTGTCCCGCTCACAATAAGCTCACGTACACTTACAATACATGCGAATGCGAAATGTGCGAATGAGACAACGCTCAAATTTACCTACAGAAATCGCTCGAAAAGGGGTTTATGGAGAATACACTTTTCTACACCGAAACTTTCACGAAATTGAAATTTTAAAAAATATATATTTTTTAGAAAGAAGAAGCTACGTCGGTAGCTTTTTATAATTTTATAATTCTTTATGAGAGTTGAGTTAGCAGCACTTTTTCCTTAAATAATATTTTTTGATAAATCGTACATGTTTGACAGTGAATGTTTACGTTAATACGAAACGCATCGAAAATTCGAAAACATACCGACATAGTTTTCACCCTCTACAAGGCAGTATAAAAAATCTATCGTCTTAAGATGATATCTTCGCTTTTCGGCCCATACAAAAAGGACGACCGGGAAAAAACACTTTTCTAGATCGAAAATTGCACAAAATTAATATATATTTTTTTATACTGCCTTCTAGAGGGTGAAAACTATGTCGGTATGTTTTCGAATTTTCGATGCGTTTCGTATTAACGTAAACATTCACTGTCAAACATGTACGATTTATCAAAAAATATTATTTAAGGAAAAAGTGCTGCTAACTCAACTCTCATAAAGAATTATAAAATTATAAAAAGCTACCGACGTAGTTTCTTCTTTCTAAAAAACATATATTTTTTTAAATTTCAATTTCTTGAAAGTTTCGGTGTAGAAAAGTGTATTCTCCATAAACCTCTTTTCGAGCGATTTCTGTAGGTAATTTTGAGCGTTGTCTCATTCGCACATTTCGCATTCGCATGTATTGTAAATGTGCGTGAGCTTATTGTGAGCGGGACAGAATGACAGTCGCGGGTGTTCCGCGTGTGGTTCAAAGTAACAGATATATCCTCCTCTTTTGAGGGTTGTGTGTGCAAAATGTCATCAATCTCTAAATAACACTAGATTTGTTTAAAAAACCAACCCATACCGGTACACAGAAGAGGGAAAAGCAAATGATTTTTTCAACCTTGAAAATGTTCCGACAACATCATGAATTCTTTCAAACGTGAACCACCCGTATTTTACTCATATGTTACTTAAATTCATAATGAATACAAATCCACTAATTTAAATTTATTTAGCAAATGCGGTGTTCTCACTGGCAGCCGCATTTTCCTTAATTTAATGTTATCCAATGATCGTACATCATTGTCCTAAAACCGGATTAAACTTTCACGAAACATAACCAATTATCAACATTCGTTTGCGTGTGTATTTATGAGTTTTGCGACCGCTGAACCCCAACATTTCCGCAAATGGTCTCACTTCACATCAAGTACTGCCCCAGTTTCAGAGGGCGAGATAATTCGCAAACTTCAATGGCCCGTTATCGTTTGGGATTTCTACCCAAAAATTATTATCGTTGCGTTCATTTGTGCTATGCAAATTAAATCTTGTTTATCAATACTCAAAATGTAATTAATTTCTCAGGGTAAAGCATTATTTACAAAGCAATTTGGGTAGTCTTAACATTGTATATTCTCTTCAGATTCGTCCTGTTGAACTTCTGTTTGGAATCAGGGTCGATTGGTGAACTATTTTGTATGTTTTTCACGCACCAGTTGTAATAATTTATTAACTTATATTATCAGGATAGAACGGATTTCTCATAAAGCACCTTATTTTTGGACAAGTATGAAAATTTTATTGGCAGTTTTGTACAATATATCGCCCAAAAGTTTACATCCACTCAACGGACCGAGATGGTGTTTAGAGAGAGAATTTATTTATTTATTCACGCCCTAATGGGCCTTTACATGAAAATTTTATACATTGGTTACAGTAATTAAGTTTAAAAATTCAGTTGTAATAATTGTAAAAAAGTAACAAAAAACTTAGTGCAAATTAGCTAAATACTAGAAAATTGGTTCTATATAAGGTAAGTATGAAATAATTAGTAGAAAGAGATTTAGAAAATAAAATAATAAGAATAAGAATGTATCTACACATAAAAAAAAATAAAAATGAAAAAAAAAATAATAATAATAACACAATTTAGCAAAATGTAGAGAATTAAATAATAATCTTGTAATATTATTGTAATTTCAGGTCTTATATAGAGAGTTACATAATAAAGCCTGAAATTACAATAACATAATAACAGCATTAAGGATTGTAGCATATTATTTGCATACAGATACACTTTTTAAATGAAGCGAGGTTTTTATAAAAAAATATGTCTACAGATCAGATTAATGCGAGACAGTAAATGTATTAACAATCTACATATCTCAGTCTGCTAGGAGGAGAAAATTGATCATAATTATTATAAAAATGGCCTAGCCCGACATCTGTGTAAGAAGAAACTAACCAATTGTTTTTACTAATACTTAACTAAAAATTATTTGGTTTGAAACTTGACTTAATTCCTTAACACGATTCATGTCATTTTAGCATTATGCTCTGTGAAGGGTCTTTTGAGGAAATAAATGAGTGTACAAGGGTCTTGAAGAGACCAATATCGTTTATTATTATATTATCTCGTATCGTTTTGAAGACATTGGAACTTCACATTTACATTGATATTGGGATTCTTGTCGTCTTACAGAAATCCACGTTGAAGGAGGAAGGAAACGCAGAGGCTGGAAAATCGTTTCACAGCCGAGTAATTGAACTTCTTTTTTCTTCCTTTATTTTATTTATTCAAGAGTACTATCATATTAAAATGCAAACAAACAATTCGTCAACGGATCAATTTGTCAACAGTTAAATACAAGCATACATAAAATTTTTGCAGTACCAATAAATATACAGATTATTATTATTGACATATTAACCAATGAAAAATATTTATATGTAAACCTCCCTAGAGCCCTTTTCCCCTTGTATATACTTTTGCGTAAATACAACAATCTTACTAATATTATAAACGCGAAAGTTTGTATGGATGTATGTATGTTTGTTACTCTTTCACGCAAAATTTACTGAATGGATTTTAATAAAACTTTACAATAATATAGCTCATACACCGGAATAACATATAGGCTATAATTCATAAAGCTAGCGATTTGTTTTCGATTTAAGTATGACATTTTGCAAAACAATGATTGTTAAATCCAAATTCTATTTTGGAAAATATTTAGATAGGTGTATTTATTTGAAATACTCGCCTAATACTTTGAATCGAATCAAGATTTATAGATATTTTAAATGAATATGTTAAGAATTTTGGTATAAACGTAGATGGGATCTAGGAAAAGAAATAGATTACTCGAAGTACTAATCCTATGTAGACGAAGTCGCGGGCAGAAGCTGGTCGTATATAATTATACAGTGATAACATTTAAAAAAATTAAAATTTATTGAAGTACTTCAGAAATTTTTCACAGCAACAGTCTATCCCATTTTGCAACATGTTATATATTCTATTCAAAGTATTTTGTTAGTGCAGTCAGTATTTCACCGCTTCGCCCCCCGATTAATCCGCCACCGCACGGCGAGCCACCGCCCCCTCCGCGCGCCGGTAAATTCGCCACCGCCCCCCTTTCGCACATTGTCAAAGCGAGCACTAATTTAACGTCAAGCTTTTATTTGGTTTAGTGGCGAACAACGAGCCTGGTTACCCGGTACTGTATTGGGTACTTCTCCGCAAGGTGGGTACCGTAGTGTGAGGTGAAGTCGATCAGGTAGGGTGGAGTGGTAATTTTCATTTATTTTCTTATTCATATATATATATATATATATATTATTTTATTTTGTTTGGGAAACCAAAAGATTACAATAAAATAAAACTTAAAAATATCTAAGCGACATTAAATTTACCATTTACAGCTTTCCACTTAAGTATTACAAAATTGAAGTGAGTTAAGTGATTTGAAAATGTTAATTAAGACATATTTACGTAATAAATTGTTTAAGTGGGAATAAAGAGGGGAAGGATAGGGGGGTGATCTATTTGAAGTATAGTATGTATACTAATAATAAAATGCTTAACACAAAAGGGAAGCTCATTGTGAAAAATGTTATTCTAAAATATGATCATTTTATTCGTAAAATGGTTTAAAAGGGGATTGAAGTTCTTACGAACAAATTAACAGGATTCAATGTTTATTGTCGGGAAAATGTAAGAATAAATTATTATTATTAATTATTAGAACAAATTTCGTACGTATACATTGTTGGTACAACGTATTTTTTCGTTGTATCGTCATGTTGTATTATCAGGGCAACTAGATAAAACATTTACAACCACTGGAGCTACAGAGCAATTAAAATATTTTTTCTCGGATTGCTAAAGGATTTTTTCCGCGCACATTAAAAAAATCATAGCTCCGAATTTGAATATGGAGACATACAAACTGATTATAGCCAATGAATTCCCCTAACCTTTTTTCTACAATCGCACATTTGTAGGATTTATAAAAAAATGTAATTAAATCTTTGACCTTAAATTTTTTTAAAGAATCTAGAGAATATTTATTTTGTTATATTTTGAACGTACAATATATTATATAGTCATTTTAATAAAAAAAAAAATTTAAATTTGCCACATTTTGGCAAGAAAGCAATCCGAGGTTATGGAAATAGTACCATAATGTGGCAAAAACGCTCGAGTGGACGAATGTTTTATAAATATGGCCTGATAAATTATCGTGAGGGTCAAAATCGATTTTTCTCCGTGTATATAGCTATAAAGTATCGAGAAACCGCCTGTGCGACTTTAAGGAGTGTGGAGAAGAGTTATACTGTAATTTTTGTATAGGTCTTGGCGGCGGATGCGTTTTTGGTTAGGGGGATACCTTTTGACCTTCCCAGCCGGACTCTCCCGACCCATCGCCTTGCACCGCAGCGGGAGGAATTCCTTGACACACTGACCACCAGAATCCTACCCTCCCCTCATACCTTTTTTCTTCCCAGAAAATCCTCTCCGTTCTTTCCCTAAAATGACTGTTAAGTTTTTTTAAGTTTTTTTTTTTTTTATTCCAGAAAAAAAGAAAATAACATTTTCACTTACTTAACTAGAATTTGAATTAAATCACATTACATTACAGTAGATTAAATTACATTTTATTATCATACAATATTATTCACTTTCACTTTATTGTTTTTTGTGAATAAAAATGTTTTTTTTTTTTTTTTTAATTTACACACACTTTTTTTGTTTTTAATATCACCTGGAAGGCAATTATATAAATTGTCCCCCTCATAACTGATGGATTGCTTACCGTAGTTAGTATGAATAGTGTTTAAATGTATGTTATCGTGTTGTCGTGTAAAATGTTTGTGTACTTGTGACGTGTTAATGAATGCTGTGTTTGTATGTATGAGTTTATTATTTATTTTGTATATAAGGAGACATATATTGTATTCGTAAAGTTTTCTTAATGTTAACAGTTTGGTTTCCAAATATAGTTTTTTTGTGGATTTTTTGGATTCGTAGTGAAATACTTTTTTTAATTAGTTTATTTTGAATTATCTGTAATTCATTAATGTATGTTTCATACGCATTATCACTGTAATATAAACTTTTTTAATTTAATTGGTAATAGATAAGATAATCGGCTAAAAACGTTAATTAAGGGTGTGATTTTATCTTTAACATCTTGTATATGGTTTTTAAAAGTTAGATGCTTATCGATGGAATTATATTTGGATTATCTGTTATATTATCTGTTAAGGAATTATATGAATATTCAAACCAAATTGTTTTTGGTTTTGGGTTTTAGTAAGAACAAATGGTTTGTGTCTTCTTGGACATATGTCTAGTATAGTTATTGTGATTATTTTTTTCCCCTCCAGCCTACTGAGGTTAATATATGCATTGTCTCACATGAATTATACCTCTTCTGCATTTAACTTCCTAGAAAGGAACAACATCCAAGTTCGCTGGAGCGAAATTAGTTATTGGGTGATATTATTGTACAGACTGTTAATAAAAGTTCATTCTTGTCCTAAAAATAAAGTGCCTTATTGTAGCGTTCAGGAACTGGATTGGGATTCAGTCTTCAATCTAATCCTCAGTACTACACACTGATTACTTGTAAATAATAGAATACTGGTTCGTTATGCGAGAACTTCGTTTATTGAATACAAATGATTACAAAGAAAACGTCCATCCAAGCTGGCGGTAAGATTAATAAAAAAAATACCCGGAGCGTTGCTCGCTAGAGCGCTCCCTTGAAATGAACCACTTCGGGTCTCCGAAGTGGGTCATTTCAAGTCGGGTCTAACTCCGTCATCATTCGGGTCGTTGCTCGGTAGTAGAGCCCGCCTATCTTCCATAGAAACGAAGCAGTGTTGCAAACACCATACTTATTAAAAAGTTTCCATTCTATCCTCCAAGTTAAACTCATAAAATATTACAAAGACCATCCTCACGGATGACATAACGGATGGAAAACATTTTCCCTCGGGACCTCTTGTGTAAGAGGTGTACAATGAAAAAAATAAGTAAATTTCGGTTTATAGGAGAAAGTCGATCATGTTACTATTTTTAAGAAAAGGCGTTTCTGAAAACTACAAGAAACACTTGTAGAAATATTTAATGCGCGGCACAAAAAACATGTTTTTTAAATTTTTAGACTCCACCTTCCACTAAAGTTGGCATAAGTACCCCCGTAGAACGCAACGAACTACCAAAATATTACCTATTAATGTGGATTATGTCGTTTCGACTACCCGGTGTTGCACGGGATTAATCTCACAGAGGAAATTTAATTTAACCAGATGCTATGGCACCGGCTGCTTAGATTCAAAAGATAAACGGATTTTAAACGAAAATTTATTTCCTGGTTGGAAATTAGTTTTTGAAAAAGTAAGTGGTTTAAATTTTAAAATACGTAAATCTTTTAGCCTGAAAGCATACTGGATGCAGTAAATACAATATCACCTTGTAATAGTTTATGTGTGCAAAATTAAAAACCGTTTTCATAATTCCATTTCCTTTCAAAATACGTGGTCGCGTGGAGAACAGCTTATTTCATAATACATTTGCATTTCCTAACAGCAAACTAAATATTTTCAAATTTTATTAAATGTAATGAAACACAACTGGTGTCTTTTTTCAATCTTTCTCAAAACAAGAATATTTTTGGATACAAAATTATTCCGGGCAAGGGCTTAATTAATAATTATTAGAAGGCGGCTAAGCGGTGGCAAAACGAAGAATTCCGAAAAAGTCACGAATCCGCAAAAACATCATTCGGAGATATTGAAATTTGAATTTTTGAAATGATATGTTTTTGTAATAACGAATCAATTCTAAACTTCAAACCTCAATATCTCCGAATGATGTTTTTGCGAATTTTCAACTTGGAATTTTTCGTTTTGCCACCGCCTAGCCGCCTACTAATAATTATATTATATTCCGAAACTTATGAGATTTATAAACATGACGTTTAAATAAATGGAGGCAGTGGCCTAATTGGAATGGCATTTGTCCCGGTAAGAGGAGAGGTTCTGGGTTCTGGTTCGAATCCCAGTAGTGGCCGTTTTTTTTATTTTTCTGTTTCTTGTTCTTTTTAATATTTTCGCTTAGATTATAAGTGTTATCTTCTTCTTCAATGAAATATTACATTGATGGGAATAACCTTCAAAAGTTAAAAAGAATGTTTTTCTTATAAAAAAAAATACTAATAGTCTTTCAAGGAAAGACTCTGGAAATTTAATTTGGAGGTAACTATAATTATTTAAACAAAAAACAATTTTACTCTAGGTAAGAACGACGTAACTCTAATGGAAATATTATAATAAAAAAATTAAGGACTTGACAGAAAAGGGCGTTTTGATGAGGAAATTTAAAGGCAAACTGCCGATTTTCTTTGGAACACAATTTTTTGTATGTATATTTAGACCCGATAAATATTTTCACGACGTTTTTCGAATATATTTTCATTGAAAACAAGTTGTTTCTCACGACTCATTCTTGAGTTCAACAACTTGGAGTTAAACGGTTTTGTGTTTTCAAAACCCATGTTCACTACTTGCACACATCAAAAGACCCTGCATACAGCACCCTCAAAAAGTTATAGACCCTCTTGAAAATTATTTTCCTCGAGGCCTGTCGTGTGGAGTTAACTTAAAAATAATCATTTTACAAACACACACACTTTAAATTTAATTAATTTTGAAGCTAAAATGAACGTTGAACAAGCCTAGTGAAGCCATATTGCACAAAAGCATTAGCGCTCTATACAGGTCGATTTAACAACGTTATCAATGGTGGAGAGTAGTGATGAACAACCCGCGGCCTGCGAGCCCATTTAGTTGACCGCGAGCCTTTATGTGCTGCCCACTCAGCTTAATTATTTATTAAATAAATGAGTGCGTCTAACCTTTACGCGCGGTTCGAGTAAATTTTCTTTGATTTGTGGCAGGTATTACTATTATAGTGAAGGCGAGAACCCTTTAAAAATAAAACCAAACAGAGATGGCAGTAATTGTATCGATATTGTAGTAATTATTTCCGTCCAAAAAATTACCTTTTGTTGAATTATTCGTAATATCGCGCCTAAAGAAGTTTTATTTTAAAGGTAAAGAATATTCAACGGTCTCAAAATTTCGAAACTTTCTTTGAATTTTTGAATCATTGAATCAGTCGCTCAAAATGATAAGATTTTTCTTAAAAAGACAAAACAAAAAAGCACATTCACAACGCAGCGTATTTTTGTTTTGATCTATGTTGAATGCATTTTAAAGATTTCCGTTTGATAAAATGCCAATTTTCTGGACTACATTTTGTTTAATTTTTCAAAAGATAAAAATTAAAAATTGCGAATATTTTTTTTATTTATATTTTCATCAATTCACTGACTATTGATCATTCACTAATTAAAATTCCCTAGGAAGGACTTGGCATACCAATAAAGCATTCTGTCCAAGTGGTTGTACAAAAATGGCTAGGTAGAACCAAAATTTCTTAAAATAGAAGAGTATGTATGAGACGATGTATGAATGTGAATGAGGCAAGGAGTGTGTGCCAAGACCGAGTTGTTTGGCGGTCCGTCCTCTCTGCCTACCCCTGCGATGAAACGGCGTGATGGTTAGTTAGTTAGTTAGTTATTAACTGAATAATAACAATGGAAACGGTTCAGCGTTGACGCCATTTTTGTATAATCGTTTGCACAGAATGTTCGGTGTGTACATATTTGGATCGGTATGCCAAGTCTTTCGTTGAGGTACATATTGTTTAGTTATAGAAATTACAAAAAAAAGTGTATTCTGAGGTAGTTTGTTCTGAATCGTTACTGAGATAAGTTATGATGCTGATGAATTATTATGTGAGGAAGTATCGTTTATGAGTAAATTTATTATGAGTACTCAGATGGTTAGATCCCATATTATGACAGACATGGAACCGGAGAAAATACCTCTGTATATATTCGATTTTAAAAGTATTCCTTTGTGAAATCAAAGTTATTAAAATTTCGGAATTTTTATCAATAATTTTTACATACAACTACAAAAAAGTGTGGTGACTATAACATTCATAATACATTTGTCTAATGATTTGTTTTCGTTATAAGAACTTTTAGTTAGAGAAAACATAAAGCGAGCCGTTTTAAAACTTTTATTATGTTTGCATTAAAAAAAAACTATATTTAAAAAAATCCAAATTTTCTACCGAAATTCTCTTTTTAATATTCAATGTACCTACAATAGACAAAATATATAAAAAATATTCAAAATTACAAAGAAGTACTGTTAAATAACCTACCATTCCATTCATCAGCAAGATATCAGAATACTATCAAAATCCCTAAATTTAGTACAAAGCACACACAAAATACGTATTTCTATCTAGGTATAACATATTATAACAAACTACCATTATATCTGAAAGTTATTGAAAATATTCAGGAATTTCAGCAAAAATTAAAAAAAAACCTAAAACTACTATAAGAGTCCATATCTCACTATTATTATTATTTCTTTCAAATCCTTTATTGATAAATTTTGCATTTTCATAATTATCCCTTGTTTTTTGCCATATTGTATTATTCACTTTCACACATGATATTATGCAATTGAACAAAAATTCCCTCACCAAACACATGAGCCTCGTCTCTTTATGGTGAGGAAAAGCTATTCTTATCTACTATTTTACCACTGTATAAAATGTAAAAATTGTGAATTTATTGTAAAAAAAAACTTTTATTATTAAATAATAAAAAAATATTTTGAATTATTAAATTTAAAATTATATTTGATTACCACACAAAAACAGTTTTTAGTTTTCAGATACGTTCAGAAATATTCCATTTATTTTAATTTTATTGCAAAGCGGAAATATTTAGACCTTCCTGACAAAACACGCCCGAGCCTGAGATGTTAAAAAAATCACCGTTTTATAAAATACAAATAGGTTTTCGACACCACCAACATCAAAATTAACAATGTCAAGCTGAACTAACTCTACTTCCCGCGTCCCGCGAATAAATTTAAAATTAGTAAATAAGCCCTCCGGCAAAAAATGTTGATCATCACTAGATTAGGGTGTAGACCGCTTACGCGCGCCGTAACTGTTATTCTAAGGCCGTAACGCTCCGGAGATCCGAATTACCCGCGGCTCTATTGGGCTTTCGACGTCGAACACTAAGGATTATATGCATAGTCGGCTGTACCTGACTGATGGGACGATACTAAACTTTTGGCCTACCGATGTGGGCGAGAGAGAGTAGTGTACAATAAATATAAGTAAAGTAGCGATGAGCTGCATATATAGGAGAGCTGGTATGGCAGAAAATTTAAATTGTCAAAAATTGAGGGTTGTTTCAATGAACATTCTTAGATTTTTAACGGTTTTAGCTTTATTTACTTATTGATAACTGAAGTACTCAGCGTTGTCCGGGCTTTATTATGCTTTAAGACAGGGGTAGAGAACTTTTTTGGCGTCGGGGGCATTTGGATGTTTGTAGAATCACCCGCGGGCCGCACATAGATTTTCAAGCGCTGGAGGGGGAGGGAGGGGATAGAGATCCATTTTTTTAATGTATTTTGACTTTATTTTATAATGATTTTTTTTTATATCACATGTGACGGGTATTCTTCCGAGATATCATGTAAACAAATTTGACAACAGGTAGAAATTTATAAATTCTTGAGGTATCCCTTGAGTTGCGTCAGCAGAGGATTTCGCATCTTGAATTTTTACATTGTGTTTAAAACACAAGGCAGGTTTTAACTTAATATTGCTTTTGCGTAAAAGTTCATAAGCTTAAGTAATTATTACACACGGAACAGTAAATTTCGCAGATTTTTGCAGCATATCGTGTGCAAAGCTTCACTCGTGTAAGGCTTCCTTCGATGAATCTGCAACTTGTTATTCAATTTTTCGTTATATTCTGAACGTAAAACTGGTTTAAATTAAATGTGTACGCGGGGATTCAAACTATACTCAAAACATGTCCATGGTTTTTCTTTGATTCTGGCAGCACATACTCGTACATAGTCTGCAACTAGAATTTTATAACTGCACTTGAAATAAGAGAATGGTTTCCTTCGAAATGTGTAAACAGATGAATCCACAACTAAAATGTATCCGTTACATTCTAAACATAAAAATGGTATTAAATAAAGAGTGACTCTGCATGCGAGTCCCAGCTTTGTAGCATTACTTTCGTAATATGCGCTTTAATTGATATTACACCCAGAACACGAAAATGGTTTTCTTCCAATTATTGTATTCGGAACACGAAAATGGTTTTCTTGCATTTTACGCCAATTTTTTTGACTGCAATAAAAAATATAATTTTATATTTATTTAACTATTTACAATCATTTATACGGAATCATTTTTATGGCAGAAGTATGGCAAATATAAAAAGAAAGCAGATCTTTTTTCATTCCTGAATAGAATCTGATCAATATGAAGATATTTTTTCAAAGATAATTTCCCCATCGTATAAAAAAATTAAAAAAAGGGTTCTTCGAGTTTTCGGACACCGTGAATATAGAAGTAGGTTTACCTGTCCATTTTCTTTTGCGCCTTCAACAACATTCAAGGGGGTTTTAAAAACCCATAAAAATACAGTTCAAGTATGATAATTTAAACCTTTTTATTAATTTAAACTTGTTATATACTTCCTTCTTAATTACGCTGTATCTTCAACCAGAACAAATAGTCCCAGATATATCCGTATCTTTTTCTGATTTTTCTGTTTCGGATTTTCGATTGACTTTCGTTAATATTATCTTCATTAATTGGAATATTTAATAAATAAACATTGAAGAAGAAAACAATAATAATAATTAAAATATGAATATGAACAAGGCACAGTAAAATAATAAAACATAATGGTCGCCACTGGGACTCGAACCCAGATCTCACGTCTTACCGGGACGGCACTCTACCAATTCAGCCATTGCGATCTATTGTGAGACTGTCGTATTTGCCTACTTCATATTTCAAATTTTAAAATTAAGAATGTTATCTTCGACTAATGTTTTTTCCATCTTATTTGCAGCTACCTTTATTCATTGGAAACAAGTATTCAAAGAATGTATTTGTTACCTAGATAGTGTCTCGGATAAATATATCCGATTTTATTTTTATAGAACACTTATTGACTTTTTATAAAATTTTAAATGAATATTTATTTTTTGATAAGAAAAACTCTCTTTTTAACTTTTCAAGGTTATTCCCATCATATTTAATTAAACAATCTAAAAAAAACTTACATCAGAAAAAAAATATTTTATACAAAATATTATTATATTACAATATGTAATCTAAGCAGGAATCGTGGCTCCCTTATCAGGCACAATAGCTCCTCTTTTCTGGTAAGATGTATATGATCAATAAAGACGTCAAATATTATATTTGGTAAAATATATATAAATAAATGTAAACCATATGTTTTATTTTACAAAAAAATAAATTAACTATCATAATTAATTTAATGTGTAGTAAATAAATTGTGATATTGTTTTGAGACCTTGTCCACGATAGGGGAATATGTCAAAGAAAATACCAAAAGGAAATGAGTCCAAATGATTCACTAAAATTTATCGTAAAATATCGGAAATGAGAAACATTCTTAGATTAAGATCCGAACAAGCACTAATGGGAGAAAACTCTGCAATGTGCTCGATATGTGAACCAATTCAACATACGTTATCGAAGTGCATTAAGTTTGAACATCAAAAAGTGACAGTGTTGATGACCTCGAACCGATCGGAAGTTCAGAATTTAATAGCCTCAACTTCTCAAAGTTCTACGCCATGTCACCAACCATGAAATTTGTTAGATTTGTAAATTGACAAATATTTGAAAGTCAATTCTTACAAAATGGATTAAGTACCGTATAAACAATATTAGATGTTATAATGATAATATATAAATATCACAATTTTAAAACAGATGAGGCAAAAATGACAACATTATGTGAGTCAGAAGCCTCGATAATAACATGACAAAAAAAGAGCAAAAAAATGTGTGATCAACCCGATCACTTTAAATATATATTTCCAAAATGAAATTTGACGTGTAATCATGTTTGACGTTGTAAATTTTAATGTTACTATCAAACATAAAACTATATGTGAAAGTGTTTTTAAAATTTTCCAATATGCTAACCTTTAGTGTATTTTTTTACTAATGCCGCACATTTTTAAAAAAGCACCATCCATATTGTAATAAAGATAAGTTATTTTGTTGTTAACGAAATTTATTTTGCGTATTTTCTATAAGGCGGCTTCGTAAACTACAGTTTATTTCACTCATCTCGGTTTGATGTGTGATAAATATTGTGAGTGGGCCATTATTTAACGCTAGGCAAACAGGAGATAACTTTGAACCAACGAAACAGACTGAAAATAAAAACGCCTATTTATAATAACAAACGCACCAACCCAAACCAAGATCATCTCTTGAAGAAGGATAGGTATGTTGGTGGGTGTTTAAGTTTTTTTCAGGATGTGTTCAACTTTATTTTCCATTTAGCTTTCCTGGTGGATGCTTGGAGCAAGTGGATAAATTTGTGTATTTGGGAAGTATGTTTACGAGAGTTGGGAAGGCTGATAAGGATATTGAAAGAAGGTAACTCCATTAACGGTGGAATGAACTCCGTTGGCGCCAACAAAAAGCTGTCTGTATGGTAGTGAAGCATGGAACTGGCAGAGGAAGGATGAAAGTAGACTGAATGCTGTAGAGATGAGATCCCTGAGGCGTATGTGTGGTAAAACCATGTATGATCGTGTGAGAAATGTGGATATCCCCAAATAATGCAAGGCTGATGTAAACGTAATGAGTACGATTAAGAAAGGGACCCTCAGATGGTTTGGGCGTGTAGAGCGAAAGAACGAAGAAAGGAGTGTAAGGAAGACATGGCACGATCATGTCAACTAGATACTTGAGTCGGCCATGTCAGGAGTCGGAATAATAGAAGAGCATGTATGAGAAAATGTGTGAATGTGAATGAAGCAAGGAGTGTGTGTGCAAAGACCGAGATGTTTGGCGGTCCGTCTTCTCTGCCTACCCCTTCGGAGAAATGGCGTGATGGGTAGTTAGTTAGTTATCTTTCCTGGTAGATATTCTCAGTTTCGCTCTGGGAACATATCTGCATTTTAAATGGAAAAGTTGCTTGATATCGTGTTTAATTTGTTTGTTGTTATTAAGTTTAATTTGTAGAACTCCATTTTATTTATTTTATATTTGTACAAAGTTTTTGATACATACGGTATAAGGTACGTACTTGACTTACTTTAACCAGTGATTCCTGATATTATTTGGAGTAAAAAATGTTCATAAAATTTTGTTCTCCGGTGACATAACTATTTGTTTTTTTTTTCAACAAAAATATAAAAAATAGTAGGTGTTGGACAGTTGGGGGCGGGGTAAGTAGTGGGGCGTTTACTCGGCTGAGTGACCAGTGGCATCATGTGAAAGAATTTTTTTTTTTTAAGAAAAAAAATTTGCAAAATCAAAATATTTCATCAAAAAAGTAAAAAGTTGGTATTATAATATGTGGATATTAATCAGTGGTGGTTAAAATATATATTTTTTTTAATATAGTATCTGTAGAGATCAGGGTTATTGATTTTATATGAATAAGAAAATTAGAATTTTATAAATTCAACAATGAATACTTGAGCAGGTGGATGAGTTTGTGCAAGGGCGGATTTAGGGGGTTGCACGGGGGCACTCAATAAGCACACATAGTGTTGGAGATACTGGACCCTGCACTAATAAAATAAAATATCTCTGGAGAGGACTTCAGAGATACCCATTATTATAAGCAATAATTATTAGCCTGAAACACTCATTCACATTGAAAAAATCTCACGAGAATAGATACATACCGCCGACGGGACTCGAACCCGTGTCCTTCTGATTTCCGGTCAACTGCTCTTATCCATTGAGCTACGTCGGCTTATATCTCACCCGCCAATTCAATATATACTAGTGTTTCATTCAACAATTACTGCTTAATACATTTTTTCACATGCAAACAACCAACTTTATTTTATATTTATTTGTTTCTTTATTTATTTATTCACGCCCTTAGGGCGTTTATAACAATCTTAATACAAAAATAATAGAAAAAGAAATAATAATATGCAAATAATGTTATATCATTATTTCTCATCCTTTATTAGTAAACGGCAAACAGAATTTTTGAAATTTCAGAAATAAATTTTGGTAATGAATACACGAAAATATCAACTGAACTAAATTTATTTCCAAGCCTATGTAGTTTTTGGATTGGGGAGTTAATGAAATAGTTAGTTTTCGAAGGATAAACAAAGAACAGCTCTGGAAGCCTCATGTTACGATTTGGTACTCGGAATGTTATTAGTTTTGTTAAGTCAGGTGCGTCAATTGTTCCATTAACTAATTTGAATAAAAGTACCATAACGCTCTTGGTTCTTCTACAAGATAAGTCAGTTAAATTAAGTCCTTTCATTTATTTCTCATAATTGATTTGTTCAATGGGTTTGGAGAGTTTGAAATTAATGAACCTTAAAAATTTATGTTGAACTCTCTCAATTTTTATTTGATGTGCTTTATAGTATGGGAACCAAATAGTGGAATTGTATTCTAAATTACTTCTAACTAAGGCAGTGAAGAGAATTTTAAATTAATAAAGTGTTGTAAAATCTTTGACTGTTCTTAAAATAAATCCCAAACATTTCATAACATTTTATATGAGAAAGGCATTGTAACTGCGAAATCTCCCACTAGGTGGCGTGGAGACACTTGAGATATTATGACTTCAGAAATACTTTATAACAACATTTTGCTATTTCTTTGTTATTTTTTATTCTAACCCTCTGTCTACATTATGAATAAAAATTTTTAATTCGTTATATATGTATGTTTGGATATCGTTACGTATGGGGTGCCTCGCCACCCCATCAACCATTACAATCAATCTTCATAATACAACAAACGATTTTTTTTTACTTCAATGTCCTCGATTTTAGCATATTAAACTGTCTGAAATATTTACCTCACACGTAGCCAAATTAGGACTGTTGGGAATAGAGTGTAAAAGGAAGAATGATTGCCGTGGAAACTTTCGGCAGTCACATCAGTGCCTCACAAGGGACTGATAAAATGCGACAATCACTCGGTTGATAAAGAATAATACCCAATACCGGTACACTGGTATATAAAATGAACTACAAATCGTCATATTAACTTCGTAGCCGTGCGTCTTTTTAATACAAACGGTGGTCAGATATTATAATATGTTTTTTTGTTTGATTTCGATATATTAAAATGTTTACATCACCAAAATGGCTATTTAGCGGTCAAAATAGTATTTTGTAATCGTGAACTGTGGTATTTATTTGATTTTATTGACGGACAAATAGTCCATTAATAATTCAGTAATAACACGAAAAATACAAACAGAGATGACAGTGAAAGGAGAGCACATGTAACTGAAGAGCAAGTACAATATATAATATAAAAGTACAAATCTTAATATATAAAACAAATTCGGGTTAGTTACACCATTTATAACTCAAGAACGGCTGAACCGATTTTTATGATCTTTGTTTAGTTGGATTTGTCTCCGTCCCGATTAACACAATAACTATAACATCGGAAAAAATCACGGGAAAAATAATTATGAAGAAAATTATTTTTTTCATATATTTTGTATGGAACGGCTTTTCAAATAATGTGCGTTGGTCGACATAATTTGAATCAATTCGAACTGTCAATGGTGTAGTGTGCCGAACATTTCGTGCTAAGTGAACAGCTCAATTTCATTTTTTGAACTTAGAGTAGGTACCTATTTATTTTAACTTAATAAAAACTTAATTTATTTCAGCTAATAAATTAAACACAACATTTATTGATTCGGAGGAGGTACGAAGTTTGCCGGGTCAGCTAGTATAAGATAAATACAAGTCAAAGCATGAAGAAGGATTTAATCGGCTTTTAAATTATATATTTGTTATCGATTGCCGGAATTGATTTAGGCTTCCACCAAAAAATTCAATATTTTGACTTGCGTTGAAAAGTCTCGACATTCTGGACAAAGGAGCACGGTATCCATAATTAGTAGAATGTTGATTGAGGAACAGCAATTCATCATTTCCGATTCTACGGGTCTTATGACTTTTACACTATCTACAAGTTCCTTTTGGATACAAATTTTAAATTAATGAAATGTTATTGTAACATGAATAAAAGCAAACTGCCAAATGATTGTAATTAAAATCATTGTGAATTTTACTGTGGTCGAATCAACTTGATAACCAAACTTGTGTCTATCACAAAATATTATTAAACTGTACTTGGTGATTCGCACTTGAACTGGAACACATCTAAAATGCCTGTTCTCACAGTGACCAAATGTAAATAGGTTCTTGTTAATAGTATGTTTTTTTTACCATAAAAATAGATACTTTTGATTTTGTAGATAAGTGACGTTTCAGAGTTGGAACTGAGAAGTACATGAGTAGGTACCTACTGCAGTTGGGTGTCGTCAGAGTAGTTATGTATTAGCATTCAAACTGAGAGGTACACGAGTACCTAAAGTTGTGCTGTCAGAACTGAGAAAGAGTAATTGAGGGAAATTAGACCCCTTTTGCTCTATCAGTTTGATATTCGTAAAGATCACGAGCAAAGGGAAGATAAAAGATATACATGTATTTTAACTGTTAAAATAAATTGTGGTAAAAGAAAAAGAAAGTGTTGTTATCCTGCTGGTATCTATCTGCTGCTGGTGTTCTCGTACCAAGACAATGAGAAACAATACTATTGATGAAGTAAGCATTGCTAATGAGACACGTTGGTTTTTTAATAATCGCAAAGTTATTTGTTTTCATTACGTTTATTATTTAAATCATATCAATCGTAGCATTGCTTTTATTATTTGACACCTCAACGGTGTGATGATCTCGCCATTCAGCCAAAGCATTAGTATTTTCAGTATACCTAAAAAAAGGAAAGCACATATCTTAACTAAAGGAAGACAGGGTAGATCTTCTGTCTCTGCTGGCTGTGAAGACGAATCCGGAGACGACATAAAAAATTGCGCTGGTTAGGCACCTCCCTGTTTGTGCAATTTATCTCCTTTTAGAATATTGATTCACGGAAATTCACATCACAAACATGTACCTACGTGTCAGAGAGAAATGTTTACTTGAGATGACAATGAATCAGGCATTAATGACCGGGCGCAAGAAAAAAATACGAAACACGCACCGTACGATAGATCGCCCGTGAGTTAGTAGCCAGTGGTTACCACGTGTGGACGAATTCCTGAAACAGATTCCCAGTGGCGTCGCCGAGGTTACGTTTGGTTGGAATTAAGGAGGGCAAAACGGATATTTAATCCCAGAAAAGACCAACAGCCGGTAAATATTTAGAGGTAAGTGTGAGAATAGCAGTTGTCAATTCGGTATCGCGTAGATAGCACACACGGACAGTGGAAAAAAATATAATTAATTAACAAAACAGGTACAGATTATGGAAGCGGCCAAAATGGGCTAGACTAGCGGGGGTGACACGCCACTGGAGAAAAATTTGAAATCTTAACTCGAATTTCAGCGAGGGCAATTAAGCAGTGATGAATGCATCTTTTGGAAGCATCGAATTCATGACAAGGAGGGCGATTAGTGATAAAGTATTGCCTAGAACTGCCAGTGTGTCGAGGGGGATGAATTGGTTCCACGAAGCGGAATGCGCCTAGAAGACCACCGGGTCAAGTAGAGGAGGGGTGGAGCCAGGACAGGCGGTTTCGGGGGGTAGTGGTGGGATGATCGAGGAAGGATTTTTGAAAGACTATCACGGGACAGTCGGTTCGGGGAGATATAGCAAACGGTCGGTTTTCGAGGGAAGACGGGAAGGTCGCGCAAATAAGTTAATTAGCGAAGTGCATTTTAATTACGAACACGGATAGTCGGTTTTCGAGTAAGGGACGAGAAGGTCGCTTAGAAATAATTTTAAATAGCGAAGTGCATTTTAATTACTATCAGAGTCGGGCGGTTTTCGGGAGTTGATCTATAAGGGCGGTCGCGATAATTGAATGTGGGGCGTCGCATGAAGTTTGAGAAGTCTGACGGAGTTATTATTTACGAGAGAAGAGAAGCATGCGCCGTTTTAACTGCATGAAATATATATCGCTTGTGAATGTGAAAAAAAATGTGACCGGATAACACTGAGGTGGTTGGGTAAGTGGATGCTCTATGGACTAACAATAAAATCACTCAATTATGTATTTTGTGCATCTTGAAGCAAAACTATTTACTTCGTAAGATGACCTATTGAGGAGGCGATAAGCAATATTTAGTTATCCCAAATTATATTTATAAAATAATTGTAACTTTGCAAAGATTTAAATTTTCACATTCAAATTGAACAATTGATTGTATATTATTTCAGTGAGACGTAAGGTTCTGGGTTCTTCGAGTCCCGGTTGCGACCGTTATCTTTTATTATTTTCTGTGTGTTGTTCCTTTTCATATTTAAGAAAAAATTAGACTATTATTGTTATCTGCTTCTTCAATGTATTAATTTAAACATAATTACAGTTGCATGTGAATGATAATTATCCCAAATATTTATATATATATATTCCTGCACATAAATATAAAGACCTTTACTACGCGGTATAGTGTTCAAGTTTAATCACAGTGGAACAATTTTGAAAAAACAAATTTCCCTTCTTGCCAGCGCAATCTAAGTTAAGGACATTATCTTCTCGTTTTACATCTCTACCGTTGACGTTAGATTCATAACATTTCATTCAATATCGGTATGTTTTACGCAGCGAGCGTCGGTTTTGCATTGATATTCGACTTATTTGAATACCGTCTAAACAAACTTTACTTCAAAAAAAAAAACAGCAGTGTCAGGTGATTGTCGAGAGAATAACTTCGCTGGGCTTCCCTATCCGGCGATATGGGTTGTTTCCACGTACGTCGCTCATTAGGCGAAATGGACGAAACTCACGCGAGCTTCCATATCTCTTGATCGGCGGAAACGATGGAAACGGATCATTGACTCGATTCTGAATATCGGTGACCTTGCGCGGATGGACTTGAACCCTGAACCTAGAAATGGCCCTGTATCAGCTGTGTCGGTGGTTGACCACGAGTCCCACCTAACCCAGGCACTCGACATTGTCCGGAGAACAAAGGACTTGATCCCACTATGTCACTGGTACGGCTTCCGTTTCGACAGTATTAGCGGTGAGAGAACTATCAGGCAGAACATCTGTAAGAGGAGTCTGAGGTCATTGACAGCTTTTCTATTTCCGCTAGTCTCCAGACGAAGGGGACAAGATCGTGATGGGCTCCGTTATCTTATGTTGGCACGCGAGAGATGACCCTTGTATTCGTTTGGACGAAGGGAACAATGGCTTGTATTGTTTCGATGATTTCCGACGGGTTTTCGTTGTTCCTGAGAAACACTATAGCCGGGGAATAGGGCCTAGTCTTCCCTCAAATTAACTACCGACATAAATTAGTGGCGTACACATTTGGATATACTAAACACGCACTCTACAGTACGTACCCTTTTACTTAACGGATTTGGCAGGTGTGATTGACGAAAGTCTGGGAGCTGACAGTTTGCTGTAAAGGATGCTGAGGAGGCGGCGAAGAGTTCGGCTCCTGAGCCTGCTAATTTTTATTTCTTCGAAACCAGTGGGATGCACGCGGGGATTCCCGACCCCTGACTTATCCGCAAGTATTCACTTCGGTATAATGTTCATGGCTGCGGTTAGCTGGGCGGACCCTTAACCTTCAGCATGCTGGCCATCATCAACATATCATCATCATCATCAGGCTCGGGCCGAAGGGCACGACCTGAACCGGAAGTCATCTGAGCACCTTCTGAGAGCTCTTAGACATACTTCAATCACACTCGGCGGAACGGAGCGTCATTTTTATGTCTAGCGACATGGAATGACCTTTCATCATGAATCTTCAACCTATCATCTTAATCATCATACCATCTTACCTTGCGAAGATTTGGTAGAGATATTCTCCCATTGCCGCATTGTACTATGGAGATTACAACATATATCATCAACTACAAAAATCACACACATTCCCCTCCGACAGGGACGAAACATGTCAATTTTCATCAGTTGCGAGGCAACAAATAAATCTTCCTGGAGGCGTTGGGATTGGGGTTAGCTCGACAGGTTTTCCTTCATCGAGCTAATTGGGAATTGGAGGAGACCAATCGTAGCAAGCACATGTTTGTCCCTATTCCTACCCATTATACCTACCTGTAAGTAGATTGCATACAACTAACAACCAATAGGAACTTAGAATAACTAATTGAATTATTGTATGAATGATGTTTTGATATACTCTAACAAAAGGGTTTATAACTCCGAGTTTAGGTAGAACGGCACAGAGAGTTAGGTATATCGTAATTAGACTATTCGTCAATAGCATGGGGAAGGGTATTAGATCAGTAAATAGTAAGATATACTGGGAAGTTAAATGATTAGCCAGTTAGATAGAATATCGTCATTGTTGAAGATCTGACAAATTGCAACACACCACAGCTAAGAACCAAAAGTTACCACAAATCCGTTTAATCTACCTGAATTAGCGCTATAAAGGCGAAACAAAAATAATCACAACGTGTCTAGTTAATTCAAAAGTAATTAAACAACAATTTATCAGTACGTACTTGCCTACGTACTGGCAGCTCCAACAGTAACTTAAGGTTTTCAAAACTTAAAGTTATACAAAAAAAAAAATGATCACCCTTAAATAGGGTTGATTTAAGTCAGGGGGATAAAAAGGTTTTAGAACTATTACAACGGCTCAGATACGTTTTTAGATTTTCACGGCCAAAAGCATTTTCGTTGTTTGTTTGTTGTATGGACGGGCCCCAGGCTAATGTAAATACTTCGCTTTCACGAAATTTCCCTTTCAAATTAGTTCACTTACTTCTGAAATACCTACCATCTCGTAGTGGATTGAAGCTGACGACACGGTATCGCTTCCAAGTAAATAAGCATACACTTAACACAACAAATTCACATCGACGGATCTGCCGGATCTGCCCTGATGATGGACACTGCAACGCTGTCCGAAACGTCGGCTAAAGAAGGAGGTAGCACAACACGGCATAACACCCCAAAAACAAACAACGAAAAAAAAAAAAAAAAACTCAACGGGTCCTTTATTAATTTTGTTATTTATTTATACATGTAATATAACAATTTGAGGCGTCTACTTTCAATTATTACAAATACACGTCAATATGTATTACACAATTTCGCCGCTAGATGATGTAGGGAAATTTTATTACTGCCTCCAGCATTAAAAAGATGAAATTGTAAGAATGAAGAAATATTCCAGGAAAATGTGTTCTCCTTCTGAGCTAAGAATAAAACCTTTTATTGTTTAAAGCTTTTAGTCACTACAAAAGGGAATCCGGCGCTGTTCATATCCATCAACTATTCTTTCAAGTATTAAATTAATATCTAAATGGTACTAGCGTAAAATGATGTAGAAAATCAACATCGTGAGATCCTTTGAAGGTTTCTGTTTTTGAGAGAGTTATGGTAGATTCAGACTGGGTCGACATACGTATGCATCGCTACGCCTAACAATATCTGGGCTACTTATCAACCATAGATTTTCAATGAAAATATATGTTTTAGAATCACATTTTCATAGAAAATGTATGGGTTGCTAAGCATTGTTTGGCGTAGCGATGCGTACGTACGTCGTCCAGTCTGAATCTACCTTAAAGCATCGGGAGTAATAATACAAAGTACTCGGTGTCCTTTATCTTTCCCATCTCCTTCTTCTTCCTCTTTTTTCAGAATGATTTCAAACATTTGATGTGCCATAGTATAAAATGAATGCCATTTTTAATACTATAAAATTTAATGCTATTAAATTTAATTATATTTGATTTAATAGGGTTGAAAAATATATTTTATTTAATTTAAATTTTAAATATTTCTGCTTTGCAATAAAATCCAAATTATTGGAATGTTTGTGAAAAAATCTGAAAACTAAAATATGTTTTATAATGTGATAAAATACGCTTTCAAATTTTAATTCGAAACAAATACCTACTTAATTTATTAAATACGAATTTTTTAATGTACCTAAACATAAAAAAGTTTGTAAAATTGCTCAATTTAAGTTTTTTCGAACTAAAATGAATGATAACGAGAAAAAATAAAACACACACTTATTTTTATTATCAAATGTATTATAAAATATCGTTACCTCATTTTTTTGTCGTTTCGTGTAAAATAAAATTTAAAAAATTCATAATTTTTGTCAAATTGAGGTCGGTAACTTTAGTTTAATAAAGAACATTTTAATTATGTTGTTGTTAACTTTTAGATTTGAATATAAAAAGTGATATTTTATCTTTCTGACATCGTTTAGATCATATTTTTCACCATGATAGTAAGGGGACAGCGATTTCTATGAGACTTTTATGAGTTAATATAAAAATAGGATTTACATTAGGTTTTTACAAATGAGATATTAATACACCCTTCCTTGGTCGCATTTGCATTAAGAGGGTATCACCAGAGAAAACCGGAAATTAGTCCTCTTTAAATCAAATTCTAGACGTATTGACTCTTTTTTACAAAAAATCATAAATTGATTTTTAAATACTGCTATTTTATCTGGTACACGCAGTTTTAAAATTTTGAAAATCTAAGTGTATTTTTAATATACTAAGGTTATACCGTTGGACGCTGGCAGATTTTTATTCAATTTTCAAACGATAGATTCTATTAAACAACACAAATTTCAAATCATATAAAAAAAAAAACAATAATAATAAAAATAAAACAAAAATACCTCATTTGTTCTATTTATTCGAGGTCTTACAAACTAAAATATTTCAATTTTTTTAAACACACATAATTTTTTTAGACCTTATTAAAAAATCATATATATTTATGATCAAAAAATACTTACAAGAAGTGGCGGGAACACGTAAGAATAATTTGTTGGTTATTTGATATTTAATAATTTATCGTCGTGCGTTTTGAGCATTTTCATTGCTTACTTGAAAGTAGTTATATATTAACGAAAGTTTTGAATAAAATAAATTGATATTAAATTTTTAATAAAAATTTGATACGGGGAATAATCGATCTTTCTCATTGGATCCTCCCTGTACAATTGTAAGCATTTTTAAACTTTTATTCTTAGCTGCCGGTCAATCGCTCTTAATACATTCGTGGTTGGAAAAGGAGTGTGTATTATTTTTTTTTAATTTATCAGTAATTAAAAATATTATTTAATATCCATCCTACAAATATTCAACAATAATTCAATATTCTGCTTGCTGAAATAAATGCTACTAAGACCTTTTTATAGCCATTTAGCGATTATGAATATATTTAGAGAAAAAATGGTTACTTCTGAAAAATAAAAAAGATACATTATTTAAATTATATTAATATTGCAGAAAGAACAAAGCAAATTCAGACTACTAGAAATGGTTCTTTTCTGAATTTTGTGGCAATTAAAACTAAATCTTTTTTTGGTTAAAGAAATTATTTATACCAATCTCCACTAATATTTAACAGAACATGTTAAACATATTTAACAACAATAATCTAATTTCTTGTGCACTTTTAAAAAGATTGTTAAATTATTTGTGTTAGCCGATGATAGCCATTTTTTAAAATAGATTCATTTCTGATTTTATAGCAATATATATTTTTTTTTATTCATTTTAGTCCTTCTTAAATTATAAACACAATACATTTCAAGTCAAATTTCAACACATCGACGATCCCGAAGAACCATTTCAATCAAAAAGTATGGATATTATAGTTTCATGATTTCAATAGAGCTGTGTAAAGTCTGTTTTGAGATCCAGAAAGATAGTGTTGTTTGGATATTTGGCATTTCATTTCATTAAAAATTCCGAAAATACTGACTTTTTAATCAACAAAATAAGCCAACAGAACGAAGTTCAATTTTTTGCAGATCCGACATTGTTCTTCGGGACCGTCAATATGGTCACCCTTCATGATAACAATATAATGTATTAGCTTCCTTCAGCTAACTTCCCACATTCATTGCACTAACATGCACTAACCTCCCACATTCTCAAATTAATAAATTATCATCATCATTACATTTCCGCTTGAGTGGTTATTATTTTATAAAACTTCAATAAAAATATAAAATTTTATTATTGTTAGACAGAAAATTGAATCATGTTTCATATTTTTTATTACTGAAATCTCTAAGATTTTCCCAATACTTACCTTCATCAATGTATATAAATATTGTAATATTTTCTTCCCTTTGAATAAGCCCCCAATCAGAAGGACTCGAGAGACCGGAAAGGGTCAATTTATTAGAATTCCATTGTGTAATAAAATGTACACAAATGATAATAAAACTATCCAAAGAAAACTTGTCCATCGTATATAAAAATTTCAAATTAAATATTGTTTTTTTTATATAAATACTGCACACGAGTCCCAACTGCTTCCGTCTGAAGCCAGTGAAACTATGGCTTCCCCAATCAAGGTATGTTGTGAGACTGAAGTTAGTGGGAAGAGGAAGGAGATGGGAAAGAGGAAGGTCAAGAAGTTCCTGACAATTCAGATCTAGTCACCTAACGTTACTATTTTAAGATCCCATCTGAATTACAAGAAGCAATAATAAAAATAATCCTAAAATACCTATAAGAACCCATAAGAACTCCATCAAAAGAAGTTTAAAAAAATATTTAATGTGTTCAGCATTATAAAACTGTACTCAAAAACTGCACTACTCAAATTTAAAGAAAAATATGCATACCCTGCTGACCAACACACCAATACTATTAGGACAAAATCTTCAAATCTACTAAACATTCCAAAATTAAATACAGCTTTCGGCCAGAAAAACCATCATATCCATGCTACAAAATTATATAATGCCCTTCCAATTGAAATGGATATACAAAAGTTTAAAAAGGACATCAAATTATGGCTAACTAAACATGAAGATGAGGAACTAATTAAAATTATTAACTAACCCCAACGCAACCTACAGATAATAAACACTTTTTAAAACAACGCAAGATAATAAACAACACTTTTTGCTTTATTTATTTATATTTCGTGGAACCCAACAAAAACCAACAACAATGATGAGGAAATCATTTTCAACACCATACAACAACCTGCAGTCCACCACGGAACAGGAATACCTAGTGAGGAGGACTGAGGATAAAATACTTCACTTTGTATTCTTAATTTACTAAATATTGTATTTTAATTTAAATTTGTATTTTCATTAAATAAAAAGATAAAAATAAAATACCAACGTGAGTTATGGCACAAACTCCTAGCTTCATTGACAGTTCATACAAACATTTCTACTACTAAAGGTATCGTTTTTTGGCATAAGACAATTATTTTATTAAAGAATGAACCGGTATTAATAGTAAATGCACCCCAATTTTGCAGACACTTCTGGTGTGGCACTAAAAATATATTCTTGAAAAACCCATTGCCCCGTGAAGAAACGGGCGGTCACTTTGATAGATTCGCTTATCTTGACAAACGGATTGCATCTTTAGAGCACAGTCGTCAGGTGGGTATACTGTCCTTGTTCCACCGGTATTATAGTAGAAGTTGCTACTAGGAACTATCGTCATTGATCACAAACGTGCGCCCAAAATTTGTAGAGGGTTGATATGACACGTGATAATGCGTTGTTTCTACGATTTTTTTTTACTAACCTGACTTTTTCCCTTTCTACAACTTAGATCTCTTGAAGATCTATGTTCACTCCCTCATCTCATTAAAAAAAACACACTTTTTCACACACGCCCCCAAAGAGACATAGGCCCTGAGAGAAATCATTTTCCCGGGGGCCTCGTGTGAAAAATCACGACGTTAGTTAGAGCTTGGGAGTATTTAAAAAAAGATAACAGAAAGATTCACATTCACAAAAACAACGCAACAAATTACACTTTTGTTTTAAAATTTAAACAAGAATTTACTTAGTAATGCACGATATTATTTCATTTATGCTGTGGCCGCATATGCGCCTATCGTCACGAAGCTTCGTGCTGACACAATACGCCCAAATGTGACCGGATAAACGTATTCTTTACGTATATTTATATATTTTACGTATTCTTTACGTATTATAATGTTTACGTATATTTACGTAAACGTATTCTTTTTTTCAATTTTTTAAACGAATTATCGGCACGCATTACTTCGGGACGATAGGCGCAGATGCGACCCCAGCATTAGATATATTATCCATTGTCGAGTCCTATCTACTTTACAGGCAGTTTCCCGGAACCAATACGCCAGGAGCGATGGCAATTTGAATCTTATGGTCCGACGGGAACTTGTCTAACAATTGTTCCCATTTGTAGAATCAGTCCATTGTTAATGTTTCTATAGATCTCCACTCTCCATGGTTAAACATCACAGTGTTTCGAAATGCACCTTTCCGTTGAAATAGAGAACACTAGACTACCGATAATAATTGGATATTTATATATATATACTGGGTTTTTACAGATGTTCGCACTTACGTGAGAACAATCCAGTTATAAAAACTCAGTTTTTGTACATATAGGGATATGCAATTACAAAAAATCTACAATTACATTAAATTAAATACAGATACCCTTTGCCGATCGGTTTCATACGATCGTGAGTTTGATTTGAAAAAAATCCTTACAGAAAATAAATCTGTTTTTGGGAACCGAACCGGTATCGATCGAACGTGCGGGAGCTGTTTATTTTACCTTTAAGATGATAGACTTCGCTTTTCGGCCCATACAAAAAGGACGTCCGGGAAAAACCCTTTTCTACATCGAAAATTGCACAACATTAATATTTTTTTATACTGCCTTCTAGAGGGTGAAAACTATGTCGGTATGTTTTCGAATTTTCGATGCAGTATTAACGTAAACATTCACTGTCAAACATGTACGATTTATCAAAAAATATTATTTAAGTAAAAAGTGCTGCTAACTCAACTTTCATAAAGAATTATAAAAAGCAACCGACGTAGAAAAAAATATTCTCGATAAACCCCTTTTCGAGCGATTTCTGTTGGTAAATTTGAGCGTTCTCTCATTCGCATGTATTGTAAGTGTGCGTGAGCTTATTGTGAGCGGGACAGAATGACAGACGCGGGTGTTCTGCGTATGGTTCCAAGTCTAGCCTCTTAAGCGCGCGTGTTTCGAGCAGTAAGTCGTACAGCCCTATGGGATCTTAGTTAAGAGCTTTACTAGTGTGGCCCATCAAATAACGGACATTTTTTGCCGGTCGGAAAGGGATTTAAAAAAACTAGAAACATCACAAATCAAAAAAAATTCAAAATTATATACAAGTTCACTCAATTGAAACTTGTTACAATGAGAGGCAAGAGATATAAAAAACACAAGAGGCATGCGTACAGAGATAATTGACAAAATATAATAATTAGTGCATATTTTTAACAGCCTCAGAACTTTTTTCTGAATCCGTTCAAATTGTCTACGAAAGTATCTACTTTAGCACACTCTATATTGATACATAGTCGACACATCTGGGTCAGAGGGAATGGGTATTTGGGAGGTGGGAATGGGTACCGCAGCCCCGGGAACCATTTATTGGATAATAACCTCTGCCATAGGTCACCTCAAGTGGTTCACTACGTTTGGTGACTTAACAGGAGTGCCCGGCTTCATGGGGTGAGGTTTATCTAGGTCTTGGCGGCGGATGATCTGGAAACACTGAACCCCAGATTCCTACCCGATTCTCATACCTTTTTCCTTCCCAGAACTTCCTATCCTTCCTCTCCTTAAAAATACCCTCCACATAGCATCCCCAAAGATGACATAGGCCCTGAGGGAAAATATCTTCATTAGGGCCTCCTGTGTGGAGCGAAAAAAAAAGTACCTAGCGTTGCCTGGGTTTCAGTCCTAAAATCCCCCTAAAAAAATGTACCTTATGACGAATATCAATATCATTTTTTTTTGCCTGGAGTTTCGAATTTACTCCCATTTGTTTCGCTCTCCTTGACAATTCATCTGATATTTTTTTCTGAATTAACTGCAAAAAAAAACAACAATGATTGCCAACAATAAATATTGTATTTCTACGTAAATAAAATAAAATCTTTCTTAAAACATGTATCCCTGTTTGAAAATATTTATACAAAGCGCATTGAAACTGTGATTATATTTAAAAAAATGTTTTTTAAAATGTTACTTACAGCATTCTACATAAACACTGTAATTGTCATTTTACTGTTATTTTGACAGTAAAATTGGTGTTGCCAGCCTAATTTTGGATTTGAGGCCAAAATACCCAACCAAACTGAAAAATTATTTATGTAATAAAAAGGAATGTCAAATATCTAGCTCGGACAAAAGCTACTTTTTTGCTATTAGTTTAACAAAGAATAAGAAAGTATAAAGTAGGTCAATTACAATTTTTAAAACATCAACCGATATGTAGGACACACAAGTTATTTGGCATTTTGTTATCTAACTTTACTTCGCAATACGAAGCTGAACTTATATGTTAATGCAAATCTCCTCGGAACCTCTCAGATACACCAGGTAATCTGGGCAAATAACCCCGTTTCCCTGCAGCAGCAGTTGATGTGGTGAAGTTAACTCTAGGAGTTACTGAACTAGCAGTTTCCAAACCAACATTCTCAGGAAACATTACCTGCTGAATGGATTTCCCTAAGTGCTGTCTCAACTTTTAAGTTTGCAAACGTAGCGGGGATGTGTTATGCAGTTTCTAATCACTTTTAAAAATTAACTGCATTTAGTTTGTGTAGTTATAATTAAATGAAAAACTAAAACTTACAAAACCGGGTAACGCTTAATCTGGACGAAAAAATAAATTGATAAAATTGGTGAAAGTTAGATATTAATTAGTACCAATCAATTCAGTTACCGGAATTTCGAAAAAAGTGCATTTTAATGGTTATTTTATAAATTTAAAAACATTGAAATGTCAATTTTTCACCGAAACTTGCAACAGTTCCTAACATAGCGGTCGGTGAAAAATGACATTTCGTGTTTTTAAATTTAAAAAATAACCATTAAAATGCACTTTTTCGAAATTCCGGTAATTGAATTGATTAGTACTAGTTTTCTAACTACTACAACTTTTTAAATTTATTTTTTTCGTCCGTTTTAAGCGTGTTCCGGTTTTGTAAATATTTTCCCTTATTTTTCACACAAACAAGGGACAGGATGACGTGAGACGACGTCACACGCGGGCTTTAATAAAATTCAAACTTGTAGAATTAATTTAATTATGAAAACCTACTTTAAAAAAAAATGGTATTTAAGTTTGCATGTCATCTACATGAACATATTTTATATAAGTCAAAATATTTTTTACTCAACTTCCCTATTATTTGCCCAAAGCGAGTGGGACCATATCATCCCTAATCACTGTGGTACGTTTAGAGGCTGACAGAAGTAGTAAGAGGAAGGAGATGGGTAGCAGGAAAGTCGAAAAGTAAAAGGTTACATTTCTATTCCGAATAGTGGTCTTTTACCAAGGCGATACTAAAAGAATCATGAAATATGTCACATAGTATATTAAACTATTGTATTCCGATATGCCGAGTTCCAAACGTAGATCATGATATAAGCAAAATTATTTTATCTGTTTACAATCAACAATCAAAAGATATCTCCCTAAATGTTATCTGTAAATGCTACAGAACACAAATCATTGAAACCAATACCACAACGGGCTAATGAAATAATTCTAAGCCAGGGTTAATCCCTAAGGGTTGATATCAATCTCCCAAGTCAAACATTAAACCTAAACGTTTGAATATTATCTTCTCTACAATTACTGGTGTATCTGTGACGTAGTATGGAGTCCTTTGGGTGTAGTCTACAATAATATTGATTCGAGATAACTTGGATTTATTTATTTATTTATTACATGCCATAATGGGCTTTTACATTAATAAGTTGTTTGTTTTACTGTTATTGCCAATACTTTAAAATTAAAACAATGAAGACAATAAAATATAATTAAAAAATTACAAGCATAAAATAAAATATATAGGTAAAAATGTGAACAGTGATTACGACACCTCACATAACACTAATAGTGGGATGTATAAACGTCTATTTATGTCTAGATAAATAAAAGTATTGGAATAAACAACATTTATATGTTGATTATTTTAAAGATGACATATATCTATTTCCGAGACTATGAAGTCTCAGAATCGGGGAATTTTGATAAACCAATATTATTTTGGCCCCCTAGCACGATCGATAAGGATTGATTTGAAACATTCTTCATATATATAACTTAATATAACTTAAGATAACTTCTCGTCGTTCCCCTGGACAGCTGCAGATCGCTAACGTATAAACAACAGTCGGTGTATAATATATTTAGGACACTTGGTCGTTATGAACTGTCACTTATTCGTTGGCGATTTGCAATCATGCTAGGGAACGATGAGAAGTTACCGAAAGCTATCCTATCAATCATTATCACACTCTATCGATAAGGATTGGTAGGACAGCTATCGGTAACTTCTCATCGTTCCCAAGCATTACTGAAACTGAACCAACGAATATGTGACAGTTCACAACTACTAAGTGGCCTTAATATAACATATATCTTATCCATAATACTACGACATCAATTGTTGTTTGAACGTTAGTGATCTTCAGTTGTCCTACACGGAGAAAAATGTTATTAGATATGCATACACGACGATTTTCAATTTTTAATTAAATTCAATTAATTTATTTCAATTAATTTAATTCAATAAATTTAATTCAATGAATTTAATTCAATTAATTTAATTCAATTAATTTAATGTAATTCAATTAATTTAATTTAATGCAATTAATTTAATTCAATTAATTTAATTCAATTAATTTAATTCAATTAATTTAATTCAATTAATTTAATTCAATTAATTTAATTCAATTAATTTAATTCAATTAATTTAATTCAATTAATTTAATTCAATTAATTTAATTCAATTAATTTAATTCAATTAATTTAATTCAATTAATTTAATTCAATTAATTTAATTCAATTAATTTAATTCAATTTATTTAAATCAATTACATTAATTCAATTTATTTAATTCAATGTATTTAATTCACTTAATTTAAGTCAATTAATTTACTTAAATTAATTTAAATTAATTGATCCGACATTGTTGTTCGGGACCATCGATACTAATAAAATAAATGTAACCTTGTTTCATTAATTTTATTGTGTAGAACATAGCAGCGAAATATTTCATCTATTATAAACACCGCTGTAGGAGTAATTTTACGTCAGAAGATCGCATCCAATTAGATTATCCACGTAAATGTTTAATATTTATATGTTAGCCATTAAAATAAAGCGTGTACTCGGATGAAACATCCCTTAATAGCGCTATATAAATATATTATTATTATCATAAGCTATGTTATTATCTATAATCCATCTTTCGTTCACCGGGCAACTGAAAAAAAAATAGTTTGCAACTCAATTCGCTATCCTTCTATTTCAATGTGATGGTCCGCACACTACCCAACTTTTTCAAAATCTGCTGCCGTGCTAGTTGCCGCAGTCAGCCGCCCGTTGCCAGATTGCCTGGTTGCCATAGTTTTGCCAGTTTTTTTTAGTCGCCAGCGCCAATATGACAGCGACAGATGACTGAGATGACAGTGTTCTTCGTCTATGGTTAAACAAACTGAGATAAATACATAAATCATAATTAATACCTCACAAGAGTCCCAACTGCTCCCGTCTGGAGCCAGCGAGACTATGGCATCACCAATTAGGGTATGTTATAAGGCTGAGGGTAAATGGGGAAGGGAAGAAGACGTGGAACAGGAAGGTGGGGAAGTACCTGGCTAATCAGATCTAGTCACTAAACACGGCTAAAGCCATTTCAAGCAACATTTCAATGCCGAATTGTGGTCTTACACCAGGGCGATACTAAGAGTATCTTCCACTCTGGTACGTGCCGCAAATATACTATATATTATTTTAAATAATTAATTGTGAAATAACACATTTCAATTCAATTAAATAAAATTTATTTGCGCACGCACCGGGTTCGAACCCGCTTCGAACTTGAATGAAAGTCCAACGCCCTACCGCTGGAATACGCCGGCCGTAGTTGCGGCGTGAGAGAAGTTTGGCTGGCGACCATAGCAACCCGCAGTTTTAGTTTGGTTTCAGTTTCTCCACGAGAGAAGGGCCTTATAGTCACCGCTGTACAAGTTCCAGCGATAGACCTTACGCACGTCATCGACGATCGTTCTAAAACCCGTTCATAAAAATCTTCACAGGTCGAATGTCTAATCATATTTCTGTTGATATTTTGTAGACGTATGCTTCTTTTGAATTGAAAAAAAAAAATTATGAATTGCCAGTTATTAAATCAAGCAAAAAGATACTTTATTTATTTATTATAAGAACTTTGTACATTATATAGATTTTAGTGTTATTTCATCCGACATGGTAGGATGTCCCTGTGTTATGGCAGGTGAAGTTTAGGTACTTTATTTTTTAATTACACACTTATTTCGTTATAAAGTATAAAAGTTCCTGTCCGGGAAGATTTTTTTAGACTTGTACTTCGAATTCAAATGTCACGTAACGATGTGGTAAGGTGACCGACCGATTTTGAATTTTGAAATTTTTTGAGAAAAAAAAAGATTCTATCTGTTTACCTACCACTTGTTTCTTTATGTGAAAATGGTACTTAATTTTTTTGTTTGATTATTATTTGTAAAATTTAAATATTTAAATTAAACTTTATTTTCGACCTATGTAATTAATGTTAAATGTCTACCTCACCTGTGCTAATTTTAACACCTTAGTGTGCGTTTCGTGAAATAAAGCATTTAATTTTGTTTGCTTGTTTTTACATTGATTTTGTTTTTGATTATGTTGTTGATTTTGTTTTTGAGTTTGACTTTGATTTTGTTTATGATTTTGTTTTGGATTTTGTTTTAGATTCAATTTTATAATTTTATTTTTTGCTTTTGTTTGAATTGTTTCTAATGCTTATTTAGATGTACTTTGCTTTTTAATTTTATTTTTTGCTTTTGTGTGAAAAGGAGCCAACTAATTTTGTGTGAATTGAATGTAATGTTGATTTAGATGTACTTTGATAATAATAAAAAATAACATGTAAAAGCCCAGCAGGGCGTGAAATACAAATAAATAAATAAATAACTAAAAACATAACAATTCTAAAATTAGTAAGAAACATGCGACATTCTAGTATCTTTTATCTTTTTCGTTTTCATACAAGACGAGTGACAAGAAAGATTTTTAATAAACGGCTTTTAGAATGATGGTCGATGACGTGCATAAGGTCTGTCTCTGGGACTGTTTGTCTGTCTCTGTTTTCTAAACAAAGTAAAATAGAATTTTAATAAGTTGACATGATATAAACAATACAGCAATATTGCTTGCTTTCTTGTGATGGTAAACTTTTATCTGAATTCTTTACCCGGAGATAAGTTATAGTATAAATACTCCAAATGTTGTTCCAATGTGAGAATTTTATACGTTATATTACAGAAAGCCGATTTCTGGTGCGTATGGGGATTTTAAAAAGGTTTTGTGGAGGGTGTATAGAGTGGAGTGGATATTTAGAGGTCTACACGCTGCTGAGGTCAAGGAAGGATTTGCTCCTGACATAAACATAATCTGAGGACTAATAAATCGTACGAGGTCAACCGCCAAATCCAGAGCTGTTATGGTTGAAATAAGATTTAACAGATTGGTCCTTGCACTTAAAAAAATAACATGAAAACGTAAAAAGAGCAGCAATTTAGTATTTATATTACCACATGTTTAACAACCGCTTTCTTTCGTTAAAGGCACTTTAAAAATAATTATTTGACGACGGTTTCCATGGTCGAGGGGCAAGGCTCTCTACTTGTGATCCGGAGGTGGCGGGTTCAAATCCCGGTGTGCCCAAGTAAATTTTATTTAATGATTTCTATTTTCACAATTTAATCATATAAGGTACAGTTGCGGCACGTTCCAGAATGGAAGATACCCTCAGTATCGCCCTGGTGTAATACCACAATTCAGAATTGAAACGTTGCTTGAAATGGCCTTAGCCGTGTTGACTGTTATTGTGAGGTTTTTTATTATTGGCTTTTTGTAACTATATTCCGTGCAGTTGAACACATCTACTACTTCTGAGAAAGTATTACTTACTGCGTGCAATCTAGGTACAAACGAGTATCTAAATAACAGAAATGTTGTTGCAATTAAAAAGAATTTTAGATCGAGTAGTTTTAGTTGTTGGTATAAAAAAGGTAAGTAAGCTCAATAAATCAGTGCTGTCTATAATACCATTAACAATTTAAAAAACAAAAGTCAAGTAGGCAAAATTCTTATATCTGAGAGTTTTAATAATATTAATTCTTTCATAAAATGGTTGTAATTTATGGTTTTTATATGAAGATCGAATTATCTATATCATAAAAGCATCTACTCGAATCTTGATGAAAGCTACAAGAATTATAATATCGCAAAACTACTCACTTATTTTGTGTACCCACTACTCACACCTACTCACTTATTTTATAACCAGTTTTATGTTTCTTCTTTCTTGCAATAATGTATTTAACATTTTACTCCGTCCTTCGGGAAAAAATAGGCGCATCATGCGTTTAAATAAAGGCATGGTAAAATTCTTTAGAATTACTCTGAAAAGAGACGCCTTTAAGATGTTGACATCGTTGGCAAATATTGATAAACTCGATAAAATCTCAATAAACATTTGAGCAAAACAATGACCAACCCCCACACATTCTTCTTGTCGGCCAAATGGGAAATCTGTTTTATTTTCAAAAAGCTTTTACTCTATTCTCGCTATGGCATACTCAACTACACTAACCGGAGTGTGGGCTGACACTATCTTACGAGTGTTCCGGGCCCTTCAATTCTATTGTTTATCTTTCGAGAACTCTCTATTATGTTCTATTTCATTGCCGAAGATTTTTACGATCGGCCCAAACGAATTTTACAAAACTTGACATTACCTATGTATGAGGTACTCCAAAGTAAAAATACCACCTTAGTATTAAAGGGGGAAGTATAAATTATTCAACATTAGCAAACAATAAATCTTCTCTTCAACGGAAGATAAAAAAACCTTTCCCATCTTGCAGATAATGTCTTCAGAGCTCTAAAAGCCTGCCAGTCAGTAACGATGGTTTAAAATTTGGTAAAATGTTTAACGACATTTATATCAGAGAGGAATACTACAGTGAAGGATTTATGATAAATTTCTGACTATCTAAAATTAAAGAATAAAAAACGAAAAGAAAAAATAAATAAAAAAAGAAATATCGAAATGAAAGAAAAGAAAGAAAAGAAGGAAAAAAAAGAAAAGAAGGAAAAGAAAGAAAAGAAGTGAAAAGAAAGAAAAGAAAGAAAAGAATAGAAAAGAAAGAAAAGAAAAAAAAAGAAAGAAAAGAGAGAAAAGAAAGAAAGGAAAGAAAAGAAAGAAAAGAAAGAAAAGAAAGAAAAGAAAGAAAAGAAAGAAAAGAAAGAAAAGAAAGAAAAGAAAGAAAAGAAAGAAAAGAAGAAAGAAAGAAAGAAAAGAAAGAAAAGAAAGAAAGAAAGAAAAGAAAGAAAAGAAAGAAAAGAAAGAAAAGAAAGAAAAGAAAGAAAAGAAAGAAAAGAAAGAAAAGAAAGAAAAGAAAGAAAAGAAAGAAAAGAAAGAAAAGAATGAAAAGAAAGAAAAGAAAGAAAAGAAAGAAAAGAAAGAAAAGAAAGAAAAGAAAGAAAAGAAAGAAAAGAAAGAAAAGAAAGAAAAGAAAGAAAAGAAAGAAAAGAAAGAAAAGAAAGAAAAGAAAGAAAAGAAAGAAAAGAAAGAAAAGAAAGAAAAGAAAGAAAAGAAAGAAAAGAAAGAAAAGAAAGAAAAGAAAGAAAAGAAAGAAAAGAAAGAAAAGAAAGAAAAGAAAGAAAAGAAAGAAAAGAAAGAAAAGAAAGAACAGTGTAGACTCCGTAACGTATGTAATTTTCCATTAATTAATAAATCAAATCCTTAATTTCCTCCGAAATAAGTAAGTAGGTACTCAAATACCTAGCCACTTAATTATAAACCACATATGTTTTACGTACCTTTATTATTATTTCAAATAGTTTTTTTTTTCTTTTTTTTTATTAATTTTGTTAATTATGCAAACTCTCCAAAAAAATGGCACCATCTCAAAGACGGTTCTTTTTTAAAAAACTTTCTTAAGGCCGCGGCGGATAGGTACCATATTATTGATCATTCCTGGCGAGATAAAAATGTAGTATCTAACGAGGCCACCATCTTAAACGAGAACCGGAACGTTCCGAACATTTTTAATAGCAGATGAAGAGCCAAATTATCAAATTAAAGCAGAAATTCGCTATGCTTAGTCAAAATACCCAGTATTTTTTTTAAATACACTTCATTGTCGATTAATTTAGCATAAAAGTTGACTTCATTGATTTTTAAAACTAAATAATGATTTTTATGCAGTAAGTTATACAAAAAAAAAACTGTTTTAAATTTTTTTGATAAAAAAAACTTTCGTAGTGCTGTAGGCACAAATTTTAAAGCCGTCGATTTTGAGACAAAAGTACTTACCATCATTTATTTTAGACGCCAAAACTGAATTTTCGCTTTTTTCGAGTCCCAACTTCTCCGTCTGGAGCCAATGAGACTATGGCATCCCCAAATAAGATATGTTGTAAATTAATCAAATAAAATTTATTTCCACACGCCAGGTTCGAACATTGTCTAAAATACTCATTAATTCGAAATGTCAATCGATTATTCAAACATGTTTCGAAAACCTGTGATCCCATCACTAATTCAAGCCATCAGTCTATCCCGTTTTCTATTTGCGAGTCCATTGTAGCGGATAATAATGGTACTGCAGCGGCCCATATCCGGGGATTGAACCCTTTCCACTGCCACCGGCAAATGGATAGAAAACATAAGCACTGAACACGAAATCCCTAGAAGGGTGACCTATACATATCGATAGCGGAAATTTGAAATTCTGTATTTCTACAATAGCTCCACAATTAAAAAAAATTCCCCCAGGGCCTATGTCATCTTTGGGGATGCTGTATGGAGGGTATTTTTAAGTAAACTGAGGAAAGGAAGAAAAAAGGAATGAGGAGTTGGTAAGAATCTGGGGTTCAATGTGTCAGACATATTAATCCATTTCTCCCACCACGGTCCAAGGTGATGGATGGGTCGGGAAAGTCCTACTGGAGAGGTAAAAATGTCGTCTTAAAACAGTCTCTCCCGATACGGTCCGCCACGCAGTAGGTGGGCAAAAGCATGTGCCGCCAAGACCTAGACAATAGGGTGTGTCAATTATTTCAACTTTTGAATTCAGAAACGCCTGGTATCTCAAAAGTTGCGTCTTACAAAAAAAAATAAAAACTGCATATAATTTTTTTTTAAATGGTTATTAGCTAAATAAAATGCATTGAAAATCTGAATAAACACCTAAAACAGGTTTTTTTAAATTATCGTAATTAATATTTTTTCACAATAATAACACGTTATCATAAAATTTTGAGCATCCATTAGTTTTTATTCGTTTGTATTTTGTTAAAAAAATTTTGGTGAAGAGTTGTTTAGTATCTTAATTTTATCCAGAAAAAATGTTAATTTCCCTTTTTATATTTTTAAGAAAACACATCACATATTTTTCAAACTGATTTTATTTGCGTTCTTTGGACTACAGTTATGGAATAAAAATTAAATTAGCTACAAAATATAAAATGTGGACCCTTCGTTTTATTTTTTTCCAAATCACGAAATCTTTTTTTTTTCAAAACTTCCAGCCATTTTAGCGAGCTAATGTCAATGCCAATTACATTTATATATACGTTTTCGAATAGCCACAGATCATACGCAACTTTTGAAAAAAACATCAGGCGTTTAAAAATAAAGCCAATAATAATATAATAAATCTAAAAATGAGTTAAGCATGTCATCTTTCTCCGTTTTTTTTTCTCTTTAGATCTTCTTCGTCAAAATATTTCTACTAAAACAATTGCGTCTCGACGTTAAGACGATTTTTGAAAACTTTAAAATAAATTAAATACTGTTAGTATAGAAATTTAAAAAAAATGTTAAGTATTCAGAAAGATCTATTCCACGTCTTTTTTTATATATATAATAAAAAAATGTAAATATAGGTCTACATAATCAATTATAATTTTTGAAAAAATAAAAAATAATTATTTTACTCACCTTAACAATTGGCATTTTGTTCTTTACAGCATTTAAAATTTCCTTGAATTTTAGATCCGAGTTATATTACCCTGAATAGATAATTATTTACTTTGAAGAACTAATAAATGTAAACGAAAATGTGAAAAACTCCAAGACACAGAAAAACAAAAAGATAACGGTTGCAACTGGGACTAGAAAGCTAGGTGTTAGTCTTACCGGGACTAACACCTTAACGAACTCGGCCATTTGGACCCCTTTGTTTTAAGACATTTTGCCAGTTTCCGTTAAACACCAATTCTCGATTAATTTCCGATTTAATTCAAATATTCTTCAAGCATAACAACATCACCGTTATACTTGAGAGCTCCAAAGTTGAAATGATTTGATCCAATGGTGAAACCGGTCAGAATCGGTGTTTAACGGGGACCGTTCAAACGACAACAACAATTGAAAATATCGCTGATCGTCGATTTGATAGTCGACAAATGAATCCAAATTAAAAAGCATCTCCCCCTCAGAATGAAATTGGTAAAATTTAAGATAAATTTTTCCCTGAGTTAGTAGGGAAAAAATGACGTTCTATCTAAAATTAAAGAATAAAAAACGAAAAGAAAAAATAAATAAAAAAAGAAATATCGAAATGAAAGAAAAGAAAGAAAAGAAGGAAAAAAAAGAAAAGAAGGAAAAGAAAGAAAAGAGTGAAAAGAAAGAAAAGAAAGAAAAGAATAGAAAGAAAGAAAAGAAAAAAAAAGAAAGAAAAGAGAGAAAAGAAAGAAAGGAAAGAAAAGAAAGAAAAGAAAGAAAAGAAAGAAAAGAAAGAAAAGAAAGAAAAGAAAGAAAAGAAAGAAAAGAAAGAAAAGAAAGAAAAGAAAGAAAAGAAAGAAAAGAAAGAAAAGAAAGAAAAGAAAGAAAAGAAAGAAAAGAAAGAAAAGAAAGAAAAGAAAGAAAAGAAAGAAAAGAAAGAAAAGAAAGAAAAGAAAGAAAAGAATGAAAAGAAAGAAAAGAAAGAAAAGAAAGAAAAGAAAGAAAAGAAAGAAAAGAAAGAAAAGAAAGAAAAGAAAGAAAAGAAAGAAAAGAAAGAAAAGAAAGAAAAGAAAGAAAAGAAAGAAAAGAAAGAAAAGAAAGAAAAGAAAGAAAAGAAAGAAAAGAAAGAAAAGAAAGAAAAGAAAGAAAAGAAAGAAAAGAAAGAAAAGAAAGAAAAGAAAGAAAAGAAAGAAAAGAAAGAAAAGAAAGAAAAGAAAGAAAAGAAGTAATGCAATTAAACAAAATAATGATGGCATATTAACAGAGTTATCAGGCCCATACAAACACGAAATCAAAGAGTGATCCATTTCTTCGTAAGGAAGGTGCTTGGTACGGAGAGTGGAAGGTGAGTGAGCCTTGCTGTGGTGGTTGTACGTACTTAGCATGTTTAGAAAATTAGTGTACTGTGATCATAATGGGATGTGGTTTTTTTGTTTTTTGAGGGTTTTCAACACTGAATGATAGAGTGGGATCTCCTGACCAGATCAAGCATCGCAGGGACACGGTGGTTGTAAACTCGCGTAACAGTGTCCAGTTATGAGAAGGATGTCAGCAAGTTTTCCCGCCAGGCGCAATCCATGTTCAGCACAAGAAAAATCTTATCAATTGCTCCCGCGAGTTTCTTGAGCGACTTGAATTGGAAGATGAACATTTTCTGAGCTCTATTGTGACTGAAGACGACATGTGGGTGGTTCATTACACGCCTGAGACAAAAATACAGTTGTTACACCAATTTTCCATCTGCCAAAAAATTCTAATCCGCAATTTTGGGGTTAGAAATCATTGCCTCAGTGTTTTTGGACTGAAAAATTATCATTTTGTCCAATTTCGGCCCCATCTTCTGACCATCAATGCACAGCAATATTTTGAGACCCTAACAAAATTCAAAAATAGCATTCAAAACAAAAAGAGGGGAATGCTAATGAGAGAAATGTGCTTGTTGTACGACACGCAGCCTTGGCTGTCAAGTACTATTGGACTCATGGGATGTTTTGAACCACCCCCTCTTATTCCCCTGACTTGCGCCTTCAGATTATCATCTTAACACCTCCCTGAAGGCGCACATGGGTGGAATTAAATGTTCAATCGACAAACAGGTGCAGAAAGTGGTTCTGAAGTGGACGAAGAAGCTGGCGGGAGAGTTCTTCGAGGAGGTCTACCAAAACTTGTGCCACCGCTCACCACATGCATTGAACGGGATAGTAATTATGTGGAAAAATAGTCAACAATATCCCGCAACTTTTTCTAAAAAATATAAAAATCTACTACACTTCCTTTCTAAACATCCCTCGTACCTAAACCAAAAAATCCGGTATTTCTTCGACAATATCTTAAAACGTAAGCCGGTATTTTTTTCGGTTATTCACTCGGAATTCGTTGATGACAGACCGGTGACGGTTGATAGTCGACTAAAGTGATGAATCTAGCTGTAAGATCCAATGAATTCCATTTGACCGGGCAGCCATTTAGGGCGCTTAGAGTCGTATCTACTCGTGTGCCGACCTGGAATACGCGTTATTTGTTTTTGCACGTACCCAGCTGGAGCAAGTCAGCAATCACATTTATCTTGGACGGTAAATATTTGTAGATGTGACATAATATTTGAACAAGGCGCATGTGATCGAGTTGTTTTGTACTGTTGTGAATATATCGTCTACAAAACTTCTCCTGGCTAAGCTAAGCTTACTAACTACCAATGTTTCTGTTTCGCAATTACTTTTTTTCATATTTATGAGTATTACATTATGTATTATATTACGTGTTCATTGTACTCATATAATAGTGCATATATATTTTCGTAGATCTAAAGAAATCCCATCGCATTAATGCACCAGAAAGTAGTGACCAGGCAAAACTTCCGTGGCTTAAGAATATAATGTCGTAGGTATCAAAAAGTATTTTTAATAACGAGAATCACAATTTACACAAGAAACTGTTAATTTTTTTAATATAAAATAAAACTACGTAAATCCCGATAACCACAGCTAAATAGTGTTAAAAACACAGCATTCATGCAAAATAGTGATTAAAACACAGCATTCTTCCAAAATAGTGTTAAAAACACAGTATTCATGCAAAATAGTGTTAAAAACACAGCATTCATGCAAAATAGTGTTAAAAACACAGCATTCATGCAAAATAGTGTTAAAAACACAGTATTCATGCAAAATAGTGTTAAAAAATCTCACAATCGCTGCGCACACGGTAATCTAGTAAATTGTTTGAATGATACATTGGATCGAGCAGTTTTTCGAAATCGGAACGTAACGTAGGTGTGAGCAATTACAGACAGATGAAACGCGAAATGGTCGGGTTAAAACAGTCCTGCGCTACGTTTAGTCAATTATGTTTTTGTTTTTACATTTTTCGAGTGTTTTAGTTATCACAATACCATTTTAGATTATTAAATGATTCAATTTTTATTGGAACAACTCTCTTTTAATAACTTTTAAAGGTTATTCCCATCAATGTAATATGTCATTGAATAAGAAGATAAAACTAATAATATAAACGAAAATATGAAAAAAAAACAAGTGACAGAAAAACAAAACATAACGGTCGCAACTGGGACTCTAACCAGAACCTCTTGTCTCACTGGGACAAACGCCATACCAATTAGACTACTGCAACCACTTATACGACGTTATACCATCTAATTTTTTGAAAAAAAAAATTGTAAACTTTTATTACACATTTCTCTCAACTCTCTGTTTGTAAAATAATTTTTCATTTATATATATTAATTAACCCCAGGAAACATGTTATATATTTACCAATATAAATAAAATAAAATATTTACAAAAACAATTGTAAACAATATTATATGTTAAATATGTTAATATTTTCCCAATTTATAGAGAAATAGTTTGGATGCAGATGAGTTCCTTAGTTGTTGTTTTGTATATTCTTCCCCTCAATTTACATCTGTATCTGTATTTTCTCCTTTTAAACTTTACACAGGAGGCCATCTGGAAAATAATTTCCCTCAGAGCCTATGTCATATTTGAGGATGCTGTGTGGAGGGTCTTTTTTAATGAAAGGAATGAGTGAACATGGGTCTTAAGGAGACCCATGCTGTGGCACGGATTTATTTAGTTATCGTAAATATTTACAATGAATATTAAACTGAACACACGTTCTTACTAGACTAGGTTATAAGGAGTTCTGCTGACGCTGCTGTAGGAGCCGTTCTTCCTAGACTAGGTTTTAAAAAGTCTACTACTAACGGACTGTAGGAGCCCGCCGAGTCTCGCCGATGCCTCCGGCGTTACTATTCATACCCAAGACACGAAAAACGATAGATGGTACCATTCTGATATCATACTCAACTGCCATCTATTGGGATATACAAGATTTACATTACAGCACACGTAACACCAACCCACAACTAAAACGACTTTCGTACGAATAAATATGCAATATCCTCTAAAAAAATCATTTAATATCCTTCCTCTTGCAATAAAATCCTTAAAAAATAAACGACTTCAAAAGAAACGGTAAGATATGGATTGTGAACACGGAAAGGATGAATATAGATATATTTTTGCAACCAAACAAAGATTAAAGCTTGTATTGGGTTCATTTTATTCGAGATACTATTTTATGATTTTTCTCGTAATATATTATTAACATACATAAAATTAAAAAAAAACATAAGTATTTACTTTAATTTAAGCACGTAACCGCGTACAATGTGACATTAGAACGGGGTGCCCCAGTAAGGACACATTCTCTTATACAAAAATAAATTATTATTTAAAAAATAAATAAAAGCATATCTTCGTATTACTTACTAAGCTATCGGCATATATTGAAGGAAGCTGAAACTACTTGAATAATAATACACTACACCGCTACAGAAACACAATAAGGAAGTTGAGTCCTTTTTTTATTTTTTTTATCAATGTTCACAGGCAAACTTAAAAACTTGTATTTTTTTTTTAAGTTCGTCTTATAATTAAATTAATTCTACAAGTTTTTAAATTTAAAAAAAACGAAATGTCATTTTTCAACAAAACTTGCAACAGTTCCTAACATAGCGGTCGGTGAAAAATGACATTTCGTGATTTTAAATTTAAAAAATAACCATTAAAATGCACTTTTTTCGAAATTCCTGTAACTGAATTGATTAGTACTAGTAAATATCTAACTACTACAACTTTTTAAATTTATTTTTTTCGTCCATGTTAAGCGTGTCCCGGTTTTGTAAATATTTTCCCTTATATTTCACACAATCAAGGACCGGGTTAGGTCACGAACTCTGCCGCACGGTATTATGCTCTTGCCGCCGTTTTCGCGGGCTTTAATAAAATTCAAACTTGTAGAATTAATTTAATTATGAAAACGGACTTTAAAAAAAAAAATGGTATTTAAGTTTGCATGTCATCTACATGAACATATTTTATATAAGTCAAAATATTTTTTACTCAACTTCCCTATTATTTGCCCAAAATAAAAGCAAGCGAAACTGATTTCCTTTGATGAAATTAACATCAGAATGAGAGCAACTCCACGAAATAAAATCCCACAAATAATCAAAAACCTTTTCTTATTTATTAAAAAATATAATTTGTTAATGCTAAGCCCTTTTCCAAACTAAAATTTTGTAAGAGATTAAATTATAGAGGATTAAATAATTATGGACCAGATTCGGCCTTTAAAGTGGAGATCCATTATAATTTCAAATTTCAAATCTTACATCCTATTTTTTTTTTAATCCATTACCGAGAAGGCTTAAATGTCAAGATTTTAGGGAAAAATAAACCTCAAGTTAATGTGAAACCAGAGCCATTATAATGTAAATAAATTATACCACTAAAGCATACAGTCGCATAAAGCAATTTAATGTTAGGCTACTTTTTAGTACTGGGACGTGATGTCCAAAGCGCAGAAATTAAATTGCGTGTGATTTTTTTTTTTTACATTAGCTACACGCAGAAGGTACCGAGGAAAATAATTCCCCTCAGGGTCTGTGGATACAGCGTGGAGGTTATTTTTAGGAAAGGAAGGAGAGTATGTTCTGGGAAGGAAAGAGGCATTTGGGGTGAGTAGGAATCTGGGGTTCAGTGTGTCCAGGAGTGACAGACATATAAATCAATACCTGCCATTGCGGTTCAAGGCGATGTTCCAAAAGATTTCTGCTGGAGAGCTCAAAAGGTCTACATCAACCAGATCCAAGCCGTCACGCAGTAGATGAACAGACGCATCTGCTGCCAAGACCTGGACAATCCACAATCCATGAAGTCGAGCACCCCTGCTATGTTACAAAACGTAGCAAGCCACTTGGGGTGATCTATGGCAGAGGTGTTAATTATGTAATAAAGAATGGTTCACAAGGATCCATTTCCGCCTCCAAATTGAAGACAAGCCAATTGTGGGGGCAATATCTAAAGAAACTTTTTTTTTAATTATCCTTAATAAATTAAATTTTATATCTCGTCATCAACATATTATTTGCGATTTTCTCTAAAGTGCATTTATGCAATGAACTCAGATAAAAAAGATAAGAAAATAAAATAAACCTGTATTATAATTTTCCACACATTCAAAGTCCGTGCGTTTTGAATGTCAGCGACTATAGGTCTTCTGTTCCATGAAATACGCAAGTGAACAAATACTAGTGGCACCAGAGCGGTAAACTTGCAAACCTTGGGTTTTACATTGACTAAATGGCTAACCTTGACTAAGTTTTTGTTGGCTAAAGAAAGTTTGAAAAATGAATAGTCATTGAGACAGTGACTTTCTCCTCATAATTCCTTAAATATCGTAAATACTAGTTCCATGGAATAAACATCGTTTTAACTGGTTCAGCGAATCCCAGGAGTTTACTGTTGATGAGTATAATCGAGATATCTATTTCGAAACTATCGATATATCGAAGGAAAGAAAAAATATTATTGAAATCATCGACCCAAATATAAGGTACCTAGTATCTCAATTAAATCCAAGATGTTTTGATTTAGTTCAAATAATTTGGTGAAATAACCGACAGCTCTCAATTTAAAGTAATAATTTGATGAAAAAATACAATTATACCGATTTCTATGTATTTTAAGCTGTTTAAAAGATATAAACTGGTAATTCTGCGAACAGTGTAGACCTCACGTCCGTAATTTATGTAATTTTGTTTCTAATTTTCCATTAAATCAAATCCTTAATTTCCTCCGAAATCATGTCATTGGTAAGTAGGTACTAAAATACCTACCCACTTAATTATAAACCACATATGTTTTACGTACCTTTATTATTATTTCAAATAGTTTTTATTGTTTTTTATTTTTGTTTTTTTTTGTTAATTATGCAAACTGTCCAAAAAAAATTACTTTTTTTTCAAACTTTCTTAAGGCTGCGGCTGATAGGCACCATATTATTGATTATTCCTGGCGAGATAAAAATATATTATCTATCAAGGCCACCATCTTGAACGAGAACCGGAAAGTTCCGGACATTTTTAATAGCAGATGAAAATCCAAATTATCAAATTAACGTAGGACTTTGCTACGCTAAGTCAAAATACCCAGCATATTTTAAAATACAATCCATTGTCAATTATTTTAGCAATAAAAGTTGATTTCATTTATTTTTAAAACTAAATAATGATTTTAATTCAGTAAGTTGTCTTTATACACAAAACATCAATTTTTATTTATTTTTTGACAAAAAAACTTTTGTAGTGGTTTAGGCACAAATTTTGAGGCCGTTGACTTTGAGACAAAAGTACTCATCATCATTTATTTTAGACGCCAAAACTGGTATTTTCGCTTTTTTCGAGTCCCAACTTCTCCGTCTGGAGCCAATGAGACTATGGCATCTCCAAATGGAATATGTTGTAAATTAATCAAATAAAATTTATTTTCACACGTCAGGTTCGAACACTCTCTAAAATACTCATTAATTCTACCAATCTCCGACAAAATGGTTTTATATTCAGAGCCTGTAATATATTTAATAAGAAATTTAATTATATGGACATATTCTCGTGTAATTTGAGAAACTTTAAAAAAATTGTCATAGCTAATATTAAATCATTTTAAAAATTCCTTTTGCAAGTTATTATGCTGTTGCTGTGAATCCTTTCCAGTTACTTGTCATCCAATTTATACACATTTGTTCACTTTAGTTGTAGATATAATATGAATTTTGTACATTTATTATTATTATTTATGTATTGTTATTATTGCAATTGTGTAGTGAAGATAAAGTTTATAATATATTATGTTTTGAAATTTAGCTGGTAATTAGTATATTAGTTACACTTAAATTGTTATTTATTTGTGTTCTTACATCTTGTATTATTTTTTATCTAATATTTACAATATTGTATTTTTTGTAAACATGTCAGCCCATGGGTACAGGACCGTTAGTTTTTTTTTTAACTTTATTATTATTAGATATTATTACAATTTTAAGTTATGTGAAAATCTGTAATTGGATTTTATTTTTATTATTAAGTTCTTTGTAATAGATGCAAATAATCTGTTGATTTTCCTAAATAAATAAATAAATTCGAAATGTCAATCGATTATTCAAACATGTTTCGAAAACCTGTGATCCCATCACTAATTCAAGCCATCAGTCTATCCCGTTTTCTATTTGCGAGTCCATTGTAGCGGATAATAATGGTACTGCAGCGGCCCATATCCGGGGATTGAACCCTTTCCACTGCCACCGGCAAATGGATAGAAAACATAAGCACTGAACACGAAATCCCTAGAAGTGTGACCTATACATATCGATAGCGGAAATTTGAAATTCTGTATTTCTACAATAGCTCCACACAGGATGCCCTTAAAAAAATTCCCCCAGGGCCATGTCATCTTTGGGGATGCTGTAAGGAGGGTATTTTTAAGTAAACTGAGGAAAGGAAGAAAAAGGGAATGAGGAGTTGTTAAGAATCTGGGGTTCAATGTGTCAGACATATGAATCCATCTCTCCCACCACGGTACTAGGCAATGGGTCGGGAGAGTTCGACTGGAGAGGTAAAAAGGTCACCTTCAAACAGTCTCTCCCGATTCGGTCCGCCACGCAGTAGGTGGGCAAAAGCATGTGCCACCAAGACCTAGACAATAGGGTGTGTCAATTATTTCAACTTTTGAATTCAGAAACGCCTGGTATCTCAAAAGCTGCGTTTTACAAAGAAAATAAAAACTGAACATAATTTTTTTTTAAATGGTTATTAGCTCAATAAAATGCATTGAAAATCTGAAAAAACACCTAAAACAGGTTTTTTTAAATTATCGTAAATAATATTTTTTCACAATAATAGCACGTTATCATAAAATTTTGAGCATCCATTAGTTTTTATTCGTTCGTATTTTGTTAAAAAATTCTGATTTTATTTGCGTTCTTTGGACTACAGTTATGGAATAAAAATTAAGTTAGCTACAAAATATAAAATGTGGACCCTTCGTTTTATTTTTTTCCAAATCACGAAAACAATTTTTTTTCAAAACTTCCAGCCATTTTAGCGAGCTAATGTCAATGCCAATTTCATTTATATATACGTTTTCGAATAACCACAGATCATACGCAACTTTTGAAAAAAACACCAGGCGTTTAAAAATAAGGCCAATAATAATACAATAAATCTAAAAATGAGTTAAGCATGTCATCTTTCTCCGTTTTTTTTTCTCTTTAGATCTTCTTCGTCAAAATATTTCTACTAAAATAAGTGCGTCTCGACGTTAAGACGATTTTTGAAAACTTTAAAATAAATGAAATACTGTTAGTAAAGAAATTTAATTTTTTTTTTAAGTATTCAGAAAGATCTATTCCACGTCTTTTTTTATATATATAATAAAAAAATGTAAATATAGGTCTACATAATCAATTATAATTTTTGAAAAAATAAAAAATTAATATTTTACTCTCCTTAACATTTGGCATTTTGTTCTTTACAGCATTTAAAATTTCCTTGAATTTTAGATCCGAGTTATATAACCCTGAATAGATAATTATTTACTTTGAAGCACTATTAAATCTAAACGAAAATGTGAAAAAGAAAAAGACACAGAAAAACAAAAAGATAACGGTTGCTACTGGGACTAGAAAGCAGAATGTCTTACCGGGACTAACACCTTAACGAACTCGGCCATTTGGACCTCTTTGTTTTAAGTCATTTTGCCAGTTTCCGTTAAACACCGATTCTCGATCCATTTCAGATTTAATTCAAATATTTAACATTTTTCAAGCATAACAACATCACCGTTATACTTGCGAGCTCCAAAGTTGAAATGATTTGATCCAATGTTGAAACCGGTCAGAATCGGTGTTTAACGGGGCCGTTCAAATGACATCAACAATTGAAAATATCGCTGATGGTCGATTTGATAGTCGACAAATGAAACCAAATTCTAAAGCACCTCCCCCTGAGAATGAAATTGGTTAAATTTTTGATAAATTTCTCCCTAAGTTAGTAGGGCAAAAATGACTTTGGTTGAGACACAGGAACCCGCCCGCAACACACTCCTAGCGGTATATTTCTTCAGTGGGCGTGAGCTTCACGCCATTTTTGTATTTGCGATATTTTCATATGATATTCGTATGCAATATTTTCTGTACAATTTTCAAACGAGATACACAAGTAATACGCTAGTAGTACATACATACATTTTATTTCAGTTTGTAAGTACAGTGATGCGACAAGCGATTCGTTTGCGAAAAACATATTTTCAAAGGTGTTTTATTGAAATTATTATTTTTTTATGTGAATATCGCACAAGATTCCTGACAGCCTCCGCGGTTGAGGGGCAAGAATCTCGACGAATAATTCGGAGATCGCGGGGTCAAATCCCGGCGTGCGCAAATACACTTATTAAATTATTTTGTGATAATTCACAATTTTATCATTTAAAAAAAAATTATAGCACATTTGAAGCATGTTCCTGAATGGAATATAGTCTCAGTGTCACGTTTTAAATGGCTTTAGCCGTGTTTGGTGACCAGATATGAATATCCAGTTAATTCCGCGCCTTCCTCTTCCTCATCTCCTTCCTCTCACCTTTAATATACCCCTTCAACCACACAACATACCCCAATTAAGGATGCCATAGTCTCACTGGTTCCAGACGAAACGAACTGCTCCCAACTGCCTGGAACCAGTTTTTTTATATTTTTTTACATGAATCCTGCCAAGAGTCCCAACTGCTCCCGTCTGGAGCTCCCGTATGGCATCCCCAATTGGGGTATGTTGTGAGACTGAAAGTAGTGGGAAGGGGAAGGAGATTTTGAGAGGAAAGTGGGATTCAGATCTGGTTACCAAACTCGGGTAAAGCCATTTCAAGCAACGTTTCAATTCTGAATGGTGGTCTTACACCAGTTAGACTATGGCATCCCCAATTGGGGTATACTGCGAGGATTAAGGTAGTAGGGAGGGAAAGGAGATATGAGATAGGATATAGTACCTGGATCTTTAGAACTAGTCACCAAACACGGCTAAAGCCAATACAAGTTTTCAACGTTTCAATCCTGAATTGAAACGTTGCTTGAAATGGCTTTAGTTGTGACGGCATTTTTATCATGGGGTGAGGTTTGTCTAGGTTTTGATGGCGGATGCTTTTGCCCACCTCCTGCATGGCGGGCCGGATCGGGAGAGACTGATTTAAGGAGACTTTTGACCTCTCCAGCCGGACTCTCGACCCATAGGCTTGCATAGCATTGTGAGGGATGGACGCATACGTCTGTCACTCCCGAAGACACTGACCCCCAGATTCCTACCCACCTTTCATACCTTGTTCCTTCCCAGGATCCCTCTCCTTCCTTTCCCTAAAAAGACCCAGCACACAGAATTTCCAAAGACGACATAGGTTGCAGGGGAGTTAAAGTTGGCTTTGATTTCTATTAAATTGCAAAATTAAGGCCTCATCACGGGCCCAGTGAAGCCCACATTAACATATATAATGTTTGAAAATATATATACAGTAAGGTGGTCCAAAAATTTTTTTTTGTATTTTTCATTTGGCCACCCCGTGAATTTGTTACATGTATTAATAGTAATAATGTAGTGAAATTTCAGCGAGATAGCTCAATTAGAAAGGGGTGCTCAATCGAGTGTTGTTTTTGATTTTTTTCTGTAAAATGCTTAATTTTTACTTTTTGTTACAAGGCAGTTTCGTGTGTTAAACTATTAAATAAATATTAAAATAAACTGCTGTTGAGTTTTATAGACAAATTTAAACAGTTTTGATACGTATTTAGTAGACTGTGAAGTGAATCAGTGTAATAAAATATGTTCATCTACTCGAAAAAAAGATGAAATTTTTCTACTTGGGGTTCGAAATATTGAGCCATTGATGAGGCTTTACCAACTTCCTACTCTTCGGCAAGTTTTACTCCGTTATCACCACATATTAAATGAATCCAAAAATGTGAACGATTCCGCTTATGTACGTATTCAAGAACTTATAGAAGTATGGAGTAAATCTAGTATTCCGACCGAACAACAAAATCACTCCATTGAAAAACTGATTAAGTTTCATAAGAACTGGCTGATATTGAAGAAAAATAGAGGAAGAAATTATGAAGCACAAAAAAAGATAGTATTTGTTTACAAAAGAACTAGAAAAACTTTTTGGTATTTGCCCATGCAAGCGCTTTGAATTTGATAACTGCAGGAACGGGGAAACAATCTGATTCTGTTTTTGACACAATTCAACAGTGGAATATCACAAATGAAGTCCGGGCTATGAGTTTTGACACTACTACTTCTAACACCGGTGCCAAAAGGGGAGCTTGCACTCTTTTAGAAGAAAATACGGGACGTGATCTTTTGTGGCTTGCTTGTCGTCATCACGTATTTGAAATAATGCTTTCAAAAATATTTTCTCTGTGTTTTGTGTCATCAAGCTCTCCTCAAATCCCACATTTCAAAAGATTCAGCGATATTTGGGAAACATTACCGAAGGAGCACTATGATTGTCTTGACCTCGATAAGAACGAAAACACTGAAAATACTGTTAGCTGAAAATACTCTTGAGAGTCTTACAACCGCTCTATCTGGAGAGAATCAAGTTCTCACCATGATTGTTTTGAACAAAGCACCTGCGATGATACATTGGCACGCTCCAGGTCCGATTCATCATGCTCGTTGGGTGGCAAAATTGCTGTATGCTTTGAAGATTTTTCTCTTTCGATATAATTTACAAGCATTTAAACTAATCAAGAGAGAATGAAAAACAAATTGTTCGATTTGTTAGAATAGTGTGCTCACCTACACCAAAGTTTGGATCAAAGCGCATCTGGCAGCACATGCACTAGTAAATGACTTAGTACTTTGGAAGAGCTTAAAATTGTACGAAGCCATTGATTCCGAAATCAGTATAGCAGCTAGGGGTGTGTTAGAGCGTCACTTAAGGTATTTGCCAGATGAACTAGTTGCATTTGCCTTGTTTTCTAACAAGCTGTCTGATGCTGAAAAACAGGCCGTTGTTCAAAAAATAAATACGGATGGCGGTAATCGTTCAGTGTGAGGTGATTCTGCTAAGCTTGCTTTGGGGGTTACATTAAAAGCTTTTGCAACATAAATAACATTGAAAACGCTCTTAGTTCTTGATATCAAGGACTATTTCTTGCAATTACCCCCTGAGACTTGGAATGACAATATTGAGTATCTTCAAGGCAAAAGCTGCTTCAAAAATGTTAAACTATTTGAAGATTACAACACAATACTGACAAGAATGAGGAAGAAAAGCAATTTTTACTTCACATCGTTCAACAAAACAAAAAAAATCGTTTCTACTGAAACATCCAAAAAGGAGTTTACAATCACAGTTTTGAAAGATTGCGACTAATATTATGTTAATTATTGCTTTGTTACCAAATTTTGTTCACATTTAAATGCTTTGTATACTTATTTGATTAAAATACAGTAATATTAGTAAACCTTAAATTACGTGATTTACTTAAAATCCTGAACTTTTTTCAGAAACTTCTAATTCGATGAGCACCCCCTTGTATATAAGATAGGGGGCTGAATTTTTTTACATATAATAGAAATTGTAGGTGTAACAAATCAAGGGGGTGGCTACACCTATATTTGAATAAAAATTTTTTACTATGTGGGCCTGGACCACACTAATATACAGGGTGTCCGGGGGTAAAGTGGATTAACTTCGGGAGATGATTCTACATGACAGTATAAGTAAAAAAGATAACTAACTTTTTTCGAAATTCCAACATTTAAGGGTAGTTATTTGGTAAAAAGACAAAAAATGTATGTGCGTGTGCGGCCAGCACTATTATTTTCCGCTATTACGATGCGGGTCAATCACAACCATCTAACGTAGCCACTATCACACCCGGGAGGCTCACAGCAAATTGATCGGGTAAGTTATTAACTAATATATAACTAAGAATTTTTAATAGGTAGATACGTCTTTTGTATGCAAAAAAAAGATAGAATTTCTGAAAAAGTTATTAATCTTTTTTACTATTAAGTTTGGGATATCAACTTTTTTTATTATTATTATTTATTATTTTATTATTTAATCTATACATATATTATAATTACATGTTTTTTTTTCAATGCCTGTCGCACTAGGGTAAACCTGTGTCGAGACAGACGTAAAGACGTTAGTGCTTAAGGCTTGTTCATGTTTCTAAAAGCTATATTTAAACAACATATTTTTTTTAAGATTTTTTATCGGATATATTACATTAATTATACTTTTATATTTTTAACTATTTTTTTCAATGTGATTTGCCTCATAGCATGAAAAAAATATTTATACTGTATTTAGTACAAATAAAGCGTTTCATTGTAAAACGATCTTTATTCCAAGATCCCATAGAAGCATAATGCTATAATTTGCAATGCTTTCTCCGACAAGTACGGTCTGAGCTCGCAGCTTCCAACATTAAGTACAATTAATTAAATACTCCAACGGAACACCGAAACGATCAACGGTGGAGACGCAAGACGCGATTACTTCAACAGTCACTGGAGTGAGAAATTAGAATATATTATGTGTTCCCAGAAACAGTACAAAGTTGTTAGTTGGATAAACCGGGATACGTGGTTTGTAAGAATTGTGTGTAGGGGATAATCTGTCTACGTACGATAAGATTCATTCTTACTGTTGGAGACAGATAAGGGTATGTTCCGCAAGAGCGATTTATATCGTGCGACTAAACAGTCGTGGCAAAAGTGTTTTTTCTAACGTATAACTGTGACAAAAAATAAATCAATGTATTTTTTATTGTTTTTTACATGAACTCTACACAAAAAAAAATTTCCCTCAGGGTCTATTGTCTTATTTGAAGATGCTGTGTGGGGGTGTTTTTGATGAGAGCAAAGAGTGAACATGGTTCTTGAAAACACCCGTGTTGTAGGAAGTAGGAAATACAGAGGTCAGCAAATAATTCCACAACCGAGCTGTTGAACTCTAGAACGAATTGTGCAAGCGACACGTTCTCGTGTGACAAATTTCAATCGTGTAAATATGTTGGGCGCGCGTTTGGCGAATTTCAGGGATCAGTGATGCTAGTTCATTGGAGCATCTTCCATTAAAATACAGGTAGAACAAAGATGCTCTAAATATTGCAATCCAATGACGGGACAATCTATCGAACGGACCGCCAGTTTTTGCACAAAGTCGAGATTGATTCAGTGTGGAGATGATTCGATGATTGTGTGTGTTCTGTGCACTAACTGCGTACAAGAGGCGACATATTCTTGTTGGAGACGGGAAAGGGTGGGTTTAGCAAACGAGGTTTGAATCGTTGCATTAAATTCGCGCTGTCGAAAGCATGCATTGCTACCAAAAACTTATGAAAAAAGTCGCATTTTAATGTAAAAAATTATATTAAAACAATAAATGAAATAATTGTAAACGAATTAGCGTAGTAATATACATACATACATGCCTACAAACATAGTGTTATACTCAAGTTAAAAATAATAATACATTAACGCCGTTCTTCCATGGAGCTACGTTCAAGCGACGCGAACGCCGCTCGTCTGTATTTTTCGTACTATTATTAGTATTTGAAAACGCCGCTAGGCGCTACACTAGCAAAACAGTATGACAGGTAGCGGTAGCATCGCTTGTAAGTAGCTACGTGGAAGAACGGCGTAACAGTAATGTTAAAGTGAAAACTGTGTAAAATAGGAAAATAAATATATGAATATCAGTACATACAGTTGAAAATGCAATACAATATTAAGTAATGAATGATTGATTAACGTTTTTGGTATTTTAATGAAAATTTTGGCAGCCATTTTCATTTATTTGTTTTATTCTTTATTATTAGCATCCGCCTAACTGTCAAAGTAGTTGTCCACGGGTTCATTTTATTATATCATTTATATCACCAAAGCACACATATAACGAAAAACTAAAATATACAAAATAGATATAGAAGAATAACATTTCAAGCAGTGGCGGCCGCTGCCCTGAAAATGTGGTGGTTCACAGACAATCCGTACTTACTTATGACAAAAAAATTATTAAGCAACATTAGTTAAAAATAATTTTTAATTATTCATTTATTTTGTTGTGTAACCAACTGTTGTTTTCCTTTATATATTCAACATAACAACAATAAAATTATAATTAACAAATTGTGTTACTAATATTTAACACAATCAATACAAAAAACAACAAAACAGTGACAACGCCGCGGGTCAAAATAACGCCGCTAGACGCAAGCTACACTGATCTATGATCTTCGCCGAACTTCGATTATATTCGTATCACATCGGGTCACAGTTCATGGTCAATCGGTAAACTTCGGCAAGGATCGGATTGTGTCGGTTGCGGGTTGCACACGGATTCAAGCCAAATCCTGGTACAAATCGCGAGATCGACGCGCTTCTAATGTTTTAAATAACACATACAAAAACATATATTGGTCCGTGTGCAAGGTCCTGCACACGGACGATTCTAACGGCGGCGCTCGGCGGCCACGCTATGTACTAGGACCACAAGTGTTCTCCCTGATAATATTCGTAGCATTATTTTGATAACTAATATTTTTATTTGATTTTTATAGATTTTATAGTCTTCAGTAAGATATTATAAAGTAAATTTAGCCATTATAATTTGCCAGTGCGGCACACGTGCACACTGGGCGACCAGCCGCCCTTGATTTCAAGTGACTACAATACAAAGACATATAATACATGGACAATGATTATATGTCTTTGTACTGTATATGTATATGATAGGTATAACACAGGCAACATACTAATTGGCACATACACACAGGTACATAAATGTCATGATGAACGTTTTTATGCGTCACTATACGACTTTAATCGCGCGATTTTAGATCGCATTACTCGCACGGCCTAACTGAAGACAAAACATACGTCGAAGGATGCGGGAAAAACATAACTCAAACGCCTTATGCTTAAGTGTTTGCAGTTCAATCATGCGGAACCATTCTCGGTAGGCCCATTGTAGTTTTAGCGATCTGTCAAGGGGACCGATTTACATACAAATTAAGTTAGATAGGCACTTGTTGTTACTAACTAGACCGGCGAAATTGGTCGTAGAAAATTAGGATGTGACGTCTTTTGCATAATAAGTCATCCATCTTTAAAACAGAAGATTCCTGAATTCCTCCTAACTCGTGTATTCAATAAATGCGAATAGATTCTTTAAGAGCTCTCCCTCGTACTCTTGACATTTTGTAGCAGAAATGGTGATACTGGTTCCGTCGTGGCATATCTTTGCCAGTGGCGGGCACAAAGTTTTAAATCACGGTAGAAAGTAGTAAAACAGCGATTCAATTGATAAGAAAAAATCCTAAGACATGGTAAGTTTGTTGGTTGATCTGAGCTATAACACATTTCCAAATAAACGCTTAATTTGTGCATATTACGAGCCACTTACTGGAATACTAAATTTCATTGTTTTTTTCGACCGAACAAATGCATAATGCATAAAAAAGGAAACACAAAATGATTTCGGCAGTAAAGTTGTACAAAATTTATAAAAGGTACCAACAGATGGCACAAATTTTTTAAACATAAGCTCCATACAGGAAGACCTGAGGAAAAAATCATCAATGGAGATGCTGTGTGGAGGGTCTTTTTGTCGAGGGAAAGAACGAAGAGGAAGTTCTGAGAAGGAAAAAGGTAATAGAGGTGGATACTATGACGGGTGGGTAGGAATCTGGGGGTCAATATGTCCAGGAGTGACGGACGTATGAATTCATCACTCCAATCCGGCCTGCCACGCAGCTGGTGTGCAGAGCCAAGACCCGGACAAACCTCATCTTATCAACCCGGGCACCTAAGTCACTAAACCTAGCAAAACACTTGAGGTGTACTATGGCAGAGGTGTTGGTTATCCAATAAATGGTTCCGGGGAGGGGGGGGGGGCGTTACCCATTTCCGCCTCTCAAGTAAGATTATTGATTTCTTTTAATAATTTTAAATTATTATATATATATATTTTTTTTTTTCATAGGATAGGCAGTGCTTATTTTTTTATAGTGAATACCTCAAAAGAGTCAGTCCCAACTGCTCCCGTCTGGAGCCAGTGATACTATGTGAATCCCCAGATTTCTTTTAACTGGATTATGTTGAAGTTTCACTAAATCCTGTAGTAAAAATAACAGCATCAGGGCAGCCGACAAAAAACTTTTTGAGATTGGTGCATTCTTCAGTTTTGAGCCACAATGTTGCAGGGCATTCCTTGAAAGAAAAAATAAATTTTATGATTCATGTATAGATATTGGTGGAAGCAGATTTTTTAAATGTAAAAAAGATAATCTGATCTATTTTTTTGTGGTGTACCAAACGAAAGAAAAGTAATTTTAGTGGATAGAAGTTTATTAATTTTTTTTATTTTTTTTTATAGAGAATACCTCACAAGAGTCCCAACTGCTCCCGTCTGGAGCAAGTGAGACTATGGCATTCCCAATTAGGGTATGTTGTGAGGCTGAAGGTAAGTGGGGAAGGAAAGGAGATGGGAAGAGGAAGATGGGGAAGTACCTGGTTATTCAGATCTAGACACTAAACAAAAGCCATTTCGAGCAACGTTTCAATTCTGAATGGTGGTCTTAGGTGCACCAGGGCGATACTGAGAGTATCTTTTACGCAGGAACGTGCGACCCTCGGAATGGGAGTCCAAAGCCTTGCCCCTACACTGCTTATGGGCCTATATGGACGGCACGCCTCTGACTGTTTCCCATAAACGATATGTAGAAGAAAGAGAAGCACAAAGGACCTCTCAGCAGCGGGACCGTAATGCCAGCATTCACGTTTATAGCACAAACGTATATTGCCTCTTGGTATGTTGCGACAAAAATTGCAATTACACAAAGAGACGTCCTAGGCCCTTTGAGAGATAGAAGGTCTAACAAGGGAATTAAAAACAAGACAAAGGTAACCGATCCTAGTACTGTCATAATATCCACACTCAAGTGTCGAGTGGAACTTTAATTGGTGGCAGGCGAAATTAAAACTTTATTGGATGCCGTTCTTTGTTGACAAAGAGAAATTGGGACAGAGGATATGTTTGAAGAAAAACGTCCTTCGTTCGTTACTGGGCATTTTATATATATTTATATATATATTTTTTTTTACACTTTTATACGCCCTAACGGCCGGCGCGCGTGGCCAGGGGGCAAGGCTCACGACTTCCAATCCGACACATGGGTTCGAACCCGACGTGCGCAAATATATTTTATTTTATTTATTGAAGTATAACATCTTTACGCCCGCTTGACTTGGGAGGTAAGCTGGCGATTGCGTTACAAAAAGTGTAATGCGTTACGGGAGAGGCGAACGGGCTGTATCACACTGTAGAAGTAAGAGAGAGCAGTGCGCGCGCACATTTTCTTTCTCTCTTCCTCCCATCTCAGCCAGTGCATTTAGTTGCCAGAGCAGTGTGCGCGCACATTTTCTTTCTCTCTAGAAGTTTTACTTCAGTCGTGTGGTCTAAAGCACACTCGTATTTTTTATTAATTAATTAACTAATAATAATATATAGTATTCTAGCTGCAACCCGGCATGCGTTGAATGCAACTAAATTTAAAAAAATATGTTTCTTGTTCATTCCCATTCGTCCCCGTTTCCCTTCTTACTCCTCTTCATCGCTGCTTAATTCCCCTCCGCCCCTCCCCTTCCCCCTCCAGCCTTTTTTTTTCCTACTGCTAAACCTCATAAAATACACCCATTTTTCCAACAACTCGCGTTATTCTATTGCAAAATTTTTTGAGCAAATTTCATAATGCCAGAGCTGACAATGTAGAAATATCGCTACATATAAACCTTCGCGGGCATGTTTAGTACAACTCACCAAATTTTCATCGCAATCGAATTATTAATATTGAAAATAATTTCATTACGCCAAAGCTCACTATCCTAGAACCATTGGGGGCATGTGCACATCCAATCCATAAAGTTTCATCGCAATCGGATGAACGGCATATCAGCGCATAAAATACGAACAAACAAACAAACTTTTTTTTAATATATAAGATTTGCGTCACGTTCCAGAGTGGAAGATACTCTTAGTACCGCCCTGGTGTGAGACCATTTTATATTTTTTATATGTATACCGCACAAGAGTCCCAACTGCCCCGTCTGGAGCCAGTGAGACTATGGCATCCCCAATTGGGGTAAGATTCAATTTTGTGAGGCTCAAGGTAGTGGAGAGGGAAATGAGATGGGGGAGAGGAAGATGTGGAAGTACCTGGCTATTCAGATCTGGTCACCAAACACGTCTAAAGACATTTAAAAAAACGTTTCCATTATGAATGGTGGTCTTACACCAGGGTGATACTGAGAGTAGTCTTCCACTCTGGAACGTGCCGCAAATATTGTATGTATATTTTTTAATTAATTAATTGTGAAATAAAACCAATTAATCAAATGAAAATTATTTGCCCACGCCGGGTCCGAACCCGCGACCTTCGTAACGGGGGTCCAAAGCCTTCCCCATGGACTGCACCGGCTATCTTACTGCGGTGCAAGGTATCATATTCCAAGAGAGTCCTGCTGGAGAAGTCACATCTGTGGCCAAAACCTAGACGAACTTAACCCTAGGCTTACTATACATACCACTAATGCATGTCTCTTCTGATTCATTTCCTTTTTAAATAAATATACTTATTATGTTATTTACCCGCCCCGGAACAGACTTTGTCTAGTGAGGCAGGTAAAAGAACAGAAAATTGTAAATCAACCAATTTATATTAAATAAACGCCCGGGTTGCCGGCACTGAAACTGAAACTGACTTACCTGCACATTTTTTTTTCTTCGCGTTCGTGTTTTCCTAATTCTATAGATTTATATTAAAAACACAAACTCGCAAAACGCTAAAAGGTAACTTAAGGTAACTCGTAATTACTTGTGTCCGTATCAAAGGTACGAATAATTACTTATTTAAATATCAGTTTCACCTGGTCACTCCTGAAGAACAACGTAATTCCCATTAATTATTCGTTACCTTTTACAAGTTCGTGCTCTAAAACTTCCGTTCACAGCACAAATTTAATAAATCATTTCCTATTAAATAAAGGGTAATGTTTTAATTAAGAAGCGTGCAATATTAAAATTAATGATAGTAATTATATTAATTTAATCAACCTCTAATTAAAATTCATTTCTACGTTGTTCTATAGGGTAAACCAGATCCCTTAAATGTGATTTTATTAAGGGTTGTTTAATTTAATTTGGGGAGAAACGTTCGGCTATTTTTACTCGGGTAGCTTGCATACTACTTCTCTTCGCACTTATCTCATTAAGAGCCATTGACCAGCGGCTGAGAATAAAAGTTGAAAAATGCTTGCAACTGTACAGGGAGGTTTCGATGAGAAAGATCGATTATTCCCCCCATCATTTTTTTTAAATTAAAAATTTAATATCGATTTATTTCATTCAAAACTTGCTTTAATAAGTTATTATTTTATTAACTATATTCAAGGAAGCAATAAAAATGCTTAAAACGCACGATGATAAATTATTAAATATCGTGTACTTCTTGTAAGTATTTTTTTATCATTTTTTTTTTAATAATCTAAACAAAATAAATGTGTAAAAAAATCTGAAATATTTTAGTTTGTAAGACCTTAAATAAATAGAAAAACTGAGGTATTTTCGTCACAAAGCACATTCGAAGATTTATTTTTTAATGATTTCAATTTAACTCAAATTAAAAATCTGTAAATTTTGTCTACAAGATTATATATTGATTTATTTTGTTGTATGAATATGATTTGAAATTCGTGTTGTGTAATACAATATTTCGTTTAAAAATTTAACAAATCTGCCAACGACCAACGGTATAACTTTCGTATATTAAAAATAAACTTAGTTTTTCAAAATTTTAAAAGTGCGTTTACCAGATAAAATAACAATCTTTCAAAATCAATTTGTGTTTTTTGTAAAAGAGTCAAAACGTCTAGAATTTGATTTAAATGGGACTAATTTCCGGTATTCTCTGGTAATACCCTCTTAACCTTACAACGTGGTCGGACGTGCTGTAACTAGCGTAACTGTGCTCGTTGTATTTGCTTTTCTGAAAAGTGTTAACGTTAGTGTAAGTATATTTGTAAAGTATATGATGGTGGAAGCAAATATGGAAGAAGGTTTTATGAAGTTTCAAATTATTCAGTCCAACCATTTCCAAGAAGCATTAAGCGTGCCCAGCGTATAAAATTATTTAAGAGGGTATTATTAGAAATGCCAGAAATTAGTCATTTTTAAATAAAATTCTAGACGTATTTACTCTTTTTTACATAAAAACATAAATTGATTTTGAAAGGTTGTTATTTTATCTGGTACACGCAGTTTTAAAATTTTGAAAAACTAAGTGTATTTTTAATATACTAAGGTTATACCGTTGTTCGTTGGCAGATTTGTTCTATTTTCAAACGATAGATTCTATTAAACAATACAAATTTCAAATCACATAATCATACAACAAAATAAATCAATTCATAATCTATTAAAAGCAGTTTTATGAATTTTAATTTTAGTTAAATTAAAAAATTTAAAAAATAAACCCGAGAACGTGTTTTGTGAAAAAAATACAGCAGTTTTTCTATTTATTTAAGGTCTTACAGACTAAAATATTTCTAATTTTTTTACACACTTTAATTTGTTTAGGCATTATTGAAAAATCATAAATATTTATGATCAAAAAATACTTACAAGAAGTACACTTTATTTAATAATTTATCATCGTGCGTTTTGAGCATTTTTATTGCTTACTTAAATGTAGGTATATACTAAAGCAAATTTTGAATGAAATAAATCGATATTAAATTTTTAATATAAAATATTTGATAGGGGGAATAATCGATCCTTCTCATTGGAATGTCCCTGAACAGCTGCAACCATTTTTAAACTTTTATTATCAGCTGCTGGACAATCGCTCTTAATTACCTGTCTCTTTTTTTAATGCATTTGCCTAAAAGAGTCCCAACGAAGTGTGCAAGTTGGACAATGATAACATTTTTTTTTGTATAGGCCGGGTTCAAGTCCCAGATGTATCCGTATCTTTTTCTGATTTTTTCTGTTTCGGATTTTTAATTGAGTTTCACTAATATTACATTTATTAATTAAAATATTATAATTTGAGGTTTAACTCAAAAAATTAAAAATAGATGATAATAATAACGAAACATTTGTATAGCGCACTAAACTTTTTATTTCCCGGACATAAAGTTTTTTTTTACATTAGGTCCACACAGGAGGCCCTGAGGAAAATAATTTCCCTCAGATCCTATGTCATCTTTGGGGATCCTGTGTGAAGGGTATTTTGTAGGAAAGGAAGGAGAGGAAGTTCTGGGAAGGTAAAAGGTATGAGGGTTGATAGAAGGGAAGGTAAAAGGTATGAAGAAGATAACACTAATAATCTAAACGAAAATATGAAAAACAATATGACACAGAAAAATAAAAGATAACGGTCGCAACTGGGACTCGAACCCATAACATCTCGTTTTACCGGGACAAACGCCATTCCAATTAGGCCACATGACGTTTAAATAATTGGTGCACCAATTATATAAACGTCATATTTGTCAACTCATATTGAGAAAAAAAAATTACTCAAAGATAATATCGTTAATTCTGAAATTTAAATATGAGATTGACAAATATGACATTTAAATAATTGGTGGAAGTGGTAATATTTACGAGTACCCTCGGGTAAAATTATTGTACATCTTTTACGTTTAAACACTTAACTTCAAATATTACTAGCTGACCCGCCCACGCGTTGTTGCGGCTATCGAGACACAACGCCGTCTACTGGATGGTTAACTAATCTAGATAACCAAGTGTTGTGTCAATAAATTAACTCACACTGCCATCTATCAGAAACTTATGGAACTTACAAATAATTTCAAATAATTGTCCCATAAAAAACATTTAATTCGCAATAATAAATATTGAGTTGAATAATCGATATAAAAACATTTTATTTTTTAATTTTTTTTTTAAGTTGGATTAAATTACACTCAGTACGCAAAATTCGGAGTTTACCTTGGACAATTATTTTGTATATTATAAAGAATAAAACTAACCTAGGCCATTACAAAAAATCCCAGATTTGCTCTCTTCTTACATTTATGGAAATTGCTATACTTTTTGTCTACAAAGTGAACGAAAATTGATTTAACAACATCTTAACACCAGTGACAAGAGAGTAAAGAGATCAAAGGAGGCTAAGGATGTCGACGTGACGTTCAAAGAATGCACTTAACTCGACGACATCATCAAATGCAGTTGGTTCCTAACTTAGTTCACATGAGCTCCCCATACTGCCTTCCCTTCAACTCCCTTAACCCTGTCGGGCCACGTGTATTTTAAGAGCGATTGACCAGCAGCTGAGAATAAAAGTTTAAAAATGCTTGCAATTGTACAGAGCGGTTCCAATGAGAAAGATCGATTGTTCCCCGTATCAAATTTTTTTAAATATAAAATATAAGATCGATTAATTTAATTCAAAACTTGCTTTAATATATACCTACATTCAAGTAAGCAATAAAAATCTTAAAAACGCACGATGATAAATTATTAAATATAGAGTATTTTTTTTATCATAAGTATTTATGATTTTTTTAATAATGTCTGAACAAAATAAGAGTGTAAAAGAAGTTGAAATATTTTAGTTTGTAAGATCTTAAATAAATAGAAAAAACTGAGGTATTTTTGTCATAAAACACGTTCTCGGATTTATTTTTCAATTATTTTAATTTAACTAAAACTAAAAAAATTTAAAACCGTGTTGACTAGATTACGTAATGATTTATTTTTTTGTATTATTTATATGATTAGAAATTTGTGTTTTTTAATAGAATCTATCGTTTGAAAATTGAACAAATCTACCAACGACCAACGGTATAACCTTAGTATATTAAAAATACACTTTGTTTTTCAAAATTTTAAAACTGCGTATACCAGTTAAAATAACAATCTTTCAAAATCAATTTATATTTTGTTGTAAAAAATAATCAATACGTTTAGAATTTGATTTAAAGGGGACTAATTTCCGGTGTTTTCTGGTTCCCCTCTTAAAACTCATAGGTTTTTCTTTCTTATCTATGGCGACTAAATTTATAGCTTTTCGTTTTCCTAGTATTGCTTGAAGGCTGTGCGCGCTTTTTTTTCTTTATTCACATTCAGGTGGACTTCTTTTTGATTCGGTTCCTCGTTGATGAGAATTTTCTTAGTGTTGGAGGAATTATACGTAATTTGAATTAAAATGCTGTCAATTTTCATTTAAGTGCTGACAAAGTTTTTTCCGATTATTTATGGCGTGAAGTAAATATAACCGTATTTTAACGAAATAGCTTGCATTGATGCATTATTTTTCATTTACGAATACTGGAAGAACCTATTATTATATTGGCGTAAAGAAAACACGTAAAACTATTATCGGTATTTCAAACTAAATATTTTTTTAAATGAGCTATTTTCCATTTCCACATACTGAAATAGTCGTTTGACTGATACAAAGTGGGTTATTAACCGTATCCTGTGTATCTGTATATTTACGCCGGTTTGAATTCGGGTCTGAAAGGGTTGGCTTGTGCCTCTTTTCTCCTCCCCCTATGAGATTGCCCTCCTCTTGGCGAAGTGCAAAGTTAAGATGCAGTAATGGTTCTGATCTCTCTGTGAAGGAGCCCACTTGAAACTGCACTTAACGTATTAGTAGGAACCTCCTTTCCTTGGAGTTTTTACTCAAAATTATATGATACTAGCGGACCCGGAATGCGTTGCAACTTAATTTTAATGATTTTCTACCGATTTATAACATGTCCCTTGAACACTTTAAGTTGATTAGTTCTTAAAAAAAATCTTATTTTTTAAGATATTATCTGAAGATTTGTAGAGCCGAAACGTTAATTACATAAAATTCCCTCTATGGAAAAAAATGCAAAGTATGCTCCGAAAACTATTATTTACACGTTTGTTCCTGTTATTTTACAAGTTATACGTATGAAAAAAATCACGATGTTTCTTTAAATGCTTATTAAGCTGATGAAGCGAGGTTTTTGCTCTATTGTAGACGAGTCGTGTTTGAAAGTCAAGTACGTTCCTTAACACCTTACATATTATTTTTAATTCATTAATTATAAAATCACACTAATTAATAAAATTTATAAAAATTGCGCACACCGGGATTGAAGATCCTAACCCCTCGATCACGCCGGCCGTGTTATATATACTTATAAATTTTAATGGAAGCGTACTTTCCAACAAAAATACAAATAACAAACTATGTCACAATTAAAATAAAATACAATCAGAATCGTACCATTAGAATTGCATACGTATAAATGAAGGCGCACTTTACAATAAAAATTCAAATAACAACCCAATGGTACGTATAAAGTATAAATAAATTACAGTCACTCGTACCATTAGAAATGCGTACGTACAAGTGGAGGCGCCGTTTATAACAAAAATACAAACAACAACACATTGATTCGTTTAAATAAATTACAGTCAGCATCGTACCATTATAAATGCGTACGTGTAAAGTGGAGACGCCGTTTATAACAAAAATTCAAACAACAACAGAATGATTCATACAGTCAGCATCGTACCATTATAAATGCATGCATATAAGTGGAGGTGCAGTTTAAAACAAAAATACAAATAACAACACAATGATACGTATAAATAAATTACAGTCAGCATCGTACCATTAGAAATGCGTACGTGTAAGTGGAGGCGCAGTTTATAACAAAAATACAAATCATAACACAATGATACGTATAAATAAATTACAGTCAGCATCGTACCATTATAAATGCATACATGTAAGTGGACGTAGGGGTGGGGTAAGGGATTGGGCGGTACTCGGCTGAGTGACCAGTAATGACATGTGCACAAAATTTATTTTGTTCGGTTTTGAGGAAAAAAAAATGAAAAAGAACATGAAAAAGTCACCGGACACCATAATTTATTTACGGTGTGACCGTATCTTTTTTTGGTTTTCTGTTTCAAATGTTCGATCGAGTTTCGTTAATATTGTGTGCATTAATTAACTTCCTCTACATCCTTTTCCTAGAAAGATGACATAGGGCTTCTGTCTAAAAGCTAGTGTAAAAAAAGCTCAAGTAAAAATTTTAAAAATGCAATGCTTGGACAAATTTTTAATTTTGATTTATTGAATAAGAGAAGTTTATAAAGAATTTTTTTACGACCTCAGGTCGTTTACTGTTAAAAGAACTACTTGTGAAATATATTATGGGTCCTTAATAGGTTGTTTATACAAAGTTAAGCATATTAACTTTTAACAACAAGGACCCTGTTAAACCACAATTTTAGCAAAGTTCTCCATGTCTTTATTAGAGTGCGTGGTTTCAGGTAATAACCTTATATAATAGTGTCGGTTATCAAATTCTTTACGCCCAAACTAAACACCAAAAACTTTCAAGTTTTAAATGAGCGTAATAACTAAAGTTTATCTGGGAAACAGGACCACAACACCTCGCTATAAATTATCCCGTACACACATTCAACATTTAATTTAATGATCCTCTAACTTTAGATCAAATTAGTTTTAGAAAACATCGCACCTTTGTTACGCTTAATTAATTTAGCATTCCGTACACAAAAATAGCGCTAAGAATTAACTATTCAGTGTGATCTACCATTAATAAATGTTTTTTTTAAGAAAATCCTTTTACAACGTTTTTCCATTATCAGTATATGCCCTAAAACGGGATTTTTCCTAGTTGGGCAGTCATGGACTTCCATGGGACACTCATGTCAGGGACATCTATTCAGTTTCCGGTATCCTTCCAATCACAATCCTTCCTCAACATGAAATCACAAGCACCATCCTACAAATTACCCAACAATCAACTCATACTAACACCAAGCCAATTTACAATCAAGACATCCACAACCACAATACTCGAAATAACAATAAAATCCGCATTCCTCAAACACACACTACAAAATATGGGATAAATCTCTGAACTATATTGCCTATTCACTATATAATTCGCTTCCAGATATGTACAAAAACATCCAGCATAATAAAAAATTGCAAAGCAATGCTTTAAAAGAATATTTTTTAACTACATTTAAAAATGAAAATATGTAATCGTCTTGTCATTTTTTGTTCTATCTTATATACTCGGATCTGTTTTTCCCTCTCTTTACTTGTTTTCTCTTGTTGTTTGTTCTACTTAACCTGTCTTTATTTTTATTTTTATGCTGTACTGAATGTAAAACTTATATTATGATATCAAAATACCTTTATAAAATTGTAACTACTACCTCCTACCTATGAATTGTAAGTTCCTCCTGTCCTAAAATGAGTTTTGTAACTCATCAGGATTGCTCTAGCAAGAAATAAAAACAATGAAAAAAAAAAAAAAACATTCAATAATTAATGTATATATGTAAAAAAAGGTAAATAAAACAAATCCCGAAAGGTTTTGACTTTCATTGACACCTGTTAAAAGATTTTCAAGGTACAAAACTGATTATATTATATAAATCTCTGACATTGGAATATCGTCATTAGTTATCAGACTACCCTCATCATCGAAATATACCAAAAATGCTTCATTTTGAAACTGTGACCCAGGTAAATTTTCAATTTGTACCTTATTTTCATTACCAGAATCTAGATCAGTGAGATCAGAATTGACCTTTACTGGTTTTATGCAAATTTTGCTTATTTAGTCGATTTCGTCATCCTCTTCTTCCATAATAGATCATTTTTGCCAACTGACAATCAACTGAAAAATCTTCTTCTTCTTCCTTGCACTGTCCCAACTCATTGCCTAGGTAGGCTGTTGGGGTCGACTCTCCTCGTTCTCAGGTTGTAGCTTCTTCGGTTCTGGGTATCGCTCTCTTCCAGGCCGTTTCTACTTAGAATTTTAGAGCATTGAGTCATCCAGGAGTTCTTTGGTCTTCCTCTGGATGACTGTCGATGAAGCTCCATAGACATTGCCTGCTTCACTGTGTGGTCTGGTGGTCTCCGTTTTATGTGACCATACCATCTCAACTGTCGTTCCTCTAGCTTATTGTTTATGTCTGTGACACCCAGGCTACCACGAATGCGTGAACTTTTAATTTTATCTTTTAGTGACACTCCTGCCGATCATCTAAGCATTCGCATTTCTGCTGATTCAAGCTGCCTGGTGTAGGAGTTGTACATGGTCCAGCATTCGGAGCCATACATTATCGCGGGTCTAACAATAGTCTGGTATACCTTTCCTTTTAGTTTTATAGGCATTTTTGTGTCACACAGGATTCCTGTTACGGATCTAAATTTACTCCATCCCACACCTATTCTGTGGTTAACATCTGCTGCACATCCTCCATCTTTGTGGATGAGTGAGCCGAGATACTTAAATGTGTCACAGTTAGCTAATGTTACTCCATCCAGTTGCATCGAAGGAGTTACAGCATTTGTGTTTTCAAATGGCAAGTACAAATATTCGGTCTTTTTCCTGCTAATTTTTAGGCCATTATCCTCTAGGATTTTTCTCCACCTTTCCAGGCTATTTTGTAAGTCACAATGATTATCTGCTATCAGTACTACATCATCTGCAAAAAGCATAGTCTTGAGAATATCGTTGTTCATTTCTTAGATTGTTAGATAATTCATGACCATTATGAATAGCAGTGGGCTGAGGACAGATCCTTGGTGTACCCCCACTTTAATTGGAAATGTTGGTGATGTCCCTGATGTGCATCTTACTTGTGTTTCTACGTTTGTATACATATGTTGTATGGAGAGCACATATCTTTCTGGTACGTTATGAGATCTCAATGCCGCCCATATCAGGCTTCGGGGAACCCTGTCAAATGCTTTTTCCAAGTCTATAAATACCATGTGTAAGTCTTTTTTTGCATCTCGATATTTTTCTACTATGATTCTGACTGTTTGAATAGCATCTATTGTTGATTTCTCTGATACAAAGCCGCATTGATCGTCGTGTATTTTTATAATATTTCTGATTCGTGTGTTTATAATCCTCTCATAAATTTTCATGGTGTGAGACATAAGCTTTATCCCTCTATAATTGTCGCACTTCCTAGAGTCTCCCTTATTTTTGTAAAATGGAAGGAGATAACTCTTCCTAAAGTTTTCTGGCATTGGTTCTCCAGTCAATACTTTGTTATACAGGTTGCACAACCATTTATGTCCCACTTCTCCACACTCTTTCCATAATTCGGCTGGATTATTGTCTGGCCCCACTGCTTTCCCCTTTTTCATTTGTGATATGGCTACTTTAACTTCTGTTGGAGTGATTTCTTCAACTGGCCCCAGCACTGGTTGCTCTGACACATGAGTTGTTCTTGGAAATTCTTCGTTCAGTAATGTAGAATAATAATCTTTCCATCTATCACATATTTTAATTTCGTCTGTGATCAACTCACCATCAGTATCTTCTATGTATTTGGGTGTTCTAATAGATAAAAATTTTGGGTGTTCTAATAGAAAAATAATTTGGGTGTTCTAATAGAAAAATAATTTAAAGAAAACACATTAGACGCCGATACCCTACCATACCAAAATTGGAAAAGAACATTTTGGTTATAATTATGGTATATGAAAGCAAAGACAAAAAAGGGATATAAACAAAAGAAAATAGAAGTTTGGTATGACTTACCTAGATTTTTTTTGTCTACACCAGCCCTGGCCAACCCACGGCCCGCGACGCTCTTACGTGCGGCCCGCGGTCATGTATGAAGATATTTTTTCTTCATTTGGAATTAGTAGAGTTCTGGACATGCAACTTGTCCAATCGCGTAACATGGACCAATCAGTGCAGATTAGTATTTAGATTTACTCGCGTTGGGTATCCACAGCTAAACAGGTGCACTTATTTTAGTGATATATTATTAATTAGTACATTTATTTTTTAGTCATTAAACGTGATTTCGAAGAAAAGGAAACTTGTTGAAGAATAAACAAAATTCAGTTAATGTGAAGACGATTAAATATATAAATATATATAATAATCCGTTTAAATATTTTTCAGTTTAATTATTTTATATATCGAGACACAAATAGACGTATATACTTAATATCTATATATGTGTGACTTCTTGTAGTTTTATATTTTCTTTATTGTTTTAATTTTGAAGTATTTAAAATAACTGCGATACTCAACTATTAAACTAGAATGTAAAATCCCACTAGGGCGTGTAATAAATAAATAAATAAACTTGCCGAACAAAAAGCTGTAGCAAAAATCTGGAGTAATCTAGGTATAAAAAATAATTTAATATATTTTCTTTCTTCTCTCACTCTCTGGTTTCAATCCTGGGATTGGTTTGCAGCAATTTCCTTTATTTTTTTCTTCCATTCTTCCCTGTTTTGTGCGGCTCTTTTGAGGTCTGCATATGATGAGCAGCGCATGTCCACCAGCAGGTCCTCCAGGTACTCTCTGCGTGGGCGTCCCCTAGAGTTTGTCCCCTCGGTCATACCCTCCATTATGGCATGCAAGAGGCCTTCTTGTCGTATTATATGACCTATCCATCTTGCACGCCTTTCGGACAAGCAGGTGCCTTCCTCCTTCGATTCTTTGGAGAACCTCCTCATTTGTAATGTGGTCTCTCCAGGAAATTCCTAATATTCTTCTATAGGACCACATCTCAGAAGCCTCTAGTCTCCGTTTATCTCTTTCGGATAGGCACCATGTTTCGCAGCCGTACATCAAGAAACTCCATACATAGGTCTTATAACTTTGCAAAATCACTTTGTGGCGTCATTTTGAATTAAATTAAAACAAATTAAATTAAAACAAATGTTATTAGTAAACACCACATTTACTGGGGGAGAGGAAGGGGAAGGATGGTTGATAGGAGGATCTGGGGAATGTTGTTTCCTGAATAATTCGGCGCCTCCACTAACCAAATAGATACTGGTGACCAACATTCCGGACAAAGACTCAATCATTACTTTTGCTAGGATGGTCCTTAAGTCCTGATTTTGTTCTCTTGCATGAACTTCATTGCTACGAAAGGGTCTTTGTTTAAACCACTAATATAATCACAATTACCTACATGTTTCAAAACCGATGGTTTCTTCGTCAGGGTAGTAATTAATTAATTAATTAATCACTACCCTGACGAAGAAACCATCGGTTTTGAAACATGTAGGTAATTATGATTATATTATTGGTTTAAACAAAGTAATTTGTTTTAATTTAAATATATTTTCGGTTGACAGATAAGAATTTTTGAGAATATCAACCGACAATCGACAGGTACAATATAATCTTAGCCTCCGATCAAAAATTATAAAAAAATCAATATTCGCTCGCAATCACGCTCAGGCATTTGCCCTTGTGGGATTTTTTTGTTCATACAATATTATATTTAATTATGTTATATACCTTTTATCATTTTATGTACGACTGATTTCTCATTAAAAACATTTAAAAAGTCAACATCTCGGGCTACTGAGAAGAGCGGCAACAGCAAGCAATTTAAAATATGACGGGTGATTTTGACCCATCCCCCATGACGCCGGGTTAAAAACCGGTTAAGAGTGAAAGTTTAAAAATACTTGCAACTGTACAGGGAGTTCCAATGAGAAATATCAATTATTCCAGGTATCAAATTTTTTAAATTAAAAATTTAATATCGATTTATTTCATTCAAAACTTGATTTAATATATACCTACATTCAAGAAAGCAATAAAAATGCTCAAAACGCACGATGATAAATTATTAAATATCGTGTACTTCTTGTTAGTATTTTTTGATTATAAATATTTATGATTTTTCAATAAGGTCTGAACAAAATAGGGGTGTAAAAAAAAATTGACATATTTTAGTTTGTAAGACCTTAAATAAACAGAAAAACTGAGGTATTTTTATCACAAAACACGTTTTTGGATTTATTTTTTAATTATTTTTATTTAACTAAAATTAAAATTCTTGAACTGTGTTGACTAGATTATGCATTATTTTGTTGTATGATTATTTGATTTGAACTTTGTGTTTTTTAATAGAATCTATCGTTTGAAAACTGAACAAATCTACCAACGACAAACGGTATAACCTTACTACATTAAAAATACACCAAGTTTTTCAAAATTTTAAAACTGTGTTTACCAGATAAAATAACAATCTTTCAAAATCAATTTATGTTTTTTTGTAAAAAAGAGTCAATACGTCCAGAATTTTATTTAAAAAGGACTAATTTCCGGTATTCTCCCCTCTTAACCGATAAGAATTTTTGAGAATATCGGGACAATGATGAAAATTATACTTGTGCCTTAATTATATTATGGCTTTAAACATTTTGAGCGAAAAAATTATTTACGCCCAATTACCCGTTGAAAAAGTCACTTCTTCATGAAACTGTAATTAAAATTTTTAGAAACTTTCCGCAAAATAATTCGAGCAACGTAGTTAAGGCACTACCATATAAAAATTTCAAGGTGTTTGTTTGTTCAAAAACTTTAATGGTATGCAGGCAACTTGCATTATCTGCCGGAACTTTAAATAATGGTGCTGACCTGTGAAATACTATTCACAAGATTGGTCTTAGTAGCACAAAATCGCACTTCATATCTAAAGTCTGGTACAAAATCTTTTATCTTCTTCTTCTTCCCCTTGTCCTATTCGGGTCAGGGATCCACTACATTGACAAGGCTTTTCCATACATCTCTGTCTTGCGCCGATTGTTCGGCCTCCGTCCATCCTCTCCTCACACAGTTTCTGGAGTTGCCTCGCCCAACTGTGTTGGGGGCGGCCACTGGACGTCTACTCTCTGGAAAGGCACTCAGTATTCTCCTCGGAATTCGGTCATCAGACATTCTAAGTACCAGTGGCGGCCAGCTCTAAAGAGCGCTAGTGCGACGCACTCCCAGAATTTTTGCCAATCCAAAAATTCCCTAGCGCCGAATAATATATTTCCGATACGCCTCGTCACAAATCACAATACACACTTCGCTAATGCATACATAATATGTCCATATTACTGTGTGCGTATCGAAGCAGATCGTTGTGTGCCTATATTCCGAGCGCTGGATCGTTTTTAAAATCGCTCCAAAGAGTTATGAAAATCCCTTCGTAATTATCTAATAAGTTCAAACCGTGGCCAAGGTGGGTAGGTATAATATGGGTAATATCCTTAACAAATCTTATGCGCTGACCAGACTCGTGGCGAGCCACGACAACCCTTGACAAGTTTCACGTGTGTGGTCAGACCGTTTGGCTTGTCGTGCCGACGCCTGCGAGGGCGTGCCATAGCTCGGCGTTGACCCGGGACAAGGTGGATATTTCGGCCACCAAGCGACAAGCTCGGAAAGCTTCAGTATAACTTATGAACTGGCCCGGTGCGGTCGCCGTTTTTGCTCCGTGCGGTTTATCGTAAATTGCGATAAAATGTAAAATATATTATTTTTATGTTACAGATTTTTAATGCACTAGTAAAATTTATTACGACTGGATCTACACAATAGCCCTAAATAATTTTTTTTTTTAAGATTTATTATTTATTACAAGAATTTTTTTTAATTATTGAATATCTCTTATTTATAATAAATAATAACTTTTTTAAGGTTATTCCCTATGTAAGTTTAAAGTAATCAATAAGACGAGTGATCCTGGGTTCGAGTCCCAGTCTTAATTTGGGAGGCGGGAATGGGTACCGCAGCCCCGGGAACCATTTATTGGATAACAAACACCTCTGCCATGGGTCACCCCAAGTAGTTTACTACGTTTGGTGCCTTAGCAGGGGTGTACGGGTTCATGGGGTAAGGTTTGTCTAGGTCTTGGCGGTGGATGATATAGACACACTGAACCCCAGATTCGTACCCAACCGTCATTCCTTATTCCTTCCCAGAACTTATTTTCCATAAAAATACCCTCCACATAGCATCCCCAAAGATGACATAGGGAAATTATTTTCCTCAGGGCCTCCTGTGTGGACATAATGTAAAAAAAGGGTGCGCCGTTACCTTTTAATTTTTTTGTGTGTAGTTCTCTTTCAAATTTTTGTTTAGATTTATTATAAAATAAAATAAAATTCTACGAAGAGATAACACACGAATGAACAAAATACTAGAATTTAAAATAAATTATCTGGTACGGTTTCTGTAAATTTGAATCATCCACCATCTCTTTCGGCGAAATCTTCGTTTTTTTTTTTAAATTTAGTACAAATAAGTTAGGGCAAATGTGACAGCCGATGTAGTTGCCTCGATGTCCGCCATGCTTGGACGCTCCGAACGCAATGTCGAACTCGCAAGCTTATGCACGAGTGTGGTGACCAATATTTGCGTGCCATAGCTTGCCGAGTCGTGCGACGAGCGCGCTCGGCACGTATGAGGCCATACCATTACGTGTACGAGATCGGCGATCTGAAAATTTCCACCATATCAAAAGGAACGGTTTGTTCACCAGCAGATTAAAATGAGACGCGTTTGTGTAATATTATTTTCGATATTGTGTATTTTATTGAACATCTACTCTTTCATTTAATGTTCCGCTTAGCATAATTAACAAAAACAATGTAGACATGTTGTGACTGGTCACAGGTCCAATACGCTATTGTGATTCGTTTCTTGGATGAGTAAGGAAGATTTAAAAATGCGGTTAACTTTGAAAAACGGTTAGAAATTAAACATTGTGATCAATATCTATTTTACAACTCTTTTATAGTAAGTAATAAATTATCGGATGCTTTTTCATGTGTTAAATTGTTAAAAAATGTTTCGGTGTTTTTCAACTTTAAAAAGAATTTAATTATTTTTGAGAAATACAATTAGCCAAGATAGGCTCAATGCATTGTCAGTGCTAAGCATTAAATGACGCCTAAATCTATACCGGATTTTAACTCCAGGCTCATTGATGTCTTTACCACTCAGAGACAACGGAGAATGGACCTAATATACTATAGGTGGGATATTTTCATAATTAAATTTATTTCAAAGGAGAAAGGAGTGTAAGCAGAATATATGACGCAAGGTTGAATGGTATAAAAACATAGTAGGAAACATCCGAGGCAGACATCAGATACTTGAGTCGGGCCATGTCAAGAGTCAGAAAAATAGAAGAGTATGTATGAGACGATGTATGAATGTGAATGAGGCAAATAGTGTGTGCCAATACCGAGTTGTTTGGCGGCCCGTTCTCTCTGCCCATCCCTGCGGAAAACGCCGTGATGATTAGTTGGTTTAAATTTATTTTTAATTAGAGTAGGTATATGTACAAGATTTTTAGCGCACCACCGATTTTTGAGAGCACCAGCCGCCACTGCTTAGTACATGTTCAATTTGCGATTTTTCTATGAAGCGTGGCAGTGGTTTAAAGCTTAGATCATCTCGGATCGTAGAGTTTATTATACGATCCCATTTCGTAACCCCTGCCATTCGTCTCAAGTACCTCATTTCGGCAGCTTGGACTCTAGAGCGTGTTTGTTCATTTGGCATCCATATCTGGGGGCCGTAAGTGAGCGTCGGCGGTATACTGTTTTAAACACTGCCATCTTTGTATTGATGCTGTGCTCGGCTTTTCTTATCTTTGAGCTGTAGAGAGGACGTAACGCACTGCTTGCCGCACTTATTCATCGATCAATTTCTCCGTCTTGCCGACTGTCGCTGGAGAATTCGACTCCAAGGTATTAAAAAAATCTTTTATCGATTTCAGATATTCTGTTAGTTTTTCAAATCGATAAAATCATTGTAACATATGACAGCAATAATTAATCATTAAGTTATGTAGATTAAGTAAGGTTAAGTCCACTTATATCTGACGATCTCTGTGGTCGAGGGGCAAGGCTAGCCGCTATCCGAAAATCGCGGGTTTTAATGTCTACGTGCGCTAATAAAAGTTATATGATTACTTTGTGTTATTTCACAATTAATTCAATTTAACTCATTTCTTTGATTAATTATATTTGTGGCATGTTCCAAACTGGAATATACTCTAAGTATCGCCCTTGTGTAAGACCACCATTCAGAATTGGAACGTTGCTTGAAATAAGGTTGTGGTTGGTTTGGTGATCAGATCTGAATAGCCGGGTAGTCCTCACCTTCCTCTTCCCCATCTCCTCCCCCTCCACATTACCTTTACTCCTATTTTACTCCTTCATCTACTCTTCACAACATAACCCAATTGGGAATGCCATGGTCTCACTGTCTCCAAACGGGATCAGTTGGGACTCTTGTGCAGTATTTACATAAAGAAAAATAAAAATTTTGCAGGTTGTTTCACAGAACTTGAATAGAACTTCAAAATCACTTGAATATTAATTTTGGTGAATTTTTCAAGATCTGCAAATCAAGAGTTCTTAGTGTGCGCTAACTATATTTAATGTTGGGAAAAAAATAGTGTTAAATTGGGTTAGGTTAGAATAGGTTTTTGTAAGTGAATTATTCTCCCCATGTGTATCATCTTACAAGTATGATTCCGTCCGTATGTAATTCTGGAAGTGTAATATTGGTAGGTACATAAAAATTCCCACCTGTGTAATTTCGTTAAAAAAAAAAATAATCCTTTTGCCAGTTCCGCGATATATATTATAAATATAGAGACATGCATAATGTGAGCTTCGCGTCCCCTTTCTAGTTCATTATATATCAATGGGCAGAGCAGAGCCAGAGGTGGTATAAACTTGTGAAAAATCTGTTGATTTTTAATAACAAAGTCCATGAATATTTAAACGGAAAGCTTTTTTTTTGGTAGAATCTGCATGAGTTGCTTTTAAGGTAGAAAACTTTCCTAGTAATATATCAATGTATTAAATTTCCCGCATACGAAATGCTTATGAAAATGAATGGATGTTAGTTTTAAAGTTTAGGCGGATATTTAAAGCAAAGGGAATTTAAAAAGGCAAAATTTTGCATTTGCTTATGGATAAAAATTTTATCTTAGAAATAAAAAGAATAAAATTAACAACTTAAATTTTCTCAACAGCGTAGATCATTAAATTTTCTCTGGGTAAAGATTTTTCTTTTTCCACCTTTTACAAATTTATGTATTCTTACCACGTTTTATATTTTTTGTGATTTCCTAAATTTTTCATCTTTTCAAAAACACACAACTTAATTCTTAAAATCTGTCATTCGTATTTAGATATCTCCTTTTCAAACAATTTTAAGAAAAATTCTTCCTTTATTTAAAGCTTATAACAAAGCCGTTTAGGGTCTATTGTAATCCGTCCCTGTACCACGTAAACCTCAGCAGCCTGCACTGCGGAATACCCCAGTTAATGCGAGCACCTTCGGTAATAGAATTTTATAGATTAACCTGCTGGTTGCACCACACTTTTATCCCGAGTTAAATTGTTAAACCGGAGTTTTATCCGAAGTTAAAGTGTTCCGCCGTAATCTGGGGCTGACCTTGCATGCAAATGTGGTAATGAATGGACTTACGAAGGTACTTTAATAGAGTTGAAGTTTAACTGGAGGTAAATGCGGAGGAAAAATCATCTCCTCTAGGAAGAGAACTGGAGAAGAAATAGGTTCAATATGAACACACTTCAGGCGGGCAAAAACAAGGAACCCGTTCGGGAAAATGAAGTTTGTTTCAAACCGACAATTCTTTGAAAATAGTATGTAAATTTGAGTTATTTTTTTATATAGTACTCATCACACCCTAACTACAGGGTGGGGCAGAGCAACTTACTTATTTGAATTTTTCGCCCTGAAACGATGGTTGCTGCGAGGAGGGTGGGGATAGACACATTGGAGAGGGCGGGACTTGAAGTTTTTTCTTCGCTTGGTCTAGATAGAATCATGGAGTGGACGAAGGCGGAGCGCGCAATGGCTACCGAGGCATACTTTTCGTTCAATAAGGAACTCCAGTGAAAAATATTATGGCTTTAAAAAAATATATTCATATAGACCAATAAACGTTGATTCTGGATATATAAGTTTTAGTAAATAATATTAAACGTAGAATTTTTAAAAAAATATTAAAAAGTCAATTTTTACACCTGTTTTAAAAACAGTGTCAAGTTGGTATTATTGGATTGGACAGTGATGACGTCAATGTTCCTCATTGGTTTGAAGCTAGTTCCTTACTATCGCCATACAAAGTTGCATTTCACACCCATTTCAATATTGCGCCCCATGGTCGTGTTCTCAGAATAAGCAGACAGCCCAACAGCAGCAGAGCCCTGAGGATATCACAAAACAGAAAGCTTTACCGTGACAACGTATTGGGGTGAACTTGCTGTTCGTGAAAGTCCAGGTATTTTTCTTTATGTCACTAGTTTTCCTGAAGTTGTTTATCCATGAAACAATCGACTACCGAACACGAGCATGTGGCGCAATATTGAAATGGGTGCGGAATGCAACTTTGTATAGCGATGATTGACCAAAAAGAGTTTTTTTAAATTGAAAAAAATTATAATAATACTTAAGGCGAAGCTTAATGTGAAATTACTATTTTCGATTAATCTCTACCACAAATTGGTGTACATTGTAAATTGTAATGAATATTTTTTGTAGCTTTGCAGCTTTTCCTTTCGTATCGCTTGTGAAGAATAAAAATGAAATTGTTAATTACTTTAAAGAAAATATAAGCGTAAACTACTAAATAATCTTTGTTATTTATTTTTGGCATGTTATTCCGTGTTGCGCTACGTCCTTCTTTAGCCGACGTTTTGGACAGCGTTACAGTGTCCGAAACTTGGCTAAAAAATAAATTAGGCATAGAAAATACTTACGACCGTGAAAATCTCAAAACATATCCTACTAAACTTTTTCATTAGAAATTTGTGAACGCATGTGAGAAACAACTAAAATTAAAAATAAAAACAATTAAAAATAACATTTTACAAAAGGGAGCTGTGGTATTTTCCACAATATTAACTTTTTCTTTCTTATGGAATTATTCACTAAGTAAACAAAACCACTACTTTGCTTAAATCGACCGTTTTCAGACTCCGATTGTTAAGCCATTTTTAAGCCCATTACCTATATTCGTGTTGATAATATAAGGCTATGTATACGCATACACACGCGACCCGAATTATGAATTAAGGGAAACAAAATTGCAGTTGCTTTGTTTCTTCTATGGCTATTATAGCTCCATGTTTCTTTCGCATAATTCGTGGCTCGGTTCGCGTTTACGTTCGCATATGTATACGCAGAATAAGACAGGCTAAGAATATACACATTGTTTGCTTGTGTGCTCCTCTTAACGTATTTTTATTCACCATGCTATTTGGTGTGAAAAGTACTAACCCAACAGATTTTATAGGTAAACTTTTAGTAAAATAATTAATTAAGATATTTTGTTTGAGCTACGGTTATTATAAATTAAGAAATTCTGTTTAACCACCCTTAAGGCGATTGTCAAAATAATTCATAGTCTATTTTTTCGTAGATTCACAAGCAAATAAATATGTTTGTCAATTAAAAAACTCCAATCTTCCAAGAAAGACTAACAAATACAATATTGCATCGGTGATACAATCCAACAAGATCAACCATATCCTGTAATAATTTTAAATATCCTTTTTTTTAATATATAAAAATCTAGTACACTCACTTTCTGAACATGTTGACCTACAAATAATTAGATTACAACGTTACTAAAACTGTATGCGGTCTTGTAGGGTTTGCATAAAGCTCTGTTCCAAAATAAATGTTTAATTCGTATACGGTCGTAAATATTAGTATTCTCGTCAACATGAATTACTAGTCAACGCGGAATTGAATTCCAAATGACAAATTTCCATAGTAATTATTGAGCGCCGATGTGCGGTGTTGATCACCGCTTGTTGATTTACTAATATTTAGATGATTAATTAAATATCCCGAGACCTTTGAATTGAATTCCACATGAAATGTTTCCGCGCGTTTCTAATCATAATTGTAACTAGCTTCCGCGCGTGCTTTGTTTCCAGCTATAAATTTTCTACAATACGTAATTGACAAAAAATCATATCATTACCAGAGGCCCTAGCACGCTTGCTCTATATCGATCGGTAGGATAACTATCGGTAACTTAAAAGGAGGTAGTATAACACGGCATAACACCTCAAAAATAAAAAAATAAAAGTATTAAAATGTGTTTGTACAATGGTTTTGACAAGCTTGAATAAATATCCTTTAATTGGGACGCATCATTCTTTTTTTAATTTAAAAAGAAATTGAAGGATATTTTTAAAAAGCCACTAAAAAGGAATCATAACATCGCTTTTTTTGCAAAATACCACTCCTTTTTCTAGAAATAACGTGATTTTTCGAAAAAAGTTCCCCAAAGTTTCCGCAAATTTCCCAAAGTAAACTCGAATTTCCCAAAGGTAACGCTTATTTCCCAAAATTAACGGGAAATTCCAAAAGGTAACAAACTCCAAGTTCTCCAAAAATAACGCAAATTTCCAAAAAAAAATAATTTTTTCAGGACCCTAGCCTATGATTAAGTAAACCAAATTTCAGCATATTCAGTGAGCTGGAATCTGAAAGAAATACGCGACGTCTAGTTTTTCTTTATTACTTTTTGATAAATAGCTCCAGTCTCGTTTCCAACGTAATCAGGCCTTTCAAATCGCTCCCTAGGCATATCCGAATGTATCCATTTTTACACCTCCTTTTATTCCTTGACTCCTGAAAATAATTTCATTTCAACTCTTTGCAAAAAATAGGTTTGATACCAAAGCGCAGCGTTTGCCTTATTTTGTTTTTTTTCGCTGAGGAATAAGGTCGATAAATAACGGGCTGTATAATAAATTAACTTGATAGCTTCAAGGAAAAAAGGATTGATAGTTTGATAGATAACCACATAAGAAATGGTATTTGCTTCCCATTTAACTAACTATTTCCCACTGACCCATTGAATAAACAAAGACTTTTAAGGGAAACGGATGCGCGCCCTTTTCATACAAATCTTAAATTAAAATAAAAAATATTATTTGTTTAATCAAAAGGTATGGCAAATAGACTAAATAACAGAATAGACTAAATAAGAAATATAGACTTCGAATATGACAGCGTTCATATTATCAAACGGCAGCCATTTTGTCCGCCATCTTTGGTGCCCGGCGCGTCATTAGCAATTAATATGAATTATTCGAAGTGGCTAAATGCTATCCAGTATTTTGTTATGTCAAGAGCGAGACGATATTAGTTAGGGGCCAAGCAACCTGTCAGTGGCCTAGCTGGCATCGCGTTTGGATCCCACAAAGGCGTCGCGTGTTTAAAATCTCCATTCAAACAACTAACATTTTCCGCTTAGTGCGGTGGTAGTAGGAGATTTACAAAAATATTGTCAGGTTATTCGTAACCCGGGAATGTTTATCTTTCTTTTTAAAAAAATGTGTTATTATGGCCTCTAAATTATTTTCTCAAAATCAAAGTAAATCCGCTTAGCAAAAAATTTCAAATAAATAGAATATTTCTAAACATATCCGAAAACTAAGACCTGTTTTTGAAAGATGATAAATATATATATATTTTTTTTAATTTTAAATAAAACATAACTTGAAATATAAAATTTCCGAATGCAAAATAAAAAAGTTTTTTTAAATAAAATAAAATATTATGAAACGTATATATTATGGGTTTCTCACCTACCTCCTAATAGCTTATCCATACTATAAAGTATATTTTTATATTTAATATTTTTAACTTAATGAGTTAAACCTCAAATTATATTATTTTAATTTATGAAGATAATATTAGCGAAAGTCAATCGAAAATCCGAAACAGAAAAATCAAAAAAAAGATAGGGATACATCTGGGACTCGAACCCAGGACCTCTGGCAATCCGAGCCACAAGTGATAAAATTTATCCTGACACTATCTAGAAGGCATTTAGTTCGAGTTGAATCTTACAAGCATACATAAAGATAGCAGCCAATAAAAAGATATGCATTAAGAAAATGAAAATAATGTTGGTGGTTCTCAGTCGAAAATAAAAAATATTATTTGTTTAATCAAATCACAGTTAAAAATGACCGAATCGGATAGATTACGTTGGCCCGGATTGACCAGAGGTCCTGGGTTCGAGTCCCAGGTGTATCCGTATCTTTTTCTGTTTCGGATTTCCGATTGACTTTCGCTAATATTATCTTCATTAATTAAAATATAATAAAGTATATTTTCGATTCACGATTTACGGTTTATTTTCGAATTCATTATTCTGTACTCAAATCTATGAATAAAGGCTATGTATTGCATAAGTTGGCCGAGTTTTCTAAGTATTGCAAGTATTTTATTTTTATGTTTAATAATATTCGTTATAGTATGAATAAGCTATTAGAAGGATGGTGAGAAACCACCTCAAAATGTTAATTTTGATGAATTTTTTAATAACACATTAAAAAAATGAAATTATATTAATATAATTGTATAAAGCATATATAACACACACCACCATGGACAAAGACACTTTCAATATTACGCAAACAAAAAATTTTATTGTATGCCCATTACTCTGAAGCAACTAATAACTGCAAATACGTCTACAAACATTCACAAAAAACTTATCTCAGCCTGGATCAAAAATCAAGATTTTCACTTCATTCAAAACATAATAACCCCAAACGAAACATAAACAAACTATAAAAAAATGTAAAATAACACATTTTTCGAGAATACACCAACTATACACACACTTAAAATTTTTTTTTTTTTTTTTAACAAATAATCAGTTTAAAATAACCACTAATTTAAAAAATCAATAAAGAAGAAGTTTTCTACTACAACACATAAATACTTGTCACACTTAAACATAATCACGTAAACACCTCAGCACAGGTTCTCCTAGTGAGGTGTTCACGAAACATACAACATTACCCAACCACAGTTTCACATTCACAATTAACCTACCCTACACACAACATAATAAAAAGTTCATAAATTATATTATTACGTTACTATAAATAACTTCATGTGAATACTGTAATATTATATAGAAATAAAATAAAATTTAAAAAGCAGAAGTATAAGTATAAAATATACAAAAAAAAAATCTAATATTCTTTTATCAGCAGCAACAAGGCTTGCATTTAAAAGCAGCATCACTGATGTTTGTGGGTCTGCTTTTAAATGACGATTGGTTCTGTTTGATTCATTAGATTAATTCCCCACCAACATGACTATTGACCGTTGGCAAGTCAGTCCTGCAGGCCGGGAGATAAAACAGTTTATGCTGTCGGTGACGGAGATAATCTCCGGGAACATAGAAATGACCATCCATAAATCATAGAGTAACAATGTGTACGTGTACACCCGTTCTGCCTCTATTGACTACCTGTCATACATAATCCACCAACTGGATACCCGGCATGCGTTGGGCAACTTAAATAAAGAAATTGTTTCTCACTGCGTGCTATTTTCAGACAACTCGCTTGGGACCAATTGAATTTTTTTTTTTGCATTATTCATAATTCCAGAGCTGACCAATATAGAAATATCGCTAGTTTTTTTTACATTAACTCTACACAGGAGGCACTGAGGAAAATAAATTCCCTCAGGGCCTATGTCATCTTTGAATATGCTCTGAGGAGGGTCTTTTTGAGGAGGGGAATGAGTGAACGTGGATCTTGAAGAGAACCATGTTGTAGGAAGGAGGGAACACAGAGGCCGGCAAATCGCTGTCTAAATTACCTAATTGAAATCTGAGGAAATGCGTATGAAACATACATTATAGTTACAGGTAATTCAAAACAAGGTTATCAAAAAACTATTTAACTTTTTCTTTATAGAGAATAACCTCACAAGAGTCCCAACTGCTCCCGTCTGGTGCCAGTGAGACTATGGTATCCCCAATTAGGGTATGTTGTTAGGCTGAAGGTAAGTGGGGAAGGGAAGGAGATGTGGGAGAGGAAGGTGGGAAAGTACCTGGCTATTCAGATCTAGTCACTAAACACGGCTAAAGCCATTATTAATCAACGTTTCAATTCTGAATGATGGTCTTACACCAGGGCGATACTGAGAGTATCTTCCACTCTGGAACGTGCCGCAAATATAGTATATATTTTTTTTATATTCATTAACTGTGAAATAACACAAATTAATCAAATATAATTTATTTGCGCGCGCCGGGTTTGAACCCGCGACCTTCCGATTGGGAGTCAAGAACCACGGACGGTCGTCTGTTTTTATTCTTAATAAACAAAATAGTGATACGGAATAATAAATTTTGGTATGGTAATATAATGTAATGTAATTGTAGTGTAATGTAATGAAATTTAAGGTAATGAAATGTAAAAAGTATGTAATGTAGTGTAAAAAGAATATAATTCAAATTAAGTCAGTGATAAAAAATATAAAACTTGTAAAAAATATATATATACTCTCAGTATCACCCTGGTGTAAGACCACCATTCAGAATTGAAACGTTGCTTGCTTGAAATGGCTTTAGCCATGTTTGTTGACCAGATCTGAATAGCCAGGTACTTCCCCGCCTTCCTCTTACCCATCTCCTTCCGCTCCCCACTTCCTTCAGCATCACAACATACCTTAATTTAAGATGCCATTGTCTCACAGGCTCTTGCCAAACGGGACTCTTTTGCAGTATTTATATAAAAAAACACACACACACAAACAGCATATTAAAATATGACATTGGCCCTAAGGGATTTTTTCCAGGGCCTCCTGAGTGGAGCAAATATTAAAAAAGTTTCGTTTTTGGTTATTAAATTATGCATAGAAAACAATTACATTTTAAAAATTTCCATTATCTTTCGCTTATTCACTCACTCCTTGGAAATATTCATTACTGGGTTGTTTCAACTAATAAATTATAAGAAACATTTTTACCTACGCGTCGCTATCGTCTCCATTCTAAAGCCATTGTCCTCGAAGCTGTACCGAATGAGTAAAACATGGAGAGTAATTTGGGTTATTTATTGCGGTTATCGGTGGGGATGAGAATGCGAAGGAGACTCTGCCAGCGGAGAGATGGTCTCTCTCGGAAGTGCTTTCTTGCTGGAAATAAATAATATTCATTGTTCTATATTATAAAATGGCAGAAAATATGTCCAGAAATTATCAAATCGCTTCTGTTGATGATTTATATATTTTTTTAATGTTTTGTTTTGAGCATAACTAAGGACCAGTTGTTTCGGAAAATTTCACGTTTGAATTTCCCTCAAATCGACATTCACCGAAAAATTGGGTTGCTTCAACCTCCGTCAGAAGAAATTTCATCGAAAATTTCATAGGACCAGTTGTTTTGGAATTCCCTTCAAATTTGAATTTCCTTCAAATCGTCATTCACCGATAAATTGGGTTGTTTCAACTTCCGTCAGCAGTGAAAATACTATAGAAATGTGATGTGAATGTGATCAGCCGAGTCCGGACGGTTTGCGAAATAATGGGAGGCGCATGCGCAGACGTCAAAAATGTGATTCGGCGGTGAACACTTGAATAAAATTTTCAAATTTATCGAACGTTATTTGTTGCTATTTACTGCTGACGGAAGTTGAAACAACCCAATTTTTCGGTGAATGACGATTTGAAGGAAATTCAAATTTGAAGGGAATTCCGAAACAACTGGTCCTATGGAATTTTCGATGAAATTTCTTCTGACGGAGGTTGAAACAACCCAATTTTTCGGTGAATATCGATTTGAAGGAAATTCAAACGTGAAATTTTCCGAAACAACTGGTCCTAAGTTATCAATATTTCATTTTTAGACGCATTCCCATTTCAAAATAATTGCCCTAAATATTATTAACTATATAAATATAGTCAACTGGCAACTGTCTTTGTATGACAATGTGATGGCCCGCACACTACACAATCACTCAAACACCCGTTGTCAATGGTAACGCAAGCGGTGACTTGCGACTTGCACTGCTGATTGCCCTGGCCGGCCGTTGCTAGTTGCCAGCTGTCAGCTTATTGTTCTTCGTCTATGGTTAAACAAGCTTTTCGACCAATCAAGACAGAGAAAACAACCGGTTTTAGTTGGTTTTTAAGTTACCTCGTCAGCGGAGCCTAAGCGCCTCCGCCCACTGAGTTGGCAGTTGAGAGTTTTCAGTTGCCTCAGTGGGCGGAGGCGCTAACTGTGATGTTTTTCAGACGGAAGTAATATTTTAAAAAGGAAATAACGTTGTTGGTTTCGTTGTCATGATTATGTTGTCATGGTTTCATCTGTCAACGTGGGCAAACAGTGAAATTCACTCCTGAATATAACTAACGATTCAACAAGAATTTGCAAGTTCATTTTAAAGTGTGTAATAGTTGAAATCAGTTACTTAACCAATTTGCATTCCATCAGTTAGATCTACGTTGGGGTGTTTGCTGTATAATATCGTGATTTAAAAAAATCTAACAAAGTCCGATAACGTAAACATCATAGATAAAATTTGAAATTTAAATCTCCATTGGATAGAAGTGTTGTATCTGTCTCGCCATTGGTCAATAGTGTTATCATTTTTGACGACCTTTAAAACAACAACTACACGCGGGCGAAGCAAAGTTCAGATGCGTGCTCAACCAAAACCAATCAGAATATCAATGTCGGACCACTCAAGAAAGACGATCTTTAGCAATACACCAGGTACATCGATGATAAACTCGATAAACTGACGGCAGCTCTGGAACGCAACCTAATACAAAAATTTTGTGATGTAATTACAAGTAGAGTGAAAATAGAACACATATATAGTAACAGTAAAAAAAAAGTTTTACTTCAACCGCGCGTAAAGGTTAGACGCACTCATTCTTTTTACGATAACTTCAAAAATCTTACTAATATTATAAACTCGAAGGTTTGTATGGGTGTATTTGTGTTTGTTACTCTTTCACGCAAAACTACTGAATGGAATTTAATGAAACTTTACAAAAATGTTTCTCATACATCAGAATAACATATAAGGGTATAATTTATAAAGCTAGCTATTTTCCATATATTACAAATAATAATTATTGCTTATTAGAAAATGTCAAAATTTGAGAATGACATTTTGCAAAACAATGATTGTAAAATCAAATTCTATTTTAGAAAATATTTAAATTAGTGAATTTATTTGAAGTACTTGCCTAATACTTTGAATCGAATCAAGAATAATAGATATTTTAAATAAATACGTTTAAAATTTTGGTGTAAAAATAGAATGGACCTAAGAAAGGAAAATAGGCTACTCGACTAATCCTGCGCGGACGAAGTCGCAGGCATAAGCTAGTAAGAAATATATTTAAATTACCTCGAATACAATCTAAAATTTCATGAAATTTCTGTCTAGTTCTGACTTGTAGGTGAAAATATTTGAATGACTGAAGTCTTTATTCACTTATGAGGCCTTAAAATCGTAAACATCTTGTAATAATTTTTTTCGTGTTCTCACAATATGACATACATTATTTATTTACGTCTATTATTTTGACAAAATGAATCAACCCACATGCCAAAATTAAATCATTTTCGTCTTTCATATTTAAAGACAAGGTATAATTAACCTACAGCGCCACTCCTGGTCTGCGCACCAATCGTAATAATTAATTCCCGAAACTTTGCAGAAAATTCATCAAGTTTATATTTTCTGATATTGTATTGCTTCAGTTTTAGATTAAATTCGGTTTGCATAATTAATTAAACGAAAATAACTTTCGTCGAGCTTGTCCTTTTCGGAATAAATATATTTATGTACCGAGTTTCTCTTCTTTCTCATCCCGAAGGACCAGTGTAATTTGAGACGATAGGGCGTTATTTACTTTCCATATTTTGGTCATTAACGTTAACGGTTAGATAGTTAAGAGCGTTTTAGTTCTTATATAAGAAAGTTTATTATACTTTAAGAATCCATTTAAAAACCTTGAAATGTTTCCAGCAGCGTCATGGGAAATATTATTAAAAAATGCTATCTGATAATAAATCATGTATTACAAGCACCTTATATGCATATTTCTATTGTTTAAAAAAAAACATTTTCTTTTACTGTTTTTCTTGTATACTCACTTCGAATACACTTTTTCTTGTGAGTTCGATGCTTAATTGATTCTAAGACCTAGTACTCAACTGTATCATATATTATAATTATGTAAATGTAAATCTTAACTTTATTTAATACTATTTGAATCATCATGTACCTGATGTTACATACAAATTATGCAACCATGTAGGGGTACCAACATTCACAAGCGGTAAATTGTCTTTGTTTTTTACGCACTGGTATCACCAGTTTGTCTATGGAAATGTCACTGAACAGGAAGAAAGAACCTCATTCTTTAACAAGACAAGGAACGATTGGAGTTGTGCTGTGTGTTGTCGACGAATCACTTTGAAGTACGAGATGTGATTTGTATAAACGATAGTAGAATATTAATCTGGAGTCATCGGAATGCCCGGTGAGGCAATTTTCTCCCAGATTGTGGTGACAATCTGATAAACTCAACACAAAGGTCGTATTTTGAATTCCTTTCACTCCCACCTGAAATCCGAATTGGATGGAAGCTGTTTTGCTGCCTGGTGTGAATGCACCATACTTGGAGGAGAGTTGCAGACCTCAACCAAGATCTTTACCACACTATCTTATGGAAACATGGATCGTCAAGTATGTGATCGCTCGAATTATGGATATTGACACTTTCTTCAAGAATTAATTTTAATCTCGATGGATCCTTGGACCGATCCCGTTTGCTACAAGTGACAAGAAAAGCCCCCTTGGTTTTGCGTTACAAATCATGATGTAGGATGTTCTTTCTGTAACATGTTTTTGCTGACAACATAACCTTTTTTATTGCTGATTGAAAACTTTGATTGAACCTGCGTTATGCAGATGATACGGTACTTCTAGCAAGTAACATTGAGGATCTACAACTTCTGCTGAATCAAGTGGTGAAGACTTGTGAGAATTTTGGGTTAGAACTGAATATAACTAAAACAAAATACATGCTCATAAGCAAAAATAACGCAGTTGACTTGAATGACAATCTTTATACTGCTGGAACGAAACTAGAGAAGGTAGAAAGTATTGTACACTTGGGCTGCAATTTAAATGAAAGATGGGATCCTTCCGTTGAAATCAAATGCCGCATTGAGCAAGCTCGTGCAATCTTTATCCGCATGAAAAAGATGTTCTGCAGTCATGATCTCAACCTTGGATTACGAATGCGAATGGTCAGATGCTACGTGTTTTCAGTATTATTTTATGGAATGGAAGCCTGGACACTTACTGAAGAACTGTTAAGGCGACTTGAGGCATTCAAGATATGGATCTACAGAAGAATACTAAAAATAAACTGGATGGACAGAGTTACAATGAAGATGTTATGGTTCGGATGAATAAAGAAAAAGATGTTATTAAAACAATAAAAATCCGAAAACTTCAATATCTAGGACACGTGATGAGACATCCGGAGAAGTACGAAATCTTGTATCTCATAATGCAGGAAAAGATTGCCGGAAGACGGGGCCCTGGAAGAAGGAGGACATCGTTGCTGAAAAACTTGAGACAGTGGTTTGGCCAGTCTACTGTAGAGCTGTTCCGGGCCGCAGTAAACAAAGTCTGCTTAGCCAACATGATAGCCAACGTTCGTTAAACGGACAGGGCACGAGAAGAAGAAGAAGAAAACTTTGCTTTTGAATTGAATCATTATTTTAACACCTTCATTTCCAAATTGCCTGTATATTGGGTACACAACCTGAGGTAAGTTCTCATTGTTTTTTTTTTGTTTCTGATGAAATATGCAGGATGGCGCCCCAACCCGTTAAAATCAGTCCCATGAGTTAACCATAACACTACCTACCTAAAATGTACACGGAGAAAAATGTTATTCTAAAATACTATCATTTTATTAGTAAAAACGGTTACAAATGGGACTGAAATTCTTACGAACAAATTAACAGTGCTTCAATGTTTATTGGCGGGAAAATCTAAGAATAATTTGTTGGTATACGTACGAAATTACGTGCACCTACCAACAAATTATTCTTACATGTTCCCGCCAATAAATATTGAAACCCTGTTAATTTGTTCGTAATAACTTGAGTGTCCTAGAACGGGAGACCATCCTAGATGGACAGTCAAAGCTTCTTTAAACTCTAAATGTATTTTTATAACAAAAAAATAAATAAATCCTTATAGATTGAGTGTGCTAGGAAGCCTGGTCCATATTGAAAAAGTACTTTGTGGAAAAATGGCGTATTTCTCCAGAGTTGTGGTGTTTTTTTTATATCTAAGCTCTCAAACAAATTTCACTGTATCGTTTGGTGAATCGACGAGTTCAACAGAAGTCTAACATTTTGTCGTCCTTATAACGTACATTAGTACAAAAAGTTAACAGAGAATAATATACATATAAACAGTAGGTAATATTAAAAGAATAGAAATTTAAAGTTATCAGTTGAGGTTTCTCATAATCCTCCTCACTAGGCTAGCCTGTGTTGAGGCAGTAATGTTGAACCCTCTAGACTCTCTCGACCCATCGCCTTGCACCACAGTGGGAGGGATGGATTCATACGTCCGTCACTCCTGGACACTCTCAGATTCCTACCTACACTTCATTCCTTTTTCCTTCACAGAACTTCCTATCTCTAAAAAGACCCTCCACGGCTGGCGTTGTCCAGGGGCAAGGCTCTAGACTCTAGACTCCCAATCCGAAGGTCGCGGGTAAGAACCCGGCGTGCACAAAAATTTTTTTTTTGATTAATTTGTGTTATTTCACAATTAATTAATTAGTCATAGTATGTTTGCGGCACGTTCCAGAGTGGAAGATACTCTCAGTATCGCCCTAATGTAAGATCACCGTCCAGAATTGGACAGTTGCTTGAAATAGCTTTATCCATATTTGGTGACAAGATCTGAATAGCCTAGTTATTCTCCACCTTCCTCTTCCCCTTTCCTTTTTCTCCCTACTTACCTTTAGCCTCACAACATATCGACCTGGGAATGTCATAGTCTCACAGATTCCAGGTGGTTGGGAGCAGTTGGAACTCTTGTGCTGTATTGAAATTTTAAAAATGTGTAAGTGGAGAAAATGGAACGATACAAAGCTAAATTCTTTTAAGCACTAATTGCTTCATCCACATTCAGAAATATTTTAATTTTATTATATCAATTCTTGACAGGGCTCTTCTAAAATTAATTTTTGTTTGATTCATTCTTACCTTTTCCTTGTATCCTGAACTTCCTAATTATAATAACATGTTTAATCTCATCTCTTTGCCCATCCCTCTTCCGTCTGTCTCCTGCCTGTCTTTTGATAAGATATATAGGTACAGTCCTCCCAAAGAAACAAAGTCTTTACAATATCAGAAAAACTTTTATTTCAAAATACTTTGCCTTTGACAAGAAATAAAAGCATCAGGTTAATATTACCGAAAAGTTTTTTTTTAAATTCTCCTGCTTTATTTGGCGCCAGAATAAGATACTCATTTTAATTTATGAGAAAGTCGAGAAACGTCAACGAATTTTACTTCAGAATAATTAAAAATAAACTGCCTTGGGAATTTAATGAAAATTGAGATCAGTGCGGCTTCATCGTTCTTTCTAGGAAGGAAACTCTATTAGAATATCACCTTTTTAATAACCTTTTAGAATCTAGTAGCACCTAAACAAGGTTGGTTGTTTTAAATGGGTGGGCAAACGAGAACGGCAATTGGTGGTGAAATTTAATAATAATGAATAATTATTTAAGATAATATTAACGATTCTCAAACGAAAATCAGAAAAAGATAGGTTGCCTCTTTGAATTTAACCCAGGACCTTGTCATGTTCTCCTTCGCAGCAATACACTTGTAAATTATTGGTCATTCCTTTCCTTTTCTTACATATCTTGTTTTTCCTACGCATATTATGACCCAATTCTGGCAAACACCATTTCGTTTCGTTCCAAACATTTACAGTCCATTGCAAGCGCATCTGAAGTAAGCAGTTAAGTTCGTAAGCAGTTTTGGATTTAACACGATAATTTTTAAGATATATTGACTTTATATATCTAATTATTTTTTTTTATTGATAAACTAATGTTTAACCCCTAAAAAAATTGGCATATTTTGTCAGAGGCTAAAAATATTCCCGCTTTGCAATAAAATCCAAATAAATGGAACATTTGTTAACGTATTCGAAAACTAAAAACTGTTTTCAAAAGGTGATGAAACAGGCTTTCAAATTTCTATATTAAAAATTACTATGTATTTTTTTTAAATATTTTTTTTTTTGCTAAAACTTTAAAAAGTTTTTAAAATGGCTCACTTTACTTTTTTTTCTAACTAAAATTACTGATAATGAAAAAAAATAAAACACATACTTATTTCATTAGATAAATGAATTATAAACCTTACTGTCACCTCACTTTTTTCGTTTCATGTAAAAAAAGTTCTTAAAAAATTCACAAAGTTCCATAACTTTTTTTCAAATTGCTATCGGAAACTTTGGTTTCAGAAAGGGGTAAATTTAATTTTTTTGTGTTTTCTTTTAGATTGGAATATATAGTTTGTTATATTCTCTTTCCAATACCGTTTAGATCACATCTTTGACTATGATAGTAAGGGAAAAACAACGATTTCTGTGAGACCTATGTGAGCTGGGACAAATATGGTCTCCTGTGATTAAACGGGTTAAGACAAGAGTTTTTATGTATAGCACAAAGGGTAAAAATAATGAAGTTGAGTCCTTTTTCTATTTTTTTTTTTTTCGAATTTTTTGGAAATTCGAAACTCCGGTAACTGAATTGATTAGTACTAGTTAAAATCAAACTATTACAACTTTTTAAATTTATTTTTTTCGTCCATATTAAGCGTGTCCCGGTTTTGTAAATATTTTCCCTTATTTTTCACACAAACAAGGGAATAGATGACGTCCCAAACTCTCCCGGAAAAACTTTGAAAAAAAATTTTAAAAAAAAACAAGATTTTAAGTTTGTATGTCAAAATATTTTGCACTTAACTTCCTTTATTATAATTTCTCGGGAGATTTTTTCAATGTAGATGAGTGTTTCAGGTTAATAATGATTGCTTATAATAACTGTTACCCTTTATATTTATTTTATTTTATTTATAATCTTCTATTTGATTTGTAAAAAATCAAAGGTAGATCATCAGACTGTCACTACTAATAATGATTTATTAAAACAATTTTAGTCTTTTATCCACTTTTTTTAGTATATTTCAAGCAACTATTTCTAAATTCCATGAAACAAATGGCTTATCATGGAAAAATTAATAGTTAATTCATAACAACTTCAGAATTTACAAGCCTATCAATAAATAAACGCATTACCGAATCATGTTGATAAAAACACAATGTTTCCTACCTCTAATTATTTTCAAACCACATACGTATATAAAGATATTATATTAATAAATTTAATATATCTTACAAACCCTTTATTGCATCCAAAACTGCTTACAAATCACTGATTTTGATGCAATTGTAATTTGTAATGGACTGTCGATGCTAGAAACGAAACGACAAGGTTTGCTGGAATTTAGTGATAGATATAATAATAACAATAAATAATATTGTTTAGATGATTTTTACAGCTCCATTTGCGTCAGAAAATTACCTCAAGGGCGCTTTACCAATTCATTTATACATTTAAACTATATCTATATATATATATTAGAAGTGGCTTATAACAAAGATTTATAGCTAATGACTTACAAGTAAGACTTATGTAACTAGTGAATTAAAACTATACTTATATTTAAGACCGAGTGGATATTTACACAATATTGATTTATTAGTAGGTACTATGACTTACAAATATCTTAAACCTAAATATTTATGACTAACATACTTATTTACATTTACAATCACGTATTGTTATGATTACCTACATACTATCCGCTCTGTCAGTGACAAGTTATGAAAAAAATTACAATAAATAATGCCATCACAAAGTTAAAATCTTTCCAAAGAAGTAGTCTTCGAAAAATTAGTTTAAATTGTTTTGATAAAAGTTTTTTTTCTCTTATTTAATAAATCAAAAAATAAAGTTCCACTGAAAACATAATACCTGTAACTAGGTAGGCACTTAAATAACCTGCTTGAATATGAACCGTATATTTTAGGCAACATGTTTTTTTTAAATTTCAATTATGGAATTATTCTAGAAAATTTTTTAGGTAGGCGGGATTAAATACCATTCTACTCAATTACAAACCATAATATTGGTTCATTATTTTTTTTTGTGTTTCAAATAAGGCGTTATACATTTTTTTCCTAACAAATTTCACTACCTACTGTACATACCTCAATAAAAATTCTTATTTCAAACTTTCCACAAAATATTGAAAAAATAACAATAAGGCGCTCAACAACAAAATGATGTCTTCAGTATTCTAACAAAACTATTTTTTAAATTATTGGAGTTCTCATGGAAATATAAAAAGAAAATAATTTAAATTTTGGTAAGATTTTTATACTCCCCTGAGAGCAAGAATATAAACATCCAGTATTGCAGTTTAAAAATGTTTTCACATGCAGCGATTATGCAAAATCTCGCTGAGTAGCAGCATATGCTAACATGATCCATAATTGAAAGGGTTCTTCGAATAACGTTGCAACCGACAACAAATTTATAAAAATATGTATTTTTTTTTTTACTCAGAACCTACCCGATGCTCACAATATTAATATTTAACAGTAGATATATTTATGAACAAGTTAACTATTATTACGCGTGATAGTTGATTTCTTTCCGAATTGACAATCAAACTGCGGTTAATCCACTTAAAGAGGATGTATTTATATATAGATAGATGGAAAATAGATCGTCTGTAAGAATTAGAAAATTATTTTAGATAGATAGAAAATTTATCGTTTCGTGAAAATTATAAAAACTACTAGCAAGTACCCGGCATGCGTTGAAATGTCACACAAAGAATGAAAGTGTTTGTGTTTTAATTCTGTTTATTTAGGTGCTTTTGGATAATATGTATTTTTAGTTTTTCCGCCACGAATAAATCTAAAGTTTTCCCGACGCCTGATCCATGAATTTTCCAAAATTAGTATCTGCTATCCCCTACTGCTACTATGTCTCCTATGCAAATCCTCCCTCTGCACTCTCTTGTCCCCCACCCCTCCGACACCACTCCCCTGCGTCACCTTTCTAATGCGTCTCCGTTCCAGCCCCCTTTCCCCTCCAGCGTCATCTTCACGAATTTACCCCCAGTTATCCCCTACCGCTACTATGTAGCCTTTACAATCCCTTCCTCTGTCCTTCTTTCGTTCCCCATTCCTCTGCCACCCCTCTCTTGCGAGTCCTTTCTCCCATGCTTCCCCGTTGCGTTCGGGTAATAGACCCAACAGACAGGGCGATAGATGTCTCTCTCACACAGTACATCTTACTGATGCCTGTTGAGATACATTAAAACTATGTATAACTACCTATGCTAACGACATCTGTTGAGAAATATTGAAACTATACACATATTCACATATACTACAATAAATAATGTAATAATTTAAAACGTATGTAGGTAACTTACGTACCTAAAAAATAAACATATATTTAGTTTCATTACATTTTTAACCCCATTTAAACATTGTTTCAATTTAAACATGGTGCGGACAATGTTGTATATTAATTTATTCAAATTACTACTTTTGTAAATCGCGACCTTTGGGCTCTGAGCCAAAAATTTTTGCCACAGAAGTCGTCTTTAAATAAAATAGTTGCAACGTTATTCGAGACATACATTATATTATTTTTATAAGATCAGCTTATTTTTCGAAAAGCTTTATCATCTACCAACAGAAAAATACCGTTTGTTATTCCAATATACTTCTGATTGATATTTTATTTTCATAAATTCTTTTGACAGACAATCAAAATACGATCGATCTTCATTTTGAAGCAATCTTAACATGTCAAATCTTTTAAGACAAACGATTTATATCTTGTTTAATGTGTTTCAGATATCTGGGCGAACTTTTTAGATGAATTAATTTATTTTCTACAAATAATTTATCAAAAAGAAGACATTTAGTTATTTAACATTGAAACTTCAAACAAATTGTGTTACAGAATAATTGATATCAAATAATGCGCGTGATTTAATTTGGTTTACATTTATTAATTTACACGAGTACAGATGATCGCTACGTAGTGACTAGCTGGGAGTTAAGAGGTAATATCCAGCAATCCATTATTCCGTTTTTGTTAACAGCGCTGCGCGCGGTTTTTTTTACAACTATGAAGCTAAACGGTATTAGTTTTAAATTTATTGCAAAATGTTGTCAAAATGAGCTTCGCGAACAGACGACCTCACACGGCCGCGTCTCGGCGGCTAATGAATCGGGAGAATTTGTGTCTCGAACTGCCATAAAAATTATCAAACGGGAGATGGTAAATGAATGAAAATTATATACTTCTTAAAATTATTTTTTGATTAAAATACTTTATAATTTTTCTATAATGTCTAAACAAAATAAGTATTAAAAAAAATCAGAAATATTTTAGTTTGTAAGATATTAAATAAATAGAAAAACTGAGGTATTTTTGTCACAAAACACGTTCTCGGATTTATTTTTTAATGATTTTAATTTGTCTAAAATTTAAATTTGGTAAACTGTGTTGACTAGATTATATATTGATTTATTTTGATTATTTTTTTATTTTTTTTTTATTTTTTTTTTTTTACAAATACAGTTATTATACATTGTATATATATATTTTTAATACATTTTTTAAATATCGTGATTATATGATTTGAAATTTGTGTTGTTTAATAGAATCTATCGTTTGAAAATTGAACAATTCTGCCAACGACCAACGATATAACCTTAGTATATTATAAATACACTTAGTTTTAAAAAAATTTAAAACTGCGTGTACCAGGTAAAATAACAATCTTTCAAAATTAATTTATGTTTTTAAAATATATAATAAAAAAGAGTCAATACGTCTAGAATTTGATTAAAAGGGGACTAATTTCCGGTATTCTCTGGTAATACCCTCTTAAATGGCTTTGACGTTTCGGAATGTTAATTTGCAGAGAGGAACGCCAAAGTTGTCAGGGTATGTCGATTTCTTATTTGTGGGGCTTAGAAGCAAAAACGCCACTCTCCATAAATGACGAAATTGAGTTTTAAATGCCAATCTATGCGCAATGTCCGTAGCTACAAGATGGTATTTGAGATCTTTAGAAAAATCAACCGCAAATCATGGAAAAATCGAAATGAAAATAGGGTTTGGATGAAAATCACCACTCTCCACAGCGATTAACAATCAAAATAACCAATCTCCACAAAAGCCAATCACAAGCCTGAATTCAAAATAAATTCAACATGACCAATGAACACATTATTACAACATTTTTTATTATAATATTTCACTTTCAATTATACTTTTTAAGATTTTACTAAAAAAATCACACGAAAAATGCGAAGCATTCTTTGATCAGTTTTTTGTCATTTACAGAAAACAGTACTTTTGGAGAGTGGCGTTTTTGCTTCTAAGGCCCTCATTTATTTTCCATCAATATCGGTTTGGCTATCAACAGTGAAACTGTGTTCGAAATATCGATATAAAATCGTCGGAAGTTACGCCAATTGATTGGATATTACGATGTAAACCGTTCACCCAGATTTCCATTATAATAGTATAATAAAACAAATTTAAAACTTTTTCCACTTTTAATAATGTTTTCCATTGTTTAATAATGATTTCCAATGTTTTATTTTTATACTTCTTCCATCTAGGTTTCGGTTATTGTTTTCCAGACCAGAAGAAACTCTCAGTATCGCCCTGGTGTAAGATCACCATGTAGAATTGAAACGTTGCTTGGAATAGATTTAGTCTTATTTGGTGACCAGATTCGAATAGTCAGGTTCCTCAACTTCAGTCCTTCCCCAACTTCCTCTTCATCATCTTCTTTACCGCCACATTATAATCAACCTCACATCATACCCAATTGGGGATGATATAGCCTCACTGACTTTTGTGTGATAGTAAGCATTAAGTAAGCACAATAAAATGTGTATTAATCAGTTATATTTTGCCGTTGTTAGAAGTCAATTTGAATACAATTCTCCCGTCTGGAACCCACTTTATAATATTCATGTACAAGTTATTGAAAGAGTACAAAATAAATTATTGCGTTTTATAACTTTTAAAATGGGTTTAATAGCCTAAGTATTTTTATCTAAAATATGATTGTCCAGAATTGCTTGCATTGATTAACTTTCAGATTGCCGTGATTTACTTCAGTGCTAAAATTCTGCACTGAAGCAATAACTACCATATGTAATTCCTCTTATCCCAGAAAACTGATGGAAGGAAATCATTTTACCAATTCAGTGGATATCTTCAATTTGTCACCAAACAAATACAAAATGTTGTTACTGAGACAATTCAGTTATGTACAATAAATACCGTATAACTTCGACTATCCTTGTTGTGAAAGCCTGATTAAATTTTCTGATGTACGTATTTTGCTTTTGATGGAAGGTAGGTACCTACAGGAACAAGAGTAAACTTTCTTTAATAATGAACTTGTTGATTTACAAGAAAGATAAACTCATCAATGCATGTATCCTTTGATATCCTTTGAATTTATGTATCCTCTTATCCCAAAATACTAATGGAAGGAAATCATTATACCAAGTCAGTGGACATCTTCAATTTGTCACTAAACAAATACAAATTGTTGTTACTGAAACAGTTCGATTATGTACAATAAATACCGTATGATTTCGACTATCCTTGTTGTGAAAGCCTAATTAAATTTTCTGATGTACGTATTTTGCTTTTGATGGAAGGTAGGTACCTACAGGAACAAGAGCAAACTTTCTTTTATAATTAACTTGTTGATTTACAAGAAAGATAAACTCATTAATGCATGTATCCTTTGATATCCTTTGAATTTATGTATCCTCTTATCCCAGAATACTAATGGAAGGAAATCATTATACCAAGTCAGTAGACATCTTCAATTTGTCAATAAACAAATACAAATTGTTGTTACTGAGACAGTTCGATTATGTACAATAAATACCGTATGATTTCGACTATCCTTATTGTGAAAGCCTGATTAAATTTTCTGATGTTCGTATTTTGCTTTTGATGGAAGGTACGTACCTACAGGAACAAGAGCAAACTTTCTTTAATAATCAACTTGTTGATTTACAAGAAAAATAAACTCATTAATGCATGTGTATCCTTTGAATTTATGTATCAGCTTATCCCAAAATACTAATGGAAGGAAATCATTATACCAAGTCAGTGGACATCTTCAATTTGTCACTAAACAAATACAAATTTTTGTTACTGAAACAGTTCGATTATGTACAATAAATACCGTATGATTTCGACTATCCTTATTGTGAAAGCCTGATTAAATTTTCTGATGTTCGTATTTTGCTTTTGATGGAAGGTACGTACCTACAGGAACAAGAGCAAACTTTCTTTAATAATTAACTTGTTGATTTACAAGAAAAATAAACTCATTAATGCATGTGTATCCTTTGAATTTATGTATCAGCTTATCCCAAAATACTAATGGAAGGAAATCATTATACCAAGTCAGTGGACATCTTCAATTTGTCACTAAACAAATACAAATTGTTGTTACTGAAACAGTTCGATTATGTACAATAAATACCGTATGATTTCGACTATACTTGTTGTGAAAGCCTAATTAAATTTTCTGATGTTCGTATTTTGCTTTTGATGGAAGGTACGCACAATAAGAGCAAATATTCTTTAATAATTAACTTGTTGATTTATGAGAAAGATAAACTCATTAATTTATGTATCCTTTGATTTTGGGATTGGGTCTGTATTCTCATAGGAGGGCTGTATGAGACAGACTTGAGCTGCAATGAGTTCTCATGATTTAGTGCATCTTGCATGATACAATTCCCACGGGGCTCACTGCATACAAGTTGCACAATTACTCAAGCTTTGCATTGCACAGTAGTTAGCAGCAATGGCGTAACTTCAAAATACTCCACCCTCCTGACACAAATCCGTCCCCACATCCACCAACCCTAAAGTTTACGAAAAACTAGGTAAGGTGGGAAAACTTTTTAGCAAACTTACTTTTGTGCTTTTTTCATTTAAAAATTTACAAATGTTAAGAAATGTACCTACGTTAATGTGTTATTTTTTTATAACGCGCATCCCGTAGAAATGTCTTGTAAGCCAAAAAAATAATAATTTTACAGCCAAACGAAAACAAATGAATAAACGATGAACAAGCCTAGATTAGGTACATTTTTTTTTTTTTATATTTGCATGTTTTTAACAATAGATTGTTATAAAGGAAAGTAAGAATAGCGTTTCCTCGCCAAAAAGAGACGAGGCTCTTGTGTTTAGTGAGGGAATTCTAGCTCAATCATATAAAATCAGGTAAGTGAGTAAATAATAAAAATATTCAAGAACAGGGGGATCAGTAATGTGAGAGGAAAAACAGATACCGATAGCGTATTCCACAACAGAGTCGACTTAAACTAAAACGAGTAGAAGAAGCGACCCGTTCTTATAAAGCCTTACTTCGAATCCATCATTCCCAAATTAGGGATGCTATTAGAGTCGCACTGGCTCCAGGTAAATAAAAATTTCGTAATTTTAAAAAGCGGTCACCTTTAAAACTTTTCTTGGTTGGTTTTATTTTATCCTGTGAACTTCATTTCAGATCAACTGACGTTGATCGTATCTGCCTAGAGTGTTTAAGGCGAAGATTTATGCTAAATCACTATTTTAGATTAATATTTACTACGAATCGGTTTAGATTAAAAATGCCAAAAAATATGCTTTGGATAAATTCAACTTTTCCAACGCTTCCATTGTGTGGAATTAAAATAAAATTGATGATTACTTCATAAAAAATATAACCGTAAAAAGTGTATTTTTTCAATTTATAAACGCGTATAAGAAACAACTTTTTCAATATATGATTTTATGGCTAAAATTATCTGTGACAGTTTCCATTGATTAACTTTTTTATCTTTCTTTTAAAATTATTCATAAAATAAATAAAAACCAAATTTGCACTTGACATAGTGACCTCTGTACTCCGTTTGCCTAGCGGTCTAAATCAAATAAGCCCTACTTTACAGGTCAATTAAACAACATCCAATACCATAATTTACAATAAAAATAAATAAATTTGTTTTAGACCATTTAAATTTTAATCAAAATCTACCGGTTTCGGAAGAACTCTTCCTTCGTCAGGAGAATATTAAAACTGTTTTAATATGTAATATTCTTAAACAAATTTAAGTATATATTTTTATTGTAAATTATAGCGAGCAATAAAGTTAATGCTTATTACAAACCAAGATTTACATTTGTATAAGATTATTTATCAGAAAGTAAGAAGCGAACCCGAAGCTATTCGCGAACGGTTGAATCGATGGCAATCGGAAACGGAATAAATTGCATTTTAGGTTCAAAAAGTTCGGTGTCATCTATTGGAGTACGAGGAGCCAATAGAAAGCAATCGTGTAGTAAAAGCGCTGCGTTGTTTGCTTATCATACTCTTAAGGCTGTTGATAAAAAATGTTGGAGGGAGCGAAAAATGATAATATTGAAGAAAACATTGGGAAAATGTTTAATAAAACACGAATCGTTTAAAATAGAGCAAAAATCTCGTGGGGTTGTGTTAAGTAGCATTTAAAGAAACATTGTGAATTTTTTCATACTTGTAAAATAACAGAAACAAAATAATAATTTTCCGAGTATAATTTGCGATTTATTCCTATCGAGGGAATTTCATATTATTACCGTTTCGGCATGGAGAATGTCTAGATAGTATCTTAAAGAATAACATATATTTTTTTAAGAGCTTAAAAACTTTAAATGTTTAAGGAAAATATGTAAGAAATCGGTAGAAACTCGGAAGCTGCGGCTTAATATGTATATATTTAAATGTCTCCTTTGCCCGGGGCCCTCGCATCACAAAGTGAAGCCACTGCACGCGAAGAATTAGGACCCAAGTAGTCTCAACCCGTTGCAAGTTACAAGTTACAAGCGAATGCATAGCTGTACTATTCCAATCAAAATAATGCATGGAGATTGCAGGAGTCTCTCTAATCAGGCGCAGGCATATTACTGATAGCGGAATAAATACTGAACAGGCGCATTGGAACCAACTAACCACAAGCATCTCCCACAGCAGCTAAGGCTGGAATCAGACGGTTCACTCGAGTGAAGGTTTACGCCATGTTTTTTCGGCCTAATCTTCCATCTTCGTTTCATTCCATGTTCAGACGGCGCTATAGAAATAAGCGTTCACTCGTCCATTCCCACCACAGCGTCGCCGAGCGAGGTCAACCGCGCTGCAATTCGTTTGATTTCCAGCGCGGTCCGGCCCCGAATTTTAAGGAAAAACATGTCAGATGCATCGATTTTTACGCAATTTAGTTGACACAATTAAATAAAAATAAATAAAAAAAACAGTATTTTGTCGTCTTATAAACCTTTTTATTTTTTATGGCATAATAACACAATTTTATTTCACTTTTTTTATTACGAACATTTTCCTACAAATTAATAATCTTACATATATTAAAAAAAATATATAATACATGGATAATAAAGGAGACCCAAAAATGTATATGAGAGGTGTTCCCAAAAGCAAACAAATTAGCCGAACGAATTTTGACGTTTTGCGTGCGACGTGATAGCGTCCTTCCATGGTCCTTCCCGTACAGGACGCGAGACAAACTGATTGAGATTTCACTCGGTGTTCAGACGTTTCACTTTGCTCTCTTCCGCGCGCATGCGCGCGCTAGTGAAGGAAAATATCCAACATTGTTGGATCGGTTCACTTGAAGATTTCATTCGGCAGTATTCGGCACTTTCGTTTCATTTCATGTTCAGATGTGTCATTCCGAGTAAACTAGACCGAATGAAATGCGGAAATGAGCGATTAGTGAACCGTCTGAATGGCGCTTAACGGACTGCAGCGATGCATTACATATTATTATAATGCGCCTGCAACTGCGGCATCGGTTTTTTATGCATTAGCGCAGATTGCGGCAGATGTGGCTTACCGGGATACGTGTGTGTGGGATGCACGTGTTTGGGAAAAGTTTATGTAATTATTATGGAAAATTATTGTGGTAATTGGGGCAAAAAATGTCGCAACACTGACCACTGGAGCGACAGAGCTATTGAACACTTTTTTCTCGGATAGCTATAGGAATTTTTTCCGCCCACATTAAAAAAAATCATTTACCTTCGAATTTGAATATGGGACATACAAACTGATTATAGTTCTATATAGCCAAAGAATTCACCTATATTTTTTCTATTATCACATATTCGTAGGATTTGTAAAGAAATATTATAAAATCATAACTTTAATAATTTTAAAGAATCTGGAGAATATATGCCAGATTTTGGCAACAAATCAATCCGTAGTTTTGGAAATAGTGCCATATTGTGGCAAAAAGCGTTCGAGTGGTTATATGATAGTTTTTTATAATGGTAAGAGAAGGTTGTTATAGTGTGATATGAAAGTTATTTCGGTTAATAAAGATGTGCTTGGATTGAAGGTCGCAAGATCCTGACAAGTAAAAATTCTATTTGATTTTTTTTTTATGTCTCTTTAATAATATTTTTTTTGTAACATTTTATTTAATTCAAGGTGATTTTTAAAACGTCATTTTACCTGATCATGAAAATATATTATTTTATACAGGTTTATTATTAATTTTACATTAGCTCCATACAGGAGTCCCTGAGGAAAAAAAACCCTCAGGGCCTATGTCACCTTTGGAGATGCTGTAAGGAGTGTCTTTTTAGGGAATATTAGGGAAAAAAAAATTTTGGAAAAGGGAGTAGAGGAACAAGTTCTGGTAATGAAAAGGGCATAATTGAGAATCTGGGGGTCAATGTGTTCAGGAGTGACGGACGTACGATTACATCCCTCCCACTGCGGTGCAAGACAATGGGTCGAGAGCATCCGTCTGGAAAGTTCAAAATGTCTCTCTCAACCAGTCTCTCCCGATCCAGCCCGCCACGCAGTAGGTAAACGTTATATATATGAAAAAATTCACTATGATTCTTTAATTGCTACTTAATACAAGCCCGTGAGATTTTGCACTTTTTTAAAGGAGTCGTGTTTTATTAAACATTTTCACAGTTTTCGCTTGAATTTTTTTTTTTTTTAGTTGAGGATAATCAGGTTGCGAGAAACAGGTAGCGAGGTCCAGTTGCTGAATATTGTTTTATTATGATATTTAATTTCACTGTAGTTTAGTTTTATGTAACACTCATTTACTATTTTATGTGTCTAATTGAGGTTATAACACTTTATCAGTAAAATTTCACTAAGTTAAACTAAGTGTTTAAACTATATCAGACAACTGAGTATAAAACAGTAATTCTAAACGCAAATAACACTCCCACTCACGTTATAATTTTTCACGTTTTGGTATCTGATTTTGTTGTTTTTAAATGTTATAAACAAGAGATTTGACAGAACACGTCGCGATTGTTATTGTCGTATATATAAATGTTTGAGGAAAATAATAATATGGTAGAAATTCGGGATGCCGCCGCTTAAGGGGACATACATTAATTACGTGAGTTGCTTTTAAATGCTCCCTCCTTTGGTGAGATTAAGTGAGATTGGGACCCCCCCCCCCCCTTCTCACGTGAGATTTTTTTTCTTACTATTTAATTTTTTTTTTTTTTAATATTTTTCATAACAGCCATTTTTCAGCGGGTAAAATGAGGCACTTCAAAAGAAGTGAAACAATTTATTTTTATTATCTCTATAATAATATATATCTACTCTTTTAAAGTTGACGTGAGATTGTTATTGACCCCCCTCGGTGTAATGAGATTTGGTGAGATTTTACTGGACCCCCCCCCCCCCCCCATTTTTTGCTCACGTAATTAATGTATGCCCCCTAATGGGGAATGTCAAAAGAATTCATATTCAACGCTTTCGTAGATAGCGCGCGTATAGTCTTATTAATTTTTTTTAATTTTTGATAATATATTACAAAATTATACATAATATTTATAATACATTATTCCCATTGAGTTTACTAAAACTCATTTCGGGAAGGACAACAATACAATTATGAAAATTATTTTTACACAGGAACACGAATTTAAAGAGCAGTTCAATGAAAGTACATAGATATTAAAACAGACTTGGCACACAGTTAGTTGAATATTTCATAAATATATTTAGAAAAATATAGAAGTTAAATACAAGAGTTGCTAAACATGTCACTGGTCAATAAAGCTGCTAAAGATATACGAGCGTTACAAATAAAGATTGCTAAATATGTCACTTGTTAATAAAGCTGCTAAAGATATACGAGCGTTACAAATAAAGATTGCTAAATATGTCACTTGTTAATAAAGCTGCTAAAGTTATACAAGCGTTACAAATAAAGATTGCTAAATATGTCACTTGTTAATAAAGCTGCTAAAGTTATACAAGCGTTACAAATAAAGGTTGCTAAATATATGACTTGTTAATAAAGCTGCTAAAGATATACGAGCGTTACAAATAAAGATTGCTAAATATGTCACTTGTTAATAAAGCTGCTAAAGATATACGAGCGTTACAAATAAAGATTGCTAAATATGTCACTTGTTAATAAAGCTGCTAAAGATATACAAGCGTTACAAATAAAGATTGCTAAATATATCACTTGGTAATAAAGCTGCTAAAGATATACAAGCGTTACAAATAAAGATTGCTAAATATGTCACTCGTTAATAAAGCTGCTAAAGAATATCATAATAATACAAATAAGGATTGCTAAATATGTCACTGGTTAATAAAGCTGTTGAGAAAATATCCTTTTAGAGCTTTTGCCAATGTTTTTTTGTTTGATACTGGAAGTTTTAGGTTATTAGGTAATGCGTTATATTGCGTATGTGCGACGTATTGTAAGGAATTAATTCCAAATTTAGTCGTGTGATTATATGACGAAAGTGTGTTTGATTTTGTGATCGTGTTTTGTGCTGGTATATATCGGAATTTAATGTTGGTTTAGTGTTGGTGTGTGAGGAGTGTTGGATTATTTGTAAAATAGCAGTTGTGATGCTATATTTTGGCAGGATCGTAAAGGGTTGTATTTGTGTCAGTGAATATATATAATTGATATGTATACCCCGTGGTAGTTGATATATATTCCTTATGGCTCTATTTTGGTAGACTTGTATTTCTGAAATTGGTAATGATACCCCAGATACTAACTAGATAGCTTAGGTGGGAGTGAATCATAGAATAATATGTGGCACGCAGTAGAGATATGGGGAGCACATCTTGAAGTCGTTATAAACGCTTTTTACAAGTTATGCTTTGAAATATTAAGAAAAAATAATTGTTCGCGCAAGTACACAAGCAATATAAATTATTTAGTATTGAATTATTTCTGTATTTTGAATTAATGATACAGGTAGACAAAGCATATCAATATTACCAAACTGTAAAATGACAATTACTCTTATAAATTATTCATTTTTTATTATTATAAATATGTAGTTTAAAGCGGGATCGCCAAGACTACCTGAAAATAATGCGCTCTGTTTTTAAGAAAGGTGGAAGAGGTGGATATACATTTTACGTTTTCATATAGCATATAGGGTATCTTTTACAACTGGTAAAATAAAGTCGTGAAATTCGGTAGAACTTTTTTTTAAACTCAAGTTGAAGTAAATATTTCAATTTATTTTTTTAACAAAAATGGTATATCATAAAATATACATTTATTTATTATTTATTTACGCCCTGGTGGGCTTTTACATGAAATTATTACAAATTGAATTACAGTAATTTACAATATAAGCCTGAAATAGTAAGTAGAAGAAAGTACATATTACATAAAAAATTAAGTGGGTGTGTATACTCGCAATATTAATTGTGTGTTTAATAAACCATTAAAACAAACAAATTGGAGTGTAATCTGCTCTATATTATATCTATACTACGTTAAATCTGTTATGTTTAAAATAATTACATATTAAATTAGACGCCTGCTTTAATAATAATTGGATAATTTGTAGAACGCCGTTTTTGTGAGAAATAACCTCAAGGGAGTTGAGTTGTACATTTTATTAGGACTTCTTAGGCTCTACCTAGAACTATTATTTACAAATAGATACAGAAAACATACTTACCTGGCAGGTCACTTCCGATAAACACACTTTAATTAGAATTTTTTTTTATTATTTATTTTAAATTACAGAAACAAACAGTACATTGGTTACAGTGATGAGACAGTTTACAGATATTAAATGATATTTCATGGAGGGTACCTATGATATGTTTCTTTGAATGTCTTATTTGTAATTACCGGGTGATGTGCGTAGTGTATATGTGCGTGAGTGTATGTGTGAGTATGTTGGTAGGTGTGAGAGGTGTATGCGCATTGAATAGTTTATATCATTGACATGTTTATATCATTGACATGATGCTCTTTTTAAATTTGGGCAGTGAATCGGAGAAAATGTCAATGTTAGAATTTAGGCAAATATTATTGAATGTATGAAGAGCACTGTCGAATTAGTTGCTGCATTTGTTTTGCAATTAAGCGTGTGAAACAGTGCAGTATGTCGTGTACGTCTTAAAGGTATATTGAAATTAATTAAGGATAGTAGTTCGGTACAGTCGATATTATTATTTAAAATTCTGTGTATAAATGTTAAATCAGCTAGTGCCCGCCTGCTTGGAGGAGATACGACTGCTTGGAGGAGATACGACTTTGCACGCGGAGTTTACTATATTAAAACACTGGACATTGCATAATTTTACATTTGCTACACCATCATTTTTCATATTACATTTATAAGAGAATTACTGCCAAAAATGGAGTTAATAAATTGAAGTTATTTCAAAAGACTTGAGAATTTAGGACTGGAGAATTTGAATGAAAATAGATGTATGCAATTAGTTATTTACTATGTCGCGGGCTGAGAAGGTGAAAGTAAAGGTTTTTGTTTTTGGCTTTATGGGTACGACTACTGTCTAAAAAGGTGAGTTTTAAGTTTAGCTCTGAATTTCGCTTTAATATCCATGGTGCAAACTTTTTGATTTTTAAATAGGGAAAACAGGACGGGCCACAGATATATGAATATATTCATATATCTATGGGGCGGCGCAGTTGCCCTGTTAACGAATCAGGCATAAATCAGAAATATTGGCAGCGCGAAAAATTTTTTTTTTTTTTTTTACATTAGGTCCACACAGGAGGCCCTGAGGAAAATAATTCCCCTCAGGGCCTATGTCACCTTTGGGGATGCTGTGTGGAGGATAATTTTTAAGGAAAGGAAGGAGAGGAAGTTCTGGGAAGGAAAAAGGTATGAGGGTTGGGTAGGAATCTGGGGTTCAATGTGTCTAGATCATCCGCCGCCAAGACCTAGACAATGAACCCCATGAACCCGGGCACCCCTGCTAAGTCACCAAACGTAGCGAATTACTTGGGGTGACCTATGGCAGAGGTGTTGTTATCCAATAAATGGTTCCCGGGGCGGCAGTACCCATTCCCGCCTCCCAAATTGTTTCAACTTTGCACGTCTGCCCAGTTGGATTGTGTTAAAACAAAAAATTCTTGCGGATCATTGTGAACTGGTTAATGGAGAGCATTAAAAAAATATTTATGATTAGTTTGAAGACAATGATTTTTCCTATTTTTGGCGCCGTAATTTCCTTTGGCCGTCCTTGTGTGAACCGGGTAGAAATGTCCCTACCAATGCCACCCTGATAGGCTACAACACCAAGAGGGTATACACGGTTGAAACTAGAAATAAATTTCATCTTAAGTAAGACAAATCGTTAATTGCCTGTTAGTTTAGCACTTAGAGCCCTGAGCCCCGATACCTCTTAACTTACATTACCTGGCTAACTAACTCTCATGGCGGGATTCACCATTCAAAGTTGAGTTACGTGCTAAGTGGGTTATTAGGTTATTAGATCATTATTCATTATGTTATTAATACGTCATGTTCTGTTGATGTTCTGAAGCGGAAATTAAATGAAACTGCTCTTAGTTTGAAAATGAAACAACTTGATGTCGGTGCTCAAACTTCACGAATATATATATATATATAAGATATTGATTGTGGTTTCCGCATATTTGCTCGGAGGCACAGCTTGTCAGTGATATGTAGCTTTTATATGTATATATATGTATGTATGTGTATATATGTGTGTATATGTATAAGTGTATGTATATGAACATGTGTGTGTGTTTGTGGATGTATGTGTGTATGCGCATATTTACGCATTTTTTTTTTTTTTTTTTTTATTCAAACATATTTAGAGTTACAATATTTACAACTTAATATAAATATAACACTTAATATAAATATGACACTTGAATCACTCTCCTAATAAAGCAGTTGCTTGTGTTTAGGAGAGGACAAATATAATTTTTTACATCTATTTAAATTACAAAATTATTATAAAAAACTATTAGAAATTTAATAAGAGAATTCATCGACACTAATAAAAACATAGGTAAGTAATAAAATGATTCAGAACAAGAAAATACAGTAAAAGTAATAAAAAGATAAGTTATAAATGATACAAGGAAATAATAAGCAAAACATAATATCAAGCAATAAGAATACTTATGAGGTGGTATTAGAGAATTTTAATAATTATTTTTTTTGTAATTCTCATAGTTTTCCTCCGTTCTTATATCTAGAGGTGATTTGTTAAATAATTTTATACCCTTAAATATAAATGTTGCTGTGCTCTTGAAGTTCGTACTAAAGCATGCATATACACATTTACAACTAGAAAAAAAGGTATGTAGGTACAATTTTTTTACATTAGCTCCACACAGGAGGCCCTGAGAAAAATAATTTCCCTAAGGGCCTATGTCGTCTTTGGACATGCTGGGTGGAGGGTATTTTTAAGGAAAGGAAGGAGAGGAAGTTCAGGGAAGGAAAAAGGTATGATGATTGGGTAGGAATCTGGGGTTCAGTGTGTCCAGATAATTCGCTGCCAAGACCTAGACGAACTACCCCCCATGAACCCGGGCACCCCTGCTAACACACCGAACGTAGCGTGACCTATGGCAGAGGTGTTGTTTATCCAGGGCAGCGGTACCCATTCATTCTGCATAATAGCATGTCGTATTCTTTTTTGTTTTCGTTTTTCTGTCGTCTATTTTATATTTTCTATCTCCATTATAATTTTTTTACTATAATTTTTGCTATTTTCAACACGTTTATGTATTTAATCCATATGTTTATACTAGACCTTATAAAAAAACAAATAACTAACAAATAACATAACACAACTATATTCCATTGATCACCAATGAAACAGGCAACCGTTGTGATTTAATGTATCATATACAGGGTGTTAAGGTACGTACTTGACTTACTTTAACCAGTGATTCCTGACATTATTTGGAGTAAAAAATGTAAATAATATTTTGGACGCCGGTGACTGTTTTGAAAATGTTTTATCTTAACGCCCTGTATACTTACTTGACATACGTGATTCCTGACATTATTTGGAGTAAAAAATGTAATTTTTTTTGTCTGTGACATTTTTGATGTTTTTTTTTTACAAAAACATAAAAAATAGTATGTGTTGGACAATTGGGGACGGGGTAAGCGGTGTAGCGGTTACTCGGCTGAGCGACCAGAGACGTCATGCGGAAGAAGAAAAAATTGTTTGATTTTGATAAAAAATAATTTGAAAAAAAAATGTTTTCAAAAAAGTCAAAATTTCTTTTACATTTTTACTCCAAATAATGTCAGGAATCACTGGTTAAATTAAGTCAAGTACATACCTTAATACCCTGTATACGATACATTAAATCACCATGGCTGCCTGTTTCATTGTGACCAATGGAAACAATGTTTCTTAACAACCTGTATGCAGGGTGTTAAGGGACGTACTTGACTTACTTTAACCAGTGATTCCTGATATTATTTCATGATTAAAAATGTAAATAAAATTTGATTCACTGGTTATAGTAAGTTAAGTACGTACCTTAACACCCTGTATGTAGAGGTTATTATGTATTATCATTTATATTAATCCGTATTTTATAAATAAAAAATAAATAAATACTTATTATTATTACATAATAATTCTTTGTAATACATGTATGCATGCAAGCACACATATTAAACTAGAAAGAAAAAAAATATGTATGTAATCGTATTCTTTTTTTTAAATATTTTTTTATGAATACCGCAAAGAGTCCCAACTGCTCCCGTCTTTGATGTACTGTTATCTAAGGTAATTTTACCTTAACTTAACTAAGTTTACCTATTATCTAGGTAATTTTTTATTTATAAAATACGGATTAATATACATGATAATACATAATAACCTCTACATACAGGGTGTTAAGTTACGTACTTAACTTACTATAACTAGTGACTCAAATTTTATTTACATTTAAATCAAGAAATATTGTCAGGAATCACTGGTTAAAGTAAGTCAAGTACATCTACCTTGTGTCATGAGACTGGCAATTTTTGGCAACAAAAATTTCTTAAAGAATTTATTTCCAGAAGTACCTTAACTGCGATAACGATAAATCATCTGAGATCAATTTGGCACATTTTTATGAATGTTGTATGCACGCGTTATAATCCCTGTCATCGAAATATTCCCGCTGATAAGGGGTGGAAATTTATAGATTTTGCGGGGCGTTATTATGATGTATTTCCTTCATTTTATTCATGGCCCATTAATAAAAGCCATTAACGTGTTAAATTAAGGTAATAAAAATATCCTGCTTCGTCATTTTTAATCGGCTGATAATATTCCAATGCGATTTTAATGAGCCATTAATATTATTTTTTTTATTAATTTAGAACCAGTATTTTTTTGCAATTATGGAAGAAACGTGTTAAATATAAATATAAAATAGATTATTTTTGTAGTCCTCCTTACTAGGAGATCCTTTACTGGGGGGACTATGTTTTCTATGGTTCTATGTCAACACAAAATCAACTCAAATCAACACCACTTTAAAAAGTCGTTAAAAGCTATGGAAAAAAAATCTAACCTAACCTAACCTAATTTTTCAAAAGAAGCAAATACATTGTGACTTGACATTTTAAATAAATGAATAGAAAATACTTTTTGTAAGTCACTTTATTTTTATTCAACGTCTACCGGTTTCGGTACCTTCGTACCATCATCAGGACTGTTACAAAAATAATGTCTAAAAATACAGAAGTACACATATATATAGATATACATAATGTTATGAAAGAAAAGGACAGTATACGAGAGTGGGACAGAGCGTCAGTTGTTTGAGGGAGGAGGGGAATGGAGGATAAGTGAAGACACGGGGAAAATACGTAAAATTGGACTGAAGGTTAAATTTAGTTGGTTATTAATGATTTCTTCCTTTGAATTTACTGATTTTATATATATATATATTTATTTTTTTAACCTTTAGTCCAATTTGAAGTATGTTCCCCGTGTCTTCACTTATCCCCCATTCCCCTCCTCCTTCCAACAACTGACGGTCTGTCCCACTCTAGTATACTGTCCTTTTCTTTCATAACATTATGTATATATATATGTGTGTACTTCTGTTTTTTAGACATTATTTTTGTAACAGTCCTGATGATAGTACGGAGGTGCCGAAACCCGTAGACGTTAAATAAAAATAAATTAACTTAAAATTAAGTATTTTCTTTTCATTTATTTAACCTAACCTAACATAACCTATTTAACCATTTTTTTCATAACTTTTCATGACTTTTCAAAGGAGGTGTGAGTTGAATTCATTCTGAGTTCTTGTTTTTCTGAGTTATCCGGTCACCGTTTTCTATATGTTTTCAACGATTTCTATGGTACAACTTCATGGTTTGGGTAAAGTTTTTTTCGGAAACTTCTACGACGATGTTTTCAATGTACCTGAACTTGTGAGTTATTTTTCCGATATTTCCATAAGCCAAGATGTAATATCCTTAATGTAGTTATTTTTTTATATTAAACTAGCTGACCCAGCAAACTTCGTACCGCCTCAGAATCAATAAATGTTGTGTTCAATTTATTAGCTGAAATAAATTAAGTTTTTATTAAGTTAAAATAAATAGGTACCTACTCTAAGTTCAAAAAATGAAATTGAGCTGTTGACTAAGCACGAAATGTTCGGCACACTACACTATTGACAGTTCGAATTGATTCAAATTATGTCGACCAACGCACATTATTTGAAAAGCCGTTCCATAAAAAATATATGAAAAAATTAATTTTCTTCATAATTATTTTTTCCGTGATTTTTTAATAGTTATTCTGTTAATCGGGACGGAGACAAATCCAACAAATCAAAGATCATAAAAATCGGTTCAGCCGTTCTTGAGTTATAAATGGTGTAACTAACCCGACTTTGTTTTATATTTAAGAAGAAGAAGATTGTTTGATACTGTGTGAAAGATTGTTTTATAACTTTTTTGCTAAAAATGCAGAGCTTCTTTGTCCAAAGATAGAATTATACTTTGGAATATTTAGTATGTCTGTTTGTTTGGCTCTGGTTTTGTGATTGTGTCAGGTGTTTGTCTCTGTGTCTTTTTTGTATATGTATCTACTTGGAACATCAAAATGTTGAAATTTATCTGCAGAACATTATTAAAAACAATGATCTTGGTGATTTTACAATGTTCTTGCTCTTTCATGGAACGCTCATATTAGGGACATCTATTCAGTTTCCTGTATCCTTCCAATCATAATACTAACGTGAAATCGTAAGTACCATCCTACAATTACTCAACAATCAACACACGCTAACATCAGGTCACTTTATAATCAAGGCATTCACAACATTTCATGCTCATATTGAGATGTCTTGTAGCACTTCATTGAGAATGCTGGGCTTTGTTCTGCGCACTGCAGGGAATTTTAGAGATACCCGAGTTCTCATAATTCTATTCAATTCCGTAGTAAGGAGTAGACTTGAAAGCGGGTCGGTAATTTGAAGTCCACATCAAGTAAAATGTTCCCTCATGATGGAGAGAGTTCAGAATAAATTTCTGAGATTTCTCTATATGAGGGAGTACGCCTACTACCCGTGGCTCTATCCTACCGACTTTCTTTTGGGTATGCTTGGAATTAACCATCTACGGGTCAGAAGGGATGAAAACATTGACACACATTTCTTCAGTTTGAAAACTCAGATATCATGGAGATCATTCTATGTTCCCGATGGTTATTTTAGCTACCGACAGCATAGACTGTTTTGTCTCCCGGCCTGCAGGACTAACTTGCCAATGGTCATGCCGGTCGGGAGAGCAATCTTGCTGTTGAACAGAATTAATTCGGATATCGACATATTTAGCGTTAGTGAAGCTGCCTATAACCACTCGAATGCTTTCTGCTACATTATGGTACTATTTTCAAATCCTCGGATTGCTTTGCTGCCACAATGTGGCAAATATTCTCTAGATTCTTTAAAATGTTTTAAAGTTAACGGTTTTATAATTTTTTGTATAAATACTACGAAAATGATATAATAGACAAGAGATAGGTGAATTCATTAGCTATATAGAACTATGATCAGTTTGTATATCTCCTTGTTCAAATTCGGAGATATAATTTTTTTTAATGTGGGCGGAAAAATTTCCTTTAGCAATCCAAGAAAAAGTTTTAAATTGCTCTGTCGCTCCAGTGGTTAAAAGGCAAGCTCTATTAATGCTTGTATAGTTAGTATCCTTACCACGTATGATTAATCTAATAACTCTATAATGTACTTTAGAAACGAACTAAGACGTAACATTTTGTAATGTTTGTGAAACAATAAATAAATTTGAAATTGAAAAAAATTAAATTGAAACCACAACACTCGAAATAACAATACACACAATATCGGAAACTTGAAATATAACAGTATACCAAGAAACTAACTTAATGAAAATCAGAAAACTGTACGAATACAACATATGCTTATTAATCTACACAATTCAAAATGGATTATACACACAAATACTACATTTATGAAAACATCACAAGTACATGAACACCACAAAAGACAACGTAATAAATTATACACAAATTCAACAAAGACAGAGTGTGGCAAAAGAAACATAGGCCATGAGGGTATAAACATATATAATCGCCTTCCTGACAACAAAATAAAATGAATATATTTTTTAAAAAACTGTTTGCTCTCAAGATTAATGAGCAAAACGAAAATGTTTTTACTTTAAAAAATGTCTTACTTGATGTTAGGTAGTAAACCGTGTATACTTAAGTTAACAAAGCGAAATATATATATATATTTCTTTTAACTTAATAAATAAAATAAAATAATTAAAAACTGTACGAAAATCGGTGTAAAATTAAAAGACGTAATTTTTTTTTATTCCGAATCAATATAAAGTATCGTGTAAATCGCTAATAGCTGGGTATGTTAAATCACGGAATTTTATCCAATTACCTATTACGTTAGATATTGGATTTGCCATCTGCTCTTCGTTTCTTTTTTATTTTCTTTTGTTTATTTTGTAAAATTAAAACATTTTTTTACACAATAATAAAAATAAAATCTAAAGACAGATTTTCACAGAAACGTAAAATTATAGGCTAAAATATTTACAAAAAAATTGTAAATGCTAAATAAAACATAAAATAAGATAAAAGCACCCAACTATATGATAATATAAAATAACTAATAAACTACGTAATAATTTTTTTTTAAAAACATTTAATTTATCCTTAATACGCTAACAGCAATGATCACTAATAAATACCTACAACTAAGCTGAACATACGTTTATAAAATGAATGGCATATTGGACAGGATTCATAGGATCAACGTGATAACTGGCAATATGATAATTAAAATTAATCAATGTTAGCTCAGATTTATTTTGTAAATGTCATTAAATTACACGAAAATATGTCCATATAAATAGGTTACAAGCTCTGAAGATAAAGGTGTTTTGACTGAGATTAGTAGAACATTTTTTAATATAAATTTAAAATTAATCTCAGACAAAAGGGGGCGAACTAAACAATAAGTCAATCGATACTTGTATGGTGATATATTACCCATATCTGCGGAGTCTCTTCTGTTTTTCCATGATATTCCATCTAGCTGTTTTTATCATGGTTATAAATATTCATCTTAAAATTAAAAATATGGACCAATTACTCAGAAAAAAGACTCGAATGTTGCCCAAGTATGGTAATATTATTTTATTTTGTGAGTTTTTTTTTCTTTTGTAATATGAAATCCGTAGCCTCTTTATTTGTCTGTTGTAAAATCAATGAGCCAAGGAGCAAACACATTTTTCTCCAATAGAGCACTTAATTGGTCAATCGACGGTCGTTAGGAAATTCTTGACTTCTGCTTTCAAACTATTTTTTCAGTGTCACTGTCAAACGCCAACAGGGGCGGATCTGATTTTTTTCAAAATTTTATAGAGTTTAAGGGTAGATAAAGAAAAGTTTAAGGCAATTTAACGTCAGATGTGTAAAATCGGATATGAAAGACAAAGAAATCCTCACTCAATCAATTTAATTAGATAGTGTTTTAATTTTAACTTAATAGTAATATTGAATCACTGAAGACTGTCAATCGTAAATTTGAAACAGAAAAATCAGAAAAAGATACGGTCACATCCAGAAATTGAATCAAGGATTTCAGCTCCTAGGATCCCATTAGCTCAATGGTAGAGCATCGCACCTGCAAGGTTAAAGTCCTGAGTTCAATGTGATGTGATCGTAGCTTTTTCGGTTTCAAATTTACGATTGAGATTCGCTATTATTTTTCGTCCGTGATTAATTAATTAAAACGATGCTAGAAATAGGAAATTATAATGTATAATTATAATAGTAAATATAAATTATAAATAGTAAAATCAACAATAATGCTATCACAAAATGAAAACTTTTCAGAAGATGTTTTTTTCGAAAAAATAAATATTCTGAATGCAGGTTTCCGTCAATTTTTTTTGAATCTTCAATTTTAATCAAATTCAATTCAAACTTTAAAATGTCTATACCTATAGTAAACAAATCAATTTGAGAGACGGGTATGGGAGATAACCAACACCTCTTCCATGGGTAATCACCATTGGTTTGCTACGTTTGATGACATAACAGGGTTGGCTGGGTTTATGGGGTGAGGTTGCGTCTTCCCACCAGCTGCGTGGCGGACTGATCGGGGAGGCCGGTTGAGGGAGACCCTTTGATCTCTCTAACTGAACTCTGTCGACCCATCGCATTTCACCGCAAAGAGAGGGATGGATTCATTCACTACTGATACCAACCCCTCATACCCTTTTACTTCTTAGAAGTTCCTCTCCTTCCGTTACATAAAAAAGACCCTCCACACAGCATCCCCAAAGATGAGGAAAATTAATTGCATCAAGGCCACCCGTGTGGAGTTATTATAAATATTAATAAATAAATAAGTACAGTTTTTTTTTATTCGAACAAATTCCTTCGATCGATCTTACCCATCTAGCGAGAAAAATTCATTTTTTTATAAGAAAAACTCTCTTTTTAACTTTTGAAGGTTATTCCCATCAATATACTATATCATTGAAGAAGAAGATAACAATAATAATCTAATTTTTTAAATATGAAAATAAACAAGACACAGAAAAATAATAAAATATAATGGCTGCAACTTAGACTCGAACCCAGAACCTCACGTCTAAATTGGTTAATGCGTATGTTCCGGTTAGACGTGAGGTTCTGGGTTCAAGTTAGAAGTTTCTCTCTTGCTTTGCATAAAAAAAGACCCTCTTCACAGCATCCCCAAAGATGAGGAAAATTAATTGCATCAAGGCCACTAGTGTGGAGTTAATGTAACGGTGAAACGAACCCAGAACCTCACGTCTAAAAATGAGACGTGAGGTTCTGGGTTCGGGTCCCAGTTGCAGCCATTATATTTTATTATTTTTCTGCGTCTTGTTTATTTTCATATTTAAAAAAAAATAGATTATTATTGTTATCTTCTTATTCAAGAAATATTCAGACTAAATGAAAATATTATAAACCAATTGCTGGCCCCATTAGAGTTTTTCAAAATCACTATTAAATAGTTATCTACCTTTTGTTTTCACGGTCAAGTGTACTAAATTTCATCAATCTCCTTATAAAACAGCCGCCCGGTGTCCGCCAAGCGACCGCCCGCCCGACACAGACATTCCCCCTTATATAAATAAACAGATAAAAAACTAGATATCAATTATTCTTGATCATTTTCTTAGTGATGGGGATATTTTCGAATAATAAGATAGATTTTTGCTTCATGTTTATTGAGAAAACCTTATAGTCTCCATCATCCGACCAGGGTCCCTAGCACACTCGATTGATAACGATTGATAGGATAACTTTCGATAATTTTTCATTGTTCCCTAGCATGACTGCAGATCGCCAACGAAAAAGCGTCAGTTCAAAATGACAAAGTGTCCTTAATATATTCGACATCAATTATTGTTTCTATGTTAGCGATCTGCAGTTGTCCTAGGGAACGATGAGAAGTTAACGAAAGTTATCTTATCAGATCGTTGCCGATAACTTATCATCGTTCCCTAGCATTACTGCAGATCGCCAACGAATAAGCGACAGTTCACAGTGACAAAATGTCTTTAATATATTCGACATCAATTGTTGTTTGTACGTTAGCGATCTGCAGTTGTCCTAGGGAATGATGAAAAGTTAGCGATAGTAATCGTATCAATCCTTATCGATCGAGTATGCTAGGGGGCCAGGTATATGTAGGTACTCGCTGATGCTTATGGTGACAGACGACACTGCAAGGCTATATAAAATATTGGATTAACATAACTTGTTACCAAAATTTTTTTAGAAATTTATTATTGTTTCTTTGCTAGTTAAGTATTTAGAATCCAATTTTTAACCTCACTACGACAATCCTGTATGTGTATAATATTACTTTTGGCAATATGAATCTCAGCAGTTCGCTACGTTTGATGACTTAGCAGGGGTGATCGGGTTCATGGTGTGAGGTTTGTCTGCGTGGCAGAGACTGGTTGAGGGAGACCTTTTTACCTCTGCAGCAGGACTTTTTTTTGCACCGCAGTGGGCGGGATAGATTCATACATCCGTCACTCCCGGACACACTGACCCTCAGATTCCTACCCACCCTTCATACATTTTTCCTTCCCAGAACTTCATCTCCTTCCTTTTCCTTCATCCCCAAAGATAACGGAGGCCTGAGGAAAATTATTTTTCTCAGGGGTTTCTTGATATATGAAAAAATACGAATGAAAAATATTTATTAATTATTTTTAGTGCCGCCTAGTACCTTCCTATTCCACCCCTGTCTTTTAGAAGAAGTCAACTTCCCGGTCCATTACAGCCACTGAAAATAATAAAAAAAACACACTAGAAATGTCTTTCATGTAAACTTGAATAGATATCAATGTCGCTACCGACTTAATACTTTTATTTATTTATTTATTTATTAAAGAATTTTATACATAGTGTACATATTGTGTTATTTCGCCCGCCATGCTAGGGATGTCCCTGTGTTATGGCGGGTGAAGTATGCAGATTATATGGGTAATGAAGTACATTTACTGATTATGTAATAATTATGATAATGAGGTTTACAGTTAATGCAGCAATGAATTTATGATAATGAAATTTACATATAATATAGTAATTGATGATAATGATGTTTACAGGTAATACATATAACAAGGAATTTATGACAATGAAATTTACAGATAAAATAATAATTGATAGATGAAATTTAAGATAATATAACATTGAATTTATGTTAACGAAGTTACAGATAATAAAATAATTGATGATAGTGTAGTTTACAGATAATATGACAATGAATTTATGGAAATGTGGGTTACAGATAAATAATAATTTATTTATAAGTTACATAGTATGATGGTTGATAAATTGAATTATAATTTACTAAATTATACAAATTAAATTAAATTAAATTACAAATAATATACATCGAGGTTTCTAAATATTTTGATAATAATAATTTATAATAATAGGTTAATTATAATATTGATAGATATTAGAGTTATACAAATTAATTTAAGTAAAAAAAAAGATTATATATCATAGTTCCTAAGTGTGACGATCCATAGAGATAATTGTTTTTTAAAGTTATGGGGTTGGGTTTCAGTTTTTAAGTTGTCAGGGAGAAGGTTAAATATTTTTGGAGCTAGGTACATGAAGTGTCTTCGAGCTGACGTGGTATGTAGTGTAGGTACATTGTAGTTTCGGTTTGTTATTGTTCTGGTGGTGTAATTGTGTTGTAAGAGGGTTTTTTTCGTATATTTAAACAAGAAATGAGTTAGTGTAAATTTTAGATGGAGTTGCCGTATGTTTAAGACGTTGTATTCAGAGAAGAGTCGAGTGGAGGAGTATCTTGTCGGTCGCTTGTATTTTTTTTAGCAAGCGCTTTGTCTCTCTTACACTTACCTGAAAAGATATATCGCTATCCCATTTAAATTTCATAATCATTCTATACATCGATCGCCCAGTTGACTAGTCAGACATCTCCAAATACTACGTTTTGAGATAACGTGTAAAGCAATATTGGAATGCTCACCTCCAATCAAATATTATTTACACATCTCTGTGTTTTACATATACAATATGTTTTACATATACAACTACACCGGGAGGCATAACGTTCCAGTACATTAGTATGACATTTTGAAATACCCTATTAGTGACCTAGAAAAAATCAGCATTTTGTTTAATTCACCTCAAGTTTTGAGCATTATATTTGATTTGGTTATGTTTATGAGTGATCTGACTATTGCCCATATGGAGGGTACACTTTTACATATAACTGCACACTCACCTTAAATTTAGATTTTTCGTAAATGTATGACTAATCAACTAACGATCAATGTAGGTATACAATATACAGGATTTCCGGGGTAAACCGCATTAGCTTCGGGAGGTGATTCTACAAGATAGTAAAAGCAAAAAACATTAATAACTTTTTTCGAAATTTAAGGGTACTTATTTGGTAAAAAGATAAAAATTAGTACGGGTGTGCGGCCAGCGATGCGGGCCAATCACAACCATCCAACGTCGCCACAGTCGCGTCCGGCAGGTTCACAGCAAATTGATCGGGTATGTTTGTATCTTACAATAAGGAATAGGTCTTTTTTTAGGTTAAAAAAGTAGTTTGAATTTCGGAAAAGTTATTAATCTTTTTTATTCCTACCATCATGTAGAATCATCTCTCAAAGTTAATGCACTTTACCCCCGGACATCCTGTATAAAGAAGAATGCGTATTTTTTCGCACTTCGCCATTAAAACACGAGGAAGGTCATTGTATACAAGAGATTTCGAAAATGCTGACCCATTCTCTTTCCCAACCCCTTATCCACTGGAGCGACAGAGCAATTAAAAAAAATTTTCTCGGATTGCTAGAGGTAATTTTTCCGCCCACATTAAAAAAATCATACCTCCGATTTTGAAGATGGAGACATACAAACTGATTATAGTTCTATGTAGCCAATGAATTCCCCTATCTTTTGTTTATTATCACATATTTGTAGGATATATAAAAAAATATATAATTAAATCTTTAACCTTAAAACATTTTAAAGAATCTAGAGAATATTTATTTTGTTATATTTTGATTGTACAATATATTATATAGTCGTTTAAATATTTAAAAAAAAATATATTTTAAATTTGCAACATTTTGGCAACAAAGCAATCCGAGGTTTTGTAAATAGTGCCATAATGTGTATATAGCAGAATATATAGCAGAATTAATAATATGATAATCTAATTAATAATATGATAATCTGATTTCGAAAAGCTCTGCGTAAAGCTCGGGCATCGCCGTAATAATTTTATGAAACACAGTTTTGTACTTAAAATTTAAGCCCCGATTGGCCAGACTTTTGGATCACAAAACACGCCCAAATCGTATTTCTTGTGTTCTTCTTCCTTCTTCCGTTTACAGCCCGTGACAAAGTCTCCGCCTCCGGGAAGTACTGGCGGTGAATTAATTGCCCACCACCCCCTTCTCCGCCCCCTCTTACCGCCCCCCAACCACCGTAGCCGAGACATATTACTGCAAAACTTTTACTGATTAAAGGTGACCTCAGAGGTTTATTAGAAACCCCTAATTGTCGCCCTAATGGATAACTGCGGCAGTTTAAAAATAAATTACCAAAATCGCTCGGTTAAAATACGTACCACGGAGGATTCGCAAAAGGACAAACTGAGTTTGATTAAGGACCAGTATTTCAGTTGGTTTTTAAGCTCGACTTAAGAGATATTTCCGTTTAAGAGGAACGGCTGCGGTTTCATACAAAACTAGCTACCTTTTTTTTGCTTTTAAATGATGACGATTTTTTTTAATTTTGGAAGCTACTTTTGAATTTTTTGTGATTTATTTATATTTATTAAAAATAAAATCTGCCTAATCCTTAATTATAATATAATGAAAAATAAAATAAAAATTTAAAAATGTTAAAAATAGGTGTATTTGGGTAGTAATTTTAATATATAAAACGACAAATGTTTGTTCTGATGTAAATAGGTAATTTGTAATTTAAATTTAAACCCATCAATAAACCCAGTTTCTAAAAGAGAAAGTATTTTATATTTTATATTTCAGAATACTTTTTTTTAAATAAAGTAAAAAAAAAAAAATTAATCTTTACCTTTACTCGCAAATCATCGTCCAAGTTGTCTCTAAAATCATAAAATATTAAAATCTTTAATAGCCAATATTTTAGAATTGAAATCAAAATTAAATAAAGTGGCTCCTGTCCGAGATCGACATTTGACATACCTTTTGAGTACAAAAAAAAATTCAGTTTGGTTGGGCTGGGCCTAAAATCCAAAACTACGTTTTGTATGAAACCGGCCGGTGATTGTCAAAAGAAATCATATTCTACTATTTCATAGATGGAGCCCTTATAGTTTTTACGTATAAACGCTTTTTACAAGTTATGCTTTGAAATATAAAAGAAAAATATTTGCACACGTACACAAGCAATATGAATCAACAGTTTTGTCAATTAAAAAACTCAAACCATTCAAGAAAGGCTAAAAAAAACAATATTGCATCGGTGATTCAATCCAATATTATGTATGTGTTAGCCTTTCCTTAAGTTTCCATCTGAATTCAAAAAAAAAAAAAAATATTAATACCTGCGTTGTTTTTACCGTCGTCTCAACTCTGTTTTTTCTTATTGAAAAACTGAAATAAATATGGTACCAACAATTTGTTTGTATTAGGGAAAGAGAGGTCAGAGAAGAAACTCTTCTACATTCTTTAGTTTTCAAAATGCATGTTAAATGGAACCCCTACATGAGCATACCTATGCAGTTCACACATAAAGCCAACATTTTTAAGATTTTGTAATATCAATATCTGCTAGTTAATAGCGATTGACCAGCGGCTGAGAATAAAAGTATAAAAATGCTCGCAACCGCACAGGCAGGTTCCAATGAGAAAGATCGATTATTCCCCTATCATTTTTTTAAATTAAAAATTTAATCTCGATTTATTTCATTCAAAACTTGCTTTTATATATAACTTCATTCAAGTAAGCAATAAAAATTCTCAAAACGCATGATGACAAACTATAAAATATCGTGTACTTCTTGTAAGTATTTTTTTATCATAATTATTTATGATTTTTTAATAATGTCTCAACGAAATAAGTGTGTAAAAATATGAAATATTTAAATTTGTAAGACCTTAATTAAATAGAAAAACTGGGGTATTTTTGTCACAAAACACGTTCTTGGATTAATTTTTTAATGATTTTAATTTAACTAAAATTAAAATGATGTAAATTTTGTTTACTAGATTATGTATTGATTTATTTTGTTGTATGATTATATGATTTGAAATTTATGTTGTTTAATAGAATCTATCGTTTGAAAATTGAACAAATCCGCCAAGGACTAACGGTATAACCTTAGTATATTAAAAATAAACTTAATTTTTCAAAATTATAAAACTGCGTGTACCAGATAAAATAACAATCTTTCAAAATCAATTTATGTTTTTTGTAAAAAAGAGTCAATACGTCTAGAATTTGATTTCAAAGGAACTAATTTCTGGTATTCTCTGATAATACCCTCTTAAGATTAGAAATTTTCACGGCCAAACATTTATTTATCGAAATAATTTTTTGTGTTATTTTGAATAAACAGAAATTTCAGGTAGAAAATTTATAGAAAGCATTTTCATGTATTTTTTAAAAGTTAAACCGTTGCTGTTTCTTTTTTATTTGTTTATTTCTAGGCTTGTACACATTTGGAGGATCTTTACTCCTATCATAAGTGTAGTATATTGTTGTTTTATACTATTTTACATTTCGGGACTTAGTGATTAATACTCCTTTTTACATTTATAAATAGTAATCTTTTATTAGCCGTTCACGGCAGTCCAAGTACAAGAATGCCTATTCAAGCCATAGACAAACGCTCCCCGCTATTATCTACGAAGGAGGTGGCTACCACAATAAGTAACTTATTTAAAAAAGGAAAACGCACCGAAATGCGGTATATAGTCAATATCTATATTATTTTTTTTTTTTATATTTTCACTAGTGTCAAAATCGAAAGAGGAAATTGGCGGATACATTTTGGACGGAGAGCCGCCCGGTTTCCTCTTGGCAAGGCCATATTATTTTTCCATTTATTTGAAACCAGACCGAAGCACAGTAATAACTGTAAGTAATTATCAATAAATTTGATTGATTTCGCTAAATAGAACATAATATTATTATAAATAACAAAGTTCACCAACGTTTAAACCAAACAATCATTTTATCTATGTTAGCTAGTGACGTTCAATACAGTATTATTATTGGTCTACTATCGCTGTACTCGAGTACTAACGTCTTGCTTCAGATTAAAGTTCTTACTGCGATACCAAGTTCAAAATGTCAGTACTCGTTATACTTACTTACTATACGGATGTGTTGCGTCTTAATTATATTTTAAAAGTAAAAAAATATATATATTTTTTAAATAAAATATTAATTAGTCCGACGCGAATTAAAAAAAAAATTAAACATGAATTTTTAAATTACGTATTTGAAAATAGTTTTATGTTGATTTCGTGTTTTTTTAATGAATGGTTTGATTTGTGTGCGAAGTGATATTACCCTTTATTTTATTTTACTCAAATAGTTTTTTCTTAAATAATTATGTACCTAAGATATCATTTTCTAGAGTTCCATCCCTTTTTTAATTCACAAATTATTTTCAATACAATGTAAAATCAAGGAAATGTAAAAATAGATTTGTCACCAAAAATAGACCATTGGGCCACAAATGTGCTGTCAATTGTACTTAAGGTGATGCGCCACGCCGTGTAAAAAAATCATCGTAATGTGATGTAAATCATTCAATAAAAACATAGCAAAAAAGCTTGTTTTATTTTATTTTGCGGATTTTTAAATGTTTTACGAACATTTTATAAAGAATTTAATTTTACAATAAAAGCATAACCGAAAAGAGATTCGCAATAGGAGATTTTGAAATTTAAGGCAGTTTTTCGGGGCTTAAAAAAAGAAAAACAGAAAATACTCTTTTTCATTTTTATTTTTAACGTAATAGGTAAATCCTAAAATTGTAATATTTTAATTAATGAAGACATCCACATGCCAGTTGTGACCGTATCTGTTTCAGATTTTCGATTGAGTTTCGCTAATATGTCTTTATTAAATTTTTTTAAATACTCTAGTACTTAAATGCAAATGTGTGTTCTTTTCGCAGTATTTATTTGAACCTTTTAAAATATTTCTAAGCGATGTAATTTTCAAACCAAAATCACATGATTTTGATTCGCTTGATTGTGCTTCACCTTAGCAAAGCTAGACAAATAACTAAAAGCCTTTACTAATGGATATACTTACATAAAACTTTGTGGTATTTCACATGACTTTCTTCGTTATATATTTCAATTGACGCTCTATTCGTACAACAATAGTTGAAATATGTATTCAAGTGAATCAGCTAATTGAGTCAGGCCATGTCAAGAGTTAGAATAATGGAAGGGTATGTATGAGAAGATGTATGAATGTGAAAGAGGCAAATAATGTGTGCCAAGACCGAGTTGTTTGGCAATCCGTCCTCTCGCGTGATGATTAGTTAGTTAGTTACAATAATAATAGATTTGTTAAGAAGATAAGCCACTAAATTTCGCACACAGAATTTAACTCGTTAATTTTCGTCTTGGTCCCTCAGATTATAATAAAAATACAAGATATACGTTTTAAAGATCTGTGTTTTTTGTAACTTTTTAGTAAGGTTATATCGGTATAGGTATTTAAGTTAATAATTACTTAGCTTGTAAGTTTACAGACATTTTGGTATCATAAAAACACCGTGCAGTGCCACGTAGAAGAGTTCACTTGTTGTCATTGGCAGAACAGTACCTGTGGTGCGATGTTGGGTCAGCAAGTTTGCCGCCTGTCAGCGGAAGTGCTGGGTTCCGGAAGGCTGCTGGCGACCGGAAATGGAAGTTTCTACAGGATGGGGGGCGCGGTGTGCGTGCGCAGGTCTTCTGTCTTTGACAACCGAAAGGCATCGCCGGAAGTGGTTCCGGGCGAGGTGAGCAAGAATTGATGTTTCCCTCTCTCTCGTACACCTAAATCGGTTCAATCAGAAAACAAAGCCCTAAATAGCTGTAATTTGTGATATACAACACGTTAGATAAGCCCTTCAATGTTAATAAATGATTGTCCATCTTGCTTGGAGGCGTGGACAAGTTCCGCCGCCTTGCGATCCATTAATTGCATAACGAACACCTCTGACAAAGGTCACCCCAAGTGTTTCATTACAATTGGTGACCGCCGTGACCGGGTTTATGGTGTTGTGGGTTATCCAGGTCTTGGTGGTGGATGCGTCTGCCTGCCAGCTGCGTGGCTGGCCGGATTGAGAGAGGCCAGTTGAGGAAGACCATTTGACCTCTCCAGTCGGACTCTCTCGACCTTGCATCGTGGTGGGAGGAAGGATTTAGATGTCACTCCTGGATACATCCCAGATTGCGACCCACCCCTCTTGACTTTCTTCGTCATAGAAGTTCCTCCTCTTCCTTTACTTAAAAAGGCCCTAAACATAGCATCCCTAATCATGATATAGGCCCAGAGGGAAATTTTTTACCTCAAGGCCCCCTGTGAGGATTAATGAAAAAAGAAAATAAAATTGCATTATAATTATTCGTGAGCTTAATTTCCGTACTTGATTTTTGGGTTATTAAGCGTGTTACGCTTCCTCCTTTCAGACAACCTTTCAGTTTCAATCGTCAGGCACATCTATCGTGGTAATGGACACTGCAGGATTGTCTTAACCTTAGCACAATACATCTCAAAACCCCAAAAATCAGTCACAGTTGTACTAATTGAGAACCTTAAATCATAATATAAGCTTAGTTTAGTTTTCACCAGAACATAAATCAGTGCGTCCTATTTTTCAATGTTTTAGTACTTTACCCACATCATTTTTGTGTATTACAAACAATATCAGGCTCAATACGCATCCTTGCGATACCCCTATTTTTAATCGAATAAGACCACAGCCAGTGCAGTAGAAGACAAACAAGACCCTGGGTAACTTTGCAAATGGCCCGCTTCTAATGAGTAATTATAATAGAAATACTCTGATACGTTTTTAGATTTTCACGGCCAAAAGCATTTTCGTTGTTTGTTTTTGGGGTGTTATGCCGTGTTGTGCTACCTCCTTCTTTAGCCGACGTTTCGGACAGCGTTGCAGTGTCCATCATCAGGGCAGATCCGGTAGATCCGTCGATGTGAATTTGTAGTGTTAAGTGTGTGCTTATTTAGTTGGAAGCGATACCGTGCCGTTAGCTTTATTTCAGAAGAAAGTGAACTACTTTGAAAGGGAAATTTGGTGAAAGCGCAGTATTTACGTTAGCCTGGGGCCCGTCCACGGAGAAATGTAACGAAATTTCCAAACGAAAGTAGTGTCATCTTGTGGCGAATTCTAGAAATAGAAAAAAACCAATCTGAAGCGAATGTAGCCAATATCAAGGTATAAACAAATGGTTTTATACTTTTGTATTGAATTATTATATGTTATTAAAGTATACTTAGACATGGTTTTTTGCGATTAGCATTGGTGTAGCCGTCAATTACCGGATACCAAGAGCTGTTGAGCTTAGCTCCGTCGTCTCTATTAATATTAATTGGATTTTTGTAGATTTCAATTGCCTCCGTAATCAGGCGTGATCTATAAGTTTTAGGTCTTCCCAGGACCTCAGGAACAAATCCAAAATAATGGCCGGTTTCAATTAAGTGCTCGGCGATTGCCGATTTATCAGGATGGCCAAGTTTACAAGCACGAAAGTGTTCTGCTATCCTCTTGGAAATCGTCCGCTCTGTTTGGCCTACATAAACCTTGTCACATCCGGAACAGCTGAGTTTATACACTCCGTCCGCTTCCAGAGGAAACTTAGTTTTTGCAGACCTCAGTAGGTCTTGGATTTTGGTTGTGGTTCCGAAGACAGTCTTGATGCTTTCTTTTCTCAACATCCTGGCAATTCTGTCTGTCACATTGTGAACGAAAGGAAGGAAAGCACAGCCTTTTGACTCTTGTTCAACTCTGACTTCCTTCGGTGTAGATTTGGCTCTTATAATTTGCCTTGTCTGCCTTGTCGGGTAACCATTGCGTTCCAGTGCATCGGTCAGCTTTATAAGTTCTGTTCCGAGTTTTGTTTCTTCGCATATTCTGGTCGCTCGGGTCACCAAAGTATGGATAAGACCTCTCTTCTGCGCTGGGTGGTGATGCGAATCGGCATGTAGATACCGATTTGTGTGCGTAGGTTTTCTATATACTGTGTGTCCTAGATTACCATCTTCTTTTCGCGTCACCTCCACATCTAGAAAAGGCAGGATTTTATCGTCGTTTTCCAGCTCCATTGTGAACTTAATTTTACTATGGAGTGAATTTAGATGATCCAGAAATTCATTCAATTTCTCTGTTCCATGAGGCCAAATGGCGAAGACATCATCGACATAACGCCACCATACCTTGGGAACAGCCGAAGCTGTGTCTAGTGCCACTTCTTCAAACTTCTCCATGAAAAAATTGGCTAGTACTGGCGACAATGGACTGCCCATCGCAACTCCTTCCACTTGCTCAAAAAGTTCATCCTGGAATGCAAAATAACCCGTTTTGAGGCAGTGTTCAAAAAGTTTGCAAATGTCTTCCTCATAGATTCCCCTGAGCATTGTCATGGAATCTTCTAGTGGCACATTTGTGAAAAGGGACACTACGTCAAAACTGACTAGGATATCTCCTTCCTCAGTCTTAACCTTTTTGAGCTTGCTGATCAGATCTGCGGAATCCTTTCGATCACCCTTTTTGGCTTGGTCGAGTCTCTCAAACTTATGTTTCTGTCTCGCATCCGTTGACTGCTTACGTCTTAGTGCTTGTTGGTAAGTAATATTGTCAATTTTATTCCAATCTTCCTCGATGAGGATTGCACTCAGATGCAGGTGTAAATCGAAAAGGTCCCGAGATATTCCATCCAGTTCGCTGCGCACATTATGGATTCTCTCCCTTAGTAGCGCTGCTTCGGCTCTTTGAAAAACCCTCTCAGCTTTCCGGGATGCGATATGTCTTTTAATTCGGATGTGTACTGGTACGACCGATTCTTCCTTGCATCTCTTGAGGATTCCGCAGATCTGATCAGCAAGCTCAAAAAGGTTAAGACTGAGGAAGGAGATATCCTAGTCAGTTTTGACGTAGTGTCCCTTTTCACAAATGTGCCACTAGAAGATTCCATGACAATGCTCAGGGAGATCTATGAGGAAGACATTTGCAAACTTTTTGAACACTGCCTCAAAACGGGTTATTTTGCATTCCAGGATGAACTTTTTGAGCAAGTGGAAGGAGTTGCGATGGGCAGTCCATTGTCGCCAGTACTAGCCAATTTTTTCATGGAGAAGTTTGAAGAAGTGGCACTAGACACAGCTTCGGCTGTTCCCAAGGTATGGTGGCGTTATGTCGATGATGTCTTCGCCATTTGGCCTCATGGAACAGAGAAATTGAACGAATTTCTGGATCATCTAAATTCACTCCATAGTAAAATTAAGTTCACAATGGAGCTGGAAAACGACGATAAAATCCTGCCTTTTCTAGATGTGGAGGTGACGCGAAAAGAAGATGGTAATCTAGGACACACAGTATATAGAAAACCTACGCACACAAATCGGTATCTACATGCCGATTCGCATCACCACCCAGCGCAGAAGAGAGGTCTTATCCATACTTTGGTGACCCGAGCGACCAGAATATGCGAAGAAACAAAACTCGGAACAGAACTTATAAAGCTGACCGATGCACTGGAACGCAACGGTTACCCGACAAGGCAGACAAGGCAAATTATAAGAGCCAAATCTACACCGAAGGAAGTCAGAGTTGAACAAGAGTCAAAAGGCTGTGCTTTCCTTCCTTTCGTTCACAATGTGACAGACAGAATTGCCAGGATGTTGAGAAAAGAAAGCATCAAGACTGTCTTCGGAACCACAACCAAAATCCAAGACCTACTGAGGTCTGCAAAAACTAAGTTTCCTCTGGAAGCAGACGGAGTGTATAAACTCAGCTGTTCCGGATGTGACAAGGTTTATGTAGGCCAAACAGAGCGGACGATTTCCAAGAGGATAGCAGAACACTTTCGTGCTTGTAAACTTGGCCATCCTGATAAATCGGCAATCGCCGAGCACTTAATTGAAACCGGCCATTATTTTGGATTTGTTCCTGAGGTCCTGGGAAGACCTAAAACTTATAGATCACGCCTGATTACGGAGGCAATTGAAATCTACAAAAATCCAATTAATATTAATAGAGACGACGGAGCTAAGCTCAACAGCTCTTGGTATCCGGTAATTGACGGCTACACCAAAGCTAATCGCAAAAAACCATGTCTAAGTATACTTTAATAACATATAATAATTCAATACAAAAGTATAAAACCATTTGTTTATACCTTGATATTGGCTACATTCGCTTCAGATTGGTTTTTTTCTATTTCTAGAATTCGCCACAAGATGACACTACTTTTGTTTGGAAATTTCGTTACATTTCTCCGTGGACGGGCCCCAGGCTAACGTAAATACTGCGCTTTCACCAAATTTCCCTTTCAAAGTAGTTCACTTTCTTCTGAAATAAAGCTAACGGCACGGTATCGCTTCCAACTAAATAAGCACACACTTAACACTACAAATTCACATCGACGGATCTGCCGGATCTGCCCTGATGATGGACACTGCGACGCTGTCCGAAACGTCGGCTAAAGAAGGAGGTAGCACAACACGGCATAACACCCCAAAAACAAACAACTAAAATAGAAATACTCTATTTCTTATAGACATAACATTTGCTTCCATGCAAACGTTAATCTTTAACCTATGTTCGTTTATTAAACTGAAGTGATATGCAATATTAGTTGATTGACGGCAGTTTTAATTGCTGACGAATTTATGCATGAGTGTTAATACAAATTATGATATGTTTTGAAAAGGTAACCACATCGAATGTCGTCATAAAACATTACAAGAAAACGAACATGCTATCAGCTTAGGACGTGCAACTTTATAATGATACTATTTTATTTTTGTATATCGAAAAAATTGGAACAAACTATATGTTTTTTTTGTCTTATAATAATATAATAAAAAAATATTAAACTTACTATTTTGTATTACATATAATATAATTTTTTTGTAGTAATTGTAAATAATAATACACGGAGAAAATTTTTATTCTAAAGTACGATCATTTTATTCGTAAAAACGGTTAAAAACGGGACTGAAGTTCTTACGAACAAATTAACAGGGTTTCAATGTTTACTGGCGGGAAAATGTAAGAATACTTTGTTGGTATACGTACGAAATTATACTGTTTTTTACTGTTTGCATTGCCTGTTTATGAAATCTTGTGTTGAAAGCAGACGTAGTTGATAACACAATAAATTACATTACAAACATTGGGATTTTTTACTGAGAACCATTAGGGGACATACATTAATTACATTAGCAGTTTTACCCCCCCCCCCCTCTCTTGGTGTGATTAAGTGAGATTTAGTGGAACCCCTCCCCTTACCTGAGATTTTTTCTTACCTACCGCTACCCTCGGAATAAATATTTTTCATAACAGCCATTTTTCAGCGGGCAAAATGGGACATTTCAAAAGAAGTGAAGAAGTGAAACAATTTTTTAATTTTTTTTTATCTCTTTATTTATATACTATTTTAAAGTTGACGTGAGATTTTTATTTAACACCCCCCCCCCCCCCCCCCCGCTTTTATGCTATAATGAGATTTTGTGAGATTTTACTGGACCCCCCCCCCCCCCTATTTTTTGCTCACGTAATTAATGTATGCCCCCTTATAAAACTTTGATTCACTCCGTGTCATGGAGATTTTTCTCATTAGTTGGTAGTCAATTAGAATATAATTCCATCATGTGGTCACTTCACCAGAAAATTCATAATAAAAACGTCAGCGAAAGTTTCTACGTTTTATTAATTTTAAGTTAAATATCCCCTTAGAACAAATTAACAATATTTTTATTAAATACATTACAAATACATACACTTGAGGATCGGCGAAGGATTAGTTACCTATGTGTTTTTTTTAATTGTTAATTCTTTACGTTTTGCGTTGCTCTTTTGTAGTGGGGTTACTTCATCGATTTGTTATAGTAACCTTGAGTATGTTAAATCAATGGTCCAAACCGATTTAGCTACTTTGTTAGTTACGGATATTCATTAGGTTTCAGTAAGTTCAAACTATTTAAGGAGCCCATTCCAAATTTAACCGTCAATAAACATATACCATTTGAAGCTAGTATTTATTGCTTTTACCATAAACCAAGAGTAGGATAAATTTCGACGAATATACTAGTGCCAGTCCCGTGGTAAAAATAAAGAATATTATTGTTATTTTGATTCTACTATGGCACTTACTATGTTGGAATAAGATATATATATATATTATAAGGTGAAAAAATTTGGCCAAAATGTAAGTATACATTGTTTTTTTATTTTAGTTTAATTACGAAACACAGAGTTTTTTATTATTTATTAGTTTCTATTTTTGAACATACGTTTTACAAATGATTACAGTGGTTTAGAAAGTAGTGTACAAATATATGTTAATGTTTAGAAACTGATAGTAAAAAGGTGTTTAAAAAGGTTAGTAGTGGCATTTTGTGAACACCTTACTGAGGAACCTGTGCTGAGGTGTTCGCATGTTTTGTATTAAGTGAACAGTATCCTCCTTGATATTGTCAAGAATAATAATAATAATAATTGGATGATTTGTAGAGCGCCGTTTTTGTGAGAAATCACCTCAAGGGCGTTTGGCACTATGGTTCGACCCATGGCGACAGTATCGTAACCATAAATATAAGGTTAGTTTAGAGTTTTGTGCGTATCTCGATTTTAAATGTATATAAAATAAGATATTAGATCTGGTATTGCTTTAGGGCAATGAAATGCTATCTTTTCTAATAAGGATATTGAGTCAATAAAGCAGTTCATAATCTTATGCAGAAACAGCACTTCACCTTTTTTTCCGTTTGTAAAGAGCAATAGGATTACAATGATGGTTTTTAAAAACGATACGACAGGTGTTTCCAGAATTTTATTTTAATATTTTAAATTCGTTTAATATAAATTTGTGTATTGAGGATTCCAAATAACAGATGCAAAATTCGAGATATAAATAAACATCAATGGAAAGTAAAATATAATAAAATATTATCACTTGTAAACTTGTAATGTCCTCAATAACACAGGTGAAATCGTAGCATTGGGGAGAGTAATATATAATCTCTATTAAGTAAACAACATGTTTATTTAATAGAGATTGTAAATTATTCAAATAAAAGATAAATAATTAACAAAATTAAAATAACTTCTTCAATAACCTCAAATTCTCCTAGTGGCAACATTTTAATTTAATGTAAAAAAATCATTTTGTATACACCACCATTTAAACAAAATAATTGTTAGTTTCGGAACTAATAGTTTCTTCGTCAAAAAAAACTTATAATTGGTATATTATTGAAGAAGAAGATAACACTAATAATCTAAATTAAAATATGAAAATGAACAAGACACAGAAAAATAAAAGATAGCGGTCGCAACTGGGACCGCTAAATGTATAATTTACATAATTATAATTATTATTAATCATGTATATAACATGCTGCGAAACTGCGAAATATGTTTAATCTAATTGCTCATTAAATAAATTAATTTTATTTTTAATGAGATTTATTATATTTCTAGAGTTTCTAGATTATTCAGACCTTTCCCATTTTTATGCAGTGCATATATAATACCTGAAGCTTTCTTAAAAAGTGATCTTTATCAATATATGGCAACTATTTCCAGAACCACAAAAAGTTTACGATTTTATATTTTTTTATAGATCCTACGAATATGTGATAATCCACAAAAGATAGGTAAATTCATTGGCTACACGGGGTGTAACAAGACGTACCCGAGAGATTTTAACCGGAGATTTTTTTTTTTCTACGAAAACTTAAAAAATAGTAGATGTTTGACAGTTGGGATCTGGTTAAGAGGCTGGGCGGTTACTCGTCTCAGGGACCAGTGGCGAGATGCGGAAGAATTTTTTTTTAGTTTGGTATTGAGAAAAAAAAAATGGAAAAAAACAACGTCATCGAAAAAGTCACCGGAGACCAAAATTTCATTAACATTTTTTACTCCAAATAAGCTCAGGAATCGCTGGTTAAAATTTCTCGGGTACGTCCTGTAAGGCGATCCGCCCACTGAGGCAACTGAAAACTCTCAACTGCCAACTGTCTTTGTATGACAATGTGATGGCCCGCACACTACACAATCACTCAAAAACCCGTTGTAACGTAAGCAGTGACTCGCGACTTGCACTGCTGATTGCCATGACCGGCCGTTGCTAGTTGCCAGCTGTCAGCTGATTGTTCTTCGTCTCTGGTTAAACGAGCTTTTTGACCAATCAAGACATAGAAACCAGCCAGTTTTAGTTTGATTTCAGTTGCCTTGTCAGCGGAGCGCCTTACACCTGTATAGAAGTATAACCAGTATGTATGTCTCCATATTCAAATTCGGAAGTTTGATTTTTTTGATGTAGGCGGAAAAATTGCTCTGTCGCTCCAGTGGCAAATAAGTTCTCAAATTCTGAAAAACCTACACTCTTCAGGTACCTATTGTGTTCAACCAACCTCATTTCAACATTTCTTGCAGTTTTAGCGATGTAAATACATACAAGCTTGTTGAGCATTACATTTAAGTAATTCTGGCCTCTTATCAAATAGCCCCATTTTAAATATGTTTCCCTTCCTTAAAACCACTTTCAAAGCCTCTTTCTTACCTACCTCCCCCTTGCCAACACACTATGTCTCTCTTCTTTGTTACATATTACTGTAATTCTGTTGTTACTTTAGTTTGTTTTTGTGGAATCAAAATGAACTTTCAGGTCGAATCGAAACCGGTTGTTTTATATGAGATGTATACTGTATACTCAATAAAAAGTTATGGGGTATATGGATCTGGGGATATTTTTGGAGAAACTGAATCCAAACTAAAACTTCCTGTTGCTATGGTTACAACCATAAATAAACCAGTTAGGCGCACCGCTGACGAGGCAACTGAAACCAAACTAAAACCGGCTGGTTTCTATGTCTCGATTGGTCAAAAAGCTTGTTTAACCACAGACGAAGAACAATCAGCTGGCAGCTGGCAACTAGCAACGGCTGGCCATGGCAATTAGCAGTGCGAGTCGCGAGTCACTGCTTGCGTTACCATTGACAACGGGTTTTTGAGTGATTGTGAAGTGTGTGGGCCATCACATACAAAGACAATTACCAGTTGACAGTTTTCAGTTGCCTCAGTGAGCGGATCGCCTTACAATGCGCGTTGCAATGGTTGCCAGCAATGGCGCAATATGTCAATTTTACGATTTCAGTAACTATCTCAGCTTGTTTTACCATAGACAACGTACATTTCAGCTGTCACCTCGAAAACTGACAACAAAACTGGCGTATCGACCGGCAATTGGCGCCTCGCCGTCCGCGGCAACAAGCATGGCGAGTTGTGAGTCACTGCTTGCGTTGTCATTGACAACGGGTTTTTGAGAAATTGTGCAGTATGCGGGCCATCATATTGACATACACAGGATAGCGAATTCAGTTGCAAACTGGTTTTTTTGGTTGCCACGTCAGCGGACGCACTAAGTCCATATTTAACAATTTAAAAAAAACTTTAACTGTTCGTGATTTATAAGGTATTTAATAGGTATTTAAGTACCTACTTACAAATCGTATGATTATGTAGGAAATTTTGGTTTTGATTTATTAAAAAGAGAATATTAAATGTAGGTAGGTACTTTATTAAAAACGAGATCTCAAAATGTTCACAAAAGTGCCTCGATGTTGGAGTAAACACAATGCGCAATTTCGATTTATTACACTAATGGAATCCGAGTTATAAACCTTGTTATTCATTAATTCTGTATTGTTTATTTTGTTTATCGCAATTTTACATGCAGCATCCAAAACAGTTCAATATTGCTGAAAAAGCCGGCCCATTATGCAACAACAAATAATAATAAATAATTATTACATTCATCATCCATTCAGTCCAATCTCATAATATCACTCGTTGGGAGGATGGGTTTGTTATTTCGCCGTAAGTCAATGTTTTTATTTATTATTGTATTGACCTCACGATAAGGTCCACCGACGTATTGACATGAAATTGCTCAAACATCATCTTCGTTAATATTAATATTGTTATCTTAAACTTGTATAGGCAAGCACTATTATCTTAGTAAGAAACTATAGAATTCTTGTTATATATTATCAGCTAGTTTATCATGGCATATCTGCTTCCTAGTTTTTATCACAAGTTTGAAGTCTATCGAACATGTTATGAAATCTTTAATACTTGCGTTCGAAGATTGTACATTAAATGTATATACACTTCGATTTTTAATTTAGCTGAAGTGCCGGCCTTGCCAGGGCTTCACACAGTTTTTTTAAGCCATATATATGTAGACTGTACTTTTTCTCTCATTTTGATCGTCAAGTGTACAAAAAAATTATTTTATTTCTTTAGTGATAGTATATTACAAAATCATAACAATTATATTTTTATTAATATTTGAGAATTTGGCATTCTCAGACTATAAAAATACTACCATTTGTTATTTCGGCTACTGGCATTATACCTAGCTCTCTCATTAAAAATTTAGGCATATTAGATTTGTCAAAGAATTTGTATATAAAAATGCAAAAATCAGTCATTTTAAATACATGTAGGATTACGAAAGATTTTTTAAATAATTATATTGAGCGATCAGTAGGATTTATCGGTCAAATTAGGAGTTCCACCGAGCAGAACCCTCTGATATGAAAATATCTGGAGTCAGTGAATTATTTTCCCATTTAATAGTCTGGTAGGTTAACATGTTGTTCTTGTATTGTTTTGTATAATTTATACTTATATAACACTTGCATAGCGTGGATTTACTAGATGATCATTTTTATGGAAAAGTGTGTGAAGGGGTTTAGTTTTTCCTATGGGGAAAACTAAACCCAGACCTAAAAGTCTGGTGCGTAAATTAATAATACATTCAAATGCGGGGTTAGAGGTCGGGTGGTTATTCGGCTGAGTGACCAGTAACGACATGTGGTTTTTTGTTTGATATAAAAAAAAATATGTTGAAAAAAAAAAAAGACTTAGAAATAGTCACCGAAGACAAAATTTCATATACATTTTTGAGTCACTTGTAGGATATTTCAAAATGGTGTTATTTTATAGCGTATGTATTACAAACACTTGGAGATATCTGACTAATCAAGTGGACATACTTGTATAGTTTTGTACTATTAGAGTTATCTTCCCTGGCCGTGACCATTTGGCCCTCAGTTAGGGCCAGTTATTATTATAAGCATATAATATTATGCATTCTTCATTTTGTATAGGTACTATAATCACATGTATTCAGGGCAAGGTCAAGGGATGATATAAGGACTTTATCTTTCATCAGAATGTAAATATTGAGGAGTAATTTTTAATGACATTAACAAATAGAACACATTTTTAAAGTGCGTATTAAAATTAATATTAAAAATAATTTGTATTAAAAAATTCGTTAAAACTTATTCTGTCTTATTATTATAATAAAATCATATATTCATTTAACCAGAATAGGCTATATAAAATAAATGTTTTTTTTATAACTAGTCGTATACTATTGTCTTATTAACTATTCGAGCGCTATTTGCCACATTATGGCACTATTTCCAAAACCTCGGATTGCTTTGTTGCCAAAATATGGCAAATTTTCAAAAAAAAAAAAATTATTTAGACGACTATATAAAATAATGTACATTTAAAATATAACAAAATAAATATTCTCTAGATTCTTTAAAATCTTTTAAGGTTAAAGATTAATGTATATTTTTTTTATAAATCCTACAAATATGTGATAATAGACAAAAGATAGGGGAATTCATTGGCTACATAGAACTATAATCAGTTTGTATGTCTCCATATTCAAATTCGAAAGTATGATTTTTTTTAATGCGGTCGGAAAAATTTCCTTTAGCAATCCGAGAAAAAATATTTTAATTGCTCTGTCGCTCCAGTGGTTAAAGGTAAGATCACAAGTAGGAAATCCAAAACTGGCTTCAATGTGGCCATATTTTCACTAAATGTGTACAAACTAATAAAACGTAAAATGACGATTTGCCGAAATCAATTTTATTTTTTTACACTAGCTCCACACAGCAGGCCCTGAGCAAAATAATTCACCTCAGGGCCTATTTCATCTTATGGGATGCTGTGTGGCAGCAAACACCGCCAAGACTCGGACAAACCTCACCCCCATGATCCCGGGCACCCCTGCTAAGTCACCAAACGTAGCTAACCACTTGGGGTGACCTATGGCAGAAGTGTTGGTTATCCAATAAATGGTTTCCGGTGCTGCGGTACCCATACCCGACTCCCAAATAAATATAAACTTTCTGATAATTTCTTTGATACCTGAATTAGCCAATTAAAATCTTTGACAAACTCCTAACTTACCAGCAAAAATAATAATCATCGTGAATAATATGAAACGCTTCCGAAAATATGTCATGAAATTCTAAAAGACAAAGTCTCTGTCTCAATATCATGTCTCTTCAATATCTTGAGTCTGTTGTTTTCATTAAAGTATTTTTTAATTACACTCATTAGTGATTATTGTTTAAATTTGATTACTGTTTATCAAATGAATTCCATATCTTTAGGAATTTTACTTATCAGGATTTTTTGATTATGGAACTTAATTAATACAATATTCGTAATCCATATTATAGTGATTTATTTATTGGGTACTGTTCCGTGTTACGCCACCTCCTTCTTTAACCTAAGTTTCTCACAGCATTACAGAGTCCATAATCAGGGCATAGTGTAATTGAAGATTGTGGTGAAGTGTGTGCTTATGTAGGTTTAAACAGATTGACAGCTCTAATCCTCCACGAGCTGATATTGCAGTATAATATAATATTATGGTTTTCTGCTTTAGTTCTGGTGTATTATGTTATAATTGTTATTGTTACAATTATTCCACGGTGTCAGGCTACAATTCTGTTGTAAAAAGATTACACACAATTTGTAATTTTTATGCTAATGTTGCTGATATTTTTAATATGCTTCTACTGAAAGCTGTACTAATTAAACGCTTTAGCGGTACATATTTTGAGGACGTCAATGCATAACAGTTTTTTTTTGCTTGTTTTTGTTTCTTCGTCATTGCTTTCATTAACTTTGCACTGATGTAAATTATTTTTCTTTTATTTTATTTACTCATGTAAACTTATAAATTTTCTTATCTTTCTTCTTTTTATGTTGTTCTTTGACTGCTAAAAAACAAGTATGTAAATGTCACTTGTGCCGTTAGTTCTAAATAAATAAATAAACTTATTCAATATTCGCAAATTCGCTTTGTGGCGTCATTTTAATTGAAAACAAATCACAGGGTTTATAATCAAAATTATCAACACTTTCGAAACCAATGGTTTCTTCGTAAAGATAAAATGAAAATTAATCTATATTATTAGTTTTATTAACTAACTAGCTGATATCCGGCATGCGTTGCAATGCCAATTAAATAAATAAATTGTTTCTCCCTTCGTGTCATTTTTTATTCGTCTCCGTTCCCCTTCCGACTCCTCTTCCTCTTCCCCTCGCGTTCCGCATTCCGCTTCCACCTTCTTCGCCTTCCCCTCTCCCTCTCCCTATTCCCCCCCTCCTTAATTACCCAACTGACCCTCCCGCATACACCTCCCCACAGCCTTTTTTTTCCCTGCCGCCTAACTCCATTAAATACACCCATTTCCAACAACTCGCGTGATCTATTTAATTTATGTATGCTAATTTCATAATGCCAGAGCTCACCTATATAGATATAGAAGTATTCACATAAGGTACGAACAAACAATCAAACAAACATTAATATTTATATTATAGACTCTTCCTAGAGCGAATAAACGAAGAAAGGAGTGTAAGCATAATATATGACGCAAATGTGAATGAAAGAAGTTGTTGACGCCCGAGGAGTGTCGGAATAACAGAAGAGCATGTATGAGAAGATGTATGAATGCGAATGAAGCAAGGAGTGTATGCCAAGACCGAGTTGTTTGGCGGTCCATCCTCTCTGCCTACCCCTACAGTGAAACGGCGGGATGGATAAATAGTTAGTAACTAATTTTTAATTAGATTAATATTTATTTTAATCTGGATAGAAACCATTGGTTTCGAAACATGTTGATATTTTTTTTATTAAATACGCGGTGATTTCTTATTTGGTGACAGCTATATAGCACCACGTGGCCCGAGGGTTAAATATCATACAATATTTAGTTTTTAAGTTTTTTTCTCCCTGTCCTCCCTAAATAATCTACATAATTGCAAGCTCAGTTGCTATCGAAAGTTTCATGGGATTGATAATTATTACAGCTTAAAATTGTCTAGAACCTCACAATTACCAATTACCTCTTTGAAAATGTAGGATTCGGACCTCCATGACGAACAAAGTGAATAAACAAATCGATAGAATGATGCTGTGGGCGTGTCAGTGTGCCGGAAGTAAGCTCAAATTTGACTTCTTGTGAAATTTAACAAACTTTTTCAAATATCGAAATTCCACTTTAAACCAGTCAACAATAATTGATCTTTCCGAGGACTAGAAGTCGAAAGAAAGTGATGCACTACTAAGCAAAATCATTTGATTTGGTATAAAATTAAATCGCTTAGAAATATTTTCGATCCTTTAATTAAATACTGCCAGTAGAACACATGTTTGCTTTTTAAATAATCGAGTATTTTTTATTAGTATTTTCAAAAACTCTATCTATTTAAAAAATATCAGGATTATAAAAACTGCTTTAATGTTCAAAATCTCCTACTTACGAATCCCTTTTCGATTATGGTTTTATTTTATAATATGAAAAATTTAATTCTGTAGCACGTACATATTTTACAACATAACTTTACTAATAACATAATTGAAAATAATTGAACATAATTGAAGTTTTCTGTTGGCCACCCTGAACATCAGTCCATCTGCGCATGTGCTTGCTGTGTTTGAAGTTTAAAATACTGCAATTTGTAAACACTAAAGTATAGTTCAAATACAAAAACCTAAAAGGTAATATTATCTAGTTTGCGAAGTGGCATTTGTGTGGATGAATGGGAAAGGGGAACGCGAGAGGGGAAGGGGAAGCAGAAGGGAAACGGGGACGAATGGGTAAAGTCATGCAGGGAGAAATAATTTCTTTATTAAAGTGGCCTCTTAAATATAAATAAATATTGGGGTATCAATCCCTGCCAAACACTTACGATATTGAGTTGGCTTTGAATGGTTGTTATCCAAGTACACGGAGAAAAATGTTATTCTAAAATACGATCATTTTATTCGTAAAAACGGTTAAAAACGGGACTGAAGTTCTTACGAACAAATTAACAGGATTTCAATGTTTTTGGCGGGAAAATGTAAGCATAAATTATTATTATTAATTATTAGAACAAATTTCGTACGTATACCAACAAATTATTCTCAATTTTTCCCGCCAATAAACATTGAAACCCTGTTAATTTGTTCGTAAGAACTTCAGTCCCGTTTTTAACCGTTCCACGAAAAAAAATTTCGTATTTTAGAATAACATTTTTCTCCGTGTAGATATATCTGCTATAGCACAATATAGACCTCATGCCAATGTCCTGAATTATCTTAATTATTTTAACTTGTGTTTTATTGCTTAGAAATGTTAAACTTATGCAATAAATCATACTACAGTGGTGTCATAGACCAATTTAATGGGATTTCAATTTCATAATTATCTAGGGAATGTGTATTCAGTGGTCCTTGATTACTGAAGACCCTATCCAAGGAAACAATGTAGTTACTAGTTAGTACTCAGCGAAAGCCAGTGGGTTTAACTGTCATAATAACTAGCAGCAGGTGTCGCTAGCTGTTAGTAGTTACGTGATTCCTTCCGGCTGGGCGCAATAGCTGTTACTCCAATCAGACCTGGGGTGGTGAGCTCGGTGGCAAGGTGTTAGTTAACCAACTATTGTTCTATAAAAGCAATTTCCTGAGCAATACAGCACACTCTCGAAGAAAACTGATTTCCGATTTGATATATCCAAGATGTCTTAACGGTACAAAATAAGACTCAAAAACCAATAAGACGAAAAAATTCGGTAAAAAAAATTTTAAAATATTTATTTATTAAACACCCGTAGGGCTATTGAAGATATAATAATATTATATTGGATTATATGTCCAACAAACACAATTATTTACAAACATAATAGTTCATATCTTACTAATATTATAAACGCGAAAGTTTGTATGGATGTATGTATGTTTGTTACTCTTTCACGCAAAAACTACTTAATGTATTTTAATGAAACTTTACAATAATATAGCTCATACATCAGAATAACATATTGGCTAAAATTTATAAAGCTAGCTATTTATTTTCAATATATTGAAAATAATAATTAGCGCCTCCGCCCACTCAGGAAACTGAAAACTCTCAACTGCCAACTGTCTTTGTATGACAATGTGATGGCCCGCACACTTCACAATCACACAAAACCCCGTTGTCAATGGTAACGCAAGTGGTGACTTGCGACTTGGTCTGCTGGTTGCCCTGGGCGGCCATTGATAGTTGCCAGCTGTCAGCTGATTGTTCTTCGTCTATGGTTAACCAAGCTTTTTGACCAATCAAGACAGAGAAAACAGCCGGTTTTAGTTGGTTTTCAGTTGCCTCAGTGGGCGGAGCGCCTTATTGTTTAATAGAAAATGTCAAAATTTGAGAAAGACATTTTGCAAAACAATGATTGTTAAATCAAAATTCTATTTTAAAAAATATTTAAATTAGTGAATTTATTTGAAGTACTCGCCTAATACTTTGAATTGAATGAAGAAATATAGATATTTTTATTAAATAGGTTAAGAATTTTGGTATAAACGTAGATTCTGCGCAGACGAAGTCGCGGGCAGAAGCTTGTATATAATATACATGAGAGTTTTAAAAGCAAAAGCGCCACTCTCTAAAAGTATTGTTTTCGGTAAATAGCAAAAATCGATCAAAGAATACCTTTCGTGCACGCATTTTTCGTAAAAACTTAAAAAGTACATTCCAAAGTGAATTATTATAATAAAAAATGTTATAATAATGTGTTCATTGGTCATGTTGAATTTATTTTGAATTCAGGCTTTTGATTGGTTTTTGTGCACAGTGGTGATTTTGTTTGTTAATCGCTGTGGAGAGTGGTGATTTTCATCTAAACCCTATTATCATTTCGATTTTTCCATGATTTGCAATTAATTTTTCTGGGGACCTCAAAGACCATCTTATATCTACAGACATTGCACATAGATTGGCATCTGTAAATGAATTTCGTAATTTTTGTAGAGTAGCGTTTTTGCTTTTATACCCCGCTCATAATAATACAATAAATACGTATCATTTTACAAGCAAAATACACAAACATATCAGTTATTTGTAACTAGTGGTTTTTGCTTTAAAGAATGACTGAGAGGTTTTAAAAATACCAAAATGGTATGTTTGACAGTTCGGTGAAATCGCGCTACCGGTGATGGATGATATGAATAGTGTTAGTGCTTTGGTTCTTTCCGTGGAAAATATGGTGGAGTCGAGTAGATTTAACAGGGACACGCATATCTACAAAACTTAATATTTGAGGGCAGTCTACGAAGTTATTAAAAAATGTAATCTTAAGGCTTTGTCTTAATGTTATAAATTAAATTAAAAAAACTTAATTTTAGTCGTGATTTAAACGGATCAGTTTTGTGTTTTAAAAATTGGAACTGATTCTGTGAAATATTAAGACAAGCGATATAAAGTAGGTACCTTTCTACACCTAATGCAATATTTTATTTGACATTGTCAAAACTGAAACTGATATGTCAAGAATTCATAACAAGCAATAAAGAACCAACCTACCTGTAAATTAGTACATTTTTGTAAATATTTTTATGTTATTCATTTCTGTAAAAATTGTCCTTGTTCGGATGTGTTCTTTACATAAACTTTTTTGCTTCACAAATCCTACATTTAAAATTAACTTTTAATATCTTCGTAATGAATAATTCAACCAGCAACAAAAATAAGTCTATTCCTTCAGCGACGATGATATTCTTTGACTAGTTTTACTTTGGCGTAGTCTGCGCCATTAACTTCCCGTAGCCCAGTAGCCCCCAAGACCTGTACCAGGAGACGTTCTCTGAAAGAGTGCACTCGTCTCGGTAGGCGGAATAGTTGGCGAAAAGCATTATTGTAAACGACTTTCAGGTTATGCCATTACGATACAGTGAGATCTGACATAAAATAAGCACAGTTCGCATCTAGTTTGTTATTTATAGATTTCCAATTAGATATATGTAAACTACCAAACCGATCTTAAGAGGGTATTACCAGAGAATACCGGAAAGTAGTCATTTTTAAATCAAATTCTAGACGTATTGACTCTTTTTTTTAAAAAAACGTAAATTGACTTTGAAAGATTGTGTTATTTTATCTAATAAACGCACTTAAATTTTGAAAAACTTAGTTTATTTTTTTATATACTAATGTTATACCGTTGGTCGTTGGCATACTTGTTCAATTTTCAAACGACATATTGTATTATACAACACAAATTTCAAATCATATAATCATACAACAAAATAAATCAATACGTAATCTAGTAAAGACATTTTTTCTGAATTTTAATATTAGTTAAATTAAACTGAAAATACCTCAGTTTTTCTATTTATTTAAGGTCTTAACATTTTCGATTTTTTTTGCACACTTATTTTGTTTAGACATTATTGAAAGATCAAAAAATATTTTCAAGAAGTACACGATATTTAATAATTAATCATCGTGCTTTTTGAGCATTTTTATTGCTTATATGAATAGGTATTTATTTTACAAGTTTTCAATTAAATAAATCGGGAATAATCGATCTTTCTCACCGGAACCTCCTTGTACAGTTGCAAGCATTTTTAAACTTTTATTCTCAGCCACTGGTCAATGGCTCTGTAACCGACGTGTGCACACCCTCGAATTCTTTATTATCATAATTTTATCGTCGGCTGTATCCTCCAACCGATCGCATTTTTTGCATCATTTTTTATGGCATTTCTGAGAAATTCACCCAGAATTTCTGACCTATCAATGCTTCAGTACCGTGCCGCCGACGATAAATCATTTTCCCATAGGAATCTATAATTTTAATCATTGTTTCTCATTTTAATCTAATTAGATTTATATCTACATGTAAATTGTAAACTATTATTTGTGTGTAAAATGTACATCTTCCCAGTACAGCAAAAATAAAAGCTATTTTGCATACGCTGTTACTGGGAAGTTAAAATAACTGATATTTACGTAATTATGTGTTTTCAATAATATTTTTATGTTTTTCCGATTTTAAAAATCCAGAGACCTCGTAGGGTAATAAACTAAACAGATTTTATTACGCTATCCTACGGGGGAACTTGGAAAAATATGATTTACGCCTTGAAACGTAATCTGTCCGTCTGAAGGCCAAATTACGACAAATAATTATCACGTAAACCAAAATATTTCTAAAAACCATTTTTATTGTGAAAAAACAAAAATCTAGTTGTAGCCTCATGTATAATATCATCAATCACACAAATAACTACTTGTAATTATATACTGTGTGACCCACAGAATTAATTGTAGAAAACCAATTCAATCGACCACTTTCGTGGACGGATCTGGCAAAATGAGTTGGCAACAGTTTCCGTCCGCTTATATACTCTCGTGCCGAGGCGACCTTTTCCCTCCACTTTTTCCTGTACAACGGCCGGTAACGCTCCCCGGTCCGACAAACAGGATATAAAGAGCGATTTTAAAAATAATAAATCAGTTCACCACTTGCTTTCAAACAAGTCTTTTATTTCAAAATCCCTTGAAATAACCTCATCAGCCCGCTGCTCTCCGCCGAAGTCCTTCCTGAAGACCACCTGGTGCCTACCTCCTCAAGAAAAGTCGGCCCAGCTCTTGGACACCGGCAGGCGCCAGGCTCGGCCAGGAACCTAGGCACATCCGGTACCTCTCACAGTACTGGATGCACGGAGGCCAGCGAAGAAATCTACGCAACAACTATCATCATCATCAGCAAAAGAAGTGCACGAGAGCCGGCAGCAACTATTACACATTTACAGTCTTGTAACGACCAGACGTCTGTTACAAGTGGTCCTTCGAGCCGGATAGCTGCACACCTTCTGCCAGGATGTTACCACTTTCGATCAGATCGAAGAAAACTACCCAAGATGATGGGTCACCGCCGCCACCTTCTGCTGGGCCGTCCACTCCTCCGGATACTGGATCGCGGGCCATCATTGCGCCTGACGCCGCACCTTAAGCCGCGTCTGACGTCACACCCACGCCCAGCACCACTTCGGAGATGGCGGGCTCTGCAGAAGAGAGTCACGGCGAACAGTCACCAACCTCCACATCCACTGAGGACACGGTGCCGCAGCTGCGACAGAAGCTCCGCAGCCAAGTTAAGAGGCTGATGGAAGCTCTTCAGCCACCAGCAGTTGCAGAGCATTCCCATCCGCCCCCTGCACCCTGGGAGGTGCCAACATGGATGCAGCCTGGACCGTCTGGCCCCGTACCGCCCACACCTCTGCCTGACCAGAGGTACCAAGCCGTACGAGATGGGCCTGCTGGACCCGTACCTCTGGTGGACCAGAGGTACGCATCACCGGCGCAGCCAGGGCCAGGATGCCCACAGCCATCGGCCCCTTCCCACATGCAAGGGGGCCCAACCTTGATGCAGCCCGGACCCTTTGGCCCCGTACCGCCCACACCTCTGCCTGACCAGAGGTACCAAGCCGTACGAGTTGTGCCTGCTGGACCCGTACCTCTGGGGGACCAGAGGTACGCGTCACCGGCGCAGCCAGGGCCAGGACGCCCGCCGCCATCGGCCCCTTCCTACATGCAAGGGGGTTCAACCTTGATGCACCCCGGACCCTTTGGCCCCGTACTGCCCGCACCTCTGCTCGACCAGAGGTACCGAGATGCCGTATGAGATATGCCCACTGGACCTGTAACTCTGATGGACCAGAGGTACGAATCACCTTCGCAGCCAATGCTGACAAATTGGGAGGCTGATGGCAGCTCTTCAACCATCAGCAGCAGCAGAGACTGCCCGACCTGTTCCCGTACTACGGGAGGAGCTGCCAGTCCTGAAGCAGGCCGGCCACTCAGATCCAGGCCAAGGAGAACCTTGGCGCTGTCATGGACGACAACAATGGATGGCAGCCCCTCAAACAGCAGCAGAGCCTGCCCGACCTGGTCCCGTACTCCGAGAGGAGCTGCTAGTCCTGAAGCTAACCGGTAACTCAGATTATTATATTAATCAAGTAGAACCTTGGCACCAGTTTGGACAACCACAACAATGGATGCGGCCTGGCCCAACGGGCCCACAGTTGCAGAGCCTCCCGCAAAGCGGGATGGAGCTACCAGTTAAACAATGGATGCGGCCTGGTCCAACGGACCCACAGTTGCAGAGCCTCCCGAAAAGCGGGATGGAGCTACCAGTTAAACAATGGATGCGGCCTGGCCCAACGGGCCCACAGTTGCAGAGCCTCCCGCAAAGCGGGATGGAGCTACCAGTTAAACAATGGATGCGGCCTGGTCCAACGGACCCACAGTTGCAGAGCCTCCCGCAAAGCGGGATGGAGCTACCAGTTAAACAATGGATGCGGCCTGGTCCAACGGACCCACAGTTGCAGAGCCTCCCGCAAAGCGGGATGGAGCTACCAGTTAAACAATGGATGCGGCCTGGCCCAACGGGCCCACAGTTGCAGAGCCTCCCGCAAAGCGGGATGGAGCTACCAGTTAAACAATGGATGCGGCCTGGCCCAACGGGCCCACAGTTGCAGAGCCTCCCGCAAAGCGGGATGGAGCTACCAGTTAAACAATGGATGCGGCCTGGCCCAACGGGCCCACAGTTGCAGAGCCTCCCGCAAAGCGGGATGGAGCTACCAGTTAAACAATGGATGCGGCCTGGCCCAACGGGCCCACAGTTGCAGAGCCTCCCGCAAAGCGGGATGGAGCTACCAGGCCCATTACCTCTGGGGATCCAGAGGTAAGCACCTTGGTTTCGAAACCAAGGTGCATACCTCAATAAAAAGCATGAAATACCAGTCCAACAACGGATGTGGCATGGCTCATCGGGTCCATTGCCTCTGGGGATCCAGAGGTATGCACCTTGGTTTCGAAACCAAGGTGCACACCTTAAGAAAATGCATTTCGAGAAAGAAAAATAGCTCTCTCCGCCGATATAAAAGAAATGTTTTTCCTAGCTGCCAATGCAAGATGGCAGGTGATTTTCTCCCTATAACCACTCTTCAGGCCCCGCCGCAGCAGTGCCACTGACAAAGCAGTGGTCCTCCTCATCGGCGCAGAGAGCCAGCCCGCCGCAGCAGTGCCACTGACAAAGCAGTAGTGCTCCTCATCGGCGCAGGAAGCCAGCCCTGACCCAGCAGTACCACTAACAAAGAGGTGGTACTCCTCATCAGCGCAGAGAGCCAGCCCGCCGCAGCAGTACCACTGACAAAGCAGTGGTCCTCCTCATCGGCGCAGGAAGCCAGCCCTGTCAAAACCCGCGTCAAAGTGAAAGTTTTAAAAACACGCGTAGTGAAAAACGCGACAACCTCCAAAACATACATAAAGACAGTGTAAAAAGTGAAGAGGCTCCGCCCAAGGGCAAGTTTTCCTCAAGTGCCGAAACGCTTAGCCACCGCGCTGAGTTTGACAATCGTGACGGGTGTGTCCAGTGCGGAGAAATAGGTCACTTCCTAAGTGACTGCCACGAGTTTGCCCTCAAAGACGTGAAACTCCGGTTCGAGACAGTGAAATCCACCGGTTTGTGTCGCATATGCCTAGAAAGCAGGCATCCGCCGCGTTTGTGCAAAGCCCGGGTCTGGTGTGGTATCATGAAATGTCGCTACCCCCACCACGCGCTACTCCACGACCCCAATTTCGGGAAACGACAGACCACAACAGCGGAAGTGCACCAAATGTGACGCCAACCCGACAGCGCCGTACTAAAGGTGGTACCAGCGGTACTGGCGGGCCCCAATCAGCAGATTTCAATACATGCACTACTAGACGAAGGGTCTACCATCACGTTGATGGATGCCGCCACTGCAGAGCAAATCGGCGCTACCGGACCTGCTCACAAACTGCGGTTGCACGGCGCCAAAGGCATGTGCTCGTCAGATGACTCATCACGCCGCGTACAAATCTCGCTACGTGGCGCTGGAATGAGTACCAGCTACCATATCAAGGCAAACACGGTGCAGAACCTCAGCCTTCCAGAACGAGAAGCGGCTAAAAATTCTGCCAGAAAATGGTACTTTCCCCACTTCGCAGTAGTGAACCCCAACAAGCCTGGCAAGATCCGTGTGGTATTTGATGCTGCTAGCCGCTGCCGAGGGACTTCCCTCAATGACCAATTGCTGACGGGACCTGACTTACTGACTTCCCTCCTCGGGAACATTCTCCGGTTTCGAGAAGGAAAAATAGCTCTCGCCGCCGATATAAAGGAGATGTTTTTACAAGTGAAAATCAAGGCGGATGATCAGCAATCACAACTATTCCTGTGGCGACAAACACCTCAACAAGAGCCTCGCACCTACATGATGTCCTCCATGATGTTCGGCGCCACCTGCTCACTTAGCAGTACCCAGTACGTGCGAAACCGAGTGGCCCTGGACAATGTTGAAGACTTCCCGGCGGCCGCAGCTGCAATCCAAACCAAATTTTACATGGATGACTATTTGGATGCAGTGGACACCGTCAGTGAAGCTACTGGGCTCATAAAAGACGTGGCCACAGTTTTATCATCAGGAGGCTTCCACCTTACCAACTGGGCCTCCAATAATCCGGCAGTGATGGCCACCGTCCCACCTGAGGATCAAGCCAGCTCAGCTATACACATTAGCAGCGGAGAGGCGGAGACGGAGAGAATCCTCGGCCTCATATGGGATCCAGTGACAGACCAGTTTCTTTACGCCTTCAGAGACGCCGCGGATCCTGAGCTGGTCAGCCAACCTACCAAACGCCAGCTGCTCAGTATCGTCATGAAGATATTCGACCCTGTGGGATTCGTCGCCTGCCTCACAATCCGATCAAAGATCCTGCTACAGGCCGTCTGGAGATCAAACATCGGATGGGACGAGACAATCAAGCCTGAACATAACGAAAGATGGCTGGACTGGCTAGAACTCCTTCAACACTGTGGAGTCGCCATACCTAGGCGTTGCTTACAACTAAAACAAAGCAACGTCACGCTCCACCTTTTTTGTGACGCTTCGGAACAGGCATGCTGCGCGGTCGCCTATCATACTGAAGAAATCAATGGAGAAATCACAGCTACATTCCTGGCTAGCAAGTGCAAGGTAGCACCCCTGAAGCCACTCTCCATACCCCGCCTCGAGCTTCAATCCGCGCTCATGGCAGCCAGACTGGCAGCAACGCTAAAAAGGGAATGTCGCAGCAACATTGCGCGAACAGTGTTTTGGACAGACTCAACAACGGTGTTGTGCTGGTTACGCACAGACCCACGCACCTACTCAGCCTTCGTGGCCAACCGGCTTGGAGAAATCGATGACCTCTCCCGCATAACTGATTGGCGATGGGTTCCCACCAAACTGAACCCGGCCGACATAGGCACCCGAGACATCGAAACACCCGATCTCTCACCTGCAGGACGATGGTTCGGTGGCCCAGCCTTTCTTACCTCAGCTGAGGCAAAATGGCCGCGCGAAAGGTCCAAACTGCCCCAGCCTGATGACAGCGCACTAGAAGTGAGGTCCCAATATGTCGGACTTATTTCGACCACTGCAGAGGCTCTACCCGAAATCAGCAGATTTTCCTCATGGCGTCGCCTCATCAGAGCCACCGCCTGGGTCCACCGCTTCATAAACCGATGCCGTGTGGGACCCCTAAAACCACTGGACGGACACTTGCGGATCGACGAAATCCAAGAAGCAGAGACCCGGTGGGTGAAAGCAGCCCAGCAGAGCACATTCGGGGATGAAGTGAATACGCTTCACCGAGGGGCTCCACTGCCAAGGGACAGTCGGCTCAGGGCACTTAACCCCTTTCTCGGACCTGATGGACTACTGAGGATGAACTCTCGAATACAAGCTGTCAACAAAGTTTCCAGAGAGGCACGGACGCCTATAATACTAGACGGTGACCATGCCTACACACGACTGATTGTGAGCCATCACCACCGAGCGGCCAACCACCCGAGTACGGAGAGAACAATGGCGGAAGTGCGTGGCAGCTACTTCATACTGCGATTGCGCACAAACATACGCAAAATCGCTCACCAGTGCCCTACCTGCAAAATGCGCAGAAGCAAGCCAACCCCTCCACTAATGGGAGCCTTACCGCCATCAAGACTAGCCCACCACGTCCTCCCATTTACAAACTGCGGGCTGGACTACTTCGGGCCAATGGAAGTTACCGTCGGCAGACACCGTGAGAAGCGTTATGGAGCCCTCTTCACCTGCCTGTCCACACGCGCCATCCACCTAGAGCTGGCTACTACCTTGTCTGCGGACTCAGCCATCATGGCCCTCCAGCGCATGACGGCGCGCCGAGGCCAACCAAAGACTATGTACTCAGATAACGGTACAAACTTCCACGGTGCGGACAACGAGTTGAAGGACGCCCTAAACTCGCTGAAGGATGATACCCGGATGAGGGATTACCTCACCTCGGAAGGAATTGAATGGAAATTCATTCCCCCAATGTCTCCTCACATGGGGGGAGCATGGGAACGCCTGGTGCGTTCAGTAAAACACGCCCTGCAGGCCATTCTGAAGGAAAGAGCCCCCAAAGAGGAAACATTGCGAACAGCATTGGCAGAAGCTGAGTGGACCGTGAACAGCCGCCCTCTCACACACATATCAGTGGACCCCAGAGACGAGGAGCCCCTCACCCCAAACCACTTCCTACTGGGAGCCGCAGGAAAACGGCCCCAGTTGTCGCTGTACAATAAAGAAGATGAGGAGGTATGTCTCCGCCGCCAGTGGCGTATCAGCCAACAGCTAGCTGACATGTTCTGGAGGCGGTGGCTCCGCGAATACCTCCCCACTTTGGCTGCCCGCCAGAAATGGCAACAGCCCACCACCCCCATTAAGAAGGATGACCTGGTAATCATCATGGACCCCGCAATGCCCCGCAACAGCTGGCCACGCGGTCGAGTCCTAGACGCCACCCCAGCTGCCGATGGCCAAGTGAGGACTGCCCGAATCCAGACGAGCACCGGTGTCTACGTGCGACCCTCGGTGAAGCTCGCTGTGATCCTGCCGGCCCCGCCTACCACCGCAGCCTCTTCTCAACCACCTGTCCAGCGTCGTGCGCGAACACGTCTTGCTGACTAGGTACAGCACTGCTGTACGGGGGGAGTGTAACCGACGTGTGCACACCCTCGAATTCTTTATTATCATAATTTTATCGTCGGCTGTATCCTCCAACCGATCGCATTTTTTGCATCATTTTTTATGGCATTTCTGAGAAATTCACCCAGAATTTCTGACCTATCAATGCTTCAGTACCGTGCCGCCGACGATAAATCATTTTCCCATAGGAATCTATAATTTTAATCATTGTTTCTCATTTTAATCTAATTAGATTTATATCTACATGTAAATTGTAAACTATTATTTGTGTGTAAAATGTACATCTTCCCAGTACAGCAAAAATAAAAGCTATTTTGCATACGCTGTTACTGGGAAGTTAAAATAACTGATATTTACGTAATTATGTGTTTTCAATAATATTTTTATGTTTTTCCGATTTTAAAAATCCAGAGACCTCGTAGGGTAATAAACTAAACAGATTTTATTACGCTATCCTACGGGGGAACTTGGAAAAATATGATTTACGCCTTGAAACGTAATCTGTCCGTCTGAAGGCCAAATTACGACAAATAATTATCACGTAAACCAAAATATTTCTAAAAACCATTTTTATTGTGAAAAAACAAAAATCTAGTTGTAGCCTCATGTATAATATCATCAATCACACAAATAACTACTTGTAATTATATACTGTGTGACCCACAGAATTAATTGTAGAAAACCAATTCAATCGACCACTTTCGTGGACGGATCTGGCAAAATGAGTTGGCAACAGTTTCCGTCCGCTTATATACTCTCGTGCCGAGGCGACCTTTTCCCTCCACTTTTTCCTGTACAACGGCCGGTAACGCTCCCCGGTCCGACAAACAGGATATAAAGAGCGATTTTAAAAATAATAAATCAGTTCACCACTTGCTTTCAAACAAGTCTTTTATTTCAAAATCCCTTGAAATAACCTCATCAGCCCGCTGCTCTCCGCCGAAGTCCTTCCTGAAGACCACCTGGTGCCTACCTCCTCAAGAAAAGTCGGCCCAGCTCTTGGACACCGGCAGGCGCCAGGCTCGGCCAGGAACCTAGGCACATCCGGTACCTCTCACAGTACTGGATGCACGGAGGCCAGCGAAGAAATCTACGCAACAACTATCATCATCATCAGCAAAAGAAGTGCACGAGAGCCGGCAGCAACTATTACACATTTACAGTCTTGTAACGACCAGACGTCTGTTACAGGCTCTTAACTGTTGTAATTGTTTATAGTACTTGAGCTACACTGCAATCATGTTTTGAGTAGAATTGTGACAATAATTGCTGAATCGTATACTGTAAGCCTGGGCCCATATACGAATCCTCATTTGTACAACTTACTTATTGAATGCATATGCCTACTTGTGTTGTGCCTGCTTATGTCTTTCTTGCTCAGTTTATTACTTATGTGCTATATACTTGTTATGATGCTCCAGGCCCCCTAGCACCCTCGATCGACAAGGATTGACAGGATAACTTTCGGTAATTTCTCATCGTTCCCTAGGATAACTGCTAGATCGCTAACGTACAAACAACAGTTGATGTCGAATATATTAAGGATACTTAGTCATTGTGAACTGTCACGTATTCATTGGTGATCTGCAGTCATATTGGGGAACGATGAGAAGTTACGGAAAGTTATCCTATCAATCTTTATCGATCAAGTGTGTTAGGGGGCATGTTCCGATGGCGGTCTGTGAGTTTTCAGTGAGCTATAATGATAAGATTGAAAAAACGACGTTATCTACTGATGTTGTTGTAGCTGAAAATGATTTTAATCTTCAAGATTATTTCAGTTTGGGGATGCACCGCATCCATAAATTGAAAGATCTTCTTACAAAAAGTTCAAATTTCGATAAAAAATAAAAAATCATTTTCAGCTACAATAACATCAGTAATGTTGGTTTTTTTCAATCTTGGCACTCCAGCTCACTGAAAACTCACGGTCCGCCCCTGGAACATACAACTTACCAATGTTACATGCAAAAGCCATCAAGGCGTAAAAAAATAAATTAATTAACACCTTCATAAAATAATTAGCCTAGTTAGCACCTACAATACGTGACAGGTATTAAGCGATCTTTTACGACATAGCCCATTCATTTCAGTTTTAAAATCACTACGAAAAGCGTGCATATATCAATTCTTGTCACTTTGAGACATTGAGTTGAACAAAAAAAAAATATATATATATATAATATAAATGGGTTAGTAGAAGTATTTTGTGAAAACCTCACTAGGAGAACCTATGCAGAGATGTTCGCATGTTTTAGATAAAGTGTTCTTTTGCCGTCATAAGTAAAAACACGGCATCCTCCTTGAGACTCTAAAGCTATTATTCCCCCATCAGTATTGTATATTAGGTTAGCACGTACATCATTGTAGTGAAAAGAAAAGAAAATATATTAAATGGTATTATACAAATCAATAATTATCCTAAGGGGGATCAGTAGGATTTATCGGTCCAGTTAGGAGTTCTACCGAGCCGAATCCTCTGATATGAAAATATCTGGAGTCGGTGAATTATTTTCCCATTTGGTCTCTGGTGGGTTCACATATTATTCTTGTATTGTTGTGTATTTATTACACTTACTTTTAGTACACACGGATTGACTAGATGATCATTTGTGGAAAAGTGTGTGGAATGGTTTAGTTTTTCCTGTGGGGAAGATTTAACTAGGACATAAAGTCATAAAACAATAAAAATAAAATAATATCAAGTGAAGATTTTTTATTGTGTCTTAAATGAAATAATGTTGGAATTCTAATGACTTGTTTTATAAAACCACGAAAATAGATAAATAATGTTCATGTAAAGAGGTAGGTATAATAATATGATTTTGTGGACCATTTAAAACTTGTATGGATAATATTGTGGTAGGTAATATTTCCTGTCCAGAAATTTTTGTTCGGGTTGGGCTATGTTTGGTTAGGTGTTATAATTTTTTTTTTAATAATTGTAGATATATTTGCAGCGGTGGGCATGCAGTTGGAATCACATTATCCACGTTTTTTCGTTTAGTTCTAATGTTTAATGTCCAAATTTGCAGCTCGACAGTCTGGATGACCGCATTGCCCGAAGACAGTCCTCCTTTGGAGAGAGGTCCCAGCTCAAGTTCGCCAAGAGGCTGGTTATCAAGTTGGGCAGCGCAGTAATCACCAGGGAGGACTACAACGGTATAGCGCTGGGCCGACTGGCTTCCATCGTGGAACAGGTAACTATACAGAAATATAGTCATTATGCACGAGGGAATACAGCTGCTATTCGTAACTGAATGGCGAAATTGTGAGAAAGAGAGACGGGTGGCACAGCTGCGCATGCGCATACCCCACTGACGTTTCTTTAAGACCCCGCATTTCGAATTTCTTCCGGCATATTGTTAACATATTTCCCTTGTACACTAATTAATAAATGTGGTGTTAATTTTATACATTTGATAAACAATGTGTATAAGATTATCTTACTAATAAACTAAAATTGTCTAAACTGATATTTAACAGCTTTTAAAAGTTATAAACATCGTTTATACAGCGGAAAAGAACATTTTATTCGTTAAATAAAATTAAAATTTCTCAACGTATTTCAGGCTATTTCTATGAAGTACATATTTCTTATTTTTGAAGATGTCTTAAAATTTGGTAAACAAAATACACTTTATTATAAATTGAAATATGTTAATTTCAAACATGAAAAAACCACAAATACTTTTACTCCAATTTTAGAGAATACGACATTTTGAAAATACGGCATTGTTTATTTGGGGAATCTGCAAGAGAACCGTTACCTCTCTTTTTATCACGTTTATTCAATAAAATATTTCAAAGTTCTAGATATTTGCTATACCTTTTGATTAAAACAATAAATAATAACTACTACAACTTTTTAATTTTATTTTTTTAGTCCATATTAAGCGTTTCCCGGATTTGTAAATATTTTCCGTTATTTTTCACACAAACAAGGGACCAGATGACGTCACACACTCTCCTGTGCTTTCGTGGGCTTAATAAAATTCAAACTTGTAGAAATAATTTAATTATGAAAATTATACTAGTATTTAAGTTTGGATGTGAACATTGATAAAAAAAATAAAGACTCAACTTCCTTATTCTATAATAAGGTAACTGTAGTTACCACAAGTGTTTTTTCCATGTTTTAATTAGGCTACTAGGCTTAGCTAGTTGTAGCACTAAAATTTGTGGAATGGCTATCGTTGAATTTTTGTATGTATTAACTAGGTTAGTCATTTAATTTTTTGTAAATAAATACATGAATAAATGATTAGCCATTTTCTTATTACCAAAATATAAGTATAAAGCCGTTCTTCCATGGAGCTACCTTCAAGCGACGTCTGTGTTTTCCATATATATATATTAATGCTCTAAACGACCATATTTTAAGACAAGCCCTGCAGGCGAAAAACGACCACTCTCCCCCTTAAGTTTAACCGACCCGAAAGCTGATTATCGCGAGACAGGGACCGTGGATGAAATCACATACGATTTTTTCAGACCTGATTTGTATGGGAAAAATTCAGCCAGAAGTTTTACCAATTGCAAATTTTCATATAAAAAAACGGATGCAAAAAAAAAAACTGCTAAAAAAACTGATGTATTAAAACCTAGCGGCGAAAACTAGAAGCGCTCATTATTCGACGAAGAAATTCAAAGTTATATTGCCAGCCGCCAGGTTCGCCCCTCAAAAAAGGAATAATTTATCGTCAGACCTTCACGAAAAATTTCTGAAAGAGCCTCAGTACTGAAATCGTAAAGTGTATATTTTTTTAAATATAAGGCGTCTCACCTCAAAATTTAACATTTCGACGAGCCTCGAGGTAAATCAAAATTGCGACTTAAAAAAGATTCCCGGCTTAGATGTTTTTATATTATTGCGACTACGACAGGTTTCGGAACATTAATAATATATTATATTTGTGACTTTTCATGGAAATTTTGTCAGGATTCGTTTTCAAACGTCGGTAATTTCTGACGTTTACGAAAAAAATTCCGAGTTAAAAACTGTTAAAATGTTCGTAGCCAGTAAAAAAAAATGCTTTATTAAGGAAAAATTTATCGTCAGACCTTCAAAGTACTGAAATGTTGGGGCATTTTTGAAAATTATTCTATGGCGTCTCGCATGTAAATTTGATATTTCGACGAGTCTCATGTATATCAATATTACGTCAAAAATAGCATATGTGGATAAGATGTTTTTCTATAATTTTGAAAACCATAGATTTCCGAACTCCAATAATACATTACATTTACCACATTTCATGTAAATTATTTCAGGATACATCTTCAAAAGTTGAAAAAATTCTGACGTTTATGAAGGAAAGGAAAATTGAAAACAGGTTAAATGTTACCGGCCAGCTACACAACGTTTATTTTAATTGCTGTGTAGGTACTTTTGTACAGACAAATAAAATTCGAACGGTTCAGGCTGCTGAGATCATAGAAAATAATTTACCAGTGGGTAGGTACCTAATTGGGTGGGAACGTTATTTTTCAAATATTGAGAATTTAACATGATGAATAAAACTGTTTAAATAACTCAGGATAATCCTTTTTTTTTTTTGCCAAATGGCGTAGGTACTTTTTTAAATAGTGCACAATAGTGTTATTCTAATATCATTCGGCGTGGGTGGTGTGCATTGGTACTGCCACCCCGTGAATCATTTATTGGATGACCAAACCCTTTATAACCGGTTAATCTGAGTCGATTTAAGAATATCTAAATATATTCAGGTTGGCAAAAAGATGTATCTCAGTGACGTTTTGCATCGTTATATGCACCAATACACACAATCCCAAGGGCGGGCTTTTTCGTGTGAATGTTTATGCATTTTTTATACACAAACTATGGATCTTACTCGACTAATTTAAAACAAAATTAGGAAAATCTACCGGGAAAAGAGAAGTTTATTTAATTTTTATAATAGCTCTACACAGGAGGCCTTGAAGAAAATAATTCCTCTCAGGGCCTATGTTATCTTTGGGGATGCTGTGTGAAGGGTTCTTTTTAGGAAAGTATGGAGATGATGTTCTGGTAAGGAAAAAGTTATGAGGGGTGGGTAGGAATCTGGGGATCAGTGTGTGGAGTGACGGACGAAAATAATTCCTCTCAGGGCCTATGTCATCTTTGGGGATGCTGTGTGAAGGGTTCTTTTTAGGAAAGTAAGGAGATGATGTTCTGGTAAGGAAAAAGTTATGAGGGGTGGGTAGGAATCTGGGGATCAGTGTGTGGAGTGACGGACGAATGATTTTATCCCTCCCACTGCGGTGCAAGGTGATGTTCCGAGAGAGCTTTGCTGAAGAAGCCAAAAAGTCTCCCTAAACCAGTCTCTTCCGATCTGGTCTGCCACGAAATTGGTGGGCAGACGAATCCACCGCCAAGACCAGGACAAACCTCATGAACCCAGGCACCACTTCTAAATCAACAAACATAGCGAACCACTTGAAATGACCTATTGCAGAGGCGTTGGCCTACCCACCCAGCGAATTTTTTTAGCGTAAGATCCTCACGGCTTTTGCGGTAGGTCAGAGGCCCTAGCACGCTCGCTCTATAACGATCGATAGGATAACTATCGGTAACTTCTCATCGTTCCCTAGCATGACTTCAGATCGCCAACGAATAAGTGACAGTTCACAATGACTAAGTGTCCTTAACATATTCGACATCAACTGTTGTTTGTTCGTTAGCGATGTGCAGTTGTCCTAGGGAACGATGAGAAGTTACCGATAGTTATCCTACCGATCGTTATAGAGCAAGCGTGCTAGGGCCTGAACAAAAAAATTAGACTTTAGCCTTTAAAAAAATTTAGCTTTGGCGTATTTGAGAATCCTTCATTTGCAAACGAAATTGCGTCAAAATGACGGCCTCTGGCGTAAATGTTTTTTGATATATTCAATGGCAAAAGGTTTCGAAAACTTATTCAACCGTTTTTTTAGTGGCATTCCATTGAAAATATTCCACAATATCGAGCTAAAAATTTGATATTTTACAAAAAAATCCATGAAAAATCCGCTAACAAATTTTACAAGATTTAAAAATATTACTGGTCAGGTGGATTGGTATAATAATAATCACTGGGTAGGTACCTACTTTGCTCCATCGAATTACAAATAAATGGTTTGAAATTAAGAGAAATCACCAAAGATGGTAGGTACTAAATGCGTTTCTTCTGGAAAAATGCCGATTGCATTTTGTCGGTCTTTTAATTCAAATTCAGAAACAGGGTGGTAAAAAAAAATCCGCTCGAAATATACTGATTAATTTTTTTATTAAAACTCATGATTTTTTCCTTAATTTTTTTTTGTTTAGAAAATATTGTCGTGCGTTTGCGACCAACGTTTTTGCGGCGCATTAAAATTTATCTAAATAAGATGCAAAGTTTTTTTTCTTATTTTCCATACATTTATCGTTATTAATAATTATTGATTACGAAAAGAGTTATGGCGTCCGTGACATCAAAAGGTGGACACTTGAAAGATGTCATTTCCATAAAAAAATATTAAAGAGTCGATTTTAAAAAAAAATCATTTTTTTAATCGATTGGTTTTTGTAATAATGAGTGAGGAAATTTTGCCGAACCCTGTCGTTCATTTTGACTGACCAATCAGGGAGGTGGTATTAGGTGGAGGTGGAATACACTAGACATGGTATTCCATTGAATTCAAATATCGATATTTACTGTAAGTAAGAACTTCTTTCCTTTAAATCACAAAAAAATTATGATATAAAATAAAAATAAGTAACCAAAGATGGATATTTCCAAAGAAATGTAGGTGTACACGGGGGTAGGTAGATATGCAGGTAGGTAGGAACTAAGTACTGAACAGGTACTCTGGGTAGGTAGGTATGTATGAAGGTACTTTTTATAAATTAGGTGGGTTTGATGCAGTGCTACAGATTTTTTATATGCATATAAATCGAAAAATAGATCGGACAGGATTCGTTCGTTTACTTTGGACATTATTAAATTTTAAAATAAAAATAATTATACGTGTGCACGGGTACCCGGATTGTATATTGTTAAAGAATTTCTTTGTGTAATTTTTTTGCTGCAGTAAAATTGAGTTTGATAAGATGGTTTTTTTGATAAGTAATAAAATTGCAATGTTTTTTTTTTTTTTAGAAATTACGTAGGTAAATGAACAAATATTTTTTGTTTGAGGGTTAGGTAGGTTTTTTTCCAATACTATTCATCTGATGGCGACAAAACTTTTGGGATTAGATGTGTGCATGCCCGGGTTGGTTTCTACGCATAATAGTAAGCTCTGGCTTTATGAAATTATTTTATATTTTCATTCACCCGATCGAGATGAAACTTTGGGAATTCGATGTTGGCATGCTCGGGATGGTTTCTATGTAAAAGAGTAAGCTCTGGCGTTATGAAATTTTTTCCAATACTATTCATTTGATTGCGACAAAACTTTTGAGCTTTGATGTGTGCATGCCCGGGTTGGTTTCTACGCATAATAGTAAGCTCTGGAATTATGAAATTATTTACGCATAATGGTAAGATCTGGCGTTATGAAATTATTTCCTATACTTTCCATCCGATTGAGATGAAACTTTGGGAATTCGATGTTGGCATGCTCGGGATGGTTTCTATGTAAAAGAGTAAGCTCTGGCGTTATGAAATTTTTTCCAATACTATTCATCTGATTGCGACAAAACTTTTGGGATTTGATGTGTGCATGCCCGGGTTGGTTTCTACGCATAATAGTAAGCTCTGGCATTATGAAATTATTTCCAATACTATTCATCCGATTGCGATGAAACTTTGGGGATATGATGTGTGCATGCTCGAAATGGTTTTAAAATATAATAATGAGCTCTAGCGTAATGAAATTATCTACAATAATATTCATCCGATTGCGATGAAACTTTGGTGAGTTATTGTGCGCAAGCCCGCGAAGTTTTCTTTATATAATGCAGAGCTTTGACGTTATCAAATTTGTACAAAAAATTTAAATAGGTGTAACGGGAGTTATTAGAAAAGTGAGTGCATATCATATAATTTAGAAACAATTTATTAGTGAAAAAATTGAACCGTAAACTTCTAGGCCCCTTTTTGCGAGAAAAGGCCCATACTGAACGCCTTAACCAGGGCGACCAAAGTGGCTAAGTAGCGGGTGTACAAAATTGAGCGATTAACTCACAAGACCCTTTGAGTAGTTCTCAAAATCCTTGCTTCATCCACATTCAAAGATCGATTTTTTTTTTTTAATATTTAATTTTTTAAAAATTTAGACACACACTCTTCTTGCTTCATCCACATTCAAACGTCAAATCGCTTAGTGCTTTAACCAATTAGTTGCCTTGCAACGGGCAAAAGCTAGTATATATTAATGCTCTAAACGACCATATTTTAAGACAAGCCCTGCAGGCGAAAAACGACCACTCTCCCCCTTAAGTTTAACCGACCCGAAAGCTGATTATCGCGAGACAGGGACCGTGGATGAAATCACATACGATTTTTTCAGACCTGATTTGTATGGGAAAAATTCAGCCAGAAGTTTTACCAATTGCAAATTTTCATATAAAAAAACGGATGCAAAAAAAAAACTGCTAAAAAAACTGATGTATTAAAACCTAGCGGCGAAAACTAGAAGCGCTCATTATTCGACGAAGAAATTCAAAGTTATATTGCCAGCCGCCAGGTTCGCCCCTCAAAAAAGGAATAATTTATCGTCAGACCTTCACGAAAAATTTCTGAAAGAGCCTCAGTACTGAAATCGTAAAGTGTATATTTTTTTAAATATAAGGCGTCTCACCTCAAAATTTAACATTTCGACGAGCCTCGAGGTAAATCAAAATTGCGACTTAAAAAAGATTCCCGGCTTAGATGTTTTTATATTATTGCGACTACGACAGGTTTCGGAACATTAATAATATATTATATTTGTGACTTTTCATGGAAATTATGTCAGGATTCGTTTTCAAACGTCGGTAATTTCTGACGTTTACGAAAAAAATTCCGAGTTAAAAACTGTTAAAATGTTCGTAGCCAGTAAAAAAAAATGCTTTATTAAGGAAAAATTTATCGTCAGACCTTCAAAGTACTGAAATGTTGGGGCATTTTTGAAAATTATTCTATGGCGTCTCGCATGTAAATTTGATATTTCGACGAGTCTCATGTATATCAATATTACGTCAAAAATAGCATATGTGGATAAGATGTTTTTCTATAATTTTGAAAACCATAGATTTCCGAACTCCAATAATACATTACATTTACCACATTTCATGTAAATTATTTCAGGATACATCTTCAAAAGTTGAAAAAATTCTGACGTTTATGAAGGAAAGGAAAATTGAAAACAGGTTAAATGTTACCGGCCAGCTACACAACGTTTATTTTAATTGCTGTGTAGGTACTTTTGTACAGACAAATAAAATTCGAACGGTTCAGGCTGCTGAGATCATAGAAAATAATTTACCAGTGGGTAGGTACCTAATTGGGTGGGAACGTTATTTTTCAAATATTGAGAATTTAACATGATGAATAAAACTGTTTAAATAACTCAGGATAATCCTTTTTTTTTTTTGCCAAATGGCGTAGGTACTTTTTTAAATAGTGCACAATAGTGTTATTCTAATATCATTCGGCGTGGGTGGTGTGCATTGGTACTGCCACCCCGTGAATCATTTATTGGATGACCAAACCCTTTATAACCGGTTAATCTGAGTCGATTTAAGAATATCTAAATATATTCAGGTTGGCAAAAAGATGTATCTCAGTGACGTTTTGCATCGTTATATGCACCAATACACACAATCCTAAGGGCGGGCTTTTTCGTGTGAATGTTTATGCATTTTTTATACACAAACTATGGATCTTACTCGACTAATTTAAAACAAAATTAGGAAAATCTACCGGGAAAAGAGAAGTTTATTTAATTTTTATAATAGCTCTACACAGGAGGCCTTGAAGAAAATAATTCCTCTCAGGGCCTATGTTATCTTTGGGGATGCTGTGTGAAGGGTTCTTTTTAGGAAAGTAAGGAGATGATGTTCTGGTAAGGAAAAAGTTATGAGGGGTGGGTAGGAATCTGGGGATCAGTGTGTGGAGTGACGGACGAAAATAATTCCTCTCAGGGCCTATGTCATCTTTGGGGATGCTGTGTGAAGGGTTCTTTTTAGGAAAGTAAGGAGATGATGTTCTGGTAAGGAAAAAGTTATGAGGGGTGGGTAGGAATCTGGGGATCAGTGTGTGGAGTGACGGACGAATGATTTTATCCCTCCCACTGCGGTGCAAGGTGATGTTCCGAGAGAGCTTTGCTGAAGAAGCCAAAAAGTCTCCCTAAACCAGTCTCTTCCGATCTGGTCTGCCACGAAATTGGTGGGCAGACGAATCCACCGCCAAGACCAGGACAAACCTCATGAACCCAGGCACCACTTCTAAATCAACAAACATAGCGAACCACTTGAAATGACCTATTGCAGAGGCGTTGGCCTACCCACCCAGCGAATTTTTTTAGCGTAAGATCCTCACGGCTTTTGCGGTAGGTCAGAGGCCCTAGCACGCTCGCTCTATAACGATCGATAGGATAACTATCGGTAACTTCTCATCGTTCCCTAGCATGACTTCAGATCGCCAACGAATAAGTGACAGTTCACAATGACTAAGTGTCCTTAACATATTCGACATCAACTGTTGTTTGTTCGTTAGCGATGTGCAGTTGTCCTAGGGAACGATGAGAAGTTACCGATAGTTATCCTACCGATCGTTATAGAGCAAGCGTGCTAGGGCCTGAACAAAAAAATTAGACTTTAGCCTTTAAAAAAATTGAGCTTTGGCGTATTTGAGAATCCTTCATTTGCAAACGAAATTGCGTCAAAATGACGGCCTCTGGCGTAAATGTTTTTTGATATATTCAATGGCAAAAGGTTTCGAAAACTTATTCAACCGTTTTTTTAGTGGCATTCCATTGAAAATATTCCACAATATCGAGCTAAAAATTTGATATTTTACAAAAAAATCCATGAAAAATCCGCTAACAAATTTTACAAGATTTAAAAATATTACTGGTCAGGTGGATTGGTATAATAATAATCACTGGGTAGGTACCTACTTTGCTCCATCGAATTACAAATAAATGGTTTGAAATTAAGAGAAATCACCAAAGATGGTAGGTACTAAATGCGTTTCTTCTGGAAAAATGCCGATTGCATTTTGTCGGTCTTTTAATTCAAATTCAGAAACAGGGTGGTAAAAAAAAATCCGCTCGAAATATACTGATTAATTTTTTTATTAAAACTCATGATTTTTTCCTTAATTTTTTTTTGTTTAGAAAATATTGTCGTGCGTTTGCGACCAACGTTTTTGCGGCGCATTAAAATTTATCTAAATAAGATGCAAAGTTTTTTTTCTAATTTTCTATACATTTATCGTTATTAATAATTATTGATTACGAAAAGAGTTATGGCGCCCGTGACATCAAAAGGTGGACACTTGAAAGATGTCATTTCCATAAAAAAATATTAAAGAGTCGATTTTAAAAAAAAAGTCATTTTTTTAATCGATTGGTTTTTGTAATAATGAGTGAGGAAATTTTGCCGGACCCTGTCGTTCATTTTGACTGACCAATCAGGGAGGTGGTATTAGGTGGAGGTGGAATACACTAGACATGGTATTCCATTGAATTCAAATATCGATATTTACTGTAAGTAAGAACTTCTTTCCTTTAAATCACAAAAAAATTATGATATAAAATAAAAATAAGTAACCAAAGATGGATATTTCCAAAGAAATGTAGGTGTACACGGGGGTAGGTAGATATGCAGGTAGGTAGGAACTAAGTACTGAACAGGTACTCTGGGTAGGTAGGTATGTATGAAGGTACTTTTTATAAATTAGGTGGGTTCGATGCAGTGCTACAGATTTTTTATATGCATATAAATCGAAAAATAGATCGGACAGGATTCGTTCGTTTACTTTGGACATTATTAAATTTTAAAATAAAAATAATTATACGTGTGCACGGGTACCCGGATTGTATATTGTTAAAGAATTTCTTTGTGTAATTTTTTTGCTGCAGTAAAATTGAGTTTGATAAGATGGTTTTTTTGATAAGTAATAAAATTGCAATGTTTTTTTTTTTTAGAAATTACGTAGGTAAATGAACAAATATTTTTTGTTTGAGGGTTAGGTAGGTTTTTTTCCAATACTATTCATCTGATGGCGACAAAACTTTTGGGATTTGATGTGTGCATGCCCGGGTTGGTTTCTACGCATAATAGTAAGCTCTGGCTTTATGAAATTATTTTATATTTTCATTCACCCGATCGAGATGAAACTTTGGGAATTCGATGTTGGCATGCTCGGGATGGTTTCTATGTAAAAGAGTAAGCTCTGGCGTTATGAAATTTTTTCCAATACTATTCATTTGATTGCGACAAAACTTTTGAGCTTTGATGTGTGCATGCCCGGGTTGGTTTCTACGCATAATAGTAAGCTCTGGAATTATGAAATTATTTACGCATAATGGTAAGATCTGGCGTTATGAAATTATTTCCTATACTTTCCATCCGATTGAGATGAAACTTTGGGAATTCGATGTTGGCATGCTCGGGATGGTTTCTATGTAAAAGAGTAAGCTCTGGCGTTATGAAATTTTTTCCAATACTATTCATCTGATTGCGACAAAACTTTTGGGATTTGATGTGTGCATGCCCGGGTTGGTTTCTACGCATAATAGTAAGCTCTGGCTTTTTGAAATTATTTCCTATACTATTCATCCGATTGCGATGAAACTTTGGGGATTTGATGTGTGCATGTCCGGGATGGTTTCTATGCGTAATAGTAAGCTCTGGCGTTATCAAATTATTTCATACACTATTCACCCGATTTAGATGAAACTTTGGAGATTTGATGTGTGCATGCCTGGGATGGTTTTTATGCATAAAAGTAAGCTCTGGCGTAATGAAATTATTTACTTTACTTTTCATCCGATTGAGATGAAACTTTGGGAATTCGATGTTGGCATGCTATGGATGGTTTCTATATATAAGAATAAGCTCTGGCATTATGAACTTATTTCCAATACTATTCATCCGATTGCGATGAAACTTTGGGGATATGATGTGTGCATGCTCGAAATGGTTTTAAAATATAATAATGAGCTCTAGCGTAATGAAATTATCTACAATAATATTCATCCGATTGCGATGAAACTTTGGTGAGTTATTGTGCGCAAGCCCGCGAAGTTTTCTTTATATAATGCAGAGCTTTGACGTTATCAAATTTGTACAAAAAATTTAAATAGGTGTAACGGGAGTTATTAGAAAAGTGAGTGCATATCATATAATTTAGAAACAATTTATTAGTGAAAAAATTGAACCGTAAACTTCTAGGCCCCTTTTTGCGAGAAAAGGCCCATACTGAACGCCTTAACCAGGGCGACCAAAGTGGCTAAGTAGCGGGTGTACAAAATTGAGCGATTAACTCACAAGACCCTTTGAGTAGTTCTCAAAATCCTTGCTTCATCCACATTCAAAGATCGATTTTTTTTTTCAAATATTTAATTTTTAAAAAATTTAGACACACACTCTTCTTGCTTCATCCACATTCAAACGTCAAATCGCTTAGTGCTTTAACCAATTAGTTGCGTTGCAACGGGCAAAAGCTAGTACTATTATTAATGTTTGAAAACGCCGCTAGGTGCTACACTAGCAAATTTGTTTGACAGGTAGCGGTAGCGTCGCTTGTGAATAGCTACGTGGAAGAACGACGTTACCGTTCCCAATACACCAATCTACGATTTAACCATACTTGTCAGTATAAATATACAACAACCTATTTATCAGGTTGATTATCATCTTATTATTTAATTTCCCAACAAATCTGTTTTCAGAGTTACTAAGTTGTAGTAATTACCCCAAAATATGTTTTTATTTACCAGAGTTTGAACTTGCCTATAATCACTCAGGTTTTTGTACGGTTTCGTTTTTTTTATTTCATTTGATTGTGCATTGAGTTCTGCCAAGGAATGACAATACTCTGCGGAGAACCAGGACGAATTCAAAGGCTTGGTTTCTGTAAAGGTTTCCATGTGCTCACAATTATTTCCCTGAGGATTCAACTTTCAATTTATTTAGTCCAAATACACAGAGCTAAGGATTCGTGCAAGATACATTTTTCAGATATGAACTTCTTTTAGTGATGCCAAGCACAGACTATATAAATAATCATTTTTATTAAATTAATGTTGCTTTTTTCAATATTTTGTCGCACTGTAAAAAAATAGAAATTTATAGAATTTTCAATCTTTTTCAAGATAATAGATAGACATAAAGTAGGTAGGTAGTAAGGTGCCTATCTGTAATATGTATTATACATTATACCAGACGAATATTTTTATTTTAAGCTGGATATAAAACAATATGCGTTTTTTACCCGTAAATAAAAGTAAAAATAAAAATCAAAAACTAAAAAAATTGCAACGGCTAAGAACCGATCTCCGATCAGTTGCTTTGGAAGGCAGCTATGCTGACCATTACACAACCAATGAACAATGTAAGAACGGCGGTATAAATTCATCATTATAATTGATTTTTCAACATTAGCTATACACAATTCTGAGGAGTGAAAATCCTCAGGGCCTATGCCATCTTTGGGAATGCTGTGTGGAGTATCTTTTTAGTGAAAGGAAAAGATATTAGGATAGAAAGCTGGAGGTCAATGCGCCCAGGAGTGACAGACGTATGGATCCATCTCTTTCACTGCGATGCTAAGCAATGGGTCGAGAATCCGGCTGAAGAGGTTTAGGTTAGGTCTTCCTCGACTAGTCTCTCCCGATCTGGCCCACCACGCAGTAGGCGGGCAAACGCATTTGCCGCCAAGACCCAAACAAACCTCACCTCATGAAACCGGGCACCCCTGCTAATTCACTTGTAGTGATCTATGGTAGGGGTGTTGCTTGTCAAATAAACAGTTCCCGGGGCAACTGGTATTCATACCTGCCTCCCCAATGTAGTGATAATATACGAATGTGTATTTTGTTTAGCTTTAGAATTATATACGTACATGTTTTAAAATGTTACTTTTACACAACTGAAATTATGTTGTTGAATTAATAATTTGAATTGTGTTATTTTTTTTTAATTTCTACGGTAAAATATACCATAAACAGTAGTTACATGACACAATTAGAACCATAAGAAAATATTAGCAGTCATTTTAAATAAAGAATAACAAATTGATGGTATATTCAGACTGGGTCGACGTACGTATGCATCGCTACGCCTAACAATATCTGGGCTACTTAGCAACCATAGATTTTCAATGAAGATTTATGTTTTAGAATCACATTGGCCACACGCATCGCGACGTGCGATGTCTGTAGCCATTTTCATAGAAAATGTATGGTTGCTAAGCATTGTTTGGCGTAGCGATGCGTACGTACGTCGACCCAGTCTGAATCTACCTTAACTGTGGCATTTGATTGTGAAATGACATCAGAGATATGAGCAAGAGATACAAATATATACAAATTCTATAGTATAAATAAGGTAAACTTAGATTGAATTAATATTGATCGAAAATATATGATAGCATAGCCCTCTTGTACCTACTTTCCGTGCAGTTAAATATATCCGCTAAATCATCGTATCTATTACTAACTGCATGCAACCTATATACAAGTGACCGGTCAGTGGTTGAGTGGGCATTGCGTTTGGGTCCCACCCAGGCGTTCCGTGTTCGATTCCTCGGCTGGCTAAGTCCTCCATCACAACACAAGCAATATCTTCCGCTTAGTGTTGTGGAAGTAGAAGATTTTCAAATGTTGTTGGGTTATTCGTAACCCGGGAATGTTTGTCTTTCTTTTTAAAAAAAGAAAAAAAGCGAGTTTTTGGAAAACTCAGTCCTAAATTTAGTATTCATTTTATTTCTTTAGTAAATAAAACTCTCAATTTTAATTTTATAAATCAAATTACAATTCATGAATTTTCACTAGCGCAGTATAAAATACTCGTCTAATATCAAGAAAATTTAAAAATTCATTGAATACTTTAAGTTAATTTTCACGTTATGTGAAAGTTCTATTTGAGTTTTGTAATTATTTCAGTTTTATGAAGCAACTGACCTATAATGATATAAAAACATAAATTGAATAGAATTTATATAAAACGTGGAAATTAACTTGAAATATTAATTGTTAAAAAATTTTGAAACAACTCGTATTATGTGTAACACGTTTCAAAAATGACTTTAAATTTTTTTTATTATTTGGGTAAATTTGTTTTACCCATTATAAATGTTGCCAACATCGAAATATTATAAACTAAAATTTTCGTCGGTGGTTGCCAAGTTACCTTCAAGTTACATTTTGTATTTTCTCTTTATGGAACTATGTTATATTTGTCGGAAACGAAATGCAGTATATTCCTGCTTCTCGACGGATAATGGATTTTATATGTTGCTGAAGTTTTTGCCGTGAAAGTTAATGAAAGAAGAAGCCGGGGCTGTCCCAGGAGACTGTATCAGAATCTAAATAAAGAATGCGTGAAAGGTAGGAATTGTTTCGCGTTGGTCCCCCTGCATACTTACAAATCATTTTGTTGGACATGGTTCTAACTTAACTTTACTTTATGCTGTTGATATAAGGTGATAAAGTTTGCAAAAACGATTTCCCACAATCTATTTAATGATTTCTGGTTATGAAGTTGAACCTTGTGTTAAGTATTTTAGATTAACATGTTTTAAATGAAAATATTTAAATAGGACAAATACTTACCATTTAAGAACATACCCAAATGTACAAATAGAACCATATGCACCCAGCTAGGGCATAGTAATTAATTGCATAAAGTTCTAACTACATTTCTCTAATGCAGGGGCTCCCAACCTTTTTGTACTCTAGAGCACATTCTAAAATATCGGCAGGGTGGCGGGCACCGCGGCAGGGGGAGGGGGGTGGCTGCTGCCAATGTCAATTTCATATTCTTTTTAAGCGGCCGACAAGGGTCAATTAGCTTTAAAATTATTCGAGATCAACTAAAACAGTGAAAATAGGTATAATCATTAGGAACCACTCATACATATAATATCGCAAACATACGAACGTAATTAATAAGGTACTCAAAAAAATAAAAACTCTAACAAATAATTTTTTTTTAAATCCACATTTTTAATTGATGTTTATGAAAAAATTCTGTCTCTGTCGAATAGTGACATGCGAATCGTTCCGCGGGTGCCATGGTGCCCGCGGGCACGGGGTTGGAAACCTCTGCTCTAATGCCTTTCCAAGATAGGACCACGTTCTAACTAAACATGTTCCTAACACTAGAAATGGAGATAAATAGAATACTTTTTTATCTCCGAAAAATCGAAATTTGAATCGAGTATCCAGTTATATGTAAAAGTTTACCCTCTTTCTGGTACAATACACAGATTACTCATAAACACCACCAAATCAATTTTATAATGCACAAAAACTTGTAGTAAATTAAACAAAAAAGTTGATGATTTCTGGGTCAGTAGTAGGATATTTCAAAATGTCATTCTAATGTACCGGAATGTATTATTTAATAGCATATTTGATATGTATAACATAGACACGTGTAAATATTATTTGATTAATATTTACACGTGTCTGCACGTATACAAGTTTGACGGGGGAGCTGATAAACTGTCGGGAGATCAACTGTCATGGAACCGTAACCGTCCTTCCCTGGACTTTTGGGATCGTTTATCTTACAAAATGCTAAAATATATTTTTTCGTTTTGCAAGGAAATTATTGTAATTACCTTGATATTATTCTAGCATGTCGTTTCGTCACTTGCAAACATATTTATTTTATCTGTAAAAAAGCACGTTACAAATTCCGTGATAATCTTACTAATATTATAAACGCGAAAGTTTGTATGGATGTACGTATGTTTGTTACTCTTTAAATCGAAATTTAATGAATGGATTTTAACAGTGGCGGTTTTCTCTAAAGTGCGTTTGTGCGGTGAACCCCCATTAAAAAGATGAGAAAATAAAACAATCTTGTTGTATAGTAATATAAGCGCATCACAGATAGCTCGACATTAAAATTCCGTCTTTAAAACTCGCGCCACCGAAAAATACGGTACCAATCTATTCCCATTTTGTGCGCGTTGCGATCCGCACACATTTGTCCATACGAAAAATCATAGCCGATACGAATCGCTGTGACGGTAGAATGGACAAAACTACGCAGCTTGGTGCGCTGCTCACGAGTCAAGATGTCACGTGGCCTCCGAACTTTGACGAGTCTCGCCGAAACGAAGCCCGAGATTGTCGCAGGATGACCGGCTGACGGTCGACTTTTGCACCGACGGATGCAAGTTAAATGTTATATATTATGGTATTTAACTTTGTAGTCATTTTTGTACATTTTTTATTTTCTTATTTCTGCATTTCTCCAACCGTTTACTAATGGCATTTGTAAATCTACTATTGAAGTGGACCGATTTTGACTTCTGTTTTCGTATTTTTTTTAATAGATAAGTCGTTATATCCCTTAGTTACGAGTACATTTACTAAAGTTTCGGCAAACAACGTCGCTAGTTATGCAATTTTGTGTTGAGCTTTCCTAGTATTGTTTCGGCTTTCAAATTGAAAGTGGTTGCGTTTATCGGTTGTCGCGAATATTCTGTCCTAATTTTTTCACACAATGACGGAATAAAGTGTTATATATATAAAAAAAACGCTAATGCTTATGAAAAAAGTTTGGAAATTAAATATCATTATTTTTTGTATACGTGTATAATGGATTTTTAGTGTAAGTGAAAAAAGCTAATTTTATTTCGTGGCCACCTTTATTCGTGTTTCTTGTTTTTGTATGTTTTAAAATATCAATTATATTATATTCTACATTCTACGCAATTATTCTTATTGAAAAAAAACAATAATAATTAGCAACGTACATTGAGTGTTGTAAAAACCATTAAACAATTTAAATCCTCTAAAACCATTTTGGTTGTTTAATAATTGTGTCGAGGAGTATCAAGTTTTTTAAAAACAATAGTACCTATTTAGGTACCCCCCCCACTAACCTTATTTAATTTGTGTGACAAGAGTAAATTTTGATTAGACAATATATCATTCTTCTCTTGAATTTCTGAACCCCCCGTTAAAAAGACCACGAACCGCCACTGGATTTTAATGAAACTTTACAATAATATAGCTCATACATCAAAATAACACATAGGCTATAATTTATAAAGCTAGCTATTTATTTTAAATATTTTTAAACTTATTGTTTAATAGAAAACGTCAAAATTTGAGAATGACATTTTGCAAAACAATGATTGTTAAGTAAAAATTCTATTTTGGAATATATTTAAATTAGTGAATTTATTTGAAGTACTCGCCTAATACTTTGAATCGAATCAGAAATTATATATATTTTAAATAAATAGGTTAAGAATTTTGGTATAAACGTAGATGGGACCTAGGAAAAGAAAATAGATTACTCGATGTACCAATCCTACGCAGACAAAGTCGCGGGCAGAAGCTCAGTTTCAGTTTCAGTGCCGGCAACCCGGGCGTTTATTTAATATAAATTGGATGATTTACAATTTTCAGTTCTTTTACCTGCCTCACTAGACAAAGTCTGTTCCGAGGCGGGTAAATAACATAATAAGTATATATATATATTTAAAAAGGATATCAATCATAAGAGACATGCATTAAAAATATGTATTAATACAGATATGCATTAAAAGAGATATGTGTAAGTATAAGCTTGTACATAATATTACATAATTCTGTAATTACTAATTTTAAAATACCGGACCATTTAGTGTTTCATTGCTCAAAGTTGTACATTACGTCATTTAATATTTATCAATTTTCCCCGAGCTTAAACAGCAAACCAGCCGTGTTACAAAAGGTCTTGTAAAAAGCTTAAATTCGAAAGCTCGACTCCCAAATTCATAAATAGGCACATTGCCGTATTACTGTGCTGGGCAGGGCATGACTGAGTTTTATATGCGACAAGATTAGCCCCTGATTAAGATTGATGATGGCTTCGGCCAAAGGCAGGAATTATAAACAGTGGATAAGCCGGGTATAAAGGGATTTGGCGCAGCCCTGGCGGATACATGGCAAACCTAACACTGCCCTGTTTAAAAGGGACTTGGCCATTTTAAAACAGTGTTAAATTGCGTGTGAGTTTAGAAACGGAACATGTGAAATTAGATTACTATAATTCGGTGAGCAAATTTTTGAAGATTGTTTTTTGTACTTAATTTAAAATAACTTGGCATAGATCGAAATCCAAAATTTTGAATATTTTGTAGTTAAAGATGGCTTGCTGTATTTATTTTTGTTATTTTTTTTACATTAAGCGCCTCCGCCCACTGAGGCAACTGAAAACTCTCAACTGCCAACTGTCTTTGTATGACAATGTGATGGCCCGCGCACATCACAATCACACAAAACCCCGTTGTCAATGGTAACGCAAGCGGTGACTTGCGACTGTCACTGCTGATTGCCCTGGGCGGCCGTTGCTAGTTGCCAGCTGTCAGCTGATTGTTCTTCGTCTATGGTTAAACAAGCTTTTTGACCAATAAAGACAGAGAAAACAGCCGGTTTTAGTTGGTTTTCAGTTGCCTTGTCAGCGGAGCGACTAACTCCACACAGGAGGCATTGAGGAAAATAATTTCTTTCTAATAATGCTGGGCGAAGGATCTTTTTAAGGAGAGGCAGGAATTAATGTGGATAAACACTCTTCCATTGAAATAGTGGTAGAACAAGGACAGCATTCCCACCTCAGGCCTGTGCTCTAAAGAAGCCCCTACTCATGTGACAAATGTCAACCGTTTACATATGTTGGGCGCGCCTTTGGCGTGTTTCCCGACTGGTGAATCGTTGCATCGGTGCCGAGGGGATCAATGATGCTAGTTCCTCGGAGTATCTTCCAATGAAATACCGGTAGAACAAGGGCAGCATTCCCACCCGACGCCTGTGCTCTAAAGATTGCAATGCATTTGTTAAGATAGGGACTCCTGACTAAAGGTGTCTGCAAAATTCAACAGTGGGGCCTACTTAAGATTTGGGCTGGATCAGCTGTGAACAATTAGTTTTCGATGATAAACCTACGGCTTAGGTCAGCAGCTTTGATTATATAAATGTCTAGATGGAGTGATGCGCTGTAATTGCGACAAAAAGAACAGGCCAGATTTGAAACACTTGTGTGCGTGACTGTTGTATTGTTTTACAAGCGCTGCGGGCGTGTTGAGTGATACCAGCTCCCGAGTATTTTCCATAAAAGTGGGTAAAAAATATGTTTCGGTTTTGCGGGACCTATAATTCGTTAATTTTGAATTCATTTAAGTAAAATAGTTTTCTACATATAATGATATAAATGAAAAGAAAATCATTGTTAAAAGAGATTTATTTTTATTTGATTATTTTCAACAAATAAAGACAACGAAAATCATTACAAACGGTTTTATTTAGTTATATAATAAAGACTTATTAAACAGTTTTAGAAATCATTTACATATTACTTTTATTATTATTTTATTTTAATCAAACAACAAATTAAAACTACAAAGAACAATAAAATTTACTTAGTAAGGTCAGAAATATGAAAAGAGGGTTGCAGAAGTTTAGTAATAGACTTACGTTATTTGGCACCTTTTAGTACGGGCCGCTAAAAACAAAATTACACATTTAAAAAATTACCTTACACGGGATCGCTTCCTTTTTTAACCTTCGACGCTTTTAATTGTTGACAAAATACAGGTCTTTGGCACGGAAATGATCAGAGCAAATGACTGTTGTTTTAGCTGGTTGCCAGACATCCTCTCCGCGGCTTTTTCTTATTATTTCTATTTACTTACTTCTTAATATAGGATCATTAGGTATTCTGTAAAATATGTATGAATAAAATTAAAAGTTTACTTGATACTTCACCAAACAAACCTATCACATTTTTTGTAATTTTATTAGATAAACAAATTTTGTATTCATAACTTTTTTAAATATAGTGTCAACGTGAAGAATTAAAAAACACTTAAACACAAAGAAAAACTTTCACATTTATAATATTATTATGTGTAGTGTACTTTTGGGTAATTATTAAAAACCTATTTTAAAAATAACAACGCTCTCATGGGAAAATTTTATTTAAAGAACAGGCAACCCTGTAAACATTGCGTCAAATGGCGTTGTTCTAAGACCAAATTAAACTATTAAAACTGAATTGTTTCTTTAACTAAATGGTTATTTAAAGGTAACTTACCGATGATAGGTAACATTTTTAGTTGTTTTCAACCGTGCTTTGTAATTCCTGCACACTGTTATAGCGCAAATCGTCATTTTCAAATGTCACACAACACGTGTTTACCGCACAACGCTAGTGTCGCCACTGAGCGGACGGGACAAGCTTATAAGCAAACAGTTGGTTGATATTTTTTTGGCGTTTCGTCGCTCGAGAGCTCTATCTAGACATTTATATAATCAAAGGTCAGCAGATAATATATGTGATTTTGTAACTCACGTGGCATCGGAATTGGTTGATTGGATATGAGATATTATAAACAATTTAAATTGAGCATTGTGTTCAAAAAGCATTGTTTACATAAATAGGTACCAACACTTTAACAAAGCGCTTAGATGCAGTGAAATTAAATTACATATATTACATCTTATAAGTTACGGGTACAAGGTACCTACACAGCTGGGGAACCAAAATGTTTTATGAGTTGTTTTTGTGATTTTTCGTGGCATACGACGCAGTTGGGAAATCAGCATTGTGGAATTGCGCATTTTTGAAGTTTTACGTGGCATGCAACAAATGTCGGAAACCAATATTGCAAAGTGGCTAACTTTGCAAAGGTTTACATTGCATTCCAACTCCCTTGGCAAATTAAAGCGAGTTATATTCGAAGAAATTGCTAAGAAAAACTTCTTATGTTTTGTTTAAAAAAGCAAAAGCTTAAAATATAACTGCCTCTGTAGGGTGAAACCTCAAAACCTATTTTTTTCCATAGGAAAGCTAATAACTCAAAAATGCACAAAATAATTTGCAAGTCAGATAGAAACATTACACCTTTAAATTAATACGACGAGAATGCCAACATATTTATAAATACCAACCAGGAATTATTAGATTCCTGGATAAATAAAATTATTCATGCAAAACACTTCAATTATCTCAACCGTTGACAAACTTTCGTCAAACAAAAGTTTGGTAATTAAACATAACTTGATTGACTGCCGTAATATAGTAGGTACCATATTATGAATACGAACCAAATTCAATTTTAGAAAATGAATTTTATAAAATATATTATATTAAAACTATACTGCGAGACAGAACAATTAGTCATATTAGACCCGATATAGTTTTACATGACAAAATTTAAAAAAATACTTATATCATTGAGCTATTCCAAATTACTCTCATATTGAAAAATCTATTTCTGAAAAAATAAGAAAATATACAGATTTAGGAAATGAGATAAAAAGAATTTGGCATTCTCAGACCATAAAAATATTACCATTTATTATTTCGGCTACTGGCATTGTACCTAGCTCTCTCATTCAAAATTTAGGCTTATTAGATTTGTCAAAGAATTTATATATAAAAATGCAAAAATGAGTCATTTTAAATTCATGTGGGATTACGAAAGATTTTTTAAATATTTATATTGAGGGATTAGTGTGATTTATCGGTCCAGTTAGGAGGTCAACCGAGCCGAACCCTCTGATATGAAAATATCTGGAGTCGGTAAATTATTTTCCCATTTGGTCTCTGTTAGGTTGACGTGTTGTTCCTGTAATGTTTTGTATTTAATATACTTAAATAGTACAATTGCATAGCATGGATTGACTAGATGATCATTTGTGGAAAAGTGTGTGGAAAGGTTAGGTTTTTCCTGTGGGGAAGATTTAACCCGGACATAAAAGTCAGAAGAACAACTAGAGTAGAAATAAAAAAATCTAGTCATTATGTAAATGTTTTGTTGTGAATAAATTCAAAATACTTATCTTCCGGAGTTTTTTTTCTACTGAAGTATTCTAAGAACTTAACAATATTTCAGTGTCTCTCATATTGTCCTTCAATGTCTTTCAACTTATCACAATGTCTCTCGATATGTATTTAAATGTTTAATCATTGAAGAAGGTCTCTCTCTCTCTGGTTTCAATCCTGGGATTGGTTTGCAGCAATTTCCTCTAAATGAAGAAGATAATATGAACAAATCTCAATGAAAGGAAGAAACCAAACAAAGACACAGAAAATAAATGGGCAATGGTCGCAACTGCGACTCAAACCCAGATCTTTTAGTCTTACCGGAACTGGCATCTTTTCTAATTGTACTATAGCCACTTCACTACAATCCGTCATTTTTATCAATTTCAATCTTCCATTTTTCAATTACCGGACATTATTTCAATGTTCCTCAATGTCTTTCGACGTCTTTTACCGTTTTTCAATGTCCCATAATGTATCTGGTTGTCTCTAATGGTTCTTCCAATGTCTTTAAATGTCTCTCCTAGTTGCTCAGTATTTATCAATGTATTTTAATGTATCTCGATGTCTTTCAACGCTTCTCAATATCTCTCAGTGTTTATCAATGCACTTTAACGTCTCTCTATGCCTCTCCATATTTACCAATATCCTTCAATGTCTGTCAACGTTTCCCAATGACTTCGTATTCAATGTTCTTCTTTCGAATTATTTCAATGTCACTCAATTTCATTCAATGCGTCTCAAGGAATCTGTTGAATTTGACCAGGTAGCCGAGTGCCAGAACGAGGGTCGGGAGTGCATCATGGTGACCAGCGGCGCGGTGGCCTTCGGCAAGCAGAAACTGACCCAGGAGCTGCTCATGTCGCTCTCCATGAGGGAGACTCTCTCTCCCAAGGACCACACTAGAGAAGTATACACATTTTAATATTAATAATTAAATTACCCACGATTGATATTTGTAATGAAATGATCTTATTATTCTGGTAACGTCAGTCTGGTCTGGTACAGCTTATTAGTTATTTTGCTATGCATAAGTTCGAAATTCTGTAAAAATTGTTTATTTCATGAGGGAGTTGTTTATTTCATGGGGCGGTGAAGTTTTTCTCAACAAGTCTCCGATCAGCTAAGTGATTTGTTTAATTACCTTCGATTCGCCCATTGGTCGGAGAGTTGCGTTGGGAAGAGCGGATTTGTGCGTTGAGGGGTGATTTCAACAGTTGATCAGTAGGATTGGGAACAACGGCCGCAAGTGTAGATTTTAGACACTGTCAGCCCTGAGCGAACGGCGCTTATGGCGGAATCAGACAGTTCACTCGAGTTTTACGCCATGTTTTTTCGGCCGAATGTTTCATCTTCGTTTCATTCCATGTTCAGACGGCGCTATAGAAATAAGCGTTCACTCGTCCATTCCCACTACAGCGTCGACGAGCGGGGTTGTGCGCGCTGGAATTCGTTTGATTTCCAGCGTGGTCCGGCCTCGAATTTTAATGAGAAACATGGATTTTTACGCAATTTAATTAAATTTAGAAAAAAACAGTGTTGTTTCGTCTGATAAACCTTTTTATTTTTTATGACATAATAACACAATTTGATTTCACTTTTTTGTTACGAATATACAAATTAATAATCTTACATAATATATTTAAAAATATATTATAATACATGATAGTAAGGGAGATCCAACAATTTCTATGAGACGTGTTCCAAAAGCAAACAAATTAGCCGAACGAATACTACCATTTTGACGTTTTGCGTGCGACGTGATAGCGTCCTTCCAGTACAGGACGCGAGACGAACTGATGGAGATTTCACTCCGTGTTCAGACGTTTCACTTTGCTCTCTTCCGCGCGCGAGTGAAGGATGCCGAATGAAAATATCCAACATTGTTGGATCGGTTCACTTGAAGATTTCATTCGGCAGTATTCGGCACATTCGTTTCATTTCATGTTCATATGTGTCATTCCGAGTAAAATAGGCCGAATGAAATACAGAAATGAACGATTAGTGAACCGTCTGATTCCAGCTTTAGCGCTAGTAAATACCTCAAGGGCTCAGTATTAGGCGTTAGGTATTATCAGCTTTTTGGCTCCTTGGCGATATGGAAAGTCGGCGCTCGGAGTGGACTGCTCCAATTGCGCCTGCACAAGACTGACTCTTTAGGCAGCATAATATCGTGCGAGTCAAACAATGTATTGTACACTGTCTCATAAATTCCTAAAAATAACAGAAAAGTACGTGGCGCTCGTAAAAATAAATAAATGCAATATTAACATTGCATTCCAAAATGTTATCCTCAAAAGCACAAAATATAACACCCTCCAAAAACGGCAAACAGTAGGCAATTCAATTTGGGAGGCAGGTATGAGTACCGCCCAGGAAACCATTTATTGGATAACTAACATCCCTGCTGTAAGTTACACCAAGTGGTTCGCTACGTTTGGTGATTCAGCGGGTGATGGGTCCATACGTCCGTTACTCCCGTACCCATTTACCCCTGATTCCTACATATCCCTCTTACCTTTTTCCTTGTCAGAACTTCCCCTCCTTCTTTTCTCTTAAAAAGATCCTCCTCACAGCATCCCCAAAGATGACGTACGCTCTGAGGGGTTTTTTTCCTATGTGGGTCTAACGTAAAAAAGATTAAAATATAAAACAACTTCATGAAATAATTAGGTATGTATGGAATAAACACTTTTCTTTTACAAAATCTGACAGAACATAAGACAAGAACATTATTTGGTCCCATGTGTCCATCAAAAATATTTTCTTATCTTATCCAGTTGTTGTGATTTGATAAAATAATATTGTTTAATACATTCTTATGTACGCCTTATTCCAACTACTTTCATTCAAGTGTTGCCAGTTGTAAGTGCCCTTAGCTTTTATATCAATTTTAAACATCACTTAAAATATCTTTATCTTTCTTCCGTGATGTACGGGCAGATACTACCAAAGACTTATCTGTAAAGTGCATTTTATCTAATAAAAATACTATCTAAAAGGACGTAATAGTTACCTACACTATAATGTCAGTCCGATTATGTATTTTTATATATTTATGTATATATGCCTATACGGGCTTTTACAAACGTATACGTAAGTAATAAGTAATAATTTAGTAGAACAGTAATCATGAAGTAAATAAAATAAGGTAATTAAATTTTATAGAACTCACGCACAAGAAAACATTGACTATTATTGTTGAGGTATGTTATTATAGCCTTATTGTAACTATATTATGTGCAGATGAACACATCTACTACTTCTGAGAAAGTATAGCCAACTGCTTGCAATCTTGGTGCAATAGAGTATCTAAATTATAAATGACTAAGTCCTGATACTGTTGTTCCAATCAAAAATAATTTTAGATCGAGTAGTTACCTAGTTCTTGTTGGTAAAGTAGGTATGGAAGGTAATTGAGCTTATTAAAACAGGGCTATCTATAACCCCAATAAAAAAATAAAAAATTTAATTTAAAATATTATCAATTCAATTTTGGTATATTATTCCATTGAAGAAACACGTGTTAAAACCATCACATAAAAATACCTACACAATGACAGCTGCTCTAGTGACAGATGCTCAGAATAAAACAAAATTTTGATTTCATTTCGATTATTTTTTATTAAAGTGTAAATCTTTCAAATACCTATGGCTAATGTGTTATTATAAATTTAAACAAACATCTAGCGTGTAAGAATAAGTTAGGCGGCCATCTTGACAGTCATTGTCAGAAAGATTTTGATTAAGTGCAACAACTTCATAAAAAACTATAACTAAATCAAACTATAAGAAACGCCTAGAATATTTCAAATTAGATACTTTAAATATATGTCGCGATAAAAATTATATCAAAATTATAAATAAAAATATAGAATCTTCTATATTGGCCGCAACAAAAATCAATATCAATCGTCGTAAAAAGCCCTGCAACTTTCCATGTTCCTCTCTGTAATGTTTGCTTAATTTATAAGTAAACACAGGGTTGGAAACTTCTCAATAAATCCTGGTTCTTGATACAAACTGTTTATTTACGAATTACAATAATTATAGACCTGCGCTAAAGCGACTAACTTCAACTGACTGGTAGTTAAATCTGAGCCCGCAGAGCGCTGCACTGCCAACTATATCGACTTCTAGGACCAACACTACCCTCCCACCATCTGACGGAAACTAGAGAAAGCTTTATGTCTACTGCCGTCTATCGCTAAACCACTAAACCTACTTGTCAATAGACTACACTTTCCAAAGAACCAACTTAACCTTCTCTCAACCACTTATGCGAACGTGCTATTAGAACAAATATTATTATTATGCTATTGAACGTGTTATTGGTTTATTTATGGTGCTATTATAATATGACGGCCGGCATGGTCCCGCGGTAGGGCGTAAGACTCCCATTCCGAAGGCCGCGGGCTCGAACCCGGCGTGCGCAAATTAATTTTATTTAATTGATTTGTGTTATTTCACAATTAATTATTTAAAATAATATATAGTATGTTTGCGGCACGTTCCAGAGTGGAAGACACTTTTAGTATCGCCCTGGTGTAAGACCACCATTCAGAATTGAAACGTTGCTTGAAATGGCTTTAGCCATATTTAGTGACTAGATCTAAATAGCCAGGCACTTCCTCACCTTCCTTTTTCTCGTCCCCTTCACTTGCCCACTTACCTTGAGCCTCATAACACACCCCAATTGGGGATGCCATAGTCTCACTGGCTCCAGACGGGAGCAGTAGGGACTCTTGTGAGGTATTCACTATAAAAAATAAAAATAACATCCACTATTAGTGGCAAGATACCAAGCATATTTTGCGATAGCCGCCAGAACTTTACAAAATACCTCGAATCTCATCCTTTAACTTGGTCCAAACTTCATTGTACCTACCTATTGTTGGTATAAATAGCCCCAACAAAGGCGGGCATTTTACATTCTAAGTGGTTTTCTCACCATCCTCACAATAGCTTATCTACACTAATAACGAATATTTTCGATTTACGATTTACGGTTTATTTATTTATTGTTGGAGTTTATAATCCGGGCTCGAACCTATGAATAGTGGCTATATATTGGACAAGTTGGACAAGTTTTCTAACCACTGCGAGTATTTTATTTTTATTTTTAATAATATTTGTTATTAGACTAGATAAGCTATTGGGAGGATGGTGAGAAACCCCCTAAGAAAAAAACAAATCATGATTTTTGAACGTGGCGTGCCCACCTCAAAAATGATGGTCCAGAATTGCATAGAAGTATAACGAAACGTACTCTCACCTGAAGGAAATGCCTTCATGCAGTATGGACCAAATAATCTTCGTCTACCGTGTTATATGGACAGGCCAAATTATACATCCATCTTCTGGCGTTTTTTATCAATTAAATATGTTATGAAATAAGATTTTTTTATCTTGAATCTTACCTCGCAGAATACCAGTTTTTCAAAACATGAAAAACAATAATAATTGAACACCGATAAACAGACAGATAACAATTAAATTCTTATTTTGAATTATTTTACATCCTGAATAGACAACTTGCCATTTGCCGTGCATTGGGGTAAGTAGGTACCTACCAGTGAACATTATAAATAAATAGAGGCATGAGACACAATCAGTGAGGTACTTATTTAAAAACCGTACGTAATTATAAACTAACAACAATTAAAATAATTATGTTTGGTGCTTAACCACCTTTCTTGTTTTTAGTTGTATATTTTTGTTGTTGTGCATTTTGTTTTATTCTTGCACCGTTTTGCATCCGAAACTGCTTACGAATTACAACTTCAAATGAACTTGAAAATGGACTGTAAGTAATAAGAAAGGAAAAGAATCGCAATGGTGTTTGCTGGAATTGGGTGATAATATGCGTATAAAAACTAGGAATGCAAGGAAGAATGATAACCAACCACTTACCTCTGCGAAGGAGCACACAACACAATCAAACATATAGTTTATTTAGTTCCACTGCGGTTCCTCGAGGTAATTATCGCCACAACCACACCAATATTTTTGTTGTTTAGTACACACATCTGCCCTGATGATGGACACTGTAATGTTGTCCGAAACGTCGGCTAAAGAAGGAGTTAGCGTAATACGGCATAATATCCCAAAAATAAACAACAAAAATACTTTTGGCCGTGAAAATCTTAAATCAACACCAATATTGTTTACTTTGATATGGTTAAAACCCATATTTTAGTTCATAAACGAGATTATGAACACGAGTCCCAATTATTTTTCTCAGTGCTTCAAAAAACAAATGCACTCGAGTTTGCTAATTTTCTTGTCATCGTTCCAAGTTTAAAATGCTTTTTCGAAGGTGATGTGGAGAGGTAGGTACCGGGTAAAATGACATCCCGGTAGGAACTATGCTTATTCTTAATTTAAAACCAAACCACAATAAATTGTTATTCATTCTTTCTTATGGCTTTTACTTTTTTTATGTTAACCCTCTGACTGTTGTGTACCGTATAAATCAAATAAAAGACTTCAACAAGTATATTGTTGATTTTTTTTTTTCGTTAATGATAATGTTTTTTATTTGTAATTTCAGGACGCATTCAGTATATTGGAACCTCGCGCGGCCGCAGCAGTGGGGCAGTCTGGTCTCATGTCTCTCTATGAGGCTATGTTTTCTCAATACGGTGTCAAGATTGCACAGGTAAGACAAATAATTCCATGTTCATGCTAATTCGCATATGCGAGATTTATTCAAAAGATATAGTGACTTTTCATATTTCTCGGGCTACGTACAGTCGATTTTCGAAAAAAAACTGTTATGTTGATACACTTGTCCCCAACATATGTTGACATTATGAGTAATTTTTTGTTTTTGTTTTGTATCGGAAAAAATATTTCAAAAAACCTCTATTAAATTTTGTATGAAAAATAAAATTAAGTGCTCTAACGCCTTAAAAAATCGAACGTACGTAGCCCGAGAAATAATATGAAAAGTCACCATATCTTTTGAACAAAATAACATTATTAAATTTAATTTTTAAAAATAAAAAACAAAAATAAAATAACGTTATTCAACATTCAAAATTACTAAAAATGCAATACAACATTCAAAATAACCAAAAACGTAATTCAACATTCAAAATAACGACAAACATAATTCAACATACACAATTTTATATACCTAAATAGTTTTAGAAAAACGATAACAATAACCAAAGTTCTTTTTTTGTACAATAATATATTGTACCTTCTTACATCTAAATACAAAAAGTGGTGCTGGACTGTGGTGGTTCTTAGAATTGGAAGGGCTATTATGCCATTTGTTTTGAATCTATTGCATTATGTGCATGTATTAGTATTATTTAAATCTCTTATAATTCTCATGTTGACGGCTAATGTGTGTTTTTTCCTAAGGTCCTGGTGACTAAGCCTGACTTCTACAACTCACAAACCAGAAAGAACCTGTTCTCTACTCTGTCCGAGCTGATCTCCCTTAACATCGTGCCTATTGTCAATACCAACGATGCCGTCAGTCCGCCCATGCATATTACCGATGAGACCGAAGTTGCGGGTTCTCCTACAAGAAGGGTAAGCATTTTTCAAAATCATAAAAATATTTGGATTTTTGTAAAACGATGTTGGGATGAATAAAAAACTAAAACCACAGGGAGTTACTCCTATAAATGAGGACCTTATAATACTAACATGAATATTAAATTATCTTATATGTAACTAATCATGGTGTTTTTGTAGAAAAAAAGGGATGGAACTCACATCTTGTTCCATTTAAAGTGTCATCTCTCTAAGATCAAAGAAGTCCATAGTTAAGGGGATACCCGGCGGTGATTTTTCCATGCAAACGTATTCCCTATTTATCTCTCTGGATTTTAACCCTAGATAAAATATTGTTTTCACATAAAATAGATATCAACTACTAGCGTGTCAATACTTTTTGTTTTTTTTTTTTTTGATAAGTTACTTTTTAGAGAAGTTATGACCTTCCAAAAATCAATAAAATTGACTGGTTTAAACTCCGACAGTAGACATTCATTATACAAACTAGACAATGTTTTTTTTTAAAGGCAAAACGTACAGACATAGAATAGTTTTTTCTTATATAGATGGTAAAAAAAAATTGAAAATCAGTCCACTTTTGGAGGAGAAAAGTGGGGTTTAATAAAACCTCGATTTTAGTTAGGTATTAGAAGCTCGATCCAATACTTTGTTCAATTCTTTTCCACTCGAACGCTTTTTGCCACAATATGGCACCATTTCCAAAACCACGATTTGCTTTGTTGCCAAAATATGGCAAATATTCTTTGGTTCTCGAAAATGTTTTAAAATTAACGATTTAATAAAAAAAAATTAAAAATCCTGCGAATACGTGATAATACACAAAAGATAGGTGAATTCATTGGCTATATAGAACTATAATCAGTTTGTATGTCTCCGTTTTCAAATTCGGAGGTATGATTTTTTTAATGTGGGCGGAAAAATTTCCTTTAGCAATCCGAGAAAAAGTTTTATTTGCTCTGTCGTTCCAGTGGTTATCCGACAAATTGTCTTGACTCCTACTCTTTCTTTAGTATATAAGAGGAAGCCAAATATGTATGTATTCTTAGTGTGTCTTATACCGCTACGGATATAGGTAATAGGCATACAAATCGCTTGGCAAACGGAGTCCAGAATCCAAAAGTGGTTTTTATTAATTTTGTAAGTATTGTTATAAAAAAGAAAAAAGTACATCGATGGAAACTGTCACAGATAATTTTAGCAAAAAATTGGATTTTAAAAAGTTGTTCGTTCATACATCTCTAATGAAAAAAAGATTTTTAGTAGGTTACGCTTATATTTTTTTTATCCACTTGGACCCTTTTTGCCACATTATGGCACTATTTCCATAACCTCGGATTGCTTTCTTGCCAAAATGTGGCAAATTAATTTTTTTTAAATTAAAACGACTATATAATATATTACACATTCAAAATATAACAAAATAAATATTCTCTAGAATGTTTAAAATGTTTTACGGTTAAAGATTTAAATATATTTTTTTTATGAATCTTACAAATGTGTGATAATAGAGAAAAGATATGGGAATTCATTGGCTACATAGAACTATAATCAGTTTGAATGTCTCCATATTCAAATCCGGAGGTATGATTTTTTTAATGTGGGCGGAAAAATTTCCTTTAGCAATCCGAGAAAAAATGTTTTAATTGCTCTGTCGCTCCAGTGGATAAAGAAATTAATCATTTTATATTGATTCTACTTAATGGAAATTGTAGGAAAAGCTTCAATGTATCGAAAACATTTTTTTTTGTACTTATAATGTTAACCGATTCGTAGTAAAGATTAATCTAAAACAGTGATTTCTCATGTTGTTTTTGGATGGAGATCTGTACATATGTAGCTGGGATTTATTTTTCTTTATCATTTGCAATTTGTATGTAGTTGGAGACTACGATGTTTATTTCTTGTTATATAATATTGTGTTAATTTTATCACTGATGTGTATAACTATACCATCTTTTTGTTTTTTGTGTTTCTTTATGTGGTGTGTTAAAGTTTTTGATTGTTTTAGGTGTGTATTTGTCATTCGACCAGAATTCTGTCAGCACAATGACATCAACATTATTTTCAAGCGGTTGGAGATATATCATAAATTCATCAAAAAAATTATTGATCGATCTAGTCTTTTGGTGTAATGTTTTTAAACTATTTTTTTTCTTTTGTGATGTTGGACCATTATCCATTGACCCTTTAATTGGCCGTTGGCCCACCGGTGGCCACCAATGATTTTTTTTTTTTTTTAATCATTATTTGTTTACGAGTTTCTATTACAAAATAATATTATTAGTAACAACAGTTGTATAAACTACCAAAATCTGAAAGAATTGTTACTGTAAACTTACGTTTGATTGTTAGATTTTTTTTTAAACCTGGCTCTCCAAAGGTTAAAGTCAATTGTACTTGCACAGTAATGTTGTTTGTCCGAGTCCATTATACTCCGTGTAATCAGCCATGTTGGTGAGTATTTGTGAACCTAAGTATATGGAGTGGACTTAGGTGTACAATAATTGTGTTTATACCATTTTATTATACTACATGTTTCTAATATTCTTAATATATAAAAATGAATGTTTCTTTGTCTGTCCCCTATGCTGTACCTAAGCCAATCATCCGATTGGGATGAAACTTTGGTGATTTGCTCTGCGCATACTCGGAATGGTTTCTGTGTATAAGGGTAAGCTCTAGCGTCATGAAATTATTTCCAATACCGTACATCCGACTGCTATGAAACTTTGGTAAGTTTTGCGCACACCCGCCAATATTTATTTATATAATAGTGAGCTCAAGCGTTATGAAATTTGTAAAAAATTTGCAATAAGTGACGAGCGAGTTGTTTGAAAAATTAGCGGAAGGTTGGAAAAGAGAGAGGGGGGAAGGGGGTGGTTCGCAGGAAAGAGGATGAGGGAGGGGGGAAGGAGGAAGGGGAACGCGGAAAGAGGATGAAACGCGGGAAGGGAACGGGGTGCAAGGGAGAGGATACGCTGGGGAGGGATGAAAGAGGGTGGGGGGCGGAGGAGAGGCAGAGGGAAGTTTTGCAAAGGAGACATACGAGTAGAAGCGATAGAGGATCGTGGGGGGGGGTAAATTTGGGCGTCTCACACGGACAGCTGTGAGAAAGTGTGTATTTCATATAGTTTAGCGAAATGGTGAGAAATAGGAGGGGGGAAGGAAATCAAGAGGAGGGAGAGGAATGCAGGAGGGGTGGTTCACGGGAAAGGGAACGAGAGAGGGGGGAGGGGGGAAAGGCGTATAGTGCAGGCAACGAAGACCAAAAAATACCAAATAACGGTAATAATTCACGTAAAAGCCAATTTTGGCACAGTTTTAGGGGGAGGTGTCCTTCACAACATATTAAAAGTACCGGGGGGGAAAGTGAGGGGGTCTCTAAAGGTATTTTTTTAAGTTTTTGCTCCTGCGCCTAGTGAAAAAAATGTACTAAATTATTTGCATAAAATTTCATACAAAAAACGTTCTATACACTTTTTTTGCAATGCTTAAAATATGGCGGGGAAAAAATGTAAATGTATATTTAAAAAAAAAAAAAAAAGTTTTTAATGATAAATGAAAATCTATCTACACGTAATTAGAGGAGTTCACTGAAGTGGTTTTCACAACTGGAGTGCAGCACGTTGATTTCCGGGTAACATTAATTTTGAATTTATTATTTCCGCTATTTTTCCTTCGTTGCCTGGACTAGTAAGGAAAACGTTGGAGGGGAAGATGGAAACGCGGAAGAGCGGGAGGGGTTACACGGGCCGACGGGAGAAGGGAGAAGGTGGATAAGATAGAAGGGGAATGGAGAGGAAGGGGACACACAGGTGAGGGGTGACGGAGGGGTGGGGCACGAAATAAGGGTAAAGGGAGGGATTGCAAAGGAGACCTAGTGACGGTAGGGGAAAGCAGGGTGTAAACTACCATAATACGGGCATGTGTCTAGTTTGGTGGTGGAAAATTGTAATATAAAAAATATTAAAAAATGTACCTACAGAAAAATATTTTATAAATAAAGTTTAAAAAAAAATTAAATCAAAATTGGAAAATTCATAATTCAATACTGACCTGCTCTCACAAAACACAAACCCTCTTTCTTTGAGTGGCATTTCAAAGCGTGCCAAGTATTCGTTAGTAGTTGGAATAAAATATAAGTTGTCATCTCTTAACCACAAGCATCTGTTTTATAGAAGAGTGTGTGAAATATTATGTAAGAAAAATAAGGAAAAAATATTAAAAAAGAAAAAAAAAAGTTTGATATTTTGCAGGGCATCATCATCAAAGACAACGACAGTCTCTCAGCCATGCTGTCCGCGGAGATCTCCGCTGACCTGCTGATTCTGATGTCCGACGTGGACGGTATATACAACAAGCCACCCTGGATGGACGGAGCCAGGATGATGCACACCTACTCTTCTAATGACCCCAGCAATATCGAGTTTGGCAACAAGTCAAAGGTACGAACTTTCTTTCAACTAGTCGTCGTCTCAGTTCGTTTTTATCCAACAGACCAAAACTTAAATCGGGAGAAATTGCGGATTCTTTTTTTTTAGGATAAAAGCACATAAATTTTGGAGGACGTAAGAAAAATTGCGTGTTGAGAACCCCTTAAATATTTTTCTATGATTTTTTTTTGAACGAATATCGTATAAATAATAAAGGCTTTTTGAGAACAACTACATACTTAACTCAATTTCACGAAAAATGGTCTGTTGGACAAAAACGAACTAGAGCGACGTAATTAAGGACTAAAATACACAAGCGTTAGTGACACGTACCAATCCTACCCTAACAGAATTACATATGGTCGAAATTACACATTCACAGAATTACACATGGACAGAATTTCACATGAACAGAATTATACATGGACAGAATTTCACATGGATAGGCAAACCCTTGAGCAGATTTAAACATGAACAGAATTACATATGGACACAATTACACATGGACAGCATTACACTTGGGCAGAATTACACACGGATAGAATTACACTTTTACAGAATTACACATGGACAGAATAACACATGGATAGCACTACGTATGGGCAGAATTACACACGGACAGATTTATATTATATGCTGTCTTATGTAAAGTCACAAGGAGGAAATCCATAATTGGTTTTATTTTGGCTATATTACTTATGTACAAACTGTAAAATAGTAAACTGTTGATTTCCCGAAAATAAATGATTAAATAAATATTTGGTCAGTATAACACATGGACAAAATTACACTCGGACAGAACTATACATGTGTAGAATCATACTTGGACTAATAACACATGGACAGAATTACACAAGGACAGAATTACACATGGACTGAATTACACAAGGACTGTAATATTACCATGGACAAAAATAGATATGGAACTAATTACACGTGTGCAGAATTACAAACGGAACAATTTACGTATGGATCGAATTACACCTACTTAAATTACACAACTAAAAAAAACTCTAGTGCTCCAGCATTAGGATGAGCCGCTGTGCCCACATGATGCAAACGGAGTCGCCTCTCTCCTTCCATCCAGAAGGGCTTTGGGACTTCAAGCGGCAATCACAGGAATTAACAGACACATAGATAGTCAATTACAATGTATGTCCTGTTTGTTACTTACTACAGGTAGTCAATTACAATGTATATCCTATATGTTCCTTAGGTAGTTTGATACTTACTACAGATAGTCAATTAAAATGTATATAATGTTTGTTACTTAAGTAGTTTGTTTCTACAGATTACAATGTATGTCATGTTTGTTACTTAGGTAGTTTGCTACTACAGATAGTCAATTACAATGTATGTCATGTTTGTTCCTTGGGTAGTTTGCTACTACAGATAGTCAATTACAATGTATGTCATGTTTGTTACTTAGATAGTTTGTTACTTACTACAGATAGTCAATTACAATGTATGTCATGTTTGTTACTTAGATAGTTTGTTACTTACTACAGATAGTCAATTACATTGTATGTCATGTTTGTTACTTTGGTAGTTTGTTACTTACTACAGATAGTCAATTACATTGTATGTCATGTTTTTTGGTAGTGTGTTACTACAGATTGTCAATTACATTGTATGTCCTGTTTGTTTCTTAGGTAGTTTGTTACTTACTACAGAGAGTCATTAACAATACACGTCCTGTTTGTTACTTTGGAAGTTTTTTACTTATTACAGATAGTCAATTATATTGTATTTTCTGTTTGTTACTTAGGTAGTTTGTTACTTACTACAGATAGTCAATTACAATATAATATGTCCTATTTATTCCTCAGGTAGTTTGTTACTTACTACAGGTAGTCAATTACAGTGTATGTCCAGTTTGATACGTAAGTAGTTTGTTGCTTACTTCAGTTAGTCAATTACAATATATGTCGTGTTTGTTACTTAGGTAGTTTTTTACTACAGATTGTCAATTACATTGTATATCCTGTTTGTTTCTTATTTAGTTTGTTACTTACTACAGATAGTCATTAACAATATACGTCCTGTTTGTTACTTTGGAAGTTTTTTACTTACTACAGATAGTCAATTACATTGTATTTTCTGTTTGTTACTTAGGTAGTTTGTTACTTACTACAGATAGTCAATTACAATATAATATGTCCTCTTTATTCCTTAGGTAGTTTGTTACTTACTACAGGTAGTCAGTTACAGTGTATGTCCAGTTTGATACGTAAGTAGTTTGTTGCTTACTTCAGATAGTCAATTGCAATACATGTCCTGTTTATTCTTTAGGTGGGAACAGGTGGGATGGACTCCAAGGTGAACGCTGCCACGTGGGCCCTGAACCGCGGGGTGAGTGTGGTGATCTGCAACGGTATGCAGGAGAAGGCTATCAAGACTATCATCAGCGGCCGTAAGGTTGGAACCTTCTTCACCAACGTCGAAGGGGGTGGCATGGCCTCAACGGAGCTGCTGGCTGAGAACGGTCAGTAAAAGGATGATGATTCATTTTTAAAAGATATATATACAGATTGTAACAGTACGTACCCGAAAGGCTTTAAGAGCCATTGACCAGCGGCTGAGAATAAAAGTTTAAAAATGCTTGCAAGTGTACCGGGAGGTTGCTTCCTTCCAGGGGAATTAAGGAGGGGGGACGAGGGAGAGGGGAAGGCGAAGAAGGTGGAAGCGGAATGCGTGCGAAAGGGGAGGGAGTTCGCGCGAAAGGGGAGAGAGGAAGAGGGGAGGGTAAAGCGGGAAGGGGAAAAGTGGACGCAGGAGGGGAAGGGGACGCGGGAGGGGAAGAGTAAGAGGAGTCGGAAGGGGAACGGGGACGAGTGGTAAATGACAAGAAGGGAGAAACAATTTATTTATTAAGTTAGCATTGCAATGCATGCCGGGTATCAGCTAGTAATGAATAAGCATAACACTAATGACCAACAAATTTTTAACTAACTCGTGGTATTATGTTATTAAAAAAAAATTTCCGTTAAATCCTGTAATTTTCCAACCCATTTTGTGGTTCGAACATACAAAATGATTGTTTTCCGATAGAAGTAAATTTGTTTATTTGTTTGATGTCTGAAAGAGGATGAACACTCAGATGATCAGCTACAAAATCGGAATACTTTCGCAGGTTTTATTTATTCAGTTGAGTTCAAACATTTTGTTACTCTCCGCTTCAGAAAGGAAAGAGAAAAACATACAAATATTATAGTGGAACAACTTATCGAGTAAACCCTCTAATAAAAGGTTGTTATATTCAAAAAAATCTTATTACGTGGCATTTACTAATGTTAAGATAAAGTTTGTTAGGTTTGCACCAATCTTGTAGTTTATTTTAATTTCTTTTTTATACGATTGTCTATAGTTTTTATAAGTTTAAATCGTTTTAGATCGTCGGTGAAAAGCAACACTTCTTGTTACACCGCTGGTGTAACACCGCTGTTAGCGTTGAGGTACACCGCTGGTGTCCATGAACTAGTGTGTTGAAATAAATTATTTTTACTTGAATAATTCTATTTGTTTACCATTCCAATAGTTCCCTCAATAAGGAAGTTTTAAATTATTATAATCTTTTTTATTTTTCTTTCTTTCGTTTTTCCTCTGCTCTTTATTTTATATATGTAAAAATATGTGGATGTATGTATATATAATGTAATAATGTGTATATTTTATGTACCTGTTTAAATTCTCTAAAAATTATTTGTAAAAGAACCCGTTGACAAACTGATATAAATCAGTTTAACGGGACTTAATGTTGAAATATGTAAAAAAAGAATGTTAAATAAATAAAAAAAGTCTTTTTTTTTTTTAATGTTCACATGCAAACAATGCAGGTATTTTTTTTTACAGTTTTCATAATTAAATTAATTTTATAAGCTTGAATTTTATTAAGCCCCCGAAAACGCCCGGTAAGAGGTGTGAAAGTGTGTGACGTCATCTGGTTCCCTTGTTTGTGTGAAAAATAAGGGAAAATATTTACAAAACCGGGACACGCTTAATATGGACGAAAAAATAAATTCAAAAAGTTGCGGTAGTTAGATATTAACTAGTACTAATCAATTCAGATGCCAGAATTTCGAAAAAAGTCCTTTTTAATGGTTATTTTTTCAATTTAAAAACACGAAATGTCATTTTTCACCGAAACTTGCAATAGTTCCTAACATAGCGGTCGGTGAAAAATGACATTTCGTGTTTTTAAATTGAAAAAATAAGCATTAAAATGCACTTTTTCGAAATTCTGGTAACTGAATTGATTAATACTAGTTAATATTATCTAACTACTACAACTTTTTAAATTTATTATTTTAGACCATATTAAGCGTGTCTCTTTTTAAATATTTTCCCTTATTTTTTACACAAACGAGGGAACAGATGACGTGAGGCGACGTCACACACTATCCCGCCCTAAGAGTATGGATATTAGAGAGACGGCATGTGAAGTGTGCCCGCGCGCTCCAAGTGTGCCTTTTCGAGAATTCTACCCACACGGCTGACATTGCCTGTCACCATGTAAACTGGCTGCTGTCGTAAAAATGTCGGAACGTATTAAAAGGCCAAAAACCAGCAGCCAATGTAAGCCGTTTGGGTAAAATTCTCGAAAAGGCACACTTGGAGCGCGCGGGCACGCTTCACATGCCGTCTCTCTAATATCCATACTCTTAGATCCCGCCTCATACCGGTTGTTTTGAGGGGCTTTAATTAAATTCATATTTGTAGAATTAATTTTTTAAAAAATACTGGTATTTAAGTTCGCATAAGTCAAAATATTTTTCACTCAACTTCCTTATGTTCTGAAGTTTATTGAAATTGTTTTGCTGTTAACTTTGCAAATGCTTTTAGGAGCAGATCACAATTCATAACTAAATTGTATTAATATTTCAAAATCGACTATAAATTGTAAACAATTCTATCAATATAAAAAGGGGTCATTGATCAGCTAATCATCATACCCAGTTCCCATACATTTAATTTAGATGATTAAAATACAAACCTTCTCACTGCTTTTCTTCAATATACATTTAATCCTCGTACAAATATTTTTTCATGTATTCTCTCCAATTCATACATAGAACTTAGGGATTTTATATTTTATTTTATTTATTTTACAGCTCGAAATGGGAGTCGCCTCCTGCAATCTCTCTCCCCAGAGGACCGAGCTCTAGCTGTTAACAAGCTAGCCGATCTCTTAATCTCTAGAATGGACTTTATTCTCAAAGCCAACTTAGAAGATTTGGAAACAGCCAGAAATAATAACTTGGCTAAACCGCTCTTGTCCCGGCTGACACTGGACGAAACTAAACTAAAAAGTTTGGCCGTGGGCCTGAAACAAATTGCAGACTCAAGTCTTGAAAACGTCGGAAGAGTTGTGAGAAGAACCAAGCTAGCAGAAGGATTAAATCTCACACAGGTCACAGTCCCAATTGGAGTCCTACTTGTCATATTTGAATCAAGACCCGACTCATTACCTCAAGTAGCAGCTCTCGCAATAGCTTCTGGTAACGGTCTCTTGCTCAAAGGAGGCAAGGAAGCTATTAATTCTAACAAAGCTCTTATGGAACTTGTCAAGGAAGCTTTATCAATCGTCGGATGTTCAAACGCCATCGCTCTCATTTCAACACGAGAAGAAATAAGTGATTTACTCTGTATGGAGAAACACATAGATCTCATCATTCCAAGAGGATCTTCAGAATTAGTTCGCAACATCCAAAAGCAATCACAACATATTCCTGTTTTAGGGCACGCTGAAGGAATCTGCCACGTGTACGTGGATAAAGCGGCCGATTTAAACAAGGCTATGAAGATAGTCAGGGATGCCAAGTGTGACTATCCTGCTGCTTGCAACGCCATGGAAACCTTGCTTATCCATGAAGACCTGATTAAGAATGGCACATTCTTCCTAGACATATGCAACATGCTGAAACACGAAAATGTCAAGATTAATGCTGGGCCGAAGTTGACAGAGCTGTTGGTATTCGGGCCACCTCCCGCAAAGACGATGAAGCATGAATATGGGTCTTTGGAATGCTGCATTGAGGTGGTGAAGAGTACGGAAGATGCTATGGAACATATTCATAAATTTGGAAGCAGCCACACTGATGTTATTATCACAGAAGACTGTAAGTATCTTTCCAAGAATAGTTGAACTTTTTTTAAAGATGACATCAGTTATAGTTAACAAATAAATCAATCGCCTAGTTGATTAGTCAGACATCTGCAAATACAAAGTTTTTAGATAGTGAGCAAAGAAATATTCGAATGCTCACCATAAATCAAATATTATTTACACGTCTCTGTGTTTTACACATTTTTTTACATTAGCTCCACACAGGAGGCCCTGAGGAAAAAATTCCCTCAGGGCCTATGTCAACTTTGAAGATGCTATAATAATAATAATTGGATAATTTGTAGAGCGCCGTTTTTGTGAGAAATCACCTCAAGGGAGCTGTACATTTTATAATGACTTCTTAGGCTCTACCTAGAACTATTATTTACAAATGGACACAGAGAACGTACTTACCTGGCAGGTCACTTCCGATAAACACACTTTAATTAGAAAGTTTATGCTTGGAGGAGATACAAACTTTGCACGCGGAGGACGCTATATTAAAACACTGGACATTGAATAATTTTACATTTGGTACACCATCATTTTTCATATTACATTTATAAGAAGATTACTGCCAAAAATTGAGTTAATAAATTGAAGTTATTTCGAAAGACTTGAAAATTTAGGACTCATTAGGACTGGAGGATTTGAATGAAATTAGATGTACAAATAATTCACCATTTGTTAACATTTTTATGCAATTAGTTATTTACTATGTCGCGGGCAGAGAAGGTGAAAGTGAAGGTTTTTGTTTTTGGCTTTATGGGTACGACTGTGGAGGGTTTTTTAAGGGAAAGGAAGGGAGGAAGTCCTGGGAAGGAGAAAGGTTTGAGGGGTGGTTAGGAATCTAAGGAAAAATATGTCCAGGAGCGATAGACGTGTGAAGCCAACCCTCCCACTGCGGTGCAAGGCGATGGGTTGAGAGGGTCCGGCTGGAGAGATCAAAAGGTCTCCCTCAACCTGTCTCTCCCGATCCGGCCTGCCACGCAGATGGTCGGCAGACGCATCCGCCCCCGGATGTCCCGGACAAATCTAATCCCATGAACCCGGGCAACCCTGCTAAGTCACCAAACGTAGCGAACCACTTGGGTAACCTGTGGCAGAAGTGTTGGTCGTCCAATAAATGGTTCCCGAAGCGGTGGTACCCATACCCGCCTCCCAAATTGAGATATTAAATATACTATTAAATAAAACCCGGAAGGCTTAACGGTCCGGTACATTACCATAACATTTACATACCAGAAAACATCAACATCACTACAAGTTTTTCTGCATTATAATTGACTTGGCGGTGTTTATGAGTAATCTGAGTACTGTACCAGAGGGTACACTTTTACATATATACTTTTGCATTCTCAAATTTCGGTTTCTCGGAGATATCTGAATAAACAACTGGACGCTCGAAATACGTAATTCCGCACATTTGAAATGCTTTAGGCCTTAGGCGATTATTCCGAAAGTATTATCTTTTAGTTATCAATGATAAACTATAATAATAATAATAATAATTGGATAATTTGTAGAGCGCCGTTTTTGTGAGAAATCACCTCAATATAATGATATAACTCATCATTTATATTCTTAAAAAAATCTTATTGAATATCCAGCATTAGGTACCTATAATAGCGGAAACAAACAACACAATACCTAATTGAGTTCAAAGATTTCGTTTATACTATTTAATTATCAACGATGAAATTGCTCCATGTGACCGAGGCTATTTAATAAAGTGTGATATTTTTGAACAGCCGAGGCAGCAGCGACCTTCCAGAAGCACGTGGACAGCGCATGCGTCTTCCACAACGCGAGTTCCAGGTTCGCGGACGGGTTCCGCTTCGGCCTCGGAGCTGAAGTAGGAATCTCCACTGCCAGAATCCACGCCCGCGGTCCCGTCGGAGTCGAGGGTCTCCTCACCACCAAATGGATCCTAAGCGGAAAGAACCACGCCGCTTCCGACTTCGGAGAAAATGGCCAAGAAGTATGGCTCCACGAATCGCTACCAATAAGCTGACTCAATAAAGTTATTAACAGAATTTTGAGATTTTTACGTTTTAAAAAATGAGGAAATCCAATAATTTTTTAACATAATTAAACAATTCACCGAATATCTTAGAAGCCAGTATTTTAAATTTTTTTTAAATGCACGTTTTCGAGAAACGGCTGCTCGACATTTTTCATGAAAAACTTAAATTTGCATTTAGGCCAAAATACTTGATCAAACTGAATAATTTTTTTTAAACAAAGGATATAGAAAATATGTAGTACAGATATGTGTGCTACTTTATTTATTTCTGTTTTAAATTACATTATAATAATTATCCTCAGGTAACAAAAAATTGTAAAAGTCGCCTCTAACATCATGAAAAAATAAATTCTTTAAATGCGTATATTTTAAAATTTGAAATATAACTATGTATATAATTTAAAAAAAAAAAAAAATTCTTGTTTTTATCTTTGTTTTTATTTTTGTTTGCAATTATGTACTTAAGGAATAATATGAACTAAACCTGTCAATTTGTCTGTCCTGGAACGGGAAACTTTCCTAGTTGGACAGGCAAAGCTTCCTAATGTGTAACTTGTACTTTCTTTTGTATCTATCTATAAATAAATAAAATAAATAAATAAATAAATTAGCACATATCCGTACTTAGATATTTGCTACACATTTTGGTTTCAAGAATAATTATTCAGTTTGATTGAGTATTTTGGCCTCAAGTTTAAAATTAAGTTTTGTTTGAAAAAGGCGCAGCCGGACTTCTACCCACATATTATTATAACCTATTTCCCTTGAACACTTTAAGTTTCTAAGCTAATAAAATACACATAATGTAACAGCACGTACCAGAGGGATTTTAACTGGCGATTCCTGAGCATATTTGGAGTAAATATGTAGATGCCATTGTGCTGTCCGATGATATTTTTTTTCTATTAAAAATAAAAATATATGTTTTTCATTCACACGTCGCTACTGATCCCATCGCTGTGGTATATTTCCCGTCGTAATGCTCTTGAGCGTTACGCACGCTGTTTCGTGTGTTAACGTGCTGCTAGAACGAGACACGACGCTTATGAAGATACTAGTCAGTTGCGACGTGTGATGAAAAAATATTTTTTTTATTTTAGATAGCAAAATGACACCAACATTTTTTACTCCAAATATGCTCATGAATTGCGCTTTAAAATACGACATCCTGTATATGTCATTTTTTAAAGTTAATTAAGGATTAGTTAAGTTAACTAATTAAAACTATTCAGAAGCCGAGTTGAAAAATTAATTATATATGAAATTCCCTCGATAGAAAAAAATCACAAGTATGCTCCAATAAATATTAAAAAGCACAGCATTGTCTTCACTCGTATAAACGGCTCATGACGATTATTTTCCATTGTTATTTTTGCTCGTAATAACGAATCAAAATGGCGCCATGGAATTTTGTATCAGATGACGTCACACAATAATTGTCAATCACAAGCGGATTCTGTGACGTCAGCAGGAGTTCAGTTTGACTTTTTTACGAATACCGAGTAAACGAGTAGGTACCGATCACCTATTAAAATAACACCTGTTTATTCGATATCGGCATGTTGCTTTTGGGAATGCTTTGCTGCACTTTCTGAAATATTTTATAGTGGTAACATTTTTCATTGGAATTCCTAATTAATATTTTTAACATATTATACAAAAAGATAATAAAAAAAATCGTTTTATGAAATTACAGCATGGCGTTCAAAGTGATTTGTATATTACAATTTCTAATATTTTTTTATATATTTAAATACCTTTCCCTTTTTTCTATTTTATAAATTATGTGTAAATAAGTTTGAAGGCCATTAACGTGCAATTTATATACCAATGTAATAGCAATAGATGTAGGAGATAATAACTAAAACATAAACATATTTTATGAAAATCTATTTTTTTTGCCTCTTTTGATAGTAGCCTAGCTAAGTAATCCTAGTTTCTAGGTTTTTAATGTAATTTAGTTAATTTATTAGGTAGGTACAACATACTTATTTTATTAATAAACTAACTTTTTAAAGCTGTCTCATTTTTTCTATTTATTTTTAGTAATCAAAAATGTAAAAGGTAGGTAAATCATTACATGAAAATGTTGGTTCCATGACTAGACCCCTAACCTAGTTTTTTAATTTATTTTTATCGTCGCTTTTTATGACTTTTCAAAGGAGTGATGAAGTTGCACAGTGCGGTCATCGAAAATTTTCATCGAGACTCGAGATATAATATTAAAAAATCTCATCTTGAATTACGAGGTAAAGTCAATGACGTTATACATTTACGAGAATTATATAATGTTACGTAATATTTATGCAAATTAAAAAAAAAATTCTCAAAAATAAGCAATTTTTTTTTTCTCACTTCATTGAAGGACTTTTTTTTTATATTAGGTCCACACAGAAGGTCCTGAGGAAAATAATTTCCCTCAGTGCCTATGTCGTCTTTGGGGATGCTGTGTGGGGGTATTTATAAGGAAAGGAAGGAGAGGAAGTTCTGGGAAGGAAAAAGTTATGAGTGTTGGCTAGGAATCTGGGGTTCAGTGTATCTAGATCCTCAGCCACCAAGACCTAGACAATGAACTCCATGAACTCGGTCACCCCTACTAAGTCATAAAACGTAGCGAACCACTTGGGATGACCTATGGCAGAGATGTTGGTTATCCAATAAATGGTTCCCGGGGCGGCGGTACCCATTCCCGCCTCCAAATGAAGGACTACATAAACTGTCCAAAGAAGCGAAGCTAGCAGTAGTCCCTAATGGAGTGCTGGTACCTACCCTGATGTAGTGCAGTGAAGCGTGGAACTGGCAGATTAAGGATGACAGTATTCTAATTTTTTTAGAAATGATATCCCTGAGGCGTATCTATATGTGACAAAACTATGTATGATCGTGTGAGAATAGTGAAAATGCGAAAATACATCGAAGTCATACATCGATATTATACGATGCATCGGTTAGAAACGTCGATGTTTTCTCAAAATCGAGTACTTTTTTTAACATTGCATCACAAAGCTGTAGTCAGCCTTGTGACAACTCCAAATAAACAAACAACTTTTTTGTTGTTTTTGGGACCTCCTTCTTTAGCCGACGTGTCGGACAGCGTTGCAGTGTCCATCATCAGGGCAGATCCGGCAGATCCGACGATGTGTCGGATGTGACACACATCGTCGGATCTGCCCTGATGATGGACACTGCAACGCCGTCCGAAACGTCGGCTAAAGAAGGAGGTAGCGCAACAGGGCATAACACCCCAAAAACAAACAACGAAAATGCTTTTGGCCGTGAAAATCTAAAAACGTATCAAACTAATTTTTATTATCAAATTCTCCTACTTGTGCATGTGCTGTACACGCCTGTTGTGTGCTAAAGAATTATCAAGAAACCTATGTTCAGGAACTAAGAGAAAAACAAAATTTCATGAAAACTATGTTTATTGAAAAACAAAGGCAATTTAACAATTATTTTTTTTTTAATTACAAATAATTTTAATAAGCAGATGACAGATTTTCGATTTTTAATAAGTATGTATATATATTGGAAGACTATGCAAAAACAAAATCTTATTTAATCATTGAAGAATAAGATAATAATAATAACCTAAATTTAAATATGAAAATTAACAAGAAACAGAAAAATAATAAAATATAATGGTTGCAACTGGGACTCGAATCCAGTCTTACCGGGACGGAACTCTACCAATTCAGCCATTGCGTCCGATTATAAATCATATTTCAGAATTAAAAATATTATCTTCGAATAATGTTTTTTATTTTTCCATATTAAATAACCTTCAAAAGTAAAAAAGTTTTTCTTTTTAAAAAATGCTTAATCTTTTCCCTTTCAGTCTATTTCGTTGCTGATTGACGATTTGTGCTGCTTTAGAAGATAAGCGCTCAGATGGTACTGAAGTTCTCACCATGGTCAAGTATTTGTAAGCTATAAAGCCATAAAGCGTAGGAAGCTGAATTTTCAGATCATTTCAAATTTCCAATGGGTTCTCATTGAGGATCCAGGATTTTTTTCTGGGAGGGGCACAAGGAACTCAAAAATTACTGTTAGAAATAAACTTGAAGCATCAATACTTCAAGTTTATTTCTACAAGTTCAAGTATGTATAGGAAGGTTTATGAAAATGTCAAAACAATAGTGAGGAGGACTGTGAAAAAATAATAAAAAAATACTTATATTATTCTTTATACCTACATAATGTACAAACTTTGCTATTGAAACTAATAAAAAAAAATAAAAATAGATATAGTTTTCTTTTATATGGTGGAATCTCCACAGTACACAAAAATACCGTCTGGGGGGGCACGTGCCCCTGATGCATCGATGTATATCTAATATCCCCAGCACGAAGTCATCAATCTAATCTAGGGTAAATAATACGAATATTTTTTAGAAAAATCCTTTAGATTGTTATAATAAATAACTGTTTGCATTCGGGGTAAAGATGGGGTAAAGTGAAAATGAACATTTACTTTCGCATACGAGACCGCGACAATTTTTGGCCAAGCGATGCATATCAAAAAAAATCTGAATATTTTCAAAAGTTTTAAAAAAATTTCTGTTTTAAAATCATTTTAGTTCACATTTTTATCAATAGATGGCAGCGAAAGTCACTTTCTCCTTTACATTTTTGCTCGTCTTACTAAAAAGATTATAGTTTTCTGTGTTATCAAATAATCAAAAAATATTATGTCATTTAAAATCAGCTGATACCTGATAAATGCATAACAGGGGACAATCGTAATTGTTTTATTTATGGGACAATCCTACTCGTCAAGATCTTATCAAAGATTATGAAACTGACTGCAATCCATGATAATATTATTATCATATCCAAACTCGCCGACAATCCAAACCTCTCTAATTTTGCAATAAATTAACAGCAATCGTTTCCAACTTGAATCATGTCAGTTTTACAAATGGTTTCTCAGGCTAAATTGGTAAGTAATAGATCATATTGTTAATGTCTATAGTATAACTGTATTAATTAACAACTCGGCTGAAATATAAATAATCTAATGTTATCTTCCTAAACCTGACTGATTGCATTTATAAAAATGCTGAAGTTGCAATAGGTTTATTATTATTACATCTATGAATTATATAATTTCTAACCTAGAAAATTAATTTCACCGATTTCACTATTTCTCTTTTATATCAGATGTCTAATATTAAAATGTTTTGTATCTATGAATTGTAGTTACTAATTACCTCTTGTTTAGCATGAATTGCCTAGCTATGTTAAACGCCAAAAGAAAGAGAAAACATTTGAGAGTCGACAAGAGCTGAAGGACACCGGTAGATTCCTCATAAAGCTGGGAAGTTCTGTTGTGACTCGGGAAGACGGGCAAGGAGTAGCACTGCCACGGCTGACATCTATTGTGGAACAGGTGAAACTTATGTATTAATTTAAAACCAATGGAGTATTCTGCAATATGATCAGTTTCTGCCTTGAGCGCAAGAAAATTTATAAGCATTTGGTTTTTTTTTTTTTTTTATTACAGAAAAACAGATTTTTTTTTCATGTTAACAATATACCTGCAAAGCTACTGCAAGTAGCTTGTCTGCAGGAAAACAGTGTGAACAAAACATTGTACAATTTAAATGTCTCAAGTATAATACAATAAGAAAAAAATTGCAATTTAATAAAATACATAATAAAAACATAAATAAGTATAAAAAATAATAGAATACTAAGTCTAAAAAATTTTTAAGTGCAAGAGGTACAGTCATTCAATACAGAAAATCTGATTCCAATAGCCATGTTTTTAACAATAGCGCAAATTTAGGTGTCGAGTAACATTTTTTCAAATCATATGGCAGCATATTAAATATAAGTGGTACAATGTATTCAAAAGTTCTCTGGCCATGTTTATTAGAAAATCTAGGTACTATCAACCCTTCATTTTGTGTAAGCCTAGTATTGTACACGTGATCCACCATTGTTTTGTATGGGCTATCTAAGATATGTTGCATACAAATTTTATGCCAAAAAAGAGCTCTAATAGGTAAAACATTTATGGATTTATACATTATTGTGATATTTTGCCGCTGGTCATACACTGCTTTGCTGACAAGTAATTTGACCATGGCGTTTTGAATTGACTGTACATGTTGGATGTTTGTCTTACATGAGTGCCCCCAAGAAGTTATACCATATCTCACATTAGATTCAGCCAGGGACAAATATATTAATTTCATTGTTTTGATGGGCACATAATATTTAAGTTTATACAGTTTGCCTACGATCGCTCGAAGGCGCTTACATAGCTTAACAATATGTATATCCCATTTCATATTACAATCCACCGTTACCCCTAAGTAGACATACTCTTTGACAAGGTCAATACTTCCACAGGCACAGGGTTGTATACAATTATTATGTATGCAGTCAAAGTTATGCGATACTATTGAAGGTGTGATTGTATATCTGGCATGAGGCGATTTTATGTGCATTAATTTTGTTTTTTGTGCATTTATAACTAATCCATAGTCGTGAGACCATTTTTGTAATAATATGAAATCCAGCTGTAGCATATTCATAGCCGTAAGCAGATCCCTATGTGAGATGACAAGTGCCGTGTCATCCGCATATACATAATGTTTGATAAAAGAAAAGACTTTCTTCATAAGAGAGACAAATATTATATAAAGTGTTGGACCTAGGATAGAGCCCTGTGGCACCCCAGTAGACAATGTTTCATCGGTGATTCAATCAAATATTGTATTTGTTGCCTTTCTTGAAAGACATGAGTTTTTTAATTGACAAAAATATTTATTAATATTCATATTGCTTGTATGAATGGTTATTGAATGGTAGAAGAAGTCAGGAACGAACAAGGGAATCAAATACGTGAGTTGGGCGCTTGAGCCAGAATAACAGAAGAGTATGTATGAGACGATGTATGAATGTGAAAAAAGCAAAGAGTGAATGCCGAGACAGAAGTGGGTGGCAATCTATCCTCTCTGCCTACCCCTTGGTGTGGTGTGATTTTTTATTTCAAAGCATAACTTGTAAAAAGCGTTTATAAGTAAAAAATACTATACAAGCACCATCTACGAAAGTGTAGAATATGAATTCTTTTGACATTCACCATAAGTTTTTGCCAGTTTTTTTAATTGTCTTCTCTGTGCTTATGAAGTATTTGTACAAAACAAAATATACTAACACCTAAAGGCAGATAACACAGGAAACAGAATCATTTTTAGGTAATATTGAGACTTATTGGTCTGCCGCCAAGAGCTACTTTCCAACCTCTCTTTCTGTTAAATGCATTGTTTATGATAAAGAGGAAGAGGTTACAACCAGTAGTTTACTCACCTAATAAATCACAAATGAAATTCTATAGCGATCGCTACACCACTCGCGAAGTTGATCGAAGTAAATAGTGTGGACACGTACTTCACTTCGCTTCGGGCAACTTCGCCTCGCTTCGTCCAACTTCGATTGTGTCGTCTTTTGCGCTGAGTCAAAGGAATCCAAGCGTTCCGAAGTTCGAACACGAAGCGTCTAACCACGCTACTCGGCTCACTTCGTCATCAACTTCGATCAACTTCGATCAACTTCGATCAACTTCGCGAGTAGTGTGGCGGACTCTTATGATTTAACTTTGTTTAGTGCTTAAAGAAGACTTTATAAAGAAGTGTGATGATTTTTTTACTTAAAATTTTAACTTGGAAGTTTTTTCCCATTTTAGGACAATCAATTTGCTCTGTTTTGTTCGTTATTTGTCCTTAAATATTAAATAAATGTTTTGTTATACTTTTTGCTCTAGCTGGCCATCTGTCACTCCAAAGGCATTGAATGCTGCATCGTGTCTAGCGGAGCCGTTGCTTTTGGAAAGAAGATACTTCTGGAAGAGTTGAATAAGAAAGGACTACCCAATACAGTAAGCTTATTTGTTAATATACCTCTTGGGGTGACAACAATCAACAATCAACCCGAGCAACTGCAGAGTTCAAATACAGCCTAATTGTTCAATCTCAGTATCACCAATGTGACATAACGTCTCTTCGCTCATCGAGGGACCTTATGTTTATTCGATTTTGCACGGTGAAAAGAAATAGATGATGTTATGTTCGGATTCTTGAAATCATAACTCCTTCTTACCAACAAATCATGTGTCTTTTATTTAGACCTTTAACTCTTACTAGCTTTTGCCCGTTGCAACGCAACTAATTGGTTAAAGCACTAAGCGATTTGACGTTTGAATGTGGATGAAGCAAGAAGTGTGTGGCTACATTTTTTAAAAATTAAATATTTAAAGAAAAAAAAGATGTTTGATAGTGGATGAAGCAAGGATTGTGAGAATTACTCAAAGGGTCCTGTGAGTTAATCGCTCAATTTTGTACACCTGCTGGCGACCAAACTTTTGACTAATATGAAATCCCCACCTTTTTTTGTGAAAAACGATATGTCACATGACTAACCTTAGAAAAGTCTTAAAAAACAAAATGGCGATCAAAATTTTGACTAATATGAAATCCCCACCTTTTTTTGTGAAAAACGACATGAAACTTGACTAACCTTAAAAAATTCTTCAGAAACAATTCTTAAAAAAAAATTAACTCTTATAAGGGTGACTAGTATAGTATAGGTCAGTCAGCAGACCAATTAAGTGTCTTGTTCTCTTGGGCTCTTTGAATCTCTCTTTTGCTAAAAACCTTACGGCTATCCCATACCTTGATGGCCACCATGGAGCGGCTACACTGTATACTACCGACATCTGTTGGATAATTATATAACCTCTCTAGTCTATCTACGCGGGAGCCACCTATGTCTTGTAGCTATAGCTATCACAGATAAGGCCATAATTTTTTGTGAGTTTGTGCATTTATCCTAATAACATGTCAAAATCGAACTTTTTAAAGAAAATTGATGATATAAAACAAAGGTAGGCACTTACCGGTTATGTTTCTTTTTTTATTTTGATTTTATTTTAAAATTTGACTTAATTCTTAGCTTTCAAAAAATAAAAGGCTTCCACTTCTTATAGGCACTTAACGATTTTGTATTTGTATGCCTTTCTTAATAGAATTATGTTTGTGGACAAAACTATTTATTGCGTATGAACTGGCGCAAACAATTAATCCATCTTAATATTGTAAAGAGTGTTTTTTCCTAAAATAATTAAACTAGCGCCATCTGTGAAAGAGTAGATTTTGAATTCTTTAAAGTATCACCTTAATAACTCAGGTACGGGACATACGTCATTCCTATGTCTACCTACGTTAAATTATCGTGAAAACAAACTTATGTGCCCAAGCGGTTAATGAGTAAAAAACATAATGAGGCGACCTCTGTAGCATAAAAAGTCTTCACAACTGTGACCAGTATTAATAACTCAGGTACGGGACATACGTCATTCCTATGTCTACCTACGTTAAATTATCGTGAAAACAAACTTATGTGCCCAAGCGGTTAATGAGTAAAAAACATAATGAGGCGACCTCTGTAGCATAAAAAGTCTTCACAACTGTGACCAGTATTAATAACTCAGGTACGGGACATACGTCATTCCTATGTCTACCTACGTTAAATTATCGTGAAAACAAACTTATGTGCCCAAGCGGTTAATGAGTAAAAAACATAATGAGGCGACCTCTGTAGCATAAAAAGTCTTCACAACTGTGACCAGTATTAATAACTCAGGTACGGGACATACGTCATTCCTATGTCTACCTACGTTAAATTATCGTGAAAACAAACTTATGTGCCCAAGCGGTTAATGAGTAAAAAACATAATGAGGCGACCTCTGTAGCATAAAAAGTCTTCACAACTGTGACCAGTATTAATAACTCAGGTACGGGACATACGTCATTCCTATGTCTACCTACGTTAAATTATCGTGAAAACAAACTTATGTGCCCAAGCGGTTAATGAGTAAAAAACATAATGAGGCGACCTCTGTAGCATAAAAAGTCTTCACAACTGTGACCAGTATTAATAACTCAGGTACGGGACATACGTCATTCCTATGTCTACCTACGTTAAATTATCGTGAAAACAAACTTATGTGCCCAAGCGGTTAATGAGTAAAAAACATAATGAGGCGACCTCTGTAGCATAAAAAGTCTTCACAACTGTGACCAGTATTAATAACTCAGGTACGGGACATACGTCATTCCTATGTCTACCTACGTTAAATTATCGTGAAAACAAACTTATGTGCCCAAGCGGTTAATGAGTAAAAAACATAATGAGGCGACCTCTGTAGCATAAAAAGTCTTCACAACTGTGACCAGTATTAATAACTCAGGTACGGGACATACGTCATTCCTATGTCTACCTACGTTAAATTATCGTGAAAACAAACTTATGTGCCCAAGCGGTTAATGAGTAAAAAACATAATGAGGCGACCTCTGTAGCATAAAAAGTCTTCACAACTGTGACCAGTATTAATAACTCAGGTACGGGACATACGTCATTCCTATGTCTACCTACGTTAAATTATCGTGAAAACAAACTTATGTGCCCAAGCGGTTAATGAGTAAAAAACATAATGAGGCGACCTCTGTAGCATAAAAAGTCTTCACAACTGTGACCAGTATTAATAACTCAGGTACGGGACATACGTCATTCCTATGTCTACCTACGTTAAATTATCGTGAAAACAAACTTATGTGCCCAAGCGGTTAATGAGTAAAAAACATAATGAGGCGACCTCTGTAGCATAAAAAGTCTTCACAACTGTGACCAGTATTAATAACTCAGGTACGGGACATACGTCATTCCTATGTCTACCTACGTTAAATTATCGTGAAAACAAGCTTATGTGTCCAAGCGGTTAATAAATAGGAGATAGAAGATAGAACTAAAAGAATAATGTATGTTAACTGCTTGGGCACATAAACTTGTTTTCACGACAATTTTACGTAGGTAGACATAGGAATGACGTATGCCCCGGACCTGAGTTATTAATAATAAATTATATTTTCAGTTAAATATTTCTCAAAAGAGAGCAGCAGCTGCTATTGGCCAACCTGGTCTGATGTCTCTATATAAGACCCTGTTTGCGCAGTACAACATCAACGTGGCGCAGGTAAAACCACTTCCTTCATCTTCCCTATCTCACCCCTCTTCCTTCAGCCTCACAACATACCACAATTTATTTATTTATTTATTTACACATAGTATAAGGCACAACTTGTGCCATTAACATAATTGACATAACATATAAATAGTACAACAATTGGGGATAACAACAATAGTACAACATTGTCTCACTGGCTCCAGATGATTTGGAGCAGAGACTCTTGTACGATATTCACTTAAAAAATAAATTAAATTAAAAATCTTATCAATAAAATATGCTATCGAAATATCAACTACGATATATGGCATGTCTTACAAATTTGGTCCAATAATTCGGCCTACCAATGAAACCAAACATCTGATTCCATCACCTTACTTCGAAAGCATAATATCTTTGTAGACAAATTTGGTACTTGCAGACCAACAAAAGATAAAAACCAATGTTTCTTGCGATCGACTGCAAAATAATGCACATATTTTTTGATAAATTTTTTCATAACCCAAGTTTTGGAACCAATAATTTTGGTTTTGGTGTCATTTTTCACATCCACGAGCCCTGTCTAGACTTTTTTGGTCGATGTAATATGCCTATTTCCCCTAACCATACAATTTTTATTTTATTTTATTATTGTTATGATTTCAAGTATTAACATGTGCATTTTTTATAGGTTTTAATCTCAAATGGGAGCATGGGTCAGCAAGACGCTCGTGACATTATCAAAAGCACATTAAACGAATTACTTTCTCTTAATATCATTCCCATTATCAACACCAACGATGCCGTGAATGTCCCAGATTCAGGGCGCTCTGACGATGTCAATGTAAGAGCAATTATTTTTGTAATACTTTTTTGTCTAACTCCAAACTACGAATCAAACAGGGTGGAATTAGGTCTCCACTACAAATGTTCTCCATTGGCTTCGGTCTCTTGCATATCGCCTTCAATCAGACCTTATCGTCCCATTCCACACAGTCTAAATTGTCAAAAATCAAATAAAACAAACACTTTCTTCATTTTAACAATCTCGCGAGTTCATTTCTTATCCTGAAAATATACCAATTGAAATTTTGAAATTTCCAGAACCGCCTGTTGTAAGTCGGCATGAGACATCCATTGATAAAATGTAATATTAAATATTTGAGTATTATTTTACAGCTATATTCAAACGTTTTCGTTTTGGCAAAATTTTCATCAACCTGTACTCTTTTTTTTACATTTGCTTCATACAGGAGGCCCTGAGGAAAAAAAATCGCTAAGGGCCTATGTCATCTTTGAAGATGCTGTGTGGAGAGTATTTTTAGGGAAAAGAGAAACGAAAGAGGGGAGGTTCTGGGAAGGAAAAAAGAATGAAGGATAGGTAGAAATCTGATATTGGCATCGTGGGAATGTTCCAGGAGTGACGGACATATGAATCTATCCCTCCCAATGTGGTACAATGCAATGTTCCATTAGAGTCCTGCTGGAGGGATTAAAAGTCTCCCTCAACCAGTCTCTCCCGATCCAAACTGCCACGCAGTTGGTTGGAAAACCCATTCCCTGCGAAGACCTAGACAAACCTCTCCCCATGAACCCTGGCACCCCTATTAAGTCACCAAACGTAGTGAACCACTTAGGGTGACCTGTGGCAGAGGTGTTGGCTATCCAATAAATGGTTCTCTGGGCAATGGTACCCATAACCGCCTCCCAAATTGAAAGGCTTGCATCATCTGGCGTTCTTTCAACATATCCAGCTCATCACAGTCTTTGGGACCCAAGAAATCTTACGATGGTCTCATGCTCTGTAAGATTTTCTACTTTTTGTTTCTTTTTAATCTGAATTATCCATTTTCTAGTGCCTAAAAATTTTAAATTAACACATTGTGACATTAACATTTTTCTTGACCCAACTGTTAAAGAGATTTTCCGAGCTTTAGGAAATACCTCCACTCATGAAGATGTCTTATGTTGTCTCCCGTCAGTTTTACGTTGCCGCGTTGATTAATAATTACATAACTCCAGCTGTGTGACAACGACATCCTGGCCGTGGCCCTGGCAGCAGAGATAGAGTCAGACCTGGTCATCCTGGCCACCGATGTGAACGGACTCTATGACAAGCCTCCATCAGAACCTGGCTCCAAGCTCATCAGCAACTTCCAGCCGATGAAGCAGACCGGAATCAAGTTCGGAGGAACATCCAATGTAAGTCATTTACAATATTATATAAATTCTTTTTCGGAATGAAGCTGTTGGGAGTGGATAGCACTAAAGGGTAGATTTCAAGTAGCGAGTAGTAAGGACAGCGATAAGTGTTAAATAAATCACTTTCCTGAGAAAGATCTAAGGGATTCAATAAATCCTTGTTTTTTTTAGTAAAACTTGATGTGTGCGTGTTCAAACGGCCTGACAGAACCCCTCACCAAACTGCAATGATGCATGCGCAGTGGATGGAGAAAAATAGAAATGATTTTACAGTCTTCTTAATTGCTACACGGTAACTTTACCACTTATCAATTAACACACTCTTCACATGCAGACAGTGACATAAAATTAACTAAATGATTTAGTTGCCACTTATCACTGTCCTTGCTACTGGGTAAGTGTAACATAGGCATAATAACTGTAGGAATTGTAATGAGGATGAATAAACGGCCATTCACTTCGGTGACTCGATGGTTGATCTCCTGACAATCGGCCCTTAAAATTATTATTGAGTTGAGTTGAGTGAAAAATATTTTGACTAATAAAAAAATATGTTCATGTAGATGACATACAAACTTAAATACCAGTACTTTTGTAATTTTTTTTTTTAAGTTTGTTTTCATAATTAAATTTATTCTACAAGTTTGAATTTTATTAAAGCCCGCGAAAACAGCCAGTAAGAAACGGGAGAGTCTGTGACGTCGTCTCACGTCATCTGGTCCCTTGTTTGTGTGAAATATAAGGTAAAATATTTTAAAAACCGGGACACGCTTAATATGGACAAAAAAAATAAATTTAAAAAGTTGTAGTAGTTAGATATTAACTAGTACTAATCAATTCAGTTACCGGAATTTCGAAAAAAGTGCGTTTTAATGGTTATTTTTCACCGACCGCTATGTTAGGAACTGTTGCAAGTTTCGGTGAAAAATGACATTTCGTGTTTTTAAATTTAAAAAATAACCTTTAAAATGTACTTTTTTATAAATTCCGGTAACTGAATTGATTAGTTAATATCTAACTACTACAACTTTTTTAATTTATTTTTTTTCGTCCATATTAAGCGTGTCCCGATATTTTAAATATTTTACCTTATATTTCACACAAGCAAGGGACCAGATGACGTCACGAACTCTCCCGCACGGTATTATACTCTTAGCGGGCGTTTTCGCGGGCTAATATAATTCAAACTTGTAGAATTAATTTAATTATGAAAACGAACTTTAAAAAAAAAAATACTAGTATTTAAGTTTGCATGTCATCTACATGAACATATTTTTTTTAAGTCAAAATATTTTACACTCAACTTCCCCATTCTGACAAAATTATAATTTTGTTTGTGCCTTCTTTACCAATTTCAAACCTAAAATTGACTTCTAAAATACTTTTAATAATATATGTTGGTATAGCTATCAAACTATGTCATTTAATTACAGTACTTTTACGCCGGTATACACGGTCTAAAGACAAGTAGTTTTAGCCTTGATGCATTTAAATAAAAATATGTTTTATACTTTTGTTATTCTGCGGTAGATCCTCTTTGCACATCCCTTTGGGGACACTTAACCTTTTGAAAGCCAGCATAGGAAAAATATATTTTTTCATTACGACGTAAGAAATTTGACATTTCTTGCAAATCCAACATTTACAACATTTTGTGATGTATTACAAAAATTACATGAAAATAATGTAGATAAAACGATCTTTCTGATAATACCTGAAATCTATTCTCTCCACAATGAATTTATATCAAAAACAATGAAAGAATATAGAGTTTCTAAACCCACTCCGTCCATATTTTGACGCGGTGGCCATTTTGTCGGATATCTTTCTTGCCCGCCGCATCATACACGCACGCTATGCAGTATTTTGTTACGTCAAGAACGAGAATGGCCCAAGCGATTCTGACCTTGTTCTTGATACAATTTCTTTATACATAAGGGACAAAATCGATGGTACACCGGAGTATGTACGGCCAATGACAGGTTAAGTTAAAATAGGTATACTGTATTTTTCTTAAATTAACTGCAATTGTTTATAAGAATGTCCGAGGGCCAACAACTGTCGGGGGATTATCATGGAACCTTCTAGGCATGTAACCTAGTAGAAAGATAGATCAGGAACTAATCATTTAGATGTTTTACATTATGTAAGCCATGTCAAGGGTCAGAACAACAAATTGAAGACATTGTATGAATTGTGCAGTAAATCCTCCCGCCTGCCCCTGCGGAGAAAAGGCTAAGAGTGCTAAGATGGTTAAGAGTGCTTTACCAGAGAATACCGGAAATTAGTCATTTTTAAATCAAATTCTAGACGTATTGACTCTTTTTTACAAAAAACATTAATTGATTTTGAAAGATTGTTATTTTATCTGGTACACGCAGATTCAAAATTTTGAAAAACTAACTGCATTTATAATGTACTAAGGTTATACCGTTGGTCGTTGGCAGATTTGTTCAATTTTCAAATGATAGATTCTAAAAAACAACACAAATTTCAAATCATATTATCATACAATAAAATAAATCAACATAATATAATCTAATCAACATAGTTTTCAAAATTTAAATTTTAGATAAATATAAATCATTAAAAAATAAATCTGGGAACAGGTTTTGTGACAAAAATACCTCAGTTTTTCGGTAGCTGTTGGGAGTGACTAATTATATTACAAACTAAAATATTTCAGTTTTTTTTTACACACTTATTTTGTTTAGACATTATTGAAAAATTATAAATTATTTTGATCAAAAATTAATTTTAAGAAGTATATAATTTTCATTCATTTACCATCTCCCGTTTGATCATTTTTATGGCAGTTCGAGACATAAATTCCCACGATTCATTAGCCGCCGAGATGCGGCCGTGTGAGGTTGTCTGTTCGCTCTGCACATTTTGACAACATTTCGCATCAAATTTAAAACTAATACTGTTTAGCTTCATGGTTGTAAAAACATCTGCGCGCAGCGCTGTTAACAAAAATGGACTAATGGATTGCTGGATATTACCTCTTAATTAGTTATTTACATGAGATTATTCATTTTCCAGATTGGGACCGGAGGAATGGATTCTAAAGTGAAGGCAGCGACCTACGCTCTGTCTCGAGGAGTGAGTCCGGTCATTTGCAACGGAGAAGAGCCCAACTTCATCACAGCCCTTCTGGCCGGAGAGAGTGTGGGAACCTTTTTCTATCAATAAAATATCATGCATATTTACACAATTTAAATTAGTCACGGACTTGCAAATCTCCTTCTGGAAATTTTCGGAAAACTGTGAATACTAAAAGAATATACCTTTTATGCTAAATATCAACAGAATTACATATACAGTGTTCTTTGCTATTTAACCCAATGCCAAATGCGCCCCTAGCATTTGTAAACAGTAAGTTATTTGTCACATGAGAACGAGTCGTTTCTACAACTCTTTCTTGAGTTTGACAGCTCGGCTGTGGAACGATTTGCCGGCCTCTGTGTTCCTCCCTTTAAGACCCAGGTTCACTCCTTCCTTTCCACAAAAAGACCTTCCACACAGAATCCCTAAAGATGACATAGGCCCTGAGGGAAATTATTTTCCTCAAGGCCTCCTGTGTGGAAATAATTTTAAAACAAAAAAATATATCTGCAAAAATATTTGTAATTTATTTATTTTCAATTTACTTCAAGTACTTTTTGTAAATGTATTAGAATTTTCCGTAAATGTACAGAAATTTCCAGAGCAGTTTTGCAAATCAGCGACTCAAATTAACTATAATTTATTGCTATCACTGATAAATTGACTAATTATTTTACCAGAGAATACCGGAAATTAGTCCTTCTAAATTCTAGACGTATTGACTCTTTTTTACAAAAGAACATACCTATATTGATTTCGAAAGATTGTTATTTTATCTGGTAAATGCATTTTTTTAATTTTGAAAAACTAAGTTTATTTTTAATATACTAAGGTTATTGGTCGTTGGTAGATTTGTTCAATTTTCAAACGAAATATTGTATTATATATCACAAATTTCAAATCATATAATCATACAACAAAATAAATTAATACATAATCTAGTACACATTTTTCAGAATTTTAATTTTGGTTAAATTAAAATCATTCAAAAAAATTCCGAGAATGTGTTTTGTGACGAAAATACCTCAGTTTTTCTATTTATTTAAGGTCCTTACAAACTAAAATATTTGAATTTTTTTTTTTACACACTAATTTTTTTTAGATATTATTGAAAAATCATAAATACTTTTGATCAAAAAATACTTGCAAGAGTACACAATATTTAAGAATTTATCATCGTGTGTTTTGAGCGTTTTTATTGCTTAGTTGAATGTAGGTAAATATTAAAGCAAGTTTTGAATGAAATAAATCGATATTTCATTTTTTATTTAAAAAATTTGACACAGGGAATAATCGATCTTTCTCATTGGAACCTCCCTGTACAGTTGCAAGCATTTTTAAACCTTTATTCTCTTATGTAATATTCTCAATGGCTCTTAATGTAATATCTTAATTTTTAAATAAAAGTATTTAACAATTAAAATAATAAATATCCTACCTCATGCAACATCTATAATAATGATACATAATAGTTGCTTCAAAAATCTGCAGATATAGAGCGTCCAGTTGATTAGTTTAGACATCTCCAAATACATAGTTTTGAGATAATTAAGAAAGCAATATTCGAATGCTCGCCATAAATCAAATATTATTTACACATCTCTGTGTTTTCCATATTAAATATGCTATAAAATAACACCGGGAGGCGTAACGCTCTGGTTCATTAGAATGACATGTTGAAATAATATCCTACTGGTGACCCAGAAAACATCTTACTACAGGTTTATTTATTTATTTATTTATTAAAGAATTTTATACATAGTGTACATGTTGTGTTATTTCGCCCGCCATGCTAGGGATGTCCCTGTGTTATGGCGGGTGAAGTATGCAGATTATATGGGTAATGAAGTACATTTACTGATAATATAATAATTATGATAATAAGGTTTACAGTTAATGCAGCAATGAATTTATGATAATGAAATTTACATATAATATAGTAATTGATGATAATGATGTTTACAGGTAATACATATAACAAGGAATTTATGACAATGAAATTTACAGATAAAATAATAATTGATAGATGAAATTTACAGATAAAATAATATATATATATATATATATAGTTTTACTGCATTATTATTGATATGATGGGGTTTTTTTAGTAAACTGAGTTTTTTACCAGATAGAGAGTACACTTTTACATATAACTGCATACTCAACTCAAATTTAGATTTATCGGAGATGTCGGACTAATCAAATGATTGATATAATGTATAGTTATAGGTATAGGTAAATCATTTTAAAGGGACCCTTGCGTTTGCAGTAATTTACTGGATATAACAAAACATATTTTAAACGATAATAATTATTATTTTTATAGTAAAACCTTAAATTATAATATTTAGTAATTGAAGACAATACTAACGACTATCAAACGAAAGATGTGAAACAGAAAAGATAGAAAAAGAATCCGTCCATAATAATTGTAGCATTGTTCGGTATAAAGATAGCAGCTAAAATATAAACTAAATGTAGGTGGCTCTCAAAGTATGATACAGTTAAAACAACGTAAGTTGATATGGTCAAATTAACTCAGTGGTCCGAGCACTTCCCCGGCAAGGAAGAGGCTCTGGGTTCAATTCCTAGAATTTAGTTTTTTAAGGAAGCTGAAGAATGAAATCAAAAAACATTGTGTAATTGAATCATGAGTCTAAAATCAAATGGAATTGTTAAACGTTGCTAGGCACTCAGTATCTTTTTGCGGGTTAAGAGGAGGGGACTGCGGATGGGTGTTTTGAACGAATTTGAAAAACTTTTTTGGAATCTTCGATACTATTGGTGTCCCCAAATACACTCAAACGTGTCCTCTTAAAAATGATTTGCCTGTACTGTTATTTTAAAATGGATGAAGACAACTTTATTTAAGTTAACTATGCACATGCTTTAATAATCAATTACACATATTTTTTTATATAAAAAACATTCTTACATATCATAAGAATAAGTCTTTATTATTTAAAAATGTAATAACCTATATTTAATTGTTACATAAATTTATTTTTATTTTGGTACCTACTTACTTACTACACTCTTTTGATAATGTACAGTAATACTTTGTGATGTAATTTTATAAATAATAAATCCACTTTTTTAATCAAATAATTCTATTTCTTATTTTAATGTAGGTCGAAGAATAAATTAATTGCCGTAAAGATACGTCATTCCAATGTTTAGACTAAGTCAGATTTAGATTAATTTGAGATTGACGTTGGCATTGCAGATCATAGGTCAAGTCAATTGTATTTTTTTTATCGTTGCCGTGACTACCTCACAAGATATCTGACAGTAACGGCTGCTGTTCCCAATCCTACTAATCAATTACTAAGGCAAAACTTTGCCTTAGTATTTGATTAGTGCACAACTACGCTTTTTCCAACACACAAGTATAGCTTAAGCATTTATCTTAACCTAAGGAAGCCGGACTAGTGGATTAAACTCGTTCCGGCCGCCTTAGTTTTGGACTAGTTCTTAAAAGTGTCAACAGAGTAGAAAAAATACCGCGAACACAATGTATGGTCGATGAAATATCACTTTGACAGAAGACACAGTTTCGCGCTCATTTCACTTCTGTTGTATTGCGTTTATCAATTATCATTTTAATTAATATGGATTGAGAAGTTCGGATGCGTGCGGAGCAGAGACGAAAAACGGTTAATTTATGCGAAAAACTATGTCATTTTCGAATATTCGCCAAGCCAAGTGTCAAGTCCAGTACCTACGGTCAAGCTGACACTTTATTTTATATACGTTTGTTTAAAAAATATAAAATGTCAGATTATGGATAAAAATATTTTAATTAAATTACGTGTTTTAATAATAAATCCAACAATTAACTCTATAATATTAATTTGACTTCGAAAGTTCTTACTTTGATGTCATTTTATTGTCTATGAAAGTGGGCGAGGCCAGATAACATAAGATGTTTGGGGACAACATAAATCGAGCGCTACCCTACAAAATGCTTGGCTGATCGCGGCCTCAGATGAATCGATTTAAAAGTTAGAAACAGCGGCCGTAAGTGTCTCCGCTGAAAAAGCAACTGAAAAAAGCCCGGTTTGCAACTAAACTCGCTATCCTGTGTATGTCAATGTGATGGCCCGCACACTGCACAATTTGTACGCAAGCAGTGACTCGCAACTCGCCCTGCTAGTTGCCGTGGCCGGCCGATGCCAGTTTGCTCGGTTGTTATGGTTGCGCCAGTTTTGTTGTCAATTTTCTATTTTTTCAATTTGACAGCGACAGATGACTACAATGACAGCTGATTGTTCCTCGTCTATGGTTAAACAAGCTGAGACAATTACAGAAATCGTAAAATTGAGTAGGCCGTCACAGAAGTTTGATGGAAGTTTGGTTGGAAGCCATAACCGCAGCAACCAGCCGGTTTTGGTTTGGTTTCAGTTGCCTCATCAGCAGAGGCACTAACTAACACATTTTAAAACCAAAACAACGATAAATAAATTTTTTTGATAAGTATCAAAAAATCATTTAGCCTCGAAATAAATAATACTGAGGTTCGTGACCTCCTCTACAATTTGGGCAACGGGTATGGATACCGCTGGCCCGGGAACCAATTATTGGTGTTACATGTGCTTTGCTACATTTGGTGACTTTGCAGGGTTTTTACATCAGAGTTGAAAACCGGATTAATATTACAGTTCATTTAATATTGCATTATTTATCCACTCGAGCGCTTTTTGCCACATTATGGCACTATTTCCAAAACCTAGGATTGCTTTGTTGCCAAAATGTGACAAATTTTCATAAAACAATTTTTATTAAAACGACTTTATAATATATTGTACATTCAAAATATAACAAAAATAAATATTCTCTAGATTATTTAAAATGTTTTAAGGTTAAAGATTTAATTATATTTTTTTATAAATCCTACAAGGAATTCATTGGCTACATAGAACTATAATCAGTTTGTATGTCTCCATATTCAAATTCGGAGATATGATTTTTTTAATGTGGGCGGAAAAATTTCCTTTAGCAATCCGAGAAAAAATATTTTAATTGCTCTGTCGCTCCAGTGGTTATAATTATATACAAGATTCAATATGTAAAATAGTTTTGTCAAGTAAAAGAAATGTTTCAAGAAAGGCTAACGAATACAATATTGCATCGGTGATTCAATCCAATATTTTATTTGTTAGCCTTTCTAGAAAGATTTGAGTTTTTTAATTAACAAAACTATTTATTTATATTCATATTGCTTGTTTTCGTGCTCAAACGATATTTTTTTTAATATCTTTTATTTTTAAAGCATAACTTGTAAAAAGCGTTTTTACGTAAAATAATTATACGCGCGCCATCTATGAAAAAGTAGAATACAATTTTTTTTGACAATCACCTTAAGGTGTATAATATATAGTATGTACCTATATTTGCGGCATGTCCCAGAGTGGAAGATACTCTCAGTATCGCCCTTGTATAAGACCACCATTCAGGATTAAAATGTTGCTTGAAATGGTTTAGCCATGTTTGGTCACCAGATCTGAATAGCCAGGTATTTCCCCACCTTCGTCACCCCATCTCCTTCCTCTCCTTACAACCTTCGGCCTCACAACGTACCTCAATTAGGGATGCCATAGTCTGACGGGTTCAGTTGGGACTCTTGTGCAGTATTCATTAAAAAACAAAAATTTAAAATCAGTCAAATAATATGTGAAATCTACCGAGGGAGGTATAGATATTTTTTATTATATAAATGATGCAATTTTCTATGGAATCAACAGATATTTTTATGTGAATACTTTACAAGAATCCCAAATGTTTCCTAATGTCTGGAACCACTGAGTCTATTTCGGGGTATGTTGTGACGCTGGGTTACATGTCAACTCAAACAAAGAAAAAGATAAACTTAGAAAAAAATTTTAAAAATTTGGGAATCCAAGAGACTATGATAGTTTCACAATCCTACGAACAAGGGTCAAAACTGGAATACACAAATGCTTGCAATCTTATATAAATTCTACCGAAGACTCATTACACCATAGTACAAAACCACTATGGACTTATGCAAAATCAAAAGGTATGATTAACTCAATTCCTAAAATAATGCACCTAAATGAAACTGTAGCAAGCAATGGTCATGAAATTAGTGAACTATTCTCAAATTACTTCTGCTCTGTTTTTAATACAAATGATAGGTCAAATCAACATGTAAATAGTGATTCTCAAGAAAGCACCTACTCGCTCAGTCATGTCGAAATTTCAAGGACTGAAATATTCAACGCTATGAAATCACTAAACTCAAACAAAGGTCCAGGTCCAGATGCCATTCCACCATTATTTATATCAAATTGTGCAAAATCTCTGGTTTATCCTCTTCATGTTATATTTTGTAAATCCCTTAAAGAAGGTGTTTTTCCTGATCTTTGGAAAATAGCACGTATCACTCCTATCTTCAAATCTGGGAATAAAAGTGACATCTCTAATTATCGTCCAATCAGTATTCTCTCATGTTTTGGGAAAATTTTCGAATCCTTAATGTATAAAAGCATTTTTACACATTTTAAACATATTTTAAGTTCTGTTCAGCATGGATTCGTATGCAATAGATCCACTACCACAAATTTAATTGAATATGTCGATTTTTTAAGTACTAATTTTGACAAAAGAACACAAATAGATGCAGTCTATACTGATTTCCGAAAGGCATTCGATAAAGTCAGTCATCCTCTTCTGATCCAAAAACTAAAAAGAACAGGTTTCCACGGCAATCTCCTGAGATGGATTATATCTTATATTTCGCACAGGAGTCAATATGTACAAGTTAATAGTTATGAGTCCTCTCCCAAACTAGTCACATCTGGTGTTCCTCAAGGATCCCATTTAGGGCCACTTCTCTTTATTATATACATAAATGATCTAACAGCACAACTATTTTGTAAATGTTTATTATATGCGGACGATTTAAAAATCTTTCATCCCGTGAATTCACAAGAAGACTGCAAAACTTTGCAAAAAGACCTACTCACGTTGTCTCAATGGTGCATAGATAATGCCATGGAATTAAATATTAGCAAATGTTATATCATCTCGTTCACGAGAAATGTCCATAAAATCGATTTCCCTTACATGATCTCTGATGAGATCCTAAAACGAGTAGATTACATTAGAGATCTGGGAATCTTACTGGACTCGAAGCTAACATTCATAAAGCATTATCAACACATTGTAAATCAGGCTAATAGAATGCTCGGTTTCATCACTAGAATCACCAAATCGTTCAAGAACATCAGTAGCTTCAGAATCTTGTACTACTCATATGTAAGAAGCATCTTAGAGTACGGCTCTGTGGTTTGGTCACCACACTATGCAATTCATAGCAACAAAGTGGAGTCCGTTCAAAAAAAATACGTAAGAATTCTAGCTTACAAATCTGGAGTACATCGCAATCTCGGTAACTATACTGAAAGACTTACTCACTTTAGAGAAGTCTCACTCGCCAAAAGAAGAAACGTATCAGATATAATCTCTCTGTTTAAAATCATTAACAATGTGTATGATTCATCTTTAATTAATCAAATTAATTTTAATATAAGGCCGAAATCCACAAGAAATCCGGTAACCTTTTGGATCGACACTTGTCGTAGTAATACAAGTTTTTTCAAACCAACATCAAGAATGACTCGATTGTACAATAGGTACTGCAATCTTCAAGACTTAGATATATTTTCAAACTCAATTAATACCTTCAGAAGGAACTTACACATACTTTTACCAGATGATCTCCTTACTTAAGCCATTTTTTTTTTTTTTAAATTTCTAACAATTACTACTTGTGCATTGGCTCCGCAAGAAATGTATTTGTATGTCCAAGTGTAAGTACATGTATGCATATACATATATATATGAGTACGTTGAGCACATATATGCATATATGATTATGTGAGTATATTTGTGTGTGTATGTATGTATGTATGTGTGTGTATGTATGTATATATGTATATGTATATTATATTTATAAGTATGTATGCTTTTTTTCTTCCTAATAACTGATTTCGATCCTCCTTATTTTTATATACATATTTGAAATTAAATTTATCACTCTTGTAACTAACCAATCATTATTACATAAAGAATATTGAGATGAATGTTGTGCTCACCTATAATTAGAAACATCATTACAACCATGTATAAATGTAAATTACTGTAAAAATTATGTGATGTATTCTGTTGGCGAGCCAATAAATAAATAAAAAAAAATAAAAACTCAGAATGAACTCAACTCATCACCTTTTTAAAAGTCATTAAGAGCTATGAAAAAAAAATTAAAATACTCCTTACCTTAACCTAACACAACCTATTTAACCAATTTTTTATATATTTTAATCATAAACTTTAATGACTTTTCAAAGGAGGTGTTGAGTTGAATTCATTCCGAGTTATCCGGTCACCGTGACGCTGTTAACAGTGGCGAGGGGAAGGAAATATGGAAGAGGAAGGTTGGGAAATCTTATTTTCAGTTCTGGTCGCCAAACATAACTAAAGCCATTTCAAGCCATGTTTCAATTCTGAAGCTATCTGTAAGTACCTGGCTATTCAGATCTGGTCACAAAAATGGCTGAAGCATTTCAAACAATGATTCAATTTTGAATGGTGGTCTTACACCAGGGCGTTAGTGAGAGTATCTTTCACTCTGGAACATGCCGCAAATATACCTTATATTATTGTAATAATTAAATAATTGTGAAATAACACAATCCAATTATATTTGTCACAAACTGAGTATTGTATAGGTACACTTTTTGTACAAACTGTACCATACTTCATATTTTATTTTAACAGAACCCTACATATTAGATTAAATGTTATGAGAGCTTGTAAACTCTCCATAAATTTGGTGACCCCGACGTGATCTGAACACGCAACCTTCTATTGCAATATTTATTCAAAGTAACAAAGTTGAAACTTGAATGTAATAAATTTTGTCTTTTGCGTTTTATTGCTAACTGATTAATAATTTCTTCGGAATCAAGTTGCACCGCCAGATCTAGCCAAACCAGTAAGTCTTTCATCGCCCATTTTATTTCTTAGGTAAGTTTTCTACAATCGGCGCGGTGCATGTAATTTTTTCTGTTGGACAAGTAAGACGGATATTGCCATAAAATATATTTTCAAATAATAAAAATGAGTGGATATCTCACACACAACTTGTTTTATTTACATTTTAAAATCGAGCGTCCTTATTGAAATACCCTATATTAATGGTAAAAATATTAATGTTCTTCTGATATCAGTATGACCTCAGTCGTGACATTTGTGAGTGTCTATGCTATCTCGTACCACAGGGGGTAATCATTTGTTACTAATAATAATATTTGTTACTTCAACATTATAGACACTATCAAATGTAATAAAACATTCGCTCTTAGATTGCTACCATACAGCATACGTCAACAAAAAAAATATATTTTATATTAATAATTTTGTAAATATAAAGAAGAGTGCCCCGGTGTGGGCTTGTTTTTTTATAAAAATCTACAGCTTTATTCTGAGATTGGTGAAATTTATTACACTTAACCTTCAAAATAAGAGGAAAGTCACTGTTTACATAATATTTCGAAAAACCACCCTTATTCACTTTTCCCACCCCTTAAAGCAGAATGTGTGCATATGTGAAAAAAATTGCACAATTGACATTCAAAATAAGAAGAATTTTTTTTCACAATAGTACCACGCAGGAGGCCCTGAGGAAAATAATTATTTTCGGGTCCTACTTCATCTTTTAGTTTTTTAGAGCACGAAGGAGTGGAAGTTCTGGGAAGGAAAAAGGTATGAAGGGTGAGTAGTAATCTAGCGGATCAGTGTGTCCAATAATAACGGTCGTATAAATTCAATCCTCCCTCTGCGATGCAAGGCAATATTCCGAGAGAGTCAGGCTGGAGAAGTCAGAGTCTTCCTCAACCAGTCTCTGCCGATACGACCTGCCGGTATATCTCTCCCGATCCTCCGGAAAAACCTCACCCCATCCGGGCACCCATGCTTAGTTACCTAACATAGCGAAACGTTTGGGGTGACCTGTAGCAGAGGTGTTGGTTATCCGATAAATGGTTCCCAGGGCGGCGGTATCCATACCCGCCTCCCAAATTGAAAAATAATGAGTGACTGTGTAGCGTTCTGTTATTTACTACAGACACTAATACAGATTCTCCAACAATTAGGATGGAGATTACTTTTAGGAATAATAGATACTTTGTTATTATCTGCTTTTATTATGCACTTCGCGGTTTACAATGTAGATCTCGTTGATCGACCTAACTATAAGCTGGCTAAATGGAATCTAAACGAATGTTCCAGTGAACGCTCTCCCAGAGCTGTTTGACCCTCTCTTCGTTCCCACAGGTACTGACCTACCTGCCATCTGGCGGAATCTAAGGACAGCTCTTAGCACTGCCATCTGTGTCTACAAGCAGGAAGCTTTTAGATACACTACAGACTGCATCTCATATCAAAACTCTGAGTAAAGCCTTGCCAATGCCTGAGGACTTGAGCTAATTTGTAAATTATTGTCCTGGTACAAGACCAGCATTCAGAATCGAAACTTAAGTTGAAATGACTTTAGCCGTATTTAGTCACCATCCAGGTCTTGCTCAAGCTTCCTTCTTCTCTCCTCGCTACTTTCAGCCATACAACATGGCCTGTACATCATGGAGCCACGATCGTAGGGCTTAGTTTAAGTTTCGTGTAGATAATAAATTTGTATAATCGTTTGTTTTAATGTATGTGGGAGTAGTATGATAGCCGGCGTAGTAGAAGGGTAAGGCTCTCGACCCCCAATCAGAAGGTCGCGGGTTCGAACCCGGCGTGCGCTGTTAGGATCATACGTTCATTATTTCCTACCCACACTTAACCCCTAAATGCATGTGTAATGGCGAGAGTGAGAGCTTTTGAATTCATGCGTGGGTACAATTTGAAATGAGGTAAGGGAGGTCTAATCTGTAGTTATTATTTTAAATCATATGCAGGTACGACATGCTTAGTGTGCAGATCCGTGTATTTAAGAATTGCACAGTTGGTCAGTTTTATTCTATTCCGTCCTATTTTGTCCCCTGCAGAGATAAGTGTGTCACGCTGAATTTACATTATAGGTATTCCTTCGTATATGCTAAAGAACTTCTAGACAAAACCTTTTCGAAACCTGGAAATAACACTGTCACTTTTACCTATGATTTTATGACAGCATCGAAGGAACTCGTTCCAACTAAGGAATTCTTTCCGATTACTATCAGTGATTCTAAAAAGTATATACCACAAGGAGCGCTTTTAGATAAAGGGTAGGTACACTGAATATGAACAATAGAAATAATAATGACAATGCCAGGAGAATAAAAATCCAAAGATGTAATTTATTCAATTCGCTTGTTAAATTTTACAAAATATACCAGGAGAACATAATCATGAAATGGTCAAAAATGATAAAATATTATGTCATCACAATAACTCACGCAATCAGTAAATTTATAATATAGATAAGGGTTTTTCATCTCCACCGGGACTCTCCTCCTTAACGGGCCGCTCTGCCAATTTCTACCGATTTCTTACATGTTTTCCATAAACGTTTGAAGTTTTTAAGTTCTTAAAAAAATATATGTTATTCTTTAAGATAGTATCTACACATTCCCCACGCTGAAACGGTAATTATTTGAAATTCCTTCGATAGAAATAAATCGCAAAGTATGCTCCGAAAATTATTATTTACAAGTTTTTTTCTGTTATTTTAAGTTATATGTATGAAAAAATTCACAATGTTTCTTTAAATGCTACTTGACACAGCCCCGCGAGATTATTGCTCTTTTTCAAACGAGTCGTCTTTTATTAAACATTTTCACAATTTTCGCATGAATTTTATGGTTTTTAATGTTAGCGCGCTCGCTCATTCGTTCGTATTGTCGTATCTCTCCATCTGCTTCTTTTTGAGCGGGGTAGCGCGCCCTTAAAGATCACATATCTCGCAGAAACATTTTATGCGGTTATTCCCACCCATGAAAGCGCGTCCATCAATTGCCTCGCCAGGTACGATGAACACATAAAAACAACACAGAAAAAACCTAAATAAATCCGTCGTAAAGTCTAAATTTCCCCACATTGCAGCCATGTTCCCTTGCAAAAAAAATTCTAACTCAACTTAACTTACCTACATCTTTTTTTTCATGCAACCATTTTTTGAACTCATGATGAAAGAGAAGGGGGCCTTTTGGCCCGGAGCTCTGTATGCCATTAAATCAAAAAGTAAAAATGTAAACAATAAAGTCAAAAAAGGTTGGGAACAGCTGTAGTCTGTCTGACTACAGAAGTGCATTCTTATCTCGAATTAAACGCTTTGGTTCAGACATAATGGCGTCACCCGTCGCGTTGCTTCTGCTCTCACAATCACGCGGCATGGAAGTGTGTATTAATTCGATAAGCAGAGATGTATTTTCATTAATGAGATTTACGGAATAAGACTAGAACTCCTGTTATGCTAGATTACTGCTGATTATGAAACCAACTGACCCCGGACGATCTAGTATTCTAGTGGCAAAGTCTAGTGGTAGACGCAGCAAAGAACGATGTCTCAAGACTCAACGAAATTCCTGGCTTCGATATCTACATGAATGGTGTGATATCGGCGCAGTTCCGCAGAGTTACTCAGAGCTAAAATCTGCAAGGTGATCAGTGATCACTGTTGATTGCCCTGAAGATAGGAAACCTCCGATGGTAGAGAGCACCTAGCACGCTCGCTCTATAACGATCGGTAGGATAACTATCGGTAACTTCTCATCGTTCCCTAGGACAACTGCACATCGCTAACGTACAAACAACAGTTTATATCGAATATGTTAAGGACACTTAGTCATTGTGAACTGTCACTTATTCGTTGGCGATCTGTAGTCATGCTAGGGAACGGTGAGAAGTTACCGATAGTTATCCTACCGCTCGCTCTTTAACGATCGATAGACTAACTATCGGTAACTTCCCATCGTTCCCTGGGACAAATGCACATCGCTAACCTACAAACAACAGTTGATGTCGAATACGTTAAGGACACTTAGTCATTGTGAACTGTCACTTCTTCGTTGGCGATCTGTAGTCATGCTAGGGAACGATGGAAGTTACCGATAGTTATCCTACCGATCGTTATCGAGCGAGCGTGTGCTAGCACGGTCGCTCGATATGAAGTTACCGACCGATTGTCGGTAACTTCTCATCGTTCCCTAGGACAACTGCAGATCTCAAACGTACAAACGACAGTTGATATCGAATATATTAAGGACACTTAGTCATTGTGAACTGTCAGCTATTCGTTTGCGATCTGCAGTTGTCGTAGGGAACGATGAGAAGTTACCGATAGTTATCCTATCGATCGTTATAGAGCAAGCGTGCTAGGGTTCTGGAGAAGAATAAATTTTAAAATTTTGTTTCCTTCGCTATTTAATGCAGAACTTAAGCCGGGTCTCTTCCTTCAAAATTGTAATCTCCTACGACAACATTTGCTTCCACCTTTGCTTAAACTTCACTTACAACTTTGTCAATGGGGGCGTGGCCTTACACACAGACGCGATGTTCTTGCTTTCCATGGCCGATGGAACACACGATAACTCCTGGTGAAGCGGGGAAGGCAGGGGAGGGGAAATGTTAATTTTTTGATGACAGCCGCACGGTCCGGTCTTGTCGTGATGAATAAATCGAGTTTTTGAGGTTATGTGCAATGAGCGTAATTATGAGTTTAATAAATTAATGATGTAATGGATTACTGTTTTTATCATGAACTCATCTTAATCTACTTAAAGGAATTTAAATAAACTTAAATATACTTAAAGGAATTTAAATAAACTCATTTAAGTATATTTTTCGAGGTCAACGGCATAGGATGTGGAAATAAACGGAAAACTACCACATTAAAGGTCCAAGTGGCATCCCAAGAACCAGTAAACAATTGCTGCAAACCAATCCCAGGATTGAAACCAGAGAGAGAGAGAGAAGTATATTAATTTATTGTACCAAGTTCAGTACCAAACCAATAACACAAATAACAATTTTTTGATAAGCCCGTCATGTCAGATCTATTTGTTAGGTTTTGGGAACAACTCACATGGGTTTCATAGAAATCGTTGTGTCTCCCTTACAATCATGAATAGAAATATCTATATATAAAAATGAATCCCTGTTTCCCTTGGTCAAGCCATAACTTCAGAACGACTTAAGATATTTCATTCATCTATTTTTAAAAAGTTTTCTAAGACTTTGTAAAAGGTTCTTACGGAAAGAAAAATTAAGAAAATTGCGCAGAAAATTGGATAATTTCAAAAAACATAACGACTGTTTTAACTTCGTACGTTTGACAGTTAGCGCGTTTAATATATGTAGAGATATTTCCTATACTATTCATCCGATTGCGATAAAAAATTGGTGAGTTGTTGTGGACATGCCCGTGAAGGTTTCTATATAGCAATATTTCTACATTGGTGAGTTCTGGAGTTATAAAATTAGCAAACAAAATTGCAATAGGGCACACGCCATTTGTTTGAAAAATGAGTGTATTTTATGGAGTTTAGCAATGTGGTATCACATGAAAATGCCCCGCTCGGCGGCGATAAGTTTCAACTTACTTCCTGTCAGTGTTAAGATATATGTTACCTACTTACCAGGGGGCGGTCCGTGAGTTTTCAGCGAGCTAGAGTGCTGATTGAAAAAAACGACGTTATTGATCTTGTTGTAGCTGAAATTTTTTTTTTTTAATCTTTATAATGTACATATCTATATATAATGTATGTACCAGCGTAGAAGTACAAAAAATCATTGTTTGATAACCATACCAACTTATTATTTAAAGGTCTTTTTAAAGCCAATTTTAGATTTAAAATTGGAAAAAATGGGCACAAAAAAATATAAATTTTTAATAGGTAATTAATATCTTATTCTAATTTTGGGAGGGGAAAATCGTTTGTCGGGTCACCAGTATTTACATAGCTTTGATGTTCTATGTATAATGTAATAGTACCTACCTACTTAATTATAAGTTATAAGTATAATTTCTAAGCTTCAAACTTTATAATCTCATTGCCTTTTATAACCAATCCCACGCCGATTTAGAAATGCATGCCAATCAATTCAAGAAAATATACAAATCGGCGAACAAACGTAATGTTTATTTATAAACGGTGTCCAAATTCATACTACAAACGGGAAACTAGCGAATCAACATCACATTGAAGTCGATTTCGTGGAATAACTTTTTTGATTAGAGCTTTCGTTTTCAAGTAAATCGAATATTTGGTTGAATAAAAAATAAATCAGTTGCTATAGGGACATAAGCAGCTTACTGCCTTTTATCTAAGTCTTTCATAAATGTAGGTATAATGCATCGAAGCATATAACGCACCTCCAAATGTTTTTTAAGATTTTTTTTTCGAAGGGGTTTTTTTTAATATCAAAAAGTCAGACGAAAAAAATATATTATTTTGGGTTCACATTTTTTTTATATTGGCTCCATACAGTAAGCACCTCCAAATACTTTCCCAGGGCCTATGCCATCTTTGGGGATGCTGTGTGGGGTGCTTTTTAGGGAAAGGAAGGAGAAGAATTTCCGGGAAAGAAAAATTTATGAAGGGTGGGTAGGAATCTCGGATCAATGTGTCCAGGAGTGACGGACGAGTAAATTCATCCCTCCCACTGAGATGCAAGGCGATGGGTGAGAGAGTCCGTCTGGAGAGGTCAAAAGATCTCCCTCAACCAGTCTCGCCCTATCCGTCCCGCCACGAAGAAGATGGGTAAACGCATCCGCCGCCAAAACCTAGATATAAGGTAGATTCACCAGTTGCCCGCTTATACTACGAGTTTCCCTTCACATTGTACCCTATATAATAACTAATATTATTATTTTTATTTATTTAATATAATATATATAAACATTTCAACTCATTACTTGAATATGCATCTTTAGGATGGGGAGGATGTGCCAAATCAATACTGGACCCCTTAGCCAAAGCACAAAAATCACTTCTAAGGGTCATTCTTAAAAAACCATTTAGATACCCCAGTAATGATTTATTCAAAGAGATAGGAGTTCTGGATGTGAGGCAACTATTCATAAGAAAAGTTATTTTACACACGCAAAAATATCGTCACCTCTTCCCCTCCGTAGTACATTATCACGACACCCGACATGCAGGGAGGAAACCAATTGTTCCACTTACTACTATGACATCTCTTGCTCAAAGACAATACTCTTACCTAGGTCCAAAAATGTTCAATCTTATACCCGGTTCTTGGAAATTGAAAAGTGCAAACGTCCTGCGTAAATTAGTCAATGATTGGATTCTGGACTTAGGGAGAGTTGAAAGTGAACATATGCTGTTTAACTGATAAACAAAATCACCTAACTTTCCAGATAACTATATAAAAATTCCTACCACACTTCATTGAGTCCGATATTGCTTCGCAATGTTCCGTCATCCTTTTTGATGTTTTTATACCTGGGATTTTATGGTTGTGCGCCCCTTCATACTTCTGCACAGAGTAGGTAAATCACTGCGTCGTATCATGCACGCACACTAGCGATGGGCACAATCGATGAATAATCGATTATTTACTCGATCTTTTTTACCATCGAATGATTTCGATTCATTTCCATAGAAAAATCGATTCTCGCTTCTCGATGTCAAATTCATTCGAATGCACAGTCCGAGAGAATCGGTTTGAAACGTCATCGAACTTGGAATCGATTCTCGCTTCTCGATGTCAAAATTCTTTCGAATGCACAGTCCGAGAGAATCGGTTTGAAACGTCATCGAACTTGGAATCGATTCTCGCTTCTCGATGTCAAAATTCTTTCGAATGCACGGCCGAGACAATCGGTTTTAAACGTCATCGAACTTGGAATCGATTCTCGCTTCTCGATGTCAGAATTCGAATGCATAGTCTTGAAACGTCATCGAAAGTGATTTTGCTTGTCAAACGAAATATTTTATAGGTACATGTTATAATCAACCTGATGTGTGAATTTTATATTATGAATGAATACTTTTAGGTAACGATTTACGTTTTCAGTATAGTTTATACGTAAAAGATTGCGATGGTGATAGCTTTCAACAATTTAAAAATGTTTAGTATGAGGTTATGTATCATCTATTTGGGTATTGTATATTTAATTTAAAATAAAACAATAACTTAGTATATACCATTTTTATATTTAATGCCGACCGGGTTTCGCTAAAACCGTAGTTTCTTCAGGGCAGTAAATAATACTCTACTAAAATCAGCAAGTAGGTAATATGTTTTCATATCTGCTTTATATGACCAAATATATTTAATTTATTTGAAATTAACAGGTGTTTCTTAGTTTGTAATAAAAATGAAACGATTTCTATAGTAAGAAAACTTTATTTAATGATAAACTACAAATATAAAAATATAAATACAAATAATTCCATACGAAAAGGTGTCCATAACCTACATGTTATTCAGAGGTTATTTTTTTAACAAAAACGACATAAAATTATTATCTTCGTATTAAACACAGACACACTGTCAATATTATTAATGGGAATTTGTACCAACCGGCTAAACTAAATATCTTATTAGTAATTTTATTGTTGTGAGATGCCCACATATTTGAAATTCGTGGAAAATGGAATAACACTAATGTTGCCATCAAACAAAAAGGAATTTGCCAATTTGCCATTGCCAGGAAATAAAAACGGTGATTGAATTATTGTCGCAGTACTTACTTACTAATGTTGCGTTATTTAGAGATTGTTTTTGATCAAGAATGTCATATAATTATAATTATTTTCATATTATTAAACATACATAAATATTTTTAATGGAAATTTTTACCAATGGGCTAATCTAAGTAGCTTAACAATAATTGTTATGTTGTGAAATGCATACCAAAAAACAACAAATAAAATTACAACAAACAACAAGCGTTGCCATACATGATGCACCATAATAATTTTCGACTTCCTACCACCCCCCCCCCCGTCACAGACAAAAATCCTGCCCCTGACCGTAGCTATTGCTCCCGAACTCCGAGCAAAAAATCGATTAATCATTCGATTATTGTGATGTCTCGATTAAAAAAAATCGATTATATAAAAGTTTCGATCATTCCCATCGCTAACGCACACACTAAACTAGCTGTGTGAAACTTGGTACCTTACAGCGGTGATTATTTATAATAAATATACATAACACAGCATGTATGACGTACGAAGCAATGCAACAATTTCACAATATCTTTACCAAAGTAGCTCTAAATCAGGTACTATTTATTTGTTTTCATACTTTCTGTTTATATTCTATATTTATAGTTATTGTTTTTATATTTCAGCATGAGTTGTTCAAGACATGAGCGCGATGTATACTCGTATTGTCGTATAATATATTTTGTACTGAAAACATGTTTTAAATTAGTGAAAATAATCATGCTTATATCTATTATGTATTATAAGTTCACACTTCTCAACACATTTCTATATCTTTATATTGTAAATCTTATTGTTATTCCTCTATCTTGTTATCAGATACCTTGTTTACACTTTTCAACACTCCCAACTTACATACTTATCCCATACTCTGTAATTCTGAATATATTATTTGTTACCAGGTTAATTCGGTAAATCCGAATAGCTAATATGCTAACAGATTACTTTTTTGCATAGTCACAAAAAAAATGTATGTATCTTTTTTATATATTTCTTCGTAACACAACTCAATTTAAAAAAAAAAGAATTTTCTTGTTTTTATCTTTGTTTTTATTTTTGTTTGCAATTATGTACTTAAGGAATAATATGAACTAAACCTGTCAATTTGTCTGTCCTGGAACGGGAAATTTTCCTAGTTGGACAGGCAAAGCTTCCTAATGTGTAACTTGTACTTTCTTTTGTATCTATAAATAAATAAATAAATAAATAAAAAATAAATTTGGGATCGGTGTTGACGTAATTGCCAATGTAATTATTATAATAAAATGTAAATATAATTAAATTACAAAGGTTATGTAAATTGAAAGGGCATTACACGCTGTTCTGCAAACAGTTTATGTCTATGTAATTATTTAAAGATCAAAGTCTGAGTATATCTACTTTGTAATTTTTTTGATCGCTGGTTTTTAGAGGAAATTGGGTGGCGTTTTGTCCGATTAAACGTTTTACCCAATTCCTCATTGGATTTTGATACTACTGCAAATATTTTTTCAATGCCGACCATGATGTCGGTACCCTTTGCTTTTTTTTTTGAGTTAGGATCATCCAAAAATCGCCAAAATTGCCTGTTTTGAACGCCACCAACAGACTTTCAGTATACAAACTAGACAATGTATTTTTTTAAAAAAGCAAATCTTACAGACATAGAATATTTTCTTCTTATATAGTTAGTTAAAAAAATTTTAAAATCCGTCCAGTTTTGGAGGAGAAAAGTGGGGAATACAAAACTTCGATTTTGATGATTTTATATGGGTATTATCAATCTGCTATGCAGTCGTCCCTTTCGCTCAGTATTCGAGAGAGTAAGAGTGACAGTGACAACAACAGTTTGGTTAATTACCTAAATTTGGTTATCAGAATCCCTTGCGTTTATCTTCACATTAAGCTTGGAGTCAAGTTCGATACCGCCTGCTGGCGTCAAGACAAGAAAAACATCCCAGATTTCAAGTAGTTTAGCGGCTACGCTAGGTTTGTGTAACATGGTTTGTGATACAAAAGAAATTGCCCCTTTTATAGCGCCTGCTCGCGTCAAGGCAAGAAAAACATCCCAGTTTTCAAATAGTTTAGTGGCTACGCTAGGTTTATGTAACACGGTTTCATTTCAGTAATTATTTTTTTTTAATAATACATTCACTTTTGGTGAGTTCTGAAGTTATGAAATTTTTTTTTTTAAATGCAATAAGGCACACACGAGTTGTTTGAAAAATGAGTGTATTTTATGGAGTTTAGCGGCAGGAAAATAAGGTGGAAGGGGAGGGGAATCCGGGAGGGGCGGAGGGCAATGACGGACGGGTGGGAGTGGGGTTGGAGGGGGGAAGAGGGAGGGGTGGAAGGCGGAGAAGGTGGAAGGAGAATTCGTGAGAAGGCAGGTTAGTGAGTAAAGGCGGGAGGGAGAAGGGGATGGGAATCCAGGAGGAGCGGAGGGTAATGAAGGAGGGGTGTTTCGCAGCAGGACGAGGGAGGGGGAAGGCGGAGAAGGTGGAAGGGAATTAGTGAAGAGGATGTTCGCGAGAAGGGGGACAGTGGGAGAGGGAACGCGAGGAAGTTGAAAAGGAAACGTGAAAGGGGGAGGGGACGAGGGTGGAAAGAGGTGGCGGAAGGGGTATGGGACCAATGAGAAAGGACGCAGGGAGAAATATTTTTTTTTATTTAAGTGGCACTGCAACGTATGCCGGATATCAGCCAGTAATAAAATAATTTCCACTCTCACGTCACTTGAACTGTGACGTTTTGTTTTGCAGTAAGCTATAATAATAATTTTATTGTGATGTAGGTGTTTTGTTTTATTTTGCGTCATCGTTAAAGTATTTTGATTTGGTACGCAATCAAATCAATGGAGATATATTTTAATTAATGAAGACAATATTAGCGAAACTCAATCGAAAATCTGAAACATTAATCAAAAAAATATACGGTCACATCTGGGACTCGAGCCCAGGACCTGCGTGAGCTAATGTTTTTCAAGTGAGCTTCCTCTTATTTTGAAGGTCACGTGAGCAAAATTTCATCAATTTCAGAATAAAACTAGGTTAGTATAAAAAAAATAATAATATTTAGAGTTATATGGCTAATGTCCCCAACGTTACTCGCATTTAATTCGGTATATGGGCGTTTTCCAAAAAAGATGTCGGTGACGTAATAGGAATTCCACTTAAGTGAGATGCTGCATTTCGATTAAAAATATACGTAAATTTATTAAAGAAAGAATGAACTTCATGACAAAAAGTATTTAAATAGAAAATGTCAATAAACTTCGAAAATAATTGCAATTTAAGTTTAATACTATTGGTAAGAAATTCTTTTACGTCACTTTTATCATAAAGTTTATAAAGAAAATTAAAAGAAATTCATTATTTCAGATTTTTATTTACGAATTGAAAACACAATCAGTCTCCTAAAAAATATGAATAATCAAGCTTATTGAATTAAATATTAAGTTTTTCAATAAAAATATTCTTTTACGCTACTTTTGGATACTTTGTACTGTATATTTTGCGTTCTAGAAAGACGAACATAAGTTTTTGTTTTACGAATGTTTAATTATAACAAATTTAAAATTAATCATGAACTATATCAATAAAAAAAAGAACAAATTTCTTTGAGATATAATAATTGATCTTAGAAAATAAATCACCGCAATAACAGGACAGTGGCGTAAGGGGAAAAATTTGGTAACGTTTAGGAATTCTAAGGCCTCGGCCAGACTGAGAGGCTTGCCCGGTAGCGACAGCGGGCGCGAAATATCAGTCGTATGTGTACGCACGTTGTGGCTACACTGCTGAAAGCGCGACAAGCGACTGGTATGGGAAGAGTGGAAGATACTCTCAGTATCACCCTGGTGTAAGACCACCATTCAGAATTGAAACGTTGCTTAATAATGACTTTAACCTGTTTAGTGACTAGATCTGAATAGCCAGGTACTTCCCCACCTTCCTCTTCCCCACCTTCCTCTTCCCCATCTCCTTCCTGTCCCCACTTACCTTCAGCCTCAAACGTACCCCAATTGGGGATTCCATAGTCTCACTGGCTCCAGATGGGAGCAGTTAAGACTCATGTGAGGTATTCTCTATAAAAAAAGGACGATTTTACGTACTACCGCCACCGTGGAAGGCCCCCCGCGCAAGTACTTTTTCTTCCACTTGTTCTTTTTTCTTTTCTTTTTTTTTTCGTTTCTGTTCTCTCCAACGTCTTCTTTTTTCTATTCTTCTTTGGTTAGCTCTCTGATTATATTTTGATGTTATTTTTGTCTTTGTAACTCTTTTTTCATAAAGGCTTCATATTTTTCAGGGTCGTTTTTAATTTTGTCTCTGTACCTTTTTGATTTTTCTGCAGCTTTCAACGGCATATTTGAACATAAAATTAAAATAAATTATTTATAAAAATGCACAAATAATTAGATAGGTAATAATGGGCTACACGTGCATACCGTGTATAGCCTGAAATAGGTAACTAAGCTGAAAGGGTATTAAAGTACTTGTTAATGTACACAACTTTAATTAGGTACAGGATTAGCTAAAACACACAGGAACATAAATCATGCTACATTTTATACTTACTTAATCAAAATTGTATGAACCAGCTGATTTTATACTGAATTTCAGGGTTGCCTCTATAGTAATAGTTGCTCATATTGCTGTCTATATGAGTACTTCGACACCATTTCGACTCTTTCAGAATTAATCTTTAATAATCTTAATTAATAAAAAAAAGAAAAAAAATTATACACATAAAAATCAAATAATTTTTTCTTTTTAGCTATGCTGTTCTTTTTTTTCAATGCTACATATATCACTCAACCCACATATCTACATGTAATAGTTACATTTTGAAGATACATGCAAAATATAAATTTAATTAGAAAATTGTAACACACCCAAATACCCTAAAAGACGGACAGAGTGAACCGACCTTTAGAATTCCATTACGTCACTTTTAAGTTCCATTCACGACACCGTTGCGTAAGAGAAGTAGCGTAATCGCGTCAATATTTTTTCGAAATGTATTTATCAATAAATTATGAAACTTTTGTTTGTTCTAACTAAACATTTCATAAAACAATAAATGAATCAATTTAATACAAAGTAGAGTCTAATACATTCTGGTAAATTACCTGGAGAAATACGGAAGCGTTGGTGGAACACTTTTTTAGTACAGCCGAGAACGACCACTTTTGTTACGATTTCTTGGCAAACTGGCTGTAAAAAACCAAGCATGGCCGCCCTTCATAGACTAAATAGGGTTGCTATTTTCTAAAATATTCATCAATTTGGTAATATTTTTATTGGAAGACGTCAATAATGTGGTGGCGTAGGCGGAAATTCCACCATACGCTATTTCGTAGGACAACTCAATATCTGGTATTTAAATTATTTTGCACGATAATTAATCTATATTATGGTTGCAAATCGAAAATATTATCATATACTATTAGTAGAATTAGAAATAAATACTGGGATAACATTAAATAACATTAATTTTTGAACTCTTACTGGTAGTGGTAGGTGTAGGACATACCAGAAACAGTGACCTGTAGTCTTACTTATTTTAAAATAATATCGAAATTTAATAGATTTATTCATTATTTTTAGTCCATAAAGGTATTTATTTGTTATTATATTGGTAAAATATATGGTTGGTCATTAAAACCGACACAACAAAAGTTAATGATCCTGAAAGTGATGGGACACTGACTTTTATCTATGTACACTTTTTTTGAAAAACGCCCATTTACGCAGAGTTTTTCGAAATCTGATATACAGTTTTGTAGTGTGTAGTGTATCTAAAAGCTTCCTGCTTGTAGACACCGATGGCAGTGCTAAGAGCTGTCCTTAGATTCCGCCAGATGGCAGGTAGGTCAGTACCTGTGGGAACGAAGAGAGGGTCAAACAGCTGGAGAGCGTTCACTGGAACACTCGTTTAGATTCCATTTAGCCAGCTTATAGTTAGGTCGATCAACGAGATCTACATTGTAAACCGCGAAGTGCATAATAAAAGCAGATAACAACAAAGTATCTATTATTCCTGAAAGTAATCTCCATCCAAAGTATTGGAGAATCTGTAAGTGTCTGTTGTAAATAACAGAACGCAAAAGCTGGCATAGTGTGATATAGATGAAATTTTGTTCACTTGACCGTCAAATCAAGAAGGTCACTATCTACATTAGAATTCTGAAGTTCTGTATAAAGCCCGGGAAACGTCGGGGACTTCAGCTAGTCTTCTATCTATTATTTATATACATAATATTGTCTGTGGCGGGCGGACGATACATTTTATAAAGATCTACAATTTTATTCGAGATCTACAGTCATATTCTGAGATTGATAAAATTATTACCGCCGACCTGAGAACCGTTTATTGTATAAACAACACCTCTGCCATAGGTCACCCCAGGTGGTTCGCTACGTTTTGTGACTTAATAGGGGTGCACGGGTTCATGGGGTGAGGTTTGTCTAGGTCAGACATGCCCAACCTGCAGTCCATGGGCTGCATGCTGCCTTCATGAAATTTTCCGCGGCCCAAAATTTTTCAGTTTTTAATGTTTTGGATTTGAATCATACAAAACAAGAAAAAAATCGTTCTCGTAAATTTATCACAATTATATTACATATTGTGAAAAAATATATTTTTTGTTATAACCTCAGACTCTCGGTCGGGGTCGCATAGCCGCACTAGGAATTTCTTTTCGCAATCAATTCCAACCAGTATTTTTTTTCGCACATTTCTCGGAAGATCAAATGCAGCAGACCTGATTTTAAGTGAAGGGTGAGTGTAAAATATACAAAAAGGCACGTGTGTATTGGAGAGCGAGAGAGCGAGCCATTTAAAAATAATAATAACGCGCCAAAGGAAATCAGGTTGAAGAAATTTAAAAAAATATATTAATATTTCTTTTATAACGTTACTACCGAGTTCCCAGCGTGCGTTGCAAAGCCACTTGAATAATGATTTTTTTTCTCCCTGCGTGTCCTTTCCCATTTGACCCCATTCCCTATTCCGCCTTCCTATCCCTTTCCGCAACCCTATCCCTTCCACGTTCCTCCTCCACCGGCCCCATCTTCCCCTCCTCACTCCCGCTTTCCCCCGTCCCATGAACTCCACAACTCCTTCCCTCTCTGCCTCTAAACTACATTAAATACACTCATATTTCAAAAAACCCACGCGCTACCTAATGCAAAATTACATATACATATTTATACCAAATTCATAATGCCAGTATATATAAAAACCTTCGCAGACATACGTACAACAAATCACCAAAGTTTTTTCGCAATTATTATATATAGAAACGAGCTCTATTATATATAGAAACCATTGCGAGCATGCGCACATCGAATTTCAAATTTCAAATTTTTCATCGCAATCGGATGAATGCTTTAGGAACACATTAGGGACAAACAATATCCATTTTTACGAGTATATTCATTTTTATTATTTATTTAATATAAAATTTATTTTATTTATTTATTTATTTATTATAGAAGGATACAAAAAAAGTACATTTTACATATAAGAAAGCTTTGCCTGTCCAACTAGGAAAGTTTCCCGTTCTAGGACAGACAAATTGACAGGTTTTAGTTCATATTATTAGTCCTTAAGAAATGTACATAATTACATAACAAAAAACTGAAAACCATAAAAAACAAAAAAAATATTATTTTTCTCTGAAACCAAAACTCTGTATTGAAAAGTATAAACCAGGTACGTGATAACAGGATGTAGGAATTATAAAAATTTTACAGCATAAAAATAAGAAGTTATTTTAGGTTACGGGTTTAGAAGTGTGAGCTTATAATACATAATACATTAAAATTTACAATATTAGATATAATTTAAGTATGCAATAATATATATGATTTTTTTTCCTAAGCGTTGTAACTACGATGTGTAATAAATTATGTGCAATCATGATTATTTTCACTGATTTAAAACATGTTTTCAGTTCATACGACAATACCAATATACACCGCGCTAATGGCTTGAACTAATCCTGCTAAAATATAAAAACAATAACTATAAATATAGGTAGAAATATAAATAAAAATAAATATAAACATTTGGTATCGGTGTTGACGTAATTGCCAATGTAATTATAATAATAAAATTAATTTGATTTGGATCAATTAATTATTAATTAATAGAAGGATTTATGCTTGCTATTCAAGATAGAGTCATTAATACCAAAAATTATAAGAAGCATATAATCAAAGATCCAAATCAAATTGATGATTTATGTAGAAAATGTATGGCTTTTCCGTAAACTATAGAACACATTATATCAGGATGTTCTATATTAGCGCCGTCTGAGTATACATTTAGGCACAATCAGGTTTTAAAAAAATTCACCAAAGTTTGGTAATTAAACATAACTTGATTGACTGTCATAATATAGTACCATATTACGAATACGAACCAAATTCATTTTTAGAAAATAATTTCTTTAAAATTTACTATGATAAAACTATACTAACAGACCTTTAACAGACACACCAATTGGTCATAATAGACCTGATATAGTTTTACATGACAAAATTAAAAAAATAACTTATATTATTGATGTAGCTATTCCAAATTCCTGTAATATACAAAAATCTGTTTCTGAAAAAAAAAGAAAGTATACAGATTTAGGAAATGAAATTAAAAGAATTTGGCATTCTCAGACTATAAAAATATTACCTTTTGTTATTTCGGCTACTGGCATTATACCTAGCTCTCTTATTAAAAATTTAGGCATATTAGATTTGTCAAAGAATTTGTATATAAAAATGCAAAAATCAGTCATTTTAAATACATGTAGAATTACGAAATATTTTTTAAATATTTATATTGAGGGATCAGTAGGATTTATCGGTCAAATTAGGAATTCCACAGAGCCGAACCCTCTGATATGAAAATATCTGGAGACGGTGAATTATATTCCCATTTAATAGTTTGGTAGATTAACGTGTTGTTCTTGTATTGTTTTGTATTAATTATACTTATATAATACACTTGCATAACGTGGATTTACTAGATGATCATTTATATGGAAAAGTGTATGAAAAAATAAAATATAATTAAATTACAAAGGTTATGTAAATTAAAAGGGCATTACACGCTGTTCTGCAAACAGTATGACTGTGTAATTATTTTAAGATCAATGTAAATTTTTTTGAACGCTGGTTTTTAGAGGAAATTGGGTGACGTTTTGTCCATTTAAACGAATTCCCCAATTTCCTCTTTGGATTTTTACACTACTGCAAATATTTTTTCAATATAATGTAGATACCCGATCGACCCCGAGCATGTATGTCCGCTTTGCTTTTTTAATAAGTTCATTCTTATAGGATTATCCAAACATCGCTAAAATTGCCTGGTTTGGACGCCATCGCCATATAGAATAAAAACATTATAAAAAAAATTATATATATATACTTAATTTTCTAACCGCAAGAAATTTTTCTATTAACATTTTGTGAACTTCAACGAAAACATAATTATTACACGTAATTGTTTAAATGATTAGGTAAATTTTTTGGGCAACCGAATGATTTGGGTTGGGTACCCCTGATCTAGAGTAATGAAACAAAATAAACGTACGTCTTATAACGAGGTATGTAACTATCTAGTTATTTATTTAATACATGATCAGTAAACTGCAACGCACTTTATAATAACATAATATTTACAAACAATAATTACTAATTTAGTAAAGATGCTTTTCCTTCCGTCAATCATTGTCTAAATAATGATAACAGTAATAATAATATCTAATAAGAGAATATTAATGCACTTATGATGACGATAATATTATTGTATGCACGTAAGTATATTATATAAAGTCTAGTATTGAACACCATGTCACCATGCATTGATTTGGTGATCAATTGATTATTAAGGGGCCGCTCTCCCAATTTCTATCGATTTCTTACATGTTTTCCTTAAGAGGCTAGACTTTTAACGACACGCGGAATACCCGCGTCTGTCATTCTGTCCCGCTCACGCACACTTACAATACATGCGAATGCGAAATGTGCGAATGAGACAACGCTCAGATTTACCTACAGAAATCGCTCGAAAAGGGGTTTATGGAGAATACACTTTTCTACACCGAAACTTTCACGAAATTGAAAATTTAAAAAATATATATATTTTTAGAAAGAAGAAGCTACGTCGGTAGCTTTTTATAATTTTATAATTCTTTATGAGAGTTGAGTTAGCAGCACTTTTTCTTTAAATAATATTTTTTGATAAATCGTACATGTTTGACAGTGAATGTTTACGTTAATACGAAACGCATCGAAAATTCGAAAACATACCGACATAGTTTTCACTTCTAGAAGGCAGTATAAAAAAAATATATTCATTTTGTGCAATTTTCGATGTAGAAAAGTGTTTTTTCCCGGGCGTCCTTTTTGTATGGGCCGAAAAGCGAAGTCTATGGTCTTAAACGTTTGAAGTTTTTAAGCTGAAAAAAAATGTTATTCTTTAAGATCGTATCTATACATTCCCCACGCCGAAACGGTAATTATTTGAAATTCCCTCGATAGAAATAAACCTCAAAGTATGTTCCAAAAATTATTATTTACACGTTTGTTTCTGTTATTTTACAAGTTATATGTACGAAAAAATTCAGATTGTTTCTTTAAATGCTACTTGACACAGCCCACACGAGATTTTTGCTCTTTTTCAAACGAGTCGTCTTTTATTAAACATTTTCACAATTTTCGCATGAATTTTATGGTTTTTAATGTTAGCGTGCTCGCTCCCACGTTCGTATTATCGTATCTCTCCGTCTTCTTCTTTTTGAACGGGTTAGCGCGGCCTTAAGAGGAAACCTGATCGCCGAGAAAACTGTATAACTATTCTACCAAACTGTTGCTGTCACAATAATTATAACTATTTACCACATTAGATACTCACTAAACACAAATAATAAAAATCAATAAAATGAATCTGGTTAATAAATTTTCCAAGTAACTTTCCGTACACGCCATGATAATATTTACAATGAAATTCACACAGGATCCTGCAACCGAGAACACCGTTGCACCCTCTCTTTCTATTACGCGCATCGTATATCAGAAAGAGGGAGATGTTCAAACTGAGCTATTGGCGGTACGCCTCAATAAGAAATGCGCTAACACGTGAACAATAAGATTTGTTCATGACACAAACTTTGTATTTGACGATATTATTAATCATAATATAACATTTATATCACGCCACACGTGTTTGTAGAATTGGGGCAAGTGGCGTAACTTTTCGGGGCAATACCCCACTGCGAGTAGGCAGCCCTAGTTCAGGGGTTCACTTTACATAAAGAGCTTCGGACACTATCAAAGCTGTTATATCACAAGTACATAGTTTTTTGTCTATGGCAGTTTGTGGCGAGCTTTTTGACCGTCTCCTAAGCTGGCTTGCGGCGTTGTCACTTGTCACAAGCTCTTATTTTATTTTGACAAGATTTTATTTTGCTCTCCGATGACATTTAATTTTTTTTTTTTTAAGTTAATATCACACCTCACCACTCTCACCACTGATCACGCTGCATTGCGTGGCGATGGGATAACATGCCCTCTCTCTCCTCTGTTTCTGTTACCGTGCTGCTAGAACGAGAACACGTGACCCGTGCTGAATATATTTCAAACATATTATAGTAAACATATTGTGTAAAATCATATAAACCATCCAGGAAATTGTTTATTTTCCTGGGGCTATAATAATATTTGAAGTTCCGCTACTGATTGCGAAGGAGTGTCGATGGAATATTATTTATTATTATTATTATTGAGTCAACACGTCCATTAATTTGTATAAATATCAAAGTAATTCAGAAAAGATATCATTCGCTGTCCTCATTTACGGACATTAACAACTGAGATAAAGTTTTTTTTATTTCTGGGTTATATTTCATCAAATCTTCAAACAAATCTGACAGCCCGCCAAAAGTGACAAAAAGTGCTACCATTTAAAAAAAAAACCAACTGCTCTAGTTTTATCTTTCGAGTTCTTGAAGTGTCAAGTTTAAAGGCTGTTGAGTTGTTTCTGGAGAAAGCAAAATGGATAAGAAGATCATTGGAACCGCTACCCGCTATATTGCGGGGAGGAACGCGGTACAGACGGTGTACTGGAGGAAATCAATGGATCACTTGGGGAAAAAGGGTACTGGATTTATTAAATATAATAAAACCTGCAACTTCGGCCAGGAGAAGAGTGCCCGCCCATCAAACAGTGAGACCTTCGAAACAATTCGCAAACACTATTCGTGAGTCATGAGAGTAGTGTACAACTTCGCTGTGATTTGAAATACTATTATGATTACAACTTGGGTAGTTTACCTGCATAATATACTCGCTTGTGATTTAGTTTATTATTTATTTTACTTTGTGTACAGTTTTAAACTTTATTCCATCAATGGAATATTTTTAAATCATGTATTTTTTTAGATTATTTAACTAGTCGTAAATAGTGAATATGGCTTAATTTACCTCAAAAATATTGTATTACAAAAAAATTTAATCCGAAGAAACCCGTACAAAATTTAAAATCAAGAAGTTTTTCTCAATGTAATCGTTTATATTTGAACAATTTATTTAACAGAAGGTAAGTAATCACATGCTTCGTGACTAACTATTTTCTAAAATTACCTAAAATTATTTTAATTTACATTTGATCTAAAATTTACATTTGTTAATTGAATTATATTGGAACCCGTAACATTTTAATATGTGAACCTTTTAAAATATTTAAATAAATATTTATTAACAATCTGCTTCTTTATTTCACGATGATGGTTAGCTGGTCGTTCGGTGAAATTAAAACAAATATTTTAATTTATTTAGTATTCCTCGAGTGTAATTCGCACTTCCTTCTCCACTTAATATACAGGCTGTTAATGTACGTACTTGACTTACTTTAACCAGTGATTCCTAATATGTAAAAAAAAATAAATGAAATTTTGGTCTCCGGTAACTTTTTTGATGTTTTTTATTAATTTTTTTTTCTACAAAAAGATTTAAAAAAATAGTAGATGTTGGACAGTTGGGGGCGGGGTAAGAGGTTGTTTGGTTACTTGGCTAAGTGATCAGTAGTGACTTGCAGAAGAATATTTTTTGTTTTATTAAATTTTGAATTAAAAAAAATCATCGAAAAAGTCACCGCAGACCAAAATATCATTTACATTTATTACTATAAATAATGTCAGGAATCCCTGGTTAAAGTAAGTCAAGTACGTATCTTAACATCCTGTATGATAAATCAGATTTGCAATCCCGCAAATCGTCAATATTTGATTCAACGGATTTGCGGATTGAAAAAGATAATAAATTTACACCAAAAACATGCTGGAACGGTGCGGGAACTTCAAGACCTGGTCCCCTAGCATAGTCGATCGATAAGGATTGATAGGATAACTTTCAGTAACTTCTCAACGTTCCCTAGAGCAACTGCAGATCTTTAACGTACAAACAGTTGTACGTTAATATATTCGACTCAACGAATGTATTAACGTCACAGTCAATGTGAACTGTTACTTGTTTGTTGGCGTTCTGCAGTCGTGCTAGGGAACGATGCAAAGTTATCGAAAGTTATCCTATCAATCCTTATTGATCGACAATGCTAGAAGGCCTGGGATCAAATTTGAAGAAAGAGATATCCCTTTTTGAGAACGGGGGTATCAAAGGGAGGCCTTCAGATAGCACACACCATCTTGATGACAGTCCCACCAACTTGTGAGGAAGCAGGTAGAATATTTTCTGCTGCTGGATTGCAGTGCACGAAAATATCCATTCACATATAGGTGACAGGACTCTCCATGATCTATGTATTTTACGATCTTTTTTATATTAGTCTTGTTAAAATACATAATATTAAGTTACGTTTTCAATGTATTGAAAAAAATATATCACTTGTACCAAATATGATTGATCTTAAATGACCATGGAGCATTGACAGGGATTGGTTTATTTATGCTATGGAGAGTCCTGGCAATGACAGTTACGTGATTATATATTTAACGTTGTTTAAAACTATGAATATTTAGAGCAGGTGGATGAGTTTGTGTATCTGGGAATTATGTTTACGAGAAATGTGAAGACTGGTAGGGATATCGAAAGAAGGGTAAATGCAGGTAACTCCATTAATGGAGGACTGAACGCCGTTGGCTCCAACAAAAAGCTGTCCAAAGAAGCGAAGCTAGCAGACCGTAATGGAGTGCTGAAACCTACCCTGATCTATGGCAGTGAAGTACGGAACTGGCAGAGAAAGGATGAAAGTAGACTGAATGCTGTAGAAACAGAACCCTGAGGCGTATGTGTGATAAAACCATGTTTGATCGTGTGAGAAATGTGGAGATCTGAAAAGAACGCAAGTCTGAAGTGAGCGTAATAAATAAGATTAAGAAGAGAACGCTTAGATAGGCATGTAAAGCGAATGAATGAAGAAAGTAGTGTAAAGAGAATATGTGACTCAAATGTGAATGGTAGAAGAAGTCGAGAACGCCCGAGGAAGACATGGCACGATCGAGTGAATCAGATTCTTGAGTCGGGCCATGCCAAGAGTCAGATTAATAGAAGAGTGTGTATGAGACGATGTATGAATGTGAATGAGCCAAGGAGTGTATGCCAATACCGAGTTTTTTGGCGGTCCGTCCTCTGTGCCAACCCCTGCGGGGAAACGGCGTGATGGTTGGTTAGTAAAATGCTTATTTTGTTACTTTTGTGTGTATTTTTTTTTTACTTTGCTTACTGGAAAAAATATGATCTCCTGTGATTAAAAGGTTAAAACAATACCTTTTGATACAGAGGGAAATCCATTATTTTGAGTTCAACGGACATATCTACAAATAATGATAATTCGAGTAACAAATCCTCGGCACCTATTTCATCATATTCATTTACCTCAGCAAAATAATCTTTTCCGGGTTGTTTAAATAATAAGCAAAAAAATTAATGAAAAGGCCAAGGTAAATTTTCTTATATGCCAAGTGTGTTAAGGCGATGTTTTAATTCTTTTTTTAATATACACTAATAGCCAGTGGTGGTTTTTGAATGTTCAGTGTGTTAGAGTGGTTAGATTGAAAAATACGATATTACTGATGCAGCAAAATTTCTTTTTTCTAAATTTCATTCTTGTGTATGAAAATTTTCATTTCCTATTTTTTTTTGGTTTTAGTACAATGTGGTACATTTGTCACTGCAGTACAACTATCCCCTAAACATTATGTATTTTTTTCACAATAAAATAGAAACTTTGTCATAGAAAATAGAGGACAAAAATAACAAAAATAACTGCTCCAAGTATTCATTCACAGCTAGATTTTTTTCAGGCTACCTAATAGAAGGTTCCTTTTCTTCCTCAGATTTTCCAATCGTCGTACCATTGTGCGAACTTTCTCCCCATAGAGGTTCGCCAGATATGATTTAAGATTTTCACGGCCAAAAGTATTTTTGTTATTTAGTTTTGGGATGTTACGCCATGTTACGCTACCTCTTTCTTTAGCCAACGTTTCGGACAACGTTGCAGTGTCAAAAATACAAGATTTACACAACGACAATAATATAAGACTTACTGAGGTCTGCAAAGACTAAGTTTCCTCTGGAAACAGATGGAATGTATTTTAAACTTAGCTGTTCTGAATTTGACAAGGTCTATCTGGGCCAGACAGAGCGGACGATCTCCAAAAGATCTTTCGAGCATATAAACTCAGCCACCCTGACAAATCGTCAATCGCCGAGAACATAATTGAAACTATTGATACCATTACTTTGGATTTGTTTTACCACTAACAATAACACATCTCGCTGCCCTAGTGCTTGTATGTTCAATAGACCATTTGCAAATTTTACAGGGGACGTTTGTTTTTGTTTTTTTACAGGCAAATTCTAAATAATTCTCGACTTTAGTCATTTCGTTTTATACCGTATTCAATAGACACGTATAAAACGAAATTACTAAAGTCGAGAATTATTTAGAATTTGCCTGTAAAAAAACAAAAACAAACGTCCCCTGTAAAATTTGCAAATGGTCTATTGAACATACAAGCACTAGGGCAGCGATCTGCCCCGATGATGGTCACTGTAACGTTGTCCGAAGCTTTGGCTAAAGAAGAAGATATCGTAGTACGGCTTAACATCCCAAAACTAAATAACAAAAAACCATTACTTTATATTATTTATTTATTACACGCCCTAATGAACTTTTACATTTTAGTTTAATAGATGAGTATCACAGTTATTTAAAAAATTAAAACAAAAGCATATACCTACAACAAAAGCATATAATAAAATTAGATACGTAGGTAAAAAATATAAGAAGTTTCACGTAAATAGATATTCAATACAGACAAAAATTGCAGAAATTATAGTCATCTACTAATGTCTTGATATATGAAAGAATTTATATAAAAAAAAGTTTATACTGATTATTTTTAATGTGAAATATATCTCCCAGATCAGAATAAGATTTGAATTTAATTAGATTCATTTTTAATTCATTCTTTGCACATGCTATATTTATTTGTAATTTTGTTTTTACAATATTTTTTAAAGCTGCTCATATTCATATCCTGTTTTTGAATTTTTTCTTGAATTTTAGAAAGCTTCATCAAATTGTTTTTTCCAAAATTCGTAATGATTTAGATACTCTTCGATGCCATTTCTCTCAAAATAGTATTAGACGCACCTAATTCAATTTTTCTTAGAATCTATTTCTAACCCCAATACGACTTTTTTTATTCCTTTTCAACAACATTTTCTCAAGTTCTTTAGCTAAATTTCAGAAATTATAGAAATCTCAGCTGATTCCATCGTGATTATCAAGACCGGTTCGATTTAAATTGATCTATGTACGAAATGTTTGACGTTCAATAAAACTTGATCAACTAAAACCGAAACATCTGAACGAGGCAATAGTTAGTGAGTTATTCACCTTGCTAATGCCTTGGTACTACTCCGTACTCCGTACTACTGACCCGTGGTACATTGTCCCCGGTCTCCCCTAAGTTATCTAATCGCGTAGGATGCGCGTAGGTACCTACACAACTTATCTGTAAATCAGCATATTATCAGCAATCACTGTTATATTATTATTGATTATCGATAAGTAAATTATAATCGTACATAATAAATGATCGGTCACCGTGTTCTTGCAGCTGAAAGCTCGATTGTACCCTCTCTCTCTGTTACATGTATTCATCAGAAAAAGGGAAAGGCTGCAACAGAGCTATCAGCGAAATACTCATGCCCCCCTCCATGTTCTGATTTTATGTTCCATATTATAGTACCTCGTACCAACCGGGATTGGTTTATTTTTGTACCTACCTAACTATAAATTTAATGAAATTAAAGAGTAGGTACGTAACTACAGCAACCTACAGTACCTACGGATTGGTTTATTTATGGTACCTACTTACGTTTGCGTACGTCATTTTGACGTTTAACCAATTAACCAACTTTTTCCTAATCAACTTCGTCAATTGTTACATTGTTTAATCGATGTGCCCAAGTGTAGTCTAAATAGAATCTACTAAGTTTTTAACATGAAATTCGACGGAAAAGTAATCCTGATAACCGGCGCCAGTTCTGGAATCGGAGCAGCAACCGCCATCCACCTTTCAAAACTTGGAGCAAAGCTCTCCCTGACAGGCCGCAACGAAGAAAATCTCCACAAAGTCGCCGCCGAGTGCGAAAAATCACTCAATTTGAAGCCGTTTGTGGTCATTGGAGATGTGTCCAGCGAAATCGACGTTGAAAAGATCCTAGAAGCTACAATCAAGCACTATGGAACATTGGACGTGCTTGTGAATAATGCTGGAATCATCGAAACTGGCAGCATTGAAAATACCAGCTTGGCGCAGTACGACCGTATCATGAATGTAAACATACGTTCTGTGTACCAACTAACGATGCTTGCTGTTCCACACCTGATCAAATCCAAAGGAAACATCGTCAACGTCTCAAGTGTAAACGGCATAAGATCTTTCGCTAACGTGTTGGCGTACTGCGTGTCTAAGTCGGCGCTGGATCAGTTTACAAAGTGCACGGCTCTGGAACTGGCGGCAAAGCAGGTACGTGTGAACTCCGTTAATCCCGGAGTGATTGTGACGAACATACACAAGCGAGGAGGGATGGACGATGAGGCATATCAGAAGTTCTTGGAGCGGACGAAGGAAACACACGCCCTGCAGAGGCCCGGGCAGCCAGACGAAGTAGCAGAATCCATTGCCTTCCTCGCCAGTGATTCCGCCAGCAATATAACGGGAGTTACGCTATCCGTGGACGGAGGTCGCCACGCCATGTGCCCACGCTAAAGTAAAACTATTATCACATTCAATGTCAGACTGTGAATTATTGATGTACAACGAGTTGCGTCACTTCATTAACTTACTACAAAGTAAATTTTTTTCTGAAAACCCGTTTAATCACAGGAGATTATATTTATTCCAGCTCACATAGATCTCAGAAATCGTTGTGTCTCCCTTACTACCATAGTGAGAAGTATGATCTAAGCGGTATTGGAAAGAGAATACAACATGCTATAACACGTACAATCTCACTAATCCAGCACTATTAAAAACCAGAGGGTGCCGGATTATTGGAATGTTCGGATCACTGGATTATGTAGAGAAAAAATCATAATAAATAAAACAAAGCATTTCATAAAGAGAATATAATGTATGTACATATTTGTGTTCTTGTTTGACAGGTTTTATTGTAACTGTAACATATCTCAAAATTACAAGGTTTTGATCCACACGAGATAAGTGTTGAGGTTAGACTGCTTGACGGCGACGCGGCGATGGAGCGCATATCATTATTACTAAATACAAAAGTTTAAAAAAACTGCAGGCCGCTTCAGAACAGGAAACCCTAGTGAGGAGGACTGTGAAAAAAAGACATAAAATTTATATTTATATTATACTTTATACCTACATAATGTACAAACTTTGCTATTGAAACTAATAAAAAAAAATTGGACGTATCGGTCTAGCGAAGTGCCGGATTAGTGAGATTGTACTGTATATTCAAATCTATAAGTTAACCACAAAATATTTAAAATGTACACCTTTATAAAACCAAAGTTTCCAACCGAAATTTGAAAAAAAAAGTTTGAAACTTTGTGAATTTTTGAAGAATTATTTTTACATGAATCGACAAAAACAGTGAGGAGACAATAACGTTTATAATTCATTTGTCTAACAAAATATGTATGTTTTTTTATTATCAGTAATTTTAGTTAGAAAAAACGTATGGTGAGCCATTTTTAAAACAATTTAAAGTGCATTCAAAATTTTATATTTAAAAATTTACATTGTTATTTCTAATAATTAAATTTGAAAGTGTATTTCATCACCTTTTGAAAACAGTTTTTAGTTTTCGGATACATTCACAAATATTCCATTTATTTGGATTTTATTGCAAAGCGGAAATAATTTTACCTTGTGACAAAATATGTCCAATTTTTAAAGGGTTAAGTAGTATGTTTTAAACGCTGAAAAGAAAAGTCTCCCCGTTGCTTCTGGAACCGCTACAGAACGCTTTCAATTCAATTTATTTATTGTTTTAAAAACATTACAGAATTGTACATTTTATTTAGTGCGTTTTTAAATTTTATTTGTAAAAGAGTATTACATAAAACATAAGCAGTAGGTATTTCAACCGCATGACCATTGGCAAGTTAGTCCTGCAGGTCTATCAGAAACATAGAAATGAATGCTCTCCACGATAGTCAAGTTTTTAAACCATCTGCGAATCAGTCTGAAGAAATGTGTAGCAGTTGCCACTCACATGGTGTCAATTGACAGTGAATATGTAAAATTATGACTCTTGGCGTGACCCAACACAAGTATTTGATTCTCTCGATCGTGCCATGCCTTCCTGGGGTATCCCTTACTTCTTATTTCATTCATTTGTTTGTCATTTAACATATTATCCTGATATTGGTTTCTCTGTTCATCTGCTCTAGTTGCCAAATTCATCTAAGTATCCCTTTCACAATTTTGTAATTCTTTTGAAGTAAATCGTCGATGTATATATTTGTATTCTGAGATTATATAGTTAAGTTTATAATAAGTGATTTAAATAAATCTAATGCTACTTTCTTGTTAATTATTTTTTATTATGTATCTCTGATATTTTTCGAGAGCTATTGGGATTGACATCCTAAATTTTTGGGAAATGTTGTGAGACTTTTTTTAATGTGAGTTCCGCACAAGAGTCCCAACTGGTCCCATTTGGGGCCAGTGAGACTTATGGCATCCCCAATTGGGGTATGTTGTGAGGTTGAAGGTAGTGGTCAGGGGAAGGTGACGAGAAAGAGGAAGGTGGGGAAGTACCTGGCTATTCAGATCTGGTCACCAAACACGGCTATAGCCATTCCAAGCAACGTTTCAATTATATATGGTGGTCTTACACCAGGGCGATACAGAGTGTATCTTCCACCCTGGAACGTGCCGCAAATGTGTAAATACTATATATAATTTTTGACTAATGAATTATGAAATAATGCAAATTAATTAAAACTTTTATTTGCGCCCGCTAGGTTTTGAACCGCGCTTTGGTTGATGTAGGAAGTAGGGAGGAGAAGAAGATTTGGGAAGTAAGTACCTGGCTATTCAGATCTGGTCGCTATGCGTGATAAAATTACATTTTAACAAATGTCTGTTCTATGCTTACAAAAATCAAAGACTTTACACCCAAAAACTTCAGAAAAGGATAGTAAGAATGTATATTTTTTGTACTAAGTGACTATTTACATATAGTAATAATAATAATAATATTTGGATGACTTATATAGCGCCGTTTTTGTGAAAAATCACCTCAAGGGCGCTGTACAAATTTGAATACATTTCTATAATCTTACTTATTTAATTACTAAAAAAAACTCCTAAATCCACTTTTTCAAGTTAGGAAATTAGGCATAATACTGAACCTTTATTTCCTCGTTCGTATACAGGGTGTCCAGGGGTAAAGTTCATTAACTTCAGGAGGTGATTCTACAAGATAGTGTAAGTAAAAAAGATAAATAACTTTTTTAGAAATTCCATTTTTTAGGAGTACTTTTTTGGTAAAAAAATAAAATTAGTACGGCATGTGTAGCCTGCACTATTAGGTATTTTCCGCTCTTACGATACGCGCAAAAAATCAAAAAAAACGTCGCCACAACGCGCCCGGCTGACTCACAGCACATTTATCGGGTAAGTTTGTACATTACACTGAGGATTTTTAATAGGTATATCTTTTTGTATGGGAAAAAAAAGTTGGAATTTCGAAAAAACCTGTTAATCTTTTTTAGTCCTACCGTCATATAGAATCACCACCCAAAGTTAACTGCTTGGGCACATAAGCTTGTTTTCACGACAATTTAACGTAGGTAGACATAGGAATGATGTATGCCCCGCACCTGCACTTTACCCCCGGACACCTTTTTTTATATTAACTCCACACAGGAGGTCCTGAGGAAAATAATTTTCCTCGGGGCCTAGGTCATCTTTGAAGATGCTGCGTGGAGGGTCTCTTTGAGGAGGGGAAGGAAGAAGGAAGAGGAAGGAACAAATAAAAAGATCGAACGCTGTTGACAGATGGCGCGGCAGGAAGTAGTCGAAGTAGACTGGAACTTTTCTCCCGGTGGAGAAATGGCGGGAAATGAACACCGAAAGCAGCAGGAGCGGGAAGCAAGAAGCATCAAGAAGAGTGAAGTCAGTAATGGTAGTGGGAAACGCTAAAAGGGAACCAGGTTGCAATAAGCAGGAAGTAATAAACAGCGTGAAGCAAAAATGAAACTAAGAAGCAGGAAATCAGAAGCAAGAAGCAACGTAAAACTGGAAGGATGAAGCATAGAGAAGCTGGCGGAAAGCATAAAATAAATAAATCGGGAGGCAACAACCAAAAAAAGCGGGAAGATGGAAGGATGAAACGAGAAGAAATGAGAAGCAAAAATAAGCGAACTCGAGAAACGGAAACAAAAGCTCAACCACAGCCCATCCTACATTTCAATATAGGCTTATTAGGTTGCCATGTATACCGTAAACTTCAACCTCCTTTCCATCCTTGTTCCAGTCCTAACAAATCAGTGCCCCCTGGTGTACCGGTCTCACCGGAACAGGATTGCTCCTGGCTGGGGTGGTACAATCGTATCGTATCGTATCGTATATTTTTACGTACTTCATAACAATAATTACAATAACATTAATATGTATCATATAAAAACAAGTTTAAATTATCCGGCCGTTTTGTGCGTCGTCCGACAAAGTATCGCCGGTCCCTTGAGGATCGTTATATCCAGATTCTACTGTATTTACAAAATTTTACCAGTCTCAATGGGATTAAATAATATTATTACTTTGGTACTTATTGTAAAAACTATAGTAAGTATTGTTATTGAATCGATTGTTATCCGTTAAAAGTACTTCTTGTGATCTAGTTTATTTGTGGAAAGATAATAAAATGTGCACACTGCTCTTCCGTGATTTGTTATCAGGATTTATTACAAGTAAAATACATTTAAAAAGGTAAGATAATAATAACTATTATCTACAAGTGGTCATCTACAAGCCTATCTATTAAGGTAGCTACCCCGATAAATGTTTAAAAGTTTGCACAAGCAACACTGCCAATTTCTGTCATTATTACATATCCTGTCAATGTCAAATAATTGTGCATTCAAAATATCGGTATTTTAAAAGTGAATTAAGTAGTTGAAATAACAATGAATTTCGCCGGTAAAGTCGTCCTTATAACTGGGGCCAGCTCGGGAATAGGTGCAGCTACAGCTGTACACTTGTCAAAGCTGGGAGCTCAGCTTTCATTGACCGGTCGCAACCTAGTCAACCTCAATAAAGTAGCCGACGAGTGTCATAAATCACACAATATCAAGGCATACGTCGTTGCCGGGGATCTGAGCAATGAATCTGACGTCCAGAATATACTGGACTCGACAATCACGCACTACGGAAAGCTGGATGTGCTAGTCAACAATGCCGGCTGTCTTGAAGTTGGAAGCATCGAAAATACAAGCTTGGCGCAGTACGATAAAGTCATGAACACTAATGTGCGCTCCGTATACCAGCTGACAATGCTAGCAGTCCCTCACCTCATCAAAACACAAGGAAATATAGTTAATGTATCCAGCGTCAATGGGATTCGTTCATTCTCTAATGTTTTAGCGTACTGCGTCTCTAAATCTGCCTTGGATCAGTTCACGCATTGCGTAGCCCTTGAACTGGCTCCCAAGCAGGTGAGAGTGAACTCGGTTAACCCGGGAGTGATTGTGACCAATTTGCAGAAGGCCGGGGGAATGGATGAGGAGACTTATAAGAAATTCCTGGAGCGTGCCAAGGAAACTCACGCCTTGCAAAGACCGGGAGAGGCAAGTGAGGTGGCTGAAGCCATCGCCTTCCTGGCCAGCAATGCGGCCAGTAATATAACCGGAGTTACTTTACCAGTGGACGGGGGTCGCCATGCTATGTGCCCCAGATAAACTAAACAAACCAGTACCTACCGAATTGCCACATAATATATTATCTATCTGCTTTAAAAATTATGCCACAATAATTATTTCGTTAAGAGATAAATATCTATTTTATACATTGTTGAACATAAATATATAAGAATATAAACGTATATATTTTTTATACAATAAACCTAATCTTAATATATAAAAACGAATGTTTCTTTGTTTGTCCCTCATGTGTTCCTAAACTATTCAACCGATTGCAATGAAACTTTGGTGATTTGTTGTACACGTGCCTGCTAAGGTTTCTATATGTAATGGTGAGCTTTGGCAGTTTGAAATAATTTCCATACCATTCATCCGATTGCAATGAAACTTTGGTGAGTTATTGTGTGTACGCTATATATATATATACTGGTAAGCTCTGGTGCTAAGACATACGCATAAAAGTTTTATGAAAGGTAAGTGTGCGAGTTGACTTAAAAATGTATTTCATTTAGATTAGCGACAGGGAAGGGGAGAGGAATCTGGGAAGGGAATGAAGGAGGGGGTCGTGGGAGAGGAAAGGCAGGGAAGGTGAAAGAGGAATGTGGGAGGGAAACTCATGGAGGAGGGGGGGGTTCGCGGGACTGGAGGGTGGAACACGGGGAAGGTGGAAGAGGAGCGCGGGAGGAAAAAGGACAGGGGAGGGAAACGGACGCATGAGGAGAAATAAATTATTTCTTCATGAGACATAAAATATGCCGGATACTCGCTAGTTTGTTATAAAAAATAAAGATTGTTTTGCAATTTTATTTATTTTTTGTTATTTTAGAATTTGTATTTTAATACAGCTACAATAATATAAGCAAGTAAATTATTTTGAAGTCAAATAAATTACAAGATAAGCCAGGAAAGAAAGTTTTTTGTTATTGTTTGTCTGGTTTCTGATTTCAAAATAATTTATGAACTAATTTCATTTGTTCCTGGTTGACACAATATATAGGTATATAGGTAATCAAAATGCCTTGACAGGAGGGAAAACATTGTCAAATTTTCTGTAACTTTTGGCAAACAATACTAAATTATTAATGAGAGATGTACAATTATTATAAAACATTTTTATAAAAATAAAGTGAAAAAAAATGCCTGGAAATGTAAGTTAACGCAAGTATTTAAATTATTGTTTACATGACTGTTTTGGTTTCTGTCGAGGATCGATTTGACAAGGTATTAAAATTCAAACAACAATTTTTTTCCCATTGAAATTTCTTTTTCAGAGTTGCTGGCCTGTTTCCAAAAAAAAAAAAGATCCTTGTCGACAAATAAAAAAACACCAGGTCATTAGAAATGATTTTAGCACTTGTATGTTTTACTCCCTGCAACGAGAAAGGCGGCCATAAAAAAATAGGCAATATTGTATACCACTTATGGAGTGAGGTTTGTCCAGGTTTTGGCAGAGGATACGTCTGCCCACTTACTGCGTGGTTGGCCGGATCGGGAAAGACTGGTTGAGGGAGACCATTTGACCTCTCCAGCAGGACCGCAGTGGGAGGGATTAGGAGGGTGGACAGATGGATTCGTACGTCCATCACTTCTGAATCCATTGACCCCTATATTCCTACCACCCCACATACCTTTCTCCTTTCCAGAAGCTCCCCTTCTTTTTTTCCTCTTTTTTACATTAGCGCCATACAGGAAGCCCTGAGGAAAATAATTCTCCTCGGGGCCTTTGTCATCATTGGGGATGCATCCCTCCCACTGTGGTGCAAATTTTGATATTCCGAGAAAGTCCTGCTGGAGAGGTAAAAAGGCCTTCCTCAACCAGTCTCTCGATACGGCCCGCCACACAGCAGGTGGGCAAATGCATCAGCTGCAAAGTCCTGAACAAATTACCCAATAAACCCAGGCACCTCAGCTACATCACTAAACGTAGTGAACCACTTGGGGTGACCTATGGCAGAGGTGTTGGTTATGCAATAAATGATTTCCAGGGCAGTGGCACCCATACCCGCCTTCCAAATTGAAGCCTTAAAAAGACCTCCACACAGCAAACCCAAATATGAAATTATTTTCCTCAGGGCCTCCTGTGTGGAGATAATGTAAAAAAAAACCCAACAGGAATCAAGGGACAGATTTAAGTGAACATTCTTACTCTTTTTTTCTTTTCCCTTCTCCATTTTTCCGTCTTTTCCCTTCCTTCTTTTTTCCCATTGATGACGCCATCTTGTTTCTCAGCAAGGACTTAAAAGTAGTGAAAGATTTTTTTTCTATTGCATAATATTATATAATGTGAGATTGTTTCCTTGTACATGAATTACGTTTTCAAGAGGGAGGTCATCCAGATTCACATTGGCCAAGCCGGGGTTCAAATAGCAAATGCTTGCTGGGAACTATATTGTTTGGAGCACGGTATCTCCCCCGATGGAAGAATTCACCACGAGCTGTGCTACGATGATGACTCCGCCGGGGCCTTTTTCAGCATCACTAATGCCGGAACCTGTATTCCTCGACTGGTCATGGTCGACCTAGAGCCAACACCCATAGGTAAACATTAAAACAAAACCTTTTAGAAGAGATGGTGGCTAATAAGATGGGTGAATGTGGGAAGAATGCAGTAGTTGATAATAGAAAGGTATCAAAGAGATCTAATCCAATTTCAAGGATTAGAGAGGCACCGGAGAAATAGAAAATGAAAAATATCCTTTTCCGATTGATCGATATCCCCGATAAGCCGTCCGTTACAAAGATAATATAACCTAATCCCTGTTATATCAGATTTTGACCCTATGCAGCACACATATGGTTTTCACAAATAATAATATGATCTCTCAATTTATTAATCAGCAAAATAAGTAGGTATATTTTTCTCAATATTAATTAAACCTTCATTAAAACCTTCAGCATGCTAGCCATTGTTTTCAAATTTTATTGGGAATGTTTTCTTTGTTTTGGTAGAAGAAGTCAGGGACGCCCAAGGAAGACATGGCACAACCAAGTGAATCAGATACTTGAGTCGTGCCATGTTAAGAGTCAGAGTAATAGAAGAGTGTGTATGAATGTGAATGAGGCAAAAAGTGTGTGCCAAGACCGAGTTGTTTGGCAATCCATTCTCTCTGCCAATCCTTGCGGGAAATGGAGTGATGGTTAATTAGTTAGTTAGTTATTAAAGACAAACATGTTTTGAAGATTAGAAAGCAACTTCATATAATTATCAAATTCAATAACATACAATGTCTTTTCTCGTATTTATACAACAAAATTGTTCCAAAAAACCGCAAGCTTTGAAAATATTAAAGTATTTTTTTATCATTATTAATTCGCTAGATGAAATACGAAGAGGGACATATAGACATCTGTTCCACCCAGATTCGCTTATAACTGGTAAAGAAGATGCTGCAAGTAATTTTGCTAGGGGATGCTATTCAATTGGCGGGGAGATGATCGATTTGGTCATGGACCGAATCAGAAAACAAGCTGATGATTGCTCTGCTCTTCAAGGGTTCCTAATTTTCAGGTTAGTTGAAATTAAACACTCTGATTATTATATGCTCTTACCGTAAAACGAATTTTTTTTTAAAGTTTTTCTATCGGAGCAATATTTTTTTTGTATGGACCCCCCGAAAAGTTTATTTTTTTTATTATTGAAAATATATCTGAGCCTAGCTTTCATTTTTACGAAGTTATATAAAATTTGTGTAGTGGAAGTAGATGCCCGAAGGGTAGAATGATATATTATTACCGAGGGACAGAGCAAGTAGATAAATTTTCAAACCTGCATTGAAAAGGTAAATAAAAAGGAATATTTCAATCCTCTTTTACTTTTTGTTCCCACCCTTTATTGCTTGCGCCGTACAATCTTGGGTACTTAGTACCTAGGAGGGGTTTGGCAATTTTACCCTAAATTTGTGTAGATTAGAGTCAACTGTTGTCAAATGGAAATTTAAAATAAATAATCCAATTTTCTAAAGTTTTCAGATTAAAAAAGTATATTTATTTTAAACATAAACATCGAAAATAATTTTTTAAAAAGTAATAGATTTATTTAGCATGTATTTTTCGGAATGGGTCAGTTTGTAGTTAAGTACCTACCACAAATTTTTCTGGTAAGTGTGGCAATTATCAAAAATTAGTTATTTAAAATTTTGAGCGCATGTCTGACATTTCTATATTGAGGTTATGATGTTTTTCTAATTGTCAACAGTTCGTGCAATTTTTATTCTCAACTTGTGTTTATCGTTGTTCTGTGACATAGTATCTTGGTTACAAAGCTGAAAAAGCCATATTATATAGTTCTACTTAAATTTCAACCATGGCGGCGGAGAAAGATCAGACTTCTGCGTTTTCGATGTACAAAACATCGGCTCCCAATTCCAACAAATCTGAAAAAGTGAAAGAAAAAAATAAAATTCGACGCCGGTTAGCAAAGGAAAAGAAAAAGCTGTTGATTCCTGCATCAAATATCAAATTGGGGCTGAATGCCGCTTTATCAGAGGCTTCAAATACAAAAATTTCGCAACTGCCAAAGAAGAAATCCAACAAGCATAAAAAGATTTCTAGTGAAAAACCTGAGAAAGTTGTCAAAGAATTACCCAAAGCCGTAAGCCCAACCAAATCTCCTGTCGTAAACATGCCAAAATCAGATAAAATTCCATCCGCGTCTTCCGGGAAGATAAAGAAGAATAAAGCTAGCCCGCAATCTAAGAAGAGAAAATCAAACGATCAACCTACTCGAATCGGTGTTGAAGTTTCTAAAAAGAAATTTCCAGAGCGAGAATCCAGTCCCCTCTCAGATGAGTCGGACGAGCCGTTACTTACAGACAGCACTCTGGAGGGCAGGAACCTCTTTGAGTGGCTCATCTCCCCCTATGATAACAAGTCTTTCTTCACAACCACCTGGGAAAAGAAACCACTCCATATAAAGCGTGGGCAGGCCAACTATTACAAAAATATTATATCAACTCCTATCATTGACGAAATCCTGAGAACTGAAAATATCATTTTCACCAAAAATATTGACATCACTTCTTACGAGAATGACAAAAGGGAAACGCACAACCCGGTGGGGAGGGCCCTGCCGCATGTTGTGTGGGATTTCTACCTCAACGGTTGCAGTGTGCGCATGCTCAACCCCCAGACCTACATCCCCCGCCTGCACCTCCTCAACGCTACCCTCCAGGAGTACTTCAACTGTTTCGTTGGGGCTAACTCATACCTCACTCCCCCCGGCACGCAGGGGTTCGCTCCTCACTACGACGATATCGAAGCTTTCATTCTTCAAATCGAAGGCAAGAAACTGTGGAAGATCTACACTCCCCTGTCGAAGGAAGAAGTGCTTCCTCGAGTATCCTCTAAGAACTTTACCCAAGCCGAGATCGGCAAACCCGTCATGGAAGTTTTGCTGGAGGCCGGAGACTTACTGTACTTCCCACGAGGATTCATTCACCAGGGAGTCACAGTCAAGGACGAGCACTCTCTGCACATCACCCTGAGCTGCTACCAGAAGCAGTCCTGGGGTGACTTATTGGAGAAACTGCTTCCTCAGACCCTGGAGGTGGCCATCAGGGAGGAACCAGCATTCAGGCAGGGCCTACCTTTAGACCTCGGAAATCATTTTGGATTGGTTCACTCAGACTCGAATACACCGAGGAGAATCGAAATCATGGACCACCTGAAGATATTATTCAACAAACTAGCTACGCACCTCACTTGCGACGATGCCGTGGACCAAGTTGCCAAAAAGTTTATGCACGATGCCCTCCCTCCGGTGCTATCGGAACAAGAGAGGCAACTTACCGTGTACGGAGATGGAGATAAAATGACCAAAGGCGGAATAGTCAAGGATAGAGTAGAAATTCAGCTTGACACAAAGGTCAGGCTTCTCAGAGCAAACATAATCAGGATGGTTTCTGAAGAAGGGGTCATTCGTATCTATCACTATGTGGAAAACTCTAAAGAGTACCACGCCAATGAACTGCAGTATCTAGAGATAGACAGTGAAATAGCTCCTGGAATTGAAACCCTCATTACAGCCTACCCGCAGTATGTCTCCGTGGAACAGTTGGAGTGTCAAAATGACACGGACAAAATTCAAATTGCCAGCGATCTTTGGGAGAAAGGAATCTTGATGACTGAATACCCATTAGATTTCCTCGAAGATTAAAAAATGGCCAAAATTACAATTTTATTCAAAGTGCTTTTATCGTGGCGGGTTATTCCATGGATTACATTTCCAATACATTTCAACACATATTTTAACCAAACAATATAATATCACTAAATGTCTGCCTATCATGTATTTGAAATAAGTGACTAGTTTTGCATTACATACTTACATAATATATGTTTCCGCTTACTCATTTCTACACTGTTTAAGGTTTTTTTCAAGAAATAGATGTTTAATGGATCACACATCAAAAGAGGATTATAATATATGTAATATCTAATCATTGAAGAGAATATTAGCAACTATCAAATGAAAAGTTGAAACTTGTCAGGGCTCTGCTCTAACCACTGAGAAAATTCGACTCTATCCCCTTCAGGCATATTACACTGTATCATACTTCGACCATGAACTACCAACATTATCTTCATTTTCTTAACTCATATTTTTATTGGCTTTAAGTATGTTTTATGGGTTCAATTCCTAGATGCGACCGTATCTTTTTCTGTTTCAAATTTTCGTTTGAAAGTCGCTAATATCGTCTTCAATGATTAAATATTTTAACTTTTATAAAGTTATTCCAAAAATAATAAAAAAATATGTGTCATCATTAAATGTCTGTCTATAATGTTGTAATCAAAAAGCAACAAATTGTGCATTACCTGTGTGTTTTTTTTTCATAAAGTCAATTGAACCAATGTTTTTATTGTTATTTGTTGTTTTGTGGATTACATTTCCAATTCATTATCATTATAAATATAATATCATTAAATGTCTATTATGTATTGGAAATAATGGGCAAATTTTGTAATACTTTTGTGTTTTTTCCATACTTGTGTTTACCATTAGTTGATTCAACAATAACTAAAGGTTGTACTTTATTAGATGTTTTATCGATTACATTTCCAATACATAACATTTTTCACACAAATAACACAATATCATTAAATAATGTCTATTATGTATTGGAAATAAGAGGCAAATTTTGTATTACTTGTGTGTTTTTCTCATACCTGTGTTTACGATTACGATTCAATAATAACTAAAGGTTGTACATATTAGATGTTTCATAAATTACATTTCCAGTACATAACACTTTTCACACAAATAATATAATATCATGTCTTATCTACGTATTATGTATTTGAAATGGTGACAAATTGTGGTATACTGTTAATTCCTCTAATAAACAATACAATTCTGATGATCGGGAGTTTTCAATAATACTTCAGTTCGTCTAGATTACATGTCTTGTTTATTTTCGTATCGTATTTACAATGAATATCTAACTAGACTTAACGTCCATTCTAAAGGATACTCTTTGTTAATCTGCGGCGGGAAAACTGCTCACCGAAGATGCCCGCCTGTAGATCGGACATCTTCGTAACCGTTCGAGTATTAGACTTGTAATACTACCAATGACGCCTATTGAGACACCTTAAAACAACATATTTCTACATATATTAACGACATCCGTTGGGAGACATTGAAACTACATACATATTTACAAACACTACACAAATCAGACTTTATTTCTCTTGTTTTCTGTATCAATAATAACCATTTTTAAAGTTGATGTAACAATGTATTGTCAGGTGGTCCTATTTTGGATAATATCATGTTTGACTTGATTCGAAAGGTGTGATAATTTGTTGGTTTAGTTGGTAAATAATATTACTTGAGAACCTGTTATTATTTGAATGTTTTATGTTATAGCTGTGACTACAATTTATTTTGTTATTTTGATTTCGATCTTGAAAATAAATGGATGTTTACTTGAGTAAAACAATTATTAAATAAAATGAATTATGTAATTTGTTTTATTTCTTACAATCGCTCAAATAAATTAATGGAAATATGTATGTTCTTAACATATCTTGGGCACATAGGCTTGTTTTCACGACAATTTAACGTAGGTAGACGTAGGAATGACGTATGCCCCGCACCTGAGTTATTAATCCTATGTAATATTTAAGTCTAGTAACATTTTAAGGTAGATATTTGTAATTATTTTTTAGTGGGGAAGACTATGGAGATGGCGGATTGATTCCCATTTGTGAGATAGCTTAAGACGTGTTGCTTCACGGAGTTTGAACAAATCATCAAAGTTAATTAAGGCCTCCTAGGTCGAGAAGTAAGGCTCTAAAGACTAGCTGTGCGAAGGTCGTGGGTTCAAATCCCATATAGTGTATATAAAAATAACATCATATAGTGTACTGCGGCATGTTCCAGAGTGGAAGATACACTCAGTATCTTCCTGGTGTAAGACCACCTTCCAGATTTAAAACGTTGCTTGAGGCTTTTAATTGTGTTTAGTAACCAGATCCGAATATGTTATATGTTCCTCTTTCCCATCTCCTACCTCTCTCCACTACCTTCAGCCTGACAACATACCCTAATTGGGGACTCCATAGTCTCACTGACTCCAGTCGGGAGCAGTTGAACTCTTGTACGGTATTCACATAAAAAATAATATTAAAGTCCTGATCAAGTTCTGTTATTATCCAAGTACTGTAAAAACAGATGAAATAATAACGGAAATTGTTTAACTTTGAAATTTGATGAATTGTTTATTCTGTGAAACAACAAACAACCCATCCTAAGTGTTTACGAGTATGAATCAGAATATGGTTATAAATAATTTATGGATAGCAGAATAATAAAAAATAGCTTAGGTCATGGGGTTTTTTAATTTTATTTTTTCATAAGTTTTAATGACTTTTCGAAAGGGTGTTAAAATTGAGTTGTCATGGAAGTTTCTGGAGTTCTGGATAGCGTGTATACCTTTTTGATATGTTCAGGGCCTTTGGCGGGGGTACCGGATCAGGTTTCACGACACTCCTGCTGGACCGCCTGAGCCGAGACTACGGCAAGATCAGTAAGCTAGACTTCTCGGTGTACCCCTCCCCCCGCCTGTCCCCTGTCATCGTGGAGCCTTACAATGCGCTGCTCACGGCGCACGGCTCCATAGAGTACGAGGACATCTGCTTCATCATGGACAACGAGGCGTGCTACCACATCTGCGACAAGTCTCTGGACGTGCCCCGACCCACTTACACCAATCTTAACCGGCTCGTGGCGCAGGTATTTCTAACTAAACATACGTGTTGTATCTATTAGTTTCCAATATTAATATAACATATGGCCCCTGACAGTATTTCGTCAGAGGTTCAAAATATTGCCGTTTTGCAATAAAATCCAAATAATTGGAATGTTTCTGAATGTACGCTTTCAAATTTTATAATTCAAAATAAACATAATTTTTGAAATATAAAAATTTTGCTCATCCCAAAAAATGTTTCACCTTAAGTTTTTTCTAACTAAAATTACTAATAATGAAAAAAACACACATATTTTATTAGACAAATGTATTATAAAGGTTACTGTCAAATAACAATTAATAAAAAAATTGAGAATATGTAAAAATAACAATTAATAAAAAATTTGAGGATTTCTTGTACTCATATTTTTTTTCAAATTGTGATCGGAAACTTTGGATTCATAATGGTGTACATTTTAAGTAATTTACGGCAAATTTTTAGATTTGTTTATAAAGCGTGGTATTTTCTCTTTCTAATAGCGTTTAGACACTTTAGGACACCAAGGCTGCCCAACCCCAGGCCCGCGGGCCACATTGTGGACGAATTATAAATGGCCCCCGTGAGCAAGTTTAAAAATTCCCGCCAACTTGCAAATTTTTGTAAATCCTTTTACAATCAGTTTGACTGAAATAATCAGTCTTTAAATAATCAGATGGGTGGAATTCTGACCGATGAACCATTTATCTGGTAACCCTATCAGTGGCCCGCCTGTGATTTTGCCGTGTCAAATTGGCCCGACTGTTAAAAAGATTGGGCAACCTTGGTTTAGACCATATTTCTAACCATGATAGTAAAGGAGACACAACAATTTCTATGAGACCCGTATGAATTGTTTCGAAAACCGAACAAATAGACCTTTCGGGTAAAAATTTGGGTATTTTCCAAATAAGTTTGAGGTTCATGCGATTACTTGTTGATTTATTAAGTTATCTTAAATATTATAATGAATATTAAACTGGACAGATGTCCTTACTAGGCTAGGCTCTAAGTAGTTCTGCTGCTCCCGCGGGTGGACTGGAGGAGCCCGCCCAACTTGCAGATGCCTTCGGCAATCATCGTAACCGTTCGTACCTAAGAAACGAATGACGATAGATGGTACTCTTCTGATATCACACTCAAGTGCCATCTATTGGAATATAGCAAAACTTTGCTATCAATTTCAATTGAATTAATCTGAAACTACATCAATAGACTACAATGGTGAATCATCATGCATCTGAAAGGCTTGAACCAGCTATTGCTGGGTTTATTTAGAGTTAAAATGTAGAAGTAATTTTGCTACCTGAATTAGATTCAATTCAATTATTAGAAAAAAAAAATCTTTCTACCACATGTCGCAATTGATCACACTGCCACCTGTCATAACGGATCACGTGATCACGCTCTGTCTCACCTATACGATATGAAGTGCGTATCACGTGATGCATTAGGTTGTACCCAGTGGCGACGTGTAATGGAAAAATATATTTTTGTTTTTAATTGAAATAGCAATAGCAAATAACAAAATCACATCTTCATTTTTTACTCCAGATAATTGTGTTCAGGCATCACTGGTTGAAGTCTTTTGGATATGTGCTGATACTTCCTGTATATTTACCTACCTAAAGCATATCAAGCGAATATTCTCAATATCGCTGTGATGAAAGGACATCAGAATCCAGAAGTTGCTTGAAATGGCTTTAGCCATGTTTATTGACCAGATTTGAATAGTTGGGTACATCCCAAACTTCCTCTTCCCCATTTCCTTCCCTTCCCCACAACATATCACAAATGAGAATGCCGTAGTCTCAATTGCTCCGTACAGTGGGAAGCAGTTGGGTCTCCGGTATTAACATTAGTGACTAGATTTGAATAGCCAGGTACTTTTCAATCTTCCTCCTACCATCCACTCCCTTCAACCTTGCGAGATGCCGTAGTCATATGGCCATTAAGCTATAGATACCATAATATATGCCGTAGATGCCACTGACTCAAAAAAAACTCACAAAAATAGCAAAATAATTGGGTACCTACTCAAATTTTCTGTACTTAGGTTTTATTTTAGCGACTATAAAAAATAATTATACATACAAAATATAATGCTCAAGTTAAGTATAGATTTAAAATAAAACAATAACTTAAGTATAGATATTGTATTTCTTAGTCCTCACTAGGGAGTCCTGTGCCGAGGCAGGTGGACTAAAGTTATTTAATTATAGTTTATTTGTCTTCTACATATTTTTTAGGATTTTTTCATAAACCTCTTTCAGCCATACTTATTCTTGATTTGTACTTTCTTTTCCAGAAAATCACTAAGTTGGCCGATAAATTCCATATTAGAAATCATATTTTTAGCATCATCCATTGTAATCGCTCATAATAGATTCCAGTTAAGTTTTAGGTCATTAATAGTTTCTGATACACATTAAAATATTAAGTTTTCACCGGCAGTTCTACCTTTCAAAGTTTTTAATCCTACTAGTTCTTCTGTTACGTCGAACTTCTCGTTTACTCCTACGTTCTCGTTTACGGATATAAATTATCAATTTAGCTGTGTGACTTACATTTTCACTTTCATCCAGTGTAATCGAAAAATTTGTAAAATCCAAAAACTTTTCTTCGAGCTGCTTCTTCACATCAGCGCCTATTGGGGATCTATAATTTTATGAATTTCATTCGAAATTTTAGAAAAAACTTCAAATAGGGAAATCGCCGCTATTTTTATTCCACTTCCAGCTATCACGATAATCGCTTGACTATCGTGAAAGGTTTTACCCTTTTTTTATCTTGCCTGCACTAATTTCTTAGAATTTCAACAATTTAATGAAAGTGTCCGAGTTATTTTCGAGTAACGAACATCTGGTCACCTTCAACACCGAATTCTCCGAAAACATCGAAAACTCATGACTATTTCAAATACCCAACTTTTTTTTACTTTAGGTCCACTACCTACTATTACCTAATCAAATTCCGATTGATGAATTGAAATGTAGCTGCCTTGATTCACAACCAAATAATAAAATTCATATATCCTATATGATTTATTTATACGCAGAAATTGGAAATCTTCAGAGGGCCGGATGAAAATCTTCGGCGGGCCGTATATTGGTGACCACTGGTTTAGTGTGATGGATGCATATAATTTTTACAGTGTTTTCCCCTATTCATGTCTTTCAGTAGCATCACTTTCGACTCGGAACCGTGGAAATTAATCAATATGTATTGTATTTCTAAATTTGTGTCTTTTGTTTTCAGGTTATATCTTGCATAACAGCATCACTCCGTTTCGAGGGCGCCCTGAACGTTGATCTTTCCGAGTTTCAGACAAATCTGGTCCCCTTTCAGCGGATCCACTTTCCCCTGGTCACGTATGCTCCCTTTGTATCCGCCTGCAAGGCCTACCACGAGAAGGTGAACACGCGCCAGCTGGTGATGGCGTGCTTCGAGCCTGATAACCAGATGGTCAAGTGTAACCCCAAGAAGGGCAAGTACATGGCGTGCTGTATGTTCTTCAGGGGAGATGTCAGTCCTTCGGACGTTAACGCCGCCATAATGAGAATAAAATCTCTACATGATGTGCTGTTTGTCGACTGGTCACCAACTGGTTTTAAGGTAGGCACTTAGTTTATCCTCCAATAGTATCTATTGTCTAGGATGAACTATTCATAATGCAGAATGTTTCGACCATATAAAATGGAAACTAGGGAGATTCGAGCATGAAATGTCAGCCTACTATCAAACATGATTCCAAGATCGTTCATGGTGGCGACACGTTTTAAACTTTGGGCGTCAGTTATATACCGGTAATACCAGGTACGACACGCCTTAATGAATGACAACATAAAATATTTAGATAGAACTCAATCCGATTCCTTTTACTACCTACAGTCATCAATTCTATCTTTATCTAATTTTTATAAGAAAAACTTTATTTTTATAACTTTTGAAGATTATTTCCATCAATGTAAATATATCATTGAAGAAGAAGATAACACTAATAATCTAAATTAAAATATGAAAATGAACAAGTTACAGAAAAATAAAAGATTGCGGTCGCAACTGGGACATTTTGTTCATTTTCATATTTTAATTTAGATTATTAGTGTTATCTTCTTCTTCAATACTATCTTTATCTGACCGGAGTCGATTGTAGTCTCCTAAAGTTAGTAGGCATTTTAAAGAATAGGTTTAGGTCATCAGTGAAGAGAAGTAACCTAGAGTGGAGAATAACTTCAGAAATATCATTAATAAAAAATATGAGTGAGCCCAAATTAGATCCTTGGGGCACTCCTAATCGTACAAAACATAGAATAGATGTGAATACTCCATGTGATACAAATTGTTTTCTGTCTGCAAGATAGTTATCAAAAAAGTTGAGTAGTCGCATGGAGAATCCTATTATAGCCAGATGGATAGGTGGTGCCATAAAGTTTCGCCAACATCGTTCGCCAACATCGTTCCCCATCTTCATAGTTCTGAAAATCGTATTGATGCACAGCAGCGCCTTTGTTTCTACCTACACACCAAATGCATAACTTTCATTGGCTCCTTACATTGCAGTTTGGATGTAGCTTTAATTCTATTATCTATAGTTTGATTGTGAGTAAGTGAAGTGGAGTTTGAAAGAGAGGTTATGTAAAAATTGTTTAATATTAGATTTTAGAGTTGTACCTTAAAAGATTCCTCTATTTGGTATAGCCATAGACCAAGGCTGCCCAACTGAGCAATTTTAAAAATTTCCCCAAAACTTGCAAATTTTTGTAAATCAGTTTGACTGAAATAATCAATCAATCTATAACATACAATTTTGTGTTCCTAGCGGAATCCAATAAAACAATAAAAACTAAATAATTCATATCCTGAAAGTCTCTGGCCACCCCCCTCCCTCCCCGCCCCCTCCCCCCCCCCCAAGATGCATGTTTCCAAAACAAAACCTAACCTTTTTAACAGTAGGGTGTCTAAACAAAGCATGTTGGTGTCTGACAAACCCTATCCCAATGTCAATGTCAATGCCATGTCTGAACCGATCTGAACCGGCCCAACTGTTAAAAAGGTTAGGTTAGGTTGGGCAGCCTTGCCATAGACCCACAGGCTCTGGGCAATTGGAACTGTCGTGCAGTACTGACGTAACTAAAAGAGTGTGTTTCAGATCGGCATAAACTACCAGCCAGCCACCACGGTGCCGGGAGGCGACCTGGCCGCCACGCAGCGCTCGGTGGTGATGCTGTCCAACAGCACGGCAATCCGCGTGGCATGGGCACGCATTCGCCGCAAGTTCGACCTCATGTACGCCAAGAGGGCCTTCGTGCACCACTTTGTGGGCGAGGGCATGGAGGAGGGTGAGTTCAATGAGGCGCGTGAGGACATTGCCACCCTGGAGATGGACTACAAGGAGGTTGAAGTTTAAATTAATCGACAACCAGACATTTGAATGTCAAAGAGGTTGAAGCATTAAACGCCAACTGGCCAATTAAATGTCAAGATGTTCAGAATATGAAAAACTGACCATTTATTTAGGTTTAATGGCCATTCAGCGCCGTTTTGTTTTTTTTGATATTTGAAAGGATTCACAACGATTTCAGATGCGTTTCAGCTTTCAATCAAATTGCACTAAACTGGCAAGCTTAACAACATGAACTCTTCCGTAAATCACAATTTGTTCAAGTAATAGGGACCTTTCAAATGTCAAAAAAACAAAATGGCGCCCACTGATCATTTGTGAATTTCTGCAAAAATTTTGAACAATTCATCAAATTTCACGGTTAGTTTTTAAGTTCTGTGAAAGATCTATTTCTATTTCAGTTCTGTGAAACAACTGACCCATAATGATGTAATAACAGAACTTGAAAATTAATTTTGTATGCCAGGGAGGTCAAAATTTGAAAACGTGGCAAAAAAAATGTTAAAAAGGCAAATTTCATAAAATTGGAAACATAAATGTCTTGAAGGAAGAATTTTGGAAAACTGGAAATGGAAAATTTTGGAATAAAGTCAAGAAGGTGGAAATTTAAAACACTGACAAAATAAATTTCAAAGTAGAATTTTCAAAAACTGCATGAAAATCAGAAGGAGGTCGAATTCAAAAAAACATTCTGAGGGTCAAATTTTATTCAATTCAAGTAAAACATCAACCACATTATCTTTATTTATTAAACTTAAAAACACTTATCAAAGAACATTTTTGTACTTATATTATATTGATACATAGTATGAAAATATATATTAAATGTTAATCATAAAATGATTGTATTTTATAAAATGTAGATGTTTCTAAAAATAAATGACCACATTTTGTGGATAAAAATGCCATCATAATGTAATAAATTTACAAAAAAATTTCTTATGAGGAATATAAATGCCAGAAATATTTGACTTCTTACCCCTTTAAAAATCCACGTGTTTTTGGTATTATCTGCACAAGGAAAGTAGCGCCAAAGTTGTTTTCATTTTTTTTATGAATAATTTTACAAGAATGAAAAAAAGTCAGTCAATGGATCGAGTCAAAAATAATCTTAGCCTTAAAGGAGTATTTTTAAAAAGTTGTTTCTTATATAGCTTCATATTTATGTAATGAAAAAACAAATTATTTAGTACTTTATGCTTATATTTTTTGTAACGTAATTAATAATTTAATTTTAATTCCAATAAATAGAGCAGGTAGGTAGGAAAAGCTTCAATATATCCATAGTATATTTTTTCATATTCATAATGTAAACCGATTCGTAGTAAAGATAAATCTAAATAGTAATTTGGCGGATAGCTTCATCTTAAGATTAATTTGCAAAGGTCTCTCCAAAGGTGCTCCAAATATTTTTAACATTACTGAAACGCATCTTCAGTTCTATTTTATCCCAAATATTTCTTTCTAGAACACCGTACGCCTCGTCCCAGCAAATATTTGGGCGATTAAGGGCCGAAGCGGGCGCGTGATGATGATGGCCTATCAACCATGTCACTTTTATTACGTCAAACTTGGGATCGCAATTGTATTCGTCGTCAACAGTTACCACGGGAATGCCAACACTCAAAAACTCTTTACAAAGCTCAAGGAGTAGCCCACTGTGTGTTCTATACAGGACACCGTTTCCAAAAATAGTAGCTGCCACTACAACATACACGAAATGCAGAAGCGTATTTGCCGTATCGTCCACAAATATAACTCCTATTGGTTCCCTTATTTCCAGGCACATTGTTTTGTCTGGATTCACAGAGCAAGTATTTTTGAGCTGTTCGCAAACCAATGCGGCGAATTTGATGTATTTGATGGATTTTTCTACCAGTTTTGGAGCATCTTCCGAATTTATTTTGCCATCTATAGTTTGCAAGCTGAAATTATGAAACATCACATCAATTATTTACTCATACATTTCTGCCGTTTCATGCATCACTAATTTGGAACATGGGAACAATGGGACATTCTATGTTCCAAACTGGTGATTGCACTAACCTTGACCGATATGACATTCTATGTTTCCAACTAGTGATTGCACTAACTTTCATCAATGGGACATTCTATGTTCCAAACTAGTGATTGCACTAACCTTGACCGATATGACATTCTATGTTTCAAACTAGTGATTGCACTAACTTTCACCAATGGGACATTCTATGTTCCAAACAAGTGAATACACTAACCTTGACCAATGGGACATTCTATGTTCCAAACTAGTGATTGCACTAACTTTGACCAATGGGATATTATATGTTCCAAACTAGTGATTGCACTAACCTTGACCGATATGACATTCTATGTTCCAAACTAGTGATTGCACTAACTTTGACCAATGGGATATTATATGTTCCAAACTAGTGATTGCACTAACCTTGACCGATATGACATTCTATGTTCCAAACTAGTGATTGCACTAACTTTGACCAATGGGATATTATATGTTCCAAACTAGTGATTGCACTAACCTTGACCGATATGACATTCTATGTTCCAAACTAGTGATTGCACTAACTTTGACCAATGGGATATTATATGTTCCAAACTAGTGATTGCACTAACCTTGACCGATATGACATTCTATGTTCCAAACTAGTGATTGCACTAACTTTGACCAATGGGATATTATATGTTCCAAACTAGTGATTGCACTAACCTTGACCGATATGACATTCTATGTTCCAAACTAGTGATTGCACTAACTTTGACCAATGGGATATTATATGTTCCAAACTAGTGATTGCACTAACCTTGACCGATATGACATTCTATGTTCCAAACTAGTGATTGCACTAACTTTGACCAATGGGACATTCTATGTTCCAAACTAGTGAATACACTAACCTTGACCAATGGGACATTCTATGTTCCAAACTAGTGATTGCACAAACCTTGACCAATGGGACATTCTATGTTCCAAACTAGTGATTGCACTAACTTTGACCAGTGGGACTTTCTATGTTCCAAACTAGTGAATACACTAACCTTGACCAATGGGACATTCTGTGTTCCAAGCATTTAGCAATTGCCAAAAGGCTGGAGACCTTCTTCTCTTTTGTAGTTTTGGCCCACGCTGCTTGAAGTTTACTTATCTTCTCTACCTCAGAACTTATCTCGGGATCTTTATATTGGAATCTGAAAAAACATAGTTATTCTAATAAAAATTGAAATTTACAATTGACAGGAAAATGGTTATAACTTTGACTCATCAAGCTGTATCTAGACTTTGAAAAAAAAAACAAATTTAAAATCCATTTAAATTTGTTCCATAACATAACACATAAAAACAGTCAGAAAAATCGTCAGTTTTCAGTTTTCTGACGTATATTCTGGGGTTAGTGCTTGAAGTGCCCATGTGAAATTCGAATTCAGAAAAAAGGCTAATATTTGTCGATTTCTTGGTGTAAAACACGTCAAAGTATTATTTTGATAATGCACCATCAGATAGGCCATACTTTCATTAATCTAAAGCGACTTATACATGCCTTTAAACTTTTGAAAGAAGAGATATTTTAGAGTACTTTCTGACACCTTACTCTAACTACCAAAATCTGACATAGGCACCTCCAGTATTAACTCAGTGCATATACCAATATCAATTATTGTGTACACCCGTGAAAAATCAGTAGATATAAAATAAATAAATAAAGTGTTTTAAACAAAAAGTTTAAAAAAAAAATATTATAAAAAAGATTAAAAAAAGTCAAATTGAACTGAGACCAACTGTTTAGACGGCCACTGTGCAGACCACTACACCACCAACTATTGTAATAATGGTGGCATAAATCAATTATAATGTGCATTTGAAGATGTTTTAGGCCGGATTAAAACTAAAAAGTCGCTTAGTTTGATGGACCTTAATAACATACCTAACAAATAAAAAAAATTAAAACTCACCTCGAATTATTTTCATACTGTTGAGTTTCTCCAAAATCGGGAGTAAGGTTGGAATCAAATCCTGCAAAACGTTAAATAATTTCAAATGATATATGTATACCTAATTATAATTTAGGAGCTGGATGTAATAACAACTTAAACGCACAAAAACGTTTTTGCTCTCATTGCCTTTTTTTGGTATCTTCAATACCTTATTTATCTGCTGTGTAAATTTTTATTTATTTATTTACATTTGATACATTTAAAGCCAAAATAACAAATAATATTACATAATAAGAGAATATATTTAAAATGAATACAAGTGTTATTACGTTGTTTTAGGTCGATATTAGTTCCTAGCTAGGCAGATTGCCTGTTCTAAGGAACCAAAGTGTGTAAAGTGCCAAATGCAATTTAAATTATTTTTATTTTTTTTAATTAATACCTATGTACTAAGTTTTTACTAAATGTGCCATTCATAGGTAACCATGTATTGTTTTAAGTCACATTATGTAATAGTTTTTCAGACTCCTCCCTACCCAAGCCAATCAGCCATTTAGTTATTATTGAACCAATGCAGGACATTTTGCAATTTTTAATATTTAAGTCTGGGGGGATTTTATTGTATAATGTTACTTCTGTAGGTTTTACACAGACAGAACTACATTCAAAAGTTTTAAGATTTTAAGACTAAGGTACAAGTGAATACGTATTTAAAAAAAACTTTGAATGTTTTTTTACTCTAAATTACAATTTACATCATAATTTGTTATTGCATCCAGCTCCTCAATTGAAATATGTTTATTATGACACATCCTTAGTAGGATTGTGAACTTCACTTATGCTAACTTGCTCAAAATCACTTTCATTTTGTGTCATTAATATTATTGTTGAAAACAGCAGGGACAGAATGGAAAGGCAGTAAAAAATAGGACTGTAATTTTTAAGATTTAGAAATACTGTGAAACCCTCTTAAGAAGTTTTCCAAGGGACCGAAAAAAAAACTTCTTAGGCGGGAAAACCTTAGAAGTGTGAAAAATTAGGCCATTCAATCTTCAAGGGACCGAAAATACCTAACTTCTTAAGCAGGAAAACTTCTTAAGAGAGAACTTCTTAAGAGGGTTTCACTGTACATACATGATGTGTGGGTCTGTGTTTGTATGTATGTATAATGCTCACCTTCTTGTCCACCTAGAAAACTGCAGTTCAAGTTTTGATTATCCTTCAGGGCAACATCGGCATTTAGTAGCCCGAATGCATTTATCCAAACGTTGCTCACTTTGGCAGCTAACGCAAGCTCATTGCAAACGGTTATATTATTGCCCCATACCGAGAGGGCAAACGAAGCAGTATTGCTTATCAAAGACACAGCTTCCTTTGTGGTCCTGAACGACTGAACAGTTACCACGGGCGTTGGGATGCCACTGGATTTGTTCCAAAAGTAGGGTGGGACATTGTCTAGTAAAACAACAGGTTTGAAAAGAGTGTAAACATCACCGGTGGTGAAGTCACTGTGCATTGGAAGATGTTTGATGCCGTGTTTGGTCGCCTTTACCAGGACTTTCTCCACATTGCCAATCATCTTTTTGGTAGAATCATCCAGGTTATATGCCTCTGGTAATTCCCAAGTGAATTCTTTTATCTTTTTGGAAAGTTTTGTAGTAAAACTTTCATAAACAGTCTCCTGGATCAATATTTGCTTCAATGCCCATGGTAACTATAAGAAGAAAAAAAGATTATTTTAATTTATGTAAATAAGATAGGTATAATATAATATGTTAAATATATATAATACTAGCTGATATCCGGCTTGCGTTGCAATGCCACTTAAATCCCTCTTATCCCATTCATCCCGTTCCCCTTCTACCACCTCTTCCCCACCCTCGTCCCCTTCCCTTCCCGCGTTTCCTTTTTCAACTTCCTCGCGTTCCCCTCCCCCTTCCACTATCCCCCTATACTCACGAATTCCCCTTCCACCTTCTCCACCTTCTCCCTGCTTCGTCCTCCCTCCCACAAACTACCCCTCCTTAATTCCCATCCGCCACTCCCGGATTCACATACCGTGTGTATGCCCTATTGCAATTTTTTTTCAAATTTCATAACTCCAGTACTCACTAATATAGAAATATTGCTATATAGAAGCCTTTACAGGCGTGTCCACAACAAATCACCAAATTTTTATTGCAATCGTATGAATAGTATAGGAAATATCTCTAAATATATCAAAAGCGCGAACTGTAAAATGTACGAAGTTAAAATAGTCATTAAGTTTTCTGAAATGATCTATTTTGCTGCGCAATTTTCTTAATTTTTCTTTCCGTAAAAACCTTCTACAAAGAATTAAAAAACTTTAAAAAAAAAGATGAATGAAATAGATAAAGTCGTTCTGAAGTTATGGCGTGACCAAGGGAAACAGGGATTAATTTTTATATATATAGAAGATTCATTATGAATTCCACACATGAGTACCAACTTGAGCCTTATAAGCTTTTAAAAATATTAACATTAACCGCTTGGACACGTAAGCTTGTTTTCACAATAATTAGTCATAGGAATGATGTATGGCCCGTACCTGAGTTATTAATAGCTAATCAAAAAAAATTAAATGTTTAGAAAACTAACCAATCCCTTTTGGTCCCAGGCAGCTCTGGTCACAATCTCTACAGCTGAATCTATATCTGAGGATTCATAAACTGTCATTGTGGTCCCCCAGCTTAAACTGGTACCTGCAAATAAGTTTATAAATTTATTTATTTTTCAAACAATTTACACACATTATCACAGGAAAGCAACTGGGGTGTAAATTATTAAGGGTGCCCAAATTTTTATTTTAGATTGGGGTTGAATAATAATTGTATTTCCACATACTTTTATTGAAAAGTACATCGGGAAGTTCTTCCACTGGAGCTTCTACTGTAGGGATAATAGAAAACAGCTCCTTGGTTACTCTGAAATTTAAATTTCATTACAATAAAAGAAATAAATTAAACTCCACACACTTAAGAGGGAACAACCAGACAAAACCAGAAATACGTCATTTTTAAATCGAATTCTAGACTCTTTTCTACAAAAAAATATTTTCAAAAGATTTTATCTGGTAAAGTTTTGTTTTAAATTTTGAAAAATTATGTTTATTTTTATTACAATAAGGTTGTATTGTCTGTCAAATAAGAATAGAAAACGTAGGAGGGCGCCACTGTTGTTCAGATGGCAATACTAAAATTATAACACACGGTGGAAATGTAAAGCTGTGTAAGCTACAATTTTATAAAAAAACCAAAACATATAAAAGTGGGAAAAATAATTTTTCATTGCGATAAACTCGTAGATACCCACTGATCTCAAAATTAGAATTGCATATATGTATATTATCCCTTTGCAATGAAGAATAACGATATCATAGTAAAATAAAATGCAGTTTAGAATTTGCTCACATTTATTTAATACTAGCTGAAGTACCCAGCGTTGCCTGGACTTTAAATTATCCCCCTAAAAAAATGTACCATATGACGAATAGCACTGAGGGTCATGTCAAAACTATCTATAGCTTTTGGAGGGTGACCTTCCTTATTTTGCCTGGAGTTTCGAATTTACCCCCATTTGTTTCGCTCCCCTTGACAATTCGTCTGATGGTATTTTTTGAATTAACTGCAAAAAAAAATACAACTATGATAGCTAACACTATTTTATATGTACGTAAATAAAATAAAATCATACTTAAAACATGTATCCGTGTTTGAAAATATTTTTACAAAGCGCATTAAAATTGTTAAAAAAAAAATAAAACTGCAAATAATTATATTTAAAAGATGTTTTTAAAATGTTACTTACAGTGTTGCTAGCCTACATTTTTTTTAGTTTCGGTTTTTATATTTTCTACTCTTATTTGACAAAGTGTACCGTTGGTCGTTAGCAGATTTGTTAAATTTTCCAACAATATGTTGAACTATACAGCACACATTTCAAATCATAAAATCATGCAGTAAAATAAATCAATAAATTCTCTAGAAAAGCCACTTTTCAGAATTTTAATTTTAGTTAAAATAAAAACATTAAAAAAAATCCGTGCACTAATGAAAATACTTCAGTTTGTCTATTTATTTATGGTCTTACTAACTAATAAATTTCAGATATTTTTTTACACACTTCTTTTGCTTAGACATTATTGAAAATTATAAATACTTATGATCAAAAAATATTATTATTTAAAAATGCTGGTACGGAGAATAATCAAATTTTCATATCGGAATCTTCCCAAGATGCACAGTTGCAAGCGTTTTGGAATTTCAATTCTATGCCACTGGTTCACATAAGCTTGTTTTCACAACAATTTAACGTAGGTAGACATAGGAATGACGTATGCCCCGTACCTGAGTTATTAAACATTTATTTGAAGTGTAAAGACGGAATTACATTATTGTGTTGTGACATGTCAGAATAGTATTAGAACCATACAAAATGTATTGGCTAGATTCACGTTCCTGTGTTGAAGTGTGTTCTTCCGATACCTCGATTCCAATCGTTGACAGAATGTAGGGGGTGAGGTGGGGTTTATGGCGTATCACACCATAATAGTGTGTTTCTAGTGTTTAGCACGCAGTATCACGTATTTACAAAATGCAGTTGGACGTGCGAGACGATACGGATGAACGCGTCGAACTTGTTCGGCAACAAGAAACTTTGTATACATTTTTTTTTAATGAAAGCGGAGACGGTTTATGTATAGTTTCCGTGAGCACTTAGGCCATAGACACATTGTGTTATCTCTTAGTTTACCTCATTCCTTTAACTTTAACCCGGTCTAATTAAATAAAGTTCTCCAGGGTTGTCATTGGATATGTGGCTATATCTTCTGGTTCCACAATGTCTCTTCCCAGGTATCTGAATCTTGTTCCCAACAAAGCGGGACATTGGCACCATGGGCGAAATGGATTATCTTCATCTACAGTGAAACCCTCTTAAGATGTTTTCCTGCTTAAGAAGTTTTTTTTTCCGGTACCTTGGAAAACTTCTTAAGAGGGTTTTACCGTATTGGTATTTTCCACAATAGTGTTTCCAGTGTTTGTTTCAACAACATAGGATATATTATAATAATCATAAGCAACACTAAACTAATAATGTACAATTCTAAGTTAACTCAAAAACAATTGAAACAAAAAAAGAGAGATTATTTTTTTTATTACAACTAATTTTCTTTCAGCCCTTCATAATAATTTTGGTAAGATTTTGAGCATTTTCATCGAGGCAGCTACATACCTATATATCCAACAGTAACTTACCCGGCTTCATGGCAAAGTTCTATGAATAGGATTCCCAGGGCAGCCACATCTTTGTCCACAAGAAAAGCCACGCTTCTTCCGGAAGCAAAGCACTGGGCGATTTGAGCGAGAACCAGAATAGACGCCACGTTCGTGAAGTGGAACATAAAGTGAACTGAGAAAATAAATGTCAATTAATTTTGATTCCAAAATACTGAAAAAAATTATGGTTTTATGAGTAATACTGGTATTAATGTAATAATAAAAATTATTACTGGATTTTGTTGTGCCGTTTTAGTGAAAAATCACCATAACAATTTAACAAGAACTTATATTGGTATTATTAAGAATAAATTGCAAATACAACACATTAATCAATTATAGATGTTATCTGTAATGAGATTGATTAATGAGTGTAATATAGTGTGCATGTAATATTGTATATTTTGTACATATACAATACATACATAGTCTATATAATATTGTGATTTAACTGCTACTAATTTAATATACTGCTGACATGGATAGAACCAACAGGATCTCATGAATGATACTGTGTTTTTACATGACGGTACAATAACACTTTATCTAAAACATCCAAACACCTCAGCATAGGTTCTCCTAGTGAGGTGTTCACAAAACGCAACTACTAACCCATTTACATACAGTAAAGAGTCTTTCTGACTGGGCGAGTATTTTGGTAGAGTAGCGAGTATATTAATAACTAAACGTTTCCCAACACCACAATTTTAGTAGAGTAGTCTAGTCAGCTCTTTAGTAGATTGAATCCATTTGGTTCTATTTTTTCGGCGAGTAGAGTCCCCCGCACGCGTCCCTGCGCACTGATATGCGCAGTTTATTTGTAGACGCAGACATGCGCGATATGTCGTCCCGTTGGAGCGAAAATGCTACTCTAAATTTCTTTATTTTTGTGGCTATTAATCTATTTTCGTGACCATAGTTTATATATTTTCACCTCACTAATATATTATTCCACCTCCTCTAAAATAAGCTTTACAGTCAGCTTAATTAGCGTCTTTACTTTATTGCGTTGCAGCCCGTCATGTCGCGATGCGCCGCTTACTAATGAACTCTACTTGACAGCAGTGCGAACACTTTTTGGCGAGTCAAGTAGCGAGTTACTCGCCACTCGATTTACTACTTGTCAGGTGCGAACAAGACTTTACAGATTATAACATTTTTCGTATTCCTGCTAATAATTATCAAACCAAACTCAAAGTGGCTGGTTGCTATGGCTTCTAACCAAACTTCCATCAAACTTCTATGACAGCGCTAAACAATTTTACAATTTCAGTTATTATCTCAGTTTTTTTAACCATAGATGAAGAACGATCAGCTGTCATCATAGCAACTAGCACGCCAAGTTTCGAGTCAGACGCTCCGCTGACGAGGCAACTGAAAACAAACTAAAACCAGCTGGTTTCTATGTCTTGATTGGTCAAAAAGCTTGTTTAACCATAGACGAAGAACAATCAACTGACACCTGGCAACTAGCAACGGCCGGCCATGGCAATCAGCAGTGCAAGTCGCGAGTCACTGCTTACGATACCATTGACAACCGGTTTTTGAGTGATTGTGTAGTGTGCGGGCCATCACATTGTCATACAAAGACAGTTGGCAGTTGAGAGTTTTCAGTTGCCTCAGTGGGCGGAGGCGCTCACTGCTTATGTTGCCATTGACAATGGGTTTTCGACAAGTTGTGTAGTGTGCGGACCATCACATTGACATACACGGGATAGCGAGTTTAGTTGCAAACTGTTTTTTTTTCAGTTGCCTCGTCAGCGGAGGCACTAAACTGTGCGTAGGAGAACATAAATAAATATGTAGATAATTAATATATTTTCTATGTACAACTGAAATATATATTTAAAAAAATTATAATATTTACACACAGAATCTAAGGAGAGAAAAATCCCGCAGGGCCTATGTCATCTTTGGGGATGCTGTGTGGAGGATTTTTTAGGTAAAGGAAGGAGAAAAGGACATGGGGGTGGGTAGGAATCTGGGGGTTAAATTGACCAGGAGTGACAGACGTATGAATCTAACCATTTGGTTAGATTCATCCATATGCAGTGCAAGGCGATGGATCAAGAGAGTTCGGCTGGAGAAGTCTAGATTAGGTCTCCCTCAACCCTCTCCCTCTCTCTGTCTGTCCCGATCTGGCCCTTTACGCAGCAGGAGAGCAAAAGCATTTGCCACCAAGACCCAGACAAACCTCACCCCATGAACCTGTACACCCCTGCTAAGTCACCAAACGTAGTGAAGCACTTGGGGTAGGGATGTTGGCTATCCAATAAGCGGTTCCCGGGTAGCAAAACCCATTCCCGTCTCCCAAATTAAAATCCATAAACCCCAATCCCAAAACTATCCACAAACCTATACTTTTAGTAACATAGAGAATAAGAAATGTAAATTTTAAAAAAAACCTAGAATTGATACAACATAATAATATTAAGAATGGGTGAAGAATGGATGGAACGGATAAAAAATGTGTAGCTACCTATTAGAAATTACCTACCTACTGGCAACTCTCTACAGGAATTAAAATTTTATTCAAATATTGGAACATGAAACAGGAAGCTACAAAAGAAAAATTTTCATTTGCTTTTTCCCCATTGCTAATCAGTTCCACATCATTTCACTTAGTTGTTTTCATTATTATTTTTTACTGTGCCATTTGATAATAAATAATACTTTTTCACTACAAATATAATTACATTTTGGAATTTTGTGTTCTCCGCAGTCCAAATTGGTCAAGCTGGAATAATAACGGAAGTAGTTTGCAATCTGCGTCACACAAGCTCTAGTATCACTTGGTAATATGCCTCTGACCACATGCTCCAATTGACCAATAAGTTCAGACGATTCCTCGAGTTTAGTGGCGATTTTCAAAAGAATATGTGCCCTTTCCAGCTTGGATTTGCCGAGCCATTCCAGACTGATTGACTTGCGTTGGTGCAGAGCGTAATGAAATAAGAATATCTCATTGTTCTGGCTGTCCCTGACCACTTGTTTTGGATCCTCACAGCGATGTACTCCAGAATGCCAAGCACCGAATTTTTTGGAAAATCTGTCAAAAAAAGCCTGTAAAATAAAAATATATTTTAATAATATTATTATAAAATCAATGACTTCATAACTCTACTTTAAAAGTGTCTCACAATATAAGGGTTATTTGTATTTTCAAATTCAGCCTTACCAAAATTAAAAATATATTTTTTAAATTTACTGAAAGTACTGGTAACCTGTTCTCATAGTTTTTGTACATATTGTGTATGATTTTATGAAAGATCCCATTAACGCGATGCTAAATGGATTATTACTAGACGCGGATGCGGATTATGAGAGGTTCACATCTGCAGATGCAGATGCGAATTTCAGGATTTTTTAAAGATAATTCAATTTTAACCTTCCAGCGGGCGCCTTGTCGTAAAATTTACGACAAATGCGCCTTATCGCTTCCCCCAGTTTTATCTTTTAGTTGCAAGCATCGAGCTTCGAGCTATTCGAGGGTCAGTGTCTCTCTAAACTGCAGACGTACCGGGTGTGCTTAGAAGTTTTTGTTATTAATTGATATTTGGAAATTTCCGTTGAGCGTAAATTTTACGACACGTGCCTGAAAGTGATAAAAACACCAGAAAGCCTCGGGTAATACTGTACTACAACGAACCCAAAGGCGGAGTGGAAACAGTCAACAAAATGTGTGCCACTCACTCGGTCTATAGAAAAACAAAGAGATGGCCATGTGTAGTTTTCTTTGTTCTAATGGATATTGGCGGCATAAATGCTCAAATTTTATACAAATTTGCCTGTCCAGGAAAGGCTCCAAAGCATTGAAAAATTTTCCTAAACAAAATTGGCATTGACCATGATAAAAGAGCATCTTATCTACAGATCAAATGTCAAACATTTTTACCTAACATTTATATAATGAAAACACCATTTACATGGAGAAAAATTGTTGACTTAAAATTTACGACAAGCGCCCGCTCAAGAGAAATTACTCAACTCGCCCGCTGGAAGGTTAAGTACATAAATAAATGAAAAGTGATTTAATTATAATATGTTTTATTTAATCATATTTTGAGAACAAAACTAAAACAGTATTTAGTCTTACTTATTAGCATTTTAAGCCTAGAGTTTTATAATGAAAAAGTTTTTTTAATAATAAATTTAAAAATGGGTGAATTATATTTAATAAATACGTAGTAACATTGCAGCGTTTTCAGCCTCCAACCTGTTTCTTAGTGGATCATATATTGACCCAGCTTTACTAAATAGTTGTTCGCTGGGAACAATGGCTGGTGGAGGTGATAAATATCTGCGTGCAAATCTGGAGAAAGTTTTAAGTTCACCATGATTAACTTTCCACCAATTAATTGGATTTTCATCCAAATCCAGTCTTTTTTTATTGCGATAAATAACTAATTCCATTCGGAGAAGAGCATCGGGGCTACTGTTGTCAGGTTCTCCTTCACCTTCATCTTCACTCGATGAATCTAACATCATGGCAAGATTGCTTTTTAAGCAAGTCTTATTATTACCCATACTGGATCTTTTTTCGTTGTTTGTTTTTGGGGTGTTATGCCGTGTTGTGCTACCTCTTTCTTTAGCCGACGTTTCGGACAGCGTTGCAGTGTCCATCATCAGGGCAGATCCGGCAGATCCATCGATGTGAATTTGTAGTGTTAAGTGTGTGCTTATTTACTTGGTATTGGCTTCCAAGTAAATAAGCACACACTTAACACTACAAATTCACATCGACGGATCTGCCCTGATGATGGACACTGCAACGCTGTCCGAAACGTCGGCTAAAGAAGGAGGTAGCACAACACGGCATAACACCCCAAAAACAAACAACGAAAATGCTTTTGGCCGTGAAAATCTAAAAACGTAACCATACTGGATCTTGTCACCAATGTGTGCTTCCTATTAGTCAGTTAGCGAATAAACTTCGTGCTAGTTGCTATCTTCGTTCAACGAAGATAGCAATTAGCAAACACGCGTGGAGCACGTGCCATCTGGCCCCGCCCACATTTTTTACATGTCGTTAGTTGTTGCAGAAATGAATCCGCATCCGTAAAGTGTCTGATGTCTGAATTAATGCAAATATTCCGCAATTGCAGATGCGGATGCGAATATCCGTAACACCCCTAGTCTGCATAACTATCTGTTGGTTTTTCCCATTTCCTTTGTATTGATGTAAATATATCCTGTTATATTTTGTTATATTTTTATCATGTTGTCTCTCTCTGTATTTATAAATAAGCACACACTTTGTATTTCTTGTTTAGTATTAATTTGTATCCTGATGATGCTTGAGCAAAGCAAAACCTGTCGGTAAAACAAATTAATAATAACTCGTGGTTTTACACAAAATAAGTATTTTTTTTAATTAAATATACAAACCACAAAGTCTTTGCTTTCTACAATAATAATAGAAAAGAATATTTGGATAAAAGCAATTTAATTTTCATAGATTTTAAAATAATACCGGTCATAAATGTGATGTGTAGACGGTATTAATTATCATAGTCGTGTTCACCTTAGGGCATTAGGCACATAGGAACAAGGATGTTAATTAACAAAAATGTTTTGTATATCTATTATCACATAGATTGTAAGATGTTAAAAATAACATTGTACCGGGTGTCCCGTGGCAGATTTTGGATTTGTAAATGAAATAAATATACATTGTGAGTTATAAATATTTATGCATTTATTATCAAATTAAAGATTCAAAATGCGGATTTTATTTTTTTTTAATTATGCCATATAAATGTTTTCCGTCACGGCGAGCCATTGCAACATTGATTTTGCACTACCGTTCACTTCTCGCACAATATTTTCATTTAATTCCGTTATGTCCTTTGGGTTGCTATCGTACAGTTTAGCCTTAAGATACCCCCACAGAAAAAAGTTCATGGGGGTGAGATCCGGCGATCTGGGTGGCCACACGATGTCACCATAACGACTTATCAGTTTTCTAGGGCATTGTTCGCGGAGAAGGCTCATGGTGGCTCTCGCTGTGTGAGGTGTGTTGCCATCTTGTTGAAACCATTGTGTGAACTCTTGTGTGATGCTCTCGAAGTCTTGAAATTGAATTATCGCTTATCATGCGGCGGTAAGAATCAGCCCGATTATTCAATTCGTGGAGCGAACCAAACGGTTTTTTTTGGGCTGTGCAGAGCCTGTTAGTGCTTTAACTGCGGGTTTTCTTCTTTAGGTGACCAATAGCGGTAGTTTTTGCTAGTTGACAAAATCATTTAAATGGAAGTGTGCTTCGTCACTGAAACAAATTGTGTTTACGGTTTGGAATCGGTTAAACATGTTTTCACAGAACTCCTTAGCACTTTGTAATCAATTGGTTTAAGTGCCTGCCCTAATTGGATCTTACAAGGGTGATATTTTATACCATGCTTAAAATTCGGTGTAATGTCGTGGGCAACACGTCCAATGTTTTCTGCAGTTCTTGATGTGCGGCTGGGGATTGCCCGTGGACTGTTTACTTTTGAACCCGTTGTACGGAACCTCTGCACCCACTTCTAATTAAATTTTTACTAGGTGCGTCACTTAAATGACGAATATCGAACCGTGAATAAAATCATCGGCGGGTAACGGTGCAAAAATCGTTGGCTTGAAAATACGCTTCTACTGCAAATGCGTAATGCTCACTAATCGACTGCGACATCTTGATCAAATAATCCGCACGAATGCTGCATCAAACCATACCTCCCTCTCTCTTATGTGTGCAACGGTTTAAGAAATATTTGGATTTAAAGTCCAAAATCTGCCACGGGATACCCAGTATTACGTAAAGCTAAAAACCTTGCATTCGAATTGAAATATGTAGTAGTATAGATAGATAAATTTCTTTAAATATTTAATACAAATTACGCCAAACTCCTTCGCGAGGTTTACATTTGATTCACCGGCTTCTAAACGGTGTAAAATAACACTTTTGGCGCGGAGCGGTGAGGTATTGGTGCGTAGGTTTTGTAAAGAAAACACAGAGTGTCGTTCTAACCGGACGAATTATCATTAAAATAGGTCGCTTTAAGCAGTTGGTCGCTTAAAACGGAGTTGTATTAAACGGATATGTGTTCCTAGTACCTAACTATGAAACCTAACTTGAATTTACATTATCGTCTCTAAAAACGGTAAGCTGTTATAAGCGAAGTCGTTATATCCGAATTCTACTGTAGTTTCGACAACCGCGTGACATCTTCAGGTCAGATATAGACGAACAACAGATGTGCGATTTTGTAGTTTGTGCAGGAGAGATGTTCAAGTTTCTTTTCTGCATTTTTACTGTTTTTTGAGATCAAGAAATATAGCATTTAAGAAGAATATACATATTTCATTAAAAATTCCGAAAATATTGACTTATAAATCACCAAAAAAATAAGCCAACAAAACGATTTAAAATTTTTAGCACATCCATTCTTTGGGACTTTGGGATCGATATGATTTGAGATTTTCACGGCCAAAAGTATTATCGTGATTAATTTTTAGGGTATTTTGGGGAATTGAGCTCGCCTAATAATTACTGAGGCAATTGAAAAACCCCATTGATATTAATATATACTACGTGGCTAAGCTAATTCTTGGTAAGTATCCGTACTTGAAAGCTACACCAAAACTAACCGCCGAAAACCACATTAATTGAATTCATTATTATACTGAAATACCGGCTGTAAGAGAATTGACTGCAACACAGTATCACTTCTAGATAAATAAGCAAACACTGCTTCGCGATCTGCACATCTGCCCTGATGATGAACACTGTAATGCTGTCTGAAACTTTGGATAAGAAAGAAGTGGGAAGCGCAACATGGAATAATACCCCCAAAATAAAACATTATAAATCTTCAGGACACAAAATAGTATTGCAAAAAAAATATATATTTTTGAAACTAGCTATTACTTTTGTGATTTTCCATTATAATTAAATGAATCAATATAACTTTGTTAAAAACCACTGATTTATTTAATTAATGCCGACCGGTTTCGGAAAAACCGTTCCTTCCTGAGGGCAAACATATAATGATTTGACAATCAGAAAAGAGTGGGAGGGTACATTTATTACTAAGTGTTATGGTAGGGATGGGGGCGTGGCTAGGAAAGTTGTGGGAGGGAACAGAACGGACATCAAAAGGGAACAGATTTAGGATTGGGCTATAAGTTAATATTTTTTGTTTGTTGATAATCGACTCATTATTTTTAAGGGATTTTTTATTTCTAAGGTTTCAAAGTTATCTAAGCGATTTCCTATTTTTTTTTACGCACTAGACTTTTAGGTCTGGGTTTAGTTTTCCTCACAGGAAAACTAAACCCTTTCACACACTTTTCCATAAAAATGATTATCTAGTAAATACACGCTATGCAAGTGTATTATATAAGTATAATTAATACAAAACAATACAAGAACAACATGTTAACCTACCAGTCTATTAAATGGGAAAATAATTCACCGACTCCAAATATTTTCATATCAGAGGGTTCGGCTCGGTGGAATTCTTAATTTGACCGATAAATCCTACTGATCCCTAAATATAAATATTTAAAATCCCTCAATATTATATTATATTTTTATTATTATACATCAATAATTTTTCAGTTGAATGTAACCTAGTCTTTTACAATTTTTTTTTCTATTGTAAAATAAAAAATATAAGTTACATTTTAACAAAATAAAATTTGGGTATAAATATTGGTCATGTAAGTATACCTTATCAGAAAAGGGGAGCTCTTGTGCCCGATAAGGGAACCACAATTCTAATTTTGGTTGGTACATAATAATCTTATATGTTTTTCATAAAATATTTACTCTGCATTTAATAAGTTTTTTTTAAATAAGCTTACTAGGTATTAAATTTTATTTGATAGGTCATTACAGCGCAATTCAGTGGGGAGATTATTGTATTCAATATTGCTAGGTAAATAAATATAATGGTTTTGCATTTCGGTTGTTTTAAAATAGATAAAAATTAGTTTCCCAATAACGGCAATAAGTTTGTAGTGTATAGGTACTCCTGATTTTCTTTGAGATTAAAAATAAATAAAGAATTATTTTTTTGCTACTTAGATATGTAAGTACCTACCTAAAAGATGAGTAAAAAATAATCCAATACTTAATAAAGCCAAAATTAAAGGCAGGTTAGTCAAAAATATTTACCTCGACCAAAGAATGCTTCATTTTCAGCGGATTGTCGAAACTTAGTGCACCGAAAGAACCGACTGTGGTTGACATTGTCAAACTTATGTCGAACCTAAAGTAATTTTCTCCGTAAAGAGATACTTCCTTCTCTACAGAGTTTGTTGTTTGACTAAATTAATGATAAGTGGTATAATGGATAAAACAACGGACTGATAACGGAACCGTTCGATAAACCGGACCGATAAAATGAAAATGATAGTGTTTTTTTTTACTATTTTTAGCAAAGCTTAGGAGAAAACTGAACAGGTTCAAAAATATTGCAGCATTTCATTTCTGAAACCTGAAACTGTAATGTCTGGAGAGTCTGATTGGCTTAAAAGTAATTTATTTTAACATAAGAAACTAAAACTGCAGCGGATTTTTTTTTATGTGTATTATTAACAGTACGTATTATTAAACAAAATAGTCAGTAGATACGTTTTTTAGATTTTCACTGCCAAAAGCATTTTCGTTGTTTGTTTTTGGGGTGTTATGCCGTGTTGTGCTACCTCCTTCTTTAGCCGACGTTTCGAAAACAAAAAAAAAATGGTCAGTAGTTCTTATTTTTGTGAAACTGTCAGCATGAAGCATGAATTTCAAATGTTTCAAATAGTCAACATATCGATAGCGGAAATTTCAAATTTGAAAAAGGTCAAGAAATTCAAAAATAAGTTATAAATATGCCATTTTTCTCCATTTTTTCCTCTATCGAACTGCGTCGTCAAAATAATTTTAGGAAAATGAGCCTGTCCTTTACGACGTGCATTTTCAGAGGATTTTTTAGAAAAACTGCATTCTGTTATTAAAGAAATTTACGAAAAATGTTTAGAATTCTTAAATATCTATTCAATTTTAGTTTTATAATAAAAAAAACATAATTATAGGTCTACAAAAACAGGAGAGATTTTTGGAAAAAAAAAATCTCTTCGGTCTTCTGAACAATTAACATTTTGTCCTTTACAGCATTTCAAATTTCCGTTATCGATATATAATAAATAATTTATTGCCAGGTACGGCTTGGGATTAAGTTCGTTTAGGTTAGGTTAAAAATAACTTGAACCCCGAAATAATATTTTTTATCATAAAACAGATAGTGTAGTATACGCCAAACTCTAATACCGAGATGATCTTGATACTATCCAGTCCCGTGCAGGTACAGTCACTTTACTGGCTTTACAATGACAATGAAAGATGCGTAAAACATACGTGCGACAAAGAAAGGCATGCCACTTTTCTTAAACTCGCCTATTGCGAAGATTTCTGTATCAACTTCAGGACGGGATTTAAGTTTGGCTTGTACGATACCATTGGTTATTTGAATCTGGTAGCTAGCCGATTTACAATACCTTTTTTTAATATTACAATATGCCCCGGAGATATCAAGCAGTTGACAAAACTAGTAGGCATTTTATAAAATAATAAAACGTGACAATAAAAGTGTTTAAATAATAATAAAAATATGCAATCATAAATAAAATAACGTAAACAATAAAAAATATAAATATACATAAATGAAGCCATAGTCAGTATGGTCCCGAGCCCTACCAAAGAGAATTGAGAACAGTGAGAACGAGAACTGTCACATTTGACATTACGTACGTGTGGACAGATAAGGTTCGAATCGGTTCCAAAAAACTTGCGTTAGATAATTAATTTACGTAAGAAAACGTATAATTTTTAATAATAATTGTGTCTCCATTATCTGTTTGTATTTGGGCGCCGAAAATGTTGGGAATTTCTCGATTCTGTGCGAGCTCCCTAGGTTCAAAGTCTCTGTATTCGAGATTGCCCACCCAGTTTAACAATGTATTCACACAAAGCAAACAAATATCCCGGAGAATCATCACGTCCAACCATCACACCCTCAAATGCGGGAATTACGTAAAGAACTACACTGTGAACACATCACGAGTTCAATTTAAGGTTAGATTCTTTAAAATGCTTTGTTTTTTATCCTGGTAAACTTAGAAATCACTGGACACAGGCTCAGTCCTCAGTCGACCATATTCCGTCAAGAGGTCAGAATATGTCCACTTTACGATAAAATCCAAATAAATGGATTATTTGTGAAAGTACTCGAAAACTAAACACTGTTTTGGAATTATGATGAAATACGCTTCCAAATTTTATTATTAGAAATAACCAAGTAAATTTTTAAATACAATATTTTTGAATGCAAAATTTATGACCGGTAAATATTGGATATAGATGAAAACGGTTAATACGCACTTTAAAAAAAAAAACTTTTGATTCACCTTAATTACATTAAAAGACAACTATTTGCATTGGGAGCAGTGGAAAATATTTAATTTTAAATTTCAATTACGTAAAATTAAAATTAGCTTTCGTTCTGTAAAACGAACTGACCATTTTCGAACATTTATTGTCAAATGTCATTTTGTTATGTTAGTATTATCGATACTATACGAAAAACATTAAGCGGCTAGAATTTTTTTTTATGTTAAAAAAATAAAATTCCGCCTAATTAGTACTTACCTAATACGCATGCACTGTGTATTAGGTATTAGTATTATTGGGTATTAGTTGTTAAAATTTATTAGCTTGAATTTTTTATATACCTTAAAATTTTATTTTTTTAAGTGAACTATTTCTGTGATGATATAGCGCCTGCTCGTGTCAAGGCAAGAAAAAACATCCCGGTTTCAAGTAGTTTAGGGGCTAAGCTAGGTTTGTGTAATATGGTTTGTGATACAAAATACAGTGCCCCCTTTATAGCGCCTGCTCACGTCAAGGCAAGAAAAACATCCCAGTTTTCAAGTAGTTTAGCGGCTACGCCAGGCTTGTGTAACATGGTTTGTGATACAAAAGAAAGTTCCCATTTTATAGCGAATGCTCATGTCAAGGCAAGAAAAACATCCCAGTTTCCAAGTGGTATAGCGGCTATGCTAGGTTTGTGTAACATGGTTTTTGATACTATGGCGATTGATATGCCACCTACTCACCTATATCGCACTGCATACGCTACCTACTTAGGTAGCCACTCGCAATGTTTAAGTACTGCGCGTCTACCTACTACCTGAATTATTATTTTGACCACCTTCAGGAAAGGTCCGGAATCTGCGATACGCAACACATAGCGCTGCACCGAAATTTCGGGAATGTTCCAGCGTGGGCGCATTTCGCCTGCCGTTCTCGTACCGGCCAGGCTCGGCTATATAAGGACTCGACCAAGCCAAGTCAGTCAGTCGTTCTTAATCAGTCTTAAAGTCAACACACATTTGGTCGGCAACGAGCCGCCGCGAAGCACATCTGCAGTTCTCAGAATAATCTTACGCAATTTGTAAATACGGTGCATATGTAAAATACTGTACATTTTGTAAATATTATAAATACACATCATCATACATTGTTATTATTCCAACCAGCACGCGCGGAGTTATCACGACTCACCGATAGCTCCTCCTTCAACGGAGGCCCATTCGTCTCCTCAACATAGGAGATCCGCACTTGCCTCTAAAATACAAAATAAAGTTCCCCCTTTATAGCGCTTGGTCAAGTCAAGACAAGAAAAACATCCCAGTTTTCAAGTGGTTTAGCGGCTACGCTAGGTTTGTGTAACATGGTTTGTGATACAAAAGTGAATGTATTATTTAAAAAAAAAATAATTACTAGAAAAAAAAAGCATGTTTTTTACGTCATTTTATTTCCAAAACTCCGGTACCTAAATTAGTGTTTACCTAATACGACCAGATTTCGTGATATCTTCAAAATCTTCTAGCAGCTCGTTATATATAAACATGTATCAGGAATACCAACATACCAAAGTGACAGTGATTACAAAATGGGCAGAATTTCACAAGACGAAGCTAATTTTAATTTTGCGTAATTGAAATTTAAAATGAAATATTTTCCACTGCCCCCAATGCAAATAGTTGTCTTTTAATGTAATTAAGGTGAATCAAAAGAGTTTTTCAAAAAAAAGTGCGTATTAACCGTTTCCATCTATATCCAATAATTACCAAAAGTTTTAATAATTTATTCTAACTAAAATTACTTACCGGTAATGAAAATGGTAATGAAAAAAAATTAAAACACATATTTTATTAGACAAATGTATTATAAATATTATCATCGTCTCACTTTTTGTCATTTCATGCAAAAATAATTAATACAATATTCACAAATTCATAATTTTCTTTTTCGAATTGCTGACGTTAACTTTGGTTTCATAAAGATATATATTTTAATTATTTTGTGGTTAACTTTTAGATTTGGTGTTTTTTCTTTTCAATACCGTTTAGATCATAATTCTTTCTTCTAGTTTGAAGAATTCTTTTCTAGTTCGAAGTCAAGTCGAATATAACTCTCCTATTTGGTCCCCTAACTTTAAAATCCACCCCGATTCCATTGAAAAAATTCATATATTCAAGATATATTAACTATAAACTCAGTCTACCTATAGCAACTTCTTTTTAATAAGGAAGTTAAGTGAAAAATATTTTGACTTATAAAAATATCTTCATGTAGATGACATGCAAACTTAAATACCAGTTTTTTTTTTTTAAGTTCGTTTTCATAATTAAATCAATTCTACAAGAATTTTATTATAGCCCGTCAAAACGTCTGGTAAGATGTGGGAGAGTGTGTGACGTCGTCTCATGTCACCTCTTCGCTTTTTAAGGAAAAATATTTACAAAACCGGGACACGCTTAAATATGGACTAAAAAATAAATTTATTACTTTCTATTACAGTACTCTAGCCTCTCGTTATGCTCTGATATTAATTTTCTATGTAATACAGCCTTAACCTCTTAACTGTCAAACGACATTTAAGAGGTTAAATTAAATTATTACATGGTTATATTACCTATTATGTAAGAGTCCGTAAAATCTCATTAGGTAGTTTCGCCTGAGATGCGAATGGGTCTTAACACTTAATTAACCCGTCGCAGGCCGCAGTCCCCCCGGCGGGTCCGTATTTTTGAAGCAATTTTGCCCCTTATGTATAAAGAAATTGTATGAAGAACAAGGTCAGAATCGCTTGGGCCATTCTCGTTCTTGACGTAACAAAATACTGGATAGCGTCTAGCCACTCCGAATAATTCAAATTAATTCACAATGACGCGCCGGGCATCAAAGATAGCGGACAAAATGGCTGCCGCTTGATAATATGAACGGAGTCGTATTCGAAGTCTATATAATTTTTCATTGTTTTTGGTATAAATCCATTGTGGAAAACATAAATTTGAGTGATTATTAGGAAGTTCGTTTTATCTAAATTATTTTGATGTAATTTTTGTAATACATCACAAAAGAAATGTTATAAAAATTGAGTTCGTAAGAAAGGTGAGAACTGTCAAATATTTTACGTCATATTGAAAAAATATATTTTTCCTTTGCTGGCTTTCAACAAGTTAATGAATGAATGAGTAATAATAATAAAAATTAAGAATGGGTGTGGAGATAAAGAGACATTTTAAAATCAAGATTTATATATATCTCACTAATTGTAATTGAGTTATAAAAGTTAAATAAAAAGTTAAGTGTAAGCAGTTTTAATAACTCAGGTACGCGGCATACGTCATTCCTATGTCTACCCACGTTAAATTATCGTGAAAACAAGCTTATGTGTCCAAGCGGTTAAAATAATTTTCATCGCGCCAAGAAATTTAATAAATTAGTTTTGTATGTTTGCAAGGATTCATACATACGGCATATGTATAATTTTTAAAAAAATGCACAAAAAGAGCTTTCTTTCAATAACACTGTTCTGCATAAGGACTCAATTAAAGGTTATCCTTAGCCTGTCATTGGCCGTACCTACTCAGGTGTACCATCGGTTTTGAAAGCGATTTTGTCCCTTATGTATAAAGAAAGAACAAGGTCAGAATCGCTTGGGCCATTCTCCTTCTTGACGTAATGAAATACTGCATAGCGTCTAGCCTCTCGGAATAATTTTAATAAATTGTCTATGATGCGGCGGGCATGAAAGATGGCAGGCAAAATAGCCGCCGCGTCAAAATATGGACAGAGTTGGTTTAAAAACTCTATATTCTTTCATTGTTTTTGATATAAATTCATTGTGGAGAGAATTGATTTCAGGTATTATCAGAAAGATCGTTTTATCTACATTATTTTCATGTAATTTTGTAATATATCAATGTTATAAATATTGGATTCGCAAGAAATGTCAAATTTCTTATGTTGTAATGAAAAAAATATATTTTTCTTATGCTGGCTTTCAAAAGGTTAAATATGGTTTTTTTTTTTGCAGCTCTCTCAAACCTTCAAGAATGCATCGCTGATTGTTGGCAGGAGTTTTTCGAGCAATGCCGAGGTCAAGAAAGGGACCTCCAAGGCCGTGGGCTACTGGCTTCTTACCTGTTCCGGGATGGTGTTTGTGGCCGTGGTTCTAGGTACGGTCACCGGCTATTTGGTCCTCCTTTACAGCATCTACTACGTCATGGGCTTGATAGTTAGCACTACGAAAAACAAATAATTATTTATTTTACCCGTCTGATCTTTTATTGAGCACTGTTTACAAAGGGATTCTTTTCGGTAATTTTTACAATTCCGCCTATATTCATAAATTGTTGAAATAACACTTCGTTTCAACTTAATTACAATAATAGGAAATTTTCATCAAAATCCATTTAATCAAAGCAAACATGAAATCTTGCTACATTTTTAAGTCTCGCTAAAATAAAATATTTTTTAGGAAAAAAATATGTTTTGACAATTCCGTTTTTCAATATTTTTTATCCTTCTATAGCTAATGACTTTACAAAATATATAGACACTAAAGAAATCTCATAATAGCAAGCCAAAAACAAGACAATTGTAGTATTTTCGTTCAAAATATTAGTACTCCTGTGCTACCTCTAAGTAAATTGCTTTGAAAAGTTCCAAAATGCCCTCATCAAATAAAATGTTTTCATTACTCGGCAAACATTAGTAAAAGCCAAGGAATAACATTTCATTTGTAAATGCTCACAAATTACTTCTTATTATCGATTAATAAAATTGTTTTCCGCCCAGAGATTTTATGCGTCATTAGAGAATATATGGCCGATTTGAGTTCAGGGTCTGGGCGCGCAACATAAAAATTACGAAGACATTGCTGTCACTAAGTTTAAACTTTATTGTTTAAAATAGTCTACTCAGTCTATTTATCTGCTTGCGGTAAAACAACATACAAATCAACAATAACGAGTACAACAAGAATCGCCGCAAACTGTCGTTGCTCTAAAAGCTTGATCACTTGACACCTCAACATAGCCAAGGCCTCCTATTGCAGTCGGCCTGGAGGAAGCATTCGACAGAACTTTTGAATACGAAAACGCCGCCCAGTCCTATCGTTTATTTCATTCATATGCGCACATTCTTTGAATGTCTATCTTTGTCATACATGAACAACATTTGAATTAAGAATTAACTGGAAACATAAGAGTGTTTCTTACTTGCCACATTTAATTTTGTGTTTGTGAGACAATAGCAAGTTTAGATGTATTGTAACGTTATTGACTAGAGCATATTTTAAATTTTGTTGTCAATTACTTGAAATCATGGAGTCTTTTATGAAGATTCCGAAAATCACTTTGAATATTGTTAAATTATCACGTCTGAAAGATCGAGATCCAAACTTGACGCCTTACGTGTAGTTTGGCTTTTGCGACGCTGCTACACTTCGCGTGAAGCTTGTATTATATTTATTTTTTAATTAATTTCTAAGAAGATTAAACAAAACTAGCAAGTAAAAATCCGCTTCCGCCTTTGATTGGTTGATGACTTCCGCGGTAAAACTATATTATGAAAACTTCAATAGTTCTATTTGAATATTGTAGATGGCAGCACTTCCGTTTGTATCTCGTATGTTGAGCGAGTGTGTACGACAGGCGTTAGCGTATTAATATTAAAGATGGGTTTTGGCGTTGGATTTTCTTAAGCTCTCTTTTTCTCCACAACTGACATGTTGTGTATGCAGCAAATAAAGTCAAATGTTATCAATTTTTTCTTTTCATAATTTTTTCATAAAGTATTTTTTTATTAAATAGTAGCATATTGGTGGATAATTTAAATGCCTTTCATATTTTGTATTGATTTTTCCAAGGCTTGTAATTAAGAAAATGTTAATGTTAGATTTGCTTGCTCTCATAGTTTAAATATTATAAGCTTTGTTTAATTTAATTTATTTTATGCTAGTTATTGGAATTAAAACCTTAGTCTATTGGCCCTAATGTGAAGGGATGTTAGGTTTGTAACATTATTTTCTAAAAAACTGGAGTATCAACCATTCCATTAAGTTTGACTTATTTTATAAGTATCTTGAAGTACACGCAAGTTTGTTTATAATTAAGATGGCATCAAGTGAATAAAATCGTTTCAAGCTAATATTATTAAGTAAATTTTTAAGTATGTCGCTATATGCAGAAAAATGTCCTAAACAGAAGGATGATTTGTATCTTTTGTATTATCTTTTGCGTTAAATCAACATTTCGAGACAATTAAGAAGGCGTCTGTCGTGCGTTATTAGCTGTCAAAGTTCTGTGATTTTCCTTGACTTTCAATGGGTTGTCTATGCCTGTCGAATGTTGAATGGATCAACTACCAACTTAAAAACACAAATTACTATTTATTAGTTATAGCTGACCCGCCCACGCATTGCGTGGCTAATGATGGTTACCTAACCTAGATAACTAAGTGTTGTGTCAATAAATTAACTCACACTGCCATCTGTCAGAAACTTATAGAACAAATAATTTCAAATCATTGTCCCATAACGAAGGTCGAGTTCAAATATCGCGATAAAAACTATCATTCCTTTTAAGTTGGACCAAATTACACAAAGTAAGCCAAATTTCATACAAATCGGTCAAGTAGTTTCGGAGTTTATCTCGGACAAACATCGTGATGCGAGATTTTTATGAATAAATATCTGTTTGACATATTATTTTGATGTTTGTACGCAATGACATTCGATTTGCACGATATGGAATACCGCATTTAAGAAAACTGTCAAAATGTGTCGAATACGGACAATTTAATACGCGTTACGCTGTCGCAAAAGATACAGAATCAACCTTCAGATTTATTATAAACAAACCTGACTGTATAGTGCTATATTATATAATATTTACATATATGTACATATTATATAATATTTACATATACTATGTATATAATATTATTTATAAGATGCCAAAAATGCAAATTATACAATAAATGTTAGTGACTTCTTTGTGTTGTAAATATTTCGTAATAAAATGTGCTGTATACCAAAAAATCTTTTATTATTACTTTATTTATTTAAATTTACTGATTATGGCAAAAAAAGTCTAACATCAATCATTTATAATTTTTTACAATCTGTAAAAAGTCAAAAATGATTGGTCTTTAGATTTTTGAAAATAAATCTTTACATCATTATTTTATACTATTTGATTATACATTATTACAAGTCTACTACCACATTGTATGCTTTGCATTTCATTAGAGGCTCCAATAATTTCTCGCTCTGACCTAAGACGGTATCTCTTTCTACAAACGGGGATCAACGTAGATCTCTGATTCGTCACGCAGCTCGCAATTCACCAATTTGTAACCTGCACTCCCGCCTATCAAAGCATGTACAGTTAGAGTTGCCAAACAGGTCGTATTCTGAAGACCTGATGAATGTAGCGAGATGTGTTGTCCCTTCAGTGAGGTTTTGGAGATCCTGGTCATGTCCTAGGCTCTTAGAGGTCTTAGAGATCTCGTTCTAGTTCTAGGCTCAGTGTCTGATATGGATAGCGAGATGTATCGTCCCTTCAGCGAGGTCTTAGAAATTCTGTTCAAGTTCTCGGCTCAATATCTGATATTGTTAGCGAGGTGTACAGTCCCTTCAGCGAGGTCTTAGAGATCCTGTTCAAGTTCTAGGCTCATTAACTGATATTGATGGCGAGATGTATTGTCCCTTCAGCGAGGTCTTAGAGATCCTGTTCAAGTTCTAGGCTGAATATCGGATATTGATAGCGAGATATACTGCGCCTTCAGCGAGGTCTTAGAAATCCTGTTCAAGTTCTAGGCTCAATATCTGATATTGATAGGGAGATGTATCATCCCTTTCAGTGAAGTTGAAGAGTATCTAGACAAAATTTTGTCTTGCAAACCCAATCAGGAGTTAGCTCTCGTGTCGCCCTTTTCTGCGATGGTTATATTGTTAAAATTTTTACTATTGTTTAGTTGTTTTAACTTTAGAGATGATTACGGCACCTACCTGAGCCGTGTCTCTAATAAAGGGTCACGGATTGTAAATAATAACACACTTTTAATACTACTAGTTATTTATTATAAGCAATAATTATTAGCCTGAAACACTCATCCATATTTAAAAAACGTCCCGAGAAAAGATAAATGTCGCCGACGGGACTCGAACCCGCATTCCTTCGATTGCCGGTCGAGAGCTCTACCATTAAGCTACGGCGCCTTATCTGTTACCCGCCAAATAATTCAATATATACTAGTGTTTCATTCAACAATTACTGCTTATTACATTTTTTCACCTGCAATCAACCAAAGGCATGTAAGTGCTAACTCTCTCACTAGATGGCGTTGAGACATATTATATCTACTTTTTTTTGGTGAAATAATTTAACTCGTCAAATATTGATTATTTTTAATTGATAAACTAATGTTTAAGACAAGATTTTTTATGCATAGCACAAAGGGTAACAATTATTATAAACAATAATTATTAGCCTGAAACACTCATCCATATTGAAAAAAACCTCCCGAGAAAAGATGCATGTCGCCGACTAGTTATAATATTTGAATATCAGAGGTTATTTCAAGATCACAAGTTTCCTCGACAAAATTTACAGAAGGAAAATAAAATAACCCAGCTAAGTTCTAAGATCGCCGAAGTTGGAATGAAGTGACGCTATTCGCTCTGCGCTGGTCAGTGTGGCCAGTGTAGGAATGTTTACACACTCAAATAATACAATTAACGTAGATCCTACACACTGTTACTTTTCTTCCTTATTTAAAGACTTTGTTCGGAATTCACTTTACAAATTAATTTGAACACATAAAAACTATTATAAATTGTGGGATTATGGGATCCATGCATGATGCTTAACTTTCCTTGTTGGCTAGTTGAAAGCATGCTGACTCTTGTGTAATATGAGGTTTGATCCCCATCCAATTTATTAATTTGGGGAAATTCTTCTTTTTCTTCTCTCATTCGGCAACATCACCAGGTCAGGGGGCAGTAATGGGGTGACGAGGGCAATAAGAAGGCATTAAAACTGGTATATATGATTATATATTTAGTTTCAACATCCTTCAATAGGTGTGGTTAGTGTAGATATATGTAGTTTTGAGATGTTTCAACAGATGTCAGTTAAGTAGTACTTTAGAAAAGTGGCGACTATCGTCGTTTGTGTCTAATGCACGAATGATCACGGAAATAGCCGATGATACACGTTATGCAGTTGGGCTCCTTCAGTGTCGAATTCTCTGGCTTCAGAATTACTGATAAAGTTGTGATCAGCAGACAAGCTTAACAATGTTATAATGATGTTAGACAGCTGATGAAGTTGTGATCAGCAGACAAGCTTAACAATGTTATAATGATGTTAGACAGCTGATGAAGTTGTGATCAGCAGACAAGCCTAGCTTGTTATAATGATGTTATACAGCTGATGAAGTTGTGATCAGCAGACAGGCCTAGCTTGTTATAATGATGTTAGATAGCTGATAAAGTTGTGATCAGCAGACAAGCTTAACAATGTTATAATGATGTTAGACAGCTGATGAAGTTGTGATCAGCAGACAAGCTTAACAATGTTATAATGATGTTAGACAGCTGATGAAGTTGTGATCAGCAGACAAGCCTAGCTTGTTGTAATGATGTTATACAGCTGATGAAGTTGTGATCAGCAGACAGGCCTAGCTTGTTATAATGATGTTAGATAGCTGATAAAGTTGTGATCAGCAGACAAGCTTAACAATTTTATAATGATGTTAGACAGCTGATGAAGTTGTGATCAGCAGACAAGCTTAACAATGTTATAATGATGTTAGACAGCTGATGAAGTTGTGATCAGCAGACAAGCTTAACAATGTTATAATGATGTTAGACAGCTGATGAAGTTGTGATCAGCAGACAAGCTTAACAATGTTATAATGATTTATACAGCTGATCCAAAGCTAAAACAGGATGTGAAATTTTCAAAATGGCATTGATCGGCAATTTTATGTTCAAATGTAATAGATTTTGAAACACCCTGACCTAAGCCGATTGCAACTTTACTTGGAAACAGTTATTTATAATAAATAGATAATAATATATCATTAAAGAAAAATATAATACTAATAAATCTAAAGGAATATATGAAAAAGACTCAGAAAAATAAAAAGGTAATAATCGCAAATGGGACTCGAACACAGGATCTCTAGTCTTACCGGAGCAAGCGCCTCAACCGACCAATTCTTTGAACAATGTGATCATTTAAAAAGGTAGCTACCAAAAAATTGAAAAAAAAAATAGCAAAAAATAATATTATTAATTTTGAATTTGAAATACGAAATTGATAAAAATGACTTGAATGTCTTGACTTGAATGTCGGATGACAGTTAGAGGTTAAGGCTGTATTTCATAGAAAATTAATATCAGAGCATTCCGAGAAGCTAGAGTGCTCAAATAAAAAGCAAAGTCTGGAATGATATTGGCGCAAGCGACTCTGACCTTGTGCAGTTTCTATATACATAAGGGTTAAAATAGCATTTTATTTTTTAACCTCTCAGCTGTCACGTGCCCCGCCGGCGGGCTTACGACAGATGACTCGTTAAAAATAAGGAGTCAATGGCCGAGTTGGTTGAGACACTTGTCCTGGCAAGACGAGAGATCCTGGGTTCGAGTCCCAGTTGCGACTGTTACCTTATTATTTTTGTGTCTATTGTTCTTTTTCATATTTTCGTTTAAATTTATTAGTGTTATCTTCTTCTTCAACGATATCTATTATCGTCAGACGTCTCCGAAAAATCTAATTTTGAGTTGAGTGTGCAGTTATAAGTCTGGTGCAATACTCAGATTACTTACTACCAAATTATCACCAAATCAATTATAAGGCAGAAAAACTTGTAGTGAATTAAACAAAATGTTGGTGTTTTCTGGGTCACTAGTAGGACATTTCAAAATGTCATACTAATGTACTGTATGGTTTTTTTATAGCATATTTAATATTTAAAACACAGACACATGAAAATAATATTTAATTTATGGTGAGCATTCGAATATTGCTCTCCTCATTTTCTCAAAACTTAGTATTTTGTCGCTCCAGTTCGTTTCTGTCCAACAGACCATTTTTTGTGAAATTGAATTAAGTATGCAAATGTTCTCAAAAAGCCTTTATTTATGCGATACTCGTTCAAAAAAAAATTATAAACAATTATTTAAGGGGTTTTCAAAATGCACTTTGTCTTACGTCCTCCAAAATGTATGTGCTTCTATCATAAAAAAAAGTTTAAAGTGCCATTTCTCCCGATTCGCGTTTTGGTCTGTTGGATAAAAATGAACTGAAGCGACGATTTGGAGATGTCTGACTGGACATAAACAAAACTAGATGATCGATGCATTACATTATGGGAATAACATTCAAAAGTTATTATAAAGGGAGTTATTCTAATAAAAATTGAATTAGGTAATAGTTGAAGTATCAAGTAGCATCGAAGTTCACCATTCTCCGTGTTTGTATGTTGAAGGTGGTGTCACTCGCTTGACGGAATCCGGCTTGTCCATGGTGACTTGGAAGTTGCTGGGAGAGAAGATGCCGTGGACCCAGCAAGAGTGGGAGGAAGAGTTCCACAAATACCAGCAGTTTCCGGAATTCAAATAGTAATGTCCTTTAAATTATTCCATTTTTGCGATATCTAAGTTTTAAGACGGGTATTCCAACAATTTTTTTGAACTTTAACACTCTTTTACATGATGTACGCTGGGAAGGAAAAATGGCTAAAGAGCTATACAACCGTGACAGATGAATGTACACAATAAGCTATTTTGTTTGTTTGTGCTTGTGTTCATCAAGTTAAGTTTTTCTAGAGTTTCCCACATGTTCTGGAAAACTCTAGAAATCTTGATTTGATGAACTCAAGCACAAACAAACAATATAGCTTATTGGGTAAATTCTTCTTTAATGTCACAGCTGTTTGGCGCTTTAGCCATTTTTTTCTTTCCAGCGTAGATATGAATTTGCTTAAATTGTCAGATAGAAGGATGTTCACTGAATTATCTATAAAATATTAAATGATGTAATTTTCACTGAAATATCTATAAATTTTTAAATTATGTAGTTGGTAGTCCAGAATTGCTTGCAATCGATAATCTTTCGGATTCCACTATGTAATACTACAAGTCCAGATTTATTTCAGTGCAGAAATTATATGCCATATATGCATTCCTCTTTGCCCAGAGTACTAAAGGAGGGAAATAATTATACCAAGTGAGTGGACATCTTCAATTTATCACTAAACAAATACAAAATGTTGTTACTGAGGCAGTTCAGTTTTGTTTAATAAATACTGTATAATTTTTACTTTTCATATAAATACCCCTAAAAAGGGTGTTTATAAATAATAAATAAATAAATAACAATATTTTATTACTGGATTAAGTCTATATCGCACAATAACAGCTAGACTATTATTACATGTTATTATGTGAAAATATGCCAAACTGAGATAACTGACCTTGAAAATTTGCAAATTCACCGTTTATATGAATATAATCACTGAAGATATAAACCGATAGTTTTTTTTTAAAATGTGAATAACGCACTAGAGTCCCAACTGCTCCCAATCATCTGGAGCCAGTCAGACTATGGCATCCCCAATTGGGGTATGTTGTGAGGTCGAAGGTAGTGGGGAGGCCGAAAGAGATGGGGAAGAGAAGGTGGGGAAGAATCTGGCTACCAAACACGGCTAAAGCCTAAGCCTTCAATTCTTCTTCTTTTTCTTCGATGGCGCTACAGCCCATATCGAGCTTTGGCCTCCCGCGACATTCGCCTCCAACTCCTCCTCTCCTCAGCGGCTGACTTCCAGTTTGTTACCTGGAGAAGCTGTGCTGCTTCCCCTCTTACTTTGTCTTCCCACCTCAGTCTGGGTCTTCCCACTTTTCTCTTTCCCCCTGGGTGTCCAGCCATAATTATTTTTGGGACGCCTGTGTCCGGCATTCTCTGTACATGCCCAGCCCATCTCAACCTGAGGAGTCTCATATGGACTGAGATATTGGGGGCCTGATATATATGATACAGTTCTTTGTTGTGCCGGATGGGCCACTGTTCCCCCTCTTTCACGGGTCTACATATTCTTCTTAATTAGGCCTTCAATTAGGCTGAGTAAATCAGAGATGTAAACAAGTCTACTATCTGAGACTAACTAGCTAACTAAATAACCATCACACCATTTTCTCCGCAGGGGTAGGCAGAGAAGACGGACCGCCAAACAACTCGGTCTTGGCATACACTCCTTCTCATACATACTCTTTTATTATTCTGACTCTTGACACGGCCGGACTCAATTATCTGATTTACTTGATCGTGCCATGTCATCCTCGGGCGCCCTCGACTATTTCTACCATTCACTTTACTATCTGAGAGTTTTAATAATTTTAATTCTTTCATCAAGTGATTGTACTTTATGGTTTCTATAGTAAGGCCGAGTTTATAGACAATGTATCTTACAAATTTATGCTGAATATTTTCAATTAGTATTATTAATTATTTATTAAAGCAAAAACAGCGACATGACCGTGTCAGAGTTCAAGAGGATCTGGTGGATGGAGTATGGCCACAGGATGTGGGGTCGGTGCATCGGTGGGGTGGTGTTTCTGCCCGCCGCTTTCTTCTGGATGAGGGGATACCTCAACAAGGGCATGAAGGTGCGCGTGGCGGCTTATTGCACCCTGGTGGCCGCACAGGTAACTAAAAAATTTGTTTTCAGACGATTGTGCTTACATTTGTAAATACAAAATACAAGAAATAATAACTACCACGTCTATTAGAAACACTAAATCTCAGGGTCAAAAACATATCCAACAAGTAACTACAAATACAAAATTTTAGCAAAAAAGCTTCTCGGTATAGACTGTCAAAATAGAGTAGAAAATATAAAAACCGGAACTAAAAAATTTGTAGGCTGGCAACATCAATTTTACTGTCAAAATGACAATGACGCTGTTTTTGTAGAATTCTGTAGGTAACATTTAAAAAAAGTTTTTCTAAATGTAAATATTTTCAGTTTTATTTTAATAATAACAATTTTAATGCGCTTTGAATAAATATTTTCAAACAAGCATACATGTTTTAAGTATGATTTTATTTTATTTATTTATATTACAATAGTGTTAGCTATTATAGTTGTATTTTGTGTAAATTCGAAACTCCAGGCAAAATAAAAAAGGGTCGCACTCTGAAAGTTATCGATAGTTTTGATCATTAGTGCTATTCTATTATTGCATATTGGGGATGATCTACAGCCCGGGCAACGCTCGGTACTTCAGCTAGTATTAAATAAATGTGAGCAAATTCTAAACTGCTTTTTATTTTACTACAATATCGTTATTCTTCAAATTTTTAACATAAAATTGCAATGGGATAATATACATATATGCAATTCTATCCTTGAGATCAGTGTGTATCTGTATTGCAATGAAAAAATATTTTTCCCACTTTCTTGTGTTTTATTTTTTTTATAAAATTGTAGCTTTACATTTCCACCGTCTAGTATTGCCATTTAAAGAACAGTGGCGCCCTCCTATGTTTTCTGCTCTATTTTGACAGACTTATAAAATACAACAATAAAAACCCACTCTCATTTAAAAATCATAACATTAAAAAATAATAACATAATCACTGGAGCGATTTTTCCCTTTTTAAATGTCTCCAATTGTTTTTCAGATTAAAAAAGCCCGTTATCTCTTGATTCGGCAATTTTTTATTTTTTTTTTATATTTGTAGCTCCCACGTTTGTTATTTTGGTCTTAAAACGAAGCTATTGCAATACTTTATCTATTATGACCATAAATGTTGCAAATCCGAACTTTGTAGACTATTTTAGAACGATGTTGAAAATATATTTTTTTTACATTAACCGCTTAGGCACATAAGCTTGTTTTCACGACAATTTAACGTAGGTAGACATAGGAATGACGTATGCCCCGGACCTGAGTTATTACGTCCTTTTCCGTAGATTGTATGTACCTTTTATTATCAAGTATACCACGAAAATCAAAATGTCAGAAATCGAAGATATTTTATGTTGACTCGAATAAGTACCTCTCACGGCAGTTTCAAAGTAATAAACACGCAGGATTCGCGCGGTTATAAACTTGACAATTTTTTAAGTAAAACTTCTTTACGCACGCTTGACTTGGGGAATAAGCTGGCGAATGCATGACGAGAGCATTACGAAAAGTGTAATCGGGCGAGGCGAACGGAAGTTGAGAGGGAGATATAAGTTAGTGAAGATAGAAAGAGAGAGAGTTACGTTTCGTGTATTACTGTAGGGGCAAGAGAGGTGCGAGCAGACATTTTCTTTCTGTCTTTCTCTCATAGCCAATTACGTTTCGTATATCTAAGACACAGTGCAGGCCTATTGTCTGTATCACACTGTAGGAGCAAGAGAGAGAGCGCACAAGTTTTACTTCAATCGTGTGGTCTAAAGCACACTCGTTATTTTTAATATTATTTTTATAAATCCTACAAATATGAGATAAATGGTATAATACAGGTTAATTAATTAATTGGTTATATAGCACTTTAATAAGTTTTTATTTTCGTTGTTTGTTTTTGGGGTGTTATGCCGTGTTGTGCTACCTCCTTCTTTAGCCGACGTTTCGGACAGCGTTGCAGTGTCCATCATCAGGGCAGATCTGGCAGATTCGACGATGTGAAGTTTTTATTTCTCCATATGATGATGATTTTTTTAACCTGTTGAAAGCCAGCATAGGAAAAATATATTTTTTCAATACGACATAAAATATTTGACAGTTCTCACCTTTCTTACGAACTCAATTTTTATAACATTTCTTTTGTGATATATTACAAAAATTACATCAAAATAATGTAGATAAAACGATCTTCCTAATAATCACTCAAATCTATGCTTTCCACAATGGATTTATATAAAAAACAATGAAAAAATATAACTTTGAATACGACTCTGTTCATATTATCAAGCGGCAGCCATTTTGTCCGCCATCTTTGATGCCCGGTGCGTCATCGTGAATTAATTTGAATTATTTGGAGAGGCTAGACGCTATCCAGTATTTCGTTACGTCAAGAACGAGAATGGCCCAAGCGATTCTGACCTTGTTCTTTATACAATTTCTTTATACATAAGGGGCAAAATTGATGGTAAACCGGAGTACGTACGGCCAAAAAAAACTGGCAAAAAAATTTTTAAATGATAAATTTTTAAAATGGAAATCTCGAGCAATCGAGGCAAATTTATTTAATTTGCGTGGTCGCTCCAGTGGAGAATAATATTTTTTTATTATATTTCACTGATAATAAATACATTAATATTTTATATCTCAAATAAATTGCTATCAGAAATAGAAAATATCGATCGTCCAATTGATTAGTTAGACATCTTCAAATACTAAGTTTTCAAATAATGAGGAGAGCAATATTCGAATGCTCACCATAAATCAAATATTCTTTACACTTATCTGTGTTTTACATATTAAATATGCTATAAAATAATGCCGGGAAGCACAATGGTCTGGTACATTAACGACATTTTGAAATTTCCTACTAGTGACTTAGAAAACATATTTTTTTATCATTGAAGAAGAAGATAACAATAATAATCTAATTTTTTTAAATATGAAAATGAACAAGACACAGAAAAATAATAAAAGATAACATATAAATATATTTTTACCTGAAATGGCTAAATAATATAGTACTTTAAAAATATAAAAATATCTGTAATTTATATAATTTGCAGGGTCTCATGGGCTGGTACATGGTGAAGTCGGGGCTAGAAGACAGGTTCCAGGGTCCGTCAGATGTCCCTCGAGTGTCCCAGTACCGACTGGCCGCACACCTCAGTCTCGCCTTCATCCTGTACACGGGGCTGCTGGCGGGGGCGCTAAAAGTGTTCAGGGCTCCGCCCATCGGAGCCATCTACAACATGAACCTGGCCAAGGTCCCTGCACTTAAAGGCGTCACAATCTTGTCACATGCGGCTAAGGCACTTGTGTTTTTGACGGCCGTTTCAGGTAAAAATATATTTTTAACTTTTATGTGAATATCACACAGAGTTCCAATTTCCCGGAGCCAGTTTTGTGTTGGTAAGTTTAAAGAAAGTGGCAAAGGTTAGAAGGATTTTCACTGATCGGCTTAACCAGTTTTTCTCGACTTCTGTCATTTATTAATTGTTTTTGTGTTTAATTCGTAGAACTACATTTAATTTTTGTCAAATTTAAAATGAAATTTAATAATTTTATTAAGTTCTGCAAGTATTTGAGTTTGTTATTATTGGGACAGCTGTTTCAGCTTACAAGGCCACTTTCAAAGTGTGGTTAGACCACTTTGAGACAACTTATTTATATGATTATACAAGCTTCTTCCCGCGACTTCGTCTGCGCAGGATTAGTACTTCTATTAGCCTTTTTTTTCCTAGGTCCCATCTATGTTAATACAAAAATTCTTAACCTATTTATTTAAAATATCTATAATTCTTGGTTCGAAGTGTTAGGCGAGTACTTCAAATAAATTTATTAATTTAAATATTTTCTAAAATAGAATTTTTGATTTCAAAATCATTGTTACGCAAAATGTCATCTTCAAATTTTGACATTTTCTAATAAACAATAATTATTATTTATAATATAATATTGAAAATAGCTAGCTTTATAGATTATAGCCTATATCATATTCTGATGTATGAGCTATATTATTGTAAAGTTTTATTAAAATCCATTCAGTAGTTTTTGCGTGAAAGAGTAACAAACATACATACATCCATACAAACTTTCGCGTTTATAATATTAGTAATAGTAATTAGTAACAAAGATAGTAAGATTTACCACTGCCCAATTTCAGTTTTTATGGTGCCTATTTATTACCAGTTAAACCGATTTACTGAGAAAATAATTGCGACAATGAATTCTTTATTATGTGTGGAACTTCTATGACCATTTCTTTCTATATGTAATGGTTTAGGCTTGTTTCCACGAATATTCACTAAGAGATGTTCTACGAATTTTGAAAGAAGTGCTTTTATTATTATAACATCATATAATATATGTTCTTTGAATCTAGTTGAGAATGCCCTTCCGTCTGTCTGTTATAAATCGCATCACAGTTGGCGTGGTCACATTTTAATTAACCGCTTGGACACATAAGCGTGTTTTCATGATAATTTAACGTAGGTAGACAAAGGAATGACGTATGGCCCGAACCTGAGTTATTAATATATGCCACTATTATTAAGTTTAGGATTTCTACTTTTTAAGTTTTTAACCCCTAGGAGTCGGGGCCCTGCAATTGCAGTGTTGAAGAATCATGCCTATGCACGATTCGAAGCACTGCAATTATAGTGTCGACCTTATACATTATTTTTGCCTTCGGATATTACCTCTACTGAAAATGGCTCTGTTGTATGTGTATTCGGGGCACCTGGTATTAAAATGAAAAAAATCAGTTCGCAACTCAATTTGCTATCTACATACTACACAACTTCTTAAAAACCCGATGTCAACGGCAACGCAACCAGTCCATTCGCTATTCGCCGTGCTAGTTGCTAGTCGCCGGCGCGTTTCAGTTGCCGCGGTTGCGCCTCGCGAGCTGTCAGTTTTCGAGTAATTTGCAATATGTCTGATGCAGTTGCCAATCAGTATTAGTTCAGGTTTCGGTTTCTCCATGATCGAAGGGTCTTAGAAGGAAAATGGTTACTATGGTTACAGTTAGGTTATTGTAAAACAGGAATCTACTAAAATTAAATCAGACATCTGTTGACATCTTAAATTAAACATTTATTATTCCAGGCGCCTTCGTGGCCGGTCTGGATGCCGGCTTGGTGTACAACTCCTTCCCGAAGATGGGCGACGACTGGGTTCCCAGCGACGTGCTGGCCATGTCCCCAGCACTGAAGAACCTCACAGAGAACCCCACCACGGTGCAGCTGGACCACCGTGTCCTCGGCACGCTCACCGTCACCGTCATCTCGGCGCTGTGGCTGGTGGCGAGGAAGAAGACGCTGCCTCCACAGGCCAGGATGGCGGTCAACGCTCTCGGCTTAATGGCGTGGCTTCAGGTGTGCTCTCATTACCAATAATTAGCCATTAATGGTCCCTGTTAACAGGTTATTCTCAGCTCGTCAGTGTGTGATGAAATTTTCATGATCTATTTTTTTTTTTTTACGTTAACTCCACACAGGAGGCTATGAGGAAAATAATTTACTTCAAAGCCTATGTCATCTTTGAAGATGCTATGTGGAGAGGAGAGGAAGGAGGTTTTGAGGAGAGAAACGAGTGAACATGGGTTTTGAAGAGATTCATGTTGTAGGAGGGACAAGTCGAGAGAGACCGTTATAAAGAACCTAATACTTTTCAAGTTATGCCTAGTTTTTTTAACCCCTTCGCGTTTGACACTGTCATCATTTGGCCAACAATGGTCCCCATTAAAAGCTAACTCTCGGCCCATCAGTGTGTGAACAAATATTGATGACAGTTATAAAGAACCAGGTGCGTACTTTTACCATGTGATACGCGAGGTCCCTTAATTTTTGATGCTATGGAGTACAGCCACTGGTACAAGCGTGCTGGCAGAAAAAATGTCATTGGACATAAAAAAATGGCATCTTCATTTTTTACTCTAAATAAGCTAAGGAAATAAAATCTGTTGGGTTCGTCCTGAAACACCCTGTATATACACTGGTTACAGCCTAGCAGATGCAGTGATATGCACCCCGTATTGTTCCAGCAGCACCGCATAGACGAGACAGAGCATGTATCACTTGATCCCTTGTAACGTTCGGCAGTGTTTATTATGTTGATGTGTGAAGAAAATATATTTTAATTTTAATAAATTATCATCAGACAGCAAAATGACATATACATTTTTAAGTACTTCAAATATGATCAGGGATCTCTGATTAAAATTCTTCAGGTACATACTGAAACACCTGTATATATGCGTATACCTGATATAACTAACAAAAAATTGATATTTGCAGGTTGGACTTGGCATCACCACCCTGCTCATGTACGTCCCTACGCACCTTGCCGCCACTCACCAGTCTGGTTCTCTCGTCCTGCTCAGCCTGGCTGTATGGCTTACGCACGAGATGAAGTTACTCCGACTCATTCCCAAATAATCTCCTCCCTAAACTTCAGAGAAAAGCATTGTGATGAAACTTTTAAGGCGTTGTAGGAATTAGTCTAGTATATGTTAAGGATTGCATTTTTTATCAAGAAGCCTTTTCGTGATTCGACTCTGTGTTGAAACTCTGTTATTTGGAACCATTTCTCCGCTTGAAAAAAATTAATAAAATATTGTTCAAGTACTAAAATAATTACACCCACAAAATTAACACAATTTATTAAATCATATATCTGGCTGTCGTTCAAGGGGAGACAGAACTATACCACAGTTAAAATTTTAATTTAACTCACAATTAAACTTTCTGTTAAAACAGACGTCCCTAAGTAAGAGCAAAGCCGACTTTATTGTTATGTACATACATTTGCTAATTTTAAATAAGCCTAATTAAATAAATTATTCCACTTCAAGTATACTTTTTGCATTCAATTTTTTTTTTTACATTAATTCCACACAGGGGCTCTTTGGAAAATAATTTCTCTCAGGTCCTATGTCATCTTTAGGGATGCTGTGTGAAGGGAACCTTTGAGGAAAGGAAACAGAGACGAGCAAACAGAAAGTTAGAATTAAAAGCTAAAAAAAATCACAAGATATACAAAACTCATTGAGTTTTCTAAAACTGGCAAAACTATAAATTATATAACCCATAAATAAGTATTCTCTTTAAAAATCCTGCTATACACGTGTGAAATTAAATTTTTTTTTTTTTTTTCGCGCTGGCAAAGATGACCCAGATAGTTGGGAACGTATCTTAATGACTCTATTATCTTAATTAATTAAGACAATATTAGCGAAACATAATCGAAATCTGAAACAGAAAAATCAGACAAAAATACGGTCACATCTGGGGCTCGAACCCAGAACCTTCGGCTATACAGGCTGCAGCTCTACCGATTGAGCTAATGTATCCCTATCCGATTCGGTCATATTTAACTTTATCATACTTCGACTGAGAAATACCAACATTATCATCATTATTTTTATTGGCTGCTATCTTTATGCGTGATTGTAAGTCCAAGATGTGACCGTATCTTTTTCTGATTTTTCTGTTTCAGATTTTCGATTGGGCTTCACTAATATTGTCTTCATTAATTTAAGTATTATAATATATGAAGCAGTTACTTTGTGATGTGACATTACAATTTGAGGTTTTACCTATTGTTAAAAATAAAAGATTCTATTATAGTTTATAGTTTTTAAGCAATAAACACTACAGTGACTAATGAATGCAGTATTATCTAGTATACATTGTTTGTTGCACCTTTAATATCTCCGTAAATATGGAAAGTTCGGGGATCAGATTTTAGGTAATCCTCCGTTATACATTTACCCATTAAATTAAAAATAAATTTTTCTAATAATCAGTACCTATCGGTAACACGAGAGGTATTTTGCGAAAATTGAAAATAAATTCAATACTATCAAACGTGAGGCACATACAGTGCTGTGGGTGGGACGTACAGATGCGTGCAGGTAGTGCGACACTACGCCACAAAACACTATCAGTAACCAGTCAGCATTCATTCTGAGGGTTCCCTCGCCCGTTTTGTGAGCTTCTACCGATTTTTTTTCCATATTTTCAGCAATTAACAATCAATTATTTTCATTTTTTACTTCAAATATAGTTATTTGCTATGAACGTTCATATTTTTCCGCTTTTAAATCGCCCATTTCTGCTTGTAGAGTGATTACATAGCACCAGAACGCGTGGATTTTTTTAGAACAGAAAGGGGAAGGTTAATAGTAAATAATGCTAGGAAAACGGATAGACTGGAATGTATGTATGACATTGTATTATATTTGTAATTTATTTGCAACACATAATAACAAAAATATCTATTTTACATTCGCTACACACAGGAGGCCTTGAGAAAAATAATTTCCCTCAGGGCCTATGCCATCTTAGTCCTGCAATGTTACCAATACAAATTGAATGAATGAGTTTTGCATATAGAACGATGAGTGCATTTAAAAGCATTTAAGTCATTTTAAAGAGACTAATTACGAATTATTTTTGCAAATAAGTTTTGTTGTCATTGTAAATTGTATTATGTTCAGTTTTAGGTTTGATAGTTTTTGTGTTATTATAAATATTATGTATGTATAATATGAAATATCTAACTCAATAGGCTGATTGCATGCATTTTGAATTGGAAAAAAGCATATATAAATTATATTTTTATTAAAATAAAAATGACTGTTCGATTATCTTGTATTATTTTTTTATAAAATTCCTCACGGACTTTTTATATTGCAACACTGAGATTTTCGTCGGCGTTTCAAGCTGCAATTTTCCTTTTTACTTGTGTTTGTAACAGGTTTTTTAGCAAAATTATAAACCAATATTTTGGATTATTCAATGTGTATGATTATTTTTTTCGATCTCAAATCCTAAATTTGAATTTTTTACAAGCCTGTGAAGCAGGGTTTCAAGCTGCAATTTTCCTTTTTACTTGTGTTTGTAACAGGTTTTTTAGCAAAATTATAAACCAATATTTTGGATTATTCAATGTGTATGATTATTTTTTTCGATCTCAAATACTAAATTTGAATTTTGTACAAGCCTGTGAAGCAGGGTTGCCATGGCTCTGGGTTGTTGTAAAATACCTGTGCCACCAAAAGTTGACAGAATGCATTGTCATCGGCAAAGAGTCTATCTGCTGAGTTCTATCGGAATGTGGCTTAATTTCCACTTTCAAGATTCCATTTCATTCATTCATTCAATCAAGAAAACAAAATCGAAAAGATATACAGTGGTGCCTCGCATAACGAACGCCTCGCACAGCGAACGCTGCACACAACGAACTTCCTTTTCGTTCATTTCACGATTCATACAACGAACTTCGCTTCACACAACGAACTTCGCTTCACACAACGAAGTCGCCCACTTCACACGATCACTGCCGATTTATTGCATCCTTCCGCGCAGGCAGTCGTTAGTCACTGAGCAGTACGCTTAACTTACGCACGTGTCGCAGCAATCGTTCATCATTACAACGAAGTCGCACGATCTTCTACGATCACTGCCGATTAATTGCATCCTCCCGCGCAGGCAGTCGTTAGACTCGTTAGTCACTGCGTAGTACGCTTAACTTACGCACGTATCGCAGCAATCGTTCTTCATTACGAATTAAATCGCACACGTATCACGGCAGTCGTCCTTTTAAGATAAACTCAACATTTTTTTTATATGATGGGTTCTAAAAAAAGCAGGAAGGTGATTTCTCTTGAAATGAAACAGGAAATAATTAGAAGGAGTGAATGTGGGGTAAAACAGTGTGACCTCGTCAAAGAGGTGTTTTTTTCATTATGTTTTTAGATGTATCTAAATAAAAATAATAACAAAAAATTTATCTTTTTTTTATGTCATCTTACCATATTTTATGCTACAGAACGAATTATTTTTTTAACATGTATTGTTATGGGAAAACGCGTTTCACATAATGAACTTTTCGCATAACGAACTTGCTCCTGGAACGAATTAAGTTCGTTGTGTGAGGCACCACTGTATTTAAAAATGAGAAGCTCTTGCAACCGTAAGTAAAGTAATCCTGATATTATTTTTAAGGAAAAAATAGACAAAGTTCCATGTAAGTATGTATTGTTTATTTGTTGGAGAATAAAAATATGTAAAAATAAAAATAAGCAATATAATATTACATAAATCTGTATTAATTACAATAATTAAGTTTAATCATGTTCTTTTAACAATTAAATATTAGTCATAACAATATTATCAAACAGTAGTTTGTAGCCTATTACATTACATATTACATTTTTATAAAAAGTTAAAACACGCACAAATTTTTGTTCATTAAAATATTATGTTAAATTATGCTAGACCAATTATAACTTTACAGCCAAACCTGCGCTGTTTTGCAAAATACACACACAACTTTATCTTAGCTATTATTCTTGTTCAACGTGCCCCAAATAAAGTACTCAAATCACCAATTAATAAATCTCTAACCATAGATAATTCAGAAAAATTAATTTTGTGGTGTATTTAACTGGTATAGCATATTTTTTAAGTTTCTAGTTGAAATGACTCTATCTGAACTGGCTCTATGATCACTCCCAATGTTGGATGTGCAAATTGAATATTTTACATAGGACACGTTGTTATATTCCAAAGAATTGAAATAGAACACAATACACAGGCTTTTTCTTTGCTAAATCAAAAGTCAACCTCAACCAAAGTCTGGTTTTTACGAGAACCAGACTGTTCAAAATTTGCTATCATCCTCTCCACACCACAGCTCCAACCAATGACTTTACAATACATCCAGACTTGTACGCTAACTATTGTACTTTTGATTTAGAAGTTTTAGTACCAAACTGTCACACACTTTCTCTAACCAGATTGCATAACCACTCGAACGCTCTTTGCCACAATATGCACCATTTCTAAAAACACGGATTGCTTTGCTGCCAAAATACGGCAAATGTTCTCTAGATTCGTTAAAAAGTTTTAAAGTTAATGATTTTATCAAATTAAAAGATATTATTTTTTTTGATGTGGGCGCAAAATTTTAGAGTTAAAAAAGTTTTAAATTGCTGTCGCTCCGGTGGTTAATTGAGTGCTCAAATATCCTTGTGTTTGATGACAAAGTGTTCCCATTACATTGCAAACCCTAGTAAAAGCCAAAGAACAACATGTTGTTGGTAAATATGCGCAAATTACTTGCTATTATAAAATTATTTTGATTGTTTCCTGAAGATTTTCAGAGCCATTAGAAAAAGTGAGATAGCAAATGTAGCAACACATGAGTATAAAGACAACCTGCTTGTGTAGGTCATCTTGTAGAGCAGTCCATATTCGTCTTAGTGTAAGCAAGTATCTCGTCATCTCAGTCACACCCGTGATGTGGTACATTCTATCATGTATTTGCTTATACATTATCTACTAACTATTTAGTTCATACGCACATATTCTTTGAATGTCCATTTTTGTCATACATAAAGAACATTTGAAATAAGAATTTACTGGAAACGTACATGGTTTGTTACTTGCCACATTTTGACAGACAATAACGTGTCTAGATGTATTGTGTTTGTTACTTGCCACATTTTGACAGACAATAACGTGTCTAGATGTATTGTGTTTGTTACTTGCCACATTTTGACAGACAATAACGTGTCTAGATGTATTGTGTTTGTTACTTGTCACATTTTGACAGACAATAACGTGTCTAGATGTATTGTCCACACTACAATTTGAGCCATTTTCGTGGGTTTCAAAAAATAATGTGCAATAAAGTATTATTTTTTAATTAGATAATTGGGTTAATTTTCCTTAGTTAACAAGCTGTGGGCTTGTGACGAGTATTCTATATCAACATCCCTGGAATGGCCCTATAAAAATTATACAATAATTTACCTAGTAAATGAGTTATGTTCCTGGTTATTAGGTCCGGCAGTTCTGATGATATGAATTTAACTGGAAGTTATCAAGCACTTATTACATATAGTTCAAGTTTCCCATTAAACATCACACGGGAGTCCTGGCTTACGAGGATGCTACAATGAAAATTAATTGTTATAAATTAAATTTCAATTAAAATTTATTCTTCTGCTAAACATAAAATGGCATTGTTCATGTGCTTAATTTATGTACATTTTACATAAAAGGAAGTTTCATAATTATGTATACTCCGATAGAACAACCTCTTTTTAGGTGAATATTACAACATAAAACAACACATAATAGAAAACAATATGAATATATCTGCAAAAATTTCATGAGTAATATTTACCATATTTATTACAGAAATTAATTATAAATTATGGCTTAAAAGCAACAAATATTTATCATTTTGTTTCAAACCCGTAGCATGCTTAAAGAGGGAAGTCCTCCAGTAGCTATCCATACAAAATCTATGCTGTTTTCTCGCCTACTTTTCACAAAGAACCAAAATTTACAACAACTGAGAAAATGTTGAATAAATGTTTCTATCAACCAATTATTGTTGTAAAATTTGATTTAAAAAAATAATATATTGTAATTCAGCATGCAGTACTGCCAAAGTGACACGAAACTAATTGTTTAGGAGAGAAAAATCACATTACACGATGTGTGGTATTATCTTTGGAAGCGGTGTAAAGTATTGTCTAAACAAACAAATATTTTGACAAGTATTTGACATTCTGAACAAACTACCAAAAAATAATTATGAATCGAATGGCATTAAAATACGGGGTTAACTTTCGAAATCACTGGAGACGCTTAATACGAATATTTAAAAAATAAACCAATAGATTCAACTTAATTAATGGAAGATACGGCCGCGAATCTCATATGACGAAAGCAAATTTTCATTTTACGTAATTGAAATTCTAAACGTAATATTTTTCTTCACCCCTAATACAAAAAAATTGTCTTTTTACAGTAATTAAGGTAAATTAAAATATTTTATCTAAAAAACATTTGCATTAAGCGTGATAAGTAATTTAATATTAAGTGATTTCAAAAGTTTACCAAAATATTGCTTTACAAAAAATTTACACATTCGTGAGATTGCATACCGAACAACAATATATATATATATATATATGTATTAGACTTGTGAGAGAAAGCGAGAATCAGCATTTGTATAGAGATCAGATAACTTCAGGTTAATTAATTTAAACAAATAGAAATAAAGCTAAATGAAACATAAATAATAATAAATGAACACATCAGACATAATGAGCTCGTCATTAATGTTAATTTTATTCTTTTTCAAACTCTTGAACGATTCATTTCAGAAACCCTGTACATCAAAATCATAAGTATAGCTCAATTTTCTAAATGTTCCCATCACCACCGTACTTAACACCAGTTGACACTGCAACCAATGTGGCTGCACAACTTATTGCGGAGTGAAGAGTCACTCCTGAAGCCGCCGCAACCCTTCAGCTAATGTAGAAGGATCTACATCGTATCGGCAAAGAAACTACAGGCTTTACGAAACCGGTATATTTAGTGATTACTGAGGAGATAAAATTATCATAGAATAGCGCTTTAGTGCTAGATTATTATTAGCTTCCAACGATCAGAATTAGAACTGGGTTGATCGATCATTTTACACGGCCCGGTTCATTCACAATTTTTTTTTTTTTTACTTGTTCTTTTATACATTTTATCTTTATTTTAGTTGATCCAGGGGGTTTTGAGGAAAATAATTCCCCTCGCAGCCTATCTCATCTTTGGGGATGCAATGTGGACGGGTCTTTTTAGGGAAAGGAAGGAGAGGCGGTTCTGGGAAGGAAGAAGGTACGAGGGGAATGCGGGGGTCAAAGCATTTATTCAGGAGTGACGAAAGAATGAATCCATCCCTCCCATTGCGGTGCAAGGATCGAGAGTCTGGCTGGAGAAGCCTAGGTTAGGTCTCCCTCAGGGCCTCCGTGGTCGAGGGGTAAGGCTCTCCACTCCCAATCCAAAGGACGCCCATCCTACAGAATCATTCAATGGTTTCATGTACTATCAAAACTTTTTTGAATCAGAATTAGAGAGCTTAAAAAAAGGATTACAAAAGAGAGTTAATTGTTAGGTCATTTGACTATTATTCCGCAATCCCAATCCTTATTTACTATTAATGCAAGAACACTACATTAATATTAGGTATTTATATCATTTCGTTGCATCAAATTTATTTCCTTAACAAGTGCAAAGTTTATAATACTTGCACCACAGTTACGGACGATACTACATATATATGTATTCTTTATCACGTGCCATTTTAAAAATATACCATGTAGATTCTTTGCCGATAATAATTTAGTATAAAATATGCATAGCTTTTTACATTCTTCGAATTCCGTTTGCATAATTCCCTTACATCAAATTCTAAAATATTATTTACACAAAATTCTATTGATATTTTTTTTAGATAAACCCATTTACTAAAGATACAGCGGAAATTAATACAATTAGGAATTAGATAAAATAAAATCTGAGACACTAAAATTATAAATAAAAAATATATAGAATGAGATTACTTTTTTTTTTAACAAATTTCAAATGGATATATTTTTTGTATTTCTAGCGATATTTTAAAAATATAAAAAAATTATAATGAAATTGAATTAATTTGAACAAAAATAAATCTTTTTTGTTTTATTAGTAAATACAAAATGAAGGATTTTTTTAAATATATAAATAAAAGTTAATGGAATATATTTGTTTTAAATGGATAGGTTTTATACAAATATTGCAAGTTGGTAACATAAATCATTCATATCAGGACCTGCCTTGTGTACTATGGTGCTTTCTGATAACTGAGGCAATTCATTAAACGAAGTGAGGATTATCGTAAAATAAAATATATTTTGTATGGCTATCAATAATTGGTGAAATCAATGGAAAAGCAGCCTAACATAAATTATATTTTGATATTAACAGTAAATAGTGCTAATTTGGAACCAATTTATATGTAATATTCCTTTCCGAAATCTCGGCACTTTATTTACTTTGTCAAAAAGTAATTTACAATACTTAGAGACCTGAAAAGTTCACATAAGTTTTTGGTGAAATTAAACTGCTTTGGAAACTCTGTTATTTTTTCAGAAAAATTGGTTATATTTTGCAACAAAAGTTATCTCATGTTAATTTTTGTATTTTGCAGCAAAAATAGACTAAAACAGTAAAATCTAAATCGAGAACAATGACAATTGACAATACACAGTGTTTTCGACGTGAAGTTAGCTGCGTTTCATTTTATGGCTATTCAATCATGTTAAAAACCATAGACAAAAAAAAATTGAATGCATAATATTACCTACTTTCATATTATAAATTACAGGAAAAACGCATAAAAAATATGAATTCGCATTAATAATAATAATAATAATTGGATAATTTGTATAGCGCCGTTTTTGTGAGAAATCACCTCAAGGGCGCTGTATTATCACAAATGTAAATTTATCAGGTCTCTAATGATAACCACATCAAAAAATAAATAACCACACTGAAACAAATGATGAAATTTTTAACTTCAGCAACTTAAAAATCATGTTTTTTTTTTAATTAGGCCAGTTTTTACACAAGTACTCCATAAATTGAAAACTAAAAAAGTTTTTTTTTTTTTAATTATTAGTATAATCAAGCGCGTGACGTTTCGACGCTAGATACACCAGCACACGGCATTTTTTCAACTGTTGCGAAGTCCACATACTATGGGTATAATTACAGGTGTATAGTGATTACACATTACAAAAAAGTATGCAGTAATTTGATATCTAGGGTCAATTTACAGACAAACAAATAAAATTTATAGCACGCACGAAATGAGGTTAAAATTTTATAAACATGGTAAAATCCTATAACACCTTAATGTTAAGTACTTAAATAAGACAATAGCGCATACACGCGTCACATTGTGTGTAACCTAACTTTATAAAATTTAACATAAATCTTGAAATACCATTATTATTATTATTATTACATTATTTATAAATACAGTAGATTCTCGATTTGCCGGGATGAATGGTGTTGTTAATCCAAATATATATATATATTTTTTTTAAATGCTCCGTAATATAGGTAGGTTTCTTACACATATAAAAATCATCAAGACAAACTTACCACGCATACGAGTGCCTAAAGTTACAAATATTTTTTTGCAAATCTCCAAAATTATTTTATCTAAAAACTCCACATTTTCAGGAGAGTTATCTATCTATCACATTTATTGTGCGCAAACATACATGAAGCGGCATACTCACACAAACTTCCAAATATTTAATTGCATAATTAACGTAATTACATATTACTAAACTTGAGTATTTTTTTAAAAACTTTAAAAACATTTTTTGGGTATTTGAAATGTCCCGGTTAAGCCGAATCCCGGCTAAGCTAAATCCTAAATAAAATAATTATCAAAAAATGCTGAATCAGTGAACAAATTCTTTTAAGCATTTGAACCATCTCGGGCTGAATACTATCTAAACTACATCCCTGCTAAGCTGAATTCCAGCAAAGTCGAATCCCTGGTCTACTGAAAGCTATATTCCTTTTAGCAAAATGAATCCCTGCCAAGCTGAATCTCTGCTAAGCTAAATCCCCGTTAGCTGAATGAATCTCTGCCAAGCCAAACCCGGTAAATCGAGATCTACTGCACAATGATAAAAAAAATTGCAATATGTGTTCTCCAGAAAATAATAACATGGATATATATATTCAAAGATCACATATTCAATTGATATTTGCAGAGTTTTTTTTTTTTTAATTCACCGATAGGTCCTTAAGATATTGTCGCTTCGTGGAAACAATACGTTCAATAGTAAATTGGTATCAGTCTCAGATTAAACATGCGGTCGCCGTGCGGTCCCTTCGTCGGCACAGTAACCCGGTCACGTAAAACGAAGGCCTAGCGAAGAAACGAACCCCCGTCACATTGAAAACATTGTCATCAAACCGACATTTTTATATTTTTTGACAATTGACACTTAATAACGATCACGATTATCTCCGATTCTCAGCCGGTCGGGTAAAATTTTAACTTGGGTTCTTTGATCAGCTGATAGTCTTCCAAATTTTAATGCTAACGAGCTGAGAGTCAGTGGTTAGTGGGGAATGTGATGTGAAGTGACAAATATCAAAAGAATCAAAATTTTCAACGATGATATTGACTTCTGGCATTTGAGCAATTGCTGTTAAATTTAGATTTTCAGCCTTTTTAAGCTCCGTAATCAGCCATCATGCATTAAGTATATATCGTTATGCTTAATGGCTCATCAAAGTTTGAAAAAACAGGTAGAAAATCAGGCGTCAGCGTTTAAATGTCAAAAGAGTGTACGATTTGACGACAATTGAAATGAGGGGAGGTTGGTTGTAGAAACTAGGCCTAAAAAGTGGTGTGTTCTAACACTAGCAATGTACTGTTGGTGGCACTAGCTGTCCAAGTCCTCGGTATTAACGATGACCTGCACCACATAGCCGGCCTGGATGTGGGCGTCCTCGATGACCAGCTTATCTCCGAGCAGCTTGCCGCCGAAGAACCAGCGCTGGCGGGAGTGCTCCACGTTTTCTTGTCTCTGAAAACACATAACAAGTTATTAATTTGTGTCATAATAGCTAATTGGGCATTGTGCTGTTTCTCCGCAGGGGTAGGCAGAAAGGATGGACCGCCATAAGGTACAATTATTGAAGTAAAGTGAAGAAAATTAACAGACAACCAACCTAATCTAATCTATTAGTGTTCTGTTATTCTACACAACGGTGCCCACCGAAATTATAATTTTTGTGCATTATTTACCAATTTCAGACTTAACTTGTTGAAAGGCAGCAAACCAAAAATAAAATTTTTTCAATACGACGTAAAATATTTGACAGTTCTCACCTTTCTTACGAATTCAATTTTTATAACATTTCTTTTGTGATATATTATAAAAATTACATCACAATAATGTAGATAAAACGAACTTCCTAATAATCACTCAAATCTATGCTTTCCACAATGGATTTATATGAAAAACAATGAATAAATATAGACTTTCAATATGACAGCGTTCATATTATCAAGCGGCAGGCATTCTGTCCGCCATCTTTGGTGCCCGGCACGTCATTGGCAATTAATTTGAATATTTCGGATTGGCTAAATGCTATCCAGTATTTTGTTATGTCAAGAGCGAGAATGGCTTAAGCGATTCTGACCTTGTTCTTCATACAATTTCTTTATGCATAAGGGGCAAAATCGCTTCAAAAATCCGGACCCGCCGGGGGGACTGCGGCCTGCAAGAGGTTATATTGCGCAACAATGTTCCAAATAGTCGGATTATGTTTTAGTTATTCTTGGACAAATATTATTATAATGTTTTATTGTATGAACGAGATAAAAAGTAAAGTGACAAAAAATTTTCAATGTTAAAATTAAAAAAGTTTTCAATTAAAAAAAAATTGTGGTAACTTTTTTTTAATCTTTTTTCACTTTAAAGCAATATTGCAATTTTTTAATTCAAAAGAATATTTCAAATATAAAAATCTAAAAGGTGATTTGATCTTTTGATCTTTCTGATTTGATTTTTTGTTTTGTTTTTATGTTTCTAATGTTTTTTTAATGCAATTGCTAAATTAATTTCCCTACTTATTTTTATTTTTAAGTTTTTTTAAAAATATATATATGAAATGATACTGCTACCCGACTTGGAACAGATATTGTCTAGTGAGTCGGGTAGCGCACATGAACTGTAAATATACTTTAATGTTAATAAACGCCCGGGTTACCGGCATTGAAAATCTACTTTCTAAAACGGTATTTGTTTTTAAGACATCTTCAAAAATAAGAAATATATAGGACATTTGTTTGACGAAATCGAGTTACAAATGCCAATCTATGAGCAATGTCCGTAGCTACAAGATGGTTTTTGAGATCCTTAGAAAAATCAACCCCAAATCTTGGAAAAATCGAAATGAAAATAGGGTTTTAGATGCAAAAATCATCTCTCTCCACAGCGATTAACAAGCAAAGTCATTACTCTTCAAAAAAGCCAATTACAAGCCTGAATTCAAAATAAATTCAACATGGCAAATGAACACATTATTATAATATTTTTTATTATAATAATTAACTTTGGATCATACTTGTTAAGTTATTACTAAAAAATCACACGAAAAATGCGTAGTATTCTTTGAATGGATTTTTTGTGATTTACCGAAAATAGTACTTTTGGAGTGACATTTTTGCTTTTATACCCTTCATTTAAAATACCTTGGAAAAATTCAGATATTCGATGAGAAATTATTATAAAAAAGTGTATACAGCAGATAAACAACTCTATGGCTGGATAGTCAATGTATACAACTTTCCATGAACTATTTTTTGTCAGTTTCTAATTAGTAAGGTTTCCACATACACAATTGTTTACCAATTGTATAAAATGTTTAAGATGTGTAAGGCTGTATATCAACTCGCTTGTGCGGGGCTGGCCCTGTGCAGGCGAAATTGAAACAGTCCACTCCGAGCGCCGACATGCCAAGGAGCCAAGACGCTGATAATACCTAACACCTAATACAGCACCCTTAAGGTTTTTACTAGCGCCAGGCGCCATTTGGCTCAGGTTTAACCCTGCATCTGTGAGTAGATTTCATTGACTCGAAAATAAGAATAATGGTGTACATATCGTTAATAATAAAATTATAAATTTACCTTATTTGTTTTTTCTATTATGTATATCTATTGTGTATTATCTATGATATTGTATTATCTACCTTGCATTTTCATAATCTTATCGGTAAGATTCTGTTTTAATATTTTTTTATTATTTTTGTTTCAATGAAACATTTTATTATGTCACATACATCAGGCGGTCAGTGACTTTTTGTATAAGGGATGCTGAAGTATATACTTACTATCAAATATAAAAATCTATAGACCAGCCCACGAAAAAGATGCAATTACTAATAAAAATAGTACCTATATCAAATTAGCTCTATAAATCCTTTACACTTTACATCAATTATTACAGTTAAAATTATATAAATATAAACTTGTTTTCATGACAATTTAACGTAGGTAGACATAGGAATGACGTATGCCCCGGACCTAAGTTATTAAATAAGTATTCGAAAGATATTCAATGCATCAATTGGTTTCAGTTATTCAAGCCAAACTGTCAAAAATGATTGCGCAAACAATCCGCTTCGGCTATGCTATTCTGTACAGTCGTTTTCAGTGCTTTGATGCTCTTATCGAAAACGTATCCGGCTTCAAGCAAGCTTAGGCACACAGGACTCAATACGCATGCGCGAATATCAAACTTCTTCTAGCTTCGTGGGTACGGAACGAAGCAGAGAATCCATTGTTGCTGGTATTGGTGTGCATTGGTGTTTTTAGGCGACATTCGAACATTGAGAATGTTATATTATGCAGATATAATATTTCGACTCGCACTGCGTGCCGCGTTTTGTTGTTGTTAGTCTCTGAGATTGGGACGGTGAAGTTAAATTGCTGTATCTATTGCTGTTTACGTCTAGAAAAAAATAAGCTCAAATCTTTTTTTAATTAGGAATAAATAAATAATTATTATAAGCCTTAAAAGGAAAGGAAGCGCAGCATCCACAGCATGTATGAAGGGACCGCACCTGAAATACATATTAAGGGCCCAGTTGTTTCATAGAATTTGAACAATTCATCAAATTTCAAATTAAATCAGAAACAACTGACCCATAATAATATACAGGTGATTACATTGTGCAAAGTTATACAATTATACATAATTATTCTACTACTCCATAAGTTGAGCTCTAAGAGCTCGTGTTTATGGGAGGAGTATTTACAGCAAAAAATAACGTTCTAATTAAATTTGTAATCAATAATCAAAAACTTATAAGATAAATACAAACATTATTACATAGGTTTACAATTTAGAAAGAATTTTTTATTGAAAGACAACAATACATATATATTTTTTTTACATTGAATAGTGCAGATTAAACTAAGTGTAAACTAAGTGTGAATTAAGGTTACAATATATCATTATCCAATTTCAGGGACTTAATTTGTTTTTTGTATTGTTCATATTTCAAAGTTTCGGTTATACTAATTTTGTTTTTGGACAATAATAAATTGTACCATTTCACACCTAAATACAATTATGTATGAAGGGACCGCACCTGAAATACATATTAAGGGCCCAGTTGTTTCATAGAATTTGAACATATATTAATATATTAACAGAACTTGAATAGAATTTTGACACACTGAAAATTAACTTTGAAATTTTAATTGTTTAAATTCTGTGAAACAATCGATCCAAATTTTTTTTTTTTTTTAAAGCTGACGCATAGGCAACAATCTGACTACAGTCCTGCCACTATGTATTGTGTAAAATTTAAATCACGCTTATTAGTAAGGCCTTGAATAGATAAAACCAATAAAACTGGTATCTTTAAAAGAGACCCGATGTGTTATCGTGATTTATTTTTGGGTTATTATACACTTTCTTTGTTGTTTGTCGACAATTTACGAGCACTTAATTGAAGCTGGCCATTTCTTTGGATTTGTTCCTGAAGTCCTGTTAAGACCCAAAACGCATCGAACACGCCTCATTACAGATACAATAGAAATCCACAAAAACCCCATTAATATTAACAGTTTTTGGTATCCGATACTTGACGGGTACACCAAAAATAAATGCCGAAAAGCGCATTAATTTATTATATACTTAACATGGTCTTAGACTTGACGGCTACATCAAAAACTACAACAAAATTAAACACCAAAAAGCACATTCAATTAATTAGCATACGCAATCTACACATCGTTACATAAACTCTGTAACCCTGTCCGAAATGTTGGCTAAAAATGGAGGAAGCGCAACTGGAAAAATGGCACAATTACCCAAAAATAAATCATGATAATACTTTACATACCTCCTTTCCGACTCCTAGTCCGTGACTTATGAAAATATTTTATTGATTTGATCACGAACAATTTTTCTTCAGTGATAATATATATAAAATAATATTAAACGTACTTGTAATTTCTTCTTGCACTGTGCCACTGTATCTCCAGAGTAAACGGACAGTTTAACATCCTGGCACGTGGTGGAGAGGCGAAGACGCAGGTTGACCGCAACACCCCCGCCAACCGGCTCCGAGCACTCGGCCGGCGAGTCTCGTCCGCCCCCCCGCACCATGTTGATGGGCGGAGACAGGCAGTAGATGGGCACCTGATACCGTGTGCCCAGCTCATCGTAGCACTCAGTTAGGTAGCCGTTGGGCACTGACACGCTGGCCCCGTCCAGTATGGCCTGCGCCAGTTCGAAGTCGGACGCCTCGGCTGCTACTGCCGCCGCTCGGAGGGCATCCCAGATCTCCTTGCGGCCGTCGAAGGCCGGAGCCGTGTCCCAGAACTCATCGCGTTTGCTGCGCAGCTGACCCTCGGTGAGCGGCACATCGGACTTCCACCGAATGGTCTCATGGCATAGTGGGTGATTTTTTCGTACACCTCCTGAAATATCAAATTTAATACATGTTTAAACAATGAACAGTTAAATCTGAGGGAGTGAAATCAAAGAACTTTAATTCCTAGACCATTGAAAGGAACCCAGAGGAAAAAAAATTCTAGGAATGCTGTATGGAGGGTCTTTTTAACCTGTAAGTACTGGCGTGGTTAAGTCATATCATAAATGGTGACGTGACGTATCTCAGACGGCTTCATAAATAATCGAAATGGATTATTTATATTTACTGACTTGCACATTATTTACTTGTATTATGATTCGTTTATTACTATTTTACTAAGGAAGTACAAAAAACAACAACATTTAATATGAGATCAATATTTATTTGATACAAATTATATAACCTATATTTCGCTCAACTAGACAAATATTCGTTATAATCTTAGCTATTATAAAATTATTTGGACATTTTAGGTATTTTGTTATTATTTTTTAAACATCAGTATTCATTATAGTATAACTTAGGTAGTGATTGCTTTTGAAATCATGTAAATATTTTAGAATAAATACTTGTTGTCTACACAGTCCGCGTATACTGTTTTTGAACACCCAAGACAAATAGGCTTGCGACATTCAATGCAATTGTACTTAGTACGTCTTTTTGATCGCCGTGTTCGTTACCGTTAACATTAAGCTAAGAGGAAGGGCGCGGGGGTATCTTTAAAGACTTCGAAATAAGACTCATATTTGTTAAACTTGCTGTCTGTGAGACACCCACGTCAGTACTTAAAGGTTAAGGAAAGGAAGGAGAGGAAGTTCTGGGAAGAAAAAAGGTATGAGGCGTAGGTAGAAAACTGGAGTGCAATTTGACGGACATATGAATCCAACCTCCCAATGCGGTGCAAGGCGATGGGTCAAGTCTTACATAAAATATTGTACATTTTATAGCTACGTAAACTAACAGTGAGCGACTGCGACTTTAATACATAACACCACTCAACGGATACTTGCTTATCTCTGTGGAAGAAGGGCCTTATTCGTAAACTTTTTTAGTAAGGTTTTTAGGTGGATCAGGGTACAGCCATCCTGGGAACCATTTATTGGATAACCAACACCTCTGCCGTAGGTATGTTTGATAACTTAGCAAGGGTGCCCGGGTTCATGGGGTGAGGTTTGTCTAGGTCTTGGCGGCAGATGCATCTGCCCACATACTGCGTGGCGGGCTGAATCGGGAGAGACTGGTAGAGGGAGACGAATTCACCTCTCTAGTAGAACTCTCTAGACCCATCGCCTTGCTCCTGTGGGAGGGATGGATTCATACGTCAGTCACGCTTAGACTCACTGTCCCCCGATTCCTACCCACCCCTCGCACCTATGTGGCCCTCCTGTGTGGTGCTATTGTAAGAAAATATATATAAAAAAGATGCGAAGCTAATTCAGCCACTGACCGGTTATCTCTCCAGTATTGGAAACAGATGACAGATGGGAGTTAGAGAAATGATTGTAATTTATGATGCATTAAAGGAAAACAAGGTTATTATTGTATGTCATGAATATAAATTTTGTTTTTTTAACCAGAAAGTCAGCAAAATCAAGATAATTATTTGTCATCACTTTAGACCAGGCCTGGCCAACCCAAATTGCACCATGGACCGCATTGACTACCTAAATTTTTCCAAGGGCGGCACAGGTTAAATATTTACTGATTTTATGTTCATATCTATAGTCACAACTGGGGAATGAATTTTGATATTCTGTTACTCGCAAATCGCAAATCACAGGCACGAGAAAGGTTTTTCTTCACCGTGAGTCAGTGTGTGTCTATTTAAATTAGACTTTTGTGAACATGAACCCTTCGCAGGACGCAGTCCCCCCGGCGGGTCTGGATTTTTTAAGCGATTTAGTCCCTTATGTAAAAAGACATTGTATGAAGAACAAGGTCAGAATCGCTTGGGCCATTCATTCTCGTTCTTGACATAACGAAATACTGGATAGCATCTAGCCTCTCCGAGTTTTTTTTTAATATAAATCCATCGTGGAAAACATAGATTTGAGTGATTATTAGGAAGATCGTTTTATCTACATTATTTTGATGTAATTTTTGTAAAATATCACAAAAGAAATGTTATAAAAATTGAGTTCGTAAGAAAGGTGAGAAATGTCAAATATTTTACGTCGTATTGAAAAACATATTTTTCCTGTGCTGGCTTTCAAAAGGTGAATAGTTACAGTTGGAACAAGAGTAGTTTTTCTCCACTGCGAGTCAGTCTGTGATTATTTAAATGAGGCTTTTGTGAACATGAATAGTTACAGTTGTAACAAGAAAGTGGTTTTTCTCCACTGTGAGTGAGCAAGTTCCACTTAAACTGGACTTTTCTGAATATGAATAGCTGCAAGAATGGTTTCCTCCACTGTAAGTGAGTATGTGACTATTTAAATTAGACTTTTGTGAACATGCATAGTCACAGTTTGTGTAATTATAGAAACTTTGCTTTGACTTTGCTTCAGATACTGAAATCTGCAACAATGCTCAGAGCCTTTGAGATATTCTTCACAAAAATGGCGCAATACGAACTAACCCATTATTTATTTTGACGAGTTAAAACTCAAATTGTAATATTTTAATTAATGAAGACAATATTAGCGAAAAATCAGAAAAAGATCGGGTCACATCTGGGACGCAAACCCAGGATCTTCGGCTTTCCGGGCTGCTGCTCTGACCACTAAGCTAATGTGTCCCTATCCGATTCGGTCATATTTAACTGTATCATACTTCGACTGAGAACCACCAACATTATCTTCATCTAGATGGCATTTAATTCGAGTTGAATCTTGCAATCATATATAAAGATAGCAGCCAATAAAAATATGTGTTATAAAAAGCAAACATTTTCCTGAACAAATCAATAAATTCAACATGAGTTATACGGTACGATGTATTAAGGCAAAACATATTTCAATTAAAATCAATCAATAATAGTATGACCTGTTTATGGTCAATTTAATTCTACGGGAATTAAAAAAACTTTAAAGAGCTCTTCACTTATTACCTAAGTGTTATGAATATGGGGAGCAAGAAAAAAATTATTGTAACAAATATTTCACCCTTCCAAAAAAAATACTGTAACATGATTATTAAATCGACCGGTCAGTGGTTGAGTGGTCATCGCGTTTGGGTCCCACCCAGGCGTTCCGTGTTCGATTCCTTGGCTGGCTAAGTCCTCCATCACAACACAAGCAACATCTTCCGCTTAGTGTGGTGGTAGTAGGAGATTTTCAAATGTTGTTGGGTTATTCGTAACCCGGGAATGTTTGTCTTTCTTTTAAAAAAAAATAAAATAAAATAAAATAAATGGACAACTTTTTAGGAGAACAATCAATTTTCAAGTATGACACATATTTATAACAGTTCAAGAATAGCAAAGCAGTGTAATAAACCTTAACAATAACTGTAGTGTTCTTAAATGTCATGTAGTTTCCGTTGTTTTTGATACATGACGTTAGGCTTAGAGCTTATGTATTGGTTTCATAGTGCTTTCACACAAACGAAGTATTGAATTCCGTAAGTCTAAACTTAAACTTTAGGTCAAGTAGTAAAAGTAGATTCACCCAGGTAGTACAGCCGTTCGACAGCGATTAAGCTCTCACATTTAATCCCTCGACAGTTATGTTCGTGTTTACTGCGAAGGGGGGTCGCATAACTTTTCTGATATTGCGATCGTAGCGGTCATGAAAAATAATGCCGATTAGCCGATCAAATCACGCTTATAACACATGATCTTTTTACGTCTGGCGGGTCTCATGGGATTGTATGGTGAGCGATATTGTGTTTTAATTTGTTATATATTTAATTTGGCAAAAATTTTGGTCCTCTGCTTGCTTCTAAATATGCTCAATTTATTGAAATAAACTTTGTTTCGACCAACAGAAACAACTACAGTACAATCTCACTAATACGGCACTATTAAAAACCACAGGGTGCCGGATTACTGGAATGTTCGGATTACTGAATTATATAGAGAAAAATTCATAATCTCTGGCTTGCCATTGAATTAAAATCATGTATTGGTTTCATAGTGCTTTCACACAAACGAAGTATTGAATTCCGTAAGTCTAAACTTAAACTTTAGGTCGCACAGTTTATACCCGCGCTGTGCAAGCGGGTTTCCTACAGAGCATCGGACCATCCCAATAAATAAAACAAAGCATTTAATGAATAGAATATAATATATGTAATACATATTTGTGTTCTCGTTTGACAGGTTTTATTGTAACTGTAACATATCTCAAAATTCCATAGTTTAAAAATACTCCAATTGAGGTCTGCTTTTGACTTCTTTAAAATGTCCATTTTATCTTTCAAATCTAGTGTCTTGTGTTTCCGTTTACTTTACATTTTTAATTTCACACTATATACTCTCACTTCAAAACAACAGGCAAATACGTACGTACGTGCACACGAGATAAGTGTTGAGGTTAGACTGCTAAACTAATTAAAAAAAATAAAAATAAAATAAAATAAAGGCAGAGAGGGGCGAGGGAGGCGCGCGGGCGGAGGGTGCCGGATTATTGGACGTATCGGTCTAGTGAAGTGCCGGATTAGTGAGATTGTACTGTATTTACTTCGAGGGAGGCGGAAAAACCATGCACAAAATAGGGTTTTAGGTTCGTAGTTTGGGTTATTTAAATAATTTGTGCAAGTTTATATTACCTTTCAGAAAACATCACATTACACTAACAAGATCAATCATGTCGTCAAAACACAAGAAATCTGATTGAAAATAAACGGAACTTTATGCATCTTTTACCATCTCCCCGATGTAAATATTTGTTTCTTGTAGTACTTAATTAAGTTGAAACAAAGTGTTATTTCAATAATTTATACGTATTAAGAAGTAAGCGGAGTACGGAAAATTTACCTTTATTTTCAAAACAATTTATTTTGACACTTCACTTCGTGGAATAATATATATTTACATCAAATTGGTTTACAAATAAAGTTGTGTTATTTTAGACATGCTAGGCTTTTTACTAATGTATATAAATAAGAATGAACATGTTTACTATTGAGAGAACATCTTGCCAATAAATCAGGTGTATTATAATGTATATTTTTATCAACGAAGTGCATAATATATGTATTTGAATACGAATCAAAATTTGTACCCTGATTGAAACAATTATGTGCCAGGCCAATCCAAATTATATTCGTAAACTGTAATAAAGTTAATAGCCATACAAATGCCTCAATAATTCTTCGTATTTCATTGAATTATAATACGGAGGTTAAAGTTTTTGTTAAATTGGTTGAATTTCATAATAAAATCATACCAAAATAAACTTTACCAAAACATTTATATGTTTTCCAAGCTGTCAATCTCATTTTGACTTGATAGATAATTTTTTATCATATATTTCGAACGAGTAATTTATTTGTAAACTACAAGGTACACTTTTTTGCAAAATTATTTGTTAGTTCATTTTTATCAGAGCTACTAAGCTAGCAATATAATAAAATGTCAACGAAAAAATATTAGCAATATAACCACTTAGCAGTGATTTGTTAAAATATTTAATTGTTGATATGAAGAAAAAAAACAGGGATGACGAATTTTATAAACGTTTTCTCCAATCCAAAGGTTTCAATTATTGTCATGTCAGGAGACGTTAAGAACTGGAGAAACTGGAGTATAGGCGCATTGTGTTATTGATACATGAAATTTATTTGACAGTTTATCAAAAGTAAACTGTTTTGATGGCGAATTTGAGCCAACGACCCACATGAATTATTACTCCAAGGTTGATAATGATGCAGCCGGACATACCTGAATTAGGCCTAGAAACACTGCCCGAAGAATCGTCGATAGCACCACTTCTGCTGCGAGTTACTCCTATACAACCACCCATTTTAAACAAACAAATTCTAAGCGCATTTCACGTAAATTTATCCATTTTTGTTATGGCCCGTCGGATATTTTCTAATACATATTCCTAATCACCTTTCAGTTTGACACCGGCTAACTTCCGCGAGATGGCATATCAAACGATTGAAACAAATGTACATGCGGCAACTATCTATCCAGGTTCATAACCCTAGATACGCAATTATAAACGTTACTCTCGATAGAATTAAAGCCTACTTTGAATCATCTGTTCGCAAATAATATTATACTATTGGAAAACCTCAAAAGTTTACAGGCGTGTATTCAAAATAAACCAATACTCTTATTCGATAAATATAACAAACTAATAATTAACAAATCAATTTTGGTGCCTGTGAAGTTTTTTGAAAGTGGTTTTGATAGGATGTCAATCGCATAATTTAATGGTCCTAACCTAAGCCCTAATTTTGTTTGTAGCCTCTCGTTTATTAAAGTATTTCGAATGTTGCCATGGTTAAGTACCGAATAAAACCAAAAATTAAATAATGGGGGTAGGTTGGGAATTAGTTCGTTTTTTGCAACTTTTACTTTCTAATTTTAAAATATAAAATTTTTAAATATTATAATTTTTTTATAAAGACAGTAGACCATTAACTTACTAAAGGCATAAATGATTTAGCTCTTTGACTGAGCAATTATCAACTAGTATATTTTTGATTTTAAAAAAATGCTGTTCGAATGCATCAAGGTAACTACAAAAAGATTTATCTTGTTAGAGAAGTTACAAAATCAATAAATGTGAAATGGATTTCAATAATTATATCACTCTATAAAGTTTTTTTAATAATAAAAAGATATCATTATTTTTTGAAAAATGTAGCTGCCGGTAATATGGAAAAATAAAATCATTGGTCGAAGGTAATATTGTTAATTTTGAAATTTGAAATATGACTTTGACAATTACGGCGGTTTTATAATAGATCGCAATGGCTGAATTGGTAGAGCGCCGTCCCTGTAAGATGTGAGATCAGTTGCGACTATGTTTTATTATTTTTCTGTGTCTTGCTCATTTTCATATTTTAATTTAGATTATTATTGTTATCTTCTTCTTCAATGATATATTACATTGATGGGAATAACCTTCAGAAGTTAAAAAGAGAGTTTTTCTTATAAAAAAATAATATTTTTATTTATTCATCTTGGTTGCATGCAAAATTAAAGTATATAAAATTAATTCCCCTTGACTAAAGTAAAAAAATGTCTTTAGGTACTTTCTTTGAGGGAAAAGAGAACGTGAATGTCGTTTCGAAAAAATAAAATCCCAACGTATTTTTCCTGACCTCATTAAAGCTTATTTATAAAAATTAAGATAAACAAACAGAAATGAATTGCTGAACTGTGTATTGTATAATAATTATTTGTATAGATTTATGTTTATTACATTGTTGTTACCGCGATGTTTGAATATGGCGCTATCGACTTTGGTTCGCTGATCCGCCGTCATAGGCGTTGCTCTCGCCTGCTCACGCCCCTGGCGGTCAACACCAGTAGGCACTATTAGTTCGCGGCGGGAATAACGAATTTATATTTTGTTTAAACCGATAGATTCAAACTAAAACATTATCAAAACTTTTCGCAATATCTTTCTTACACGGCCAAGGAATAACATAATTTATTTGTACCTAAACTAATATTTCTAGATCGTAAGATTTGTAAGTAGGTAGGTACTTTATTAAGAATCATATAATATTTTAAGGCAACTTTTTTTTATATGTATGAAGAAACCACGATATCCCAATGACAGTTGGTAAAATTATAATAGGACTTTACTCTCAACCAAAAAACGATGAGGGGAGTAATTACCAAAGTAAGACCAAAAACGTCTGTTTCAGTTTAAAGGAACGATTGCGTAAGTATTTTTATAAGTAAAAAATCAATTAATAATTTCGATTTATTTATTTTTTAACAACAATGCATATTTGAAAAATGTTCCTTGTTTTTATAAGTTGTTCCCCATGATCCATTTTCCTTCTTCTCTGGCTTCTTATCCTGCTGCGGACTCTTGCGGTCCTTGTCCTTGCAATCTTTCCTGAGAACAAACAAATAGAAATCATTATTCACCAGATTGAAAATATGTTATGATTTAGACACACACCTTACACTATGCAGATCACCCGGTAATTACAAAATATACGAACCACAAATAAGATATTACACTAATAATTAGTTAAATTATATTAGAAGACGCGGAATACGCAATTCAATATCAATTTCGACATAAATAGCTCGAATTTTTCAGGTTTGCATCAATTAGGTACGATATAAAAAAATAATGTGTTCAAAAGAATGGCTAATAGGCATGCAGTCCACATTCTGTAAAGCTTTGCAGCATCCTTAAAAATACGAAGAAAAATGAGTTTAAATAAATTCTAAAATGGCTTAGTTTATGGAAATTAATGTTAATTATTATTGTATTAGGGCCCAGCTTTTGACGTTCTGATAAAGTATATAATTTCATATGTAATGGGGGTGTGAAAAACAAACATTCCTCCGCGCATTGATCAAGCCTTGCCCATAAATAAACCAATAACGCCTTTCCTGTGTACATGGTAGTTACTATGTTGCTAAGTAGGTACCTACTTGCGTATTTAAAATAGGTATGGGCAATGTGCATAGTGAAGGAATTTTAATTGAAAAAAAGTGTTATTTAAGCGGGAAAGTGTGTAGGCACTTACTTGTTGTCTGAGCCTAGATTAACATGTCCATTAACCTTGCTGACGTGCGTGCACTTGTCTCCTCCGGCCATTTTCCTTGATCAGTTCGGAGGATCAATCAATAAATTTCCAGTTGTCTTCTTTCAAAATTTTCCAAAATTTTGGGATAATTTAATTGATAATAATTTTTATTCGTAATGCCGAAATCAAAGACGAGTATTTCCAAAGTCTTTCTTCAATTTGAATAATTCCTTTTGAGAGGGAAGTGTTGCCAGTGAGATATCTACGGTACGTGCTGCAGCTGGGTAAGTACTTGGTGCTCCAAACGGTTTCCTGTATTTGCTCTCCTGCTGCCTTTACGGGTGCATAAATTCTTTGCTAACCTGAAAATAAGCATAACACATAGCATTAATAATAATATTATTCAAATCCTTTCAACATTTCTGATAATTTTTTTACTTATACATTTATACAATACATGAATACCAAATATTTAGTTAAATAGGAGCTAGTAAAATAATTTGTTATTACATTTCTTTTTTTTTAAATTCTAATAGGTCAAATAATTAAATTTACTTTAAATAAAGTATTCATAGGTAGGTACTAAATTAAATCAAAATTGAAGACTTAATTTATTTTTGCAACTTAATTGTAACACTTCAATAAAATTATCATAACTGTAGATGGACTAAAGACTGGACTAATGTTAACTGTTTAGACATTTTGGGCGTTGATAAAATCTCCATTATGAGAATTTCGTGAACAATAACTTTATCACTTTAACATCACATCAATTTTTAATACTTTATCACAAGAAGTGTGTAGAGTAATCAAGAATCTCACCTTGGGAGGAATTTGTCTGTCACAGCGGAATTGGGACGGAATTTTGTCATTGACACATGAATTGTAATAAAACTTTTATAAAAAAATCTAAAAGATTTTCAAAATGCTTCCTCGAAGAATGAAGTCGAAGTGGAAACTAAAGACTGAGATCGCCGCGGCACCTTTTAAATATGGCACCGGTGTCCAACATAAACCTGTTTTCACATCATTGCCACAATTTCATTGAATATATAATTTTAAAAATAGCGATCAGCTTGCGACCGAGTGATATTCAAATCAGGGCCGCCTGCAGGAGTTTGCCGAAGAACACTGTCAAGAGCGATTGACCAGCGGCTGAGAATAAAAGTTAAAAAATGCTTGCAACTGTACAGGGAGAATGAGAAAGATCGATTATTCCCCGTATCAAATTGTTTAAATTAAAAATTTAATATCGATTTATTTCATTAAAAACTTGCTTTAATATATACCTACATTCAAGTTAGCAATAAAAATGCTCAAAACGCACGATGATAAATTATTATATATCGTGTACTTCTTGTAAGTATTTTTTGATCATAAGTATTTATGATTTTTCAATAATGTCTAAAAAAAATAAGTGTGTACAAAAAAATTTGAAATATTTTAGTTGGTAAGACTTTAAATAAACAGAAATACTGAGGTATTTTTGTCACAAACACGTTGTCGGATTTATTTTTTAATGATTTTAATTTAACTAAAATTAAAATTCTGAAAACTGTGTTTACTAGATTATGTATTGATTTATTTTGTTGTATGATTTGAAATTTGTGTTGTTTAATAGAATCTATCGTTTGAAAATTGAACATATCTGCCAACGACTAACGGTATAACCTTAGTATATTAAACATAAACTTAGTTTTTCAAATTTTAAAAACTGATTTTACCAGATAAATTAACAATCTTTCAAAGACAATTTATATTTTTTATAAAAAAGAGTCAATAGGTCTAGAATTTGATTTAAAAGGGACTAATTTGCGGTATTCTCTGGTAATACCCTCTTAAAACGTGTTTTCCGCTGTAGAATCATTACTTAGATAATATCCTGTTCTATATTAAGAGTGATATAAGATTCTCAAAGAGAAAAGTATAGATAATGATCAACTACGACACTTTTTAACAGGTGTTGTGGGTATGTTGTGAGGAGGGGAAGGAGATGGGTAAGATGAAGGTGGGCAAATAATAATAATAAGGTGTTTATTTCAGCTGAACAGAACAGTGTGTGCAATTCTCAGTCTGCTATATAAAAAATTACATCTAAATAAATTACATAATATGAAATTCAATATAAAATAAAATAAAATACCCGCCTGGCTATTCGGGTCTGGTCAACAAACACTTTTTAAACCATTTTACGCAACGATTAGATTCTAAATTCACAACGTCGGTGCCCCAAATTCTTTAATATTATATTATTATTCTTAATTAATTAATTGGGAAATAAAATTTACTAACCCTCGCCGGGATTTGAACCCGTGACTTCCGGATTCGTAGCCGAGGGTAGTAACCATTAAATCATATACTACTACAACTTTTTAAATTGATTTTTTTCGTCCTTATTAAGCGTGTCCCGATTTTGTAAATATCTTCCCTTATATTTCACACAATCAAGGACCGGGTGACGTCACGAATTCTCCAGCACGGTATTATACTCATGCCGGCGTTTTCGCTGGCTTTAATAAAAACGAAAAAATACTGGTATTTAAGTTTGCATGTCATCTACATGAGCATATTTTTTATTAAGTCAAAATATTTTTCATTCAACTTCCCTATTACGGCACAGCTCATATAAAATGTATGGACATAGATGAAAATACTAAAATGACACGATGCGATGCGTTCAACATGTTTCCTGATCTCCAGAACTTTGGTTACTTTGATGTTATTATAATATTCAAGAATAGTCATAATCACTGCATAGATAATAACAGATTTGAATGGTAACCAATGTAATCACTGATTTGTTACCTTCTAGTTCTATCCCATTTGGTACGCCTTCCGTCTCTTTTACACTTGCCTGACATCCCAATTAAATTTCACAATTATGGTAAAACACAGTTTTTAATACGATTCTTAGATACACACACACGACGCGGTGCACCGTGTAACATTTAGAATCAGACCGCTAACAATAACACTCCTTATGTAGATAAAGATAAGGTTTAAATTCCTGCATAACACCAGCCGCCTGTTTTGATTTATGCAAGTAAAAAACATCACCACAATGCGTGTTTTATTTCATTTTACAAAGTTCAGGCACAAATATTAAAATGTTTTACGATCATTTTCTAAAGAATTTAATTTCCCAAATTATAAAATAAAACCATAACCGAAAAAGGGTTCGTAAGTAATAGATTTTGAACTTTAAACAGTTTTTATAGGCCTAATACTTTATTTTTTCTGGACTTATAAAAAGACTAACCAGAAAATACTCGATTTCGTAGGGAAATATGTTTCTACTCGCAGTATTTAATTAAAGCATCTGCATTTTTTTACGCCTAATTTTTTAAACCATAATTACATGGTTTTACATTACTTATAGAACCTAAACGAAAGCCAAATACTAAGTTTGGAGATCGTGCATTCGAAGTATCTGGGCCTAAGGCTTGGAACAAACTCCCTCCGGAACTAAGGTGCATAACAAGCCCAACAGAATTTAGGTCAAAACTAAAAACCTACTTATTTAGGCTCTCATACCCTTAAATTTAATAAATCTATTTGTATTATATATTGCCTATAATTTATCTTAATCTATTTTCTTATTAGATTAACATCATTCGAAGCCTTCACAGCAATCCGTTGCTTAACGAGAGACTGAGACTTCATTTAAGAAAATAAATAAAATTCATGTACTACTCTGTACCGCCCATTAATTAATTTTGCTTTTCCCAAACACGTTCATTAAATAACATAATATATATCAAATAATTACTTTTCCAACAACATGTGTTCGCTATTATGTCCTCTGCGCGCAAACTGTATATAAATAAACATCTTTTAACTTTAATCTCAAGTGACCTACCAGGTAAGTATGGTCCTGTATATTTTCATTTAAAAAAATATATATATATAATAATAGAAAAAAAAATAATAATAATAAAAATTCAAAAAAAAAAAAAAAATTAAAAAAAAAAAAAAAAAAAAAAAAAAAAAAAAAAATACATGTACATTTACATTTTTGGGCAGCACCGCGCTGGTTGTTCAGATGCATTGTACATATAGTTTTGTATCGCTGATCAAAGAACCGGTGGATTTGCATCCATTGTTTTAGCCATAGGTTTTTTATATTTTCTAGTGTGTAGTTAGAAGTAAGATTGTAGAAATTATTGAAATTTGTACAGCGCCCTTGAGGTGATTTTTAACAAAAACGGCGCTATACAAGTCATCCAATTATTATTATTATTATTATCAGTGCATCATATTAAGTATTTATTTCATTTAGTTCCTTAATTTTGACTAGTTAAGATCTTGTTAAATATTTGCGTTATTATTAGTTATTATTGAAGTTTGAGAAATATTAATTTAGAACATAATTTACACATAATTTGGGAGGCGGATATGGAGGGGGAACCATATATTGGATAAAAAACACCCCTGCCATAGGTTACCCAAATGGTTCGCTATGTTTGGTGACTAAGCAGGGGTGCCCGGGTTCATGGGGTGAGATTTGTCTAGGTCTTGGTGGCGAATGCGTTTGCCCCCCTACTTCGTGGTGGGGATCGGGAGAGATTGGTTGATGAAGACCTTCTGATATCTCTAGTAGGTCTTTCTCGACGCCATCGCCGACTCCTGGATACATTTAACCCAGACTCCTACCCAGCCGTTCCTCTCCTTTCTTTCTCTTAAAAGAGGCTCCACACAGCATCCCCAAAGTGTGAATCTAATGTAAAAAAAAAACGAGTGTGCTTTAGACCCCACGACTGAAGTAAAACTTCTTTAGCTCCATCGATATGTATATATACGTATCTTTATATATGTATAAAATATATACCTACATATATATTTTTTCTACAAATATTTATTTAAATTTATTATCGTTCGCCTCGCGCAATTACACTTTACGTAACGCTCTCGTCACGCATTCGCCAGATTACTCCTAAAGTCAAGCGTGCGTAAAGAAGTTATACTTATAAAAAAAAAGTTTTTTCGTGTTGCTGTCATAAAGTCTGATCCGGTCCTGTTGATCATCTACAACACTTTGGGAAACTCTTCCTCATTATATTACGCCTGTGAGATACTTGGTAACGTGATGTGACGCAGAGAGAGTATTTATTGGGATTAAAATGCACAACCCATTACGCACATAGCAACAAACGTTTTAATTATGTATATACTAGCTTTTGCCCGCGACTTCGTCTGCATAGGATTAGTACTTCGAGTAATCTATTTTCTTTTCTTAGATCCCATCTACGTTGATACCAAAATTCTTACCCTATTTATTCAATATATCTATAATTATTGATTCGATTCAAAGTGTTAGGCGAGTACTTTAAATAAATGCAGTAAATATTTTCTAAAATAAAATTTTGATTTAACAATCATTGTTTTGCAAAATGTCATCCTTAAATTTTGACATTTTCTATTAAACAATAATAATTATTTTCAGTATATTGAAAATAAATAGCTAGCTTTATAAATTATAGCCTATATGTATGATGTATGAGCTATATTATTGTAAAGTTTCATTAAAATCCCTTCAGTAAATTTTGCGTTAAAGAGTAACAAACACACATACATCCTCACAAACTTTCGCGTTTATAATATTAGTAAGAGTAAGATTTAGGCGCAAACAACGTCGGGTAAATCCGTTATTTAGGTTCCATGGTAGTTTTAATCACTTGACTGTTGGCTGCTCGGCCAACTTATATACAATATGCAGTCGGTTTAGGAAAAATACGGTGTACCTAACTTTTTTTAATTTAATTTTTTTTTAAACTTAATACATATCTAGTATCAACAAACAAGTCCTGCTAAACCAATTCAATTGGCTTGTCAACAGGTACTTATATTTTACTTTCATATACATTTAAAAAAAAAAATTATATCTTACTAGCTGACCCGGCAAACTTCGTACCGCCCCAGAATCAATAAATGTTGTGTTTAATTTATTAGCTGAAATAAATTAAGTTTTATTAAGTTAAAATAAATAGGTAGGTATCTACTCTAAGTTCAAAAAATTAAATTGAGCTGTTGACTAAGCACGAAATGTTCGGCACACTACACCATTGACAGTTCGAATTGATTCAAATTATGTCGACCAACGCACATTATTTGAAAAGCCGTTCCATACAAAATATATGAAAAAAATTATTTTCTTCATAATTATTTTTCTTGTGATTTTTTTCCGATGTTTTAATAGTTATTCTGTTAATCGGGACGGAGACAAATCCAACAAATCAAAGATCATAAAAATCGGTTCAGCCGTTCTTGAGTTATAAATGGTGTAATTAACCCAACTTTGTTTTATATATTAAGATATCTACAAATTCAACATTTTCTCATACATATTAATATAAATATTTTTTTTCCGATAGCCAATTTTTCACCGTGTATTAAACCTTATTCATAGAATTACATTGCTTTATAGTGTCAGGTAATAAATTAAATATCTTCGGTATGTTGTATCCAAACGTTCTCTGTCCGTACTCTTATTAAATTTTGGAACTATTAACCCGTCTTTGCGCGTGAATCTAGTGCTATATTTATGTTAACTAAGAACTAACTAAGTAACCATCACGGAAACGTCCCTGCAGGGTAGGCAGAGAGGACGGACCGCCAAACAATTCTGTCTTGGCATACACTCCTTGCCTCATTCACATTAATACATCGTCTGATACATATTATTATTCTGACTCTTGATATGGCCCGACTCAATATTTGATTCACTAGAAGGTGCCATGTCTTCCACGAACGTCCCCGACTTCATCTACCATTCACATTAGCGTCGTATATTCTTCTTATGGCTGAATCAGACGGTTCACTCATCGTTCATTTCTGAGTTTCATTCCACCTATTTCACACGAAGTGACACTTCTGAACAAGAAATGAAACAAATTGAAACGAAGATGGAACATTCACTCGAGCAAATATAGAGTAAACCATAGATTTGTAATGTTTTATTATATAAATCTATGGAATAAACTTTCACCCGAGTGAACCGTCTGATTCAATCATTACACTATTTTCTTCGTTCATTCGCTCTACATGCCAAACCATCTTTCTTGAACTTAATCATTACGCTTATATCAGCCTTGCATTCTTTGCGGACCTCCACATTACTCATACATGGTTTTACCACACATACGCTCCAGGTATCTCATTTCTACAGTCTACTTTCATCCTTCCTCTGCAAGATCCATGCCTCACTGCCATACATTAGGGTAGGTACCAGCACACCATTGTGGACTGCTAGCTTCGTTTCTTTCTGACAGTTATACAGTTTTCTGACAGTTTGCTTCGGACAGTTATACCTACTTATACAATATAAACTAATAGCTCTAACTTTCCCCGAAGGGGTGTGCAGAGGATGTACCGCCGAATAACAAAAGTTTATAACAAATTTTCATTCAAATGCATCAAGGATTAAACTACTTGTCTTTATACTGTATGAACCAGATCATAAATATAAAAAATAGACACTGTAAAAAAAATCGTTCGATCTATAACAAGGTATTTTTATAAAAAAATATATAGAAGGGTAATTTTTAATTTGATTTTAGCATTGGTAATGCACATAAATTATAATTTCATAATAATTATTATTTGGGGCGGCAATCGTAGGGGGATCAACTTTCGGGGCACCGTTATTTATAATGAATTTATAGCTAAATATCATCAAATAAATATAAATCATCAAAATCCTAAGTAATCTAAATAAATATTTCTTTTTAGAATAACTCTTTTAAGGTTATTTAAGGTTATTTATTAACATCAATGTAATGGTGACCAGAATGTTCAGTGGAAACTTTTTAAGTGTATGAATATTGAGTACAAACTTTTCATCGGATGTTAATTCCTCACATGATAATTCATCATGTCTCGAAGCGTCGAAAACTGATAATTCGGGTTTTTAACCTCACGTTAGGTTAGTTAGGTTAGGTTAGGTTGGGTAAGGTTAGGTTAATGTGAGTTATGAAGGGATGAATTATCATGTGAGGAAGTATCGTGTCTGAATAAATTTACTATGGGAATTCAGACGCCGAGATCTCATAGTCCGATTAGACATGGAATAATATATCATCCTAGTCTAATATAAGTCCTAGTTGCGATCGTATTTTTCTGTGTCTTGTTCTTTTTTTATATTTTCGTTTAGATTTATTAATATTATTTTCTTTTCACTGAAAAAAAAGACTTTTTTAACTGTCGCCACGTTTTCAAATCTGTTATTCTTTATAGTAAATGGTAAAAGTTTAGTGGAAAAGCGGAAAACGTTGCTTGTGCATTGACGGAGCACTTATCTATTAGTATTAGTGCGCCTGGGTAGGGATTTCACGCATTTGTCCACTCGACTACTAGCCAAACTGATATGTTTTATTTTCCATTTGATACTGACTTTCGATATAATTTTTTTTTTCGATTTTTTTAAACGCGTGGGTTACCTAAATAAACATTGAAAAAAATTGGTTTGCCCTATGACCTATTCAATTTTTGCTGGCTGCGCTTTTTTCGTGTGTTTGCGAAAGTAATAATTTTATATAAATATGCTAGCTGACCCTCCCACGCGTTGCTGTGGCTAACGAAACACAAAGCCATCTAATGGATTGATTGATCTAGATAACCAAGTGTTGTGTCAATAAATTAACTTCCACCGCCATCTCTCAGAAACGTGGGGAAATTGGAAATAATTTCAAAGCATTGTCCTATAACAAACATTTAATGAACCTTTAATTATCAATTATAAATATTAAATTCAATATTCGAGATAAAAACTATCCTATCTTTTAAGTTGAACCAAATTTTAAAAAAGTAAGCCAAATTTCATCAAAATCGGTTAAATTCGACTTCGGTTAGTTTATTTTCAAGATGTTTTAAACAACAGCACTTTATTCTAAAATTGGAGAATCGGAGTTTCGGAGTTTATCCTAGACGAATATCGTGACGCGAGATTTTTATATACAGGGTGTTAAGGTACGTACTTGAGTTACTTTAACCAGTGATTCCTGACATTATTTGGAGTAAAAAATGTTAATGAAATTTTGGTCTCCGGTGACTTTTTTATGACCAATTTTATTTTTTTCAAAATTTTTTTCTTCAAAATGAAACAAAAAAAAAATCTTTCACATGACCTTATTGGTCACTTAGCCGAGTTTCCTCCCCACCACTTACCCCTCCCCCAACTACCCCCCAACTACAAGTTTTTATGTTTTTGTAGAAAAAAAAAACAAAAAACATCAAAAATGTCACCGGAGACCAAAATTTCATTTACATTTTTTACTCCAAATAATGTCAGGAATCACTGGTTAAAGTAACTCAAGTACGTACCTTAACACCCTGTATAGAGATAAAGATAAAGTTTCATTCCCTACACCCATACACACCTCAATTGGATACCATAGAAAAATTTTCCCTACGGCGCTTTTCCGTATTTTTGTGAGGGTTATGACTAATATTCACCTACGGCTCTTTTCATTTATTTTTATTTATGTGAGGGTTATGACTAATTTTCACCTACGGCGCTTTTCCGTATCTTTGTGAGGCTTACGACTAATTTTCACCTACGGCGTTTTTCCATATTTTTGTGAGGGTTATGACAAATTTTCACTTACGACGCTTTTCCTTTATTTTTATTTATGTGAGGGTTATGACTAATTTTCACCTAAGGCGCTTTTCCGTATCTTTGTGAGGGTTACGACTAATTTTCACCTACGGCGCTTTTCCATATTTTTGAGAGGGTTATGACTAATTTTCACTTACGGCGCTTTTCCTTTATTTTTATTTATGTGAGGGTTATGACTAATTTTCACTTACGGCGCTTTTCCGTATCTTTGTGAGGGTACGACTAATTTTCACCTAAGGCGCTTTTACATATTTTTGTGAGGGTTATGACGAATTTTCACCTACGGTGCTTTTCCGTAATTTTGTGAGGGTTATTTATGACTAATTTTCACCTACAGCGCTTTCCGTATATTTGTGAGGGGTAATAACAAATTTTCACCTACGGCGCTTTTCCGTATTTTTGTGAGCGTTATGACTAATTTTCACCTACGGCGCTTTTCCGTATTTTTGTGAGGGTTATGGCTAATTTTCACCTACGGCGCTTTTCAGTATTTTTGTGAGCGTTATGACTAATATTCACCTACGGCGCTTTTCCGTATTTTTGTGAGGGTTATGACTAATTTTCACCTACGGCGCTTTTCCGTATTTTTGTGAGGGTTATGACTAATTTTCACCTACGGCACTTTTCCGTATTTTTGTGAGGGTTATGACTAATTTTCACCTACGGCGCTTTTCCGTATTTCTGTGAGGGTTATGACTAATTTTCACCTACGGCGCTTTTCCGTATTTTTGTGAGAGTTATGACAGTTATGAATTTTCCACTCCCAATAGTTCCACAGGGTTTTTTGGTAATATACACATTTAAAATAAATAATACTATTAAATTTTATACGATCTTTAGAAGCGCAAAACAATATTTTTTTTAATTTCATACATTGTGTAATACACATTCAAAATTAAATTTCTTTAAGCTTTAAATGCTCATATATCTTCAAATCACGATTAGATGCCATATCACTATCTTTCACAAACCCTCTCAATATAATTATTAAAAAAAATTATATGGAGGCAGATAATGTGAAATTAAACTTTACAGTAGTAAATCCACACAGGATGCCTTCAGGAAAATAATTTGCCTCAGGGCCTATGCCGTATAAACGACCCGTTTTCATGTGAAAAATGTCAGCCGTGTACATAATGATATTGTTTTTATACAAGTATTTTATACTAAATACTTGTATAAAAACAATATCAATATAATGCTCAGACAAAGAAAGAAAAACAATGAAAATGAAAATGAGGAAATATCTTAAAGATCTTACAGACACTATTTTTACACGGTATTTTTCCTCAAATTACACTTAGTAAATTGACCTGAGTTCAAATGGAAAATATCAGTGGCTGAAAAGATATTATTGTATTTTGTGCACGTCCTTCTGAAAAATGAATATTGTGGGTAACACGTCAAATTAGTAGGTTTTTCATGATTTATACAAATGTTAATTAGACCATGTGAGGTTAGAACTTTTTGAATATTTGTAAAATATCCGCAGTTGTGTCGTGCGAATAATTTAATATTGTAAAAGCCACATGTAAATGACACGTGTACTTTGATATAACCTTATAATAGATGAGTCATCTGCCATATAGTTTCACTTCTTTGAGTTTTCTAGAACTCCATGTTGATTGAGAGCAGTTGGGTTTCTTGTGCGGTATTTCCTACCTATTTCAAAAAATGGTAAGAATGTTAAAATGTGAAATCTTGTACGGTAAATGGACGATTGATATGTTGTACAACAAATAAAAATAATACTAAAATAAAAATAAATTGATTTGCTAAGTTTTTTTCTTCTTAGTTTTGTGGAACATAATTTATTTTTTATTTTAGTTAATAGTTCAAAGAAATTTACATTTCACTTTCTTAACTTAAATACAAAGTACTAAATTTAATTTTGTTCTATCAACTTAAGGTTTAATTTTTTTTTAAATATATTCGTGGCCAATGCTTCTCTTGCCACTTTCAGTCTTAATAAGAGGATATTACCAGAGAGTACCGGAAATTAGTCCTTTTTAAATCAAATTTTAGAAGTATTAACCCTTTTTTACAAAAAAATATTAATTGATTTTGAAAGATTGTTATTTTACCTGGTACACGCAGTTTTCAAATTTTGAAAAACTAAGTTTATTTTTGATATACTAAGGTTATACCGTTGGTCGTTGGGAGATTTGTTCAATTTTCAAACGATATATTCTATTAAACAACACAAATTTCAAATCATATAATTATACAACAAAATAAATCACTACATAATCTAGTAAACATACTTTTCAGAATTTTAATTTTAGTTCAATTAAAATCATAAAAAAATAAATCCTAGAACGTGTTTTGTGACGAAAATACCTAAGAAATAAAAATAAAAAAAAATATATTTTTTACACACTTATTTTATTTAGATATAATTGAAAAATCATAAATACTTATGGTCAAAAAATACTTACAAGAAGTACACGATATTTAATCATTTATCATCATGCGTTTTGAGCATTTTAATTCTTACTTTGATGTAGGTGTATATTAAAGCAAGTTTTGAATGAAATACACCGTTATAAAATATTTAGTTTAAAAAAAATTGATACGGGGAATAATCTATCTTTCTCATCGGAACCTCCCTGTATACTTTTATTCTCAATCAAAATGGGTCTTACCAACATTTCTGTACAATTTATTATTTTGTCTTGTATAGTCCTGGTGTGCTAGCACGGTCGCTCGATATGAAGTTACCGACCGATTGTCGGTAACTTCTCATCGTTCCCTAGGACAACTGCAGATCGCAAACGAATAGGTGACAGTTCACAATGACTAAGTGTCCTTAACATATTCGACATCAACTGTTGTTTGTACGTTAGCGATGTGCAGTTGTCCTAGGGAACGATGAAAAGTTACCGATAGTTATCCTACCGATCGTTAAAGAGCAAGCGTGCTAGGACCTCTGGTGTGCTAGCACGGTCGCTCGATATGAAGTTACCGACCGATTGTCGGTAACTTCTCATCGTTCCCTAGGACAAATGCAGATCTCAAACGTACAAACGACAGTTGATATCGAATATATTAAGGACACTTAGTCATTGTGAACTGTCACATATTCGTTTGCGATCTGCAGTTGTCGTAGGGAACGATGAGAAGTTACCGATAGTTATCCTACCGATCGTTATAGAGCAAGCGTGCTAGGGCCTCTGGTGTATTTATGACGTTTTTATAAATGTGGTGTTTGTGTGTATAAGTCCATTTGTATTTTGTAGATTAAAATTATACTTGATCCAACGGAAGGCAACGCATGTTTGCCACATCAAAGCTTTCACATTTTTTTTATTGTTCTTCCAATAGACCAATATGCTGTAAATCCTGCAACTTCTATTTATAGTGTGGATTTTCTCGTTTCGGTTGGCATTGGCGATGAGCATCTATATAGTGTTCATATTATATATATTCTGTAGATATATAGTTATGTCTACCGCAGCATCTGTTCGCTTTGAATATCAACCTTCCTTAGTTACAAACCTAACCAATGCCAGGGGTGCCATATCCTCGGGTCGCGCGACAAATAAATATTAAATTACATTTTTTTAAACACCAATTAATGTACATGCTTACCAAAATATGGATAATATCCACACCTGGGCCCCTAGCACACTCGATCGATAGGGATTGACAAGATAACTTTCGGTAACTTCTCATCGTTCCCTAGCATGACTGCAGATCGCCAATGAATAAGTGACAGTTCACAATGACTATGTGTCCTTAATATATTCGATATCAACTGTTGTTTGGACGTTAGCGATCGTTATCCTACCGATCGTTAAAGAGCAAGCGTGCTAGGGCCTCTGGTGTGCTAGCACGGTCGCTCGATATGAAGTTACCGACCGATTGTCGGTAACTTCTCATCGTTCCCTAGGACAAATGCAGATCTCAAACGTACAAACGACAGTTGATATCGAATATATTAAGGACACTTAGTCATTGTGAACTGTCACCTATTCGTTTGCGATCTGCAGTTGTCCTAGGGAACGATGAGAAGTTACCGAAAGTTATCGATACAATCTTTATCGATCGAGTGTGTTAGGGGGCCTGGAACACCCGCTATTGTAAATAATGAAATAAGCTCTTCTTATTTCAATTTAAATCATATCTGCGTATGCTGCGTCCACACGTCGCACACATCCACAAGCGTTCACCAGAGGCGGGCGTTTTTATTCTTTAAAAAAAATTAAATGCCAACCATTTTCATAAACTGTTGAAAAAAAGAGCTGTTTTGAGGCAATTTTGTGTAAAATACAAAGGGTTAGTACCAGGTAGAGTAGAGTCCACACATTTATTTGTAAAACAGTTAGGATTTTATAAAAAAACAGTTGGCAAACAGTCTTGGCAAGCTTGTGGCGCTACTATCACAGTTATTTCTAAGTTTCTTTTGTTTTAGTTGTTATTTTTGAATCCGTAAGCAAGTCTGTCATAACGTACATGAAGACTGATGTTATAATTATTTATACCATCTTTCTTTCATCATAGCCGACATTAAATTATTGTCAATTATTTTTAACAAGCTTATTGGATGTGATAAATTAATTGTTGTCTACAGGTCGTAGCAATGATAACCTATTTGTTTTAATATTTGGAAGCTTCTGTGGTAAAGTTTTTTTGTGGTTTCCACTTATTAAGCTCATTTCATTAAAAAATACAACATTAATTTAATTGGGTGACGAATTTACGTTTGTTTGTACGTGACGTTATGTGACATCGTGAACAAATGCCAACTTTGCCATATAATAAAAGAACTCATTTTAAAACTCTTGTTTCTTTTGCCACATAGATAATTAGGTAAGTAAATCCGCTGAAAAACAATTAAAACCTGACATATTTATCCATATGAAGTTTACTTATGAGTTTTTATTCAGCTTGTGTACAGTTTTAGTAAAATTTTCTAAATATTCTAACAAATCGTCGAATTATAATGCATATTTGCCGCGTGGTTGAAAATCACTGTTCCTATCAAACGCAAGATTTTGTTTAAATTGCATCATCTTTTTGTAAGTACATAATTTTAATTTCAAATTTACAGTAGTATATTTCCATTGTAAATGGCATTTAGGTGACATCACGAAGAGGTACCTATTTTGTGTTATAATTATATAATAGTAAGGATTTACTTTATGATTTCAAATTATTAAGAAAGCCTCTGTCCGCCATTCTGAAGACTCAACATTTTAAACGGGTCTATGAAAGTTACTGAGTTTAATAAAAAAAGTCTATAAAATGTTCTTCAATTTCGCACCACATCATAGTTTAGTTTTTTACATTTGTCCTAACATTACTAAAATATCTTATAAGACCCTATTTAAATTACTTTTCCTCGTTTAAACACTGTATTTCAACTTTCATTATTCCTATTTTGCATTTGATTCGCTAGGCGAATTTATATTTCGCAACTAGTTGCCTGCATGTGCCAACCAAAAACTTGACACCAAAAAGTAACCAAATGTAACCTCCAGTATCACAGCAACATACACCCGTGAACATCAAAGCATTTTTCTGCAATGCACAATGTTGTTGTACACAACTATCACGCAGTTACAAAGAAATTCATCTAAAATTCAAAGTTTCGCGACACTAGTTTTTACACTATGCAATAAGTTGCATACCATTAAAGGTGACATTCTAATTTTGTTGCATACAACTAATGCATGTATGAAGAAACTATATGTTTACATATGAAACTAACATTGCAATAAAGTCATGAAACAACTGTGCGCAACTAGTTGCGTAATGTAATTTCGGCTTAAGCATCCTTAAAATATTAAACCAAAAAAGTAAGAAAACTAATAAGGTTATGTTTTTTTCCTTTGGGTAGATACATACCTAATTATTCGTACGATTGGGTACCTACAATGTGATTTAGTATTGTCGCAAAATATACCTACGTAGAATTATATTATGTACTTATTGAAATGCTTCAAATAACATTGCAATTTATTTGTTTTCAATAGCATTGAGGACTGAAGGAAGATTTGCCTACGTGCCGACTTACCACACTTATCGAATGAACACACCGCAATAACCGCAAGATTAGTTAGGTATACAAATTATAATTAAATTGTAGTTAATTAAATCCCTTTCCTTTGGTGGGCTTCCACCATTTTGTATTTTTGACAATCGAAAGGTACCCGTTAAACTCCGATTGTAGGTGCGTTTACGCTTTCTATCAAATCGTAATAATCTGATAAGCTTTACAACATGATAGTTGCCCCTATCTGCTGATCACAATTTGTTTAAAAGCGATAACGAATTTAGAATAAGCATTTAACGGGAGCCTTTCAAATGTCAAAAAAAAAAAATTACGCTGAAGGCCATTTGATGGCTTTTGTAGCTTTAGTTTTATCATTGTTTTCAAACATTATTCTCTATTTGAAGTAAAACTTCTTTACGCACGCTTGACTTGGGGAATGAGAGCGTTACGAAAAGTGTAATCGGGCGAGGCGAACTATAATAAATTTAAATTTAATATTTGTAGAAAATTAATACATATTATACATATAAACATACTAGCTTCTGCCCGCGACTTCGTCTGCGCAGGATTAGCACTTCGAATAGCATATTTTCTTTTCGTAGGTCCCATCTATGTTTATACCAAAATTCTTAACCTCTTTATTTAAAATATCTATAATTCTTGATTCGATTAAAGGGTGAGTACTTCAAATAAATTCACTAATTTAAATATTTTCTAAAATAGAATTTTGGTTTTGCAATCATTGTTTTTTAAAATGCCATTCTCAAATTTTGACATTTTCTATTAAACAATAATTATTATTTGTAATACATGGAAAATAGCAAGCTTTGGGTATAAATTATAGCCTATATGCTATTCTGCTGAATGAGCTATATTATATTATTGTAAAAATTCATTTAAGTCCATTCAGTGGTTTTTGGGTGAAACAGTAACAAACATACATACATCCATACAAACTTTCGCGTTTATAATATTAGTAAGATAAGATATACACATACATATAGATGGAGCTAAAGAAGTTTTACTTCAGTAGTGTGGTCTAAAGAACACTCGTTTTTTATAATAAACGTTTCTTCTTTTTCACAATAATTGATATTAATACCTAAATTAAATAATTAACAAACAAAATTGAAGTTTACATTATAACAAAACCACGAATAATGTGACCTTAGAACGATGCAGGTACCGAAGTAACACAACATTTTTACTTTATTTCCTTTTGTGATCTGTAAACTAATAAATAAATAATCTACTTCGACGTTGTTAAACAAGTAAAAAAAAATACATTTTATGAAAAAAAGAACAAATCAACTTTGTTTTATGTTGTTATCAATATCAAAGTTATTTCACTATTTATTTTATTTTAATATAAAACAATTTTATTGACAGTTATAAAAATATTAATTCGCGAACCCTGGCCGCCAAATTGTAGATAAATGGTAACTCAGGAACTCGTTCAAGTCCTGAATAAAAAAAATCATATTATTTTTTTTTACAATAGCTACACAAAGGAGGCCTTGAGGAAAACCATTTCCCTCGGGCCTATATTATCTTAGGGGATGCTGTGTGGAGGGTTTTTTTAGGGAAAGGAAGGAGTGGAAGTTCTGGAAAGGAAAAGGTATGAAGAGTGAGTAGGAACCTGGGGGTCAACCAGGAGTGACGAACGTATGAATCCATTCCTCCAACAGCGGGGAAAGGCGAAATCAAAAGGTCTCCCCTCAACCAGTCTCACCCGATCCGGCCCGCCACGCTGTAGCTGGACAATCCATCAGCCGCCAAGACCTAGACTCTGGCACCCTTTTTAAGTCTCTAAACGTATCGAAGCACTTCGGGTGACCTGTGGCAGGGCTTTTGGTTATCCAATAAATAGTTACTAGGGCGGCGGTACCCATATCTGCCACTCAAATTGACGTAAATTAAATCAAAGGTAAATTGTACTTCTACATTATCAATTTATTGAATTAAAATGATATTTACAAAATATTCGATGTATGGATTTTTGAAACAAGAAATTATCCTTATATTTTTCATTGGAGTAAAAAGGCGTATTAATTCGCAAAGGGTCGAACAGCTCTGCTATCTATGGATACTCTCCTTTTACTGCAAAGCCACTCCATTCCTACCACGAGAAGTGCTGTAAAAAAACCTGAAATTTTTTTTTAAACATTTAGAATATTTGAAATATGATCTAAAGATTAAATTTTGGGGTATTACGCCGTGTTGCGCTACTTCCTTCTTTAGCCAAACGTTTTGGACAATGTTAGAGTGTCCATCATCAGGGCAGGTGTGTAAGATGGGCACTGTCTTACTGTCTGAATATTCGTCTAAAGAAGGAGGTAACGCAACACGGCATAGTAACCTAGAAATAAATTTCGACAATACTTTCGACCGTGAAAATTTCAAATAATACCATCCAGGTTCAAATAAATTCGTTAGAACTTTGTAATCATTAAAAAAAAATAGCAGCCAAAATTATGACAAAAATTTGATGAAAATAATGTTGTTAATTGAATCGTTGAGTTCCAAACCCCCCCCCCCCTCTAATGGATTTTCATACAAGTTTCCTTTTTTTTTTTATTGAGAAATTAATAGAATAAGCATGACAAAAATCAACCAAACGACCAAAATTTGTATGGAAAGAAACTGGTGATCATTTTGAGTTTGTTTAAATACTAACTTTTGATTCAAAATACTCCGTAATTCGTCTCAATTACGGAGTATTTTGGAACTGAAAATTTTGGAAGGTCGATGTTCAAACACAATTTATAAAGAAACTAGGAGGAATTTAGAAATAATAACCACAGCTTTAAATTCCTGGTTAAAAAACACTAAAAATGGCATTCACAACTCATTTTCAGCAAAAAATCACTAGGGAGGATATTGGAACTGAACGATTGAATTCTGAATTACAAATTTAAAATAGACAAAAAATACATTAAATAAATTGGTCCCAATCGATTTGGTTGAGGCATTGTCCCTGTAAAACAAAAATTCTGGGCTCGAATCCCAGTTGTGTAACATATCTGCCCTGATCTTGGGACACTATAATGCATCGCTCAACTGGCATAAAACCCCAAAAATAAATCACTATAATACTCAATTTTTATAAGAAAAACTCTCTTTTATATAACTTTTGAAGGTTATTTTCTGCAATGTAATATATCATTGAAGAAGAATATATCGAAGAAGAAGAATATATCGAAGAAGAAGAAGGTAGCTGGCGATAATATGAAAAAAAAATAGTCGAAGATAATACTGCGCTTTCACCAAATTTCCCTTTCAAAGTAGTTCACTTTCTTCTGAAATGAAGCTGACGGCACGGTATCGCTTCCAACTAAATAAGCACACACACAAAAAACACAGGACCTTTAAGTCTATAATAGCAAGGTAACTTTTTAATAATACCCACATGAGGTAAAAATTGCGAGGCGCATATGACGCCGTTCTATTTGTATAAAGAACATTAACTTTAAATTCAGTAATTTAAATGATTCGCACTTCCTGCAAAAATAAGAATCTAGAAAATGAAGAAAAAAACTACAAATTCACATCGACGGTTCTGCCCTGATGATGGACACTGCAACGCTGTCCGAAACGTCGGCTAAAGAAGGAGGTAGCACAACACGGCATAACACCCCAAAAACAAACAACGAAAAAGAAGATAATATTGTTAATTCTGACGGTGGCAATAACCGAATTGGTATAGGCGCCCGTCGCGGTAAGACGAGAGGTTCTGGGTTTGAGTCCCAGTTGCGATCGCTATTTTTTATTTTGCTGTGTCTTCATTTTCATGTTCATTTTCATATAATGGTTTTAATCATTTATTCAAAATCGTGTATAAAGATCACACTTATCCTTCGGAAAACTGGTATATTAGATATTAAAATGCTTTCAATACGCATTGACAAGATTTACATAAATAGATATTGAAATATAAATATCTTCGTAATACACTACAAAGTAAAGTTTTTGTAGTATTAAAAGCGCTAAACTATTTTTCTGAACAGGTTGCGATTATAAAAATAGTGCGTTGATGTCAAAGCCGTGCAGAAGTATCGATGAAAGGAAAATTAAATTTATCTCTTCCATCATTTTTTGTCAGAGGGTCGAAATATTTCCGCTTTATAATAAAATCAAAATAAATGGAATATTTCTGAACGTATCTAAAAACTAAAATCTGTTTTTGAAAGGTGATAAATTACGCTTTCAAGTTTTATATATCAAACTAAACATATAATTATTGAAGTATAAAAATTTTGCATGCAAAAAAAAAGTTTAAAAAACCAAAATTATTGATAACGAAAAAATGAAAACACAAACATATTTTATTACACAAATATATTTTGAACGTTATTGTAATGCAATTTAATTTTTTTATCATTCCATGTAAAAATAATTATTTTTAATTATCTATACACGAGTACATAAAAATGAATCCCTATTTCCCTTGGTCACGCCATAACTTCAGAACGACTTTACTTATTTCATTCATCTTTTTTTTATAAGTTTTCTAATAGTTTGTAGAAGGAAAAATTAAGAAAATTGCGCAGAAAATTGGATAATTTCAGAAAACTAAAAGGGTCTTTTAACTTCGTACGTTTGACAGTTCGCGCGTTCGATGTATTTAGAGATGTTTCCCATCCGATTGCGATAAAAATTTGGGGAGTTGTTGTGGTCAAGCCCGAGAAAGTTTTTATATTGGTGAGTTCTAGAGTTATGAAATTTGCAAAAAAATTTGCAATAAGGGAAAGCGGAAGGGGAAGGGAACGAGGGTGGGGAAGAGGTGGTGGAAGGGGAATATGGAAGATTGGGAAATGGCACGCAGGGAGCAAACAATTTCATTATTTAAGTGGCATTGCAACGCATGCCGGGTATCAGCTAGTAATTAATATAAAATTCCCAAAGTTTCAAAAACTTTTTTCAAATTCCGATCCGATACTTTGGTTTCGTAAAGGTCTACATTTTGCTTCTTTCGTGGTTAATTTTGATATTTGAATATAAAGCATGGTGTTTTCTCTTTCTAGCACCGTTTATATCATATTTCTTTCTATGATAGTAAAGGAGACAACGATTTTTATGAGAATGAGTTGTTCCGAAATTAGCATGGGGGTTTTTTCCAATGCTGTTATTTTCGTCTGTATTTAAACGACAAAAAGAAGTTGACATTGACAAGTAAAAGATTGCCACGTTTACTGAGAAATTTATGCAGCAAATCAAAGGACGCTGTTATGTCATTCAAAATAATTTTACTGGTCAAATTTTATATTTAAGAGGAAAGAGACGCGTTTAACCCGTTTAATCACAAAATACCATATTTGTCCCAGCTCACATAGGTCGCTTAGAAATCGTTGTGTCTTCCTTATTAGCGTAATAAGAAATATGATCTAAACGGCATTGGAAAGAGAAAACTACACGCTTTATATTCAAATCTAAAAGTTAACAACAAATAATTCAAATGTACAGCTTTATGAAACCAAAATTTCCTACCGAAATTATAAAAAATAAATTATGAAACCATGTGAATTTTCTATGAATTATTTTAACACGAAACGACAAAAAATTAGGTGACAATAACGTTTATAATTATTCATTTATCTGATAAAATATGTGTATGATTTTAATTTTTTCGTTATTAGTAATTTTAGTTAGAAAAAACGTGAGAAACATTTTTAAAACTTTTTAAAATTTAGTTTCATAATTTTCACATTGTAAAAAATTACGTGGTTATTTTCAGTAATATTTTTATTTATTTATTAGAAAGCATATTTTATCTCCTTTCCAAAACAAATGTTAGTTTTTGGATACGTTCACAAATACTCCATTTATTTGGATTTTATTCTAAAGCAGAAATATTTTTACCTTACAAAATACGCCCGATTTTTGAAGCGTAAATGGCCAAATTCTGTCACAAGGTTTTTCCGGTTTTTCTTAATTTAAGTGTAAATTTCATTATTATTGTTGTTATTCAATAATCAATGAATAATTTGTTTATTTGAACAGAGCACGCTATTTTCGCATGCCCATTTCGTCCTTTGCAGGCAACCTTGATAAAAATATGTTTTCTTCGAAATTGACGAGTTTGCGGAAGATAAAAATTAATTCATCCTGAGTTATGTCATTTTGTTTGTCCCAACATAAGAACCTGGGTATGTAAGACGCGCGCGCTGACGAGGCAACTGAAACCAAACTAAAACCGGATGGTTTCTATGTCTTGATTGGTCAAAAGCTTGTTTAACCATAGACGAAGAACAAACAGCTGGCAACTAACAACGGCCGTCCACGGCAATCAGCAGTGCAAGTCGCGAGTCACCGCTTGCGCTACCATTGACAACGGGTTTTTGAGTGATTGTGTAGTGTGCGGGCCATCACATTGTCATACAAAGACAGTTGCCAGTTGACAGTTTCCAGTTGCCTCAGTGAGCGGATCGCCTAAGAATAAGTTTAAGAGGAAGACACAAGCCAAAAATGTAAGTATTCTTAGCGTGCCTTATAACGCCACAAATATAATAAATCACGGCATAAAAAATCGCTTGACAACCGGAGTCTAGAGGTCATTATGAAGTGCAACACTGCTTGTTATTTATTTTGTGAATTCTTTTATAAGAAAGAAAATGGTTAATTAATTGAAACTGAGACGGATAATTTTAGCCATAAAACTGTATTTTTGAAAAGTTGTGTCTTATATGCGTTCAAACATTTCTTATTAATTTTAGAAGTTTGCGTTTATATTTGTTATACAGTAACTAGCGATTACCCGTCACGCGTTGCAATTCCACTCAAAGAAAGTGTTTGTGTTTTAATTCTGTTTATTATAGTCATTTTGGATTCAAATAAAACAGAAGGTTTTCCGAAGGCTCAAACAGCTATCACCACTTTCCACCTTCTCCTCTCCTGCGACACCCCCCCCCCTTCGTTCCCTTCCCCCTCCTGATTTTTGCTCCCCCTTCCTCCTTCCCTCCCTGCCGCTAATCTATATGAAATACATACATTTTTCAAACACCTCGCATGCCACTAATTATATTTTTTTATACAACGCCGGAGCTCACTATTATATACATATAAAACTCACCAAAGTTTCATCGCGATCGGATAAATGGTACAACAAATAATTTCAAAACGCTAGAGCTCACCATTATAAATAGAAACTTTTACGGGCATGCGACAAATTACCAAAGTTTGAATTGAAAATTGAAGGATGAATGCTTTAGGTACGACATAAGGGACAAACAAAGAAACATTCATTTTTATATAAATATTAAGATTAATAATTTTATTTGAATTCTACTCATTGGAAACGATAGGAAAAGCTTCAATTTAATCAAAGAATATATTTGTATTCATAATGTAAACCGATTCGTACTAAGGATTCTAAAATAAGTTTTGATAACGAGTAACGATTAATTGATATTTTCATGCAAATTGGAGGCGGAAAAATAAAAATAAAATAACTTCATGATAATTGCATCACTCTCTCATTCATGTAATTTTATAGTAAAACAAAAAATGCGTAATAAAAACCAATTTTAGGACGGCGTAACTTACAACTCATAAATGGGAGGTAATAGGTACAATTTTACAAAGGTATTTTGATGTCAAAAATATCAGTTTCACATACAATATAGCGTAAACAATATAGCACTTTCAAGTTCCCCATATCAACTTTCGCAAAAAAACACGAATCTTACTTGGCACCGCACATTTTCAATATCTTCCTTACACAATCAAAAACTTATGTCACCCCAAACAATTTAAATTGGCTGTTCAAAAGATTTGTAATATGGTTGAATGAAAAGGAAAGAACAGACATACGAAATATTCTAAACAATTAACAAATATATACGGTACTGCAGGTTTGCAATTTAAATAAAAATCCTGCTTTATTTATATTCTCTTAACTGCAAATTTTATTTATTTATTTTTATACTTAGTTATATTTTTATAACGTATGCGAGCTTTTGATAGTAATGTAACAAATAATAAAATCAAAATAAGAAGGTATGTAAATATTTATTATATATATTTACTTTTTGCTTTTTTGCACACATATCTTTTAAACACATATCTCTTTTAATGCATATCTATATTAATAGATCTTTTTAATGCATGTCTCTTCTGCTACATATCCTTTTTAAATAAATATATATATATATATTTTTTTTTTTTACTTATTATGTGATTTATTATTATTGTATAATTTTTTTATTATGTTATTTACCCGCCTCGGAACAGACTTTGTCTAGTGAGGCAGGTAAAATAACAGAAAATTGTAAATCAGTCAATTTATATTAAATAAACGCCCGGGTTGCCGGCACTGAAACTGAAACTGAATAACAATAAAAGATAGGTTAAGTAGAACAAACAACAAGAAAATACAAAAAAGAAAAAAAAAAACAAGATATAAAAATATGGTCGATTACAAATAAGGGGAAAAGAAAAGGAGAGAAAAAGAAACAAGACAGAACCAAAAAAAACAAGACATATAACAAAATATATTCATTTTTAAACATACCTACTACTAAATATTATTTTACAGCATTACTTTGATTTTTTTATTATTATGCTGTACTTTTTTGTACATATCTGCGGAAGCGAATTATATAGTGTGTACGTAATATAGTTCAGAGCTTTTATCCCATATTTTACAGTATGTGTTTGAGGAACGCGGATTTTATTGTTATTTCGAGTATTGTTTTTGTGGATGTCTTGATTGAATTGAAATGGGTGTGTTTATATTGTTATAATTATGTCTACGAATACTTGATTTATTTTACTCTTATTTATACAGAGATTTTGTTAACAAAAGATTAATCAAAATTACCCTGATTTTAACTCTAGTAAATTTATTTGTTATTGAGCGGTTTGATGATAATTTGTGATGAAATATAATGAAAACTTGCGTATGCTGTATTTATCATTGAAGATTTATAATATTATTGATTTGATTGAGACAGATTTTACTCTTTCGAGATAACAACATATTCAGTCGATACCAGATTTTAGCGGATTGTTAATGTTCTACGACTTGTTCTGTGACTTGTTCTGCAAAATGTTCAACATAAGAAAGACTTGTAACTCGTGCTACAATAATATAATAAAAAGTTATTATGTTTTACCACGTACCACATGTAAGAAACCTAAATCCGTTGCAAACCTAAAGGCTGGTATGCGTGGCTGAAAGGTTAGGACTTATCGTATGTTTTATCTAGCACGGACTATCGATAAAACCCTAAATCAATAAGATATTGATGAAATCAGTCATCTCATGATTTCACACTTAAGAGGAGACCCGGTTGCCGAGAAATTTTAATAAAAGTTATTTTACCTAACTGTTGCTGTCACTGTCGCTCTTACTCCTCCAAATATTGAGCGAAAGAGACGACTGCACCTCAGGCTGATAATACCTCAATAAAATCGAGATTTTTTATTCACAATTTTTCTCCTCCAAAACCAAATTTTTTTTTTTAATTTTTACCAAATTTATTTGATTATTTTTTAATTGATAAACTAATGTTTAATACAAGACTTTTTATGCATAGCACAAAGGGTAATTATAAGCAATAATTATTATTGTGGAAGAAGATAACAATAATAATTTAATTTTTAAAATATGAAAATGAACAAGACACAAAAAATAATAAAAGATAACGGTCGCAACTCGGACTCGAACCCAGATTACCCAATTGTTAGAGGTTTATGTCCCGGTAAGACGTAAGGTTCTGGGTTCGAGTCCCAGTTGCGACCGTTATCTTTTATTATTTTTCTGTGTCTTGTTCATTTTCATATTTAAAAAAATTAGATTATTATTGTTATCTTCTTCTTCAATGATATATTACATTGATGGGAATAAGCTTCAAAAGTTAAAAAGAGAGTTTTTCTTATAAAAAATATGAATAATTATTAGCCTGAAACACTAATCCATATTGAAAAAAATCTCCCGAGAAAAGATACATGTCGCCGACGGGACTCGAACCCGCACCCCTCTGATTGCCAGTGAGTGAGGAGCTCTACCATTAAGCTTTTATTTGAATAAAATACTCCATGTTTATATGTATTACTTTAAAAACAATACATTGTGAACGTCTATTGATGGCGTTCAAACCAGGCAATTTTGACGTTTTTTGGAGGGTCCTAATTCCTATAAGAAGTAATTTATCAAAACTCACTGGTGGTCCATAACTAAATTATATTTAAATAAATATTTGCAAGGTAGTGTCAAAATCCAGATAAAAAATTGGGGGATACGTTTCTTCTTCTTCTTCTTCGATGGCGCTACAGCCCATATCGAACTTTGGCCTCCCGCAACATTCGCCTCCAACTCCTCCTGTCCCCAGCAGTTGACTTCCAGTTTGTTACCTGGAGAAGCTGTGCCGCATACCCTCTTACCTCGTCTTCCCACCTCAGTCTGGGTCTTCCCACTTTTCTCTTTCCACCTGGGTGTCCAGTCATAATTCTTTTTGGGACGCGTGTGTCCGGCATTCTCTGTACATGCCCAGCCCATCCCAACCTGAGGAATCTCATATGGGCTGAGATGTTGGGGGCCTGATACATATCGTATAGTTCTTTGTTGTGCCGGATGCGCCACTGTTCCCCCTCTTTCACGGGACCACTTATTCTCCTCAACACTTTTTTTTTCAAAAGTATCCAACATTTCAGCCATCTTTGCCGTCAATGTCAGCGCCTCACATCCATATGCCAATCAGCAAAGAGAAGAATACGTTTATACGGACAAAACCTGACCACGTGACCTGTGAACTGACTTTGAAATCCTTTCTTAAACTATTTTAATCTGTTTCCTTTACCAGTCATCTTGAAACTGATTTAGAAATCCTCTTATTGTTGAAAGTCCTTACCTATAAATAAGACGAAAAAGCAGCCTTGCATATCGTCCATATTAACTGTGTGATTGTTGACTTCTGCCACCTTCCCGACATTCCAGCAGCGGTCCCTGTTGGGCAGGTACTCGCTCAGCCACTTCTCGATCAGTCCTGTCTGATGCATTCGCTTAATCCTGACAGACAATCATATTTATTTTCATTTTATCATCGAAGAAGATAGTTTCATGAACATATTATGAGAGATAAAGACAGATAATAAAAAAGGTAACGGCCGCAACTGGGACTCGAACCCAGGTCCTCTAATCTTGTCGAGACTACAGGCGTCTCTACAAATTGGGTTATTGCCGTCTAATTATATCATCGATAGTAAAACTATTAACCACAATAAAAATCTTGATGAAATCACTCACTCTTCATTGATCATGGCAAGGTATGGACTGTTCTTCCCAACCGCCATGGACATATGTTCATCCACGAACTCTTCGGTACCTGAACAGAGAGAGAATATCGGAAATTAGTCCCTTTTAAATCAAATTCTAAATGTATTGACTTTTTTTTACAAAAAAACAAAAATTGATTTTGAAAGATTGTTATTTTACCTGGTACACGCAGTTTTAAAATTTTGAAAAACTAAGTGTGTTTTTAATATACTAAGGTTATACCGTTGGTCGTTGGCAGATTTGTTCAATTTTCAAATGATAGATTCTATTAAACAACACAAATTTCAAATCAATCAAACATTCAATAAAATAAATCAATACATAATCTAGTCAACACTGTTTTCAGAATTTCAATATTAGTTTAATTAAAATCATAAAAAAATAAATCCGAGAACGTGTTTTGTGACAAAAATACCTCAGTTTTTCTATTTATTTAAGGTCTTACAAACTAAAATATTTCAACATTTTTTTACACATGTAAAGGAATAAGAGTACCTACCTAGTATTTAAGAACCTACCTGGAAATATCTAGGATTGAATGAATCATCAACATAAAAAAAGTTTTTTTTTTCAACATTGAGGATTTAAAAAAAACGCGCAAGTTGCGCCACAATACGAAGTATGTCAAAAAAATACAAATAAGATGTAATGGCCAACCTTATGATTCCAGAGATAGTCTCATTTTTAATGTCAGTGCCATACAAATTTTTCTTTAAAAAATGATAACTCCTTCATTTGTACGCGCAATTGCTTCATACGAAATTTTATAGCATAGTAATGATCAGCAGAATCCATTTCTAGCCAAAAAAAGAGCCATGAAAATTCAAGTCTCTATGTCTATGAAAGGCGATTTTCAGCCCACTGTGCGGCGGTGAGATTACCTTATCCTATTGATTGCGGACCAGAGTTTACGAGGAAGTTAGAACCCAGGATGTCTATCGTCTTGTGCTGGTGGGATCTCGTCAGCCAATTGCCAATCAAGTTTCCACCTATCTTCTGGAGGAGAGGTAATCGGAGGAGCCTCTCTTCTTCCACCCAGAAGAGTTTTCGGGACTTAAATGAATGACACGGTTGGTTACCTGATCCTTTCAATAAGACTTACTCAGGGCAAAGTCGCATCTGTCCGTCTCCAAGAACTCTTTCTTCATAATGTACTGCAGGTTGATCTTCCAGTCCACTAACGCGTGGTGACCTTGGCGCACCAGCTCGACGCTCGCCGTAGTTTCTCCGTCGTGAAGCATGGCTCCGGAGTACAGGTTCTTGAACTTCACCTCGTCTGTTTCCTGATTAAACAAAAAGCAATTCCCGTAAATGTCGTGGAAGCGTAAATGTTGATGGCCGATAACTGGTGGTTTGTCTAGATAACCTAGCTAATAAAAGGATATTATTATTTTATTTAATTGGAACGAATTTTGAAGGTTTATATCCAGTAATGTAATGTTTAATTATTGAATAAGAAGATAAATCTAATTACCTAATCTAAACTAAACATATCTAAAACACAACAAGAAAAGACAAGTGTTATCCCGGTACGAGAGAAATCCTGGATTTGATTTCCAGTTGCGACCGTCAGAAACCTTTTTATTTTCTGTGACTTGTACTATTTCTTCATGTTTCGTTTAGATTTATAAGTCGTCTTAAGTCGGTTCCTCATTGCTGCAGCGGATCGTGACCCTTATTCCAATTTCAACTGTGGACAAGGCTCCTCCACTCCTCGCGGTCCAGCGTTGCGTGGAGATCTGCTGACACCGATATACAGGACACCAGTGATATTTGGTCACTCCAGCACATTGGTGACCTTTGTCTACTTCTTCTGCTTTCCACTTTGCAAGTGACTATGAGTTTCTCCAAGTTGGAGTCCTCAGTTTGGCAAGTAACGTGTAGAAGGTATCATAGAATATGTATCTTTTCTCGGGAAATTTTTTCAATATGGATGAGTGTTTCAACTAATAATTATTGCTTAAAATAATTGTTACCCTTTGTGATATGCATAAAATAAATTAATTAAAAACATTAGTTTATCAATTAAAAAAATAAGTATTTCACCAAAAAATGTAGATATAATATGTCTCGACGCCATCTAGTGGGAGAGTTAGCACTTACAATGCCTTTCTAATATTAAAATAAAGTGGTTTCTTTTAGATGAAAAAATGTAATAAGCAGTAATTGTTGATTGAAACACTACAATATATTGAATTATTTGGCGGGTAAGAGATAAGCCGACGTAGCTCAGTGGATAGAGCAGTTGACCGGAAATGAACAGATTGTAGATGACTAGCTCTACCAGAATGAACACACTTGTGCGTCTAGCTGTCCATGAAATCCTGAGCATTTTTTCCAGCATCAATTAGTATTTATCTTCTTATTCAATGATTGGATTTTTTTTTTACACAGGGGCAGAAAACAAAAAATCCTCTAAGAATACGACAAGTAGGTACGATCCCGGTGTCAAAAAGTGTAGGTATTTAGGTTTCAGTATTAGGCGAGGACGTTTTTGTTTGTTTGTTGTGGGAATTGATGGAATCACGGTTTCGTGGAACGTTTCTGAATCCGTGTGCCTAAGTTGGCTTCTTTAGATCGGCAAATTATTCTGACCTTGAAGCAGTCCTCCAGAAAGGTGCCTCTCCGCATGCCCCAGGTGAGGGTGGCGGAGTGCTCCAGCAGCTCGCGCACGCTGGTGATGGGGGACTCTTGGCGCGGGAAGGTCAGGAAGGCCACCAGATTGCCGCAGTAGGTGGTCACCACGACGAGAACCACGAGCCACCAGGTCCCGACCACGAGGCGACCGCTGTCGGCACGCGGGAGATACATGCCACCTGATAATAAACAAAGACAAAATTCATGGAATAAACACCATCAATTCACTTATAGATCGATGTTTCTGTATCAATACAAAAGTCACCCTTTAACTTTAACGCAAACAACAACAAAGTGAAAGAATTGATAACATTTTTCAAAAATTCAAAAGAATTTATGAGATGATTTGTGATCGAGAATATAAATTCAGTTTTTTTTTAAATTTATTTATGGTACAGATACCAAAAAATGTACAGATACAGAATAAAACATTGTTTTACGTAAAATTAGATTATAGAACAAATATAAAATGTAAACATACTAATGATTTAAATTAACTAAAATTTACAATCTGGATATAGGAAGCAAAATGAAAACTAATAATTGTTTAAAAGATATATCGCACATCCCATAGAAAAGGTGGTGACCCACACTTTATATTATATTTGTATCAATAATGAAATTGTCATATCTGATGAAAAATTATCCACTGCTATTCAATGTACGCGACATGACTTTACGTCCCTGATAAAATGGTCACATGACGCGGGTCTTATCATAAATACCAAAAAAACTAAATTTTGACTTTTTATGTATATTTCACTATATTTTGCAGCCCTGTATATGCGGTAGTATTGAACTGGTAAATGAATATGTTTATTTGGGAGTGACTGTACAACGCAATTTCAAATGGGACACACAAATAAACAAAATTTGTAAAAGGCTGAAGGTGATAGTTAGTAGACTGTACAAACTGAAATGTTTCGTACCAGTGAATATTTTGAAAATTATTTACTTATCACTCGCAGAATCAACTTTACGGTATGGAATAACCATTTGGGGACACTCTTGCAAAACTAATCTAAACCACCTACAATCAGTACAAAATTCCATGGTTAAATTACTAGTTAAAAATCATAATTTTTCACACAGACGAAACATATCACTGTTGTATCGGAATTTAACTATCTTACCGGTGCAGGCCTTATTATGGTAGAAAATATTGATTCAGCATATATCTGACTATATATTAGAGGAATGTGAAACATGAACATAATACTAGGTTCAAAAAGAATGAAGGAATGCTTGTTCCAAAATATGCCTAACTATAACTACGGACAGCGAACTCTGGAATATAATGTGCCCAAAATATTTAACATGTTACCAAGTAATAAAAAAAATTGCGACTCACCAAATAAAATGAGATGTATGCTGAAAACTATTACTACTTAATTAGTAATAAAATAATATTATGTTTGTATATTTAAAGTGTAATTGAACATAAAATCCTTTTGACGGCTTAACGGGATTGTACTTTGAAAAACAATTTTTTTTTTAAATAAGAAAAAAAAATAGAATCTAAGTGAACGATGGTCAATGGTCTAACCTTGCTGCAGCAAAGCCCCGTACATGTACCAGAAGCAGTTATGCAGCGTGGCCAGTCCTCCTCGCTTGATGTTGGTGTGCTCGTCGTAGAAAGGACTCAAGTGGTGAACTATGAACAGAGTGGGACCCATCAGCACCACGGAGAAACCCAAGCAGAGCCATGTCTGGAAGAAGTCCACGAAATGAAGAAAACAGGGTGTGGATTTCTCGGAAATGACTTAATTCGGAAATATAACAAATACATCAAAATGACAAGTAGTTAAAGGGAAAACAACAAATGAATAAAGCACAATTGTCGGGTAAACCAAAGGCTATGAGAGCTGTCATTTCTGGAAATGTTGTGTTAAGTGTATTTTCGGGGAAAGGAAAGAGAGTAAATTCTGGAAAGAAAAAAGTGATGGGTCGAGAGAGCCTGGCTGGAGAGTTCAAAGGTCTCCCACAACCAGTCTCTTCCGAAACCGAGCATCCCTGGTAAATCATCAAACTCAGCGAACCATAGGGGTGACGTATGGCAGGAGTGTTGGTTATCCAATAAATGGTTCCCGAGGCGGTTCCACATCCCATCCCACCCCCAGTGGTTCGCTACTTTTGGTGAATTAGTAGGGAGGCCCTTGTTCATTGGGTGAGTTGTGTCCAGGTCTTGGCGGCAGATGCGCCTGCCCACCAGCAGCATGGCGGGCCGCTACGAGGGGGACTTTTTGACCTCTCCAGCTGGTCTCTCTTGACCCATCGTCTTGCATATACGTCCGCCACTCCTGGACTTAAAAAAACTCTCCACAGAGCAGCTCCAAAGATTACATAGGCTCTAAGATAAATTATTTTCCTCAGGGCCTCCTGTTTGGGGTTAACGTAAAAAAAAAAAAATAATAAAAAAATCAAAGACCTTTAAGAATAATGACCAATATAAAAGAAGAGGAAAATGTATTCAAATTTAAAAAAGAAGTGATGAAATATGGGAAGCATAATTTGTAATTCATGAAATATGTTTAAACAAGACTTCGTAGTCAGACTCTCAGTCATAAATTTGAAGCAACGCTTTGTTTCTGAATTGGGTTATTTAGTTCTTTCAACAGGCCAATACTTTTCTATCTTGTAACGAGCATGAAGAATAAGCGTGATGAACTACTGTCGATGAAGGCACTAATAACCAACACAGATAAGTAAGTAAATCGTTGAATGTGTCCTCACGTCAGAGGCGAAGGGGGCCATGAAGAGAAGCACCCTGCTGAGCTCGCGGGGGCGCGACACGAGGAAAGCGTATGTCTGGATGCTGACAGGCATAGTGAAGTTGACCCTGCGTTTCCTATCCTGGGTCACCGTGAAAGCACTGGCAGCCAGCAGTACTCCGCGAGTTTCCAGGATGCGAAAAGCGTCCTCTATTGAGGCCTTTCTCTGTTCTTCAGCGTCACCACTCTAGAAATATCTAAAATTCTATTGATTTTGTTTGGCCACTGTTATAATATAGAATAAAGAAGAAAACTAGAACTTATAGTCCCTTCCATTTAGTTAGACAAGTGTACAAAGAAAACATAAAAACTCCGAGAGTAAACACAAGCTTTAGAAAAGGACATCGTAAATTACAGGCAATAAAAGCATTCAACAATCTTTCAATTGATACAAAAAATGAGGAAAACGAAAATAAAATCAGATATAAAATTGAAAAATGGATTAAAGAACAAAAAATCAATATAAGATTTTTATGCTACCTGCAGATCTAAATTTGTTTCTTTTTTCTTTATCTTATATGTATTTATATTATTAAAACATATATTTAATTGCACCTCTACACCTACCTCTTGTTATACCCATCTTTGTATTTTTTTGTTATCTAAAACTTTACCTGATCTGTTTACATTACACTAAATCACAAAAACCCATCTTTGTATTTTTTTCTGTTATCTAAAACTTTGCCTGATCTGTTTACACTAAATCACAAAAACTGTATAAATATGTAAAAGCCCATTTGGGCGTTGATGATTAATAAAATAAAATAACAAAAAAGTGGTGCTTTCAGCATGCCGCACCAAAAGTGCTCGCGGGTCGCACCAAAAAGCTCTTGTGCGTAGAAGTAGAACAAAACAGAAAACAAATACAGAAAAGAGAGAAAAAAAAGAAAAAACAAAACCTTACAAGAAAAATATATATTTTCATTGTTAGATGTACCACTTAAAATATTTTTTTAAAGGATTATTTTAATTCGTTTTATTATGCTGGAAGCATAGACATATGAATATATAGACCTGCCCTAAGCGATAATAGCGTATTATTTCCCCCTCCCTATACCGGTTCCATTTGGAACCAGCCGGACACGCGTACGGCGTAGAATGTGTGACGTCATCATTCTTGTGCGGACTAGCGCCGAGCTCTCATCGGTACATTTTACGAAATAAAACGGCAAAAATGGTTGCTTGTGCTATTAAAACGTGTAAAAACAGAAGTGAAAAAGAGAATAAACCCAATTGTCGTATTACATTCCATAGGTAAGCATTATTTTACAACATTTTAAGCTTATTCGGATTATATAATATGATCAGGGGTGCTAGCATGGTCGATCGATAAGGATCGGTAGGATAAATTGTTGGTAACTTCTCATCGTTCCCTAGGACAACTGCAGATTGCAAACGATTAGGTAACACTTCACAATGACTAAGTGTTCTTAATATATTCGATATCAACTGTTGTTTGCGATCTGCATTGTCCTAGGGAACGATGAGAAGTTACCGACAATTATCCTACCGATCCTTATCGATCGACCATGATAGCATCCCAGTTTTAGTAACACATACTATGACATAATATACATGGCGACGACGCGAAACACAAAGCCGTTTGCAAAAGAATCAGGGATGTGCCTTCGCCTGTAGCGCTTTGATCAAATATATTATCGTATCATTTGGAGCGTCTGTTTTTTCATCTGTTATTTCTCGATGGAACTCCGTCGTATAAATAAAGGATAATAAACCAATCATTTTTAAATTTATTCCACTTTAAGGGCGTTATTACTAAACGAATTTTGAATTTTACACAACTCATAAACAACCGTTAATATAGGATAAATAGTTGGTTATCACTGTTATCAGTTGTGTAAAATTTAAAACACGTTTTTAGTAAGGGGTTAAAAGTAGATTAAAGTATGGTTTTATTTATTAGGCGTTATTTTATATTTTGCTTTCTTAATTATGTACTCGTCCGTGGTATGTTTGGACGTAAAATGTAGATACAGTAAGCATGTTTGGAATGAAAAATGTAGGTGTCATTTTGGTGTCCGATGATATTTTTTTTATCAATTAAAATTAAAAAATAAATATTTTTCTATCGCTCGTCGCCACCGATCACATTATCTTTGGATCATACTGTCACACCTCACAACGGACCACGTGTTAGGTACGCGCGTTGTTTCGTATGTACGGTACTGCTGGAACGTGTGATAAAAAAACATGTTTTTTTGTTTTTAATTGAAAAAATGTCATCGGACGGCAAAATGATATCTAAATTTTGACTCCAAATACTCTTAGGAATCGCTGATAAAGGCTGTGTGTAAATAATTTCATTTCTTTTTTAGTTGTTTTCCTTTTCTATTATCTTCTTAAAAGTGAAATGTTATGTATTTTCTTATAGATTTTCTAAAAAAGAAGACTTGAAAACAATGTGGCAGCTTTCATCCGGTAAACGTGAGCAAAAGTATTCGTAACCTTCGTATCTGCTCAGAACATTTCAAAGAGACAGATTTTATAATAAACAAACAGGGCACACGTGTGCTACGTGTAGGTGCGATTCCATCGGTCTCTTTTTCATCTGTTACAGAAAAAATTATCATTAGTATATAAATTCTTTATTGACTAATAATTATTTTTTTTAGGTATTCATTACATATAATTATTTTAATGTCATTATCCATCCATTTCAGAAATTAAGCGACAACTTCTCTGAGAAATCATATTATGTATGTCTTTCTCTAGCTGACGAAATGACCAATAAGATTTTAATTAAAAGACAACATAACTTTGTCTACATCACTTTTATTTATACACAATCTACATGTTTCGTGAACGATGTTCATTAAGGTGGGTCATTTAAAAAAATGTGTTAATTTCAAATTCTAAGAGCGATAAAAGGGTGCTAAATGGGTTCAAAACGACGTGTTAATTTTTTTTAAATTTTCTGATACGATCTTCTTCCTCCGGATTCACATCAAAATTTTGAAAAATTTAAATTTTAGCGGTTATTTCTAGTGAGTACAAAAGTTACTATGAATCTTTTTAATCATATTTTTTGTAATCTTCCATAGCTAATGTAGTATATATTTACGAAATCATTTACAAAAAGGTCCCGGTTTTGATTATTGGAGACGTGAGGTGAGGGCGGGGGGGAGTACCGATTGCACTAATACCGGAGATAAAATGGAGGAATTCCGCGGCAAAAGTAATGTGCTGTTTGATATTTCGTCTTGCAAATGCAATGATTTCAGTAAATGTGACTGTCCCAGAGATAAAAAATACCTCTAAATGAATAGAGTTTCATTACTGACCAACGTTCTATATGAAAAATGATAATAGGAAACGTGGATATCGCTTCAACAAAACAAATGAAAACTGCGTTGAAAGGGAAACTTTTGAAGCAAAAATCCTTGTGCCCGTCTAAAAAGAAAAGCATAGGTAAGCCAACTACCTCTCTACTCGATATTTCCATGTCTTCTGCATCAAATGAATCCGATTGTAAAGATGTTTTCAAACCTAATGTTATACCTCAAACGCTTCAGAAGCAGGCTGCGGTCAATATTGATCATTCCACACTGTCTAAAACTTGTGATAGATATGGAGTGTTGGATAAGGCAGTGGCAGCCATTGCCTCATCAGTTCTGTATGACATCAAGTCTAATATTCCAGTTATTGACGAGAGTAAACTTCGCAGAGAAGGAAATAAAACAAGAGGAAATATTAAGGGCACAACACATAGTTTTATAAAAATCTTCAATATATTTGGATGTCCGGAAAGATAAAGCATTAATTATCAGGAAAGGGAGGGGACGCAATACAGATAATGACTCATTGAAGAGCATATTTCATTGATTAAAGAGCCAGACTCAATATATTTAGGTTTTATTGCACCAAACTCTGACACTTCGAAAGTTATAAACCATTGCAATGGATAATTTGCTTGCTTCACATGAACGAGTTACCATTTCGGCATTTGTTAGCACATCTTGAAGATAAGACATATCGACCTCAAACATATTCAGGCACAATAGGACTAGCTTTGGAAAACTGTGAAAAAAAGCCTACGGTTCATTTTCAGAAAATTGACGGAGAGTTGCAAGAATTATTTACTAAAGACGCGGATACAGATCAGTTATATTTGTTTAAAATAGTGTCTGCAGTTACGGTGGGGGATTTACCTAAAGATTTATGCCACAAATCTCCTGGAAAAATGTCTCATGCCAAATAGCTTACCAGTGCTAACCGAATTCTTCGTATTTATGTTTCAACGGAAGCTCCTTCAGAGAATCTTTTTATTTTAGAAACGTACTTTGTTAAAGTTTATGCTCCGGCGCTTGGTTCAGCATTAAAACTCATCCCACCTGTAAAGATGGAGCACGTCACCTGTGGTAGTTAATCTCAGCGCCTAGATTCTTAACTATAATTGATTCAGTTATAGAAAGAAACAGATACTTCGCACACCCCGAAAATTTATTGCTTGCAATGTTGACAGACCCTCACAAGCATATCCGAGAATTAGCTGCCCGTCTTGTTATAAAAGCTCGCAGTAAAAAACTAAGTAAAACAGGGCTGTTCCAACTTCCAAACATAAACCTCGATGCACCATATAATAATTGGAAGAAAAATGTAACCGAACCCCCAATACTGAAGCATATATCGGATGAAGATCTTCAATTACTTGTAGCTCAAGGAGGAGAAGGTAGATTGCCTCTTCTGCGACTGCCATGTCATACTCAAGGGGTGTAACGACTGTTATTGAAGCCTTGATACTTTATGTACGATGTATGCATGAGAAGGTCTTATTAAGGTGAAGATTGATTCTCGCAAAATAATGCCGAAATTTGAGAGTAAGAAGGATTTTGCCGGTATTTGAATTCACTACCTTGAGATAGTTTGAATTATATTCATATATGTTTTTAATAAATAATTCGAAAAATTCCCTCTATTTTGCATTTTATTGAAAAATAAATAATTTGTACTTGTTTATCTAATATTTTTTAAATATTTAACAAGGGTGAGTTTTTCTCTAATATGTGAAATTTCAAAGTCAATCCGGAGGTAGAAGATGATATCCAAATATTATCAAAAAAATTACTCGCTTTTTAATCTTCATTTAACACTCTTTTATTACTATTAGACAAATCAAAACAAGAAAAAAAATTTCCCCATACATTCGTGACCCACCTTAATGTTCATATCACCAGGACCAAATGTATACTTTAATAATTAATAATAATTTAAGTAATTTGTTCCTGATGATGTGAAAATCGTTCACGAAACATGTAGATTGTGTATAAATAAAAGTAATGTAAATAAAGTTATTTTGTCTTTTAATTAAAATAAATAATGACGTCACAAAGTGAAAACCTTTCCGAAGAAGTTTTCTTCGAAAAATTGACCAATAATACTTTTTGGATGAACCCCCAAGAGGATTTTGATTTTTCTCTAGTTTCTTGCTCACCTGCTCTACACAGCACACATGTCGTGAGTCCATTCTTATATTTAATTTTTCTTTAAATAAATATTTGATTGATAGTGCATGTCACAAATTTGTAATAAATTTGTAAATTACCGAAGTACAATAATGATTATATACCTAATATTGTCAAATTTGTCTCGTTTCGAAAAGGAAAGTGAACCAGAACCTATGACTACGTGCCTCACGGAGATCGAGGCTGTAGCCGCGGCTGCTCAGTCATGTGTGCTCGTAAGTTGTATGTTACCCACTCCTATTCCTTACCTTTGATGACTTCAAAAACAAATTGTATTATAATGTAGTGCGCGGATCACCCTAGTAACTGATTAAATGTTTTTATACCTAAAAATATAATATTACGTCTCTATTCCCCAGATTCAGGAAGCCCAACCCGTCTTTATATATATATATATATATATATATATATATATATATATATATATATATATATATATATATATACCTACCTTACTTATATATATATATATATTGTAAATTATATATAACTCGTATATTTGTCATAATGTTATGCATAGTCAGAGAATATTGGTATTGTGTCGGTGTATATGATACTATTTTACTAAGTTTCTGCTGACATATGCTTAAATGTTATGTAAAAAGGGTTATGTATTGCTAATATTTTTATCTTTCTTGTTATGTGGTTGGCATTTGTAAATTATGTATTAAGAACTCGCATCATATTATTATTATATGTTATATTTTATGATACCTACATATCTAAATATATTTCTTTTTTATTTATTTTATATGTATTTATATTATTAAAACATATATTTAATTGCACCTCTACACCTACGTCTTGTTATACCCATCTTTGTATTTTTTTCTGTTATCTAAAACTTTACCTGATCTGTTTACTCAAATCACAAAAACTGTATAAATGTGTAAAAGCCCATTAGGGCGTTTATGATTAATAAAATAAATGTACCTAAACCAAAATTGTATTTTTAAATATTATATATACGTACCCAAAAAATAAATGAAAACACCTTCGTCGTCAAAAACTCCCAAACAATATCCCACTCATAGCTACGTACGATCCGAATTGCAGAACCCCGATAAGACGGGTGGTAGAGATGGAGGGGGGGGGGGGGGGTTGTTGCCTACACACGATGCGTCGATGTCGTGGTGAGAAGTACCTAGCTATGTAGATCTGGTCACTCAACACGCTTATAGCGATTTCAAGCAGTTGGGGCGATACTGAGAGTATCTACAAACATTAGGAGCAAATAATAATGTAACTGCTACGTATTATCGTAATTCAATAACGTGTGAAATAATTCAAGTTAATTAATTTTAATTAAAAGAGATAATTATATTATTTTATTATTAATAGGAACAAAGCGCTTGTGACAACCCTAAAATATTTCAATCGTAAAAAATGTAGGCGTTTCTTGGAGTGTGCTCCACGCTGTTTACTGGGGTAAGTAAATTATGAAACATTTGTAAAAGTGTCTTAACCAAATACGGCAACAAAATATTCGACTCTGAAAACAGTTATGACCTTTACTTTAGTGTATATGGACTTTGCAAGTTTCTACATAATGAGGCAAGCAATTCGCGCTCCCATTTAAAAAGGTCTATTCATTCAAAAGCAGATTTTACTTTTAAGGACTAAATGGTGATATTATGATGCGAGATGCCTATATACTGTCAGATGGATTAATTGACGAATCACAGTCAACTCACCCCTCCGCGTCCCGCTATAGTTTGTTTATACCCCTTTCCTATCTTTTCATGTCTATCAATATTCATAAGTCTGTGGCTGGAAGTTTTAGTACATACCTGGATGCGAATTATACAGTGTACAGGCAATGTTCAGAGATTTTATCCCATATTTTGTAGTGTGTGTTTGAGGAACTATCTAAGGTTATTTCAAGTATTATAGTTGTGGAAGTCTTGATAGTACAGTGGCTTAGTGCGAATTGACTGTTGAGTAAATTGTAGGATGGTGCTTTTGATTTCATATTTAGGAAGGTTTGTGATTGGAAGGATACCGGAAACTGGATAGATGTCTTTACACATCGATGGTTGAAGATAATATTGACTACTTTCAAACAAAAAATATAAAGATAGCAGCCAAAAATAAGCATTGAGAAAATTGAGATAATGTTGGTAGTTCTTAGTCGAAAGTATGATACATATAACCGACCCATAACCGAAAGAAATAGGGTCGGAAAAGCTCGACTGTAGAGCAAATCCCCGGCAAGGATGAGGTCCCGGGTTCAATTCGCAGATACGACTGAATCGTTTTCTGATTTTTCTGTTTTACATTTTTCGTTTGAGAATTGTTAAAATTATCTTCAATGGTTAAATTTTATTTTTCAAACGTTTTTCTTACCATGGCCCCTTCAAAAAATGACTCGTTCATATATTCATCTCTCATTTGCGATGGTAATATAATGGAATACCTGTGGGCAATAAAAAAAAATTTGTATTCAAAATAAGAAAAAGATGTAATTATAAAATTATGGCAACTACATTCCCATTATAAGATTCTTTACCATCCAGCTTTGTGTGGCAGCTAAATGCTTGTTTGAAAGCTCCATAGCACGACATGAAAATGATTTTGCTAGCTGAAAGTCAAGGCCGACTACAGTTCAGGTAAGGCCTTAAAATATCACGTGATCGAGTCAGTGCCATCGCCCACCAACAGTTATCGAATTGCGGCGATTGTTATTGATTGTTACAGTTGATTTGTGTATTATTTTTAGGCTAGCACATTAAATAAACAGAAATACTAAACTATTTTAAACCATTGGGGCCTCGAGCCTATTGTCAGAAAGTCAGAGGATTTCCGCTTTATAATAAAATCCGAATAAATGGATTATTTCTGAATGTATCCGAAAACTAAAAACTGTTTTTGAAAGGCGATGAAATACACTTTTTAATTTTATAATTAGAAATGAACATATCATTTTGAAATATTAAAATTGTGTTAATAAATGCAAACACAATAATATTTAAAAATGGCTCACCATACGTTTTTTTTTTAACTTAAAACGTTATATTAACGAAAAAAATAGAAACACATAAATGTTTTTTTTTTGGACAAATTTATTATCGACGTTACTGTCGTACCAATTTTTTGTCGTTTCATGAAAAAATATTTAATACAATATTCAAAAAGTTCATAAGTTTTTCTCAAATTGCGGTCGGAAACTTTGATTTCATATATGTGTAGATTTTAATTCTGCTGTGGTTATCTTTTAGATTTGAATGAATCGCGTGGTGTTTGATTTTTCTATCACCGGTTATATCATATTTCTCACCAAGAGAGTAAGGGAGAGAATTTTTATATGCCTATTGGAGCTGTTGCCAACAGCGAACAAATTATCCCGAGGGAATAAAGTTTAATCATTAAACAGTGAATGACTTCGTAATTAAGAGGGTATTTACCAGAAAATACCGGAAATTAATCCTTTTTAAATGAAATTCTAGACGTATTGACTCTTTTTTTTTAAAAAAAACAAGATTGATTTCGATAGATTGTTATTTTATCTGGTAAATTTTGAAAAACTAAGTTTACTTATAATACAATTTGATATAACCGTTGGTCGTTGGCAGATTTGTTATATTTTCAAGAGAAATATTGTATTATACAGCAAAATAAATCAATACATATCTAGTAAAGACACTTTTCAGAATTTAAATTTTAGTTAAATTAAAATCATTAAAAAATAAATTGAAGAACGTGTTTTGCGACGAAAATATCTCAGTTTTTGTTATTTATTAAAGGTCTTACAAACTAAAATATTTCTGATTTTTTTTACACATTTATTTTGTTTAGACATTATTGAAAAATCATAAATAATTATGATAAAAAAATACCTACTTACAAGAACTACACGATATTTAAGACTTTATCATCGTGTGTTTTGAGCATTTTTGTTGCTTACTTGAATGTAGGTATATATAAAAGCAAGTTTTTAAAGAAATTAATCGATACTAAATTTTTAATTTAAAAAAATTGATATGAGGAATAATCGATCTCTTTCATCGGAACCTCCCTGTACAGTTGCAAGCATTTTTAAACTTTTATTCTCAGCCGCTGGTCAATGGCCGAAGGTACTCTAGTCGGCCTTGCTGAAAGTGGTTAGATTGACCTGAAATTTTTTGACAGGCAAATATGCAAATTCACAGATTTATGGCATAACAGTTTATAGTCTACTAAAGGAATTCGCTTACTTACGTGAAATTTAAGTTTTGAGACAATTCATTAACTATATCAAACACGAGACCTCTGTTTTGCTTTGGATTTGCAGAATCATTGAGAGCCAATATGGACCAAGGGGGATTCTAAAATAAAAAGGAAAAATATTTATAATATTAATTACCGGAGCAATAAGCTTTCAAAGAGAAGAAGAAGATTAAGAAGTAGGGGAATCTGGGAGGGGTGGAGGGTAATTAAGAAGGGGTACGAGGAAGGGGGGAAGGCGGAGAAGGTGGGAGGGGACAGCGGGAGTGTAGAGAGGGGAGAGGGGAGAGGGGAGAGGGGAGAGGGGTGAGGGGAGAGGGGAGAGGGGAGAGGGGAGAGGGGAGAGGGGAGAGGGGAGAGGGGAGAGGGGAGAGGGGAGAGGGGTGAGGGGAGAGGGGAGAGGGGTGAGGGGAGAGGGGAGAGGGGAGAGGGGAGAGGGGAGAGGGGAGAGGGGAGAGGGGAGAGGGGAGAGGGGAGAGGGGAGAGGGGAGAGGGGAGAGGGGAGAGGGGAGAGGGGAGAGGGGAGAGGGGAGAGGGGAGAGGGGAGAGGGGAGAGGGGAGAGGGGAGAGGGGAGAGGGGAGAGGGGAGAGGGGAGAGGGGAGAGGGGAGAGGGGAGAGGGGAGAGGGGAGAGGGGAGAGGGGAGAGGGGAGAGGGGAGAGGGGAGAGGGGAGAGGGGAGAGGGGAGAGCTTTACCTACATAATTCCAAATTTTAAATTATCAAATTTTGAATTATTGAATTCAATATTTCAAATTGTTAAATTTTAATTTATCAAACTTCACATTACCAAATTTTAAATTATCAAGTTTCACATTATCAATTTTTAAAATATCAAATTTCACTTTATTAAATTTCAAATAATCAACTTTTTTGTTGTTACTTATTTCTAATTATTAATATTTTGAATTTCAAATCACATTTCAAATTATCGAAATACAAAATTTTAAATTTCAAATTATCAAATTACAAAATATCAAATTTCCAAAATTCTAAATTCAAATTATCAAATTTAAGTTCTGTGTAACAACTGGACAACGGTGGATAATATCAGACATTTTAGTGATTCTTTAAATACATAGATGCATAAATCAGTTCTCCAGGTAGGAAAATAATGTGATTTATAATTAATTTGAGACGAAAGCAAAAAATAAATAAATATTATTATGTTAAACCAGATTGTACAATATTTTTTTTAATTTCCACCCGGAATATAGGAAGTCTAGTGATGATGGTATTCTTAGTTATGGAGATGGTGATGGTTTAGATGTTGATATAGCCTTACGTGTATGGCCACAATGGGCAGATGTCTTCCCCTAAAGCCGTGTTCCACGTGTGGGAACATCTCGTCCGTCATCCGCAACCCATCCACAGGCCTCCAATACCCTACCTACAAGCAAACAAACAAATACCTATATACATTACCAAAAAACAAAGGAAACCATCAAACTGCACAACATAATTACGAAACCAGACATAAACATATGACTCCGAAGACAAATACCAGTACCTACGGACAAAGACACCAACTTAATCTGGCAAAAATATTGAAAAATACATTAACATGGATTTTCCGCAAATTCATTATCTACTGCGGACTGATACTCGGAACCCAGAACTCAGAATATCTACAATATAAGAACAAACTTCTTCTTTTCGTGTCCTGTCCGTTCAACGGACGTTGGCTATCATGTTGGTTGTGCGGACTTTGTTTACTGCGGCCCGGAACAGCTCTACAGTAGACTGGCCAAACCACTGTCAAACCACTGGCCATGCAACAAAAAACTTCGCGACTATATTTTTCACTATCTTTTTTATCACTTTCTTATATTTTAGGATATTAAAATTCAATTTAATTTATTTTACCTAGGAATAAGCTCAGCCTAGTGAGAAAATTGCATATTAAAGTTCTTGGAAACAAAATGAGAAAAGCTAAAATTCAAATCATATTAAAAAACTACTTTTGCAGAATTAAAATTGGTTTAAAGTATCGCCACTGCATAGCGTTAGTGTCCAAAACTGTACAAATATATCATGTGGAGAACTTTATTGCACGACCCAGAAGTTGTGAAGTCACTGTTGCTAAAACAGAGCTCCCTTGGTAACAACTAAGAACTAACCTGAAGTAATCCCGATTTCGGAATGGTATTATTTTTCTGAAAAACTGTTCCCCACGCATCAGACGATCGGATCCTCCAAGAACTGCAATTGTTGCACACACTGTTGGTTGACAGGTACTTCTGTTGAAAGATTCACATGTTTTTTATTTAATTTATGTAAAAGGAAAATGAATTTCAAGGCACCATGATGCGCCGTTATCAGGAAGTTCGAGGAGTGAATGTAGCTAACGCTCTTGCAACACACTTCCAATCCGTGAATAGTAATGATATTACTATCCAAAGTATTCGATAATCTAATATTGCTGCCAAGTTAACTATAAAATTGGCTCCGAATAATTGGTCAAACAGCATGGATCTAGAAAAGGTCGATCTGCAGAAACCAACTTATTGGTGTTTACTGATTAAATATCAAAATCTTTATACATAAAGATCATCAGGTGAATTGTTCATATAACGACTATTCAAAGGACTTCGATACTTATGACGTCTTACTCAAAAACTGGCTCTGGAAAAATTAGATTCTCCATTAAGACTACCACCCTTTTGCAGACAGGAAACAGTTTGTTACTCATAAACTATTCGAGACTGTTCTATTTTTTGTACAATCAGGAGTACCCCAAGGCTCTAATTTAGGTCCACTCCTTTTATCCATATTTATTAATAATATTTTAGAAGTAATTCTTCTCTTTTCTGATAACCTAAAACTATTCTTAGAAATACTAACTTTAGAAGACTGCAATCAACTCCAATCAGATATTGATAGATGAATCGGATTGAGTTCAATTGATATACATGTAGGAGGTATCAGGAATAATACTTTGCATACAAATTATTTAAAAAGTTTATTGTACAAGATGGCTGCCAGGCAACAATGTCATTCATATAAAGCCGAACTAATGCTTCGTTCAGGACTTTTCAGGTTCACGATTGGAGGACAGTACACAGTACAGAATTAGGAACCGCGATGGTAATACGCAGGCAGTAATTCGTTAGCTCCAGTATTCAGACTCAGACCTCTATCTCCTCGACGATAGCCACCCCGCGCTGCTGCTTATTGGGTCTGATAGCCTCCCACTCCTCATCCGACACCTGTGCGGCCACCTTCACCTCGTCCTGGATGGCCTTGTCGAGTGACAGCACGAATCCTCTCAGTAGTTCCCGGCACTGGCACACCAACCCACTCTACAGGTAAACAAATAAATAAATAAAATTCCAATAACTTAATGAGTAAAACCTCGAATTGTAATATTTAATCATTGAAAGCAATATTAGCGACTTCCAAACGAAAATCTAAAACAAAATATCTGAAAAAGTTTCTGTCGAAACTAGAGTTTGTTCCCAGGACCCTTCTTAGCCTTGCCGGGGTTCTGCTCTGCAGATCCGCCATCAAACTAACCAATAAGAAAAACGCTTCTTTATCATTTAGGTCAATTGCATTTTATTGCGGGAATCATTTTGATTCAAAGTACAATGTTTAATTTGGGTGATCTACTCATTTACATGGGTTGCTACAAATTTAACCTATATACTAACTTACTCTTTGATGTACACAAACTTTCATATTTTCAGTCAACTGTACATATTTTCTTTTAAAATTACATGATAGGTTATAGTATGTTATAGTTATATATATATATGTTATAGTTATATATGTTAAAGTTATATATGTTATAGTTATATATGTTATAGTTATATATGTTATAGTTATAGTGTTCTATTATTATTTAAATGAATGTGGACATTATGGACTGGTTCCGAAACCCGAGAATTCAAACACCAACCAAACAATGTCACGGTGTCTTACAATTCAAAAAATATTAATAAAAATCATCTTAAAAAAGCCTTATTACTATCCAACAACAAATGTTTTCCAAGATTTCCCGGTTCCACCTCTCTCAAAAATGTATGACAAAATTGCACTACTTCAATTACATAAAGAATTCTTTGATACAAATAATATCCCACAGTTAAATATTAGCAAAATAATTATTTCTGCTGGAGGGCTAACCGTACCTCTAGTACGAACTTCAACAGCTCAGCATCACTGAACATTTAAGGGTATAAAATTATTTAACAAATTACCTCTAGATATAAGAACGAAGGAAACTATGAGAATTACAAAAAAAAAACTCTAATACCACCTCATAACTTTTCGTATTATTTGATATTATGTTTTGCTTATTATTCCTTTGTATCATTTATAACTTACCTTTTTATTACTTTTATTGTATGTTCTTGTCTTGTATCATTTATAACTCACTTATGTTTTAATTACTTTCGATGTATTTTCTTACAAAAATACTTATAGTTTTTTAATAATATTTATAATTTAAATAGATGTTAATATATATAGTTGTCCTCTCCTAACCACAATCATCTGCTTTATTAGGAGAGTGATTCAAATTTTATATTATAATTAAGTTGAAAATATTGTAACACTAAACAAATTTCATCAATAATTTTTTTTTTAAATATAAAAATTTTCACAAACTTCCTTACTAGGTATTCCTGTTCTGAGGCGGACCAAAGTTTGTTGTGTTGGTGTTATTTTATATTATTTATGATTTCCTCATATTCATGTTTGTAGACTTCATCTTCGTATTTGTCGAATCCATCATCTTCGTGTTTGTTTTCCTAATTTTCGGTGTGTAGACCAAATCTTAGTTTCCTTGTCTTCGTATTTGTTAACTTTGTTTTATTGATTTCCTCATCTGCACGTTTGTTGTATTGTTGATCTCCTCATATGATTGTATTTGTTGAACACCTCATCTTCGTGTTTGTTGACTATGTTTGTTGATTTTGTCATTTTCGTGTTTGTAGACCCCATCTTTATTTTTATTGATTTTCTCATATTTGTGTTTGTTAATTACCTGTGTTTATTGACATCCTCATCTTCATGTTTGTTGACTGTATTCACTGTTATTATAAAAAAATGTACCTCACCTTACAATACGGCTCATCGATGGTGACATTATAAATGATGGCAACATTCTCCCCCTCTCCCATCTGGTTGGAGATGACAGTCAGGTTGTCCCTGCGGCCGTCCGTGTCGGAGATGAAGTACAGCCACTGGGCCTTGGGGTGCACCAGGTTCATGGACTTGGCCACTTCCATTACAGACATCATCACCTCAGTGGTCACGATCACTGCGAAGTTCTCGCCTGAAACGATAGGAACCAAATTGAGGTAGATACCTATGTAAGTAAGTACTTTCTCATAGATATCCTAAATGTGCAGTCACGTACAGTCATTAACAGTCCTTTACAGTTATTTACGGTCATTTAAGTCATTTACAGTCATTTACAATCATTTGCCGTCATTTACAGTCATTTACAGACATTTACAGTCATTTACAGTCATTTACAGTCATTTACAATAATTTACATTCATTTTCAATATATGAAAACCAAAATTTCTTCTGAAAACAAAAGATTTGTAAGTAGGTACTTAATTACCAATCATTTCAGATTCATTTAAAAAAAGAATCTTTACTGAACTGATAACCTATCATGTGCCGACGCTAAATTATCGCCGTGCATCAGCTGATTCTATTTTCGTAATAACTACTTTGTTTTTTGCAAAAGTATGCTTCTTTTATAAATTATACCACGTGTTATTTTATATATTTTTTATAAAAAATTGTTTATAATCTTCCAAAAGTGTTTTTTTTTTCAGATATGGGTATGTAATAGCTACTTATATTATTATTTACCCACCAGTAAACTTCAATCGTAGCTTAGACAGGGTGCGGCCAATCTCTTTCTTCCGTTCGATGGGGTCATTCTCGTGCTTCATTTTGAAGACGGAAACAGCAATTGCGGAAACCGTTTTATCCTCGACTTCTACGGTCATGGCGGTCACCACACGGCTCACCATGTCACGATCTGGATCAAATAAAACAAAGAGTAAACTTTCGGAATGACGAATACGTTTTTAGAAAAAACCTTTTGATTCAACTTTTTTACTTTAAAAGGCAACTATTTGCATTCGGGGCGATGGAAAACTCTGCATTCATAATTTCAATACAAAACTTCATAGAATATGAACATAAATTTTATTACTTACTGTAAATGGCTGACAGCAGTTATCCCACACGACGAAAGCAAATTTTCGTTTTACGTAAATTAAATTTTAAATGCAATATTTTCCATCGCCCCGAATGCAAATAGTTGTCTTTTATATGTAGTAATAAAGATAAATAAAAAAAAATTGGCGTATTTTTTCAGAGGCTAAAAATATTCCCGCTTTGCAATAAAATCCAAATAAATGGAACATTTGTTAACGAATTCGAAAACTAAAAACTGTTTTCGAAAGTTGATGAAATAGGCTTTCAAATTTTCCATATTAAAAATTACTATGTTTTTAAATAAATTTTTTTTTTTTTGCGAAAACTTTAAGAAGTGTTAAAAATGGCTAACTTTACTTTTTTTCTAACTTAAATTACTGATAATGAAAAAAAAAAATAAAACGCATACTTATTTCATTAGATATATGAATTATAAACCTTACTATCACCTCACTTTTTTTCGTTTCATGTAAAAAAAAATCTTAAAAAATTCACAAAGTTCCATTTTTTTTTTTCAAATTGCTATCGTAAACTTTGGTTTCAGAAAGGGGTAAATTTTAATTTCTTGTGGTTTTCTTTTAGATTTGAATATTTAGTTTGTTGTATTCTCTTTCCAATACCGTTTAGATCACATTTCTGACTATGATAGTAATGGAGAAATAACAAATACAATTTTTCATCGGTGATTCAATCTAATTTTGTATTTGTTAGCCTTTCTTGAAAGTTTTGAGTTTTTTAATTTACAAAACTACATATTAATATTCATATTGCTTGTGTACTTGCGCGAACAATAAATTGTTCTTAATATTTCAAAGCATAACTCGTAAAAAGCTTTTATAAATAAAAATACTATACGAGCGCCATCTTTTGACATTCATCTTAAGAGGAAATCGGGTGGCGTTTTCATACAAACGTATTGCCCAATTGCTTTTCTGGATTTTGACACAATTGCAAATATTTTAATACGATATAGATATCGACCACTAGGGTGTCGATACGTTCTGCTTTTTTTGATAAATTACTTCTTATAAAAGTTTAGGACCCTCCAAAAATTGTTAAATTCGCCTGGTTAGAACTAGGGATGTTACGAACATTCGCATTCGCATTCGCATATGCGAATAATTCTTATCATTTGAAACATTCGCATCGACATTCGCATTCGCAACAATCAATGCAAATGTTTAGCGAATGCGAATGTGTGCAGATTATGTCGTGACTCGCCCACTGTTCACGTGTCTTTTGTTTTTCGCGCAAGCGCATGAGCGCGTATCACGTGTTTCATTTGCGGTTAGTCGCACCCCAATACACAATAAAAGGTCGTATTTTTTTTCACTAAGTATACCTGTGAAGTTTTGTACCACAAAGTTGCTGAAAAAATCAACGTTCTATTAGCAGATTTCAAATATATGTATGTCATTCACGACTGACATATGGTCAGAGCCAAGTGCGAATATATCACTTCTCAGTCTAACCTGTCATGGCAGCCGGCCTTATATACGAACCCCTTAGAAATCGCCTCATGGGAGAAAAGGCTACAAAATTGCTTTTTCTGAAATATGATATGCCCCTTTTGAACTTTGATTATTAAATTGCTTAATTACGATTATAACTTACTGTAAAAGAATTGATTTTGCTGTTTTTATTTTTTTATTAAAACGATGATTAATGTTGACTAAAGCTTTTTTTTAAGTGATTCCTTAACATTCGCATTCGCATTCGCATTCGCACATTTGCACTCTGAACATTCGCATTCGCATTCGCGAATGTGAAAAATATCACATTCGTAACATCCCTAGTTAGAACGCCATTAACGTTCAGTATACAAACTAGACAATGGATTTTTTTAAAGAAAAACGTTCAGCCATAGAGTATTTTCTTCTAACACAGTTAGTAAAAAAAAATCTTAAAACTTTCTCCAGTTTTGGAGAAGAAAAATGGGGAATACCAAACTTCGATTTAATGATTTTATTTAGGTATTATCAGACTGAGGTGCAGTTGTCCCTTTTGTTCAGTATCCGAGGGAGTAAGAGCGATATAGAGAGAGAAATTTCTCGGCATTTCTACCGATTTATAACATATTTCTCTTGATCACTTTCAGTTTTTAAGTTCCTAAAAAAATATATATTATTTTTGAAGATACTATCTGCACATTTGTAGAGCTAAAACTGTAATTTCGTTAAATTCCCTCGATAGAAAAAAACCCGAAGGATGCTCCGAAAAATGATTAAAACCGGATTTTGTTCTAGCTTATGCTATAACTTTGAAAAAAATCACAGCTTATCTTTGAATGCTAGCGATTTTTGCTCTATTTATAATGAATCGTGTTTTATTAAATATTTTCACTATTTTCGCTTAATTGAAATCGTTTTTTTTATATTAGCGCGCTCCCTCTTACATTTCGTTTTCCCTTCGTCTTTTTGAAGTGTCCAGTCATTCCAGAAGTTTGTCAAAATAGCAAAAATTTTAAAAAAATTGATAGGTGACGTATTGAGCGCACGAATCTAAACAAATAACATACTCAGTGTGTCATCATGTAGCACCACGGCGGCCTTCCAGTCGAAGGCCTGGCTGGTCCGCACATCCAGGGCCAGCTGGGGCAGCTCCTCGCCCCGCGGCACCAGCGGCACAGCAAGCGAGCCCCCGCGAGGCAAGCGGGGACAGTCGGCCCCCGTCACGGCCAACAGAGCCACGCGCTCGGCGCGGGCGGCCAAGTGGAGTCGCCACGTGTTGCGGCACGAAGCCACGCTCATGATGGCCGTCACGTCTGGAATACACATTTATTAACGCATCGTGTCTTGTATTAATAATGATTTAAAAATAATGAAATTAAGTTAATTAAAATTAATCAATAATTGATTTAGATTAATAAAATTGAATCATTTCATTAAAATTGATTAAAATTTCCAATGAATTTCACCGAATTGATTAAAATTAAACAATTGATATTATAAAATTTATTCAAATTAAACCTTTAATTCCATTAAATATTATCAAATAACTAAATTGAATTTATTAAAATTAATCAATCAATTTCATTAAATTGTTAAAAATTAATTATATTAAATTTTTAAAAAATAAACCATTAATTTCGATAAATTGATTAAAAATAATTAAGTAATGTTTAAAATTGATTAAAATTAACCAATTAAATTGTGTAAATTAATTATTGTAGTTTATAATATTAACTATAATCAATAAATTTAATTAATTAATTAAATTGAATGAATAAAATTTATTTATTTATTACAATTCATAATTAAATGAACTAAATTTAATTAATAAAAATTGATGAATATTAATTGATTAAATTGTAAAATGTTTATGATGATTAATTGATTAAATTGACTAAAATTAATGAATTAATTCTTTCTCCATTAAGGTTGAGTTGTTTCAGACAACGTGACGTTTGATGACCATCAATTCGACTATCAGCGCCATCTTGTTTTTTTATTGTTATTTAAATAGGGAAGGGAATTCTTACCGCTTTTGAGTGTAATGCTCGTCCATGAGTAATAATGCACATTAACTCCACCATGTCTCAGTTCCTCCCTCGTCAGCTCCTTCATGTACTCCTTAATGCTCTCAAGAGTGGAGGAGTACTCATCTCCCAAGTAGTCTCGATCAAGAACTATCGCTGGAATTAAACCGTTTTTATTGAGCTAGGTAGGTACCTATCCTATCAAATTTATTTACGGCCGTTATTCCCAATCCTACTGATCGACTGCTGAGCCGAAATTTTGGCTCAACACTCTTCAAATGCACAAATACGCTCTTCCCAACGCAACTCTCCGACCAATAGGCGAATCGAGTCTTACTTAACAAATCACTTAGCTGATCGAAGACTCAGATTGATCTATCGAAAAATTGGGAACAACGACTGCTAGTGTAGCGGAAATTAAAAAAAAAAGTATAAGTACGTGCAATGTGAGAAATTTATAAAGCATTAATGTCGTAATCTGAGAAGGAGGAGTCTTGAAGTAAAACTCTCAGAGAGACACAATCTCTTCCATCTTTACTAATTAGTTTAGTTTCTAAGGGTACGCGGTGCAAGAGACTGGTTCCGACCTGAGCATTCATATTATAGAAACATTATTTTGTGTTTTTGTTGTTTTCCTATATTTATGGCTTTCAAAAAGGACCCCAAAAGCAGTAGTTAGGTACGTGGGTTCTCAGTGTGCCCTTATCAGTACCTAAGTATTGCTTTATTGGGGGGGAGATTAGGTGCTCGGAATAATTAGCCGTGTTTGATAGCCAAATGTAAATAGCCAGGAACTTCACAGTGCGTAATATCTAGTCTCTAGTCAGTGTTCCCAACCAGGGGCGGATCTTAGGGTTAGCATTTCCCTCCCTGCTGGGCCACTTGGGGGTCCCCTTTACCCTGTGGGCACGCGGGGCATGGGTTCCATCCCTCCTCCAGCCTGAGGGGGCCCTGGAACTCTGCCTTTAGTCAGAGCCACCGAGAGAAATGGGTTCAGGGGGGGGGGGGGGGTATAAATCATCGGACCCAAGACCCGGGCAATCGCAGATCTTACCTAACATATTAAAAATACAACTCATCGTACCTACCTACATGCCTACAATAAATTAAACGGCTTCTTGAAACGTAACATCGCAATAATATTGTTGTCGTGCACGACTGTACTTTACGTATATGTAAGAAATAAATTTGTCGAGTTTAATGCTAGATACAGACGCAACGCATCGTCTCTGTCAGGGACGGACCTCCGCCTAGGCCCGAGAGCCCTCGGCTGAGGGGTGGTCAGGGACCCATTATTATTTCTTACATTAACTCCACACATGAGGCCCCAATAAAGAAGTTTCTTATGGCATAATATGCCTGCTTTTGGGAATGCTGTGAAAATAGTACACATTGAGGACGCGGGACTCGAAAATGTATGTATCAATTTTCCATAGGGTCCCAAACTCGGAGGGGGCGCGATTATTGAAGAACTGCGACTAATGTGCGGTTTTTACAATTTTATAAATCTTTTTTATGTCTCTGTAGGTAATTAGCTAGAAATGTATTTGGATTTAATTTTATTGGACAAATAATATAATTTTAAATGCAAAATGTATTTTCATACCACAATTCAAAATAATAGATGTCACACATCGACCAAGATATACTTGGTCGAAGGTGTCACAGCACTGTCTTGCGTGAACCCTTTCAATAAAATTAAAGAAATCTTCTAGGAGGTTTACTGTTTTTTTTTAGGTCTATGGCTTTCAAAATGTGCCCCCTAACTCAGTGTGCCCATGGGTATTTTGGCCTCAAATCCAAAATTAAGTTTTGTATGAAAAAGGCTGCACTACCGTTCCCCTTCCGTGTTTTTTGGCTTAAAAATCACTCTCATTGTGGACTTCCATAGAACTCTACATTTTTACTCCGAGATTGATGAAATTTTGCACACTTGTCTTTCAAATCAAGCCAGGTATTTCAGTTAGTATCGTAAATATGGAAAGTTGGAAGGGACAAATTACTTTCTGGAGACCATCAAGAAGAAACAGGATATCTTCCCTTTAAAACTAATTTTATCTTATCATAAAAAGATTAAAATTTTGGTTTTCTCATAACAATAATATTTTTTCTATGAATCGTGAAATAACTTACCGATTGAAGCATTCGCAGATATCAAAGATGGAAAATCCTCTGCCCCAAAAACGCTTGCGACAAATAATATTCCCGGAAAGAACAACCCCCCGATGCACTTCATTCTTTCTCCTTATCGGTAATGAGGTCTCAACATTAATTTTTCTCATTTTCACCTTCATATAAAGCGCAATCAACTATTAATATATCGCAGGTGTTCCAGTAGAAATGATAAAAACATTATGTATTTATAATTAACCAAGATTATCAGGAGGTAGGGTGGAACACGTGTGATAAATACTACCCGTTAGCGAGTAACTACTGTTGCCCCTAAGTAAGTACCCCTTTAGGTTTTGGAATCACGAAGACTGCATTTTTAATGGGTCTTAAAGGTCAATACAATGTGTAGTAGAATATCAAAACACCCTTCCATGTAGAATCTAGGGCATCTCATGCGAAGTTATTCAATTAAATTTGATGGAAGATGTGAGACCCTTACTTATAATGTTTCTTATTTATAATTTGGTATACTTTCACGATACCGTAAAAACAATTGTTTTTGCTGATATTTTTAGAAGATTATAAAAATATTACTTACATTTTTATTTTTCATGTATTTATATTCCAAAGGAATACATGAACGAGTTATTTTTTGGAGGACGTCTTCCTGTTAATTCCCATATTGCAAGTTTTGTTTTAATATAAGTAAGTAGGTACCTAATTTCTTTTTTAAAGTTCTAAGTTCGTAAATATCCGTACGTTTCCTCTTTCGGTTTATAATAAATAATATTTCATTCCAGAGAGATTATACTTATAGATCTAAACGAAACATGAAACAGAACATCGAACCTTTGGAATTACAAGGTTCCGTCTGTTGCGGTAATGTCATGCGATAATGGGATCTAAAGTAAGCTACTTCAGAGTCATTATCCCATGACGTTACCGCAACAGATGGAACCTCGTTATTCCAAAGGGTCGACATGGCAAATAATAATATTTATTTTTTTCTGGGGAGACTGCGTAGGCCCACCTGTTGCATTAAACAAAACATTTTTTGTTGTTCTCTGAACTGGCAACAATAGTGACAGACGTCAAACGTCAACGTCAACATTCCGATCGGTTCCGATTTCCGATGCACAATTTTTAGGAATATGAATACGTGTGTTATCACACCGTAATATTTCAATAAAAAACCACTCGACTACTACCAAATTCGACGAGTTATGTGACATTATTGTAGATGTGAAATCATTAGAGGTGTTGAAAAAACTAGGGTATTCAAAACTGACAGTACAGATCGGAAATAGTGTGAACAATCCTGGTGATTTTACTTTGGCTGGTGTAAGCGTCACTTCATATAGATTCAAGGATAACATAGCTGAAGATATGAGAAATGCTGATCTGGTCATAAGCCACGCCGGTGCTGGGACGTGTTTGGAAGTTTTGGATTTGAACAAACCTCTCCTCGTTGTTATAAACACAAACTTGATGGACAATCACCAAATAGAGATAGCGGAGCAGCTGCACATTGATGGTCACTTGTACTACTGTACTTGTGATACACTAACCGATACTCTGCAGAATGTGGATTTCTCCATTTTGAAGCCGTATTCAAAAGCTGATTCAACATTATTCTTCGATTATTTAGACAAATTTCTGGGATTGAAGACAAAAAGGTGATTAAGATGGGTGCTTTGTTGCTAAGAGAACATTTATATTTACCTGAAAATAATTTTTATAATATATGTATAATGGTTTTGTAATTTTGGTCAAATTTCAAATAATTTGTGCATAACAAGTAAGCAGAGTACAGAAATTTTACCCTTATTTTTTTATTATGATGGTTTTATTTATCATGAATCTTCCTAATGTATAAAATTAGATTAATTTATTAAAAACTAGCTGACCCGGAAAACTTCGTACCGCCTCAGAATCAATAAATGTTGTGTTTAATTTATTAGCTGAAATAAATTAAGTTTTTATTAAGTTAAAATAAATAGGTACCTCCTCTAAGTTCAAAAAATGATATTGAGCTGTTGACTAAGCACGAAATGTTCGGCTCACTACACCATTGACAGTTCGAATTGATTCAAATTATGTCGACCAACACACATTATTTGAAAAGCCGTTCAATACAAAATATATGAAAAAATTAATTTTCTTCATAATTATTTTTCCTATGTTTTAATAGTTATTCTGTTAATCGGGACGGAGACAAATCCAACAAATCAAAGATCATAAAAATCAGTTCAGCCGTTCTTGAGTTATGGTGTAACTAACCCAACTTTGTTTTATATATTAAAAGTATATTTGTTTTTAATTTTATTTCTGTTCATTTTTAAAGAGAAATTATTACCCGTATCCTTCAAAATGTGGGCACTAGTCAATTCAGCAGTATGTGGCCGCCTCACCATCCTTTGTTAATAGTCCTTCTCAATAGTCAGGAAACTACTTTACTAATAAGGGCCTATTAACTTATTGAACGGTCATGTAACCAGAGATTACAGGAAAAAAAATCTTGACATCAATGACAGCCATGCTATTGTGCATCGCACCTCAAAATTTAATGCATCTGTAAGACTGACCATAAATAAACCAATCACTCTGGCTTTGATGGAGCCCCTGCGCCTGCACTAGTCATTTGAAATTACACCAATCATATCAATGGAAGGCATAAAATAAAGAATATCGCAAGAAGTGCCTTGTGGGCGTGTCGTGATCCAATTACATATAGGCCTAATTTCGGACTATATTTCTGTACAAAACTAAGTTTCAACGTGATTGCGATATACAATTTCAGGCAAGTGTAATCGTACCATTATAAGTATTTACGGATCAGTATACTGACAACAGCCGTCAGCATTTTTTTTTTAAAAGAAAGACGAACATTCCAGAGTTACGAATAGCCTGATAATATTTGAAAATCTCCCACTACCACCATTCTGTGGAAAATGTTGCTTGTGTCATGATGGAAGACTTAGCCAGCCGAGGAATTGAACAGATGACGCTTGGGTGGGACCCAAACGCGATATCAATTCGACCACTGACCGGTATTTGTATGCCATACACAATCTCAGAATACTGATGTCAGTAATGTTGTCAGTATATCAGTATTTACTATTACATGAGTCATAAGTATTAAAATACTGATGCGTATACTGACATGTGTAATGGTACAACAAGAGAGGCAGATGGCATGTTAATGGTCTAGAACCAAAAGATACTAAGTCAGTGGCACATTTGTTTCCATATTCTAAGTTGTATGAAAGGCTCTTCTAGTGTTATATTCTTTATTCTATGACGGGAGACTTGTTGGGAAGATTGCTTCCGTTGAAGAAAACTATATTGTCATTTCGATTCCTTTTAGATGTAATCAGACATGATGACTCCATATGAAGAACAGCCACTGCAGAAGTTGATAGCAGAGAAAAGGGTGATAATAAATGCATTGAAATATGTTTTTTACAATTTATTTTACAAAATAACAACATGAATAAATGCCTTGCCAGAAACACTTGAATTTTACTGAAGTTCAAAGGTTTGATAGTGCGAACAACAGAATCGTCCATACATTTTATAAATTAATTTAGAGGGGGACATGATAAAACTATGCAATGGTGGATGGGCTCTAGACCAGCTTCTTGGCCTCGAAGAAGCTCTTAAGATGCTTCATCTGCCAGGCGCCCATGGTGACGAGGATGCTTGTCTGAAGCAGACTCCACCAGAGCACGCGCTGGTTGGTGCTCTCCGATGTGTGACGGAAACGCTCTTCCCGGTACTGAAAATTCAATAAAATATTAATTAATGTGATGAACGCAGCTGTACACGCGTTAAGGCACACACTTTTTGTACTATTTTACTTGATCGACCACTGACAGCAGCCGCTTCTGACATTAATTGTCATTAGACATTCAGACAGCGGTGCATGCATTATAGTTTTATTGTCTATTTTATAGCATTTCAATCTTAAGAATTAACAGGTGGTATTGTGATTACAATACCTTGACGTGTTCTAGAATAATAATAAACGTTTAATGGTTAGTTACTGAGTTGTTTAATAACTCAGGTACGGGGCATACGTCATTCCTATGTCTACCTACACTAAATTGTCGTGAAAACAAGCTTATGTGTCCAAGCGGTGAATTAAATAAAACCTCAACATAAACAGTAGCCTAAAAATATAACTTTTTTTTTTATTTTTTTTTTATTTAAAAAGAAAGACAAACATTCCCGGGTTATGAATAACCCAACAACATTTGAAAATCTCCTACTACCACCACACTAAGCGGAAGATGTTGCTTGTGTTGTGATGGAGGACTTAGCCAGCCGAGGAATCGAACACGGAACGCCTGGGTGGAACCCAAACGCTATGCCCACTCAACCACTGACCGGTCACGATAACTGATTGTAAGGTTTACGATTAGTTACTTGCTGACTGACTGGCAAGACTGCTAACGCGATTTATATAGCCGTTGGTTCAATAACTACTGGGACGGTAAGCGAAACACACACACAAACGAGAACCTTTGCGATATTTCGACGCGGTGCTGTGAATTGCTGATTGTAGTTCTAGACCTTTCCAGCAAGTGACAAAAATAATAATTCAGCATAGGTAGATATCTGCAGCGCAGTACTAACAGTGCAATCTACCGCCTCGCACGAAGATAGGTAGGTATAAGTAAATCGCCACAGGCTGATAAAAAAAAATGCATCTTCGAGAAAGATATAAAATTTTCAACAAGTGGAAAAAATCCTGCTGAAAAACGCGGTGTTATAGCCAAGCATTTAGGAAATGCAGCATTTTTATTAAACACATTCATTTATAGAGAAGTATTTATTTTTTTACATTAACCCGTAGGGGCCAGCTAGAAACTACAATAAATAAAAGGATTTTTTTTTGTCAAAGCCAATATGTAGACAAAAAAATATTTTTTGTATGCTGGCCTTCGACAAGTTATGTACGAATACCGCATTTTCTCTAAACCGACTGCGTATTGTATATAAGTGTGCCGGGGGGCCAACTGTCAATGGATCAACTCTCATGGAATCATAAATACTAGATGGTTGGTTGGTTACCCTCTGGTAGTTCTGTTCCTTGGTGATCTGCTCCACCTGATCCAGGAGCTGACGGATGCGCAGCTGCAGTTCCGTGAGCTTCTCCTTCTGTGCTATGTTTGCGTAGTCAATGGCGTGCTCTCCCACTTGGATATCAAGATGGACCTAAACAAAACAATTCACATTTTACTAAAGAGATAAACCATTAGGACTGCGGTGTCGAGGAAAAAATACAATATATTGTTATTATTGTAGAAAGCAATCACTTTGTGGTTTGACATATTTAATAAAATAATACTTTTTTGTTTAAAACCACGAGATTTATTAATTTATATCATGTTGTCTCCCTCTATATTTTGTTATATATAAACACATCTTATGTACTTGTTGTTTAGTATTAATTTGTTCCCTGAAGATGCTTGAGTAAAGCGAAACCGGTCGGTTCATAAATTAATAAATCTCGTGGTTTTAAACAAAAAGGTATTTTATTTTATTCAATATATTGTTATATATTTTTAGACTTCATTGCAAATCAAAACCTAATTGTCACCTCAGTTGGAAAGGTTCTAACTGACATATTTTTCAAAAATGACCTTTGAATGCAATTTCTTTTACTCATTTCTATAACCAGAATAATTTTTAGAGACATCTGTGTTGTATTTCTGTAGATACTTATGTGACGATGTTCTAACATCAAGTTTTTAAAACTTACATTTATTTTACAAAAAATTCACTTAGAACCTTTTGGAATTACCATTTTGTTTGTGTCTCACAGATGATCGTTTTTACGAGGCATAGTTCGTCACTTTAGTTGGATAGGGTTCTAACTTCGCCTTACCATGTTCTGAGGTGTCAAAGTTTGCAAAGACGAATTGTCATAATCTATTTAACAATTTCTGATTTTGAGGGCCCATCTTGTGTAAAGTATTTAATTAGACGTGGCCCTAGCTTGGAATAGCATTAGGGAAATGCAGTTAGAACCTTATGCAATGAATGATTATGCCATAGCTGATTAGTCGCATATTATTCTATAAAAATCAATTAATAAATAATGAGAAAAATTGCAAACTTTTACACCTTTTTTTCTCTGAACAAGGTAAAGTGAAGTTAGAACGCTGTCCGACCAAAGTGATTTAATTTCTCTGGATTAGTGATGTGCATCTGGGAATATTCTCCAATATATTATAAATTCCCCAAAGTCTAGATTTTGATCAAGTAATTTATTCTTAAGCGTATATTATACCCTTGGAACAATTCATTTCCTGTCAAAATATCTTCATTTTTACATCGCTAGGTGGCGGTGATAGTCCCTTCTCGGACTTAAAATGTTCAACATTTAATGGTACGGCCTCATACGTGCCGAGCGCGCTCGTGGCACGACTCGGCAAGCTATGGCACGCAAATATTCGTGACCACACTCGTGCATAAGCTTGCGAGTTCTACATTGCGTTCGGAGCGCCATGGCGGACATCGAGGCAACTACATCGGCTGTCACATTTGCCCTAACTTATTTGTACTAAATTTAAAAAAAAAACGAAGAGTTCGCCGAAAGAGATGGTGGATGATTCAAATTTTCAGAAACCGTACCAGATAATTTATTTTAAATTCTAATATTTTGTTCATTCGTGTGTTATCTCTTCGTAGAATTTTATTTTATTTTATAATAAATCTAAACAAAAATATGAAAGAGAACTACACACAAAAAAATTAAAAGGTAACGGCGCACCCTTTTTTTACATTATGTCCACACAGGAGGCCCTGAGGAAAATAATTTCCCTATGTCATCTTTGGGGATGCTATGTGGAGGGTATTTTTATGGAAAATAAGTTCTGGGAAGGAATAAGGAATGACGGTTGGGTACGAATCTGGGGTTCAGTGTGTCTATATCATCCACCGCCAAGACCTAGACAAACCTTACCCCATGAACCCGTACACCCCTGCTAAGTCACCAAACGTAGTAAACTACTTGGGGTGACCCATGGCAGAGGTGTTTGTTATCCAATAGATGGTTCCCGGGGCTGCGGTACCCATTCCCGCCTTCCAAATTAAGACTGGGACTCGAACCCAGGATCACTCGTCTTATTAATTACTTTAAACTTACATAGGGAATAACCTTAAAAAAGTTATTATTTATTATAAATAAGAGATATTCAATAATTGAAAAAAAATTCTTGTAATAAATAATAAATCTTTAAAAAAAATATTATTTAGGGCTATTGTGTAGATCCAGTCGTAATAAATTTTACTAGTGCAATAAAAATCTGTAACATAAAAATAATATATTTTACATTTTATCGCAATTTACGATAAACCGCACGGAGCAAAAACGGCGACCGCACCGGGCCAGTTCATAAGTTATACTGAAGCTTTCCGAGCTTGTCGCTTGGTGGCCGAAATATCCACCGGGTCCCGGGTCAACGGCAAGCTATGGCACGCGTCGGCACGCGGTCTGACCACACACGTGGGACTTGTCAAGGGTTGTCGTGGCTCGCCACGAGTCTGGTCAGGGCATAACATGCGTATATTGCCAACGTCCGTTGGACGGACAGGGCACGAGAAGAAGAATGGTTTGGAATTTCGTGGTTCACATTTAAAGTCAATTTAATGGTGTTTTTTTATTTAACTTCTAAATATTCAGCCTTTTAAACTATATTTTATAGAACTCATCATTATGATTACTACAGTAGAACCCCGTTAATTCGAAATCCATGGGACACCAAAAATCTAATTTCGAATTAACAAATTCCCACGTAAATCGAAATTTTATGAAAAAATAAATTATAAACAGTCGCCGAAAATCGAGTTCTTCGTTCGAAAATTTAAATTCGGGTAGGTTCTTCGGAGTAAATTCGTAATAATACGACTTATTCCTGTGAAAATCGAATTTTCGCAGCCGTTTACCGCCACGGTCGGTCTTATATTCGAAAAAATATATACCAATATATAATTTTTCCGTGCAAATAAAATTTTCGCTGCCAATTTCCAACCCTTTAAATTCAGATATTCTAAATAAATTCGTAAAAATACGATATATTTCCGCATAAATGGAAATTTCGCGGCCGACATCCTTCGCAGCCCGCCTTTTAAATTGATATATAAAAAGTATATTCGTGTTATATTTCAAAGCCTAAATCGAAATTTGGCAACCGATTTCCGTCTCTCTCTTCTAATTCAAAAATTCTAAGTAAACTCGTAAAAATACCATATAATTATCGCGAAAAAATATTTTGGTGCTCGAATCCCGTAGTATCCGGCCATTAATTCAGATACCTACTCGTAGTAATTCATAAAAATACGATATATTTCCGTGTAAATAAAATTTTCGCTGCCGATTACGGCCGCGGCTGGCCCTTTAAACTCAGAAATTTGAAGTAAGTTCGTGAAAATACGATATGTTTTCGCATAAATTCGAAATTTCGCAGTCGATATCCGTCACAACTAGCTCTTCATATTCAGAATTCAAAGTAAATTCGTAAAATTTCGCATATTTTCCTCGTAAATCAAATTCTTACGACCGATTGCCGTCGCGGCCGGTCCTTGACATTTAGGTAAATTCGTAAATATACCACATTCCACTGGAAACCGATTCCGATTTACAAAATAATAGTACGAATTAGGACGATTTCCAACCGCTTAAATCCACATTTAAGCTCGTTTTACCGCCATGGCTGTCTGTCAGATTCCGATTTACGAAAAATATCTGATGATTATCATAATTTTTTTCGTGTAATTCGAAAATCGATGTTTTTCTCGAATTACACAAACAAAAAGTGTGCGGACAAAAATTAATTTCCAATTAAGGATTAAAGAATTTCGAATAAAAAACATTTTGTATGAAATATTTTTTTGAAAATGTCGAATTATCTACGCATTTTTCGAATTATCGGGGTTCAAATAAACGGGGTACTACTGTATACATAATTGTTAATTTCCTTAAAAAGATTTTGGTCTGTTTCTCAAACACCGTGTACATTCAACTTCATTGACTTCATTAGAAATTTTAAAGATAAAAAATAAGTAAGTATTTATTTCCAAACACTGTGTACACTGCCCAACAAGACATAACATAAAAAACGTTCACTCACACAAGGTCAGAGCTCGTAAAGACAATGAATTCTTACATATACTTGTAACTGAAAACAACACGAAGATAGTAACAAACAATTCGGAATACACCAGAATACACTGAACTAGAACACCCTTTCAAACATAATATTTCTTGCATTTGAAAGAAATGTGACAGTTTATGTTAAAAATTACGTAAAAAAAGGGAATTTGTGAGTTCTGACTGTTTTTCTGGCTTCTTAAATTATTGCAATGTTTCAAGTAAGTTCCTTTAGATCTTTTACACCCAGTAATAAAACATTTTGATGGCATATTGTAAATACGTATGCTGTGAAACACGGAACGTACAGTTTCACCTCTGTTCAACGGGGGCTTCTCTCCCGGAATGGCAAGAAAGCTGTTGAAGTGTTGTAAAATATGGTGAAATTGAAGTATTTATTTAATTGTTAATATTCACAGATATCATAACGACAATATGAACCCGTACCTTGACAGATATGTGTATTACATACATAATTTAAATTAAAGACATTGTGTAAAATCATTAATTATACCATAGTCATAAATCGAAGTTTGAAAAGTGGGTTGTATGGTGTATCAATGTTTTTATTTTTTATGGTCGAATGCTTACATCATTTACAAAAAAAAATCCGCTGTTTGAAAAATAATAGTCCATTAAATAACAACAAAAAATATGAAGTCTGACAATGTCATACGAAAGGTAGTAATTCAGCTGTTTTAGAGGGTCGTTTTGCTGCAAATCACCTTTTTGCCCTATAACCTACTCTTAAGTGTCTAATTTAGTGTGTCTTCAAATATTGTTTATGAATTATATTTTTTTTTTATGGAATAGGCAATTCACCCTAAGAAGAGTGCTTTGTGATGAATTATATTCAAAGAGTTAATAGCAACAGTATAATTGGTTTTTCCATCTCCAAAAATGATGAAGTTATGATATTTTAACCTTTTAAATGCTGGAAGGTATTAGTATGGATGTGCACGGCAGGCCGGGATTTTTTTTAGCAAAACGGACATTAATAATTTTAATATATTTTTTTTTTTGGTATATTTAAAGGTTATTATATTGACTAACCAAATATGGACATTGTGGGTCATTTATGCCGCTTTTCACTTAATTTAACTTAACTTAACTCTTCACTAAATTATTCGAAGCACATAACGTAAACGAGGAACGAAGGCATAAAGAAAAACGTGTAAATGCGTAAGTTTTGTATGGCTGGCCTGCTGTACACGGCATTGAAATGTGCGTAAACACGCTTATAGCACACAACCAGTTAAAGTGAACTTGAGTAAATGGTATACAATCGCGTCTCATCACAAGATGAACGGTTCACAAAAATATATAATTCAGTGATAAAAATTCATAAATAATGGCAGTGCTGCAGTTCTGCCACACCAGTCATTAAATGTGACATTAAATGCTTATCGGCCGGCAGCGAATATCAATAGTTTGACAGTTTATATCTTCGGTATTTTCCAAAAATTCAAAAAGTGTTGTCCTTAGCATTTAATTAATATGATACATTTGTAAATGACTTGAAATTTTGTTGTAGGAGACAACCCCATTGGTTAGTATGGAGATTTCACCTAGGGCTGAAAATTCACATAATATTCCCTTTTTTGGGAATATTCCCAATAAACAAACTCCCAGGAATTAAACCATCACTACTCTGGAAACAGAGGTGAAGTGTTCAAATCGTTACACCAAGGAGGTTGCTAAATTATAAATGTGGTAAATATTCCACTAACCGTTGCACTTTTATTAGGCTTGGAAATTACACTACATTTCAACTTAATTACTACAAGAAACAACTAACTACGTTTGGATAGATGGTAAAAGATGCATTACAATTCCATTTTTAATTGTTAAAACGAAGAGTAATTTCTATAATCTATGCCTAAAAGTGCAGCGGTTAGTGGAATCAGTGCCGGATTAGCCCCTAAGCAAATTAAGCAATTGCTTAGGGCATCACGTCTGGGGGGGCACCAGAAACAGCACCAAAAATAAATACATGCTAGCACATGAAAGGTAAGGAGTTTGAAAATCCGCGCATTTTAAATTGACTAGAGCATTGACGTTCGTACATTTGATATTGTTTTGTTTTTATTTTATCCAAAGTTAAAATATCTCAAGTACTTTGTTTAATTACTTATTTATTTACTCAAACAACCCGAAGCCAAAGGTTTCTAGCAAGCGCCGAAATTTTTACTTCCATTTTTACAAATTCTCATTCCTGAGTAAAATACCCGACTGTCGATAAAATTATGTGTAAAAGTATGTTATCAAACTTCAGAATACAGTCAGCATTGTAGAAATTTGAAGGTATATAAGACCTTAATACCGATTTAGGAACCGAAATTCAAAGTTTCATTCATATGTCAACGAAAATCATAAAAATAATTCCAGTGATTTGCCTCGAACAAGTTACACAATTATAACTAACTAACTAACTAACCATCACGCCGTTTCCCCGCAGGGGTAGGCAGAGAGGACGGACCGCCAAACAACTCGGTCTTGGCACACGCTCCTTGCCTCATTCACATTCATACATCTTCTCATACATACTCTTCTATTATTCTGACTCTTGACATGGCCCGACTCAAGTATCTGATTTACTTGATCGTGCCACGTCTTCCTTGGGCGTCCTCGGCTTCTTCTACCGTTCACATTCGCATCATAAATTCTCTTTACACTCCTTTCTTCATTCATTCGCTCAACATGCCCAAACCATCTAAGCGTCCCTTTCTTAATCTTACTTACTACGCTCACATCAGCCTTGCATTCTTTTCGGATCTCCACATTCCTCACACGATCATACATGGTTTTACCACACATACGCCTCAGGGATCTCATTTCTACAGCATTCAGTCTACTTTCATCCTTTCTCTGCCATTTCCACGCTTCACTTCCATACATCAGGGTAGGTACCAGTACTCCATTGTGGACTGCTAGCTTCGCTTCTGTGGACAACTTTTTGTTGGCTCCAACGGCGTTCAATCCTCCATTAATGGAGTTACCTGCATTCACCCTTCTTTCGATATCCCTATCAGCCTTCCCATATCTCGTATTGTACAAAATAATACACGTTGATAAAATTGAATCAGCGTTCCCTAATGTGAACACAGTCCTGCATATATTTTTATGTCTGATGATATCAAACTGCAAAGCGGAACGATCTATTTCGAAATTGAAAATAATAAAAAATGAAAAAAGAACGACGATGCTGCAGGAAAAACTCGAGGCTTTATCAGTATTATATGTATATACATTATATAGAGTCAGATAAGCTAAAAACGTTGAACTTAAAAACTATTTAATACCCGAAAGAGTCGCAAGTCGCATTTCAATAAATAAATAAAGAATGCTTTGTTTTTTTTTATTGTATGTACATAATACCTACTCCAGGTATCTCTTTCGTCCTTCATACATATTTTAAGGTACGATGTGAGCGTAATAAATAAGATTAAGAAAAGGATGCTTAGATGGTTTGGGCATATAGAGCGAAAGAATGAAGAAAGGAGTGTAAAGAGAATTAATGCCACGTATGTGAATTGTAGAAGAAGTCGAGGACGCCCGAGGAAGACGTGATACGATCAAGTGAATCAGATACTTGAGTCGGGCCATGTCAAGAGTCAGAATAATAGAAGAGTATGTATGAGACGATGCATGAATGTGAATAAGGCAAGGAGTGTGTGCCAAGACCGGGTTGTTTAGCGGTCCGTCCTATCTGCCCACTCATGCAGAGAAACGGCGTGATAGTTAGTAAGTTAGTTAGTAATGATCTATCTCGTTGTATTAAATAAGTTTTTTTTTTTAAAGATTGATACCAGTAGTTTACTTATGGATATGGGGGGCCAAAGGCGTGGATTGCTTAGGGCATCAAGTAGTCTTAATCCGGCACTGAGTGGAATAAATATCGAAGATAGTGAGAAAATGTAAGTAATCTGTGATGTGATGGAGTTCTTACTCTGAGTTGAGATCCACTGAACCAAGCAGTGCTATTTGAGTACATGCAGATCACATGCTCTCCTGGGGTGTGGGAGGTGAAGGAAATCATCCCTTCTGAGCTGTACACTCTGGACAGCATCGTCTTGTCATCAGGATCTCTGACTTCTACGTGCATTCCAATACCGGGAGAGGAAGGCATATAGCCGCCTGATCTTGGATCATACAGCTCCACCTTATAGTTAACTGAAAGAAACAACAAGCGTTAACTCAAATATAAATCCCACAATAATATACTCTAGATCAGCGAGCAAATATGGTTACCTATGACAGTTGTCTCGTCCGGTATTTCTTCGATGAAGCATTTTCTTTCTGTTTCGCCTATGTGGAAATAAAGGGCGGAAGAAGCTCCAATTACGGCTAATAAAGCAAATAAAATTGCCTGTCCCTGCATCTTGAAGCTTTATTTCAGTCTTTCAAAATCTTTCAAATAACCTACGAATACCCAAAACTCGACACACGTCACCTTAGTTGTTATTGGTTATTTTTTTTATTGGTGGCTGATGTAGGCTTGTTGAAAAAGTATCGATATATCGATATATCGATATTTTCAATGAAATATATCGATATTTTTAGCCGATATATTTTGAACCGATATATCGATATATCGATATAAAATATCCAATATCGAAAATTGTATCAAAATCGATATTTTTTTCAATTTTGGGGGGGGAGGCGCCTGATTAAAATAATGTACATTGTGTAAATATACACTTTCATTTTTACACATTGTGTATATGAACACTTTAATTTTAAAAACGTACAATCTAAACATTTGACCGATATATCGATATATCGATTTTTTTTCCTCGATATATCGACGTCGATATTGATATTTTAATAAATATCGATACATCGATATATCGATACTTTTTTCCACTTTCGACATCCCTAGGCTGATGAATTCAACATGACGTAAATGGTGCTTACTTTTCAAAAGAGAAAAAAATGAAATTGTTTATTTTTCTTTCGACTGGCAACATTATATTAACGTCAAATTATAGGAAATAAATAACCTCACTTTTTATAAGCGTTCTTCCCAAGCCAACGGAAGTAACGTAGAGCAACTTAGAGCAACGTGTATCTAAAAAAGTAAACATGTCGGGTTATGAAATAAGGATTATCGACGATCAGAAGGTACGTTTCTTATTTTTTTAAAAATTAAAAAGTTTTTGTTTTCATCGGTTCATAATTTCCCACGGTAGCAGGTATAAATAAACGGTTTCCTGTGTTGTTGTCATCAAGTCCTTTCTCTCAATTTACATTCAAAGAATTTTGTATCTCATTAGTCATTGTTATTACTTTGAAGAACTCAAATCAAAAGATCATTATTTATTATCGTATGTTATTTAATTTTACATTTGTTTTTTTCAGGGTAAGGGTCTCTTTGCTACCAAATTCTTCAAAGCTGGAGATATAATTTTTGAAGAGTATCCTGTGGTTTCTTGCCAATTCGCTTGGAATGAAACCTTTAAGTATCAAGCCTGTGAATTGTGTATGCGGTGAGTTATTAAAATACCTACATCTCATTATATTTTTAGTGACAAGTATAATAGTAGGTACATAAAATAAGTTTGTAGAAACTCTTTCCATCAATGTTGATCATTAATGTGTGGATATTTCGTCGAAACAAGCTTGTCCTTTTACTATATCTACATCATTTCAAAAAAAATTCTTACTTGTGCAAAAGATTTTCGTAATGTTGCCGAATTCCGCTGCACCCTCACAAAAAATTATCTACAAGAAACATCAGTAAATATTTTACTAACTGCCGCACTTTTATTAGGCACACATTTTGGAAATTACACTATGTTTCAGCTTAATTTTATTACTACAAGAACCAATTAATTACATTTGGATAGATGCTTAAAAGATGCATTCAACTTACAGTTTTATTCAAAGTTTTTTTTATGAATTTAGTTTCAATCTAAATATGCATGAATTACTTAGTTAACCCAAAGTAAGAACTTAATAACCTATTTGTATATTAGCATGTAGATAATTGTTTCTTGTATTAATTGTTGAAATGAAGTGTAATTTCCATAATCTGTGCCTAAAAGTGCAGATGTTAGGGGAATTATTACCTAACTAACTATTTATGTCGGCGTAGAGCGCGTGTCACGTGATCCTATATATAATAAATATCATCAGACACAAAAATGACATCTATATTTTTGATTCCAAATATGCTCAGGAATCGCTGATTAAAATCCATCAGGTTCGTGCTGTTACACCTGTATATATCTGATAAGATTGTACAATTTACAAAAACATCATTTTGCAAAACCCAAGTAAGTTATTACAAAAATATAATCAACTGGTAACCGGTTTCTTGAAAGAACTCGGAATCACTCCTGGAACTCGAATTCTTTTAAGAGAAACCACTCCTCGGAGGCCTCTGGCAAAACGCATAACATACTACTACTAATGTATATGTTACATAATACTCCTACTCGTAGCTAATGGCGAGCCGTGCGAAAATTTATCGTCTGCACACGACGTAGGTATTAGATATTGAGAGCTCGACCATTCAAAGGTTTAAGAAGAATGTGTTTTGTTTTTTGAAGTACTAAATTAACCTAAATTTGTGTATTTATTTTATATTTAACTTAACGAGTTAAACCTCAAATATTTTAATTAATGAATACAAAATTGGCAAAACTCAATTGAAAATCTGAAACAGAAAAAGATACGGTCACATCTGGGACTCAAACCCAGAGCCTTCGGCTCTCCGGGCCGCGGCTTTACCAACTGAGCTAATGTGTCCCTATCCGATTCGGTTATATTTAACTGTATCACAATTCCACCGAGAACTACCAACATTATTTTCATTTTCTTAACGCATATTTTTATTGGCTGCTATCTTTATGTATGATGGCAAGATTCAACTCGAACTAAATGCTATCTAGATAGTCAGGATAAATTTATCCATTTTTGCGACATCTATTGCCTTTTCTGCAAAGCTAGGAAGAATTCTTTTTCTGATTTTTGTGTTTCAGATTTTCGATTGAGTTTCGCTAATATATTCTTCATTAATTAAAATATTACTAATATTGTGTATTTCAGTCCCTTAGAGACGGCAGAACAGAACGTGAGACGGCTGGCGGTGAAGCCGGACCTGGTGCTGCCGTACCCGGAGTGCTGCAACACCCGCCTTGACGCCATAGTGGTCTGCGAGAACTGCGGAGTCAAGTACTGCTCCAAGAACTGTAAAGACAATGCCTTCGTCACCTACCATCAGTCCCTGTGCTACAAGAAGTCCGAGTACGGACACCCGATTGCTGCTCTGCAGGAGGCCTGGAAGTAGGTTTATTTAGTACTAACTGATTCCTGACATGCGTAACTTATCTAATCTACATTATTTTTATGTAATTTTTGTATTATATCACAAAAGAAATGTTATAAAAATTAAATTCGTAAGAAAGGTGAGAACTGTTGAATATTTTACGTCATATTGAAAAAATATATTTTTTGTATGCTGGCTTTCAACAAGTTAATAATCAACCATTTACCCTACATTATTGAATTTTTCAAATTCTGTGAGTTCCGGTTTAAGTGTACTGAAATTTAGTTGTATTTTATTTTCAGACAGATGCACTACCCCCCGGAGACCACCAACATAATGCTGCTGGTGCGCATATTGGCCATGATTAACCAGTCGCCCGATCCCGCCGCCACCTGCAACCGCTTCAAGCAGTTCTGCCACCGGACGGTGAACGATGACGCCCAGCTCGTGCACAAGCTGCTTGGAGACAAGTTCGTGGGTCAGATCGGCATGCTGCGCGAGATGACGGCCAAGACTCTGTCGGGTGATTATATTCAAGAGGTCAGATTTTTATTGGTGGCTTATTTTTCTGAGCGGAACACAACAAACTTTCTAAAAGTAGTAAATTAATTGTGGAGTAGCAAAAACTGCTCAGGAAACTCGACGGACATGAGCGAACACCTGTTATCAGTTGATGTTGGCTTCATGAACACCTGTTAACAGTTGATGTTAGCTTCATGAACACCTGTTAACAGTTGATGTTGGCTTCATGAACACCTGTTAACAGTTGATGTTGGCTTCATGAACACCTGTTAACAGTTGATGTTGGCTTCATGAACACCTGTTAACAGTTGACGTTGGCTTCATGAAAACGAGTCGATTCTTCGGCTCCAGTGTGGAACTAGCTACCAGCATCTGTTTTTCCTCTTTCATATAATCCAGACTGGATGTCGCTTTGTTGGTCTTTTTGAGGAGAGGTAGGAGTGAACATGGGTCTTGAAGAGACCCATTATGTAGGAAGGAGGAAACACAGAGGCCGGCAAATCGTTCCTCAGCCGAGCTAAAACGAGTCGTAGAAATAACCCATTCTCATGTGACAAATGTCAACCGTGTACATATGTTGGGCGCGCGTTTGGCATATTTCCCGACTATGCACCGGTGCCGAGGGGATCAATGACGCTAGTTCCTCGGAGCATCTTCCATTGAAATACCGGTAGAACAAGGATATATTTTGTCATAGCATTCCCACTCAACGCCTGTGCTCTAAAGATTTCAATCCGTTTGTTAAGACGGGAGAATCTATCAAACGGACTGCCCGTTTCTGCACAGAGTCGAGGGTGTTTTTCAGGTACTTTGGGGCTCCAGACCAGAGGTGGCTGCCAAATTCAACCGTGGGGCGCACTTGCGATTTGTACAGGGTTAGCAGTTGTGTACTATTAAAGTATTTGCGGGCCCTGTACAGTACGCCCAGTTTCTGAGAGGCTAACTTAATTCTGGCTTCGATGGATCCCCGTATCTGAGCTGGACACTTAGAGTTACACCGAGCATATCAATGGAGGTCCTGTTCGGAAGAATGCTACCGTTGAAGGAGACCAGATTGTCATTTCGATCCCTTTTAGACATACTCATACATGATTGGGTCTTTGAAACATTAAATTCGACGAGATTATTCTTACCCTAAGAGAAAACACTCTCGAGGTAAGCGTCCATTCTTTGCTTCAAAGCCCTCCGAGCCGTTGGAGGTTGCCTCAACCCTATTTGATTAATATTGTATCACAACTAAAGCTGAAACTAAAGGAGAATCATTCGAAAGGGGACGAACGTTTATTTGATGTTCACCAATGTTCAGAATGGCCGGAATTGTCAACTCAAGTCAGGACCTTGAATTTTTAGGTGTGATTATTTATGGTTTTTGTCGATCATTACGCAAGTAATACAAGTATTTTGTAATGTGGCAGAAGTTGTGAACTCCATCAAACCTTGTTGCCGTCTTGACTTTCTCATCTATATTATTAATACTCTAACGTCCGTCATACACACTCGCTCCATATATTAGATACAAACGGAAGTGAAGCAATCTGTAATATTCAATCTTCATTATTAATTTTTATAAATATTTTACCTTATATTATTAATACGCTAACGTCTGTCGTCCACACTCGCTCTATGTATCAGATACAAACAGAAGTGATGCCATCTATAATATTCAAATAGAGCTGTTGAAGTATTTATACTATAGTTTTCCCGCGGAAGCGGGTTTTTAACTGCTAGTTATCTTTATTGTTTTTTTGACCCTATTTTTGTCATAGCTGTAATTTGTGTATTATGTATTGTGTTTTAATTGAACATAGTCTGTTAATAAATAAATAAATGTTATTGGAGTTCCAAACACACCAGCCTTATTATTTGTGACTAGTGTATTCGGTTGTCCGTTAATGATTGCCTACATTCATCCTTCAGTTCCTAACGCCCGGAGGCTTCTCCACCCTTCTGGCTCTGGTGGGAACCAACGGCCAGGGAATCGGCACCAGCCCCATTGCCTCGTGGGTCAACAACTGCGCAGACCTCACACTGCCCGATGACCAACGGAAGAAGCTGGACGACCTTATCGACAAGATGTACGAATACATGGAATCAGGTAACAAATACATTTACGCTGATCATCCGTGTCAAAGCGGTACCGTTCAGAATTTACACATCATCAATTTCAATGGCTGTTTCCAGAATTGACATGTAATCATCAATTTGATTTGCTGTTTCTTCAGAATCGGATACATTCCTGAATGCGGAAGGCTCGGGCCTGTATGAGCTGCAGAGCGCCTGCAACCACAGTTGCATCCCCAACGCAGAGCCGCACTTTGGGCACGGCAACCACTGCCTGCAGCTACGCGCCATGTCAGACATCAGCCCCGGCCAGGAGGTGGTCATCAGCTACATCGATGAGTGCATGCTCGGCAGATCCAGGCATTCTAGACAAAAGGTTATTACTATATAACTAGTGCTTCCATTACAAAACAGACCAGTCACAACAAAACATAGAAGAAAAGAACTAACCAACCTCACATCACCTAAACTAACCTAACCTAATTTATACTTTTATCTTGTTCTGTTTAATCCGTTTACCCATAATTCATGTCATTATTACTAATCTAAACTGTACGCCAACATCGTATCCTAAAATACTTGGAACAAACTAAGAAATCGAACTTGGAAAAACTCATGGTCACCGGCAAAGTTTGACCAGAGTTACAATTTGGGAGGCGAGTATGTGTACTGCCGCCCCGGGAACCATTTATTGGATAACCAAGTGGTTTATTTTGTTTGGTGACTCAGCAGTGGTGCCCGGGTTCATGGGATCAGTTTTGTCTAGGTCTTGGCGGCGGATGCGTTTGCCCATCTACTGCGTGGCAGGCCGGATCGGGAGAGACTGGTTAATGGAGGCCTAACCTAGGCCTCTCCAACCTCTCTCGACCCATCGCCTTGCATCGCAGTGGTAGGGATAGATTCATATGTCTGTCACTCCTGGACACACTAACCCCCAGATCCTACCCACCTCTCATACCTTTGCCTTCCCAGAACTTCCTCTCCTTCAATTCCCTAAAAAATACCCTCCACATAACATCCCCATAGATATCATAGGCCCAAGGGAAATTGTTGTCCTCAGGGTCTCCTGAGGCTGTGGAGTGGGGAGATAATGTAAAAAAAAAATAAGTGTTACCTGAATGTATTTGTTGCACTGCCCTCTTTCAGGTTGTTTTTTTCTTTTATTACTTATTTATCACATTTCTTCATCGGTTGACACCTGACTATTATGAAAATGTGTGACTTGGCAGGGGTATAGAGCACTCGTAGGGATGTATAGCACTCATAGGGGTGTAGAGCACCCATAAGGGTGTAGAGCACTCATAGGGGGAAGACAACTCATGGGGGTGTAGAGCACTCATAGGGGGAAGCGCACTCATAGGAAGAAGAACACCTGGATCAAACTAACGAAATGGTCGGCCTACTTACTGCAGAGTTTAAAAGCTGTTGTTTTTCTCCCAGGTCCTGGCTACCAACTACCTGTTCAAGTGCTCGTGCGAGAAGTGCATCAGCGAGTCGGAGGACCCTGACGAGACCAGCGCCGAGGACATGAGCGAAGGAGACCAGGATCTGGAGGACATGTCCGATTGATGTTCAAACTTCTTCAGCCTCTGCCTGCTGGGAATCTAATACATACATACTCTCTCTACCTGGATTTCATTAAGATTGTTACCCATTTGAATTTTGTGGCACGTCACCTCATATTTCATATCTCCTCATTTGTGTCGTGTCACCTCATATGTCGCGTCACCTTAGATGTAGTGTCACCTCATATGTTATATCTCCTCATATGTCGTGTCACCTTATATATCGTGTCACCTCATATCGACGGTCCCGAAGAACAATGTCGGATGTGCGATTTTGTAGTTTTGTAGTAGAGCTTTTTAAAATATCGTTTCTGCATTTTTACTGTTTTTGATATAAAGAAATATTGTGTTGTTTTGATCTTTGGAATTTCATCTCATTGCATTAAAAAATCCGAAAATACAGACTTTTAAATCAACAAAATAAGCTGATAAACAAGCCAACAGAACGATTTTCAATTTTTGTCAAATCCGACATTGTTCTTCGGAGCCGTCGATATATCGTGTCACTTTATATAACGTGTCACCTTATGTGTCCTGTTACATCATAATATGTCATGTCATCTTATATATCGTGTCACCTTATGAGTTCTGTCGCATCATATGTCGTGTCACCTCATATGTGGTGTCACCTTATATGTCATGTCACTTCATATGTCGTCTCACACAGAATACTTGCGATAATAAAGTCTTACAAACATAATATTAGTATTGTTCATTGAATATCTGAGAGTTTCATGTCTTATTTTTGATTACTAGAAATTAATAGAAAAAAACATAACTGTTTCTGCCTTTCTGTAATAAATGTAACTTCATTTGTATGAATGAACTCTCTCATACTCAAGTAATGAAGATTTCAAACCATCAAAAACTTATGATGCTTTTGAAATTTCAAACATAAAGGTGGCAAAAAAAAGATATGCGACAATACTCTGTGTAAAATACCAGTACTCTGTGTTCATATAATTTTTAAATTTGCCATTTTTAATATTATACATATTTATTTGCCACAGTGTAAAGCTTCAAAGAATTTTAAAAAATTCTGATGCATGAGAATGTAATTTTATGATTCAAATTGTCTTAATTTTGCAAAATTAAAATGGATAGCTTGATCTTTTCCATCGTCAATCAGTTTGCAGAATATATACGAGGCATTTTTTGATCGCATTTAAAAGTGTGAGGTTTTTTTTGTATCAATGACGAATTAAAAGTACAGAGATTTTTCAAATTAGTGAAAGCGGCGAATTATAGTGTACACTTAAGCATAAAATATGTTAAAAAATTAAAACAGGTATTTTGTAAAATAAAAAAAACAAACACCGCTATCGATCTTTCGTATAGTAAATTTTTTTTTAAATTGTCAAGGTAATCATTTTTACACTTGCGAGAAAACTCCATTTCGTATACTTATTCAAACAGAATGTGGCAGAACCATAGTCATATGAATATTACTAGAAGAGAACATATAGGACAGGGGCAAAAATCAACTGTAGCGAGACGCAGAGGAGTGAGTTGACTGTAATGATATGTGATTTGTCAATAAAACAATCTGACAGTATATAGGCATCTCGCATTATAATATCACCATTTAGTTCTTAAAAGTAAAATCTGCTTTTTAATGAATAGACCTTTTTACATGGGAGCGCGAATTGCTGGCCACGGTTTGAACAAACTTGCGAAGTCCAAATACGGCAAAGAAAGGTTCGCTTGTTTTGAGAGTCAAATATTTTGTTGCTGTATTTAGTTAAGACACTTTTACAAATGTTTTATAATTTACTTATTCCAGTAAACAGCGACGAGCACACCACGGGACCGGGAATTCCGAGTTGGCAATGCTGCATGTTTCTCGATGTGATAAAACTGATCATATTATATGATGTGAATAAGCTTAAAATAAAGACACATAATGCCTACCTATAGAATTGGGTTTATACGACAATTGGGTTTATTCTCTTTTTCACTTCTATTTTTACACATTTTAATAGCACAAGCCACCATTTTGTTATTTCGTAAATATTCCGATGAGAGTTCGACGCTAGTCCGCACAAGAATGATGATGTCACATTTTCTAGATTCACGCGAAGCTACACGCCAGCCCAGCTGGCTCCAAACGGAACCGGTATGGGGAGGGGGAAATAATAAGCTTTTATCACTTAGGGCAGGTCTAGTAATATTCATATGTCTATGGGCAGCCAGGTCAACCAGGAGGTCTAGCATGGACGATCGATAAAACCCTATATCAATACGATATTGTCCAAATCGCTCATCTATGGTCAGTTGTCAATATTTGCGAACACGGTCAACGGTTGTTAACAGATATTCCGACCGACGATTGATAAATTTTAGCGCGGCCTCCATAATATCAGATATGTTTCGGTTAACTGTCAATAAACCTACACATGTTTTTTAATAATGTCGTTTGTTATGCAAAATTACTGGCTTGTTTTAACAAACGGATTGAACTAACGAAGCTCTTAGAATTGAAAGAAGTCGAATACGCGATCCATAGACTTAAATAATACCTCTAAGACGCAATCAATTTATTCCATTCAATCTTTGAGAAACGAAAATGGTTGAAATATGACTATGCGAATAAATATGAAAAAGTAAATGCGGACTGTCAATGCATATTTAGGTTAAAATTTCAATTCAACATTGCCAATTTATTAATATTTTTACATAATTAATTGGCGTTTGATGTTTCGGAATGTAAATTCGTAGACAGATCCGCCAGTGTTGTCAGCGTATATCGATTTCTTATTTATTCCCTGTCAATATCGGTTCGGCTGTCAACAGTGAAATCGTGCTCGGTATACCGATATGAAATCGTCGGAAGTTACGCCTTTCGATCTGATATTGTAAAGTTATCGATTTCTCTATGCTTGACCCACAGAAACACATGCAACAATTGCTAGAATACACGGAGGACTTACAGAAATGTCCTAAAACAGCAATAATGAACCCTGGTGCCCGGTAAAATGTTTAGCTCTAGCAAGTTAGACAACGGTATATTCACTGAGTTTAAGATAACCCAACCCCTTGCTGTACAACGTTTGGCCCTCAAGACTAGGCACGTCACGGACTACTGAAGTTGACATATGAATACCGGTGAATTACAGAGCTTAATTTTGTGCTTACAACCAATGAGATTACAGTAGTTGTCGAGTACTGTACATTATTATATCATCTTTATTTACATGGTTGTCGCATATATGATTCATTGACAGCTTTCACCGTAATCATTACGTTGTAAATGTAAAAATTCTTCTCTATATCAAATATTATAGCATGTTCATACAATGTATCTTGAACATTATGCTTCCAGAAAATGATATGTATAAATAACATTAAATTTGCCGATATATTTTATAAATCATTATGTAGGTACAAACCTATTTATAAGGAAATAATTATTAATTTGAATCGATTTACATTATTATAACACGTTTTTATTTGATTAAGATAGTTAGTTATGTAATGTAATATAACATCGAAAAAATACTCGGAACTTGGGCCTATTTTGAACATTGTCTCACATTCCCTAAGAATATGATTTGCAGCAATTATTTAGTTGATGGCATGCTATTTTAAAAGCCGAAATTGGCTTCCGTGTGTTTATTTATCCAGGTCGCTGTTCCTCACAATAAACAAATCGCATTATGTTTTATATTGTGGGCCTACTGTCAAAAAATTAGCAAAATTTGGGATACAGTGAAACCCTCTTAAGAAGTTCTTCTCGCTTAAAATGTTTTCGTGCTTAAGAAGTTTAGTTTTTTCGGTCCCTTGAACACCAAATGGCCCAATTTATCCCACTTATAAGGTTTTCCCGCCTAAGAATTTTTTTTTTCCGGTCCCTTGGAAAACTTCTTATGTGGGTTTCACTGTATAAGTTTTTTATTTGTTTTCCCAGATATTTTAATGTTTATGTTTTGTATATCTTTTCTCTATTAACGCATTTAAAATAATTATTTTTATATCATTGAAAAAGGTGATAATACTAATAAATCTAAACGAAAATATGAAGGTAACGGTCGTAACTGGGACTCGATCACAGTACCTCTTTTCTTTATGGGGGAAAACGTTTTAACCAACTCGGCCATTGGGACTTCTTAATTGTAAGCAATTTTTGTCCAATCATATTTCAAATACAGAATAAAATCTTTGGCTAATTTTTCCCATATTTTTGGCTGCTACCTTTTTAAATGATCACAAGAAATGTTCTAAAGAATTGGTTTGTAACCTAGAGTTTCTCGGATAAACATATCCGATTTTATTTAAATGGGACACCTATTGACTTTTTCTTAAAGTCTATATGAATATTAATTTTTTATTGGTTGAAGGTCAATTTGATCAATTTAATATATTATTGAAAAAGAAGATAATAATAATAAATTTAAATATGAAAAAGAACAAGACACGGAAAAATAAAAAGGTTGCAACTGGGTCACTGTTCTTCAATGATAGACGGGTATATGTAACCTTAAAAAAGTTATTATATAACAAGAATTATTCCAATGTATGTATTATAATATGCGAGTATGGGGCATGCAAATAATCTCAGATCTCTTGAGCGTAATACCCAAAAAAAATTATTATGAATTTGATTGTGCGGACAAATATATTACACAAATGGCCGTCTGTACAATTTCAATGGAAAAACAGAAACACCAACCTTGTGAAGTCGTTCTCTGTATGGGAGGCCTCCCTTTTATTCAGCACAATCTTTGATATTATTGATATCTGCAAAATTCCGTAGTCAACTTTACACAGCGGAAATATAATTCACAATCCAAAAAGCAAGTATGCTCAAAGCCGCAAAAAAATGGAGAGAGTTTTTTTAATTGAATTATTATTGTAATAATGCAAAGTATTTCTACATAAAAATGATTGTGCCAAATCCATCATTGACTGAACTGTTACAAAGTTTGATTTTGAAAGAAGAATTTCTTGGGTTCAAATGAAATGAAGCAATATTTTCCTGGAAAACAAATGTATTAAGCATGTTGTAGGAACGCTCTTGGCCTAAGTTTATAATACGAATTAGTAATACAATAGCTAAATTCTTGAATTATCCATTATAATAATAATTACATCAACTTGTAAACCTACCGTAATCTTAATTAGGGTTAACTTCTATTAATATTGAAATATCAAAAGCTGTTTTCTTAATTTTTTTTACATTATCATTATTTTTTTATTTAAAGTAATATATTTTTTATGGACAGTTATTTACATTATTATGTTAAAAATCTGTAGATAGATTTTTTCTTAACCCCTTAGACCCAAATTAATTTCAGCACATATAACAAAAGAAATATATAAGTTCTAAGATTTTTTTTATATTTGTTTTTTGGAAATATCAATATTGACAATGGAAAGGAAAAATGGCTAAAGCGCCATACAGCTGTGACATTAAAGATGAACCTACACTATAAGCTATATTTTTTGTTTGTGCTTGTGTTCATCAAACAAACATTTTAGTTTATTGTGTAGGTTTCTTTTCCAGCGTCAATATTATGATCTCAGGACAAACATATTGAAAAAAAATAAACATTATTCAACTTGTAACATCGACTAGCTGCCACAATGTAATTTTTATTCTTGGTTGTTATTGAGGAATAAATTCTTCTAAGTGATGTTTTAAAACAAGACTGGGTCTCTAGGGGTTAAGTCTATAGAATATATTCCAGTTTTTAGAGTTATGTAGTTATTTTCATTTAAGTACATTATAATATTTTGAAATTATTTTTAATGTTAAGGAAAAGGTATCTCGTAGCGTGTAATAACTGAATACTTACAGGGTGGTTTAGATTAATGCTAAATAAATCCATGAATGTTTTAAATTCTGTGAATTTCAATAATACGTAATAATCACTCTGTAAATAAAATCATTTAAAAATTATCAATTTACCGAAGCTTTTAAAAATAATATTCCAATTTGTATTTATTAAAACAGTGAAATCTCGATCCATTGTTCTTCTATGTATTAATTGTTTCATTTCATAGCTAAATCGATCCGTTCAGTTGATTACTCAGACATCTCTAAAAAATTTAAGTTGAGTATGCAGTTATGTGTAAAAGTGTACCCTCTATCTGGTACTGTACTCAGATTACATAACCACTGGAGCGACAGAGCAATTAAAATATTTTTTCTCAGATTGCTGAAGGAAATTTTTCCGCCCACATAAAAAAAAATCATACCTCAGAATTTGAATATGAAGACATACAAACTGATTGTAGTTCTATGTACCCAATGAATTCCCCTATCTTTTGTCTATTATCACATATTTGTAGGATTTATAAAAAAATATATAATTAAATCTTTAACCTTAAAACATTTTAAAGAATCTAGAGAATATTTATTTTATTTTATTTTGAATTTACAATATATTATATAGTCGTTTAAGTAAAAAAAATAATTTGCCACATTTTGGCAACAAAGCAATCCGAGGTTTTGTAAATAGTGCCATAATGTGGCAAAAAGCGCTCGAGTGGATAATGCAGAAAAACTTGTAGTGAATTAAACAAAATGTTGATGTTGTCTGAGTCACTAGTAGGATATTTTAAAATGTCATACTAATGTCATGGTACATTATGCTTGCTAGTGTTATTTTATAGCATATTTAAAATGTGACAATAATATTTGATTTATGGTGAGCATTTGAATATTGCTTTCCTCATTAAAAACTTAGTATTTCGAGATGTCTGCCTAATCAACTGGAACGATCGAAATGCTTGATTTCAATTGAACTTAAAAAAATAAAAAAAACTGGATATGTAAATACATACTATCATTTTAAATTTGTTTAAGGAACCTTGACGTGGCAATGGGCTTAAAGCAACGAAATATTTTATTATTTGTAGATAACTGCACAGCCCACCCAAGTGATATGACATTCGTAGCATTGCATTGCATGTAGCATTTTTCTATATTCTCACGGGTTCCTTCAAAAAAGATTTCGTTTTCGCTGTAATTATTATTTCCTGCATTTAAAATAAAGAAAGTATTGCAGAAAGTGTATGCTAAATCAATAAGGCTCTAAAATGAAATTAACCAGTTTGGAGTAGGCCCAGATGAAAGGGTGAAAATAAAAACATGCATTTCTTTTTTTAAATTGATCGAGGCCTAACTTTGTGATTGAAATAAGATTGTGACAAATTATTATTATTGTAATACAAAATAAACTTTTCATTAAAAAATAATAATCTTTATTCTTCCAAAATATGACACGATTTTTATTTGAAAACCTCTACAGAACTTATTAAAGTCCAACAGAACTTGAAACATCAGCCTCTGGATTATTTTTGACCAAACCAAAAACAATATAAGTCGTATCTCCTCCGATCATAAACTTTCTAATTAAAGTGTGTTTATCGGAAGTGACCTGTCAGGTAAGTATGTTTTCTGTATCTATTTGTAAATAATAGTTCTAGGTAGAGCCTAAAAAGTCAAAATATGGTGTACAGCGCCCTTGAGATGATTTCTCACAAAAACGGCTCTCTACAAATTATCCAATTATTATTATTAATATGTCATGATGTATTTTTGGAGGCTAGTATACGTAACACTGCCCCGGGAAATATTTATTGGATAACCAACATCTCTGTCATAGGTCCCTTATTTTTCGGTTATTTTTTTTAAACTTAATTCTCCACATGGGAGGCTCTGAGCAAAAAAAATCCCCCAGGGCCTATGTTATCTTTGGGAGTACTGTGTGGAGGGTGTTTTTAGGGAAAAGAAGGAGAGGAAGTTCTGGGAATGAAAAAGGTATGAGGGGTTTCTAGAAATCTGGGGGTCATGTCAATGTGTTTAGGACTGATGAACCGTCGCATGAATCCATCCTTGCCGCTGCAGTGCAAGGCGATGGGTCGAGAGAGATCAAAAAATCTCCCTCAACCATACTATCTCGATCCGGCCCGCCACGCAGTGTGTGGTCAAAAGCATCCGCCGCCAAGACCTAGACAAATCTCACCCAATGAACCAGGGCTGCTATTCCCGAGCAACGATCAAACGTTGCTCGTTATGCGTCTCCTACGAGCGAAAAAGTACCCGTCGTCGCGACGAACTTTGTCGAATGTTTCAATTTTACGTATTCTTGAACTTCGAACGGTAGAAGAGATGATTATATTGGCAGCCCTGTGAATATTGTCTATGTTCCTGATGTTTTTGTGATTTCTATGGTGTCACTGTCAAACGTCAAACGTAAACAACAATATTCAAAGCAAAACAGAAATGGGGATTGGTTTATTTATGCAGAAATGTCTGCAGGATACATTACGCAAAGCCAAAAGGAACTACTAACAGAATTAGTAAGTTCTGATAAAGAAGTGAGTGAGTGAGTGGGAAATGTTCGGTGAATCCCGAAGGAGGTGGTTGGCGATTTCCGAGCAATTGAATGCCGGCAGGAGCTAATAAAGACTTGGAAAACAAACACTGGAGAAAGGTTTGTTTTAATTCATTTCGATTAATTTGTGTTTATTGTACATTTAATATCTATTTAATGTATATTTGTTACCCTAACGCTTCGTTCAGATGAAGCTCTGCATATGACAAATTTCTATTCAACAAAATGAACACCAAGCTCACATCTCACACGAGTTCCATACCGAATCAAGTTAACTCAACACCTCTTTTGAGTCATTAAAAAAGCTATGAAAAAAATAATTTTGTTAAAAGTTCTGAGTTGTCCGGTCACTGCTCACAATGTGTTTAGTTTTGTATGTTTAAAATCACGAAATTGAAAATAGTTTTATTTATTTATTAAATGAATTTTGTACATTGTGTAGATATTGTGTTATTTCATCCGCCATGCTAGGGATGTCCCTGTGTTATAGCGGGTGAAGTTTCCAGATAATATAGTTTATGGTGATGAAGTATAATCATAATATAATAATTGATGATATTGAAGTTTACAGTTAACGCCGAAATGAATTTATGATAATTAAGTTAACCTATAATATGATAATTGATAATGGGGCTACGTTACTTCAAAGCCGATTATTTCAAAATTCAAGTAAAATTGTGTGATCTTGACGTTGTCATTCTTTTTTAATATTTGAAGATCTTAAAGTCTCTTTCCACTGACATTTTGTGTAAATAATTAATATAATTCAAAAATGTTTTCAGACATGGAAAGGTCAAAGGCCAAAATGAAGAATGCCTCCTTGAGGCGGCATGCGGCCGGGACAGGAGGCGGACCACCAGCACCAGCAGTCAGCCTCAATGCGAGTGACGAACTGATTTTGAAATGAGAAAATGAGTTGAACTGTCGGAGGTCAACTTTGACTTTTCATCTCTCGGAGGACCCCAGCCTGTTGCTGGCTGCAGCAGCTGGCAGTCTGTTGAGGTGCCGCTGCTCTTGGAGGCCATACCTCCCCTTGTAGAACCCCCTACCTTTGAGCCTCCACCCACACGGACTCCCGGGCGTACTGCGGCTTTAGCAGAGGTTCGCAGTACGCCTCAGCAGAGGTTCGCAGATTCTCTCCTCTACCCTCATTGAACAAGGGGAGAGGAGTTTGTAAACCAAGAAAAAAAAATTTATGGCATGTTGGCTGCAATGACGAGGCTAACAGATTTAATTGAATCTGTTGGTTCTCGGTTAAATTTAATTGAATCTGTTAGTTCTCGGTTAAATTTGGCGGTTAAAATATTGGAAGAAATAAAGGCCAAATCCTATCCCTTGACAATTTGAAGTCTTATTTCTTCCAGTAGTTTAAACACCATATTCAATAGAGAATTATGAGATTTAATTGAATCTGTTAGTTAAGTCTATTATTTTTTTTGGTTTGATTAAGCAAACTCAATAATATGCACGAAAAATAATTTATACAGATTAATATATTTTTTGTAGATTCGCAAACCAATAATTTATCTCAATATTAAAAAGCATAACGCGTTAAAACGGGTTTATTTCACAATATTTAAAATAACGCCATCTATCGGTGAAAAGTTTCTAAATATATTTTAAGAATGCCCTTAAGTGAATATGAGTCTTGTAACACATCGTAAAACACTTAATATATATTGTGTGAGAATAAACCTGTGGTCAAACTAGTTAAATAAATAAAACCTAAAATGCACCAACATGGCCTGGGGCCTAGGCTCTAGTGCTCTAGTGCTCTTCATACATTCAATAATATTTGCCTAAATTCTAACATTGACATTTTCTCCGATTCACTGCCCAAATTTAAAAAGAGCATCATATCAATGAAATAAACATGTCAATGATATAAACTATTCTATGCGCACACACTTCTCACACCTACCAACATACTCAAATACACTCAAGCACATCTACACTATGCACATCACCCGGTAATTACAAATAAGACATTCAAAGAAACATATCATAGGTACCCTACATGAAATATCATTTAATATCTGTAAACTGTCTCATCACTGTAACCAATGTACCGTTTGTTTCTGTAATATAAAAATAAAAAACGTTTAAACCGGAATGAAATAAAACGCGTAAATATTGCTCTCCATGGTTTGCCATTGTACATCGGTTATTGCGGGATTCCCCCCGTTTATTATAACTATTTTATAGGCGCTCGCTTATAAAAGGGAATAAAAGAGATTGCTTTTTTTGACCTTTGTCGTTTCGGAAGTGAAAACTCTATTGGCACGTATGACAGTTTTTTTTATATGTGACATTGTGGACAATATTTTACTAATTTTTGCTTACCTCACGTTAGCTACGGCGGTAGCTCCGCCCCTGGTAGGTATATTGGGTTATGTTCTTTATTTTTATTGAAAAGTGCCCTAGCTTTTCCAAGTGACCAGTGACTACTGTGGTAGCTAGGACACTCGTTTTTTTTTAAAGAGAGAATCGCCAGTAGCCATATACTCTCTGAGCTAGTGATAGAAAATCGATAAAAAGTACAAAGATAAGTTCAGTAACATGTAAAATAATGTATTAAGTAGGTTAGTTGTTAGTAAGTTAGTCACCACCATGCAAGTTAGTTTAACACAGTATTCTAGATCTAACTAAGAGCTTATCTCTGAACTGAAACTGAAACTAAAACCAAACAACTAGTGATTAAAAAAAATCTAAAAAAGGTCAAAGGTAATTTCAGAAAGATGTACAATAATGTTTTAAGTGCGTTAGTTGTTAGTCCCCACCATGCAATATGGTTTAAAACATTATTGCAGATCTAACTATGAGCTTATCTGAACTAAAAATAATACGGATAATTAGCGATTAAAAAATATCGGAAAAAAGTTCAAAGATAATTTCAGAAAGATGTACTTACAATAATGTTTTAAGTTTGTTAGTTGTTAGTCCCCAACATAAAATATGGTTTAAAACAGTATTGCAGATCTAACTGTCAGCTTATCTGAACTAAAACTAATCCGGACAATTAGCGATTAAAAAATATCGGAAGGAAGTTCAAAGATAATTTCAGAAAGATTTACAATAATGTTTTAAGTTTGTTAGTTGTTAGTCCCCACCATGCAAGATGATTAAAACAGTATTGCAGATCTAACTATGAGCTTATCTGAACTAAAACTAATACGGATAATTAGCAATTAAAAAATATGGGAAAAAAGTTCAAAGATAATTTCAGAAAGATGTACAATAATGTTTAAAGTTTGTTAGTTGTTAGTCCCCACCATGCAAGATGATTTAAAACAGTATTGCAGATCTAACTATGAGCTTATCTGAACTAAAACTAATACGGATAATTAGCGATTAAAAAATATCGGAAAAATGTTCTAAGATAATTTCAGAAAGATGTACAATAATGTTTTAAGTTTGTTAGTTGTTAGTCCCCACCATGCAAGATGATTTAAAACAGTATTGCAGATCTAACTATGAGCTTATCTGAACTAAAACTAATACGGACAACTAGCGATATTGGAAAATAGTTCAAAGATAATTTCAGAAAGATGTACAATAATGTTTTAAGTTTGTTAGTTGTTAGTCCCCACCATGCAAGATGATTTAAAACAGTATTGCAGATCTAACTATGAGCTTATCTGAACTAAAACTAATCCGGCCAACTAGCGATTAAAAAATATCGGAAAAAAGTTCAAAGATAATTTCAGAAAGATGTACGATAATGTTTTAAGTTTGTTAGTTGTTAGTCCCCACCATGCAAGATGATTTAAAACAGTATTGCAGATCTAACTATGAGCTTATCTGAACTAAAACTAATCCGGACAACTAGCGATTAAAAAATATTGGAAAAAAGTTTAAAGATGATTTCAGAAAGATGTACAATAATGTTTTAAATGTTTGTTAGTTGTTAGTCCCCACCATGCAAGATGATTTAAAACAGTATTGCAGATCTAACTATGAGCTTATCTGAACTAAAACTAATACGGATAATTAGCGATTAAAAAATATCGGAAAAAAGTTCTAAGATAATTTCAGAAAGATGTACAATAATGTTTTAAGTTTGTTAGTTGTTAGTCCCCACCATGCAAGATGATTTAAAACAGTATTGCAGATCTAACTATGAGCTTATCTGAACTAAAACTAATACGGACAACTAGCGATATTGGAAAAAAGTTCAAAGATAATTTCAGAAAGATGTACAATAATGTTTTAAGTTTGTTAGTTGTTAGTCCCCACCATGCAAGATGATTTAAAACAGTATTGCAGATCTAACTATGAGCTTATCTGAACTAAAACTAATACGGACAACTAGCGATATTGGAAAAAAGTTCAAAGATAATTTCAGAAAGATGTACAATAATGTTTTAAGTTTGTTAGTTGTTAGTCCCCACCATGCAAGATAATTTAAAACAGTATTGCAGATCTAACTATGAGCTTATCTGAACTAAAACTAATACGGACAACTAGCGATATTGGAAAAAAGTTCAAAGATAATTTCAGAAAGATGTACACTAATGTTTTAAGTTTGTAAGTTGTTAGTCCCCACCATGCAAGAAGATTTAAAACAGTTTTGCAGATCTAACTATGAGCTTATCTGAACTAAAACTAATACGGACAACTAGCGATTAAAAAATATTGGAAAAAAGTTCAAAGATGATTTCAGAAAGATGTACAATAATGTTTTAAGTTTGTTAGTTGTTAGTCCCCACCATGCAAGATGATTTAAAACAGTATTGCAGATCTAACTATGAGCTTATCTGAACTAAAACTAATCCGGACAACTAGCGATTAAAAAATATTGGAAAAAAGTTCAAAGATAATTTCAGAAAGATGTACAATAATGTTTTAATTATGTTAGTTTTTAGTCCCCACCATGCAAGATGATTTAAAACAGTATTGCAGATCTAACTATGAGCTTATCTGAACTAAAACTAATCCGGACAACTAGCGATTAAAAAATATCGGAAAAAAGTTCAAAGATAATTTCAGAAAGATGTACAATAATGTTTGTTAGTTGTTAGTCCCCACCATGCAAAATGATTTAAAACAGTATTGCAGATCTAACTATCAGCTTATCTGAACTAAAACTAATCCGGATTATTAGCAATTAAAAAATATCGGTAAAAAGTTCAAAGATAATTTCAGAAAGATGTACAATAATGTTTTAAGTTTGTTAGTTGTTAGTCCCCACCATGCAAAATGATTTAAAACAGTATTGCAAATCTAACTATGAGCTTATCTGAACTAAAACTAATCCGGACAACTAGCAATTAAAAAATATCGGAAAAAAGTTCAAAGATAATTTCAGAAAGATGTACAATAATGTTTTAAGTTTGTTAGTTGTTAGTCCCCACCATGCAAAATGATTTAAAACAGTATTGCAAATCTAACTATGAGCTTATCTGAACTAAAACTAATCCGGACAACTAGCGATTAAAAAATATCGGAAAAAAGTTCAAAGATAATTAAGAAAGATGTACAATAATGTTTTAAGTTTGTTAGTTGTTAGTCCCCACCATGCAAGATGATTTAAAACAGTATTGCAGATCTAACTATGAGCTTATCTGAACTAAAACTAATACGGACAACTAGCGATATTGGAAAAAAGTTCAAAGATAATTTCAGAAAGATGTACAATAATGTTTTAAGTTTGTTAGTTGTTAGTCCCCACCATGCAAGATGATTTAAAACAGTATTGCAGATCTAACTATGAGCTTATCTGAACTAAAACTAATCCGGATTATTAGCAATTAAAAAATATCGGTAAAAAGTTCAAAGATAATTTCAGAAAGATGCACAATAATGTTTTAAGTTTGTTAGTTGTTAGTCCCCACCATGCAAAATGATTTAAAACAGTATTGCAAATCTACTATGAGCTTATCTGAACTAAAACTAATCCGGACAACTAGCGATTAAAAAATATCGGAAAAAAGTTCAAAGATAATTTCAGAAAGATGTACAATAATGTTTTAAGTTTGTTAGTTGTTAGTCCCCACCATGCAAGATGATTTAAAACAGTATTGCAGATCTAACTATGAGCTTATCTGAACTAAAACTAATCCGGACAACTAGCAATTAAAAAATATCGGAAAAAAGTTCAAAGATAATTTCAGAAAGATGTACAATAATGTTTTAAGTTTGTTAGTTGTTAGTCCCAACCATTAAATATGGTTTAAAACAGTATTGCAGATCTAACTGTCAGCTTATCTGAACTAAAACTAATCCGGACAACTAGCGATTAAAAAATATCGGAAAAAAGTTCAAAGATAATTAAGAAAGATGTTCAATAATGTTTTAAGTTTGTTAGTTGTTAGTCCCCACCATGCAAGATGATTTAAAACAGTATTGCAGATCTAACTATGAGCTTATCTGAACTTAAACAAATACGGACAACTAGCGATATTGGAAAAAAGTTCAAAGATAATTTCAGAAAGATGTACAATAATGTTTTAAGTTTGTTAGTTGTTAGTCCCCACCATGCAAGATGATTTAAAACAGTATTGCAGATCTAACTATGAGCTTATCTGAACTAAAACTAATCCGGACAACTAGCGATTAAAAAATATTGGAAAAAAGTTCAAAGATAATTTCAGAAAGATGTACAATAATGTTTTAATTATGTTAGTTTTTAGTCCCCACCATGCAAGATGATTTAAAACAGTATTGCAGATCTAACTATGAGCTTATCTGAACTAAAACTAATCCGGACAACTAGCGATTAAAAAATATCGGAAAAAAGTTCAAAGATAATTTCAGAAAGATGTACAATAATGTTTTAAGTTTGTTAGTTGTTAGTCCCCACCATGCAAGATGATTTAAAACAGTATTGCAGATCTAACTATGAGCTTATCTGAACTAAAACTAATCCGGACAACTAGCGATTAAAAAATATTGGAAAAAAGTTCAAACATAATTTCAGAAAGATGTACAATAATGTTTTAATTATGTTAGTTTTTAGTCCCCACCATGCAAGATGATTTAAAACAGTATTGCAGATCTAACTATGAGCTTATCTGAACTAAAACTAATACGGATAATTAGCGATTAAAAAATATCGGAAAAAAGTTCAAAGATAATTTCAGAAAGATGTACAATAATGTTTTAAGTTTGTTAGTTTTTATTCCCCACCATGCGAGATGGTTTAAAACGGTATTGCAGATCTAACTATGAGCTTATCTGAACTAAAACTAATCCGGACAACTAGCAATTAAAAAATATTGGAAATAAGTTCAAAGATAATTTCAGAAAGATGTACAATAATGTTGTAAGTTTGTTAGTTGTTAGTCCCCACCATGCAATATGGTTTAAAACAGTATTGTAGATCTAAGAACTCATCTTAAAATTTAACCGAACCACGAGTGGTTGCCTGCCGGAAACATTAAACTAACTTAAAAGTAAACCTGAATACACAATGTAGCCGACCTTAAATATATCTTAAAACTAACTAAAAACTAACTTTAAATTAACTTTTTTTTTTTTTTATGGAATAGGCAATTCACCCTAAGAAGAGTGCTTTGTGCCATTAAAGTTAAGAAAGATAGTTTAATTTTTTAGGTTAATCTACGAGGGGACAGGACAAATCAAACATTGAACTCATTTAAGTCTATGAACTTGTATAAAACTGAAAAAACGCGAGAATTGTTGAGAGACAGCAAATACGGAATACTAAGGGGAGAATTGTGGGTAATTTTAATAAGCAAACGATAAATGTTTTTGAAGGAAGAATGATTTTTACAATTAAAGAATATATGGTTAAGAGTCTCCTCCTCCACACCGCACTCGCAGAGTGGACTATCGAGGACTCGGATCTTAAACAAATGAGTTGCAATAGAGCAGTGACCAATTCTCATTCTCGAAATGCAGGAAATAAATCTTTTGGATTTTTTTTTGCCGTGGAACCAAGGTTTACTCGGAATATGCCTTTGTATTCCAGCATAGAAAGATCCAGTTCGGGTTTTCGTACTTGTCCAATTTTCTTCCCAGGAACGAGACATATTGGATTTAAGAATAGAGAAGACGTCAGAGATAGGAATTCTAAAATCTAAAGGGATAGAACCAGAGATCGTTCCAAGTTTAGCGAGAGAATCGGCTTTCTCGTTACCCTCAATTCCTAGATGGCCAGGGACCCAAACCAATATTGTCTCAAATTGTGATTCGTGTAGAGAGTTGAGGATGTTTTTAATATTACAAATAATGTAGTCTTCTGGACATCGAACGATATTAGAGGAAATTTTTAATACAGCACTTAGAGAGTCAGTGCATAGTATGGCTTGACGAATATTGAGAAGCTGGATTTGAATTAAAGCTTGTTCAATTGCGAAGCATTCTGCGGTAAATATAGAAATTTCTCTAGGCAATTTATAAGAAAGATTTAGATTGAATTCAGGAATATACACAGATGCGCCACAATCTTTGAGCTCGGACTTGGAACCATCTGTGTAAATTAGGGAAAACCCAGGAAACTTAGAAGACGTAATGCTTTTAAAATGATCGTCCACATTTTGAAAGTTATTAGATGATGTTAAAATGTTCGTCCGAAAGTCGGAAGTTATTACATTGGGGATAAAATTAATAGTATCAAACGGGATTTTGTAAATAGGAAGGATTGGATCTTTTTGTACGTTTTGGAGAGAAGAAGAGAGAGATCTGTATGAAAGAAAACTTTTTAGAAGGAAAGACTGTCGATTTTTATCTGTCAATCTTTTGCTGTTGTTTAAGTTATTAAACAAATGATCGAGACTTTCTTCTAAAGGATGACGAGACAGAGATAAAGATTTGAAAATAAACTTATCAGCAAGGAATTGTCTTCTCAAAAATAAGGGTGGTTCTACGCATTCCACCTGGAGCGCGTTAATAGGAGAAGATTTCATCGCCCCAATAATCATTCTGAGCGCCTTGGATTGAATTCTTTCAAGTTTTTTATCCAAATATTTAGGAAGGGGGTCGAAAAGAAATGTGCCATAATCCAAGTGGCTTCGAACTAGGGAGTTATACATTAGTTTCAGGGTAGTAGGATGAGATCCCCACCATACTCTGGAAACTGCTCGCATCATATTAAGCCCCTTTTCACACTTAGCAGAAATGTGTTGAATATGTGGGAGCCAGGAAAGCTTATGGTCCAAAAGTATACCAAGAAATTTTACTTGCTTAACAGTTTGGAGATGAACATTATCAAATGAGACAGAAAAAGGGGGCAATTTTCTTTTGCGCGTAAAAGCCACTACCTTAGTTTTAGAAGTCGCTAAATTCATTCCATTTGACAATAACCAAACTTTAATATAATGCAAAGCCAAATTTAACTCCTTAGCAGCATGGGATAAATTTTTGTGTGTTATATATATAAGAAAATCGTCCGCAAAATAAAGTCGCTTGATATAAAAAGGGATTAAAATGTCTAAATCGCTTATATAAATATTAAATAACAATGGACTAATTACAGACCCCTGAGGTAACCCTTTCCATAATTTACGTTTTAAAATTTTTGAGGAAGAGTGGATTATAATGGATCTGTCTGATAGCAAGTTGATAATAAATTGAACCAATTTCATAGGAATTTTTATTTTTATCAATTTTTCTTTTAAAATATTAATTAATACATCGTCATAAGCTGACGAAAGATCAAGAAATGTGGCCAGTGTGCAAGAATTAAGGGATTGGGAAATACGAATTTCTGTTGTAAATATACTTAAATTATCCATAGTTGATTTCTTTTTCCGGAAGCCATATTGATTTTGAGAGATAATACTGTGATTTTCAACAAACCACTCCAATCTGTTCTTTATCAAGTGCTCCGCTACTTTCGTTAAACACGACGAAAGAGCGATAGGACGATAGGAAGAGACTTCGGAAGGATTTTTCCCTGGTTTTAAAATCGGGAGGACTTTTTGAATTTTCCAGATATCCGGAATAAATCCGGTTTCAAACATGTTATTAATTAAAGATAAGAAGTATTCTAACGACGTGTCAGAGAATGCTTTAATAAAGCTATATAATATTCCATCAGGACCAGGAGAAGAGTCTGAAAGGGAATTAGTTACTCGTTTTAATTCATTAACTGAGAAAGGAGAGTCTAGCCAGTTAGAGTGAGAAGGATGGGAAATAAAAGTAGGCATTTCTTCATATCTGGCAACTGATGGAGGGGCTATCTTGTCAGCAAAACTATTTAAAATTTCTTCTGGAATATGCTTTGTACGCTGCGGAGCAAATGATGAACCGAACTTTTTTAAACTGGTCCAAACAGATGACTGGGAAGATTCAGGAGACAAACTTTCACAAAATTTTCGCCATCCAGAACGCTTTTTATTTTTCAATATACGTTTAGTTTCTGCCTGGGCGCGTTTCACTAATAAGTAATTTTCGAACGACATACACTTGCGGAAAATGGAAATTGCTTCTTTTCTAGAGTTAACAGACCTAGTACATTCTTCATCCCACCATGGAGTCGAATGTTTTATCTTAATAGTAGCATTACGTTTCGGGATGGATTTTTCTGCTGCTTTTATTACTAGACTAGGAAACAATTCACATTCTCTTGTGATGTTCCCAAGGGATGACTTTGTCGAGTGAACAAGGGAGTCTAGTTCATTAGAGAAAGTTCTCCAATCTGCGTCTTTAGTTTTGAATTTAAAATTATTGTTTACAGTAAAGGAACGCAAGGTAGTTAGTTGGTGGAAGAGAATAATGATAGGAAAATGGTCACTGGAAAGGGGGTCTTTAAGTATGTCCCAAGAACATTTAGGAATCATTGAAGATGAGCAAAGGGACAAATCAACGGCACTTTTCCTTTGTTGAGGGGGGGTGAATCTAGTTGGGGATCCGTCGTTTAAAATACAAAGATTAAAAGTATCAATAAAATCTAACAGATTACGACCCGAACGGTTTGTTAATTCGCTACCCCAAGAGGGAGAATGAGCGTTAAAATCGCCCAATATCATATAAGGGGGACGAATCTGAGATATTAATAATGACCATTCGTTTTCGTCAAAAATAGTAGAGGGAGGGATATATATTGATAATATTGTAATGTCAGATACAACAGCTGCTACTATCTGAAAATTGATGGGGAGAGTATGAAAAATGATTTGTTTAAAAGGAATAGTCATGAATAATAAGAGCTGTGCCACCTTTACCATCCAATCTATCATGTCTAAGACAATGATATCCAGGAATCTTAAATTGATACAAGGGTTTTAACCATGTTTCGGAGATGGCGGCGACTGAAATATCATGTATATTGAGTAATTGAATAAGCTCAGATTTGTTAGAGAATAGACTTCTACTATTCCACTGAAGTATTCTGTTCAGTTTCAGAGACATTGGGAAGACAAGAGAGTAATGATTTAATATAATCAGCAGCGTTGGACGGTACATTATTGTTGTTTGAAAGAATTGAAATTAAGAGGGTAATTAATGTCTGAATGAAAGAAGAATTTTCATTAACAACTTTAGGGAAAATAGGTGAAGCAGAATTATTTTTTAAAACACTCCCATTGGGTTCCTGAGTTTTATTGTTCCCATTTGGGTAAAACAAAAGTTCATTGTGTTGCTTTTTGTCAAAAGAGGGAATAAATTTAGGTTTCGGTTTTAACGGTTTAAAAAACGTTTCTCTGTGAGAAGATGATAGTGGAGGTTTAGAGGAAGTGAATTGAAAGGGAGATGAGGTAGAAGTTATCTCTGCAAAAGATTTTTTCGCAGTGGGGAATATTTTTGACGCCTGGAAGTAAGAAATATTGTCTGAAGCCATTGCTTGCTTAATATTCTTTTGTCTAGTTAATTCTGGACAGGCCAAACTAACCGCGGTATGATTGCCCTTACAATGAATACAAATTGGATCATTAGATGAATTTTGACAATTATCAAAAGCGTGATTTTCTCCGCAATGAAGACAACGTGGAGGGGAACGACATACGGGTTTCGAATGTCCAAACCGGCAACAGTTGAAACATTGAATCGTCGGAAATTTATATACTTCTACAGGAAGTGAGTTGTAATAGATGAACACACGGGATGGCAAAGTTTGACCTTCAAATGTTATTACAACAGATTGCGAAGGTTTCCATATGGTGGTTCCAGTAGATGTATCCTTGTAATTTAATCGACGTACTTTTAATACTTTAGGAGTCACTTGAGAATCATTAAGAGCATCAACGATTTCTGATTCTGAGAGATCAGGTGGAATACCCCTGACCCGCCCCATCCTTGTAAGGTTATATGTAGGAATAAATGATTTAAATTTTTGGTTTGAAAGTGAATCAATTTTTTTTACAAATTCATTTGCAAGGGTGGCGGATTTAAACTCAATGGATAATTTGTAGCGGCCTTCCGGTTTGATTGATCCATTAACTATTCCAAGGTTTTTATCATTTGAACTGAAAATAAATTTCCCAAAATCCAGCGGATGAATAATCTTCCCATGTTCAGTTCTTTGAACATTAACAATGAAAGGGGCAGATGAGGAAAGAGAATACATTAGATCAGCACTTTTAGTTTCAGGTAGAATGGTGTCTTTATGATTTCCCTGAGAGCTTGAGGTTTGATTGGTATGAGAAAGAGATTTAATTTTGGGAGGTATATTAAGAGAAAGCGAAGGTCTTCTTTTACGGGAAGGGAGAGTTATAGAAATGTGGCTATCATCAGAGTCACATCCATCTGCATTGTTGAATATGGATTCGGGATCAGGGGGTCTATTTTCGTCTTCCTCCATTTTTACAAATTATTTAAACACAAAAAAAATAATAATTTAAAAATAATAAACAGTCTATTTGATTGACTGTACACACGAATTTATCGTAAACAAAATAATACAAATAAATTATAATCAAAACAAAAGTGTAACAATAAATGAATTCTTATCTGCAGTAGAATCAGGAGGTAAGTAGGTAGATCGTCAAACACAGAGCACCGGTAAACACAACCACTCACTACCGACGTTCGATGCGGAATCCCTTAAATTAACTTAAAACTAACTTAAAAATAAACTGGTTCTTCAGGCCGACAGCGTCGCTCCACGACGTATTCTGTGAAAAGCAAAATACAACGTTAAAATAAATCTTAAAGACAAAAAAAATCATTAATGGCCCTCGATACTAGTAACTGAACTCTAATAAATATATTGCACATTCTAGTCAGGTACCCTTTACCGCATATCACTACCGATATATTGCACATTCTAGTCAGGTACCCTTTACCGCATATCACTACCGATATACTGCACATTCTAGTCAGGTACCCTTTACCGCATATCACTACCGATATATTGCACATTCTAGTCAGGTACCCTTTGCCACATGTCACTACCGTTGTATTGAAACAATGTTTTACCGGTTTTAGCCTATTACGGCTAGACTGGTACGATTTTTAAAACTATGACATGTACATATAAATAAGAATTGTGCAATATATTATACATGCGAGTATAATCAACCCGGCATGGGTATGCACAATCATTCTGAAGGGTCTGAGAATAATAAAATAATGGACCATGCGGTATTGGGATTATGCGGGATTCTAATAACACTATTGCGGTTAATCATTCTGAAGGGTCTAAGGATAATAAGAGAATGTTCCTAATACCAGCCTTTGGAAGGAAAAATAAAAAAACAGACACTAAAAATAATTAGTCCTGAACTGAACTGAACTTAAACTGAAGAAAGATGAGTGTGACTTGTCCTGTGCTTAAGTTGGAAATGGTGACCAGTCTACTCAGTGAAAATTATTTAAGTATATGAATATTGAGTACAAACTTTTCATCGGATGTTAATTCCTCAAATGATAATTCATCATGTCTTGAAGTGTCGAAAACTGATAATTAGGGTTTTTAACCTTAGGTTAAGTTAGGTTAGGTTAATGTGAGTTATGATGTGATGTATTATCATGTGAGCAAGTATCATCGTGTCTGAATAAATTTACTATGTGAGTTTAGACGCTGAGATCTCATAGTCCGATTAGACATGGAACCGTTGGAAATATATCTGAAGATCATTACAATAACCATAGAAAGCTCAAAGATTCAGTTAGAGAAGTGTTAGGGAAGTGCTACAAACATAGCAATTGACCCAATTAAAAAAATTCAAAAAGCGATAATTAAACTAATCCTGAAAGTACCATTCTACACAGATTCAAGCTGAAATTTACAAAACATTGGAAGTCATGTCAATAAGACAACTCTATGCCAAATATGCACTTCTACACCTCCTCCAACACAAACTCCATATTCCAATTCAACCAAAAACCTCAAAAAAAAAAAACCAGGTCCTCAACAAATAAAACACTGAACATACCGATAACGCACACCACACATGGACAAAGACACTTTCAATATTACGCAACCAAACTTTTTAATTGTATGCCTTTTACTCTGAAGCAACTAATAACTGCAAATACGTCTACAAACATTCACAAAAAACTTATCTCAGCCTGGATCAAAAATCAAGATTTTAACTTCATTCAAAACATAATAACTCCAAACCGAACGTAAACAAACTATAAAAAAATGTAAGATAACTAAACACATTTTTCGAGAATATACCAACTATACACACACTGAAAATATATATACATATTTTTTATAATTTTTTTTATAAATAAACAGTTTAAAATAATCACTAATTTAAAAAATAAATAAAGAATAAAATTTCTACTACAACACATAAATACTTGTCACACTTAAACATAACCACGTAAACTCAGCACAGGTTCTCCTAGTGAGGTGTTCACGAAACATACAACATTACCCAACCACAGTTTCACATTCACTAACCTACTTTACACACAACACAACAAAAAGTTCATAAATTATGTTATTAGCTATTATGTATAAATATTAATAACTTTATGTGAACGCTGTAATATTATATAGAAATAAAAAAGATAAAAAAAAAGAGAGGAAAAATTTAAAGAGTTAACTGTCAACATTTTTATGTTAGTTTACCTGTTATTGGTTTATTTATAGTTTGCCTCATGAGGAGTAGAGTAGACATTTATTATTGTTAAAAATTGATTAGAAAATTGAGCATAAGTAAGTGAATAACATTTAAGTCAATGTGCATAAATTATTAAGATAAGTAATGTATGTATTTTTTCTTTATTTGACAGGTAAATAAAAATTAAACGCCTGGATGAAAAAAACAATTAAATTATTTCATTTACACGTAAGTTGCAAATCTTGCGTTATTCTAAAAACATTTAAATAGTTCAATACCCCATAAGTGTAATTAATATGTAGCATAATTGTGTAGCTGGAATGTAAATAACTAAATAGAGTGATATGCGGGACCGAAGTGAGTAACACGTAGAGTTGAAGAGCCAAAATCTTAAGCATTTTAGGAAAAAAAAAGTTTTTTTGTACCTCTAAAATTTTTACTTAACCACTTGAGCGCTTTTTGCCACATAATGGCACTATTTCCAAAGCCTCGGATTTCTTTGTTGCCAAAATGTGGCAAATTTAATTTTTTTTAATTTATTTATTAAAACGACTATATAATATATTATATTGTACATTCAAAATATAACAAAATAAATATTCTCTAGATTCTTTAAAATGTTTTAAGGTTAAAGATTTAATTATATATTTTGTATAAATCCTACAAATATGTGATAATAGACAAAAGATAGGGGAATTCATTGGCTATTTAGAACTATAATCAGTTTGTACATCTCCATATTCAAATTTTCCTTAGCAAAAATATTTTAATTGTCCTGTCGCTCCAGTGGTTTAACACTTACTTGGTATTGAAACAAAAAACAATGAAATAACTTACCAATTCCTCGGAAGTGTTGGTTCCTGTTTTGTTCCCCCGGAGTACTGGAATACTGGAGATACCAGGAACCAACCTGAAAACACCAAAAGAAACATTGTCATAATGTAAAATCAAGATATTGTTAAAACCAATGAAAATGGGAACAAGGGGACTGAAGGAACAGAATAGACAAAATGTTCTATTGCTTCTCCTCCGAAATAAAGATTATATAGATTTTTTATAATTCCAATTTTTTTATAATAGGTACTTTATTATATAATAAATTTATTTCTGTAAAAATAATGGCTATATTACTTTTAAGTTTAATCTTAATATATAAAACAAAGTCGGGTTAGTTACACCATTTATAACTCAAGAACGGCTGAACCGATCTTTATGGTCTTACCGGGACATATACCTTAAAATATAGACCATTATCTTTTATTATTTTTCTGTGTCTTGTTCATTTTCATATTTTAAAAATATAGATTATTGTTATCTTCTTCTTCAATGATATATTACATTGATTGGAATAACTTTCAAAAGTTAAAAAGAGTTTTTCTTATAAAAAAAAAGAATTCTTTAATAACTCAGGTGCGGGGCAAAAGTCATTCCTATGTCTACCTACGTTAAATTGTCGTGAAACCAAGCTTATGTGCCCAAGCGGTTAATCGAGTTAAAACAAAACTTTGCAGTTGCTCAGTCAATTAAAAAAGTAAATTAGCTTTATAATATTTTATTCATAGTCACAATCAATAATGAGCAACCCCCGGGGGTCCGGCTCAGGCTTTCAGCGGCCCCGCGTCCCTATTAATAATTAAATCAAAGTTATTTTGCGCAAAGTAGGTACGTTTCATTCTAGTTTTTATAATAAAAATAATTTCTTTATTCAGAAATGTGGGAAGTTAGTGCAATCCCACAAATACCATAAAGAGTGCAAGTACATAATGACATAGTATAGACAGAGGTATCAGCAAAAATGTCATTTTTTTACTTTCAAAAGTCATATTGACAGAAATACTTTCAAAATTCAATTGAAAAAGTTAATGTGAGTTATGATGTGATGAATTATCATGTGAGGAAGTATCGTGTCTGAATAAATTTACTATGGGAATTCAGACGCTGAGATCTCAAATTCCGATTAGACATGGAACCCATTTAAACACCATTCATACTAACTACGGTAAGCTATCCATCAGTTATGAGGGGGGCAATTTATATAATTGCCTTCCAGATGAAATTAAAAACGAAAAGAGTGTGTGTAAATTTAAAAAAAAAAATTTTTTTTTTCACAAACAACAATATAGTGAAAGTGAATAAATAATATTATATGATAATATATTGTATGAAAATATAACGTAATTTAATCTACTGTAATGTAATGTGATTTAATTCAAATTCTAGTTAATAAGTGCTGGAATAAAAAACTTATTAAAAAAAGAATTAATTAATAGGAATAAATGGTTGAAAATATTTATTCAAAATAAAAAAAAAATGTATTTAATTTGAGTCAGATTCAGATTTCCTACGCACTGTAGGGAACCCGCTTGCGCAGCGTGGGTATAAACTGTGAAACCTAAAGTTTAAGTTTGGACTTACGGAAATCAATAATTCGTTTGTGTGAAAGCACTATGAAACCATACATGATTTTACTTCAATGGCAAGCCAGATTTGTAAATAATCAACATTCATTAAATGAACTGTGGAAAGAACATGGAATTAACAATGAAACCATTAGAAAAAAATTGAAAACAGGAGAGAAATAACTTCAATTTTAATAGAAATAACTTCCAGGAACAAATTATTGACCTCCAAACAAACTGAACACTAAGCTTGAAATGAAAAATGAACCAAATTGTACAGAAAGATTCTAAAAGTCTATTTAACGGCAGTAAAAAGATAAATTAATAAAATTACACACAACTACAAAGTAATATGAAAAGTATCTATGGTATTTACTGATATATTTTATATTACGTAATGATATGTTTCTGATATGGTTATGTTTCTGCATTATGTAAAATTTCAACTTGTAAAATGTTTGTTGAAACAGCCCTAAGGGCTAAGGGCCTAAGGGCTTCTTTTAAGTATTTTTGGATCATAAGTATTTATGATTTTTCTATAATTTTTAAACAAAATAAGTGTATAAATTTTTTTTCAAATATTTTAGTTTGTAAGTCCTTAAAAAAACAGAAATACTGAGGTATTTTCGTCACAAAACACATTCTCAGATTTATTGATTTTAATTTAATTAAAATTCTGAAAAATGTGTTTACTAGATTATGTATTGATTTATTTTGTTGTATGATTTGAAATTTGTGATGTATAATACAATATTTCGTTTGAAAATTGAACAAATCTGCCAATGACCAACAATATAACCTTAGTATATTAAAAATAAAGTTAGTTTTTCTAAAAAAATTTTAAAATGCGTTTAACAGATAAAATAACAATCTTTCAAAATCAATTTATGTATTATTTATAAAAAAGAGTCAATATGTCTAGAATTTGATTTAAAAAGGACTAAATTCCGGTATTCTCTGGTAATACACTATGGGAAACGAACTTATAGCTATTTTACTGGAAGCAAAAATCAAAAAACAACTACATACCAAGTCCGCAGAAGCGTTGATGATCCCTTTAGGTCCCCCGGAGTGCCAGCAACCACGTCTCCCGAAGTCCTGGAGGCTGGAGCACGCGAGGTTCAACCTGAAAGACACGAAAGGAGATGTTATTATAATGTGAAAGCAAGACATTATTAAAACAAATGAAAATGAGAGGCGAGGGGTCCGAAGGAAAAGAATTAAGACAAATTTTCTATTCTTTTTCCTATATATTAAAAATATGGAAGCAGGAAATATACAATTTGTCCAAAGAAACATCACCATCTCAAAAACGATTCTTTTTTCTAACTTTTTCAGTTGATTTAAAACACAACAATGATAAAATCTGGGCCCGGCTCGGGCTCTCGGTGGTAATTAATTACATCAAGTTATTCCACATAGAATATGTGCAGTGTTTAAAATTCGGAACATATTAATTCTAAATAACACTCCAACAGGCAACATATTTAGATAATTCTAAATAATACTCCAACAGACTAAACATAATTTTTTTGAATTATAACAACCACACGGCAGTGTATTATTATACAAACTAACCTGGAAACTTCAATGGTGGCAACTGGACACACCCGAGTCTGAAGAAAATCAAATCATCAGACCGCTGACAGCGCATTGACTTTCTGGAGTAAGAAGACAGCTGGTGTCCTGTATCTCATGAAACAGAAATGTTTACAAAACACAAAAAATATGTAAATTCAAAGCATAGCACATAAAATGTATAAAATCAGGTGAAAACTTATACTTATTGTTTAAGAATGAATGTGAAGCCCATGTAATAAATAATAACAAGGCTATCTTTCTAGAGATAAACGCCTTAGAGGTAAACGCCTTAGAGATAAACGCCTTAGATATAAACGCATTAGAGATAAACGCCTTACAGATAAACACCTTACAGATAAACGCCTTAGAGATAAACGCCTTAGATATAAACGCATTAGAGATAACGGTCTTAGAGCTAAACGCCTTAGAGATAAACGCCTTAGAGATAAACGCCTTATAGATAAACGCCTTAAAGATAAACGCCTTATAGATAAACGCCTTAAAGATAAACGCCTTAAAGATAAACGCCTTACAGATAAACGCCTTAGATATGAACGCTTTCAATATAACGGTCTTAGAGCTAAACAACCTAGAGACAAATGCCTTAAAGATAAATGCATTAGAGATTAATGGTCTTAGAGCTAAATGGCTTAGAATAAACGCCTTACAGATAAACATCTTACAGATAAACGCCTTAGAAATAACGGTCTTAGAGCTAAATGGCCTAGAATAAAAGCCTTAAAGATAAACACCTTAGAGATAGCAGTCTTAAAGCTAAACGGCCTAGAATAAGCGCCTTAAAAATAAATGCCTTAGAAAAAAACTCATCAGAGGTCTTAGAGCTAAACGGCATAGAGACAAACACCACAAACGCCTTGGAGATAAACGCATTAGACATAACGGTCTTAGAGCTAAACAGCCTAGAATAAATACCTTAAAGACAAATGCCTTAAAGACAAATGCCTCAGAGATAACGTTCTTAAAGCTAATTGTCTTAGAGCTAAACATATTTGAGCTAAACGGCCTAGAGCTCAACGCAGTTACCACTTAGCGCAGTAAGATACAGCTGGACGAATACAGCAAGACTCAGCAGACACTGAACCAAATTTCAGCTTGATGACGGCACATCCTTCGTTGGAAGAGAAGGTTACACCTGGAAAAATAAATAGAATTAGTTTTAAAAAAAACTCGCATTCAAAGATAAATAATTAGAAAATGCTGAAATTTTTGTTTTGTATTTTGAATAAGGCACAATTTTAGTCTTTGTGCTAAATTTGTAGTAACCCAACGTCAAGGGTAATTCTGTATTTTGCTTATCATTACTGTTACAGAAAAAACCTCCTCAACGTAAGGTGCGTTGGTAAAATTTCGGAAACACTATTTATATTGAAATGGATAACATTGCATTGAAATTACAAGTACGTAAAAAAGAAAAATTTGCATAATCTGCGTTTAGGATGACCGCCATACATACAGGTCCGCCCATAATACAGGCCGTGCAGGGCGAGCATCGCATGCGGGCGGCATTCTCACCCTAACATCCTCCTCACCAACCCCCTCAGCCCCCCATGTCCCTCATCCCAACTCTCGCTCAACCCCTTGGGAGTTGGGACTCTTGTGCGGTATTCACATAATAAAAAGTAAAGAACCCTCACTACCCTGAAAAAGAAAATTAAACTACCCTCTAGCCTCTCTCACTCCACCCCACCCGCCATATGTCGTTGTCGTTGTCCATAATCTGTGGAAGCCCTCGACCACGAGTACCTGGCACCACCCTAGGTGCAAACCCACCACACTAATAAACTTATGAAGGTGTCGTCACAATTGACAGTAAATGGATTAATTTATTCAAAAAAATAAATAAAAACAATTTTTCAAAAAAAAATTTACATTAACAAATAAATATTTTGTACAACACAAGCGCTCCTCTTTTCTGATAAGGTATACATGACCAACCTTAAATAAAATTATATTTTGTAAAATAAAAATGTAGAAATAACATTTGTGTTTGTTATTGTTATTATTGATAATTGTTTTGCTGTTTTTGTTGGTGTTATTTCTCTTCTCTCTTAACCACTTGGGCACATAAGATTGTTTTCACGACAATTTAACGTAGGTAGACATAGGATTGACATACGCCCCGGACCTGAGTTATTAAATAGGTTATGTTAGGTTAGGGTAAGGGCTATTTTAATTTATTTTTTTTTCATAGCTTTTAACGACTTTTTAAAGAGGAGTTGATTCTCAGATGACATGGAACCAAATAAATAACAAATCCTTTTGGCTGTGAAAATCTAAAATCATACCCTCTGCTATAATGTTCTATACCGTATGAGTAAATTACATTCTAAATTATTCTGTTTTATTGCTTTGTAACACATAATTAATATTTTAAGTATACGCACTTATTTTTTTATGTTATACTTTATTTTATTTACTATTTGAGGCTTATATTATATTAAATCATCTTATTAGTATTTTGCTAATTTACACTCAATTTTATTACATCATCATTTGTATTGTTTTCTTACAATTACTGCAACTGCATTTATCTTGTTATACTTAATTACTGTAATCAATGCGTAAAATTTTCATGTAAAAGCTCACTAGGGCATTAATAAATGATAAATAAAAATAACCCAAAAATAAATCAAGATTATCCCAATATCTGGTACATTTTTAAAGTATATTTAAATTTTAATATTTTATAAAAACTTTCCTCTATGTGTCAAATGTTAGAAGCACATGTATGTATACCACTAGCAGATGCTCAGTACTCGACAACTCAATTAAAAAAATGTCATAGAATTCAGACATAAATTATTCTAAAAATCTGTTGTCCGACGCAACAAAAGCAAATTTTCATTTCACTTAATTGAAATTTTAAATGCCGTGTTTTCCATAGCCCCGAACACAAATAGCTGTCTTTTATAGTAATAAAGATGAATCAAAAGGTTTTTCTAAAAAAAATTTCTTATTAAGCATGTTCAGTCATTCCGAAAGTTTACCAAACATTTTTCTATACAATATAATATGCATCATAGTAAATTTGATTGTAGCTCACCGTGATAATGGAATTATTTGTAGCCATGAATCAAAGAATGTGTGTTTCTACAAAAGCCTTCTTCTCAGCATTATAGATATTCATCATACAAAATTCTATTCTATGATTTCCGTGGAAACAAAGCCGTCAGCTTCAAAAGTGAAAACACATTAAAAAAATCAAGTGATATTTTTTAAGTTAATGTGAAAATGATGCTCACCTTCCCGCTTGACCTCGTCTTCCTGGGTGTTCAGGACAGGGGAAAGGGGACAGGCGGCGTGGGGGCCCAGTTGCCCAGCTGTAAACTGGAACTCCCATTTCAGGTTCCGATTCCATTACTCCCAATTATTGGGCCTGAAATTACCATACAACTTTAAAAATAGGTAAACATAAAAAGGTATGACTAGGAGAAAAAAAAATTACCGAAAAGACAAGTAATACGAGACAAAAATAGGTAGAATAGTATAAAGATAAAATAGTATTTTGTGTTACATAATTTTAACTTTAAAAAAAAATCATATTGTTAATTAATATTGAGATCAATAACTACAAACAATAAGTTATTTAGTAAGCAAGTTATATTATTATAACACTTTATTAACAACATATTTAAAGGATACTGAAGTGCATGACATATTAGAACAAAGATTATTAACAAGATAAGCATACATACAGGTGATATAAAATAATTACCCACTTTTAATCACTAATTACTGCATTATGCCATATTTTATTGGTGGCAATTATTTCACTAACCGCCGAACTTGCACAGTGCACTTGCAACTTGCATCGAAAATTACACTTTGTTTTAAGAATTACAAAAAATCAACTCTTTACATGCCCAAAACAGGTTATTAAGTTCTTAGTTTGGGTAAACTAAGTAATTCGTGAGTATTTAGACTTAAACAAAAACTGACGCAAATCAACCTACACAAAAAAAAATTAAAAGACGGCAAGGGAATCGTTTTATTCAGGAAATTTTGAACATTGATTGAATATCATTGGAATTTTAATGCATCTTTTACCGTCTAAACAAATGTAATTATTTGTTTCCTGTAGTTATTAAAATAAATTTTTCTGTAATTTCCAAAATTTGTGCCTAATAAAAGTGCGGCGGTTAGTAGAATATTTACCAATGCATAATACCGTGACAGAGATTAGGAGTTGCAGATTTCAATACGTCATTTTTTGGATTTCGGGTCCTGAATTTTCAGGAATCTCACCACTATTATGCTAGTGATAGACTCGGCTGTAAAAGCGCGATTGGGCTTGGCGTATATCGGCATATTTCGGCACGGTCGAGCCAAATAACGCTGGCATTGTTATAGCTAAGTCTGCCAGCCCCATTATTGTTTAGAAATAAATGCTACAGTGCTGCCATAAAATAAACTACGAAATCTTCCACGGAATGTACATTTTATACAATAGGGTTACATAACAAAGAAATTCCTAGAATTTTTTAATTTCCCTTGCAAAAATTTTCTTCCCGCTTCCAATTTGGCCGAGAGCATGCTTATAAAGAGCATGTGTATTCATTTGTTGGCTTTGAACATGCTTATACATGATTATGGTCAAAATACACGGCCACCATAACACGGGCATGTGCCTAGTATGGCGGTTATAAATTCCACAATTGTTATATATTTACTATTCAAAGAATAAAGAAACATTAAAAAAAAAAAAAAAAAGCATGCTAATTTATGAGCAAATGTATACAGTCGAAGAGCATGCTATTTATGAGCTTGTGTGTCAGTACCATAATTATGAAGGCATTGTTGATTCTGATATCAGAGGGAAACACCAGTGTATCAATTAAAAACAAATGGATAGTAGGGAAAACATTCATTTGTTCCTTTCTATCACCCCAGGAATGATGCTATGTGTGATCACTTTGTATTTATTTAGAATTAAAAATTACAAAAATTCATCTGACGAGCTGATTATTGGTCTCAAGGAAATCGTCGTCTCCCTTACTGTTATGGTGAAAAATATTATCTAAACGGTGTTGAAAGAGAAAAACCACGCTTTATATTCAAATATAAAAGTTAACCACAATCACAGAGAATTAAAATATCGATCGTCCAGTTGATTAGTCAGACATCTCCGAAAAATCAAAATATGAGTTGAGCATGCCATTATATATAAAAGTGTACCTTCTATCTGGTACAATACTCAGATTACTCATAAACAACACCAAATCATTAAATTATAATGCTGAAAAACTTGTACGTGGAATAACAAAAAAATTATGTTTTCAGGTTAATTTGTAGGAAATTTCAAAATGTTATACTAATGTACCGGACCGTTATACTTTCCGATGTAATAACATATATATAAGAAATATCTTAGCATATTTTATACGTAAAACACAGACATGTGTAGATAATATTTGATTTTTTGTGAGCCTTCGATTATTGCTTTCCTCATTTATCTTAAAACTTAAATGTCTTAGTAATCAACTGGACGATCGATAACGATCGACGACATATTATTATAGACAATGACGTGATGTAGTGAAATAGTTGCTAATTAATTAATATGTGGTGATATTGTGCACCTATTTCACCACATTGTGTCAACGTATATATTATCCAAAAATTTTATATTTTAAAAATTACATGGTTATTTCTAATAATAAAATTTGAGAGTCTACATTCGAAAACAGTCTTTAGTTTTCGGATACGTTAACAAATAATATTACATTTATTTGGATTTTATTGCAAAGCGGGAATATTTTTAGTCTGACAAAACACGCCAAATATTTGAAGGGTTAAACTACAGACACACATGCTCATTTAAAGCCAAAGAGCATGCTACCTAGTAGCATGTGTGTCAGTGAGGTTGCTAGTAAAGAGCATGCTCATTTGAAGCCAAAAGAGCATGATCTCAAATCGATAGCCGTTTGATGCGGAATGCTATTCCGAACTGAGATCGGATTGAAATGAGCATGCTCATAAGCCAGCCTGTTCACACATGCTTAGAGGCTTCCCCTTCCATCCAATAAGCATCCATATATAATAATGATAATCCAATGAGCATGCTCACAAATCAAACGGCTGTCGATTTGAGAGCATGCTCTTTTGGCTTCAAATGAGCATGCTCATTACTAGGAACGTCACTGACACACATGCTACTAGGTAGCTTGCTCTTTGGCTTCAAATGAGCATGTGTGTCCGTAGCTTTATAAGCAAGTGTGTAAGTGCCATTATGGTACTGGTTGAAACGTAGTGTAATTTGTAATTTCCAAAACATGTAGGTACCTATTAAAAGTTAGGCGGCGTAATATTAACCGCATTTTCTTCGATAGAAGTTAAACATAGTTTACCGATTACAAAATCAAATTTATGTAGAAATTCACTGATGAATCACGTAAAACCATAACATTATTTAAAATGCAATGCACAATTTTCTTGAATTACTCAACGGCATAGTTTTAAAAAAAACTTTCGAAGTATTTGTTTCGAGTTTGTATTATTGCACGAATTAATTATGAGGTTTATAAAAATATAGACTTACCCGCGCTCCAGGGAGAAGGCTCGACCATCCTCACCCGGCGGCTCCCTAGCAGTGACTGCGAGCGTGGAAACGCAGGCCCCCCTCACCCACCAACTCTACTAGCGACGAGTAGGTTCGACTGGGTTCGACACTAGAGATGGGTGAGTCCAGCATTTTGCCGGAGGCCTCCGAGGAGTGCTTCCTTTTAAAAGTACTCGAGTTCTAGCAGGTCCCGGGCTCGAGTTCTTGGGGGCGGACTAGGTGTTTTGCGGCTACCGGGACGCACGGGTTCGGAGCCGGACCTCGGAGCCGGATTCAGATAGAACCCGCACAAAAATCGGACCAAGACAAGACCTCACAACTCGCGAGTGGCGCAAGACTGCGGCCACAGGGATGCCGGTGGAGGCATTCGGTTTTCGGCTCTGGGTCCGGCCCCGAGTTACAGGTTTGGGTCCGAGTCTTGGACCGGGTTATCTGGAAGTAGTCTATTTCAAAAAGGATTAGGAGTAGGAACCGCCTCTAAGCATGTGTGAACAGGCTGGCTTTTGAGCATGCTCATTTCAATCCGATCTCAGTTCGTAATAGCATTCCGCATTTGAGTATCTCGTTTTTGTTTGTAATTTTAGAGAGTAGCTCGTCAAATTTCTGCGGAAGCATTCGTAAATGATTTTTATACATTTTTTTTATATCCGTTGATATCTTCTCGCATTTCTACTAACAAATGATTATTTGCTCCAAGGTTTGCTCTTCTAGTTGTCCAATTACGAACCCAAATCGATCTTTTTTATCTTCTTAACCCTTCAAAAATTTGAGGTTTTTTGTCAGAGGCTAAAAATATTACCGCTTTGCAATAAAATCCTAATAAATGGAATATTTGTTAACGTATCCGAAAACTAAAAACTGTTTTCGAAAGGTGATGAAATAGGCTTTTGATATAGAATCTTTGGACGAAAGAAAATAAAACGATTGATTTGGGTCCAAGATGTCAACTGTTACAACAACATAACAGAGACAGTTTCATCCGCAAAATAATGTTATTGCTTGCAATGCAATTATTAAATAAACTATAGATGAAAGAAAAAAAAAAGAAAAAAAAAATATCGATTTGGGTTCTGACTGAGATCGGATCAAAATAAGCATGCTCAAAAGCGAGCCTGTTCACACATGCTTAGAGCACTTCCCCTTCCACCCACGAATCCAGTAATGCCACTAAGTAGCATTTGCTCATTAGTAACATATGCTCTATTGCTAATAATGAGTATGTCCGTCAGTACCGTAACTTGCGCGAGTTCCATGTATGTCCGGGTCAAGTTCGGGGTCAGAACCGTTCGTCTCGGCACCCGCCTCGGCTCCCAGTACCCAGTTCGTAACAAGAACTCGGAACCTGGAACCACTCCTAGAACTCGAGTACTTTTATTCCTTCTCTTCGGAGCCCCCGGCAAAACGCGGAACTAGTTCGAGTGGTGGGGGATTTATTAGCATTTATTCCGCGCGCCACCGTTGAGGCCAGTTGAGGCGTTGAGTTCATTTTCTGCCGAACCGCCGTTGTGAGAGCAGCATGGCGAGCCTCGCTCTCCAGTAAGTTTCATTTTTAAACTTTTTTATTGTAAGTAGTAATTAAACAAGTAGTCTAATAAGCTAAAACGAATTCTTGCGTTTTCAAATTGTGCATTGCAAATAAGGTTGTTTTTAAAACGTTTTAAAATTATTATACATCGCTAGCGGAAATTTCAAATGCTGGATAGGACAATAAATCCCACAAAGAGTTTAATTTCTCAGTTTTTTCCTCTTTCGATCTGCGTAGTCAAAATAATTCCAGGAAATAAGTCGGTCTTTAAAACGTGCGTTTTAAAGGGATTTATTTCTGAAAATTTAAATCATAAATTAAACACTGTTATGTATAAGAAACCAATTTTTTTAAAGTTTTCTGAGAAGTATTCAATTCGACAAAAAAATCATAATTATTACCGGTCTGCAAAAAATCTTTCTTTTTGCTCTTTCGAACAACAATTTGTTCTTTACAACATTTCAAATTTCCGGAGTCGACATAATATATTATGGAAGTAGTTTTTTTTTTTAATTTAGAATTTTCAGTGATTTTTTCTTCGATCTAAATTTAACTTATATCAAAGAAAATACAAATTATTGTGATTATTTTACATTATTAGCATTCGTATAAATTATTGTGAAAGAATTACACCACATTATGCAATTATTTCGCGACATACATTATACCACCACGTGTATCAACTAAAAGGAAGGTTCAAGTTACCCAATTTCACGTTTAGTTCCATGTCAAGAGTCGGAATAATAGAAGAGTATGTATGAGAAGATGTATGAATGTGAATGAGGCAAGGATCGTGTGCCAAGACCGAGTTGTTTGGCGGTCCGTCCTCTCTGCCTACCCCTGCGGGGAAACGGCGTGATGGTTAGTTAGTTAGTTAGTTACGTTTAGTTCGATTGTCTTAAGGGTACTACGCACGATGCTGCATTTGTAGCAGCCCGACCCGTCGGGCTGTTTGCGGCATGGTGCGTACATGGCCTTAATAATAAAATATTTTTTTATTATACATTTCTAAACTCTAATCATGTGCCATTTCAATAACGTTAAAAGGAAGCCTTTTAACGTTATTGAAATGGCAACGTCACTGACACACATGCTACTAGGTAGCAATTGCTACTAGGTAGCATGCTCTTTGGCTTCAAATGAGCAAGTGTGTCCGTAGCATAATACTATTCTAACTATTTTTGTCTCGTATTACTTATCTTTTCGGTAATTTTTTTTTCTCTTAGCCTTACCTTTCTATGTTTCCTATTTTTAACATTGTATGGTAATTTTCCCAGGCCAGTAATTGGGAGTACTGAAGTCGGAACCAGAAATGAGAGTTCCAGTCTACATCTGGGCAACTGGGCTCCCACGCCCCCTGTCCCCTTTCCCATGTCCTCAACACCCAGGAAGACGAGGCCAAGCGGGAAGGTGAGCATCATTTTCACATTAACTTTAAAAATATCACTTGATTTTTTTAATGTGTTTTCACTTTTGAAGCTGACGGCTTTCTTTACATGGAAATCATAGATTAATAGAATTTTGTATGATGAATATCTATACTGCTGAGAAGAAGGCTTTTATAGAAACGCACATTCTTTGATTCATGGCTACAAATAATTCCATTATCACGGTGAGCTACAATCAAATTTACTATGATGCATATTATATTGTGTAGAAAAATGTTTGGTAAACTTTCGGAATGACTGAACATGCTTAATAAGAATATATTTTTAGAAAAACCTTTTGATTCATCTTTATTACTATAAAAGACAGCTATTCGTGTTCGGGGCTATGGAAAACACGGCATTTAAAATTTCAATTAAGTGAAATGAAAATTTGCTTTTTTTTTGCGTCGGATGACAGCTTTTACAATAATTTATATCCGAATTCTATGACATTTTCTCCGTTTAATCACAGGAGACCATATTTGTCCCAGCTCACATAGGTCTCACAGAAATCGTTGTTTCTCCCTTACTATCATAGTCAGAAATGTGATCTAAACGGTATTGGAAAGAAAATACAACAAACTATATATTCAAATCTAAAAGAAAACCAAAAAAAATTAAAATTTACCCCTTTCTGAAACCAAAGTTTCCGATAGCAATTTGAAAAAAAATTATGGAACTTTGTGAAGTTTTTAAGATTTTTTTTTTACATGAAATGAAAAAAAGTGAGGTGACTGTAAGGTTTATAATTCATTTATCTAATGAAATAAGTATGTGTTTTATTTTTTTTTCATTATCAGTAATTTTAGTTAGAAAAAAAAGTAAAGTGAGCCATTTTGAACACTTTTTAAAGTTTACGCAAAAAAAAAATTATATTTAAAAAAATACATAGTAATTTTTAATATAGAAATTTCAAAGCCTATTTCATCACCTTTCGAAAACAGTTTTTAGTTTTCGAATACGTTAACAAATGTTCCATTTATTTGGATTTTATTTCAAAGCGGGAGTATTTTTAGCCTCTGACAAAATATGCCAATTTTTTAAGGGTTAATTGAGTTGTCAGAGTACTGAACATCTGCTAGTGGTATACATACATGTGCTTCTAACATTAGACACGTCGAGGAAAGTTTTTATAAAATATTAAAATTTAACTATACTTTAAAAATGTACCAGCTAATGAGCTTATTAGATTTATTTTTGGGTTTCATTTTTATTTATCATTTATTAATGCCCTAGTGAGCTTTTACATGAAAATTTTACAAGTTGATTACAGTAATTAAGTATAACAAGTTAAATGCAGTTGCAGTAATTGTAAGAAAACAATACAAATTATGATGTAATAAAATTTAGTGTAAATTAGCAAAATACTAATAAGATGATTTAATATAATTTAAGCCTCAAATACTAAGTAAAATAAAGTATAACATAAAAAAAGTAAGTGAGTATACTTAAAATATTAATTATGTGTTACAAACCAATAAAACAGAATAATTTAGAATGTAATTTACTCGTACGGTATAGAACATTATTGCAGAGGTTATGATTTTAGATTTTTACAGCCAAAAGGATTTGTTATTTATTTGGTTTCATGTCAACTGAGAATCAACTCAACACCTCTTTAAAAAGTTGTTAAAAGCTATAAAAAAAAAAATCAAAATAGCCCTTACCCTAACCTAACAAAACCTATTTAATAACTCAGGTCCGGGGCGTATGTCAATCCTATGTCTACCTACGTTAAATGGTCGTGAAAACCATCTTATGTGCCCAAGCGGTTAAGATAGAAGAGAAATAACATCAACAAAAACAGCAAAACAATTATCAATAATAACAATAACAAACACAAATGTTATTTCTACATTTTTTTTTTACATAATATAATTTTATTTAAGGTCCATGATTGGTCATGTATACCTAATCAGAAAAGAGGAGCGCTTGTGTTGTAGATAATATTTATTTGTTAATGTAACTTTTATTTTTTGAAAAATTGTTTTTATTTATTATTTTGAATAACTTTATCCATTTACTGTCAATCGTGACGACACCTTGAGAAGTTTATTAGTGTGGTGGGTTTGCACCTAGGGTGGTGCCAGGTTCTCGTGGTCGAGGGCTTCCACAGATTATAGATGGGTGGTTATCCCTGGGGAAAAAATTCGGTACTTGGGAAACACTCCGAAAAAATAAGTTGAATTATTTTTATACTAACTTTGGGCTGGAAAATCCGAATCTGAAGGAATTAGGTTGGGGAGGTCAAATCAACTGAGTTACAGGACTTTAAAGTTTCGTACACAGGAACAAATCCGCAATGCATTTTTGACATATTGTACTGAAAAGTCAAAGTGATTCAATGATGCCAACCTCAGAAAATTGCAAAGTGTTGCCATTAAGCAATAATATGCTAGGTTTGTGTAACATGGTTTGTGATACAAAAGGATGTTCCCCCTTTATAGCGCCTGCTCACGTCAAGGCAAGAAAAACATCCCAGTTTTCAAGTAGTTAAGCGGCTACGCTAGGTTTGTGTAACATGGTTTGTGATAAAAAAGTGATTGACACATTCTATTCACATAATAACATTGATATTATTGCTTAATGGCAACACTTTGCAATTTTCTGAGGTTGGCATCATTGAATCACTTTGACTTCTTCAGTACAATATGTCAAAAATGCATTGCGGATTTGTTCCTGTGTACGAAACTTTAAAGTCCTGTAACTCAGTTGATATTGACCTCCCCAACCTAATTCCTTCAGATTCGGATTTTCCAGCCCAAAGTTAGTATAAAAATAATTCAACTTATTTTTTCGGAGTGTTTCCCAAGAACCGAACTTTACCCAACGTCTCTTCTAGCCCTTCATTATTTAGTATCAAGAATACCAAACGACAAATGGCGGGTGGGGTGGAGTGAGAGAGGCTAGGGGGTAGTTTAATTTTCTTTTTCAGGGTAGTGAGGGTTCTTTACTTTTTATTATGTGAATACCGCACAAGAGTCCCAACTCCCAAGGGGTTGAGCGAGAGTTGGGATGAGGGACATGGGGGGCTGAGGGGGTTGGGAAGGAGGATGTTAGGGTGAGAATGCCGCCCGCATGCGATGCTCGCCCTGCACGGCCTGTATTATGGGCGGGCCTGTATGTATGGCGGTCATCCTAAACGCAGATTATGCAAATTTTTCTTTTTTACGTACTTGTAATTTCAATGCAATGTTATCCATTTCAATATAAATAGTGTTTCCGAAATTTTACCAACGCACCTTACGTTGAGGAGGTTTCTTCTGTAACAGTAATGATAAGCAAAATACAGAATTACCCTTGACGTTGGGTTACCAAAAATTTAGCACCTAGACTAAAATTGTGCCTTATTCAAAATACAAAACAAAAATTTCAGCATTTTCTAATTGTTTATCTTTGATTGCGAGATTTTTTTTAAACTAATTCTATTTATTTTTCCAGGTGTAACCTTCTCTTCCAACGAAGGATGTGCAGTCATCAAGCTGAAATTTGGTTCAGTGTCTGCTGAGTCTTGCTGTATTCGTCCTGCTGTATCTTACTGCGCTAAGTGGTAACTGCGTTGAGCTCTAGGCCGTTGAGCTCAAATATGTTTAGCTCTAAGACAATTAGCTTTAAGAACGTTATCTCTGAGGCATTTGTCTTTAAGGCATTTGTCTTTAAGGTATTTATTCTAGGCTGTTTAGCTCTAAGACCGTTATGTCTAATGCGTTTATCTCCAAGGCGTTTGTGGTGTTTGTCTCTATGCCGTTTAGCTCTAAGACCTCTGATGAGTTTTTTTCTAAGGCATTTATTTTTAAGGCGCTTATTCTAGGCCGTTTAGCTTTAAGACTGCTATCTCTAAGGTGTTTATCTTTAAGGCTTTTATTCTAGGCCATTTAGCTCTAAGACCGTTATTTCTAAGGCGTTTATCTGTAAGATGTTTATCTGTAAGGCGTTTATTCTAAGCCATTTAGCTCTAAGACCATCAATCTCTAATGCATTTATCTTTAAGGCATTTGTCTCTAGGTTGTTTAGCTCTAAGACCGTTATATTGAAAGCGTTCATATCTAAGGCGTTTATCTGTAAGGCGTTTATCTTTAAGGCGTTTATCTTTAAGGCGTTTATCTGTAAGGCGTTTATCTCTAAGGCGTTTATCTCTAAGGCGTTTATCTCTAAGGCGTTTAGCTCTAAGACCGTTATCTCTAATGCGTTTATATCTAAGGCGTTTATCTCTAAGGCGTTTATCTGTAAGGTGTTTATCTGTAAAGCGTTTATCTCTAATGCGTTTATATCTAAGGCGTTTATCTCTAAGGCATTTATCTCTAAGGCGTTTACCTCTAAGGCGTTAATCTCTAGAAAGATAGCCTTGTTATTATTTATTACATGGGCTTCACATTCATTCTTAAACAATAAGTATAAGTTTTCACCTGATTTTATACATTTTATGTGCTATGCTTTGAATTTACATATTTTTTGTGTTTTGTAAACATTTCTGTTTCATGAGATACAGGACACCAGCTGTCTTCTTACTCCAGAAAGTCAATGCGCTGTCAGCGGTCTGATGATTTGATTTTCTTCAGACTCGGGTGTGTCCAGTTGCCACCATTGAAGTTTCCAGGTTAGTTTGTATAATAATACACTGCCGTGTGGTTGTTATAATTCAAAAAAATCATGTTTAGTCTGTTGGAGTATTATTTAGAATTATCTAAATATGTTGCCTGTTGGAGTATTATTTAGAATTAATATGTTCCGAATTTTAAACACTGCACGTATTCTATGTGGAATAACTTGATGTAATTAATTACCACCGAGAGCCCGAGCCGGGCCCAGATTTTATCATTGTTGTGTTTTAAATCAACTGAAAAAGTTAGAAAAAAGAATCGTTTTTGAGATGGTGATGTTTCTTTGGACAAATTGTGTATTTCCTGCTTCCATATTTTTAATACATAGGAAAAAGAATAGAAAAATTTGTCTTAATTCTTTTCCTTCGGACCCCTCGCCTTTCATTTTCATTTGTTTTAATAATGTCTTGCTTTCACATTATAATAACATCTCCTTTCGTGTCTTTCAGGTTGAACCTCGCGTGCTCCAGCCTCCAGGACTTCGGGAGACGTGGTTGCTGGCACTCCGGGGGACCTAAAGGGATCATCAACGCTTCTGCGGACTTGGTATGTAATTGTTTTTTGATTTTTGCTTCCAGTAAAATAGCTATAAGTTCGTTTCCCATAGTGTATTACCAGAGAATACCGGAATTTAGTCCTTTTTAAATCAAATTCTAGACATATTGACTCTTTTTTATAAATAAAACATAAATTGATTTTGAAAGATTGTTATTTTATCTGGTAAACGCATTTTTTAATTTTTTTAGAAAAACTAACTTTATTTTTAATATACTAAGGTTATATCGTTGGTCATTGGCAGATTTGTTCAATTTTCAAACGAAATATTGTATTATACATCACAAATTTCAAATCATACAACAAAATAAATCAATACATAATCTAGTAAACACATTTTTCAGAATTTTAATTTTAGTTAAATTAAAATCAATAAATCTGAGAATGTGTTTTGTGACGAAAATACCTCAGTATTTCTGTTTTTTTAAGGACTTACAAACTAAAATATTTGAAAAAAAATTTATACACTTATTTTGTTTAAAAATTATAGAAAAATCATAAACACTTATGATCCAAAAATACTTACAAGAAGCCCTTAGGCCCTTAGCCCTTAGGGCTGTTTCAACAAACATATTACAAGTTGAAATTTTACATAATGCAGAAACATAACCATATCAGAAACATATCATTACGTAATATAAAATATATCAGTAAATACCATAGATACTTTTCATATTACTTTGTAGTTGTGTGTAATTTTATTTCAATTTTTTTCTAATGGTTTCATTGTTAATTCCATGTTCTTTCCACAGTTCATTTAATGAATGTTGATTATTTACAAATCTGGCTTGCCATTGAAGTAAAATCATGTATGGTTTCATAGTGCTTTCACACAAACGAATTATTGATTTCCGTAAGTCCAAACTTAAACTTTAGGTTTCACAGTTTATACCCACGCTGCGCAAGCGGGTTCCCTACAGTGCGTAGGAAATCTGAATCTGACTCAAATTAAATACATTTTTTTTTTATTTTGAATAAATATTTTCAACCATTTATTCCTATTAATTAATTCTTTTTTTAATAAGTTTTTTATTCCAGCACTTATTAACTAGAATTTGAATTAAATCACATTACATTACAGTAGATTAAATTACGTTATATTTTCATACAATATATTATCATATAATATTATTTATTCACTTTCACTATATTGTTGTTTGTGAATAAAAAAAATTTTTTTTTTTAAATTTACACACACTCTTTTCATTTTTAATTTCATCTGGAAGGCAATTATATAAATTGCCCCCCTCATAACTGATGGATAGCTTACCGTAGTTAGTATGAATGGTGTTTAAATGGGTTCCATGTCTAATCGGAATTTGAGATCTCAGCGTCTGAATTCCCATAGTAAATTTATTCAGACACGATACTTCCTCACATGATAATTCATCACATCATAACTCACATTAACTTTTTCAATTGAATTTTGAAAGTATTTCTGTCAATATGACTTTTGAAAGTAAAAAAATGACATTTTTGCTGATACCTCTGTCTATACTATGTCATTATGTACTTGCACTCTTTATGGTATTTGTGGGATTGCACTAACTTCCCCACATTTCTGAATAAAGAAATTATTTTTATTATAAAAACTAGAATGAAACGTACCTACTTTGCGCAAAATAACTTTGATTTAATTATTAATAGGGACGCGGGGCCGCTGAAAGCCTGAGCCGGACCCCCGGGGGTTGCTCATTATTGATTGTGACTATGAATAAAATATTATAAAGCTAATTTACTTTTTTAATTGACTGAGCAACTGCAAAGTTTTGTTTTAACTCGATTAACCGCTTGGGCACATAAGCTTGGTTTCACGACAATTTAACGTAGGTAGACATAGGAATGACTTTTGCCCCGCACCTGAGTTATTAAAGAATTCTTTTTTTTTATAAGAAAAACTCTTTTTTACTTTTGAAAGTTATTCCAATCAATGTAATATATCATTGAAGAAGAAGATAACAATAATCTATATTTTTAAAATATGAAAATGAACAAGACACAGAAAAATAATAAAAGATAATGGTCTATATTTTAAGGTATATGTCCCGGTAAGACCATAAAGATCGGTTCAGCCGTTCTTGAGTTATAAATGGTGTAACTAACCCGACTTTGTTTTATATATTAAGATTAAACTTTAAAGTAATATAGCCATTATTTTTACAGAAATAAATTTATTATATAATAAAGTACCTATTATAAAAAAATTGGAATTATAAAAAAATCTATATAATCTTTATTTCGGAGGAGAAGCAATAGAAAATTTTGTCTATTCTGTTCCTTCAGTCCCCTTGTTCCCATTTTCATTGGTTTTAACAATATCTTGATTTTACATTATGACAATGTTTCTTTTGGTGTTTTCAGGTTGGTTCCTGGTATCTCCAGTATTCCAGTACTCCGGGGGAACAAAACAGGAACCAACACTTCCGAGGAATTGGTAAGTTATTTCATTGTTTTTTGTTTCAATACCAAGTAAGTGCTAAACCACTGGAGCGACAGGGCAATTAAAATATTTTTGCTAAGGAAAATTTGAATATGGAGATGTACAAACTGATTATAGTTCTATATAGCCAATGAATTCCCCTATCTTTTGTCTATTATCACATATTTGTAGGATTTATACAAAATATATAATTAAATCTTTAACCTTAAAACATTTTAAAGAATCTAGAGAATATTTATTTTGTTATATTTTGAATGTACAATATAATATATTATATAGTCGTTTTAATAAATAAATTTAAAAAAATTAAATTTGCCACATTTTGGCAACAAAGAAATCCGAGGCTTTGGAAATAGTGCCATTATGTGGCAAAAAGCGCTCAAGTGGTTAAGTAAAAATTTTAGAGGTACAAAAAACTTTTTTTTTCCTAAAATGCTTAAGATTTTGGCTCTTCAACTCTACGTGTTACTCACTTCGGTCCCGCATATCACTCTATTTAGTTATTTACATTCCAGCTACACATTTATGCTAGATATTAATTACACTTATGGGGTATTGAACAATTTAAATGTTTTTAGAATAACGCAAGATTTGCAACTTACGTGTAAATGAAATAATTTAATTGTTTTTTTCACCCAGACGTTTAATTTCTATTTACCTGTCAAATAAAGAAAAAATACATACATTACTTATCTTAATAATTTATGCACATTGACTTAAATGTTATTCACTTACTTATGCTCAATTTTCTAATCAATTTTTAACAATAATAAATGTCTACTCTACTCCTCATGAGGCAAACTATAAATAAACCAATAACAGGTAAACTAACATAAAAATGTTGACAGTTAACTCTTTAAATTTTTCCTCTCTTTTTTTTTTTTTTTTTTTTTTTTATTTCTATATAATATTACAGCGTTCACATAAAGTTATTAATATTTATACATAATAGCTAATAACATAATTTATGAACTTTTTGTTGTGTTGTGTGTAAAGTAGGTTAGTGAATGTGAAACTGTGGTTGGGTAATGTTGTATGTTTCGTGAACACCTCACTAGGAGAACCTGTGCTGAGTTTACGTGGTTATGTTTAAGTGTGACAAGTATTTATGTGTTGTAGTAGAAATTTTCTTCTTTATTTATTTTTTAAATTAGTGATTATTTTAAACTGTTTATTTATAAAAAAAATTATAAAAAATATGTATATATATTTTCAGTGTGTGTATAGTTGGTATATTCTCGAAAAATGTGTTTAGTTATCTTACATTTTTTTATAGTTTGTTTACGTTCGGTTTGGAGTTATTATGTTTTGAATGAAGTTAAAACCTTGATTTTTGATCCAGGCTGAGATAAGTTTTTTGTGAATGTTTGTAGACGTATTTGCAGTTATTAGTTGCTTCAGAGTAAAGGGCATACAATTAAAAAGTTTGGTTGCGTAATATTGAAAGTGTCTTTGTCCATGTGTGGTGTGCGTTATCGGTATGTTCAGTGTTTTATTTGTTGAGGACCTGGTTTTTATTGAGGTTTTTGGTTGAATTGGAATATGGAGTTTGTGTTGGAGGAGGTGTAGAAGTGCATATTTGGCATAGAGTCGTCTTATTGACATGACTTCCAATATTTTGTAAATTTCAGCTTGAATCTGTGTAGAATGGTACTTTCAGGATTAGTTTCATTATCGCTTTTTGAATTTTTTGAATTGGGTCAATTGCTATGTTTGTAGCACTTCCCTAACACTTCTCTAACTGAATCTTTGAGCTTTCTATGGTTATTGTAATGATCTTCAGATATATTTCCAACGGTTCCATGTCTAATCGGACTATGAGATCTCAGCGTCTGAACTCCCATAGTAAATTTATTCAGACACGATGATACTTGCTCACATGATAATACATCACATCATAACTCACATTAACCTAACCTAACTTAACCTAACCTAACTTAACCTAAGGTTAAAAACCCTAATTATCAGTTTTCGACACTTCAAGACATGATGAATTATCATTTGAGGAATTAACATCCGATGAAAAGTTTGTACTCAATATTCATATACTTAAATAATTTTCACTGAGTAGACTGGTCACCATTTCCAACTTAAGCACAGGACAAGTCACACTCATCTTTCTTCAGTTTAAGTTCAGTTCAGTTCAGGACTAATTATTTTTAGTGTCTGTTTTTTTATTTTTCCTTCCAAAGGCTGGTATTAGGAACATTCTCTTATTATCCTTAGACCCTTCAGAATGATTAACCGCAATAGTGTTATTAGAATCCCGCATAATCCCAATACCGCATGGTCCATTATTTTATTATTCTCAGACCCTTCAGAATGATTGTGCATACCCATGCCGGGTTGATTATACTCGCATGTATAATATATTGCACAATTCTTATTTATATGTACATGTCATAGTTTTAAAAATCGTACCAGTCTAGCCGTAATAGGCTAAAACCGGTAAAACATTGTTTCAATACAACGGTAGTGACATGTGGCAAAGGGTACCTGACTAGAATGTGCAATATATCGGTAGTGATATGCGGTAAAGGGTACCTGACTAGAATGTGCAGTATATCGGTAGTGTTATGCGGTAAAGGGTACCTGACTAGAATGTGCAATATATCGGTAGTGATATGCGGTAAAGGGTACCTGACTAGAATGTGCAATATATTTATTAGAGTTCAGTTACTAGTATCGAGGGCCATTAATGATTTTTTTTGTCTTTCAGATTTATTTTAACATTGTATTTTGCTTTTCACAGAATACGTCGTGGAGCGACGCTGTCGGCCTGAAGAACCAGTTTATTTTTAAGTTAGTTTTAAGTTAATTTAAAGTTAGTTTTTAGTTAGTTTTAAGATATATTTAAGGTCAGCTACATTGTGTATTCAGGTTTACTTTTAAGTTAGTTTAATGTTTCCGGCAGGCAACCACTCGTGGTTCGGTTAAATTTTAAGATGAGTTCTTAGATCTACAATACTGTTTTAAACCATCTCGCATGGTGGGGACTAAAAACTAACAAACTTAAAACATTATTGTACATCTTTCTGAAATTATCTTTGAACTTTTTTCCGATATTTTTTAATCGCTAGTTGTCCATATTAGTTTTAGTTCAGATAAGCTCGTAGTTAGATCTGCAATACTGTTTTACAACATCTTGCGTGGTGGGGACTAACAACTAACAAACTTAAAACATTATTGTACATCTTTCTGAAATTATCTTTGAACTTTTTTCCAATATCGCTAGTAGTCCGTAATAGTTTTAGTTCAGATAAGCTCATAGTTAGATCTGCAATACTGTTTTAAATCATCTTGCATGGTGGGGACTAACAACTAACAAACTTAAAACATAATTGTAAATCTTTCTGAAATTATCTTTGAACTTTTTTCCGATATTTTTTAATCGCTAGTTGTCCGGATTAGTTTTAGTTCAGATAAGCTGACAGTTAGATCTGCAATACTATTTTAAACCATATTTCATGGTTGGGACTAACAACTAACAAACTTAAAACATTATTGTACATCTTTCTGAAATTATCTTTGAACTTTTTTCTGATATTTTTTAATTGCTAGTTGTCCGGATTAGTTTTAGTTCAGATAAGCTCATAGTTAGATCTGCAATACTGTTTTAAATTATCTTGCATGGTGGGGACCAACAACTAACAAACTTAAAACATTATTGTACATCTTTCTGAAATTATCTTTGAACTTTTTTCCAATATCGCTAGTTGTCCCTATTAGTTTTAGTTCAGATAAGCTCATAGTTAGATCTGCAATACTGTTTTAAATCATCTTGCATGGTAGGGACTAACAACTAACAAACTTAAAACATTATTGTACATCTTTCTGAAATTATCTTTGAACTTTTTTCCAATATCGCTAGTTGTCCGTATTAGTTTTAGTTCAGATAAGCTCATAGTTAGATCTGCAATACTGTTTTAAATCATCTTGCATGGTGGGGACTAACAACTAACCAACTTAAAACATTATTGTACATCTTTCTGAAATTATCTTTGAACTTTTTTCCAATATCGCTACTTGTCCGTATTAGTTTAAGTTCAGATAAGCTCATAGTTAGATCTGCAATACTGTTTTAAATCATCTTGCATGGTGGGGACTAACAACTAACAAACTTAAAACATTATTGTACATCTTTCTGAAATTATCTTTGAACTTTTTTCCAATATCGCTAGTTGTCCGTATTAGTTTTAGTTCAGATAAGCTCATAGTTAGATCTGCAATACTGTTTTAAATCATCTTGCATGGTGGGGACTAAAAACTAACATACTTAAAACATTATTGTACATCTTTCTGAAATTATCTTTGAACTTTTTTCCAATATTTTTTAATCGCTAGTTGTCCGGATTAGTTTAAGTTCAGATAAGCTCATAGTTAGATCTGCAATACTGTTTTAAATCATCTTGCATGGTGGGGACTAACAACTAACAAACTTAAAACATTATTGTACATCTTTCTGAAATTATCTTTGAACTTTTTTCCAATATCGCTAGTTGTCCGTATTAGTTTTAGTTCAGATAAGCTCATAGTTAGATCTGCAATACTGTTTTAAATCATCTTGCATGGTGGGGACTAAAAACTAACATACTTAAAACATTATTGTACATCTTTCTGAAATTATCTTTGAACTTTTTTCCAATATTTTTTAATCGCTAGTTGTCCGGATTAGTTTTAGTTCAGATAAGCTCATAGTTAGATCTGCAATATTGTTTTAAACTATATTGCATGGTGGGGACTAACAACTTACAAACTTAAAACATTAGTGTACATCTTTCTGAAATTATCTTTGAACTTTTTTCCAATATCGCTAGTTGTCCGTATTAGTTTTAGTTCAAATAAGCTCATAGTTAGATCTGCAATACTGTTTTAAACCATCTTGCGTGGTGGGGACTAACAACTAACAAACTTAAAACATTATTGTACATCTTTCTGAAATTATCTTTGAACTTTTTTCCGATATTTTTTAATCGCTAGTTGTCCGGATTAGTTTTAGTTCAGATTAGCTCATAGTTAGATCTGCAATACTGTTTTAAATCATCTTGCATGGTGGGGACTAACAACTAACAAACTTAAAACATTATTGTACATCTTTCTGAAATTATCTTTGAACTTTTTTCCAATATCGCTAGTTGTCCGTGTTAGTTTTAGTTCAGATAAGCTCATAGTTAGATCTGCAATACTGTTTTAAATCATCTTGCATGGTGGGGACTAACAACTAACAAACTTAAAACATTATTGTACATCTTTCTGAAATTATCTTTGAACTTTTTTCCAATATCGCTAGTTGTCCGTGTTAGTTTTAGTTCAGATAAGCTCATAGTTAGATCTGCAATACTGTTTTAAATCATCTTGCATGGTGGGGACTAACAACTAACAAACTTAAAACATTATTGTACATCTTTCTGAAATTATCTTTGAACTTCCTTCCGATATTTTTTAATCGCTAATTGTCCGGATTAGTTTTAGTTCAGATAAGCTTACAGTTAGATCTGCAATACTGTTTTAAATCATCTTGCATGGTGGGGACTAACAACTAACAAACTTAAAACATTATTGTACATCTTTCTGAAATTATCTTTGAACTTTTTTCCAATATCGCTAGTTGTCCGTGTTAGTTTTAGTTCAGATAAGCTCATAGTTAGATCTGCAATACTGTTTTAAATCATCTTGCATGGTGGGGACTAACAACTAACAAACTTAAAACATTATTGTACATCTTTCTGAAATTATCTTTGAACTTCCTTCCGATATTTTTTAATCGCTAATTGTCCGGATTAGTTTTAGTTCAGATAAGCTGACAGTTAGATCTGCAATACTGTTTTAAACCATATTTTATGGTGAAGACTAACAACTAACAAACTTAAAACATTATTGTACATCTTTCTGAAATTATCTTTGAACTTTTTTCCGATATTTTTAATCGCTAATTATCCGTATTAGTTTTAGTTCAGATAAGCTCATAGTTAGATCTGCAATAATGTTTTCAACCATATTGCATGGTGGGGACTAACAACTAACGCACTTAAAACATTATTGTACATCTTTCTGAAATTACCTTTGACCTTTTTTAGATATTTTTTAATCACTAGTTGTTTGGTTTTAGTTTCAGTTTCAGTTCAGAGATAAGCTCTTAGTTAGATCTAGAATACTGTGTTAAACTAACTTGCATGGTGGTGACTAACTTACTAACAACTAACCTACTTAATACATTATTTTACATGTTACTGAACTTATCTTTGTACTTTTTATCGATTTTCTATCACTAGCTCAGAGAGTATATGGCTACTGGCGATTCTCTCTTTAAAAAAAAACGAGTGTCCTAGCTACCACAGTAGTCACTGGTCACTTGGAAAAGCTAGGGCACTTTTCAATAAAAATAAAGAACATAACCCAATATACCTACCAGGGGCGGAGCTACCGCCGTAGCTAACGTGAGGTAAGCAAAAATTAGTAAAATATTGTCCACAATGTCACATATAAAAAAAACTGTCATACGTGCCAATAGAGTTTTCACTTCCGAAACGACAAAGGTCAAAAAAAGCAATCTCTTTTATTCCCTTTTATAAGCGAGCGCCTATAAAATAGTTGGCAACATCCTACATCAGTTATTGCGGGATTCCCCCTTTTTTTAAGTCACTCCTTTAAACGGGGGGAATCCCGCAATAACCGATGTACAATGACAAACCATGGAGAGCAATATTTACGCGTTTTATTTCATTCCGGTTCAAACGTTTTTTATTTTTACATTACAGAAACAAACGGTACATTGGTTACAGTGATGAGACAGTTTACAGATATTAAATGATATTTCATGTAGGGTACCTATGATATGTTTCTTTGAATGTCTTATTTGTAATTACCGAGTGATGTGCATAGTGTAGATGTGCTTGAGTGTATTTGAGTATGTTGGTAGGTGTGAGAAGTGTGTGCGCATAGAATAGTTTATATCATTGACATGTTTATTTCATTGATATGATGCTCTTTTTAAATTTGGGCAGTGAATCGGAGAAAATGTCAATGTTAGAATTTAGGCAAATATTATTGAATGTATGAAGAGCACTAGAGCACTATAGCCTAGGCCCCAGGCCATGTTGGTGCATTTTAGGTTTTATTTATTTAACTAGTTTGACCACAGGTTTATTCTCACACAATATATATTAAGTGTTTTACGATGTGTTACAAGACTCATATTCACTTAAGGGCATTCTTAAAATATATTTAGAAACTTTTCACCGATAGATGGCGTTATTTTAAATATTGTGAAATAAACCCGTTTTAACGCGTTATGCTTTTTAATATTGAGATAAATTATTGGTTTGCGAATGTACAAAAAATATATTAATCTGTATAAATTATTTTTCGTGCATATTATTGAGTTTGCTTAATCAAACCAAAAAAAATAATAGACTTAACTAACAGATTCAATTAAATCTCATAATTCTCTATTGAATATGGTGTTTAAACTACTGGAAGAAATAAGACTTCAAATTGTCAAGGGATAGGATTTGGCCTTTATTTCTTCCAATAGTTTAACCGCCAAATTTAACCGAGAACTAACAGATTCAATTAAATTTAACCGAGAACCAACAGATTCAATTAAATCTGTTAGCCTCGTCATTGCAGCCAACATGCCATAAATATTTTTTTCTTGGTTTACAAACTCCTCTCCCCCTGTTCAATGAGGGTAGAGGAGAGAATCTGCGAACCTCTGCTGAGGCGTACTGCGAACCTCTGCTAAAGCCGCAGTACGCCCGGGAGTCCGTGTGGGTGGAGGCTCAAAGGTAGGGGGTTCTACAAGGGGAGGTATGGCCTCCAAGAGCAGCGGCACCTCAACGGACTGCCAGCTGCTGCAGCCAGCAACAGGCTGGGGTCCTCCGAGAGATGAAAAGTCGAAGTTGACCTCCGACAGTTCAACTCATTTTCTCATTTCAAAATCAGTTCGTCACTCGCATTGAGGCTGACTGCTGGCGCTGGTGGTCCGCCTCCTGTCCCGGCCGCATGCCGCCTCAAGGAGGCATTCTACATTTTGGCCTTTGACCTTTAGTCTTGCCATGTCTGAAAACATTTTTGAATTATATTAATTATTTACACAAAATGTCAGTGGAAAGAGACTTTAAGATCTTAAAATATTAAAAAAGAAAGACAATGTCAAGATCACACAATTTTACTTGAATTTTGAAATAATCGGCTTTGAAGTAACGTAGCCCCATTATCAATTATCATATTATATGTTAACTTAATTATCATAAATTCATTTCGGCGTTAACTGTAAACTTCAATATCATCAATTATTATATTATGATTATACTTCATCACCATTATATTATCTATTATATCTGGAAACTTCACCCGCTATAACACAGGGACATCCCTAGCATGGCGGATGAAATAACACAATATCTACACAATGTTCAAAATTCATTTAATAAATAAATAAAACTATTTTCAATTTCGTGATTTTTAACATACAAAACTAAACACATTGTGAGCAGTGACCGGACAACTCAGAACCCCTTCAGAAAAGTCACTAAAAGTGGTGATAAAAATATACAAAAAATTGGTTAAATAGGTTACGTTAGGTTAGGGTTAAGGGCTATTTCAAAATTATTTTTTTCATAGCTTTTTTAATGACTCAAAAGAGGTGTTGAGTTAACTTGATTCGGTGTGGAACTCGTGTGAGATGTGAGCTTGGTGTTCATTTTGTTGAATAGAAATTTGTCATATGCAGAGCTTCATCTGAACGAAGCGTTAGGGTAACAAATATACATTAAATAGATATGTACTCACTGTTAAAACTAATGTAAAATACCTCGGTGTAATTATAGATAGTAACATAAAATGGAAACTACAGATCAATGCAACAGTAGAAAGATTAAGAAAATTATTGTACATTTTTCTTAGAATACGAAACATATTAAATTTTAAACTATTAAGAATCATTTATTTTTCACTGATTCAATCTGTATTACAATATGGAAGTGTTGGCTGGGGTGGTGCATTCAAAACTTCTCTCTTGCCTTTAGAAATCATCCAAAGAATATTAATAAAAATAATTTTAAAAAAACCATATGATTACCCCACCATAAGATTATTTCAAGAATTTAAAGTCCCTTCACTACACAATATTTATAAAAAAAATTCACTTTTACAAATACACAAAGATTGTTTCAACAACGATACCTCAATATCTATTTCAAACAGCAAAAGACCAAGTATTCTTGGCTCTATAACTATCCCGCGTTGTAATACCACCACAGCCCAACAATTTTATAAATATTTTGGAGTCAAATGGTTTAACCAATTACCCCTTAACTTAAGATTGGAAACAAACTATAAAAAATTCAAAAGGTTAATTAAAACAATATAATAATATATCATTGTGACTGTGACTTTGGAAATCCTTTTTCTTTTATACTCTTTTTTTTATTTTCTCTCTTCTTCTTCTTTTATATCTTTTCTTTATTCAATTCTGTTTCACGTATAATGTATGATATACATATATAAAAAAATTAAATATTATAATTTTCATTATCCTTACTACACATTTTAAAAACATATGTTGAATTGTTTTTCGCTGCTCCACCTTTTTTACACGAGCATTGCTCAAAAAAAAGGTGAATCACGATATTTAAAAAATGTATTAAAAATATATATATACAATGTATAACAACTGTATTTGTAAAAAAAAAAAAATAAAAAAAAAATATATTAAATGTACAATAAACACAAATTAATCGAAATGAATTAAAACAAACCTTTCTCCGGTGTTTGTTTTCCAAGTCTTTATTAGCTCCTGCCGGCATTCAATTGCTCGGAAATCGCAAACCACCTCCTTCGGGATTCACCGAACATTTCCCACTCACTCACTCACTTCTTTATCAGAACTTACTAATTCTGTTAGTAGTTCCTTTTGGCTTTGCGTAATGTATCCTGCAGACATTTCTGCATAAATAAACCAATCCCCATTTCTGTTTTGCTTTGAATATTGTTGTTTACGTTTGACGTTTGACAGTGACACCACAGAAATCACAAAAACATCAGGAACATAGACAATATTCACAGGGCTGCCAATATAATCATCTCTTCTACCGTTCGAAGTTGGGCTGCTATTCCCGAGCAACGATCAAACGTTGCTCGTTATGCGTCTCCTACGAGCGAAAAAGTACTCGTCGTCGCGACGAACTTTGTTGAATGTTTCAATTTTACGTATTCTTGAACGTCGAGCGGTAGAAGAGATGATTATATTGGCAGCCCTGTGAATATTGTCTATGTTCCTGATGTTTTTGGGATTTCTATGGTGTCACTGTCAAACGGTCAACAGTAAACAAAAATATTCAAAGCAAAACAGAAATGTCTGCAGGATACATTACGCAAAGCCAGAAGGAACTACTAACAGAATTAGTAAGTTCTGATAAATAATTGATGAGTGGGAAATGTTCGGTGAATCCCGAAGGAGATGGTTGGCGATTTCCGAGCAATTGCATGCCGGCAGGAGCTAATAAAGACGTGGAAAACAAACACTGGAGAAAGGTTTGTTTTAATTAATTTCGATTAATTTGTGTGTATTGTACATTTAATGTCTATTTGTTACACCTATCGCTTCGTTCAGATGAAGCTCTGCATATGACAAATTTCTATTCAACAAAACGAACACCAAGCTTACATCTCACACGGGTTCCACCAACCAGTTTGCGCCTCTAGCGGGATTTTACGTTCTAGGCGGCTGGAAACGTCAGATTCATAGATTTTTACTCTCACTTCATCCAAGTTTACGGGTGTCTTGCGTTCGCCGCAGCGCGTGTCTTTTGATTTAAACAAAAAACCTATTAATTAGAAGCATTACACAGAAACCTTTGAGTGAATTAACATATTTATTATCTACAGAAGTGTTTTTATTTTGAAAAAATGGTTAACAAGTGCGTTGTTCCGCGTTGTAAGGGAAACTATGATACAGGACCAAAACGTCACACTTTTAAATTCCCAATTGATGTTATATTACGTCAAAAATGGGTTAAGGCTATTCGTCGAGATTTTATTCCATCAAAATATTCAACAGTAAGTGAAATGTGCTTATTTTTAATGCAAATACAGCCCCGTATCATTACATCGACGATTCAATTTTGTACATAACCTCAATGTATACAATACAATCAGACAAATATTTGAAGTGGAGTCAAAGTTGAGGATACAAGATCTGTTACCTTTAACGTTGTCTTGGTCTGCATTTGGATGTATACAGATTGACATTGTTGATTGTGAATGTGAAAGTGAACCCCAGGCCTGTACCAGTTTAAATATGCAACCAAATTTCTCTTTTCCTGGATTATACAAAACATTTACTGAGAAAGATTTCGAGCAAGCAGAAGCCAGTCTCCCTGTTCTCACATATCTTGCAGGTTACTGTGCCCGAACCGTTTTAAAGAAACTTAAATGCACAACATGTTCCAATACCATAACTGTCGATAAAATGTTAGACGCAGATTGTAGTTACTCATTAATAAGGAATATGGATCGAGGTGGTCTATTATGTCCTCACCCTGACATCGTCAATGCCATCATTCATAACTATGTCACCGTTCAAAAGCTTCTATCAACCAAACTAGAAAAAAAGTTTTTAGATTACAATAACCAGCGTGAATTAGTATTACAACTGACAATAGATGCTATCAATGATAGAGATTTTTTCCTAACAGATTACAATTGTCCCGCTGGACATTCATCAAATATTATTTTGCAACATTTAATCAGATCATCTACAAATTCATTGTTAAATAATTATGTTAAAAAAAGAAATGATACCACCAAAAAAGTTGTAAAAAGTCGCACAGTAAAAAAAAATATTCTTGACCGATTGATATAGCAAAGTACACCATTCCCTCAACACTATTCAACATGTAAAAACAATATACCCCTACTACTTTAGTTATTATTATTTTCAGATGCACCGGTACTACAGCAGCCAGCCACCAGCCTCCAGCAGATGCGGCAGACTGCTCTACAATCTCAGCAGACTGCCAGCTATCACGTCCCATCACTAACTACACATACTTCATATTATACATATTCCCACACATTACATTTAATAATGAAATCAATTATTAATTTTGTTTCTAATTAGTTTATTTCTTAGGGCCAGTTGTTTCACAGAATTTGAACTATTTATCAAATTTCAAAATTAATTTTCAAGTTCTGTGAAAGTTCTACTCAAGTTCTGTTGTTATTTCAGTTATGTAAAACAACTTGTCCCCCTATTGATTATAATAACCGAATTTAAATAGAACTTTCACAGAATTTAAAATTTTCCATTAAAATTTGATGAATTGTTTAAATTTTGTGAAACAATTTGCCCCTGGGCTTCTAAAAAAAAACTTTATTTGATACCTTCTATAATTATAAGGACCATTATACTGTATTAGAAATGTTGCATTGTTGACAATGGAAATTATTGATTTTTACTAAGAAATTTTGTTTTCTTTTTTTACCCATCAATACAATTTCCCCAATGTGCCATGTACCTGTTTTTTTGCACTTAAGTGTGTATTTTGTATGATATTATCTCTTCAGCTCACACTGTTTTGCCATAATTGGCATCTAACTAGATTTATTAATCCATACTCATCAGCCTTCAGCGGCGGCCATCTTGATTCAGTGTCCTGGCCTTGGTTCCACACCGAATCAAGTTAACTCAACACCTCTTTTGAATCATTAAAAAAGCTATGAAAAAAATAATTTTGAAATAGCCCTTAACCCTAACCTAACGTAACCTATTTAACCAATTTTTTGTATATTTTTATCACCACTTTTAGTGACTTTTCTGAAGGGGTTCTGAGTTGTCCGGTCACCGCTCACAATGTGTTTAGTTTTGTATGTTAAAAATCACGATATTGAAAATAGTTTTATTTATTTATTAAATGAATTTTGTACATTGTATAGATATTGTGTTATTTCATCCACCATGCTAGGGATGTCCCTGTGTTATAGCGGGTGAAGTTTCCAGATATAATAGATAATATAATGGTGATGAAGTATAATCATAATATAATAATTGATGATATTGAAGTTTACAGTTAACGCCGAAATGAATTTATGATAATTACGTTAACATATAATATGATAATTGATAATGGGGCTACGTTACTTCAAAGCCGATTATTTCAAAATTCAAGTAAAATTGTGTGATCTTGACGTTGTCTTTCTTTTTTAATATTTTAAGATCTTAAAGTCTCTTTCCACTGACATTTTGTGTAAATAATTAATATAATTCAAAAATGTTTTCAGACATGGCAAGACTAAAGGTCAAAGGCCAAAATGAAGAATGCCTCCTTGAGGCGGCATGCGGCCGGGACAGGAGGCGGACCACCAGCGCCAGCAGTCAGCCTCAATGCGAGTGACGAACTGATTTTGAAATGAGAAAATGAGTTGAACTGTCGGAGGTCAACTTCGACTTTTCATCTCTCGGAGGACCCCAGCCTGTTGCTGGCTGCAGCAGCTGGCAGTCTGTTGAGGTGCCGCTGCTCTTGGAGGCCATACCTCTCCTTGTAGAACCCCCTACCTTTGAGCCTCCACCCACACAGACTCCCGGGCGTACTGCGGCTTTAGCAGAGGTTCGCAGTACGCCTCGGCAGAGGTTCGCAGATTCTCTCCTCTACCCTCATTGAACAGGAGGAGAGGAGTTTGTAAACCAAGAAAAAAAAATTTATGGCATGTTGGCTGCAATGACGAGGCTAACAGATTTAATTGAATCTGTTGGTTCTCGGTTAAATTTAATTGAATCTGTTAGTTCTCGGTTAAATTTGGCGGTTAAACTATTGGAAGAAATAAAGGCCAAATCTATCCCTTGACAATTTGAAGTCTTATTTCTTCCAATAGTTTAAACACCATATTCAATTGAGAATTATGAGATTTAATTGAATCTGTTAGTTAAGTCCATTATTTTTTTTGGTTTGATTAAGCAAACTCCTTTCTTCTTTATTTCGCTCTACATGACCAAACCATCTGAGGGTCCTTTTCTTAATCTTACTCATTACGCTTACATCAGCCTTGCATTCTTTACAGATGTCCACATTTCTCACACACATGATTTTTATCACACATACGCCTCAGGGATCTCAAATAATACAAAATATGTTGAAATAATTACAATTGTAACTGAACAACTGACACTGTAATGTTTTCTGCGTTATATGATAAAAATTGTGATACTATTTAGTAGCATTTTAGTTTTATCGTAGATAAATATAATGTTTTTTCCTTATAATAAACAAAGATATCTAGTAGACAAAATCAATATCAGCGTAATGAATGAGAGTTTTATTTTTATCATGGATAAACATAATGTTTTACTAATTAACACCAGAGTTGTATTTTAATAGAAAATATCAGACTTGATTTGTTCATCAGCATAATAATTCTTTATTTTTAGCTTGTATTATAAAATATATTGACGTTGTATATTGAAAACTGTGTTTTTTCTGTATTATTTGATGAAAAATATGATATTCTTAGAGTAAAATACATTTTTTATGATCACACCGTTGTTTTATTACATTTTACATCACTATATTATCACAAAATATATAAAAGCTTTTTGAAATTCACTTTCGAAATTATACAATACTGAACGTGGGGCGAGACCCACCAAAGAGTCTGGCGTCTGCTGTTGGTGATGGGGCTTATTTTGTACAGCAACTGGATTCAAAATAATTTTTAAAATGTCTAGTTTCCAACATAACCATCTTTTTCTTTGACAGTGGCAGGCAATCGGCCTCGGCCAGCATAAAACATAAATGGTATTATGTCGGCCTTAAATAAATCAGTTGGCTTGCAACCAAAATAAGGTGATGCTTTGAAAATGAATTATTATAATCACATGTAAATATTGTATTTGAAGTGTTGTAACGCAGCCTCATGTTGCCTCACCTCATCACTCACTATTTGTGTGTGGCTAATATCATTAATAATAATATGATCCAGACAATTGACAAATAATATACAGTGAACTGTCTAGTTTCCAACACAACCTTCTTTGTGGCAGGCAATCGACCTCGGCCAGCATAAAACATAAATGGTATTATGTCGGCCTTAAATAAAGCAGTTGGCTTGCAACCAAAATAAGGTGATGCTTTGAAAATTAATTATTATAATCACGTGTAAACATTGTATTTGAGGTGTTTGTTGTAACGCAGCCTCATGTTGCCTCACTTCACCACTCACTATTTGTGTATGGCTAATATCAACAATAATAATACGATCCCAGACAATTGACAAATAATGAACTGAACAACAGGATATAAAAGTCAAGTATAAACACAGAAAGAATAATATTGAACTATCCTATTTCGAACAGCTCTACCAGCCACTAAATCTGGTTTAATTCTATTAACACCACCAGGCTAAAGTGGAGCCATTCCTCCAGAAAGTCAGGTATTCTGATTGTGGTTTAACTTTATAAACCTCTTTGCGGGTGCGAACGTCCGCGCGGGAAAACAATAATGCTAGATTTTGACAGCCAATTCCACAGATACGCCAACAACCTACCACTCGCTGCTCTGTTTCTACTGGTTCGCCCCACTCGTTGTTGTGTGGAATGACTTTTGACGTTTTGCGTCTAAGAATGTTCCTTCGACCAAGCTCAAGAATACCCAAGACGACCAACGGACGTACTTTCGACGGCGATTACGAGCGCCCTCGCGTCCAGAATAGCAGCCCAGGGCTCCCCTGCCAAGTCATCAAACGTAGCTAACCACCTGTGGTGACCTATGGAAGGGGTGTTGATTATTCAATAAATCGTTTCTGGGGCGGCGGTACCCATACCCGCCTCCCAGAATGAGGGAGTAAAATGATTATGTTAAAAAATTCTGAATAAAGTCACCAGAAGTGGATTAATAAACAAACAAAAAACAATTTATACTTATTTTGTATTTATTTTTTTATAAACAATAAATAATTTGATGAAAAAGCCCTGCAAAAACTAACATTAATTTGCTGTTTCTACATTTGGACTTTTAATTTCTACATCAACTCTTAAAGGAATGCGGTAAAAACAAATTTGTATCCAAAACTCCCAATCACAGTGATGTACACAACATCTATATCCTAATTATTCCAACTTACTTATAAACGCGGTGTAAAGTCGCAATAGTGAAAAACTTGTAACTTAAGACTTAACCTTGGCATAGATACAGTTAACTAGGCCTAAGGCTGGTTTAACTATACCAATGCTGAATTGCAGTGTACGAATCGAATAAGTAAGACGGATGATGTTTAACAAACTTTATTTACTAAGGATGGGTTGTTTCAAAAAATTTGAACATCATCCATTAATTCATTAAATTTTCGTTGTTTGTTTTTGGGGTGTTATGCCGTGTTACGCTACCTCCTTATTTAGCCAACATTTCGGACAGCGTTGCAGTGTCCATCATCAGGGCAGATCCGACGATGTGGCACATCGTCGGATCTGCCGGATTGTCCGAAACGTCGGCTAAAGAAGGAGGTAGAGCAACACGGCATACCACCCCAAAAACAAACAACGAAAATGCTTTTGGCCGTGAAAATCTAAAAACGTATCCAATTCATTAAATATTTGAAGTTATTTTCACATTCTGTGAAAGTTCTGTGATTACTTCAGTTTTATAAAGCAACTTAACTATAATGATATAAAAACAGAACTTGCACAGAACGTGAAAATTAATTTCAAATATTTTATGATTTGTTCAAATTTTTTGAAGCAACCCAACCCATCCTAAGCTCGTGATGTTTCACAGAAATTCAATTGGAACATTGTCATCAAATGGAAAATCAGCACCATTTTGTTTTGTCATTACTATTTCAGCTTTGGAACAATTTTTGGTCAGCTCAAAAGCACAACTAATTATTTACAAATATAGATACATTTGTACAGCAAATAACATAATAGAAAGTAGATACATAATATTTAAAACAATTGATTTTTTTTTTTTAAATGCATACAAGTGCTTGTCTTCTCATGTCGATATTAGTTCTTAGCGAGGCAGATTAGCGGCTATTACATGTCGACTTCGGAGGAATGGTACCGCATGCCACTCCAGGCCAAAATAAAGTCCAAAAGCCAAGTTTACAGCACAGTCCATTGTGAGACTTTTCTGCACGCCATCTGGAGCAACGTATGATACAGTCACTCCAAGTGTACGTGTGGATGAACCTATTGCCTGTAGAGATGGGTTGTCACTGCAGTTCCAATTACCGGAGAACGGTGTGGAACCGACACTTCATCCAGTTACTTTTGGGGCAGTTTCCTCACAAAAAAAGACCTTAGAGGGGTGATTGACTAGAAAATTTCTGAGAAAAAATGACTAGTTCACAAAAATTTCATTACAATTAGTTGCTTTATACAATTTTTCTAATATTTTTTTCATTTTTGATAAATAGTCCACAAGGAACCGGTTCCAAAAATTACCAGTTCCTCAAAATAATAATATCAATGGTTCCAGCAAAAGCAAAGGAACTGGTTGCACGTAACCAGGACAGGAATATGACCATCTCTAATTAAAGAACAGTATGCTCCGGTTATGCTTGTTGTATTATCCTGTAATTATTGTTTTTATTCAATTGATTTATGTACTAGGTTAAGCTTAACAATTGTGACATTATTATGCTTGTCAGCAGATCAAAATATGATAGAAAGCTGAAAGAGACCTAGAATCAGTGTTCAATGGGACATTTCAATATCAAAAAAATAAAATGGCTCTCATTGGTTATTTGATGACAATGTTACAGTAAAACTTTTGCAAAACACCCCAAATTAAAAGGATCGTTAGCGCGGATCGTTTTGACCCGTTGCGTACAAATCTTAATTTTGGATTTGAGGCCCAAACACTCAACCAAACTTAAAAATTATGTTTGTAATCAAAAGGTATATCAAATATCTATCTGTGATAGGTGCTACTTTATTTACTTTTCTTAAATTGTTATATTTCATGATTTTAGAGGCAACTTGGACAATTATTTGCGAGTAACGCCCTTCGTTAATGCAGCTACTTACAAGCAACTAAATCGCTGCTACCTGTCATGCTATTTTGTTAGTGTAGTGCCTAGCTGTGTTTACAAACACTAATAATAATATGGAAGGTACAGACGAGCGGCGATCGCGTCGCTTGAAAGTAGCTCCATGGAAGAATGGCGTAAATGTAAACATTTAAAAAAATTATTTTACCATATTTTTTTTATTGAAAGAATTTTGATGGGTGTAAATTTAAATTACAAATTACCTATTTACATCAAAACAAAAATTGGTTGTTTATAAATTAAAATTACTACCTAAAAAACACACTTTTAACAATTTTTTATTTTATTTTTCATTATATTAATTTTCCAGTTTGGTTGGGTATTTTGGCCTCAAATCCAAAATTAAGATTTGTATGAAACGGGCCGAAGCGGTCGGCGCAAACCTTCCCCTTAAGAAATAGGTCTAATACTCAATTTTGAACCGTAACCGGAACAAGGTTGATCAATTGATTGCTGCTTTCGACCAGATCGGTGATGGAGACGCGCCCCCTCTGCTTGATGAACTTGGCAACGTTCTCCAGCTCTTGCTGCGAGATGTAGATGAACTTCCCCCGGTCGTCCACTACTCCGGTGAGGTGGCCCTCGGCCTGGAGAGTAGCGATCCGGTCGATGGCGGCCTGCGTCTTCAGCTTAAAGTGGGCGGCCAAGTCTTCGATCACCACCACCTTATTTTGCTGCAATAAATAATTTGCATACATAAAATATAATTTGTAGTTTATGTGAATCTTTGTGGTGCTAAAGGCCGGTCTCTTGCGACCAATTTCCCAAACAATACCATAAACATGGGGCAGGGCCACAACGTTTGTTGTTTTCCATGGGCCACGGAAAGTAAAAACATTGTGGCCCCGACTTAACTATCCAAAAAGTGTGTAAACATTTTTGTCGGAGGAGATGCCGCTTAAGACGCTTGTCACGCTTACTTCAGGTACCAGAGGAAGGTTGGAATAACTTTCCTCTTTACTATCTCCTTTCTCCTACCTACTCCTATCAGCCTTACAACATACCTCAATTGGGGATGCTATAGTTCCACTGTCTCCCGTTTTTACGTGATCCCACATAAAATCATTAGAGATGGCAATTGGTCTATCAACAACATATTGTCAATGATGGATCGCCTTCCTTATGCTGTGCTTTTCCTACTTACCAATGCGGTATTCACATTTAAAAAAAATACTAACTTTAACTTCGACACTGCCAACTAACAGTAATATAGAATGGTCACAAAAACAATGTGACAAGAATGCCTAAACTTGGATGTAAAGCCCATATTAGAAATGTCTAATTGAAGTGGAAAGTTTCATAATAATCCTCGGTGAAGGGTACTGTTTCCGATAAATGAGGACAAAGAAAGGTGATTCTGTATTTTTTGTGTTATCTTTTGCGTTAAGTCAACATTACGAGACAATTAAAACAAAAAGGCAAAATCCATTGGAAATTGGAAGGTGTCTGTTGTGCGTTAACGGCTGTCAAATTTCTGTCATTTTCTAAAACTTTCAATGGCTTTTCTATGATTGTCGTGTGTTGAATGGATTAATTACTTACTCAAAAACACGAATTACTCTTTAATTAACCACTTTATTTACTCGGTTTATTGTCCTGAAGAAGGTTGAGATCAACCGAAACCGGTCGACGAATATAAATTAAAATAAAGTGGTTTTAAACAAAGAACTTGCTTCATTTTTTATAATGTAAAGCCACAAAGTGTTTTCTTTCTTCGATAATTTACTATTAGTTACTAAAACTCTTACATATAAGCTTAAAGGCTATCCATTTACCATGTTTACACGTGATGACATTTGATTCACAAATTTTCCTTCTTAATGAGGATTACGCGGCAAACGAGTCGTCATCTCTGGCATTAGGGAAACTCCTTTTAAGAGTTGGCGTCTTAACACAAGCGCAGTATTTAGCTTGTTAGGCCGATACGGAGGAATACCGTAATTAAAAAAGCGTCAAATTGTGTTATGTACGGCCGATTTAACACTCGTTACACTGTCGCAAAAGATACAGAATCACCATTCTGGAGATGTCAATATTCTTCCAAGAATATGACACCCAGAAGAGTAACATACTTAAAAGTTTACATTGTACGCATTGCCTGCTGCAAAAACATAATATAGGCTAAAGCCATTTCAAGTAATGTCTTATTCTGAATACCAAGTAGTCCTATATCGGGACATTACTGATGTGTTTTCAAGTACATAAGTATTGATGTAATTTAAAGTTTAATCTTACTTTAATGTAGGTAATGAATTCTTGCAGCAAGTTCTTCTCCGTGTCATCTTCCCCTTCTTCGTCGAAGCCTTCTCCCTCCACCGAGAAGGCGGCCTTCATCTTCAGGTATTCTTCTTGTTCTTTCCTTTCTCTTTCTTCCATTTCCCTTTTCTCCTCTTCTTCACGCTTCAATTCCTCGGCCTGGAAATGACAAAATAATACAAACACATTAATATATTCCATTAAGAGTGTTTTACCAGAGAATACCGGAAATTGGTCCTTTTTAAATCAAATTCTAGACGTATTGACTCTTTTTTACAAAAAAACATAAATTGGTTTTGAATGATTGTTATTTTATCTGGTACACGCAGTTTTAAAATTTTGAAAAACTAAGTGTATTTATAATATATTGGTCGTTGGCAGATTTGTTCAATTTTCAAACGATAGATTCTATGAAACAACACAAATTTCAAATCATATATTTATACAACAAAATAAATCAATATATAATCTAGTAAACACAGTTTTCAGAATTTTAATTTTAGTTAAATTAAAATCATTAAAAAATAAATCCGAGAACGTGTTTTGTGACAAAAATACCTCATTTTTTCTATTTATTTAAGGTCTTACGAACTAAAATATTTCAGATTTTTTTTAAACAATTATTTTTGAACAAAAGAAATTATAAATTATTTTGATCAAAAATTAATTTTAAGAAGTATATAATTTTCATTCATTTACCATCTCCCGTTATAGCAAAGAAACTTAATATAATGCGTTGAGCGCTAAATATAACACGTTTTCTTAATTCTGAAATATGTGTGTGAAAGACATTATAATGTGTATGGTAATGTAATATAGGTTAGCAAATAAAAAGATTCTTAACATTGAAAGACATTGAATTTATTGGATATGTTAATCGTTACAAGTTTAAATTTTGAATAGCAAGAGACTCTAGGTTTTATAATTTGTTAAATAGAAATCGTCAGGGCATGTTTAGATTGTGAAACAACATCTAAATAGTGATGAAACGAAGTTTCAAAGCTTATCGTTAAGGCCACATGTTTTGAGAGGTAAGACACATAAAAAGCTAAATTTCAAGGAATGATCATGTTAAAATTATTTAGGGCGCCAGCTCTCCCTTTTACAATAAGAGAAAAGCATATTTATATTTGGATAATAAACCATTTCTAATTTAAAATCTAAAGTAACATAATGGTGACAATTGGCTCACGAATGTCGGTAACGCATTCCCTTGCGTCTCCGTCCTGTGTTGTAACGTCCTCACCCTTGCGCTCGCCTCTTGGTACTGGTCAGAAAAGAATACTTGTGCTCGAAGGCCGGTATGCCCAAGCAGCTGTTGTGTTTGAAAACAGCAATCAGTACTTATTTATGGTCGTAAAGCCAAATATGGGGTAATTAGTTTCAGAATGCTACATTACACCCTTTCCTTCCAAAAAGAATTTCCAATAGGAAATTGCAGGCCCTCCCGGCGCCTTGACCAACTCAGACACGAATCTGCATGAGCGACTGCAACTGATGAAAGGATTCCATTGTGGACGGCCAAGGTAAAATGGTTAGGCTCCCCTCCAGGGTGACCAACATGATAACGGTGTAGCTCCCCTCCAGGGTAACCACGGTTAGAAATGGTGAGGTTCCCCTCCAGGGTTACCAAGATAATATATAGTAAAGGCTCCTCCTTCAGGGTTCTTGACTTGATCAGGCCGCACACAATATGTTGAAGAAATGTAGGAATCTTGAGGTAAAACAGATGAGATGAGTGCCAATGAATTTGTAAGTGAAGGTCTTGAATGGATGAAGAAGGTTGAAGTTGAAAGTTGAAAGTTGAAAGTTTTTTTTTTTAAGTAGTCCAATGGTATTGAGAAGTCTGTATAAGGTTGAATTCTTCCTTCAATATTAACCATGATAGAGTTAGAAGCCGCTGCTATGTGTACCCAAAGAATGCATAGGCGAAGGGAAGAGGAAGGTTGAAGTTTACAGTTGATATTCTTCATTCTTGATATAGCCCAGCGAAGTCTAAACTATTCTATCAAATTGTTTACTGATAATGAAAATTTAATGAAAATAATTTATGTTAGAAGATAACAAATGATCATTGTTTTAATTATACAAAATAAAGACCCTAAGTGAAATAATATATAATAAAATCTTCAAGAATTTATTGATTAAAAAGTGGCATCTCTGAACTGAATTATGCAATTTAAAACCCTGCAAATTTAACCAAAAGTGACTTTATAACCAAGACGCAACGCAAAGCTTCACAACACCACCCATAGGTGTCATTCCTCTAATTAGAATGAAAAAATAATAGTTTATTTTGATGAAACAGTAACTTTGAATTAAAGATTGAAAATTTTAAAATCCACATAAGGATGTTGATATGAAAATAGTTAAATTAATATTAACTTTGTGATAATCCCAATCGGGGAACATTAAATTGATATTTGATTATGATTTAATTATAATAATTGGTGATTTGACAAATATATAAAATACATATTATTTAATAATACATATTTGCAAAATAAAAGCATACCATGCAGGCACAATTTATGAGAAAGTGATGATACTCCTTGTAAATAAACAAAATAAATGTATGAACCATGTACTCATCCAAAATCACACACATTCAGAATAGAATATATTTTAATATGAACTTATAGAACCCTAGCACAGCATATGTGAACAAATTGTTAACACAACATAAGCAACATTTAAAAATACATAACATTTCAAAACAAAACAATGACAATCATTAAATAACATTCAATGTGAGAACACAAAATCTTCACGTTCTCACGTTCAATGTTAATATTTTAATCGCACCCACTAATGCGTGATAGTGGAGGCGATACTTGTATTAAATTAATTACATTCATGACTCTAGATAAAACCACCAAGTGACCGGAGATCACAAAATACCCAAAATTTCCCTTATTCCCTCAAGGAATGAAATTTAGCAACTTATAAATTTACTCCAAGGATTTACATTAATCCAAAATAAGTTGTTGACAACAACCAATATTACTTATGATTCTCCATATAGATCCTCAAAACATGAGACAGAAAATCAAAATCCCCAACGTATTAGACGATGAGATTTATCCGAGATAACGCAAACGTTATCTAATCGCCAAAATGGTAACAGCGCTTTCACTCCCCAAAAGGTATGCATACAAGGAGTAACTGTTAACCAGCGAACAAGGAATATACCCGATCCAACTAAATTGGAACCGAATAATAAAAGTGAATTCAACGCTCACTTATGAATCACCACGACTTCCCCAGAACGGAACATGGACACATATATGACAGACATTTTAACAATCACAAAACACAATACTACGAAATAACCACGCAATTGACGCTAAAACATACGTGTTCAATGTTTCAAATTGCATATGTTACAAAATGAAAACTAAAGCCCGAGTTAAGTGATTTTACTACAAATCACTCCCTAAAAGATTTTATTGTGCCTCCAAAGAAAATGAAAAGAATTTAGTAGTGACCATTGACTCAATCTGTTGAAGAAATAAATTGCGATATAAAACTGTATTGACTATCAATTTATGTATTTAGCAAGGAATCTAACCAAAATGTAATCATAATCCGAATTCTAAAGAAAATGCGTAACTGCAATAATAGATGTCGCTAATTGTTATTACAAAAGAATCATCATTGAAATTGAAATTGAAATTACTAAACTGTCAAAATAAGGAATTTTCCGCGGTACAAACAGACATCAAATTGACATATAAATCCCCAAAGGAATGTACAACTTAATACCCGAAAACACCGAAAAAAAACTAATTAATCTGAAAGAAATTCCAAAAAAAAAAAAATTTAAACTACCACTCCCAAAATATAATTTAGAAAAAAAAAATCAAGTATAGCTTCGCACCACCAAAGAAAATAAGTTTAAATTTTTAACATAATAAACACATCTAGTTCAAACCAAACTCTAAATATGTATAAAATCCCTCAATCGAGGACAAAATCCAGAAAGAAGTAGAAACCAGAGTATAAACTATGATAATCAAAAAAAAAAAAAATATTTTTTATTTTTACTAGATCAAAATGGTGATAAAAAATTAAATTCTGAAAACAGACATTCAATTGATAAATAATTCTCAATACGTGCGTAACCAACCACAGTCAATCCGTAATAAAGCATGTGTGCAATATTTATATATATATATTTTTAATTTACCATACGTAATTAAATATTTAAATAAAGAAAACCGGAGAAGGAATGAATCTACAACAAAGATTTTTTTTTTAAACGAAATAAAACCAGCATTCTAAACAATGTTTGACATCCCCCGAAAGGAAACATTATTCAAAATGAAAGAAAAGTCGCGTTATTCCATTCTCTAAATGTATGAAAGTCCCAAATATATCTGTACTGAAATAAGATTAGTTGTAATTATAAAACCCAATATAACTGCTTGTAACACCGTACATAGTTACTAAATTAGACTTTTATCTAAGCAATATTATCTCAAGCTAAATTATTAAAATGAAATGGTAAACAAACCCCAAATTATTTTGAACAAAGTTTAATAACTTAAAGAATTATCGAATTACATCATGATAATGTTGATTTATAATTATGACCGCCGTTCAAATTTCCCTGCTAACTGAACGCCATCAATAATCATAGAAAAAAAATTATCATCCAAAATTATTTTTATACGATAAATAATTAAATAAAAATGAAAAACTGTTCAATTTTCGCCTAAAACTGAACCGATATCAGATACATCATCTTATTTATCATAACCAACTAAGAATTGAATTAATCCATTAATTAAATTTATTGCAAGAATTTAAAAGCTAATTCATTGATAAAAATTGAAAATTAAGTTGATTTGCATTTAATTAAAGAAGCTACAATAAATTAAATGGAATCATTATAATTCAAAAAATTTATCTCCCAAAATTAAGTTAGCTGATAAAATATACCTCCATTCCACATTCAAACATCCGAAGAGTATTGCAAGATTTGAGAGAAATTTTAGACACAACATTATATACAAAATCATTTCTGTCAAATAAAACAAAACACCCAAACGCAAAAATAAAAGAAAGATAGACTTAAAAGCAAACTTGTAACCACGAAGTGAAGACAGGAAACTGAAAACTAGAAGAATCCGTTGACTGAACGTTCATAGCCAAGGAACTCTGCAAAGCGTTCTAGCACCTTCTGAAACGTAAGTTGTACCCAAATTTATTCAAGGAAAAGCAGGATTAATCAAACTGAAAGACAATTATTCAATTATTAATGAGTACCCATTGACGCAGTTATATTAGAAAGGAAAAAAAAACTAAATACGAATCAAATTACCATATATTAGGTATAAAACTATAGAGTTAAGTAAAAATAATCATGAAGGATTTTTTTTTTTTTTTTTAAAGAAACCCTAGTGCCCTCAAATAAAACAAAAGCTTAATAAAATTATACAAAATTGAAAACTCAGGCTAATTCATTTGACTTAAATGGATGTGTTAATCCATGTTGAATTCATATTTAGTAAAATTGTGTTGCATGACAATGTAAATTTTATTCAATGTAACATAATAATGATCTGAGGTAGGTAAGTAATTATTGAGAGCAAAAATTCTCCATCACATTCTGTAGTTGCTCAGGAAAGTATCTAACCTTTGTAAAATATATTATTTAAATTATTTAAAGTCAAAATAATTAAATAGGAAATATAGCTCACATGATTAATTGTGGAAGGCAAAACTCGACCGCATTGAACACGCATTTCCTTGAACCCATCACCTGAAGAATCACATACAAACCAAGAAACTATTGGGAAAAACGCAATTAGACACAAAAATTTAAAATTACAAAATAATAATCACTGATAAGATGTAAATTGCACATGGAAGCTAGGGTAGCAATTTATTTTGAGACCGAAAAGTTGACATTCTTACCACAATGAAATATGGCGTTTACATCTCAAAATATGTGAATAATTAATATATGTGGCAATCATGAGCAAACTTGAAGAGAGCGATCGAAAGTTAAAAACATCATTAATATGAAAATTATAAAATATTTAAAAAAACCCAGAGTACCAAGGGAGCTTAAAAAAAAACTTTGTAAAATTATGAATAAATTAAGTGAGTCACAGGAGCACAACACAAGACGTAGTTACGCAGGTACCCACACCCGGAACCAAAAGTCACCATTATAGTTTCTAAAATAGCATGATCACAACTTGAAATTATTAAAACATTAAAAAAACACATACACTGATACATTTATATCCTACCCCACAAAAAATGTAACAAAATCACTAGGTTCACCACGAGGGCCGCCAAATATAACAAAGAAACTTAATATAATGCGTTGAGCGCTAAATATAACACGTTTTCTTAATTCTGAAATATGTGTGTGAAAGACATTATAATGTGTATGGTAATGTAATATAGGTTAGCAAATAAAAAGATTCTTAACATTGAAAGACATTGAATTTATTGGATATGTTAATCGTTACAAGTTTAAATTTTGAATAGCAAGAGACTCTAGGTTTTATAATTTGTTAAATAGAAATCGTCAGGGCATGTTTAGATTGTGAAACAACATCTAAATAGTGATGAAACGAAGTTTCAAAGCTTATCGTTAAGGCCACATGTTTTGAGAGGTAAGACACATAAAAAGCTAAATTTCAAGGAATGATCATGTTAAAATTATTTAGGGCGCCAGCTCTCCCTTTTACAATAAGAGAAAAGCATATTTATATTTGGATAATAAACCATTTCTAATTTAAAATCTAAAGTAACATAATGGTGACAATTGGCTCACGAATGTCGGTAACGCATTCCCTTGCGTCTCCGTCCTGTGTTGTAACGTCCTCACCCTTGCGCTCGCCTCTTGGTACTGGTCAGAAAAGAATACTTGTGCTCGAAGGCCGGTATGCCCAAGCAGCTGTTGTGTTTGAAAACAGCAATCAGTACTTATTTATGGTCGTAAAGCCAAATATGGGGTAATTAGTTTCAGAATGCTACACCGTTTGATCATTTTTATGGCAGTTCGATTCATAAATTTTCACGAATCATTAGCCGCTGAGACGCGGCCGTGCGAGGTTGTGTGTTGGCGGCGCTCTCAATGACAACATTTTGTAATAAATTTAAAACTTATACCGTTTGGCTTCATTCATGGTTGTAAAAACATCCGCGCGCAGCACTGTTAACAAAAACGGAATAATGGATTGCTGGATATTACCTCTTAAAGCCAATTACTGTTGAAAGGCTTCGACCAAGTATATCAAGACAAGCCGTGTGGGTCTTAAAAACGACACCGGAACCAAACATGTTGGTTTACGAAAACATTTATCAAAAAGAAAGTGCACTATCCCACAGTCAAAAGATCGCATAAAGCATTGGTTTGTACCTTTCGTTGGCGTATGTGGAGCAAATTTGTTTTCCAGCAAGTTCGCGGCAACGGAATGACTAGCTTTGTGAAGATCATTTTGAAAACACAAAAAGAGGCAGTTGAGAAATATTTTAGGTATGGGCTATCGCGGACTTTATTATTAACAATTTATATTAGTTAAACAGTTGGACCAATTTCCACATGCTCTGGAAACTCTAGAAAATTTGATTTGATAATCAGAAGCACAAACAAAAGTATAGCTTATTGTTATTGTGTATGTTCATCTTTAATGTCACAGCTGTATGGCGCTTTAGCCATTTTTCCTTTCCGGTGTCAATATTGTACAACTAATACAAAGTTGTTTTATATATTGTATTGAGTCAGTCCCACTTCTCTGTATATTTACCGTAATTAGTAGTTATAGAATTTGGTGTTATTATTGCATGTATACTATGGTATATCCATTGGAGCGCCCACACGAAATAAATAAATTTGCTTCGATTGCCCGAGATTTCCAGACGATAATTTTTTTTTCAATTTTTCCCCAATATTAAAAAAATTGTACCTTCAAATTTTAACATGGAGACATAAAAACCTATTGTAGTGCTATATAGCCAATGAATTAACCTGCATTTTACCATCTTATATTTGTAGGATTTATAAAAAAATCGTAAAGTTTATAACCGCACGAATCCTGCGTGTATATTAAATTGCCGTGAGAGAGACTTATTCGAGTCAACATTGAAAATATTGTCGATTTCTATATGTTGTCCGTGGTATAATTGATAATGAAAGGTACAAATTCTATGGAAAAAGGACTAAATCTTAACCGTAAATAGCCGATCAGAAATTCTGGGCAAAAAAATATTTAAAAAATATTATTTTTACATCGTTCTAGAATAGTCTACAAAGTTCAGATTTTGCGACGTCAATATATCAAATGTAAAGCATTTCAATATTAGTTTCGTTTAAAGTCCGAAATAACAAACGTGCGAGCTACAAATATTTTTTTTACGAATCAAGAGACAATGGGCTTTTTAAGCTGAAAAGCAACTGGAGACATTTAAAATGGCGCCAATATATGGCAAAAATCGCTCCAGTAGTTTGGGAAGAAATACATAGATACTTTTCTCAAAAAAAATTTACTTTTACAAGAATACCTCACAAGTCCCAACTGCTCCTGTCTGGAGCCAGTGAGACTATGGCATCCCCAATTGGGGTGTGTTGTGAGGCTGAAGGTAGTGGGGAGGGGAAGTAGATGTGGCAAAGGAAGGTGGGGTAGTACCTGGGTATTCAAATCTGGTCACCAAATAAGGCATTTTAATAACTCAGGTATAGGTTGGGGCATACGTCATTCCTATGTCTACCTACGTTAAATTGTTGTGAAAACAAGCTTATGTGCCCAAGCTGTTAAGCAATGTTTCAATTCTAAATGGTGGACTCACACCAGGGCGATACTGAGAGTATCTTCCACTCTGGAACGTGCCGCAAATAAACTATATATATTATTTCTAATTAATTAATTGTGAAATAACACAAATTAAACAAATAAAGTTTATTTGCGCACGCCGGGTTGCAACCCGCGACCTTCGGATTGGGAGTACATTATTGCGCATAATATGTAACGCTAATAATTATTGCCAGCAGAATGCTTTACACACATCCAACATCCAAAATCAATTAATTTAATGAATATTAGTTTGAACATAGAATCTAAAAATGGCAATAAAACTACCTTTTCTATTTCATTTTGTTTCTGCCTTTCTTCTTCCTTGAGGGCTTCTTTTGCTTTTCTCTCTTCCCGCATGTGCTCCTCCGCCTCGCGGGCTACCTTCCTCTCCGCCTTCAGCTCCATCTTGGCCCTCTTCTTGGCCCCAATCTTGGCGTCGGCAGCGAACATGTCTACATTCTCTTCTTCATCTTGCCGGTTCTCATTGTCCGACTGGTTTTCATCTTCGGCCGGAGTGTCTTGGCGCTGGCGAGCGGCTGCAACCAAAAAAATATTAATTCCAAGGAAACAAAGACGCAGACGAAATGGGGGTAAATATTTACATAACCGCCGCACTTTTAACTCATTCACTACCAGAAGCTTTGATAAACTTACTCCGCATCACGGTTAATATGGAATATTCCAAAGTTTCATCACAATCGGATGAATGGTGTAGGAAATATTTTCATTAAGCTAGAGCTCATCATTATATTCCTTGTTATATGTATTACCTGTAAACATCATTATCATCAATTACTATATTATATGTAAATTTCATTATCATAAATTCATTGCTGCATTAACTGTAAACCTCATTATCATAATTATTATATAATCAGTAAATGTACTTCATTACCCATATAATCTGCATACTTCACCCGCCATAACACAGGGACATCCCTAGCATGGCGGGCGAAATAACACAATATGTACACTATGTATAAAATTCTTTAATAAATAAATAAAATAAAATAAATATACAGAAACCTTCGCGGGCATGCGAATGACAAATCACCAAAGTTTCATCGCAATCGGATGAATGGTTTAGGAGCGCATAAGAGACAAACAAAGAAACATTCTCTTTTATGTATTAACGGCTTGGGCACATAAGCTTGTGTTCACAACAATTTAACGTAGGTAGACATAGGAATGACGTATGCCCCGCACCTGAGTTATTAAGAAGATTACAAAAAGTGAGTATTTATGTCGGGGAGACATATTTTATATATTAATTTTGTTAAGATTAATTCAGTTACGCGAAGTATTCGATGCCAAGTGAAGCGGACTTACACAACTTTACCGAAGCTTTTGTCATGATTAAAAGTAAATTGGATTGGTCCGTCCATGGGAGTGATTGGCACTGAATGAGTTAATAGGCACAGATTGGTCCGCCCGCAGGAGTGATTGGCGCTGAATGAGTTAATAGGCACAGATTGGTCCGCCCTGGGAGTGACTGGCACTGAATGAGTTAATAGGCACAGATTGGTCCGCCCTGGGAGTGATTGGCACTGAATGAGTTAATAGGCACAGATTGGTCCGCCCGCAGGAGTGATTGGCGCTGAATGAGTTAATAGGCACAGATTGGTCCGCCCTGGGAGTGACTGGCACTGAATGAGTTAATAGGCACAGATTGGTCCGCCCTGGGAGTGATTGGCACTGAATGAGTTAATAGGCACAGATTGGTCCGCCCATGGGAGTGACTGGCACTGAATGAGTTAATAGGCACAGATTGGTCCGCCCATGGGAGTGACTGGCACTGAATGAGTTAATAGGCACAGATTGGTCCGCCCTTGGGAGTGATTGGCACAGATTATGGAGATTACACTTTGTTTCAACTTCGTTACTACAAGAAAACTTTGGCAATCTAGATGTTAACTTTTAGGAGAGTATGGCTGCACCTCGAATGATAATGGATAAACTACTCGATATGGACAGAAACTCGCCGAGGGAACTGGTAGGACTATTGACGGGACACTGCCATCTCAGAAGACACATGCAGATATTGGGAGTGGAAAATACCAATATATGCAGAAAATGTGAAGAGGATGAAGAAACTCCAATTCACCTATGGTGCCACTGTCCTGCTCTGGTGGGAACTAGGCTCAGATACCTTGGGAGACATACAGTAGAACCAGAAGACATAGCCACATATCCAATGACAATCCCCAGGTGTATGTAAACATAACTATTCCCTGAACTGTATGAACATCGTAATTATAAAGGATATTTGGTCAATATGTTTTATAAATTGTGCAATTACCATTTGCCCTCATGCGAGCCCTTTGATTCCTGGCAGCCTGCTGTCTTCCTCCAGCCTGTGGAAGGGCTGCCTCTGGTTTCCTCGCCTGTTGCTGTTCAGCTACAACAAAATATTAAACTGTAACCAAACATATTACATTGTGACATAGACTATATCGAGGCTAAAAATACGAGAGGTTAACCTGGTTTAACGCTAAACGGGAAGAAAAACAACACGCTCCCCATTCCTAGGAGCAATAGCAATGTGATGATTGCGAGTATAATATTGATATCGACATCCATTTTTCCGGTGGTCTTAAATCAACTTCGTAAATGAAATGTTTTGAACATCTGGAAATTTCGCTAACGTATGTCAAATCTTCCGTCAAAAGTCAAACTTGGTCAAATTCATAAATAAACCATAAATAAACCGATCCCCCCAAGTCTATGAACCATAGACCTGCATAGAACATTCGAAAAAATAAATCGGAAGTCTTCCGGATTTCAGTTCCTTGATTCGACTATAGAGTGTTTTATTGGAACTTTTTTACACATTCAAAATTGTTAAACGAATGAAATATTTAAAAATTAGAGTAAAATTTTATCTACAACTACCTTTTTTAAAAAGCATTAAAATAAAAACACACCTTCGATTCAACTTAATGACAATAAGAAACTTCTTCAATGAATGCTAATTAACTTTTTGGCGTCATTTAAGTAAATTAAATAAAAATAAATAATACTGTATGCAGCACTATTTAATATTGGTCTATACCAGAGGTTCCCAAACTTTTTTGTCGTAGACGACTTTTTAGAGTTTTACTGCTGACCCCCTGCTGCTACATTTCTACAATTGACCATTTATCACGCCAACCTAGACCCCCATCGAGTCTCCCGTGGACCCTTGGGGGTCCCTTGGACCACTTTGGGAATCACTGGTCTGCACAAAGTTATAGGTTATCATTAAAAAACAATAAGAAATGAAGATTATTTGCATTTACCGTTAGGAAAACAGTGCCATTTAATATTATTTTCGTAAATATCAATATACGCACAAAATACTTCATATTTAACATAACATTGCGAAAGATAATCGGTGTGAGGTTCGGTAGACATATTTTTTAGATAGACACTGTCATGAATGAACCAATACCGTCACTGTCAATCTAAAAAATCTCATAAAAAATCTCATCCGGGGACTACAAGCACAGGGTCCCTAGTTGAAAATTAGAAAGAAAATCTAAAAATAATGAATTATAACAGAATCACTCTCAAATTATGTAAATAAAAATTCGGATAATTTACATATTATTATAAAACAACCCCGGTGTAGAAAAAGCCATCTTATTATTTCGAGCGAATATTGAGAGTTATTCAATCTCGAATACTCTCCCATTCCCGCATTGCGCCGTCCCTTACTAATTAGGGGCGAGAAATGCTATTGGCTAATTTTCACATCGCTAAGATGTGGTCCCCGGAAGGGATGTCACAGCTGGGATGACCGATATAAAGGCATGTGTGAATTCTAAAAGGTTAACTTGCCTCCCGGTTCTGGCTCTGGCAGGACTGAAATACTTTTAGAAAACCCAGAGTAAATAGACAAGTAACCATTTTGTTAAAATGTTTAACGAGCGGTTGAGCGAACAATAAGATTTTATTTGGGGTGTTAAAGTACCCATAAAATTATTGTTGAAGTTTGTACAGTCTTACTATAAAATAAATAATGACATCACAAAGTGAAAACCTTTCCGAAGAAGTTTTCTTCCAAAAATTTTTATTATACTGTGTCAAACTTGCAAATTGATTGTGCCTATCCCGAATAAAGACTAATTGTAAAAATAAAAATAATGAAAATAGTGGATTTCATTTAATTATCCCGCTACAATGGCTTTTAATCATATATGAAATTTATCTTTATTATGAAAAAAACCGCTGTGTCTTGGCTGCGAAATGTACGAGAGTGGACCGGTATTAGAAGTGTGATTCACTAGAGTGATCGCTAATGTTGGGGTATCTGATAGGTCACACGAAGAAGAAGAAGAAAGAGATATTCGAACCTAATTTTGAAATAGGGACCCTGCTTTTGTAACCCCTGGTTATGTGATTTTTTAGGTTGGCAGTACTAAAAAATAAGCAGTACCTATACACGTGCGTAGCATGCCATCTTCATCAGTCATCTGTCATCTTCCACATTCCACGTTAGTGCCTCCGCTGACGAGGCAACTGAAAAAAAAACAGTTTGCAACTAAACTCGATAACCCGTGTATGTCAATGTGACGGCCCGCACACAACATAGTTTCTCAAAAACCCGTTGTCAATCAATGGTAACGCAAGCCGTGACTCGCGACTCACCCTGCTAGTTGACAGCTAATTGTTCTTCGTCTATGGTTAAACAAGCTGAGATAATTATTGAAATCGTAAAATTGAGTAGAAAGTTTGGCTGGAAACCATAGCAACCAGCAAGTTTTAGTTTGGTTTCAGTTTTTTCAGTGAGCGGATCGCCTTAGGCGCTCCGCTGACGAGGCAACTGAAAACCAACTAAAACCGGCTGTTTTCTCTGTCTTGATTTGTCAAAAAGCTTGTTTAACCATAGACGAAGAAAAATCAGCTGACAGCTGGCAACTGGCAACTAGCAACGGCCGCCCAGGGCAATGAGCAGTGACAGTCGCAAGCCACCGCTTGCGTTACCATTGACAACGGGGTTTTGTGTGATTGTGAAGTGTGCGGGCCATCACATTGTCATACAAAGACAGTTGGCAGTTGAGAGTTTTCAGTTGCCTCAGTCGGCGGAGGCGCTTATTTATTGGTTTATTTATGATTCCACAGTTCCACAATGTTACGTCAAATACGAAGATTTTGTGCATTTATTAATATTTACAAAAATAATGTTAAATTTCACTCTTTTCCCTAATTATCAATGCACTTAGTCCATTATTCTTATTATTTTTGTTGAATAAATGGTTTGATTAAAGAAATGCGTTACCGCAGTCCATACGTAGATGCAAGTCTTACAATAATAAATAGTATAATATAATTCAATAATAAATAATATAATCGGAAAAAATAAATTTTGAATCTCTAGGTATATGTAGCGTTGAATTTGGGAAATCATTGTTTGCCGCCAATATTCAGCCACGCCGCCATCTTGGATGTTGTGTTGAGTTGTTTCGGATTGTCAGTCAAATCGTCAAATGTCCGAAATTTTTTGAAAGAAAGCATTTAATTGCCAGAGAACTGGCCCACAAAAATGCACATTAAACAGGTTTATTATAATTCTTTAGGTTATTAAACTGTAAAACATATTTTTTATTATATTTGACAATATAACCCAAATGTTTGTTATTATTTCAGGTGATCATCCAAGGATTTAAGAGTTACCGGGAGCAGATAGTCGTAGAACCGTTTGATAAGCGACACAATGTTGTCGTCGGAAGGAATGGCTCCGGAAAGAGTAACTTCTTTTATGGTATGTTTTATAGCAATAAAATAAACTTTGCAATACCCTACTTTTCATACAAAACGAACTGTTTATAACAATGGCTATCGTTCCGACCAGATTTGCAAAATTTTTCTCAATAAACAAAGCAAGAATCCTTAACGTCAAATTTGGAACTTCCTAAAAATATTTAGTTAATTGCTCTGTTGCTTTGTTATGAATTTCAGCCATTCAGTTTGTGCTCAGTGACGAATTCTCCCACCTGCGCCCTGAACAGAGGCTGGCCCTACTGCACGAGGGCACAGGCCCCCGGGTCATCACTGCGTATGTGGAGATCATCTTCGATAACTCGGATAACCGAGTCCCTGTAAGTTCAATAAACTGTAATAATCTACAAAATTTGTTCAAGATATATAACATCGTTGGGTGTCGCTCCCTTTCTGGGGAAATGTGATTTAAGATTTTCACAGTCAATAGTATTATACCTACCGTTATTGGCTAAAGAATTGGGAGGAAGTGCAAAATGGCTCAATGTCCTAAAAGTAAAAAAATAATATTGTGATTTAGAGATAATTTAATAGTGTCGTACTCCGTCTACTGGTTAATACGCAATATTTTTTATTCAAACAGTTAGATTTAGTTTCATTATTACGAAAAGTGAGTATTTATGTCGGGAGAGACGAAAAATTATGGATTTTGTATAAGATTTTTTCACTTCACACGCAAATGTTAGACGCCATGTTTGGCCAAGTGAAGCGGCCTTTTACATTTCATTTCAACAATTACTACAAGAAACAACTATTTACATGCACAAAATAGGTTATTAGGTTCTTAGATTGTGTAAACTAAGTAATTCATGCGTATTTAGATTGAAACTAATTTTCGCAAATATCAAATCCATTCAAAAGTAAGCGGAGTACTACACTTTCGTTGTTTGTTTTTGGGGTGTTATGCCGTGTTGTGCTACCTCCTTCTTTAGCCGACGTTTCGGACAGCGTTGCAGTGTCCATCATCAGGGCAGATACGGCAGATTCGTCGGATCAGCTCAGTGCACCGAACATATTCGATCGCAGCACGAAATCTCCCGAATTCAGTTTCGGTTTAGGCCGTAGTTTCGGCTGGATGGCAGCCGAAATCGAAACTAAACCGAAACCCATTTTTTTGCCGAAACTAAGCCGAAACCGAAAGTTCGGTCGGACACTAACAAGAAGCAATGTGAACTAGATACACATTGCAGGCAAGAAAGACTGGGTTAAATTAAATTTTTCAAATGTTAACGTTGTTTAATATTTCAGATTGACCGCGATGAGATTTACCTGAGGCGAGTGATCGGTACCAAGAAGGATCAGTTCTTCCTGAACAAGAAGGTGGTGCCTCGCACGGAGGTCCTCAATCTGCTTGAGAGCGCGGGCTTGTCCAACTCCAACCCCTACTACATCGTCAAGCAGGGAAAGGTACACAGCCCTCGTCCTCGTCCGTTGTGATAAAGCGACGACACAGTTATATAAATTATATATTTATTTATTTATTTGATCAAAAATATATTATAAAAAAGCTTTGACTAGGAAGATTTTCCGGTAATCTTTTTTTATATTTCAAATGAAATTATACAATTTGTCCAAAGAAATGTTACCATCTCAATGAAAATTCTATTTTCAAACTTTCTTACCAGGTAGGTACCATAAAATTGAGCATCAGCTCGTAATAGGAACTAAATAAAAATGTGAACTGTATAAAAATGTATGGGATGCTTTTAGCAAGTTTCCCTTCCGTGAACCAGTGTCGTAGAAGAGTATCTTCTATTGAAATAACGGTACAGCTATGACAATATTCCAACCTGGCATCTGTATTACAAAGAATTAAGAATCTAACAAACTCACTGTCCGTTTGATTAATTTGTGATTCACGATTGATTGACTTGTTTTTTGTCTTGTCAGGTAAATAAGTATTTTAGTCAGCTCGTGTCTTTCTGTTAATTCTAGATTAATCAGATGGCCACCGCCCCGGATTCCCAAAGGCTGAAACTGCTCCGGGAAGTGGCAGGCACTCGAGTCTACGATGAGAGGAGAGAAGAATCCACAGTCATCCTCCGAGAAACTGTTGGAAAGGTATGTTATGTCATTTACGATTATAGCATAGATTATAGATTGCCAAAAATCTGCCATAGGTCACCCCGAGTGGTTCACTACGTTTGGTGACTAAGCAGATTTAAAATTCCAGATTCGCAAGTGGAACGAGATTCCATGACTGTTTGTTTTGTTTGCAGGTGGAGAAGATTGACGAGTTTCTGAAGACCATTGAGGAGAGACTAAAGACCCTGGAAGAGGAGAAGGAAGAGCTGAAGGAGTACCAGCGCTGGGACCGCTCCCGCAGGGTCCTCGAGTTCATCATCCACGAGACAGAGCACAAGGAAAATAAGAAAAAACTGGAGGAGGTATGTAACAACTAGGACTACTCACTACTATCATTGATATCAAATTTATTTTCAAAATTGAGGGCCTTAAAAGCAAAAACACCAGTCTCCAAAAGTACTGTTTTCGATAAATGACAAAAAATCGATCAAAGAATGCTTTGCATCTTTCGTGTGATATTTTAGTAAAATCTTAAAAAGTATAATTCAAAGTGAAATATTATAATAAAATTTAAATATCGTCAAAATAAAAAAAAATATTAACTTGTTGAAAGCCAGCATACAAAAAATATATTTTTTCAATACGACATAAAATATTTGACAGTTCTCACCTTTCTTACGAATTCAATTTTTATAACATTTCTTTTGTGATAGAATTACAAAAATTACATCAAAATAATGTAGATAAAACGAACTTCCTAATAATGACTCAAATCTATGCTTTCCACAATAGATTTATATCAAAAACAATTAATAGACTTCGAATATGACAGCGTTCATATTATCAAGCGGCAGCCATTTTGTCCGCCGTCTTTGATGCCCAGCGCGTCATTGGCAATTAATATGAATTATTCGGGTGGCTAAATGCTATCCAGTATTTCGTTATGTCAAGAATGAGAATGGCCCAAGCGATTCTGACCTTGTTCTTCATACAATTTCTTTATACATAAGGGGCAAAATCGCTTCAAAAATCCGGGCCCGCCGGGGGGGGGGGGGGGGGGGACTGCGGCCTGCAAGAGGTTAAACAATCTTATGTAGAAAAACTTTCTTAGTAAAATAAATAAATTTGTGATTTTGGAAATTGAATTAGGTTAGAGATTATTCCCAGGTGCACATCACTAGTTTGAAGGCATCTCCCATTATTCACTGTCAATATAAATTAATTTATTTGCCATCACTTGATAAATCACAATAATATTTTTTTTCCGACTCCAGCTGGAGCGTCTGCGCAACTCGAGCAGCCGCGAGCAACAGCAGTACCTAGAGCAGGTGCGCGACGCGGGGGATCGCGTGCGCGATGCAGGCCGGCGCAACAAGGAGGCGCGCAAGGAGGTGGCCACCGCCAAGGAGAACCGCGACTTGCTCTCCACAGAGCACCAACAGCTGCTCAGAGAGAAGACCAAGCTGGATCTGACTATTAAGGATCTCACTGATGATGTGGACGGGGATAATCAGTCCAAGGTGAGCAAGAGCTGATGGATTACCACAATCCACATTATTCTAACCCTTGACATGACCTCATCATCTCGAATCATGTAAGTGGCACATTCATTTTGGCGTAGGTCACGCCAAGTGTTTCGCTATGTTTGGTGATTTAGCATGTGGTGAGGTTTATGTCTTGACAGCGGGTGGGTCTGCCCTGTAGCTGCGTGGCGGGACGGATCAAGAAAGGCTGGTTGAGGAGACCCTTTGACTTCTCCAGCCGAACTCTCTCGACGATGGGAGTGATGGAATCATACGTCCGTCACTCCTGGCCACGCTAACCTTCAGTTTCCTCATACCTTTTTCCTTCCCAGTACTTACTCTCCTTCTTTTCCCTAAGAATACCCCAACACAGCATCCCCTAAGATGGGCCCCACTGGGGCTCCTGTGTGGAGTTATTGTAAAAAAAAATGTTAACGAAAAATCATTATCTTATTTTCTATGCTTACATGACAAGACAGGTATTTGACACGGGTTAGACTAACCCCATCAGACATACTTAGTTGTTGTAAACTCTTGTTTATTCGTTGGCGATCTGCAGTCATGTTTGGGATCGAAACCAAGATTCGTTGATGTGTCCGTGCTAGGGGGCCTGAGCACATACTTCCAAATGCCGCATACAAAAATTACAAGTGTATCAAAACAAAGCCATCCATTTAGCCCTGGTAGTCCAAAATGAGGATTCCCCAATTACACCGAGATTTATAAGTTTCACTCTTATAAAAATGTGTCGCAAGTCTCGCAGAGTAAATATATAACCATCAAAAAATATACTACAATTCCAGGAAAGGGCGGAGCAAGAGCTGGAACGCTTGCGCGGCACCATCGCAGAGAAGGAGCGAGACCTGGAGGCGCTGAAGCCCAAGTACGAGGAGATGAAGAAGCGTGAGGAAGAGTGCACGCGTACGCTGGCTCTCAACGAGCAGCGGCGCCAGGAACTGTACGCCAAGCAAGGCCGCGGCAGTCAGTTCACCTCCAAGGGGGACAGGGACAAGTGGATCGAGAAAGAGCTCAAGTGAGTTGACGGTTCCTTCATTACTTCTTAGTAACATTTTATCATAGTTATGGTTTGCAAATCCCGCACCTTCATTGTTTTTTGCACCTCTTGTTTGTCGTAATCCTGCCGGCGGGCGCGACCAAATTTTATGTTTTTTTTTTAAATTGCGATTTTAACCCATATGTATAAAGAAACTGTATGAATTACAAGGTCAGAATCGCTTGCGCCAATATCTTTCTTGATGTAACAGTTGATTTGATTAATCAAGCTACTCTGAATATTTTTTTAAGTAATTTTCCAAATATCCAAATAAAAACACTTTCGCTTCACGGAACTTATTGTGTCAAGTGGTTATCATAACAGATGATAAACACTGACTGTGATTAACGCATTTACAGGCGCAGGGTGACGAAAATTCGTAAACAAAACACTGCGCGTCGTTCTAACCGAACGGATTATCATTAAAATAGGTTGCTTTGCAGTTGGTTGCTTAAAACGGAGTCGTAATAAACGGATATGTTTTCCTACTACCTCACTATGAAACCTAACTTGAGTTTACATTGTCGTCGCTGAAAACGGTCAACCGTTATAAGCGAAGTCGTTATATTCGATTTCTACTGTAGTAATATTATTAAAAGGCGTTAAAAACGTAACGTAATAAGTATTTTAATAACTCAGGTGCGGGGCATACGTCATTCCTATGTCAGCAAACAAGCTTGTTAAGAAGCGGTTAAGAAGACTAATAAAAAATATTATCATAAAATTTGGTGGTTAATGCCTGCTTTTACTTTGCACGGTGACGCAACGGCTTGCCACATTTTCAACAGCTCATTTCTTTAATACGAGTGAAGGAGAAGCAAGAAAATGATTACTTTTTTTCCTTTGGAGGAAGCCGACATACACGCATCATTTGTCTCGTCATTATTTTTGTGTGTAAGAATGAGCTGCAGCATTATTATGATAAGGAACATAGGTTTATTGCCTTTTTGTGCCATCGCCATGCCGTAACCGTCAGAATTATAAAAGCAGCTACTAACTTCTCGCAAGAGCGTGCAAATCAAAACAGCATGTTTTTTTACAAATTTGTTGTTTTATTTTAAATTATAATTAGACTGCTGAGAATTTACCCATCACGAATCATTATATTTGTCTTGCGTATATTTCAGGTCCCTGAACAAACAAATAAAGGACAAGAAGGAGCATGAAATCAAGCTGAAGGAGGACTTGAAACGCGATGCGGCCAAACTGACAGAGTTGGAGCAGAAGCTGTCGGAGACCGGCGCGGACATGGAGCGGCAGCGGGAGGCCATCAACGAGCACAACCGCCAGTACTACGAGTGCAAGAAGACCAAGGACCAGTCGCAGAGCACTAGGAAGTCAGTATTACATTGGTCTTTCATCTTTAGGGACACTGTGAAGGGTCTTTTTGAGGAAAGGAAAAAGTATCTGAAAAACCCTCGACTGTGCAGAAACGGGCGGTCCGTTTGATAGATTCTCCTATCTTAAGAAACAGATTGCATTATTTAGAGCACATTCATGGATTTGGATGGCACATTACAATGGAATTTTTTTTTTTTTTACAGTGAATACCTCACAAGAGTCCCAACTGCTCCCGTCTGGAGCCAGTGAGACTATGGCATCCCCAATTGGGGTATGTTATGAGGCTGAAGGTAAGTGGGAAAGGGAAGGAGACGAGGAATAGGAAGGTGGGGAAATACCTGGCTATACAGATCTAGTCACTAAACACGGCTAAAGCCATTTCAAGCAACGTTTCAATTCTGAATGGTTGTCTTACACCAGGGCGATACTAAGAGTATCTTCCACTCTGGAACGTGCCGCAAATACACTATATATTATTTTAAATAATTAATTGTGAAATAACACAAATCAGTTAAATAAAATTTATTTGCGCATGCCGGGTTCGAACCCGCGACTTTCGGAATGGAAGTCCAGCGCCTGAGGTACTTACATCATTGGTTGCTTCGCCACCGGTGCAGTCGGGAAACACGCCACATGCGCGACCAATATTTGTACACAGTGACATTTGAGATAGGGTTGCTTCTACGACTCGTTCTTGAGTTCAACAAGACCCAGGTTCACTCCTTTCTCTTCAAGACCCAGATTCACTCCTTCCTTTCCACAAAAAGATCCGTCTACACAGCATAACCAATGATGGTATAGGCCTTCAGGGAAAATATTTTCCTTGGGCTGCTCCTTTGTGAAGTTAATGTGAATGATTTGATTGTGAGTGTTTAAGTGATCTCTAAAATGAGTAATAGAAACGACCAGTTCTCAATATTGCCAGTTCTATTGAAATACCGAGGACAGCATTTTCACCTTCATCTGTGCTCTAAAGATTTTAATGCATATATTGAGTTGTGGTGAACGTATCTAAGGGTATGAAAGAGACATTAGTGTATGAAAGAGATAGCATGATACAACTTATAAAAGGGTGTTTCTGCTTTGTCTCTCGTCTTTCTTATCAATATCTTCTTGACAGTAACTTGTATAACAGTGTCAATCAATACTAACTAGCAGTTTTTGCTGCTAGGTCCTGTGGGCGACTTTTCGTTCAACTTCGCCCAGTTTAAGTGTTGGTGACTATTTATAAGGCATCACCCTTTTGCAAAACTAACTACTATTAACATTAAACTACAGAATACTTATATTTAATAGGTAGATATATAATAGTAGACATTCTTACATTAAGCCTGTGAATAATGAGAGGAACACTCTTCACCCCAACATAAATCTTATTATTGAATGAAAGCAAAAAATGTTTCTTCTTCTTCATACTTTTTTCCTTAAATATAGTATTATAGATGGCGCCACTTCCGTTATGTGAGCGAGTGATAAGTGTGCATATTACGGCAGCAGCTCCATGGAAAAAGGCACGTTCACGGACGGGTCAGAACGGTTTCCATACAGTGTGGCGTTGGAGATTTACTCGGACTCGGGTTCCTTAATTTGAACCGTACGGGCATTACCGTATTAATATACTTCGATGATGATATCAAATTTAATTCCAAGGGAAAAATAATAATATGAAAACTTCAAAAGTATTTTACCTGATGGCGCCACTACCGTTTGCAAAACGCATGTGAGCGAGTGCTAAGTGTGTATATTACGGCAGCAGCTCCGTGGAAAAATGCACGTTCACGGATGGCTCAGAACAGTGTCCATACAGTGTGGCGTTGGAGATTTACTCGGAGTCGGGTTCCTTAATTTGAACCGTACGGGCATTACCGTATTAATATACTTCGATTCGATAATCTACTACCTACTAGGATTATTGTCTTCCACCCCGAATTATAATTTTACTTGGTGATGCAGTTCATCACATTGGGAATCTATCAAAACAACAGCCCCTTTCTGCACAAAGTCTACATTGTGACTCTTATTGGTTGTACTTTTGAACAAGAAATCTGATACTACTCATTATGAAACATCTCTTTTTTCTTCACAAGCCCTCTAGCATTCAGCTTTGTCCTTCCTCATGTTTGGTAATTGAGGTCCCTTTGATTTCGAAATAATGTTCTTCTACTGTTTGTGCCTAAAATTTGCAAATCTTTTTTTCAGTGAGTTGTGGCGAAAGGAAACTACCATGACACAGAATCTTTCATCTCTCAAAGAAGACCTCGCCAAGGCAGATCAAGCGCTCAGATCCATGGCCGGAAAGGTAAAAATAATACTCTAAATCAAATTCTAATCTTAGTCAATGATATTTCACAGCTGTGGAGGCCGTTTGTCCGATATCCTGTTCCATACGTAACCCTATACTGTATACTTTATGAATCAATAAAAATATTACAAATTTTAATTAAAAAAATGTGTTCTAAATCAAAATTACTTCTTGCGTGAATTTTGGGACTTGCGTTTATAATACTATTTAATACTGTTTTTCAATCTGATATATTTAAAAAAAAAAAATTAATTTAATAATGTTATTAACCTTTTGAAAGTCAGCATAGGAAAAATATATTTTTTCAATACTACGTAAAATATTTGACATTTCTCACCTTTCTTACTAACTCGATATATTACATAAATTACATCAAAATAATGTAGATAAAGCGATCTTCCCAATAATAACTCAAAACTATTCTTTCCACAATGGATTTATATCAAAAACAATGAAAAAATATAGACTCCGATTATGACTCCGTTCATATTATCACGCGGCGGCCATTTAGTCGGCCATCTTTGATGCCCGGCGCGTCATCGTGCTTTCCTAACAGCGGTCGGTATTTTTCACTGACCGCTATGTTAGGAAAGCACGATGATGCGCCGGACATCAAAGATGGCCGACTAAATGGTATTTTTCGTTTTATTTTTTACCATCGGTATTTTTCACTGACCACTATGTTAGGAACTGTTGCAAGTTTCGTTGAAAAATGACATTTCGTGTTTTTAAATTTAATAAATAACCATTAAAATGCACTTTTTTGAAATTCCGGTAAATGAATTGATTAGTACTAGTTAATATCTAACTACTACAACTTTTTAAAATTATTTTTTTCGTCCATATTAAACGTCACCCGGTTTTGTAAATATTTTACCTTATATTTCACACAATCTAGGACCGGGCGACGTCACTAACTCTCCCGCACAATATTATACTCTTGCATGCGTTTTCACGAGCTTAATAAAATTCAAACTTGAAATAATTTAATTATGAAAACAATTTAATAGAAATAATTAATAGAAATAAAACAAACTTAAAAAAAAAAAAAAACTAGTATTTAAGTTTGCATGTGAACATTGATAAAAAAAGAAGAAAAAAAGGACGCAACTTCCTTATTGTGGAACACAGTTTAATAATAAAAAACTAAAACACTCGCAAAAGTTAATAATAAAATTAAATGGTGTTCTACGAATTAAACACAAAAACAATAAATAATTTCTTTCTGTTTTACTTCTTCCAGCCAATCTTGAACGGGAGAGACAGTGTGAGGAAAGTCCTGGACACATTTGTAGAAAGGGGAGGAGAATGGGCTAAGATCGCCACTGCATACTACGGGCCCGTCATTGAGAACTTCAGCTGTGAGAAGACCATTTACACGGCTGTTGAGGTAAGTTTAACGCTATGGTGTTGTTGTTTACTCTGATGAACAATATACAACTTCGATGATCGGGAGTTTCAATGATGCTTCGGTTTGTCAGATTACGGGTTGTGTTTATTATCGTCTTATTTACAATAAATATTTAACTGGACTTAACGTATGTTCTAAAGGATGCTCTGTGTTAATCTGTGACAGGGGAAATGGTCACTGAGGGTGCCCACCTGTCGATCGGATATCATTGGCTATCTTTGTAACTGTTTCAGTATTACTCCCGAATGGGCGACAGTTGTCTCTCTTATATAGTACAACTGTGCTGACCTCTGTTGAGACGCATTAAAACTACATATAACCACCTATACCAACGACATCTGTTGAGAGACATTGAAACCAAATTCGTATTCATACAATCAACAAGTAGTAGGGGGCCAACTTGCCAATAGTCATGCTGAAAAGACCTGCTTTTTATGTCTTAAAAATAATTAAAATTGTAATATTTTTAAAATGAATAAAAAAGTTAATCAAAACTTTCTTTTTTCTATGTTCAGTACATCGAAGAAAAGTAAAGAAAAAGAACAAACAATGAACCTAACTTAACCTTTTGAAAGCCATCATAGGAAAAATGTATTTTTTCATTACGACGTAGAAATTTGACATTTCTTGCGAATTTAATATTTATAACATTTCTTTTGTGATATATTACAAAAAATTACATGAAAATAATGTAGATAAAATGATCTTTCTGATAATACCTGAAATCTATTCGATCTACAATGAATTTATATCAAAAATAATGGAAGAATATAGAGTTTCTAAACCAACTCCGTCCATATTTTGACCCAGCGGCCATTTTGTCGGCTATCTTTCTTGCCCGCCGCATCATAGACAATTTATTAAAATTATTCGGAGAGGCTAGACGCTACGCAGTATTTCGTTACGCCAAGAACGAGAATGGCCCAAGCTGTTCTGACCTTGTTCTTGATACAATTTCTTTATACATAAGGGACAAAATCGCTTCCAAAATCGATGGTACCCCGGAGTACGTACGGCCAATGACAGGTTAACCCATTTCTTGTAACTTAACCTGTTTTTTCTAATTATTCTTGTAACCTAACCTAACCTATTTCATCCAGTTACCCTTGAGTGTATGGTAATTATTCAATTGAGCTAACAAGTATGTCAATACTTATTTTGGATTTTTTAAATAATAACTCGGGGCCTATGTCATTCACAATTGTGTCGAGGATATTTTTAATGAAAGGAAGGAGCAATATGGGTTCTCTTCCATTGAAATACCAGTAAAACATACCTTTTTCTCTAAAAACCTGGTGATGATGATTTATTGTATTCCAGGTAACGGCGGGAAATCGTCTGTTCCATCACATTGTGGAGTCGGATGTGGTGGGCACCAAGATCCTCAAGGAGATGAACAAACAGAATCTGCCCGGAGAAGTGACCTTCATGCCTCTGAACAGGCTTCAAGTCAAGGATATGGTTTACCCTCAAGATAATGTAAGTGTTTAACAACTAAAACTAAAAAATAACTTTAAACGCCGTATGTGCGAACTATTTTTACTTAATTCATAAACTATTGTAAATACCAATTTTATACATTTTTATTAATTCCTATTATTATTGATTTGGAGGATATTGGCAGGCTATCTATTTTTACTTTATTTATATTCTGTATTACCTACATTTTGTCAACTCATATTTTATCTAACCTATATTATGTGTCTTTATATTTTCTGTTACTTACCTTTATTTTATTCACTTTTAACTCTTCACTGTAATTAATCGAAACATGTATTGCTTTATGTATGTAAAAGCCCTAAGGGCGTTTAAATATAAATAAATAAACTATATTTCTGACCTTTTTCTGCAACCAAACGTGTTCAAATTTTTGCTTCATGCTTTAAAATCTACAATCTACTTACCCTTGCGTGTTTCGGTTTCTTTAAAAAAAACTGAAAACATTTCAGTTTTTTAAAAGAAACGTTTACATACTAGAAAATCTTTAAAAATAACGGAAACAAAAAAAAATATTCTAACATATTCTTAAAAATGTTTTTATAAATGTTGTTTCCAGAATGCCATTGCCATGGTGAACAAGCTAAAGTATGACAACAAGTACGCCAAAGCCATGAAATACATCTTTGGAAAGACGCTTATCTGCAGGAATCTGGAGTGTGCCACAGAGCTTGGAAAGACCTTCCATTTAGATTGCGTTACACTCGAGGGAGATCAGGTAAATACATCATCAAACTAACCATCATACCAGTAAAGGGGTAGGAAGTGAAGATTGACCGTCGCACATACATACTCTCTTGGCATGTTGAAGATAAAGATAAAGGCCTGTATACTGTTTATGATTGATTTCCAGGTATCGTCGAAGGGTTCCCTGACGGGCGGGTACTTTAACCAAGCCCGCTCCCGACTGGAGATGCAGAAGACCAGGTCGGAGCTGATGGAGCAGATCGCAGAGTCTGAGAAGGAGCTGGGGACTCTGCGCCAGGAGTTGCAGTCCACGGAGTCCAGCATCAACGCTATCGTCTCTGAGATGCAAAAGTCGGAAACCAAACAGGGAAAGGCCAAGTAAGTTCACTTAATTATGTTTTTGTTTCGGTTGATGGACACTACGATCCTGCTTTTCTATCAATCTTCCCCTTTCTCTCTCCAGTTCTTAGGTCCTCAATCACTTCTTCATCCTGCAGGCTTATTACATATTATGGAGAATCATCAATCCTTTTTTTAATTTTTTTTTTAGTATATTTTATTTAGTTAAATTTTACATCTTATATCTAATATTACATGTCCTATCTAGTAAAACTGTACAAGTTTACTCTTGTTATTGAGGTTAGGTTCAACCAACTACGACACAGTGCAGTGAAATCATTACTATACCAAGAGATGCACTGCAATCTGCGAGTGCAGAGCTAGGTTTTAGAAATTTCGAATGCATTTTGTTACTGTCCATGAAAATTCAAAAGTAAAAACGTTGGTGTTGTAGGTAGAATTGTCAATTATTTCAAATATAATTTTCACTATTATATTTGGTTTTGAGATATTTACAAAATATTACCCGGCTTCTAGGGGTTAAACGATTGGTATAACTGGAGGTTGAATCCTGTCTCTTTTACCTTATCTATCAATTTAGGACCAGTCCTACCAGTGACTGTAAAATTGACCAGTAATTGTAAAATTGACCTAGAGTCCCGATTGCCCGAAGCCAGCCAAAGTTTTAAGGTTCGTTAAGAAAAGATGTCAAATTATCAATTTTTTAACAAAATAGATGTTAAAATGCATTATTTTCCAATTTCGGTTAATGAAATATATTTTTATAAAATTGTCATATAAAACTCCTTTGATTTTATTGCGTTGACTTTACGACTGAAAGCGAAAGAGAAAGGTTCATAAAACATATGAAGCAAAAGAGAAAGGTGCATAAAACATATGAAGCGAAAGAGAAAGGTGCATAAAACATAAAACACAGAAAGATGTAGGCGAATACTGCCGAATGAATCCGGGGAGATGGAACTGCCCCTCTCCCCTCCCGCGCACATTGCATGTCACCTTTAGGACCTAAAACTCGTCTATTGCGACGATTTCTGTATCAACATCAGCTAAAGTTTGACGCTTACTATTCAAAAACATGTGTATGAATAAAAAAATTATTTTAAAAGTAATAATTTAAAGTAATGGAATCCAAAAGCTTATCCAATGCAAGCAATTTTGGAATATCAAATAATGTATTATAATAAAATTAATTTTTCCTAGATGTGTTTCTTTTCAGTGGTATGTATAATGTATTTAATGTGATGGGTGTTTTCCAGGGATATCTTTGAAAAGGTGAAGGCCGACATCCGCCTGATGAAGGAGGAGTTGTCTTCCATTGAGAGGTTCCGCGGGCCCAAGGAGCGCTCGCTGGCCCAGTGCCGCTCCAGTCTGGAGGCCATGCAGGCCACCAAAGAGGGCCTGGAGTCAGAGCTGCACCAGGTAAGGAATTCCTCCTTTTATACAACAATCATTGTGTCACCAGTTCTTGGACCTTCACATCCTTCACTGATCTTGCACGCAATCAAACATTCTGTAATATACGGAGGTGAATGAAGCACACATCTGCTGCAAGGATGTTTATTCCGGACTGCCTGGTTACAATGAATGTTTTATGTTGCCTACACAGTATATAGCACATATACATGTATGTATACACAGGGTATAGCATTACCATAATACGCAGTCCAACTCTTTCTCAGACTGCTGTGGAAGTCGGATAGCTAAACCTAGTGATGGGTAAATTCCCATTTTGGAGTTTTTGGGAATATTCCTGAAATATGAAATATTGCAGGAATTTTCATCTACATATAAGGTAATATGGTGGATAGGATGTTCCCCAAGAAGTGATAGTGAAAAATATTGTGCATCGTCCTTGGTGTGTTCACAAGACAGTGCTCTACAAATTATCCAATTATTATGTTTCTAAAATAATTAGCATACACGACGATGTTGAGCTAACTTAACTTGTTGAAAACCAGCATACAAAAAATATATTTTTTCAATATGACGTAAAATATTTGACAGTTCTCACCTTTCTTACGAATTCAATTTTTATAACATTTATTTTGTGATATATTACAAAAATTACATCAAAATAATGTAGATAAAACGAACTTCCTAATAATCACTCCAATCTTTGCTTTCCACAATGGATTTATATAAAAAACAATGAATAAATATAGACTTTGAATATGACAGCGTTCATATTATCAAGCGGCAGCCATTTTGTCCTCCATCTTTGGTGCCCGGCCCGTTATTGGCAATTAATTTGAATTTTTCGGAGTGGCTAAATGCTAACCAGTATTTTGTTATGTCAAGAACGAGAATGGCCCAAGCAATTCTGACCTTGTTCTTCATACAATTTCTTTATACATAAGGGGTAAAATCGCTTCAAAAATCCGGGCTCCGCCGGGGGGACTGCGGCCTGCTCGAGGTTAATAACTCAGGTGCGGGGCATACGTCATTCCTACGTCTACCTATGTTAAATTGACGTGAAAACAAGCTTATGTGCCCAAGCGGTTAAGATTAATAATTAAATAAATTAAAATTATCGATTTACTTTGAATATTTATAATAAGGGCCAACAGCAGGCTGTGAAAATTCGATTTCCACAGGAATAAGTCATATTATTACAAATTTACTTTGAAAACCTACCCGAATTTGAAGGGGCGGCCAAGGTCATAACTTCTTTTTAATTTTTTTTTCTTCTTGTAATTTTGATTGTTGTCGGAATTCATTAAAATGAAATTTGTTTTTTTGAGATCCTGTAGATTTGGGATTAACTGGGTTCTTACTATAATACGATACGTGTGATAAATTTTTAGGAGTTGATGGAACAGCTGTCCACCGCAGACCAGGGCAAGGTGGACGAGCTGAACGACGCCATCCGCCGCCTCAACCAGGAGAACAAGGAGGCCTTCAGCGCCAGGATGAACCTGGAGGCCACCAAGAACAAGCTGGAGAACCTGCTCACCAATAACCTCATCAGGTTAGTCCTTGCATTGCCAAAGCTCACCAATCTATCCGTTCTGGAAGAGTTGGGCTAACAACTACAACTAACTAACAACTACAACTTGCAGAAATTCGTAGTCACTGGCAAAGTAGAAAAGAGAATAAGGTGATGGATGCGTTCGACTAATCATTTTGACACCATACCACACAGCTGTCGGAAAAGTTGGCGTCTGTCGATCTGCTTAATGATTGTACCTAGTAATATAATCCTGTTAATTCAAACTCTGATAATAATAAAAAAAACACATTATTAAAAACTTTGGCCAAAAAAAAGTTATGTAATTTTTTTTTCTTTGAAATTCATTTTTTCGGAAATTTAAATTTTACTCAGTTACACCTTCTGCATCACGGATCGATAAAGACTGGTTGAGGAAGGCCTTTTGACCTCTCCAGCCGGACTCTCGACACATCTCCTTGCACTGCAGTTGGAGGGATGGATTCATACGTCCGTCACCCTGATTTGATCCTTGCCCTCAGATTTCTACTCACCTTCGTATCTTTTCCTTACCAGAACTTCCTCTCCTCCCTTTCCTTAAAAAGCTTCTACACACAGCATCACCTAAGATGACATAGGCCCTAAGGAAAACTATTTTTCGAAAGGCCTCCTGTGTGAAGCTAATTAAAAAAAAAAAAACAAGTGATAGAACTTACACGGAACTTGAAAATTAAATTCTGTGAAACAACCCGTCCAATTACCTGAATTAGCAGGGGTAGCACAGAACTGGACTTTTCAGCAAAATGATTATTGTATTTTGATAGCTCAACTTTGTTTAGACGCAAGGACGAGCTGGTGCAGGCGCTGCAGGAGATATCGGTGGAGGACCGCAAGCGACGGCTGACCAATAGCAAGTCGGACGTGGCCGCTGCTGAGAAACGCATCAAGGCCATCAACAAGGACCTCGAAGACATGGACAAGAAGTTCCAGGACGCCGTCAAAAAGGAGAAGAACCTCAAAGCCGAGCTGGAGAAGTGGAAGATCAAGGTGAGGGGATGCTGCATCAAATAGCTGGAGCCAGTCAGTCCATAGTAGTCAGTCCCCATTCAACACTGATTCGTGACCTGATTAAATCGAAATTGGTTGACAAAGATAACGATTGCAATTTTTAAAGCACAGGCGTCGAGCGGGAATGCTGTCCTTGCTCTGCCCGTATTTTTAATGGAATATGCTCCAAAGAACTAGCTTCAAGCACGCTCCCAACATTTGTACTCTGATGACATTTTGTCGCATGAGAACAGGTCGTTTGTACGACTCGTTCTTGAGCTCACAGCTCTGCTTTGGAATGATTTGCCGACCTCTGTATTTCTTCCCTCCTACAAATTGGGTCTATTCAAAACCCAAGTTCACCCCTTCCACTCATCAAAAAACCATCCACACAGCATCCCCAAAGATGAAATAGGCCCTCAACAAATTTATTTTCCCCGGGGCCATACTTATGTTGTTATACTCACAATTTCATAATTTAATTAAAAGCTGAAACGGACCGAGAATCAGCATTTAACAGGGACAATCAAATTGGTGACGTTAGAAGTTTTTTTTTTTAAAAGAAAGACAAACATTCCCGGGTTATGAATAACCTGACAATATTTGAAAATCTCATATCTCATATGTTTCTTGTGTCGTGATGGAGGACTTAGCCAAAGGAGGACTTGAACACACAATTGCGACCCAAACGCAGTGCCAACTTCGGCTACTGACCGTCATCATCAAAGATTAGATGTATCATCAAACATTAGATGCATCATCAAAGGCTACGAGACTTTGAACAACCCGGCCTTATCATAGATTTATCAAACGAAAGAGGACCCAAAACTTAATGCGACGATTTAATTTTAAATTTGTTTTCCAGGAAAAAGAGGCCCAGGATAAAATGGAGGAAGATTCCAAGGGTCTGGAGAAGATGGCCTCCAAAGAGGTGCTAATCCAAGAGAAGATTCAGGAATCATTAGACAAAATTGCAGCCCTAGGTACACTGCCCCATGCTCCTGATCTGCACACCAAATATCAGAAGATGTCACTTAAAAATGTAAGTCAAAACCTCTGACATAAAATCTATTAAGCGGGCGACAAACGCGAAGTTCACATCAAAAGATACTTTAACACATAACAGCGCTCTCCATACAATCCGAAACAGACACGCCACACGTAAAAAGATGATGTGTTATACGCGCGGTTCGGGTCTTCGCTATTCGGCGTTATTCACCGTAACCGCTCCCGATGTGATATTTGAAAAGTTATGTGACCCCCTCTTTTGCCGTAAACAAGAGAGGGGATCCAGTACACAATAAGCAGCCGCCATGCTCAAGCAGCTGTCAGCCGTCAAGTTGACAAATCCAATACAAATAAATGGTATTTCGCAGCCGCTTCCGAATTCAACTGACCCTCCTCCTGCCGTAGAAAGAAATCTTTTATAACGTAGCGTGTCGGTAGAAAAGATATTGTGTTATAAGTATCTTTTCATGTGAACTTCGCGTCTGTCCCGTGCATTAAATAAAACTAGTCAATATGTATTCCAATCCAACAATATTCTCATCTGATTTTCTTCCCTCTTTCCTTTTGGGTCGTGGACCCATCAAATGGACGAGGCACCTCCAGACTTTTAACACTCAAAAATCTTTACTGCACATTTTTATTGAAAAAATTCCATTTAATAACTATGTATGTACTTTGATGTGTTAACCACTCGGATAACATAGTGCTAAACCTGTCACGAAACATTGAATGTCTTTGTGTCACATTGTGCTACATATATGGTCCAGTTGATAGTCAGACATGTATGTATAAGTATGTATTAATTAAAAAATAAATTTAATTAATTAAATTAATTAAAACAAAATATTGTTATTTCTGGATCACTAGTAGGATATTTCAAAATGTCTTAAAAACTTGTTCTGTCTTCTTTCTATTATGGTCAGACATTTGAAACAAACAGTTTTAGAAATAGTGAACACCAACTCTTTAACTTTGCATTTTAAAGTTATAATATACATTCGGTCTTTGCCTGCTGTGTAATTTAACTGCCTAATTTATATTTCTTGTTACATAATATGAAAGAATTATTAAATCTTTCCACTTATATGTTTTTTGTTCTTTATGTTTTCAGCTATTCAGAGAATTAGAAAAGGCTAATCAGCATTTGAAAAAATACAATCACGTTAACAAAAAAGCCTTGGATCAATTCTTAAGTTTTTCAGAACAGAAAGAAAAACTGTACAGAAGAAAAGAAGAGTTAGATGTTGGGTAAATATTATTTTTTAAATTTATATCTCACTGATACCATCCCTGTGAGGCTTGGATTGAGGAAGGATTTCCCCCTCAAGTCTGGACAATAAATATCATGTCATCAGATATTCCCGCTTGACATTCAATTTCAAATAGATCGAATGAATATATCCCGAATTGAAATACTGTTTTTGAAGGCACATGAAAGACTCTTTCAGATTTTAATATTACAATTTAAAAGAAGAATAATTTTGATCGCAAACAAAGCTAAGGTTTTAAATTCGCTTACCAGTGATTTTTTTCTTGACCGGGTAAACTGTTTGGAATTTTTCTATTTTAAATTTTAACATTATTTCAAATTATACGGTAGTCTATTGTAAATTTTAAATGCAAAGAGAATGCTTGTTCACTTTTTTTATAAGAAAAACTCTCTTTTTAACTTTTGAAGGTTATTTCCATCAATGTAATATATCTTGAAGAAGGAGATAACAATAATAATCTATTTTTTTTAAATATGAAAATGAACAAGACACAGAAAAATAATAAAAGATAATGGTCGCAACTGGGACTCGAACCCAGAACCTTACGTTTTACCGGGACATACACCTCTACCAAATGGGCCATTCAAAACAAATCCGATTTCATTGAACCAGAGTTAGGCGCTCCGCTGACGAGGCAACTGAAAACAAACTAAAACCAGCTGGTTTCTATGTCTTAATTGGTCAAAAAACTTGTTTAACCATAGACGAAGAACAATCAGCTGACAGCTGGCAACTAGCAACGGCCGGCCATGGCAATCAGCAGTGCGAGTCGCCGCTTGCGTTACCATTGACAACGGGTTTTTGTGTGATTGTGAAGTGTGCGGACCACCACATTGTCATACAAAGACAGTGGCCAGTTTTCAGTTAGCGGATCGCCTTACTAACTCATAGACAAGACCCACAACCGAAATTAGTATGGTTGATTTTTTTTAAAACTTTATTCTATTATTATAATAATATTTTCAACAGATGTCTCTGTGGTTCCATTTTCCTTCATACAATAGAGCCATTTCTATAGATTCCTGTTTTATCATCTCCACCACTTTCCTTTGTTTATTCAAGATTGAATTTTCCCTGCTCAAATTTGCAAACTCATGGAACAAAAGCTTGTGACCGAAACATCCTACTATTTTTTAAATTATAAAAGAAAGGGATTGAGGGGGTTTCTCACCATTCTCCTACTAGCTTATCCATAATATAACAAATATTATTAAAAATAAAATACTTGCAATAGTTAGAGAACTCAGCCAACTTATCCAATATGTAGCCACTATTTATAGGTTCAAGTACCGAATAATAAACTCCGACTTAATAAATAAATAAACCGTAAATCGAAAATAAACTTTAGTATGGATAATATTAGGAGGATGATGAGAAACCCCCTGAATAAAACATGTGATTGACACACCAAAACAGTGCTCCTTACTTAACAATGTTCCTATGTTATATAAAATAATGTATTTATTTTATTGTTTCAGCGGGGAGAAAATTAGGGAATTAATTGACACATTAGAGCACAGAAAACTAGAAGCCATCCAGTTGACATTCAAACAAGTTAGCAAAAACTTCACCGAGGTTTTTAAGAAACTGGTTCCACAAGGGAGGGGCAGTCTCATCATGAGGACAGCCAATGAAGACGGAGTAGAGGTGACTCAGGAAATTACTCAGTTTACTAACTCTGAAAAAATATGCTATGGATACATTGAAGCTTTTCCTACCTTCTCTATATTTTTTTTTTATTACATAAATATGAAGTTATATAATTAACAACTCTTAAAAAATAGCCCTTTATTGGGCCGACAGACTCGCAGCTCACATCAAAAAGATACTTATAACACAATAGCGCTCGCCATACAATCCCATACAGACCCGCCAGGCGTAAAAATATCATGTGTTATAAGCGCGGTTTGAATCTTCGCTAATCGGCGTTATTTTTCGTATTCGCTATCGTCGCGATATCAGAAAAATTATGCGACCCCCCCTTCGCCGTAAACAGGAGAAGGGGTTATTTTGAATACACGGAGCCGTGTTGACATATCCAGTACAAATAAATGATATTCTCTCGACCGCTTCCGAATTCAACCGACCTCTTCTCCTGCCGTAGGAAGAAATCTTTTATAACGTAGTGTGTCAGTAGAAAAGATACTTTATAACACAGTATCTTTTTATGTGAGCTTCGAGTATGTACCGTGCTTTATGGATAGGATTATTTTTGATTCCATCCATTGACTAACTTTTTTTTCATTCTTGTAAAATTATTCATAAAAAAAATAATAACAACTGTGGCGCTACTTTCCTGGTGCAGATAATACTAAAAACATGTGGAGTTTTAAAGGGGATAAAAGTCAAATATTTCTGGTGTTTATATTCCTCTTAACCCCTCAGACTTTGGACATATTCTGTTGGACAGAAAATTTCCGCCTTACAATAAAATCTATATAAATGATTTTTAATGACCAAAAAGTGAGGTTTCAATGAAGTTTATCATACATTTATCGAATAAAATATGTGTGTTTTTATTTTTTTCATTATCAGTAAATTTAGTAAAAAAAATGTAAGGTGAGCGAGCCACTTTTAAAACTTTTTTTATGTTTGCACTCAAAGTTTTAATATTTCAAAAATTATACATATGTTTATTTCGAATTATAAAATATGAAAGTGTATTTTATCACCTTTCAAAAACCGTTTTTAGTTTTCAGATATGTTTAGAAATATTCTATTTAGTTGGATTTTATTGCAAAATGGAAATATTTCGACTTTTCGACTGACAAAACATGCTTTTGAGGCCTGAGAGGTTAATAGATCTTGAAAATTAACTTTGAAATTTGATGAATTGTTCAAACTCTGTGAAACAACTGGCCCTAAGAGTTTTAGTCTTTCTCAAAAATCATCCACTAATATAAAATAAGTGTTTTATATGATTTAAAAAAAATTTTTTTTTTTTTATTTTATTTAACATTTCGACTCTGACTTTCCAATGACTCATCTGGGTACAATATTTTAATGATTTGTATAGCGCCGTTTTTGGAGAAAATCAACTTAAGTGTGCTGTAAAAATATTGTTTACTAATTGTAGAAAGTCTACATTATTTGGCATGTTTAATATATTTTATAATCATTCCGTTTAGCATGCGAACGCGGAGCAATTTGTGGGTGTGGGCATCAAGGTGTCCTTTACGGGAGGCGACGCAGAGATGCGCGAGATGAACCAGCTGTCGGGAGGTCAGAAGTCCCTGGTGGCGCTCGCCCTGATCTTCGCCATCCAAAAGTGCGACCCCGCGCCATTCTACCTCTTCGACGAGATTGATCAGGTTATAAAATAATAATAATTATTTAAAAAAAATTTTGAAAAAAAATAATGCATTCAAAAAGTCAACCGAGGCCAAAATTTTATTCACATTGTTAACTCCAAATAATGTCAAGAATCACTGAATAAAGGAAAGTTTGTCCTTTAACACCCTGTATTGTGGTTGTGTTGTGTGCTCCTTTGCAGAGACACAGTGGTAAATGATTGGTCATCCCTTTTCCTTGCATATCTTGTTTTTCCTACACACATAATCACCCAATTCCAGCAAACACCATTTCGTCTCGGGTTGATTTTAGTAATTACAGTCCATTACAAGTGCATCAGGTGTGCTAGCACGGTCGATCGAATGAAGTTCCAACCGATTGTCCATAACTTCTCATCTTTCCCTAGGACAACTGCAGATCTCAAACGTACAAACGACAGTTGATATCGAATATATTAAGGACTTAGTCATAGACCTATTCGTTTGCGATCTGTAGTTGTTCTAGGGAACGATGAGAAAATACCAACAATCGGTCGGTAACTTCATATCGATCGACCATGTTAGCACCCCTGAAGCTATAATTCGTAAGCAGTTTCGGATGCAACACTTGGGATATGAATATAACGCAATGTACAAACTTTGACGAAAATGCCCATAGACAACTCCACAGTAGAATTATTATTATTAACAGCAGTGTAACTTTCCAGGCCCTGGACGCCCAGCACAGGCGAGCCATCGCGGACATGATCCACGAACTCAGCTCCTCCGCCCAGTTCATAACGACCACCTTCAGACCGGAGCTCCTAGAGCACGCACACAAGTTCTACGGAGTCAAGTTCCGCAACAAGGTGTCCCACGTGGAGTGCGTCACACAGGAGGAGGCCAGAGACTTCGTGGAGGACAGCACAACCCAGGGTTAAACTTGGACACATAATATGTATTCGGGGATATGTATATAGAGCTGTGATCCCTACTGATCTATTCCATAGAACAAACCATTTGAAAATAGAAATGAATTGATGCGCATGCCACTTGATCTTTTCTATGGTCGAATAGAATTAATGTTGAAGTTGGTTCAACATTGTGTTTCTATTTCTATCGGGCGTTCTATGGGCATGGAATAGATTCTATTAAATGGATCATGGAGTATATGCGCTGAGAAAGCGCCATAAAGTACGAGTCTTTCTATTTTTGAAGGTGATTTGTAATTTAAATTTAAAGTTGCACACATAACTTCTAAGGGATGTACGTTATAAACCTGCTAGGTTTGAAGGTGTTACGCAGTAAGATTGCATCAATCAAAATGATTACAGTGAAACCCTCTTTAAGAAGTTTTCCTGCTTAAGAAGTTGAAGCTTAAAAGACTGAATGGCCCAACTTTTCCCATTTATAAGGATTATCCGCCTAAGAAGTTTTTTTCCAGTCCCTTGGAAAACTTCTTAAGAGGGTTTCACTGTATATATAATAAAAAAATGTTACTGCAGTAGAGTCTCTATAATCCAAACAACAAAAAAACCGAGCCAGCTTAACGAATTTTCAGACTACTGAAATCTAACTCTTGTATTAGATGGATTTTAGGCTACTCTCATATTTGTGTGAGATTATGTTTGCTGGCCTAACGTTGCACTTATCAAATGCACATTTTTTAAGGTGGTTAATCTTCTTGTTTCAGAGGACATGACTAAGTTGCCAAAGGTCAGTTTTCTTTATCTAATTTTAAGACTTGACTCAAAAACATTTATTTATATAATATTATTTTAAAAAAAATCATTATTTTGTCTTGATGAATTCTTACTGTTATAATTTTTCCCGCTTTGATTTTAACTCTCGGGTATTTTTATGTACTTTACGGCACAAACTGAGATGGACTCATAAAGAGTCATTCTGTCTCCTTTTGTAGAACGGCGAGATTTATGATTTAAAGTACTGTAAATGTAATGTAATGTAATTTAAGGTAATGAAATGTAAAAAAGTATCTAATGTAATTTAAGGTAATGAAATGTACAAAGTATGTATAATTCAAAATTCTAGTTAAGGAAGTGAAAATTTTATTTTCTTTTTTTCTGGAATAAAAAAACTTATAAAAAAAATTAAAAAAGTGTGTTAGAAAGAGAGAACACCACTGTTTTGCATTTAAAAGTTTACCATAGACACTACTGAAAAGTTTGAAATAATTTTATGTAAGAACATTTAGCATTTGAAAAATATATGTCAAGGTTTGCAAATTTTTTAAATTAATATTTTTATGTAAAACAAAAAAATGTGAAGTGGCGGTAACTTTTTATACATAAATCAATCCAATCACTTTTGTGTAATTAAATGTTTTTTTTTAGTTGAAAACCATCAGTAAGAAACCTTAAAAACTTTATATTTCACAATTTTAATATTTTTAATTGCATTAGTTGATTTGTAATACTAAAATCTGAAAAGAGTCGTACATCTGCATTCAAAAACAGTACATTTTTCCTTTTGGTATACATTCTAAAACAGCGAATCTATTTGAAAATTAATGTCGTCTGGTAATATTTCCAAATAAATCCTAAATCTCAAAACACTCGAGGGGTTAAATACAATATTAAACGATACTTTTGTAAATAATAATTCATATTCAAGAAGTGGTGCACCTCCATTCCTAGTGACTCAAAATACATGATTGGATCTCCAGCTGTGGGTGTTATTGTAAATTAAAATTTAAAAGAAGACAAACCTCACAATATACAGAATTCGAAAGTATAAGGTAATTTATTTGACAAATATTGAATATAGTAGTCAATTGGTTCGAAAAAAAAGAGGTTACCTGGAAAGTTTCACCTGAAAATCGGTAATTTTGTAGATTTCGATGTGCTCTTTCCCAATTTCAACTTTGCCACCTCGTATCTTTGCCGCTCGCGCAGCCATATTGGAAAAATGGTGCCTATTAGCAGTTTCCTGACAATATCTCCTTTCCGAATCATTTTACGATAAATACTTTTATATACAAAATTAAACTAGAGAAAATTTCCTACAATTTATGCATTAACATTTTTATTTTGTAAAATCAACGGGCGCACGAGTGCCGCAAACTTTTATTCAAGTTTCTCTAGTGACTTCTCTACGGTTTAAATGAAAACAGAGTTTAATATATTTTTCCTGGTGACTGGATAACTCGGAATGAATTCACCTCAACCTTGAAAAGTAAAATATATAAAAAAATAAGTTACATTATGGGCTACAAAAAATTTTTTTTTTTTTTTGATAGCATTTAAGGTGAATGTCAAAAGAATTCATATTCTACGCTTTCGTAGATGGCGCTCGTGTAGTATTTTTACTTTTAAACGCTTTTTACAAGTTATGCTATGAAATATAAGGAAAAATTTATTGTTCACGCAAGTACACAATAAATAGTTTTGTAATCAAGAAAGGCAACAAATACAATCTTTCATCGGTGATTCAATCCAATGTGTAATATTATAGTATAATATTCAATTCAACGCTTGTGTACTTGCGTAAACAATTAATTATTCTTAATATTTCAAAGCATAACTTGTAAAAAGCGTTTATAAGTAAAAATACTATACGAGCGCCATCTACGAAAGCGTAGAATATGTATTCTTTTGACATTCACCTTAATGACTTTTCAAAGAAGTGTTGAGTTGAGTTGATTTTGAGTTATTATAGAACCGTTTTTCCTGACGCAAATGTAAATCTTGAAAGCACTTTGTTTTGTTAAAAATGAATATGTATTATAATTTCTAATTACTTATTGGTAACTGTGTTATGTTCGTAAGATCTATAGAATTAATTATCCAATAATAATAATATAATGTTTTGTTTAGAATATTTTCCATAAAATTATTAAAACAACAAAAAATCAAGTGTTTCTGTTTTACCATCACCTTACCAGACAGACATCTGCCTAGCATCCCATACACAGTTGATATTTTCCACGGCTTATTTTGAACTTTGATTTCAACAGCTTGTCTTTGGAATGAGTTGCCAGTTTGACATTTTCAAATGGGTCACTTGAAGATACAGGTTCACTCTTTACCTTTCTCTTAACCTCTTGAAATGTTGGTTGACATTTGGCTACATGACGGCCTTGTACCATAGAAAATTAATTACAAACAATTCCGAGAAGCTACATTACTGAAATTAAAAGCAACTTCTGGAATGATATTGGCGTGAGCGATTCTGACCTTGTCCTCGTCCAGTATCTTTATACATAAGGGTGAAAAATGCATTTAAAAAGATAAATAAAAAATCACGCCAGCATCCGAGCGACAGATGGCAGGTTAAGGTCCTCGACACAACATCCCAAGAGGTGACATGGTCTGAAGTATTCCATTCTCGTTCCAAGAGTTTTTGCCTGTTTAAAGCGGCGTCTCCTTCGATGAAAATATTTACACACTGGATAGTTATGTCGGGGCCACAATGTTTTTACTTTCCGTGGCCCATGGAAAACAACAAACGTTGTGGCCCTGCCCCATGTTTATGGTAATGTTTGAGGTATTGTTTGTGAAATTGGTCGCAAGAGACCGGCCTTTATGTGAACACTGCACAAGAGTCTACAACCTATATGGAACCAGTGAAACATTGGGGTATTTTGTAAGGCTGGAGTGTGTAAGTAATTGACACTCGGGGGAGGGCAGAGGAAGGTGGGGAAGCTGGCCTTTCAGATTTGGTCACCAAACATGACTAAAGCCATTTCAAGCAACTTAATTCTGAATGGTGGTTTTACATTGATTCAGATAAAACATGAAACGGGGTAAATTAAATCAAATGCTTGCTTTTATTTACATTTCACATATCAATCTCAAAGAATTAACATTATATAGTGTTATTATTATTAGATTTATTCTCATAAGTGCAGTAGATTTATTAAATATTGTTACATAACATTATGAGATCACCGTTTAAGGCCATTGTATAGTATGTATAAGGACTGACATGATACTCTGGTAATGGACATCAAAAATTTACTAATTAAGTTTATTATGAAGTTTGAAATGTTAAATCTATCACGGATATTTAAGCAGATTTCATTTAAAAATTAATTATCTAGCTAATTTTGTAAAAGTAATATAATACATATTAGGGATCGAAAATTAAACTAGATTTATTTTGTTTAATAAAAAAAATCAACCCGTAAAAAACAAAGTTTTTTTTACTATAATACATCTATTTTCACTGCTGATTTATTTTGGTTTGACTTTTTGAGGACAGAAACTTTCTCCACACAAGACTGGACTTAAATTTGTGAATACCGCTAACAAATCCTAATTGGATGTTGCCGACATTTATTTAGTATAACTGCTGTAAATTTAATATAAAGGTAGCGACAGACTCGCAGCTCACATCAAAAAGATATTTATAACACAAAAGCGCTCGCCATACAATCTCATGACACCCGCCAGACGTAAAAAGATCATGTGTTATAAGCGTGGTTTGAATCTTCGCTAATCGGAGTTATTTTTGGTGACCGCTACGATCGCGATATAAGAAAAGTTATGCGAACCTCCTCTTCGCCGTAAACAGGAGAGGGGTCATTTTGAATACACGGAGCTGTCAAGTTGACATATCCTAGTACAAAGAAATGATATTCTCTCGACCGCTTTCGATTTCAACTCACCCGTTTTCTTGCCGTAGGAAGAAATATTTTATAACGTAGTGTGTCGGTAGAAAAGATACTTTATAACACAGTATCTTTGTATGTGAGCTTCGAGTCTGTACTGTGCTTTATATCATCCAATTTCAGAAAAATGCGTGTGTGTACGTGAGTGCTACCAAATGTTGATAGAATGCATTGTCATCAACAACGAGTCTATCTGCTGAATTTTCAGCTTAATCGAATGTCGGAAAGTGGGTTAATTTTCACTTTTATGATTTACATTCATTCACAGAAACCAAATCGAAATTAAAATAGATGTATGTATTTAAAAAATCACTTGATATTTGAGCTAAAATTTTATCACAAATACTTTAGACTAACAAGAAAAGTGCAATAAATCTTTTGCTTACGTAGATTGGTAAATCCTCTTATCGTGAAAATAAACCATGAATGGATAATTTTATTACAAATCAAAGTACAAAGCAGTCTTTTGGAATTATAATATGAATCGGATTAACTATTCATTAATATGCTTATATTTAAATTGGTATAAAAACTGCTAAAAATCACATACAATACATGTTGTTTAATATCCTAACAAATATCTGCAATATTTAAATAAAACACTATACGGTGGTTTTCACCAACTAAACTGAACAACCTTTTTTTTAATTTTGGCTCAAATGCACATGTCGATGCCATCAATGCAGCTAATTTTGCTTAGCAGAATACTTAAAGTTAACCAATCTATTTGCAAGAATTACTCCGCTAAGCATTGAATTTTTAAAGTGATTTTGAATGATAGCGGAGAAATTGTAAGTCTCTCGGAGGGTAAACTTTGACTTGAATATTTGCAGATTTGACTGATAAAGCAGTCACAGAGAGAGCTCGTATGCGCCGATATCTTGTGTGAAAACAAAGAAGACAAGATATTAGAACGTTGACGTTACGTATCACCTCTCTGGGACTAGTATAACAGTAATTATTTAAAAAAAAAAACAGATTTCGTTGCAATTCAAACAAGACACAAGTGAATTTTTTCTTTCTCTGGCAAATCTGTCAAAAATTTTCATCAAAAACACTACTTCAAACACAATTGAATTGCATTTCCTCTAATTAAAACAAATCAAAAAAAAACTTCCAGCATTCAATGTACAAAATCTATGAAATCTGGCATTTTATTTAAGATTAGAAATAACCCTTAATCAAAGGCACTGCGTACGGGGAGTCCCAATCCCGCTCAAATACTTCTTGCAGATGTTGGCGCACGCCGACTTCCGTGGCGTTGGTTTCTGCATCCTGGTTATCTGGTTCTTGCATGATGATGGCCACACCGGCGGTGTCCTCGAAGTAATCACCCGACCAGTTGGAAGTGCCGATGTAGGCAGTATTGTCTGTCACCATGTATTTGTTGTGATTGACACGGGCAAATGGAATTTTCCGTTGTTCTGCTGTGGCTGGCACTACGAAACGCTTCTGTAAATGGTAAAAGATAACAAAATATTAGATTAAGAAATTATACAAGAGACGGGAAAAAACTTCTTAAATGGGATAACCTTATATGTGGGATAAATTGGGCCATTCGGTCTCCAAGGGACTGAAAAACCAAATTTTTTTAACCCCTAAGGCCTCGGGCATATTCTGTCAGTAGGTCAACATATTTCAGCTTCACAATAAAATTCAAATAAATGTAATATTTCTGAATGTATCCGAAAACTAAAAGCTGTCTTTGAAAGCTGATGAAATACGCTTTCAAATTTTATTGTTAGAAAATAAACATGTAATTTTTAAAATATAAAAATTTTCAATGCAAATCTAAAAAAGTATTAAAAATGGCTCCCCTTAACCACACATCTGTCGCTCGGACGCCGGCGTCTGGGAGACAGATGAGAGGTTAAAAAATAAAATGCGATTTTCACCCATATGTATAAAGAAAATGTACAAGGACAAGGTCAGAATCGCTCTCGCCAATGTCATTCCAGACGCTGCTTTTTATTTGAAAATTCTAGCCTCTCGGAATGCTCTGATATTAATTTTCTATGGAATACGGCCATATTTGAGAAAATGTCATCCGACATTCAAAAGGTTACGTTTTTTCTAACTAAAATTACTGATAATAAAAAATATATAAAAAAAAACAAGGTGAAGAGAGGGGGAAAATATGTACATGGAAAAGGTTTGGAGCAGGACTGAGGACTTGAGGCAAATGGCGAGGTACCAGTCAGTGGAGAGCATTTGGGGAGAAGGAGCAGATGTGGCGCAGAGATATTTTGATCTAGCAAGTGGAGTACTTACAATTTGAATGTCAACTTTGGGGTAAGACCCGGAGAGAGCGGTGAGGGACCTCAGGAAGTAGTCCTCTGCCGGGCGGGAGTGGTTCCACCAGCTGATCAGCATCCGGACTTGCACATTCTCCTCAATAGCCGCCGCCCGGATAGCGTTGTCTATGAAGGGCCAGAACCTGCACAGTTATAAATACAATACTTGAGAAATTTTATATGTGTACATGTTTTCAAATCAAAAGTCAAAAAAAACCTGGGTTGCCGGCAATCAAGTTAAAATTAGGTTATTTTAAGAATTCTATGACTCACTCTTGAGCCTGGCTGTGGAATGATTTACTGACCTCTGTGTTTCTTCCCTTCTACAACATGGGTTTTTTTAATTGATTTTTTGTTTTCAGAAAGGAAATTTAGGGAACCCCCGGGAACCATTTATTGGATGACCAACACCTCTGACATAGGTCACTCCAAGTGGTTATTAGTGGTCACCTAAGAGTATGGATATTAGAGAGACGGCATGTGAAGTGTGCCCGCGCGCTCCAAGTGTGCCTTTTCGAGAATTCTACCCACACGGCTGACATTGGCTGTCACCATGTAAAATGGCTGTTGTCGGAACGTATTAAACGGCCAAAAACCAGCAGCCAATGTAAGCCGTTTGGGTAAAATTCTCGAAAAGGCACACTTGGAGCGCGCGGGCACACTTCACATGCCGTCTCTCTAATATCCATACTCTTAGGTGGTCACCCTATTTGATGATTTATCAGAGGTGCCCGGGTTCATGGGGTGAGTTTTATCTAGTTCTTGGCGGCGGATGCCTTTGCCAACCTACTCCGTGGCGGGCCAGATTGATAAAATATGCTTCCATACAAAAGACAAGATGGGGAAGACTTGCACCACATATACATATATATTTAGATGTATTTATTCTACATATAGTTGGCACCCTTACGAAGAGATTGGTGTACACAATTCATATAAAAATATTTGACAAAAATGCCTCTCCAGGCATTCAAGTAGGACCGGCGAAAAAGGTAGAACTACCCTTCCTGCCCAAAGTGTGTTCACAACTCTCCTTTCTTATTTAACTGCTCTCAACTGTCTAGAGCCAGTGTGACTATGACATCCCCAATCATGGCATATTGCAAGGCTGAAGGTTACTACCTTGAGATGGGGGAGGGGAAGGTGAGTTAGGTACCTTGTTAATAATTTTACTACGCTACAGAGTTACTTGCCTTTGTTTGGGTGTATAAATAGTAAGAGGGATGTAGTCCATGACGGCGATGTAGACAAACTTCTCCGCTGTTGCTATCACATTCAAGATGGCGTTTATGTCGTTGGTGCGACCTTGCGGACTCAGCTGGCCCGGGGAACTCTGAAATAAACAAAAACACATCGTTCTAATAAATTGTGCAATTGCAAACATTGTGCAATCCTCTTATCCACTCGAGCGCTTTTTGCCACATTATGGCACTATTTCCAAAACCTCGGATTGCTTTGTTGCCAAAATGTGGCAAATTTAAAAAAAAAATTATTAAAACCACTATATAATAAATATATTGTACATTCAAAATATAACAAAATAAATATTCTCTAGATTCTTTAAAATGTTTTAAGGTTAAAGATTTAATTATATATTTTTTATAAATTCTACAAATATGTGATAATAGGCAAAAGATAGGGGAATTAATTGGCTACATAGAACTATAATCAGTTTGTATGTCTCCATATTCAAATTCGGAGGTATGATTTTTTTAACGTGGGCAGAAAAATTTCCTTTAGCAACCCGAGAAAAAATATTTTAATTTCTCTGTCGCACCAGTGGATGAATTACATTAATACAATCTTCATGCCGCTACGCACATTCATATATGCACAAACAAACTGTGCTCCCAACGCTGTTTGCAAACATGTATGTTTTGATTATCGGTTAAGGTTAAGTCATGTGTGCAAACATTTTAAAAAGGAATAGATCTGGAAATATTCACACAAACAGCCTTAACTCTTACCGCTCATTTGTCGAGTGCCAACCGACATCACTATTTGTACGCTACAACTCGGTTGTCGGCTGGCGGCCGACAAGATAAGACGTGCGCGCGCGCGCGGTGTATTTTCGCGCGCAAAACTTGACACGTGACATTGTATCTTGTGTTTATTCGATAAAAATCATTTAAATTCACGTTTGAATAAGATTTTGAATGTTTTCCGTTTTTATTTTACTATAAAATAACCTTTGCAAATTCACATAACCTAAAATGGCGGGAACTTCGCATGATATGGCATCTGAATACCAAGTGTTTTCGGAGGATGAATCTTATAAAAGTGACAGTGAGTACGAGCCTGTTGCTTGTGATTTTGAAGATCCTGATGATGATAGTGTTAACAGTACAGAAAATAACAATGATAAAGAATCCAGGGGGAAGACGCGAAACAGTGTGGTTTTTTTTTTTTTTTACATTAACTCCACACAGGAGGCCCTGAGTAAAATAATTTCCCTCAGGGCCTATGTCATCTTTGGGGATGCTGTGTGTAGGGTGTTTTCAAGGAAAGGAAGGAGAGGAAGTTCTGGGAAGGAAAAGGGTATAAAGGTTGGGTAGGAATCTGGGGTTCAGTGTGTCCAGATCATCCGCCGCCAAGACCTAGACAAACCTCAATAAATATATTAAAAAATGGTTAAATAGGTTACCTACGTTAGGTTAGGTTACAAACTAATTTTTAAAAAAATAAATTCATATCTTTTAATGACTTTTCAAAGAGGTGTTGAGTTGAGTTGATTCTGAATTATCATGGAACCCAAAAATATAATGTATATTTTAATTTATCTAACATGGCTGTGAACTCCTCATCCAGTCATAAAGGCATTAGAGAAATAATCAATAATTGCCACCTTTCAGAACACTCTACTACCCCCACACGCCAACACACCAATACACCCTCACTCACTGCTAACACCACCCCACCAATGCCACCAATACTAACCAACTGTAAAATCAATTCTGTCCCGTTCTACTGCCGACCAGGTATAGACAACACCTCAATCAATTATTTTCTTTACTAAATACTGTCATTTTGAAAATTAAGGCATTCAACAAAATCAAATACCAAACTACTACAAAATGATAATATTAAAAAAAAAGTAATATTCTTATTCTAAAAAAAAGGTTTCACAAGATTTTTTTTCCCAACAATAATAAATCTGTTTTCTGAAGCAAAAAAAACCTCTCGATCGGTGAGCTCTTGATTTTTTTTTTACATTGGCTTTACACTGGTCCTGAGGTAACAAAATCCCTCAAGGCCTTTGTCATCTTTCGGGATGCTGTGTGGAGGGCCTTTTAAAAAGTTCTGGAAAGGAAAAAGGTATAAGGGGCGGGTAGGAATCTGGGAGTCAGTGTCCAGGAGTGATGGACGAATGAAGCCATCCTTCAGATCTTCCTCTCCTTAAAGTAAAACTCTTCACTCTGCATCCTCAAAGATGACGTAGGGGATGACAGCTGTACACCGGTGCCGAAGGCATGAAACTGGTTCTTTCGGGCACTGTCCATTGAAATACCATTAGAACAAACACACAACTGTCCATTAACCTCTCATCTGTCGCTGGCCAGCCGGCGGGCAAGGACAAAGTCAGAATCGCTTGCGCCAATATCATTCCAGATGTTACTTTTAATTTTAGTAATCTCTGGCTTGCCATTGAAGTAAAAGCATGTATTGGTTCCATAGTGCCTTCACACAAACAAAGTATTGAATTCCGTAAGTCTAAACTTAAACTTTAGGTAGCACAGTTTATACCCGCGCTGTGCAAGCCGGTTCCCTACAGAGCATCGGACCATCCCAATGGAATGTAATTTCTCGGAATTCTTTGTAATTAATTTTCTATGGTACACGGCCATTATGTGGGCAAATGTCATCCGACATTCAATAGGTTAAGATTAGATCTAACCCAATTTTAGCACCAATTTTCGTATCTATCAATTTTTAAATATTTTTTTAGGTGAATACTGCACAAGAGTCCCCGGGACAATTGGACTATGGCATCCCCAATTGAGATGTGTTGTGAGGCTGAGGGGAGTGGGAAGGGAAAGGAGATGGGAAGAGGAAGGTTGGGAAGTACCTGGGTATGTTTCGATCCTGAATGGAGGTCTTTCACCAGGGCGATACTGAGAATATCTACCACTCTGGATCTTAATAACTTGCGACAACTACCTCACAACCGGAGGATAAACACATAAGACCGATCGATTTAATTTTAGAATTTATTAAAAAAAAACCTAACCATATTTTCAAACCCCTGCAAACTTTTACCTTCAATTACTTCAAGTACATTTCTCGCTACATATAAAATGTTAACATTGCTTCACAATTGGTATTATGCAAATTTAACCAAATGATACTGTTGAGTTTTCGTTCTTTATTGAATTTTAAGGTAAAAGGCTTTCATAAAACAGTTTACACCAAATTAAACAAGTCAAGAAATTTTATACAAAACTGAGTATGTAAACACTAAGGTAAAATTTTACATTTATGCAAAAGCAAAGCAAAGTCTTTTTATGATTTATATATACTTTGTTAATAAAAAAATAAAAACATTTAAAAGCCCAGCAGGGAGTAAAATACAAATAAATAAAACCTCACTTCAGACTTTTTTTGTGTCGTATTTTTATTTATTTATTTATTTATTATTAATTTTCAACGCCCTGATGGGCTTTTACATAGTAAGTATATAATACAGTGATATATATGTAATATATATATATATATAATACAGTGATAATAATGTTTAAATAAGAAATATAAACTTATAGCAATTAACATTATAAAAATGGTAGGTATAAAAGTAAGTAAAAAATATTATATTATAATAAAAGAGAAAAAGTAAAAATAAATTAAACTGGAACCAGTTTTTAAATTGCAGATGGCATAAAAATCATAATATATAGTGTAAGTTAATATTAGAAATTTACAGATGAGTAATACAAGAAAAAGTTTACAATACAGAAAAACAAAAGAGAGTAACAAGTTTTTACATTATAGATAAATAGAAATAATACAAAAATATGTGCAACAGCTCCTACATTATAAGAATATGCTACATCAAGATATGGAATATTATGGAATCTTTTAAATAACAGTAACTAATATTAAACACGTCTGATTTCACATTCTGACATGAATGATTTAATAATTTCATGTTTGTATTGTATCAGCGACACATTCCATACATCTACGTGCGAATACATATTTCCCAAGTTTTGAATTCTCTGTAGTGGTATATTGAATTGGGCCCTGGTCGCAGTATTACTACAATAAAATGGTAGTACTGTGTAATGGTAGTATTTTATAAGTTTACAGTAACAATTCTTTCAGATTTTGGTAGTTTATACAACTGTTGTTACTAATAATATTATTTTGTAATGAAAACTCATAAACAATGAAATATTAACATAAAAAGAATAGTACTTTAACAGAATTTGAAAATTAACTTACTTGAAATTCGGTGAATTGTTCAAATTTTGTGAAACAATCCATCAACACCAATTAAAGTGCAAATTGAATTTTTGTGGACGATTGCCATCAGAATGTAAAGAAAATGACATAAGCTAGAGGTATTGTCTCTATTCTAGGGGATTTGCTGATAGTTGAAATATTTTTCACAACAATAAAGTTTTGAAAGTGCTTACCGAAACATAAGTATTGAATTGGTGTCCAGTCAGGCTGATGTTGAATGGAGACTCCTGGTTGTAGATGGTTTGAAGGGCGACGGGCCACTCGTCAGGTATCGCCGCATCCTCTTTACCGAGGGACCAGTACACCTACAAATATTAATATGATTTGTAAGTTCCAGATACTCTCAGTATCGCCCTGGTGAAAGACCGCCATTCAGAACCAAAATGGTTGATGCCCAACACAATAAGGGAAGGTACGTGCCTAGTCTGGTGCTCGAAAAATTCAAAATACTTGTAGTAAACTATTACAATCTGAATAAAAGTAATATTAATTATATTTGGTTAGTGTGTTATTTCAGAATTCATTTAAAATAACATATAGAATATATCTATACCTTAACCTCTCATTTGACAAATGAGAGGTTAAAAAATAAAATGCGATTTTAAACCTTATGTATAAATAAACTGTACAAGGACAAGGTCAGAATCGCTTGCACCAATATCATTCCAGACTTTGCTTTTTATTACACTACTCTAGCCTCTCGGAATGCTCTGATATTAATTCTATATGGAATACGGCCTTAACCTCTTGACTGTCATCCAACATTCAAGAGATTAAAGGATAAACCACGGGAGTCCACTTTGAACTTTGGTTCAGGAAAGCGGTTTTTGTATTTGTGAACTGAATGTTTGAAGGTTTATGACTTTTTTCTTACTGCAATGATTAAGATCTGTGAATGGTATATGTGAGATAGGATTCACCTTGACTTCCGTAGTAGTTGACAGAGACGGAAGATGAAGAGAGACAGAGTGTCTATATAAGCCTTGTAACTGATCATTAACGCCCTCTGTTCCCAGCTAGCAGTTTAAACTCAATATACTGTAAATACTCGTAGTTCCAATAAACCAACTTTATAATACACCGTGTACCATCATTACAAATAACTATAATCATTCTAAAGATTAACAGTATATTTCATTCGTTTTTGGCCATAGTTAAGACAAATGTGTCATTTTATGAATATATTTTGGAAATTGGACTCTAGTGGTTTTGTAATTAGTTAAATCGGTTAATATATGTGATTTGGATTTCATTGTTTCATCCAATAATGTAATGAAATACAGAAAAAAATTCTGCATACTCAACTCAAAACCACCAAAAAGTGGACTTCCGTGGTTTATCCTTTAAGGTACAGATATTTGCGGAACGTTATAGAGCAGTAGATGCTTTCAGTTTCACCCTGGTAAGAGACCACCATTCATAACCTAAACATTGCTTGAAATGGCTTTAGCTGTGTTTGGTGACCAAATCTTCCCAATAGGTAAGGTAACCAATAATAATAAAATACATAAGGATATAAAATAAATAAAAAAAATAAAAAAATCAGGTACTTTCCAATCTTCCTCTTCTCACTCCCTTCAATCTCACAACACACCCCGATTGGGGACGATGTTATGGATTTTTGTATTATGCGTGATTTTTTTTTTGTAAGTTGTGCTTGGTAGAAAAAGTAAAAAAAAACGTTTTATATCCATACCAACTTATTATAAAGGTATTTGTTAGTCGATTTTAGGGGAACCCTACACATTAAATTTTTATTGTGATCCGTCAATATTCATTAAATATCGTGATATTTATTGAATGTGTAGGCTAGCGTATTGACGGATCACAATATTTATCACAGATATCTATATTCCTGAATTTTGTATTGTGAACCCACGGATCGTGATAAATATTGATGCATAGGGCTACACATTCAATATTTATCACAATCCGAAAATCCGAATTCAAATCGATCGATATTTGAATCTAGAAATCCTGTGATCCATATTGAGATCTGTCAATACGCTAGCCTGCATATTTAATAAATATCACAATATTGGATAAATATTGACCGATCATAATGGGTGGAACGCCTATCCATATTATATTATTGAATGTGTAGCCTACGCCTTAGGCTTGAAATCAGTAAATAATGCACAAAAATTATAATATTATAATTTCAGGGGGCCAACTGTCGGGAGCTCAACCGTTGGGTCACCGTTTAGGGTCGAGTGTTCGGAGACAGTTGGGAAAAAACGGAGTTATGAAGGTAGAACAAGAAAAAAAAATTCAGTAAGATTTTGTTCATCATACTGTTTATATTGTAAATTAAAATAAAATTATGCGCAAAAACTAAACTTATTAAAAATAATTATCAGGCAACCTACTGCTAACATGACTGCATAATGCATAATGGCCACATCGTAAGTAGGTGCGCCCAGTGGAAGTACTGCCGCATGCAATAAACTTGGCAACACTTAATACTGCACACTGTACACCTGCAGTGCCGTACACCTGCAGCCTGCAGTACACACCCACAGCCTAAACGCTGCTTGACATGCCATGTTGAGAATTGGCACATATCAAATAGCCTATTACCACGGATATAGAATGCACTAGATCAGGGGTCAGGTAACTTTTATGCATTCCAAAAATAGATTTTTATGTAATTGACGCAGAATGTAGAGGGTTAGAAGATGGAAAAAAAAGGATTGGCTATTAACACACTTCAGGCAGACGAAAACAAGGAACCCGTTGGGGATTATGGAATTTGTTTTAAACTGATATGTCTTAGAAAATAATAGACTTTGTCTAGTGAGGCAGGTAAAAGAACAGAAAACTATGTAAATAAATTAAAATTAAATAAACGGCCGGCACTGAAACTGAACTAAATATCGACGGTCCCGAAGAACAATGTCGGATGTGCTATTTTGTAGTTTTGCAATAGAGCTCTTTAAAATTTAATTTCTGCATTTTTACTGTTTTTGAGATCAAGAAATATAATATAAAAGTGTTGTTTTTGTATTTGGCATTTCATTCGAAATTCTGAAAATACAGGATTTTAAATCAACAAAATAAGCCAACAGTAAAAAAAATATATATAAATATATAGGTGATACAAGATGGGGAAATTTTCTTATCTCCTTGTCTTTTGTGAGAAAGAATATTTTATCAAAAGAAAATTTACACTTTGGCTCTGGAGATGTGAAAAAATTTTTATAATTATTTATTTATACGAAAGTGAAAACATTTTTTTTTGTAATGTAATAAAATATATTAATTTTTTTACACATAAAACGTCACTAAATGGCCCAACACTGACTTTAACTTCTGTTTGTGGAGTCCTATTACAAAGTAGGCTATAATTTTGGACAATAATTTTATAGTTGGGTTTTATATAAAAAAAAATATTTTATGTACACGTTTTTTTCAAAGTTATATCGGTTTAAATCAATTGACTGCTAGCTTAATCGTCCATCATTGCACAAGCAACATTTTCTGCTTACGATGATGATAGTACGGGTCTTTTAAACATTATCAGGTCATTCGTAACCAGGGAACGTTTGTCTTTCTTTAAAAAAAAAAAAGAAAAAAAAACTCATCATAAAGTGTCACTTCTGTTATAATGTGTGACCAATCTTGTGTGTTTTATATCGCTGGCAAGCAATCCCTGAACCAGGGCTGAATGGATTGTCTGAAATAGCTCAATGTGACATTACAGTCAATGGTTAATCCATTATTCACTGCGGGCTATTTATAAAAATCAATCATTTCCGTATGCACTCGGAAGGCTTTGGTCAGTCCTTTGAGAGAGAATCATGCGATTAATTCATTTATCGAATTATGAAAATGATGTATAGGTAAATGTTTTTTTTTCTAGCTACATTTTTTTTTATAAAATTTTATTCTAACACAATTATTGTCATCTTTAACCTCATATCTGTCGCTCGGATGCCAGTGTCTGGTATTTTTTTTTTTCAAAGCGATGTAATCCTATTTATATATTTAATGCCCAGAGGGCTTTTACATGTTAGTACAAACTTGTTACATTTTGTTGGAAGTAAAAATTACACACAAGTCATAAAAATACAAGAACAAAAACTGAAAAATACAGCGATTAGATTAAATTAAAATATGTATAAAGAAACTGTACGAGGACAAGATCAGAATCGCTTGCGCCAATATCACTCCACATGTTGCTTTTTATTTCAGTACTCTGGCCTCTCGGATTTCTATGATATTAATTTTCTATGGTAAACGGCCATCATGGGGCCAAACGTCATCCGATATTCAAGAGGTTAACCTCTCGTAGGCCACAGTTCCCCCGGCGGGTCCAGATGTTTGAAGCGATTTTGCCCCTTATGTATAAAGAAATTCTATGAAGAACAAGGTCAGAATCGCTTGGACCATTCTCGTTCTTGACATAAGGAATTACTGGATAGCATTTAGCCATTCCGAATAATTTATATTAATTGCCAATGACGCTCCTGACATTAAAGATGGCGGACAAAAAGGCTGCCGCTTGATAATATGAACGCTGTCATATTCAAAGTCTATATTTATTCATTGTTATTTATATAAATCCATTGTGGAAAGCATAGATTTGAGTGATTTTTACGAAGTTCGTTTTATCTACATTATTTTATAAGTAATTTTTGTATTATATCACAAAAGAAATGTCATAAAAATTGAATTCGTAAGAAAGGTGAGAAATGTCAAATATTTTTCATCATATTGAAAAAAAAAATTTTTTGTATGCTGGCTTTCAACAAGTTAATCCTATTAATTTATTTATTCAACGCCCAGAGGGCTTTTATGTTAGTACACACTTGTTACATTTTGTTGGAAGTAAAAGTTACACACAAGTCATAAAAATACAAGAACAAAAACTGAAAAATACAGAAATAAAATATGTATAAACCGGTCAGTGGTTCAGTGGGCATCGCGTTTGGGTCCCACCCAGGCGTTCCGTGTTCGATTCCTCGGCTGGCTAAGTCCTCCACCACAACACAAGCAACATCTTCCGCTTAGTGTGGTGGTAGTAGGAGATTTTCAAATGTTGTTGGGTTATTCGTAACCCGGGAATGTTTGTCTTTCTTTTTTAAAAAAAAAAAAAATAAAGAAACTGTACGAGGACAAGATCAGAATCGCTTGCGCCAATATCATTCCAGATGCTTCTTTTTATTTCAGTACTCTAGCCTCTCGGAATGGTGTGATATTAATTTTCTGTGGTATACGGCAATCATGTGGCCAAATTTCATCCGATATTCAAGAAATTAAATGAGAAATAGCAAATTGTAATTTTTTTTTAAATCTGAATAACGCACAAGAGTCTAAACTGCTACCAACCGCATGGAGCCTGTAAGACAGTGGAATCCCCAATTGGGGTATGTTGTGAGGCTGAAAGTAAACAGGGAGGAGAAGGAAATGGGGAAGAGGAAGGTGGGGAAGTACTTGGCTATTCAGATCTAGTCACCAATCACGGCTAAAGCCATTTCAAGTAGAGGCCATTTCCTGAGGCGTATGTGTGGTAAAACCATGTATGATCGTGTGAGAAATGTGGAGATTCGAAAAGAATGCAAGGCTGATGTAAGCGTAATGGTGGTTTGGGCATGTAGAGCAAATGAACGAAGAAAGGAGCGTAAGGAGAATATATGATGCAAGTGTGAATGGTATAAGAATAGGGGACGTCCGAGGAAGACATGGCACGATCAAGTGAATCAGATACTTGAGTCGGGCCATGTCAAGAGTCAGAAAAATAGAAGAGTATGTATGAGACCATGTATGAATGAGGCAAAGAGTGTGTGCCAAGACTGAGGTGTTTCCTGCGGGGAAACGGCGTTAGTTAGTTAAGTAGTAATGATAAATAACTTAAAGATAATTATAATATAATGCAAATAACTCACATCAAAAATCTTGGCAATGTCTTGAGCCAGGCAGGAACAGTTGTACCCGACAATTCCTAATTCCTTCACCTGAGAACATAAATATTTTATACACAAGTTAGATATTATGTATTTATTATTTGTTTGTTTTTAGAAAGTTTAGGAGTCCCAGAGCGTTGAGCATAGATGTCACGGAGTTGGCTTAAGTTCTCCTTTCCACTCTCCCTAAGTTCCCTGAAGGTCCCACGAGGGAGGAGTCCACTCCCCAATGGTTCCCTGAAGGCCCCAAGGAGGAGGTCACGGAGGTGGCCTAAGTTCTCCTTTCCACTCCCCCTAAGTTCCCTGAAGGCCCCACGAGGGAGGAGTCCACTCCCCAATGGTTCCCTGAAGGCCCCAAGGAGGATAGCATATAGGTGGCCCCAGCTCTCCTCTTCACCAGGCTCACTCAGGCCCCAAGAAGGAAGAGTCCGCGGAGGAGAACTCAGCTCTCCTCTCCACTCCCCCTTAGTTCCCCCATGTTCATATTATTAACTAAATGGATTGTTTTAAACAACAAAAAAACAGTGAATGGCACGGATGTGTCGAAACTTGTAGCTGAAAAATTAAAATTTAAGTAACGAAAGTACATTGAAAATTAAAACTCTTCGAAACAAAAACAAAAAACATTTTAAAATTTTGCTAAAGGGATTGTTTCGATAGATAAATAACTAAAAGCTAGCTTCGATCAAATTATTATAATTTTTTAAGTGCAATGGAACTGCCAAAAATATATAAACACACAGCTGACCCGCCCAAGCGTTGCTAATAAAAAAACAACGCCATCTACTGGATGGTTACCAAACCTAGATAACCAAGTGTTGTGTCAATAAATTAACTCACACCACCATCTGTCAGAAACTTATGGAACTTAGAAATTATTTCAAATTGTTTAATTTGCAATAATAAATATTGAGGTCAAAAATCGAGATAAAAACTATCCTATCTTTTAAGTTGGAATAAATTACACACAGTAAACTAAATTTCATCAAAATTGGTTAAGTAGTTTTGGAGTTTATCTTGGACGAACATTGTGATGCGAGATTTTTATGTATAAAGATAAATAATGTGTTCTTCCAATGGTATTAAATAATAAAGCTGGAACGAGTGAGATATTATTGACAAGGGGCAAACCCTTGGTTTGTCATGAATTTTTTAACAGTTTGTTGTGGCAATGTGATCAATAGCCTTTTAAATACATATTTCAAATGTCATTGAAAGCTATAAATATATCTTTAATTATATTCGTAATCAGGCCACTAACAATAACACTCCTTATGTAGTTGGCGATAAGGCTGAAATTCCCGCTTAACACAGCCGCTTACGTTGATTTATGCAAAAAAAAAACACACCGCCAAAAATTGTATTTTATTTTAATTTGTGAAGTTCAGGCACAAATATTAAAAAAATTACAATCATTTTCTAAAGAACTTAATTTGCCACATTATACAATAAAACAGTATTCGAAAATGGTTTCATAAGTCGGAAATTTTGCACTGTAAAGCGGTTTTTATAGATCTAATATTTTATTTTTTTCTGAGCTTATAAAAAAAATTATCAAAAAAAATGCTTGATCATTTCAAAGGTCAAGATGTGTTCTACTTGCAATATTTAATTAAATCTTCTATAATATTTCTAAGCGACCAAATTTACCAGTCTACTGTAGAGCTGTTCCGGGCCGCAGTAAACAAAGTCCGCATAGCCAACATGATAGCCAACGTCCGTTGAACGGACAGGGCACGAGAAGAAGAAGAAGAAGACCAAATTTTCAAACAAAAAAACAGATGATTTTGCATTATGCCTTAATAACTTTCTATAGGAATTGTGGGGAAAAAATGTATTTTAATTCAATATTGGCAGATAATAAAGTTAACAATATTTTTATGATGGAACTAGCGGGTACCTGGCAAGCCTTACCCCCTTCCTGTCCTGCGTTTCCCTTACACCCCCCCCCCCCCCCTCCTTCATTCCCCTCCACCGTCCACCCTCCTCTTTAACTTCCTGCCGCTAAACTATATGAAATACACACATTTTTCAAACAACTCGCGCGCCATCTATTGTAAAATTTTTATACAAATTCCAAAGCTTCATTACAATGGTATAGGAATAAGAAGGGACAAACAAAGAAACATTAATTTTTATATATACATATGGATAACTTACTGATTAAAACCTCAAATTGACATATTTAATCAATAAAGGCATGGTGGTCGAAAAATCCTAACATAATTTCAATAATTTTTTTTTTTTTTACACTAGGTCTACACAGGAGGCCTTGAGGAAAATAATTTCCCTCAGGGCCTATGTCATCTTTGGGGATGCTGTGTGGAGGGTATTTTTAAGGAAAGGAAGGAGAGGAAGTTCTGGGAAGGAAAAGGGTATGGGGGTTGGGTAGGAACCTGGGGTTCAGTGTGTCTAGATCATCCGCCGACCAAGACCTAGACAATGAACCCCATGAACCCGGGCACCCCTGCTAAGTCACCAAACGTAGCGAACCACTTGGGGTGACCTATGGCAGAGGTGTTGGTTATCCAATAAATGGTTCCCGGGGCGGCGGTACCCATTCCCGCCTCCCAAAATTTAGAAAATTTTTTAAAAATCACAATTTTCATTTGAGAGTTCTTAACTATGATATATATCTATATTACTTATCTTCAGTGATTAAAAAGGGAAATGGTTCTTACCTGAGTTAGTGATCTCCAGTCCATATTGGCACTGCCAATGTAAAAATGCGTTCTATCCACCAGCCACAATTTAGTGTGAAGCACTCCGCCTCCCAGAAGTTTGGGAAAGTTCACACTTCTAACCTAAAAAGATACTGTTATACATTTGGGACTTTCAATGAAAATATATGTTGTAATAAAAGATTGAGATTAGATTGTAAAGAATTGATGCATAAAATAAATAAATGTGTACCATAAAAAATTTCAATACACACAAACCAATTTGTACTGTTTACCATTTACTCCCTACGGTTATTTTTCTTCGATTCCATGCTCAAAAATACAGTGTTCTGGAGGTGACCAAGATCGTTAATTGTGATAAGCAACGTACGTAATTATTAAAAGAAATTTCTAGATAAAGGGTGGAAAAGGTGAAAAAGGTGTGATGTAGCGGGTAGATGAGGTAAACAGAAGGGTGATTCTGAATCTTTTGTTTTTTCTTTTGCATTAACCTCTTGCAGGCCGCAGTCCCCCCGGCGGGTCCGGATTTATGAAGCGATTTTGCCCCTTATGTATAAAGAAATTGTATGAAGAATAATAATCGCTTGGGCCATTCTCGATCTTGACATAACGAAATACTGGATAGCATTTAGCCACTCCGAAAAATTCATATTAATTGCCAATGACGCGCCGGGCACCAAAGATGGCAGACAAAATGGCTGCCGCTTGATAATATGATCGCTATCATATTCGAAGTCTATATTTTATTCATTGTTTTTGATATAAATCCATTGTGGAAATCATAGATTTGAGTGATTATTAGGAAGTTCGTTTTATCTACATTATTATAGCATTCAGTCTACTTTCATCAATTTTTGTAATACATATATCACAAAAGAAATGTTTGAATTGAAAAAAAATTGAATTTGTAAGAAAGGTGAGAACTGTCAAATATTTTACGTCGTATTAAAAAAAAATATTTTTTGTGTGCTGGCCTTCAAGAAGTCAACTCATTCTTCATACATATATAAAGCGTTCATTCTAGATACGAACGACTGTAGATCTTCCATACTGTTAGAAATTTAATACACATAAGCCTAACAGGCGTTGAAATGACTATCTGTTTATCATATTATTGTGACGTTTGTGTAGAATACCACATTTAAGAAAACTTTCACAATGTGTATTATACGGCCGATATAACATGTGCTACGCTGTCGCAAACGATACGGAATTACCCTTCAGAGTGAATGAGAAATAACCTCAAGTACAAGCTCTTGAATAGTCATGCGATGTTAGAGCAGTCCAATCAGTGCTTTTTTATTACCTGTGCCGCTTTCTTTTTGAGCAATACTTCTGTGTCGGTATTAGGGTTGCTTTTGGTCGGGGCGCTCTGAACTATCTTCACGGTCAAACCTCTCTTGGTGCCGGCCAGCAATAAAGCTTGAAACACCTCTTCCCCCTGCAATTGAATTAAAATGCATCATTAAGTAGGCATTCCTAGAGAATGCCTACATTACGGCTACCTACTTTACTCATTAAAATTTTATTCAAATTATCGGAACGAAGTTGTAATTTGTGAATTAATGTATCTATCCACATCGTCGGATCTGCCGGATCTGCCCTGATGATGGACACTGCAACGCTGTCCGAAACGTCGGCTAAAGAAGGAGGTAGCACAACACGGCATAACACCCCAAAAACAAACAACGAAAATGCTTTTGGCCGTGAAAATCTAAAAACGTATCTCATTAATGTATCTGTTTAAAATTATTAATTCGACGTTGAATACCCCTGAGTTGATATATTTAATTTCGTTCCATGTTCCTGGCAGGACAGTTACAAGACAGTACCTACCATATTATTGTAACAATTCTTCTTCAATGTCGCAATATTATACGTCTGAGAAGAATCCAAAATTTGGGAAACATATACTCCGATGTTGTAGATATATTTAGTTCAACAATATTGCAATACAAACTGACTTTAATACGTTTTTTGTCATCGAATAGAACTGATTTATTTATAGTGAAATTGTTTAACTCTGGATGTGCAAAAGAACACGATGACTGATAAAAGTTTAAAAAATCTGTCTTTGTTTCTCATTATTTTTATGAATATATTGTATTGTTATTTATGTTTGAAAAAGCCCTACAGGCGTTAAATACATGAAAGTATTTAGACAGTCTCAAAATAGTTTTTCTTTAAAAAAAGCAATACTAAGCTACACTCCAAGAGTCATGTAACGAACTCATAAACGAGTCATGTAACTGCAGGTCATTAGCTACACTCCAAGAGTCATGTAACGAACTCGTAAACGAGTCATGTAACTGCAGGTCATTAGCTACACTCCAAGAGTCATGTAACGAACTCGTAAACGAGTCATGTAACTGCAGGTCATTAGCTACACTCAAAGAGTCATGTAACGAACTCGTAAACGAGTCATGTAACTGCAGGTCATTAGCTACACTCCAAGAGTCATGTAACTGCAGGTCATTAGCTACACTCCAAGAGTCATGTAACGAACTCGTAAACGAGTCATGTAACTGCAGGTCATTAGCTACACTCCAAGAGTCATGTAAGCTAGACAAGTGCAAACAAGTATCAAGCAATAGTTCAACATTCATGGAAATGTCCAAATATGTTATTATAATAAAAAAAATTACTGTTATTTTACCTCTTTGATATTCATTTGCTAGTTGGGATTGGCTCACTGGAGTATCTTAATTGAATCTCCATCTAGATATAGCTCACCTTGATTGAAGACTTGTGCGGATAAGTTTCATTTTCTCGAAGGGTCCAGTAAAAGGAAGCTATTTCTACAGAATTGGTGGCAGATTGAATCAGGTTGAGCCATGCCTTCTGCGTTTCTTGGTGTCTGGTAGCGTTGGAAGGGAACAACATCCCCTCCGGGATGGTTTCAACTAAGGATACCCTAAAATACATAAAACACTTATCACTAATCGGTATTTATAAGACTATTTTTATACTATAATTGGGAGGGCGGAATAAGAGACATAGTAATTTATAGACATAACCTTTAATTCCACCATGAATTAAAGATCTAAAAATTAGAAATAATTAAAAGGCCAATTGTAATATAGTAATTCCCCCTTACTTATAATCGTAGCTTCACCAATACGCGTCGTGTTACATTGTAACAGTGAAAAACTTGACTAATTATCCCTGCATGCATATAGTTAAAACGGCTTTAACCTGTCATTGGCCGTACGTACTCCGGTGTACCATCGATTTTGTCCCTTATGTATAAAGAAATTGTATGAAGAACAAGGCCAGAATCGCTTGGGCCATTCTCATTCTTGACGTAATGAAATACTGCATAGCGTCTAGCCTCTCCGAATAATTCAAATTAATTGCCAATGACGCGCCGGGCACCAAAGATGGCAGACAAAATGGCTGCCGCTGATAATATGAACGCTGTCATATTCGAAGTCAACATTTATTAATTGTTTTTTATATAAATCCATTGTGGAAAGCATAGATTTGAGTGATTATTAGGAAGTTCGTTTTACCTACATTATTTTGATGTAATTTTTGTAATATATCACAAAAGAAATGTTATAAAAATTGAGTTCGTAAAAAAGGTGAGAAATGTCAAATTTTTTACATCGTATTGAAAAAATATATTTCTCCTATGCTGGCTTTCAAAAGGTTAAACCAAGTTTAAGGCCAACTTTACAAAACCAAGGATCAATTGGCAGATACCGTAATTATAAGTGAGGGGGATTGAGTACAATACTAATACAGTTTTAACAGTAGTTGAGTTATTTTTTTAACTTTAAAATAAGTTAATCCTTTCTTATCTCCAAATAGGAATTCTATGGAGCTGAAAATTGGTTTAAATTAGTTGCATCAATGGCACGTTGATGCAAACAACAATGGTAACTTGCACTTTAGATTATGTCTAGATATCGTGGAGTAATTAATACAACTAGGTACCAAGAAATCAGCATTTTAGAGTTACACACTAAAAGCATACCTCTATTTCCTCGATTATGAATGCTACAAATAGATAAGTCATAACGCATTGGAATCATCAAGTTATTTGAATATAATTTTTGTCGGTATCTCCAAAAAACAGTATTGTTTAATTCTATAATTAGGTAACTCTGGTTACAAGTGTTTTTTTTTACGTTTCAATTAAGCAACTAGACTTAGCTAGTTGTAGCACAAAACTTGTGAAGTTGCTTTCATTACATTTTTTGCATGTAACAACTAGGTAAGTCATTCCATTTTCGTAAATAAATACATAAAAGACAATGATTAGTCAAATGATTAGTCATTAGTAAAAGTCAAATGATTGGTCATTAGTAAAAGTCAAATGATTAGTCATTAGTAAAAGTCAAATTATTGGTCATTAGTAAAAGTCAAATGATTAGTCATTAGTAAAAGTCAAATGATTAGTCATTAGTAAAAATCAAATGATTGGTCATTAGTAAAAGTCAAACGATTAGTCATTAGTAAAAGTCAAATGATTAGTCATAAGTAAAAGTCAAATGATTGGCCATTAGTAAAAGTCAAATGATTAGTCATTAGTAAAAGTAAAACGATTAGTCATAAGTAAAAGTAAAATGATTGGTCATTAGTAAAAGTCCAATGATTAGTCATTAGTAAAAGTCAAATGATTAGTCATTAGTAAAAGTCAAATGATCAGTCATTTTCTTATTTCCAAAATACAAGTATTAAGTTTCCCAACACATCAATCTACCATTTAACAATACTTATCAGTATAAATATGTATACAACAACCGATTTATCAGATTAATTACTATTTTATAACTGAATTTCCCATCAAAGGTGATTTCAGAGTTACCTAGTTGTAGTAATTACCCAACTTCTTCCTCTTCGTATGCCCTATCGGGTCCCCCCCGACATTGGCGATTACTCTGGTGAATATATCTCTATCTTGCGTTGCCCGGAATAGCTCCTCCACACTTCTAATAAATTTTATTATCATTGAAGAGATGTAATGTTGTTAACCTGCACTGCTCGGCGCATTCTGGCGGGTGCTGCTGCCTCAGGACGAGGCTGGCCATGGTGTTGGAGTGCTCCAGCAGCGGTACCAGCACCACCAGCACTATGAGAATCAGGATCACCGTGATTGGGATGCACGACGGCCGGCACCAGGTGTCCGTCCCCCATCTGGAATGCAGCAGAGTTGTGGAAACAACTTTTAGGTTAGTTTAACACTCTCAAGTATAAATATGTTTCAATATGCTTGCTCATCAGCGCAGTCACTGTGCATGTTTGATGCATATTTGATGCACAAATGGGGCCGAAAGGAATCTGAATTGTGTGAATGTGGATAAATACAAACCACAAAAGAAGAATGTCCCATCCACATGCTTCCCAAAGACATCATCTGTGCTGAAAAGTGACTCCTGATGCCATTGGCTGGTTGAATAAGAGAAAGAGTGAGATTTCCAATCTGGATTCTTCCAAATGGTAAACATACAGATACAAGGGTCACAGTTATTATTTATTTATTTGGAATTTACGGCACTAGTGCCATTTATATACATTGTTGCATCCTAAACTGTTTGCTTCAGATGCATTTGGTGAAATGTACTGTAAATAAATACGAAACGAAAAACTAAATGAAATGTTGGAATGGTATTTGTTGGAATTGGGTGATAATATGTGATGGGAACAAAAATGGGAAACAAGGAAAAGGAAACCAATCACTTACCTCTCGGGAACAGGACACAAACTTACAAGTACAGTTTATTTCACTGAGATACCTCGAGGTATTATTGCCCAACAACACAAATAAGTAAACACAATATAGTCTACTTTTATATGATCTTTTCAGTTAATACACAATTATATTAACACAACAAAACGAAACTTGCTTCAAAAACTCTTGCTAGATTCCTCTTTCTGTCTGTGTTTTTCCGGAACAAAAGCCCTCCCATTTTCCAATCACTGTTCCAAGTTCAAAAATTCTTTCAGCAAGTGAAGTGGCAAGGATGGGGAGAGGTAGGTACTGGGTAAAATGACATCCAGGTAGGAACCATGCATATTATCATTTCAAAACCAAACATACATATAGGTTTTTTTTTTTTTTTTTACACAGATATAGCACAGTATTCAAATTTGATAAGTGAAAAATTATGGGAACAATGAAAGTAATACATTTGTAACAAGTTTATGAAAGACAGCGAAAACAAACTTTTATGAAGTGAAATATGTGACGTTAAAGTATTTAATTAGAGCAGCTTTATACTTCAACAGAGGCATATTAAAAACATCAGCGATTTTAGCATATAGATTCCCAATGGTATGTAATCTATTTATTACTGAATTATATCCCGAGACTGTGGTATAATTTGTCACAATAATACATACTAGGGGACCTTGATCTTATGGTAGGTACATGAAATTGAGTGTGCCATTAGACTTACTCGGTCTCTATAATAACAAAGAGATGGCCATGTGTAGTGTTCTACACTCTAATGAATATTGGCGGCATAAATGCTCAAATTTTATACAAATTTGCCTGTCCAGGAAAGGCTCCAAAGCATTGAAGAATTTTCCTAAACAAAATTGGCATTGACCATGATAAAAGAGCATCTTATCTTCAGATCAAATGTCAAACATTTACCTAAGATTTATATAAAAAAAACACCGTTTACATGAAGAAAACTTGATGACGTAAAATTTACGACAAGCGGCCTGCTCAAAGGAAATTACTCAACACGCCCATTGGAAGATTAACCAAATCCGTGTTCAGTGTATATATTTACAGAAGAAGTGAAGTGTATATATATTTGTATCTGTATATTTACAGAATAAGTGAAGTGGACTGACCTTTTAATGCCGGGGGCCGTGTCTTGGCGCAACATAAAGCTTTGTTCCCACTGGTCCAACTCCTCATCTGCGGGAGATGCATTCCCAATGCTACTGTTCTCCAACACTGTCTTCAGAACACACAACAATTGTTTAATAAACATCTCACATCCTCACAACAGTACCTCTAGGCTAAATCTTTGTTACCATAGATATTACAAAAGAGTAGACTTTATCATTTTGGAGGCAAACCACGTGACCATCTTTTTGAAACCAGGAGGGTTTGAGAATGCTTGGAATAAACTACGACATCAGTTGTATGATAACTACCGAAGAGCACACATTGAAATAACCAGACTCTGCGCAGAAAAGTTAAGATTGCTAAAGTAAGGTTATGTTTTAGCAGCACAATGCATTGTGGAACTTTTCTGTGCAGGGTCTGAATGTTCATTTGGTAAACATTCCATGCACTTTTATTAGGCACAGATTATGTAAATTACACTAAATTTCAACTTTACTACAAGAAATGACTAATAACGTTTGGATAGATGGTAAAAGATGCATTAAAATTCCATTTTTATTCAGTCAAAGTTCAAAATTTCCCATAGAAAACAATTCGTTGGCTGCCATTTTGCATTTTTTTTAGTATGGCTTGAAAAATGTGTGAATTTTATTTCAATCTTAGATATCAGACAATTATTTACTAAGATAAGCATACGTTATATACGTAAAAATAACCTATTGGTGGCTCCCACAACATCAAGCACACACCCGTTTTTCATCAAACTTGGGTTGCATGGCCCCAAAAACTAAAACCTCATTCGCTCAACGATAATTCTGGTTCATCGCTCCTAAAATATATAATGCACCGAGTACCGACATAAAGTCAAATAATTCTAAATCCCCCTTCACTGCCCGTGTACAAAATTGGATATTTGATAGGAAACGAGCTTTCTTCAAAGAATACATGAGAAAATAAAAAAATAGAATTACTTATAAGCCAATATATAATAAAAAAATAGAATTACTTATAAGCCATTATCTTGATTAAAATAATCTATATAGTTTTCCCCTTATTCTTTGTAATCTTAATATCTAATATTTTTAATTTCTATTTCTATCTTCTTTAAAATATTTCATTTTTAAATTTATTTTCAGCTTACTTTTAATTTTAATATTTGTATTTAGTTTTATGTTTCCTGAAATATGTTTTTCTTTTCTTCTTTTTTAACCGCTTGGACACAAAAGCTTGTTTTCACGATAATTTAACGCAGGTAGACATAGGAATGACGTATGTCCCGTACCTGACTTATTAAGTATTAATATCTGTTTTTATAAAAAAATATTTTTTAGATTTTTTTTTATGTATTATTTTATGTGTGAGTACCACAATACCTAGTATGGTAGTTAAAAAATGTACAACACTTTAACTTAAAAAAAATAAAAAAATCTAAATACGCATGAATTACTTAATTAACCCAAACTAAGAACCTAATAACCTATTTTGTGCGTAGTAATTGTTTCTTGTAGTAATTGTTGAAACGAGGTATAATTTCCATAATGTGTGCCTGTAAGTGCAGCGGTTAGGGGAATAATTACCTTAGTTTTTATCTGAACCGTCTACAAATCGAATTGTGCAGTGATGCAAAAATTGAGTTGAGTAAATTATAACACATTTGTAAAAGTGTCTAACTAAATAATGTAAGAAAATATTCAATTTTCGAAAAAAGTCTGAATATTTATCACCGATTTAAGATTTGCAGTTAAGATTTTTACGCACTAGATACTAACAGGACAATGCGAGTTTTTGTATTTTTTTTATTTAATGACATATGAATTAAAATTAAAATACAATATAAATTAAGAATAGAAAGTGAAGTATTTTATCCTCAGTCCTCCTCACTAGGTATTCCTGTTCCGAGGTGGACTGCAGGTTGTTGTATGGTGTTGATCATGATTTCCTCATCATTGTTGTTAGTTTTGGTTGGTTTCCACGAAATATAAATAAATAAAGCAAAAAGTGTTTCTTTAGTTTAGTTTATTATTATTTTAGTTGCCTGTATACTTTCAGATTCACCTCCCCGCTCCGCACAATTTGGTTTGTTCCTCTTTCCCTCATGGGCAGGTCTACTATTTTGTATGTCTATGTTAGTTACTTATTTTTCATATCTACAAGGACTGGACAAAATGTTAAAATTCAACATTGTACAATAGGTCATAGGAGTTTCAGTGCCAATTAGCAGGCAGTCATCATAGGTATATCTCTGATATGTATAGTTAAGGTAATCTCTAATCGGAACTATCCTAACCTAACCTAATATCATGTAATTAAAGTTGAATAATACTACAACGACAGACGTTAATCTAAGCCTGTTGTCCTATTCATTACTGGCTCGGTAATGGTAAGAAATCGACAAAAACCGGAGATTCTGCACAGAAAAGTCCCACAATGGCTGCTCTGCAAACCGTGATGATTATTAAAATTACTTTTCTGCGCAGGGTTTTTGGTTTTTGTGGATTTGGATGATTTTAGTGTATTGTTACATATTTATTTAAAAAATGGGATATAATAAAATAAATACAAGGTTTCAGCACAGAAAGCGACAATTGCGCGGAAATCTAGATTCAAAATAATAAAATAATTATGAAATCAAAAATTTGCTAAATCGGAAATATTTAAAAAAAATTACTTACAATATAAATTCAGCAAAAAGAGAATGACGCACATATTCGGTATTTACGGTAATAATATGAACAAAGGAAAGTCCACTTAATAATTATCACTATTTTTCAGATAACACCACAGAAGAGTAACAACCTGTCCAACAAAGCAAAAAATACTAAAATATACGACCGTACCAAAAAACTAGTTATTGCATAACTACTTACTATGGGTTTTATATCTTCCTTTTTGGGAAATATTTTCATTTCTGGAAATAGTTTAATGTTTTCATATAGTTTCTTCATTATTCTAGCAAACGTCAAACTTTGGCAAAACAAACAACGTTATCAAAAACTTGAACGACAAAGCAACAACAAAAAGTGCTGCTATTTAAAAAAAACATGCGTTGGAAGTAGATACTAAATATGCCTTTATAAAACAGTCCACGCACGATGAGATTCGTAAATCGTATCCCGTATTTTAGAAAATATTTTGAGTGTTTATATTATATATATATTTTTTAATCGGTTTATATCTAGCATCCAATGCATTTGGAACACATTAAAAATCCCATTTTATTTATCTTACTCTCATATTTCGCATTATCGGCAAGTACAGTGAAAATGTCCAATTGGTATATTCAGACTAAATTGAGGAAATAAGTACCCATGACAGGAGGACACGATTGCCTGGAAGCACCTTATCGATGCGATGGGTTCCCGACCCGAACAAGAAAATTAGAAAATAAAGAACAAATGGGTGAATGAGAATAAAGTGGCGTTCGTACATCTCACAACAGCCGTATTGCAATCTGGAATACATTACCAGTGCACAATAAGAACCATTTTATTTGAAATTCCAGAAGCGAACACAGTTTTTTTCAATCGATTACTTAAATAGTACTTACTTAAGTGTTACTGAGTCATATTAAAAATTATAGAAAAACGTGTGAAAATTACATATTATATTAGTTTTTAGTATTAAATTAGGATCACAACAAACCCATTATTGTTTGACTCCATTATACTTATTGCAATTCGTACTTATATGAATCAATATTTTTACGGTATGAAACCGAATAAATAAATTCCGACCTATGTTTAATTAACTCCTCATCGAATGTAGATACGGTTCATTTAATGTCACAACATAATCATCATGAAAGTGTAAATGTTCAGCAATAAGCTGATTAAACTCCAATATGAATTTCGCTCAATATTTTATGAACTGCAGTTTAATTTTATTTCACACTCCACGATTAAGTACTAAATTGCACTAGGCCAGCGAACGACTGCAACGGGCAACTGCGAGAGGGTCGCATGCATAATTTGGATGTACGAGTGTGGAGGTATAATATTTATTATATATAGCTTTATGGTAAAGTTATAGAGCATTACATTATCAAACATGCAAAGCCTTACTTGGCCCTACAAACCGTGATAAATATTATATTTTATAGGTTTGTGTTTACAAATGCATAATGTATCACGTAAAGCCTATTGCAATGCGCAAGGAATTATTTTTTTCCCGTTGAAAATCAGTTTAATTTAATGTAATACAAAATAAATTTATAAAACAAAATCGGGTTAGTTACACCATTTATAACTCAAGAACGGCTGAACCGATTTTTATGCTCTTTTTCTATTTGTTGGATTTGTCTCCGTCCCGATTAACAGAATAACTATCAAAACATCGGAGAAATAATCACGGGAAAAATAATTATGAAGAAAATTATTTTTTTCATACATTTTGTATGGAACGGCTTTTCAAATAATGTGCGTTGGTCGACATAATTTGAATCAATTCGAATGATTCGAACTGTCAATGGTGTAGTGTGCCGAATATTTCGTGTCAACAGCTCAATTTCATTTTTTGAACTTATTATGTGAGTACTTATTTTGAATATTTATTTTAAATTAATAAAAACTTTATTTATTTCAGCTAATAAATTAAACAAAACATTTATTGATTCTGAGGCGGTACGAAGTTTGCCGGGTCAGCTAGTTATAAATAAAAGTACGAGTACTGCAGAAATTATTATTAGTGTCAAATCGTAATAAACTTTTTTTTCTTATTGGATTTTTTGCAAATATATATATTTTTAGTAAAGTTGTCAAATAGATAAAATAACGATAATTAAAAAAAATGTGAATGCTTAAGTTTTATTATACTTTTAAATGTTTTGTGGGTACAAACAATTTAATAATCATGATTTATTTCTTACCGAAAGTCTCTTTTTGTAGCCAGAAAATGAGGACTGCCTTTTGGGTAATAATGTTTTCGTATGATCAGGAAGGTCCGGTTCACTATCCCTGCCCGAGAATTTGTAATGAACATTAGTGGAACTGTTTCCATAGCAGATGTTATTGGTGTTGTTCACCTTGACTAGAATGCTGCATGTCTGAGAGGCTATTTGAAATAAGCCATCCTGCAGTTTGTGTTGATTTTCGTTGTTCCGCCTGAAACTGAAGTGGTCCCATAAATTGGGCATAATCAAACCGTAAAATCACCAAAACAGTGCGTGTTAATTCACGTTTATACTATCTCATATTAGTTTTAAATGTTTATCATTAACACAAACACTTCGTAGAGACTAATTTTTAAAAAATACACAAGTTTTGTTTAGTTTTCAGCGAATTTCGGTGTAGGTGTTTCGCTTTACAACGTGAAAGCCGCCGGTTTGTTTGCGGTTTGACTCCCGTGCGCGCGTATTTTTCGTGGAAAACATAAAACACGTTGATCTTGACATATTGAGGCTCTTCCAGTCTTGACAAGGTCGAAATATTCGTAGTATCTACAAGCAAAGGGTCGCGTGAATCAACCGCCTTGGACTAATATCAGAAATGGAATTGTTTTCACCCCCTAGATCACCCACCACCCACCTCCTTTATACAACATCGCGTGAGAAGTATGCACGTACCTGTATAATCTACTTTACATAACTAAAATAGTGTAGGTGTATAGCACACTTTACATACCTAGAATACACGAGCGAAAATTACATGGATGAGGAGGTAAAGCGCGAAACGGAAAAAATTCAAATATAAAAATAATTTTATCGTGATTTGTTTTTTGGGTAATATTGCACGTTGTGCTACCTCCTTCTTTAACCAACGTTTCGGACACCCTGACGGTGTCCATAATCATGGCAGATGTGTAAATTAATTATTTTGTTATTTATTTAAACGCCATAATTTCAAAGGGTACATTTGCTTTTCTGATTACAGCACAAAAAATCCGATTCCATCATGTTATGGGACTCATTGGCAATAGAGAATGTTGCTGAACAGAAGGAAAAGAGGAAGAATAAGGAAGTTGAGTCTTTAAAAAAAAAAATATATATATATATAATGTTCATTTGCAAACTTAAATAATAGTATTTTTTTTTTAAGTTCATTTTCATAATTACATTAATTCTACAAGTTTTAATTTATTAAGGCTAAGAGTATTTACCGTGTGGGAGAGTTCGTGGCGTCATCCGGTCCTTGATTGTGTGAAATATAAGGTAAAATATTTACAAAACCGCGTCACGCTTAATATGGACGAAAAAAATAATTTAAAAAAGTTGGAGTAGTTAGATATTAACGTACTATTGCGTCCCGGTTTTGTTAATATTTTCCCTTATTTTTCACACAAACAAGGGACCGGATGACGTGATACGACGTCACACTGTCCCGTTTCTTACCGGCCGTTTTCGCGTGCTTTAATAAAATTCAAACTTGTAGAATTAATTTAATTATGAAAATGAACTTAAAAAAAAAGAAATACTGGAATTTAAGTTTGCATGTCATCTACATGAACATATTTTTTAATAGTCAAAATATTTTTCACTCAACTTCCCTATTAGGTATAGTTGGAGAAACATAGCTCCCATAGCTCTTTGACAGTTTTTTCAAACAGAATTTGTGTTATTTCTTTCAGGTCCTATAATCTCTCGATTGGTAAGTAGGAACTTACCAATTTAAAAGTTTATTTATTTATTTCCTCTTTAAGATGATACCCGGGTGGTGGAGAAATTTGAAAAATAGATTTGACTAAATTGTTGCTGTCTCTGTTGCTCTTACTCCATCGGATATTGAGCGAAAGGGACAATGCACCTCGGGCTACTAATACCTTACTAAAATCGAGGTTTTGTATTCCCCACTTTTCTCCTCCAAAAGTGGACTGATTTTCAATTTTTTTTTTACCAACTACATAAGAAAAAACTATTCTATGTCTGTACGTTTTGCTTTTTTTAAAAAAAACATTGTCTAGTTTGTATTTTGTATACTGAACGTCTTTTGACGGCGTTTAAACCAGTCAATTTTATTGATTTTTGGAAGGTCATAACTTCTATAAAAAGTAACTTATCAAAAAAAAAAACAAAAAGTGCCGACACGCTAGTAGTTGATATTTGATACCTATTTTATGTAAAAACAATATTTTATCTAGGGTTAAAATCCAGAGAGATAAATAGGGAATACGGATGGGAATACGTTTGTATGGAAAAATCACCTCCGGGCGTCCCCTTAAAACAAAACATGCTTATTACGAAAAATATTATTTTTACGAGTAAATGAAATTAAAAAAAACTTCCAGTGTTTACTCCCAAGCCGTAAAAATGATTACTAATTTCTTATTAGGAAAATAATACCCACATAGGTAAGCAAGTACATAAATATTTTATGAGCATTTAACATGGCCGACAACATAAATGAGCTATTTCTCCTTGTTACTTCCAATACTAAATTACTATCGCATGTTTAATATAAGCCAATTATTACTGTGCACACGTAATGTTATTACATACCTACAATCTACAATATATCGATCTAAATTGGAAACAAAAAAATTACATTAGCTCCACACAGGAGGCCGTGAATACAATCATTTCTCATAGGCCTATTTCATCTTTGGGAATGCTGTGTTGAGGGTATTTTTGAGGAGAGGAAGTTCTGGGAAGGAAAAAGGGATGAGGAATGTGTAGGAACTCGGGGTTCAGTGTGTCCAAGTCATCCACCGCCAAGAGATACACAAACCTCACCACAAACCCGGGGGTTTCATGACATCTCAACAAAGTGGCATTTCAACACCCCTTTGAAACGTGATGATTTTTTTTAAATATCCCCTAAATTTATAAAACGTAACCTATTTAACTTTTTTTTCATAAATTATCAAAGGAAGGACGAAGTTGTACATTGTTGCGTTGTCCGATCACCGAACCCGGGCACCCCTGCTAAGTCAGATATGTTGGATATCCAATAAATGGTTCCCGGGGCGGCGATACCCACTTCCGCCTCCCAAATTGAAAAATTATACATAATATTTTTTTTTCATAATATTACAATACAGAGGTGTTGCACTCTGAGCAGATAGAAGTGGCCTATATCGTTTTGAAAGAAAACCATGCTTACAAAATTGCGTAAGAAATTTGGACTCCTAAGCCCCAGACTGGTTAATGAAATTGATTACATGCTCAAGAAAGAATTTCAACATTTAAAAATGTTCAATCAGGTTCACCAGAAGTAAGGAAAAATTGAGCCCACTTGGAGCACACAGACTCGCCCACAACATACTTCTATTTAGTTTGTCTCTTCAGTGGAGTGTAGCAATATACCCCACTCCTCTCACAGTCTTGTGGGTGAAAGATGCCATAGTTTTCTAGCCTAGCACAGACAAATCATTTTAAAGAGGACATGTTTGAATGTACATATTTGTACACAATGTTAGTAGCTAAAGTATAATGTTTCCAAAAAGTATTTTTAACTAATTTGAAACATCCGCCTGCAGTCCCCTCTTACCTTCACACAGCATTCCCAAAGATGACATCGGCCCTGAGGGAAATTATTTTCCACAGGGCCTCCTGAGAATATATTATGTACTTTAGAAAAATATGTGCATAGGGACATTTATCAATTCCATTTAAATTTAGACTTCAATTTGACAATGTTTTTTTGGCCACAATAAATAAAGGCCACAAACAATACCTCAAACATTACCACAAAATTTCAACCAAAAAAAAACATGCTAGATGGGTAACGTGACCATTTATTTTTTCCCCCAAAACGGGACACCGAAAAAAAAGGTACAAAAATGAGTTTACCTGACAAAATCCCTGACTGACTTCCTGTAAACCATCCATCCTGGGGGGCTACAGAATTTTTAGGAATCTTAACTAACTTAGCACATCATCCATCCTGGTGAGGGGGGGGGGGGGGGGGGGGAGGGCTAGAGAGGGTCACAGGTTGTGGTTTTTCAAGTATTTTCGCCTCTAAAATTTGTTCAAAATTCTATTATTTCAATTTTTTCTTATATTTTAAAAAATTCTACTGCAAGTATCTTTCTTTCCGAAACCGGGACATTTTGGTTTCCCGAAACTGTGTTCGGGGACACCGGGAGACGCTGCCTGAAACCGGGACTGTTCCGGTGAAAACGGGACGTCTGGTCACGTTATACATGGGGCAGGGCCATAACATTTTTTGTTGGAGAGCAAATATATTGTGGTCCCGACCTAACCATCCACAAAATGCCGACGGTCCCTTAGAACGATGTCAAATCTGCTAAAAATTGACAATCGTTTTGTTAGCTTACTTTAATTTCAGTTTGATGATTTAAAAGTCAGTTATTTCGGAAATTTTAATGAATTGCAAAATTAAAAAAAAAAACACTATATTATTTTAACTAATGAAGATAATATTAGCAAAAGTCAATCGAAAATCTGAAACAGAAAAATCAGGAAAAGATACGGATACATCTGCGTTGGCCTGGATTGCCAGAGGTCTTGTGTTCGAGTCCCAGATGTATCCGTATCTTTTTCTGTTTCGGATTTTCGATTGACTTTCGCTAATATTATCTTCATTAATTAAATATAATTTGAGGTTTAACTCATTAAGTTAAAAAGGTAAAAATAAAAATAAAAAACTATATTATTTCTTGATCTCACAAACAGTAAAAATGCAGAAACGAAACTTTAAACAACTTGTAGTTTTGATTTAATTTTATTAATTTTTCTTCGACACCGTCGATGTGTAATATGTTTTTATCGGAGGAGATTCAGCTTTCCAACAAAAATAATCCTTTTTTAATTAGCTGTAAATATAAATTAGATATTCACACATTTGATAAATATTTTTCTATTATAAAATAAGTAGGTATATATAAATTAATATTATAATTGGATTCTAATCGGAATAAGAATTTATTGTTCATCTGGCCCCCCCTGGTTTAAAAAAAAATCAACCGGCTCTTTTCTCAAAAAAATTGGTGACCACTGCAGTACATCACTAATACCTTGTTCGCACCTGACAAGTAGTAAGTCAATTGTGAGTAACTCGCTACTTGACTCACCAAAAAGTGTTCGCACTACAGTCAAGTAGAGTTCATTAGTAAGTGGTGTGTCGCATGACGGGCTTTAAGAGGGGGACTCTACTCGCCGAAAAAATAGAACCAAATGGATTCAATCTACTAAAGAGCTGACTAGCCTACTCTATTAAAATCGTGGTGTTCGGACACGTTTAGTTACTAATATACTCGCTACTTGACTAAAATACTCGCCCAGTCAGAACGGGGCATAAGAAAGGGCCTCTGTAAAATTATTTACCTGCACCTTTACTATGGATATATTGAATTATCATGAGTTTGTATCCTAAAACGAGTCATATCAGAAAAAAACACTGAATAATATATTTATAATTAGTTAATAAATAATAACGTATTTGTGTAGCGCAGTTTTGTGTTATTTTACTTCAAGTGCGCAATTTATATTATTCATACTATAAAATTTTTATATGTAAATGAAATCCTAAACACGAGGAATCCCAGTGAGGATATATATATGTAAAGGAAATGTATTCCCTTTAATTTTGAATTGTGTAGTGTCAGTTAGAATTAAATTTGGGAAGTATGTTTACGAGAGATAGGAAGGCTGATAGGGATATCGAAAGAAGGGTGAATGCAGGTAACTCCATTAATGGAGGATTGAACGCCGTTGGAGCCAACAAAAAGTTGTCCACAGAAGCGAAGCTAGCAGTCCACAATGGAGTACTGGTACCTACCCTGATGTATGGCAGTGAAGCGTGGAAATGGCAGAGAAAGGATGAAAGTAGACTGAATGCTGTAGAAATGAGATCCCTGAGGCGTATGTGTGGTAAAACCATGTATGATCGTGTGAGGAATGTGGAGATCCAAAAAGAATGCAAGGCTGATGTGAGCGTAGTATATAAGATTAAGAAAGGGACGCTTAGATGGTTTGGGCATGTTGAGCGAATGAATGAAGAAAGGAGTGTAAAGAGAATTTATGACATGAATGTGAACGGTAGAAGAAGCCGAGGACGCCCAAGGAAGACGTGGCACGATCAAGTAAATCAGATACTTGAGTCGGGCCACGTCAAGAGTCAGAATAATAGAAGAGTATGTATGAGAAGATGTATGAATGTGAATGAGGCAAGGAGTGTGTGCCAAGACCGAGTTGTTTGGCGGTCCGTCCTCTCTGCCTACCCCTGCGGAGAAACGGCGTGATGGTTAGTTAGTTAGTTTAGAATTAATGTCAATTGTCATTTGTTTTATTATATTATTGTTTTATTGTAAAACGACATTTATCTTTATTATATCAATTTACTTTTTATGGTTCCATCTAACAAACCAACTGGTCCAACTGGTTTTACAATAGTATAATAAAACAAATGACAATTAACATTAATTCTAACTGACACTACACAATTCAAAATTAAAGGGAATACATTTTCTTTTAAGTATATGTGTACTCTCAATTATTTATCTCTTTAGTGTGTTATATTCAAAACAATTTTTGAATAATCTTTTTATTTATATATTAGATAACAAAATAAATCTTTTAATTAATAGTATTAATAATCTTTTTCATTTCTCTTTCACTACAGCGGAATTTCTTCGGGGTTCAAGCCGAGTCTCTTCATCTCCACAGCCATTTCGAAAAGGTAATCGTAGCATTCGGTCCTGCATAAAATAAACACACGTTAGTCAAGGAATAGGAATATTGACCCAACAGTTGATCCCCTGACAGTTGGCCCGCCGAAACGATATAAATTATACTTTTTTGAGCATTATTTACTAATTTTAAACCTAAAATCGACTTAAAAATAAGTTGGTGTGGATATAAAATAAATAACGGGGGGCCAACTGACGGAGGATTAACTGTCAGGGATCCAAAATCATTATACAGTATTTCTATCTTTGACACTGCCAATTCGTGGTGGAATTCCATTATACAGTGAAACCCTCTTAAGAGCGTTTTACCAGAGAATACCGGAAATTGGTCATTTTTAAATCAAATTCTAGACGTATTGACTCTTTTTTACAAAAAAACATAAATTGATTTTGAAAGATTGTTATTTTATCTGGTACACGCAGTTTTAAAATTTTGAAAAACAAAGTGCAATTTAAAGAAACTAAGGCGCTTTGCTGACGAGGCAACTGAAACCAAACTAAAACCGGCTGGTTTCTATGTCTTGATTGGTCAAAAAGCTTGTTTAACCATAGACGAAGAACAATCAGATGACAGCTGGCAATTAGCAACGGCCGGCCGAGGCAATCAGCAGTGCGAGTTGCGAGTTACCGCTTGCGTTACCATTGACAACGTGTTTTTGAGTGATTGTGTAGTGTGCGGGCCATCACATTGTCATACAAAGATAGTTGCCAGTTGACAGTTTTGAGTTGCCTCAGTGAGCGGATCGCCTAAGGTTATACCGTTGGTCGTTGGCAGATTTGTTCAATTTTCAAACGATAGATTCTATTAAACAACACAAATTTCAAATCATATAATCATACAACAAAATAAATCATTATATAATCTAGTCAACAGAGTTTTCAAGATTTAAATTTTAGACAAATTAAAATCATTAAAAAATAAATCCGAGAACGTGTTTTGTGACAAAAATACCTCAGTCTTTCTATTTATTTAAGGTCTTACAAACTAAAATATTTCAGATTTTTTTACACACTTATTTTGTTTAGACATTATTGAAAAATTATAAATTATTTTGATCAAAATTAATTTTAAGAACTATATAATTTTCATTCATTTATCATCTCCCGTTTGGTCATTTTTATGGCAGTTCGAGACATAAATTCTCGCGATTCATTAGCCACTGAGATGCGGCCGTGCAAGGTTCTGTGTTCGCGCCGCTCTTCATGACAATATTTTTGCATTAAATTTAAAACTAATACCGTTTAGCTTCATGGTTGTAAAAACATCCCTGCACAGCGCTGTTACCAAAAACGGATTAATGGATTGCTGGATATTACCTCTTAAGAAGTTTTCCAAAGGACCGGGAAAAAAAAACTTCTTAGAGAGAAAAATTGGGCCATTTGGTCTTCAAGGGACCGAAAAAACTAAACTTCTTAAGCACGAAAACCTCTTAAGCGAGAATTTCTTAAGAGGGTTTCACTGTAATGATATACAAGGGTTACATTAGGTTCAGCTGGTAGGACTGTGTACAGCTACCTTTCCCCAATCAGTATGCCAAACGCTGCGCTGGATAGGTTGTCCCTTCGGCTGGTGTGAATGTTTTGGTGCACGGTCCTACCGGCAGTATCCGGTACTACAAAAATTAAGCCTTCCACAATATCAGTTTGGTTTCTTATGGGTACCCAGACCTATTAAACAATTTTAAACTTTTTTTATTTTTGACCGTTACAAAACCAGTTTCAAATTGTTTCAATCATTGTACAGGGTGTAACAGATATCAGAAGTCTAGGTACGCGGCTGTCTGCTGAATTTCACATACAAATACTGAGGAAATATACAGGGGCTTTTAATAAGGACGCACGATTTTAAAATGTAAATTAAACAAGTTGTGTGTGAGATATCCACTCATTTTTATTTTTTTAATTGAAAGTATATTTTATGACAATAAAAGGGGAATGTAACATCTTTCAAATGTCTGCCGTGCTTAGCTTATTTGGGAGGTCCAATTTTCAATGACTTTGTTGAATAAATCTGGCTGAATTTGCTAGATGGCGTTTGTTATGTTGACTTTGAGGGAGTCAATTGTTTGCAGTTTATTTGCATGCGATTTAAGATAGCCCCAAAGGAAGAAGTTTAAAGGCATTAAATCGCACAATCTCGGTAGCTAGTTTACGTCGCTGACGCGCTAGATTGCTGTTTTCAAATCGCCCGTACACCGCCAAGAAAAGCCACAGCGGACATTTCAAAAATGTTATATTCCACAATTATTGCCATAAAATATACTTACAAATAAATAAAAAATTTAATGGATATCTCACATATAACTTATTTTATTTACATTTTAAAATCGAGCATCCTTATTGAAATACCCTATACTAGTGATTTCAACTAGTAAAAATAACGGTGGATTATAATAGTTGTCGGATAATTGAGTGGCAGATTACTGAGAGAGTACCGTATTATCGAAATTTTTGGTGAAATCGGTATGGACGTACATAGTTTTAGCAGCCTGCCAGGAGTCTCCCCAGACGTAGACCCCGTGTCGACGCACCAGGATAGCGCTGGTACCGGGGTACTGACTCAAGGCCACTGCCATGCTGGCGGCCAGGTCCTTCTCCAGGGGGGTGTTCTCTATGATTGGCACCACCAGCTCCTCGTCGTATCGCAGGTAGCGGCCCTTTGCCGCGTCCTTTATACCCTAAAACAAGCAGTAATTACTTAATAACTTTAAAAATTTAAGTAATTTAACTTAACCGCTTGGCCACATAAGCTTGTTTTCACGACAATTTAACGTAGGTAGACATAGGAATGACGTATGCCCCGGACCTGAGTTATTGATAACGTTCTAAATTTTATCTGGACATCTTCACCAAAACCAATTTAAATCTTCATGGACATTAAAAAAATGAACAAAACATCTTTTGCATTGATTGATTTGCATTTTGCGGCTCCCTTTCTAACATGGTTAGAAACATGATCTGAACGGTGTCAAAAAGAGAAACCTAACCACGCTTTATATTCAAATCTAAAAGTTAACCACAAAATAATTAACAACTACCTACACCTTTATAAAACCATAAGAGTCAAACCGCAATTTAAAAAATTTATTGGAATTTTTTATTAATTATTTTTACATGAAACGACAAAAAAGTGAGTTTATGATAATGTTAAAATGTTGTAAATAAATTTGCCTAATAAAAATGTGTTTTTTTTTTTTCGATATCAGTAAATTAGTTAGAAAAAATGCAAGGTGGGCCATTTCTTAAACTTTTTTACGTTTGCATTAAAAAAATTTATATTTCAAATAATGTGTTTATGTATTTCGAATTGTAAAATTGTAATGCGTACAAATCTTCCGACAAAATATGCCCGAGACCTGAGGGGTTAATCAGATATTGCTGTCATCAATCAGATTTAGTGATTATTATATGTAAGGGTAGAACATTATAAAAGAAAATAGTTAATGCACTCAATCCCAATATATTCCCGGGTGCGGGGCTGAGAGTTTTAATATGATGAGAGTAACCTAACTAACAAGCACTGATAGGATCTTCAATACTTTCAATGTTATGGACATAAAACAGCTCCTTTCAAGATCCATTTTGGTTAATTTACACCAAAACACTAGACAAAGCAACACAAACGGTACACAATACCCGAGCCAAAAACAAAGAACTTCTCCAAACTCCTTTTGCTAAAACCACCTTTGGACAAAGACATTTTAAATACATAGCTTGCAAACTCTACAATACACTACACTATGATGAAAGAAACAGAAACAATGACCAAATTCAAACGCAAAATAAAAAAAAATGGCTTGCAAGTACAAGACGTCCCACTATTGCAAACATATGTAAAACAAATTGCACTTAGACAGGAATACCAATTTACATACAGCCTAACCCAAATAAAATAAAACAATAGAATCCTGTCAAATCTAACTTACATAATTATCATTTTAATATATTTCTTTTCAGTACTTCAGTTGTTTTCCTGTGATTAGGAAGATCAGACTCTTTATAGGATTAATCCACACTTCCAATTACCTTTCTTTTTGATTATATTGAAATTAATAACTCAGGTGCGGGGCATACGTCATTCCTATGTCTACCTACATTAAATTGTCGTGAAAACAAGCTTATGTGCCCAAGCGGTTAAAATATATTTAACCTTTATATTCACGTAAGTAGGTTTGTATACATTTATATACATCTACGTCTGCCTCGACACAGGTTTAACCCTTTCCGACCGGCTTCATACGAGCGTAAGTTTGACTTGAAAAAAATCCTGACAGAAAATAAATCTGTTTTTGGGAACGGAACCTGTGTCGATTGAATGTGCAGAAGCTGCTTATACAGGGTACCTTTAAGCGCGCGTGTTCCGAGCAGTAAGTCGCCCAGCCCTATGAGATCATAATTATGAGCTTTACTAGTGTGGCCCATCAAATTTCGGACATTTATTCTCGGTCGGAAAGTGTTATCCTAGTGAGACAGGCATTGAAAAATCACAATATGTAATTGTACTCTACATAGATTAATAAATAAATAAAAATAAATAAACCTTGATCATCTCCTGATGCGTGATGCGGAACTCTGGGCCGGACCACAGCAACGTAGCACGAACTGCGTGGGGGGAGTGTGTGTGTATCACCGCCCCCGCCCCCCTTCTACGATAGGCTAACATGAACAGGGGAGTGCACTGACTCTTCTTTAACCTGTAACACAAAATTAACACTGGTCCAAAATGCCAATACTACCTTAATTTTTTACATTAACTCCACACAGGAGGCTCTGAGGAAAATAATTTCCCTCAGGGCCTATGTCATCTTCGAAGAGGCTGTAGGGTCTTTTTAAGGAGAGGAAGGAGTGAGTGAGTTGTAGGAGGAAGGAAACACAGAGGCTGGCAAATCATTCCACAGCCGAGTTGTCGAGCTCAAGAACGACTCGTAGAAGCAACCCGTTCTCAAGTGACAAATGTCAACTGTGTACGTATGTTTGGTGCGCTTACCGACTATGCACCGGTGCCGAGGGGATCAATGAAGCTAGTTCCTCGGAGAATCTTCCATTGAAATACCGGTAAAACAAGGACAGCATTCCCACCTGACGTCTGTACTCTAAGGATTGCAAACCGTTTAAGATAGGAGAATCTATCAAACGGACCACCCGTTTTTGCACATAGTCGAGGGGTTTTTTTTTTAAGGTTGTGTTTATACAGACCTAAATTTGGAAGGCGGGTATGGGTACTGCCGCCCAGGAAACCATTTAGTGGATAACCAACACCCCTGTCGCCATGTAAAGTGGTTCGCTATGTTTGGTGACTTAGTAAGGATGCCCTGTTTCATGGGGTGGTTTGTATACGGCGTATGTATGGCGGCGGATGCATTTGCCCACCTTCTGCGTGGCGGGCAGGATCGGGAGAACCTGGTTGAGGGAGACCTAACCTAGATTCTCCAGTCGGACTCTCTCGACCCATCACCTTGAACCGCAGTGGGGGGGATGGATTCACAAGTCCGTCACTCCTGGACACATTGATCCCCAGATTCCTACTCACCCCTCAAACCTTTTTCCTTCCCAATACTTCCTCTTTCCGTTCCCTAAAAAGAACCTCCACACAGCATCTCCAAAGATAACATAGGCCCTGAGGAAACTTTTTTCCTTCCCAAAACTTCCTCATTCAGTTCCCTAAAAAGAACACCACACAGCATCTCCAAAGATAACATAGGCCCTGAGGGAACTTTTTTTCTTCAGGCCTCCTGTAAATGACCCAGACCTAAAACAAAAAAAACTTACATTTTCTCAGGCGGAGGCAATTCAAGATCTACATCATCTATGGTCTGTACAAACATGTCATCCGGCTTCATTCTTTCCTTCTGCACTCCAGATGGAGCTATGAATATTTGCGAACTGAAATCATTACAAACTAAAAGAATTAAGTCGTCATTATCATTAACACACAAAAAAAAAAAAAAAATTACTATAATTTACAAATATATTTCTAATGTCATTCATTGCTGGTTTGATTTCATTTACCCATGCTTTATAGATATGCCTCCACCAGTTCCAGTAACCCATCCTAGGTGATAAAATTGTTTGCACAATTGTGGAATCAGGTTCCTAGGATGTTCCTACAAACAATTAAGTTAATAATGTTATTTCACGAATGACAGATTGAAATTATTATGCGAAGGTTTTGTAGGAAGGTTCTTAACGCTACTCTTAATTACACACTCGAATCATTCTGTGAATAAGAAAAAACACAACTTTGTGCGGTTATAAAATTAAAATATTACCGGTAGTAAGTCTCCCATTGTGTAAGTATAAACTTTATCTAGTTGAAGCTTCAAATGAGGTCTCAAATTCAGATCTAATCAAAAACCAAAGTGGGAAGAGGTCACGGAAAGGACAATAAGCTTATCATTCAAATACGAAAAATAAAATAAGTAAACAGTGAGATTTGATTTGACAGTCCCGCTGGTTTTGTAAACAACTTTATCTGTGGTTTGACTGTCATTTTTTTATTATTTGAGGACTGACAGTGCTGTAATGTTAGAGAACAAATCCTTAGATATGGGGAAAAAATAATCGGATAAGCAATTTTAACAAAAATAAGATTTTTGATATTGGAACACTAGTTCTTCCTAATTATGACTTTAAATTTTTCAAATTTTCTCAGGAAATAAATGTGAGTTGTGAAAGAAACGTAAGTTTTAACAGCAAATGACATTTTTCTTTTTCTATAAATCTTCGGTCAGTATGCCGAAGATATCCATGAATAATATTGATTGGCATTGAAAGAATGACTATAATTAATATTTTAATCATGTTCATGTATGAACAACAATTTTTTTTTTTTACAAACTACACTATAGACACCAATATGTGATATGATGAAAGTTGTCTAAACAATAGCATATAAAAAATATTCCTTAATAATAATTTGTATATAAAAATGCAAAAATCAGTAATTTTAAATACATGTAGGATTACGAAAGATTTTTTAAATATTTATATTGAGGGATCTGTAGGATTTATCGGTCAAATTAGGAATTCCACCGAGCCGAACCCTCTGATATGAAAATATCTGGAGTAGGTGAATTATATTCCCATTTAATAGTTTGGTAGATTAACATGTTGTTCTTATATTGTTTTGTATTAATTAAACTTAAATAATACACTTGCATAACGTCGGTTTACTAGATGATCATTTAAATGGAAAAGTGTATGAAAGACCTGAAAATCTGGTGCGTATTTATATAATAATAGTAAAGTAGGTATCATGGTGGTATTATGAATATTTATTTTCTTTTGTAATCTTAATTCTAATTTGTATAATATTTAAACAAGATAAAAATAAAGGTTCGGTTAGTTTCTTGTTTTGTTGCATGTTGCGTAAGCAGTGATCAGAGAAATATGTCAGAAAAAAAATTAATAACTGTAGCCGAAAACCACATAAGTAAATAATAAAATTGGAGCCATTATTGGGAAAATTTTGCCTTTTACAAGGTGAAAAATCCTAATAATCTTTATTGTTAGAGAGTAAGAACTGCATTGTAGAAAAATTAGGATAGAGATAGTAATGGCGCTATGAATATTTAACTGATCAGCCTTTTATCGATTTCACCACAACAAGAATAAAGAAAGATTGATGAGATTTTTTAACATCGTTCTCGACTTGAAATTTCGTCACCAATGTTTTGAGTTTGTCATAAAATTAACAATAATATGACAGCAGTGAATGAACGGGAAATATATCACAAATTGGAAGCAATGAAAGATATACGGTGAGTTTGTTGACTGTTATTACATGCTAATTTATCGTTTAATCTGGATTTATGAAGGAGCATCATGGCCGGGTAAATATTTGTCAGGATATTCTGTCGCCCGGAGTGTTTTGGGCGCACCTGTGGACCCGATCGATACTTTTCTTATCACAATAGTGTGGTCCTTGATTGTTTTATATCTTAATTGACAAAATAACATCGAAAGTTCTAACATTTGTGCAGCGAGATAGGGATATCATCTCATAAATCGCTTTTGAAACACGGTTTTATTTTGTGCAAAAACATTTTGTCTTAATGTACCTATTGTAATCGTTCGATTGTTGTAATTTATGTACAGAAGTAAGCGTTATTTATCTATATTTATCATAAATATTTGTTTGCAGGAATAAAACTATCGCGCTGGAGCGTTTGAAAAGAAATATTCTGAATGAAGTCAGATCGGGAGACCAGGAAGGCAGATGCCTGGCTCAGTATAGAAGAGAAATGGAACTATTGCAACAGGAAAAAATGAGCCATGTGGAGGAACTGAGACAAATCCACGCTGACATAAATGCGGTAGGTGTTAGCTACTATTATTTAATTTGTTTACAAATATTCCTGGTTGGCCATTTAGTTATTATCGGTCAAAATCGAAGTCGGTCAGCCTGGTAAAAAGAATCCACAAGAGTCCAAACTGCCCACAGCCAGCACTACGGCCTACGGAATTCCTAATTGTGGTATGTTGTGTGGTGAAGAAGTGGGGAGGGGAATGAAATAGAAAAAGGAAGGGTGGTAATGATGTTAGGTTGGTTATAAATATTTTATTATTATTAAAATAATGGTGTTCACGCCTGCTGTTCATTTTGCTTTTTTAGTATTGTTATGTTAAATTGGGATGCTCTAGCTATTTGTACAATAAATAGGCTATGAAAATACTTTTAGCTTTTTGAAAACCACTTATGTTTTAATTGAGTATGTTTCCAATTTCCCCTGTGACAGTCACCAAACAAATAAATTTACACATGCATTCAGGGTTGGGCAATATTTGAATTACTTGTTATTGAAATACGTATTTGAAATACAAATACGTATTTGGTATTTGTATTTCAATTACTTCCTAAAAATGTAATTTGTATTTGGTATTTCAAATATCTGATTCTGAAGTATTTTGTAATTAGTATTTCAAATACTCATGGCTTCAAAATACATTTTCACACAAACACATTTAGCGATCTTATGATAATGAAAAATAAGCTGACTCAAACATAGACTAAAAACACAAGAATCCAGAGCAAAATATATTAATTTTTAGAGTTGGCAACACTACACGTCCAAGCAAGCATGTTTTATTCATTACCAACAAGAAACCGTTTGTGTGATGATTCATTTAAAAATCTAGTGTTCATAAAAGGAAATTCTTATTTTACTAATAGATAGGCTGGGCTGGATTAGTTTCTATTTACACGACCTAACGCCTGGGTCCTATACCACAAAACTTAAGTCTGCGAAGTGGAGCGGAGATGAGACTTGTCTTTTGAGCATGATTTGATATGTTCTTTGTATAATATTGAGCTCATGGGATTGCACCACCCTCCCCGAGATCTGGAATAAACAAGAAAAAAAAAATATATGACTAGTCAATTTTTGCATGCTTCAGCTTCGCTCTGCTCAGCTTTGCTTTTATGGAAATGCACTCTTAGATAAGGCTGCTTACGAAAATTTATTGCAATCAAAGGTTCTGAAAGTATTTTATAATTTGAATTTTGTATTTTAAATAAAAATGGTTAAAATATTGTATTTTGTATTTCAAATACACGACTTGAAAGTATTTTGTATTTTAAATACACAACTTGAAAGTAGTAGTATTTTGTAATTTGTAATTTAATTACAGCAAAACATGTATTTTGCCCAACCCTGCATAGGTTACATTACACTACACAACAATTTACACAAATAACAAAAATGAAACCTTGCTTGTAGTCAGCGTAATTATAGGTATCGCAGCCAGTGCTGACCCAACACAATACTCACACAGATGTATTGCTTGCATACAGCGTGTTTTATACTTGTTATTGTACTTTAGAAAACTAGATTCCAGTGAATTAAGAACAAAATGTTCATTTTTAATATACCTACATAATACTCAGTTATGTTTGGCAAGTACATCTATAAAGCCCCCCGCTCATGGATAAACTAATACTGGCAGGCTGTTCAGGTTTTCAAACAAACTTCTATCACCGAGCTACTCAATTTTCCGATTTCAGTAATTATCTCAGCTTGTTTAACCATAAAAAGGAACACTTCAGCTGTCATCTCACTCTTCTGTCGCTGTCATATTGGCGCTGGTGACTAAAAACAAAAAAACTAGAAAACTGACAACAAAACTGGCGCATCCATGGCAACCGGGCAACTTGGCAATGAGAGACCATGGCAATTAGCATGGCGAGTTGCGAGTCACTGCTTGCGTTGCCATTGACAATGGGTTTTTGAGAAGTTGCGTAGTGTGCAGACTATCACATTGACATACACAGGATAGCGAGTTGAGTTGAAAACTGTGTTTTTTTTCAGTTGTCCGTGAGCAGAAGCACTTACAGAAGTGTATATATGGATCGTCCGGTTGATTAGTTAGACATCTCCGAAAAATCAAAATTTGAGTTGAGTATGCAGTTATTATGAGTATGTAAAAGTTGTATAAATTTTTTTTCTCATAAACATCACCAAATCAATAAAGGTAGGGACAGACACGAAGCTCATATCAAAAGATACTGCGTTATAAAGTATCTTTTCTACCGACACACTACGTTATAAAAGATTTCTTCCTACGGCAGGAGTGGGGAGGAGGGAGGGGGGGGGGATTCGAAAGCGGCCGAGGGAATATCATTTCTTTGTACTGGATATGTCTACTTGACGGACCCGATACGGCGCTCCGTGTATTAAAAATGTCCCCCGTTCCTGTTTGCGGCGCAGGGGGATTGCACAACTTTTCTTATATCTCGCCGCTAGCGGTTACGGAGAATAGATAGCGAAGACTCGAACCGCGCTTATAACACATGATCTTTATACGTCTGTCGGGTCTGTAATGCACAAAAACTTGTGGCAAATTAAACAAAATGTTTATCTTTTCTGGGTCACTAGTAGGATATTTCAAAATGTATTGTACTGGACCGTTATGTCTCCCGGTGTTATTTTATAGCATATTTAAAATGTAAATCACAGTCAAGTGTAAATAAATTTGATTTATGGTGAGCATTAGAATATTACTTTCCTCGTTATCTCAAAACTTAGTATTAGGAGATGTCTGACTAATCAAATGGACAATTGACATATGCACCAATACACACAAATATGTTGTTTGGGTCAACTTTAATAGGGTATTTTCACAGTATTTTTTTTTTTTCTAGGAAAAACTACGATGAAGAATGTTGACAAATACATTTTCTGTAACGAATTAAAATGTGCCATTTTCGATTTGCCGCCAAAAGACATGTCCATTTTTATTTGTGAATTTCATCATCGTTGGTGACAGCCACCTTACCGGCCAGAGGTGGTTTCTATGTCATAATGACATTGTAGTAGGTTGGAAACGTTTCAGAATGTGCGGTTTTTCAAATCAATGACAGGCGGGTATGGGTACCGCCGCCCCCGGAACCATTTATTCGATAACCAACACCTCTACCATAGGTCAACCCAAGTGGTTCGCTACGTTTGGTTATTTAATAGGGGTGCCCGGGTTCGTGGGGCGAGGTTTGTCCGGGTCTTGGCGGTAAATGCGTCTGCTCACCAATAAGGAAGTTGAGTCCTTTTTATCAATGTACACATGCAAACTTAAATAGTAGTATTTTTTTTTTTTCAGAGTTCGTTTTCATTATTAAATTAATTTTACAAGTTTGAATTTTATTAGGCCCGCGAAAATGCCGGCAAGAGTATGATACCGTGCGGGAGAGTTCGTGACATCACCCGGTCCTAGATTGTGTGAAATATAAGAGAAAATAGCGGTCGGTACACCGTAGTGGGAGGGATGGAATCATTGGTCCGCCACTCCTGGACACACTGACCCCCGATTCCTACCCACCCCTCATACCTTTTTCCTTCCCACAACAACATCTCTTTCCGTTTCTAAAAATAAACCGCCGCACAGCATCCCCGAAGATGACATAGGCCCTGAGGGGAATGATTTTCTTCATTATTGTGAAAAATTTTTTTTATGAAAATATTAAAATTACACATTTTTAGTACAATAATCAGAATCAGATAAATAAACTTTGAATCTTCCACACATTTTGATTGGTATTCATAGTTTGTGAAAATACTCCATGAGCATCCTGAATGAGGAGAAAGATTTACTTTTATCTGTGCTATTTTCGTTTTTGAATAGATGATACTGTAATGATTAGCTATAAGCTAGGATTCCTCTCGCATCTATATAAATATCTATTAATAAAGTTAATAGGCCCACCAGCTGGACTGTGTTTATTCAAGACTCTAAGTAAACAAGTGAATATAAACACTCAACTCCCATTGTTTCTTAAGGGGGTATTCTTGTCTAGAGGCATACATTTCGTGCGCTTATTCGATTTAAAAAAAAAAAATCGAAACGAAAAATATTTTTAGTATCCTTTTTTATTTTTTATGATTTGTTTATTTATATTTTAAGAATACATAGACAACTAAACAAAAAAAAAAAATTCAAAACTCGAAAAGTAATCGGCTGGTAAAGTAAGGGATCCAAAGAAACGGGATGGAAAAATCGAATGGTTTCTTAATCAGTAAAGATGTCGCTATCGCCAGAACCTCAGAGGATTAAAATATTATTTTTTTCACAAAACGGCGGCCGTTTGAAAAAAAGCATATTTTTAACTTTTTTTTTTAACAATTTAAATAGTATAAATTAAAACATTTCTCTGATACTCCTTAGCGCCATGAAGGGATGGGTAGAGAAGGTTCATACCAAATTTCAAATAAATCGGTTCAGTAGAACTGTAGATATCATGCACGCCAGATTGAAAAAAGTTGTTTTGAGAAAAACTTGTTTAAAGTTTTCAGTAAAGTTGCAGGCAGTTTTATTTATATAATGGTATGGTATTCTTACATTGCATTACTAGGACCATCAGTTAAAAATACATTATATTTGCATTATATATAGATACAGAATATAAGAAAGGTTCTATGGGCTAATCCATCTGCAGGTAGTCGGGCAATGTCTACCTTCTATTGTTCAATTTGTTCTGGCCAGACCGGTTTAGTTTGGATGCCACAAAAATACACAAACGTCTAGAATACCCCCTTAATCCTATTTATAAGTTGCCAGTGAGTGTATGGCATCATTAGGTACAAGCTTACCCGTCAATCAAAATATTTCTTTAACCTCTTGAATGTCAGATGATATTTGCCCACATACGGCTGTATTCCATGGAAAACTAATATCAGAGCATTCCGAGAGGCTAGAGTTTTGAAATAAAAAGTCTGTAATGATATTGGCTCAAGCGATTCTGATCTTGTCCATGTACAGTTTCTTTAAACATAAGGGTTAAAATCGCATTTTATTTTGTTAACCTCTCATCTGTCATCCGGACGCCGGTGCCCGAGCGACAGATGTGTGGATCTATTTTGTATGATTAACTTTTCAACAAAAATATATATATATAAATAACATACACATCTCATAGAAATCGTTGTGTCTCACTTACTATCATAGTAAGAAATGCATATATTTATTTAATTTTTATAAGAAAAACTCTCTTTTTATAACTTTTGAAGGCTATTCCCATCAATCTAATATATCATCGAAGAAGAAGATAACACTAATAATATAAATTAAATCCCAGTTGCGACCATTGTCTTTTTATTATTTTTCTGTGTCTTGTTCATTTTCATATTTTAATTTTTGATTAACAATGATTTATTTATTATTTTATTTTAGGGAAATCAACAGTTTACAATTATTTCATTTATACATGTGTAATTTACCTAACTGAGAAACCAATTATAGATTTCCTCTTTATACTATACTATGATATAAACAGAAAGAGAAAACACCACACATTATATTCAAATCTAAAAGTTTACCACCAAAAAACCTTTTTCAGATCACAATTTAAAAAAAATTATTAATTATTTTGACATGCAACGACGAAAAAAAAGAATAACGTTTATAATACAAAATATGTATGTGTTTTTATTTATTTTCATTATCAGTAATTTAAGTTAGAAATTTTTTTTAGCCAATTTAAAACTTTTTTATGTTTGCATGCAAAATTTTTATATTTAAAAAAATTATATGTTTATTTTGATTTATAAAATTTTAAAGCTTATTTTATCAAAAACAGTTTTTTTTAGTTTTCCGGTAGGTTCAGAAATATTCCATTATGACAGGCCCCATTTTTGAACAAGTTGATCTCAGTCATTGCGCAATTAAGATTAAATAAAATTTTAGATATATATTTTGAACGCACAGTGGTAGGTAGTTGTTAGGACGAAGTGTGCTTCAATAACAGTACAAAACTTATAGACACGTTGTAGAGATCTCAAAGTGGCAAGGAAAAGATAATTGCCGTCCTTTTGATTTATTACTAAACACATAATGTGGGGTCGTGTGCTATCTTTAACCAAAATGCGGTTGTGTGTGGTTTTAATTTTTTTTTTTTTTTACTTAAACTGTACATAGGGGAGTTTGTTTTTTTGTGGAAAGCAAGGAGTAAACCGGGGTCTTGAAGAGACCCATGTTGGAAGGAGGTAACACAGCGGTCGAGCTGTTGAACTCATGAACAAATCGTAGAAGCGATCTGTTCTCGTGTGACAAATGGCAACCGTGTAAAAATGTTGGGCGCATCTTTAGCGTGTTTACCGACTGTGCACCGGTGCTGAAGGAGTCAATGACTCCACTTCGTTTGGTAACACAGGAGAATCTATCAAACATACCGACAGTTTCTGCATAGAGTCGAGGGTCTTTTCAGGTATTTTGCGGCTTTAGACCAGTTTAATTTAAAAAAAAAAATTTGTATTTAATTTAAATTTTTTTAATTTTTTTTTATTGAAAATTTTTGATACAATACTTCATATAATAGTGTGTGAACAAAAAAATATTTTTATGCATAATGCAATTGTTCATTTGTTTCCTGAAGATTTTTAGCGCCATTAGAGAAAGTGAAAGAGCGAACTTAGGTACACATAAGTATAAGGACAACTTACTGGCAGAAGGTCGTCTCATTTAGTTTTCCGTATTCGTCTTAGTGTAAGCAAGTAAGCATGTTGGCTTTAATTTTGGCAGTAGGTTCCCGTCAGCCGCCAACAGCCCCATGCTGGCCGCTCCCGCCCTCCTACGCCCGCTGGCCGGGGCGCCCCTGTTTGCCGCAGCGCCCTCAGTTACAATTATATCTTGCTCATTATGGCAAGTGATCGCTCAAGTCGTTTTGCAAACTTGCCATAGTACGCCAAATATCGTTTGAATGGTTTAATTATGTCATGTCTTTAAAAACACTACATAATTAAGATGTTTGTGATATTTTTATAAATATTATAATATAGAATTAAACAGTTAAATGCAATAAACGGTCCAGATAATATAACAGAAATAGGTTGTAGGTTCTTATTGCGTGAAAGAAGGCAGCAAGTGTGATGATGTAATATAAAATTAATGTTGTTGTTCAGATGGAAACAGTGATAAAGCAGACAGAGGACAGTGTGACACGCAAGTTGTCGGCGGCGCAGCGCCTGCATGAGGACTGGCGGCCGCTGAAGGCGGAGGTGGACTCCCTGCGGCGCCGCTGCCTCGGTCTCCAGCGCCTGCCTGACCTGCACGAGGAGGAGGGCAGCCCCGTCACCCCAGAGTGAGTACTCTTTCCCTCAATCTGTACCACTCTGCATTGTCCACTTGAGGTAAGCTGTCGGCACGATGACTGGCGGCCGCTGGAGGCGGAGGTGGACTCCAGCGCCTGCCTGACCTGCACGAGGAGGAGGGCAGCCCCGTCAACGAGTGAGTACCCTTTAATTTCTCTCTCTCAGTCTGTACCACACTTCATTGTCCACTTGAGGTAAACCCATACAATTGTATTGTGTGAATTGCTGTATATTTTCAATCAGAGATGGATTTCTTCTTGTCGATTAAACAAGAGAATGTGATACAAATATTCCGTTTCTGTACCCATCCTTGTTCTTAAGAGGAATGCTCGATTTCAACACCTTAGCCGGCCAAAACATATTTTTAGGTAACCATTTTTTAAAGTTAATCTCCGGAACTATACTCAATCCACCTATGTTGAAAGAGGTTAATTTATATGTCCCTAACAAGTATATTCGTAGAAGATACCATGCACTCTTTTCTGCTCTGAAAGCGATGACTTCTGCCTATCAGAACGCGTCAATAAACAGAGCGACTCAACTGCTTAACAATTCTGCATTGACCATCCACTTTTTTAATGTCACTTCCAGAGAGTTCAGCAACTAACTTTTGACTCATGTCACAAAATAGTAAAACTGCATGCATACATTTATAATTCGTAATCTTCTCCTTGATATATTGGTGAATAACCGTTTTACGGAGAACATGAAAAAAATATACATATTAATTCAGAAATTTATATCGATATCGCTGGAGTGGTTAAAAACTACGATCATTTGAAGTATCTATTTAACTGTCGATACAGTGAAACCCTCTTAAGAAGTTTTCCAAGGAACCGGAAAAAAAAACTTCTTAGGCGGGAAAACCTTATAAGTGGGAAAAATTGGGCCATTTGGTCTTCAAGGGACCGAAAAAACCAAACTTCTTAAGCAGGAAAACATCTTAAGCGAGAACTTCTTAAGAGGGTTTCACTGTATTTGGTTGGGTTTGGTTTTTATAAATATCTGGCTTTAATTTTGGCAGTAGGTTCCCGTCAGCCGCCAGCAGCTCCATGCTGGCCGCTCCCGCCCCCCTACGCCCGCTGGCCGGGGCGCCCCTGTTCGCCTCGGCGCCCTCGCTGCCCTCCGGCGCGCCCCCAGCCCCCAAGGCGCCCCCGCAGCCCTCGCACCAGACCCACCAGACCCACCAGCAGCTGCCCCCGCCCCCGCCCGCCTTCAGGTCTGCCGCCGATGATTTTATCACTGTTTCGTTGAGGTGTGATATTTTTGGTTTTTTATTTATTTTGTTATTTTTATTTTGTTCATTTTTTTATTATGTTTTTAAACCATGTTTCATCCCGCCATGCAAAATTTTAATTACATATGTTTTTACAAGGTGTAACAAGACGTACCTGACAGAATTTTACCAGTCAAGACTTTAGACGACTGGCATGTGTTTCTGTTCTTTTCATTCTGCCCCGTTTTTTGTTTGAATAAGTTACAAAATGTAGTCTTCTGGCAAGCATAAATATGACACCTTAAAGGTAGATTCAGACTGGGTCGACGTACGTACGCATCGCTACGCCAAACAATGCTTAGCAACCATACATTTTCTATGAAAATGGCCACAGACATCGCACATTGCGATGCGTGTGGTCAATGTGATTCTAAAACATAAATTTTCATTGAAAATCTATGGTTGCTAAGTAGCCCAGATATTGTTAGGCGTAGCGATGCATACGTACGTCGACCCAGTCTGAATCTACCATGACTTTAACAGAGAAATTTTATTAAAGATCGATCGTGGGTTTTTTTTTTATTTTAATTTATTTTTTATTATTTTAAATTTTCTTTTATATATTTTAATTTTTTTTTATGAAATACCTGTTTTTATTTTTAATATATTTTGTACGTATTCACTGTAATCCACTAATTGTACACTTGTCCTGTTTTTGGGGTGGCAGATTAGTGAGAGAATACTTGTACACATTACAAATAAACACAACATATCACCTCCTCAGTTGAACAAGGTTCTAACTAACATTTTTTTTAAAAATTACTTTTCTTTTGCTGATTTCTAAAACCAACATAATTTTCTGAGCCAATCTGTGTTGTTTTTCCGTAGATACTTGTTAACGTAGATACTTTTCTACCATCAAGTTTTTAATGAAAATTACTTTTATGTGAGAATGAAATTTCCTTTTATTTTATATGGTTCTAACATCGCTTTGAACACTTTGCAATTGTCATCTTGTTTGAATCTGACAGTTGATGGTTTTTACGGGCCGCAGTGTAGTTCATCACTTTAGTTAGATAGGGTTGTCAAAGTTTGGAAAGACGAATTCTCATAATCTTTTTAACAATTTGGGATTTTGAGATTCAATCTTGTGTCAAGTATTTCGGTTTAACATATTTTAACCGCTTGGGCATATAAGCTTGTTTTCATGACAATTTAACGTAGTTAGACCTAGGAATGACGTATGCCCCGCACCTGAGTTATTAAAGGAAAATATTAAATTAGGAAGTGGCTCTATCTAGGAATGACATTAACCTTTTGAAAGTCAACATAGGAAAAACATATTTATTCAATACGACGTAAAAAATTTGACATTTCTCACCTTTCTTACGAACTCAATTTTTTATTTAATTTAAATTTATTTTGTGATATATTACAAAAATTACATGAAAATAATGTAGATAAAACTATCTTCCTAATAATCACTCAAATCTATGCTTTCCACAATGGATTTATATAAAAAATTATGAAAAAAATATATGCTCGGACTACGACTCCATTCATATTATCTTTGATGCCCGGCGCGTCATCGTGAATTAATTTGAATTATTCGGAGAGGCTAGATGCTATCCAGTATTTCGTTACGTCAAGAACGAGAATGGCCCAAGAGATTCTGACCTTGTTCTTCATACAATTTCTTTATACATAAGGGACAAAATCGCTTCAAAAATCGATGGTACACCGGAGTACGTACGGCCAATGACAGGTTAAGGAAATGTAGTTAGAACCTTGTGCAATGAATCATTATTCCCTAGATGGTTGCGTGTGGTTCTATCTGCATGTTTAGGTATGTTCTAAAATGTTAAGTTCCTATTTAAATATTTTCTTTTAAACCATGTTAAACGAAAACACTCTACACAAGATTCAACCTTAAAAATCAGAAATTTGTAAATAGATTATAAGAAATCGTCTTTCAAACTTACCTCATATCTCAGAACAAGGTAAAGTGAAGTTAGAACCCTGTCCAAGAAAAGTGACGATAGGGTACTTGCTTTGTCCTGTTCAAGTGCACATTGTACAGATGAGACGGAGCGCGTACCACATGTTGCGTTAACTTGTAACCATGGCTGATGGAATAATTAAGGTAGATTCAGACTGGGTCGACGTACGTACGCATCGCTACGCCTACCGTCGACATGCTTAGCAACCATGTCTACGTACGAACTTTGCAAACCCACGTTCCCATCGCGATATCTAGGCCGGCCAGATCGGCGTGGGGCGTGTGGCAGCTGGAGGGGGTAAGGGTATTATCTTTCGGTATGTCTATGGTTATTTTCACATATTATTTTGACAATGACACTGCTCGGCCGCTCACTTAAAATCTGTATTTAGATATAATCCTAGCAAGTCATCCTCAAATTCGCTCTCAGAATCACAAAATATGGGAATGCTACCAATTTAACGTCCGTTGGGAAGTAAATCATATTAACATAACCTAAAAATAAGAGTCAAATAGACTGACATAGGTTGTCAATGCTAATGTTCTAAAATACTTACATGCAATTTCCCCACAAGTTCTTTTATAATAAATATTTCCCCAAAATAAAACGAGATTCTAATGAAATTATCTTTGTTGATTTATTTTTATTTTATTTTATTCGGAACATTAACAGGAAACATTACATACATAATTCACGATTAAAAAATAGGTTACAACTTTAAAAAAAATATCGGTATGCCTATTTCTATTTTCGAAAATGGTAACACAGGCAACAACTTCAGACCATTTGTCAAGTTGTCACACGCCATCAGGGATGGTATGTCTATGGAAATTTCCCTAGATCTAGGGAAGAAAAAAATTTTTAGGGTAAGGGAAATCAGCACAAAATCTATGGAAATTTCTAACTCTGGCAATTTTTTTTACATATGACAAAATGACTGATATTTAACTGTTTCTACTACATAGTCGCAAATTTTTTAATTTGGAATTCCCGTGAATCTTATATATTGTTGATGTACTTACATAAATCAAGCAATGTTGTTTTTACGCACTACTACGTTGTTTTTACTTACCTGCGAATAATTTAATAATATATACAACATGTTTATTATGTAGATAAAAGGAATACCTTTTATTCAATATACAATGGTACCCCAGAAATCTTATCTCAGAGAAATTTCGCCTCGAAATCAAGGGAAATATTTTTTTGGGCATACCATCCCTGTACGCCACGCGTAGGCTCGACCTAGGAGCGTGCTATTGCGTGTCTCGTGTGCGTCGACCTAGTATATAGAATCACACTGGCCACACGCATTGCGACGTGTGGTAAGTGTGATTCTGCAACCATAATTTTCATAGAAAATGTATGGTTGCTAAGCAGTCCAGATATTGTTAGGCGTAGCGATGCGCATGTACGTCGACCCAGTCTGAATATACCATAAAAGTAGCACAGGGAAAATTTTTGAAGTCTCTTACTGTAATTTATAGCAACATATAGAACTTGCAGCCTTCTCACAGATGAAATCTGTTTGATAAGTTAAGACGCTTTACGCTAAGTTCGCAATGGCTATAGAAGTGCGCCGATGTTAAAAATTAATTGATTACATTAATGCTTTGTTATTTTTACTAAAATCTGAAATCGACTAATTAAAAAAATGAATTAAGGATATGTAATTTTTCCAGAAAACAGTATTATAAAACTAGGTAAAACACAAATAATTTGCTGTTTTGTATTGTCAAATGATGGCTTTATTGAAATAATACACAATTTGGGATGCGGGTGTAGGTACCGCCGCCCCGGGAACCATTTAATCGACAATCAACACCTCTGCCACAGGTCACCCCAAGTGGTTCGCTACGTTTGGTGATATGGCAGGGGTGCCCGGGTTCATGGGGTTAGGTTTGTTCGGGACTTGGCGGCGGATGCGTCTGCCCACCAACTGCGTGGCAGGCCGGATCGGGAGAGACTGGTTGTGGGAAACCTTTTGATCTCTCCAGCCGGACCGTCTCGACCCATCGTCTTGCACCGCAGTGGGAGGGATGGCTTCACATGTCCATCACTCCTGGGCATATTGATCCCCAGATTCCTACCCACTCCTAAACTCTTTTCCTTCTCAGGACTTGTTCTCCTTCCTTTCCCTTTAAAGACCCTCCCACAGCATCTTCAAAGATGACATAGGTCCTGACAGAATTTTTTTTTCCTCAGGGCCTCCTGTGTGGAGCCAATGTAAAAATAAAAATAATAATTTATGGAGATTTCCCGTTACATGCAAATCATTTTGTGGCATTCGTAATTTTAATTTCCCTTTTTAAAAACTACTTCGACACAATTATTTCACAACATTGTTGAAATGGCTGTGTACATAAAATCAGTTAAAATAAAACAGATTTCGCTGCCCTAGTGCTTGTATGTTCAATAGACCATTTGCAAATTTTACAGGACACATTTGTTTTGGTTTTTTACAGGCAAATTCTAAATAATTCTCGACTTTAGTCATTTCGTTTTATACGTGTCTATTGAATACGGTATAAAACGAAATGACTAAAGTCGAGAATTATTTAGAATTTGCCTGTAAAAAAACAAAAACAAACGTCCCATGTAAAATTTTGCAAATGGTCTATTGAACATACATGCACTAGGGCAGCGATTTGGTGATAATTATAGTACGCTTCAGGTTGTCTAATTTTTAAGAACTAACAGATCAGCTGTTAAAGTCAGCGGCAACCATTGAGAATGGCGGCAACATGTTGTTAATGAGAAGCCATCTTACTGCAAATAAACTTACAATCTGTCGCTGTAAGCACTTATATATAGTTAAAACCAATTAATGTGAGCATTAATTTATTATGCTAAGTTGAATGAATATGTAAACACTCTTGTAAGTAACTTCTCAAAAACTTACATAAGCTTTAAATTCTACTTAAGGCGGAATCGGACAGTTCACTAATCGTTCATTTCTGTATTTCATTTGGCCTATTTTACTCGGAATGACACGTCTGAACATGAAATGAAACAAAAGTGAAACGAAGATGGGAACATTCGCTCGAGTAACCATAGAGTAAGCCTTCACTCGAGTGAACCGTCTGATTCGAGCCTTACTAGTGTAAAGCTAGCCAATTACTCAATTGTCACTATGATAATTCTTCTTCTTCAATGGCGCTACAGCCCATATCGAGCTTTGGCCTCCTGCAACATTCGCCTCCAACTCCTCCTGTCCTCAGCGGCTGACTTCCAGTTTGCTACATGGAGAAGCTGTGCTGCATCCCCTCTCACCTCATCTTCCCACCTCAGTCTGGGTCTTCCCACTTTTCTCTTTCCACCTGGGTGTCCAGTCATAATTCTTTTGCGTGTGTCAGGCATTCTTTGTACAAGCCCAGCCCATCTCAACCTGAGGAGTCTCATATGGGCTGAGATGTTGGGGGCCTGATATATATCGTATAGTTCTTTGTTGTGCCGGATGCGCCACTGTTCCCCCTCTTTCACGGGACCACATATTCTCCTCAACACTTTTCTTTCAAAAGTATCCAGCAATTCAGCCATCTTTGCTGTCAGTGTCAGCGCCTCACATCCATATGCCAATACAGTTCTCACAATGGTCTTATATATCGTTACTTTGGTTTTCCTGTTGATGCTACGTGACTTAAACACTGGCAGCAAAGAGAAGTATGTTTGTTGGCTGCTGTGATTCTCCTTCTGATTTCTGCTGGATCCTCATTGTTCTCTGTCAGACTAGAGCTCAGGTAGGTAAATTGATCGACCACTTCACTATGATAATTACCTAGCAGAATTTTAAGTTAACCTCTCATTTGTCGTAAGCGCGCCGGCGGGCGGGTGACAGCTGAGAGGTTAAAAAATAAAATGCGATTTTAACCCTTATGTATAAAGAAACTGTACAAGGATAAGGTCATGCTGTCATAAGGTGATGCTTGCGTCAATATCATTCCAGATGTTGTTTTTTATTTGAGCACTCTCGCCTCTCGGAATGCTCTGATATTGATTTTCTATGGAATACGGCCATTTGTGGGTAAATGTCATCCGACATTCAAGATGTTAAGCCATTTGTACATGGAGATACTTACAGCCTACTCGAGTTTCGTGCGCTTATCCTATGCCCCACTTGTAAGTACCCGTGATACTATTTTGTTAGTGTCAAATACGGGTTTAACTTCAGTTACACGCTTTCGACAATGCTGGTAGCGCGCTATGTGTGTTACATTCGCATCTACTATTCGTTTGGCAGAAATGGTGTCTGAACATGATTTTAATGTTAAATTTGTTCTGGAGGTGGGAAAATATCCATGCTTGTATAACAATAATTTACCAGAAAACGTGAGAAAAAATTTGCAGAGAAGAAGTGAATTGAGGTAAGAAAAGAAGCCAATTTGTCATCGACGTAGTTCCTTGGCGGCGACGAATGCCCTACAATTACTTTGGTAGGCGGGTCTGGGTACCGCCACCCTCAGACTTAGCAGAGGTGCCAGGGTTCATGGGGTAATGTTTGTCCAGGTCTTGGTGGCGGGTGCATCGGCCCACCTGTGTGGCGGGCCGGATTGGGAGATGGTGGTTGAGGGAGACCCTTTACAACCGGTTACCGTTGTCCGGGCCGCTCGGTAGGTGAGGCATGGTGTAAGCAAACAAAAGATGAAAGTAGACAGATAGGTCATAATGCAATGATAAATAAGTTCTGATATACATTTGAGGCGTGTTAAAACAAAGACGGCAATCTCCACCATTGGTGTAAAAAAGTTAGGTATGGCGTTGCAACAGCTGCAAAGGTTTCGGAGCATAAATGACACTATCACATACATTTTTGAATTAAAATAATTAGTTCTGCAACAAAAAAGGCAATCTCCTTTAAATTACAGTTAGAGGTTAAAGATCAAAAATGGCAGTATTTTTTTGGGCCAATCAGAGAGCCAGAAATATAATATTTAAGGCCGGGCATACACTAACAGCTTGAGCAGTTAGCCAGTGATTAACATACACGAACCGCTCTTGCAGTCAGAGTCAACAGCTTGAAGCTGCCATTGATAACTGCTCGAGCAGTTGGCAATTTCAATTTTAATTCAAATCATTAGCATCATGGGTTTTGAGGAAGAAGCACTATTGCTGCTTTTGCTCATACGACGACGACGGCGGCATAGAAATAGAAAATTGTGGGTTATATATTAATATTAGAAACACGAAATTATAATAGGGAATTTAATCGCTTGTTTTTGGAACTAAGACGTGATGAAGACAAGTTTTTTAATTATTTTAGAATGTCAAACTCATCTTTTGACGAATTGTGTAATATACTCAAGGAAAATTATTAAACTTGAAGATACTGCGACTGTAGACTGCGCGAGAACAGTCGATAGCTCCAGCAGTCAGTGTATGCCTGGCGTCTGCTTGAACGCACAATAAAATTTCACCGTGCTGCCAACCGCCCGAAGCAGTTGCAATTGCTCGAGCGGTTTGTGTATGTATGTATGTAGAAGTCTGTAGTTCACTATGCAGTCGCAGCAGCGATCCTTACTACTTCAACTGTTTTTTTTTGTTAGGTTCTTACTGTTATTACTTTTTCACTCTTTCGTTCTGCCAATCTTTGAAGACCTCTTTTCTCAAAACTGACATGATTTGTACCAAAAAAAATCATTATAAATGAAATAGCCCAAATGAGTCTATCGTTTTATGCATAGTCGAAACCTAATAATTGGTTCTCGCTACTAAAGCATCAAACTTGTTGAATATCAAATCTAATCAATACGAAAAATAAGAAGTTAGAAAATCCAACTCATTTAAAAAAAAGTTATTCCAGGTAGATAAAGAACACACGCACATTAATAATTCCTACTTCATCTGAATAACCAGGTAGAACTTCCCATCCTTCCTCTTGTCTATCTCATCTTACACGACATGATGCTATTGTCCCGCTGGCTCCAGGCAGCTGGGAATCTTGTGATGTGTTGCGTGACAAAAACTAATGATTTTGTTATTCCTCAGACAACAGCCGCCCCCCATGAAGTCCTGCCTGTCGTGTCACCAGCAGATCCACCGCAACGCGCCCATCTGTCCGCTGTGCAAGGCCAAGAGTCGCTCCCGCAACCCCAAGAAGCCCAAGAAGAAATAGTTCCCCTGATGGTAAACCTGACACTGCAAACTATCCCAGCATCCCTGTCAAATACGCTGATTTGCAATTTACCCTTTACCCCGTACCCAAAAATAATCAATATGATGATTTTTTTACACCAGTGTTTTCTATAAAACAGAGGCTTTTTTCAGAGCAATGGTACAGATTTGCACAGGTATAGGTATGGCAGCATTGCTAGCATACAGCGTGTTTCAAACTTGTTATTCTACTTCAGAAAAGAAAATTCCAGTATGTACATTTAATGAAACATAAAGTCTTTAGAAATTTTATAAAATCTCACCACTGTGGCAACACCGATTTTAGAATTAAATTAATTTGAAACAAATTATAGTAAATTCAAATGTGAGGTTTGACTCTCGAATATGACAGTTAGACAGTGGGTAAAGAAAATGGTATAACTCAATTTTTCTTAACTTTTTTATAAAAAATATTTTTTCCATATAGTTTTTTTAATTTTGAGATGATTAGTCAGACATCTCGAAATATTATGTTTTGAGATAATTAGGAAAGCAATATTCGAATGCTCGCCACATGTTTTACATATTAAATATGCTGCAAAATAATTGCGGGAAGTGTAACGGTCTGGTACATTAGTATGACATTTTGAAATTTCTAAAAAACAATTTTTTCTTGTTTGTTTAATTTACTACATGTTTTTGTGCATTATAATTGATTTGGTGGTGTTTATGAGTAATCCGAATATTGTACCAAATAGAGAATACACTTTTACACGTAACTGCATACTCAACTCAAATTTCGATTTTTCGGAAATGTCCGATATATCTAATAAATGGCTTCTTTGATATGTAAATTTAAAAAATACAAATAAAAAACTTTGATGTGAAAACTGTTCGTTTGGACCTTGGTTAATAATATAACATTATTTTTTCTAACTTAAACATCTCGGTGTTGCCATTTAAAAAAAATTTAAATGATAGCTGCACCTTCTGTTAAATTCAAATTTTTTTTGATGCTGTTTATCTGGACTGTATTCATCTTGTACACCCCTCCAGTTACTGTCAATTAGCAATACAGTGAAACCCTCTTAAGCGTATATTATACCCTTGGAACAATTCATTTCCTGTCAAAATATCTTTATTTTTACATCGCTAGGTGGCGGTGATAGTCCCTTCTCGGACTTAAAATGTTCAACATTTAACATGCGTATATTGCCAACGTCCGTTGGACGGACAGGGCACGAGAAGAAGAATGGTTTGGAATTTCGTGGTTCACATTTAAAGTCAATTTTATGGTGTTTTTTTATTTAACTTCTAAATATTCAGCCTTTTAAACTATATTTTATAGAACTCATCATTATGATTACTACAGTAGAACCCCGTTAATTCGAAATCCATGGGACACCAAAAATCTAATTTCGAATTAACAAATTCCCACGTAAATCGAAATTTTATGAAAAAATAAATTATAAACAGTCGCCGAAAATCGAGTTCTTCGTTCGAAAATTTAAATTCGGGTAGGTTCTTCGGAGTAAATTCGTAATAATACGACTTATTCCTGTGAAAATCGAATTTTCGCAGCCGTTTACCGCCACGGTCGGTCTTATATTCGAAAAAATATATACCAATATATAATTTTTCCGTGCAAATAAAATTTTCGCTGCCAATTTCCAGCCCTTTAAATTCAGATATTCTAAATAAATTCGTAAAAATACGATATATTTCCGCATACATGGAAATTTCGCGGCCGACATCTTTCGCAGCCCGCCTTTTAAATTGATATATAAAAAGTATATTCGTGTTATATTTCAAAGCCTAAATCGAAATTTGGCAACCGATTTCCGTCTCTCTCTTCTAATTCAAAAATTCTAAGTAAACTCGTAAAAATACCATATAATTATCGCGAAAAAATATTTTGGTGCTCGAATCCCGTAGTATCCGGCCATTAATTCAGATACCTACTCGTAGTAATTCATAAAAATACGATATATTTCCGTGTAAATAAAATTTTCGCTGCCGATTACGGCCGCGGCTGGCCCTTTAAACTCAGAAATTTGAAGTAAGTTCGTGAAAATACGATATGTTTTCGCATAAATTCGAAATTTCGCAGTCGATATCCGTCACAACTAGCTCTTCATATTCAGAATTCAAAGTAAATTCGTAAAATTCCGCATATTTTCCTCGTAAATCAAATTCTTACGACCGATTGCCGTCGCGGCCGGACCTTGACATTTAGGTAAATTCGTAAATATACCACATTCCACCGGAAACCGATTCCGATTTACAAACTAATAGTACGAATTAGGACGATTTCCAACCGCTTAAATCCACATTTAAGCTCGTTTTACCGCCATGGCTGTCTGTCAGATTCCGATTTACGAAAAATATCTGATGATTATCATAATTTTTTTCGTGTAATTCGAAAATCGATGTTTTTCTCGAATTACACAAACAAAAAGTGTGCGGACAAAAATTAATTTCCAATTAAGAATTAAAGAATTTCGAATAAAAAACATTTTGATGAAATATTTTTTTGAAAATGTCGAATTATCTACGCATTTTTCGAATTATCGGGGTTCAAATAAACGGGGTACTACTGTATACATAATAGTTAATTTCCTTAAAAAGATTTTGGTCTGTTTCTCAAACACCGTGTACATTCAACTTCATTGACTTCATTAGAAATTTTAAAGATAAAAAATAAGTAAGTATTTATTTCCAAACACTGTGTACACTGCCCAACAAGACATAACATAAAAAACGTTCACTCACACAAGGTCAGAGCTCGTAAAGACAATGAATTCTTACATATACTTGTAACTGAAAACAACACGAAGATAGTAACAAACCATTCGGAATACACTGAACTAGAACACCCTTTCCTTTCAAACATAATATTTCTTGCATTTGAAAGAAATGTGACAGTTGATGTTAAAAATTACGTAAAAAAAGGGAATTTGTGAGTTCTGACTGTTTTTCTGGCTTCTTAAATTATTGCAATGTTTAAAGTAAGCCCCTTTAGACCTTTTACACCCAGTAATAAAACATTTTGATGGCATATTGTAAATACGTATGCTGTGAAACACGTAACGTACAGTCTCACCTCTGTTCAACGGGGGCTTCTCTCCCGGAATGCGGCGGAATGGCAAGAAAGCTGTGAAGTGTTGTAAAATATGGTGAAATTGAAGTATTTATTTAATTGTTAATATTCACAGATATCATAACGACAATATGAACCCGTACCTTGACAGATATGTGTATTACATACATAATTTAAATTAAAGACATTGTGTAAAATCATTAATTATACCATAGTCATAAATCGAAGTTTTAAAAGTGGGTTGTATGGTGTATCAATGTTTTTATTTTTTATGGTCGAATGCTTACATCATTTACAAAAAAAAATCCGCTGTTTGAAAAATAATAGTCCATTATTTGGTAACAAAAAATATGAAGTCTGACAATGTCATACGAAAGGTAGTAATTCAGCTGTTTTAGAGGGCCGTTTTGCAGCAAATCACCTTTTTGCCCTATAACCTACTCTTAAGAAGTTCTCGCTTAAGATGTTTTCCTGCTTAAGAAGTTTGGTTTTTTCCGGTCTGTTGGAAAACTTCTTAAGAGGGTTTCACTGTATACTGAAGTCTCCAAAAAAGCCATTGTTTCAAGTAAACTTATACATAAACATGTATGTATGTATGTAAACTGTCAGTTAATAAGGAGTTTTATTTCCCGACTAGCTGAACAATACCAGAACCTACTGCATTCAATTTGTGTGATGTTTAAATAATTTTGTTAGGTTATGTTACATTTCTGATAAAATAATGTCAATGTACATATTGTTTTTCCTGAATTTTCTGGAGTGATGTGCCTCAAAGTCAATTGTACGTTTCACAAATCAAGAATAGATGTTTTGGAAATAATTTGAATTAATAATGTCTTTGGTTAGTTAACAATTCGTCTGTTCGGTTCGTTTTTATCCAACAGACCAAAACGCGAATTGGGAGAAATGGCACTTACTTTTTTTTTACGATAGAAGCACATACATTTTGGAGGACGTAAAACAAAGTGCGTTTTGAAAACCCCTTAAATAATTGTTTATAATTTTTGTTTTGAACGAGTATAGTATAAAAAAAGGCTTTTTGAACGACATTTGCATACTTAATTCAATTTCACGAAAAAAGGTCTGTTGGACAAAAACGAACTAGAGCGACGGATTGTCAATTTTGCACATCCCATGGACAAAGTTAAAATTCTCTATTTCACGTTTTATCTTTGAAAAGTAAAGTGGTTATCTATGCCCCTCGAAAACCGTATTTAAGTTAGATCACTCCATCTTGTTTAAGTTAGATCACTCCTCTTGCAAGATGTCGCTAGTATCTCTTTTCGGCGGGACCGCTTGTTCTCTCCTCTAAAATTAACTTTTTTGACTTACTACACTTTTCTACAGGATGTGCTTTATGCATGTATTTAATTTTCTCGTACTTCAGAATTAGAGGAAGTGACTGGTTCCATTACCATTTGATCCCTTCTAATCAGTTTTTTTAAATAAAACTCCACGTTTTAAAGTTTTTTCACTGGTCGCTTTTATCATTTCAAAATTATTATGTCATATTGAGGTAAAAACACATTGGCCTTAATCGCCAAAAGAACGAAACTGTTTTGTTCAAATGGCGGGTTTTTTATTTTTTGCGTATCATACAGTATGTTTTTGTCAGTTATGTATGTACAATCTTTTGGCGATCATGGCGCTGCATGTGGACTTGTGAACAGTTCAATGCTAAAGAGTAAAAGCAGAATCTATTGCTGAAAATTCTAGTTCAGTTTTAAACCGAATTATCAATCCAATCCAATCATTTCTTAAGCTGCTAGTTCACGTTGGGCCAACGGGTAAATGCTGTTGGCGCCAAGTCCTTTGAAGCCAACTCATTGATCCAACACTTTAAACCCAACGGCTGCTAATATAATTTATTGACCGCGTAAAGTGGAAATAAGTTTTATATTTGTTTTATTATATTATCATAATGGAATTCCACCACAAATTGTCAGTTTCAAAAATAGAAATATTACAACGGCTGCTACTTTTATTTCTCTTTTGTATTATGTTAACATAAGTACTTGCATACTGCTTGCTAACCTCTTATGCGTGAAGGACATTGGAGTGTCAGAGTCGTTCAAAATAAGTGTAGCTTCGTTCAAAAAAGTCTTGATGTGTGCTATGAAGGAGAAAATCATATGTTTTTGTATAACGCAGTTGGGAAAGTGGTGGGGTCCCTTCCAATGACCCAACGTGAACTGGCAACCCTAGGATATAATAATACACGCATACTGATGGGCAATTTTTATTTTAATTGTGGGTGCTTATTTAATGTGCCCATTGCATTTATTTTCTCTGTGCTTTCCATAGATAAAGAAATATCATCCATGCATAGATGGTTTTTGTTTGAATTTCTTTTGGAATGAATGAGATAACGGGTTTGAAACAACATTTATGTTAAATATCTAAAAATGTACATAGTATTTTACAGAAAAGTCCACTTTCTTCTGTCTCAATGAATGTAATCAATTTGTAATTTGTTTGAAGCTGTAAAATGACTATTAATTTTATTAAAGTACTGATTCCCTACCCCTTTGAAGAAGTGGCTTTTCCCAGATAGAAGTATTGTTTGAATGTATGTATACTATAATAATTAAGCTCTAATTGTAAGTGTAATTGTAGTAGTTAATGTTTTAAGATCTGTCAGAATATTGTTTATCTCAGCATTTTATAATATTACATTATAGAATTAAATATGTAATTTCTGTCGGTGATGTGTATTTATTTTGAAAGGTTCCACCATTTAAAATCATATTTCACTGTTTTTGTGCCAAAAAAATGACCGTCTTTTCCTGTTGTTTTTTAAATTCTCGAATTATTGTAAAATGTTAATAATATCCAATTAATTAAGTCGATCAATATTGTTCAAGAATAGGTTTAAGTAGATGGTTGTGTAATTTATTCAATTAAATATTATATTAAATACCCTTGTTTTTTTTTTTAATCTTTTTATTAGAATTAATGTTTTTTTGTCGGTCACTTATTATTTTGTGTACCATTCATCCGATTGCGATGAAACTTTGGTGATTTGCTGTGCGCACACCCGCGAAGGTTTCTTTACATAATAAATAGTAAGCTCTGGCATTATGAAAATTGTATACAAATTTTACAATGCTAGCGAATTTGAAAAATGTGTGGTTTTCATATTTTACGTAGTTTAGCTGCATGGGAGAAGGCGGCAGGGTGAGAGGGAAGGACAATGCATTCTATCAACTTTTTAGAAACGCTTTCATCCTGAAGTTTTGATCCATTACAAAGAATTAAAGTTCTAAAATTCTATGTGAAAAATAAGAGATGCTCGGATTCAACTTCCGGAGACTTTCTATAATATATTTTTTAACAATTTGTTTAAAACACAATTGCATCTAAAAAAAATAAAAACATGTGGACTATCTTATAGTCAATAGGTAGTGGTATGTGCTTGTACTTGCTGGAAGTTAGCCAGGTTCAATTCCAGTTTTATATTGAACATAGCACTCTCCTGCTTCTTCGTCTGTTGAATACTGCGGCATATTTGCGCAGCAAATTGTTTCCTGAAAAGATCATCGTAAAGTCTCTTACATTTAAGTTGACGTTGCGCACGGAAAGATAGCCGTCCTTGTCAGTGCCGAATTTATACTTTTCATAAGTATAGGCCACTTCATATGCGCCGCCCCTTCCTCCTTACAAGTTGCCACCTATCGTAATCACTTACCAAAGCGAGCGAGCGCCGCCCCCTGAAATCTGCCGCCCCTATGCCGCGGCCTACACGGCCTGTTGACAAATCCGGGACTGGTCCTTGTTGCGCTGACCGATTTCATAAATTCATTGTTGCATGAATCTTCAAGACAGTTGCTCCTGTTTTCGTTATCCGGCTTCTATAAGAGGTGCTTCCCTTCTTCAAATAAATGTATTGAGTTAAGGTACTTTATTTTAAGAATAAGTATATTTTTTAAATCAACGGCTTCATTTATGAATCTTTATAACACGACTATCAAATCCATGACATCGTAAAATAAAAAAGTGAGAAGAACGCTTTCAATTCACGAAATAAATACACGATGAAAAATGTTTCGAGAGTTCCATGCTCTAGTAAAGTAACTAGAATCTGATGACGAACAATTCTTTATGTACTTCCTTATGATTAAAGTTAAATTTGACGAGCTTCTCAGCATTATTGAATATTGCTCTGGACTGCCCAGATCGGCATTGTGATGGGAGCGTATGTTTGCATATGTTATGTTACTTGTGACAAGTGTTTCTGAAACATCTGTTTCTGAAACATCTATTTCTGATACATCTGTTTTCATAGAAAATTAATGGGATTGTGTTTGGTCTAGATAACTTAATGCGTTGCGTCATGCATGTCGGCTCAGTGTGTTCTTACCTTATTTATTTTGTCCGAGCACACAAACGCTGCTAGGTCTTGTTACTTGTAAAAGTAACACATTTTAAGTGAATCAGTTCTCAGTGTGTGGACACTTTTACTATTCAAATAAGAACTTTTAGAGACTTATTACGTTGGCAACAATGCTATTATTTTTCTCTGCACAGTTGGTTAGGCTGATCAACTGGGCAGAGGAGTTCACCATATTTATATAGACTTGGCCTTGAGATCGCATTCCTTGGCCAGTCACAGGTGACTCTGGCCACTGTCCCTGTGGCTGGTCAAAGCATCTCCTCGCCATTTTCGTTGTACTTCCAAGTTTGCATTTGAAATCGACCAACATCAGTTTCATCAGATGATGAAGAATTTTACCACAATTATCAAAACCCTGGAGCGGCTTTGGAATACCATGGGAGACCCCTATATATTATTCAAAACTAATGCTATATATTCAAAACTACAATTTAACCACAGAAGAATTAAAATGTACATCTTTAGGAAACCAAAGTTTCCGACTGCAATTGAAAAATAAATTATGAATCTTTCTGATTTTTTAAAATTATTTTTACATAAAACGACAAAAAAGTGAGGTGATGATAACATTTTTACACCACATACACATCAGGTATTTCCATACATGCGGTGGAAGCGCCGAATCCCTTTGTTTTCTAGTCAAAAAGCTTAGAATTTATTTATTCTAGCCGTAAACAGCAATACTGCCAATTATTACCAAAAGAGAACACACACACAAAGAAACAGAGCGTCTCAAGAATCGAGTCGAAATACATATGCATTCTCAACGCTAGTAAAACGTACAACGCGTAAACGCACACATAATAATAATAATAATAAAGCATTTGTATAGCGCAGTTTTGTGATGTTTCACTTCAAGTGCGCAAACATACCAACAACATCGTCCTCAGACACTCGCTGCGTTCAACTCACACAACGAACCGACATGCGACCCGTCTGTTTGGTGGATGTTGTTCGAATTCAGTATTCCAAACACTAGGAAGATTTCGGATACGGCGCATGCGTATTCAGTATGGCCTGCAGAGTTCTTTGAAAGACAGATGCTTCTTGGTGCATTTTTGACAGTTTTGTTTGAATATTATAAATAAAATTGAAACATTGTTGTTAAATTAATGTTTAATCCTTCGATAACCTGTTCAATTCATAATTTCATCATACATATTGAGAAAATACTACTTTACTAAAAAGTACGAAATGGCAGAGAAGACAACATTTCTCAACCATTGTATCACAATTTGGGAGGCGGGAATGGGTACCGCCGCCCCGGGAACCATTTATTGGATAACCAACACCTCTGCCATAGGTCACCCCAAGTGGTTCGCTACGTTTGGTGACTTAGCAGGGGTGCCCGGGTTCATGGGGTTCATTGTCTAGGTCTTGGCGGCGGATGATCTAGACACACTGAACCCCAGATTCCTACCCAACCTCCATACAGTTTTCCTTCCCAGAACTTCCTCTCCTTCCTTTTCTTAAAAATACCCTCCACACAGCATCCCCAAAGATGACATAGGCCCTGAGGGAAATTATTTTCCTCAGGGCCTCCTGTGTGGACCTAATGTAAAAAAAAAATGTAAATAATTGATGACTTTATAAAGGAGCGTCGAATTGGTAAATGTAAGCTCTAAACATCAATGATTTTTTTGTTTATTTTTCATTTATTATTGTAACTCTGGCTTTTCTGGCCGAATGTCTTTGAAAATGTGTCAAAAAATGTGTTTTAGTGGCAGCTTTTTTAAGAGATCTTGAAAATTGGTTTTGCATCATGCTAAAAGTGCTAAAAAGGACGTTAAAGTTTGCAGCTGAATTCGATTTGGAAAAAGAATCTTCGCTCCACGGAATAATAAGATAAGACCTTCTCCTATTTCAATTTTGTTCATAACTTGATGATTTGTTTATTTATACTAGCATAACAGGCTTGGGTAGAGGTGTTCAACCGTTGGAACACTTGACGTTCCACAAGGTTCCACGAATTGTTGCTAATTTCAGTTTGCAGTTCTCGGAAGGAAAAAGGTTGCGATGCACTGGAATTTGAACTCCGACAAGCGTTTTTTTTTGTAGACTGTTCTTTGTGCCCAGATGAAGACATTCATAACATCAATAGTAGGTAATAAAAATTCACATTGAGCACATTGGAAGGCGACGCCTAATTGCGTATTTGTTTACTGGTGAATCTCTTTGCCTAAACGAACTCACCTAGTAAATGCAAATGCCCTCGCCTAATTGAAGTACAAGGGGACAAAGGATCTCGGCAGTATTATTTTATTAAATGTATATCTTCATTTTAATTTAATTTCTTCATGTTCACCTAATTTTACTAATTGTTCATGTTTATTTTTCAGTCAGTTTTTATTTTTTCTATTCAGTTTAATTTCGGCATTTTTAGTGTATTTCAGAAGTTATTCCTTTATCTGTATACAGATATCCGTGTACATATTCATACATAGGTATATGGGATTTGAATAGTGATACGAAAAGACACATTATGAGCTAAGAAGTGCCAAGAAGAGACAAGAAGAGTCGGTAAGCAGTTAGAAGATTCAAAAAGAGCCTAGAGGAGACAAGACGAGCCAAGAAGGGGCGAGAAGATGGATTGAGACAAGATGAACCAAGGAGAAACCAGAAGAGCCCAGAAGAGACGAGTCCTTGGCCTATTTGAGGTTATATGCATTTGGCCTGTTTGATTTATAAGCATATTCTCTTCTATTTTCAGTTCGGCCAGAACATCTTACGGTGACAGTGCTATTGGACAAGTACAATTGAAACGAGAAGGGGATTTGTGATTTGTGCACCGTTAGAGCAAAAGTCACTCCTGAACACAAACTTAGAACCCTGCTTACGATGTTATTTGTATTTGCAATGAATAACAATAATTATATTGTATTTGTATAAAATAACAGTAGCGATGAGATGTTGAAATTTTATCTAATGTTTTTCTATGTTAAAAGCAGTTAATCTTGAATAAAAAACGCCTCGACTTTTGACACCTAAAAATCATTCCTCCTTTGATTTTTACATTGAAAATGACAACACCTGTGAAAAACAATAAAACTTTTGGAGAGTGATGACGTCACACGATCCACCCGACTTACGATGTCATTTGTATTTGTAATGAATAACAATAATTATAATGTATTTGTAATATTTAATTATAATGTATTTGTAATATTTAATTATAATGTATTTGTAATATTTAATATTTTTAATATTTCATGTATTTGTAATATTTAATATTTTTAATATTTCAATAACAGTAGCAATGAGATGTTGAAATTTCATTTCAGTTCATACGGTGGTGATACATTTCAGTTCATACGGTGATTTTCAGAGGATCTTGAAAAATTAAAACTTTGACAATTATTTTAACTATCTAAACTAACTATAAAAATGAAAATAAATATGCAGTTATTTAAGTTAGAAAGTATATTAAAAAATTGGACTGGAATTCCTTTTTTTTTTTTTGCTACCAGTAATTTTTTAAAGTTTGCATTCCCTGTTATTAATATAATTTGAAAGCATATTTCATCACCTTTCAAAAACAGTTTTTAGTTTTCGGACATGTTTAGAATTATCCCATTTATTTCAATTTTAATGCAAAGCGGAAATATTCCGACCTGCTGACAGAATATGGTCAAGTTATAAATAAATATATATTATATACTTGAGATATTTTGACTTAACTATTCCATAATATTAGGAAAAAATACAGCGCTCGGGCAGTTATTGTAGTGGTTTTTCAGAATTGTGCACTCTTCAGATTTCCCCCAAAAAGCAGAAGGGCATTCCTTGAAAATAAAATAAATTCATAAATAAGGTGGTAGGTTACCAAAAAATCAACATAATGCACTAACACCAATGGGTTAATTTTGTACAACACGACATCTTTTGAGACAATCTCATCTCTAGAAATCAGAAATAAAATAATAAATAATGTCCCTGAATATAGAGGGAACATCTCTCTCAAAGGTTGACTTTTTATTAAAAATACTCACCGACAAAAACATCGATATTCTGCTTCTTCAAGAGACGCATGTCGCAGAAAACGACTCACCACGCTTGGATATCCCCGGCTATCTCCTAGCTGCAGTGAGGGGACACCCAAAACACGGTCTTGCGACTTACATTAGGCCGGAGCTGCAGAATATTACCCGAAAAATCACTGATGGATTTCACGCGATTGGAATTCAGGTTGGAAAACTTGCTGTATTCAATATCTACAAACCTCCCAATGAAGTATGGCAATCACCAGCACTCCCTGCACACAATCATCCAGCGGTTTACGTGGGAGATTTCAACAGCCACCATTTTCTTTGGGGCTACTCGACGGCCGATAAAGCTGGAGAGCAAATCACTGATTGGGCATCAGCACAAGATTGCCAACTTATTTACGATGCTAAGCAAAAGGGGACATTCTTCTCTGCTCGATAGCGTCGTGAATACACGCCTGATTTGTGTTTTGTCTCTAAAGCGCCAGATGGAAAACCTATGAGAGCTTCGAGAACTGTACTGAATAATTTCCCACATAGCCAACATAGGCCAGTCATGCTAAACATTGGTATACAGATTCCGTACGTCTCCACTAATCCGATGCCGCGGTGGAATTTAAGACGGGCAAAATGGCGAGAGTTCTCGGAATATGTTGACAGGGTTGTGGATAACATACCACCGAAGCCGAATTCTTACGACCGATTTTCAAACCTTTAGTTTGTAGCTGCGAAGAAATTTATTCCTAGAGGCTACAGAAAAGTGTACATACCAACATGGAGCTCAGAAAGTGAACGCCTTCTAGCTGAATACGAGAGGACCAACGACCCAGACATTGCTTCTGACCTTCTCCAGTCTCTGGATGACGGGCGCATGAAAAGGTGGAACGAACTGATGGAAGAAATGAGTTTCGAACACTCGAGCAGAAAAGCGTGGCAAACACTCAGGCGACTCGGAGCTGCAAACCAGCCAATTAAAACAACCCCTAAAGTGTCGCCAAATGCTGTTGCTCAACAACTACTCTGCAATTCGAAAACGACAACAAGATCCAATATAAGCCACCAGATCAACAAATCTCTGAAGGCGGCGCGGCTAAAATGGCCGGTAAACCCTGACACTGTGGTCGCCGTAACAGCTGATGATATACACATCGCCCTCAATTCAACTAAAGCGGGGAAAGCAGCTGGATGCGACAGAGTCCTTCCCGACTTTCTGAAACATGCTGGGCCACGGACAAAACTATGGATCTCAAAACTATATACTGAAATTTTTAAAACTGGAGAAATTCCAAATACCTGGAAAAAAACTAAAGTTATTGCGATCCTCAAACCCAATAAACCACCAGAGGATCCAAACAGCTACCGACCCATCTCGCTTTTAAGTACCATGTACAAACTCCTAGAGCGAGTGGTGCTCCGCAGGCTTACTCCAATTCTGGAGAAAGTGGTTCCACAAGAACAAGCTGGCTTCAGACCAGACCGTAACTGCTGCGACCAGGTGCTAGCTCTGACAACGCATATCGAATCTGGTTTCCAGAAACGGCTTAAGACTGCAGCAGCGTTCATTGATCTCTCTGCGGCCTACGACACGGTGTGGCACAAAGGCCTCCTTGTCAAGCTCTACGACACCATAGAGGATGGCAATATAGTACGACTTATTGAGCAACTGCTAACTGGCCGTACTTTCAGGGTTTTTCTAGGGGGACTAAAAAGCAAAAAAATACCCCTAAACAATGGCCTTGCTCAAGGCTCAGTGCTGGCCCCATCTCTTTTTAACATCTACACGAGAGATCTTCCTCACACTGAAGGCAGAAAATTTGCCTACGCAGATGACATCACCGTCGCAGCCCAAGCCAAAACCCTTAAAGCAGCAGAAGAGATCCTTAATTCTGACCTTAAGGCTATGGAACAATATTTCCTCAATTGGCGACTAAAGCCAAATGGGTCGAAAACAGTTGCGACAGCTGTCCATCTTAGCAACTCACAGGCAAACGCCAAACTCTGTGTTCAGTTTGATGGAAAAAATATTTACCATGACCCCTTTCCCCGCTACCTTGGAGTTACTTTGGACAGGAGCCTGAACTACCGGCAACACATGGAAACAGTTGGCAAAAAAACCAGGACAAGATTAAACATAGTAAGTAAGCTAGCTGGAACTAGTTGGGGATGCGACGCCAATACGCTCAGAACGGCATCCATTGCCCTGGTTTTCTCAACAGCTGAATACTGTGCTCCAGTATGGGCCAGAAGCGCCCACACTTCCATGGTCGACGTTCAGCTTAATGCCACAATGCGAACCATCAGCGGGACCTTAAAATCTACTCCTCTCCCTTGGCTCCCCGTACTTGCAAATATAACCCCGCCAAGCATCAGGCGAGAGATTGCAACACTGAGGGAATACAAGAAGGCGCTGCAAAAAAGCGCAATCCCTTTGCACGACGATGTCGTCTCCCACCCGGCATGCCGCTTGAAGTCCCGAAAACCCTTCTGGATGGAAGAAGAAAGACTCCTCCAATCACCCCTCAACCCTGAGGACAGGTGGAAACTTGAGTGGCAATCGGCCAACGTGGAAAATGCCCATCTCGTACAAGACCCCACTGAGAGACAGCATGGGTTCTCATTGCCTCGCAAACTCTGGTCCGCCATCAATAGGATAAGGTGCTCCCATAGCCGTTGTGCCCATATGATGCATAGATGGGGCCTTAAAGAGTCGGCGATGTGCGAATGCGGTGCGGTGCAGACCACCGTACATGTGGTCAACGAATGCCCGCTCCATTCATTCCCCGGCGGGATTGATGAGGTCCACAGGGCGACGCCTGAGGCCCTGGACTGGCTCGCAGACCTAGATGTCCCCCTCTGACCCCCCCACCATACGAAAGAAGAAGAAATATAATTTTATGTTTTAAGAAAAAATAAACTCTTAATTCAATTTGCACCGAACGACGATTCTAATCTTCTATGTATCTGACCAATTAAAAATATAATTACCTTCATCAAAACATTTGCAGCGCAGACAAGAAAAGCCAGTGGTGTACATTCTGATATTTTTGTATCAGTGTAGCATTTCTCCAAATGCGTCTCTATATTCGGGCCGTAATCTGTCAAGTTTTGTTTAACGAATTTTGTGAGGGCTGCCCTGTCAATCTTATTGTCAGAAAGTAGATACTCCTTCTTTTTCATAATACAGATAGTAAAATCGCACTGGAAAAATGAAAAAAAACATCTTAATATGTTTAATGGTAAGGCCACTCTGCGGCCAACTTCCACCTTCAAACGTTTGGACGATTGTGTGGAGGGGTGGTAGATTGTGCGTTTGAAGTTCGAGTTGGAAGGTTGGAGTTCGAGTTGGCCCAGGATCGCCTCCGAGGCGTCGCGACGGCCAACTCACACGAACCAGCCTGCCGCAGCCGTCCACACATCAGTCTGCGAACGGCCGGCGTTCAAAACACGTGTGCCCATCGTGTGCCGCGTACCATTAAAATGAAAATATTATTACGGGAGAGTGGTATAACAATGGTTTGAAAACATATCGTGTATATACTTCTGCGTAATAATTGTAGGCGACTGATAAGATAAGCGCGGAGTCAGTTGTTCGACAAGTTCGGAGTTGGAAGGTTGGTCGCAGCCATCACACGATCGGCTAACCTTCCAAATCCGAACTAAGTTCAGAGTAGGAAGGTTGGCTTCGGTGTGGTCTTAGCATTAGGGTTTGTGAAAATTCCAAATAAATTACGCTCGTTCACTTAATTTGTGTGATGGTCTTCAGGAGTGTCGTGGAGTATCTAAAATAAATGGGAAGTTATTCCCATATTATTGCTTTCTGTGGACGTCTTCACATTGTGGCATTTTATTTTGCAATCTGTTAGACGCTCCACTGACGAGGCAGCTGAAACCAAACTGGCTGGTTTCTATATCTTGATTGGTCTAAAAGCTTGTTTAACCACAGACAAAGAACAATCAGCCGGCAACTGGCAATGGCCGGCCACGGCAATTAGCAGTGCGAGTCTTGAGTCACTGCTTGCGTTACCATTGACAATGGGTTTTTGAGTGATTGATGTGTGCGGGCCATCAAATTGTCATACAAAGTCAGTTGCCAGTTGACAGTTTTCAGTTGCCTCAGTGAGCGGATATCGCCTAAGTGTTATAGAGTCAAATAACAGTCACTACCTGAGGCCCTAGCACGCTCGCTCTATAACGATCGACAGGATAACTATCGGTAACTTCTCATCGTTCCCTAGCATGACTACAGATCGCCAATGAATAAGTGACAGTTCACAATGACTAAGTGTCCTTAACATATTCGACATCAACTGTTGTTTGTACGTTAGCGATGTGCAGTTGTCCTAGGGTACGATGAGAAGTTACCGATAGTTATCCTATCGATCGTTATAGAGCGAGCGTGCTAGGGCCTCTGGAAGGACATATCTCAAAATGTTTGTTATTGTGTTACCGTTAGCAGCCCAAGACTTTCTTACATTAGCTCCACACAGGAAGCTGTCAGGAAAATAATTTCCCTCACGGCCTATGTCATCTTAGGAGATGCATTATGAGGTGCAAAGAGATGAAGTTCTGGGTAGGAAAAGGGTATGAGGAGTGGTTAAGAATCTGGGGTCAATTGTGTCCAAGAGTGACGGATGTGTAAATTTATCACTTCAACTGCGGTGCAAAGCGATGGGTCGAAAGAGTCCGGCTGGAGAAGTCTCAACCATTCTCTCTCGGTCTGGCGGATGGCGGATGACGTATTTAATAAATTTATCAGTGGTGCGGATGACAAAACCTCACCCCATGAACCGGGACACCCTTGTTAAGTCAACAAAAGTAATGATAAATCTTATTGTAAAAATAATTGAAGGTCAAATAATTATTGAAAAACAATATTTTTTTAAATGTTTATGTTACATAAATTGTATATGTTCTTTCACTTACTTCAGCTTGCCAATGACTATATCCTGCTTTATGTTGAATGACGCAATCGCCTTCGCCAAAGTCACTGGCGAACTTCACAAAATTTGAGCAGCATATATCTCTCTGAAAAGATGTCAAATAGACAAACATTAAGTTACCAGCTTATCGGACAGCAGGAATTTATACATATTATCTAAAGTGTAATGGTTGAAATAATGAAAGAAATTGCACATATTTTCACGATGGCTTATATATAAGGTTCTTACAACTTTACCATGTCCTTTGCATGTCACTTTGCTATCGCAAGATTTAATTATTCGCACATCAAAACAGTGGTCGGCATAGTCATGGGCAGATCCAGAATTTTTTTCTGGGTGGGCACAAGGGGCAGACGGGCAAAAAATCGACAATTACTGTTAGAAATAAACTTGAAGCATCATATTTCAAGTTTATTTCTATAAGTTCAAGTATGTATAGGAAGATTTATGAAAGTGTCAAAAGAATAGAAAAATTAAATGTTTAATAAAGGCAGTTTTCTTTTAAGTGATGAAATCTCCACAGTACACAAAAATACACGTGCCCCCCCGACTCGTTCACAAAATAGTTCCTTTTATTTTATTCCTGCTTTAAGAAAATAGTGAATTTTCAAAAAAATCGCAAGCGCATGGTTTCAGTTTTAGATACTCAGTAATTTGAATCCAGGATTTCTCGCATTAAATACATAAAATTATTATTAATTATATTAGTTAATATATTCAGCAGAATGTGTTTGTTATTCAGCAGAAAATTTTGTATTAAGTATTAACCTACACTGCATTTTTATTTTTTTATGCTGTCTACAATAATTATTGAAAAACTGGTTTGTGTTTTGTTTTTTTTTCTCTTCCTTTTCTCCTTTTGTTTTTTTTTCTTCCTTTTCTCCTAAAATATATTATTTTCACTTAAATTTACCTTTATACCTACCATTTACATAACGTTCATTTTTTTAAGTTTATAATTTTTCTGCAAACATTGTCTCTCTGTATCCGTACACTTACCGTGTAAAAGCCCATAAGGGCGTTGAATATGAATAAATAAATTAAAAAATATTTATTTGACAGCACTCACATTCGGCAGAGGATCCTTCTTGCAGTCCGGGGTTTGCCCCAGTGACATCTGAAATCAGCCAAAGTTATAGTTATGTGATTATTTTAATGTAACTAACTAACTAACCATCATGCCATTTTCCAGCATGGATGGACCGACAAACAACTCGGTCTTGGCATCACTCCTTGCCTCATGTACATACATACTCATCTATAATTCCGACTCTTGATATTGCCGGACTCGAGTATCTTATTCACTTTATCGTGTCATGTCTTCTTGTGTTATTGTTGTTGAATAGGATGAAACCACGTGTCCTTAAAAATGATTAATTTTTAAACCGTTCCTGTAGGTAACAACAAATTTAAAACGACGAGTCACACGACTAAATAATGTGTTAGACTAAAAAAAATTGGTAAATATATTTTTAATTTATTAATGGATAATATAAAAAGGATAGCGGACAAGCGAACGGGTATGCTTGCAAGTGTAATATAAATGCACGCATGCTTGTGTAGGTATCGGCAAAATACGGAAGTTGAGTGAAAAATATTTTGACTTATAAAAAATATGTTCATGTAGATGACATGCAAACTTAAATACCAGTATTTTTTTTTAAGTTCGTTATCATAATTAAATTAATTCTACAAGTTTGAATTTTATTAAAGCCCGCGAAAACGGTGGCAAAAGCATAATACCGTGCGGCAGAGTTCGTGACGTAACCCGGTCGTTGCTAGTGTGAAAAAAGGAAACTTGCAACAGTTCCTACATAGCAATCGGTGAAAAATGACATTTCGTGTTTTTAAATTTAAAAAATAACCATTAAAATGCATTTTTTTCGAAATTCCGGTAACTGAATTGATTAGTACCTAGTAAATATCTAACCGCTACAACTTTTTAAATGTATTTTTTCGTCCATATTAACCGTGTCGCGGTTTTGTAAATATTTTCCCTTATATTTCACACTAGCAAGGACCGGGTTACGTCACGAACTCTGCCGCACGGTATTATGCTCTTGCCGCCGTTTTCGCGGGCTTAATAAAATTTAAACTTGTAGAATTAATTTAATTATGAAAACGAATTTAAAAAAAAAAAATACTGGTATAAAAGCTTGTGAACATTGATAAAAAAAATAAAAAAGGGCTCAACTTCCTTATTGAACCAATACATTTTTTTGTTATACTTGGCTCCACACAGGAGGCCTTGAGAAAAAAATCCCTCAGGGCCTATGTCGTCTTTGGGAATGATATGTGGAGTGGAGGATCTTTTAGGGAAGGTAGAAATCTGGGAGTCAATGTGTCCAGCAGTGGCGGATGTATGAATACAACCCTACCACTGCGGTGCAAGGCGATAGATCGAGAGTGTCCGGCTGGAAAGGTCTAGGTTGGGTTTCCCTCAAGACTCTAGTTAACAAGACTCTCCTGATCCGACCCGCCATTCAGTAGGTGGGCAAACCTCCCGCCATGATCACTAGTACCACTAGATCACCAAACGTAGTTTCGTTTTTGTCTAACAGTGAGGATTTTCAATTTGGGAGGCGGGAATGGTTACCGCCGCCCCGGGAACCATTTATTGGATAACCAACACCTCTGCCATAGGTCACCCCAAGTAATTCGCTACGTTTGGTGACTTAGCAGGGGTTCCCGGGTTCATGGGGTAAGGTTTATCTAGGTCTTGGCGGCGGATGATTTAGACACACTGAACCCCAGATTCCTACTCAACCCTCATACCTTTTTCCTTCCCAGAACTTCCTCCCCTTCCTTTCCTTAAAAATACCCTCCCCACAGCATCCCCAATGATGACACAGGCCCTGAGGGAAATTATTTTCCTCAGGGCCTCCTGTGTGGACCTAATGTAAAAAAAATACCATTTTTCGTGAACTTGAGTTAAGTAAGCAGTTGTTCTCAAAAAGCCTTTATTTATACGATAATCGTTCAAAAAAAAAATTATAAAAGATTATTTAAGGGTTTTTCAAAACGAACTTTGTCTTACGTCCTAGAAAATGTATGTGCTTTTATCGTAAAAAAAAACATCAAAACGCCATTTCTCCCGATTTACGTTTTGGTCTGTTGGATAAAAACGAACTGAAGCGACGATTGGTACAATCGGTAAAGTAACATGAACAATAAGCGCCTCCGCCCACTCAGGCAACTGAAAACTCTCAACTGCCAACTGTCTTTGTATGACAATGCGATGGCCCGCACATACACAATCACACAAAACCCCGTTGTCAATGGTAACGCAAGCGGTGACTTGCGACTTGCTCTACTGGTTGCCCTGGGCGGCCATTGATAGTTGCCAACTGTCAGCTGATTGTTCTTCTTCTATGGTTAACCAAGCTTTTTGACCAATCAAGACAGAGATCCAGCCGGTTTTAGTTGGTTTTCAGTTGCCTCAGTGGGCGGAGCGCCTAAGACGCAGATTGTAGAAGTCTCCAATTTTGCCGCAAACTGTAAACTGAACATAAAAAAAAAAATATTCCCAGACGCATTGGAATTGGCGATATTAATTTTTAAAATTGGTTAATTATGTTAAATAGTGTACGCCAGGTTAGGTAATGACTTTTATTCATCACTTTTACTGACTTTTCAAAGGGGTGTTAAAATGCCACCTTGTTGAGTTGTCATGGAACCAGTAAACCTACTACATATTTGGAGATGTTTTTATGGAATTTTTTTTTGTGTTATCTTTTTGAACGATTCGATTCCGAAGTTTGATTTTTGTCATATTAAAAATAGTCGGTCACTGAATCACTATTAAATTAATTATTAGTGTTTTAAAATGCGTCAAAGTATATACCCGGCTTAGTTTATTATACCGACAAATAAAAAAATTTTTTTACTCAGAATATTTTTTTTTTAGATATCTATGCGATTTAAGTTCACCACTTTCCAGCTTCTACCACTAGTTTCCGAACGCCGTGTAGGCTAAATATATATATCTTACCGCAATCAAAAATCCCAGAAGCACTGAAAGTGTAGCCAACATGTTAGCAGTTTTATGATACATCTGAAATTGAATCCAGTATAAATAAAACGCTACTTTATATTTATGATTTTCATTATATTTAATGATTATTATTGTTAAACCATCCGGTAAGTAGGTACTTAAGTATTATTATATCGTTGCACATTTTAGGACAAATAATTGGGATGTGGTTTTTTCGATGATTACTATTTTTAGCCCCTGGCATCGCCGGAGTTTTAACACTATTTTTTTCTTATTAAAATTAGGTTTGAAATATAATATGGCGTTATGTCATTTTTTTACAGCTTTTAAATGTAGTATAAATATTTTTACAAGACATTATTAAAATTAAAAGCTGTGTGTGTGAAATCCGATAATTGGTAATTCCTGTGAAATGAAGCATTTCCGTTAAATTATGTGAATTTGCAACAGCCACACGGTTTTTGTTGTTATATTCCTCATACCAGCAGGGGAGAGAAGTATATTATCGTACACAGTCTAATACCGTACAAACTCCAAGAAGCTGAAATCTAAAGGTCTCAATTGATAGAGAAATTGAAAGAACATTGATTGTCAATCATACAGCGAAATTATCATTCCGCTGCGTCAATGGCCCAACTTTATGGTCATCTCGTCATCATCCAATCGAAACTCATAATTTTCCCGGTCAATCGTCAAGTATCAAATTTAAAACACTTCAATTACCTCAGCAATTAGCAATTATCAATCGCATCAACGAAGCAAGTTGAAGTAAGGCGCTTCGCTGACGAGGCTACTGAAAACAAACTAAAACCAGCTGATTTCTATGCATTGGTTGGTCAAAAAGCTTGTTTAACCATAGACGAAGAACAACGGCCGGCCATGGCAATCAGCAGTGCGAGTCGCGAGTCACCGCTTGCGTTACCACTGACAACGGGTTTTTGAAGTGTGCGGGCTATCACATTGTCATACAAAGACAGTTGCCAGTTGGCAGTTTTCAGTTGCCTCGGTGAGCGGATCGCCTTACTGTCACCGCAACTAACGCCATTAGAATACGGAAATTTGTAGTATGGTACTTGCTCGTATGGTACTTGGTAAAATGATCTAAAATATGAAATTCAAAATATTATATAAATATACACAAGTGCCAAATTCTCCAAAACTCAGTATTTTCTTACTAAAATCATTATTCAAGAGATAGCGTGTCAGCCCTCCGATGTAATGGACAAGCTTGACTTTTGGGACAACCTGTATAAACCAACAATGGCTTAGACATGGAAAAACCTTATTTTCCTATTAACTTTAATCGGTAACCTTCGTTCAGTTTGCTCAGAATTATATAATTTGTATTTGCAACCTTAAAATAACATTTTTCTACTCGGACACATTGAATCATGTCAAAATTACTACATAAACATCATTATCATCAAAAGATAGCATCACAGACATAAAAAAAACCATTAAATATAATGATAATAAATGTGTGATATAAAATCAAGTTAAATTTTTACCGTACTTAATTTCAGTTGTACGTCCAAACTGCAGACATGTTGGCAAAAGCTTCAGTAATTTTGGGATTATTTGTTGCGGTGAGAAAATAATTGTATACATTATTAGTTTTAGGCCCATTTCTTTCACAGAATTTGAACATTTTATAAAATTTTGAAGCTATCTTTCATGTTCTGTTTAAGTTCTATTTAAGTTCTGTTAAGCAAACTGCCCCAAAATGATATAATAACAGAAATTATAATATCTGAGTATTCACGTTAAAATTTGATGAATTCTTCAAATTTTGTGAAACAACCCATTCCAAGATTTATAGTGATGCAAAGTGACTGCACGGAGAAAAATTTTATTTGCAAAAACGATAATTTTAATAGTAAAAACGGCGGTAAAATACGTACGAAATTACGTATACCAACAAATTATTCTTACATGTTCTCGCCAATAAACATTGAAACCCTGTTAATTTGTTCGCAAAAACTTCAGTCCCGTTTTTAACCATTTTTACTATTAAAAAGATCGTTTTTTCTATTAAAATGATCGCTTTTTCAAATAACATTTTTCTCCGTGTGGAGAGGTCAAAAGACCTCCCTCAACCACTCTCTCTCGATCCGTCCCGTCACTTAATAGGTGTGCAGACGAATCCGTCGCCAAGACCCAGACAAACCTCGAACGTATAAACCCATGTTGCCAAATGCAGCGAACCACCTGGGGTGACTTATGGCAGAGGTATTAGTTATCCAATAAATGTTTCCTGCGCGACGATACCCATATCCGGCTCCCAAATCGAAAACCAATAATGTTAGTGGTTGATTATCGATTTTCATCCATTTTTGTATATATTTCGATTAAAGTAAAGATAGAATTGTATTCTGGAAAGAATAATAGTATTTTAAAAAAATGTTAGTTTAATATATCCAGGGTAAAATATAAAGGTTTGTGCGAAGAAATGTAAAGGCTGAGAATCCGGTTCGCTGAAGTGAGCACGCTGGAATGTACGATTTTACAATGATTTTTAGAAATGTGTCACATGTACCTACTCGCTATCTGGGGTGCCAGCATGTTCGATCGATATGAAGTTACCGACCGATTGTCGGTAAATTCTCATCGTTCCCTAGGACAACTGCAGATCGCCAACGAATAAGTGACAGTTCACAATGACTAATTGTCCTTAATATATTCGACATCAACTGTTGTTTGTACGTTAGCGATGTGCAGTTGTCGTAGGGAACGATGAGAAGTTACCGATAGTTATCCTACCGATCGTTATAGAGCAAGCGTGCTAGGGCCTCTGGTGTGCTAGCATGGTCGATCGATATGAAGTTACCGACCGATTGTCGGTAACTTCTCATCGTTCCCTAGGACAACTGCAGATCGCTAACGTACAAACGACAGTTGGTATTGAATATATTAAGGTCACTTAGTCATTGTGAACTGTCACCTATTCGTTTGCGATCTGCAGTTGTCCTAGGGAACGATGAGAAGTTACCGACAATCGGTCGGTAACTTCATATCGATCGACAATGCTGGCACCCCAGATAGCGAGTAGGTACATTCCAGCGTGCTCACTTCAGCGAATTGGATTCTCAGCCATGACATTTCTTCGCACAAACCTTTCATTAATTCAACCTTTCATCAGTTCATTAGTTTCATAACTTTAACGAAACTATTTGCATTAAGAGGGTATTACCAGAGAATACCGGAAAATAGTCATTTTTAAATCAAATTTTGGACGTATTGACTCTTTTTTACAAAAAAACATATATTGATTTTGAAAGATTGTTATTTCAACTGGTAAACACACTTTTTAAATTTTGAAAAACTAAGTTTATTTTTAATATAGTAAGGTTATACCGTTGGTCGTTGGCAGATTTGTTTAAATTTCAAACGAAATATTGCATTATACAATACACATTTCAAAAAATATAATCATAAAAAATCAATACATAATCTGGTAAAGCTATTTTTCAGAATTTTAATTTTAGTTAAATTAAAATCATTAAAAAATAAATCCGAGAACGTGTTTTGTGGCGAAAATATCTCAGTTTTTCTATTTATTTCAGGTCTTACTTACTAACTAAAATATTTCAGTTTTTTTTACACACTTATTTTATTTATTTTTATTTATTCATTTTCAACGCCCTTACGGGCTTTTACATAGAAGTGTATGATATGGTATATACAGAGACACAATGTTTGGATAAAAAAAAGATCGACCTAAAATATGAACATTACATAAATAGTAGGTATGAAGGAACAATTAAAGTGAAAATAATATATTATAGGAAAAAGAAAGAGAGAAAAAAAAACAAAATAGAAACCATTTTTTCAATTGTAGACAGCATAATAATGTTGGTTAAAATAAATTTTTTTTTAGCTGAATGATATGTGGGCGTTTTTCAAAAAAAGTGTACATAGATAAAAGTCAGTGTCCCATCACTTTCAGGATCAGTAACTTTTGTTGTGTCGGTTTTAATGACCAACCATATATTTTACCAATACAATAACAAATAAATACCTTTATGGACTAAAAATAATGAATAAATCTATTAAATTTCGATATTATTTTAAAATAAGTAAGACTACAGGTCACTGTTTCTGGTATGTCCTACACCTACCACTACCAGTAAGAGTTCAAAAATTAATGTTATTTAATGTTATCCCAGTATTTATTTCTAATTCTACTAATAGTATATGATAATATTTTCGATTTGCAACCATAATATAGATTAATTATCGTGCAAAATAATTTAAATACCAGATATTGAGTTGTCCTACGAAATAGCGTATGGTGGAATTTCCGCCTACGCCACCACATTATTGACGTCTTCCAATAAAAATATTACCAAATTGATGAATATTTTCGAAAATAGCAACCCTATTTAGTCTATGAAGGGCGGCCATGCTTGGTTTTTTACAGCCAGTTTGCCAAGAAATCGTAACAAAAGTGGTCGTTCTCGGCTGTACTAAAAAAGTGTTCCACCAACGCTTCCGTATTTCTCCAGGTAATTTACCAGAATGTATTAGACTCTACTTTGTATTAAATTGATTCATTTATTGTTTTATGAAATGTTTAGTTAGAACAAACAAAAGTTTCATAATTTATTGATAAATACATTTCGAAAAAATATTGACGCGATTACGCTACTTCTCTTACGCAACGGTGTCGTGAATGGAACTTAAAAGTGACGTAATGGAATTCTAAAGGTCGGTTCACTCTGTCCGTCTTTTAGGGTATTTGGGTGTGTTACAATTTTCTAATTAAATTTATATTTTGCATGTATCTTCAAAATGTAACTATTACATGTAGATATGTGGGTTGAGTGATATATGTAGCATTGAAAAAAAAGAACAGCATAGCTAAAAAGAAAAAATTATTTGATTTTTATGTGTATAATTTTTTTTCTTTTTTTTATTAATTAAGATTATTAAAGATTAATTCTGAAAGAGTCGAAATGGTGTCGAAGTACTAATATAGACAGCAATATGAGCAACTATTACTGTAGAGGCAACTCTGAAATTCAGTATAAAATCAGCTGGTTCATACAATTTTGATTAAGTAAGTATAAAATGTAGCATGATTTATGTTCCTGTGTGTTTTAGTTAATCCTGTACCTAATTAAAGTTGTGTACATTAACAAGTACTTTAATACCCTTTTAGCTTAGTTACCTATTTCAGGCTATACACGGTATGCACGTGTAGCCCATTATTACCTATCTAATTATTTGTGCATTTTTATAAATAATTTATTTTAATTTTATGTTCAAATATGCCGTTGAAAGCTGCAGAAAAATCAAAAAGGTACAGAGACAAAATTAAAAACGACCCTGAAAAATATGAAGCCTTTATGAAAAAAGAGTTACAAAGACAAAAATAACATCAAAATATAATCAGAGAGCTAACCAAAGAAGAATAGAAAAAAGAAGACGTTGGAGAGAACAGAAACGAAAAAAAAAAGAAAAGAAAAAAGAACAAGTGGAAGAAAAAGTACTTGCGCGGGGGGCCTTCCACGGTGGCGGTAGTACGTAAAATCGTCCTTTTTTATAGAGAATACCTCACATGAGTCTTAACTGCTCCCATCTGGAGCCAGTGAGACTATGGCATCCCCAATTGGGGTACGTTTGAGGCTGAAGGTAAGTGGGGACAGGAAGGAGATGGGGAAGAGGAAGGTGGGGAAGAGGAAGGTGGGGAAGTACCTGGCTATTCAGATCTAGTCACTAAACAGGTTAAAGTCATTATTAAGCAACGTTTCAATTCTGAATGGTGGTCTTACACCAGGGTGATACTGAGAGTATCTTCCACTCTTCCCATACCAGTCGCTTGTCGCGCTTTCAGCAGTGTAGCCACAACGTGCGTACACATACGACTGATATTTCGCGCCCGCTGTCGCTACCGGGCAAGCCTCTCAGTCTGGCCGAGGCCTTAGAATTCCTAAACGTTACCAAATTTTTCCCCTTACGCCACTGTCCTGTTATTGCTGTGATTTATTTTCTAAGATCAATTATTATATCTCAAAGAAATTTGTTCTTTTTTTTATTGATATAGTTCATGATTAATTTTAAATTTGTTATAATTAAACATTCGTAAAACAAAAACTTATATTCGTCTTTCTAGAACGCAAAATATACAGTACAAAGTATCCAAAAGTAGCGTAAAAGAATATTTTTATTGAAAAACTTAATATTTAATTCTATAAGCTTGATTATTCATATTTTTTAGGACACTGATTGTGTTTTCAATTCGTAAATAAAAATCTGAAATAATGATTTTCTTTTAATTTTCTTTATAAACTTTATGATAAAAGTGACGTAAAAGAATTTCTTACCAATAGTATTAAACTTAAATTGCAATTATTTTCGAAGTTTATTGACATTTTCTATTTAAATACTTTTTGTCATGAAGTTCATTCTTTCTTTAATAAATTTACGTATATTTTTAATCGAAATGCAGCATCTCACTTAAGTGGAATTCCTATTACGTCACCGACATCTTTTTTGGAAAACGCCCTTGTGCTATAGAAAAATAAAGGAAATGAACAAGTTTTTACATTTTACGTAGATAAAAAAAATACAAAAAATATATCCGACATCCTTATGTGATGCTCCAATTTTAAAAGGATATGCTACATAAAAATATCATTCAGGTATCTCTTAAAGAATGATAAACTTATATTAAATATGTCGATATCTGAGGTGAATTTGTTTGCAAGTGTGTGAAAGCGATGAATTGGTGCGTGTGTATGGTAGTTGGTCGTAGAGTTTGTTACAGAATAGTATATTTTGCCTAGTTCTCGATTAGGTACCTTGAAGTCGATGAGATGGAGAAGTTCACAACAGTCAAATTTCGAGTGAATAATTTTAAACAAAAAAGTTAAGTCATTTATTTTTCTTCTATTGGACATTATTGAAAAGTACTTATGATCTAAAAATACATACAAGAAGTAAACAATATTTAATAATTTATCATCGTGCGTTTTGAGCATTTTTATTGCTTACTTGAATGTAGTTAAAGGAAGTTTTTAATGAAATATATTGGTATTAAATTTTTAATTTAAAAAATTTGATACGTGGAATAATCGATCTTTCTCATCAGAACCTCCCTGTACAGTTGCAAGTATTTTTAAACTTTTATTCTCAGCTGCTGGTCTATGGCTCTTAACCATTAACGGTTTACGTACCTACATATGTGGTTCAACATTAAGAAGAAACCGGTATGTTCAGCGTCGTGGTTTTTCAGGCCTCACAAAAACATATTGTTAGCCATGTTAGCCGAAATCTGAAAAAAATATGTAGGGCGCTGAATAAGATACTGAAAGCTGTGAAAACGAAAATGCCAGTAGAAATTACTTGTGCATTTAATGTGCCTTTTTGATTTTTTGTTATTGATTATATTGATGGTATAAAATAAGGAAATGTAACCGAGCTCATCAAATTTGAAATAGCGAAAATATTTTACAAGCCATTACCGATCACACCATAATTATCGTTGTCATACTACCAATAAGGGAAGATTTTCTTGTCACCCACAATGTACAGCGAGGTGTACAAAAATTGTAAAAGAAACCTTTGCTAACGATTTTGGACCTTTGGGTCGAGGCGGCTTAATGAAATCATAATTAGAATATGGCATTGGGGAAAAAGGTAAAAAAATATGCCATTATCAACAATAAAATACAGTACCGTTCATAGGATCTTTTGAGATTTTTAGGTTTTTCATTGAAGTTTAATATTATTACTGAAATGTGTTTTTCTCACTATTTGTCTTATATTATCAGTTTATAAACGTTTTATCTGTAAAATGAATATTAATATACAAATATAATCTGTTTTAAATAAAACAAACACTGTATTTAACCACATATATTTATTATTTGATATATCGACCGGTTTCGCTCCGACCGAGCTTCATCAGGATATAATAATAACTAAATACTTAGTCAGAGTTGTTGGTTATATATAAATTGAGTGGAAGAGGGAGAAAGAATATTCCAAAAGAAACATAATTAGACAGAGGCAAATTCTTAGAAAGAGATAAAATGGATTATCAATAAGCGGAAGGGAGACAAGAATATATGTGTATCAAATGTACATTTATAAACAACAATTAATGCTAATCAAAGACATATTGAAACTTGGATCTATTATACAATAAGATAAAATCAATAAGTGGAAGGGAGACAACAATATATTTCAACAATATATAGATGAAGCTCGGTCGGAGCAGAAACCGGTCGATATATCAAATAATAAATATATGTGGTTAAATACTAAGTGTTTGTTTTATTTAAAATATAATGCCTAACCACAGGGTGATTGCTTCTTACGAAAAAAAAAATATATATATACATAATCTGTGTTTTATTTCTCTTTCTTAAATAAATACAAAAAAATACAATGAAATCATAAAAATTAAATCAAATAGACCTTTGTAGGAATACAAGAATAGAAAATATTGAAATGAAAATTATACAGTTTTAATTTTGTAAATATGTAAAGCATTTTTCCCAACTATGTCAATTTAGAAATTCTAAAAAAATGTTCATTCCTGACTAATATATTATGTATACGATTTTCTGTAATACATAGGTGTGGTGATCTTGTTTAATGATTTTTTTCATCAAATACTATTCTGTCTGATTTCAGGTATCGCTTGGACAAGCACCAGATTGCAGGATGGTTTCGCGATTGGTGAGGGCTTTTAAGTGTGCTTTATAATAATTATTGAAAAAGAAGATAACACTAATAATCTAAACGAAAATATGAAAATGACAAAGATACCGACAAATAAAAGATAACGATCGCGACTAGTAGGGGAGACCTGTCCAAAACCGTATACCTAAGGTAGAAGCTTTGTAGTTTAGTAATCTTCTTAATATATAAAACAAAGTCGGGTTAGTTACACCATTTCTAACTAAAGATCGGCTGAACCGATTTTTATGATCTTTAATTTGTTGGATTTGTCTCCATCCCGATTAACAGAATAACTGTTAAAACATTGAAAAAAATCACGGGAAAAATAATTATGAAGAAAATTATTTTTTTAATATATTTTGTATGGAACGGCTTTTCAAATAATGTGCGTTGGTCGAATTTGAATCAATTCGAACTGTCAATGGTGTAGTGTGCCGAACATTTCGTGCTTTGTCAACAGCTGAATTTCATTTTTTGAACTTAGAGTACCTATTTATTTTAACTTAATAAAAACTTAATTTATTTCATCTAATAAATTAAACACAACATTTATTGATTGATTTATTGTCAGCTGGTTTAAAATAAAATTCAGTTCATAATAATTATTTTTATTCATGAATTTGGCTCCCCGAAGGCCCCATGAGGGAAGAGGGGTTCATCTCTCCTCTCCACTCCTTCTTGGTTCCCTGAAGGTCCCACGACGGATAGTTCACTCCCCTTTGGTTCCCCGAAGGCCCCAAGAGGGAAGAGTCCACCCCACCTTGTTTCCCTGTAGGCCCCATGAGGGAAGAGTGCCTCATCTCTCTTCTCCACTCCTGCTTGGTTTCCTGAAGGTCCCACGAGAAGGAGGATGTCATCTCTCCACTCCATTCCTTCCTGGTTCCCCGAAGGCCCCACGACGGAAGCGTTAACACTCCCCCTTGGTTCTCTGAAGGCCCCACAGGGAAAGAGTTCATGAAAGTTGAAAATGATTTATTTTTCTTTGGTGCAATCCTCAATCATGTATGGTATATTAGGATGGGGTGGCGCCCTTGAATCATTTATAAAACCGTTACAAATAGTCCAAAATCATATTATCAAGGTTATATATAATAGAAAGAGGACATTTTCGACAGACCAATTGTACAAGGAATCTCAACTATTTAGTCTTCGCAAATTATTTATACTACAAAGCATGAAATATATTTTTAAAAACCAAAACAAATTCCAAAAATGTGAACCCAGAATCAATTCTAGAAAAAATCATGTATTTTATAGCCCCCAAACAAATACCAAACTAATGCAAACTCACAGTAGTTTTATTGCACCTCGCACTTTTAATCTATTACCAAAAAAAATTCAAGAAGCAACTAAACCAGCTCAATATCTAAAAGATTTGAAATTGTGGCTGAGTAATGTAGATATTCAAGTATTATTAATTTAATCTTTACTTCATTCTAATTATCATTTTTGTTTCTGTATTAATTTTGTTTCTGTATATTTTACTTTCTTTTCTTTTACTACATTTTTAGTAGCTTAAAATTTTTATTTTTTTACTTCGATAAAGTATTTACGTCTTGTACAATCTTTAGACAACTTTTAATTATAATCTTACATCTTTTATTTTTTAGATATTAATCTTGGTATATTCTTTAGATGCTCTCTGTTATTTTTAGGTACAAAAATAATATGTAAAGTCTTATATTACCCACGCACAGGCTGCGCCTTAGTGGGTTTCTCTTTCTTTCTTTCTTGCATAACTGTAATGTCAAAATGTAAAAAAAGGGAAAAAATAAAGGAATTAAAAAAAAAAAAAAAAGTGGCCTAAGATTTCCCAGGTTCTTCGAAGGCTCCTAGTTTTTAATGGTTCAATTTTCGTCCCACGAGTGTCTAGGGAAATAGAAGGCCCACCCCAGCAGAGCCCCGAGTGCTGGGGTAAGGTCTAAATACTTCGAGATGCGACCCTGTTTCTCGGAGGCACCGTTCGTAACACTGTTCCCCAGGTTTTCCTCGACGGTGATGGGTTTTCTTCTTTGATCCATATTTATGTTAGGAGTTGGCGTAATACCAGCTGGGGATACCCGAAGAGTTAACATCTGGTTAATTTGTTTGTGTTGGTATTTGGTAATTCTGCGACGCACTGGAGGTTGATCGCATCTGATCATTTCGTGGCACACTGGAAGTTGATAGCAACGAACTAATTTGAGGTTGAGTTTGTTGGCATCTGGTCAATTTGTGGCACGCTGGAAGTTAACGGCAAGCAGTTAATTAGTGGCGTAGTGGAGTTTGATGGCAGCTGGTTGATTTCAGCGTGTCGATTCTTGCAGACAGGAAACAGTTTGTGTCTCATGGACTATTCCAGTCTATTCTATTTTTTGCACGACCAGGAGTACCCCAAGGCCCTAATTTAGGCCTCTTCTCCATATTTAATAATGATATTTCCGAAGTAATTCTGCACTCCAGGTTTCTTCTATTTCTGATGACCTAAAACTCTTCTTGTAAATACTAACCTTAAAAGACTGCAATCGACTCCAGTCAGATATTGATAGAATTATCGACTGGAGTAAAAAGGAATAGGATTGAGTTCAATGTAACTAAATGTTTAATGTTGTCATTTACTAGGGCATGTCATACCTGGTATTACCGATATACGATGGACGCCTGAAGCTTAAAACGAGTCTCCACCATGAAGGATCTTGGAATCATATTTGATAGTAGGCTGACATTTCATGCTCATATTGAGATGGTTTGTAGCACTTCATTGAGAATGCTGGGCTTTGTTCTGCGCACTGCAAGGAATTTCAGAGATACCCGGGTTCTCATAATTTTATTCAATTCCTTAATAAGGAGTAGCCTTGAAAGTGGGTTGGTAATTTGGAGTCCACACCAAGTAAAATATTCCCTCATGTTGGAGAGGGTTCAGAAGAAAATTCTGAGATTTCTCTACATGAGGGAGTATGGTTATTATCCGTGGCTCTATCCTACCGACTTTCTTTTGGGTATGCTTGCAATGAACCGTCTACGGGTCAGAAGAGATGTACACATTGCCACTCATTCTTCAGATTGATGCGTGGATGGGTTGAAAACTCGGCTATCATAGAGAGCATTCATTTCTATGTTCCCGACGGTTATCTTCGCCAACAACAGCATATACTGTTTTATCTCCTGGCCTGCAGGACTAACTTGCCAATGGTCATGCCGGTCGGGAGAGCAATCTTGCTGTTGAACAGAATTAATTCGGATATCGACATATTTAGCGTTAGTGAAACTGCCTTTAAAAGGCAAGCTTTATTAATGCTTGTGTAGTTATCCTTACCACGTAAGATTATTAAAATACTTTGTAATACAAATGTACCTACTTAAAAACGAATTAAAATTTTAATTTTTGTAATGTTTTTAAAGGAATAAATAAATTGAACTGAATTGAATTGTGTTCATAATATGACCTTTTACTTACATACTTTAATTACTTCTTAATTTTTTTTTGCCATATTATGACAAAAGTGGAGTGCATTTCCGATTTGTACAATGTCAGCAATTGCGTACAATTAATTATTCTTATTTCATATGAATAAACGTTAAATAGTTTAAAATGATCTTTTCAGGAAGAATGGTGCTGCATGAATATTAATCAACCTCCTCCTGATGAAGAAATGATGAAATGCAGAGATGAAAATAAAGTTGTCCTTAAATCTGCTGATCCTTCAGTAAGTACATATATGGAATAACCCGGCACTACCTATTGACGATCCGACAGTTCTCATGTTTTTATTTTTTACCATGTTGATCATCTTTCTTTAATTTTTTTTTCAAATAATTCTACGGTAGTAGACTTTAGAGATATTTATTTTATTTGTAAAATGCCATGACAGAATGAATACCTCTTGTAGGCCGCAGTCCCCCTGGCGGGTCCGGATGTTTGAAGCGATTTTGCCCCTTATGTATAAATAAATTGTATGAAGAACAAGGTCAGAATCGCTTGGGCCATTCTCTTTCTTGACATAACGAATTACTGGATAGCATTTTAGCATCCGAATAATTCATATTAATTGCTAATGACGCGTCGGGCACCAAAGATGGCGGACAAAATGGATGCCGCTTAATAATATGAACGCTGTCATATTCGAATTCTATATTTATTCATTGTTTTTTTTTAATATAAATCCATCGTGGGAAGCTTAGATTTGAGTGATTATTAGGAAGTCCGTTTTATCTACATTATTTTGATGTAATTTTTGTATTATATCACAAAAGAAATGTTATAAAAATTGAATTCGTAAGAAAGGTGAGAACTGTCAAATATTTTATGTCGTATTGAAAAAATATATTTTTTGTATGCTGGCCTTCAACAAGTTTTATATGTAAACGCCTGTTTACATTGTATCTCTGGTACGAATATGCATATTTAAAAGTTTTATCGTTTTTTCAGTGCGCTATGGATACCTGCATTATGAAGAAGAAACACATGATAGGTTCTGACAATAAGATCAACCGAGAAGTCTTCATAAAATACATTAAACAAAACTTGAACGAATCCTCCCCGTCTCTAGAAACATATTTTGAGAAATGTGTCGCGGAAACGGAAACATCGGATTGCGCACCTGTTAAATTCCTTGCCTGCTTTTACAGTGCATTGATGAGGGTAAATAATATGGTGATGATTTTTACTACTGATAGGATGGAGTCAATTTGGATTCAGAACAGTTCCTTAGTCATTAGGCACTAAAATGTACTTAAATAGTTTAAAAATAGCACAATACAGTTCAGCGTTGTACTAAGCGGAAAGCACCTCGTAGATATTGCCGAAAGCGGCGTGGATTTCAAAGTATTCCTTCGTTCGTTCGTGTAGTAACCGAAATGCATCATGGAGGTCCACCTGCCTTTGCAATGTGTCTGGCTACACTCACCTGGTATGGTACTGGCCTCAGCAAGGATGCTAAGCGTGTCGAGTTCATTAGCGAGAAATAACTTGTATTTGAGTTTTGTAGTCTGGAGTCGATTACAAGTGATCTTCACAACTGAATATATGTACATATACCACTCTCCTTTCCTTTCTTTTCCTTCTAAACTTCTATTTTTCAGGTCGTTCATTAAAATTCATCAGCTATCAATGAGTATCTATCTATATTACAGGGTGTTAATGATGCGCTTTTTTCATTAACTTCTTTTTTTTCATTAACTCCTTTTTTTTCATTAACTCCTTTTTTTTCATCAACTCCTTTTTTCATTAACTCCTTTTTTTTCCATTAACTCCTTTTTTCAATAACTCATTTTTTTCATTAACTCCTTTTTTCCCCATTAACTCCTTTTTTCAATAACTCCTTTTTTTCATTAACTCCTTTTTTCATTAACTCCTTTTTTTCCATTAACTCCTTTTTTCAATAACTCTTTTTTTTCATTAACTCCTTTTTTCCCCATTAACTCCTTTTTTCAATAACTCCTTTTTTTTCATTAACTCCTTTTTTTTTCATTAACTCCTTTTTTCATTAACTCCTTTTTTTAATTAACTCCACACAGGAGGCCTTAAGCAAATAATTTCCCTCAGGGCCTTTGTCATCTGTGAAGATGATGTGTGGAGGGTCTTTCTGAGGAGAGGAAGGAGTGAACATGGGTCTTGAAGAGACCCATGTTGAAGGAGGGAGGAAATACAGACGCCGGTAAATCGTTCCACAGCCGAGCTGTTGAAGTCAAGAACGAGTTATGGAAACGATCCGTTCTCATGTGCCAAATGTCAACCGTGTACATATGTTGGGCGCGTGTTTGGTGTGTTTCCCAACTATGCACCGGTGCCGACGGGATCAATGATGCACTTGAGTTACTTTGACCAGTGATTCCTCACATTATTTGGAGTAAAAAATGTTAACGAAATGTTGGTCTCCTGGTGACATTTCTGATGTCCTTTGTGTTAAAGTTAAAAAAAATTTAACATTTTTTTTCTTGCACATGTCGTCATTAGTCACTCTGCCGAGTTATCATGGAACCCCTCACATGCCCCTACGTGCCCAAATGCCTAGTCATTCTTTAGTTAAAAAAAAAAAATAACAATCACCGGGACCAAAATATCACGTACCTACATTTTTACTCTAAATAATAACAGAAATCACTGGTTAAATAAAGTAGGTTAAGTACGTGCCTTAATATAATGTATAAAGAAGAGCGTCTGTGTGTTTGTGGAGACGTTGATTTGATTTTTATATAAATCTACGGCTTATCTCCGATATTGATGAAATTTTGCACACTTGACCTTCAAAACACAATAAAATTCTTCCAGTATTTTATAGAATTTGGCACATGGAAATAATTGAAATCACTACCAACGCTCTATTCTGGTCTTTAATGATGATTTTTATTTTTCTTTTAAGGATTGCCCTTCAACCTTGTGGCTCAAAACTGAATATTGCACGACTCTCAAAAAGTATTTCGTTGACTGCCCAAATGCTAAGTTTTTATGAATGAAGTGAAGTTTCAACAATGCGGTTGTATATTTTTAAAATAAAATTATAACACAACGTTTAATGAATTCTAAGCGTTTTATTCCATTTTTTTAAATCATGCTCCAAACATAAATGCTTCCCAAAAACTTACCTCTCAAACAAATATTAATTATTGACCTTCCATGAACTTCTGTAATGCATCCTGGCCCCTAGACAAGCAGTGATGTGAAATATATAGGTTTCTCTTATAACAATGATACATAACCACAGACAGGAGTAAGTTCCCACGTTGGCAATAGTATTGGACTGGGGCCGGGGTATAGGAATGCTCGGTTACTCGGCTGAGTGACCGGTGAAAACAACATGTAAAATATATTTTTGGTTAGAATTTCAAAAAATATATGAGGAAACAAACAATAATAAAAAATGTATCAAGAATAATAATTATCATTATCATTATAACTTATATCATTGATGTAGCTATTCCAAATTCCTGTAATATTGAAAAATCTGTTTCTGAAAAAATAAGAAAGTATACAGATTTAGGAAATGAAATTAAAAGAATTTCTCATTCTCAGACTATAAAAATATTACCATTTGTTATTTCGGCTACTGGCATTATACCTAGCTCTCTCATTAAAAATTTAGGCATATTAGATTTGTCAAAGAATTTGTATATAAAAATGCAAAAATCAGTCATTTTAAATACATGTAGGATTACGAAAGATTTTTTAAATATTTATATTGAGGGATCTGTAGGATTTATCGGTCAAATTAGGAATTCCACCGAGCCGAACCCTCTGATATGAAAATATCTGGAGTAGGTGAATTATATTCCCATTTAATAGTTTGGTAGATTAACATGTTGTTTTGTATTAATTATGCTTATATAATACACTTGCATGACGTGGATTTACTAAATGATCATTTATATGGAAAAGTGTATGAAAGGGTTTAGTTTTTCCTATGGGAAAAACTAAACCCGGACCTGAAAATCTGGTGCGTAAAAATATATATATAATTAATATCATATTATAAATTATAATTATCCATCATCATATTTTTTTATTCATTAGTTTTTAACACAGTGAATAATTTTTTTTATTAAATTGACGAAAAAGCATATTTTTATGGGAAATACATTATTCAATGATATGTGAATATGGTACGATTTAAAACGTTGCGTTTTGTAAATTTGTCGCAGTAATAACTAAATATAATTTTTAATAATTATATCCGGACGTGTAGTAAATAAAAAAAATAAAAATTCATTTTTTTTTAATCCTAGAAAGATAGGCTGCGTCGCAGAAACGCCCGCGAAAATAAAATGTTTAATTTTTCATTATATTAAACCAGTAAACATAATCAAGCAAAATTGAATTATATAATTACCTATTTCATAATTAAATCCGTAGGTACTAGATATTTGTTTAAAAAAATAGTTATTCAGTTTTGTTATGTTTGGATATTTTGGCCTCAAATACATATTTAGGTTTTGATTTTACACTCGGTCGTTCCTCATAACCACTGGAGCGACAGAGCAATTAAAATATTTTTTCTCGGATTGCTAAAGGAAATTTTTCGCCCACATTAAAAAATCGTACCTCCGAATTTGAATATGGAGACATACAAACTGATTATAGTAGCCAATGAATTCCCCTATCTTTTGTCTATTATCACATGTTTGTAGGATTTATAAAAAAACATATAATTAAATCTTTAACCTTAAAACATTTTAAAGAATCTAGAGAATATTTATTTTGTTATATTTTGAATGTACAATGTATGTATTATATAGTCGTTTTAATATATATATTTTTTTAATTTGCCACATTTTGGCAACATAGCAATCCGAGGTTTTGAAAATAGTGCCATAATGTGGCAAAAAGCACTCGAGTGGATAAGTTAGGGAAATATTTACTTTGATACACGGTTTAAACAAGAACTTTATTTGCTTCATAAGCTTTATTGATAATTCTTACATTTTATTTAACAAAAATACTGAAATGTTTTGACTTGTACCACTTTTTCAAACTGTTAAGTGGAAATTTAAACCTTTCGGGCAAGTATTGTAGAAGTTTTTGACAGCTTCGCATTGTTCAGATTTTTTCCAGTTGGCAGGCGGGCATTCCTTGAAAGAAAAAAAAAAAAATTTATAAAAAATAAATTCTGAAACAAAGAACAGACATTGAGGTACATCATAAAGAAATCATAAGGCGCAACGAAACTTTTTTTTTACATTAGTTTCAAACATGAGGCCCTGTGGAAAGTAATTCCTCTCAGAGCCTATGTCATCTTTAGGGATGCTGTGTGGAGGGTATTTTGAGGAAAAAAAGGAAATGAAATTCTTGGAAGGTAAAAGGTATGAGGGGTGGGTAGGAATCTGAGGGTCAGCCTATCCAGGAGTGACGGTCGTACGAATCATCCCTCCCACTGCTTGCTGAAGTCTTGCTGAAGGGGTAAAAAGGTCTCCCTCAACCAGTCTCTCCCGATCCGGCTTTCCAGGCAACTGGGCAGATGAATACACCACCAAAACCCGGACAAACCTCACACCATGAATACGGGTACGAATCATCCCTCCCACGGCTTGCTGAAGTCTTGCTGAAGGGTTAAAAAGGTCTCCCTCAACCAGTCTCTCCCGATCCGGCTTTCCAGGCAGCTGGGCAGATGCATACACCACCAAAACCCGGACAAACCTCACACCATGAATCTGGGCACCCTACTAAATCACCAAACGTAGCGAACCACTTGGGATGAGCTATAGCGAGGTGTTAGTTATCCAATAAACGGTTCCCGGGGCGGCAGTACCCATAACCGCCTCCCAAGTTGAGAAACTTAAAAATGTCAATTTCACATAATTATTTTCCAATATATCTGATATCAAAATAAAAACAATGATATAGCTGTAGATTTACCTTCAACAAAGCATTCACCGTGCAGATGGAGAAATCCCGTGGAGGACACTTTGATGTTTCAGTATCAGTGTGACATTTCTCCAAAGACTTCTCTATGATTGGGTCATAATCAGTCAAGTTTTGTTTAACGAATGTTGCGATGGCTGATCTGTCGACCTTATTGTCAGAAACTAGGTAGTTCTTTTTCTTCATGTTACATGTAATATAATCACACTGAAAAGTCGAAAATATACACTCAGTGGTTTTCTCATCATCCTCCCAATAGCTTATCTACACTAATAAGGAATATTTTCGATTTACTATTTACGGTTTATTTATTTATTAAGTTGGAGCTTATAATTCGGTACTCGAACCTATGAATAGTGGCTATACAGGGCGTTAAGGTACGTACTTGAGTTACTTTAACCAATGATTCCTGACATTATTGGGAGTAAAAATGTAAATGAAATTTTGGTCTCCGGTGACTTTTTTTATGTCAAATTTTTTTTTTTCAAAATATTTTTTCTTCAAAATCAAACAAAAAAAAATTTCTTTCACATGAACTTATTGGTCACTCAGCCGAGTTGGCGCCCCACCACTTACCCCGCCCCCAACTAACCAACACCTACAATTATTTATGTTTTTGTAGAAAAAAAAAAAAAAAAAACATCAAAAATGTCACCGGAGACCAAAATTTCATTTACATTTATTACTTCAAATAATGTCAGGAATCACTGGTTAAAGTAACTCAAGTACGTACCTTAACACCTATATTGGTATATGTATATATTGGATAAGTTGGCCGAGTTTTCTAACCACTGCGAGTATTTAATTTTTATTTTTAATAATATTCGTTATTAGGGTAGATAAGCTATTGGGAGGATGGTGAGAAACCCCCTTATACTTTAAAATTTTATATATAAAATTTTACAGTTTTAAGTCTGAGAACTGTGCACTTCCATTTGAAGCGTTTGCTTGTGGTTGAAAGAGGGTTGTACATTATTGCAGCAATTTATCGCATAATTAAATATTATAAATACATATTTTATAATATTATAGGAAAGCGTTACATTCGAGTATCTAAGTTACTCAGTCCTAATATTGTTGTTAATAATTTTAGGTCGAGTTGGTCTTTCTAGTGTAGGAAGGTAGGTAGGTATTAGGCATAATAAATCAGGACTGTCTATAATACCATTAAAATTTATGCATTATTATAAATATAATTTATATGCCGCAAATGTCGTAAATGTTGTAAATGTCTTAAATTTCGTAAATGTTACAAATATCGTAAATGCCGTAAATGTTGTAAATGTCGTAAATGTCATAAATACTATCCTTAATAATAAACAAAAAATTAATTACTAACATTTTTATTTTCATGTTCCGCAAGGTTCTCATAATGTCGTCAATTCGTTTAGGTCGTAAATGTCGTAAATGCCGTAAATGCCGTAAATGTCGTAAATGTCGTAAATATTGTAAATGTCATAAAATATTAAATCCAATTGAAAAAATAATAGTGCATTGGCGGTCGAATATTATTAATAATTAATAATATTATTTTTTATTTTTATTTATTTACAGTTTCTTTCAAATTAAAATAGATGGCTTAGCATATAATTATTAACCCCACTAAGGTTCGCCTGTGTCAGGGTTAATAATTTTACTTATTTTTTATATATATTTGATCATTATCAAACAGTTAAGTAAATAGAAAATAATAAAATAAAAAAATAACAATGTTAAATGGAGGAAATTTGGAAAAAAAAAAATGAACAAAGTGTTGAGAGATCAAACAAAATGTATTTTTTTATTCTGTCATTAGTTCATACCGTTTTCAACGTTATAATAAGATTTATACCGTTTTCAACGTTATAATAAGATTTATAATTTATAACATTTTTTATTTTTCATGTTACACAAATTGTATAGGTTCTCGTACTTACTTGAGCTTGCAAAGGGTCAACTCCTGCTTCTTGTCGAAATACGCAATCCCTTTCGTCAAAGTCACGACCAAACTTCATGAAATTTGAGCAGCATGGTCCTTCCTGAAAAGATTTCGATGCCCAATATTTCATATAACACGTATTATATAAATAAATAAAATAAACAAACAAACATTAAGAAACCATTTTATCGACACCAGGAATTCATACATACCTAAAATGTAATGATTGAGATTATATAGCATATTTCTACGGTGACTTATATATGTTAAAGTTCTTAAACTAAACACTTTTGTCATGTTACTTTGCAAGATTGAATTATTCGCACAATTCTGTAATTAATTTTCGGCGCTAGCATTTTTTAAAATGTGTTTGTTTCACCCAAGCTCCCTGGCAATCCTTCAGGTAAATTTATTTACTCAGTAAATCGGTTTAACTGGTAATTAATCGTTTTAGGCAGCAAAAAAAATTAAATTGGGCGGGGGTAAATAGAATCATAAATAAGTCGTCCCAAAATGGCCTAAGCACAGTTTGAAAATGGCCTTGTAAGCCGAAAAAGCTGTCTGTTACAACAATAAAAACTAAAATACTCGCAGAACTTAATAATAATTATTAAATGTGTTTCTTCAATCTTTGCAAAAGTAATTTGTGGCATCATTTTAATTAAATGAAACAAATTACTTTGTGTAAACCACTATTCACATGTTTCAAAACCGATGGTTTCTTCGTCAGGTGAAAAATTAAATTAATTTGAATTTAAAAAATTTTAAAATTAAAATTAAATATAAAAAATTCAGTAATTTGTTTCATTTAATTATTAAATTTGATTTAAATTATTTTTTAAAATTCCTTCGGGAGATACCTAATAGTGTAGACATTACCCTTTTATCCAAGTAAATAATAGAGATACTAGCTCAAGTCAGTTATCTGTTTCTTTCATACATTCAGAGTTTCAAAAGAAATTTCTTACCAAGGTAACCTAAAGATGAAACCGGCAATTTACATTTAAATTAATGTCACTGGCGTGAGTATCAGTGAAAACCTCAAGAATGAAGAGAAATCTTAACTTCTTTATAATTTCAATATTCTACTACCTAATCAGAATCAGAAGCAGAAAATCTACTGCAATATCCTACAATATTCAGATAATTTCCATATATTTTGAAAATGTATTCACTCACCATTAAAGGATCGGTCTTGCAGTCCGGAGTTTGCCCAAGTGACCCCTGAAATCAACCAAAGTAATACCTAGTTTATTTATTTTTTATTTATATATTACAAACAATACGATATAAAATGATCCTTTGTCTGTCCAACTGGGAAGGATTCCCGTTTCAGGACAGCCAAATTTTGTATTTAGTACATAATATTCTTACAATGGAATGGCGATTCTGTCAAGACAATTTTTGAGAACATTAGTAATTGCATTCGTAGTAACGGGATTGATTCTTTATCCTTGAAAGAATCCCCAAGATGTAATTTTTTACCAGGGTCATTTTGGATAACATTAGTAATTTCATACAGAACAGATGAATGGTTTCTTTCGAGAGACAACAAGTCTGAGATTATTTCCAGGGCATTTTGGAGAACATTTACAATTGCATAGTTAGAATTTCCACATTTCGTCGCTTCGGTTCATTTTTATCCAACAGACCAAAACGTAAATCGGGAGAAATGGCGCTTTAAAGTTTTTTTTATGATAAAAGCACATACATTTTGGAGGACGTAAGACAAAGTGAGTATTTAAAATCCCTTAAATAATTGTTTATAATTTTTTATTTGAAAGAATATCGCATAAATAAAGCTTTTTGAGAATAACTGCATACTTAACTCAATTTCATAAAAAATAGTCTGTTGGACAAAAAAGAACTAAAGTGACGATTTATAAGCTAGTGGTCATTATGAATCCCAAGGTAATATGTTTTTGAAATTCCGAAGTGATAGAAATTACATTTATGTAATTAATTATAGTTATGTGATTATTTTAACCTAGTTGTGTAGAATGAAATCATGCGTTCTTGAAAATGATTAATTTTATTACATTTGTACATATAAATTTACAAATTACTAATTACAGCTTACACACTATTACATTTTATTTTACTTAATGTGGTTCTCATAATCTTTTTGAATTTAAACATTTTTCTCACCGCAATCAAAAATCCCAGAAGCACTGAAAGTTTAGCCAACATGTTGTTAGCAGTTTGGCGGTAAATCTGAAATTGAGTTCAGAATAAATAAAACGCCATTTCATACGAATTATTTATCATATTAATTTTATATTTAATGTTGTAAGTGTGAATACATCACACATCCGGTAATTAGGTGTTGTTATTTGCAATTTGCAGACACTTACCGAAGGTCACCGATTAATATAAAAAGGCAAATTAGGTTTTTGCATGAATTGTATGACATTTCAATGGTTATTAATTTTAGCTCCTGGCTTCGCCCAAGTCTGGACACAATTATTTTTTCTTGTTAAAAAGTATGTAATATAACAATACAGCTTCATGTCATATTTTTTTATGCTTTTGAATACAGATCGAATATTTTGATAAAACACTAATGGCTTTATAATAAACGTGGTGCAAATTTTATACAATGACAAATATCCGTGAATGTGAAAATCTTACTAATAAAATAGAATTGTCTAAACCAGGGATTCCCAAACTTTCTCGTAGACCACTTTCAAAATTTTACTGGTTTCAGTGGATCCCCTGCTGCTAAATTTCTACCATATTTACACCAACGTAGACCATTTATCACTCCAACGTAGACCCCCATCGAGCCTCCCGTGGACCCTTGGGGGTCCACCTGGACCTTTGGGAATCACTGGTCTAAACTAATATTTAAAGAAAAATTGTAAAGAATACGAAATTTTGAAAACATATATTTTTTTATTTTATTTTTTTAACTCAAAGATTTAAACCTCAAATTATAATATTTTAAATGAAGTTGACTTAATGAATGTGATTGACTTTCGCCAATATTATCTTCATTAATTAAAATATTATATTATTTTTATTTATATATTACAAAAATTATACTAACTTTCAGAAAATAAACAAAAGCAATAATTGATATTTTGTATTCACTGTTAGCGCAAAATAAACGTTGATTCCTTGGATTTTGGACCAACATTATCTTCATTTTTTTATTCGCTGCCGTGTATGATTGCAAGATTCAAACTCGAACTAAATACTATCTAGATAGTGTCTTGGATAAATTTATCGTTTTTTTTTAATACGCGACATCTATTGACTTTTCTACAAGACTAGGAAGAATATTTATTTCCTTTGTAACTAAATAGGTAAAACCTCAAATGGTACTATTTTAATTAACGAGGACAGGCATTAGCAAACTCAATTGAAATTTCGATTTTTCAATAATTTGAGATTTTACTTATTAAGATTAAAAAAAATAAAAAAATTATGTCGCTGATATTAACATAACTTTTTCAAGACGGGAACCTCGTGTAACACTCTGCCAAAATACAACATTGCCAGCTCTTTCGCACAGTGAAAGACATAATATTTTTTTTACTATACCTATGTTCGAAACAGAAAGTGTATAGTCTTTATTCAATGTGCAATAATAACACCATTTACCGAGTGGAAAGGTTTTTTTATTAGTAAAGCTGTACACAGTATATTTATAGTCACATGGCCATCGGCACTTCTTCCGTTTTCAAGGTTTCTTCTAGAAAAGTTTTGAAATGCCCATCTCGGCTGTGGCAGAAGGATACTTCTTGTCAGTAGTCAGTGGTTTACAATAAAAGTAAGAAAAGAACCATCTCCAATTGACTGCATTATAAATGCGGCAGAAAAACAAAGTACAGATTCCAACTATGAGTACAGTAGGAATAATATTGAAAAAATCATATTTTAGAATATTTTTATTCAATATCAACATAATACGTTGGTAATGATAGTAATGATCAAAGCGATTCTTCTTGTTGATGTTGTGCCTCCTGCACCTGCTACTTCAGCCTGCTGCTCACCGTAATAATGAGCTTCTGAAGAGCCTCTGCTGCATTTATGGCTAAATGCAATTTTTTCTTATTCGTGTCTCGTGTCTGATTCATAATAAATGCATGTCAGTTCAACTGCAATTCAATCAAATGTCAAATCATTTTGTTTTGAAGAGTTTTAATTTTCAATGTACTATCATTACTTAAATTTTAATTTTTCTTACCGGTTTCGACACATCCGTGCCATTCACCAGCAAACTCAAAACTGAACTGAAAATTTAAAACAAGTACAGAAATGAATTAGATGTTATTAGGTGGGGATAGTGGGAGGGGTGGTTTTGGGGGAGGGGGAGGACAGAGGGCGGGGTCAATATCAAATGGGAACATAGTCAAAAGGGGAGATTTGCAGGGTGCCATTATTTTGTTAACTAAATTAATTTTTGATTTTATTTTTTTGTTTATTTCTAAAGTTTCTAAAGCGCACAAGTTAAAGTATGAATTTATATTTATATGTTTAAATTTGTTTTTTTCCTTGTTGAAGCTATGGCCTGTCTCTATTAAATGATTGGCGAATTCAGAATAGTTATTATTTCGTAAACAGAGTTCATGTTCCCTGATTCTAGTACTAAAATTTCTAGTAGCCATTCTTACGTACTGGGCGTCGCAATCATTACATTCTAAAGTGTATATCCCGTTTTTTTCAAATTTATTAGAAACATCCTTGTTATTAATATTTTTATTTATTTTAGAATTAGTATAGAAGGCTGGAGAAATGTGATCTGGTAATATGCGGGATATTTTTAAAGATAAGTCGCCTGTAAAAAGAAGTTTTTTTTATATATTAAGTTTTTACCAGGTTCGTTGTTATTATTGCCACTACAAATGTACTTTTTTTTTAAATTTTTGTTTCTTATTAACTAAGCGATTAATTATTTCAGGTTTATAACCATTGTTTAGGCCTAATTGTTTTATAATGTTAATTTCATTATTATAATTATCATTGCTTAAAGGGACATTAATAGCACGATGTATCATTGAGTTGAAGGAGGCAAGTTTGTGAGATAAAGGATGAAGTGAAGTTGATGGTATAACACAGTCAGTGTGTGTAGGTTTTCTATAAATATTAAATACACTCAAATCTCACATATAAATATAAATTCATACTTTAACTTGTGCGCTTTAGAAACTTTAGAAATAAACAGAAAAAATTAAATCAAAAATTAATTTAGTTAACAAAATAATGGCACCCTGAAAATCTCCCCTTTTGACTATGTTCCCATGTGATATTGACCCCGCCCACTGTTCTCCCCCCCCCAAAACCACCCCTCCCACTATCCACACCTAATAACATCTAATTCATTTCTGTACTTGTTTTAAATTTTAAGTTTAGTTTTAAGTTTGCTAGTGAATGGCACGGATGTGTCGAAACCGGTAGCAGAAAAATTAAAATTTAAGAAAAGATAGTACATTGAAAATTAAAACTCTTCAAAACAAAATGTCTAGAAATTCTTACATAGTTAATGCCCAAGAAATACAAAAAATGTCAAATCAATACCTCAAAATAAAGATGGCCACCGTAGTCTTTTCAAAAGTCATATGACCCACCGGCATCTTTTTTAATTAAAAGTTATTAACTAGTGAGGTCTTCATAAAAATACCAACATTTTGTACATCACTTATTAGAGCAATAAAAAACAGTAGGTAAATTTTAAAATCATATTGTAATATGTTTGTACACATATGAACCCCTAATGTCATTAAATAAAACCTTTTCTAACACATATATTATAACTGAAATTATTACAAAACATAAATTGAAAATATTAGTAAATGAAAAGAAAATACTTTGTTTTAAGTCACTTTATTTTTATTTTTCGTCTACCGGTTTCGGTACCTCCGTACCATCATCAGGACTGTTACAAAAATAATGTCTAAAAATACATAAGTACACATATATATATACATAATGTTGTGAACGAAAGGGACAGTATACTAGAGTGGGACAGAGCATGAGTGTGGAAATTAAATAGTGATTCGTCGTAGATAAGTTCATTGCGTCTCAGGAGAAGCACTGAGAGCTAAATTAAAATGATACAGTAAATTCGTGATATAACAAGAGAGAGAGAGAGAGTCGAACGGACAGTTGATTGTAGGACGGGTACGCTGGGTACGCGGCTTCTGTTGGCTAGGCGCGTTGCGCGCTATCCCGTCGTGGTGGCGCTGTCATCGCAGTGGCGTGATCGGTAGGGTTGACGCAAATGGGAAGATGGAAGGTAGGGTTGACCCCTACAGCCTCACTTTACCAAAGATAAGTATTTGTTTCTGTGTGTTCCTCAGGCGCCCTCGGCTTTTTCTACCATTCACTTATGCTTACTCGCCATTCTTATTTCATCACATACGCCTCATTTTACCACACATAATAATTGTTTGATTCACCAGATCGTTCCATGTTCACCTCGGGCGTCACCAACTTTTCCTACCAACCACTTCCACTTCCTAATTCAATATCCTTCTCAGCAAAACGGACGGTGCAACCCCAGTCCACCGTATTACCAGAGAAAATAAATGTACAATTACATAAATTTTAATAGTTAGTAAATAGTAATAATTTCGTAAATTGTAATTCTGAAATTGTGAAATTGTAAAATTAATTGTGAAATTTGAAAAGGCCTTTCTTACAATGTTCAATTTTATTTTTCATTATAAACCAGTAGATAGGGCAGCATATTTATTATAATGAACTCACAAAAAAAAAATCCAATTTTTTTTGTGAGTTCATAGACATTGTTCAGGGGCTCCCTGAATGATCCCCGGGACCCCTAGGGGTCTCTACTGACCACTTTACTTTGGGAACCACTGGCCTACATTGATAGGCAAAGCCTAAGAGTATGGATATTCATTGTCAACCCACACGGCTGACATTGGCTGTCACCATGTAAAATGGCTGCTGTCGTAAAAATGTCGGAACGTATTAAACGGCCAAAAACCAGCAGCCAATGTAAGGCGTTTGGGTAAAATTATCGAAAAGGCACACTTGGAGCGCGCGGGCACATTTCACATGCCGTCTCTCTAATATCCATACTCTTAGGGTAAAGCCAAGACAACATTTTGGTTCTTTACTATCGAAACCAGATATTTTTACGTGGACCCCCACATACAACTTGTGGACCCCCATTTTTGTATCACGCCAACGTAGACTCCCATCGAGTCTGGGGGTCCAACTGGACCTCTTTGGGAAACAAACGTTGAGACACGTTTTAAAAAAGAACTTTATTCAATATTTATAGATTTTATTTTACAAAAACACTGGAACCGTTTTTACTTGTACCACATTTTCAGGCTTCAAAGTTGAAATTTAAACCCTTCGGGCAGTTATTGTAGAAGTTTTTGAGAGCTGTGCATTGTTCAGAGTTCTTCCAGTTGGCAGGCGGGCATTCCTTAAAAGAAAAAAAAAAACATTTAAAGCAATAAATTCTTAAATGAGGAACAGACCTTGAAATGAGTCATCAAGAAATCATTTTAAAGTCGCAAAGAACTCCTTTTTTACATTTCGTCGCTTCAGTTCGTTTTTACCCAACAGACCAAAACGCGAATCGGGAGAAATGGCAATTTAAACTTTTTTTTACGATAGAAGCACATAAATTTTGGAGGACGTAAGACAAAGTGCGTTTTGGAAACCCCTTAAATAATTGTTTATAATTTTTTTAACGAGTATCGCATAAATAAAGGCTTTTTGAGAACATTTGCATACATAATTCAATTTCACGAAAAATGGTCTGTTGGACAAAAACGAACTAGAGCGACGATTAGTTCCATACAAGAGGCCCTTACGAAAGTAATTTTTCTCAGAGGATATTATGAGGAAAGAAAGGAAATAACGTTCTTGGAAAATAAAGGGTATGAGGGGTGAGTAGGAATCTGGGGTCAGCGTTTCCATGAGTGACGGCGGTCCGAGGCGATGGCCCAAGAGAGTCTTGCTGAAGGGGTCAAAAGGTCTCCCTCAATCAGTCTCTCCTGATTCGGACTGCCATGCAGCTCGGCAGATGCATCCAACACCAAAACCCGGACAAACCTCACACCATGGTGTGGCACCATGGCACCCCAGCTAAGTCACCAAACGTAGCAAACCACTGGGGATAACCTATGGCAAAGGTGTTGGTCATCCAATAAATGCTTCCCGGGTGGCGGTACCCATACCTTCTCCCCAAATTGAGAAATAAATTCTAAAAGATCAATTTTGGGAGCACCCCACAAACGTAGCGAACCACTTGGGATTAGCTTTAGCGGAGGTGTTGGTTATCAAATTGAGAAACTTAAAAAGGTCAATATCACATAATTATTTTCCCAAATATGTGATATAATATAAAATCAATGATTTATAGGCGTAGGTTTACCTTCAACAATGTATTCACTGTGCAGATGGAGAAATCCCGTGGAGCACACTTTGATGTTTCAGTATCAGTGTGACATTTCTCCAAAGACTTCTCTATGCTTGGGTCATAATCAGTCAAGTTTTGTTTAACGAATTTTGCGATGGCTGATCTGTCGATCTTTTTATCAGCAACTAGGTAGTTCTTGTTCTTCATAATACATGAAATATAATCACACTGGAAAAACGAAAAAAAGATACCATAAAATTTTATAAATTGTATGTATAAAATAGGTTGTGATTTGCAGTTTGTAGTTCTGAGAACAGTAGGTATATTTCCATTTGAAGCGTTTGCTTGTGGTTGGGAAAGGAGTGTACATTATTGCATCATTTTTTCGTAATTAAATATTATAGTTACATATTGTAGGTATATGCTTACAGTACATTACAGTTTACAGTAAGAAGGGGAAGAAAATGTGTATAACAAATGTCGTATAAGTAGTACATTATTTTATTCCAAGAAAATGTAATTTTTATTTATTTTAATTGTTCTGTTTCAGATTTTCGATTGAGTTTCGTTAATATTGTCTTCATTAATTAAAATTATATATTAGACACTGTTGGAAACTGAGAAATCCTGAATGTTTAGTTGAACAGTGACCCATTTGTCAATAAAATTAATGTTAAACAAACAAAATCTATAAATATGCAAAAAAAATTGAGAAATACATAATTTTATTTTATTATAACAGTATTATGTCCATAATAATTTCGCTAAAGAACTAATTAAAAAATTGCGGTAAATAATTACTTGTTATAAAATACTATATATTACCTCAATAAACGCCCGGGTTGCCGGCAATGAAATTGAATTGATTGAATTGATTCAGACTTCATATCAAACTTAAACACAATAGCTAACTAACTAACTAACTAACCATCACGCCGTTTCCCCGCAGGGGTAGGCAGAGAGGACGGACCGCCAAAAAACTCGGTCTTGGCATACACTCCTCGCCTCATTCACATTCATACATCTTATCATACATGCTCTTCTATTATTCTGACTCTTGACATGGCCCGACTCAAGTATCTGATTCACTTGATCGTGCCATGTCTTCCTCGGACGTCCTCGACTTCTTCTACCATTCACATTAGTATCATATATTCTCTTGACACTCCTTTCTTCGTTCATTCGCTCTATATGTCCAAACCTAAGCGTCCCTTTTTTAATCTTACTTATGACGCTCACATCGGCATTGCATTCTTTTCGGATCTCCACATTCCTCACACGATCATACATGGTTTTACCACACATACGCCTCAGGGATCTCATTTCTACAGCATTCAGTCTACTTTCATCCTTTCTCTGCCAGTTCCATGCTTCACTGCCATACATCAGGGTAGGTACCAGCACTCCATTGTGAACTGCTAGCTTCGCTTCTTTGGACAGCTTTTTGTTGGCGCCAACAGCATTCAGTCCACCATTAATAGAGTTACCTGTATTTACCCTTCTTTCAATATCCCTATCAGCCTTCCCATCTCTCGTAAACATACTTCCCAAATACACAAACTCATCAACTTGCTCTAAGTACTCATCATTCACAACTATGTTGCACACGGTTTTCGTACTCTCTCTTTCAAACACCATTACTTTTGACTTACTTACATTCATCATCAACTCATTCTTCATACATACTTCGTTCATCCTAGATACGAGTGACTGCAGATCTTCTATGCTGTTAGAAATCAGCACCGCATCATCAGCATACAACAGACAACATACTTTCAGACCATTCAATTTCGCGCCCAATCCCGCCTCTTTTAATTCTTGCATACAATTGTTTATGTATAGATTGAATAACCACGGTGACATTACGCAGCCTTGTTTAACACCTTTTATGATGTCAAACCACCCCGTAAAACCACCGTTTACCCTGATGCATGCAACGCTTCCCTCATACAGAGACGCGATTGCCTGTATGAGATTTGTATTCACTCCATACTTGGACAACACCTTCCATAGCTTTTTCCTGTCGACGCGGTCGTATGCTTTTTGTAGATCTACAAAAGCACAGAAAAGTTTCTGGTTTTTTGCCAGAAACTGCACCCCCGTCCACTCATAAAAGCACCTTGCACATCCCATATTTTATCTTTGGTTTCCATTCTTACCCTTTCAATCAATATTCTACCATACAGCTTGCCGACTGAAATGAGCAGGCTAATAGCCCTATGATTCCCACATTCCATGCGCGACTCTTTACCTTTGTATAACGGCATGATTACAGCCCTTCTCCAATCTAATGGTGTGTAACCCTCCTCTAAACACTGGTTAAAAAGTTTGCACAACCATGTGAGAACTATACGGCTATCTCCTTTAAAGTATTCGGCAGCGATATTGTCGAAACCAACAGCCTTACCATTCTTCATACATTTAATCGAACTTTTTATTTCATCCATGCTGATTCTGGTAACATTCACTCCGTCGTCGTTCATACCTGATTCGCTACTGGAATCACCGTCACCCAGGTCGCTTTCGAAGGTAAACAACACAATAGCAATTAAACAATACTTATTCGCTAGTCCACGTAATAAAAATAATGATAATAATAATAACCCTAATGGCGGTGGATTTTATTCATCAATAATTTTTCTACCTTAAGTGTAAAAAACCTTCCTTCTGAAGTTCGACCGGCTTATTATACCAATAACAATTTAGGTAAATTTCTAAGTAATTCAAAAGATGTAGATGACAAACTGAGTCATTCGGGAGTGTACGTGCACATACTGGACTGTAATAATTGTTCAGCCTTTTATATCGGCAAGACAACGTGTAACGTCAATATTAGAATAAATTATATTCGATATTCATATCGATTCAGTAACATCAAAAGCCTCGAAAATGTTAGGATTCATTCTTAGAACATGTAAAAAATTCGATAACCTAAAACAATGAAAATCCTGTAATTTGCATATGTTCGCAGCTTACTAGAATTTGCTTCACAATTATGGAACACGTAATATAAATTATACGTACACAATCTGGAACGTGTTCAAAATCTTTTCCTGCGATACAGATTTCCGTAGCTATCGTCTCTCATATTAAGTACGACCATCATATGAACTTCTTTGTCTCTTATTATTTTTTTTTATTTCTTGTAATCCGTATTTTTATTAGTATACATACTAAACCTCAACTAGACCGACCCCCCCCCCCATCAGTATTTTTATTAGTATACATACTATACCTCAACTAGACCGACCCCCCCCATCCGTATTTTTATTAGTATACATACTATACCTCAACTAGACCGACCCCCCCCATCCCACCCTCTCCCCAATCCCTTTCAATCAACTTGTTTATGTAATTTTTCATTATCATCTTTAAAATCATTTCACTTATATACAATACCCATGTGGAAAACTGTAAATGTCGTAAATGTCGCAAATGTCGCAAATGTCGCAAATGTCGTAAATGTCGTAAATGTCGTAAATGTCGTAAATATCGTAAATGTCGTAAATATCGTAAATGTCGTAAATGCCGTAAATGTCGTAAATGTAGTAATGTCGTAAATGTCGCAAATGTCTTAAATGTCGTAAATGTCGTAAATATCGTAAATATCGTAAATGTAGTAAATGTCGCAAATGTCGCAAATGTCGCAAATGTCGCAAATGTCGTAAATGTCGTAAATGTCGTAAATGTCGTAAATGTCGTAAATGTCGTAAATATCGTAAATGAGTAAATGCCGTAAATGTCGTAAATGTAATAATGTCGTAAATGTCGCAAATGTCGCATATGTCTTAAATGTCGTAAATGTCGTAAATGTCGTAAATGTCGTAAATGTCGTAAATGTCGTAAATGTCGTAGGTGTCGTAATGTCGTAAATGTCGTAAATGCCGTAAAAGTAGTTAATAATAGTGTATTGAAGGTCGAATAATTAGTAGATAACATTTTTTTATTTTGCACGTTACACAAAGTGTTTAAGTTCTATTACTTACTTCAGCTTGCAAAGGGTCAACTCCTGCTTCTTGTCGAAATACGCAATCCCCTTCGTCAAAGCCAGGACCAAACTTCATGAAATCTGAGCAGCACCATTCTTCCTGAAAAGATTTCGATGCCAAATAATCAAACATTAAGAAACCAGTGCATCGGAAAGCAGGAATTCATTCATACCTGAACTGTAATGATTGAAATTATCAAGGAAATTGTTTATTTATTTATTTTATTTATTTAATACATGTTACATAATTGTGACATTTACATAAAGTTGTTAAAGTATTATTAAATCACCATACTAGGCGGCTGCCTGTATCATGGTGACCAATATAGTATAGTTACATTGTATGAAATATGAAGTCTAGTGTAAACATGGAATTAGTATAAATCATGTTAAATATTGGAAAAATTATAATAAAAAGTAGAAAATAGAAAGGAGAAAAAAAGTACATTAGATTATATAAACAGGCTTCTAATTCTATCACATTCACTCATCAAAAAGTCTCCAAGCGTTTATTTGTCCACACATACTTAAGAGGGTATAATTAGACAATACCGGAAATGTGTTTTCTTTAAATCAAATTTTAGACGTATTTACTCTTTTTTACAAAAAAAAATGTGAAAGAGACAGAATTTCATGTCCGTAATAAGCATTAACTTTGTGGCTCGCCATAATTTACAATAAAATATATATATTTGTTTTAGACCACTTTAAATTTTAATTACACTCTACCGGTTTCGGAAGAACCCTTCGTCAGGAGAAGTAGTTTTAATATTCTCTTAGGATTCTTCCGGAACCGGTAGAGTGTAATTCAAATTTAAAGTGGTCTAAAACAAATTTATATATTTTATTGAGACATAATTTTTTCATAAACTTTAATTAAAAATATGATTTATGTTTATTTATTTGTTGTAGTTTTAATTTTTTTGAGTGCAGAGGGTTTATTAAACACGTTCGTATGTTTGAGATATTGTCTGTACGAGTGGTTCCTAATGATAATACCTATTTTCACGACAAACTTCAGTTACCGGAATTTCGAAAAATGTGCATTTTAATGGTTATTTTTTCAATATAAAAACACGAAATGTCACTTTTCACCGAAACTTGTGACAGTTCCTAAAATAGCGGTCGGTGAAAATAACATTCCGTGTTTTTAAACTGAAAAAATAACCATTAAAATACACTTTTTTCAAAATTCCGGTAACTGAATTGATTAGTACTAGTTAATATCTAACTACTACAACTTTTTAAATGTATTTTTTTAATTCATATTAAGCGTGTCCAGGTTTTGTAAATATTTTCCCTTATTTTTCACATAAATAAGCGAACAGATGACGTCACACACTCTCCCGCCTCTTACCGAGGATTTTGGCGGGCTTTAATAAAATTCAAACTTGTAGAATTAATTTAATTATGGAAACTAACTTTAAAAAAAAATACTGGTATTTGAGTTTGCATGCCATCTACATGAACATATTTTTAATAAGTCAAAATATTTTTACTCAACTTCCTTATTTTAGATCGATTTAAGCGGAAATAATAAAAAAATGAGACAAACGGACTACGCCTACAAAAGAGTTCCATATATATTATTCCCCCTTTAAACGAATCAAGTTAATTTTCACGAACATCGCAAGTGAATGGTTTCAGATCAGGTATTTTGAAACCAGGATTTCTCGCATTAAGAGGATACCCGGCGGTGATTTTTCCATACAAACGTATTGCCTATTTATCTCTCTGGAGTTTAACCCTAGAGAAAATATTGTTTTTGTATAAAATAGATATCAACTACTAGCGTGTCAGTACTTTTTGTTTTTTTTTGATAAGTTACTTTTTATAGAAGTTATGACCTTCCAAAAATCAATAAAATTGACTGGTTTAAACGCCGTCAAAAGATGTTCAGTATACAAACCAGACAATGTTTTTTTAAAAAAAGCAAAACGTACAGACATAGAATAGTTTTTTCTTATGTAGTTGGTAAAAAAAATTGAAAATCAGTCCACTTTTGGAGGAGAAAAGTGGGGAATACAAACCCTCCATTTTAGTTAGGTGTCAGTGCATTGTCCCTTTCGCTCAACATCCGGTGGAGTAAGAGCAACAGTGACAGCAATATTTTAGTAAAATCTATTTCTGCACCACCGGGTATCATCTTAAATACATTTTTTTTTTAATTTGACAGCACTCACCACTAAAGGATCCTTGGTGCAATCCGGAGGTTGCCCAAATGACACCTGAAATCAGCCGAAGTAATGGTTACGTAATTATTTAATTTTTTTTTTCGTATGAAGCAGTTACTCTGCGATGTGACATTATAATTTAAAATAAAACAATAACTTTGTATACACCACTTTTATTTTTTTATACTTTATGCCGACTGGGTTTCGGTACAACCGTAGCTTCTTCAGGGCAGTATAATCTCTACTAATATCTAACATGAAGCCCTGGAGCTAAGGAAAGCCATAAACACTAATAGAAAAGTAATTAACAATCAAATAAATTTAAATAAAAGTCCGATACTTAGGTTGTTCCCCATTGACAAAGAACATTCACTTCCCAACCCCCAGTCCCTTACTCCAATTACTTCCTGCACCGGCGGAACCCAGCCCATTTCTTCAATCCCCTGAATATATTATAAGACATATGTTAGATATTAGTAGAGATTATACTGCCCTGAAGAAGCTACGGTTGTAGCGAAACCCGGTCGGCATAAAGTTAAAAATAAAAGTGGTGTTTACAAAGTTATTGTTTTATTTGAAATTATTTTAATCTTCTTGAATAGGATGATATCGTGTGTACTTGGAAATGATTCATTTTTATATATACAAAATATTAATTCCATTTTATTTGGCCTAATGTGGTTCAATCTATTTTAAATTAAAATATTTTTCTCACCGCAATCAAAAGTCCTAGAATCACTGAAAGTTTAGCCAACATGTTAGCAGTTTTGTGGTACATCTAAAATTGAGTCCAGTAGAAATAAAACGCTGTTTCATGTGAATAATTTCTCATATTTAATGTTGTACGTGTTAATACATCATACATCCGGTAATTAGGTGTTGTTATACTCGTATATTTGCAATTTGCGGATACTTATCGAAGGTCACCGATAAATATAATAAAAGGGCAAATTAGGTTTTTGCACGAATAGTATGTCAATTCAATGATTAATAATTTTAGCTCCTTGTTTCGTGCGAGTCTGAACACAATTATTTTTACTTATTAAAAAGTATGGAATATAACAATACAGCGTCAGGTCATATTTTTATAAAACACTAACGGCCTAATAATAAACGTGGTGTAAATTTATACAATTGATAAACAACCGCGAATATAAAAATCTTGCTAATAAAATAGAATTGTCTAAAATAATTTAAAGTAAATTGTTAAGAATACGAAATTTTTAAAACACGTTTCTTTTATTTATACAAAACTAAAATTATAATAACTTTCAGAAAATAAAACAATTGACATTTTGTATTCACTGTTAGCGCAAAATAAACGTTGTTTCCTTGGATTTATATTTACTTTCACATGCATCAGACATTTATGTTGTTAAAAAACACCACTTTCATGGAATTTTTGTTAAAGAATTAATGTTAATGTAATGTAATAAATAATAATTAATTAGTGTAATGTTATTATTTATTATATATAATAAATCAATAACTTTTTTATTTGTTTAATGAAGGTAATTTAATTTATTTAATGAAGGAAAATCTGAAACAGAAAAATATGCGGTCACATCTGGGACTCGAACCCAGAATCTTCGCCTTGCCGGGGCGCAACTGTACCGACTGAGCTTATGTGTCCCTATCCGATTCGGTCATATTTAACTGTATCATACTTCGACTGAGAACTACCACCATTATCTTCATTTTCTTAACGCATGTTTTTTATTTATCTTTATATAGGATTCATTTTTATTTAATTTGCGACATCTATTGACTTTCCCTCAAGTCTAGGAAGAATATTTATTTTTATTTTTAACTTAATAGGCAAAACCTCAAATTGTAATATTTTAATTAATGAGGACAGCATTAGCGAAACTCAATGAAAATTTTGATTTTTCGATAACTTGAGGTTTTACATATTAAGATAAAAAAAAAAATAATATGCCAGATATAACATAACTTTTCCAAGACGAGAACCTTGTGTAACACTCTGCAAAATGCAACCTTGCCAGCTCTTTCAGTCAGTGAAAGACATAATTTTTTTTTTACTATATGTTCGAAACAGAAAGTGTATAGTCTTTATTCAATGTGCAATAATCACACCGTTTACCGAATGGAAAGGTTTTTTTGTTTGTTAGTAATGCTGTTTACAGTATATTTATAGTGACATGGCATTCTGCACTTCTTCTGTTTTCAAGGATTCTTCTAAAAAAGTTTTGAAATGCCCATCTCGGCTGTGGCAGAAGGATACTTCTTGTCAGTAGTCAGGTCTACAATAAAAGTAAGAACAGAGCCATCTGCAATTGACTGCATTATAAATGTGGCAGAAAAACCATGTACAGATTCCAACTTCTGCCAATCGAAAAAGTGTTTTATTCTATGAGTGCAGTAGGAATAATATTGAAAAAATGATATTTTAGAATATTTTTATTCAATATCAACATAAAACATTGGTATTGATAGTAATGATCAAAACGATTCTTCATGTTGTTGTTGTGCCTCCTGCACCTGCTACTTCAGCCTGCTGCTCACTTTAATAGTGAGCTTCTGAAGAGCCTCAGCTGCATTTATGGCTAAATGCATTTTTTTCTTATTCTGCAATCTGCAATAAATGCATGTCAAACCCCCTCTTACTTTTTTCTGTCCAAGAACTTCCTCTCCTTTCTTTCCTAAAAAGACCCTTCTCACAGCTTCCATATAGATGACATAGGGCCTGTAGGGAATTGTTTTCCTCGGGCCTGCTGTGTGGAGCTAATGAAAAAAAGCCGCTACCACGCATGGCAATTTCAGAGTAAATAGTTCGCAGTATTAACGCATTTATAAATGTAACTTTTTTTTAGATATTTTTTATGCTTCCTAAGAATATATCAGATAACCGGTAAAATATAAGTGCGTTTAAAAGCTTTCTAATACTATAAGCTGTTAATACATCGAGGCCAAGAAATTTCTAAGCCCAACGCTCAAAAATTTCCGAGAGCTCAACGCCGAAATTGATTATATAGCGGCACAAAATTTTGTGGAGTTCCAAAAATTGCATACAATAACAATAATCATCAAGATATGAAATTTCGAACATGACTTGCATATCAGCAGAAAGCTGGCTGCCTTCCTGAATGGCAATAGATCGTTCTAGTCGCTCTGGGGCTCCATAGGTCATAATTTTTGCAAATCAAATCTGTCACTTGTTTTTTTTTATTTTTATAGAGAAACCTCACATGAGTCCCAACTGCTTCCTTCTGGAGCCAGTGAGACTATGGCATCCCCAATTGGAGTATGTAGTGAGGCTGAAGGTAAGTGGGGAAGGGAAGGAGATGGGGAAGAGGAAGGTGGGAAAGTACCTGGTTATTCGGATCTAGTCACTAAACACGGCTAAAGCCATTATTAAGCAACGTCTCAATTCTGAATGGTGGTCTTACACCAGGGCGATACTGACAGTATCTTCCACTCTGGAACGTGCCGCAAATGTAGTATATATAATTTTTATTAATTAATTGTGAAATAACACAAATTAATCAAATAAAATTTATTTGCGCACGCCGGGTTCGAACCCGCAACCTTCCGATTGGGAGTCAAGTGTTGTTACCACTCGACCACGGACATTATTAAGCAACGTTTCAATTCTGAATGGTGGTCTTACACCAGGGCGATACTGAGAGTATCTTCCACTCTGGAACGTGCCGCAAATATAACATATATTATTTTTATTAATTAATTGTGAAATAACACAAATTAATCAAATAAAATTTATTTGCGCACGCCGGGTTCGAACCCGCAACCTTCCGAATGGGAGTCAAGTGTCTTACCACTAGACCACGGACGGTCGTCACGGCTTACTAACAAATAATACAGCCACAGAAAAGTCACCTTGACCTTCGATGACCAAGGTGGTCACCCGCCTCGTGGGTCTGCCAGTATTGAGAGGTGCGCTGCAGAAAAAGCTCTAATTTTAGCACACCGTATAGTTGGAGAGAGAAATTTAACAAGGTAACTCTTAAGACGATAGACTTCGCTTTTCGGCCCATACAAAAAGGACGCCCGGGAAAAAACACTTTTCTACGTCGAAAATTGCACGAAATGAATATTTTTTTTAATATTGCTATAATACTAGAAGGTGGAAGCTGTCGGTATCTTTTTAAAATTTCAATGCGTTTCGTATTAACGTAAACATTCCCTGTCAAACATGTATAATTTATCGGAAAATATTATTTATGAAAACTCAATTCTCATAAAGAATTACAAAATTATAAAAACCTACCGACACAGCTTATTTTTTCGAGAACATATTTTTGTTTTTAAATTACAATTTCGTGAGAGTTTGGGTGTAGAAAATGTTTTCTCCCGTAACCCTTTTTCGAGCGATTTCTGTAGGTAAATATGAGAGTTTACGGCAGTTGTCAAATTCTCACGTTTCGCATTCGCATGTATCGTAAGTGTGTGTTATTTTATTTAGTGCGGGACAGAATGACAGTCAATGAAATACGTAAACGTTCGCAAAGTCTAGCCTCTTAAGTAAGGAAAAAACTTTGAGACGTGGTTTAAAAAATGTATCTTGTTTTATTTATGGGCTTTATTAAATTTATTTTTAACCCAATCAGTCTAATTGGTTCGTTTTTCGGAATAACTCATAGTCTCATAGAAATTGTTGTGTGTCCTTTACTATCTTATTGAGAAATATTATCTAAACGGTATTAGAAAGAGAAAATACAACGCTATATCTTCAAATCGAAAAGTTAACCACAGAAGAATTAAAATATAAACCTTTACGAAACCAATGCTTTGAATTTTTTTTTTTTAAAATTTTTCTTTATTCATTAAACTGCTGGTTACATATTTTAAGAATTTTACGACCACCACGCTAGGCACATGCCCGTGTTGTGGTGGTCAGTTATCTATAGAGTGCATTAACATAATGAAGTATAAAATAGTGTGAAAGAATATAAAGTTATATAAATTAACATAATATGAAAAAATATTTAACAAAACAAAATAATAATATAAAAGAGTAATATAAAAGATTATGAAAGAATATAGTAAATTACAAAAAGTATAGAACATAAAAAGCATATATATATATGAAAGAATATAAAAAATATGCAATTAAAAAAATATATATATATAAAATCAAAGAAGTATAATAGTGAGCAGGAAATGGAGGATTTTTATTGCTTTGTGAATTACTTTTACATGAAACAACAAAAAATAACGTTTATACTACATTTATTTGTCTAATGCGATAATTGTGTTTTTTTTTTGTTACTGTTTACTAACTGTTCGTTACTGTAGTAATTTAAGTTAGAAAAAACGTAGTATAAGCCATTTTTAAAACTTCATAAAATTGTATTAAAATTTTTACATTTAAATAATCATTAAATCGTTTTTTCTAAAATTTATATTTGAAAGCGTATTTCATCACCTTTCAAAAACAGATTTTAGTTTTAGAAATATTATATTTATTTTAATGTATTAGCAAAGCGGAAATATTCTGACCTACTAACAGATATGGTCAATGCCTGAGAGGTTAAAAATATACTTGAGCACTATTCCATAATATTAGGAAAAGATACAGCGTTCGGGCAATTATTGTAGTGGTTTTTGAGAACTGTGCACTCTTTAGTTTTCTCCCATAAAGTAGAAGGGCATTCCTTGAAAATAAAATAAATTCATCAATAAGGTGGTAGGTTATCAAAAAACCAACATTATCCACCAAAAATAATGCTAAAGGGTTATTCGTGGATTCTAATCTCAAGAAAACAAAATAAAATATACTTCACAATAAACAAAAAAATCTTTAAGTTCAATTCCCACCGTATGACGATCCTAATCTTATACAGATCTGATATTAAAATATAATTACCTTCAACAAAATATTCGCAGTGCAGAGAAAAAAAGACAGTGGCGAACATTTTGATATTTGTGTATCAGTGTAGCATTTCTCCAAATGCTTCTCTATATTTGGGGCATAATCAGTCATGTTTTGTTTAACGAATTTTGTAAGGACTGCCCTGTCAATCTTATTGTCAGAAAGTAGATAACCCTTCTTTTTCATAATACAGATAGCAAAATTACACTGAAAATATGAAAAAAAACAAACTTAAAAATATGTTTTATATGTCTATGTTGTAAATTGTATGTGGTTCTTTTACTTACTTCTGCTTGCCAATGGTTATCTCCTGTTTTAGGTTCAATGACGCAATTCCCTTCGTCAAAGTCACTGGCAAACTTCACTAAATTTGAGCAGCATATATTATCATCTATCTGAAAAGATGTCAAGTAAACAAACGTAAAGTGACCAGCCGGAATTTGTACATATCTAAAAGGTAATGATTGAAATAATTAAGAATTTTTTTATCTGTTCACACATATTTCAATGATGACTTATATATGATATGGTTCTTATAACTTGTCATTTTGTTGTTTGATTGAATTATTCACACATCAAAACCGTGGGACCTAAAATTTTCAAATTCCCGTGCATTAAGAGACAATAATAATTAAACCTATTAACAAGTGTTGACAATACACTTTTAGCCAAGTAAATAATAGAGAAAAGACTAGCTCAGTCACTTTTGTATAGTATGACTTTTGTACCTGTGTGCCTTTGTCAGTCAGCGTTTCAAGTCTAACCATAGTACCCTAAAGCGATCGCCACACTACTCGCGAAGTTGATCGAAGTTGATGACGAAGTGAGCCAAGTAGTGTGGTCAGACACTTCGTGTTCGAACTTCGGAACGCTTGAATTACTTTGACTCGGCGCAAAAGCCGACACAATCTAAAGTCGGACGAAGCGAGGCAAAGTTGCCCGAAGCGAAGTGAAGTGCGTGTCCACACTATCTACTTCGATCAACTTCGCGAGTAGTGTGGCGGACGCTTTAGGATGAAGCAGGCAATGTACATTTTAATTAATATCACTGGCGTGAGTATCCAGTAATCCAGTACAACCAGTGAAAAGCTTAAAAAATTAATAGAAATCTAAGAATACAAACTTTTCAAAATAATCTCGATGTTCTACTAATCAGAACTTAGTGCAAAATCGTACGAAATTTAGGACCAGTTGTTTCGGAAATATTTTTGTAACACTTCTATGAAATGTCCGTCGAAATTTCTTCTCACGGAAGTTGAAACAAGCCAATTTTTCAGTGAATGACGATTTGAAGGAAATTCACACTTGAAATTATCCGAAACAACTGGTCCTATGAAATTTTCGTTGAAATTTCTTCTGACGGAGGTTGAAACAACCCAATTTTTCGGTGAATGACGGTTTGAAGGAAATTCATACGTAAAATTTTCCGAAATAACTGGCCCTTAGATAGTTTCCATTTATTTTGAATATAATATTTGTGAATGAGGAGGCCGAGACCCACCAAGGGTTGTAGCGCCAATTGTGATGATAATGATGATTTGTCAATGTTTGATCAATTTCACCCAAAATAAGGAAAAATGATTTAAACGGAACCATCCACAACAGAGTTCCATACATTTTATTCCTCTTTTAAATGACTGAAGTGAATTTTCACGAAAATCGCAAGTGCGTATTTTCAGATTCGACACTCGAGTATTTTGAATCCAGGATTTCTCGAATCCTGACAATATCTGACAATATCTTACATTTGGAGAATCCTTCTTGCGGTCTGGAGCTTGCTCAAGTGACACCTGAAATCAATCAAAGTAATAGTTATGTGATTAATTTTAACTAATTAACCATCACGCCATTTCTCCAAAGGGTAGGCAAAGAGGAAGGACCTCCAAACAACTCGGTCTTGGCACACACTTGGCAGTCACATTCACACACCGTCATCATTCACGCGACGAAATAAAGTCTTTGAATAAAAAAAAACGTAAATATTATATAGCAAAATTATTAAAATTTATTTATTGATTAAAAATAGACAAAGTTAGTGTAATGTGTGCGTGAAAGGGATGGCGTGTAAGCTAGTGGGAATGCTTGCAGATCTTCTTACTATATACTATACTTACTATCTTACTAATATTATAAACGCAAAAGTTTGTATGGATGTATGTGTGTTTGTTATTCTTTCACGCAAAAACTACTGAATGAATTTTAATGAAACAATACAATAATATAACTCACAAATCAGAATAACATATAGGCTTTATAAAGCTAGCTATTTTCAATATATTATAAATAATAATTATTGTTTAATAGAATGTGTCAAAATTTGAGAATGACATTTTGCAAAACAATCAAATTTCATTTAAATCAAAGTTCAATTTTAGAAAATTAGTGAATTTATTTGAAGTACTCGCCTAATACTTTGAATCAAATCAAGAATTATAGATATTTTAAATAAACAGGTTAAGAATTTTGGTATAAACATAGATGAGACCTAGGAAAAGAAAATAGGCTAATAGAAGTACTAATCCGCAGACGAAGTCGAGGGCAGAAGCTTGCAATATTATAAACGCGAAAGTTTGTATGGATGTATGTGTGTTTGTTACTCTTTCACGCAAAATTTACTGAATGGATTTTAATGAAACTTTACAATAATATAGCTCATACATCAGAAGAACATATAGGCTATAATTTTTAAAGCTAGCTATTTATTTTCAATGTATTGTAAATAATAATTATTGTTTAATAGAAAATGAAAAATTAAAATTAGTGAATATATTTGTAAGTACTCGCCTAATACTTTGAATCGACTCAAGAATAATAGATATTTTAAATAAATAGGTTAAGAATTTCGGTATAAACGTAGATGGGACCTAGGAAAAGAAAATAGATTACTCTAAGTACTAATCCTGTACGCAGACGAAGTCGCGGGCAGAAGCTAGTTTTAATATATGCATGCATGCTTGTATAGGTCTCCTTTCATCAGTCAGTTCTCTACAATAAATATCTCAACAATCTTCCTACGCGCTCCTTATTTGCAAACATCACAATTGGCGCAGCATGGTAAAGGAACACAAAATACCAGAATTGAAGACGCCATCATAATTATTTTTACGTTAGCTCCACACAGGAGGACCTGAGGAAAAAAATCTATGACTATACTATTTCATTAAGCATCGTAAAATAATTATACCTCATTGCTGACATTTCGAGTAACTGAAAAGTGAGATCCAATTAACAGTAGTTGACAGGTCATGTATTGAAGTAAAATCATGTATTGGTTTCATAGTGCTTTCACACAAACGAAGTATTGAATTCCGTAAGTCTAAACTTAAACTTTAGGTTTGCAGTATTTCAAGTTTGTAAATTATTTTTAATGCGGGATGAATATTGTCGAAAATTGATAAGTCTTCTGTTCAGCTAGCATGGTCGATCGATAAGGGTCGGTAGGATAATTGTCGGTAACTTCTCATCGTTCCCTAGGACAACTGCAGATCGCAAATGAATAGGTGACAGTTCACAATGACTAAGTGTTCTTAATATATTCGATATCAACTGTTGTTTGTTCGTTAGCAATCTGCAGTTGTCCTAGGGAACGATGAGAAGTTACCGACAATTATCCTACCGATCGTTATAGAGCAAGCGTGCTAGGGCCTCGTGTGCTAGCACGATCGCTCGATATGAAGTTACCGACCGATTGTCGGTAACTTCTCATCGTTCCCTAGGACAACGGCAGATCTCAAACGTACAAACGACACTTGATATCGAATATATTAAGGACACTTAGTCATTGTGAACTGTCACCTATTCGTTGGCGATCTGCAGTTGTCGTAGGGAACGATGAGAAGTTACCGATAGTTATCCTACCGATCGTTATAGAGCAAGCGTGCTAGGGCCTCTGGAGAGATTAATATTACTTCGATCTCCAAAAAGAAGGTCAAAGGTATTTTAATTGCCATTAGGAATATAATTGAATTGGTGAAGGTAACACCCAATGAAAGTCCCGCAATATTCCCCGTTTCGGGAAAACTTCTGCAGTATTCCCCGTTTCGGCAATATTCACCAAAAAATAATTCCCTGTAATTAACTCATTGCTAACTACGTACAGGTATTTAAAAAAAATGTTTTATGTTTTTTAGAAAGACTAAAATTTCCGGAATCCAAATAACCCAACAGTGCTGACTGGGCCCTCGCCTCCCCCTGCTGGGCGCTGGGCTCCTCTGGGGCAGTTCCGTATTTATCATATTGGCATGCAGGGCACGAGCCGAAACTCATGAAAAAATATTCAACAAGATGACAAAAATTAACCATCCCACTATTTTTACTAATCTTAGATCAAAAACTAGTTCAAGGAGCAAAAAAAGCGTTAACACGGTATGACTGCCTTTATCCAAAATATGTCAGCTTTGGGGATGCTGTGGAAATGGTACACATTGAATACACAGTACTCAGAAAATAATATATAAAAGTTTTCCATACGGCCCCGAACTCAGAGTAGGTGCCAAAACATAACACATTAAGGACACGGGACTAAAGAGGTTTATATTGCTTGTGCAATGATGGAAGAGTCAACTAGCATTAGATTAAACTCGCGATGCCTGGGTTGGAATCCGACGCATTTGTCCAACCGGCTACTAGCCGGCTAAGCAAAATACTAAAAGATTTCCATATGTCGTAGTAGTAAATCTTAGCGGAAAAAGAAAAGTAGATTGAAGGTCAAATAAATAATAAATAACAATATTTTAAATTGACCATGTTACACATATTCTATTGGTTCTTGTACTTACTTCAACTTGCATTTGGAGATCTCCTGGTTTACGTTGTATGTCGCAATCCCTTTTTTCAATGTTACGGACAATTTTTAATAGATTTACGCAGCACAATCCATCCTGAAAACAATTAAAAAGTAACAAGTTCGATGCCAAATAAACAAACAATAAGTATCAAGTTCGATGCCAAAAATAAACAATAAGTAACAAGTTCGATGCCAAATAAACAAACAATAAGTAACCAGTTCGATGCCAAATAAACAAACAATAAGTAACAAGTTCGATGCCAAATAAACAAATAATAAGTAACCAGTTCGATGCCAAATAAACAAACAATAAGTAACAAGTTCGATGCCATATAAACAAACAATAAGTAAGAGTTTGTACCTAGCTGATATGTAATGTTTTAAATATTTAAGGAAAGTGTTTATTTATCTTCACCTATTTCTACGATAACTTATATATTACGTTAAGGTTCTTTCCCACTTTACATGTTTTATGTTGCTTTTGCAAGATATAATTAGTCGCACAATAAAACCGTGGTACCTTGTAATTAATTTTCGGCGCCATGAAGCATTAAAAAATGTTGTTTCATCTAAGCTCACGTGCGTTCCTTTAATATATAATAAAAATTTAACCTGTTAACATGTGAAGACACTACACTTTTAGCCAAGTGAATGTTAGAGAAATGGCTGGCCCAACCAGCATTTTCTGACCGAGAGCAAAAATTCTGACCCTCAAGATGATGTCGGTAATTTGCGGTTATATTTATATCACTGGCATGAGTATCCAGTAAGTACATTCAGTAAAAAGCCCCAAGAACGAAGATAAATCCAATGTTCTATTAATTACAACTTGGAGAAAACTCTATTTCAAAATCGTACGATATGCTGATAATTTCCATATATTTTAAACATAGTATGTATCAATATTTGATCAATTTCCTAAGACATTATGAAAAATGAGACAAATGGACCCGCCCACAACAGAGTTCCATATATTTTATTCCCCCTTTAAACGATTGAAGCTAATTTTCACGAAAATCTCAAGCGCATAGATTTATGTTTCGATACTCGAGTATTTTGAATCCACAATTTACCGCAATAAATACATTATAATTATACATTGGCTAATAAAATAAAAACATTATAATTATATATTTGACAGTACTTACTATTGAAGGAAACTCCTTGCAGTCCGGAGTTTGCTCAAGTGACACCTGAAATCAGTCAAAGTAATAGTTATGTGAATTTTTTTTTCTTGTTGAATAGGATAAAATCATGTTTTCTTGAAAATGATTAATAACATACAACAACAATTTTTTTAAGCGATGAGCCACTCGAAATAATGTATTTATTTGAATTATTCATTATTTAAAAATAGACGAAGTTAAGTGAACAAGTGAGAAGGAATACAATATAAAATACGCGAATTGAAGACGCCGGAAGGACCTGAGAAAAAAAATTCCCCCAGAACCTGTGTCATCTTGGGAATGTTGTGTGGAGGAAACAAAGGAAAAAGTATGTGGGGCGGGTAAGAATCTTGGAGTTAATGTGTCCAGTGGAGACGGACGTATGAATCCATCCCTCCCACTGCGGTGCGAGGCGATGGCTCGAGAAGTCCGACTGGAGAGCTCTAGTTATGTCTCCCTCAACCATTTTCTCCCGATCCGGCTCGCCACGCAGAAGTTGGCAAACGCATTCGCCGTTAAGACTTAGATATACTTCACCCCATTAGCCTGGACACCCCTGCTAAATCACTAGACGCAGCGAAAGAGGTGACATTTATCTACTTTAACCTTTTAACAGTTTTTTTGACCGACGAAAAAAAGGAAAGTTAAAAAAATCGATACTCAGATAAAAGCCATAAAAAATTGAATTTCCATGTTATTGAATTTATAATATTTCTATTTTTGATTCTGAAAGTTCGTGGTGGAAATCCATTCTGATATTACATTGGAACCCATTGAAATCCATTCTGATATTATATTGGAACCCATTGAAATCCATTCTGATATTATATTGGAACCGATTGAAATCCATTCTGATATTATATTGGAACCCATTGAAATCCATTCTGATATTATATTGGAACCCATTGAAATCCATTCTGATATTATATTGGAACCCATTGAAATCCATTCTGATATTATATTGGAACCCATTGAAATCCATTCTGATATTATTTTGGAACCCATTGAATCCATTCTGATATTATATTGGAACCCATTGAAATCCATTTTGATATTATACTGAAACCCATTGAAATCCATTCTGATATTATATTGGAACCGATTGAAATCCATTCTGATATTATATTGGAACCCATTGAAATCCATTCTGATATTATATTGGAACCCATTGAAATCCATTCTGATATTATATTGGAACCCATTGAAATCCATTCTGATATTATATTGGAACCCATTGAAATCCATTCTGATATTATTTTGGAACCCATTGAATCCATTCTGATATTATATTGGAACCCATTGAAATCCATTTTGATATTATACTGAAACCCATTGAAATCCATTCTGATATTATATTGGAACCCATTAAAATCCATTCTGATATTATATTGGAACCCATTAAAATCCATTCTGATATTATATTGGAACCCATTGAAATCCATTCTGATATTATTTTGGAACCCATTGAATCCATTCTGATATTATATTGGAACCCATTGAAATCCATTTTGATATTATACTGAAACCCATTGAAATCCATTCTGATATTATATTGGAACCCATTAAAATCCATTCTGATATTATATTGGAACCCATTGAAATCCATTCTGATATTATATTAAAACCCATTGAAATCCATTCTGATATTATATTGGAACCCATTGAAATCCATTCTGATATTATATTGAATCCCATTAAATCCATTCTGATATTTTATATAATAATTAGATTTATAGACACCTACACAACAACTTAAACATGAATTGGTAACAATTCGTGTAAGATCTTCCCCAAATGAATATAAAAACAATCTGTAAACCCGAGGAATTATGCCTAATAACCAAATAACTGAAATTTCTGTAGTTAAACACGACATAGCAACGAAAATAGAAAAATCAATTTAATTTGAATAAAATCCTTGTATACCACCCCTGTCAAACCCCTTCCCCTAAATTTTATGTATAAAAACCACAGTTAAAGAAATATTGGTACCAGTCTGAAGATGGCCTTAATAGGCTGAAATTGGTTACGGTCTCAAATGAATTAAGTGGAAAAATTCAAAAAATTATCAATATATTATACGTGATGTAGATTCACCCGTTTACCGCTTGTACCACTAGTTTCCAGACGCCGTGTAGGCATTTAAATATATATATCTCACCGCAATCAAAAATCCCAGAAGCACTGAAAGTTTGGCTAACATGTTAGCAGTTTAGTGGTACATCTGAAATTGAGTCCAGTACAATAAAATGCTACTTTATATTTAAACGATATATTATTTTCATTACATTTAATGATTGTAATTGTTAAACCATCCGGTAAGTACTTAAGAGCGATTGACCAGCGGCTGAGAATAAAGGTTTAAAAATTCTTTCAACTGTACAGGGAGGTTCCAATGAGAAATTTTTAAATAAAAAATTTAATATCGATTTATTTCATTCAAAACTTGCTTTTATATATACCTACATTCAAGAAGCCATAAAAATGCTCAAAACGCACGATGATAAATGATTAAATATCGTGTACTTTTTGTAAGTATTTTTTGATTATAAGTATTTATGATTTTTCAGTAATGTTTAAACAAAATAAGTGTGTTAATTTTTTTTTAAATATTTAAGTTTGTAAGACTTTAAATAAATAGAAAAACTGAGATATTTTTGTCACAAAACACGTTTTCAGATTTATTTTATAATGATTTTAATTTAACTAAAATTAAAATTCTGAAAACTGTGTTTACTAGATTATGTATTGATTTATTTTGTTGTTCGATTACGTGATATGAAATTTGTGTTGTTTAATAGAATCTATCTTTTGAGAATTGAACAAATCTGCCAACGACCAACGGTATAACGTTAGTATAATAAAAATAAACTTAATTTTTCAAAATTTTAAAAATGCTAAATAACAGATAAAATAACAATCTTTCGTATTCAATTGTTTTTTTGTAAAAAAGAGTCAATACGTCAAGAATTTGATTTAAAAATGACTAATTTCCGGTCTCTCTCTCTCTCTGGTTTCAATCCTGGGATTAGTTTGCAGCAATTTCCTTTATTTTTTCTTCCATTCTTCCCTATCTTGTGCGGCTCTTTTGAATTCTGCATATGATGAGCAGCGCATGTCCACCAGCAGGTCCTCCAGGTACTCTCGGCGTGGGCGTCCCCTAGAGTTTGTCCCCTCGGTCATACCCTCCATTATGGCATGCAAGAGGCCTTCTTGTCGTATTATATGGCCGATCCATCTTGCACGCCTTTCGGACAAGGTCCTGAGCAGGTGCCTTCCGGTATTCTCTGGTAATACCCTCAAGTGTTATTATAACGTTGCACATTTTGCGGATTCTTACTGAAGGTCACCGATTAAAATACCAGGGTAAATTAGACTGCTTGCATGGATGGTTTAATCAGGGACTTGGGGTAATATTGGACGTTAAATTAAACTTTATACAACACACTGATGATGTCATTAACAAAGCTAACAAGCGGAAAAGGGATTTATAATTCGCACAACTTATGGGGCCAACAGACCTAGCTATAAAAGCTCAAGCGTTATTTGGTTTGGCGTATTTCGGCATATCGGTTGCCGTACATTTCCAATGGGAATGTATGACGAGCGAAATGCTGAAGTAGGCCAAGCCAAATAACGCTTGAGCTTTTATAGCTAGGTCTATTGGCCCCATAAACCTTTCCGCAACTTTAAGAGGCTAGACTTTGAACCACACGCGGAACACCCGCGTCTGTCATTCTGTCCCGCTCACAATAAGCTCACGCACACTTACAATACATGCGAATGCGAAATGTGCGAATGAGACAACGCTCAAATTTACTTACAGAAATCGCTCGAAAAGGGGTTTATGGAGAATACACTTTTCTACACCGAAACTTTCACAAAATTGAAATTAAAAAAAAAAAAAAATTTTTTTAGAAAGAAGAAGCTACGTCGGTAGCTTTTTATAATTTTATAATTCTTTATGAGAGTTGAGTTAGCAGCACTTTTTTCTTAAATAATATTTTTTTATAAATCGTACATGTTTGACAGTGAATGTTTACGTTAATACGAAACGCATCGAAAATTCGAAAACATACCGACATAGTTTTCACCCTCTAGAAGGCAGTATAAAAAAATATATTCATTTTGTGCAATTTTCGATGTAGAAAAGTGTTTTTTCCCGGGCGTCCTTTTTGTATGGGCCGAAAAGCGAAGCCTATCATCTTAAGGTTCAATATTATCTTCACACAGCGAATATTTGTCCCCACTTAGAACACTGCAAACCGATCATACCCCCTAGCACACTTGATCGATAAGGATTGTATCGATATCTTTCGGTAACTTCTCATCGTTCCCTACGACAACTGCAGATCGCTAACGTTCAAACAACGATCGATATCGAATATATTAAGGACACTTGTGATTTGAAATTTGTTTTGTATAATACAATATATCATTTGAAAATTGAACAAATCGGCCAGCGACCAACGGTATAACCTTAGTGTATTAAAAATGAACTTAGTTTTTCAAAGTTTAAAAGGGCGTTTACCAGATAAAATAACAATCTCTCAGAATCAATTTGTTCTTTTGTAAAAAAGAGTCGATACGTCCAGAATATAATTTAAAAATGACTAATTTCCGGTATTCTAAATATAAAGTCTCCCAACTTCAATTTCCCTCATACTAGGGTTATCATTTAGAAAATTGGAAAGTCCTGGCAAAATGCCTGACAGCCCACAAAAAGTCCGGACATTTTAATCACATAATGCAAATATCAGGTACCCACATTATAACTTAAATATGAAAGCCAAAGGTGTTGTTATCGATGATGTAAAGCTATTCGATGAAATAACAGCCGTAAATTCATATATATATATATCCCAACAAATCGATTCATTTTTTAGTACGATTTGTTGATATGTCCATAAAATGTGGGTTACCATTTTTACAAACTTCATAATCGCCAGATTGCCCATTCTTTTTTGTTCATTTTTGCTATCCAAGCTCAAAATGCAAGTGTAGAAAGAGTGTTTTCTCTGTATAGATGTCCACCTATACACATACATTATACATGTGTGCTTGCAAGCACACATATTAAAAAAGAAAAAAAAAAAGTTATGTACATTTTTATAATCTAGTGCTAATTTACTTATTTTCTCCTTTCTATTTTCTACTTTTTATTATCATTTTTTCAATATTTAACATGATTTATACTAATTCCATGTTTACACTAGACTTCATATTTCATACAATGTAACTATACTCTATTGGTCACCATGATACAGGCAGCTGCCTAGTATGGTGATTTAATATATTAACTTTATGTAAATGTCACAATTATGTAACATGTATTATATAAATAAAAAAAATAAAAAAAATAATGGGAGCACAATGGAAAAAAGAGCGTAATCGATTAAATTATCTGTACCCTCGGTCAGATCGTTGTTGATGATTCAATACAACCTTAAAACTATGAGCTGCGAAGAATTCTATAAGAAAACATTGAATGAACGAGAGCTGCTCCGTCAAGGATCTGGCGCCGAAAAATATTATTGTTAAAGAAGATTTATATTTTATTTTTAGATGAGTGGGCAATGAATAAAGATTAAATACTTATTTGATATTACTTATGTATTTTTTATTACTCATATTCCATCTAAACCAAAAAATCTGGACAAATTAAAATGCCGGACAAAGTCCGGACAAAAGGCTAGAAGTACGGACATGTCCGGATTAATCCGGACGGATCGTAACCCTACCTCATACACGACTTCTAATTTTTGACCGAATCTGGTTATTTAAAATTCTGAATAATGGCCTGGACTCGCCAGTTACAAAATTAATAAAAAATCATAATCCGTCAAGATCAACACGACAATCCAGTTCATTTCAATTGCCCACATGTACAACCAACATAAAAAAAAAACAATTCCCCGTAAATGTGCGCAATATAACACAAACTTGCACAATATGGACATTTTTAGCAATACTCTCCTGAAATATCTAATAGAAGTATTCGGGAGCATCTCCTATCCTTATCCTATATTCCTTTCTCTTCTCCTTCACCTAAAATTAATTTTAAGAGACAATAATACTCCATCTCCAAGCGACATTATCAAAAGAAACTTTTTGGCATAACATCAGTCTTAATATATTTACATATCTATTTACCTTTTTATTTTATGAATTAGCTATTTGTTTCTTAAAAATAAAATGAAATGAATAGATAAATAAATTTTAATAATTACTTATTTTATCCTCTAGCTTTGCCGGAGTTGATCCATGTTTTTACTTTTTATAATTAGGTTTGATAAATATAATAAACATTTAAATTTATACAGCGAAAGAAGGTAGTTTATTTGTTGCGTAAACTTGATTTCTGATCGAATTTCGGAATATTTCAGATGTGCTATATATTTCATCTTTTTTCTTATGTCGTAAAAACAAAAACCATTTTTAAAATCTACATAAAATGATGATCATTGAAGAAGAAGATAACAATAATAATCTACATTAAAATATGAAAATGAACAAGACACAGAAAAATAATTAAATATAATGGTCGCAATTGGGACACGAACCCAGATCTCACGTCTTACTGGGACGGAGCTCTACCGATTCAGCCATTGCGTCAAGTTTTCAAAGTCATATTTCAAATTTCAGAATTAACAATATTATCTTCAACTAATGTTTTTTTTATTTTTCCATATTTAATGATTATTATTGTCTTCTTCAATTCTTCTTCAATGATATATTACATTGATGGGAATAACATTCAAAAGTTGAAAAGAGAGTTTTTCTTACAAAAAAAATTAAAAATAACAACCTTTTCAGATTATTCATAAAAAATGGCCTAATATCAGTTTTTTGACCATATCTTCTTTTCTACTCATTTTACGTACAAAAATTAACTAGAGAAAATTTCCTATAATTTATGTGTTTACAATTGGTTTTTTTTTTAAATCTCCAAATTTTATTATTGCTCCAAAATATTTTAGTATTTTTGCAGGGATAAAAAAAACAGGTATAAAGGAATAAGGTACAGACAGAGTATAATAAAAACAGGTCATGAACAGGTCAATAATCAAAAATATTATTGTTAAATAAGATTTACACTTTGTTTTTATATGAGTGGGAAATTAATAAATATTAAAGACTTATTTGATATTACCTATGTAAGTTTTATTACTCATATTCCACATAAACCAAAAAATCCGGACCAATTCCGGACAAAAGGCTAGAAGTCCGGACATGTCCGGATTAATCCGGACGGATGGTCAATGCCAGCCTTGGTATGGGAGAGGAGTGCTGCAGAAATAGCTCTATAAATACTAGGTTACTCGCTGGGGAAAAACTTTGAGATAGGTACGGTTAAAAAATAAATTTTGTTTTCTTTGTGGGCTTCATTACACTGAGTTTTAAAAACCTGTTTGAACCTTGTTGACTTAACCACTATTCCATTTAAGGAAACATTACAGCATTCGGGCAGTTATTGAAATGGTTTTTCAGAACTGTGCACTTTTCAGATTTTTCCCACGAGGCAGAAGGGCATTCCTTGAAAATAAAATAAAATAATAAATAAGGTAGTAATATAATAAATAATCAAAAATCAATAAATAATCAAAAAATCAACCCAATTCGTCTAAAATAATACTAAACACATCTTTTGAGACATTATCATCTTTAGAATTCTAAAATAAAATGGACTTACAAAGAAAAAATAAGTGAAAATAACGATCCTAATCTTCTATGGATCTGACATTGAGAGGTAAAATCCAGCAATCCATTATTCCGCTTTTATTAACAGCGCTGTGCGCGGATGTATTTGCAACCATGAAACTAAACGGTATTTAATGCAAAATGTTGTCAAAATAAGCAGCACAACAGACAGACAACCTCACACGGCCGCATCTCGGCGGCTAATGAATCGGAAGAATTTATGTCTCGAACTGCCATAAAAGTGAGCAAATGGGAAATGGTAAATGAATGAAAATTATATACTTCTTAAAATTAATTTTTGATCAAAATAATTTATAATTTATCAATAATGTCTAAACAAAATAAGTGTGTTAAAAAAAATCTGAAATATTTTAGTTTGTAAGACCTTAAATAAATAGAAAATCTGAGGTATTTTTGTCACAAAACACGTTCTCGGATTTATTTTTTAACGATTTTAATTTATCTAAAATTTAAATTATGAAAAATGTGTTGACTAGATTATATATTTATTTATTTTGTTGTATGATTATATGATTTGAAATTTGTGTTGTTTAATAGAATCTATCGTTTGAAAATTGAACAAATCTGCCAACGACCAACGGTATAACCTTAGTATATTATAAATGCACTTAGTTTTTCAAAATTTTAAAACTGCGTGTACCAGATAAAATAAAAATCTTTCAAAATAAATTTATGTTTTTTTTTGTACAAAAGAGCCAATAAGTCTATAATTAGATTTAATAATGACTAGTTTCCGGAATTCTCTAAAATATAATAATTACCTTCATCAATATATTCGCAGCGCAGAGAAGAAAAGCCATTGGTGTGCATTTTGATGTTTGTGTATCAGTGTAGCATTTCTCCAAATGTGTCTCTATATTTGGGTCATAATCTGTCAAGTTTTGTTTAACGAATTTTGTGAGGGCTTCTCTGTCAATCGAATTGTCAGAAAGTAGATAGTCCTTCTGTTTCATAATACAGATAATTAAATCACACTGGAAAAACGGAAAAAAACGACATAATATAAGCAATGTTTAGGTTGAACTGCAAGAGGCCTTAACAATCATGCAAAGCATTCTTCAAAACAACTACAACATGAAGATAAATAAAGACAAAACAAAACTGCTGACTGTAGGCCGAACGCAACATCAGATGAGAGTAGAGATGTCAGGAGTTCCACTAAAGAACACCAAGAAGTTTGTCTACCTCGGGAGCAAAATAACATGGGACGGTCGGTCTAAGAGCGAGGTCGACAGCCGTATACACCAGTATAGGCTTGCATTCAATAAAAGGTCGAAAATAATAGAATCGAATAATATAGACCTAAAACTGAGAATACTCCTCATCAAGACCTATGTATGGAGTATCTTGACGTACGGCTGCGAAACATGGTGCCTATCCGAAAGAGATAAACGGAGACTAGAGGCTTTTGAGATGTGGTCCTATAGAAGACTATTAGGAATTTCCTGGAGAGACCACATTACAAATGAGGAGGTTCTCCAAAGAATCGAAGGAGGAAGGCACCTGCTCAAGACCTTGTCCGAAAGGCGTGCAAGATGGATCGGCCATATAATACGACAAGAAGGCCTCTTGCATGCCATAATGGAGGGTATGACCGAGGGGACAAACTCCAGGGGTATTATCATAATATCGTACCTGGAGTATCTATCGTAAAGAGTACCTGGAGGACCTGCTGGTGGACATGCGCTGCTCATCATATGCAAAATTCAAAAGAGCCGCACAAGATAGGGAAGAATGGAAGAAGAAACTAAAGGAAATTGCTGCAAACCAATCCCAGGATTGAAACCAGAGAGAGAGAGTTTAGAGGTTCATGAAAATAATAAGGAAATAAGAGAAATCGACTTTTCATATAATTGTATATAGAGCTCTGGGCCAAGAAGGCCACTTTCTCTTTTATCGTGTTAAAAATGTCAAAAATTATATAATTTGTAGATTTTCGGGATCGACTCCAGTTTACGTAAATACATTTATTTTAATTACTAATTACTAAAAATACTAAAAGATTTCCGTATGTCGTAATAGTAAATCCTAACGAGAAAATAAAAGTTAATTGAAGATGAAAATTGGTGAAATAATTTATAAATAACAATGGGTCACAAATTGTATAGAATCTCGTACTTACTTCTGTTTGGGAATAGCCAACTTCTGCTCTAAGTTGTATTTGGCAAACCCTTTCGTCAACGTTACTGGCAATCTTCAATATATTTGCGCAGCACACTCCATCCTGAAAAGATTTCGATGCCAAATAATCAAAGATTATGTAACAAGTTTATCGGACAGCAGGAGTTTATACATAGCTAAAATGTAATGTTTTTATCTGTCCTCACACATTTCAATTGTGACATATTTATTACGTTAAGGTTCTTATCGTGTCATGTTGCTTTTGCAAGATATAATTAATTGCACAACATAACCTTGCGATCTTGTAATTAATTTTCGGAGCTATGAAGCATTAAAAAAATGTTTGTTTCATCCAAGTATTACATTATTTTAATAGATAATAAAAATGAAACCTTTTAACATATATTATGAAGACACTATACTTTTAGCCAAATGAATGTTAGAGAAATGACTGCTCCAACCAGTCAGTTAACTCTACTCTATCTTTCGTAGAGTCAGCGTTTTCTGACCGAGACCAAAAATTTTGACCCTCAAGATGAATTCAGTAATTTATCAGTGTCCAGTACAATCAGTGAAAATCCCAAAGAACGAAGAAAAATCTAAGAATACAAACTCCTTAAAAATATTACCTTTTGTTATTTCGGCTACTGGCATTACACCTAGCTCTCTCATTAAGAATTTAGGCGTATTAGATTTGTCAAAGAATTTGTATATAAAAATGCAAAAATCAGTCATTTTAAATACATGTAGGATTACGAAAGATTTTTTAAATATTTATATTGAGGGATCAGTAGGATTTATCGGTCAAATTAGGAATTCCACCGAGCCGAACCCTCTGATATGAAAATTTCTGGAGTAGGTGAATTATTTTCCCATTTAATAGTCTGGTAGGTTAACATGTTGTTCTTGTATTGTTTTGTATTAATTATACTTATATAATACACTTGCATAGCGTGGATTTACTAGATGATCATTTTTATGGAAAAGTGTGGGTTTAGTTTTTCCCATAGGAAAAAGTCTGGTGCGTATAATAAAAATTTTCAATTTTTTTTTCAATTAGTTTAGAACTTGGAGAAAAGTCTACTGCACGATACTGTACGATATTATGATAATTCCCATCTATTTTGAACGTAATATGTATGAATGTTTGATCGATTTCACCAGAAATAATGACATCCCACATGTCACAACAGAGTTCCATATATTTTATAGACCATTGAAGTTAATTTTTACGAACATCGTTTCGACTCTCAGGTATTTTGAATTCGCTATTTTCCACAATAAATACATTATAAATATATATGTGACAACACTCACTACTGAAGGAATCCTCTTGCAGTCCGGAGTTTGACCAAGTGACACCTGAAATCAGCCGAAGTAATAGTTATGTGATTAATTTTTAACTAATTAACCATCACGCCATTTTCCCGCAGTAAACAACTCAGTTTTGGCATACACTCCTTGCCTTATTCGCATTCATACATCGTCTCATTCATCTATTATTCTGGTTCTTGACATGGCCCAACTCAAGTATCTGATACACTCGATCGTGCCTTGTCTTTCTCGCACGTCTCCGGCTTATTCAATTTATAAATTGTTGAATATAATTAATTTTTAAACCATTCCGCTAGATCTCGACAACTTTTAAGGAACGAGCCACACGACGAAGTGAATGAAGTGTTTGAAAAACAAAAAATGTTAATATTATTAAAGATTATTTATTGTTTTAAAACAGTCAATATTACGCCGTTCGTCCATGGGGCTACTTTCAAGCGATCGCCGCTCGACTGTATCCATACAATTAAGTAGCTCCATGTACGAAGGGCGTTAGTGTAACGTTTGGATGAAATGGATAGCATGCAAGCGAGAGGGATGCTTTTAAATGCAGATTTTTATATAAATGTACTAAAGCCATAGTCATAAACCGGGGGAAAGGACCTGGATCTGAAAAATCGATATTCAAATAAAATTAAAAACTACGAGTTATCTATGTTATATAGATTCACTAGTTTTCCGCTTGAACCACTAGTTTCCGGACGCCGTGTACACGGAGAAAAATGTTATTTTAAAATAACGATTATTTTATTCGTAAAAACGGGACTGAAGTTCTTACGAACAAATTAACAGGGTTTCAATGTTTATTGGCGGGAAAATGTAAGATTATTTTTTTGGTATACGTACGAAATTACGTATACCAACAAATTATTTTTACATTTATATAAAAATAAACATTGAAACACTGTTAATTTGTTCGTAAGAGCTTCAGTCCGGTTTTTAACCGTTTTTACGAATAAAATGATCGTATTTTAAAATAACAGTTTTCTCCGTGTAGGTATTTAAATATTTATCTCACCGCAATCAAAAATACCAGAAGCACTGAAAGTTTAGCCAACATGTTAGCTGTTTGATGGTACATCCGAAAATGATGCCAGTATAAATAACACTTTATTTCATATGAACCATTTATAAATTTCATTATATTTAATGATTGTAAATGTTTATCCATCCGGTAGTGTTATTATATCGTTGGGCATTATATCGTTGGGAAAATCACCAGTTAAAATTCAAGGAAAAATTGGGCTGCTGCATAGATGGTTTAATGTTTACATTTCAATGATTATTTAATTTAGGTCTTGAATTTTAACTTTTTTTCTCTTATTATATTTAGGTTTGAAATATAATACGGCGTTATGTCATATTTATTTACAGCATTTGAAATAAGATAAATATTTTTAGAAGACATTATAAAAATTAAATTGTTTGTGTGAATGTCAATAATTGGTATTTCATGCAAAATGAAGCATTTCCGTCAAATTATATGAATTTGAGTTAGCTATGTGAACCGACAATTGCAGTTTTCTGTTGTTGTTGTAGAGGAGAGGTCAAGCAAAAAAAAAAACTGCAAACTCGAAAGAGATAGAGAGATATGATATGTAAACGTCTGCGGAAAAAGTACATTAAAAGGGGATAACCAGACAATACCGGAAAATCGTCCCTTTTAAACCAAATTCTAGACGTATTGACTCTTTTTTACAAAAAAAAAAACATAAATTGATTTTGAAAGATTGTTAGTTTATCTGGTGAACGCACTATTTAAATTTTGAAAAACTAAGTTTATTTTTAATATTCTAAGGTATACCGTTGGTCGTTGGCAGATTTGTTCAATTTTCAAACGAAATAAATCAATACATAATCTAGTAAAGACAATTTTCAAAATTTTAATTGTAGTACAACAAAAATCATTAAAAAATAAGTTCGAGAACGTGTTTTGTAACGAAAATATCTCAGTTTTTTTTTAAATTTATTTATGATCTTACAAACTAAAATATTCCAGATTTTTTTACATTCATATTTTGTTTGGACATTATTAAAAAATCATAAATACTTATGATCAAAAAATACTTACAAGAAGTACACGATATTTAATAATTTATCATCATGCGTTTTGAGCATTTTTATTGCTTACTTGAATGTAGGTATATACGAAAGCAAGTTTTGAATGAAATAAATCGATATTAAATTTTAGTTTTAAAATTTTGATAAGGGGAATAATCGATCTTTCTCATCGGAACCTCCCTGTACCATCCATTTTGGAACTTTAATTCTCAGCCGCTGGTCAATGGGTCTTAAGTGTTCGAATACGGTAATAATCTTCTGACTTTTCTTTCCATAACACTGGACAATCGCGGTATAATGCAATTATCAGTAAAACAAATCTGGGATGAAATTGAAATCCAAAGGGCTTCATAGATAAAGCAATCGAAAGAAGAATCATTTTCAAACGTACAGACAATCATTCCACTGTGTCAATGGCCCCTGACTTGGACATCTACGCGCTCGATACGCCGTTCTTCCATGGAGCTACGTTCAAGCGACGTGATCGTGAGCAAAATAGTATGACAGGTAGCGGTAGCGTCGCTTGTTAGTAGCTACATGAACGATGGGCGATAGAAGGTATCAAATGTCAATCGCTTCAATTGCCTGAGTAAACAAGCAATTATCAAGTGTCAATCGCATCAACGACATAAATTGAAATAAATTTTGAGAATTGATATTTATCGTGTCCGGGGTGCTTTAAGAGATTTGAAAATGCTTAGGTATATGTATTACAGTAAAAATACTTTTTTTTTAAATTTCTTCGTCCCTCATTATTTTGTAGTAATACTGTACCAAGATAACCTGGCAAGTTATTTAAAAAAAATTACTCACTAATCGGTATATTCACTGTCAGTTATATTTTAAATTCCAAGTATATTCAGAATTGCATCAAAAAATTAGAATCTTAGGCAGCCCGCGGACGGCCCACTTTAGTTGCGGAGAGAAATGAAAAACAATTCCGAATTCATAAATGTTTCTTAACTACTAAGGACCAATTGTATCGGAAAATTTTACGTTTGAATTTCCTTCAAATCGTCATTCACCGAAAAAATTGGGTTGTTTCAATCTCCGTCAGAAGAAATTTTAACGAAAATTTCATGGAAATCTTTCAAAAAATGAAAAGATTCTTTTTTTCATTCAAATTTGACAGGCAATCACGTCTTCCTTCATTTCAAATACGAAATGGGTTGTTTCAACTCCAAATAACGTTCGATAAATTTGAAAAATTCACTCAGTGTTTCCCGCCGAATCACAATTTTGACGTCTCCCGCGCCTCCCATTATTTCGCTAACAGTCCGAACTCGGCTGATCACATTCACATCACATGGTATTTTCATTGAAATTTCTTCTGACTGAGGTTGAAAAAACCCAATTTTTCGGTGAATGACGGTTTGAAGGAAATTCGTTTGTAAAATTTTTCGAAAAAACTAGCCTTAAATCTATTGTGCGTACTTCCATATTATACCTACTCTAAGGCGATCCGCTCACTGAAGAAACTGAAACCAAACTAAAACTTGCTGGTTGCTATGGTTTCCAACCAAACTTCCTATTCAATTTTACGATTTCAATGATTATCTCAGCTTGTTTAACCATAGACGAAGAACAATCAGCTGTCATCGTAGCAACTAGAAGTGCGAGTCGCGAGTCACTGCTTGCGTTACCATTGACAACGGGTTTTTAGAAATTGTGTAGTGCGCGGGCCATCACATTGACATACGCAGGATAGCGAGATTAGTTGCAAACTGCTTTTTTTTCAGTTGCCTCGTCAGCGGAGACAGTAACGGATTTTTATAACCGCAACAGTTGCAAAGCAACCGTCACCGTAACTAACGTCTTATATGGTGTGGACCTTCACGATATTTATAAAAGTGTTATAGAGGAAAAAGGTATTATGAAGTATTAGTTATTTATTTAAATATCACAAACTTAATTAAAATATCAGAAGAATTACAGAAGGATTATAAAATTTTGCTGCCGAGCGTTTAGATTGTCGAAGTCAGAATGGCAGGCTGCCTTTCGCGCACACAGATCATTTACCGGCGTAGGAATTAGTCGCGCAGTTCCTACAGTGCCAATATCTCGAAAACTCGTATTTTTTTAAACTGGTATTTTTTTACTAAAGGCATATTTTGTAATCTTGTCCATCATGAGTTGGCAGGTCAGATCTCCAATGGATAAGGTGGATTTTTGGGACAACTTTTGACTTGGAAAAACCTTATTTTTCCACTAATTTAATTGGTGACCTTCGTTCAGTTTGCTCAGAATTACATTATTTGTATTTACAACATTAAAATAACATTATTCTACCCGTGCACATTGAATCATGTCAAAATTACTACATTTACAGCATTATCATTAAAATACAGCATCATAGACATCAACCAATATCATTAAATATAATTTAAATAATAAATAGGAGATGAAATCTTGCGTTTAATTTTTAGAGTACTTAATTTCGGTCGTACGTTCAAACTGCAGACATGTTGGCTAAACTTTCAGTGATTTTAGGATTATTTGTTGCGGTGAGAATAAATTGTATTCGTTTTTAGTTATTATTCTTACGGCCAGTTGTTTCACAGAATTTTAACAATTCGTCACAGACATTGAAAGCTCTGCAAACGAAATGCCAGTACATTTGAAGTTGATTTTTTAGTTAATGATTATATTGACGTTATAAAATAAGAAAATGTAACCTTGCTTCTGCTCAGCAAATTTGAAATAGCGAAAATATTTTACAAGCCATTACCAATCATACAATAATTAAAGTTGTCATACTACCAATAACGGAAGTTTTTCTTGTCACACAGTGAGGTGTACAAAAATTGTAAAAGAAACCTGTGCTAATGTTTTTGGACTTTTGAGATGAGGTGGCTTAATGAAATCAAGGTTAGAATATACCATTCCGGAAAAAATAAGAAAAAAAAAATGCCATTTTCAACACCAAAATACTGTAAGGTTCATAGGATCTTTTGAGATTTTTTTTACCAAAATATATTTTCTTACTATTTGTCATATTTTAGTTTAAAATAAATAGTTATTCACAAATAAAATGTGTGTTTTATTTAGAATTCATGAAATAATTATTCTACGATAAAATCGTTAAAACGAAAACAAATAGAGCGTAAGAGTAAGTACAATAATAAAAAATATCGTAATAAAAATTATACACGAAAGATTTTTTAAATATTTATATTGAGGGATCTGTAGGATTTATCGGTCAAATTAGGAATTCCACAGAGCCGAACCCTCTGATATGAAAATATCTGGAGACGGTGAATTATATTCCCATTTAATAGTTTGGAAGATTAACGTGTTGTTCTTGTATTGTTTTGTATTAATTATACTTATATAATACACTTGCATAACGTGGATTTACTAGATGATCATTTATATGGAAAAGTGTATGAAAGGGTTTAGTTTTTCCTATGGGAAAAACTAAACCCGTTCCTGTAAAACTGGTGAAAAAAAAAAATTGTTTATATTTAGAGCATTTTTCTCAACAAGGCCAATTTCGAAGTTCTGAAAAAAATGTTCACTCCTGACTAATATGTATAGGTACGATTTTCTGTAATAAATAGGTATCGTGATGTTGTTTACATAAATGATTTTCTGCAGTTGATGTTTTAATACAATTCAATGGAAAATAGACAAAGTTTTCATCAAATTTATTTATTATTTCTTAACAATTAAAATACATTGTTTAGCATTAATTATAATTACTCTGTATGATTTCAGGTATCGCTTGGACAAGCACCGGATTGCAAGGTGGTTCCGCCAATGGTGAGGGCTTTCAAGTGTGCTTTATAATTTGCTAGCTGTCGTGAACCCGGTGTTGATCGCCAATGGTTTGGAGTAAAGTTTTGAGGTTATGAATTCTGGTAAACTGGGTATAAATTTGAGGTGGAAATAATAAAATTGTCATCATTTAAAAAAAGTTTATGTTTATGTATTCGATTCACTTTACCGTACCATGTCTTCTTCGGGCGTTCCCGACTTCTTCTACCATTCACTTCCAAGTCATATAATCTCAAAAGAGTTCTTTCTTCGTTCATCCTCTTTTTACGTCCAAACAATCTAAGCATCGTTTTTAAAATATTATTACTGGGTTACCTCAACTTTTTACGCCTTCTTCCACATCATGCATTCTGCTACATCCCTTTCTTCGTTCATCACATGCGCCTCATTTTACCACACGTAATTATTAGATTCACTCATTCGTGCCATGACATCCTCCAGCGTCCCCAACTTTTTCTACCATTACTTTCTTTACTTTAGCTTTAGCTTTGAGCTTAGCCTTGAGTTTAGCTATAGCTTTAGCTTTGAGCTTTGAGTTTAAAGCTTCGAGCTTTTATCAGTGAGCTTTAAACTTTGAACTTTGTTTTTTGAGCTTTATTGAATTTAATTTTTTTTCTTCTCAAGCTTTAAGAGCGATTGACCAGCGGCTGAGAATAAAAGTTTAAAAAAGCTTGCAACTGTACAGGGAAGTTCCAAGGAGAAAGATCTATTATATATTCCCCGTATCAAATTTTTTAAATTAAAAATTTAATATTTTTAATTTAAGTATTTCATTAAAAACTTGCTTTAATATATACCTACATTCAAGTAAGCAGTAAAAATGCTCACACGATATTTACGTGGTTTTACCACACATATGCCTCAGGGATCTCATTTCAACAGCATTCATTCATTCGGTCTACTTTCATCCTTCCTCTGCCAGTTCCATGCCTCACTGCTATACAACAGGGTAGGTACGAGCACTCCATTGTGGATTGCTAGCTTCGCTTCTTTGGACAGCTTTTTGTTAGCACCAACGGCATTCAACTACCTAGATACACAAACTCATCCACCTGCTCCAAGTATTCATCGTTCACAACTATATTGCACGCTGTTTTCGTACTCTCTGTTTCAAACACCATGACTTTAGACTTACTTACATTCATCATTAAATCATTCTTCACACATACTAATCAGAGATGGCTGCCAAATTCAACAGGGGGGGCACTTCCTTCTTCTTCTTCCTTGCACTGTCCCAACTCATTGCCTAGGTAGGCTGTTGGGGTCGGCTCTCCTCGTTCTCAGGTTGTAGCTTCTTCGGTTCTGGGTATCGCTCTCTTCCAGGCCGTTTCTACTTAGAATTTTAGAGCATTGAGTCATCCAGGAGTTCTTTGGTCTTCCTCTGGATGACTGTCGATGAAGCTCCATAGACATTGCCTGCTTCACTGTGTGGTCTGGTGGTCTCCGTTTTATGTAACCATACCATCTCAACTGTCGTTCCTCTAGCTTATTGATTATGTCTGTGACACCCAGGCTACCACGAATGCGTGAACTTTTAATTTTATATTTTAGTGACACTCCTGCCGACCATCTAAGCATTCGCATTTCTGCTGATTCAAGTTGCCTGGTGTAGGAGTTGTACATGGTCCAGCATTCGGAGCCATACATTATCGCGGGTCTAACAATAGTCTGGTATACCTTTCCTTTTAGTTTTATAGGCATTTTTGTGTCACACAGGATTCCTGTTACGGATCTAAATTTACTCCATCCCACACCTATTCTGTGGTTAACATCTGCTGCACATCCTCCATCTTCCATGAAGCATTGGTTGATTTGACTATATGGTTTTTTTATCCACCGATGGTCATCAGACGTGGAACCAGAGTGACCCAACTGACTAGGGCTGCATCCGCTATCATTGCCCATTTATGGTCAATTATCGGATTAAACTAATGAGCCTGGATACCCATTAGGTATGGTGTATGCGACTAGTACCCGAATACATCGAGTTGCCACACCTACCATTTGTGAGCCGCCACTAACATGTGGGACAGACGCTCACTGCTTCTCACTTTAGCCGTACTTTTGGGATTCCCCGACGGGTTGGTTACCATCAACTTCACCCTCCAGTCCGTTGCCCGTTGGTCACCGCGTGGAGGTATGAGAAGCGTGGGTGGGGGAAGCTATGTCGGTCCAGGCCCTAGGACCAATGTATTGCGCTATAACCACCCAACCAACCAAAAGGGGGGGCACTTCCGATTAGTACAACATCTGCAGTTGTCTATTATTAATTAATATTATTTCATACATATAAAAGTAAAATAATTTACAATGTTTTCAGCAAGGATCGTGCTGCATGAATATTATTCAGAATTCCGCTGAAGAAGAAAGAACGCAATATATAGGTGAAATTAAAGCTGACGTGAAATCAGCTAATCCTTCAGTAAGTACAAGTAAGGAATAACCTGGCACTACCTATTTACGATCCGACAGTTCACATGTTTTTATTTTTTACTATATTAGCCATCTCTCTTTCAATTTTTTTCCAAAAATTCTACAGTGGTTGACTTCGGGGATTTATTTTTATTTGTCAAATAGAATGGCAGAATGAACATCGCCATGAGCCATTGACCAGCGAATACCATTGACCTGAGAATAACAGTTTAAAAATGCTTACAACTACTGTACGGGTGGTTCCGATGAGAAAGATCGATTATAAGATAAAAAAAATTTAATTAAAAATTTAATATCGATTTATTTCATTAAAAACTTGTTTTAATATTTACCTACATTCAAGTGAGCAATAAAAATGCTCAAAACGCACTATGATAAATTATTAAATATCGTGTACTACCTGTTGATCATAAGTATTTATAATTTTTTAATAATGTCTATACAAAATAAGTGTGTAAAAAATATCTGAAATATTTTAGTTTTTAAGACGTTAAATAAATAGAAAAACTGCGGTATTTTCGTCATAAAACACGTTCTTGGATTTTATTTTACGCACCAGACTTTTAGGTCCGAATTTAGTTTTCCCCACAGGAAAAACTAAACCCTTTCCCACACTTTTCCACAAAAATTATCATCTAGTAAATCTTATGCAAGTGTATTATATAAGTATAATGAATACAAAACAATACAAGAACAACATGTTATTCTACCAGACTATTAAATGGGAAAATAATTCACCGACTCTAGATTTTTTCATATCAGAGAGTTAGGTGGAATTCCTAATTTGACCGATAAATCATACTGATCCCTCAATATAAATATTTAAAAAAATAATTTGTTTAATGTTTTTAATTGAATTAAAATTAAAATTCTGAAAAATTTGTTTACTGGATTATGTATTGATTTATTTTGTTATATAATTTGAAAATTTGGTTGTAAAATACAATACAATATGTCGTTTGAAAATTGAACAAATCTTCCAACGATCAACGGTATAACCTTAGTATATTAAAAATAAACTTAGTTTTTTGAAATTAAAAAAAAAGCATTTACCAGATAAAATTACAATCTTTCAAAATCAATTTATGTTTTTTTGTAAAAAAGAGTCATTACGTCTGGATTTTGATTAATAAAGGACTAATTTCCGGTATTCCCTGGTAATACCCTATTAATTAATATACATAAATAATATATTATCATATTATCTCCACATATTTAAAAGTACGTATTTAAAAGTTTATTCGTTTTTCCAGTGTGCTTTGAATACCTGCCTTATGAAGAAGAAAAACGTGCTAGGTTCTGACAATAAGATGAACGGAACGGCCTTCAAAGAATCCGCCAAACAGCACTTTAAAGAATTCTCTTCGTCTCTAGAGAAATCTTTAGAAAAATGTGTCACAGAAACGGAAACATCGGAGTGCGTACCGGACGCATTCCTTAAGTGCTTTTACAATGCAGTGATAAGGGTAAATAATACAGTGATGATTGTTACGATAGGAAGGAGTCAATTTTGGTTCAGAATAATTCCTAAGTCATTTAAGTACAAAAATGTACTTTACACAATTCAAAAATAGCACAATACGGTTGAGCGGTGTAATAACCGGAACGCTTCGTGTAGATATTGCAGCAAAAGCGGCGTGGATTTCAAAGTATTCCTTCAGTAGTTCGGTGGAGAAACCGAAATACATCCTGGAGGTCAACTTTCCGTTCGCAATGTTTGGCTACACTTACCCGGTAGGACACTGGCTCAGTGAGGACACTAAGAGAGATACGACATATTAAATATTAAGATGATACCCGGTGGTGCAGAAATAGATTTTACTAAAATATTGCTGTCACTGTTGCTCTTACTCCACCGGATATTGAGCGAAAGGGACAATGCACTGACACCTAACTAAAATGGAGGTTTTGTATTCCCCACTTTTCTCCTCCAAAATTGGACTGATTTTCAATTTTTTTTACCAACTACGTAAGAAAAAACTATTCTATGTCTGTACGTTTTGCTTTTTTTAAAAAAACATTGTCTGGTTTGTATACTGAACATCTTTTGACGGCGTTTAAACCAGTCAATTTTATTGATTTTTGGAAGGTCATAACTTCTATAAAAAGTAACTTATAAAAAAAAAACAAAAAGTACCATCAAAATTTCATTTACATTTTTTACTCCAAATAATGTCAGGAATCACTGGTTAAAGTAACTCAAGTACGTACCATAACACCCTGTATAAAGAAGAGCGTCTGTGTAGATTTGATTTTGATATAATTCTTTTATTCCGATGTGATTTGTATCTACGGTTTTATTCCAATATTGATTGATAAATTTTGCACACTTGACGTGAAAATCAAGAAGAAAATTCTACGTGAAGCCCGAGAAACGTTGGGGAATTCAATAGTAAAATTTAGCACATCGAAAATTTCAGGTATAATATTATAATATCACTTACAGCGTTAGTAATACAAAAACACTTAACCACCGTTAAACGCTGTTTCTGTAGCACGCTGTATAAAGTCTGTACATATTTTAAAACAAAACGTTACTAATAACAAAGTTGAAAATAATCGAACATAATTGAATTTTTCTGTTAGCTACCCTGAAAATTAATCCATTTGCGCATGTGCAGTACGCCATTTTCGATTCAACCGCGGCGGCAAATTACAGTTTGACATATGAGATTTCACTTGCAGTTTATATAATGTTTTATGGATAGTATCTATCCCAATGACCAATTCAAAATAATAGAAAATAAAATATTAATTTTATTAAACATAATAACTATTATTTGTGTTATTTTTGTAACTTTTGGTCCGTTAATAACATCATATTAATAATTTAATTCTGTGAATAGGTTATTAATTATAAAATTTAATTTTTCCGATTGAGTTTAATAAAACTTCATAAAAGTAATGTTATTTAATAGCATGAATGCATTGTGCGTGTGTAAATAAATACAAATTCGAGAAATCATTGTCTAAATTTTACAAAAATGACTACAAAATGTCAGATGTTTTCAGTTACTCTTGGGGAATTATTATTATTATTATTTTTTTAAATTTTAAATTCTATGGACGAGATAAAAAGTGAAGTCATATTTTTGTTGCAAATTCATTTATTAACAGGACTGTGTTTTTTAATTTCAAATTTTCAAATATTTTTCGACATTTTAATAGAAAATGTTTGACGTAACCTTTTTTTCAATTTTTTTTCACGTTTAAAGCTTAAAATACTGCAATTTGTATACACTAAAGTGTATTTCAAATTCAAAAATCTAAAAGGTAATTTTATCTACTTTTTAAAATGACATTTGGTTTTACGAGATTTCCAAAAATAACAAATATATCGGACATTTAAAATACCTAGGAAAATTTTTAAAATTCGTTGAAAAATTACAAATAAAACAAATATGTACAGCAGATAAACTATCCTATTTGGCCGTGTAAGCAATGTACATATCTTTCCACGTACAATTTTTTGTCAGTTTTTAATTAGTAAGGTTTTATCATGCACGGTCGTTTAACAGTTGTTAAAATTTTTCAGAAAGTTTTTTAGTAAGGCCGATGTCTTATACATACCACTTACGCCCTATTCTGTCCATTAATTATGATTTTTCTTTTTCTTTTAAGGAATGTCCTTCAGCCTTGTGGTTCAAAAGTGAAGATTGCACAAATCTCAAAAAGTTTTACGATGACTGCCCAAATGCTAACATTTTTAGTTAAATGAAGTAAAGTTTGGACGTAAAACAGCTATGTATCTTTAAAATATAACTGTGTATAACGAAATGTTCAATGAAATCAATGTTGTTTTATTAATTTTATTTTCTAGTCATGCTTCAAAATTAAATGCTTCCTAAAAACTTACCTCTCACACCACTAATAACTAATAATTTTATAATTTTATTTTTTATTTTTTTTTTTTTATTACAGAAAAACAGATTTTTTTTTCATGTTAACAATATACCTGCAAAGCTACTGCAAGTAGCTTGTCTGCAGGAAAACAGTGTGAACAAAACATTGTACAATTTAAATGTCTCAAGTATAATACAATAAGAAAAAAATTGCAATTTAATAAAATACATAATAAAAACATAAATAAGTATAAAAAATAATAGAATACTAAGTCTAAAAAATTTTAAAGTGCAAGAGGTACAGTCATTCAATACAGAAAATCTGATTCCAATAGCCATGTTTTTAACAATAGCGCAAATTTAGGTGTCGAGTAACATTTTTTCAAATCATATGGCAGCATATTAATTACGGAGAGCATATTAATATTTTGGAGAGTTGAGCGCAGAAATAGAATCATTTATGCTTGTTATTCAAGATAGAGTCATTAATACCAAAAATTATAGGAAGCATATAATCAAAGATACAAAGATATGGCTTTTCCGGAAACTATAGAACATATTATATCGGGATGTTCTATATTAGCGCCGTCTGAGTATACATTTAGGCACAATCAGGTTTTTAAAAAAAAATTCACCAAAGTTGGGTAATTAAACATAACTTGATTGAATGTCATAATATAGTTATAACGTAAATAAAGTTTTAACTTAGATATGAATCTGCACAGGAGTCCACCATTTTTCCCGCATCTTACAGCAAATTTATAGACTGAAATGTTTATGGAACGAGGACTGAATGGATTCGCCGGCCTGATGAGACACAGGGTCACTGGAGCTAGGATGCGGCTAATGGCCTCCGACAACACGGTGGTGAACGCAGCCTTCCAGCACCAAGCGCCACTCCTGAGTGAGCGCTGGTCCCGAGCTCACTCAAGACCACGCAGAAATTGATTACTGTAGCGTTCATAACTGGATTGGGAATCAGTATTCAATCTATCCTCAGGGCTACACACTGATGGTTGTAAATAAATTTATTGAATACAAACGGTTACAAAGTAAACGCCCAGCCTAGCTGGCGGTAAGATTATTAATGGAAGCCCGGAGCAGCGCTCGGTAACGCGCTGCCTAGAAATGACCCACTTCGGGTCACCACTCCGTCAACGTTCGGGACGTTGCTCGGCGGTAAAGCCCGCCCATCTATCATAGAGTAAGAGGCAGTGTTGCAAACACACAATAACTTATTTATAACTTTGTACCTTCTTATAATTTGTTCTACTTTATTTATAATTTAACTGTTTTTATAACTATATGGGACGTGTGGGATTGCACTATCCTTCCCACATCCTGGAATAAAACATTATTATTATTAATCATAATATTTTTTATTACTATTTTACTGGTTACAATAATTTATATGGAATGTTTATTTTTAAATTTATCTATTTTTTTATGGCAGAAGTGTGGCAATATATAAAGAAAGCACTCATATTACTAACATCCTGAATTAACAGAGCTAACTTGCAACCCCTGCCTAGTCATTTAAAGCAAAGATATTTTGAAAGTAACAATAATCTCAATACTGAATTACACAATTTATAAACCAACTCCTAGAATTCAACGATTTGGAAATAAAAATGCGAATATTTGATTAGATATATGTACTTGATATTGACAATTTTGATCGATTTTACTTACTAACAAGGCACCTTTTTTTATATATTTTTTTCGTTTAAATGAAATGTTCTCTGTTATTATAACATATTATGGAGCACTTCACATTCTTTTTTTTTGGATATAACACACATTGAATAATTTTATTTACTGCCTAAATACTAATTTTTGTCATATACAGGGTGTCCGGGGGTAAAGTGCATTAAGTTCAGCAGGTGATTCTAAATGATAATATAAGTAAAAAAGATAAATGACTTTTTTCGAAATTCAAACTTTTTTTCCCATACAAAACGACGTACCTGTGAAAAATTAGTGTAAGGTACAAACTTACCGATAAAATTGCTGTGTGCCCTTGCGCGACGTTGGATTGTTGTAAGTCACCCGTCTCGTAACAGCGTAAAATAATACCTAGTGCTGGCCGCATACGACGGACTGATTTTATCGTTTTACCTAAAAAGTACCCCTTAAAGTTGGAATTTCGAAAAAAGTCATTCATCTTTTTTACTTATATTATCATGTAGAATCACCTCCCGAAGTTACTGCACTTTACCCCCGGACACCCTGTATACATCATACTTTTATGTCAGGTCTTATATAAACCTAGTATATTATTTAACTATTACACGAATAGGTACATATTTATTTTCAAAAGTATCTCAATGTACTTCTGAGAACAATTGATTCACTTCAGCAATATTATTTTTGTGTACTCCATACAATCTTATTTTGTTCGTAATATAAAACTGATACCCTTCCGTGTACCACTATTTACTTATAATCTCGTGTATCACTTTAATGTAAAAGCCATTTTATGGCGTTTAAATCTTATCTTACTAATATTATACATGCGAAAGTTTATATGAATGTACGTATGTTTGTTCCTCTTTCAGGCAAAAACTACTGAATGGATTTTAATGAAACTTTACAATAATATAGCTCATACATCAAAATAACATATAGGCTATAATTTATAAATCTAGCTCTTTATTTTTAATATATTTGAAATAATAATAATTTTTTAATAGAAAATGTCCAAATTTGAGAATGACATTTTGCAAAACAATGATTGTATTTTATCAAAACTCTATTTTAGAAAATATTTAAATTAGTGAATTTATTTGAAGTACTCGCGTAATACTTTGAATCGAACCAAGAATTATAGATATTTTAAATAAATAGGCTAAGAAATTTGGTATAAACGTAGATGGGACCTAGGAAAAGAAAATAGATTACTCGAAGTACTAATTCTACGCAGACGAAGTCGCGGGCAGAAGCTAGTAAACAAATAAATACAAAATTTCGGTTGTCATCAATACAAAGAAATTTTTTCAACATTATTTTTTCTCTTTTTTTTTAATAGTCAATACCTTACAAGAGTCCAAACTGCTCCCGTCTGAAACCAGTGAGACTATAGCATCCCCAATTGGGGTATGTTGTGAGGCTGAAGGTAAGTGGTAAGGGAAGGAGATAGGGGAGAAGAAGGTGGGGAAGCATCTGGCTATTCAGATCTATTCACTAAACACGGCTAAAGCCATTTAGAGCAACGTTTCAATTCTGAATGGTGGTCTTACACCAGGGCGATACTGAAAGTATATTTTACCCTGGAACGCTCCGCAAATATAGTATGTATTATTTTAATTAATTAATTGTGAAATAACATGAATTAATCAAATAAAAGTTATTTGCGCACGCCGGGTTCGAACCCGCGACTTTCGAAATGTGAGTCCAAAGCCTTGCCCCTGGAATACGCCGGCTATCGTATAATAATAAGAAATTAAAATAAAACTCAAAAGTATGTTGGATCACATATATATTTGTGTCTAAATTGATTTCTAGTAACAGGTGTTACACGGAGAAAAATGTAATTCTAAAATACGATCATTTTATTCATAAAAACAGTTAAAAACGGGACTGAAGTTCTTACGAACAAATTAACAGTAATTTCGTACGTATACCAACAAATTATTCTTACATTTTCCCGCCAATAAACGTTGAAACCCTGTTAATTGGTTCGTAAGAACTTCAGTCCCGTTTTTGACCGTTTTTACGAATAAAATGATCGTATTTTAGAATTACATTTTTCTCCGTGTACGGAAGCACACACCTGTCACTATTGCCAATGTGGGACCTTACTCCTGCCTGTGGTTATTGATCATTGGTATAAGAGAATCCTATTTATTTCACATAACTATATGTCTAGGGTCCAGGATGCATCACAAAAACCGAAGATCAATAATTCATAGTGGTGTGAGAGGTAAGTTTTGGGAAGTACTTACATTAAGAGCATGATTTGAAAAATGAATAAAACACTGTAGATTTCATTGAACTTTTTTAAATAATTATTGTATTTTTAAAATACACAACTGCATTGTTGAAACTTCATTATGTTCAATCAAAAATGTTAGCATTTGGGCAGTCAACGAAAAACTTTTTGAGAATTGTGCATTCTTCAGTTTTGAGCCATAAGTTTGAAGGGCAATCCAAAGGAAAATCATAATTAATGTACGGGTATTAGGGCGTTGATAGTAATTTCAATCATTTTCACGTGTCGAATTCTATTAACTAGTTGAATTCCCCAGATTCTCGTAGAGTTTTCTTCTTGTTTTGAAAGTCAAGTGTGCAAAATTTCCTGTCAATATCCCTTCCCCCTCCAACACATATACAGACACTCTTCTTTGTACAGGGTTTTAAGGGACGTACTTGACTTACTATTTTTTTTCTTCATTTTTACTTTACACCTGAAAAGCTACTGCAAGTAACATGTCGGCAGGAAAACAGTGTGGACAAAAATATTGTACAATATAAAATGTCTGAAGTATAATACATTGGATGAAAAAAATATTGCAATTTAATAAAATACATAATAAAAACATAAATAAGTATAAAAACAGTATATAAGTATAGTATAAAAGTATATAATATGTCTAAAAAATTTGAAAGGAGTGAGTCAATACAGAAAATCTGATTCCAATAGCCATGTTTTTAACAATAGCGTAAATTTAGGTGTCGAGCAACATTTTTTCAAATCATATGGCAGCATATTAATTACGGAGAGCATATTAATATTTTGGAGAGTTGAGCGCAGAAATAGAATCATTTATGCTTGTTATTCAAGATAGAGTCATTAATACCAAAAATTATAGGAAGCATATAATCAAAGATACAAAGATATGGCTTTTCCGGAAACTATAGAACATATTATATCGGGATGTTCTATATTAGCGCCGTCTGAGTATACATTTAGGCACAATCAGGTTTTAAAAAAAAAATTCACCAAAGTTGGGTAATTAAACATAACTTGATTGAATGTCATAATATAGTACCATATTATGAATACGAACCAAATAATTTCTTTAAAATTTACTATGATAAAACTATACTAGCAGACAGACATATTAGTCACAATAGACCCGATATAGTTTTATATGACAAAATTAAAAAAATAACTTATATCATTGATGTAACTATTCCAAATTCCTGTAATATTGAAAAATCTGTTTCTGAAAAAAATAAGAAAATATACAGATTTAGGAAATGAACTTAAAAGAATTTGGCATTCTTAGATTATAAAAATATTACCATTTGTTATTTCGGCTACTGGCATTATACCTAGCTCTCTCATTAAAAATTTAGGCATATTGGATTTGTCAAAGAATTTTTATATAAAAATGAAAAATAATTCATTTTAAATACAGGTAGGATTACGAAAGATTTTATAAATAATTATATTGAGGGATCAGTAGGATTTATCGGTCAAATAAGGAATTCCACCGAGCCGAACCCTCTGATATGAAAATATCTGGGGTCAGTGAATTATTTTCCCATTTGGTACTCTGGTAGGTTAACATGTTGTTTTTGTATTGTTTTGTATTAATTATACTTATAAATTACACTTGCATTGCGTGGATTTACTAGATGATCATTTTTATGGAAAAGTTCCTATAAGGAAAACTAAACCCGGACCTAAAAGTCTGTATACTTAATTAGAAAGTATAGGTTTTTATACTTAAATACAAAGAACTTGAAGAGAATTTTCTTAAATTTTAAAATTAAAATCAAAATTTGACGAAATGTTCAAATTCTGTAAAACAACTGGTCCTAAGAGTATCTAATAACTAATAAGGAATACAATTATTTTGACACTGCAACAAATAATCCCAAAATCACAGAAAGTTTAGCCAACATGTCTGCAGTTTGAACGTATGACTAAAATTAAGCACTGTACGCGATTTTGTATCATCTAATTGTTATTATCATTATATTTAACGATTTTCGATGATTTCTATGATGCTATATTTTAATAATAATGATGTCTACGTAGTAATTATGACATAATTCAACTTGTACGGGTAGAGAAATGTTATTTTAAAGCTGCAAATACAAATTATGTAATTCTGAGCAAATTGAATAAAGGTTACTGAAAATCAGGCTTTTCCATGACTAAGCCATTGTTGATTTATACAGGTTGTTCCAAAAGTCAATTTTGTCCATTGGAGAGCTAATGTTAACTCACGACGGACCAGAACATTATCAATATGTGACTTTTGTAAAAATACTTAATTTTCGAGTTATTGGCTGTTTACAAATATAGTGAAAATCTACACTTTAGATCAGTCTCTCTCTCTCTCTCTCTCTCTCTCTCTCTCTCTCTCTCTCTCTCTCTCTCTCTCTCTCTCTCTCTCTCTCTCTCTCTCTCTCTTTCCTCTCTCTCTCTCTCTCTCTCTCTTTCCTCGCTTCTCTCTAATATACTCCTTACGGTAATATACTCCTCTCCTCTACTCGTATGACCAACATATTAGATCCTTACATATGAAATTGGCGTTTTGCCATACTGGCAACTTTGATCTCAAATTTGGTTAGGAATTCCAAATTCAAATTTATACAGTTATTTACTCATGTTTTTGTGTTTCGTAAATTAATTTGTTTTTTCCTTAATTGTTTTTTTTCTTTGCGTCACCAAACGCTCACAAGTAACTCTTTTTGAGTCAATTTTCGCTTGAGGCATGGTTTGGCTGGTTCGGCAGGGTTCACAGCCATTGCGATGAGCGATTCCGATTATCGTACAGGATCCACTTTTCATCACAGGTAATATTCGATTTAAAATCCTATATATAAAAATAAGGACCTAATATTAACAACAAATAACTGCAATTTATTGACGGCTCCTATAGCTGTTGCAAATTCAAATAATTTAACGGAAATGCTTTAATTAACAGGAAATACCAATTATTATTGGATTTCACATAAACATTTTTATTTTAATAATGTCTTATAAAAATATTTATACTATATTCTAAAGTTAAAATTAAATTAAAAAAATTTAAAAAAACTGTGGCATGACGTCAAATTACATTTCAAAACAAATTTTAATAAGAAAAAAAATGGTTTTGAAATTCAGGGGCTATAATAATAATCATTGAAATAACATTAAACCGTCCATGCAACAGCCCAATTTTTCCTTTTTTATAATCGATGACCTTCGGTAAGGATCTTCAAAATAATAACACGATATAATAACACTTAAGTACTTACCGGATGGTTTTATATTTACAACCATTAAATATAATGAAAATTATAAATGGTTCATATATAAAATAGCGTTCTATTTATACTGGGATCAATTTCAGATGTACCACAAAACTGCTAACATGTTGGCTAAACTTTCAGTGCTTCTGGGATTTTTGATTGCGGTGAGATAAATATTTAAATACCTACATGGCGTCCGGACACTAGTGGTAGAAGTTGGAAACTAGTGAATTTATATCACACATATAAATCAAAAAATCTTTTTTTTACGTCAGGTTAAGAAACTGAGCCGGGTCTACGCGTTGACTGATTTTAAAACCCAACAAATAGCTGATAACCCCACCAACTGTTTTGAATATGACAAAGATCCAGCTTCGAACTCGAATCGTCAAAAACGAATGCCCAAAACTTAAAAAAAATTATATTGCAAGTCGACCTCAAATAATGTGATGTAGTTTTAACGGTTCCATGAAAATTCAACAAAATGGCATTTCAAACCCATTTGGAAAGTCATTAAAAGTGATGAAAAAAAAGCCTAACCTTGTGTAAAACTAAACTTGCAATAGTTCCTAACATAGCGGTCGGTGAAAAATGACATTTCGTGTTTTTAAATTTAAAAAATAACCTTTAAAATGCACTTTGTTCGAAATTCCGGTAACTGAATTGATTAGTACTAGTTAATATACTAGTACTACAACTTTTAGAACTTATTTTTTTCGTCTATATTAAGCGTGTCCCAGTTTTGTAAATATTTTCCCTTACATTTCACACAATCAAGGACCGGGTGACGTCACGAACTCTCCCGCACGGTATTATACTATTCCAGGCGTTTTCGCGGGCTTTAATAAAATTCAAACTTGTAGAATTAATTTAGTTATGAAAACAAACTCTAAAAAAAAATACTGGTATTTAAGTTTTTTTTTTTTTTTTTTTTTTTTTTATTAATAAGAAAAAGATTTTACATACAGGTGGTTATATATTGACAAGTTATACAATTATACATAATTATTCTACTACTCCATAAGTTGAGCTCAAAGAGCTCGTGTTTATGGGAGGAGTATTTACAGCAAAAAATAACGTTCTAATTAAATTTGTAATCAATAATCAAAAACTTATAAGATAAATACAAACATTATTACATAGGTTTACAATTTAGAAAGAAATTTTTATTGAAAGACAATAATACATATATATTTTTTTTACATTGAATAGTGCAGATTAAACTAAGCGTAAACTAAGTGTAAATTAAGGTTACAATATATCATTATCCAATTTCAGGGACTTAATTTGTTTTTTGTATTGTTCATATTTCAAAGTTTCGGTTATACTAATTTTGTTTTTGGACAACAATAAATTGTACCATTTCACACCTAAATACAGGTAGTGATGCTGAGCCGTGGTGGTTCTAAGCATAGGGATGGTTATTAAGCCTTTAGTTTTGAATCTATTGCTTATGTTATCTGAGGGGTGAATTTTTTTAATAAAATATTCTTTATAAATTTGATATAAGGCGTTTCTTTTATACAATTCTGTGATAGATGGTACATTAAATTCCCGATATATCTCTAAAGTAGGGAAGTCGTATGGTTTTCTCAGGATGATTTTAATAATTATTCTTTGTATTGTAATTATGGGCTGTAAGGAAGCCTTAAAGGCCCCTCCCCAACCAATAATGCCGTACTGTAATAAGGACTGAATTAATGCATAATAGACGATTTTGATAGTTTTCTTGTTTAAGATGTTTCGTATGTTATAGAAAACGTAGATAAGTTTTCTTACTCTTTCTACGGTGAGATTGATATGATCTTTCCATTTAACGTTTTGATCTATTAAGATTCCAAGATATTTTACATTTGATTTATGATTTAGCTTAGCGCAGTCCGAATTACATGTACCGTCATTTACACAATTTTTGGAATGAATTGTTATGTTAATTAAGTTATTTGGCACTTCTTCTTGTAGAGAGAATGGGATATAATATGTTTTTTCTGTGTTAAGTGATAATAAATTGTTATCGAACCATTTTTTTATAACCTTCATGTCTTGATTGGCTGCATTGGTAATATCGTTCCACGTCTTTTTTTCGATAATTATTGCAGTGTCGTCAGCAAAAGATATAAGTTTACCATTAAGTGGTAACTTAAACATTTGGTTAACGTAAATTATAAATAAAATTGGTCCAATAACAGTCCCTTGTGGGATTCCAAATTCTAGAGTTTCATCTACACTTAGTGAATCATTTAATTTTACTTTTTGACTTCTTTGAGTTAGATAGCTTTGTAGCCAATACCTTACCTTACCAATAATACCAATATCATTTAATTTGTTAATTAATTTTGAATGGGAGATACTATCAAAAGCCTTTCGTAAATCAATGAAAATACCAAGACATTTGTTTTTTTTATCCAATGCATTATATATTGTTGAGGTTAGTTCAGCAATGGCATCGTGAGTGCCTAGTTTCTTTCTAAAACCAAATTGGTTAGGACTTAGTATTTTATTATTTTCAATATAGTGCATGAGTTGCTTTTTTACGATTTTTTCAAAAATTTTTGCTATGTTTGAAACAAGAGATATGGGTCGATAATTTGATATTTCTTCAGAGTTGCCTGATTTAAAAACGGGTGTTATGATAGATTTTTTATAAATGGAAGGGAATATTCCACTATTCAAACTAATATTTATAATATGTGTAATTGGAATGCTTAGTAAATTATTGTATCTTTTCAATATTTCCACTGTGACTCCATCAAATCCTGGTGCAGATCCACCTTTTAAATCATTTATAACATTTTTTATATCGTTTATTGTTACTGGTTGAAAAATTGACAGATTATTTTGTCTAAGACAGTCCTTCTCGAAATTATCTATTTTATAATTTTCCTCGATCCGTGTAGCTAAATTTTGTCCGACGTTAGCGAAATATTTATTAAAAGCATTAGCACATTTTATTGGCTCCCTTATGGCGTTAATAGAGTTTTTTCCGATATAAATTTTATTAATTGGAGTTTTTTTGTTTTTTCTACTATTTATTTGATTTATTGTTTTCCAAATATGTTTTACATTTTGTTTAGCCAGGTTAATTTCATTTTTGTAAAAGTTTTCCTTAGTTATTTTTATTAAAGATGTTAATTTGTTCCTAAACTTTTTATAATACGTGAATATTTTTTTATCCAAGGGAAATTTCTTTGTCAAGCGATATAATTCTTCTTTTTTTCTAATAGACACAACTAAGCCATGTGAGATCCATGGTTTTATTTTTTTGAATTTTGCTTTAATTTTTACAGTTTTAATATCAGTTGATGTTGTTATATAATTGCAGAGAATTTTATCAAAATTATTTGCGCATGTTTCAGCACATGTGGATTCCAATACGGGTCGCCACGTTTCCGTATTTATTTTTGTACTTAATTTATCATGGTTTAATGATTTTTTTATGAAAGTTTTGCTTTCTGATTTTGTGTGATTATTAATATTAAGTTGTTGTATAGAGATGCAAGTGTGATGGTCAGTAATATTATTTTTTAATACAATCGTAAGTAATTTGTCAGTATGTTTAGTATTACACCATATATGATCAATACATGTTGGACGTTGACCCGTAATTTCTCTAGTATAATTTTTTATACATAATATAAAATTCATTTCAGACATAAGATTGATAAATTCTGTTTTTATTTTGTTATTATTTTCATTAGAAACGTCTATGTTAAAATCGCCAATTACAGTTATGTTCTGTTTATTTTTTTTTGATAAGATAATGCTTCTTAATTCATCCATAAATGTATACTCATTTGATCCGTGCGTTCGGTAAATAGCGATAATATTAAAACATACTTTATTTATATTTACATTAATATCTAAGCAGTTGACTCGCTGCATAGGTATTTCTTCCACTGTGGTGTTTGAATAGCAGGATTTAACAAATACAACAATACCACTATTTCTGTTAATAGCATAATGTGTCATAAAGTAACTATAACTAGGTATACAAAATTTATTGTAGGCGCTGGTGAATGCTTCAGTTAACACAATAACGTCCGGTTTGTGATTTAATAAATTAATTGAAAGTAAGAATTCATTAAAGTTTTGTTTCATTGATCGGATATTTAGATGTAATATTGAGAATGAATTCGGTATGTTATCTACTATGTTGTTGCAATCATTTAAAGTGTGACAAACATGTTCCGCAATATTTAGCGAATCATCTAATTCTTTAGTGAAGAAATTATTCATATTTAAGAGAATAAAAAAAAATAAGTATGCAACTGCAAACTTACTCGTATTCAATTCGCATTTGCGCATTTTTTAACATTTTCTTGCGGAATTCACATAAGTAACTGTTACCTGGATGGTCATTTTGGTAACCCTTTCTGTTTGTGCAGTTGTGACATTTGGCAGGTTCTTGTTTTTTGGGACAGTCTTGTATTTTGTGCTCTCCTGCACAGTGAAGGCATCTGGGACTCTTCAGGTTTTCAAGGCATCTTAGTGATGTGTGTCCATACCCGATACAATGATAGCATTGCATGAGTGGATCACAGTCTTCTACGTGTGCTTTTGTGTATCCAATGTTGATCCTTTCTTTCGATATTATTATTTTTCTTAATTTTGGTGTTGTTTGGATAATAAAATTTGATAATTTATCAGATTTTTTGTTCTTGAGCTTTTTTTTAATAATAATGGGTTCATTATCAGTTTCTGAGGTCATGGCGTTTTTTATGTCTTCATTTTGATTTATCAAATCTATTAAAAGTTCTTCTTCTTTGTAGCAAGCATCAATTCCTTTAATGATAATGCAAGGTTTTTTTTTCTTTATTTCATCAGCATGTATTCCAATATCTGGGTTTTTGTTTATTTCATTTATTATTTTTTCGGTATCATTTTGTTTCTCACATGTTAGTATTATTTTGTTTTGATATGTTTTTTTTAGTCCAGAAATTCCTATTCCTAGTTTGGATACTTTTATTTTGTCTTTTAAAATTTTTTCGATTTCATCTGCAGGCTTGTCTTTTTTTGAGGAAATTAGTAGCGCAAAATTAGCTTTAGGTATTGGGTGCGATTTCTCCCTTACCACCATTGCATAGCTTTTTTCTTCATATTTTTTCTCTTCATTTGACGCTTTTTTTATCAACGTTTCTAATTTGTTTATGTAATCCTCTTGATTTTGAATCACTTTATTTTGCAAACCAATTATAGTGTTTTGTAGTGATGTTATTTCAAACTTCCATGAATCTTCGATATTGATTAATATTGTTTCAATTTCGGTTTTAGCTTCTTTCGCAGCTTTTGTACTGCCAATTTTGTTAAGTTCCGTAAGTATTTTTTCGATGTTTATTTTGAGTTCCATATTGGAACATGGTCCCGAATGGGTTAAATTTATGTTTGTGGGCAGTTTACTTTTGCAGTGTCAGTCTCGTTAAACGACCGCTCGTCGCGAGACTTGCGACAATGCATGTCATCTACATGAAAATATTTTTTATAAGTCAAAACATTTTTCACTCAACTTCCCTATTGTAAATGAACCTTCAGCTAATGTTTGTGGACCCTTGAGACGAGGTGGTTTAATGAATTCAAGGTTACAATATCTGCCATTGGGGGAAAAGGAAAAAAAAACCATTTGCAACACCAACATACAACACCGGCCATAACATCTTTTGATATTTTTATTACTGAAATGTATTTTTCTCACTACTTGTCTTATTTGTTTAGTTTATAAACCTTTTATCTGTAAAATAAATAATAATACACAAATTAATGTCCTTTTTCGAATTCACGATAAAATTCTTGGATAAAATCGTAAAAATGAAAACAAATAGAGCTTCTGTAGGAGTACAAGACTAGAACACATCGAAATGAAAATTATATACTTTATATTGTTAATATGTAGAGCATTTTTCCCTACGAGCTGATTTTGAAATTCAGAAAAAAAAGTTCACTTCTGACTAATACGTAGACGATTTTCTGTAATAAATAGGAATCGTGATGTTTTTTTACATACATGATTTTCTACAGTTGATGTTTTAATACAATTCTATGAAAAAAGATGAAAAGTTTTCTTCTAATTACTGTACTATGTTATGATTTCAGGTGTCGCTTGGACAAGCACCGGATTGCAAGGTGGTTCCGCGAACGGTAAGGCCTTCAAGTGTGCTTTATAATTTACTAGCAGAAATGAACCCGGCATTGCTCGGGGTGATGAATGGTTTGGAGTAATGTTTTGAGGTTGTAAATTCTAGTAAACTAGGCGTCGTTTTAAGGTGAAACTAAAGTACTCGACTCACTTCATCGTACCATGTCTTCCTCGGGCATTCCTGACTTCTTCTACCATTCATTTCCATGTCATATATTCTCATAAGAATGCTTTCTTCGTTTATCTGTTCACTAAAAACAATCTAACCATTCATTTTTTAATATGTTCAGAGATTAGCATTTGTTTCATGCCTTCCTCGGGCAACTTCGACTTCTTAAACCATTCACTTCCACGTCATACAATCTGCTTACACCCCTTTCTTCGTTCACACTTTCGACTCATTTTACAACACATAATTATTTCATTCCCTTTTTTATGGCATGTCTTCCTTGGGCGTACCCAACTTTTTCTACTATCCACTTCCACTTCATAATTCAATATACTTATCATTATCATTATCTGGGACCGAAATTATACAATAAAATCCCCCCAGACTTAAATATTAAAAATTGCAAAATGTCCTGCATTGGTTCAATAATAACTAAATGGTTGATTGGCTTGGGTAGGGAGGAGTCTGAAAAACTAATATGTAATGTGACTTAAAACTATACATGGTTACCTATGAATGGCACATTTAGTAAAAACTTAGTATATATAAGTATTAATTTAAAAAAATAATAATAATTTAAATTGCATTTGGCACTTTACAAACTTTGGTTCCTTAGAACAGGCAATCTGCCTAGCTGGGAACTAATATCGACCTAAAACAACGTAATAACACTTGTATTCATTTTAAATATATTCTCTTATTATGTAATATTATTTCTGTTATTTTGGCTTTAAATGTATCAAATGTAAATAAAAATAAATTATCAGCTTTACGAACGGTGCGAAATATTGTATACATTTACGTTTCAAGTAAATAAATTAAAATAAAACAGAAAATGAAAAATTAATGGGAAAAAAATATTTTTAACTAAAATTATTTAAAAATTAAAAATAATTAATAAAATGAATAAATTAATATTTTCCCATAGAATAGTCTGGTAGGTTATCACGTTGTTCTTGTATTGTTTTGTTTTAATTATACTTTTATAATACACTTGCGTAGCATGGATTTACTAGATGATCATTTATATGGAAAAGTGTGTAAACCCGGACCTAAAACTCTGGTGCGTAAAAAAAATGAATGATTAATTGAAATATGGAAATAAATTAATTTAAAAGGAAAATATTTTCACTGCCGAGCTCTCGAAGAGGTAGATATGACCCGTTCTCATTTGGCAAATTATAATGTCAATCGTCTCCATAATACGTTGGGTCCGCATTGATGCTCAAAAGAACGAACGCCCGTTTCTGCAAGTCAAGGGGTTTTTGCAAGTATTTGTACGAAGTCAGCAGTTGTGTACTATTAATTAAAATTAATTTGTATGTCCAAAAATAATTAAATTTACAATGATCTTTTCAGCGAGTAATGTGCTGCCCGAATGTTCTTGAGGATGATTCCGTTGAAGAAGTAATAAAGCAGTGTGTAGATGAAAATAAAGCTGTCGCTAAATCTCCTATTTTGGAAGTAAGTACAAGATCCAACAGTTCTCAAGTTTTCTTTATAAATTACTATATTAATTATCTTTCTTCCAATATTCAATATTTTCAAAAATTCTACAGTAGTAGGCTTCGGGGATTGGTTTTTATTTATTTTTTATTTAATATTTAAAGGTTTTTTTTTACAATAAATACACAATTTTTACATTTTATACAGTGTAAAATAGTGGATAAGAATAGATTTTCCTCACCATAAAGAGACAAGGCTCTTGTGTTTGGTGAGGGAATTTTAGTTCAATTATATAATATCATCGTGAAGGTAAATAATACAATATGGCAAAAAACAAGGGATAATTAAGAAAAATGCAAGATTTATCAATAACGGATATATATGTATACAATAAATACACAATTTTTACATTTTATACAGTGGTAAAATAGTGGATAAGAATAGCTTTTCCTCACCATAAAGAGACAAGGCTCTTGTGTTTGGTGGGGGAATTTTAGTTCAATTATATAATATCATCGTGAGAGTAAATAATACAATATGGCAAAAAACAAGGGATAATTAAGAAAAATGCAAGATTTATCAATAAAGGATTTGAAAGAAATAATAATAATAGTGAGATATGGACTCTTATAGTAGTTTCAGGTATTTTTTTAAATTTTTTGCTGAAATTCCTGAATATTTTCGATAACTTTCAGATATAATGGTAGTTTGTTATAATATGTTATACCTAGATAGATATAAGTATTTTGTATGTGCTTTGTACTAAATTTAGGGATTTTGATAGTATTCTGATATCTTGCTGATGAATGGAATGGTAAGTTATTTAACTGTACTTCTTTATTTGTCAAATAGAATGGCATGAACATCGCGTTAATAATAGATAACTGATTATGCCCCGTATTGTAAATAATATATTATTTCTAGTACCTACGCATGTAAATATTTAAAATTTTATTCGTTTTTCCAGTGTACTATGGATACCTGCATTTTGAAGAAGAAAAACCTGATAGGTTCTGACAATAAGATCGATAAAGCGGCCTACATAAAATACTTTAAACAATACTTGAAAGAATTCTCGCCGTCTATAGAGACATCTGTGGAGAAATGTGTCGCAGAAACGGAAACATCGGAGTGCATACCGACACAATTTTATATGTGTTTGTACAGTGAATTGATGAGGGTAAATAATATAGTCATAATTTTTACTACTAGTCAATTTTGGTTCAGAACAATTCCCAAGTCATAAAAATATACTTACAAAATTCATAAATAGCAGAATACAGTTTAGTGTTGTACTAACCGGAACCCACTGTCCAGCACCCCTAGCATGGTCGATCGATACATATCATTCCCTATGATAACTGCAGATCGCAAACGAATAGGTGACAGTTCACAATGACTAAGTGTCCTTAATATAATCGATATCAATTGTCGTTTGTACGTTAGCGATTTGCAATTGTCCTAGGGAACGATGAGAAGTTACCGACAATCGGTCGGTAACTTCATATCGATCGACCATGCTAGGGGTGCTGGACGGTGCTTTCCGTAGGACAACTGCAGATCCCTAACGTACAAACGACAGTTGATATCGAATATATTAAGGACACTTAGTCATTGTGAACTGTCACCTATTCGTTTGCGATCTGCAGTTGTCCTAGGGAACGATGAGAAGTTACCGACAATCGGTCGGTAACTTCGTATTGATCGACCATGCTAGCACCCCTGAGGACCTAGCATACTCGCTCGATAACGATCGGTAGGATAACTATAGGTAACTTATCATCATTCCCTAGCATGACTAGAGATCGCCAACGAAAAAGTGACAGTTCACAATGACTAAGTGTCCTTAACGTATTCGAAATCAACTGTTGTTTATACGTTAACGATGTGCAGTTGTCCTAGGGAACGACGAGAAGTTACCGATAGTTATCCTATCGATCGTTAAAGAGCAAGCGAGCTAGGGCCTCTGGTCCACCCACCTTTCGTAATATCTGGCTACACTTACCTGTTAGGATACTGGCCTCAGAGAGAATACATGGCCTTCCTACACGAAGCTACTTACAAGTGACTAAATCGCAGCTACCCGCTACATGACATACTATTTTGCCAGTGCAGCGCCTAGCGGCGTTTCCAAATGTACCTTCTGTACCTTCCATAGTAATAATAGTATGGAAGTTACAGACGAGCGGCGATCGCGTCGGTTGAAAGTAGCTCTATGGAAGAACGGCGTCACCTTCCATACTATTATTAGTATTTGTAAATGCCGCTAGGCGTTACACTAGCAAAACAGTATGACAGGTAGCGGGTAGCGGCGATTGACTCGCTTGTAAGTAGCTCCGTGAACGAAGGGCGTAAGTGTGTCGAGTTCATTAGTGAGAAAGCAGTCGAGACTCGGGGAAACTACAAAAAACCTTGTAAAGTCTGCAGTCAATTGAGTGATCTTCACTACTGAAAATATGTACATTTCCCACTTACCTTTCTTTTCCATCTAAACATCAATTTTTCAGGTCTTCCTTAAAAAATCATCGGCCAAAAATGAGTATCTATCTATATTACAGGGTGTTAAGTGGATACCTATTCCCTATTTATCTCTCTGGATTTTACCCTAGAGAAAATATTGTTTTTACATAAAATAGAAATTAACTACTAGCGTGTCTTTACTTTTTATTTATTTTGATAGGTTAATTTTTATGGAAGTTATGACCTTCCAAAAATCAATAAAATTGACTGGTTTAAACGCCTTCAAAAGACGTTCAGTATAAAAACTAGACAATGTTTTTTTAAAAACAAAAAAGTACAGACATAAAATAGGTTTTTTTTATGTAAAAAAAAATTGAAAATCTTTGGAGGGGAAAAGTGGGGAATACAAAACCTCGATTTTAGTTAGATGTCCCTTTCGCTCAATATCCGGTGGAGTAAGAGCAACAGTGACAGCAACAATTTAGTAAAATCTATTTTTCAATTTTCTTAGGTAAAAAACAATTGAAAATCTTTGGAGGAGAAAAGTGGGGAATACAAAACCTCGATTTTAGTTAGATGTCCCTTTCGCTCAATGTCCGGTGGAGTAAGAGCAACAGTGACAGCAACAATTTAGTAAAATCTATTTTTCAAATTTCTCCACTACCGGGTTTCATCTTAACACCCTGTATAAAGAAGAGTGTCTGTGTGTTTGTGGAGGGCGGGCGTGTAGACACAGGGCGTAAAATACAACGACTTTATTCCATGAAATTTTACACACTAGACCTTAAAAACTAGGAGAAAATTCTACTAGTATCTAATAGAATTTGGCACATGAAAATGTTTGAAATTACTACCAACGCTCTATTCCGTACATTAATTATGATTTTTCTTTTTTCTTTTAAGAATTGCCCTTCAAACTTGTGGCTCAAAACTGAAGAATGTACAATTCTCAAAAAGTTTTCCGTTGACTGCCCAAATGCTAGCATTTATAATATTATAACGAAATGATGTTTCAAGAATGCAGTTGTGTATTTTTAAAATACAATTATAAAAATATATTAAATAAATTTAATAGTGTTTTATTCATATTGAAAAAAATAAAAAAATGATTCCCAAAAACTTAACTCTCACACCACTATGAATTATTGACCTTCCATTTCTATGATGCACCCTGGATCCTAGACAAACAGTGAAGTGAAATAAATAAATTTATCTTATAACAATGATCAATTACCACTGGCAGGAGCATGGTTCCATGTTTGCTATAAGATTGGATACTGGGGTCGGGGTAGGGGAGTGGTCGGTCACTCGGCTGAGTGACCAGTGAAGGCAACATGTAAATGATTTTTTTGTGGTTATAATTTGAAAAAAATATCGAAAAAAGCAATAATAAAAATACATTCATTTTTTTTACTAATACGGTCTGGAATTATTGGTTAAAGTTTCTTGGGGATGATCCTTAACATTAATAAATTATCCGTCATTAAACAGTGTGTAGCGATTCACCTACTTACGTAGCGGCCTACCTAATTACTGCACGGCCGCCTCTACTGCTACTTTGCTAGGCAATTTAATTTCGACCACCTTCTGGAAAGAGCTCGGACCTGCGGCACATTACACGTAGCGCTGCGCCGAAATTTCGGGAATCTTCCAGCGTTTTTTGCATTTTTCACTGCAAGTTATTTAATTAAACAAATAAAAACATGACTAAATCCCACTAGTCTTTATGTATAAGTAAGGAATAAGTATCCCACTCTCAAATCTCCTCAAAAATCGGTAAATAACTTCAATAAAAATCTAAAACTTCATGACAAAACCTGGAAGAACTACTTTATTTCTTCAATCTTTGCAAAATTACTTTGTGGCATCATTTTAATTAAAAAAAACAAATTACTTTGTGTAAACAACCAATCACATGTTATAATACCTACATGTTTCAAAACCGATGGTTTCTTCGTCAGGATAATAACATGAATAAAAATAACAAAAGAAATAAACAATTATAGACAAATAAATAATAAACAAAATATTATTAAATAGAGAGGTGATTAATTACCTTAAAATATCGTAAAAAACAATTATACAAAATAAAATATAAAAAATATTTAAAAATAAATTTACCTTACATTATAAATTTAAATAAATATTTTATTATTATCAGTTTGTTTAAAAACAAAATAATTTATTATAAATATAATTATGAATTTGAAAATAAATTTAAGAGATGGCTATTTCAAAAGTATATTTGGTTATTTATAATATTTAATTTACTATTGACACTTTTTCTAATTTCTAAAATTTCTTAGTTTGCTAATTGTAAATCTGTTGTGTTAGTGAGAAATTTTTTTAACCCTTTATTTATATCAAAAGAATGATTGGTTTCTAAAATGTGGTTGTAAAAATCAGAATTATTATTATTATTCAAGCACCTTATATGTTCTTTAACTCTAATATAAAAATTTCTATAAGTCTTACCTATATAAAAAAGTTACAATGGTTACAAATTAATTTATAAACTCCAGATTTGTTAAAAAAATCACCCTTGTCTTTATTATTTCATACATATTTTTTAATTTGTTGTTTGCGTAAAAAGCTGGGTTGATATTATCTGGCATGTTTTTAATTAATAAATTTAAAGTATTTTTTTTACTCCAGACTTCATGTCCGGGTTAAATTTTCCCCACAGGAAAAACTTAACCCTTTCACACACTTTTCCACAAATGATTATCTAGTAAATTCACGCTATGCAAGTGTATTATATAAGTATAATTAATACAAGAACAACTTGTTAACCCACCAGAGTACCAAATGGGAAAATAATTCACCGACTCCAGATATTTTTATATCCGAGGGTTCGGCTCGGTGGAACTCCTAAATTCGACCGATAAATCTTACTGATCCCTCAATATAAATATTTAAAAAATCTTTCGTAATCCTGCATGTATTTAAAATGACTGATTTTTCATATTTATATATAAATTCTTTGACAAATCTAATACGCCTAAATTTTTAATGAGAGAGCTAGGTATAATGCCAGTAGCCGAAATAATAATTGGTAATATTTTTATAGTCTGAGAATGCCAAATTCTTTTAATCTCTTTTCCTAAATCTGTATATTTTCTTATTTTTTCAGAAACATATTTTTCAATATTACAAGAAATTGGAATAGCTACATCAATGATATGAGTTATTTTTTTAAATTTTGTCATGTAAAACAATATCGGGTCTTCTTCTTCTTCTTCTTCGATGGCGCTACAGCCCATATCGAGCTTTGGCCTCCCGCAACATTCGCCTCCAACTCCTCCTGTCCTCAGCGGCTGACTTCCAGTTTGTTATCTGGAGAAGCTGTGCTGCATCCCCTCTTACTTCGTCTTCCCACCTTGACAATATCGAGTCTATTATGACTAATTGTTCTGTCTGTTAGTATAGTTTTATCATAGCATATTTTATAAAATTCATTTAATAAAAATGAATTTGGTTCGTATTCATAATATGGTACTATATTATGACAGTCAATCAAGTTATGTTTAATTACCAAACTTTGGTGAATTATTTTTAAAACCTGATTGTGCCTAATGTATATACGGATGGCGCTAATACAGAACATCCCGATATAATATGTTCCATAGTTTCCGGAAAAACCATACATTTTCTACATAAATCATCAATTTTATTTGTATCTTTGATTATATGTTTCCTATAATTTTTAGTATTAATGACTCTATCTTGAATTGCAAGCATAAAGCCTTCTATTTCTGAAAGAAAGGTATCATTTTTTGGACCGTTGTAAGATGGAGCTCCCAATTTCCAGAACGTTCCGTTTCAATATACAGCTCAGTCGGTGTTGTCATCTGGAAGTACTGAACCCACAGCTGGGAAGTAGGTCCGTTTTCTTTTATTTTTTTCAGTATCAATCAGTTTACATTAAACTGCCTGAAAAGCTTGATTTTCCTAAGCATTGAATACCACATTCTTATCTTCACTTGAAAGTACGGGAGGGGTGTGACCCCCCCCCCCAATATCGTTAATTAATATTTATAATATGTAAAAATGTAAGGTAAATTCTCTGTTTTCACCTATATTTCACGATATTTGTTTATTCTTTATATCAGTGAAATAACTGAAAAAAACATAAAAGTCACACCTCTTTCTAATTTTATTCTCTACAAAATTGATGTAAGTATTTTTTTTTTGGATACCTAATTGAGATAAAAACATTAAAAGTGTGCCTATTATGTTTCTAATATGAAATTTTATTCTCTACAAAATTGATATTTGTAATTTTTTTACAAAATTGTACTGGAAAAAAGATATGTACAAAAAATCAAACCAAGTCGTGCAATTTACCTGTTTTTATAAACTTTTACACATTTTTACGATGGCATATCTCGATATGTATTAGAGATAGAAGAATTTATTTTAAATAAAAGTTGTAGGTAATTTTATGTTCTACTAAACTTGTTAAGCTACTATAGCCGAAATTTGTATTGGAAACGAGATATTTGAGAAAAACTAAAATTTTGGCGCGAAACCGGTTGGTTTTTTCAAAATGGCGGCGAAAGCTCTAGTGCGCCAAGGTCGAAAACTCAGATTTTTTTTATCAGGAGATGACTATATAAAACATATAAAAAAATTGGGACTACCGGAATAATTCCGATCGCGACCCCCTTTTTTGCGCTAATTGCACTGGCCTATTACTCCTCCCAGGAGTTATTGATCATTGGTATAAGAAAAACCTGTTTATTTCACATAACTATCAGCCTTACTAAAAAAAAACACTCCGCCGTTAAACGGTGTTTTTGTGAATCTTTAGATTTGGCAACGCTGTATATTACTTGTTTAAATTGGAGTTTTCATAATAATCCGCTAGGTGGTGTGATTGATGCGCCTACGCATTGCTTTCCCGCTGAAAAAAATAGCCGCGAATGCGCACTCTACGAAAAAAAGTCGGTCGCGAATGTGTGTGTGATTAAGATGATGTTGTAGTTAATGATTTCAATCATTATGACTAATTCGCACTTATATTCATGTACTCAATATATTAACTATTAATTTGTGTTGTTTTTCGTTAGTTTAAGTCAAATTCTGACACAAAAATCGTGTGTTCTAAATTGAACTGTCAGAAAATGGTTCTATAGGTTATATTCAGAAATAATTTGCATTTTAAGATCTTTATTTTATTATAAATTCTTGAAAGTGATGTTTTTTGGTGACTAAAATGTCTAATACATATTTTAGTAAACGTATCAAAGAAATGAATGTCTTAAGATGTGCAAGCAATGTATTCAAACGTGAGTTTTTTTATTGTAAATTATTGGGAATGAAAGCGAATTTAAAGATTTTTTTATATTTTTTTATTGTGTGAAGGAGTAAAAAGTGAGGTGACAGATTTATTTCAAAATGATTAAATAAAAGGACTGTGTTTTTTGAATTTCGTAGTAATTTAAAAATTTTCTAGCCTCGATTTTTGCGGTTTGGCAAATCTGGATTATGTTGAAGTTTCACTAAATCCTGTAGTAAAAATAACAGCATCAGGGCAGTCAACGAAAAACTTTTTGAGATTTGTGCATTCTTCAGTTTTGAGCCACAAGGTTGCAGGGCATTCCTTAAAAGAAAAAAAAATATTTTGATTCATGTATAGAAATTGGCGGAAGCAGATTTTTTTAAATGTAAAAAATATAATCTGATCTATTTTATTGTGGTGTACCAAACGAAAGAAAACTCATTTTAGTTGATTATTGATTGATGAACGATTTCAACTGTTAGTATAAACCAGGTGAGTGAAGCCAAATGAATTATACAGGAAGATATAATTCCACAAGACGCATTCCAGTTACTCTACCCGACTGCATACAGGAAGCAAGAAATATATTTTTACAAACGTTTTTTCTTGAGCCGAATTAGACTACGCATCAATTAGATTAGAATCAGATTTTAAAATAATCAAATACATAATAATTACCCTCATAAATGTATTGAATATGCACGATGAGAATTCAAATGCCATGCACTTCGATGATTCCATTTCTTTGTAGCACATCTGCAGAGATGACTTTAAAGCCAGGGAAAAATCAGTTAAGTTTTGTTGAAGATATTTTGTGAAAGCTGCCATATCGATCTTATTATCGGAGAGTAGGTGGTTTTTCTTCTTCATTATGCACATAGTTACAAGACACTAGAAAAAGATTGAACTTCGTGATATACCAACATGATTGTGGTAGGGTTGACTTGCGGATTGGAAACAAGACAATAAGTATATTAAAAATAACGCGATACGTATTGAAATAGTAACGCTATGTTCGTCTTGATCTTCTGGTCCTTAGCGTTCTATGTGGCATATAAGAGATGCCTGGATTCAGGAGACTTATTAATGTGTTTAACAATTTTAAAAACATAAAATACAATATAAAACATGTGGACTATCGTATGATAAATATCGATAGTCAATATATGGTGTCGGGGTATCCTATATTTTTACTTACTGACAGTTGGCGAAGTTCAAATCCAGTACTATACTGAGCGTAGCACTCTCTCGTTTCTTCGTCTGTTGAATACTGCGGCATATTTGTGCAGCATTTTGCTCCCTGAAAAGATCATCTTAAAGTCTTTTACGTTTATCAATAGGTCAAAATTGGGTGCAATGTTAGAAATTGAATGTCTTTTATTTGACATTGCATGCGGAAAGATAGCCGTCCTTGTTGCGCTGACCAAGTTTATAAATTCTCATCGTGGATTTTATCGTTGTACAAATCTTCAAGACATCGGTTACTCCACTTCTTTTTGATCTGACAACTATAACAGATAGCTTCCCTTTTTAAATGTGGATATATATTTAGAGTTAAGGTACTTTAAAACTTCTCAGATTTCAAAAAAATATAATGAGTTTTTTTTTTAAATAAACGCCTTCAATTAGAGTGATTTTTTTAGGAACGAAATCCTAATCCATGATATCGTAATAGCCTATTTTCAGGTTTCGATACCCAGATTTTGTGGATCAGGAGTCCAAAATTATAAAGCATACTTTTTTAAAGCACTCACCGTTTTAGGAACTACCCTGCAATTTGGAGCTTGTGCAAGGGAAACCTAAAAATCAGGCAAAAAGCTATTAAAATTTTTATAAGAAAAACTCTCTTTTTAACAATTGAAGGTTATTCCCATCAATGAAATATATCTTTTTTTTCTATTTTGTTTTTTTTTTTTTTTATTTCAATATAATATTACAGTGTTCACATATTTATTAATATTTGTAAATAATAAAATAATTTTTACCTTTTAATTATGTTGCGTGTAAGGTAGGTTTGAGAAGGTGAAACTGTGGTTGGGTAATGTTGTATGTTTCGTGAACACCTCACTAGGAAAACCTGTGCTGAGGTGTTTCCGTGGTTATGTTTAAGATGAAACCCGGTGGTGGAGAAATTTGAAAAATGCATTTTACTAAATTGTTGCTGTCACTGTTGCTCTTACTCCACCGGATATTGAGCGAAAGGGACAATGCACCTCGGGCTACTAATACCTAACTAAAATCGAGGTTTTGTGTTCCCCACTTTTCTCCTCCAAAAGTGGACTGATTTTCAATTCTTTTTTACCAACTACACAAGAAAAAACTGTTCTATGTATGAAACTGAAAAATTATTTTTGTAATCATATTAACGATTTAAATATTTTATGATTTCAGAGGCAACTTGGACAATTATTTGCGAGTTAATATTAGGTCCTTAGATATGAAATTGGCGTTTTGTATGAAAGGAACATAATGTCGATTTTTTTTTTAAATATTATATATTTATTTAATCAGAGTATGCACCATTGCTATCTATGCACTTTTGCCATCTCATAGGTAGTTCATCGATCCCTTTACTAAAAAAACCATTCGGACGGGAATCAACAAAATCTTTGAAAACGGTTGGGACTGCCCCATCGGAGTTGAATTTTTTCCCTTGCAAGAAGTTATCCAAATTTCGAAAAAAAATGGTAATCTGTTGGGCCAAGGTCCGGAGAGTACGGTGGATGTCTTAGACATTCCAACTGAAGCTCCTCTAATTTGGTAGCCGTCTGTTGTGCAGTGTGTGGTCAAGCGTTATCATGAAGCAGCAGTGGGCTAGAGCGATTAACCAGCCCCGGTTGTTTAGCAGCTAGCTTTTCCATCATGGTTTGCAGTTGCTGACAATAGACATCTGCCGTAATCGTCTAGCCAGATTTAATAAAGCTGTAGTGAAAAAGTCCACCAAACGCTCACAAGTAACTTTTTGGAGTCAATTTTCGCTTGGGGCATGGTTTGGCTGGTTCGGAAGGGTTCAGCCATTACGATGAGCGCTTCCGATTATCGCACAGGATCCACTTTTCATCACAGCTAATGATTCGATTTAAAATCCCTTCATTATTGTGCCGGTTGAGTAATGCAACGCAGCAGTCAACGCGCGATTGTTGATTTGCTTCACTCAATTCGTGACTCAACCTTTTCACCTTCCCAATTTGCAAGTGGATTAAAACAGTTTTATCACTAACACCGAAGCCTGCAGCTAACTCAGACGTGGTTTGCGATGGATCCGCTTCCACAATAGCCTTCAAGACTTCATTATCAACTTTGATCTCCGGCCGTCCACGGGGCTTGTTCTGTAGGCCGAAATTTCCAGAACGAAAACGTTGGAACCAAAAACGCACTTTGTTTTCTTTTGCGGCACCGTCGCCATACACATTATTAATCCTTCGAGCCGTTTCTGCAGCACTGGTGCCACGGTGGAACTCGTACTCGTAAATAACGCGATATTTCAAGTTTTCCATTTTGAAAACTAAGTGAGGCAAAGAAAAAAAAAATTAAGGAAAAAACAAATGAATTATAATTTTCGAAACACAAATACATGAGTAAATAGCTGTATAAATTTGAATTTGGAATTCCTAACCAAAGAGAAGATATTTCAGTTCAAAGTTGCCAGTACGGCAAAACGCCAATTTCATATGTAAGACCTAATATAAACATTTAAAAAAATAATTTTACTATATATTTTTTAAAATATGATGAAATATAAAATTTTATGTATTGTTTTTTTAGAAACAATTTTGATAGGTGTAAATTTAAATAACAAATTACCTATTTACATCGAAATAAAAACTTTTCGTTTATATATATTAAAATTACTTCCCAAAGAAACGCATTTTTAACAGTTTTTATTTTATTTTTAATTATATTAAAACCAAGGATTAGGCAGATTTTTTTATAATTATAAATAACTCACAAAAAAAATTCCAAAGTTGCTTCCAAAATGAACCAAAGCTGAATTCTTTAATTACCTTTACATTAATTTCATAATTTAAAAGCAAAAAAAAGTAGCTCCTATCCGAGATCGAAATTTGACCTACCTTTTGATTAAAAAAATTATTTTTCGGTTTGGTTTAGTATTTTGGCCTCAAATCCAAAACTACGTTTTGTATGAAAGCGGCCTCGCAACCGTTCCTCTTATGTTTTTAGACTAACAATATTGAATTAAACTACGCATTATCGTTTGAGTGTTTATAAATATGTACGTAATTATTTTTCTCACCGCAACAAAAAATCCAAAAATCACTGAAAGTTCACCCAACATGTCAGTATGAAATTACATCTGAAATTGAGCCCAGTGAAAATAAAACGATATTTTATATCAACAGATCGTGTGGGTAGGATATAACATAGTTCAAATTTATAATATAATTCTAAATTCAAGGTCGGAAAAATTATTTCATGTTTGCACAGGTTATCATTTTTTTATGCCTATGGCTAAGTTAATGATAACTACATATTTATTTAAATACTAGTTTTAATATCTGGCTTCGCTAGTCTCATTACTTTTTTTCGTTAAATGGCTGTTATTTTTTTTCCTTGTATTGTCAGTGGTTGAGGTATTGTGTTGGTTGAGGTCAAAGTGGGATACTTAGATTATTCAGTCAGTCGATGGCATCAAGAGTCATTTGACTTAGCAAATATGAATCTCCGGGGAACTGATGAAGAGGATATTCTGATACAATGTTTTCTGTCGTCTGTGAATATTTTCTCATCCAGAATCCTTTATGCTCCATTTTTGCATCATATATGCACAACAGATGTGATTGCAACATAAGAGGTTTAGTGATAATAGTAATGAATAATGAATTAATTTGTGAAAAATACGTAGATTATTTTTAATTGATAAGCTAATGTTTAAGACAAGATTTTTTATGCATAGAATAAAGGGTAACAATTATTATAAGCAATAATTTATTATTATATGCAACAACGATAAAGGTAACATATAAATATAGATATTATAAGCAATTATTATTAGCAATATATTGAATCATTTGGCCGGTATGAGATAAGCCGCCGTAGCTTAATGGTAGAGCTCTTGACCGGCAATCAAAGTCCCGTAGGCGACATGTATCTTTTCTTGGGAAGTTTTTCAATATGGATGAGTGTTTCAGGCTAATAATTATTGCTTATAATAAAAGTAAAGATATTAGCACTTTTATTAAGTTCTACCATAGCTAAAAAAAAGCGTTTTTTAATGACACTCGCAGACGAGTGAATTGCTAAAAATTGGTAATAAATTAATTTTATTAGCAATTTTTATAACTTGCAAGGTTATATAGGATAAAATTATTAGCTAATAAAAAAATCAACTACCAGTTTTTATAATAATCTAACACGTCTATCTTCAAATGCCTTTAAAATAAAATTAGAAAAATAATGGTTTTTTTGTTTGACTGAGGATTTAACCTTCTTTCCCTGGAACTGGAGTCAACCACGCTCCCAACTGAGTCAAATTTCGATTGGATAAAACCGACATTCATTGCGTACGCGGAAATTAAGAGCACTAATGTCAACGAATTTCAGAGAAATGTGTCAGCGTGTGTGTGCTTAATTGCCACCAACCGTTGAAAGAATGTATTGTCATCGACAATGAGTCTGCCTAGGTCGACGATGTCGGGAAGTGGGTTAATGTCTTCTGCCAAGATTACTTCATTCAAACATTAATTCAATCAAGAAAACATAATAAAAATTTAATTTGAAAATTACTATAAATTAAATATTTAAGCCCATGAAATTTAAGCTCATCATTATACTTCATCAAATTTACATTGATGTTCTAAATTTGAACTGAAATCATGATGGGCAACATGGCTTTTTTTAAAATAATTATTGTAAACTCGCAAATACTATTTTCCTGTTTTTATCTTTTTTAATGTTCTGATTATTACCTTTTTTCTGTTTATTTTCTGTCTATTTTCCTGTACACCTTTTATCTTTTTTAATGTTTTAATTATTACCCGTCTCAGAACAGACAACGTCTAGTGAGGCGGGTAACTTACTAGTTATAAAATAATGTATTACCTCAATAAACGCCCGGGTTGCCGGCAATGAAATTGAAATTGAAATTGAATTGAATTGCCAAAGTTGCAAAAAAATTAAAATCCTCTCATCCGTAATAGATATTTGCTAAAACCTTTAAATTTAAAAGAAGTGAATTTTAGAGTTTCGTGGAGAGATATTTATAGTTCCCTTGTCCAAAAGAGGAAGTAAATTTTGGTAAGTATATTCATAATCTTACACTGGTTGGCTCTTGTGTTGTGAAAGTATGAGTATTTCTTTTTCGTGTCGACTGGTCTTTTTTATCTGAAACTACGTTCTCTAGCCATTATGAAAACAGTGGTCATCTGTATTAATTAAACCAGGGGCCTCAAAACTTTTTAGCCTAAAGGTTATATGGTCTCCTCCACCAAGCAGTGACGGACACAGAAAAAACTCAGGGGGGGGGGGCGCAAATAAAACTGTCTGCCTGGCAGCAACTCTGCTTACCTCATATATGTAGCTCGGTTGTTAACGTATAAAATACGACGACGCGGACGCACGCGCGTGCTACATAAGAATGTACAATGTAATGTCGACTCAGAGTCGACTGACGAAAGAAACGAACACATAGCGTGCGGGCTGGCGGCCCCGCGAGGGGGGCGGGGGGTGCGCGCGCCCCCATATGTATCCGCCACTGCCACCAAATCCCAACGGCCAAGGCCGCCTAGCTATAGTCAAACAGATACTAAGTGCACTGCCAAAATTTCACACGGGGATTAACGTACAGTAAAAACTCCGAAAAACCCAAACTCGAAAGACACTCCACCCTAATATTTATATTTTGTATTTCTTATTATTTATTCGACCCTCTAAAATTCCGATTTTCGGAAATACATTAAACTGGATCCTAAGAACAATATTTTAGACGATTCCTAATAATTATACACTCCGAAACAAAATTTAGAAATTCGAATGGCGGTTATTCCCGTCGATTAGGCGACTAAATCCTTTGGAAATTCCGTTATTATATATATCGTGCTACTATAAAAGCAAACAATTAATGATTTAGTAATGAGTAGTGCATTGACTTCATAAGTTAAAAAACCAGTCCATTTCTTTATTTTCAATTTGATCTACTTAATTAAGTCAGTTTGACTCCATTTATTTAATCGATGTGCTTGTAATTTCGTATTGTGTGGTCTAATATCAGTGCTTTTAGTAGATAAAACCTATTCAAAATGGTGGATGTAAATCAACGATAGTTTATAATGTTATCAAGTTTTTCCAAAAAATCCGTGACAATCCAGAATACATCAAAACATTGAACTTCAAGCAAGTACATTTATTGGCAGCAGAGGCTTGCGTCCTCATGGCCAATATCCCACTCTTGTAAATCTTAACAAAGTTCTAGAGAATAAAATATTTTTTTCTGGATCTCATGAGTCATTTGCCTTGTATTTTGCATGATATTGGTTTCCAATTCAAAATACGCAAAGATGGAAGAAAGTATTTAATGGGAAGACGCCTTTTTATTCAATCCTTAAATTCAGACTTGAAGACACTCCCGACAATTCGACAGTCCCGAAGATAATAAAAACATTTTGTTTAATAAAATTAATTTTAAGTCGTGAAACTTTTCGTGTTTCCTTTACCTGTACATTTTACTACCCAGTTTGGACTTTGAACCCGCATTTAGTTTCTGTTTGACTATAGCTCATCATACCAACGAGCTGTAGTTTTGAAATACTGGCAATTTTTGTGTAATGGGACTAGCCGGTTATTGGCACTTTATCTATTATTACTTAACTTATATTTTATGTTACCTACTTTGGGTCAACTCTTTTATTTTATGTAACCTATATTTTGTTTCGTATACTTTATGTTTACCTATATTTTGTCAACTCTTTATTTTCATTTGTATTTTTAAAAAAAAGTACTGCGTTATACTAATACAATATTTATCAGCGGCTGAGGCCAATTTCAATGTTTAGAACCAACTGTAGGTACCTACCTATTAATTAATTTATTAATATAAGTTTATTTCTTCTACATTTATAATTTGTAATTTGTAATTTTTCATTCTTGTAGATTCTAAGTCAGTTATTGTAAACAGTTATTATCTACTTCAAACATTATAATTTCTTAACTTTTTTTATTTAAAGACTTTAATCCCCAACTCAAACACGAGAAATGTTTTCTCCGTTGAGTACTTTATTAGTTCCATACACTTTCTGCATCTGCATCACCAGGGGGCAAGAAGATTTTGAAAAATTGCTCTGGCAATCATGTAATTTTGGGATATTTTTCTTCTCTCGGGTAAACTGAATGAGTTCAATGCCTCATTTGACGGCCTACATAGTTGAGTGGTTACGATACTTGGCTATGATTCAATAAATATATTTTTTATTTTACGTTAAATAACAAACAAAATATTATGATCAAAAGTGTCAAAAACTTTTTGTTGATCAATAATATAATATTGCCAGACATTTTTGGCAAATTGAATTTTCTCGTAATTACATAAATGCATAATAAACTGTGCTTATTAAGACAAACTATATAATATGTGTATATATCCCAGTGTATAAGTAAAAAATCTTATGAATTTCGTTATATTATGTCGTATTGCATATACATTCATGGGAAATTGGTTTTCATATTAAGACAAAATTGTTCTTTTTTAGACAAAGACAAATTAGTGACTCATTTCTGTGTACATATGTTAAACCATACATCATAATTAAAAACAGAAACGAAAAAGCCTGTGACTAGATACTTTAAAACTATGTTCTAGACTAGCATAAAACCTAGTGACTGTAGTGTAGTGAGTCTGCAAAACATTTGGATTTTTTCTCTCTCCATCCAAAAGCATAGTTGTTGTAATATTGTTTTGGCAAGTTAGACCTTCTAGATTACATCGCTGGAAAGAAGATCGATAGCGGTGCATGGAGGAGGTAAGTTTTTGGGAAGCACCTGCTTTTGAAGTAAAAATAAAAATAAATAACTATAGGGGAGGGCGGGGCAATACGGGATGGGGGGCAAGATGGAGTTTTTGCTATATTGCTTTGTCAAATATTAAATCAATTTGCTATATTATTTTGTTGCTACGATCTTAATAATTCGTCCATATGTGCCCCCCCGTACCACATGCCTTTAGTACTGGGACGGCAGTCATCCCATGTTAATGTCGAAAAACCTGAGCAATATTTTTTTTTTTTACGTTATTTTTTAAATGTTATATTACGAGTCTACATCGAGCGTCACATACCTATTAAAGATTATTTGATTGGTTAGACTGGTTGATTGATATTCGACATTGAATACTTATTGTCCTTGTAAGAGTTTTATAATTGGCTGAAGTTATAAGTTACATTTTTACTTCAATTTTTAAAAAAGAACGTGCCTGGGGGCATGATGGAGTAATGGGACCTCATCATTAAAAGTTTAATCGAAAAAATAGTGCACGAGGCAAGACAGACATTCTTACTTCATCTCACATCTCATCCAACATTTGTTAACACCAACACGAACGGGAAAGCTGCAAAAAGCAAAGAAAACCTGAGAAAAGTCAAGCAGTCGAAAAAAACGTCTTCTGAAATTGGCTATTTTGTAATGGAGATATTTGGAGTCAGCGGAAGGATGGATACCACCCAGATGTGTCATGAGTGGGCTCACTGTATATGTGCCAACGATGAAGACCAGGAGTCAATACTTCTTTACCCCGAGTGTTAACCTTAATTCCATCTTGTCCGGCGGTCCACCCAGTCTTAACCCGCTGGTGTGGCAGGACGCGGCAAATGATAGTTTTGTTTAATTACACATTTTATAGTATTTTTAAATATCTTTTACCTTTTTATTTTATTGGAATGTTGCGGCGAAATGATTAAAGTTTATTCGAAGAAAATGCAGATTTTGTAATATTTGAAGAACAATGTTTTATTTATATTTAAACGTTAACTACCCCATCTTGCCCCACCCCCCTTCATTTCATTGAACATTCAGGGATATCTATATTTAAAAAAATAACTGAATTAGGTTGAAATTTCACTTAATCCTAAAGTAAAAATATCAGAATTTGGGCAGTCAACGAAAAACTTTTTGAGATTTGTGCATTCTTCAGTTTTAAGCCACAAGGCTGGAGGGCATCCCTAAAAAGAAAAAAAGAAACATTATGATTATTGTACAAAAATTGCGGCAAGCATATTTGCAGACTATTCTATTTTATTAATAAACGATCTCAACCGTTAGAATAAACCAGGTGAGTAAAGCCAAATGTATTGTCAAAATTAAGATGAACATATATAGGAATATATATGAGAAATAAGGAAACGGGACAGAGTAAGATGTAGCATAATAAGGGAGAAAACTAAAGTTTGTTTATTTCATGTAGTTACACGAATAGACCAAGAAAAGTGGAAATGGACAGGTCACATGATCCGCGATCCACAAAAGAAATGGTGCAAAAATGTCACTGACTGGTATCCCAGAGATGGCAAGAGAAGTAGAGGACGTCAACTTATAAGATGGGAAGAAGACCTAAAACTCACGGCTAGACATCAATGGAGAAGAGTAGCGCGTGACAGGTCCCAATGGAAAATGTTAGAGGAGGCCTATGCCAAGAGGTAAACTGAGCTTCGGGATATATTATAACTTATAACAAACAAAACATGTCTAATATTCATATACCTAACAGAAGTCCAGAATAAAAGGTTTATTATTTTTAGTATTATATATAAGGCGCATTCCGGTTACCATTCTGGAAGCAAGGTATATTTTTTTTTGTACACGACGTGTTTTCCTGAGCCCAAAAGGACATCATGCTTAGAATAAAAATAAATAAACGTAATAATTACCCTCATAAATGAATTGAACATGCACGATGAGAATTCGTATGGCACGCACTTCGATATTTCCGTTTCAATGTAGCATTTGAGCAGAGATGTCTTTAAAGCCAGGGAAAAATCTGTCAGGTTTTGTTGGATGTATTTTGTGAAGGCTGCCTTATCGATCTTATTATCAGAGAGTAGGTGGTTTTTCTTTTTCATTATGCACGTAGTTACAAGACACTGGAAAAAAGATTAAACTTCATTGTAGTAATTTTTTTTTTACATTAACTCCACACAGGAGGCCCTGAGGAAAATAATTTCCCTCAGGGCCTATGTCATCTTTGAAGATGCTGTGAGGAGGGTTGACTGGTGTACTGGAGATTAATCAGTTAGGCACGTAATAAAACGGAAATATTTTATTACACACAACTATATTCATCTAGACCAGTGGTCACGAACATACGGCTAGCGGGTCTGATCCGGTCCGCCAGAGAATTTCATCCGAATTCCCGATTTTTGCGTATAATTCATATAGGATGTATTAATTTTGTAGAATTTTATTATTTGAATGTGAATTCACGGCAGCTATATTTCAATTTCATCAATCGGAATTTGATTAGGTAGTAGGTATTGGACACAAGTAATAAAATTTGGGTATTTGAGATAATCAGAGTTTTCGGTGTTTTTTGAGAAATCAGTGTTCAAGGCAACCAGGGGTGCTAGCATGGTCGATCGATATGAAGTTACCGACCGATTGTCGGTAACTTCTCATCGTTCCCTAGGGCAACTGCAGATCGCAAACGAATAGGTGACAGTTCACAATGACTAAGTGTCCTTAATATATTCGATATCAACCGCTGTTTGTACGTTAGCGATCTGCAGTTATCCTAAGGAAAGGTGAGAAGTTATCGATGAGAAGAAAGTAATAGAAAAGGTATTCCTAGCTCCTCAGCACAGTCGATCGATAACGATCGATAGGATAACTAACGGTTACTTCTCATCGTTCCCTAGCATGACTACAGATCGCCAATGAATAAGTGACAATTCATAATGACTAAGTGTCCTTAACATATTCGACATCAACTGCTGTTTGTACGTTAGCGATGTGCAGTTGCCCTAGAGAACGATGAGAAGTTACCGATAGTTATCCTATCGATCGTTATCGAGCGAGTGTGCTACACGTAGAAAAATGTTATTCTAAAATACGATGATTTTTTTCGTAAAAACGGGACTGAAGTTCTTACGAACAAATTAACAGTGTTTCAATGCTTATTCTCACATGTTCCCGTCAATAAACATTGAAACCCTGTTAATTTATTCGTAGGAACTTCAGTCCCGTTTTTAACCGTTTTTACGAATAAAATTATCGTATTTTAGAATAACATTTTTCTCCCTGTAGGGCCTCAGGAATACCTTTTCTATTACTTTCTTCCTTTTTAATATGTAAGTAGTTAAATCTGTATGTGTACATACACGTTTCTTAATTGTTTTATTTGTAACCCAATAGATAATGTAATATCCATTCAAATTGTAAAACTAAGAAATAAATGTAATAATTGGAATACCTTTATTTTCACTTTACTTTCGTGTTTAATTAGCTGTAAATATAAATTAGATATATTTATAGCTAACCCTACTTTAAAAATAGATTATTTTCTATTGTAAAATTTAATAAACCCACGTAAGTTATATTCTAATTAGATTCCAATCGGAAAAAAATAATATTTTTTATCCGGCCCCTTAGGTTTTCAAAGAAATCAATCCAGCCCTTTTCTCAAAAATGTTGGTGACCACTGATCTTGATCTTTCGTCCTTTACACAGATTTAAAAATCTGAATTTATATGTAACAAATGATACTCGGATTCAACTTCCGGAGACTTTCTGTCATATTTTTTTTAACTGTTGAAAGAAAGATTATTAATACAGTTACATTTTAAAAATTAAAAACCTGTGGATTGTATTATAGTCAATGTGTAGTGTATTGGAGTATCTTATGCTTTTACTTACTGGAAGTTGGCCAGGTTCAAATCCAGTTTTATATTGAGCGTAACACTCTCCTGCTTCTTCTTCTGTTGAATACTGCGGCATATTTGAGCAGCACATTGCTTCCTGAAAATATCACCGTAAAGTCTTTTACGTTCATTGAAGAAGAAGAAAACAATAAGAACGTAAAAGTCTATTACATTCGTTTATTAAGAGGGTATTACCAGAGATTACCGGAAATTAGTCATTTTAAAATCAAATTCCAGACGTATTGACTCTTTTTTACATAAAAATGATTTTGAAAAATTGTTTTTTTATCTGGTACACGCAGTTTTAAAATTTTGAAATTTATTTTTAATATACTAAGGTTATACCGTTCGTCGTTAGCAGATTTGTTCAATTTTCAAACGATAGATTCTATTAAACCACACAAATTTCAAATCATATAACCATTCAATAAAATAAATCAATATATAATCTAGTAAACAAGGTTTTCAAAATTTAAATTTTAGTTCAATTAAAATCATTAAAAAATAAATCCGAGAACGTGCGTTTTGTGACAAAAAAAACCTCAGTTTTTCTAATTGTTTAAGGTTTTACAAACTAAAATATTTCAAAAAATTTTTACACACTTATTTGGTTTAGACTATATTGAAAAATCATAAATACTTATGATCAAAAAATACTTACAAGAAGTACACTACATTTAATAATTTATCATCGTGCGTTTTGAGCATTTTTATTGCTTACTTGAATGTAGGTTTATATTAAAGCAAGTTTTTAATGAAATTGATCGATAAAAATTTTTAGTTTTAAAAATTTGATACGGGGAATAATCGATCTTTCTCATTGGAACCTCCCTGTACAGTTGCAAGCATTTTAAAATTTTATTCTCAGATGCTGGTTAACCGCTCTTAATAGGTATACATTAGTGCAATGTGAGAAATTTAATGTCACTTCTGGGACATTGCGTGCGGAAAAAGAGCCGTCCTTGTTGCGCTGACCGATTTAAAATTTCTCGTCGTAAATTTTATTGTTGAATGAATCTTCAAAACATTGGTTAAATCCGGCCATTGCTTTTCCGATCTATTAAAAAACTTCTCAGGTTTCCCCAAACCAGAAAAGATAACATAATATACCAGTCTGAAAATGTCCGTAGTAGGTCGAAACTGGTCCTGGTGTAAATAAACAAGTGGAACAAAGTGAAAAAATTGTTTAATTTCATATCTATTAATATATATGATTATAATCGGACTCAATGTTGAATTGGTAGGGCGCCGTCTCGATAAGACGTGAGATCTGGGTTCGACTCCCAGTTGCGACCGCTAACTTTTATTTTTCTGCATCTTGTTCATTTTCATATTTTAATTTAGATTATTAATGTTATCTTCTTCTTCAATGATATATTACATTGATGGGAATAACCTTCAAAAGTTAAAAAGAGAGTTTTTCTTAAAAAAAAAAAAATGTCTTTTTAAATCAACGGCTTTATTTGGAGTTAATTATTATAACATGAAAATCAAATCCATGACATCATAACAGCCTGCTTTCTGGTTTCGATATTTAGAATTAATGGATCGGGATAAACAAAATTATAAAGCATACTTTTTTTAAGCACTCACCGTGTTAGGAACCACCTTGCAATTTGGAGGTTGTTCCACGGAAACCTAAAAATCAGGAAAATAGTAATTAGATCATTGTTTTTTTTTGTTTTTTCATTGAATTGTACTAAACCGTTCACTGTCGGAAACCACTTATATAAACAACATCACAATACTTATTATACCGAAATATATACCTATACTTATAACAACTTTTGTGGTTTATTAACCCTGCTACGGTACACAAAAAATAATCGTGCTAAAAAATTACTTCTTAACTTCTCAAACTTCTCACTCGAGCGCTTTTCGCCACATTATGGCACTATTTCCAAAACCTCGGATTGCTTTGTTGCCAAAATGTGGCAAATAATTTATTTTTTATTTTTTATTAAAACTACTATATAATATATTGTACATTCAAAATATAACAAAATAAATAGTCTCAGGATTCATTAAAATGTTTTAAGGTTAAAGATTTACTTACATTTTTTTATAATTCCTACAAATATGTGATAATAGAAAAAATATAGGGGAATTTACTGGCTACATAGAACTATAATCAGTCTGTATGTCTCCATATTCAAATTCGGAGGTATGATTTTTTTAATGTGGGCGGGAAAAATCCTTTTACAATCCGAGAAAAAATATTTTAATTGCTCTGTCACTCCAGTGGCTAGACAGTTTCTATTTTATTCACAAATCATTAACATTAATTTAACATTAATCAGTCATTTTAACTAAAGAAACTATATCTTACTAATATTATAAATGCCAAAGTTTGTATGGATGTATGTATGTTTGTTCCAAAGGATTAGTACTTCGAGTAATCTATTCTTTTTTCCTAGGTCCCATCTACATTTGTACCAAAATTCTTAACCTATTTATTTGAAATATCTGTAATTCTTGATTCGATTTAAAGTATTAGGCAAGTACTTCAAATAAATTCACTAATTTAAATATTTTCCAGAATAGAATTTCGATTTAAAAATCATTTTTTGCAAAATGTCATTCTCTTTTTTTTTTACGCACCAGATTTTCAGGTCCGGGTTTATTTATTCCCATAGGAAAAACTAAACCCTTTCATACACTTTTCCATATAAATGATCATTTAGTAAATCCACGTTATGCAAGTGTATTATATAAGTATAATTAATACAAAACAATACAAGAACAACACGTTAATCTACCGAACTATTAAATGGAAATATAATTCACCTACTTCAGATATTTTCATATCAGAGGGTTCGGCTCGGTGGAATTCCTAATTTGACCGATAAATCCTACAGATCCCTCAATATAAATATTTAAAAAAAATTTCGTAATCCTACATGATTAATTTAATCTAATCTCAAATTTTGACATTTTCTATTAAACATAATTATTATTTTCAATATATTGAAAATAAATAGGTAGCTTTATAAATTATAGCCTGTATGTTATTCTGATATATTCTGTTGTAAAGTTTTATTAAAATCCATTCAGCAGTTTTTGCGTGAAAAAGTAACAAACATACAAACATCCATACAAACTTTCGCGTTTATAATATTAGCAAGATAAAATACAAAATCACAAGCTCTAATATAATTTCAATAAAACTATCCTATATTGATTTTACAATCAAGATTTTAGAACAACAATATTGTAATAAAACTACCCATTATCGTTTGAATGTCAACAAATATGTACGTAATTATTTTACTCACTGCAACAAAACATCCCAAAATCACCGAAAGTTTAGCCAACATGTCAGTATGATAGTACATCTGAAATTGAGCCCAGTGAAAATAAAACGACCTTTTATAGCAAAAATTTATAAGATCAATTATATTTAATGATCTAGTAGATAATAGCATATTTAAAATTGCACCGGTCGGAAAACATTTTTACATGTTTGCAAATTTGATGAACGTTGACGAATAAAATTAATCATATTTTTATAACTACGGCTAAGTTAATGATGTGATGATCATCCTAATATAAATGTTATATAAACACTAGTTTTACACCATCCACATATTTATATAAACACCTGGCTTCGCTAGAGAAGGAGTGAACACCAGTCTTAAAGAGACCCATGTTGTAGGAAGGAGGAACGACATTGTTCCACAGCCGAGCTGTTGAACTCAAGAACGAGTCATAAAAACGACCCTTTCTAATTTGACAAATGTCAATTGTGTACATATGTTGGGCGCGCGTTTGGCGCGTTTCCCGAGAAGGGATCAATGACGCTAGTTCCTAGTTTTAAACACTAGTTTTAAGATGAAACCCGGTGGTGGAGAAATTTGAAAAATAGATTTTACTAAATTGTTGCTGTCACTGTTGCTCTTACTTCACTGGATATTGAGCGAAAGGGACAATGCACCTCGGGCTACTAATACCTAACTAATTCAAGGTTTTGTATTCCCCACTTTTCTCTACTAAAAGTAGACTGATTTTCAATTTTTTTTACCAACTACATAAGAAAAAACTATTCTATGTCTGTACGTTTTGCTTTTTTAAAAAAAAAAGTCTAGTTTGTATACTGAACGTATTTTGACGGCGTTTAAACCAGTCAATTTTATTGATTTTTGGAAGGTCATAACTTCTATAAAAAGTAACTTATCAAAAAAAAAGTACCTACAAGCTAGTAGTCGATATCTATTTTATGTGAAAACAATATTTTCTATAGGGTTAAAATCCAGAGAGATAAATAGGGAATACGTTTGTATGGAAAAATCACCGCTGGGTATCCCCTTAATACCTGACTTCGCTAGAGTCTCAACTTTTTTAGTAAAAGGCTGTTATTTTTCTTCTTCGAAAGTTAGGTTGTGAGGGTCAAAGTGAGATACTGAGATTATTCAGCCAGTCGACGGAATCGGGGATCACTTGGTTCAGCACAGATGTGCCATAGGAAAACTGATGAAGAGGACATTCTTCTATGATGTTTTCTGTTGTTTGAATATGTTCACCTCTTTTTTAGGTTTCATTTGTGCATCATATATTACGCACAACGGCTGTAAAGAGAGTTTCGTCTTTATTCCGAATGTCCGAAAAGGATTTCTGATGTACTGAGAGGGCTGGCCGGGAGATTTGCAAGGTCTTGCTGAGCTGCTGAGCCTATAGCCCTGTTTATTTTTTTAAACATAATTGTTCTGTGTTTTTATTTTTAAATAATTTTTCCTACACGGAGAAAAATGTTATTCGAAAAAACGATAATTTTTATAGTAAAAACGGTTAAAAATGGGACTGAACTTCTTACGAACAAATTAACAGGGTTTCAATGTTTATTGGCGGGAACATGTAAGAATAATTTGTTGGTATACGTAATTTCGTACGTATACCAACAAATTATTCTCACATTTACCCGCATTGTAATAAACATTGAAACACTGTTAATTTGTTCGTAAGAACTTCAGTCCCGTTTTTACTATTAAAATGATCGTTTTTTAGAATAACATTTTTCTCCGTGTACTAGCACTTTGCTGTCCTGTACTTTGTAATCACTTGCATACTGCTTCATAATACTGTACCCAGGGACATTTGGAGGTCTGGCTTCGTTCATATACATTTAGAATCGTTCTTTCAAAAAATTAGAGTCCTTGCGAGGGCCTTGAAGGAGGAACCATAAGTTAAGTACTTATACCAGGCAACCTAGCACAGTCTATCGATAAGGATTGTATCGATAACTTTCGGTAACTTCTCATCGTTCCCTAGGACAACTGCAGATCGCTAACGTACAAATAACAGTTGATATCGAATATATTAAGGACCCTTAGTCATTGTGAGCTGTCACTTATTCGTTGGTGGTCTGCAGTCATGCTAGGGAACGATGAGAAGTTACCGAAAGTTATCCTGTCAATCGTTATCGATCAATTGTGCTGGGGCCCAGGGCGGGAAAGCGTTGGGGCATAGCCGATCTGGTTGGGGTCATCCAAATGAGCTGCTTAGTATTGCCGTCTCTCATCTTACAGTGGGTGGTCGTAGAGCTATACGTATAGGTACTCTATTGGCAACTAATGGCAATAGAGTCTATAATGTACAATATAGTCTAAAATGTACTATAGAAGGCCTTCGTAGTCGAGAGGTAAGACTCATGACTCGACTCGAAATCCGAAGGTCGCTGGTTCGAACCCGGCGCGGTCGCAAATAATTTTACTTGATTAATTTGTGTTATTTCACAATTAATTAAAAATAATATAGTGTATTTGCGGCATGTTTCAAAGTGGTAAATACTCTCAGTATCGCCCTGGTATAAGATCACAATTCAGAATTGAAGCGTTGGAGGTCAATTGGAGGTAAAAAATTTGGAACCTATTTTTTCGCTCATGTTTCATCTAAATATAATATATCAATGTGGACGGTGTAATATTAGAGGGAATGTGATGTCATTGTAGCACGAATGAGGGGTTCCACTCACCGTGCACATAACTGTTATGAAAGTGAGACAATGGCATCACCTATTGGGGTATTTTGTGGGGCCGAAGGTAGTGGGAAATATCTGACTAATCATATCTTATCACCAAGTACGGCTAAAGCCATTTTCAGCAACGTTTAAATTCTGAATGGTGGTCGATATTGAGGGTATTTTTTACTCTCACACAGAACATGAACAGTATTAATTAGCCGAAAAAGATTTTCAAAATTAAATACAATGTTAAAGGAATAAAATTGGCTAATCGTGAAACAGATGCTGACCTTGAACATGATAATATTTATTCATAAAATAGTTAACCATCTATTACCAAAATACTTCTCAAATTAAAGTATATACAACGAGGACATTTACAGGCATAACACAAGGACGTGCAAGGAAATCAGGCTACAAAAAAGGATAGAGCGAATACGCAGAATAGTCTATTGTACAAAGGGATAAAATACATATTTATTATAAGACGCTACCAGAAACTTTAAAGTCCGCACCAATTGGAAAGTTGAAGATGTTGTAGAAGCTACATCAAGAGAAAATTTAATATAGAATGCAATATGAAATATTATAATTAATTAACAATTTGTAAAATTAAAACCTCTTGTAGGCCGCAGTCCCCCCGGCGGCTCCGGGTGTTTGAAGCGATTTTGCCCCTTATGTATAAAGAATTTGTATGAAGAAAAATATCAAAATCGCTTGGGCCATTATTGTTCTTGACATTACAAATTACTGGATACCATTTAGCCACTCCAAATAATTCATATTAATTGCTAAAGACCAAAGATGGCGGACAAAATGGCTGCCGCTTGATAATATGAACGATGTCATATTCGAAGTCTATATTTATTCATTGTTTTGATATAAATCCACTGTGGAAAGCATAGATTTGAGTGATTATTAGGAAGTTCGTTTTATCTACATTATTTTGATGTAATTTTTGTATTATGTCACAAAAGAAATGTTATAAAAATTGAATTCGTAAGAAAGGTGAGAACTGTCAAATATTTTACGTCGTATTAAAAAAATATATTTTTTATATGCTGGCCTTCAACATATACAAATTACTAAAATAAAATTAATAAATATATAAGTTTTGCGAATTGTTCAAAGCGAAAATTAGCATTTTTTAATGCTTTTTGATTTGGCGATTGTTAACAGTCAAATAACATTTGTTAACTTCTTAACTTCTTTAACTTCTTATTAAACTATTTAAACTAACAGTTATTTGTTTTATTTTATAAATAATGAAGCCACAAAGTGAATATCTTCAGCTTAAAGCAATACTGAGATATCTTCGAAAAAACCACTTTTGAGTAAAGTATGCAGTTCGATGTAAAATTGTGAGCTCTACAAGATACATTACTGGGATATTTTGAAAAAAAAAATGGTCGAGCTACAATTAAAATCTCAGTATTAAGATATTTCTAGATTTACGTATACTTTGTCAAAATTAGTAGGAATTTTTTTATTTTATTTATTATTACAATTTTGGGTTGATGTTAAATAATTTACCTCTCTAATACCATATCATTAATCTGCAACATTAGTCAATTTGATTCTGCTAGAACTCACGCAAACCTGAAAGTCCTATTATCTCAGAACAGCATTTTTCAAGATATCTCACTGTTGCTTTAAGGTGACGATATGCAAAGTTTGAAGAAATATTTTGGTATTTATTTATTTATTTGTCTTTTATGCGTTTATAGGGTTTTTACATTGGGTACATATTGTAGTTCCTTTTTTTTTGAATAGTAATAGTAAGATCTGCAATCACTTGTATCTAGGATGAACGAAGTATGTATGAAGAATGAGTTGATGATGAATGTAAGTAAGTCAAAAGTAATGGTGTTTGAAAGAGAGAGTACGAAAACAGTGTGCAACATAGTTGTGAATGATGAGTACTTAGAGCAAGTTGATGAGTTTGTGTATTTGGGAAGTATGTTTACGAGAGATGGGAAGGCTGATAGGGATATTGAAAGAAGGGTAAATGCAGGTAACTCTATTAATGGTGGACTGAATGCTGTTGGCGCTAACAAGAAGCTGTCTAAAGAAGCGAAGCTAGCAGTTCACAATGGAGTGCTGGTACCTACCCTGATGTATGGCAGTGAAGCATGGAACTGGCAGAGAAAGGATGAAAGTAGACTGAATGCTGTAGAAATGAGATCCCTGAGGCGTATGTGTGGTAAAACCATGTATGATCGTGTGAGGAATGTGGAGATCCGAAAAGAATGCAAGGCCGATGTGAGCGTCATAAGTAAGATTAAAAAAGGGACGCTTAGATGGTTTGGACATATAGAGCGAATGAACGAAGAAAGGAGTGTCAAGAGAATATATGATACTAATGTGAATGGTAGAAGAAGTCGAGGACGCCCGAGGAAGACATGGCACGATCAAGTGAATCAGATACTTGAGTCGGGCCATGTCAAAAGTCAGAAGAGCATGTATGATAAGATGTATGAATGTGAATGAGGCGAGGAGTGTATGCCAAGACCGAGTTGTTTGGCGGTCCGTCCTCTCTGCCTACCCCTGCGGGGAAACGGCGTGATGGTTAGTTAGTTAGTTAGTAATAGTAAAAAACAATGGTTTTATCCAATCCATTTACAAAATGTTCTTCTCATGCGTTGAGCATTCATTCGGTTTCTGTTTGAAGTTTTTTTCGTAAAATAGGCTATATTGTATTATCTTTAAACGAGCTTAAAATGTTTTTCAACAGTCTTGAGACTTCTGGTAGAGATGGTAGACCATAGGAACACCCTAATCAAAAACAGTAACAAAACGTATTATCCTCTTTTTTAATTTAAATCATGCAGGTTGCTTACTTAATTTTAAGAGAATTTTTTAGCTCGCAATGCCAGGGACGTCGCTATGTTATATATGTGTATATATATATATTGTTGGTTTGATTAGATAAATATTATAAAACTAGTACGCACAACTCATAAAAACACGATACATTTTATTGAACATTCTTACAAATAGGTATGATTTGAGATTTTCATGGCCAAAAGTAATATCTTGATTTATTTTTTATTATTACGCCATGTTGCGCTACCTCTTTCTTCTGCCCTTTTTTTTGCATTAGCTCTACACAGGAGGCCCGGAGGGAAAAAATTCCTCACGGCCTATGTCATCTTTGAAGATGATGTGTGGAGGGTTTTTTTAATGGAAAGGAAGGAGAGGAAGTCCTGGGAATGAAAAATCTGGGGATGAATATGTCCAGGAGTGATGCACGTATGAAACCATTCCTCCCACTGTCGATAGGGTCCTGCTGGAGAGATCAAAAGGTCTCCCTCAACCAGTCTCTCCCGATCTGGCCTGCCACGTAGATGGTCGGCAGACGCATCCGCCCCCAAGTCCCGGACAAACCTAACCCCATGAACTCGAGCACACCTAGTCACCAAACGTAGCGAACCACTTGGGGTGACCTGTGGCAGAAGTTTTGGTTGTCCAATAAATGGTTTCCGGGGCAACGGTACCCATACCCGCCTCCCAAATTGCGTGATAGACACAATAAGTTTGTTCGAAACGTTGGCTAAACAAGGAGGTACATAGGTTATTAAAACACAGAATATTACCCAAAAAAAAAAGCAAGGGTATCTTACCGCAAGCGCTGCATAATTTGCGGTTTTTGATGCAGTTTTTAGAAAATTTCTATATTGTTTATCAGAAAACAATATTATGTTTTGAACAAATAAATTATTATTCTAAAAGATGATACAACAAAACGTCTTAAAATGTTTAAAACTATTGTATAAAAAAATATTTACAGAACCTCTAAAAATAGCTAAAAGTTCGATTATATCATTTAATTCTAAATACAAAAGAATTATTAAAATATACTTTAGCACCACAACAATATTGTCTAAACGGCTGGACAATAAAATTATTTTAAAAATCTTATACACATTGCTTAAATAAATAAAATACAGTTTTTCAATGTGATTACTTCACGCCATAATATAAACCAAGGCGCAAGCTCTTTTCGGTCAGTATGCGAGATAGTTTCGAAGTGAGAGGTTGTCAAATTTTATAAACAAATAATACGTAATAATACGTAAATGTGTTGGCACATTAGAAAAGAGGTCACACTAAACGTTAGTTGTTATGTTATCATGTATTATTTCACAACGAAGATGACTTTTCTACTCGCATTCACATTACTATTGCCGGCCGGTTGTACCAGCGGCATATAATATTCTAGGTGGTCCCTTCTAGGCCAGTGCAATTAGCGATCCGCGATCGGAATTACTCCGGTAGTCCCAATTTTTTTAATATGTTTTATATAGTCATCTCTTGATGTAAAATCTGAGTTTTCGACCTTGGGGCACTTGAGCTTTCGCCGCCATTTTGAAAAAACGACCGGTTTCGCCCCAAAATCTAGTTTTTCGCAAATATCTCATTCCCAATACAAATATCGGCTAAAGTAGCTTAAATAAGTTTAGTAGACCATAAAATTTTCTACAACTTTTATTTAAAAAAAAATTCTATCTCTAATACATATCGAGATATGCAGTTGTAAAAATGTGTAAAAGTTTATAAAAACAGGTAAATTGCACGACTTGGTTTGGTTGTTTGTACATATCTTTTTTCCAGTACAATTTTGTGAAAAAATTACTGATATCAATTTTGTAGAGAATAAAATTTCATAATAGATACATAATAGGTACACGTTAAATGTTTTTATCTCAATTAGGTATTTAGTTTCTAATACAAAAAATAACCAAAAATTAGGTCAAAAACACCACTACTGCGTTGGATCCATAATGATTTTTTACATACCTGACATATTGCTAAAAAATTATTGAAAAAGATTGAGCACGACCCCATAAAACTTTGTGTAGTAAATATCCTCCATCAACTACGAGTATTTTACTGCTTCCCAGTTCTGTGTTATTTAGTAGAGGGTTGAACGATGTGTAAAATGTGGACTTGGTTCCTTTGCGCGTGCCTTCCCCTGAGAAAAGAGACAGTGGGGCAGGAGATAGTTCATATTGGAAATATTCTTAATACGTTAATGGATGTATTGTCACAGTCACCCCCTTATTTTTAATGCTGCTGGTCACCGCCGCAAGGCTAATGGTGACAACTGCAGGGAACCAATTAGGGAGGGGGGGGGAGAGTGGGTTAGAGGGAGGGAGGGAGCCAGTGAGACTATGGCATCCCCAATTGGAGTATGCTGTGAGGCTGAAGGTAAGTGGGGAAGTGAAGGAGATGGGGAAGAGGAAGGTGGGGAAGTACCTGACTATTCAGATCTAGTCACTTAACACGGCTAAAACCATTATTAAGCAATATTTCAATTCTGAATGGTGGTCTTACACCAGGGCGATACTGAGAGTATCTTCCACTCTGAAACGTGCCGCAAATTTAGTATATATTTTTTTTTATTAATTAATTGTGAAATAACAGAAATTAATCAAATAAAATTTATTTGCGCACGCCGGGTTCGAACCCGTGACTTTCCGATTGGGAGTCAAGAGTCTTACCATTCGACCACGGATGGCCGCCTTGCTTCTAGATTTAGCGATACTTTACCACCTCTACAATTATTACAGCAGGTAATTTATACACCGGTATATCGTCTATCAGTAGCAGTCAGTGAGGTTTCAGTGAGCTAGAGTGCTAGGTTTGAAAAAAACGACGTTATTGATGTTGTTGTAGCTGAAAACGATTTTTTTTTGTCAAAATTTCAACTTTTTGTATGAAGATCTTCAGTTGATAAAAAGTTGCATTTTATGCATTTTACATTATACATAATTATTGTTTTATGTAACTTTTTGACAACAATGGTAATAAATATTCAAAATAACCGATATTTATTTATCTTGCCAATATATTCAGATATAATTATGATCACGTATTATGAAAATGCGTAATTGAATACCGTATTGTTTTGACATCTTCTGTCAATGAAGAACTTGTTGATTATGAGTCATGTTTCGAGCCTACCGTCTAGCAGTGTAGTTGATTGTATAGAATAATTTTTCAAACAAGTTTGATCGAAATCTGATAAGAACCATAAAATCATGAGGTCCTTTTGCAATAAATAATGTTGCTATCGCAATTTACCAAAAACATGCACATTCAACTAAACAAACATAATAAGGAAGTTGAGTCCTTTTTTTAATTTTTTTTTATCAATATTCACAGGCCAACTTAAATACCCCTTTTTTTTTTTTAAATTTCGTTTTCATAATTAAAATAATTCTACAAAATTGAATTTTATTAAGCCCGCGAAAACGGCGGCAAGGGCATAATATCGTGCGCGCAGAGTTCGTGACGTAATCCGGCCCTTGCGTGTGTGAAATATAAGGGAAAATATTTACAAAACCGGGACACGCTTAATATGGACGAAAAAAATAAATTAAAAAGTTGTAGTGGTTAGATATTTACTAGTACTAATCAATTCAGTTATTGGAATTTCGAAAAAAGTGCATTTTAATGGTTATTTTTTAAATTTAAAAACACGAAATGTCGTTTTTCAACGAAACTTGCAACAGTTCCTAACATAGCGGTCGGTGAAAAATAACATTTCGTGTTTTTAAATTTAAAAAATAACCATTAAAATGCACTTTTTTGAAATTCCGCTAACTGAATTGATTAGTACTAGTAAATATCTAACTACTACAACTTTTTAAATTTATTGTTTTCGTCCGTATTAAGCGTGTCCCGGTTTTTTTAAATATTTCCCTTATATTTCACACAAGCAAGGACCGGATTACGTCACGGACTCTGCTGTGCTCTTGCCGCCGTTTTGGCGGGCTTTAATAAAATTCAAACTTGTAGAATTAATTTAATTATGAAAACGAACTTTAAAAAAAATTTAAAAATACTGGTATTTAAGTTTGAATGTCATCAACATGAACATATTTTTTATAAGTCAAAATATTTTTCACTCAACTTCCCTATTTTAAATATGCCCATTATTAAGCGTTTCATGTTCAACCCATACTCAAGGGTACCATCTAGTGCTCTGCTGCCGCTGCTCTCGAGTGGCCGCGTAGCCAGACTAGCGAGTGGCATATTCCCCGGTCCGGTTTACTTCATACCTCTCCGTGCCTCTCCGCCCCGAAATATGATTTCGGTCATCGCAAATTCCCCCTTAAAACTGATTAGCTACAAACTTCACTTCGCTTTATTAAAAATTTCAGATTTTGGGCAGTCGACGTAAAACTTTTTGAGAGTTGTGCATTCTTCGGTTTTGAGCCACAAGTTTGGAGGGCATTCCTAAAAGTAATACAAATATTGGGTGTCGGATAATGTGACAACATCATTTTACTCCATGGTTAAATTATTTTTTTTACATGGTAATTTTATTGTTGATTGATATGCTTGCTGGTTTTACTACCCGGCTTCGTAATGATTTTAAACTGATTTTTCAAACCACTTACTTCATAACAGGCAAACATAAAAAAATTCAGTTACTGTTGTATTACATTAGTCCGGTCAAGTTAGCTAAAAAAATAGGGGTAACGTTGCAATAATTCGAGAACTGAAGATAAAAATAGGTCAGACACAAAAATTTTCAATTTTTGGAATCGCTTTATCTCAGAAATAGTGATTCTTAGGAAAGAAGGTGTAAGAACAATTTTTATAGATAAATGCATGATCTACAATTTTTGTCTGACCTATTTTTATGATAAAACCTACCGTTTGGCTGAAAATGCATAGAACCTATATTTGCGAACTTTGAACGTGAATATTTTTTTGCAAATATGGGATCGATGGGAACTTTTAACATTTCATTTATAATAGTGTTCCCAACATTCGTACCAATTTTCAGCTCTATGCGAATTATTGTAAGCTTACCCCTATTTTTTTCCGGACTAGGTACATTCTAGGTGCGAAATAACATAAATTCATGATTAAATTAATGATAACTATTTTTTTTATTTTTTATTATTTTCGTTTTTATATTTGTTATTTGGTTCTGCTTTTATATTTTAATTTACATTATTTAATTACAGTTCATTAAGTGTCTAGTTTTATATTTTTTAAAACCTACTCGTGAACATTATTAATTGTTCCGTTTTTTGTTATCCTCTTCTGTATTTTTTTTTCAGACTGTTAATATTCCTAAAATAATAATGATCAAATCATTTTTGATACCGGGCCCCTAGCTCCAGCATGCCTAGAAAACTTTATCGACAATATTGGTTCTATAGACGTCTTGGGAATCCAGCATTGTCGACCGATAAAAGATTTATCGGTAATGTCGGTAACTTGTCATCTTTTCCGAACATGTAGATCGCCAACCAACAAACAGCAGTCCACAACGTCTAAATATTCTTAAGGATCGGTAGAGGTAGGTTGATGAAGATCCGTTGACCTCTCCAGTCGGTCTCTCTGAACCCATCGTCTTGCACAACAGTGCGATAGACGGATTTATACGTCAGACACTAATGGACACATTGACCTACAGATTTCTATCCAATCATATATTTTTCCTTCCCAAAACTTCAACTCCTTCCTTTCCTTAAAAATATCCTCTGAACAGAATCCACAAAGATGACAAGGCGTTGAGGGAAATTATTTTCTTCGTGGCCTCTCGTCTGAAGTTATGAGGAGGAAAAAATTATGTTTATAACACAATTGTTGGTAAAAGGTTATTTATTTAAAGTAAGTAAGTTCACAGATTTATTTATTTATTTATTTATTTATTTATTGTTTGAAACATTTACAGAGTGTTAACAAGTATTACATTAATATTATTGCGTTGGGATGAGCACAGATATTAACACTCCAATTAAAAATGTTCACAGCATGCGTAATCAAGGTTTAGTTGTTACTAGGCGGTGATGCTAGTAGTGAAAATGACAGATAATAATAATAATAATAAAAATATATATATAACATGAGATACAAAATACAGAAAGTGTAGAGTAAAGACGCCATTTGCCGGGTAGTTGCCCAATTTCGGGTACCCCCTTATGTCGAAACTGGGGCCAACTACGCAAACTAATCGGTCGGTAAAACAAAGATTTTACCATCCACCATTATAAGGCGAAGATTGACAACTGTCACTCGAACGTTCATTAAGTGGCAGGCACTTTTGCAAAAAATCAGATAAATAATTTATCAAGGTAGTTTTAACAAGGCATTTTTTGATAACAAGGGTAAGTGTTTGTAGGATTATTATTATATTTACTGTTAACCCATGTGTCAAAGTTTACACGACATGCATTCTTGTGACATTTCATCGCTCGGTTAAGTTTCTTCATCATTACGTTGTTTCAGATTCATGTCATCCGCAATACCGGGTACCCGGTTATGGCCAACTTCGGGTACCCGATAAAAGGCTTTATCTATTCAGCTAACATTTGTTTTAGATGGCAACTTCAACACGTAAAAAATGGGATCCTTCAGATATGAAAAGAGCTATAGAAGCTGTTCAAAACAAGACGATGGGATATATGAAAGCAGGTCGGGAGTTCGGGAATAATGTTGGAAGGATGGTGACTCCATTACAAGTCGCAAGTCTTATGGGGCAAGCATACCAATGTGGTGCAACTGTTGAAGTAGTCATCAATGGTTTTCGCAAAAGTGGATCCCTGCACAAAAACAATTTAAATGAGTTTATAACTAAGCTTATATAAGAAAGCATCAGTAAAGTAAAGTTGGTTAAAGGTAAAAGCATTATGAAAAAAATTAAAATACAACGAAGATGAAACGGAAGCAAAAATAAAGTGGAAATCAGATTCTAGCAGTGGTTAGAGCAACGATGACTGTTATTTTCGTCGATACCGACGATGATCCAGTTACCGATGAAGAAGATGCAGCGTGCGTTTACTGTAACAAAGCATATTCATCTAATTTCAGAGGAGAAAAATGGATTAAATGCATTGCATGTTAAAATTGGGCTCGCTTAGAAAGCTCCGATAACGAGAATTTCACAGTACAAAAAGAAAGAGCTTTTTTATAACATAATTTACTGTGTATTAATATTTTTTTCAAAGTACCTGTAATAATAATTTTTTAGGCGTATTACCGGGTACCCGATAAATGGTAGGCATCCTATCACCGGGTACCCGATAAAAGGCCGGCATGGTACCCGATATTAGGACCTCTTTTTTTCAAAGACAATATATCTCCTTTCACATATTTTTCCTTCTATGTTTTTAAGAACGGCCGCTAAATTATTTTCATTATACGTACATGATAAAAGATGAATGTAGTTATTCGCCTACAAACTCATTTTTAGAAAATTCAATCATTTTCTTCCTTTTATGGCTGATCAAAAAAAAGTACCCGGTAAATGGCGTCTTTCCTCTACAGAGAAAGAGAAGATATAAAAAGATAAAGGAAAGATATAATGATAAAACAATAGACGTATCATGGTAGAAGATTGTTAATTTGTTTTTTAAAATATGCGAGACTGTTTGCAAAGATATCTATAAGGTCACATTCAATTGTATTGTATAGACGACACATTCGAGACAGAGGATTGAAGTATGCGATATTGTTATTAAATCTTTCAATATGGAATAAATTTTGACTCCTTAAATTACGTCTATTAGGGACTTTAATATGAATATTGCTCAGACAATGAGTGGTAAGAAGTTTATCACGAATAATTTTATATAAACATATCAAGTCAGTAAATTTCCTTCTTTTTTCCAATGTTATAAAATTAAAGTGATGTAGTCGTTCCTCATAAGATTGGAGTAAGGCATTAAATCCAAGTTTAAATGATAACAGTCTTAGGAATTTCTTTTGCACAGATTCAATACTTTTAGAATATTTTAAATAATGTGGATTCCAGATAACACTCCCATATTCCAATTTGCTTCTGACCAACGAGTTGTACAAGATTATAATAGATTGGGGGTATTTAAATGGTTTCGATATTCTATGAATGAATCCAATCATTTTCAATGATTTACTTATAATATCACTGATGTGTACATCAAACATAAACTTTGAATCAAGAGTGATTCCTAGATCTCTTACAGTGGTGACTTTATTTAATTGAACATTATTAATAGAATATGCGTAATCCTTTCGTCTTCTGTTACGAGTAAAAGTAATAATGTAACATTTTTCAATATTTAAAAACATATCGTTTTGAATGCACCAGTTATTTAGTGTATAAAGGTCTTCTTGGAGCATAACATGATCAGAGTCAGTGGAAATTTTGCGGTAAATCTTGAGACACTAATATATAATTTAACAGATCACTAATATATGGTAAAAAATAGTCACAATGTATCAATTCACTAATTAACTGAGCAAGGGATCGGAGGGAACCTTGCCGTTAGGCTTTGGGAACAACAAAAACTGACTGTGGTTCTGCTTAGAGGGTCGTACCATAGGACGAAGCGCAACTAAGGCAGCAGTCGAGGGTCTGGTTGGTGCTTTACTTATGGTAGTAGAATACTCCTTAGAGGGTCGTGCCAGAGGACGAAGCGCAACTAAGAGAGCGTACTAGCCAAGAGCGAGCTACAGACGAACTGCCTAATTTAGGGCGCGCGGCCTGTTATATAGCCCATTCCTTGTTGCGGGGTGTGGTTTATGTAGCGGCTTGAGGGTGGGAGATGCGCAGAAGGCGTCGGCGCATCCGGGTTTGCTTAGGGGTGGGTGAGCAGGATGGCGCTGTACGGGGGAAAGAGATGGTGTAGTGGCAAGCGTAAACGGCGCGCTACATCCTCCCCCTCTGGATCGAGGAACGTCCCGTCGAAGATCCAGGTCTGTAGTAGCGTGGCGGCTCGCGTATTCTACCGGATGTTCTTCTAGTCCCTCCCCCTGGACCAAAACTGCTCCTATTGCGTAGCTGCTTGCGTCCGACTTTATGATGAATTCCTTGCTTCCATCGGCTTGTCGTAGTATGGGGGCGCTAGTGAGTAGTGCTTTCAGGGTGTCGAAAGCATTCTGCTGTGGGGATTTCCATTCCCAGGTGGCGTCTATTGTCTCGACCTCCTGACGTTTAGGGTCACCATCTGCCAATACGATGTCCATGATGGTTCGCTGGGTTTTGAAATTTTGAGCGATTAGCCGCCGGTGTAGCTCAGCTGATGCTACGCTCAATTTTGCTCCGGTGTCTACGTGAGCAATGCCCAGGAAGTTTCCAATCCCGATGTGTAGTATAGGTCTCGCTCGGGGAAGGCCTATTTCATGTATCGAGCAAAAATCGGCTCGTGGGTGAGGGGTGTCTATTCTCCCTTGGCTGCATTGCGGGCACTTGCTTCTTACCACGCCTGGTCTACCGCAACCGTAGCATGCGAACTTCGCATCACTGGGTGTCTCCAGCTTTTTGACTGGAGGAGTGTACTTTACGTGCGCTCCTGTATCGTAGCGGGAACGGCACTCCTCGGAACGGTGCCCAAATCTGCGGCAGTTAGTGCAGCGTAGGCGGCCGTCTGTTCGGTTTTCCATCGCGCGTAGTGGGACGGTCTTCGTGCTCTCGTACAGGCTTTCTTCCGCTGCACGGGCTTTTTGTAGTAGTTCGGCGAAGGTATTGATCGCTTTGCGCGGCACTCTGTCTCGTATCCGGATATTCAGTTGTCCGAATATTAGGTCTATCTGGACCTTCTCTGGATGGCTGGGCGGTGGTAGCTCCGCGTGTAACATCCGCTGCTTAGCAATGAACACATCGGTTGACGTTAATGTGTCTTGCTTGCATAAAAATATCTCTGTGTACACTTTGTACGCTGGCTTCTTAGGGGCGAAAGCATGCCTGAGGAGGGTCGTTGCGCTCTCCCAGTCTCGTACTTCTCCTTTTATGCCGAGCCACCAAGCGGCGGCGTCTTTCGTAAGCAGCAGTGGTAATCCTTCCAGAGCGCTTGCGTCTTCGATGTTCTCGGCGCACTTGAAGATGGATGCGGCGGCAATAAAACTCTCGACCGCACTCCTGTCTCTGGTACCATCGAAGCGTGCCGTATAGGTGGTGAATGTACCCGTACGTGTTGGTTCCGACTGCATCCGCTTCATGGAGTTCATTAGTTCCGCGAACTGCTCCTGCGTGAAGCAGATGCCAGCACTTTCCTTGGCCTGCATTGTGAAACGAGGACTTCGACGTGGTAGCGACGAAATTTTGTAGAAGCACTGATTTTAATTTTTACTTTATGTGTCTGGCCACTAAGTTGGGCGCCAGTTTTATAACATAATTGTTGGTAATGGTTATTTATTTAAAGTAAGTAAGTTCACAGATCACATAATATGGTAAAAAATAGTCACAATGTATCAATTCACTAATTAACTGAGCAAGGGATCGGAGGGAACCTTGCCGTTAGGCTTTGGGAACAACAAAAACTGACTGTGGTTCTGCTTAGAGGGTCGTACCATAGGACGAAGCGCAACTAAGGCAGCAGTCGAGGGTCTGGTTGGTGCTTTACTTATGGTAGTAGAATACTCCTTAGAGGGTCGTGCCAGAGGACGAAACGCAACTAAGAGAGCGTACTAGCCAAGAGCGAGCTACAGACGAACTGCCTAATTTAGTGCGCGCGGCCTGTTATATAGCCCATTCCTTGTTGCGGGGTGTGGTTTATGTAGCGGCTCGAGGGTGGGAGATGCGCAGAAGGCGTCGGCGCATCCGGGTTTGCTTAGGGGTGGGTGAGCAGGATAGCGCTGTACGGGGGAAAGAGATGGTGTAGTGGCAAGCGTAAACGGCGCGCTACATGTTTAATTTTGTATTGTAATATTTTCTTACAATTACAGTTTTATAAATCAAATTTTACTTCTAAAAATTAAAAGGGCAGCAGTGAACATGACCCAAATCCTTATCCATACTACATTGTAAATTAATTACAAACTTTTTCGTGGAATTAAAAAAAAAACAGTAATTATATCGGACTGTTTAAGTTCAATATCGTAAATGGTAGTAAAGACAGCCCTGATTTAATTAACATTTATTATCATTGAATTTCAAATACCTAAGAGAACTACGCGTTGCAAAGTTGCCCGGTTGCCAAGGTTGCGCCACTTTAAGACGATAGACTTCGCTTTTCGGCCCATACAAAAAAGATGCCCGGGAAAAAACACTTTTCTACATCGAAAATTGCACAAAATGAATATATTTTTTATACTGCCTTCTAGAGGGTGAAAACTATGTCGGTATGTTTTCTAATTTTCGATGCGTTTCGTATTAACGTAAACATTCACTGTCAAACATGTACGATTTATCAAAAAATATTATTTAATGAAAAAGTGCGGCTAACTCAACTCTCATAAAGAATTATAAAATTATAAAAAGCTACCGACGTAGCTTCTTCTTTCTAAAAAATATGAATTTTTTTAAATTTCAATTTCGTGAAAGTTTCGGTGTAGAAAAGTGTATTCTCCATAAACCCCTTTTCGAGCGATTTCTGTAGGTAAATTTGAGCGTTGTCTCATTCGCACATTTCGCATTCGCATGTATTGTAAGTGTGCGTGAGCTTATTGTGAGCGAGACAGAATGACAGACGCGGGTGTTCCGCGTGTGGTTCAAAGTCTAGCCTCGGCGATCCGCTCACTGAGGCAAAATTGTCAACTGGCAACTGTCTTTGTATGACAATGTGATGACCCGCACACTACACAATCACTCAAAAACCCGTTGTCAGTGGTAACTCAAGCGGGGGCTCGCGACTCGCTCTGTTGATTGCCGTGACCGGCCGTTGCTAGTTGCCAGCTGACAACTGATTGTTCTTCGTCTATGGTTAAACAAGCTTTTTGACCAATCAAGACATAGAAAAAAGTTTGGTTTCAGTTGCCTCGTCAGCGGAGCGCCTTATTGACAGTGTTCGAGTTTTTTTGTTTTTAGTCGCCAGCACCAATATGACGGCGACAGATGATTGAGATGACAGCTGAAGTGTTCTTCGTCTATGGTTAAACAAGCTTTGGTAATTACTGCAATCGTAAAATTAACTTTCACCGTGGGAGAAGTTTGGATTGGTTTAGTTTGGTTTCAGTTTCTCCATGAGCGAAGGGCTATACATTACAGTTTGTTTAGAATTGATAAATTTAACTATAATAATAATAACATTAAATTAATTATTATCAAATTTTCAGAAATAAATAATATTTTGATATAAAAAGTATTGTTTAAGGCATGTTTTAAACATACTCATAGAAATTGTAACGTTAAAATGTCGGTATCACTTGTATGTATATTTATTTGCTAAAATATGTAAGCGAGGAATTGGCGAGTTTCGGACATAATCTGTTTGTGAATGGTGGCATTGAAATAGGTCCTTATGCCTATTGCATTCAGTAGTTCTTAAATGGAGTACACCCGAGAGATCCGAATTTACAATTTAAAAAAAGAAACGTAGATCGCTTATCCTTCTTATGTTCTTATATCTCCTACTTTTATATTCTGCAAGAGCTAGTATTCATTTTATACTTTCTGACGTCATTCTACGATCAAATGCTAAACATATATTTTTTTTAATTATTTGTAGTATAATCTTATGCTTGTAAATAAAAGCATAAGATAATAAATAACTGTGAAATGCAATTATTGTTTATGATACATTTATACCTTGGGATATTAAAAAAATAAAACCTTGTTCTAGATTTATAGAAGACAAGCTTCTGCCCGCGACTTCGTCTGCGTAGGATTAGTACTTCAAGTAATCTATTTTTTTTAGGTAGAGTCCAGGTCCCATCTACGTTTATACCAAAATTCTTAACCTATTTATAAACTATGTATAATTCTTAATTCGATTCGAAGTATTCGGCGAGTACTTCAAATGAATTCACTAATGTAAATATTTTCCAAAAAATAACTTTGATTTAAAAACCATTTTTTTGCAAAATGTCATTCTCAAATTTTGACTTTTTCTATTAAACAATAATTATTATTTTCAATATATTGAAAATAAATTTGCTAGCTTTATAAATTAAAGCCTATATGTTATTCTGATGTATGAGCTATATTATTGTAAAGTTTCATTAAAATCCATTCATTAAATTTCGATGTAAAGAGTAACAAACATACATACATCCATACAAACTTTCGCGTTTAGTAAGATAGAAAAATAAGATCAAAAGACATTTTTTTAAATTTATGTAGATGCCCGTTGTCAGTTTTGGTTGTTACATTATTTTTGGTCAGGGAAACATTTCTCCTTAATATAATAATTCTCCTTAATATAATATCATTGACATGGGAGGTCAGTAGAGGAGAGGTCGAAATATAATGTTAGCACCTTCTTTTAAGATTGGGTTTTTATAATATATTTAAAACACCAGAATTTATTGAACATTCATAGAACTTTATTTAAAAAATTCGCTTGATCTTACACTCCATAATAATATTACATATTAAATACGTCAGCATTTGGGCAGTTGTCAAAGTACGATTTTAGGGTTGTACATTCTTCAGTTTTGAGCCATGAGGCTGTTGGGCATTCCTTAAAAGTAAAAAAAATGTTAATACATATTTTCATAGAGTAGATTTATAAATACAAATACAGTCCATTTATTAAACAAAATCTAAGCGATATTTAGATTGAAAGAAAAAGTTACAAATTGTCATCCATTGCATAGAAAATCCCTATGAAAAAGTGTTATTTCAGTAGCGGATTTAGCTCTAAAGCGTGTTTGTGCAGTGAACTCCCTTAAAAATATACAAGGAAATAAGACAAACTATCATTATAATTTTACCAAACTTTAAACAGCAATTTCCGCGCTAAAAAATCACCCATTCAATTAATACTTGTATTGCCCAAGAGCGAGTCCGAAATGAATCTTAAATCCCATAGATGCGTTACGAATATCTGCACATTTGCACTTATATTTCACTACTACCATATTTCACAGATTCACACAAAACATACTAGAACGGTAGACCTGCAAACCTCTAATTATTTACTTACTGCCAGAATTTGCAGCACCCATTAGATTCTAGTTAGATCGTATTAGATTATAATTTGCAAGAATCAATCGGATTTTTTTCTGTGATTATTGTGTGTTTAAGTTGTTATAATTGGTTTCGAAAAATGTTGAATATTTTGGTTAAGTAGTGCAGTATGCAAAGTAATTTATCTTCATTAAATTGAAATGAAGCCACGAAGTGAATTTCCGATTATTGAAAAGTAATTAAAATAAGTTAGCTACTGAAGATCTTACATACTCAAAAATAAGAAGACGGAGAGATACGACAATACGAACATGGGAGTGAGCGCGCTAATATTAAAAACCATAAAATTCATACGAAAATTGGGAAAATGTTTAATAAAAGACGACTCGGTTGAAAAAGAGCAAAAATCTCGTGGGGACTGTGTCAAGTAGCATTTAAAGAAACATTGTGATTTTTTTTCTTACACATAACTTGTAAAATAACAGAAACAAACGTGTAAATAATAATTTTCAGAGCATACTTTGCCATTTATTTCTATTGAGGGAATTTAAAATAATTACCATTTCGGCAAGGGGAATGTATAGAATAACATAATATGATACGTTTTTAGATTTTCACGGCCAAAAGCATTTTCGTTGTTTGTTTTTGGCCCGGATTGCCGGAGGACCTGGGTTCGAGTCCCAGATGTATCCGTATCTTTTTCTGATTTTTCTGTTTCGGATTTTTGATCGACTTTCGCTAATATTATCTTCATTAATTAAAATATTATAATTTGACATTTAACTCTTTAAGTTAAAAATAAAAATAAAAATATTTCATCCTAGACTTGCAGATAAAGTCAATAGATGTCGCATATTAATAAAAAGTGATAAAATTTATCCTGACACTATCTAGAGGGCATTTAGTTCGAGTTGAATCTTGCAATCACACATAAAGGTAGCAGCCAATAAAAAAATATGCGATAAGAAAAATGAAAATAATGTTGGTGGTTCTCAGTCGAAGTATGATACAGTTAAAAATGACCGAATCGGATAGGGATACGTTGGCGCAGTGGTTAGCGCGTCGGCCCGGATTGCCGGAGGACCTGGGTTCGAGTCCCAGATGTATCCGTATCTTTTTCTGATTTTTCTGTTTCGGATTTTTGATTGACTTTCGCTAATATTATCTTCATTAATTAAAATATTATAATAACATAATATTTTTTAAGAACTTAAAAACTTCAAACTTTTAAGGAAAACATGTAAGAAATCGGTAGAAATTGGCAGAGCGGACCCTTAAAAAAACTAACAATTTGATTAATAAATTGTGATTTTAGCATTTAAAGTTACCTATAGACAACAACAATGCCATTAAATTATTTTGTCATTTACGTTTTAATTAATCGCCGAATTGAGTATTGATGCTAGGTCGCCAAATCTATGGTGCAGTGATGTGATGAAATTCCTTTAGATGTAGGGAAAAATATATAATAGGGAAAATATACTAATAAGATTTTTTCATACATGTTTACATAGATTTATTTGTCGTAAACCTCAGGCCAACATGGTTTCGGCTCGGCTATTATTTAGTCTTTATGAGCTTTTTGAGGTTCCCCTGAGTTTCGGTCGCATTCCGTCGTTATCATCCATCAAGATATTTAAAAAAAAATCGATGTTATAATTACCTTCATTAATGCAACACTGATGCAGAAAAGAAAAGTCTGGGGAGCACACTTGGCTGTTTCGCTTTTTGTGTAGCATTTCTGCAGAGATGTCTCTATCGTCGAGGACCATTCTGTCAAGTTCATTTTTGCGTATTTTGTAAAAGCTTCTTTATCGATCTTATTGTCGGAAGTTATGTGGTTATTCTTCTTCATGAAACAGGTAACTTGCTCACACTGAAAAAAAAACAAATTCATAGATCAAAATTAAGAATCACAGGGAATCTGGAAGGTCAACGCGGATGGCGTTATTCTGGTGGGCGGTCATTCGTGCTGTCAGAATGATACGACAGCTAAGTGATATGGTGTATAAGATATTGTTTTAAAGATTTAAATGCTTTTTTAAATGGTTGATATATGTAATTAATGATAATTGGAGTGTCAAGGAGTTATTTAGAAAATTAATTGAGGAATAAAAAAGCAAAAGTAATATGGAAAAATGATTACTTTGTCATTGAAGAAGAAGATAACAATAATAATCTTATTTTTTTAAATATGAAAATGAACAAGACACAGAAAAATAATAAAAGATAACGGTCGCAACTGGGACTCGAACCCAGAACCTTACGTCTTACCGGGACATACACCTCTACCAATTGGGCTACTGCGATCTATTATGAGACTGTCGTAATTGTCAACTTCATATTTCAAATTTCAGAATTAACAATATTATCTTCGACTAATGTTTTTTTTTCCATATTATTGGCAGCTACCTTTATTATTGTTATGATTGTTATCTTTTTCTTCAATGATATATTACATTGATGGGAACAACCTTCAAAAGTTAAAAAGTTTTTCTTATAAAAATATGATTACTTTGTCGTTTATCACCTCAACCTACTTAAGATTGTTTTTAACAGAATAAGATGATAATGCATTGAAATTTGTAATAATTTAAGAAATGTATTGAAATTTGTACAGCGCCCTTAGGGTGATATTTACAAAAACGGCGCTATACAAATCATCCAAATCATATTACTATTATTATTAAAATATTACCATTTGTTATTTCGGCTACTGGCATTATACCTAGCTCTCTCATTAAAAATTTAGGCATATTAGATTTGTCAAAGAATTTGTATATAAAAATGCAAAAATCAGTCATTTTAAATACATGCAAGATTATGAAAGATTTTTTAAATGTTTATATTGAGGGATCAGTAGGATTTATAGGTCAAATTAGGAATTCTCCTCTATATTTAGGAACCCTCTGATATGAAAATATCTGGAGTCGGTGAATTATTTTCCCATTTAATAGTCTGGTAGGTTAACATGTTGTTCTTGTATTAATTATACTTGTATAATACACTTGCATAGCGTGGATTTACTAGATGATCATTTTTATGGAAAAGTGTGTGAAACTAAAACTAACCTAAAAATGTAGTGCGTAAAAAAACATATATATATTGTATTTAAGAATTTTGATTTAATTTCAGGTTGGCGGCAGGACAGAAATAATTATTGTGTTTCTGAATGGTGCGGCTTTATATAAAAAAAGGCATCTTTATTTTATACTTGAGTGGTGTAGAAACAGAGTATTTAATTTTCTGACCTTAATTTCTTTTTAAGTTCTGAAGGATATACATTTTTTTCTTAATTAATTTTTCTAAGTGCCACCCCATCAAATTATACCATATTAAATTATGGCTTGACACTTGGAGGAATATCCCTCCATGGATTGATGAAACGACGGAAAAAAATCTACTGGCTTTCATTAACACAAGAGTTTTCAGAGTTTAATGTTTTCTCTTTGAGATGTAATTGAATTGTGTTATTTTAGTGGCATTAAAAAACAGTCTCCGATATATATATTTTTAAAAATAATAATGCACATTGATTATGACATTATTGTTTATTACTTCAGCTAGTGTAGATTTTATGAGGCATAATTTAAATTGGTTATTTAGGTTTTTATTAATTTCATAGATAAAAAGGCTTTCGTGATGATCAGTTGTCTTTGTCTTTCAAACAGTAGATGTAACATTTTTAAACACCTTTTGGAACACTTGTACGGTTTAAACAGTGTTACGGGGTTTCTCTGGTCGCCAATTGTCAGCTCCAGCTACCCCAAACAAACCCCAAAGCCAGCTCAAACGGGAGCAATGGGCACCCTCTATCTCAGGCGTGGGTCGCAAATGAATGCTTACATAACTCCAATCCTCCTCGGTCACCTGGGGAATTAATACTCTACGAGATTCTCCTGCCGGAGCAGATTGACAACAAGATATGTTTAAATAGATTCATATATTGACAATTCAGAACACAGTATACAGGCTATTTCAGTACAGGGCTATACAAGAATGCATGTCACACAAACCTAGCTAAAGTGTTTATACCTCGTGATCTCTGCATCGAAACTCTCTGCGTTATGGTTTTTACGCGGGACCCTATCGTATTTTTACAGACACATTGAAAGAATGGGAAATCTGGTGTTCAGCTTACATGAGTGGGGGCGAAGGTCTCCGCTTCCGGCACATTCGGTGATCTTCCGGGGTCCGCGAACCATTATAACACCGATATTTGGCAAAACCGATTCTACATTCAAATGCGGACTAATAGTACATCGTGGCTTAGAAGTCAATTCGGCTCATTCTGCGGGGGCCCGAAACAGAGCGTGATTCTCGACCGTGTTTACGTGCGTCTCAACCAGAGAGCAACTTTCAACTCGCCGCGTGCGTCCGTGGCCGGGTGTAGCTTTCAACTGCCGCCGGTCGGTGCGCCGCGGCGGAGTAGGAGAGAGGAAGTAGGGAATGCAGGAAACGGTGGGGGACGGGACCGCCGTTACAGGCTCCAACCGGACTCGGCGACCGCTGCCATGTACATTCCACCAGCTATAGGGCGTTCCATAACACTTCCCCCCGCGCTTGGAAAAAAAGCGACGTGGCAATGGAGCTGTAGGGAAAAAAAATCCTCTTAAGCTTCCATCGGGGATTTGAGAGGTTCGTTGCTTGAGAGTTGCCTAGCTAGAACATACAGTTTAGGTCACAATGTTTGTAGGGAAAGGGTAGGGGTACATACAATGTTTGGAAAAGACAACTTTGGGAAAAGTACATGGTGTAGAACAACATACAAGGATATGCAATTGAAAAACAACAATACATGGTTATGCAATTGAAAAAACAACAGTACATGGTTATGCAATTGAAAAACAACAATACATTTGTACAAGAGCAGAGAAAAAAAATGTGACTCTAAGGTTTCATTGGTCTGGGAGCTAAGTTTGCGAAGCGTGGATTTGTTTGGTTTCGGAGAATTTCGAAGAAAAGGACGTGATTTCACAGATTCTAAGGATTACATTATCACTGCAATCAGACCCATTTGAGATAACACTCAGGAGTACACTTAGGCCTTAGAAAACACTTGATTTTGTCGAAGACGTTGAAGTTCACGAAATGGAGACTGTGGTTGCTGTGTCGCGACTATGGTTACAGAGGTCATTGAAGAGAAGAGTCCAGTATCTGCAGGCATGCCAGTACGAATCCTAAGTGTTATTATGGTACACACGGATCGTATATAATAGTTATTGAAGCATAATGTAGCTCAAGGTAACTTGTATTGGTACGCATTCAGCGAATACTGGAGGGTCAAGGTAATAATGGTTTACACAAGACGATATTTGCGTCACTGCATGACAGGCAAGAGACGACAAAGTTGGCATTGATAGCAAGAGTAAGAACAAACCTAGGAGCTAGCGTGCCCAAAAGGTAGTTCAGAGTGTCATAATGTATAGTGGGACAACTCGGCTTGCTGTGGCATGACAAAACAACATACATATGGGCGGTATGGTTTGTGCTTTCAGAAACAAATGCGTAGAGAATGGCAGCAGGAGGGACCTTGTAACCACAGCGCGTGCTGTCAGGAAGTGAAGCTCAGCTTGGCTGTTGGTGATGACATCCGCCTGGGCTTCTTTTTAAATCCGGGAGAAATTATTATTAGAGCAAAATTCTTGAAGTTTACCTGCCTAGGGACCAATGAAGAAAAGGTTTGGAGAGAAACAAAATGTGTCCAAATAAAGAAATAAACGAGGTTTTAACCAACCGACCCAGAGAGTGACGAAGAGAGAGATTCCTAACTAAATTGTGATTACATGAACATTATCCTTTACCAGGATGGCTTGGCGCTTGCCGGGTGACAATATGTCTTGGTTAAAAAACAACCGGCCCTCTATGGCCTATGTTAACATGAGATGGTAACATTTTCGTAGAATTTCAAAGAACAAGACAAGGAATCGTGAACTAGTCACGGCAAAGGGAAACCAATTCATGAATAAAGGTTGTCAAAAGGAGACAGACGGTACGCCAAGTGCATATCGTACATATCCAACATTCATGAATGTGTTTCGTAGAATTGAGAAGAGAGAAAAACAAAAAAATGGTGAGACGTATGCAGAGATTGAGGGGGAAAACCTGTAGATAACCGGACAATTACCTATTCGAACTCCAAGTGAGGGCGAAATATGGTCAACGACAGATTTTTCACTTCATAACATAAGTCTGAGAACATGGGGGATGGGAGGGAGGAGTGGAGAAAGGAGACGAGTTACGAAATTTGCTAGAGACTGGACTAATTTCCAATTCAAACTCTATGTGAGGATGAAACATAATCAACCAGCAGATTTCCTGACTCTTTACATTTTAAAAAAGGGATGAGGAGAAATTTGAATACACCTTATATCAAAGAGGCTAATCTTTCGCGTGTATTGGGCAAAAGATTAGGAGTCATTTTAAAAACTTCTACATGATTGTGAGAAAAGACAGACCCTCGCTCCAATTTCACAAACCTGGGGGTTTTCTTATTCGTTCCCCAGACAACGAGTTAGGTGGTTTTGTGCTCAATCGATTAACTCCCACAGCACTATGCCCCATAGTTAGCAGTGAAGCTACTAACTAGTCCTTTTGGGATAGTAGATATTCCTGGGCTTCTTTCCTTTTTGCAAAGAAGTAAAAAAAACAGGAAGTCCACGGGCATTGGCGTTGAATAACAACAAAGGGTTGTGGACTACATCTCGTAGATCGCACACAAAGGGTTTGATATTATTTCGTTCGCACGACTCATGGTAAGTATTTTGACGTCTCCACGTATAGTGTACAAAATATGCAAATACATGCAAGATATAACTCAATTATAGACAGAAGTCAAAGAGTTTATACAATGCCTCTTAAAGAAGATGGCAAAGCCGATATTATGTCGTTCGCACGAATCGCGGTAAGTATTTTAACGTCTCCACGTCTCGTGTGCAAGGGTTGTACACAATTATACATAAAACGGTACTCATGGCAAGTAAATGACACACGACCAAAACAGATTATACAAAACGGTACTCATGACAAATATGTCACACGACCAACTCAATAACATTTAGCTATGAGCAAAAGTGATTATGACGAACTTCTCGTATCGCGGCAGGTATTTTAAGGATCCCTCCTATAATGGTGGATGTTCTAAGGATCTCTCCTATAATGTAACATGGTTACGTTTAAATACAACACAATAAACGTTAACAATGGTCGTTTTGACACAATTTATAAAGATTTGTTAGATTAACTAACTCCGTAGCTCAAGAGCGTACGATAGAATAACAAGGAGGTAAGCAATTTATGTTACTTCATATGTTATAAGGGCGGGGTGATGACAGGGTACATTCCTGTTTACACCATGTGACAACAACGAGAACGGACTTATAGTTTTACACACTCTTTGTTGTGGCAACCTACAGTGAGGAAGACCAAGGAAAGGGACCAAATATGGTTTTACATACCCTTTGTGCAGTTGCAAACCTACCAGGTTATGGCGGAACTGGAGATGAGTGCCGATGTTTGTAAAACGATGATCAAACAAAACATTGATGATTTACGTTAAACTGTAGTTATTTATGTACGGAAATCAAGGTTGCCGTTATTAACCTTTTCCGAAGGGGTTGAAGCATGTAATACAAGACATAAATGTTATAATAGTAGAGAAAAGACAAATCGAGGACTTCTTATAACAACAAAAGACCGAGTATTTGGTTTTACGTACTTTAGTTGAAATGAGCCCATGAGGATTTGCATAAGGGTGGAAAGACCAATTTAAAGGTTTTTCCTTTATTTATATACATATGATTTCAAAATGGACGTGTCAAAATCCAATTTGTTAGCAAAGAGCTCGGGTAGGACGCCATCAATTTTTAAGAAAAATTGAAAACTACTATGCACAAGGAATGTGATTATGTGAGTAACCACTTATCTTTACCATGATAGGTAAAAATATGGAGCGTGTTAAAATGGTTAACTAGTCCTGGTTCGTGATTTAACACTTTGGAGTTTACCAAATCCGATTTTAGAACGACGCTCCAGTACTTGCAGAACATAATTTTCATGGAAAAAGAAAAAGTTGAAGAGGTTCCTTCCGATATGATGAAAAACAACAAACAAAAATGGTGAAAATTACAATATTGCATGACATAGCAAAGCGTGCCATGGCATGAACGTTGCGTAGTGTGAGGGATTGAGAGGCAATGATTGGGTTCATGACTTCCCAAACATTGTGACTCGAAGGGTGTCTCTGCTCTAAAGTGATCAATTTTAGAACAGGTGAGAAAAGAGAAAAAAAATAAATAAAAGGACGTGTGAAACAAAATTACGGTGGTTGCCAATTCAAGAACTTGAACGGGAGCAAACTACACCGTGGAGTGTACATAAATTTACAAAAGTGATTTTTTAAACAATATTCGTTTTATCAACGAAAGGGTGGACATGTAATTGACACTTTACACGCCAGCCATTGCAAGACTTGATGTGCTTACAAAAGGTTGTGGTGATACACACTGGATTATTTTAAGTTTGCTGAGATGGTGGGGGCAGTTTTACTTGACTCCTCACTTCCAGACTTTACAATATCCTTAATATGGTAATTACCAATGTGTTTACCAGACGAGTCAGACAGGGAGTACACTAGATCTGATATTTTTCTTAGAACTTTGGCCTTCACGAAACGTGGTGCCAGCTTGGCAGAGAAATACATGGCTCCTTGGGAAAGTGTGTTGTTCTTTCTCCAAACTATGTCTCCTGTATTGAAGGTGACATGTTTCCTACGTAGGTTATATCTGTCCGCACTCTTTTGATGAGCCAGGAGCAGAGCATCAGTGACTTCACTGTAAATGGCCGACAGTTCTTCCAGACGGTGGGCATAGTCCGCGGTGGGGTTGTTTGTGGTGGCGATTGACGTCGGAAAGTTAGTGTCCCTATGTAGAGAGCCATGGACAACTTGTTCCATGCCGTGTTTTAAGAAGAAAGGTGTGTAGCCAGTGGCCAGATTGACAGTGTTGTTCATAGCAGCCTGAATTTTATCTAGGTTTTTACACCAAGTACGTTGATCTTTATCAACTAGAATAGCCAGAGCTGTGTTGATTGTCTGGTTATAACGTTCGACAGTGTTATTTTGGGGAGTGTACAAGGTATTATAATAAATGTCCTTGATTCCGTATTTGGCAAGAAATTCTTTGAATTCCTGGGCAATAAACTGTTTTCCGTTATCAACAATTACGGTCCTGGGTGTTCCGTAAGGTATAAAGATGTGTTTTTCCAGAAGTTTGATGATGGCGGACGCGTTGGCTCTTTTTAAAGGGAAGATCCAACAGAATTTAGTGAAAACATCCACTACACTAAGTATGTGCATGTGTCCGGCATAACTTCGAGGAAAAGGTCCGACGAGGTCCATTGACAATGACTGTAAGGGTCTGTCGGCACGTTTGGGATTACCCATTAGGCCGGCAGGTGCTGCCGTGCTATGTTTATAAGCTTTGCAAATTTCACATTTAGAGATGTAATTGCGAACTTGCTTAAAGAGACCAGGCCAGTAATACTTCAAGGAAATCTTTTTATACGTCTTGAAATTTCCTGGGTGTATGGAGTCGGGAGCACTATGATTGTCAATAATTATTTGTTCTCTACCTTCGAGGGGAACGACAAGCTTCCACGAGTAATCTTCGAGGATGGATAGTGGTACCTTGCAATTACGGTATAGCTGTCCTTCTTTTATGATAAAATTAGGAAACTTTTGTTGATTATTTTTACAACCTTCAAAGATTTTCAAGTACCATTCATCTTTTGTAGATGGGGGGGGGGCAATTGTGTCAACATTTAATGAGGCCAGTTCAATTCTTGAAAGAGCGTCAGGGACAATATTGTCCGCGCCTTTACGGTGAACAACATCAAAATTGTACTGAGACAAACGGGAGGCCCAACGAGCGAGTCTACCGGAGGGATTGCTTAAAGAGATCAACCATTTCAAACTACTATGGTCTGTGACTACAGTAAATTTGCTACCGTCTATGTAACCGCGGAAATGGTGAACAGAATCCAATACAGCCAATAACTCTTTTTCGGTAATGCCGTAGTTTTTCTCGTTTTTATTTAATGTACGGGAAAAATACGCTACGGGGTGTTCGCCGTCAGGGAACTCTTGAAAGTAAGGACTCCACCGATTCCTACATTGGAGGCATCCGTGTGGAGGGTAAAAGAGAGTGCGAAATCCGGGCAATTCAGAACGGGAGCTTTTTGAAGAGCATTTTTTAAAGTTGTAAACGCTTCTTCCGCTTCAACAGACCAACGGAAATTGCTGACACCTTTACGGATGCTGGTAATTTTATTTAAGGGGGCTGCAATAGTGGAAAAGTCTTTGATGAATCTCCTGTAATAACCTGCAAGTCCAAGGAAACCTTTGACTTCCTTCGCGTTTTTGGGTCGGGGAAAGTTTGCCATGGCTTCCACCTTAGCCGGGTCTGTTCTTAGACCTTTTTCGTCGACAATGAATCCCAAATAACGTAGACGAGACTTACAGAATTCTGACTTCTTCAAGTTGATGGTTAAACCAGCGAACTTGAGTTGTTGAAAAACCTTCTCCAGCATTAATAGGTTCTTTTCAAAGGTATCGCTGACGATGATAAGGTCGTCAAGGTAACAAAACAGGCTGTTATCGACTTCAGGACCGAAAAGTTTGTCCATCAGTCTTTGCAACTCGGCGGGGCTGTTCTTTAGACCAAAGGGTAATCTTTTAAAATGGAACATTCCCCTACCGGGTACAACGAAAGCAGTTTTTTCGCACGATTCTGCGTCCAAGGGTATTTGCCAAAAAGCTTTGCTTAGATCAACAGAGGAGATGAACTTGGCATTACGCAGCTTGTCTAAGGTTGCGTGGACGTAAGGTAAGGGGTACGCGTCGGCTTCCGTGCAAGAGTTTAAACGTCTACTGTCGAGACAGAAACGTGCAGAGCCGTCTTTTTTAGAAACCAAAAGGGTTGGGTTGGTCCATGCACTTCTGCTGGGAACCACCACACCCATTTTTAACATTTCATCAAGTTCATTTTCTAGAAGTTTAAGTTTTTGGGGGGCTAAGTTGTAATAACGTTGCTTTATGGGTGGGCCATTGGTTTTAATATGGTGTTCAACCAAATTTGTCAAACCTAATCCACATTTTTCGAAAGATATTGATTCGAATTTGTTGACCATTTCCTTTAGTTGGAGAGTTTGGTCCGTGCTTAAATTTTCGTGAGGTATTATTGTGCGGATTTCACTAATTTGAGCAGCAGTGGAGGTTTCGCCAGAGGTATTAAATACTTGGGGAGCAACGTTAAAAGCCTTCCAGAAGTCAACGCCAAGGATGAAATTCTGGGATATGGAGGGCACTATTAGAAAATTGATTGTAACTATTTTATCGTTACACTTAATTGGTAGGGCAAGGGCACCGATGACTTGCTGGGAAACATTATCCGCAGTCGTCAGGTGTGTCGATTGGGGCGAAATTCTAAAATCACTGTTAACAAACGGCAGGTGAGCATTGTTGCCCAGGCAGCTGACAGATGCACCACTATCAAGTAAACCGGAAAAGGGTACATTGTTAACAGAGAAAAAAGCATAGGGTCTCCCATCTTTAGCTTGTTTGCAACAAACCGAAGAAACATTTAAGGTCTGGTTAAAATATTTAATGTGTGATAACCAATCAGTCCATTCTTTAGACCTTGGTTCAGAATGGGTGCCTGAGAGGTTATTATTTAGTTTTTTGGCCTCTTCATGTAGAAATTTGGTGGGGGCTTGGAGAAGTCCACCTGAGGTCTAATATCGCTTGGGTTTTGTAACCTTTCAGTGTTGTGCCTTGAATTTTTGAAAATGTTGCGCAGTTCGTCGCGCGGAGGAGAGCGGTCCCTAGAGTGATGCCTCTTGAAAGTTCGGGGTTCCTTGGATTCCAACAGCCTCGCCTGCTTGAAACAAGTAGTGGCCAGATGGCCCACTTTTTTGCAAAAAGAGCACACTTTTTTGTTGTCAAATTCTGGCTTCAAACCAGACGAGCGGCTTGGCACCACTATATTATTAGGCATATTCTTTATGTTTTTTCTGTCCTGGTACGATTCCAGAAGGAGACAGACTTCGTTTAATTGGGCCAGGGATGCAATTTTTTGTGAGGTAATGATGTTCTCGTATTTGCTTAAAAGGCCATCAGTTATGACTGGTAATAGTTCAGCTTCCGAAACAGGATGTGAAAGTTTGATGTTAATGGATTCAGCCCTTTCTATGAATGATGCCACGGGTTCATTTACTAGCTGTTTGATAGATAGTAAAGATAATTTGATCCGGTGCTGGGCCTCCGTCTTTCCGAAGCTGGAGATTAGGGCAGATCTGAGTTTATTCCAGTCCTTGCATTTAGTTTTTTGAATGCGGTGCCAGGGTATTAATTCTGGGGAGATGAGTTCTATAAAGTTTTTCCGTAGAATCTCGAATGGGATATTTTTAATTGTAGCCGTTTCTTCAATACGGTCTATGAAATCCAGCACATCGGAGACGCCATTATATTTGACTTTCCAGGGTGATAAATCGTAAGTTTTATCTTGTGTCAAGGTGGGTGTGACGTCCTGTTTTATCAATACTTGCGGCATAAGTTCTTTGTTAGGGGCAAGATTATCCAACATTTGCGTGGCTGAACACGAATTATTTTCGCTTGCGGGAGCGAGGTTTACTCTCCTAATGTACTTTTTGTTGAATAAAAGTGCATATGCTTTTAATGTAGATTTGGATTTGCTTGATGGCGAGAGTCCTCTATCCTTTAAAGCAGTTTGTAGGAGTGCCTTGGATAAGCTGTGCACGTTGGGAATTATGCCCAGGTTGGATGACGCAATAGCTTGGTTATTATCCATTGTGAGTTTCCCGGGTGGTGAAAAAAAATTTGGCCAGGGGTTTCCTTTAGAAAACGCAAAATTAATTTTTTGTGAGGCACTTTTCACTTGGTAATCACTAGTTGGCACTTCCAAAATAGTTATAGAAAAACTGTGTTTCACACTACAATTTAGTATACATGATACCAAAATTCTTGTCCAAGGAAAGAGGAAGTGAAAAAAAAAAAAAAATTTTGCGTGGACAGACCTTAGTGGTGAAAGTTTTTTTGTTTCACTGACCACTTTTGGGAAAATTGTGAAATTCACAAGTATTTATTTATTTTTTGAAAATTTGGCCAGGACTGACCCTTAGAAAATGGGTTTTTTATTTTCCACAAATCACTTTGAACTGAGAAAGGCACTAAAATTCACAAAAGGCACTTTTCTGGCAAATAGGGGATAACCTTCCGGAAGAGAATAACTGAATATGGAATTTGATACGTTAACCATATTAAAATTATTTTATTTATTCATGGGACCAATCATGGGTTTTATTATTATTTCATTTTTCACTTATGTAAGGGAAAAACACAATTCACTATTCACTTATGTAAGGAAAAAACACAATTCACTTATGCTGAAAAAAAAAATTTACGGTGCCTACAACATAGAATGGGGAAGAAAAATCATTATTTTGTCCATTTGGTGGGGTATAAACTGTATCAGTTTGACAGACAAGTGGGCCTATTGGTGTATTGTGCAGAAAAAACGTAGGTTTGAGATTTCTAATCAGAGGATTCACAAAATGATTGTAGTTCCAGAATCAAGTTTATAAAAATCATTTTCATTGCCAAATTTGATTTGGTTATGCGAGATGTTTTGGTTATAAAAAACGCCTAGCAACCAGTAATTGTTTTGTTCGACGGGTTTTTTCCGTTGGATTTTGGCGCGAGACAATGCATTTGCGCGCGCAATCTAGAGAATAGGTATCTACTGCGTGAACACTTGCCGTTGATGTTGGCGCGAAGTTGACCGTAACTCGGTAAACAAAGGGGTTACGCATGCGCAGTCAATTTCGCGGTCAAAACGGTTGGTGCTTTTTTGGGCGTCCAAGATGGCCGTTATTCCAACTGCGATGTATGTATCCGATTTACACATAGATTTCTGTGGTTTTTTTTTTTCAGAATTACTGTTCACTAGGTGTTGAGCAACAAAAGCATAATTAATGTTTACAAAACAATTCCTATGCGGGGAGGATCTCGACAAGTTTTCATTCCGCATAGCGACCGGGATAGAAAAAAAAATTCGGAGCCCCACGTTATGTGCCAATTGTTACGGGGTTTCTCTGGTCGCCAATTGTCAGCTCCAGCTACCCCAAACAAACCCCAAAGCCAGCTCAAACGGGAGCAATGGGCACCCTCTATCTCAGGCGTGGGTCGCAAATGAATGCTTACATAACTCCAATCCTCCTCGGTCACCTGGGGAATTAATACTCTACGAGATTCTCCTGCCGGAGCAGATTGACAACAAGATATGTTTAAATAGATTCATATATTGACAATTCAGAACACAGTATACAGGCTATTTCAGTACAGGGCTATACAATAATGCATGTCACACAAACCTAGCTAAAGTGTTTATACCTCGTGATCTCTGCATCGAAACTCTCTGCGTTATGGTTTTTACGCGGGACCCTATCGTATTTTTACAGACACATTGAAAGAATGGGAAATCTGGTGTTCAGCTTACATGAGTGGGGGCGAAGGTCTCCGCTTCCGGCACATTCGGTGATCTTCCGGGGTCCGCGAACCATTATAACACCGATATTTGGCAAAACCGATTCTACATTCAAATGCGGACTAATAGTACATCGTGGCTTAGAAGTCAATTCGGCTCATTCTGCGGGGGCCCGAAACAGAGCGTGATTCTCGACCGTGTTTACGTGCGTCTCAACCAGAGAGCAACTTTCAACTCGCCGCGTGCGTCCGTGGCCGGGTGTAGCTTTCAACTGCCGCCGGTCGGTGCGCCGCGGCGGAGTATGAGAGAGGAAGTAGGGAATGCAGGAAACGGTGGGGGACGGGACCGCCGTTACAGGCTCCAACCGGACTCGGCGACCGCTGCCATGTACATTCCACCAGCTATAGGGCGTTCCATAACAACAGTTAAAAATATCAATTTTAATGTAGGTTCTGTTGCCTATGCTTGTACTTACAGTGAAATCTGAAGTTCCCTCTATTTTAAGTTCAGCGTTGCACTGGTCGCCTACCTTTTTACCATCATAGTCTGGCATAACCGTACAGCAATCTGCTTTCTGAAAAGATAATTTCAAATGTACATTCATTTACCAATGAAACCTTAACAAACCTTTCCGTTGAGTAACTCACTTCTTCAGTACCTGCACGGAGAAAAATGTTATTCTAAAATACGATCATTTTATTCGTAAAAACGGTTAAAAACGGGACTGAAGTTCTTACGAACAAATTAACAGTGTTTCAATGTTTATTGGCCGCCGTGAAAAAATGTTATTCTAAAATGATCGTATTTTAGAATAACATTTTTCTCCGTGTGTATGAAAATAAATCAGGCACGGCGCGGCGGCTCCATCAAAATTAAAGTTTGCATCTCAATAGCTAGGCGTATTGTATAGCGTGTAGAGCAGTGATTCCCAAAGTGGTCCAGGTGGACCCCCAGGGGTCCACGGGAGACTCGATGGGGGTCTACGTTGGCATGATAACAAAATAGGGGTCCACAAGTTGTATGTGGGGGTTCACAATAATTTACCTGGTTTCGATACTAAAGAACAACAAACAATTATGTCTTTGCTATATCTATCGATGTAGGCCAGTAGTTCCCAAAGTGATTTTTATTAATATGCAAGTTATTATAAATATCGATGCACAAATTATTTCCGATTTTTACGTCCTAAGTAAAATATAGAATTCATATCCTGAAATTCTCTCCTCCCCCTCCCAGAATGGATTGTATACACCGGGTGACTGGCGGTCCCTTCAAGTTTATGATTCCTGGAATTTTCTAGCCACCCACCCTCCCCCCCGGAATGGATGATTTTATTGCTTGCCCCGGGGTCCATGGGCAAATTTTGACTATGAAAAGTGGTCCATGGGCCAAAAGACTTTGGGAACCACTGGTGCAGAGTGTAGATACAACTATGTATTATTACCGTAGACTTAAGAATAATGAACTGCTGTTTCTCAATTAACACTCAACTACTCGGAGAAAAATGTTATTTGAAAAAACGATCATTTTAATAGTAAAAACGGGACTGAAGTTCTTATGAACAAATTTTCAGTGTTTCAATGTTTATTGGCGGGAAAATACGTACAAAATTACGTATACCTACCAACAAATTATTCTTACATGTTCCCGCCAATAAATATTGAAACCCTTTTAATTTGTTCGTAAAAACTCTAGTCCCGTTTTTACTATTAAAATGATCGTTTTTTCAAATAACATTTTTCTCCGTGTAATTACGGATATTATTCACAATTGTCCAGAATGCGTAATAGACTTGTCAACTTAAGTGAAGACGACCGTCCGTGGTCGAGTGGTAAGACACTTGACTCCCATTCGGAAGGTCGCGGGTTCGAACCCGGCGTGCGCAAATAAATTTTATTTGATTAATTTGTGTTATTTCATAATTGATTAATAAAAATAATATATGTTACATTTGCAGCACGTTCCAGAGTGGAAGATACTCTCAGTATCGCCCTGGTGTAAGACCACCATTCAGAATTGAAACGTTGCTTAATAATGGCTTTAGCCGTGTTTAGTGACTAGATCTGAATAGCCTGGTACTTTCCCACCTTCCTCTTCCCCATCTCCTTCCCTTCCCTTCCCTTCAGTCTCACAACATACTCCAAGTGGGGATGCCATAGTCTCACTGGCTCCAGAAGGGAGCAGTTGGGACTCTTGTGAGGTTTCTCTATAAATTTTTTTTAAAAAAACCCCGATTTTTTTAGAATAAGTCTAAATGATTTTTGTCGGTTACTGAACAAGTAAAAAAATATTATTCACATATATTTTGACTTTTTTCTTCTTGATTTGTCACTTCTTTTATCTTATGTTTATCTCTGCTTTTTGTCTTTGCTTTCATATGCCACCCTTTACTTTTATAATTTAGATATACTCATAGTATTTAATTTCGTGATATTTTTTGCAAATCGGAAGTCTATTTAAATAATTAAGTAATATTTATATATAAAAATCTCGCGTCACAATGTTCGTCCAAGGTAAACTCCGAAAATACTAAACCAATTTTGATGAAATTTGGCTTATTGTGTGTAATTCGGTCCAACTTAAAAGATACAATAGTTTTTTATCTCGATTATTGACTTCAATATTTGTTATGGCAAATTAAATGTTTTTTATGGGGAAAATTATTTGAAATTATTTGTAAGTTCCATAAGTTTCTGGCAGATGGCACACACTTCGTTATCTAGGTTAGGTAACCATCCAGTAGATCGCGTAGTGTTTCGTTAGCCACAGCAACTCGTGGGTGGGTCAGATAGTTAATATATATAAATAAATTATGACGGAAAAAAGTTGTTCTTTCTTATCACCCGATGTGACGGCCTCCGTAATAATTCATTCGACTAGCTTTCCGAAGGTCGTGAGTTCAAATCCCGGCGCGCGTAAATAAACTTTGAACCGTAAAAGGCATATTTGCGGCACTTTCCTGAATGGAGATACTCTCAGTGTCGCCCTAGTGTAAGATCACCATTCAGAATTGAAATGTTGCCTGAAATGGCTTTAGCCCTATTTGGTGAAGATCAGAAGAGTCAGGCACTTTTTCACCTTACCCCTCTAATTCCCCTCCCCACTATCTTCAGCCTCATACCCAATCATATAAGTATACATACCCCAATCGGGGAAGCCGTAGTCTCGCTGACTCCATGCGGTTAGGAGCAGTTGGGACTATTTAATGTCCTGTGTATATCTTATAAACAAATACATAAAAAAATCTATGTTTTTAGTGTCTAAACGTACTTACGGAATACCAATGTAAATATATTTATTTTTTCTTCACATGTTAGGTATTACAGTTAATAATATAATTTTTATCCTCACTAAGCCTTTGTTGAGGTTAACAATTGTTCAAAGTACCTAACAAAAATAACACAAAATAATATAGGTAATACGTGATGTACAATAATAAGTTGAAAGAACAATATTTTTAAAATAGTTGATTTGGAAAAAAATGCTATTAATTTAATAAGTTAGTATTTTAATCGACGTATTCAATTTTTATTAATTTTTATTTTTTAGGTAACTGTTTGAAGTTTAGGCTGGAATTAGACGGTTCACTCGAGTGAAGCTTTAGTCTATGGTTGCTCGAGCAAATGTTCCCAACTTCGTTTCACTTTTGTTTCATTTCATGTTCAGACGTGTCATTCCGAGTAAAATAGGCCGAATGAAATACAGAAATGAATGATTAGTGAACCGTCTGATTCCAGCCTTAGGAATGTCAATCCGTGGAAAGATTCGCCAGTGATGCCATCGTACAACGATTTCATATGAATATCGGTTTTGTTGTTGACAACGCAACCGTGCTAGACATATCGATATAAAATCGTCGAAAAATAAACCTATATCATTTTTTTAAAACGAGTGAAGGAGAACAAAGAAAATGATTACTTTTTTTCCTTTGGAGGAAATACGTACATCGTTGTCTCATCCCTTGCCTTACTATTAACTAGTGTGGAAGAAAGAGCTGTAGCATTTTTGTGATAAGGAACGTACATTTATTGCCTTTTTTGTGTCATCGCTGATCCGTAAACGTGTTAAAAGGTACGATTTACCAGAAGTCGACTACCGATTAGACGGAACCAGAGGATCTGGCACGATCAAATTGGTAACAATATTGGGTCGATAAAGTAAGCCTCGTTGTGCTTACCTCATAATCTAGGTATGCACTATGGTATATGCAATTTGCTTTAAACTTAAGGGCCGGAATTCCGATTTTCTGCCGATTTATAACATATGACCCTCGAACCCTTGAAGTTTCTAAATTCTTAAAAAATATATGTTAAATTTAATTTAATTGATTTGTGTTATTTCACGATTAATTATTTAAAATAATATATAGTATATTTGCGGTACGTTCCAGAATGGAAGATACTCTCAGTATCGCCCTGGTGTAAGACCACCATTCAGAATTGAAACGTTGCTTGAGATGGCTTTAGCCGTGTTTAGTGACTAGATCTGAATAGCCAGGTACTTTCCCACCTTCCTCTTCCCCAACTCCTTCCCTTCCCCACTTATATTCAGCCTCACTACATATCCCAACTGGGGATGCTATAGTGTCACTGGCTCCAGACGGGAGCAGTTGGTATTTAGTCGTGAGGTATTCACTATAAAAAAAAGATACGGGTTTTAAATAAATAAATATTAATTATAAAGGTTTTAAAAGAAACCCTAAATTTATTCAAAAACTGCTCGTTCATAGATGGCGTTAATTTAAATATAATTTTTTTTTTTCAGGCAATTTGTTCTTCAAAATTTTAAGGTGAATTATTTGCTTGAGTATGTGAGTATGAATAAGTAATTGTGTCCGTAAAAAAAACGCTTTCAAGAAAGAACGATTCAATGCAATAATATATTTCCATGCCTTTCTCTTTCTATTTCCATGCACTCAATTCTTTCAAAATTGAGTTTTTACACGGACAAAACTGTTTATTCGTATTCTTTTTGCGTATGCACGGGTGGCAACATGTAATTCATATTAATATTTAAACGCTTAACTTGCAAAAAGGTAAAATAATAAATATTTGCGCCATCTTTGAAATAGCAGATTGTGAATAAGTATTTCAATTATAAATTATTGTAAAAGCACTTACTGTAGGAGGAGCAACCTTGCAGTCGGGAGCTGATCCAAACGACACCTGAAATCGGAAAAGTTAGAACTGGTTAGAAACATCCACACCTCCACCGTCAAATTCTTCTTCTTCTTCTTCCCCTTGTCTTATTCGGGTCGAGGACCCACTGCATCGACAAGGCTCCTCCTTGCGTCCCTGTATTGCGCCGATTGTTCGGCCTCCGTCCATGGCAGACCCATCCTCTCCTTGCACAGTTTTTGGAGTTGCCTCGCCCAACTGTGTCTGGGGCGGCATACTGGACGTCTACCCTCTGGAATGGCACTAAGTATTTTCCTCGGAATTCGGTTATCAGACATTCTTATTACATGCCCAAGCCACCTCAGTTGCGATTTTTCTGTGAAGAGTAGCAGTGGTTCAATGCTTAGATCATCTCGGATCGTAGAATTTCTTATACGATCCCATTTCGTAACCCCTGCCACTCCTATCAAATACCTCATTTCGGCAGCTTGGACTCTATAGAGTGTTTGTTCGTTTGGCATCCAAATCTGGTGGCCGTAAGTGAGGGTCGGGCGGTATACTGTTTTAAACACTGCCATCTTTGTCTTCATGCTGAGCTCGGCTTTTCTTATCACTGAGCTGTAGAGAGGACGTAGCACACTGCTTGCCGAACTATGAATGTTAGCGAATTTGTATCTATAAAAATGATGGTCCATCCGTTGGTAGGCAGGGAAGTTGGAATACCTCACAAATCTATCTTCTCTTACCTTCAATTTATACTTCTGCTAATTCAAACTATTTTGTTATTCCAACTCTTGTGATATCCCTACTCGAGTATTTCTGAGGCCCTAGCACACTCGCTCGATAACAATCGAAAGGATAACTATCGGTAACTTCTCATCGTTCCCTAGGACAACTGCACATCGCTAACGTACAAACAACAGTTGATATCGAATATGTTAAGGACACTTAGTCATTGTGAACTGTCACTTAGATGGCGATCTGTAGTCATGCTAGGGAACGATGAGAAGTTACCGATAGTTATCCTATCGATCGTTATCGTGCGAGTCGTGCACATACACTGAAGCGTTCCCGACTTGTGCACCTATACACTACACACCACTAACTAACTGTGAAAACTGATTTAAAAAATTATTATTGTTAAGTACATCAGTATACTCTGTAAACTGAATTTTAAGTTTAAACCAAAAAAAATTGAAAAAAAAAACGTTATGTGAAAAAACATCATTTTTTCTTCAATTACAACAGTACAAAACGGAGAAGAATGTTATTCGAAAAAACGATTATTTTAATAGTAAAAACGGTTAAAAACGGGACTGAAGTTCTTACGCATACGTACGAAATTACGTATACCAACAAACTATTCTTACATGTTCCCACCAATAATCATTGAAACCCTGTTATTTTAATAACTTCGGTCCCGTTTTTAACTGTTTTTACTATTAAAATGATCGTTTTTTCGAATACCATTTTTCTCCGTGACAATCCCAAAGGTTACATTAAATATATAGCTATAAACTAAATGTATGTAGGTACTCACCGCCACAAAAAGTGCCAAAATCACTAATAGCTTAGCCAACATGTCTACAGTTAGAATATTCAACCAATAATGAGCCCTGTAAAAATGAAGGCGCGTTTATATATAATGAATAATGACTTTCATTATATATAATAATTACATAATTGGGTACGAAAACTGGCGTAAAAAAAATTAACGCCTAAGGTTACAAATTTGTTGATTTAGAGGACATGCATTAATTACGTGAGCTGTTTTTTTTTAAATTTATACCCTCTCTCATAATACAATGGGACTGTTCAAATTATTTTTTAAATTTTTTTAGTAACTCTATCTTTCTTTATACATAAAAATCTCGCGTCACAATGTTCGTCCGAGGTAAACTCCGAAACTAATTAACCGATTTTTATGAAATTTGGCTTACTGTGTGTAATTCAGTCCAACTTAAAAGATAGGTTAGTTTTTATCTCGATTATTGGCCTCAATATTTATTATTACGAATTAAATGTTTTTTGGGACAATTATTTGAAATTATTTTTAAGTTCCATAAGTTTCTAACAGATGGCGGTGTGAGTTCATTTATTGACACAAGACTTGGTTATCTAGGTTAGGTAACCATCCAGCAGATGGCGTTGTGTTTCGTTAGCCACAGCAACGCGTGGGTGTGGGTCAGTGGATATTAATATATATTCTTTTAAAAGTTGATGAGAGTTTTTTATTGACACCCCCCCCCCTCGGTTTAAATGATATTTGGTAAGATTTTCCTGGACCCCCCCCATTTTGAGCTCACGTAATTAATATATGCCCCCTTAATGCTGTCAAAACTGAATCCAAATTCTTAATTGTAGGTAAATTAGTTTTTAGCACGAGTAGATGCATATTGATTATGGGTGATACTTTAACTTTAATTTTTTATATATATACCGCATAACAGTCCCAAGTGCTCACGTCTGGAGCCAATGAGACTAATGCATCCCCAGTTGGGGTATGTTGTGAGGCTGAAGGTAGTGGGGAGGGGAAGGAGATGGGGAAGAGGAAGGTGGGGAAGTACCTGGCTTTTCAGATATGGTCACAAAACACGGCTAAAGTCATTTTAATCAACATTTAAATGCTAAATAATTGTTTTATCTTAATACTGAGAGTATCTTTCACTCTGGAACGTGCCGCAAATATTGTTTATATTATTTATTTATTTTAAATTAATTAATTGTGTAATTATACAAATTAATCAAATAAAATTTAATCAAATAAAACAAATTACTTTGTGTAAACCACTAATCACATGTTATAATATCTACATGTTTCAAAACCGGTGGTTTCTTCGTCAGGATAATAACACGAATATGTTATATATCCTGATATCCTGACGAAGAAACCATCGGTTGGGCATTTTCGGCATGAATATGTTATATATCCTGATATCCTGACGAAGAAACCGTCGGTTGGGCATTTTCGGCATGAATATGTTATATATCCTGATATCCTGACGAAGAAACCATCGGTTTGGCATTTTCGGCATGAATATGTTATATATCCTGATATATAACATATTCATGACCTATAACATCCTGACGAAGAAACCATCGGTTTAGAAACATGTAGATATTATAACATGTGATTAGTGGTTTACCCAAAGTAATTTGTTTTATTTAATTAAAATGATGCCACAAAGTAATTTTGCAAATATGGAAGAAATAAAATTTATTTGCGCACACCGAGTTCGAACCCGCGACCTTCGGAGTTGCCCCATGACCACGCCGGCCGTCGCGTCGTAACTACCTGGTTTCACCCGAGATTCCGTACGTTTTTTGTAAATCTTTTTTCTTGTTGAACTAATGAAAATAAAACAACGCATATTATGTTTGGATGGTGACATTGATATTTCAAAGCTCCTTAGCTCATGATGAATAATATGATGTTTATGTTTGAGAAAAATGTTATTCTAAAATACGATCATTTTATTCGTAAAAACGGTTAAAAACGGGACTGAAGTTCTTACGAACAAATTAATAGAATTTCAATGTTTATTGGCGGGAACATGTAAGAATGATTTGTTGGTATACGTAATTTCGTACGTATACCAACAAATTATTTTTACATTTTCCCCGCCAATAAACATTGAAATACTATTAATTTGTTCGTAAGAACTTCAGTCCCGTTTTTAACCGTTTTTACGAATAAAATGATCGTATTTTAGAATAAATTTTTTCTCCGTGTAGGGGAAAACACATAAAATCAGAAATATTTTTTGCACTTCCCTTGATTAAAGATTGGGAAAAAAAAACAAAATAAAACGTTCTTATTATTTTGAGTAGAAAGATGTTTTGATATTATTTAAGAAGTAGATATTTTTTGTATTAAGTTAATGTGGTTAGTTCAGCGTAAGTTTTTGTCAATTATACTGGAAAAATTGATTTAAAATTGTTATAATTAAAAAACATAGTGTCGCACACTTATTTAGTTAGTCACACTCATTTTATTCATCTCACATACCACTATAATATCCGACCTTATTTAAAGCAAATATTTTGATAAAACGCAACGTTTAAAATCTCGTGCTATTTTCGACTGCGAATTAGAATAATGAGTTAGTTTTCTGTGAAATTGGGCATTTTCTGTCATTTACTAAAATTATTTATTTGAAAAAGAAATATAATTTTGGAAAAATCCCCGTAAATTCATTCTTCTGCCAGTTTACTTCATGAACATACCTATAATAATTTTAAAATATTTAATATTTTGAATTGGACGTAAAATTTTTTACTGTGTCATTTTTATTACTTGTTAAAAGTCAGGAGAAGTGCAGGAAAAACATACGAGTATATTGAGTTTTACACTCCAAAATTATGTACAGAGGGCTTGAATTTTTTTAATAGTGATTGTAATTATATAACGTCATATTTTACCTAGGTGAAAATAAAAATACCATGGATATGAATAAGTTTAAAAACAACAAAAAATACGAAGTAAATACAAAGATGAAGTAATTAAAAAATGCAATTAATAAATTTAAACTTAACTCATCATTAAGATATAAATATATAACATCAAAGTTCCTCTATTTTCAACACACAAAACGCACAAAAATTGTATTTACAAAGGCTTAAAATATTTCAATAAAAAAATAACAGATTTGGTATTGAGATCAAATTATTCTCGACCGTTGGTCGTTGGCAGATTTGTTAATTTTTCAAACGATAGATTCTATTAAACAACACAAATCATAAAATCATAAAACAAAATAAATCAATATATAATCTAGTGAACACATTTTTCAGAATTTTTAATTTTAGTTAAATTAAAATCATTAAAAAATAAATCCGAGAACGTGTTTAGTGTCAAAAATACCTCAGTTTTTCTATTTATTTAAGGTCTTACAAACTAAAATATTGCAAAATTTTTTAACACACTTATTTTGTTTAGACATTATTGAAAAATCATAAATACTGACGATCAAAAAATACTTGCGAGAAGTATACGATATTTATTCATTTACAATCGTGCATTTTGAGCATTTTTATTGCGTACTTCAATGTAGGTATATATTAAAGCAAGTTTTTAATGAAATAAGTGGATATTAAATTTTTAATTTTTAAAATTTGATACGGGGAATAATCGACCTTTCTCATTGGAACCTCCCTGTATAGTTGCAAGCATTTTTAAACTTTTATTCTCAGCCGCTTGTCAATCGCTCTTAAACAAGAGATCTCTGCACTCAATTAGTTAACCTACATGCATCCCCGCAAAGATAGTTTGAGAAGATGTTAAACCAGTCGTTATGTTACTTTGGACCTTCATAATGCATATCTGGATGCTGTAGGTTAAGTTGTTCAGTTCCGACCATTAGACAAAGGAATCAAGATCATCATGCAGAATAATGGAATCAGAAAATTTGAGCTTTTAATGGGCTCATCAATGTCGTCGATGAATAAGAGAAAGACAAAAAGGTTTAAGAATCGATCCCTGGGTAATCCCGAAATTCTGCTCACACTTTTTACTTCCAACACGTGTTTGGTGTTGGGCTGTCTTCCATGGGCATTAGCATAAATATCTATACATATCTAAAATGGTCAAATCAAAATACCTTTTTTTTCCAGATTGTGATTGAATATTTGTTTATATGTCATTTGGAAACGCTGCTTGCCAAACTGAAAATCGAACATGGAGAAGAGCGTGGTCACTGGTAAAGTGTTTGGTAGCAGAAGAAGAGGAAGATCACCGAAACGTAGGAGTGATCAAGTAGATATAACAGACATCCGGAACTTCTATACTTCCATCAGACATCGTGAAGAGTGGAGGCGCCTAGTTCACGAGGACAATTGTTAGAGTAAAAATCATGATCCTCAGCAACTCAAAAAGATAGTGATTACATCTGAAAATCCAGGTCAACCCACATAATTACCTTCACAACATTCTCCAGTTTTAGTGCCATACTGTCTACGTGGGACTAATGGGACTCTTGCGCAGTGCCAGAAACCAACATTATGCTTATTTTAATTTTCTGTGAATGCAAAAATTATCAGAAATAATTTATTTATTTATTGTTTTGCTTCGGCGTTTCAAAGAAATGGGACAGTCATATAAGATTATTTATCTTTCGGTAAATATTCTATATATCTTCTTTAATCTGCTTGTTCTGAATACGGATTATGAAATTATTTTATCTTCCGTTATGATAAGAAAATCCATTCTTCTGTTAATCTACATAAAATATTACCGCATTTACATTTTAATCTATCCATTTGAAATTATTTTTTTAATGGTGTACAAAATTTGCGTGTTTATTGAAATGACTCGTTTTTATAATGTGACCTTCGACGACACTGTCTCATTTTAATGTAGATTCATTCCTCTCCAAAAAATTTCACTGTACCGTAGCTTAGCCACTCGAGCGATTGGTGTTAAGTTTTTTATTTGGCCATTCGATTTAATTAATATCATTCCTCAAAATATTAATATGAAACATATAAATTGTTTACTGCGGTTGAAAGCTAATGAATCCACCTAAATTTCATCGATTATCCCATATTTGTAGGTTTGTTAAATGTGGTCCGATTCTGGACCGATATCAATCGCAAGTGATCCAAATTTTGACCTAATTCGCTCCAGTGGATATTGAACACCTTTGCAGACTTTGCCATCACCTTTCTTTTCTAAAAAATCTTAAACAAGAGACCTCTACTCTTAATTAGCTTACTTACATGCCGATAGATACCGCAGAGATAGATTGAGAAGATGTGAAACCAGATGTAAGGAGACTTTGGACCTTGATAATGTGACGACACTACATATCTGGATGTTGTAGGGTAAGTGGTTCAGTTCCAACCATTAGACAAAGGAATCAACATGCGGAAGAATGGAATCGGTGTGCCTTTTCATAGAGCTGAAATATCTGATATTGTGAGCGAAGACGGGAAAATTTGTACGTTTAATGGACTCATCAATCTCGTTGATGAATAAGAGAAATACGAGGGGTTCGATGATCGATCCCTGGGTAATCCCGAAATTCTTTATATTTTCACGAAAACGGTGATACTTTTCTATGCACACACTTTTTACTTCGAACACTTTTTTGGTGTTCGGATCTCTTCCACTTCCATCTCTTCCTTAAGCATATCATATCTAAAATTGTCCAACCAATATATCATGCTTCTTTGGCAGGTTTAGAATGAACATGTTTTCATGGGTGCAAACTCATAGTTAAGCAAAATAGTTTTATTTATTTATTTAAAGTGTATTCTGTTACGAAATCTAAGTCTTAGTTTGTGAACGAAGAGGTGATTTGACTTAGCAAGTTATCGTTGTATGCTCACGATATTTGCGTACCCATCGGAATTGTTTCCGATCTTTCAATAATCTTCTTATTGCTACTCTTCAACAAGCTAGTACACAATTACAAGCTTGTGAGCTCCATAAAACAGAATTTCCTTCTACACTTCTGCACTTCGAGACCCACTAGGTAGTAGGTACCAACTAATTTGATGAGCGTTTTATAAGGTCTAGATTGGGCCTTTCACGAGAGATGTCTCGTTTATAAATGTTTTTGAAGGTGTGTTGTCCTGAGTTGAATATTATCAGAGATGTGCAAAATGGGTACCCGAAACCATTTTAAGTGCAAAATGGAAATGGGTCAAAACTTTTCCATTTGAAATTGGTTTTTAAAAAAGCATTTTAAGTGCAAAATGCAAAATACCTATTTTCAAAATGCAATAAGGTTTCTCAAATCAAACAATAAAAGAGTAAAAAAAAGTAGAATACTGGATAAACTAACATATTCTATTCTAGCATATATCAGTTTTGGTAAATATTCCACAACTGCCTAGACTTTGAAACAGATTTTGAAAAATACACTACGTTTCAACTTAATTACTTCAAGAAACAACTATGTAATTATGTTTGGAAAGGTGGTAAAAATTGCATTAAAATTCCATTGTTATTTAATCACCGTTCAAAATTCACCATATAAAAATAAGGCCGTGGTATAAAACCATCCCTTTATTGCCATTTTTTTGTTTGGATTTGGTATTTGTGAAGTTTTGTTCCAATCTAAATACGCATCAATTATTATTATTAAGAGCCTTCGACCAAAGAAGGACCTCCTTCTTTGGTCAATGTTAAGAGCAGAAGAAAGACATAAACAGTTTGACAAAACAGAACTAATGTTGCCAGCTTAACCTCTAACTGGCCGCCTTCCCCCGGCGGGTCAGGATTTTTGAAGCTATTTTGCCCCTTATGTATAAAGAAATTGTATGAAGAACAAGATCAGAATCGCTTGGGCCATTCTCGTTCTTGACATAACGAAATACTGGATAGATTTTAGCCACTGCGAATAATTCAAATTAATTGCCAATGACGCGCCGGGCACCAAAGATGGCGGACAAAATGGCTGCCGCTTGATAATGTGAAGGTTGTCATATTCGAAGTCTATATTTAACTACTATCAAAATTCGAAATTCAAAACTACTATTAAAATTTAATATTAGAGCGTCTGTGGCCCATATTTTATTATTGCCAGGGCTTCTACCAGGGAGTCTCTTGACACGTAAATATGAAGAAAAAAATATGTATGGAGGTATTAGGAAGAATGTTGAAAAATTCAAATTGACAGCCGGCGTAGTCCAGCGGTAGGGCGTTAGACTCCCATTTCGAAGGCCGCGGGTTCGAACCAGGCGTGCGCAAATAAATTTTATTTAATTGATTTGTGTTATTTCACAATCAATTATTTAAAATAATATATAGTATATTTGCGGCATGTTCCAGAGTGGAAGGTACTCTTAGTATCGCCCTGGTGTAAGACCACCATTCAGAATTGAAATAGCTTTAGCCGTGTTTAGTGACTAGATCTGAATAGCCAGGTACTTCCCCACCATCCTCTTACTCGTCTCCTTCCCTTCCCCACTTACCTTCAGCCTCATAACATACCCCAATTGGGGATGCCATAGTCTCACTGGCTCCAGACGGTAGCAGTTGGGACTCTTGTGAGGTATTCACTATTTAAAAAAAAAAGTGGAAAATGTATTCAAAAAAAGCATTTAAAATGGAAATGGGTGAAAAAAAACCCATTTAAAATGAAAGATACCCATTTTGCATTTCCATTTGAAATGGATTTATTTGAAATACAGTTCATCTCTGAATATTATGTACATTTTAAGGATAGGACATAAGACAGTTTAAGTCTAGATAAACCAAATAATTTACTTCTTCAAACACAGCAAACTTATTTTGTTAAATAATTTATTTTCGTCCAACCCTAGATAAACAGTGAAACTAAAGTGAAGTTTTCCCCCGTTCAGCTTAGTGTGAATAAATAATTGGATTTAGTCCCACTTTTCAAAACTCCCACGCAAAAAATATCCTAGCTCTCTGATCCTATGTTATTATAATTCAACAAGTAAAAATAGTACCTGTTTGATTCAAAGTGTACACTATACCGAACAAAAGAATTATTAATTGTAAATTCAAATAAAAAAATACTTTTGATGAAACAATATAACTTTTCATAAATCCTTTCGTTATTTATTTTTAAAACGCCAACTGGTTTCGGCACTCAATGGCATTCTTTTTCAGAAATTTAAACTAATCAGCACTCTAATTAGCTAATTATTAAAATAACTCAAACTGTCCTGTACCAAAATCGGCTGAAATACCAGCCCTGAGAGTATTGATACTTGCAACTTACTTGAAACACGGTATCACAAAACTTCTTCAGACGTACATAAACATACATACAGCCAGGGTTGAGCAGTATTTGAATTACTTGTAATTGAAATACGTGTTTGAAAATAATTTGAAAAATACAAATACGTACTTGGTATTTGTATTTCAATTACTTCCTAAAGATGTAATTTGTATTTGGTATTTCAAATACCTAATGCTGAAGTATTTTGTAATTAGTATTTCAATTACTCTATCATGGTTTCAAAATACATTTTCACACAAATACAGTTTTAGCGATCCTATGATAACAAGACATAAAAAATGGAGTTAGAGTTAGTCAGCTTTCTAAACGATAAAAGTAAAGATGTTACCATTCTTGAAAGCTATCTAACTATAAAAAAAAGTGTTTACACAATTACCATTCTTGAAAGCTTTCTAAATATAAAAAAGTGTTTATACAATTACCATTCTTGAAAGCTATCTAAATATAAAAAAGTGTTTATACAATTACCATTCTTGAAAGCTATCTAAATACAAAAAAGTGTTTATACAATTACCATTCTTGAAAGCTATCTAAATATAAAAAAAAGTGTTTATACAATTTAACACAAGTTTGTGCTCATCAGGACCTGTAGAAAGATAAATTATTTTAGCAGGTTTTATTCATTCCCCAATAAGAAACTGTTTGCCTGTTGAAGCATTTAAAAATCTAATGTTCATAAAAGGAAAATTCTTATTTTACTGATAAATAGGCTGGGCTGGATTAGTTTCTATTTACAGTAACCAACAGATGGGTCCTATACCACAAAACATTACAAGTCTACATAGTGGAGCGGAGATGAGATGTGTCTTTTGAGCAATATGATTAGTCAATTTTTACACTATCTGCTTCGCTATACTCAGCTTTGCTTTTATGGAAACGCACTCTTAGATAAGGGTCGCAATCGAAGGTTCTGAAAGTATTTGGTATTTTAAATAAAAATAGTTAAAATACTGTATTTTGTATTTTAAATAAAAAATAGTTAAAATACTGTATTTTGTATTACAAATACAGGACTTGAAAGTATTTTGTATTTTGTGTTTTAAATATACGACTTAAAAGTATTTTGTAATTTGTATTGTAATTACAGCAAAGCATGTATTTTGCCCAACCCTGCATACAGCTGCCCCTAAGAGTATGGATATTAGAGAGACGGCATGTGAAGTGTGCCCGCGCGCTCCAAGTGTGCCTTTTCGAGAATTTTACCCAAACGGCTTACATTGGCTGCTGGTTTTTAGCCGTTTAATACGTTCCGACAGCAGCCATTTTACATGGTGACAGCCAATGTCAGCCGTGTGGGTAGAATTCTCGAAAAGGCACACTTGGAGCGTGCGGGCACACTTCACATGCCGTCTCTCTAATATCCATACTCTTAGAGCTGCCCTGATGAGGACACTATGTATAACGTGGAAGCGCAAAACGACATAATAAAACAGAACTAATCACGATAATACTTATGGCCGTGAATATCTCAAATATTATCCTTCGCCTCCGACCAGCCACTTAGCCAGCTTCTGGGACAGGACATGGAAGTCAACGAATATCATTGTCGAGATAGCATCCAAGTTGTTCAGCTCTTCACTAAATGAATTAACCACTATTGCTAAAGGAAATTTTTTCGCTCACATAAAAAACATCATAATTCCAAATTTGAATATGGAGATATACAAACTGAATATAGTTCTGTTTAGCCAAAGAAATCACCTATCTTTTGTATATTATCACATATATTCGTAATTTAAAAAATAAATAAATTATTAAATCGTTGACTTCAAAACATTTTAAAGAATATTTATTTTGTTATATTTTGAATGTACAATATATTATACAGTCGATTTAATAAAAAAATAAATAAAAAAATTTGCCTAATTTTGGCAACAAAGCAATCCGTGGTTTTGGAAATAGTGCCATATTGTGGCAAAAATCGCTCGAGTGGATAAGGATGCAAATGATGCGGCAACCACCCTGATGGAAGATTATTTAATTAAAATTTTATTTAATTTTCTTATACCTTTGTTTTTAATTTAACTTAATTGTGTGATGTTTTTAATTTATCGTATCATTAGGTTACCACCCACCTGTTTGGTTTATCAATTTTATCTCTTCAAAATAATGATAGTTGTATACTATTTACTATAATTTGGGGGGCGGGTATGGGTACCGCCGCCTCGGGAACCATTTATTGGATAACCAACACCCACCACTAAGATAGGTTACCCCAAGCGGTTCGCTAAGTTTGGTGACTTAGCAGGGGTGCCTGGGTTCACGGGATGGGGTTTGTATGAGGGTCTAGATGTTATTATATTGGTAAGACATGCTAGAGAGATTGGTTGGGGGGACCTTTTTTATCTCTACAGCTGGACTCTTTCGATCCATCGCCTTGTACCGCAGAGAGAAGGATATATGTATCCATCCGTCACTCCTGGACATGTTAACCTCCAGATTCCTACAAACCTTTCATTCCTTTTTCCTTCCCAGAACCTCTTCCCTTTCCTTTTTTCTTCCCAACGATTCCCCTAAAAAAATCCCCTCGCCCGAAAAAGACCCTACTAACAGCATCCCCAAAGATGACAAAAACCCTGAAGGATATTATTTTCCTCAGGACCTCCTGTGTGGAGTTCATGTAAAAAAAGTAATATCTGGGAATGCACTATCCTTCTAGTCCTTTTTTTTTTACATTAGGTCCACACAAATAATGGAAAATAATTTCCCTCAAGGCCTATGTCATCTTTGGGGATGCTGTGTGGTGGGCATTTTTAAGGAAAGGAAGGAGAGGAAGTTCTGGGAAGGAAAAATGTATGAGGGTTGGGTAGGAATCTGGGGTTCAGTGTGTCTAGATCATCCGCCGCCAAGACCTAGACAATGAACCCCGTGAACCCGGGCACCCCTGCTAAGTCACCAAACGTAGCGAACCACTTGGGGTGACCTATGGCAGAGGTGTTGGTTATCCAATAAATGGTTCCCGGGGCGGCGGTACCCATTCCTACTGGATAATTAATAATTGTGTCAAACAAACAAAAGTTATTATGTTTAACTTTTATATTTTTTTTATTCTTATCTTTCTTATTTATTTATTATTCTTTCTATTATTTTTATTTCCACAGTTTCTTTTTGTTTTGTACTAAACATGTTCTGTATATTTCTCCTGGTTTGGCAGTCAAAACACTCAAATAATGCATAATATAATAATATGTATAATCCTTTACTAAATAAAAATATAAAAACTTAAATAAATTTTATCAAAAATGATATGTTATTAGCTAATTGAATAGAGGTGGATAGATAATAACGAGTAAGTAAAAGTAAGCATTGAATTATTAAAAATGCATGTTTATATTTAGCGATCTGCGATCTGTGTGGATCCCGGGTCCACGGCTAACAGAAACGGTGTGAGGGTGTTCGGGAATCTCCGCGCGGCCAGCCGATCGATTCTGGCTTCATTTCCACCCTCCGGAAAACCACGTCAGTCGGTCGCGGTGCGCTCAACATTCGTATCTCCCTGCCGACATAACCTAGAAACAATCGAGAAACACGGCTAATGTCACCTTAATTCACCGCTAAAGGTAGGAATTAAACCTTTACTATTAACAGAACACAATAAACCAGGTGTTGGACTAAAAACACTTAAAAAAACGCCATTTTTAGAAGCAATACGGTGTTATTCCCCATTTGCATCCGTTTGCTAGGAGCTTTTGGAAAGGGAGGTTGACGTCATAGTTTTGACTGTCAAATAACACAAATGAAATAATTCATTTTTGAGCTTTTATGCAGCTTGTACGAGCTTTTACATGCATTTTAAACACGATTCAAATATTCAGTTTTACATTGTACAGCTTTTTAGAGATTGTTTTAACGTAATGGAGACCGTTTTTAACCTTCAAAATGTGCTACCATATGGTAGGACTTTTGGTAATAGAATAATTTATTTATTCATCTATAAAGCAACGATTTTGAGACATGAAAACAATATTTATTAACAAAAACAATTTACAAATATTGCACATTAATGTTAATGCATTGTCAATAATCTAAATTTTATAAAACGCAGTTTTTCGCATGTAAATAATTTATACTTTATATTCCGGCATTGTTAGTGTTATTGTAAAAGACGCCTTTATTATTTATTTAGTAGAATGATCCTATTTTCAAGAACGTCTAGAGTGAATCTATTTTTAAAAACAATTGTCAAGGTTAAATAACACTAATGAGACAATCAATAGATATCTAAATATGTTTTACCATATGTTTCTTAAAACGAAAACAAAACATTTATTATTGAATAAGTTTGTTTAACTTAAATTTTAAATGGTTCATATCAAAAAGCTTTTGAATATTATAGAATCTTTCGCAGTTATTCTAACCAAAACACAACACTCCTCGATTCTATTTTTAGCAAAGAGCAAAAGTTGTACCATATCAAATTCCGATAATTTAATTGAATAACATATATAATCATGATTCAGAGAAAATCAATAACGTTATTCAACCAATTTGAAATTATTTTCTACTTTCGTACTAGGTTCATTCTTTGAGGAATCTACGCAATAGGAAATCAAACAGGCTATAATAAAAGTTAAATACTTTTAATATCGTACAAAAGTCCCAATTACTCAAATCTGGACGTCTGGAGCCAGTGACTATGGCATTCCAGTTGGGGTACACGGAGAAAATGTTATTCTAAAATACGATAATTTTATTCGTAAAAACGGTTAAAAACGGGACTGAAGTTCTTATGAACAAATTAACGGGGTTTCAATGTTTATTGGCGGGAAAATGAATAATTTGTTGGTATACGTAATTTCGTACGTATTATATATAACATATTATTCTTACACGTTCCCGTCAATAAATATTGAAACCCTGTTAATTTGTTCGTAAGAACTTCAGACCCGTTTTTACGAATAAAATGATCGTATTTTACAATAAAAATTTTCTCCGTGTATGATGTGAGGCTTAAGGCAGTTGTGAAGATAAATGTGGGGAAGAGGAGGGTGGGGAAATACCTGGCTGTTCAGATCACCGAACACGGCTAAAGCCATTTTAAGTAACGTATCAATTCTGAATAGTGGTCTTACAGAAGGTAGACGGAATTTAGACGCCATTTATCGGATAACTATAATTATCGCTACGTTTGGCGACTTAGCTGTTGTGCCCGGGTTCATGAATTGAGGTTTGTCTAGGTCTTGGCAGCGGTTATAATTTTAGTTTGAAGTTAGTGGAAAAGAGGAAGATGGGGAAGTTCCTGGCTATTCAGATCTGATTACCAAACACTGGTAAGCTATTTCAAGCAACATATCAATTCTGAATGTATGTCTTACACCAGGGCGATACTGAGAATATCTTCCACTCTGGAAGGTGCCGCAAATATTATTATAACTAATTATTTGTAAAATAACGTAAATTAAATAAATAACATTTATTTTTGCATGCCGGGATTTGAACCCGAGACCTTCGGATTGCCATTCGAAAGCCTTACAAAACTAGATATTATCATTTTATGATTGAACATAACATTGTTACCTTGTAATTTATTTAATCCCATTTAAAAATTCATCAACTCGCTTAAAATAATCTCGGATCGATAATAAACTCAACAAGTCTTCGCCGAATTCACTCGTTGGGTATTTGGAAAGACTTTCATCCGGAAAACTGAGATAGGGACCCGATAAATTGTATAATGGCACCTGATCGCTTCGTCTCGTTTAGTGATGCTGTGTTCAGGTACCAAATGCCCCTGACCTGAATAGATTAAAGCTAAACGCAATTAGATGCAAACCAGATTCTTGACATTTAAGGTTGAAAGGGAAGTGGATTGGTTCGGAGTGAAATTCCTGCTCACGTAATTGGCTGGGATATCTATAGAAAACGTTTAATATTATAGAAGACATCGAATATTTAAGTAGATTAGTCAGTTTTCGTTGTTTGTTTTTGGGGTGTTATGCCGTGTTGTGCTACCTCCTTCTTTAGCCAACGTTTCGGACAGCGTTGCAGTGTCCATCATCAGCGCAGATCCGGCAGATCCGTCGATGTGCCGGATCTGCCCTTATGATGGACACTGCAACGCTGTCCGAAACGTCGGCTAAAGAAGGAGGTAGCACAACACGGCATAACACCCCAAAAATAAACAACGAAAATGCTTTTGGCCGTGAAAATCTAAAAACGTCAGATTAGTCAGTGGTTCAGTGGGCATCACGTTTGGGTCCCTCCCAGGCGTTCCGTGTTCGATTCCTCAGCTGGCTAAGTCCTCCACTACAACACAAGCAACATCTTCCGCTTAGTGTGGTGGTAGTAGGAGATTTTCAAATGTTGTTGGGTTATTCGTAACCCGGGAATGTTTGTCTTTCTTTTTAAAATTAAAAAAAATTAAATTATCTACTTTGCTCTTGAGGTTCTGGTTGAAACTTAATTCCAAGTACCAATGTTTTAGCTCGTTGCAATTTCCTGTCATTTTCAATTTATATGTAGACTTCGTATTGTTTATTTTTATCCTTTATTTGATATTTTTATTAGAAAACATTGGCATTGCAAGAATTTTAATAAAAACAAAACATGATTTTCTGGTACAAGTTTTGTTGACTGTGGCGATATTTGATCAAACTTTAAAAATATTAGACAACTTCAGTATTTTTCGACACATTACTCAGAGCTTCCTGGGTGGAATTAATGTAAAAAAATATTATAAATATATTTTATTATTTTAACTACGGACTGAGTAAATAATTTCCTTCTAACCTCGTCATGAGTTTAGCATTATTATATTTTTATAAGAAAAACTCTCTTTTTAACTTCTGAAGGTTATTCCCATCAATGTAATATATCATTGAAGAAGAAGATAACAATAATAATCTAATTTTTTTAATATGAAAATGAACAAGCCACAGAAAAATAGTAAAAGATAACGGTGTTATAAAAAGTTAATAGGTGTTCCATAAAAATAAAATCGGATATATTTATCCGAGACACTATCTAGGTAACAAATACATTCTTTGAATGCTTGTTTCCAATAATAAAGGTAGCTGCCAATAATATGGAAAAAAAAACATTAGTCGAAGATAATGAAGTTGACAATTACGACAGTCTCATAATAGATCGCAGTAGCCCAATTGGTAGAGGTGTATGTCCCGGTAAGACGTAAGGTTCTGGGTTCGAGTCCCAGTTGCGACGGTTATCTTTTATTATTTTTGTGTCTTGTTCATTTTCATATTTTAAAAAATTAGATTATTATTGTTATTTTCTTCTGATGTAATAATATATTAGCATTATTAGTTTAACAATTTTAAAATCTAAGCATTAAATTAAATGACGAATAAAACACTATTTTAAAAGTCCTTTAAATTCTTGCCTTGGATATTTTTAGTGCATTTAAATTATTTTGTATATTTTCTCATAAAATATATCTAGTGCTGCCGTAATATCATAATATTAAATTACCTATCATAAAAGCTAATACTAAGCAAACAGTTTGCCATCCTCTTTCTAGCAGGGATGAATTCAGTACAATTCATGAAGAAGGTAACTGAAGTGTTCAGAGAATTTTCCGGGCCAATAACGACTGAAAAGGTTAGAAACATAATACCTTACATCGAACCTTCATAAGGTGTCGGTTAGCTGTTACGTTTGGAACACTGATTAATATATATTAACTAGCTGATACCCGGCATGCGTTGAAATTCCACTTAAATAAAGTTATAGTTTCTTCCTACGTGTCCTTTCCCATTCGTCCCGTTCCCCTTCCGCCACCTCTTCCCCTTCCGCGGCTCCTTCCCCTCCCACGATCCATGTTCACCTTCCCCCTCCGCTCTCCCGCTGTCCCCCTTCTCGCGACCCCCCTTACGCATTCCCCTTCCACCTTTTCCTCCTCCCTTGACCCACCTCACACATTCCCTTCACTCCTTATTTCCTCTCCGCCCCTCCCGAATTCCCCTCCCTCTCACGACTTTTTTCCCTGCCTCTAAACCTCGAACTATTTCAATTTTTTTATACAAATTTCATAATGCCAGAGCTCGTGGTTTGAAATATACTGTAGGACCTATTCTCATACCTACCAAATATATATAAAAAAAAAATCATAAAAATCTGTCTAGCTGTTTCGGAGGAGTGCGACCACAAACACCGTGACACGAGATTTTTATATATTAGAAGAGGTAATCTCTATGAACGAAATGCATTTTATGCATTATATTGAAAATGATCTAAAACCACACACTCCGAAACGGATACGTCATAGAAAATACGACAATTACAAATTATATCCACTTACTACACTAACCACCGTTGTCTTGACTTAAAACTCCTCAAATGCTCTGATTTGGATTCCTGGACATGTGTATCATGGGTAAAATGATGTTGCGGATGCCTTGGCAAAACAAGGAGCGTCCAACCCTGTTGTTACCCTCCTATAAACCGCATTCCCCTATCTGACATTTTTCCATCATCAAAGATAAATCCTGCGATGTTTGGGCAGAGTACGCAGTATAGCAAATTGCTAATCAATGCGAGTGATCCTGCTATGCCCCAATACAAAAGACTATCCCATCAAAACCTTGTATGTAATTTACTGTGAATGTCTTAATAAACAAATGAAAAAATTGTTTTTTTTTTTTTTAAATGGGTTTATTTAGATTTCTAGTCCACCTCTGATGATACTTTCATGTATGCTTCACAATATTACGTACTTTTAAACCAATATAATTATGTCCGTACATTATTAAATTTGTTTCACGCTGTGTAACATGGCGTAAACATAACGATATAATAATTAATCTAGTTTACGTAAATGGGGAGTTCACAGTAAAATCGAAGTAGGTATTTTAAAATGAAAAACACTAGTTTCAATATTGAAGGTTTCCCTGAGATACTGTGCCCCATTTCTGGGGAATGCTGAGAGAATAATCGTTTTTAATATCATCTGCATTATTACGGAGATGAATTTAAAAAAATATTTTTCGTAGAATTTTCAGAACAGATTAATTAATATACCTACATAATGTGTAGGTTTTAAGTTTTAGACTTTTTTAATGGTATTCTCAGGGTTTCGAGAGGTGAAATCTATAAAATTAGTTATTATTAAACATTATAATTTCTTATTTTAGTTTTTCACGTCCAAAAGTATTTTTGTTATTTATTTTTGGGGTGTTATGCCGTGTTACGCGTTATGCCGTGTTACGCGTTATCTCCTTCTTTAGCCAACGTTTCGAACAACATTACAGTGTCCATTATCAGGGTAGTCTACCCATCTACGTCTGCCCTGATGATGAACCCTGTAACGTTGTCCGAAACGTTGGCTAAAGAAGGAGATAGCGTAACACGGCATAACACCCAAAAAATAAATAACAAAAATTATAATTTCTGTTATAATATTTTACAACATTCTAAAATTCTAAAATGAATTATTCATTGATATTATTATTTTCAGTAGATATTATTACGCATTTATGCCGCCTTTCTTAAAACAGTTAGTGATCTAATTTTCAGCATAATTGCCTTCCGAGCTGTTGATCGCGGTTCGATTTCGAACGTGGCAATATTTTTTTAGAAATTTTTATTTTTATTTTTTTTTAAACTTTTATTAAGTTAACTTTTTTATTTTTATACTATTTTTCCGAATTTTTTCACAGGTCTACATTACAAAGGGGTAAATAAATAACTTCGCTGATTTTTTTTGTGCGTACGTATTTTTAATTTATTAATTTTTCATATTTATTATTATTCAATGCAAATTCACAGTAAAATGGTTTTATTTAAAAGATTTTAAAATTTTGCAAAGTTTGTGTGTTTTTATTGTTTTAAATTGGTGTAGGTACCTACCTATCAAACTCCAAAATTTTAGATGTTTTGTTTGAGTAGAATCTTTCAGTTAAGGATTTAAAAAAAAACATGTTTCCCTCATCGGACTGTTAACATTACGTTAACGTCAGTCCAAAAATAATGTCTCTTGTTTTTTCTCCTTTTAATTGTCAAGAAATTAATATGGTTTTACACAGGTTGAAAAATACACTATTGACGATTAATTTGTTACTTTTAAATATAATCTCCGTCCATTTTTACAATTTTGGTCCATCTTTAAACAAGGGCATGTTTTCCAATGCGGTAAAAAGCACAGTTCTGCTTACTATATAAGCCATTGACGCACGGACGTTTTCACTGCCTCCGTATTTTCAAAGTGAATCTCACGATGAGCTTCACATCACACTGCCTTTTCTGAAAGGGCAGAATTCATCACAATTCATCTGTAGTTATCCACGAATGATGCCATCGACTCGCTGAATATTGCGTAGAGTTGCTGCAGTGAACTGCCTACCGCACCGCTTTTTATCAGCCAACGGCGTTTGTCAGATTTTGTCAGTTTGTTTCAGATTCGTTACAGCGACGAACCATTCACCTAACAGTGCTGACATCCGTTGTTGCATCACCGTATACATTTTTCAGTCTTTCATGATTGCGAATGGGCGTTTCACCTTTTGCATTCAAGAATTCAAGCATAGAACGCCGACTGGTACGAACCTGGACATCGGCTATTTTGCAAAATACTGCAATGCTGCCACCTGTTGACGCAGAAAGTTACTACCTGCAGTAGATTGTAGAAGAAGGTTGGTGGAATAGCGCCAAATTCAAATTTTTGGCTTCACTAACTTTATTTAAGTAGAAAAAAATGGGAGGCATTACTTTTTGACTCACCTTCGTACTTATACATATTATACTGCATGCATTTGCGTTCGTTTCAATTGGAAGATACTCTCAGTATCACCCTGGTGAAAGACCTGCACCATTCAGAGTCTAAACTTTGCTTGAAATGGCTTTTTATTTTTCCCACACGATGTTTCAAAAAATAGGAAAAAAGCAAACATATATGAACAATATTTAAATTTCTTCGGTTTACAACAAATGTCTTTCTTTTAATTTCTATCAAAATTGTTCCTGAGAACATTTATATTTATTATTAACTCCACACACACGAAGAAAAATGTTATTCGAAAATACGATCATTTTATTCGTAAAAACGGGACTGAAGTTCTTACGAACAAATTAACAGTGTTTCAATGTTTAATGGCGGGAAAATGTAAGAATAATTTGTTGGTATATGTACGAAATTACGTATCCCAAAAAATTATTCTTTCACGTTCCCGCCAATAAACATTGAAATACTGTTAATTTGTTCGTGAGAACTTCAGTCCCGTTTTTAACCGTTTTGACGAATAAAATTATCGTATTTTAGAATAACATTTTCTCCGCGCAGAGGCCCATCGGAAAATATTCCCCCCCCGAGCGTACTTTTACTTTAGGGATGATTGATGTGTGGAGGGTATTTTTAAGGAAAGGGAGGAGAGAAAGTTCTAAGAAGTGAAAGGATAATAGGGGTTAGTAGGAATCGGGGGTTTAGTCTCTCCAGGAGTGGCGGGCGTATTAACCATTCCTCCCACTGCAGTGCAAGGCGATGGGTCGAGAGAGTCCAACTGGAGAGATTCAACTTATACTACGATTATTGAGAAATAATCGCTCCCGTTTTGAATTATTGTTAACGTAAAAATCGTTGCATTACTAATAAATTTATTCCGTTCGAATAGTAAGTTCGACATTTCAAGCAACATTATTATTCAAATTTTATTCATGAGAAGAAATGGGATAAAGTCTCCTTGAACAAATTATCATCTCGTGGAATTATTGGAGTGCAAGTTTTCAATGCTTCGAAAGAATTTATAATAACGTTTTGTAACTCTTATTCAGTGGGATTCTATACGTCCAAACAATTAAGATTTTAATAAACCTTTAGGAAAAAATATAGAATACATACACGGAGAAAAATGTTATTTTAAAATACGATTATTTTATTTTATTCGTAAATTCGTATTCCTTGATGTTGTTTTGTATATTTGCGGCACGTTTCAGAGTGAAAGATATTATTTGTATCGCCCTGGTGTAAGACCACAATTCAGAATTGAAACGTTGCTGGAAATGGCTTTAGCCGTGTTAGTGACTAGATCTGAATAGCCAGGTACTTCCCCATCTTCCTCTTACTCGTCTCCTTCCCTTTCCCACTTACCTTCAGCCTCACAACATACCCCAATTGGGGATGCCATAGTCTCACTGGCTCCAGACGGGAGCAGTTGGGACTCTTGTGAGGTTTTCACTGTTAAAAAAAAAGAATGCCTACTCTTCTTCTGCATGGGTATATATTATATATATAATTTAATTAGCATATTTTATCTACTTCATGATTACTGTTTCACAAAATTATTATGTATATCGCATATTTGTTACTGCCCGTGTAGGCGGATATTAATATAAATAAATACAAAATAACTTAACAATTAAATATATATTTTTTTAAATTATCAGCCTGAAACACTCATCCACATTGTAAAAAGAAAAGGTACATGCCGCCGACGGGACTCGAACCCGTGTCCTTCTGATGTCCTTTGTTATATAGAGTATTTGATGGCATTGTTCGAGCTACATACATTGGCTAAGATGTCCCTGATTCCTTTGATCCACTTGCACGTTTTATGTCTATCTTGGAAAGGATGAAGGGGTAGAAATAAAATCAAAATAACTCGATTTGTGAGAAGCAGTAGTAATGCAAAGTCGCTTCTTTGTAACAAAGAAACATTTTCGAAGAAAAATTATGAGAGCAAGATAACATAAGCTATTAAATTATATTGAAATTTATTGAAACAAAGATTGTTATGATATAATTAATTTAGATATAGTACTTACTTAAAAAGAATAAAATGTTCCTTTGCTTTCTGTCAGTTAATAATTTTAAAATATAGAAGTTCAGCGAATGCTTTTATTTTTGGAAAAATATTCAGAATTTTCACCAAAAGCTAAAAGCTAGTCACTTATTGGAGAGCATTGGAGAGGTTTCTCTGGAGGTAGACGCCTCTACAAAGGTCAACGTGACCCTTTGATTTATAAAATGTAAAATCATTTTAACATTTAAATCGGGCGATTTTAAATATATTACAAAGTGCTCCTCTTTTGAGTGGCTTTCGCTGTACACAATATAATCGGCATTATATAATCGGCATTAAGAGTGCATATTAAAATCTATGCCATACGCGCAATTCGCATTATTGTATGCAAAACTAATTGAATCATTTAAGAACAATTTAAAAGAAGACTGTCACCCACGAATAGATCTGGGATGGAAACTGCACCAATCTAAGGGAAGTTTTGACTCGCCAGGACACCATTGTCCGTTGGTTGGAGCAAACTTTTCATTGGCTACCAGATACCAGAGGATCAGACGGGTGGGCGTCTTCCAGGATAATTAACTTCACCATAGCTAGATTAGTGAAATTAAATGGTCGATCCAGGGGTAAGTTAATTATCGGTTAATTTATAAATCTCTGTAATTTAATACTAATAATTTGTTAATATATAAATATACATTTTTTATTGTTCTTTGTTAATACTGTTTTTTTTAATTGTTTCCTTCATTACCTAAAAGTGTGTGCTTTCCCCCACGGCCCTTTAAGGAGAATTTTGTTCTACGCTGTTGGCCTGGTCACAGAGACCAGTGGCGCCCCTTTTATAAAATAAAAATTAAGCCTACAGCCACCACTAACATTATCATTTATCTGGTCTTATAATTTCCTCGTATCAAGGACCCCTGATAGTATTCAGTATTTGGAAATGGCAAAGCGTATGATTTCGTTTGAATTTATTTTCTTTACATTCCTTTCTCCTTCCATCCGCCCTACACATCAACGTGTCAAAGGCATCTAAATTGACATCGTAGAAAACTGGTAGTTGGCAAAAAATTGGCATCCGTTATTGTCTGTTGTGAATATTTTATTGCTATAATATCGATTTCAAATATAAGCCAATTAATCGGCTTCAAAAAGAAGACCGCTCTATAATTTAAAACCCACAGAATTTATAGTATTTTTTTTTAAATATTGATCAAGATCTCATAGTTATCTTTTTTTTTAACATAAATTGATTTTGAAAGATTGTTATTTTATCTGGCAAAGTTTTTTTTAATGTGCTAGGGTTAGATTGTTGGACACTGGCAGATTTGTTCAATTTTCAAACGAAATATTGTATTATACAACACAAATTTCAAATCATATAATCATACAGCAAAATAAATCGATACATAATCTAGTAAAGACAGTTTTCAGAATTTTAATTTCAGTTAAATTAAAATCATTAAAAAATAAATATGAAAACGGTTTTTCATTTGATTTAAGGTCTTTACAAACTAAAATATTTCAGATTTTTTTTACACACTTATTTTGTTTAGACATTATTGAAAAATCATAAATACTTATGATCAAAAAATACTTAGAAGAAGGATACGATATTTAATAATTGATTTGAGAATTTTTATTGCTTACTTGAATGTAGGTATATTTTAAAGCAATTGTTGAATGAAATAAATCGATATTAAATTTTGAATTTAAAAAATTTCATTCGGGGAATAATCAATCTTTCTCATTGGCACCTTCCTGTACAGTTGCAAGCATTTTTAAAATTTTATTCTCAGCCGCTGGTCAATGGCTCTTAAAATTTAAACAGGTACAGAAATGATTAGATGTTATTAGGTAAGGGGTAGTGGGAGGGGTGATTTTGGGGAGGGGGAGAACAGTAGGAGGAGTCAATATCACATGGGAACATAGTCAAAGGGGGAATTTGCAGGGTGTTATTATTTTGTTAACTAAACTATTTTTTTATTTCATTTTCTAAAGTTTCTAAAGCGCCCAATGAATTTATGTTTATATGTTTAAATTTGGTTTTTTCCTTGTTTCAGACATATGAAAAATTAAGTAACATACTACACAGAAAATTAAACTTTTCAAAACAAAATATCTAAAAATTGTTACGTAGTTATTCCTGAACAAATACAAAAAACATTTATAGATCTTTACACTCCCAGACAGGTTACTGGAATAATCTTTTTAATGTAGATTTTTGTTTTTTTTAATATAATCGAATTTACCGGAATCAAAGTCCGGAAAATTTGAGCTTACTTATGGCAAACGGATTCGTCCACGTCTTTCGATTTATCTCCTCAGTGTACAATTATATGCTGAGGGTCGTCAGCTTGTGAGCTTGATAAGAAGACAAAACAATGATAGGTTAGCATTTTTGTTAGTGATTACGGTTACATTATTATAATATTGTGACTCTGGTGAAAATCTGTCAGATAAGATAACGCCAATACAGGGTCGGACCTAAACACTTGTCACAAATACTGCACAATTAAGTAATTGAAGAAAATGTTAGTAATTAAAAAGTTACAAATTACGGAATGTAACAAGGAAAGAAAAATTATAATAATAAAAAAATTATTTATTAAACATTTACGTTTTAATTAAATTAAACAAATAACTTTTTTTACACCACTATATAATCAAAATTATATAATATGTTTCGAAACCGGTGGTTTCTTCGTCAGATAATAAAAATATGAAATATTCATTATCCTGACGAAGAAACCATCGGTTTCGAAACATGTCGATAATAGGATATTTTTACGAATAAATTTTCTACAGCTAGTCAAATTTTGTAATCGACGTCACAAGGGTGGCTCGTTCTCAAAAAAAAATTCCGACAGTTCTACTTTGTTTTTTTGATGACGTGCGTATGAAGTGTCGTTGGCAATCACGGGCCGTTTTAGTTTTGTAAGTTTTTGAGCATTTTTAAAATGAATAAATTTGAATGAAAACGTAAAAAACAAACATTTTTAGTACGATGATTAAAATCAGAACAATGATCTTTAAATATTCCATACATTTTCAACAGAATCCCTCGTTTGTGAAAATACCCTATTGTGATTATACATATAGTGGTGTAAACAATGTTATTTGTTTCAATTAATTAAAACATAAATGTTTCATTTGCCCTAAAACTAGATTCGACACTGCGTCGATATGATAACGTTATATTTAGTAAACACACATGTTTCCAAAACAGAAAGTTATAGATCGCGGGTGAACGTTTTCAAAGCCTACATCGAAATAATCAAAGTAGACATCTAGTTCAAAACTATGTATTGTGTGTTAGAAGGTGTGTGTGTTTTAGTGTAATCTAAACTATATTTGTTTTCCTCTCTTGTGGGTAATTAATTCGGTGTTTCGTGTTGTTTTACGTTGTGTAGGTGTCGGAATAAAGGATGATTTGGTATGGATTTCGCAAACACACTGAATTGAAATCTTTGAAGTTCGAACACATAAGAATATAGATTCTCTTTTGTGGATAATAAATTCAGTGTTCCATGTTCATTTTTTGTTGTTTGTTGGTTAAAGGGATTTTGGTATAGATTTCGATAACGAACTGAATTGAATCTTTCGAGATTTTATTTATTTATTTACACATATACGGCACAACATGTGCCATTAACATAATTGACATAACATATAAATAGTACAACAACATGAAGAATAACTAACAGTATAAATGTAAGTTAAATATAAGGAAAAAAAAATGTTAAAAGTAAGTAGTAAGGTAATAAGTAGTAGGAAAAGGGTAAAATATAAATGTAAAGTGAAAAATATGGTACAAAGTATAAGTATAAAGTACAAGCTTTAAATTATTAAGCAAAGATAAAAAAGTTAAAAGTTAAAAGTGAGAATAAAATAATAATAATAAAAAAAGTTAAATGTAGAAATATAAGATGTCTTTAAAAGGAACAAAGATTTAAATATAAAAAGTAAGAAGTCTTCACAGGAGCAAAGAAAAATAAAAATAAAATATTTAATAGGTAGATATTATAGATTACAAATATTAACCGATATGATGAATTTTACAAGTACCTATGATTTCTAATGAATTAATGTTTTGCAAGTTCTGGTAAGCATATTATGTTTTTACATGATTATTATGTTTACATGGGTACTAGAAGACAAATTTTGTTTAATGCATCTTTTGTATGAGGCCAGATTACCGGCGTGATCGATATTAGCATATTTATTGCCAAAAGTATGTAAAAAATAAATATATGTGTTTTAGTGTAATTTATACTAAATTTGTATCCCTTTATTGTGCATAATTAATTCAGGTTTTGTAGAAAATTATGATTTGGTATGGATTACTCAAACATGGAAATGATTGAATATCGAACACATGCAAATATTTCTAAAGCTTTCTAAGCTAAATTTGTTTTCCTCTCTTGTGGATCATAAATTCAGTGTTTCGTGTTGTTTTTCGTTGTTCATGAAGGTGCCGGTGTAAAAGATGATTTGGTATAGATTTCGCAAATGAACTAAATTGAATCTTTCAAAATCGAACACATTCAAATCTTTCTACGTGTTTTAATGAAATTTAAGATAAATTTATTGTCCTCTCTTGTGGATCATTAATGTAGTGTTTCATGTTTGATTTTCGTTGTTTATCTAGGTATCGGAGTAAATGGAGATTGGTAAAGATTTCGCAAACGAAAGTGAATCTTTCAAGATCGAACACATTCAAATCTTTCTACGTGTTTTAGTGAAATTTAAACTAAATTTGTTTTCCTCTCTTGTGGATCATTAATGTAGTGTTTTATGTTTGTTTTTCGTTGTCCATGTAGGTTCCGGTGTAAAAGATGACTTGGTATAGATTTCGCAATTGAACTAAATTGAATCATTGAAAATCGAACACATTCAAATCTTTCTACGTGTTTTTGTGAAATAAAAACTACATAAATTTGTTTCCTCTCTTGTGGATCATCAATGCAGTGTTTAATTATTTTTTTGTTTATCTATGCGTCGGAATAAATGGAGATTGGTATAGATATCGCAAACGAACTGAAGTGAATCTTTCAAGATCAAACACATGTCTACGTGTTTTTGTGAAATTGAAACTACGTAAATTTGTTTTCCTCTCTTGTGGATCATTAATGCAGTGTTTCATGTTGTTTATTTTGTCTATCTAGGTATCGGAGTAAATGTTTGTAAAACGAAAGTAAATCTTTCAAGATCGAACACATGTCTTTCTACGTGTTTTTGTGAAATTAAAACTACATAAATTTGTTTTCCTCTCTTGTGGATCATTAATGCAGTGTTTCATTTTTTTTTTTTTGTTTATCTATGCGTCGGAATAAATGGAGATTTGTATAGATTTCGCAAACGAATCTTTCAGAATCAAACATATACAAATCTTTCTACGTGTTTTAGTGAAATTTTAATTAGATCTGTTTACTTCAGAGTTTCATGTTGTTTTTCTTTGTTTATCTAGGTGTCGGAGTAAAGGAAGATTTGAGATAGATTTCGCAAACAAACTAAATTGAATCTTTAAAGAACGAACATATACCAATTTATCTACGTGGTGTATTTATTTTCCTCTCTTGTGAATCATTAAATTAGTGTTTCATGTTGATTTTTCCTTGTTTATCTAGGTGTTGGAGTAAAGGAAGATTTGGTATGGATTTCGCAAACGGACTGAATTGAAATCTTCCAAGATGTTTGAAGGAGTCATTGCCGGGGTTTTGAACCGCTTCCTCGGCAAATATGTTCAGGATTTGGACACAGAAAACCTGAACGTGGGGATCTTTTCCGGAAATGTAATTCTGACGGATCTGAAACTGAAACCGGAAGCGCTGGTAAATATCATAAATCATTTTAATAAAAATATTTTTAATATTTTTATTACTGTCATCATTTTTGTGTGTCATATCTTTTATATACAATACAATGTGGTACCTGATTTTATAATAAGTACCTGATTTTGGAAAATCACTCTATTTAAGTGCAGGAATTGACATTGAAAAGATATCATTATTACAGCGTGTTTTTACCCGAAATACTTTGCAATTTTTTTACAATAAGTTTATGCATTTTATCAATAAATTTCAGACACTTATAACATCGTTAGTAATAAGTAATAATAGAGTAATGTCACAAAGTGAAATATACCGTTTGATAAGTCTTCGGAATAGAAACCTGCCCTAACCTATCCTTACTGAATTTTTAAATTAACATTTTGGGAGGCAGGAATGGGTACCGCCGCCCAGGGACCCATTTGTTGGATAACCACCACCTCTGCCATAGGTCACCCCAAGTGGTTCACTACGTTTGGTGACTTAGCAGGGGTGCCCGGGTTCATGGGGTAAGGTTTATCTAGGTCTTTGCGGCGGATGATCTAGACACACTGAACCCCAGATTCCTACCCAATCATCATACCCTTTTCCTTCCCAGAACTTCCTCTCCTTCCTTTCCTTAAAAATACCCTCCACACAGCATCCCCAAAGATGACATAGGGCCTGAGGGAAATTATTTTCCCCAGGGTCTCTTATGTGGACCAATGTAAAAAAAAATCTAACTACCAACATTATGAGCGGAAAAAATTGTCATCAAACGTCATCTTCCAACATACTGATTTGGTCGTGGCTTTGTCTGTAAATTGTAATTATGATTCAATGAACTCGATTTGTTTTGAATACGAGACATAATCAAACCTTTATTGGTTGTGTAAAGGATTCAGACAAGCGATAAAGTAGGTACCTACCCACCTAAATGTAATTTTATAATTGTTGTTCCAGAAAATTATTTTTATTGATTAATGATGTTTTTTTTAAGGTTCTGCGCTTTTTTCAAGAATGCATTATTTACTAAGTAACCAGATTGATTAAGATAATATCCCGTGATTTTTCACGGTTCTGCGCTAGTAATTTATTGACAAAGTTGTATATACCTTCAGTATCGCCTTGAGACAAACATTCTTAATAGAATCTTAACCTAACCTAATCTAACTGAATATTTGAATTTATATTATAATTACAGACATTATTTTTTATTTATTTGCGCCCTGGTGGGCTTTTACATGAAATGATTACAAATTGATTTACAATAATTTACAATATATGATACAGTATAAGCCTGAAATAGTAAGTAGAAGAAAGAACATATAACATATAAAAAGTAAGTGAGTGTGTATACTCGCAATATAAATTCTGTGTTTTGTAAACCAGTAATTTGCTCGGAAGGTATAGAGTAGAGAACATTATAGCGAGGTTTAAAAAAATATAATGTGGAACTTGACTATCAGGTAGAGGAACTCGCGACGCCTGGTTGAGAACCTTACATTTTGGGTGACTAGGAAACTAACCTAATATAATTACTAGATATGAATATCTGCACGGAGAAAAATGTTATTCTGAAATACGATCATTTTATCCGTAAAAACGGTTAAAAACAGGACAAGTTCTTACGAATCAATTGACAGGGTTTCAATGTTTATTGGCGGGAACGTGTAAGAATAATTTGTTGGTATACGTAATTTCGTACGTATACCAACAAATTATTCTTACATTTTTCCGCCAATAAACATTGAAAATCTGGTTATTTGTTCGTAAGAACTTCAGTCCCGTTGTTAACCGTTAAAATGATCGTATTTTAGAATAACATTTTTCTTCGTGTGGGTACCTCTGAACCTTCCCCTTTATCTCTCCTACCCCTCTCCACTTCCTTTCATATTATTAATCATCGTATAAACATAAGTAGGTACGTTTTCCTAATTCACAAAAAGGTTCACTGAGCAGAAGGGTTAGGATGAAACACGGTAGCCGAGAAATGTGAATAATAGGTATCTTACCAAACTGTTGCTGATACTTCCTCTTCCCATCCCTCGAATAGTGTGTGAAAAGGACAATTGCACCTCTGGCAGATAATACCTAGATAAAATCATCAAAGTTCATGGTTTTGTATTCCCCAATTATCTCCTCAAAAACTGGACCGATTTGTTTACCAACATTATTAGAAGAAAAATTTATATGTCCGCACATTTTTTAAATATATTGTCTGGTTTGTATACTGAATATCGGTTGATGGCGTTCAAATCAGGTAATCTTAATATATAAAACAAAGTCGGGTTAGTTACACCATTTATAACTCAAGAACGGCTGAACCGATTTTTATGATCTTTGATTTGTTGGATTTGTCTTGGTCCCGATTAACAGAATAACTATTAAAAAGTCACGGGATAAATAATTATGAAGAAAATTAATTTTTTAATATATTTTGTATGGAACGGCTTTTCAAATAATGTGCGCCTTCGGTTACTTGTGATAAGTCTATATTTTTTGCGCTATTCTCAAAGTATATTACATTTTTACGGTCTTGTTTGAGAATGTTGTGAGGTGGAAGAGATTGAAGGGAGAAAGGGAAGACGGAGATTGGAAAATACCCGGCGGTTCAGATCTGGTGAACAAACATGGCAAAATTTATTTTATGCAAACTCTCCGGTTCTGAATGGTTGTCTTTCTCCAGGCCGTTTCTGAAAATCAATTACTATTTGGTATATATTATTCATGATAAATAAATGACCCGACTCAAGTATTTGATTATTTTGATCGTGTCATGTATTTCTAATGCCTTCCCGACTGCAGAAATAGAATCAATTCACAAATGCAATGTATCAACCATTTTCATCAATTGATAAGTATCGCACAACTTGAATTGAAACTACGAGAAACAAACACAAAACCGTTCTGAAGTTTAAAACACAATAAATACTGAAACCGGCCCTGTCCATAATATTATTATTTACGCCATTTATTAAGATTACTTTATATTAGGCATAACAAGCATAAAGCGATTACGAGAAAATCGATACAACTACATACCTACAGGATGTTAAAGGACGTACTTGACTTACTTTATTAAACAGTGATTCCTGACATTATTTGGAGTAAAAAATGAAAATGAAAATTTGGTCTCCGGTGACTTTTTTGATAACGTTTTTTTCAATTTTTTTTTCTTTATATGTTTTTGTAGAAAAAAAAATCATCAATAATGTCACCGGAGACCAAAATTTTATTTACATTTTTTACTTCAAATAATGTCAGGAATCACTGGTTAAAGTACCTAAGTCAAATACATCCCTTAACCCTGTATATATCTGTCACTTCGATTATCCGATAATAAAGGTGTAACAGCACGTATCTGAGCATATTTGGAGTAAAAATGAGGATGTCACTTTGCCACCCGACAATTTTTTTTTTAATTAACCAAAAAATGTACATTTTCTGTGACACATCGCCACTGATCACGCTGCTACACTTCGCCACGGATCATGTGATCCGTGCTCTGTCTCGTCAGTTACCGTGCTGCTGGAATGAGACTGAGTGCGTATATATCCAATGGCGAGGTGCGATAGAATTTTTTTTTGTGTTTAAAAAAAAATTTAATGATTGATGAAAATTTGCACACTCCACTTTCAAAACAAGAGGAAGGTTACTGTTTACATGATATTTTTAAACACTACCCCGACCTCTTTTCTCACCCCCTAAAGCCGAATTTTGATACACTTTGAAATTTAGCATCCTTAATTTTTATTTATTGTTTCTTTACATGGTAGGTATTATTGTTTACATTTCAATATTAACCTCACTAGGACAATCCTGTTTTGAGGATAATAAGTTTATAAAGTAGTACAAATAGAACAAAAAATATTTAGGTACCTATTGATAAAACAACAAAGGACAAAGATGAACCAATTGATGGCAATTTTAACATCGATAATTTAATATTTTTCAAAAAATGCACAAGATGTCTTGATATATGTTGTGGAAGGATATTAAATATAAGGCGCTCCGCCCACTGAGGCAACTGAAAACCAACTAAAACCGGCTGTTTTCTCTGTCTTGATTGGTCAAAAAGCTTGTTTAACCATAGATGAAGAACAATCAGCTGACAGCTCGCAACTAGAAACGGCCGCCCAGGGCAATCAGCCGTGACAGTCGCAAGATGGTCGCAAGTCACCGCTTGCGTTACCATTGACAACGGGGTTTTGTGTGATTGTGAAGTGTGCGGGCCATCACATTGTCATACAAAGACAGTTGGCAGTTGAGAGTTTTCAGTTGCCTGAGTGGGCGGAGGCGCTAAGGCGCTCCGCCCACTGAGGCAACTGAAAACCAACTAAAACCGGCTGTTTCTCTGTCTTGATTGGTCAAAAAGCTTGGTTAACCATAGAAGAAGAACAATCAGCTGACAGTTGGCAACTATCAATGGCCGCCTAGGGCAACCGGTAGAGCAAGTCGCAAGTCACCGCTTGCGTTACCATTGACAACGGGGTTTTGTGTGATTGTGTATGTGCGGGCCATCACATTGTCATACAAAGACAGTTGGCAGTTGAGAGTTTTCAGTTGCCTGAGTGGGCGGAGGCGCTAAGTGTATACTGACACAAAAAAATTCTTTGACCAAAAGAAAAGAAAATTTATTTTGAATTTCCAATTTAATTTCTACTTTGAATTTCTTTTGATGTTCAAATAACCAGAAAATAGTTACTGTCTACATCTATTTTGGAAAACACTTTGCGAGCTACTAGTAATCTATTAAATTTTATCTTTCATCACATTATTGAAAATTGACATTTCTTTCAGTACGAGCTCAATCTTCCCATCGATGTAAAAATCGGAACAATCGGTCAGATAAACCTGACCATCCCGTGGGCAGGACTGTACACCCAATCGGTCATAGTCAACATTGAAGATGTCCTCCTTCTGGTGGGTCCGGCCATTTCCAATAACTTCTTCGACGGGGAGCGAGAGAAGAGGCTCATCAGAGCTGCCAAGAAAAAGATCCTTCAGGACTTGGAGGCCGAAGGAGAGGTTCTCGGAGGTCCTCAGAACTTCTTCGAGAACCTCCTGACTACAATAGTGAACAATGTCCAGGTCTACATCAGGAACGTGCACATCAGATATGAGGATACCGTCAGCACAAAGGGTTCGCTGGCTTGCGGATTATGCCTGCAACATCTGTCCATTGAAACAACCAACAAGTGCGTGTAATGTATTATCTATTATTTTTTTATAATATTACATTAGATGCTTTGTACCTGCGTACATACCTTGGAGACACCATGTCATTCCACTTGGTTCTGGTAAACATTAATATACGTTAAATTGGGAGGCTTTTGGTCATGGGATGGGTTTTGTCTAGGCCTTAGCGGCAGATTCATCGGCTCACCTACTGCGTGACGGGCCGGGTCGAGAGAGACTGGTTGAGGGAGGCTTTTTGACCTCTCCAGCCCGACTCTCTCGATCCGTCGCGTCACCTTGCACCGCAGTTGGAGGGATGGATTTTGGATTTATATATACATCCGTCACTTCTGGATACACTGACCCCCGGATTCTTACCCGCAGATCATACCTTTTTCCATCCCAGAACTTCCTCTTCTTCCTTTCTTAAAAATTACTATCTTCGGGGCCTCTAAGGAGCTAATCTATAAAAAATAATATTTTTTACAGCATTTCTTGCCGGCAAGGTATTGAGATTGATATAAGATTGGGCAGGATTGTCGTGTGTTGTCAAAAAAAAACAATTAAGGAAAAAACAAATGAATTATAATTTTCGAAACACAAATACATGAGTAAATAGCTGTATAAATTTAAATTTGGAATTCCTAACCAAAGATAAGATATTTGAGATCAAAGTTGCCAGTACGGCAAAATGCCAATTTCATATGTAAGAACCTAATATTTGGTCCTAAGATGTTGTCAGAACTAAAAGGTTGCCATATCAACTTACAACTTATTACGTATTTCAAAAGAAATTGACACTCCACTCCAACGTAAATGTGTCCTTTCAAAATTACCTACAAAGGAAGCAATGTACCTACCTTCGTAACCATAGCTACTGTGCTTTTCAGAACATAACTCATAATTCTGCGTTGGCACACGCCCCTTGCTTCATTCGCATTCATATATTGTGTAGTAATTACTACAACTAAATAACTCTGAAATCAGCTTTGTTGGAAAATTGAATTATACGATGGTAAACAATCTGATCAAACGGTTGTCGATTGTCGATAAATCGAGTACTTATATATACTGATAATCTCAGATTGATGTGTTGGGAACCGTAATTCTTTTTTGAACCGTAATTCGTTGGGAAAAAAAGTAAATGGCTTATCATTTTTTATGTATTTATTTACAAAAATGGAATGTCCTACCTATTTGTTACACACAAAAAATCAACTAAAGCAATTATATAAATTTTAGTGCTACAACTAGCTAAGTGTAGTTGCCTAATTAAAATATGGAAAAACACTTGTGGTAACTAGGGATACATACGTAACTATAGAATTAAAGGATACCGTTTTTCGGAGATACCCACAAAAACATATTCAAATAACTTGATGATTCCAACTCATTATGGGGCGTTCTGACGTTTCGATTTTTGTTGACCCACTTTTATTTTACGAAAAAAGTTGAGCAACATTTTGTTCACACGTTTCAATTTAAGTTGAACCGATTTTGACATTCAAAATGGCGTCAACTGAAATTGTTAGTGCGTGCGTCTATCTAATTTCTGATGTTCTGTGAGAGGAGCTGGAGATTATGAAAAAATATAAAAAACGTCGTACTTGGGTGAGAAAATGGATCATGAGAAGGAGTGAATTAGGCGCATCCAACACAATTTTTTTCAAAATAATATTATTTACATTTCAAAAATAATATTCTATTTTTGTATACTTCTTGTTTTTGATCCGAAAGACAGGGATGGCTTTGGTACAGATCCATAAATCTGAACATTAAATCGTCCGACCATTTCAGATATTTTTTGGTTGAAACGGATTCCATGACGGTAGGAACTAGTACCGAATAAATGAAACGCCTGACGTTTACTTTTTCCTGCGAGTAACTAAAAATGATAAGCGACTTGAAACATGTGTCCAGACGCGACGATTCGATGTAAAACTCGAACGATTAGTAAAACCAAAATGGCGATAGTCATACTTGAATGACAAAAGTAGACGGGCTATCAACTTTCGCTAGCAACAAAAAAAGTTGATAACTTTGTTGACAAAGTGTTCACACGTGTCAATTAGCTTTCAACTGTCGAGTTGACCGACAAAAATCGCCCCGTGTGAACCGGCTATTTTACGACTTCTCTGTTTGTTGCATTCATAGACGAGGAAATAGAGTTACGCTTTTAGTGTGTCACCTAAAAAGCGCTGATTTCGGAGTTACCTAGTTGTAGTAATTACCCCACGATGTCGTCTCAAATATTTTCTTCCGTTATTTTGATTCTTGATATTGCCTGACGCAAGTATTTGATTCACTTGATTGTGCCATATATTTCTCGGGCGTCTTCGACTTCGTCTGCCACTAGAGCAGTCTAAGTAAGTTACTCGCATCAACAAAAAAAATACAGTTTCAATTAGACAACAGGTACAAGTTGCGCTAGTTGCCTTCAAAGAGTCTCCTACAGAGAAACTTGAAAACTTTTAGTAGGTTACGTACTGTTTACAATTTGCAAATTGCTCTCAAAGAAACTCCGAAACTACAAAAAAAAGAAACTTGAGCATTTTTTATTTTTTATTTAATTGCAGCTCATCACAAAAAGTTTTGGATAAATACGTAGAAAAAATATTCATAATTTAAAAGCGTGAGGAAAGCAATTTCTACTTATTTATTTTTGTATCCTCCCATTTTGCGTCACAAGTCACAGAAGTCCCTAAACTTGTTATTTTCTAGCATCAGTGTGAACTAAATGAATCAATATGCAACAGGTCGCTTTTGGGAACAACTTATATAGGTCTCTTAGAAATCAACGTATCTCCCTTAGTGAGAAAGATGATAGATATATTTTATAAATTATTCCGAGAAGCTGGCGCTATGCGGTTTTTTGTTACGTCGAGAACGAGAACGGCCTAAGCGATTCTGACCTTGTTCTTGATATAATTTCTTTATACATAAGGGACAAAATCGCTTCAAAAATTATTTTTTTGACAGTTGTTGCCGATCTCACCGGCCAGCTGTTGCCGATCAAGCGGCCAGCAAAAGGCTAAACGGTGTTAGAAAGAGAAAACATCACACTTTGTATTCAAATCTAGAAGTTAACAACAAAATAATTCAAATGTACACATCTACGTCTCTACGAAACCAAAGTTATCGACCATACAATTAAAAAAAAAAAATTGAAACTTGTGAATTTTTTAGAAGGTAATTATTTTTATATGGAACGGCAAAAAGCGAAGTGGTAATAAAATTTACAATTAGACTAATAAAACATGTGTATGTTTTTTTTTCGTTATCCGTAATTTAATACCGAAAACCAGGTGAGCCATTTTTTAAAACCTTTTTATGTTTGCATTCAAAAATGTTATATTTAAAAAATTGCATGTTTATTTCTAATAATAACATTAGAACGCATATTTTATAACCTTTAAAAAAAAGTTTTTTTAATTTTTGGATACGTTCGGAAATATTTTATTTATTAGGATTTTACTGCAAAACGGAAATATGTTGTCCTTCTGACGGAACATGTCCGATGCTTGAGGGGTTAATGACAATGACATACTTATCTCTGCAGGCGATCAAGAAATAACATCCAAAATAAAAAATTTAAAGTGTTTAATTTTAAGGAATTGGCGAGTTTGCTACATAATTCGTTTTTGAATGGTGACATTGAATTTGGTTCTTATGCCTAGTGTGTCGAGTAGGTACTCTTAAATTGACTAGACTGAGGAGTTCCCAACAGCGGAACTCCGAATTAACAATTTAAAAAAAAGCATTGGTCGCTTATCCTTATATGCAGGGTTGAGCAGTATTTGAATTACTTGTAATTGAAATACAAATACGTATTTGGTTTTTGTATATCAATTACTTTAAAAAAAAGTAATTTGTATTTGGTATTTAAAATACCTGAAGATGAAGTATTTCGTATTTAGTATTTCAAACATTCATGTCTTCAAAATACATCTTCACACATGCGATCTAATGATAATAAGACATCAAACTCTGATGACACCGTGTGGACTGTAAAACTAAATTATGTGGCGAAATTACGAGTGTATAAGATTGTGTTTTTAAATCGACAAGGGAGGAAGGAAACGATAGGAATGGCCCTTACCTTGATGATGAGGTGACAGCTCCCAGTTCTTCTTTACGATCACTTTCCAATGATGATGACCCGATGGTCTTCACGACAATTATAATATATTTATATTATTGTTATTTGCGAGATTTGCAAAATGCTTGTACAAGCTTGGTCGAATTTTCAAGATAACTACTGAATGTTTTTATTCAAAAAAAGGAAGTGCAAAAGTGTTCTTTTTTCAAGTGTTTTAAATCATCTTCTTTGCTTCTTGGGTAAGGGCCTTGATGTGAAAGGAAGGGAATCACAAGGAAGGAATATTTGGTAAGGAACATGGGTATAATGGATTAATGTCCTAAAGTTATTTCAACACTAAACATTCCGCCGGCCTTGAGAAAATGTGATAATTTTCTCAATAATTGTGCATCAACGACACGAAAGAAAAAGAAAGCAAAAAAGAAAACGACAACAAACCAAATTAAATGATAGAATTAATAACGAAATTAAAATTATAAACTAAGCAAAACAGATATTTAATCGATAGGTAGTCGATACAGTTTTACCACGGGACGTTTAAAAACACCCTGGGGAGTACATACTGAAACGACACGGATAATTCCATCAGCGCCGGGAAATATTTCAACGACTCGTCCGACAGGCCATCGCATGGGGGCTGATTGCGAATCACAATCATCACTAGTTCGTCAACTTTCAAATTAGGGTTTGTCGTAGACCACTTGTTTCGTTGTTGAAGAGTGTGTAGATATTTCTTCCGCCAACGATTCCAAAAATGTTGAGACATTTGTTTCAATAGTTGCCAACGCGATAAACGGTTCATTGGTACATCCACAAAATCTTCTTCAAGAACAGAAACGAGAGGAGCCCCAATCAAAAAATGGGCAGGAGTTAACGGGTCCATTTCAGATGGATCCGGCGATAGCGCTCCGATGGGTCGCGAATTTAAAATTGCTTCGACGCGAGTCAGAACTGTGGTTAGTTCTTCAAAGGTGAGGATTTGATCTCCCACAACGCTTTTCAAATGGTGTTTGGTTGACTTAATTCCAGCCTCCGACAATCCGTTGAAATGAGGTGCGGAGGGAGGATTAAAGTGCCAGGTAATCGAACGAGTGACAGTTGCATCCACAAGTTTGTCGTTGTTTTCGGGTGCATTTATGAATTTAGGGTTATTTTTAAAACAAACAATGCATTTACTCAGACGATGTCGAATAATAGGATGGCGAGCATTTTCCGAAATTTGTGCATAACGAATACGTCCACCGACTCTCAATATTCCATTTTCGTCGATAAATGGAGCGAGTTTTTGAAGTTGTGTCGAACAGACATGATGCGACTGTATACTGTCTATATCTTGTTGAAAATAAATAGTTTGAACAAGCTTAATGCAACATGTCAAAGATAAATTATTTTCTTTTAAAGAGAGTGGGGAAAATACGTTGAAAGTGCCAATTGATTTCGAACGTAATTTATTAATAAATCGAAGATACCAACATATAACAAGTAATAATTTCGATAATGAAGAAAATTTCAGTAGAAACTCTTGGTCACAAGTTGACACATCCGTTACGAATGAGATCAAGTTTTTCGATTTGTATTCTGGTAGTTGTTCTGCGGGAATAGTTTGAGGTTTAACTAGTAACCATTCTTCCAAAGGTGATGATAGAAAGTTAGGTCCGTACCACCATAACGATGCGTCAGCGATTTCATTTGGAAAAACTCCTCGTGATCCCAAGTCCGCGGGATTTTCTTGCGAGGAAATATGATACCAATGTTCAAACGGTATATTTTGAGTTATAGCTTCGACACGATTTGCTATAAAAGTTTGTAAAAGAAACGAAGGTGTCTTCAACCATGCCAATACAATGGTTGAATCCGTGAAAGCGATGATTCTTTCTATTTGAAGTCTATCTTTGTATATTTCTTTACAATAAGTCAACAAATTTGCCAATAAAACTGCTCCAAGCAACTCCAATCGTGGGATAGATGTCACTTTGATGGGTGCAACCCTTGACTTAGCCAACAAAATATGGCTCGATATTTCTTTGTTGTTAATTACAACTAAATATACAATTCCACAATATCCTCTTTCAGAGGCATCTGAAAATCCAACAAGTATACAACGACTTTGTGGACATGTTCTAACATAGCGATCAATTCTTAGATTGGCGAGGGATGGAAGTTCTGTTATGTATTTCTTCCATTACAAATTCATTTCCGAAGGAATTTCATCATCCCAACCAATTTGGATTTTCCACAAGTTTTGCATGAAACATTTAGCAATAAAAACGACAGGATTAATAAAACCTAGTGGATCATATAAACGCGCAATTGTGGATAAAATTGTGCGTTTGGTACAGTGGCCATTAACAACATTATTAATTTTATATGTAAATGTATCGAGCGAGGGAATCCATTGAATTCCTAATATATTAATATTTTTCTTATCAGCATCCAATTCAAAACTTAAGGGTACTTCCAGGTAACTGACAGGAATGTCTTTTAGTACTTCAGGACAATTACTAGACCATTTTCGTAGTTCAAAACCACCTTTTTGAAGTAATGCAATTAATTGCACTATACGATGTCGAGCGCTTTCCAAAGTTTGCGCACCACTGATAATGTCATCAACATAGGTATTGTCAATTAATGTGCTAGCAGCCTCTGGGTAATTCAATTTTTCAGCATTTGCTAGTTCATGGAGTGTACGGATAGCGAGGAACGGTGCAGATGAAGTGCCATATGTAACTGTCTGAAGTTCGAATTCCTTTAAAGGATGACTAGGCGATTCTCGCCACAAAATACGTTGGAAACGGCGAGAGTTCTTATCCATGAGTATTTGTCGATACATTTGACGTATGTCAGCGGTAAAAACGATTTTGTGTATTCGAAAATTACACATCAATTCGACGATGTCCTTTTGTAATTTGGGACCGACCAAAAGTATGTCGTTCAATGACATACCCGATGACGTTTTAGCACTTGCATCAAAAACAACCCTTAAGCGAGTGGTAGAACTCGTCTCCTTTATTATTCCATGATGAGGTATGAAGTAATTACCAACAATTGGCGATTGAGATGGTATTTCCATCATGTGTCCTAACGATAAGTATTCTCTCATGAACGAAATATATTGGGATTTGAAATCAGGATTTCGATCCAGTCTCCTTTCTAAATGCGTAAGACGTGACAATGCTGTGTCATATGATTTTCCCAATTTCTCCGGGGTTCTCTTAAATGGTAAAGATACAACGTACCTCCCATCTTTGTTACGGTAGGTATTTTCAACATATAATTGTTCACAACGAAGTTCATCAGGAGATTGAATTTTCTTCAAAAGAGGAACGTTTTCGATTTCCCAGAAACATTTAAGTTTTTCATCTATTGATTCCTCCATTGAAGTGAAAAATGAGTTAATAGAATGATTTGATGGTTTGACACTTCCCATCAAAACCCAACCTAATTTGGTTTCAATGGCTACAGGTTCATTTTGATTGCCAATTAATTTACCTGAGCACAATAACGACGCAAAGATATCACTTCCGAATAGGATATCAATTTCTGAAGGTATGTAGAATGTAGGGTCTCCCAATTGGAGTCCTGCGATGTGTGACCACTCATGCTCGACGATACGAGATGACGGCATATTTGAACAAATGTTATTCAAAATAAGGAAATCTGTCGTAATACCAGATTCCTTCGAGGCGACGGGACGAAATTGTGTTTTTATTAATCCGTTGGAATTAATTGTAGGAATGTTGCCAATACCTAGCACTGCAAGTGACTGCTTCTTTTGACGAGGCAAACCTAAGCGTTTGACGCAATTCTCCGAAATGAAATTAGCCTGGCTGGCGCTATCGAGCAAAACTCTAGCCTTTTTGAAAACGCCATTTTTGTCCAATATTTCAACATAGGCTGTAGATAACAACACCGATGTGTTAGTTTTATTGTAAACCGTTGTCAAAGCAATTGGTTCCGACGAATTTTCTTGAGGTTCTGGATTTTCCAACATTTTCTTTGGAAAATGCAACAGGGTATGATGTCTTGCTTGATAATGCTTGCAAGAAAAGCGAGATTGACAATTTTTCGCATTATGTCTCCCTTGGACCAAACAATTAAGGCATAGATTATGTTCTTTTACGAATGAGTATCTATCCTTTGCAGAAAGGTTTAAAAATTTGTCACATTTATGAAGAGCATGTGGCGATTTGCAAGCAAGACACTTGATTTCAATATTCGATACAAACGAATTAACATTACTATTATTGCTCGAACGACTTTTAAAATTATAGGCCTTCGATGGAACTTTATTAACATTTTCCTTTTGTGTCATATGTTCCGGAATAATACCTGACGCCATTTCCTTAGCTAAGCATTGTCCCTCCAAAAACTGCAATAGTAGATCGAATGAAGGAATTTTTTCCGACTTATGTTGTAACTCAAAATCAATACGCAATTCTTTTGGTAATTTGCGTAGAACAATATGTAACAATATGAAACTCCATTCACGTACCGGAAAATTTAAAACTTCCAAAGCGGCAATGTTTTCTTTCAGCATTGAAATAAATTGCCTCAAATTGTCATGAGCCTTTACGGGCTGGGATGACAAAATTACCTCCACGTGTATATCAGCCATTAGGCGTACATTATCATACCTCGTCTTTAGAATATGATAAGCAATAAAGTAATTTCCTTCCGAAATCGGCAAATGTTTTACGCATATTAATGCCTCACCAGTGAGACTAGTTAATAAATATTGAATTTTTTGAACGGAATTTAATGAATTATTTGAATGAATTAACGAGTCAAAAGTATTAATAAAATTCATCCATTCTGTTGAAATTCCAGAAAAGACTATCAAATTCAACTTAGGTAACGAAACATTAGTCAAATTATAGTTCATTGTTTTATTGTCGATTGCAACTGTTGATTTTTCAGGAAACAGTTGGTTAAAATATGATTGTATTTCGTAATACATATTTTGTATCTCCGAATATTTCGATTGTAATACCGTTACATCAGCCTCATCCTTTTTTGTAGCTTCGAGAGATATATGAGCCTGAATAAAGTTTTCTCGTACAGTTACGAGATCTGTGTAACGTATTTTAAAAGCGTCTTTGTCAAACAAATTCGTTGTTTGAATTGCTTTCAAAGCCGACGCACGAATACTCTCCATATCCAGCACTGACAATCTATATTTAATTGAATTGGATGCCATTTTTGAATATTTAAAACCAAAAATATTCAAACCAAACAAAAAAAACAATAACAAAACTGCGTAAAAAACTGTCACTCTTTACAGTTTACCTTGACAACGAAATCATAAACAAACTTCACTGCGTATCTATGGAAGCAGGGCTCTACGTTACCATCAGTTACCATTAACAGTGCTCTACGTTACCGACGATTGGTTTATTTATGGTTACCATTAACAGGGCTCTACATTACCGACGATTGGTTTATTTATGATTAACAGGGCTCTACGTTACCGACGCAACTTCAAACTGATGCCTACTTATCGAATGCTACCGAAATTACAAACAAATGATGTCAATATGATTACCTAATTAATTATTAATCTTTATGCTTAATAATGAATTATTGTTGAAATAGCTTTACGACAGGAACGGAATTGAAAGGATGCGAGTTTAAAAACACAATCATTTGAATTGAAACGATATTCAATTTGGCGAATTTTTTGCTAAAAAACAACAATATGTAATTTAGCGGGAATGTGATTTATATCCGGCTACAAGGATCAAAATGTTAAGTGTCCGATGACACCGTGTGGACTGTAAAACTAAATTATGTGGCGAAATTACGAGTGTATAAGATTGTGTTTTTAAATCGACAAGGGAGGAAGGAAACGATAGGAATGGCCCTTACCTTGATGATGAGGTGACAGCTCCCAGTTCTTCTTTACGATCACTTTCCAATGATGATGACCCGATGGTCTTCACGACAATTATAATATATTTATATTATTGTTATTTGCGAGATTTGCAAAATGCTTGTACAAGCTTGGTCGAATTTTCAAGATAACTACTGAATGTTTTTATTCAAAAAAAGGAAGTGCAAAAGTGTTCTTTTTTCAAGTGTTTTAAATCATCTTCTTTGCTTCTTGGGTAAGGGCCTTGATGTGAAAGGAAGGGAATCACAAGGAAGGAATATTTGGTAAGGAACATGGGTATAATGGATTAATGTCCTAAAGTTATTTCAACACTAAACATTCATGTCTTCAAAATACATCTTCACACATGCGATCTAATGATAATAAGACATCAACAATAGAGTTCGAGTTAGTCAGCTTTCTAACTGATAAATGTAAAAAACTTACCATTCTTGAAAGCTATCCAAATATAAAATAAAGTGTTCATACAATTTAACACAAGTTTGTACTCATCAGGACCTGTAGAAATGTTATTTTCTTTAGCAGGTTTTATTCATTCCCCAACAAGAAACCGTTTGTCTGATGATGCATTTAAAAATCTAGTGGCCATAAAAGGAAATTATTATTTTACTGATAAATAGGCTGGGCTGGATTAGTTTCTATTTACATTATCTAACACCTGGGTCCTATACCACAAAACTTTACAAGTCTACGAAGTGGGGCGGAGGTGAGACGTGTCTTTTGAGCAATTATATTGCTCAAAAATCGCTCTGCTCAGCTTTGCTTTTATGGAAACGCACTCTTATATACAATATACGGGTACTTACGACAATTTATTGCAATCAAAGGTTCTGAAAGTATTTTGTCATTTGTATTTTGCATTTTAAATAAAAGTGGTTAAAATACTGTATTTTGTGTTTTGTATTTCAAACATGTACCTACACGAATTTTTTAAATATACGACTTGAAAGTATTTTGTAATTTGTATTTTAATTACAGCAAAGCATGTACGAGTATTTTGCCCAACCCATATATTGTCGTTATTTTGTTGTTGTTTTCAACAGCCGGTGGAAGCCTTCCATGACTCCTCAAGGTGCCAACACAGTGTACCAAATGATGAAGGTGGAGTCTCTATCCTTCTACTGGAATCCCAACGCGGTGGTGCTGGATGATGAGGAGACCAGGAGCATCACGCAGACCCAGTTCCTGAGCTGGAGACATTACATGATCAGCGGGCTGGAGAAGTTCTCTATGCACAGGGAAGACTTTGAATTTTGTAAGTAGTATACCATTGTTTTTCTATTGACTTGAGTCACAGATACTTGGAATCCTGTGTCATCAACGGTTGTGTCCTTAAGTGCAGGACCGCGAGGAGTGGATGAGCCTTGTTGGCAGAGCCGGCCCTGAACCAACAGCGTCTGGCGCTAGTAAAATGCTGAAGGACGTTGTATTAGGCATTATGTATTATCAGCGCCTTGTTTCCATGGCACACCAGTGTCTTGGCAAGACGGTGCCCGGAGCCGAACCAGTTGCGCCTGCACAGGGTCAGACCTGCTTGTTCATTGTAGTGGTATTTTCAAATTGGGAGGTAAGTATGGGTACCGCCGCCCCGGGAACCGTTTCTTAGATTACCAACTGCGGCACGCCGCATCAAGAGAGACTGGTTAAGGGAGACTTTTTAACCTCTCCAACAGGACTATCGGAACATCGCCTCTCATCGCAATGGGAGGGATAGATTCATACGTCCGTCAATCCTGGACACACTAACCCCCAAATTCCTACCCACACCTCGTATCTTTTTCCTTCCCAGAACGTTTTTTCCCTCCTTTCCTAAAATGACCCTCCAAATAGCATCCCCAAATATGGCAAAGGACTTGAGGGGAATTAATTTTCTCAGGACCACTTGTGTGGAGCTTATAAGATCAAGATCCTCAGCAATCAATACGAGGATTGAGGAAACCACTTAAAAGAAGTGTTGCCAGTTTAAAAAATATTTTTTTTTTTTTTCATTGTTTTTATTTCTTGCTAGAGCAATCCCGATGAGTTACAAAACTCATTTTAGGACAGGAGGAACTTACAATTCATAGGTAGGAGGTAATAGTTACAATTTTACAAAGGTATTTTGATATCATAATATAAGTTTTACATTCAGTACAGCATAAAAATAAAAATAAAGACAGGTTAAGTAGAACAAACAACAAGAGAAAACAAGTAAAGAGAGGGAAAAACTGATACGAGTATATAAGATAGAACAAAAAATGACAAGACGATTACATATTTTCATTTTTAAATGTAGTTAAAAAATATTCTTTTAAAGCATTGCTTTGCAATTTTTTATTATGCTGGATGTTTTTGTACATATCTGGAAGCGAATTATATAGTGTATAGGCAATATAGTTCAGAGATTTTATCCCATATTTTGTAGTGTGTGTTTGAGGAATGCGGATTTTATTGTTATTTCGAGTATTGTGGTTGTGGATGTCTTGATTGTAAATTGGCTTGGTGTTAGTATGAGTTGATTGTTGGGTAATTTGTAGGATGGTGCTTGTGATTTCATGTTTAGGAAGGATTGTGATTGGAAGGATACCGGAAACTGAATAGATGTCCCTGACATGAGTGTCCCATGGAAGTCCATGAACATTTCTGAGAGCTCGGTTTTGAACTACCTGCAGGTCGGCTATCAATTTCTTTGAGGCAAAGCGATATGTCTACTAATTTCATGGGAAAAAAAATATTTGACAGTTTTTTTGTATCATTTTACGTCTAGAGGAGTGCTAGAATAGTGATAAATATAGTTTGTAATCCTTTATATTAATAGATATCAGATTTGAATATTGCAGTGCAGTTTTTATTTTAATTGTGTCTGAACTAGGCTGGATAACGGAATATTCCACTAACTGGCTGCACGTGCAGAGACTGCAGAGTACAGGGTAAGTGAGGATCGGCTGATGCGGCGTTATCCCGTTTCTTCATTAATTATTCCATTATTCCTAAAGTGTTCTCAGTTCACTTTCTATTTTCAGACATCTCAAGAACTAGGGCTGACATCACAAAAATCGCTTGCATAATGCCTCCACATTACTTTTTTTTTATGTGAATACCTCACAAGAGTCCCAACTGATCCCGTCTGGGGCCAGTGAGACTATGGCATCCCCAATTGGGGTGTGTTATGAGGCTGAAGGTAGTGGGGAGGGTAATAAAAATTGGGAAGAGTAGTGATGGGGAAGTAAGTACCTGGCTATTCAGATTTGGTCACCAAACACTGCAAAATTTATTTCAAGCAACGTTTCAATTCAGAATGGTGGTCTTACACCAGGGCGATACTGAGAGTATCTTCCACTCTGGAAGATGCCGCAAATCTATATATTATTTTTGATTAGTAAATTGTGACAAAAAATCATACAAAAAGATAAAATTAAAATTACTTGCGCACACCGGGATTCTAGCCAGAGACCTTCAGATTGCTGGTCGGGAGCCTTAACCTTCGACCACAGAGGCCGTTGCATTATATTCTGCATTAATCTACCACTTGAATAATGATGTTCGTTCGCCCCAGAATAAATATTTTTTTTGTTTAATATTTTACGCGTAAATGTCGGGATTTTACGAAAAATATTTTCATCCAGTCTTTCCCTTCCTTATTTTGACTATCAGCGCAAAATTTTGGAAAAAAACGGAGAAAAATTAAATTATTTCCCTTTTTTATTTCTAGGGTTGAACACTTGGTGGTGGTTAAGGCGGAATCAGACAGTTCACTAATCGTTCATTTCTGTATTTCATTCGGCCTATTTTACTCGGAATGACACGTCTGAACAAGAAATGAAACAAAAGTGAAACGAAGATGGGAACATTCGCTCGAGTAACCATAGAGTAAACCTTCACTCGAGTGAACCGTCTGATTCCAGCCTTACATAAGGATTCTGGGTAACAGATAAAGTGGACTGAAAATCCTTGTGTTTCTCAGAGTGTTTATGTCACCAGTGCGGAAGCCATTTCTAGAAAATAATACAACAAACCATTATCTCAAAGAAACCTCACATGAGAAGAAACAGCTGGCAGATTTTAACGGAGCCGATAATATGAAAACTCTTCACACGATGTAGAGTAATCTCGCCCCATTGATATTTAGTGAACTTCAATGTGAAATCAATATGAAGTAGTACACCAGAAAAAACACACTTCTTTTTTTCATTTTCAGTATTGAAGCCAATCACTTGTAAAGTAAAAGTCATCATCAACCGATCTGGAGAAGCCAGAGTGCCCAGGCTGCTGGTGGATGCTGTCCTTCATGACAGCGCAGCTCAGGTGTCGAGGAAGCAGTACCTGTCCGTCTGTTCTCTGGTGGATTCCTTCAAAAGGATCAATATCAACAGGTGAGAATGGGAAATGATTTCACTAATAATTCTGTTCGGGAGTTCATTATTTCGATAAGGCGCCACCGGGTCCTTAATCTTTTAAAGCCCGTTTCTATGACCATTGACCATTAAGAGGATTAACATTTACATGTGGATTTAAGGACAAAACACTTGACCAAACTAAATATTTCTTTTTTAATCAAAAATGGTAAAGCCAAAATTTTGTAAGAATGTGTTCTACTGTACTTATTTGTGTTTTAATTTATAAAATAAATGCCACTAAAAATAATTTTTTCATGATTTTAAAGACAACTTTGACAATTTTTTGTGAATCAGTAGTTACTAAAAAAAAAATAAACTTGCCCAACCTACTATGTAAATATAATGAAATACGAAATTAAAAAAATCAAAAATATTCTTATGAATGCGTTTTTTGGGATGAAATTTAAAATGTATTTGGAACAAATTTGTGTTTCAACGTAAATCGATCGTGTTTAATTTAAAATAAAGGCAATCACGTATTTCCGCATGACAGAAAATATGATGAAAATACTTTTATAATGTATGGACGCCCGGTCATATATGACCCAACAAGGCTCAATGAGGTTAAAATATTTATATTATATAAATGTACTATGTGTTTTATAAGAGGGGAAGCAGGTCCTTGAATCTAAAAATATAATTTAATATGCGGGGAAATGGAACTCCTACTCTCCCACCGGTAATGTGTAATATCCCTTTTCAAATATCATCTCGGGATTCCCCCATGACTTGCTTCGGAATAGGTAGGGATTTTATTCGTTGTTTATAAATCTGACAACACTAATATGACATGAGACAAGAGAAATGGAAAATGGCGTAAAACCAGAAAGTGTCAAACCGTCAAACGTCAAGTGGATTTATTTCGGAAAACGTGAGCAGATTAATTATGCACAGCGTCTAATATAGGGAAAACATGCACATTTGAAATGTGCACGAAAAACAAATCAACAGTGGTAATTTTTAGTGCTTGTTAATTTTTTTAACAGTTTGTAAACAACTCAAAATCTTTTGCGAACATTTGGTAAATATTATGATACACGGGGCACGTGTTTTGTGCACGTGCACACAGTTTGGTAAATATTCAAATACACGGGACACGGTTTAAACTGTGGTTAATACTATGGTTAATACCTAACATAGTGGAAAACGTGCACTATACAATCTATACATAATAACATATTATGGTTAATACTATGGTCAATGCTTTGGTTTATACTATGGTTAATGCCATTGTTAATGCTCTGGTTAATATTATGGTTTTAATACTCTGGTTAATACTATGGTTAATACTATTGTTAATACTCTGGTTAATACAATGGTTAACACTTTGGTTAATACTATGGTTAATACTATTGTTAATGCTCTGGTTAATACAATGGTTAACACTTTGATTAATACTATGGTTAATACTATTGTTAATACTATGGTAAATACTGTTGTTGTTAATACTATGGTTAATATTATGGTTAATACCTAACATAGTGGAAAACGTGCACTATACAATCTATACATAATAACATATTATCGTTAATACTATGGTCAATGCTTTGGTTAATACTATGTTTAATACTATGGTTAATACTATTGTTAAACATCATCATCACAGTTGGCTCTACAACCCTTGGCGGGTCTTGGCCTCCTCGAGAGTCTTCCTCCACTCATCTCTGTTTTTGTACATTTTGTACTATTGTTAATACTATGGTTAATACTATGGTTAATACTATTGTTAATACTATGGTTAATACTCTGGTAAATTCAATGGTTAATACTATTGTTAATACTATGGTTAATACTCTGGTTAATACAATGATTAATACTATTTTTAATACTATGGTTAATACTCTGGTTAATTCAATGGTTAACACTTTGGTTACTACTATGGTTAATACTCTGGTTAATACAATGGTTAACACTATAGTTAATACTGAGAAATCCATGGCATAAATGTAATGCTCTCAAATTTTTCTAAACATACTTTAAATCAGTTTAATAACAAATAATTCATTTACGGAAAATGCAAAATTATATTTTAACCCCTCAGGCCTCAGGCATATTCAGTCAGAATTTGTAAATAATATGTATTTTCACTTTGCAATAAAATCCAAGTAAAGGGCTATTTTGTTCAAAATACGGATAATTTGACAACTTTTCTTTACGCCAGGTTTTGATATAACAATATATTAGTTTTTAAAAGTAGTTTTTTCAAATAATTTTTTTATTGATACTTGAGTTATATTATCCTAGTTTGACATAATATTTTGACTTACGAAAATGTAGTTGTGGTATAAAATAGCTGATTCAAATGTTAATATTTATATTTTTATGTTTTATTCATAGACAATTCCGTCATCTCCACCCCAAACTCCCGGTGAAGCGCAACACCAAGAAATGGTGGCGATACGTGTACAGTGCGGTGGTGGAGCAACGTGTGAAGCCGTACACCTGGCTGTCCATCAAGGCACACAGAGACAACTATCACCGCTACCGGGACGTGTACAAGAAGTCCCTGCGGAGCCCCAACGACACCGAGCTCAAGCTGGATCTGCAGAAGTGTGAAGATAACCTGGCCATCTTGAGTGTGATCATCGCAAGGGAGCACGCTAAAATTGAGGCAATTAATCTTTTACTGTACTCTCTCATTAATCTGCCACCTCATAAACTGGGCAAGTGTACAATTATTGAAAGCGGCTGATTATATTACGGTTAATTGGACAATGACTTAACTTGTTGAAAGCCAGCGTACAAAAAAAATATTTTTTCATTACGACGAAAATTTTTCGACAGTTCTCACCTTTCTTACGAATTCAATTTTTTTGTGATATAATACAAAAATTACATCAAAATAATGTAGATAAAACAAACTTCCTAATAATCACTCAAATCTATGCTTTCCACAATGGATTTACATAAAAAACAATGAATAAATATAGACTTTGAATATGACAGCGTTCATATTATCAAGCGGCAGCCATTTTGTCCGCCATCTTTGGTACCCGGCGCGTCATTGGCAATTAATATGAATTATTCGGAGTGGTTAAATGCTATCCAGTAATTCGTTATGTCAAGAACGAGAATGGCCCAAGCGATTCTGACCTTCTTCTTCATACAATTTTCTTTATACATACGGGGCAAAATCGCTTCAAAAGTCCGGACCCGCGTGGAGGACTGCGGCCTACAAGAGGTTAAGACAAAAATTTTAGTCTATATTTATAAGATATTATACAAATTAAAATAACACTGCCCATAATTGATTCAAATACGGCTATTTAGCGAGCAGCAACTGGCATCTAGCGAGTAGAGACATCTAAAATTTCAGTTGGAAGCTCTAATCGTACTGCATGTACCTACGCTCGGTCAAAAAGCCCGCCGACCCAACTTCTGGCTCTGTACGCGCCATACAATAAACAAGATGAAACTATCGCCCTGCAGCCAAATATTACGCAGAAGAAAATTTCACCACCTGGAGGTTTTGGCACGTCCAAGAGAGACTGACAGAGACAATATGTTGTATATGATTGTGTTTGATAGTTATAAATGTAGGTAGAGTAGTTATACAACGTGTAATATGATGTAGTTATGCCAAGTGTAGCTATACAAAGTGTAATGTGTTATACAAAATGTTACTAAATTTGATTTATATTTGTATAATGACGAATTATAGAGCTTTATTTTGTTCTTTCAACCAGCAAACCTAACAGCGGCTTACATTAGCTAACAGATAATCGAGCGGCAGAATATTGAGAGAGTACTGATAAAATGATTAACCTTCGGCATGCCAGACGCGAAATAAAGCTTTTTTTATTTTCGATTGACTCCGTAATTAGGTTCACTTGTTGCTTTAAAAAAAAATTGTGTAATAAAATATATTTTCTTTAGTTGCAACTGGAAGAACCTGAGAGAGTGGAAGTAAAGGAAAGCGAGGTGGATTGGTGGAGGGTTTCCACTCCGAGTCCGTTCCAGGAGTCGGCCGGATTCGAGGGTGGCTTCTCCAGGAAGAATGTGGACCTCTGCGTCAAGCCGGAGAAGGTCAAGGGACTGTGGAGCCACCTCTCTAGTCCAGAAAAGCAGAGGGTCTGTGAACTGATTGGATATGTTGAGGGGGGACCTAAACCAGATAAACCCAAATTGTACATAGGTACGTAAATCTATTTTTTAAGCATCTTTTTGGACTCTCCTCTCTGAGGTTTGGTAGCAAAAGCTTTAATATTAAGATAGAAGAGGTGAGGAGGAGGTTTGAAGGAACCTAACACTTCAAATCTGGTTACTAAACATAGCGAGAGCCATTCAGCAATGTTTCGGTTCTAATGGTGATCTCTCACCAGGGTATGAAAGTACATATAATGTAAAAAAACTTATAGCCTCCACTTTAACCACTAGAGCGACAGCAATTTAAAACTTTTTCCTCAGATTGCTAAAAGAAATTTTTCCGTCCACATTAAAAAAATCATTCCTCCGAATTTGAATATGGAAACATATTCTATTTAGCCAATGAATTCATCTATCTTTGGTCTATTATCACATATTCATTGGATTTAAAAAAAAAAAAATTAAATCGTAAACTTTAAAACATTTTAAAGAATCTAGAGAATATTTATTTTGAAAAAAAATAAAAAAATAAATTTGCCACATTTTGGCAACAAAGCAATCTGTGGCTTTGGAAATAGTGCCATATTGTGACAAAAAGCGCTTGAGTGGTTATGCATACTTTAATAGGTCTTTTTGTCACAAAATTATACCACAAATTATCAAAACAAAATACATAACAAAAAAGATTACTTTAGATAATATTTCGTCGCTTCACTTCGTTTTTATCCAACAGACCAAAACGCGAATCGTGAGAAATGGCACTTTAACCTTTTTTTACGATAGAAACACATACATTTTGGAGGACGTAAGACAAAGAGCATTTTGATAACCCCTTAAATAATTATTTATAATTTTTTTTTGAACGAGTATCGCATAAATAAAGGCTTTTTGAAAAAATTTGCATACTTAATTCAATTTCACGAAAAATGGTCTGTTGGACAAAAACGAACTAGAGCGACGATTTGTTACAATAATAGATGCTTATAAAATAAATAGTTAAAAGGCCATGAAAAATGCCAGATATTATTTGATTTTTTTTTTTACATTTTCTTATCTCTGAATGTATATCTCATTGCGGTATTTATGAATGAATTTTTTTTTCATCACTGATATTTTTTCGTTATCTCAAACATGCTCCTGTTCTCATGATTTTATCCTCTTATAAGATCAACTTATTTTACCGGAAGCGGTCAAAACAGGTTCTTTCAGGTAGACATGATCATATTGGACTTTATATGTAGTAATCAAAGTATGTATATTTTTATGTCAGACGATTAATTTTTTTAGGACTTTAAATATATTTATTTTTTACATTAGGTCCACACAGGAGGCCCTGAGGAAAATAATTTCCCTCAGGGCCCATGTCATCTTTGGGGATGCTGTGTGGAGGGTATTTTTAAGGAAAGGAAGGAGAGAAAGTTCTGGGAAGGAAAAAGGTATGAGGGTTGGGTAGGAATCTGGGGTTCAGTGTGTCTAGATCATCCGCCGCCAAGACCTAGATAAACCTTACCCCATGAACCCGGGCACCCCTGCTAAGTCACCAAACGTACACTTGGGGTGACCTATGGCAGAGGTGTTGGTTATCCAATAAATGGCTCTCGGGGCGGCGGTACCCATTCCCGCCTCCCAAATTGCAAAATATGCTTTGCATTATGAAGAACCTAAGTGCTGTATATATAAGGTGTAACAGCATGTACACGAAGGATTTTAACCAGCGATTCCTGAGCATATTTGGAGTACTAAAAGTAGGTGTTATTTCGCTATCCAATGATTTTTTTTTTAATAGAAGTCAAAATTTCAATCGCACCTGGCCACTGATCACATTCCTACATGTTGTGAAAGGATCATGTGATAAGCGCGCTGTTCCCCTCAGGGCCTGTGTATGGTACCTTGGTAGTGGAATGCAACGGAGTGCTTATCATGTGACCCGCAAGGGTGTATTCACCTACTCAGTTACGACGTGTGGTGAAAAAATATTTTTATATTTTTTAATTTAAAAAAAAATTGTATTGTTGATTGTGTGTGTGTACACTTGCTTTGCAATGATTAATCCTTGATAGGATTTTGGTTTACAGACTATACCAGGCCTGTAAACTGGGCTGCATGTATTGGTTATTTATCAATGAAAACAGTTGAGTAAAACAAGACAGATATATTTTCAGGAATACGAATTTTAACAATTAATTAAAAGCGTAACTACCGGAGGGAATAATAGGCAACTGCCTTGAACGTCGAAACTAGAATAAAATTCGCAAGTCATAATTTGATTCTCGCTACCGTTATTGGTGATGCCAGCGTAGAAAATTTATAAATATTAAATGTTTATGGCTATTAGCTACAAAAAAATCATCAGACAGCAAAATGACATCTACATTTTTACTCCAAATATTCTCAGAAATTGCTGGTTAAAATCCTTTAGGTACGTGCTGTTACTCCTTGTTTAAGTGGATACATTTGCGCAAGAGGTCGGGAGAAGGTTATGTTGGTTCTTTAAATTTGGTTCTGAAAATAATTTGAAATGTTTTGGGATTTCTAAGTACATAAAAGGTCATTAACCGTTTGAGTGCCAAAAAATGCATACAGTTTCTTGTAAAATGCCACCAAAAAAACATCATTTTTTATGAAACTATATATTTTTTTAAAACCCCATAAATTCTTTGAATTTTCATGAATTTTGATGATTTTTTCGGTGTTTTATTAAAGAATGTCGAAATATTTGAAATAAAACGCTTGTATAAATGAATACAGTATTTTATTTAGAAAAAAAGAAAGACGAAAATGAAAAATTTCAAAATTATCTGAAATCGGTTTCTTGAGAACATTTGTTTGAACCATGGTATGCCCCTCGAATCTGTACTCCAGTAGGAAACAATTGACGGTCGTCGTGTAATACCCATTTCAAGTATGACCGCTATGAAAGCCTTCAATTCCAATACAGACACCGGTTTCCAAGCCTTTGCACGTGATTTGTTTCGTAAAGTGTCAGAAGAGTTTTCAAGAAATTGTTGGGCATATTTGTTGGTTTCATTTTTTATCGTTGTTAACAGAATGACATTAAAAAATAAATCAAAATATGATAAGTCCAGGCGTTTCGAAAAAATGAGAATTTTCGGTAGAAAAATTGGTTCCGGGAGGTACATTTGTAAATGAGTAATTTCTGGTGTTACTCTCCATTTCTTGGTCACGATCAGAAGAATTACTGGAAATTCGCATCCTGCGGTTGGGAAACACGGATATGACATCACTGACATCACTCTCACCAGAGCTACTCTTACTCGAACTTGAATTAGAGGAGTGGAAATCGTCGCTCCCGCTGTCAGACATTTCAGAGGACGCGCTCGACATTATGTTTTTTCAATTAACTAAAATAAAAAAAATAATAAATGAATCTGAAATTTAAACGGTTTACTACGATCTTACAACTATTAAGATAATATTAGAGTAATATTTACCAACGCCGCAGCACCACACCCGACGTACGCGCGAATCAGAGCACGACTGACGCAATCGACGAAAATCGACGATCGGCAATCTTCGTTAAAACACGAATCGACGAAAATCGACGATCGGCAATCAAACGGTTAATATAGATTATGTTTGTGGTCAAGATAGAAGATTCTAGATAGACATTTATAAATATTTTTGTCACAACATTCATTCAAAGTTTCTAATTTGAAATACATATTCTTGGCATTTCTTATAGTCATTAAGCAGTGTGGACATTATAGTTTTATATCAAATTCCTGAGTTATTCTTTTTTGATCTGATTCGATTCTTATTTTATGAATCTCATATATTGGACTCCAAACTACGGAACTGAACTCGAGAATGCTGCAAATTATGGATACGTATAAGTATTTGCTTACAATATTATATTGATTACGATAAAGTAAATATGTCCTGGATACCACCTTTTCTCTGTGGGAATTAAAGTTTTCTATAATAATTGACACTAGCAGTTAGCATGCTGCTAGCGGACGGCGGGCGGCATGGCAGTAGCTTGGTAACAAAGTTAACGAACGAAGATGGTTTGGATAAGGCGGGGCTTCGGAGTTGTACACGAAGTGGAGTTCTTAAATTTCAACTGTACAGACGCTAGCGTAATAATAATATAGATTACATACATTTCGTGTTTTTATTTTTAGAGCATAAAATCAACTTCACTCTGGCGAATGCATCCCTCAGTCTAATGAACCGAGGAAGAGAGGTTCTTGTGATGACGCTGACCCAGTTCTTGGCTTCCATAGAAACCCGCCCTGCAGCTAAGGCATTCAAGGTACTGACTGAATTACATTTCACCTAAATCTATTAATCTATGCCTTCGTGCGTCCAGCTTTTGGACGTAATGTCTGCAGACTTGCTGAATCTTCCGTCGTTTTCATTAGATCTGATCGAAGGGAAGATGTGTAATCTTTGAAACCCCTGATGATGGACACTGTAACTCTCTCCGAAACGTTGGCTAAAGAAGGAGGTAGCGCAATACAGCATCATAAATCACAATAACACTTTTGGCCGTGAAAATCTTAAGATTGTTTCTTTTCCCAATCAAGGAGGCCATCGAATGTATTGAAGATCTGGAGGCCATCTTTTAATTGTCATTTGAGGGTTCTGGTTGTGATGTAATACCGACTTTCTTTGTCTAATTACATAAATTTGTTCAATTAGGTGCATGTTTTTAAAGTTAATACTTATTTTAAGAGGGTATTACCAGAGAATGCCAGAAATTAGTCCTTTTTAAATCAAATTCCAGATGTATTGACTCTTTTTTACAAAAAAACATAAATTGATTTTGGAAGGTTGTTATTTTATCTGGTACACGCAGTTTTGAAATTTTGAAAAATTAAGTGTATTTTTAATATACTAAGGTTATACTGTTAGTCGTTGGCAGATTTGTTAAATTTTCAAATGATTGATTTTTTAAAAAAAATACAAATTTATAATAATCAATACAATAAAATAAATCAATACATAATCTAGTCAACACGGTTTTCAAAGTTTAAATTTTAGTTAAATTAAAATCATTAAAAAATAAATCCGAGAACGTATTTTGTGACAAAAATACCTCAGTTTTTCTATTTATTTAAGGTCTTATAAACTAAAATATTTCAATTTTTTTTACACACTTATTTTGTATAAACATTATTGAAAAATCTTAAATACTTGTGATAAGTACAATATATTTAATAATTTATCATCGTGCGTTTTGAGCATTTTTATTGCTTTCTTGAATGTAGGTATATATTAAAGCAAGTTTTGAACGAAATAAATCGATATTAAATATTTCATTTAAAAAATTTGATACGGGGAATAATCGATCTTTCTCATTGGAACCTCCCCTTAGAGTTGCAAGCATTTTTAAACTTTTATTCTCAGCTGCTGGTCAATCGCCCTTAATGTAATCCTCCCTATTAACTTTGTTTTTTCAGGTCTCCGCAAGAGCTGAAAGCATTGTCATAGAAGTGGCCAATGGAGAGAATGATCTGACGGCGATTGTGACAGCTGATAACATCTTCACCGGTCACACCAATCAGAACTTCCTTTCAATCGACTTTGAGAAAAACCCCCTGAACTGCGAAGCTGATTTCGGATTGAACTGCTCTCTAGAACCTGTTGAAATTATCTACAATGAGGTAAATAAGTCACAGAAAATATAATTTCTGACCACAAAACCTTATTTTTATGACAAAAAACATTCCCAGATTACGAATAACCTGACAACATTTGAAAATCTCCTACTTACTGTCATCACAATAAGTAGAAAACTTTGCTTGTGTATTGATGGAGGACTTATCCAGCCGAGGAATTGAACTCATGACACATGGGTGGGAACCAGACACGATGCAAACTCAGCCACTGACCGGTCAAATAAAATATTTTTCTACCACACGTCAAAACGGACCATGTCTCTGTCTCATCTGTACAATGCTGTTGGGACCAGACGAAGTGCATATGACGTGACGTGGCGATGCTAAATTGATAAAAAATGTCAATGGACAGCAAAATGACGTCTACATTTTTTACTCCCAATATTCTCAAGAATCACTAGTTATAGTCTTTTGGGTATGTGCTGATACACCCTGTATATGTAATTTAATCAATGTTTCTTTTCCAGCACGGAATATCAGAGATAATAAACTTCTTCCAAATGCGGTCCCTGGCAGTAAAAGATGTAACTAATATAGTCAGCGAGAAGCTGAACGATGCAGCCAACTTGAGCAAGTCCCTGCTGAACTATACCATCGCTAGACATAAAATCATCAACATCAACATGGACCTGAAAGGGCCTTACATCGTTGTTCCGGAAACTGGCTCATTAAATAAGTAAGTTTTACATGAATATTTTCGTCCACACTCTACACAATGCACCTGCGCCGTTTCTAACTAGCAAGCAAGTTAACATTATTATAGTCACAATTAATTAAAGAAATATTAACATAATGCATATATCACATTGTTTAAAATTTTTTTATGTATTATTTTATTTTATTTATAATGGTAAATATATGTATAAGATGTTTCTTGAACGAAATTAATACATACCTCCCTAGTTGAGAAAACTCGTGTTTAGGGAGGAAATTCTCTTCATGATTTAAATAATTTCTGGAATTATAGTTATAATTAACACTATAGACATTCAAATTGATTAACTTATATATGCACTGAAAAACAGACACTTTTTAAAAATATACATGTAATATATAATGCCCTTTACGAGAGTTTAAAAGTTTGAAAGGGAAGAAAACAAGTACATGATTCTAATTAGCTAATTTATTTATGATATTATTGTTTAATTTTTTTTTAAATGTATTGTAATCAGATTCTAATCTTAGCTCTGCCTCTAGTTGATTAAACCACACCACTCCATTGTACATGTAGTAGTGTTGTCCAAAACTTGTACGCATTAATGGCGTGCATAAGCGACCCACTGTGTTTTGTCTATTGCTCTCAACACGTACCATTGTATGGTGCGACTTTTTATAATGTTCTTTGTGTATTTGAAGCAGCGTATTTTTTTATATATGTGTTTATTAGAGGTGGGACTTAAAGGCCTTGAAAAAGTTTGAGTAATTTTCAGTGGCAAAATTGAGGTTTTGTGTGCTCCCCCCCATGCAACGATACCATATTGTATTATACAATAGTTAGTCATTCCAGCATTGGTGACCTTCCTCTGCTTCTTCTGCCTACTGGTTTCTCTATGTTGGAGTCCTCAGTTTGGCGAGCAACATGTACAAAATATCTTAAAATTCATCATATTGAGAGCCTATTGTGGATGCATAGCTAGAGGAGCTCTCCATGAAATGCAGAACCGCGAGGAGTGGAGGAAACGTTTCCACCACGGAAACTGGAGTATGGATCACGATCCTCGGCAATAAGAGTGTGCCTTCCCAGACTGAAAAAACTTCATACAAAAAATTAAAATATATATATTTTTTTATATCAGTTATAACATCAATAATCAATAATCGACATCAATAATCGACATCAATAATCGACATCTTAGCACTCTAGCTCATGAAAAGTCTCAAAACGCCCCAAACGCGCCATTATTTTAAAGGCACATAAATGAGAAGCTGCTGGCATCACCTTACCTCCTGTGTCTTCATTCCTTACCCTTCTTTAACCTTTTGAAAGCCATCATAGGAAAAATTTATTTTTTCATTACTACGTAAAAATTTTACATTTCTTGCGAATCCAATATTTATAACATTTATTTTGTGATATATTACAAAAATTTCAAGAAAATAATGTAGATAAAACGATCTTTCTGATAATACCTGAAATCTATTCTCTCCATAATTTATATCAAAAACAATGAAAGAATATAGAGTTTCTAAACCAACTCCGTCCATATTTCGACACGGCGGCCATTTCACTATCTTTCATACCCGCCGCATATATAGACAATTTATTAAAATTATTCCGAGAAGCTAGACGCTACGCAGTATTTTGTTACGTCAAGAACGAGAATGGCCCAAGCGATTCTGACCTTGTTCTTGATACAATTTATTTATACATTAGGGACAAAATCGCTTCCAAAATCGATGGTACACCGGAGTACGTACGGCCAATGACAGGTTAACCCACCTCTCAATGTGGCCAAATCATATTGTGCACAGTTCAGTTAAGAGATTTGAGCAATGGTATCATATAATACACAAACAACCAGCAAATCATAGGTTGTAAAAGTAAGATTAGGTGATAAATTTTCATAAGGTCGTCAACCAATCTGCCAAGCTTCAATCAATATTGATGAAATGCCCTTTATTTTTCAGAGGCGGCCATGTATTAGTTGTTGACCTTGGAAGAGTTGTTGTAAAATCGGATTTGCAACCTTCCAACAATCAGCTAGAAGACGCAACTTGCATGGAGCTGGAAGAACGACTGTACGACAGAATCTACGCAGACTGCTCCTCTCTGCAGGTATAAAACATAACCCTCTCAACATATATGTACTTACATATAAACACAACATTCTACTATTTTAGTATTTTTAAACACGTAATCATTTTCAAGAAGATTTCTAATAAAACTATGATAAACTACTTTACAGTGGCCGCTTTTTGTGATAATTTTACGGCTGATTTCATGCTTTTAGGTTTTCTTCTGTGACTCTGGAGATGACTGGAGGAATGCTCGGAAGTTGGCAGATTCCGATCTTCACCTTATTCCCAAAATTAGACTGCAACTGGTGTTCTCCAACAGCATCAAACAGGAATATAAACTTTTACCCAAGTAATTAAATCACTTCTTATCTTACTAATATTATAAACGCGAAAGTTTGTATGGATGTATGTATGTTTGTTACTCTTTCACGCAAAATTTACTGAATGGATTTTAATGAAACTTTACAATAATATAGCTCATACATCAGAATAACATATAGGGTATAATTTATAAAGTTATCTATTTATTTTCAATACATTGAAAATAATAATTATTGTTTAATAGAAAATGTCAAAATTTGAGAATGACGTTTTGCAAAACAATAATTGTTAAATCAAAATTCTATTTTAGAAAACATTTAAATTAGCGAATTTATTTGTAGTACTCGCCTAATTCTTTGAATCGAATCACGAATTATGCATATTTTAAATAAATGGTGAATTTTGGTATAATCGTAGTTGGGACCTAGGAAAAGAAAATAGATTACTTGAAGTACTAATCCTAAGCAGACGAAGTCGCAGGCAGAAGCTAGTAAATAATAAATTCATAGCTTTACTATCAGGCTAAATTTGAGTTGAAGAAATTCGCAAAATAGTGTACAATTATTCCCTTATTAACTCTTGGTGTGCAGCCACAAAATTTTCACCATGCGATATCAGATTCCATTTTCGTCATAACTTAGTGAATGTGTACTTACTGCGTTTAATCTTTTCAGGCACAAACTAAATATTACAATATCAAGCATCAAACTGAACTTGTCAGACCAAAGGATCGGCCTTATGTGGGAGTTCTTCGAGAATGTTCCCTTGCCGACCTCCAACACTGTTCCCCTGTCGGCTATGGACTGCTCCAACGCCGTGGAACACGCCGAGAACACCGCCATGGCTAAACTCTTCAAGTGCGATAAGATATCCTCAGCCTTGAAGCTGAACCAGCTGGCGGCATTGAAAAGGAAGATTGTTATCGCTTATCTGTATCGCAACAGGTATTAAAACCTAAACCTACTTTGTCCAGGAGTATGAACAGACGTATGAATCCATTTATCTTTTTCGATCTGGCCCACCACGCAGCAGGTGGGCAGACGCATCTGCATGAACCCGGGCACCCCTGCAGTCACCAATATCGACCTACTTGAGGTTACCTACGGCAGAGGTGTTGTTTATCCAATAAATGGTTCCCAGGCAGCGGTACCAATTCTCGCCTCCCAAATTGAACCTTATTTACTAAGAGTAAAATGTGCTATGTCGCAGCTATCCCTATGCAGAGATGTCGCATACATAATCCATGAATTTTCACAAAAAACATGTACATGTACAATATTGCAAAATGTGCCGCGTTGATATTTTTGGAAACAGAATCTGATTTTAACATACGCAATAAACTTTGCACAAATTCCGGTTTCGTTAATGCAAGTCTTTATTTATTTTTTCCTACTAACCAGGTAAAATGAAACCCTGTTTGCTGAAAACAAATTGACTAGATATTAAATAATGTTGTATTAGTTCTCCAAAGTGAATATGTATTGATTTTTAGGTCAAAGCAATCCATGAGTGACATAGCAGGAGCTAAGAATGGGTTTAGTGAATCGGATAAGTCCTTTGTATCCGTGGAACAGAGCGACGACGACGCGGAGATATGGGCCAGGACAGTGGACCTACCTGGCTTCGATGACAACGTCTCTCCCAATAATTACATCACTGTTCTTCTGAGATTTGTCATAGGTAAGCATCAAAATTCTATATTTCAACTATTTTTATGTGATACAACACTTGAATCCCTTTATTTAGAACCAGGTTTTGAACAAAGTATGTATGAATGAGTTAATGATGAATGTAAGTAAGTCTAAAGTCATGGTGTTTGAAAGAGAGAGTCCGAAAACGGTGTGCAATATAGTTGTGAAAGATGAATACTTGGAGCAGGTGGATGAGTTTGTGTATTTGGGTAGTATGTTTACGAGAGATGGGAAGGCTGATAGAGACATTGAAAGAAGGGTAAATGCAGGTAACTCCGTTAATGGAGGACTGAATACCGTTGGCGCTAACAAAAAGCTGTCCTAAGAAGCGAAGTTAGCAGTCCACAATGGAGTGCTTGTACCTACCCTGATGTATGGCAGTGAGGCATGGAACTGGCAGAGGAAGGATGAAAGTAGACTAAATGCTGTTGAAATGAGATCCCTGAGGCGTATGTGTGGTAAAACCATGTATGATCGTGTGAGAAATGTGGAGATTTGAAAAGAATGCAAGGCTGATGTAAGCGTAATGAGTAAAATTAAGAAAGGAACCCTCAGATGGTTTGGGCATGTAGAGCGAATGAACAAAGAAAGGAGCGTAAGGAGAATATATGATGCAAGTGTGAATGGTATAAGAAGTAGGGGACGTCCGAGAAAGACATGGCGCGATCAAGTGAATCAGATACTTGAGTCGGGCCATGTCAAGAGTCAGAAAAATATAAGAGTATGTATGAGACGATGTACGAATGTGAATGAGGCAAAGAGTGTGTGCGAAGAACGGTCCGTCCTCTCTGCCTACCCCTGCGGCGAAACGACGTGATCGTTAGTTAGTTAGTTAGTTGCCTGTCTTCGCACTGTTAACACAGGGGAACTATATCACCAACTGTTCGGCTGCGTTACGAGGCGGTTTGAGGTAGAGACGAGTCTTGAAGAGGCCCGGATTATCTCTCTCTGTGGTTTCAATCCTGGGATTGGTTTGCAGCAATTTCCTTTATTTTTTTCTTCCATTCTTCCCTATCTTGTGCGGCTCTTGTATATGTAGATTTGTCTATTTAAATGATTGTTGTGTTTTAAATTTTCTTTTTCTTCCCCACAGGAGAAGCAGTTTTACATCTGTCCCGTTCTTTAGACTCTGCAGAAAAACCCTACATGATGCTACGTCTCGGTAAAGTAAGTACAATTGCTTAATTCATCTATTTTTTTTATGCAAATACCGCACAATAGTCCCTACTTCTCCCAGTCATCTGGAGTCAGTGAAACTATGGTGTCCCCAATGGGGATACGTTGTGAGGAGAAAGAGATGGAGAAAAGGAAGGTTGGAAATATTGGCTATTCAGATCTGGTCACTTTTTTTTTTTTTACGCACCAGACTTTTAGGTCCGGGTTTAGTTTTTCCCATAGGAAAAACTAAACCCTTTCACACACTTTTCCATAAAAATGATCATCTAGTAAATCAACGCTATGCAAGTGTATTATATAAGTATAATTAATACAAAACAATACAAGAACAAAACCTACCAGACTATTAAATGGGAAAATAATTCACCGACTCCAGATATTTTCATATCAGAGGGTTCGGCACGGTGGAATTCCTAATTTGACCGATAAATCCTACTGATCCCTCAATATAATTTTTTAAATCTTTCGTAATCCTACATGTACAGTACAATCTCACTAATCCGGCACTATTAAAAACCAGAGGGTGTCGGATTATTGGAATGTTCGGATTACTGGATTGTATAGAGAAAAAAATCATAATAATTAAAACAAAGCATTTCATAAAGAGAATATAATGTATGTAATGTATGTACATATTTATGTTCTTGTTTGACAGGTTTTATTGTAACTGTAATAACCGCCTATCATTATTACTAAACACAAAAGTTTAAAAAAACTACAAGCCGCCTCAGAACAGGGAACCCTAGTGAGGAGGACTGGGCACGGGCGGAGGGTGCCGGATTATTGGACGTATCGGTCTAGTGAAGTGCCGGATTAGTGCGATTGTACTGTATTTAAAATGACTGATTTTTGCTTTTTATATTCAAATTCTTTGACAAATCTAATATGCCTAAATTTTTAATGAGAGAGCTAGGTATAATGCCAGTAGCCGAAATAACAAATGGTAATATTTTTATAGTCTGAGAATGCCAAATTCTTTTAATTTCATTTCCTAAATCTGTATATTTTATTATTTTTTCAGAAACAGATTTTTCAATATTACAGGAATTTGGAATAGCTACATCAATGATATAAGTTATTTTTTTAATTTTGTCATGTAACACTATATCGGGTTTATTATGACTAATTGGTCTGTCTGTAGTATAGTTTTATCATAGTATATTTTAAAGAAATTATTTTCTAAAAATGAATTTGGTTCGTATTCATAATATGGTACTACATATATTATGACAGTCAATCATGTTATGTTTAATTACCAAACTTGGGTGAATTATTTTTAATACCTGATTGTGCCTAAGATGTTCCAAGAATATTCAAAGATATTCCAAGTATCGTTTTGATTTATCTAACGGTCTCACAAATTATTTGCTTTTATTTTATTATAATGATTACAACAAAAAATCATTGTTGTTTCTTGTTGTAGGTTTGTGTGGACATGGCACTCATGAAGTATGGACCTGCCCTGCAAATAAGTCTCCAGTCACTGATGCTGTCGGATAAGTTACATCAAGGGGCTTCTGGTGAATATTTGGAACTTATCACAACTGATCCAGCTGAAGAGATTGTCAATGTACTTTATAGAAAGGCAAGCATAATTTCTTTTACAATTTGTACCTTGGTACACCCAATATAACACTTTATTTTGCAGGGTTAGAAACTAGAGCCAATTTTACGGTTTTATAAACACTCGCTTGCCCGGGACCATAATACTGGCCTTCAGCGTAAATACCTTAAAGCAGCATAGTCCAAATAAGTGAACTTGCAATCGTGCGTAAAATTCATCCTGAGTTACTTTTCTATTTATTTTTTTAGAATTGTATATGTTATAGCTATGGAAATAAAACTTCTTGCCATGTGTAATCACTAAATTGGACTTTCTTTATGAATGATTTTAGAGTGATAACCCGGATATTTATTAAATTGTTTAACCTCTTGTAAGCCGCAGTCCCCCCGGCGGGTCCGGATTTTTGAAGCGATTTTGCCCCTTATGTATAAAGAAATTGTATGAAGAACAAGGACAGAATCGCTTCGGCGATTCTCGTTCTTGACATAACGAGTATAGCATTTAGCCATTCCGAAAAATTCATATTAATTGCGAGTGACGCGCCGGGCAAAATGGCGGACAAAATGGCTGCTGCTTGATAATGTGAACGCTATCATATTCGAAGTCTATATTTATTCATTGTTTTTGATATAAATCCATTGTGGAAAGCATATATTTGAGTGATTATTAGGAAGTTCGTTTTATCTACATTATTTTGATGTAATTTTTGTATTATATCACAAAAGAAATGTTATAAAAATTGAATTCGTAAGAAAGGTGAGAACTGTCAAATATTTTACGTCATATTGAAAAAATATATTTTTTGTATGTTGGCTTTCAACAAGTTAAGAGTCAAAGTTTACCAACGTTTTACACAATTTTTTTGTGTTTCTGATGATTTGTCAGTAATTAATATTTTATATTAACATTATATATTAAATTGTTACTTATTCCTTTTCACTTCTGTTAGCATAAAAATTATTCATTTGTTTTGTATTTTATATAAAATATTCCCATAGGTGAGAGCGGACTGTCCAGATTTCAAATCCCACTTCCACAGCGTTGAACAGTCTTTAGTGGCTGACATTGGCAATCTAACTCTGGTCCTCCACCAGGAGGCTTGGCAAACTCTCCTCAAGTATATGGAGTACATCTTGCAAAAGTAAGTCTCGAAATATTGTTGTATAGTTTGACACATTTAACTTTGCAGTCAGTGGCGTTACTAGAGTTGGTTGGTTACAAAAAATTCTTGGATTTTAAAAATACATTTTTTCATCAGTTGCTGCTTTGGCCGCCTGCAAATATACTTGTGTCAAGCTGGTTTTTATTGTTGCACTGGCTTGTGCCTTTAAGTGTTGTGTTTATTTGATTTTTTTATCGAAAGTTATGAATTTTTCCAACTTTTAAAATATGCAAATATGTAACTTCACTTTTGCTAGCAGTCTCAAATATAGGAATACCTCATACCTTAAAGCCTAATAGAAAGAGTGATAACAAAGGAACTCTCAGCGGTAGGATCATAAGGTATCAGCTCCAATTTTGGATTTTAAACCGGTCATGATAATATTGACATATTTTAATCCCTAGGGTATTTTCAAAATGAGAAGGACTCATGAAAGTCGATCTAACTTCTTTTGTATTACGGTTAGAAAAAGGCAACACCACACTTTATATTTTGCATCTAAAATTTTTCCAATGATCGTAGTATATTACTACGATAATGCCCGTACGGTTCAAATTAAGGAACCCGACTCCGAGTAAATCTCCATGCCACACTGAATGGATACCGTTCTGAGCCGTCCGTGAATGTGCATTTTTCCACGGAGCTGCTGCCGTAATATACACACTTAGGCCCTGAGGGAAATTATTTTCCTCAGGGCCTCCTGTGTGGAGTTAATGTAAAAAAAAAAAAAAACTTGGATCTCGCCCATACGCGTTTTGCAAACGGAAGTGGCGCCATCTATAATACTATATTTAAGGAAAAAAGTATGAAGAAAGGGAAACATTTTTCGCTTTTATTCAATATCAAGAAGATTTATGTTCCTCTCATTATTCACGGTATTAATGTAAGAATGTCTACTATTATATATCTACCTATTAAATATAAGTATTCTGTAGTTTAATGTTAATAATAGTAGTTAGTTTTGCAAAAGGGTGATGCTTTATAAATAGTCACCAACACTTAAACTGGGCGAAGCAGAACGAAAAGCGGAGCGGGTTTTTCACTGCTAGTTGTAATATATTCCAAAAGTCATCGCATATTTGCGAAAGATTTGTCAAAGTTTGTGAATTTTTTATTCATGTTTTTTATATGAAATGAAATAAAAGTTAAGTGACAATAACCTTTATAATACATTTGTGAAATTAAATATGCTTTTTAGATTCATTACTGCCAACACAATCGCAAAGTAATTTGTCTGGTTTTGGTATCGGAAATTTATTATTTTTAAATGCATATTTATATCCGTTTGTAATATTAATATCTGAAGGAGTCTTTCATGTGCTTTCATAAACAGTATTTCATTTTGGTATGCATTCAAAATCATTGAATTTGTTTGAAAATTAATATCATAGATTTATAAATTCATTCAAAATCTCAAAATACCCAAGGGTTGAAAAAAATTGATTTAGGAGTATTTAAAACAGATTACGAGTAAAATGATATTACATATCGCACATCCCGTAGAAAGGTGATATAAGTCATAAAAGTTAATTTTACAGGAGAGCGAAAATAAATTAATTAATGATGAATAAGCGATCTCTTCGAAGAGAGTTATTAGCGACATCTTGCGGAGATGGAGTGATCTAACTTAGTATGTCTTTCGTGTGGCATAAATAATCACAATCACTTTTCAGAGATAACATGTAAAAAAGAAAATTTTGACTTACGACACTATTCTGTGGTTTCTCAAGGGGGGGTAAGGTTTTAATTTTTTTTTAATTTTCTGAATGTACAACATGTCGAGAGTATTTTTTCAAAATTTCAAGTAAATCAGAGCAAAACTAACGAAGATTCAGCTTTCAAGCGACAAGCCCTTTTCGATTTTCGACCGAATTTTCGAGTTGATGTTTTTGCATCTAAATTTTTGAAGTTTGTGATCATCATATCTCAAAATCTCCTTGATTGATCCTTTTGAAATTTTGTACACTAATTCTACACAGAAATCAATAAATAATCATGAAGAGTTTTTTTATTTTTTTCAATTCTTTTCCATTTTTTAATAACAAATTCACCAAAAAATTTTAGAAAAAATCGCATTTTTCACTTCAAAATGCCGCCAAAAAAAAAAATAAAAAAAAACTCTCCTAGATTACCTGAGAAAACATATCACCTTTTAAACGCATTTAAATTTTTTTGTATCGGATTATCCGGTAAAGAGTTATGATGTTCACCGCATAACAACTTTTTTCGAGGCGCCTCTGGAGATTCGCTCTCACGGACTTATTTATTGATATTTTTAATTGAAATTTTTTTCAAAGATACTTCAGATATTATGCTATAACGTGTATATGAAATAAATAAACCAACATTATTCATATCTCCAAAAAAAATCATGATAATATGCCTTTTTTTCGCCTTTAAAACCTTACCCCTCCTTAAGAAATAAATTAGGTAGAGAGTGGGAATTGCAAATCAAGATGCAATCTCCTTCTGTGTTGTGATGTACCAAACCATTTTTGTGGTTTGGACTACAGTTTATCACTTTTTAGCATGGTAAAATCAGCCTATAGTGACTTACTACAAATTCTATGTGTTCCAGTGCTGGTTTGCGTAGTTATCCCAAAGATCTTGGCTTATTAGACGCCATGTTCTGCTTCTGTAGAAAGCAATTGGTTGAAATTCTCAAGTAATATATATTTAACATTAATGAATAGACATTTTGATTACAGGGTGCAGTCGAGGGATTCCATACAGATAAAGAAGATCATTAATCCTCACACCAAGACTTTAATGGATTTGTTGAACGGACCTGATAAAGAAGCACCCATTCCTCCGGGAGCTACGAAGTTCAGTTATTCATTCAGGTAAACAGAACTAATAACTTTAAATTAAATGGCACAAAAATTTGTCCAATCGTTAATTTATATTACATGGGTAACTAACCTTTAGTAGAGAATAATATTAATTTTTTATAAAGATTTGTTTGTTATTAATATCTGATTAGTTTGGTTATTTAACTTTTTATTATTTTTTTTTATTTAATATTTTTTACGCACCAGATTTTCAGGTCCGAATTTAGTTTTTCCCATAGGAAAAACTAAACCCTTTCATACACTTTTCCATATAAATGATCATCTAGTAAATCCACGCACATTATATAAGTATAATTAATTCAAAACAATACAAGAACAACACGTTAATCTACCAAACTATTAAAAGGGAATATAATTCACCGACTCCAGATATTTTCATATCAGAGGGTTCGGCTCGGTGGAATTCCTAATTTGACCGATAAACCCTACATATCCCTCAATATAAATATTTAAAAAATCTTTCGTAATCCTACATGTATTTAAAATGACTTATTTAAATACTTATTTCTGTTTATTACTATTATTATTAATATGTATTATTATTTATTTTTATTATTAATATCTATTATCTTATCTATTCATTATTAATGAATTCAACAATATTATGTATAGATTCCTGTTTTACCATAGTAAACATTTTTCCTTCATATAATAATAATCCTTTGTTTTTTCAAGACTGAATTTTTTGCTTGTGACCGAAGCGTCGTAATGCTTTTATTATTATAAAAGGAAGGGATTCAATAAATTATGTTATTGATTCACCAAAACAGTGCCCTTAATTTAACAAATCTGTTATGTTTCAGATTATCCCAACTGCGAGTGAAGCTGTCCCATTCAGACATAGATTTATTGGACATTAGGCTCTGTGGTTTGGAGAGTGACTGTGTATTCAAAGCCAACGAGAGGATGATCCTAAAAGCATTTTTGAACACGTTCACAGTGGATGACCTTTCTGAAATGACTCTTTACAATAAAGTTAGTTTTCTTCCTGTTATAAATATATTTATGTTGTTAATAATAATTAATTGAGCCTGAGACCATTGTTAGATTCTGTATGTCCAAAGACTGCAATTGCCTGGTACAGTGAAAGAATGCCATAAACATTACATTTTTTTTTAAAGAAAGACAAACAGTCCCGGGTAACGAATAACCTGACAATATTTAAATTTTCTTCTACTATCACACTAAGCTGAAAATGTTTCTTGTGTCGTGATGGAGGGTTTAGCCCGCCGAGGAATTGAACTCACGACGCTTGGGTGCAAACCAGACGCAAAGCCAACTCAGCCACTGACCTGGTCAAACACAAAACAGAATAAGCACAGAAAATTAAAAGGTGATAGTCACAACTTGACTGCCTCCGTGGTTAAGGGGCAAGGCTCACGAATAGCGATCCGGAGGTCGCGGGTTCAAATCTCGGCACGCGCTGATAAATTTTATTTGATTAATTTGTATATTCACAATTTAATCATTTAAAATAATATGAGGTACATATATTTGCGGCATGTTCCAGATTGTAAGATACTCTCACTATAGATACTCTACTAGTGTAACGCCCATCGTTCACGTAGCTACTTACAAGCGACGCTACTGCTACCTGTCATACTATTTTGCTAGTGTAGCGCCTAGTGGCGTTTTCAAACACTAATAATAGTATAGAAAATACAGACGAGCGGCGATCGCGTCGCTTGAACGTAGCTCCATGGAAGAACGGTATAAAACCAACATTCAGAATTGAAACGTTGTTTGAAATGACCTTAACCATGCTTGGTGACCAGATCTGAATAGCAAGGTACTTCCCCACCTTCCTCTTCCCCAAGTCCTTCCTCTCCCCACTTACCTTCAGCATCACAACATACTCCAATTGAGGATGTCATAGTCTCACTGGCTCCAGACGGGAACAGTTAAGACTCTTGTGAGGTATTCACATAATTTAAAAAAAAAACAACAACAACAACTGGGGATCAAACCCAGGACCTCTGTCTTACCGGGACAATACTCTGACCACTGAGGTAGTGAGACCTGATTATTTTCCATCACAAATTTTATTGATCTTATTTTACCGTTACCTTTTTATTTTCTGTTTCTTGTTCTATTTCATTTAGATTTATTAATATGATCTTCTTCATTTTTAATTGATAAACTAATGTTTAAGACAAGATTTTATGCATATGCAAAGGGTAACAATTATTATAAGCAATAATTATTAGCCTGAAAAACTCATCCATATTTAAAAAAACCTCCGAGAAAAGTGCAATACATGCCGCCGACGGGACTCGAAGCCGCCATAGCTTAGTGGATAGAGCTCTTGACCGGCTATCAGAGGGGCACGGATTCGAGTCCCGCCGGCGGCATGTATCTTTTCTCGGGAGGTTTTTTCAATATGGATGAGTGTTTCAGGCTAAAATTATTGCTTATAATAATGATCTTCTTTAATAATTAAATATTACATTGATGTCTATGTATAACCTGCGCTGTGATGATTATGTTAGAACTAATTATTGGTGTTTTCTGGTATTTTTTAGATGATGTGGGTGGATGAAGACAAAGTGTTGGAGATGAAATATGTCCGACACAGTCCCAGAATCTACAGGAATGCGGGTAAAGATAATCTGGTGCAGTGCGATGATGTTAAATCAGACGGTTCGCTGAAAGTCTACATAGGAAGATTGCACATTGTTCTGCTGTATAAAATGATCATTGACCTGCAGGTAACTTAATTGTCATTTTATTAAATAACTATCTATTACCCGCGGGTTCGCTAGTGTGATATTAAGGAAAAATTACTGTATAATCACTGGAGCGATTTGTGGCTTATATATGCGCCATTTTAAATGTCTATATTTGCTTTCCGGATAAAAGAAGCCAATTATCTCTTTATTCGGCAAATTTAAAAAATATATATATTTGTAGCTCCCACTTTGTTATTTTTGTCTTAAAACAAAGCTTTAGAAATGCCTTATCTATTATAACCATAGATGTTGCAAATCCGAACTTCGTAGACTATTTTAGAACAATGTTAAAAATGATGTTTTTAAATATTTTTTTCGCGCCAAATTTCTGATCAGCTGTTTACGGTTAAATAAATCCCTTTTCTAAAGATATGTACCTTAAATTATCAAGTATGCCACAGACAGTATACAGAAATCGAAAATATTCTATGTTGACTTGAATAAGTATCTCTGACAACAGTTTCAAAGTATTAAACAAGCAGGATCCGCGCTGTTATAAACTTTACGATTTTTTAATATTATAATTTTTATAAATCCCACAATGTAAGATGAATGGTAAAATACATTGGCTATAAAGCACTTTAATAAGTTTTTTTGTCTCCATGTTAAAATTCGAAGGTATGATTTTTTTTTATGTTGGCGAAAATTTTTAAAAATGATCGTCTGGAAATCTCGAGCAATTGAAGCAAATTTATTTATTTTATTGGTCGCTCCAGTGGATAAATAATTTTCCCACGGGAATGAAACGTTTTTCCAGGATGAAAACTAGCCTATATCACTTCCCAGTACGGGAGTACTAGTTGGGAAACTATTCCTGTCACTCCGTTGTGACGTGAAAGACGGACAAAAAAACACACTTTTGCATTTATAATTTTAGACCATTTTGCTAGTTCTATTTTGAACAGTTGAAAAGAATGGATTAAACAATATCGCGCCTCGTTTTAATTTGACAGTCGGCTGTTTCAAAAGTACATAACTCATTATGAAAATCACATAGGAATAGGGAATAGAAAATAGTTAAGGTAACCCAAAAATTCAAATACAGATAAAGCTGTGAAAATTACATGTTGCCAGAGTTCTTCATGAGTTTTTGATGGGACGCACAATAAGGTGGGTCATTTAAAAAAAAGTGTTTATTTCAAATTCTAAGAGCGATAAAAGGCTGCCAAATGGGTTCAAAACGACGTGTTTAAAATTTTAAAATTTTCTGATACGGTCTTCTTCCTCCGGATTCACATCAAAGTTTTGAAATTTTTAAATTTTAGAGGTTATTTCTAGTGTGTATAAAAGTTACTATGAATCTTTTTAAACATATTTTTTGTAATCATTCATAGCAAATGTAGTATATATTTACGACATCATTTACAAAATGTCCCGGTTTTGATTATTGGAGGCGTGAGGTGAGGGCGGGGGGAGCACTGATTGCACTAATACCGGAGAAAAAAATTGAGGAATTCCGCCGCAAAAGTAAAGTGCCGTTTGATATTTCGTCTTGCAAATGCAATAATTTCAGTAAATGTGACTGTCCTAGAGATCAAAAAATACCTGTAAATGAATAGAGTTTCATAACTGACCAACGTACTACATGAAAAATAATAATAGGAAATGTGGATATCGCTTCAACAAAACAAATGAAAACTGCTTTGAAAGGGAAACTTTTGAAGCAAACATCCTTGTGCCCGTCTAAAAAGGAAAGCACAGGTAAGCCAACTACCTCTCTACTCGATATTTCCACGTCTTCTGCATCAAATTTATCCGATTGTAAAGATGTTTTCAAACCTAATGTTGTACCTCAAACGCTTCAGAAGCAGGCTGTGGTCAATATTGATCACTCCACACTGTCTAAAACTTGTGATAGATATGGAGTGTCGGACAAGGCAGCGGCAGCCATTGCCTTAGCAGTTTTGTATGACATCAAGTCTAATATTACAATATTTTTTATTTTTATTTTTAACTTTTTAACTTAAAGAGTTAAACCTCAAATTATAATATTTTTAATTAATGAAGATAATATTAGCGAAAGTCAATCGAAAATCTGAAACAGAAAAATCAGAAAAAGATACGGATACATCTGGGACTCGAACCCAGGTCCTCCGGCAATCCGGGCCGATTTGCCGGAGGACCTGGGTTCGAGTCCCAGATGTATCCGTATCTTTTTCTGATTTTTCTGTTTCAGATTTTCGATTGACTTTCGCTAATATTATCTTCATTAATTAAAAATATTCTAATATTACAGTTATTGACAAGAGTAAACTTCGCATAGAACGAAATAAAACAAAAGGAAATATTAAGGGCACAACACATAGTTTTATAAAAAAACCCAAATATACTTTGATGGCCGGAAAGATAAAACATTAATTATCAGGGAAGGGGAGGGGACGCAATTCAGAGAATGATGCATTGAAGAGCATATTTCATTGATAAAAGAGCCAGACTCAATATATATTTAGGTTTTATTGCACCAAACTCTGGCACGTTGAAAATTATAAACCATTGCAATGGATAATTTGCTTGCTTCACATGAACGAGTTACCATTTCGGCATTTGTTCGCACATCTTGACGGTAAGACGTCTGGACCTCAAACATGTTCAAGCACAATAGGACTAGCTTTTGAAAACTGAAAAAAAGCCTATGGTTCATTTTCAGAAAATTGATGGAGAGTTGCATGAATTATTTACTAAAACCTACGATACAGATCAGTTATATTTGTATAAAATAGTATCTGCAGTTACAGTGGGGGAATTACCTGAAGATTTATGCCACAAATCTCCTGGAAAGAATGTCTCATGCCAAATAGCTTACGCGTGCTAACCGAATTGTTCGTCTTTATGTTTCAACGGAAGCTCCTTCAGAGAATCTTACTATTTTAGAAACGTACGTTGTTAAAGTGTATGTTCCGGCTTGTTCAGCATTAAAACTCATACCACCTGTAAAGATGGAGCACGTCACCTGTGGTAGTTAATCTCAGCGCCTAGATACTTATCAGCTGAACTAAAAACTTAATTGATCCAGTTATAGAAAGAAACAGTTTCTTCGCACACCCCGAAAATTTATTGCTTGCAATTTTGACTGACCCTCACAAGCATATCCGAGAAATAGCTGCGCGTCGTGTTCTAAAAGCATGCAGTAATAAACTAAGTAAAACAGGGCTGTTCCAACTTCCAAACGTAAACCTCGATGCATCATATTATTTGGAAGCAAAATGTAACCGAACCCTTAATACTGAAGAATATTTCGGATGAAGATCTTCCATTATTTGTAGCTCATGGGGGAGAAAGTAGATTGCCTCTTCTGCGTCTGCCATGTCATACTCAAGCAGTTAAAAGAGGTGTAACGATTGTTATTAATGCCTTAACTACTTTATGTACGAAGTCTGCAAGAGAAGGTCTTATTAAGGTGAAGATTGAGTGTCTCAAAATAATGCCGAAATTTGAGATTAAGAAGGATTTTGCTGGTATTTGAAAACACTACCTTGAGATAATTTGAATTGTATTCATATATGTATTTAGTGAATAATTGGAAACATTCCCTCTATTTTGCGTTTTATTGAAAACAGTTCTTTTTTTCTTGTTTATCTAACATTTTTTAAAGATTTAACAAGGGTGGGTTTTTCTCTAATATGTGAAATTTCAAAGTCAATCCGGAGGAGGAAGATGATATCCAAATATTATTAAAAAAATTATGTGATTTTTCATCGTCATTTAGCACCCTTTTTTTACTATTAAACAAATCAAAACAAGAAAAAAAAATTCCCCATACATTCGTGACCCACCTTAACGCACAATTAAACAGATGTTAAAAAGAAGATAGTCAGAAGCTTTTAACAATTTATTATTGATAATAAATTATGTATTATTAATAGACATCGGATTATGAACACTAACAAAGTGTCAAAATATGCACTAAAAAAGATCGAAATATGCACTAAAAACTCTTGATATGCCCAAAATATGCAAAATCAAAAAACCATTTTTATTTTTAGTTATTTTAATTAAAGACGGTACTAAAACAGCGAAATATTCTTAAAACTATGCATAGTTTTTGTGACAGTACAAAATTAAGTATTTTTCCAAATTTTCGAACGCAAATTTGTGACATTTTTCACCCAGTATTAATTTGTACGCCGAAAACGAACTCTCTACGTCAAATGATGTCATAGGATAAAATTTTAAATTTGACCCCATTTCTGGAGATACCTGTTTAGGCAGGATATGTACGACCTATGCCGTTGAAGAACGCATGTCCTTCATGTCTTCAAGACTCGGGTTTTTAAGCAAAATAGCGTCTAACTTTTTACGAATCTTTTCTGATATTGAATTAGGAAGGGAGTTGGCGAGTTCGATCATTGTTTCCAGTAATTTCTATTAAATAGAGGAAGGTTTTTTTTGTTTACAATTTTTCTATGGCATCTGATAATTTGTGGAAATGTATTGAGATGAGCGATATTCTGTTTGATGGATGCGTCTTCAAATGCTAGCTTGCTTGACTGAAAGGCCTCAGAACTGTCAAATTGACCAGCGAAATATGCGCTTTTGGGAAAAAAGGCCAAAATATGCATTAATGCCGTAATTAGAGAGTTATATGCATTTATTATTAAATACATATTTTTCTATGGTAGTTTATTACTGCATCATATTTGGTTTACAGCACTTCTTTGAACCATTTATTCCAACTGGAGTTACGAATGAGGCTATCAAGAATGCAGAGAAAGGAGTAGAGATTCAGCTGTCCAATATGAAAAGCTGGCAAACGAGACTTCACATCTCCATCGAGGTTCACGCACCTGTACTCCTGCTGCCGCAAAAATCCACTTCTCCCAATCTCATTGTCTTTAATATGGGTAACTTATATTTTTACTTCTTCAATAATCGCAAATCCACTTTGTGGCGTTATTTTAATTAAATGAAAACAAAACACTTATTAAATCAAAATTTTCAACATGTTTAGAAACCAATGGTTTCTTTGACAGGATTAAATGAAAATAAGTGGTTTGTACAAAGTATGTAATTTGTCTTCATAACTTATATTTTTCCCATGTAACATAATATTATCATCGTTGCATATTTAATATGAACAATGTGACGATTTTGACGAAAATGAGTTAAATATACAGTTATTTTTCTTTTTTTTCCTCCATCTTATACAATTTGAGCCATGTAAAAATATCAAATATTTAAGGCGATAGAAAATAAACCATGTGAGGACAATCAAAATGGTACATAATAAAAAATAAAATAAAAGTCAAATCTCTACATCCCACTACACAATTCAATTGCCTCGGTATGTACATAATATTATCATCATTTTGTGATGCCTAGCTTTCAAATTAGAATAAATTTAAATTAAATATTTTTTTTATGGTATTATAATTACGACGAAAACTGCTTATAGAATATGAACCATGTGAGAAAAACTATGCATATAAATATGAAGCATGTGAGAAAAACGCGTTAAAATTCAATTTTCTATAAAATAATTCATTTTTCCGTAAATATATTCTTATAATGTTCGGAATATATTTTTCCTACTTTGTTTATAAATAGAATTGTTATTTTCCATTTCTTTATTTTTTTAAACAGTTTTTATCGATTTTCTCAGAATGTACTCAGGATCACGTGGTTCATATTCTATATGCAACGATATTGTATTTAATAGGATCGACAACAGTGCTCATTTCTAAAAAGCAATAACAATTTTATTTATAAAACAGTCTTATTTAATTATAAAATTAAATTACCTTGTTAGATTAATTTGCATAATAAAATCACTCCATTATTTACTGGTTTTTAGCAGATAATATTTTAAAATTTATGAAAATAGTAAACCTACAATCTACCGTAAGTAGTTTTCCCGGAATAGCTAGTTATCCTCAGAAAAATAATTTTCAATAGTATCCTTTAAGATATGTTGGCTAAAAGAATGCAAAACTAGAATGCAATTGAGTGATCTAATATGTTTACATTAAATTATTAACGGCCATCTTTATACTACATTATGTTTCTTATGCCTCTTGCAATTGCATTTCATTGTAATGTATGTAATTATTTTTGTGATGTTTTTGTTTTTCCAATTGTATGTATCTGTATTTAATTGTAGATTTATTGAATTTATCTGTATTTAATTGTATGTAATTGTAGATTTTTGTAATAGTATAATAACTAAGTTTTTATAACTGGATTGTTCTCGCACAAGTGAGAACATCTGTAAAACCCAGTATAAATAAATAAATAAAAAAGAGATTAAGAGGAATCTGGTGCTTATTACAGTACAATTTGCTGAGCGCTGTATATCTGGTTCCATTGAGTGTTTGTTTAATAATATGTTATTTACTACTTTCCTAACAATGTTCTGTTCTTATTACAGGGGATTTCACTGTGGAAAACTTCTTCAAAGAAATAAGTCAGAGTGTTATCAACAGCAATGCCAACGGAAGTCCAAAGAACAAGACCCCCGTCATTGACAACATGCTGGTTAAATTGGATTCCGTGACTCTGAGCCGAGCCGTCATGACATTAGCAGGCTCTTTAGAAGTTCAGGTAGGATACAAATTATTAAATTGGAATCCCCTGGAATATTTTTGGGAGTCAACGTTTGCAAATTTTATGGTTAATATTTTTGAGTATTGTGTAATAAATATGTTAGTGAAATTCTAGAAAGGAATAAGGAAATATTTCCTTACATTTTATGTCGAGTGATGAAAAAAAATTCTCACATCCGCTCGCTAGGACAAAAAATTGACCGACATTGTGATTCCACCAAGTTTGTGGCTGCACGGGGCTGGCGGCGAAGGTTTGGCCGGACCTAATGGGATCACGATCTAGCAGAAAAGAGTGTAACTAGAGAATACACGTCCCCTTCTCACCGCTCCCTCGGCACTCTGGAGAGGAATGCGAGCGAAAATTCAAAAGGGCGGTCAATTTGTCACCCTAGCCAGTAGATGGAGGTTAAGAATTTAAAGAAACCGGGCCACTGTCAAAGGATTATGGTGAAATATGGGAGATAGCACAATAGGCCTATAGGCTGAATTCTTAAATGCAAATTTTAATTTTTGCAGATCTCCATGTAAAAAATTATACCTGACATAATACGCTTTTTTATTTTTGTCTTTAGGAACCGATTTTGGAACCAGTGGCCATAAGGTTCGACATAAAACGAGCTGTTGGCTATCACAACATTATAGCCTTGCAACAAACCTCCTCAGGGACCTTCCATAAAGATGTGCTGTTGTACGATATCTCGGCTTCAATGGAGACTGTCAACATCAACCTGGGACAGAGGGACCTGTCAACACTGCTGGCTGTGTGGACGGATAATCTAACAGAAGGGCGTTATGTTGGTAAGCGAAACATCAAATAAAATTATAATGTTAACCAGCTTTTAACTTTGATTTTTGATTAAATTGATGATTAACAACTCTGCTACGAATCTCACTTTTCTCAATTACAAAAAGCAATGGTTCCAAAAATAATCTGTTTCCACAGAAGATACAAAATATCAACCATTTCCAATTTTAACAGCTCATATTTTGAAGACTAAAATGGCTCAAATTTGCATTTACATGTTTAACAATGAAGTTTTACACTACAAACAACAGCTTTAAATGAGATTGGAAACCATAAAACTGATTTTCGTTCATCTATATTATCATTGATGCATAATTTAGTTTTTCTTCATTCTTTCCAGGTTCTATGGGACAATGTATAGGAAATAACGGATCACCTACAGACACAACAAATGCTGATGCTTCAGTTAAAAAGCTTCAAGCATTTTTCGCACAGACTGAGACATTGCGAAAAGAAGCTGTATTCAGGTAAGTTATATATTTGTATTCCTTTTTTATATTAGTCAGTTAGGGAGTTTTCTTGAGGGCCTCCTGTGTGGAGCTAAGATTAAAAAACTAGAGCCAGTGAGACAGGGAAAGAGATTGGTAAGGAAAAGGAGATTTGGAAGAGGAAGATGGAGAAATACCTAGCTATTTAGACTATTATTGGCTATGTTTGCTAGTGAGGCATTCATCCAACAGCAGAAATACAACAGCAAGTGATCTAAACTATCCTAACATGTTTTGTTGATTTCTTAAAGGTTCACATTGGATGGCGTTGAATTGAAAATATTCACTGATGTGGACGAAGTGCTAAGTTCTCCAGTGCGTGATTGTAACACGGGTTTGGCTAAACTTGCGGCCGGAGAAACCTCCTTCCAGCTGGATTACTTCTCCGACAGGTCTCTGGACGTCAAGGCCAGTCTACAAAGCCTACTCATTGAGGACATAAGACCTGACACATCAATTGTCATCAAAAAGTAGGAAAACAACCCAAATTATGCTACATTTTCGTAGGAAACAATCACTTTTGAATCTTAATATGTGAGCCTGGGGTGTGTAAATATCCCCAAAACTTTCTGGGCGTAATCACCATTCACGAAACAATATATTTTAATGTCTCTGAGAGTCCAGAGAGACCGCCAAACAACCATTTTTATAATATAAATATTTTTAATTATTTTCAAACAAACAAAAAACATATTATAATGCCGACCAACTTGTTATTTGACATAACCTAAAAATATTGAAAATGAACTATGAAAAAAAACTTCCTGATTAGTGTTTTTACACTTGTCTTACAGAAGAACAAAATGAGTAATTTAAATGGGTAAATTATCGAGAAATAATTTACTGTAAAATACCATACCAACAAAGTCAAATCAAATACAATGTTTAAACAAAAATATACTATTTTCTAAACTTGTAAAGTTTTGTTACAAGGTGCGTGATTAAGTAAGAATGACTACAAATATTAATTTTGTGACTACTTACCTAACATTTATTAGACTGATTTGCCCAACTACCATACCAACCATAAATAAACCAATCATACCAACTATGTTGACAAATTAATGTCAGAGAATGGTACGAGTGGCATAGACAATATAGTGTAATAAGCGGTTAGACAATTAATAATCTTTCCAACAAAGTGTTGCTTGATAATATAATCAGTTGGGTTGTATTTTTCTTTCGTAACAAGAAAAAAAAAGGTTAAAGAATTCAATTATTTGAGTCAATCTGATAGCGTTTGTGCTTCAAAGTGTAGACTATATAATAATAAATATATGTAATTTAATAAGTCTTCTTTTCTTGTTTTTAGGATGTTTCAATCGCACGCAGGCGAGATGATCGGTGTGGACACTCCAATATCAGTGTCCACTCCGCCAATAATAGACTTGACATTTCGACAAAATCAGGCGGGAGACCGCAACATTGATGTACACGTTGAAAAAACACGTCTCAATTTTTCAGTGCCATTCTTTATGAATCTAGGAAGATTTGTATTGGACGCCTTACCAGGTAGGATGAAACCCTTAACCAATTATGATACTCATAAACTGTAGCCTAGAACTGTAATACCAAGCCTTTCCACAATCGGAAGATCTTTCAAACTTTGGCCATCTGTATTACAATAAGACAATTTTACCCTTGCTTTACGGCAGTGTGTGCAATACATTTTACAGTGCACCGGGTGTCGGAACACCACATCAAATCATGCAGATGATATTTGTATCTTGGAGATTTTTCAACTCCGCTGACATCGAGGCGATGGCCAGTCCGAGGTCAGCAACACGAATTCCACACACCAGCAAATCACGGCATTGCTTCTTATATTCGGTGCAGAACTTGGAACTAGTTTATTGACTCCCACCCAACATATTTACATCTTGCATAATGTTTGTATATCAAACTGAATCTATTTTTAATTATATCCTGTTTTTTTTTTTTACTAATTTTAAGGCGACAAGTCAATGGATGGTGGAGTGATAAACCATGGCTATATCGGAGATGCCATCATCAAACAAGAACCCGGATCAGCCAGTCACATGCACAGGATGAGACCTCCCAGCTCTGCTGATTCAACAAGTGGCTACTTTTCGACAGGTAAATCTTACTTTATAAACTTACTTTTTATGACAAAGCATAGACAAAGATATATATACATTTGAAATTACAGTATTTAATAATTGATGGTGTTTCCAGGGGCACAATTGAGTGAGGATGCAAGCGGCTTATCCATATCGATTCAGTTCCGGAAACCAGAGATAATGTTCTTCTCCGATTTATCAAAAACCACCGGACATGCTTTGCTCTTCCGTACTGAGGTTTTGATAGACTACTCTCGGCACGCATACAGAGAGAACTTGACTCTCTCCTTATCTGGGCTGCAGATAATGTCGAAACTACAGAGTAAATTGAAGTCCACTCAGCCTTACTTAGTGCTGCATCCAACTGATATTGAATTTGCTAAGCAATTCAAGAATATGGAGGAGGGAATCATTGTGACTGCGTCTGTCTCTCCGATTGATATGCATATATCAGAGACGACGGTTCGTACTGTGACAGGTAATTTAACATTTGTAACAACTAAGATTACATTTTTCCTTTACTTTGTTCACCCATTTTCCGAATCTAATTTATTAAATGCCTGTTTGTTGTTTAAAATGATGTGCATTCCAATTTTTGAGAGAGTCAATGACCGAAATCAACTACTGATTCGACTTATAAATAAATTGAACGATCATTTATTATTTGTTTTGTTAAAATTCATTGTTTTATCTTCATAGATATCATTGAAGATGTTATCACGGACTTGACAGCACCCGAGGAAAAGGAACCGTTCAATTTCTTGAACTATTCGTCAAAGGCTGCCGAAAAAGAGAATGAAGAGTTATGGTCTCCAAAGAAGATTGTTCCATATGTGCATATAAACTGCGATGAGACAAATAGCTACACACAACCGCCATATCCTTCGACAAAACCCAGCGAAACTTTCACTATGGCCGTGCCGAGTATTAGAATTATGTTTGAACTGGAAGCCAAATCTAGGATACCAGTTTTGATGGCAAAGTCAGTGTTGGAAGTGACTGTTCATGATTGGTCGAAGCAAATGCATTCTAAGTGTGAATTTAACCTACAGGCTTCGTACTATAATGAAAAGCTCGATACGTGGGAACCTCTTATTGAACCCATTGTGTGCGAGGAAAATGTTTACAGACCTTGGGAGGTGCTCATGAAAGTATTCCAAGTAAGTACGAAAGCAATTATCACTTAATATGTATTGGATTAGGAAAATAATATGTAAAAATTCCCAAATTGTGTCCAAACATCATCAAGATGTTTGGACACAATTTGGGAAGAGTCTAGATCTCCTCTAGAAAACGTCTACAATTTTGCCAGTATTCTGTGTTTGCCTCCACAATGTCCAGTCACCTAAGTTTAGGCTTCCCAACACTCCTTTATCCTGCAAGCTTTATTATTGGTAGTTTGTTATCTTCCATCTTTGCTAATGTCCTACTGAGTGGATTCAACCCAATTTTATGAACATTCTTTTGAAAACTATTTAAACTATAGAAAAAGTTTAGCTTGTGGTTGTACCTCATCTGCCAGATATCATTAACTAGCCTCTCTGTATACTTTGTGACAAAATCTTAATGTTTTCTAGGCCAAGTCATATCCAATCTCAAGCAAGTTGGAACACGACCATCCCGCCTCGGAAGTCGACGGTGACAAAAGCAAATTTAGGCAAGTTTCCCTACAAAAGAGGACCAACAGCGACAGTGAAACGTCGGCCGATGAGAATGATGATGCGGAAAATGAGATGACCTTCATCAGGCATCGTCCGGGCGGCAAGGGCGAGACAGATGATAGCAGCGCGGCCTATGGAGATGATTATTATATCTCGTCTAATAGAAGTGAATCCGACTCTGAGAATGAAGATGGCGCCATGGAGAAACTGGCTTCTGCCATTTCACATCTATTTACAGGGTAAGTTTATTAAACCACATTTCAAAATTGAAATCATCAAATCGACCAGTTTATAAAGAATTTTTCCTTTGTTAGGACAAAAGTTACATTAACGGCAAATGCAGAAAGAAATGGATGTAAATAATCATGTTGGAATACAGTACAGTAGTGATGAAATAGATCAGTTATTTAGGAACCCATTAAAAAATGTGTAGACTATATGATAAGTTAAGCTGTTTTAACACTATTATTGAAACAAGAGACAGGCCGAGAATTAGGTTTGCAAACCAGGCTGCCTGACTGAATATTCAAGTAGTTATATTATATCGATAGACTATAATATAATTTACAATTTAAATGACACAATAGTATTTCGTCTTAGTCCGTCATGGTCTGATCTTCATTAGAAAAATAAAATAAAAATTTTTCATTGTCTGAAAATATATATTAATATAACAGCTGCATAATTCAACCATCAATATGTTTTAGTAATCAACAATTTGACAAATATTTTCAAAGCTTCACCAAAAAAATTCATTAAGAAGCGAGTAATTTCTGAGTTGTGGCGAGAATTGTGCGATGATTATCAGGGATGATCAAAGTACTGGTTGCGCCGGTTTAGTACCTACTTATAAATTATTGGAATATGGTTTGAATGTTTGATGGAAAAAATCCAAAGCTTTTGAATGTGGAAAACGGTAAAAATCACCGGACATATTGGAATAATCTGCAATTCGGGCATTTTATTTATATCTGTGTTATTATTGTTCTGAATTACTTATACGTACTAAAAGACAATCTATTGATGTGAGCGCTGTGACCAGCTATTATTGATGTTTTTATCGCGCCCGCAATGAATGGAAATTTATTGAACCAGCGCAACCATGATATGATTCACTTGAGCGTTATCATTTCAGTTTTCGATTTGGCCATTCGATTTAATTATGTACCTCCAAATGTTAATATGGAAACATATGAATTGCTTACTGCGGTTTAAAGCCAACGAATCCACCTAGATTTCACCACTTATCCCATATTTTTAGGTTCTATATTTTATCTATCCTATATATATAAAAATGAATCCCTGTTTCCCTTGATCACGTCATAACTTCAAAACGACTTTACTTTTTTCATTAATCTTTTTTTAAAAACTTTTCTAACACTTTGTAGATGGTTTTAACGGAAAGAAAAATTAAGAAAATTGGATGATTTCAGAAAACATGACGACTATTTTAACTTCGTACTTTTGACAGTTCGCGCGTTTGATATATTTAGAGATATTTCCTGTACTATTCATCCGATTGCGATAAAAATTTCGTGATTTGATGTGAACATGCCCGTGAAGGTTCTGGAGTTATGAAATTTGCAAAAAAAAAATGCAATAGGGCACACGCGAGTAGTTTGAAAAATGAGTGTATTTTATGAAGTTTAGCGGCAAGGAAAAAAGGCGGAGGGGAAGGGGAATCCGGGAGGGGTAGAGGGGAATGAAGGAGGGGTGGTTTGCGGGAGGGAGGACGAATTCGTGAGGGGGGAGGTTCGCGAAAAGGGGACGGCGGGAGAATGGAGGGGGAACAGGAAGGGGAAGGGAGAGGGAAGGGGACGAGGGTGGGGAAGAGGCGGCGGAAGAGGAACGGGGACGAAAGAGAAAGGATACGCAGGGAGAAACAATTTCTTTATTTAAGTGGCATAGTAACGCATGCCGGGTATCAGCTAGTAATTCATAAAAATCCACAATTTGAATAGCCATCGCTCAAGTGATTATCGCACACTGTAATAATTATTGTTTCCAGTGATTCGAGTGATGGAGAAAACAGTGAAAGCGATGAATCTTCCGGAGCAGAACCATCGGGAATCGAATCCGAGCTTCCATCAGACCACGAAACAGTTCCCGCATCCAAGTTCAAAAGATCCCCGCAACACCTATCCATGATCGATGGAGAAAAGAAAGCCACCGCCAACCTGAACTTTGCCATGAAAGCAGAAAGCATAGACTCCGGCTTAGAAGCTGAAAGTGTGGCTGATAAATCTGCAATCTATATTATGATTGACTCTAGAGACATCCTGAATATAACGCTGACAACTCAATCTCTGCAGGTTTTGTATGATCTGCTGACACATTTCACCCAGAAAAGTATGCCTGTCACGGACTATCATAATGTGATGGCCAATGAATATGAAAATTCTATCAATTTGATCAATGATATAGGTAAGAGACTTTATTATTTACTATCGCAGATATTATAATTGTAAAATTTGTAAAACAATTACCTCAGGATGCCTCTCAAAAACAAATATTGTCAAGTTTATTTATAATAAGTATAATTAATTTATTAACTAAAAAGAATTTTAAAAAGGCTTAATTTTTTTTGAAATGTGGTATTATATTTTTAATCTTCAATTGAATTTTATTTTTAGGACCAGGAGCTAAAGTTGAGCTCATTTCTCATGCAGAGTTGGATATTGTCGGGAACGATCGAGTTCTGGCATCAGCTAGCTATGATAAAGACTATAGTTGCCCCAGCAGTCCTGCCAACAGCCTAGATGGGAAGAATCTCAGCTCAATTGGCTCAGACCACGATTGGGAAACGTAATTAATGACATCATTTCTTTAAAATATTAATCTGAAGTTCTCCATTCCTTCTACCACATAACATTATCCCAATCAGGGACACCATGACTGCCCTCACTCAAGTGATTCTCTTTTAATCGTCACATAAAAAATGCATTTTCAGGTTTGAAGGCGGTTTCAACTGTGAGATGCGTACACCAACACCACAGCCAATGTTCAGTCCATCACTCTCATTCCCTCTGGATCCAGTGTCTTTGTTATATAAGAAAGTCACAGACGAACGTCTTGTTATAAAGATTCAAGACTTTGAAGATCTGACGGTGGTTTGTCCCCAGCGCTCTGTGAATAAACTCCATGCTTTGCAGCCAAGCAAAAATAACACTCGCTACTATGTGATGTTGAACACGGATTCTAAGTACAAAAATAGGAAGATCATGCTACGATCGCCGTTACAGGTTTACTATGCATAAAATACTTATTTACAAATGCTTTTAACCTTTCAGATTCTGCCATAGGTACCAATACGTATAAGGACATTGGTGCTATCTGCTATGTTTCACCTTATTCCTTTAACAGTAGCTTAATTCCTTTAATAGAGTTCACCAGGATTGTCATTGAGTGTTAGATAATGTCTCCTGATCACAACATGGCTCCTTGGGCATCCAAGTCTTCTTCCTATCATGGCGGAACCTTGACACCATAGATTAATGGGTGTTTCTTCATCCTCTTCACATTTCCTACAGCAATAGGTGCTTTTACTCCCAAAAGCAGTAGTAACGCAAAAAGCAAAACTAGTAGCCTGGTTTTGCTTCGGGTCTGAACTAATAATAAAGTTTCAGAAACTAATAATAAAATCACAAATCCCTTTCAATGGCATAGGATCTTGTATACATAATCAAATTTTTCTACCCTTATTACAAAAAAATTGCCTCTACACATTAAACCCGCATTCTATACTGACAAAAACTTAGGTAAATTATTTAAAAACACCAAAGATAGAGATCATAAATTAAGCCACACAGGCATTTACCAACTATGTTGCAATGATTGTCCATCGTTCTACATAATAGGTAAGACAACCAGAAATGTAAATATTAGAATCACGGAAAATTTAAGATGTTTAAATTACAATAATTTTTCAGAGTTTGCTGTTCATCTTATTTCCATCAATATTACTTTTAAAATTTTTTGGTTAAAATTCTTCACCGTAATAATAAAAGTAAAAAATTAGGTAACTTATAAGAACTTGAAATTTAAAAAATCCTAAATAATAATGTTAGTATATTGCATAACCAAATTAATTTATCTTTTATTCCCATTCTAGATATATTTCCAGTAAACCATTCTGTTCTTCCTGGAATTCCCGCAATTACCCCTCCTCCTTTGTTAACCTCCCACTCAGACACCTAAAAATTTTTTGTATATATTTCTCAATATTTTCTATCATAGGTTAGTTTTAATATTCTCCTAACGAAGGAAGGGTTCTTCCGAAACTGGTAGAATTTAATTAAAATTAAAGTGGCCTAAAACAAATTTATATATTTTTATTGTATATCTAAATTGAATTATATATTTTGTTCATTTACAGATAAGAAATGAAACCTCATATGCCATTGGCTTATTTTACAAAAAGGCCGATCTCGAAGCGTTTAAAATTCCCCTGATTGGCGAACAGACAAATCCGTTTGAAGGCACAATGAGGATCCACATCCTCGAACCAGACGAAACTTACAGCATCCCACTTTACGTGGCGTATCACTGTAAATTGTATTTACAACCTACTTATGCAGAGTAAGACAGCGCATTTATTAAACTGATAACAAGATAAATCTATATATGACATTTTTTCCCTTTATTTATGAATGTCATTGTTTTTTACTTTTAGTAATTATCATGTAACAACCCAAGGTCTGTGGTGGACAGATCTGTTGGGAGATCTCAACACAGCTAGTAACATTTGCTGTATGCCTAAAGACGATAAAGACCCAACAGCTTTCTCTCTGCGAGTATTGACAACTGATGGTAATAACACTGAGCATGTTTTTCTTGACTATGTTCGTAATAATTGAGGAGCTGTAGCAAAAACAACTTAAACGCGCTTAAAATATTTTTGCTCTTATCGCCTTTTTTATATCTCCAATCCCTTCTTTATCTGCTCTGTAAAAAATTTTTACACAGTCTGAGCTACCTACATACGTGCAAAAGTTTAAACGCTAGTTACAAGTTCTAAGCGAATAATACGCATTTGAAAAAACTTAACGCGTTTTAGTAAAAACTATAATTTTATTGAAGAAGAAGATAACAATAATAATCTAATTTTTAAAAATATTAAAATGAACAAGACACAGAAAAATAATAAAAGATAACGGTCGCAATTGGGACACGAACCCAGAACTTTACGTCTTACCGGGACATACACCTCTACCAATTGGGCCACTGCGATCTATTATGAGACTGTCGTAATTGTCAACTTCATATTTCAAATCTCAGAATTAACAATATTATCTTTGACTAATGTTTTTTTTCCATATTATTGGCAGCTACCTTTATTATTGGCGTATCACTGTAAATTGTATTTACATATTTACAACCAACTTATGCAGAGTAAGACAGCGCATTTTTTAAACTGATAACCAGATAAATCTATATATGACATATTTTACTATAATTTTCATTGTACATTACTATTGCATCCAGCTCCTCAATTTATAGTTTTCTTACGGCTGTTTTCAGTATTGTAACGGTTTATGCATATATCGAAATATGTTTTCAACAGGCTGTCGAACTAATAAATCATCACACACGATACCCAACTTCCTGATACGCTTGCTACCTCCTCTGACAATCCACAACCGTCTTCCGTATGCAATTGAAGTCAAAATCCCGCACATTTCCCACCAAGTGAGAATCGAGGCGGGAGAAAAGACCAATGTCTACCACATGAACTTGTCCAAATCTCACCGAGTTTCTGTTGACGTCAATTACCTGGGTCTTCCGTGGACGGGAAGCTTTAATCTGAACAATGATCTGGAAGAAAAGACATTAGCCATGACGACTGACTGTGATACTGACGGAGGGAACAAACAACTGGGATTGAATCTGAAGATTGAGAGGTCCGAAGGATGTGAACTCTTCCTGCATGCTCCATATTGGATTATCAATAAGACTGGATTGCCTTTGCAGCTAAGGGTGAGTCAATTATAGTTATTAATGTGGTTTCTATGTTTTAAGATATTGCGTTTCCTTCACATTCATGGTCTGAAGTTCGTTGACTCTAATAGGTTTTGTAAGAGTCGAAAACCTTTAGGATAATCATTGTCGTGCTATCCAATCTGTTTAATATTTTTTTTCAACTAACGCACAAGTATATTAACACAATCAAATCAAAATAGAAAACACATTTAAAAAAATTGTTAAAAGTTTCACCACACAAAATGGGAAATGACACTTCAATTTGGTAGGCGGGTATGGGTACCGCCGCCCCGGGAACCTTTTATTCGATAAACCAAATCTCTGTCATAGGTCACCCCAAGTGGTTCGCTACGTTTGATGACTTAGCAGGGGTGCCCGGGTTCATGGGGTGAGGTTTGTCCGGGTCTTGGCGGCAGATGCGTCTGCCCACCAGTTGCGTGGCAGGCCAGATCGAAAGAGACTGGTTGAGAAGGGCAGTATCCCCAAAGATAACATAGGCCCTTAGGGGGAATTTGAACTATATGGCTCAAAATAATGACAAAAAATTTCAGATTTAAACTAAATGTCTAAACTCTGAGAAATAAACTTCAATAGGAATGAGAAGTTGTCTGAAAAATATGTTTTAAATTTTTTTTAATAAATTTGTCAAAAGTTTACCAAAAATTTACCTAAGTTTACCATACCATACAAACCTAACCTTTAAATTACCTTCTACAGGGTTCCCTGTCTGACGTGGTGTACGAATGTGTGGGCTCCGAGCCACTCCTCTTCCAGTACCGCCGCTCCATGAGGAGGCGGCGTGTGCGGCTGCGTGTGTACCAGAGCTCCTGGTCTTCGGCCTTTGGGCTGGAGACGGTCGGAGCCTCGGGCCTGATCATCTGCAAGCACCGCGAGAGGAACAGGCGATACAGAATACTTATGACGGTAACTATTACTGTTATAACTTTTTAGATCCTTACATAATTTAAATCAGTGATTTCGATTCTTGTATATATTTCACTTCAGACTGAAGATTTCCCTAACTTTGATCATTGCATTGATTTCATTATGTATTTACAGTAATGTAATCAAACAATTTTTTTTTATCTTTCAATACAATATTCCACTCTTGAAAAATGTGGAACAAAAAACTTAGCATCTTCATTGTGACTAATTTTTTGTTTATTATATACAGTGTTGCGCTTCTTCCTTTTTTAGTCAACGTTTTGGGCAGTGTTACAGTGTCCGAAGCGTTGGCTAAAGAAGGCGGAAGCGCAACACGGCCTAGTTACCCAAAAATTTTATTACTTTTGATTGTGAAAATCTAAAACAATATGGTATCTTGTTTTATTTTTTGATGGGTACCTAGACTTTCCGGACAGAAAATCTGTTCAATTTTCATTATGTCAGAGCTGATTGATAACCAAAAATTAATCATGATCATATTTTTGATTGTGAAAGTCTCAAAACAATATGGCAACCAGCAGCGGTCCGTGACTTATCAGTCAGCAAGACATTTTCAAGATTCTTTCAGTTTGGGGATGCTTCGCCTCCACTGGAATACCCAGAATTTCCGGACAAAAAATATGTTCAAATTTCGTTGTGTCAGATCTGATCATTAAAGAGTTTTTGCTGCTTTATGAAGATTTTGTATCATCTTTTCTGATTTACTAAAGAGCTTGCTAATGTAAGCTCTGGCTCCTAAAGGCAGCTTTGACTAATGCAAGTATACTAACACTAAGGCAACACATGGAAACAGTTGGCAAAAAAACCAGGACAAGACTAAACATAGTCAGTAAGCTAGCTGGAACTAGTTGGGGATGCGACGCCAATACGCTCAGAACGGCATCCATTGCCCTGGTTTTCTCAACAGCTGAATACTGTGCTCCAGTATGGGCCAGAACAACCACACTTCCATGGTCGACGTTCAGCTTAATGCCACAATGCGAACCATCAGCGGGACCTTAAAATCTACTCCTTTCCCTTGGCTCCCCGTACTTGCAAATATAACTCCGCCAAGCATCAAGCGAGAGATTGCAACACTGAGGGAATACAAGAAGGCGCTGCAAAAAAGCGCAATCCCTTTGCACGACGATGTCGTCTCCCATCCGGCATGCCGCTTGAAGTCCCGAAAACCCTTCTGGACGGAAGGAGAAAGACTCCTCCAATCACCCCTCAACCCTGAAGACAGGTGGAAACTTGAGTGGCAATCTGCCAACGTGGAAAATGCCCATCTCGTACAAGACCCCACTGAGAGACAGCCTGGGTTCTCATTGCCTCGCAAACTCTGGTCCGCCATCAATAGGATAAGGTGCTCCCATAGCCGCTATGCCCATATGATGCATAGATGGGGCCTTAAGGAGTCGGCGATGTGCGAATGCGGTGCGGTGCAGACCACCGTACATGTGGTCAACGAATGCCCGCTCCATTCATTCCCCGGCGGGATTGATGAGGTCCACAAGGCGACGCCTGAGGCCCTGGACTGGCTCGCAGACCTAGATTGTCCCCTCTGACCCCCCCACCATACGAAAGAAGAAGAAGAACTAATGCTGTTGAATCCATTAGCTTGTTGTCAATATTACTATAGTTTTTTGTTCAGGATTTTGGCTGTTCCATCAGTTTGTGAAAGTAATATTCTTACCAATTAAAACACAATAACATTGTTATTAAATAACTCCCAGGTGAGCTTGTCCCAGCTCTGCCCCCAGCTGACCCGCATCATCACTCTTCTGCCGTACTTCCTGGTGACCAACGAGAGCAAGAAGCACCTGCGCTTCATGGAGGAGAATGAACGGGCCGACCTGTGGATCGACCTCATCCCGGGGCAGTGCGTGGCCTTCTGGCCCGAGACAGACTCCATGCGGCTGCACTGCAAGTTTAGGGATTCCTCCCTGGTGTCCCAGCATTTCCCCATAACTAGCACACACTTCACCGTGCTGAGGATGGATAAAGGAGTGAGTTTCTTATATATAATACTAGCGAGTACCCGGCATGCATTGATGCCATTCAAAGAAATAAGCAAATGTTTGCATTTTAATTGTGTTCATTGAAATGCTTTTGGATTCACAATTTTATTTACCCCTTGCTATCCCCTACCGCTACTATATCTCCTTTGCAATCCCTCCCTCTATCCCCCCCCCCTCGTCCTCGTCCCCTCCCACTTCCCTTCCTCTCCCATATTCCCCTATCTCCCTGCCGCTAAACTATATGAAAATCACACATTTTTTTTAAACAACTCCTGCGCATTGTAACCTATTGTAAATTTTTAAGCAAATTTCATACAGCCAGAGCTCACCAGTACACATAGAAACCTTCGCAGGCGTACACACAACAAATCTCTAAGGTTTCATGGCAATTGGATGAAAGATATAGGAAATCATTTCATAATGCTATAGCTCACTAATTATATAGAAACCATAGCGGGCATTCAAATCACCAAAGTTTCATCGCAATCGGATCAGTTTACGAACGCATAAGATCCAGACTGTTCAACTTTTGTGCTAATGGTGAGAAATCTATTGTATTTTATGTTACTCTGGAGTACTTTCAGGAGTAAAATAGATATATTCAGCGATAGCCCAAGAACTTTTCTAAATTTCTTGAATCTCTTACAATCTAGTACATATTACTACCTCTCTATATTTATACTTCTCTCTTTCAGAATATATTCAAATATTCACTTTATATATCATATTATATTTGTCACGTGTAACTAGTTCTAATGATTGTTTCGTTTTCACTCTGCCTGTTGTATACAATACAATACGTATACATAAAATAAAATACTGTGGAATGTATGTGTAGGTCCCAGAGAGAGGCCATACTCGTCAATCAGATCAAAATCTTCCTGAAAACAAAAAGACGGAAGATACTAAATCGATGTCGTCGTGTACACCATCTCTCTAGGAGTTATTAGACAGTGTAGGAATCTAATTTTCTAAAAATGGCAACATTTCTTTACGGTAGAGGGTTCCATTATTGACTGATGTTCCACTATTGACATTTAATTCGTTACTGTGAGGATACAATTAAGTTTTATAAGAGAGCGGAAACACAAAAAAAATGAAGGCCATTTTCCTTTCCCATAATTCATGGCTTGGCTCTCGGTAATACCTATTTATCCGCAGTATAAGAAAAGAATAAACACACACTTGTTTCAGGTTATATATCTCCAGACCAGATATGATTGCCATTCTCAAGTGTAATATCTCCAGACCAGATATGATTGCCATTCTCAAATGTTCTTGACTTTGGTATTAGAAAAATTCTTAAATTAAACAAAATAAAACTCGATAAAACTTACGTATAAAAAACTGAGACTTTACAAAACCAAAATCCTTATTATAACACATTACATACTTCATAATTACACTTACAAAAATTGCACACTTTGAATATGGAAGATGCTGCAACATAATGTTATTCTTTTATTAGAGTGCCGTCTTCTATTTTAAGAGTGTAAGCGGAATTTAATGATTTGTGCATACATTCTGTTAATTCACTGAATTTATCCATAGGAATCATCACATATTTTGTTTCCCTTTTCTTCTTAGCACCGTCAATCTCATTTATCTGAAAGAAATATTTTATTGAAATAAACAATCAAGAGTTTTTAATCCATTCATTAGTTAACATAATAAATTTGATTTTTTTATTATACAAACTTACACTATTCGTATTTCTGAAATCATATCTAAAAGATCTATTGGAGTCATCTGGTAGTGTGAAAAACGGCTTGATATTGGTTGATTGTGAAGTAAAACTGGTTACCTGCAAACAAAAAGGAAATTGTTTTAAAATAATATAGTATTTATAGCATAGTTTGACAGCCTCTGTGGTTGAGGGGTAAGGCTAGAGGTCCGGAGGTCGCCGGTTCAAATCCCGGCGTGCGCGAGTAAATTTTATTTGATTGATTTGTGTTTTCACAATTTAATCATTTAAAATAATATAAGGTACATTTAAGGTACGTTCCAGAGTGGAAGATACTCTTAGTATCGCCCTGGTGTAAGACCACAGTGTTTGGTGACCAGATCTGAATAGCCAGGAAATCCCCACCTTTCTCTTCTTCAATTCTTCCCCCCCCCCCTCCCCCCCGGGACGACATAGTCTCACTGGCTCCACGCGGTTGGGAGCAGTTGGGACTCTAGTCAGTATTCACATTAAAAAAAATTATTTAAACTTTAACCACTCAAGTGCTTTTTGCCACATTATGGCACTATTTCCAAAACCTCGAATTGCTTTGTTTCCAAAATGTGTCAAATTTTCAAATTTTTTTTTTAATTAAAACGACTGTACAATATATCGTACATTCAAAATATAACAAAATAAATATTCTCTAGATTCTTTCAAATGTTTTAAGGTTAAAGTTTTAATTATATTTTTTTATAAATCCTACAAATATGTGATAATAGACAAAAGATAGAGGAATTCATTGGCTACATAAAACTATAATCAGTTTGTATGTCTCCATATTCAAATTTGGAGGTATTATTTTTTTAATGTGGGTGGAAAAATTTCTTTTAGCAATCCGAGAAAAAATATTTTAATTGCTCTATCGCGCCGGTGGTTAAACTATAAATTCACATCAGCATTAGGCACCATACATCTGCTTGTAGATGATGACATCTCCCAAGTTTTTTACACTTTTCTTGGTTCCGCGCTTTATCCCACCAATCCGAGCATGTGTTCTGTCCTTTGTCAGTTGATATTTATTATATATCATTTATATGATGCATCCTTCCATTCCAACTTTCTTCTTCATAAGGCGTCCTGCTTTGGACGATAACTTCCCTCAGACTCCAGTTTTGCCGATTCTTGGTGGTTCTTGTGTAATTCTTAATTGTAAAAATTATGAAATAGCTTACAGATTTCTGTGGCGCTCCGTAGGAACTGCTATGAAGATCGTATGGTTTGGCTTCATTCACTGCAACGGAATTGGAGTAATTCTTTGCTTCCTTTTTCACCTCTTTATGCGACTCTTGTGAGAAAGTTTGTTCAATCTGAAATATGTACACGTATATTAGATTTAATAGTTATTCAAATGAAAATTTTCTGTCTGGAAAAATCTAAAATACATAGTTAACAAAAACCTTTAATTATCACAATACCAATCCATGCAGAAAGATAAAAGGGAGCCTAACTTAACCTTTTATTTTTTATTTATATCTATGGCTAAATATGTATCCCGGTAAAAAAATTTACGTATGTCTCAAAACTCATTTCTCCTTCAGACTTTCTCCATTGTATTGCAAAATGTCGATAACTGTTTTTTTTTTCTGTCTCAAAAAGCCATAAAACTATATTTTTTTTTTTTGCTTACTTTGGCATCGGGTATTCCATAGGAAGTTGCTAGAGGGGTTTTAGCTTTTTCATTTTTATATTCCGGGATGGTTTCATGTGGTGGTTGAATTTCGTGTGATGGATTCGGCACCTAGAAAATAATAAAATAAACATGTAAATCCACAGTTTGAATACTCCAATAATTATAATAATATAATAAAACAAATATTAAAATTATTCCCACTTTAATTTATTGACTGTAAGCGGTTTCAGCTTGTTAAAGCAATCTTCAGATTGGTGCAAATTATTCTTAATCTACGCATTATATACACAACATATTAATCAAAAATTCCATATCATCGTAACTATAATAACGATTTTAATTAATAACTCAGGTACGGGCCATACGTCATTCCTATGTCTACCTACGTTAAATTATCGTGAAAACAAGCTTATGTGTCCAAGCGGTTAATAATAGACATGACAACAATAAAATTAGGTTGCTAATAATTCACATTAAGTACTTGTAAGGTATTTCCCAAACAATCCTAAAGTATTTAAGCTACCAACCAAAGGTTGGACAGTCAAATACCACTGAGCAACAAATGTAATAATATAATTGAATTAAATTCTTGTAGACCACCCCTCTCCCCCCTCCCTAATATGTTGTGTGTATAACTATTGGAGCGACAGAGCAATTTAAAACTTTTTTCTCAGATTGCTCAAGAAAATTTTTCCGCCCATATTAAAAAAAATCATAACTCCGAATTTGAATACAGAGACATACAAACTGATTATAGTCCTGTATATCCAATGAATTCAACTATCTTTTTTCTATTATCTCATACCAGTAGGGTTTATAAAAAAAATATTATAAAATCTTTAACATTAAAAGACAGAATTGACACTTGATAGAATCGCCATTCCATTGTAAGAATATTATGTACTAAATACACAATTTGGCTGTCCTGAAACGGGAATCCTTCCCAGTTGGACAGACAAAGGATCATTTTATATTATTTTGTTTGTTATAGATATATAAATAAATAACACATTTTAAAGAATCTAGATAATATTTGCCATATTTTGACAACAAAGCAATCCGTGGTTTTGGAAATAGTGCCATATTGTGGCAAAAGGCGTTCGAGTGGATGATCCGTAGGTTAAGAATAAGTTTTACCAGTCTGAAGATGGCTTTAACAAGCTGAAACCGGTTACGGTCAATAAATTAAAGTGGAAATAAGTTTATTATTTGTATTATTACATGTAATGGAATTCCACCACGAATTATCAGTTCCAAAAAAGAAATACTGATAATTAGGTAGTCAAAAGACTTACCGTGATAGATAATAAATAATATTAATATAATATTATACATATTAAATATCTTACTGAAGGAACTGGGACACCATAAGATGTAGGGGGAGGGATGTAGAGCGTTTCTGCACTGATCTCTTTGTGTTCTTCTTTCTGAAAATAAATAATTACTTTAGAAAATACTGATTATGTTTTACTAATGGATTTCATTAAAATGCGAAATGATATCAGTAATATAAAGCCATAGATTTATACATATTATATAACTCACGGAAGAAACTGGGACACCATAAGATGTAGAGGGAGGGATGTAGTGCTTTTCTACACTGGTCTCTTTGTGTTCTTCATTCTGAAAATAAATAATTACTTTAAAATGTTAAACCCCTATTAATTATGTTTTTACTAATGGATTTTTTCGAAATTTGTAAATATAAAACCATAGATTTATTCATATTATACAGGGTGTAACAGAACGAACCTGAAGCATTTTAAGAAGCAATTCCTGAGCATATTTGGAGTAAAAAAACGTTGATGTCAGTTTGCTGTCTGATGACTTTTTTTTTCTATTAAAAACATTAAAAATATTTTAGCGCATTTATACTCAAGCGTGTTTTGATAAGCATGTTAAACACACAAAACAGCGCGCTTATCGCTCAAACCCATCACGACAGGATATATCCCATAGTGATGGGATCAGTAGCGACGTGTGATTGAATAATATTTTTTTTGTTTAATACAAAAAAAATATTATTGGACAGCAAAACGACATCTACATTTTTCATTCCAATTATGCTCAAGAATAGAGTATTTTCACAAACGAGGGATTCTGTTAAAAATTATGGAATATTTAAAGATCATTTTTCTGATTTTAATCAGCCTACTAAAAATGTTTATTTTTTATGTTTTCATTCAAGTTTATTTATTTTAAAAGTGATCAAAAACTGAAACGACCCATGATTGGCACTGGCACCAAATACGCAAGTCAAAAAACAACAGAGTACTGCTGTCAGAAATGTGTCAGAAGCCGGCCGACACTAATGACATCACACGAAAATATTGTGTTGGCGGTATTTCAGAAATGGGAAACTTAGACTCGCTGTAGAAAATTTATTCATCAACATAAAAATAAAATAAAAATGCCGTAATCATCGTAATTTTTGCTTCATTTTTTTAAGCAATAAAAAATGTGGAAAAACCCTATTGCTGGCTAAAATCCCTCGGGTATGTGCTGTTACACAATGTATAACTCACGGAAGAAACTGGCACACCATAAGATGTAGAGGGTGGACCGTAGTGTGTTTCCACACTGCTCTTTTTACCCTGCAAATAAATATTGAATATTAAAGATATTTCCAATGTTAAAGCATACTTATTATGTGCATTGACTGATGGATTTGTAATAAAATTTGTAGTAATGTTACCTCTCTTATATGTTTCTCCGCTATATCTATCAGTGCCTTGTTTGGTTTTAAATTGGATTTCGTGTGCATATTAAGCATGTCCTGTACATAAAAATCATCAGATTATTTATTCCAAAAAAATTTCACGAAGGCTTCATTAATAATATTGTCTCCACAATCAATCGGTTAAAAATTCACCAAAATAGCTTTCTTAATTCTCCGACAGTCAAAAGCAATTTAAGTAAGTTTAGCAATTTAAACCCTAATCAGAGAATGACTGTCCCAACTGCTCCCGTCTGGAGCCAGTGAGACTATGTCATCCATAATTGGGGTATGTGTTGTGAGGCTGAAGGTAGTGGGGAGGGGAAGAAAATGGGGAAGAGGGAGGTGCGGAAGTACCTGGCTATTTAGATCTGGTCACCAAATACGGCTAAAGCCATTTCAAGCAAAATTTTCAATTCTGAATGGTGGTCAATTACACCAGGACGATACTGAGAGTATCTTCCACTCTGGGGAGTATCTTCCACTTCCACACAAATTAATCAAATAAAATTTATTTGCGCATGCCGGGTTCAAACTGCCAACCTTCGGTTTGGGAGTCCAAAGTCTTACCCCTGGACTACGCCGGCCGTCGTTAATTGGTGGATCTGTCTTTTAACCTCTTGTAGGCCGCAGTCCCCCCTATGGGTCTGGATTTTTTAAGCGATTTTGCCCCTTATGTATAAAGAAATTGTATAAAGAACAAGGTCAGAATCGCTTGGGCCATTCTTGATCTTGACATAACGAATTACTGGATAGCATTTAGCCACTCTGAATAATTTGTATTAATTGCCAATGACGCGACGGGCACCAAAGATGGCGGATAAAATGGCTGCCGCTTCATAATATGAACGCTGTCATATTCGAAGTCTATATTTATTCATTGTTTCTGATATAAATCCATTGTGGAAAGCATAGATTTGAGTGATTATTAGGAAGTTGGTTTTATCTACATTGTTTTGATGTAATTTTTGTATTATATCACAAAAGAAATGTTATATAAATATTGAATTCGTAAGAAAGGTGAGAACTGTCAAATATTTTACGTTGTATTGAAAAAATATATTTTTTGTGTGCTGGCCTTCAACAAGTTGATTATTATTCTGTAATTGCAAATCAGCACCATTTTGAAACACGGAGAAATAATTCTTTTACTTAATAATATAACACAAATAATAGAAAAAAAAAAATTATATAATACCTTATTTATTTGTTTTTCAGCTATGGTTAGTAATTCTTTGTTCGGCTTCAAATCTGATTCTTCTGTTTTACGGACCTGTTTAGAATACATAATACTACATGTTAGATGTTGATTGCTTTAATGTTTTGACCATTTGACGTAACCACTCGAGCGATGGGGATTTCTGGGTGGGGTTGGTATTCGATTCGGCCATTTTAATAAATATACCTCCAAATATTAATACGAAAACATGTCATAAACTGTTTAAAGCCAATGAATCCACCTCTATTCATTTCTCCCACATTTATATGTTTTATTAAAAAAAAAAAAAATTATAAATTTAATTTTTTTAAATCCACCCAGTATTTTGGGGAGCCATCGCTTCAGTGGTTAAGTCATAAATAATAATATTTTAAATAGTATACCGTAAAGTGGGGTGACTGATCAATTTTCAACTTTTTTTATAAAATCACGTGTGAAGAAATGTTATTGCATTTGCTTAAAGCCGTGCTCCACAACCTTTTCTCATCTGCGACACACCAAAGTTCTTAGAATTTTGCAGCACACCAAAAGCTAAAATATATAGATATTAATCTGATACCCAAATTTTACAATAAATTTTCATTTGACAGGTATGCATACATTAAAAAAAATTCCACATTTACTTTTATGCAATCTTAATAATTATTTTAAGATTAAGATTGGCCAGAAAACAAGGGTTTATTCATTACGTGTATATAAACGTTCATTATAAAATAATTACTACCGTCCGACTTCCATTGTGTTTCTAAGGAGGATTGTTAAAGGAATATTTAATTAGAATATTGTCATATTTGACCGCAGCACACCTCTATCAGCTCAAGGCACATCAGTTGCGGAGCACTGGTTGAAAGTATCAAAATTTATGTAAAAGAAATGTGTGTGTGTTTGGGCAGTCAAAATACGATGACGCGGGCTACATAAGTGTATAGTGTATAGCTATAAGCATATACCTTTATATACATTTATATTATTTAATAGTCCACGTTCAAACACACATTGTCAAACAGTCACGGTCGGAGCGCGTCGCGGCCGCCAGACCAAAATAGAGCATCCTGTGATCAGACATTACATACAATACCATTGTCTTTACGATCATTCGTAATAAACGAGTAAACGAACTTACGTTGTTATTAATAAGACATCGTGGGCTAGTGAGTCACGACACAAATAAGCAGAACATAACAATAAGAAAGTACAACTACTCGATAACTCGACTCAGAGTCGACTGACGAGAGAAAAGAACAAATAGCGTGCGGGCTGGCAACCCCGCAAGGGGGGGCGCGTGCCTCCCGCCCTCCCTCTGTATCCGCCACTGCTGTCAGATGGCGCGAAAAAAATATTTAAGAAAATTATTTTTAACATCGTTCTAAAATAGTCTACGAAGTTCGGATTTGCGACATATATGGTTTAAATAGATAAAGCATTCAATAGCGTCATGGCATCTACATTCTCCAAAAAAATCATTAAAAAAAAGCGTGATTTCTGAGTGATGCGAAAATGATGTAGAAATCTTCCATAAACAATGTACCTAGCCCCCTGATTCAAACTCGCCCCATATTAGTGAACTTAATCAATATAACTTACTTCTTCTGGAGGACTGTGTGGTGGGTATAGTACATAACTCGATTCTTCAGCTGGTGGATAAAGATGTGGTTCTTCTGATGGACGATGGTCGCATTTAACTTCTTCTGGGTGATGATGATGCTCTTCAGCGGGGGGATAGGGATGATCTTCTGGTTCTGGGTGATGATGATGTTCTTCATGGGGGGGATAGGGGTGATCTTCTGGTTCTGGGTGGTGATGATGTTCTTCAGCAGGGGGATAGGGGTGATGTTCTGTTTCTGGGTGGTGATGTTCTTCAGCGGGGGGATAGGGGTGATCTTCTGGTTCTGGATGATGATGATGTTCTTCAGCGGGGGGATAGGGATGATCTTCTGGTTGCGGATGATGATCATGTTCTTCAGGAGGGGGATAGGGACGATCTTCTGGTTCTGGGTGGTGATGGTGTTCTTGAGCTGAGGGGTAGGGTGCATAATCTGGTTCTTCAGAGGGTTTCTCTTCATGATCGACTGAAGGAGGCGTTAAGGAGTATCCTGGTTGTGGGTGATCATGGTGAGGAGGGAGGTATGGTCCGTAACTTGGGTGTTCGTCAGAATGTGATTCCTAAAATAATATATATTTTTTAATTAAAGTTTCCGCGTGTTCTAATTTGCTTTCTGAGTATAGTACATATATAATATGACTTCCAAAATTCAAGTGAAATAAGGAACACATTTGAGTAAGTTCCGTTAGCAGGATATTCTAATTTACAATATAAAATACTTTAACCACTCAAGCTATAGAGATTACCGGGTGTTCGGTTTGCGATTCGGCCATTTGATTTAATTAATAACCTACCTCTAATTATATCCATATTGATACGAAAGATATTCTTACTGCAGTTTAAAGCCAATGAATCCACTTGTATTTCACTGTTTAACCCATATTTTTAGATTTTATAAAAAAAATACAGTAGCTAGAATACATGTAGGACTAACCAAAATGTCCTAGAACAATAATAATTAACCCAGGTAAAATGGTCAGTGAGAGCAAGCTAGACAACAATATACTATACCATTACAACTGAGTGTGTATTTTTTGCCAACATTAAAAAAAATCATACCTTTGAATTTTAACATGGAGACATATAGCCAATGAATTAACCTGTATTTTACCGTTTATCTCATATTTGTAGGATTTATAAAAAAAATATTAAAAAACCATAAAGTTTATAACCGCGCGGATCCTGCATGTTTGGTACTTTGTCAGAGGTACTTATTCAAGTCAACATAGAATATTTTCGATTTCTTATGTTGTCTGTGGCATACTTGATAATGAAAGGGACTTAATTTTAACCGTAAACAGCTGAACAGAAATTCTGCGCAAAACAAAAAAATTTAAAAAATATATTTTTAACATCGTTCTAAAATAGTCTACGAAGTTCGGATTTGCGATACATATGGTTTGAATAGATAAAGCATTTCAATAGCTTCATTTCAAGACCAAAATAACAAATGTGGGAGCCACAAATATTTTTTTAATTTTTTTTTACCGAATCAAGAGATGATTGGTTTTTTTTATCCGAAAAGCAATTGTAGACATTTAAAATGGCGCATATATAAGCCAAAAATCGTTCCAGTGGATAAGAAGTTTTCCAAGTGGTCGAAAGTTTTTAAAGGAAAAAAACTTCTTAAGCGGGAAAACCTTATATGTGGGATAAATTGCGCAGTTCTGTCTTCAAGGGTCTGAAAAAACCAAACTTTAAGAGGGGAGGGTTTTTACTGTATTGTTACATATTTTAAAAAATTGCTTTAACTTACTTCATGTGAACTCGGAGGAGGTGGATAGTAGTACTCTCTGTGTCCATGTCCATGATGAGAAGGTGGACCATCCGAATCATACTCTCCCGAGCTTTGGAAAATCGGTCCCAAGTTGTATCCATAAGGATCGTTCAAAAGCCCTCGTTTTTCTCTATCATTGATCTTCCCTAATGTATTCCACAACTTCCTCATGCGTCTTTTGCCTGCTGTCTCGTTTTCTGTAACTGCAGTCTCAACGCGCATTTCAGAATCCTTTAATTGTTCTTCTACAATAATTGTTGCATTGTTTGTTACTTTTCTATTGTTTGATTTACCGATATCTTCAATTTCACTACCGTCAGATATTGTTCTAGATTCACATTGCAATGTTAAATTGATAAAATATAATATTATAACTAGACTTCTTTGAGAGCACATGGTGGTAATCTCTTCTCAAGTGAAAGTATGAAGGGTAAATGGTTGTAAACGATTTGTACTCTCACTCTTATATAAGTTTTTATAACGAGGAAAGCAAATAAGAATTGTATCACATCTCTCCATCGTGGAGTTTAGGTGCTAAGTGAGAAGTAAATACTCTGGTTAGCCGGAGTACTTTCACTGGTTTTTCGTTCATATTATTAGTGAAAAGAAGTGGCAGCTTTTGACTTTGTGATATTGTTGTAGCAGACAGAATTTTTTGTAAAAAAATGCCTAAAATCTACAAATGAAAAATTAATTTTGACAAAATTAAAAAAAATTATTTTTGACTGCAACCATTTTTTTTTATAGAGAAACCTCACAAGAGTCCCAACTGCTCCCTTCTGGAGCCAGTGAGACTATGGCATCCCCAATTGGAGTATGTTGTGAGGCTGAAAGTAGCTGGGGAAGGGAAGGAGATGGGGAAGAGGAAGGTGGGAAAGTACCTGGTTATTCAGATCTCGTCAATAAACACGGCTGAAGCCATTATTAAGCAACTTTTCAATTCTGAATGGTGGTCTTACACCAGGGCGATACTGAGAGTATCTTCCACTCTGGAACGTGCCGCAAATATACCATTTATTAATTTTATTAATTAATTGTGAAATAACACAAATTAGATAAAATTTATTTGCTCACGCCGGGTTCGAACCCGCGACCTTCCGAATGGGAGTCAAGTGACACGAGTCAAGTCACTCGACCGTCCGTGTTCGAGTGGTAAGACAACCATATCAATTACTTCCAATTTTTTAATCTTAGCACTCTAGCCACTAAAGAGATAATTCTTTTTCTCTGACTCTAGCACACTGTATAGTCACGAGCCACCACTGATGAAAAGGTTCTCATTAAATAAAGATTGCATGATTCAACATTAGACAATTAGATGTTTAACAAATTTATTTTCCAAATTTACAGCTTGTGCAATGTGTAGGGTATGTATGAGACGATGTATGATTGTGAGTGAGACAAGGAGTGTGTGCCAAGATCGATGTGTTTGATGGTCTATCCTCTTGCCTACTCCTGCAGTTTGAGGACTTGAATAATTCGAGTTGTGCACTAATAACGGAGACTTATCGGGACTCGAATTCAAGTTGGGCAGATATCAAGGATTAAAGGACTTAAGACCGGTTAGTGGATGAGTTGACAAATGTGCTGGATTCCCCTCCAGGCATTATGGGTTCAATTCCTCGGCTATCTAAGTCCTTCTTCATTAAACAAGAAACATCTTCCGCTTATAATAAATGAAGTAGGAGTGTTTCAAATGTTGTTAGGAATGTTAGTTAATTTTAAAAAATATATATTTTATCATTTCAGACCGGCCTAGCTGTGGATGTGAGCGGCGGTACGGAAAAACCCTTTACGGTGACCTTCCGTTCGTACCGCCACGGGGACGCTCCAGTTCGGATCGACAACCTGTGTGAGGACATCTTCCTGAAGCTGAACCAGAACGAGTCTGGACAAGTGGCGCTGCTGAGTCCCAGCCAATCCACCCTGTACACGTGGGACGACCCCACCAAGGATAGATTCCTGTTCTGGAATGTCTACAATAATAAGGGGAAAGGATTTAAAGCCAATTTCTTCAAAGATGGGTACTGTAATATCAACATTACGTAACAATTTAAAGATATTATTGTTTGTTTGTTTCAAAAGAGTTCCGTGAAGCAAAAGTATTTTTCAATTGAAGAAAAAAGTGCTATACAGTGAAACCCCCTTAAGAAGTTCTCGATTAAGATATTTTCTGGCTTAAGAAGTTTGGTTTTTTCGGTCCCTTGAAGACCAAATGGCCAAATTTATCCCACTTTTAAGGTTTTCCCGCCTAAGAAGTTTTTTTTTCCGGTCCCTTGGAAAACTTCTTAAGAGGATTTCACTGTTTTACGTCGTTTAGAAGCCGGTGAATCAAATGTAACCCTCGCAAAGGAGTTCGGCATAATTTGTATTAAATGTTTTATTTACCTAAATAGAAATTTATCTATCCTATTACATATTTCATAACAATAATTACAATAATATTAATAAGTATCATAATAAAATCAAGCTTAAATTATCCGGCCGTCGTCGGTCCGGCGTCGTATCCGGCGTTGTCCGGTTAGTACGACAAAATATCGCCGGCCCCTTGAGGGTCGGTATATCCGGATTCTACTGTAAAACTGTAGGTTTGTATTAAAGACAAACCACATCGGGACCCTCTTCTTTATTTATGTAGATATTGCAGATGGATTTAAAATAAATAATTGGTTTTTCTGCCTCTTGAACAAGTAAATTTTTGTCACATTTGCAGTATGGACTAATTAGTATGTACTGCTGTATTATTATATATCTTCAACCACCATATTAACACAAATGTGTGCCTGGTTGTAAGATCCTAACTTGTTAAAATGAATCATGAAAAGAATAATGGAGAACAGATTAATTAATTAAATATCTTTCATTGCAGATATGGGGAAGAAAAAGTCAGTTTCCACATAGTCAAACACTCTCCCCTCACTTCCACAAGCAGCGTGACTTCCAAGCTATCTTCCACCCTCAAAAAGCTGACTCCCAAATCTCCAGAAGAATCCTCCAGCGATGAAGATTCAGACTGCACAGAAATCTCTAAAAAAACTTCCAAAACCAACAAAACTAAAAAGGCGAAAGTTGTTGTGTATTGGGTGTCCTACTTAGACGGTTATCAAAGAGTGTTCATGTTGACACAAGAGGAAAGAATTGCCTATCAATACAGGCAAAGGATAGACTCTGAAAAGTGCAACTATGAAATGTTCTTATCTATTTCTGGATTCGGTCTATCTGTCTGTATGCAAACAACCATGGGTATTAAAGAACTGTCGTACATCAGCCTAACAGATTCTCCTACAAAATGGGAAGTTAACGTAGCTCACAAGTGGAAGTTATTAACCGTGGACCTGACATCTTGGATTGAAGAAAGATTCAAATCGGATCAAAAGAAGTGTCAGTTAAAAGAATACATTCACATTGACTTTGACAAAATGCAAATGACCAAACCTTTCTTCGGCGAGTTGCGTCGCACTTACAGACCTGCATTATGGATGCAGGTACGCAAGTCTGACACCCAAATGTATACGCATCTCAAACTTCATAGATTGCAGATAGACAATCAGTTGTATGAGGCTGTTTTCCCAACAGTTTTATACCCTGCACCGCTGCCCGGTCAGATCGCAAAGAAGATCGGCACTCGTCCCTGTATAGAATATGTCAGTCTAAAAAAGAACCGACCGCAGTGCAACCAAGATGTCTACAAATACATCAAGTTATTAGTTCAAGAGTTTTGCATCCAACTCGATAAGGGATTTGTTAACTATATATTTGATATAATGAACCAATGGACTGTTCAAGACAAGCCAGCTTTACGGTTGAGAGCTGATTTAGCTTTGGTGCATGTTCCCATAACGAACATTGCGACGAAACAGTTAGCTGAATCGTCCAAGTCTACCATCATTGAGTACATGCATCTGTCGCCTATGAAAGTACGTTTGAGTCTATCTTCGAGGGGCTACTCAAAAGAAAATCTACCGACCAGTCCTAATAAAAGCGCCAAAAAGGAAAATAGACCGAAGTTGTTCAACAGTGATTTATTAGAGTTTTTGTTCAACTCTTGGAGTTCTTGCTTGACAGAAATGAAGGGAGTCAAGTTAAAGTAAGCACTCATAACAATATTCTACTAATATGTTTATACATATAAATAAAAGCTAAGCTTTGCGTCAAACACTTTCTTTTTTAACGGAAAACTTTAAAGGAAACTGATTGGAGTGATGTGTTTCTTTGTTATACAATTGAAAATGATATCGGTTTACAACCCTTTTGTTTTTACATATTATTTTCTTTATTTTATTACAGAATGACGTATTTTGAAATAGCGGGCAAATCTTCAACCCCCTTACAAATATACAGTGACGCATATCTACATTATTACAATCAGTTGATACAGCAGTTCTATGTCCTGATATTGGGTCTGGACATATTGGGCAATCCTTACGGAAAAATAACTGATTTCACCAGAGGACTTGGGGAGTTCTTCTATGAACCATTTATGGTGTGTATCGTACAAAACAGCAAACAATATTTAACTAATTTTGTACAAATACACACAAATTTCCCCAACAATATGTTTAATTTTCTTAAAAATACTTCACTAAGAGTACAAATTTCCCTCCTTTTCTTTTAAAGAATGTTTTGTGTTTCAAATTTAGAACCAAATACTGTTGGCACTAAGATAATGTTGCTATCTTTGAAATAATAACTGCAACTCTTTTAAAAGTAGGCAGGAACTTGAATGAAAATATATTTTAACATTTTTTTTTATAAATTCTCACTGATTTCTTACTACTGACAATATTTTTAATTATCAGGGGGTAGCAGAAGGCCCTGAGGAAATAGCGAATCGCTTGGCATTCGGCGCATCTTCTCTGTTTGGCCACAGTGTGGGAGGGGTGGCGAAGTCTTCCTCGCTACTTGCCCAGTCCCTCGGGGAACTCATGACAACCCTGGCATTTGACGATGAGTTTAAAAAGAAGCGACGATTCGGTATGAGACTCAACTATTAGTTTCTTATAATCGGTGGGAAAGTTCTTAATATCAACAAGACAAAGAAAAAATTGCATATTGCTTTAGCATTATCAGAAGCAAATTACTCACAATCAATAATGCTGTAACTCTTTTCTGGTATTGACAATACAATGGCAATAGCTTATTTGTACAATATTGAAGGATCAGCAGAAGTGTTGATGAACTTCGGAAAATTTTTAGGTACAATGGTATTATACTAGAGGTGTAGCCAATAAGGACTGTAGAACTACTTTTACCTCAAAAGAAGACAAAATAATTTTACAAATTTTTTTACATAAAAAATTTTCACATGAAAAAACTTTCATAAGTTTAATGGAATGTATACTTTTCTTCTTCTTTTTGAGAGCAAGCATAATTTTACAGCCTCAGCACAACTCTGGTCATTATGGTATTATTGATTATGTGTGAATCGCTACTAAAATTTTGCTAATGTTGAGTTAAAAGATTGCCTTATTTAAGTACTTAAATATATGTTTTTCTTGTTGACATTGGGAATAAGACCGCAGCCTGTTTGTTTTTATCAATATTCTTTATTTCTTATGATATCCTCATTCTTGACTGAATTTTAATTATTTCTTTGTAATTTTTTAGGTTATTGCCTCCAAAAGAGTAGCGATTTACCTGAATCATTGATTCTGGCTAGCCAAACTTATGTTATGGGGGTGGCCCTGGGATTAAGTGGCATTATCATGAAACCATTTTTTGGTAAAAAAAAAATACATTGTCAATTTCTTTCATGCCCTATTATTGCTCATGAAGCATGCACCTCTTTAAAACTCATAATGTGTGTTTACCTCTATTGCTTGCCGATTATTTTATCTTTTCCTGTTAAATGTTGTCATCTTGAATGCGATCAAAACAATATTTAAATCTATGGCTGATGATATTTCTACTATTCTTTCTATTCACCTGTTTTTTTTTTTAATAAATTTGATTCATGCAAGATTGTGATATGATAAACAAATACAGTTAGATATTACACACAATATGGTCTTCAATGCGAATTTGTCTCCTTTCCATTCAAACATCTTTTTCTTTAGCCTTAGTCTACCATTTGCTGGGTACAGGCTTTTTTCCTGTCTATCTAGTGTTCTCCATTTCGAGTCAGCTGCTCTTGTTTCTGCCCTCTACTTCTTTTGAAGTGATTTTTCCATCTTTCTTGTGATCTTTTGGTGGCATTTTATCTGCTGGTCTTCAGTTTAGTAGAGTATTACAGCAAAATGACAGTGTTCATAGAAAGTTTCTCGCCATTGGAATATTATGTATTTGAGAGGCCCTGAGGTATTTGCTTGTTCCACCACCTTTTCAATCATGGGTTCAGTAACATTACCTTTTCATTTAAAATATGGTCACTGCCAAGTCAGGGTGTAAAGCAGAATACTAGAAATGGCTTCCGTATAGATTGGAAACCAATGTCGCTATTGACTTAGAACCTTTCGGTTCTAGCCCATTTAGCTTTTACTCTGTCTCTCTTACACTTGCCTGACATTGTATATCGCCATCCCATTTGAATTTTATAATGATGGTGAAACACAGTTATGCATATGAAATTTAAGCAAAGAATGGTCAGACTTTTGGATCACAACTTTACATTAGGCATTGCCCATGTGGCATTTCTTGTGTTCTTCTTTATTCCGTGCTGTTTACTAATGTTAATTGACATTATAAAATTGGCTCTTCAGCAGTAAATTAAAGGGAACACTGATAGACCTTTCTCTTGGCTTTGCCATTCTTTTAGCAATTTCAGAGAAATGGAGATAATGTCTAACTATTCACCTATCTTCTTGTATGAATATTCATAATTTATTGCACACAAAAATCAGGAATGCCTATTTATATTGGATGACGCCCCTTCAATTGATTGTTTTCATGTTGATTCCATTCATCTAAGATTTAGCAATCTGTAAATCAACGAGAATAAACCCTTGCAAAAGCTTTTCTAGAACCTTAGGGTGCTTTGAATAGATATAATAGAATCAAGTTCGATAGCAAAACATACTAGACATGTAATGTTGCACCTAAAAGATGTTCTAAAATATCCCAAAATAATACAATGCATAGTTGTTAGATGACCTTCAGAAAAAAAGGCACCTTAAAATCATCAATTTGTGCACCACTCCAATAATATTATCATCATGAATGTTAAGTGTAATATGTGTTTCTGATTGTTTTATATTCACTATGTTGTTAATAGGGGCAGATAAATACTTAATTATAAGCATTGAAGAAGAAGATAACAATAATAATCTAATTTTTAAAAATATGTAAATGAACAAGACACAGAAAAATAATAAAAGATAACGGTCGCAACTGGGACTCGAACCCTGAACCTTACGTCTTACCGGGACATACACCTCTACCAATTGGGCTACTGCGATCTATTAATGAAGTTTTAATTAATGTCGTAATTAAAATGTCATATTTCAAATTTCAGAATTAACAATATTATCTTCGACTAATTTTTTTTTTGTTTGTTCATTTTCATATTTTAAAAAGTTAGATTATTATTGTTATCTTCTTCTTCAATGATATATTACATTGATGGGAATAACCTTCAAAAGTTAAAAAGAGAGTTTTCCTTATAAAAATATGAATTATAAGCACTTTAAGCATTACATATTATTAAAAATATTATCTAATGCTTAAAATTTATTATACATTTCAAATGTGGTTATGGAGTGTACTCACTTGAAGTTAGCTACATATTGCATTGGTGCCAAATTGAATTGAAGTGGCGAAGCTAAGAACAGATCAATGGCAAACTGACAGTTAAAAATCAAATTGGAATGCTCTGTTCGCAACGGGAGTAATTTAATGTGATGCATTTATTATTGCCACCCTGATTTTGAAAAGTACTGACAGAAGAATTCCACTGGCCTGACAATTTTGTAAAGCAGTTTTCACATCTGCTGAATTGAATGCTTTCAGCTGTTATTGTCTAGAAAAATATCCCTAGGGACCTAGCATGGTTGATCTATAAAAACCCTCTTTCAATACTATATTGACTGCATCTGTCATCTGAATGGTCAGTTCGACAGCGAAAAGACAAAATCCGGTGTCAGATAAATTTCAGTTAACGGTCAATATACACATCTTTTTTAATAAAGTGGAGTGAACTAACGAAGCTCTTAGAATTGAAAGAAATCATAAACGCAAGCAATTGAATCCGTTCGAGCTTAGAGATACGAAAGTTGTGGCTAAAGATCTCATTAACTAATTAACTACCTTTTATGTGTCAAAAAGTACATGCGGACTATCAATTTACTCATATTTTTATGGTGCCGTTTGATGTTTAGGAATATTGAACCACCGACAATACCCGCTAGTGTTGCCATCGTAAAACGATTTCTTATTTATTTCATGTCAATATCGTTTTGGCTATCGACAGCGCATCCGTGCACGTATGTCGATATGAAATTGTTGAAAGATGAGCCTATCAATCTGATATTGTTAAAATATCAATTTGACCGTGCTAGTCCCCCTGTTAGCTTATTGATTCACAATGTTAAAAAAGTAGCACACCACACAATATAATATGTATTTTAGCAATCTACATACATGTACTCAATTTTGTCCTCTAAAACTATTATACTGCCGTGGTGAGTAAAAACAAAGTATCTTCTTGAGAGTCTCAGGGAAGATACTGTGTTTTTACTTACCATAGCAGTATAGTTACTAATGTTACTAACAAATCACATTAAATATTTTTTAAATGCTTGCAAAAGACTTCTTTTCATTTTCTGAGGAAGTATTCAGTATTCGTATGTATCTGCCCCTGTACAGCCATCATTATTTATGTGTCATTCATCTCCATATTTAGAAATTTTCAATCCTCTTTATGTTTAGTAGTTATTAATTTCTGAATGTTTTATGATTTTTTTATGTGGAAACCTTTCCCCCTGGATAGATGACGAGAATCCTAATAACGGTGAGTTTATAAGCATCCAGCATGTTTACTAAATATTTTTTTAAACGTTCCTGTACACGAATGATAACCAGATAATGCCATCTATGTAATTTTACTTAAAATAGAAATTCTTCATAATTTTATCGACGCTAAGACGACGAAAGGAAAAATGGCTAAAGCGCCATACAGCTGTGATATTAACCCGCCAATGGTGACCTATTAGTCTGTGAGACCGGGTGTGTTAAAAAATTTGAATAACTTTATTCTCCGTTATTGTTTTTTGTTGCAATTTCGAGTACTCCACAATGTGCAACTACATCACTCCTTTGAAAAAGTCATTAAAAGTGCTGAAAAAAAAGTAGGTTAAATAGGTTAGGTTATGGACTATTAACCTTTTGAAAGCCAGCATAGGAAAAATATATTTTTTCATTACGACGTAAGAAATTTGACATTTCTTGCGAATCCAATATTTATCACATTTCTTTTGTGATATATTACAAAAATTACATGAAAATAATGTAGATAAAACCATTTTTCTGATAATACCTGAAATCTATTCTCTCAACAATGAATTTATATCAAAAACAATGAAAGAATATAGAGTTTCTAAACCAACTTCGTCCAAATTTTGACGCGGCGGCCTTTTTGTCTGCCATCTTTCATGCCCGCCGCATCATAGGCAATTTATTAAAATTATTCCGAGAGGCTAGACGCTATGCAGTATTTCGTTACGTCAATAAAGAGAATGGCCCAAGCGATTCTGACCTTGTTCTTGATACAATTTATTTATACATAAGGAACAAAAACGCTTCCAAAATCGATGGTACACCAGAGTACGTGCGGCCAATCACAGGTTAAAAAAAAAACTTCAATTCTAATGACTTTTCAAAGGGGTGTTGAAATGTCAATTTGTTGATTTGTCGTGAAATATTTTTTTTTTTCAAATTGACGTGGCTCATTTAACCTTTAATTTAGTATTGAATCTGGTTATCATTCTAATGTCTTTATTCTATGTGTTTTATGATTAATTTACCCCTAATTTGAATTGTGTAGTTAGTTCCTTTCTACCAAAAAAGAGTTTTTATTCAAAAGTTTAAAAAAATCAAAAGTCCGCTCAATCCCCGGAGTTAGAAGAAGCTGCAAATTTTAGTTTAATTTTAACCTATGTTAAAAATAACATACCTAAAATATTATATTTTGAGAGCATTCATTATAAACACTTTTTAAATTGATATTATTATTGAGTATTGCTTTATAAACATTTTTAAAACTGATATTAATCTTTTATCGTGTTTAATTTTTGGGTTACTATGTCGTGTTGTGTTTCCTCGTTCTTAATCCAACGTTTCAGACAGCGTTACAGTGTACGGGCAGGTGTATTGATTGTGATAAAGTGTTATTTTATGTAGGAGTATGTAGAAGTGATACCGTGTTGCAAGCCTTAATCCTCTTAGAGGCGGTATTTCAGTACAATAATTAGTTAAATTGGTGTGGTTTTCGGTGATTAGTTTTGGTGTCGCTGTCAAGTGCCAGAGAGCAAGAACTATTAAAACACTTCTGGCGGGCTAAAACAAGACACCCGTTCAAGAAAATGGAATTTGTTTTAAACCAATGCATCTTTGAAAATAATACCTACATTTGAATGATTTTTTTTTAAATTTAGTACTTACCACACCCCAACTATAAAAGAATTGTCCGAAATTATAGCCTACTTTGTAATAGGACTCCACAAATAGAAGATAATGTCGGTGTTGTGCCATTTTCTGATTTTTATGGGTAAAAAATGTATGTATTTTATTATATTACAAAAAAAAAATCACTTTGGTACAAATCATAACAAAAGAAATACGAGTGTGCTTTTGATCACAGAACTGAAGTAAAACTTCTAGAGAGATAGAAAATGTGGGCGCTCACTGCTCTCTTGCTCCTATAGTATTTATAAAATTGTTCAAGTACGAAATGAAATTATGAATAATCTTCATGCACTGGCTATGAGAGGAAGAGAGAAAGAAAATGTGTGCGCGCACTGCTCTCTCTTGCTCCTACAGTGTGATACAGCCTGTTCGCCTCGCCCGACTACACTTTTCATAACGCTCTCGTCACGCATTCGCCAGCTTACCCCCCAAGTCAAGCGTGCATAGAGAAGTTTTACTTCAAAAAATAACAATTTGTGCATCTCCAGTGCCAAAGTGTAAGTTTGCTTTTGATAAAATATTCTTCCGCACAAAAGACAAGGAGATAAGAAGATGGGTAAGACTTATATCACACGTATATATTATTTATACGTTTTACACATATACATATGGTTGGGAACTTTACATGTTAGAGATTGGTGTACAATATTCATATTAAAATATTTAACAGCAATGGCTTTCCAGGCATTCCATTAGGACCGGCATAAAATGTTGGAACTACCGTTCCCGCCCAAAGCTTAGGTCCAGATGATGGACAACACGACATAATAACCCAAAAATTAATAATGATAAATCTTCAGGCCGTGGAAATCTCAAAGGATATTACTCTTATCATTGAAGAAGAAGATAACACTGATAATCTGATGAAAATGAACAAGACACAGAAAAATAAACGATGACAGTTGCAACTGTTCTTGTCCCATTTGCGACAATATTTACATATCTTTTATTTTTCCGTGTCTTGTTCATTTTCATATTTTCCGTGTCTTGTCCATTTTCATATTTTCGTTTAGATTATCAGTGATATCTTCTTCTTCAATGATATATTACATTAATGGGAATAACCTTCAAAAGTTATAAAAAGAGAGTTGTTCTAATAAAAATTTGATACTATTCGTGTTCACTTTATTTTAAAAGAAATGCATTATTTGCGGTGAATTGGTTAATCAAAATGTTAAATCTTTAAAATTGTTATTAAATCATTATTATTTGCCAAGGATTATATATCTTAAAAATTCTGCAAATGAATATAACCAGCATTTTGTTACATTTAAAAAAGATTTTTTTACAATGATGCATTTCTTTGTCGTTAGTTTTTAATCTGTCATAGACAGCACTGAAGTTTTAGTATTTTTAGCTAGTGCTCATTTTTAGGTTATGATTATTTTAACTGAGTTTGTTAAATGAATATATAAATGGCCGGTCAGTGGCTGACCTGGCATCCCTCGGCTGGCTAAGTCCTCCATCATGACACAAGTAACATTTCCCGCTTACTGTGGTGGTAGTAGGAGATTTTTCAAATATTGTCAGGTTATTCATAACCCGGAAATATTTGTCTTTCTTTTAAATTTATTTTTTATTAGTTGGTATATATATATATATATATGTATATAGAATGTTATATATATAAATATATATAGTACGCGCCAAACCTGAAGTTGATAAGATCCATTCTTGCGCAGACATAGTCAAACATTAGTGTTTATGTTTATCACAGAGCAAATAAAATATGTAAAAAAAAATTACATATTAATTTATTAAGGAAAACTTTATAAAAGGTAAGCTAAAAAATAGCTGTTAAAATGCTTTACTTTTCAATTTCGGTTACCTGCTAAAATAATTGTTTCTCATTGTTATCTAATTTAAAATAAAATGTGCCTCCTAACTGTATCCCATTTTTTGTGTATTTAACAAAATCACCAATTTCACAATTAATATTAAGAAATTGTCTTTTAAAACTCGTTTGATTTTATTCGGTTGACTTTACAATGACCGTAAGCAAAAGAGAAAGATGCGTAAAGTATATGTGCGACAGAGAAAGGCATAGGCGGGGAGATGGGACCGCCTTTCTCCTCTCGGACCTTAAACTCGTCTATTGTGACTATCTCTGTATCAATGTCAGGTCAGCTTTTAAGTTTAGCGCATACTATAACCTACCTAAAATTTACAAGGTACACACTTTATAAAAAAAAATTCTTGTCTTATTCTTATTTTGATTGATCGAAACTTACATATTTAGGTAGAATTACATAATTATTATTGTACTCCATCATTTTGTGGTTTATTCTTGACCTTTTATCCTAAAACTGTAGACAAAATCACCCAGACTTTCGGTTCAAAAAGTTATCTTTGCCAGGACTATGCTAAAGTTACATTTTAAATCTGTACTATATGTTCAGTTTTTGTAGGAGCTGTTCACTGTGTAAAGAATTGATGTGATGGTTTTCCTTGACTCCTCTTCCAATGTCAATTAGCCACAATGTGTTTTGCTGTTATGTATACTGTCATGTTGTAATGTCTATTTCAAATTCAACAAGGGATTATGTCCAGAGATATTAATGTCTTTTGTATTAGTACTGGACCTTTTCTCAGTACGCTGTTTGATTAAAAGACTTTGGTTCTTTGAAATCACAGTGATTGTTTATTGTTTTACGAACAACACAAAGAGGACACTTGTCCTTATAACTCGCTAGCTAGATTTTGTCTGAAGAGCTTGAGCTTGCAAAAGGAATGACTTGACACCCTCAGATCCCTCACCCTATTCTCGGCACACGTCGTAACCGACACCATGCGACCTGAGCGTAGCATAAACAACAGAAACATTAATAGAACTGATCATAACTAATATTCCGATATATTACACATGTCTATTTTGATTATAGATTATGTTTATTTGATTGAAGCAATGAAATGCCAAAAAAAAGTTATGGATGTTTTTTAAATCAGGAGATTTTATTTGTGAGTGTGTGGAATATATTTTTGTAAGTCTCTGAAGTATAAACGGTATTTAAGAGTATGATTCAGTCTTTACTGTTATACATCAGGATTCATATTAAATCAACATGAATTTTTCAGCACGCATGTTAAACTTGATTGATTTGCGATGAATGGGCTAAACGACACTTACGGCAAAATCATTCGACAATTACTATCGAAGTTTTACGGTAGATTAACCTTAAAACATTTTACTCTTCAAAATTGTAACATATTTCTATTTGCAGGTGGTCGCAATGAGTGTATTGAGGGCGTAGTGCGTGGCTGTGGGGGTTACTTGAGCGCTGCCGGGGCTCGTGGAGCCGGCGGGGCCTCTCTGGCCTTGGGGGCCCTGAGGAGGGCGGCTGACAGGGGCAGGCCTCTTGTTCTGAGGGCCAGGCTGCCCCGGTATTGCCATCCACTCGAGGTAAATTATATTTTTACACGTTTATAATGTCCCCTACTCTTGTTGTGAAAGACACTTATGATTTTAATTTATTTTTTTTAATCATGTACAAATCGAGGCTTCTGACTCACATAATGTTGTCATTTTTTGCCTCATCTGTTTTTAAAATATAATATTAATACATTATCATAATATCTAATGTTCTATAAAAGGTGTTTAGTTCTTTGTATAAGAATTCACTTTCAAATATTTTCTAATTTACATGATCTAATAAATTTCAGTATTAATTCTCGATATAGTATGGAACTCAGTTGAGGCTATTAAATTCTGAACTTAAGATGAGTTCGAGGTCATCAATACTGTCACCCTCTGTCGTTCATATTTAATGTACTTTGATAATGTGTGTTCTAAATCTTCAATTTAATCACATATCGAGCACAATTAGAGAGGCCTATCAAACACAATATTCTTTCCATTAGTGCATGTCCGGATCTTAATCTAAAAATGATTCTCATTTCTGATCTTTTCAGATTAACCTCAGTGAACCATCTTTTAAACGGTTCCTTTTTGAGTTTTCTATATTCACCATATTCCCTTACTGGTAGACAACACTTTGATACACTACTTTACATTTCAGATTTCACTACGTAATACTAGAAGTCGGGATGTATTTCAGTGTAGAAATTCTGGGACTAACTACCATATGTATTTCTCTTTGCCCATAATATAGGCCATAATTTGCCCATAGGGAAATAATTACGTATACCAGTTCAGTGGACATCTTCAATTTATCACTAAACAAATACAAAAAGTTGTTACTAACGCAGTTCAGTTATGTACAATAAATACTCTATAATTTTTACGTAAAAGCCCCTAAAAAAGGCCATTTATAAATAAATAAATAAACTATGGTCTGATATATGAATCTGTATATATAATCTACTAGCTGCTGCCTGCGACTTTGTCTGCGCAGGATTAGTACTTCGATTAGCCTATTTTCTTTTCGTAAGTCCCATCTATGTTTAAACCAAAATTCTTAACCTATTTATTTAAAATATCTATAATTCTTGATTTGATTCAAAGTATTAGTACTATCAAATAAATTCACTAATTTAAATATTTTCTAAAATAGAATTTTGATTTAACAATTATTGTAAAGTTTCATTAAAATCCATTTAGTAAATTTTGCGTGAAAGAGTAACAAACATACATCCATCCATACAAACTTTCGCGTTTATAATATTAGTAAGATATTGCAAAGTTCTTTAGACAATTCTTTCAATACTCGATGCATACTCAAATTTATAGTCAACATCTGAATGCCAATTAATTTTGTAGTCAACATCTGAGTGCCAATCAATTTTGCTTCCTTCACAAGCTTTACAGACTTTACTAACCTTCGGGGGCGTGCATACAACAACTCACCAAAGTTTAATCGCAATCGGATGAATGGCATAAGAAATAATTTCATAATGCTCACCATTATATATAGAAAGTTTCGCGGGCATGCGTACAACAAATCACCAAAGTTTCATTGCAATCGATTGAATGGTTTAGAAACACTGCTATGAAGGGCAGCCATGTGTTAGGATTTTTCTAAGAGTAAAATACCATCAAGAAGCTCCTCTTGAAGGCTACACATCATTGGCGGAATCTACAGATTTCCGTCAAGCGCGTGATCGCATCGAAATTTATTAGTAAATCAATATTATTTTACCGGACACACGCAGACCTTTATACGGTCGTTTTTATTAACCTTTCCCTTACTGAGCTGAAAAAATCCACGCGCTCCGGTGCTGTGTAATCACTACACAAGCAGAAATGGTCGATTTAAAAGCCGAAAAAAATGAATATTTATAGCAAATAGCTATATTTCATTATAGTAACAGTAAAAAATGATAATAATTGATATTTAATTGCTGAAAACATGAAAAAAAACATCGGTAGCTCAAAGAAACGATGCTCATACAACTTGCGAAGAGACCACCCCGAATGAATGCCGGGCGGCGACTGGCGGTCCGCGTCGTGTCGTCCGCGGGGTAAACCGAAGGAACAAACACGATTGACGACTGACCAGTAACCACACGATTCTCTTTCTCGCTCTTATATCGAAGTAGGTGAGAGTGAGACGCGCGTAGCGTCGCACTAGCCGCTTGCTTCACACATTTGTACGTATTACCCGCAGCTCTGATCTTATTTCCAGACGTTTGATTGTATTGGTGAATTTATTTTCGATTCTCACAAAATACCTCTGATGTGCCCGAAAGGTACGGATTATTATTTTTTAAATTTTTTTATTTAATGGTTAAATGTATAACGGAGGATTACCTAAAATCTGAACCCACAATTTTCCATATTTACGGAGATATTAAAGGTGCAAGAAGCAATGTGTAGTAGATACACATCGCAGACCAAGGGCGGATCCACCGTTGTGGGCACGGTGGGCATGCCCACAACCCTAATGGACTTGTAACGTCACATTTTCACGGGCTGATGACAATAAACGCTATGCCTTAATAAAATAAAAAAAAAACACAATGAATCATGAATTCGGAACGCAGAAAAGAGCCATAGACGATATGCTGACACGTTATATCACATTTTTGAAAACATATATTATCTGTTTCTTTTTGGCACGTGAATAATGATTTTTAATTTTTTTTTATTATTTATTAATTTATTTTATACAACATGAATATAAACTAATATAAACAAGATAATATTTCATTTTGTAACTTTAAATATTTTTACAATGAACACAAGATTTCTGTTTCATAACATACATTCATTCTTCCTTCATTCTTTAGACTTTCAGGTTTCATCATACATATTTAGTCCTCTGTACATTAGGCAGTTCTGTGTTTTGGATTTCTTCATATGTGGAAATCTAATTCTATTTTCACTTCTGGTTTCGTAATTATGTACATATCTTTTAAAAACAATTTCATCCTTAAAATATTTTGGCATTTGGTTGTTCATGACTTTATGGAAAAAAATTAACAAATTAAATAACAGTCTCTGTTTTATTGGAATCCAATTTAGCTGCTCTCTGGTTTGATTAATCCTTGCATATTTGCCTTTTCCCAGTATACATCTCATAGCTCTATTCTGTATAAAATCTAGCTTGTTCAAATTTCCTTTATTGGCCAAATATAACATCGTAGAGCAATAATCGAAATGCGGAGTAATAGTTTTATAAATAATAGTAATAGTTTTATAAATAATAGTAATAGTTTATATTTTGATATTCTTTGAAGATGTAAAAAAATTATCAAAATCGGTTTAGTAGTTGTAATGGTATTGGTAGCCTAATAAGTCTCGCCAGGTGCATCTCACTTTCTGGTCATACTTACGACTCCCGAGACAGCGTCAAGATACCTATTTACCCAGTGTCCCTATATTGGCTTACTGGGTACTAGAAAAAAGAATAATTTATTGATTGAAATTGGTTTGGAATTTAATAGAAACTGTTTGACTGTTTAATTGGACGGTATCTGGTGTGACTTCCTCCAATGATGACTTCTATTCCCAAGCCCAAAGTGCTGATGCGCGGAAAAAAGGAAATAATCAAATTTAAAAGGCGTTCATGGGCGAGTTCGTACTCCGACTCGCACTTGTTCGATTTTCGGGTGGCTGTGCCCACAACCTTTTTCAAGGGCTGGATCCGCGCCTGTCGCAGACAAGGGAGGGTTAAACACACACTCCCGACTTGGCTTTTGTAAATACGAATAAAAACCCGCGTCATCGTGCGAAAACTGTTAATAACATATAAATCCGTTCACCCGTCAGAGATTAAATAAATTAATATTAGTTGACTGTGCTATCGATCCATCGCTGCCCAGGTCCGTGGATCAATTTCAGAGTCCCTCCGGAACCGGAAAAAAACCATAAACTCCCGGCCCTCTCTGTGTATTGCCAGCTCGTGCTCTTAATTATTATTCAAAATTAATACTAACAATGGTACTTGTTCTGAAGCGGTGTTTTAAATAATAACTTTTAAATAAGGCTTAACACCGCTTCATAACAACACGTAATGGACAAACAAAGAAACATTCATTTTTATATATTAAGATTAATATGTTTATCACTCTTTACATGGCGACAGAAGTATTCTTGAAATTTCACAATTTATTTATTCTAATTCCAGGGGATCAAACCATACTCCACGTACCAAGCTCTTGGCCTAAGGTTGCTGGCATCCCTGGGAAGGGGGCACTATGTGGACACAGACCTTTACCTTGCTCATGCCTCCCTGACACCCAATGCCAGGGTCATACTATTATTGACATTACAGTAAGTATGACATTATACCCTAAGATCGGCTATTCTCGGCACACGTCGTAACCGACACCATGCGACCTAAGCGTAGCATAAACAACAGGAACAGTAATAGGATCATAAATAATATTCCGATATATTACAAATGTCTATTTTGATTATAATAGCAGATTATGTTTATTTGGTTGATGTAACGAAAGGGAATGCCAAATAAAAGTTATGGAGGTTTTTTGAATCAGGAGATTTTATTTTTATACTCATTTCACCCTTTCCAGTAACACTCGGGTATTATTAGTTTTTTTATATATACCTTCCGTTATAACTGATTATCGCCAACAGAAGTTAATCATTAATTAATGCAAAATGGTAAAAGAGAGAGTACAAAATAGAGCGTAACTCAAATACGTAATATTGAAATCCTTTTCAGTAAAATGCATTTTTTTATCCACACTCGTGGCCTGTAAAAGGTGTTTTTTACGTAATGCGGATCCAGGGTGGGGGTAGAGTAATTTCGTCGAAATTTAATAGATATTATTGAAAATCATAAAAAATAGAAATGGAATAATTTTTTTTAATGCAGTTCGATTTCAGACTAGTTTTTGTAAGATTTCCTAAATTGTAGAGCAGGTGTTTGATGTAAAAAAACAACTTAGATATTGCACAAAATTCTCGTTTGAGGGGTGTGTATTACCCCCTACGGTGCGGGAGGATTAAGTAGAATTTATGATTTTATGCTTTTACAAAATCCGTATATATTGAGTCGACTTGAGTTTTATTTTCAAGCGATTGTGATATATTTATTGTAATTTTTTTTTGTTTTCTACAGGCAAATCTTCCTGATCAGAACTGGCAACTCCGGTGGACCGTGGCAGACCGAGTGGTCCTTGAGAATGGACGATGTCATTGGAGTGCCGACTATCAATGAAAACAAACTTATCTTCAACATAAAACAGGTAGGTTTGATACAAATTTCTTGGCAATAGCGTAGTGAAGTAGCAATCTTCTTTCGACAGTGACACTACGGTATGGTTGATTTAGCGCAATCTAATAATTTTTTCCATAGATCAAACGGTCTAAAAGAATACTGCTTAAGCCCACTATCGTTTTGTTTATCACAAATACTGTAAAAAAAGTCAATTTCAGAAATCATTCATACATAGTTTTCATACTCAATTCATCGTTATTTATTGATTATTGAACCACCATTAGCATGCAAGTAAATGTATTTGATAAAATGCATGTGTTTTAGTGAATCTTTATGGATCACATACTCGGCATCCGCATACGGGGATAACCGTCAATGGATCACATATGTAACAGCCATACAGTAAGATTAACAAATCTACACGTGTATTCATTTACCGTTTTTTTCTTTCTTTCAGGATGACAGCGTTAACTATTTTTCAAGCGATGAACGCATAGTGGAATGCGAAGATCTCGAAGTACTGAAATGGCTGCAGGCTAAAGTTGAATCTGCGTTGATTTTAAATATGGAGGACAAACCCTGCCCAACTCACGTTTAAACTCTTCAAAAATATTGACTGTAAAAAATATACATAGGTAAGATGTTATTACGTTTGAGAACGTCAGGGAGTAACATGATTTTTAACAGCATTTAATTAATAATACAGTCTCTCTCGGTAATACGCCGTTCGATTATCCGACAATTACTAATTTAATCTGATGATATTTTTACTCAGCTCAATATCGAACTCCGTAATTGGCCGGTATTTGGATATCAAATTCAGTAGTCCGCCGCGTGCCTGGTCTGGAGCGCCAAGCTTTGTACACCGATAGGTTGGGTTATCTTACTCTTACACATCATGTTAGTATACCGCTGTCTAGCTTACTAGTGCTGACCATTTTACCATTCACCAAGGTTAATTATTGTTGTTTTTGGATATTTTGGTTAGTCCTCTGTCTACTCTAGCAACTGTCTAAGTGTTTCTTTTTGTTTCATTTTGACTCCATTTTGTTTGAATAAGCTTACAAAATGGAGTCTTCTCGCAAAATTAAACATGACATTTAACAAAATACCTGTATAATTTTTTTAATATTTTGTAAGTATGCACTTTAATCCGCCACTTTCACTAATAGGATATTTGCCTGTTTTTTAGAGTGGCGGATTAGTGAGAGAGTACTGTATTAAAATGAAATTTGCAAATCACAAATTGAAACTTCCTGATAAATGCTTTTAAAGCTTGTCATAAATATTGCTTACGGTGAAACAATTTTACTGTCGATTTTGTAAATTTCTTTTTCTGTTGATTTGGTTTTCTGGCTTAATCATGTTAATTAGCTTCTAGATATGCTGTCTTTATGTGGTTTTAAGACAAATAAAGGAATGGAAAACTATGCAGATTGCACAATATAATTAAAATTGCATGTTTTCGTGTGGCTTTATCGACAAGCTAATTAACAATTAACCCAACCTAACCTAGAAATTATTCCTCTTGTTGTTGTATTTGGTTTGTTTAGGTTAAAAGTGGCATGTACAATGCGATTGTGATGTCAAAACAGACACTTAACAACCTAACCTAACCGGACAGGAGGCCTAGTCTCTATCTTTCGGTTTCACAAACAAGCACATTTGCCGTTTAACCTTTCTTGACGGTGCTGTCAACTAAGCGGTAACAGTATGTATTTACTGAAATATCTTTGTAAATATACTAAACATAGAGTTAATATTTTGGGTATTCCTCCACAATATATTTATGTATTGGATTAAATAAATACAACATACAAATATTTACTGAGTGTACAGTACCGGAGAGCGAGGAAGTTTTTAGCACGGTAAGGGGAAGGTTAATAAGGATTCGTAACGTAAGTACGGACGTTGTGAGAGATAGAGACTAGGCCCCCAGATAAGCTATGTGGAGATTGAACAAATGGGGCAATACAAAAAGACGAGGAACGCTATTGGTTTAAGGTTAGGTTGGGTTAGGAGTGAGCATTCACAATGACAATGTCAATTCATCCTTGAATTCGCAATTTTATTATCGATTGCATTTATTTTCTGTCCGTTTGTACAATTCATGTACCTACCCTAATAAATTGTTCTAACTGGTATTATTAAGCCTATAAGGAAGTTGTTAGTACATAATTCTAATATTTTATTCTATTCTCCTCTTACTAATCTACTTAACCATGATAATAACTAACAATAATAATGAGAGCTGATTAATAATGACTTAACACTTTGTAAAATGTTTTTTATTTACTTTTATACCCACTCTAATTAAGTTTTATTTAAATTCTATTAAAAATAATTATACCTACTATTAGAATGAATGCTTTCTTATAATATATATTTCCCCTCTGACAAATAATATTCTATAATATTGCTGCATTTGTATAGCACACTGTATGTATTATGATAAATACGTGAAAGTGATTAAGCATGATTTTCCACTTGAGCGATGTTCAGTTCTCGATTTGGCCATTCGATTTAATTAATATCATTCCTCAAATTTTTAATATGGAAACATATGAATTGCTTACTGCTTTAAAACCAATGAATCCACCTAAAATTCATGCGTTTATTTGATACAGGTTATATAAATTTTGGCACATTACAGCAAGCGATCACCCAAGACGTGTTGAAAACTTGCCATAATATGCCAAAAATCGTTTGAGTGGTTATGTTTCAAAGATTCTGAAAGTGGGTAAACTCAGAAGATAAGAAATTAAGAATGACAATGAGGTTAGGTTGGTCACAGACCAAGAAACTAGACAATCTGAAAATTCTCCAGGTAATGTCATAAATTTTGACTTCGAATTTTATTTGATTAATTTGTCTGGTTTCACAATCTGTTCTTTTGAAATACTTAATATAAGTACTCTAAATTTACGGGACGTTCCAAAGTGGGAGATACTCTCAGTATCAACCTGGTGAAAGACCATCATTCAGAACCGAAACATTGCTTGAAAAGACTTTAGCCATGTTGTTATTGGTGACCAGATTTATTTATACCAGAGTATTTCCCCGACTTCCTTTGCCCCATCTCCTTCCCCTCCCCACTATCTCCACCCTCACACCATATCCAAATTGGGTATGCCATAGTCTCACTGGCTTCAGAAGGTTGGGAGCAATTGAAATGCAATGATGATTAGTTGGTTTGTAAAGTACCAGAATCAATTAAAATTATCTGGAATATTTCAAAGGAAAATTTTTGTGGCCACCCTGGAGATATGAATGTAAATAAAGCGAGAATTGAGAACTGTGGCATCCGCCTACCCTCACGGAGATACTAGACAACGTATGCGGTGACGGTGTACACGCGTATCTCTCCTTGCAACTCGCTATCAGTATTATTAATCTAGTTCAAATATTATATCAGACTCTCACTGTAAAATGATCTCTTCTTGTCGTAATATTGCATAAAATGTATTAGGCCCTTTTCACATGAGACACAAAATGTTTGGTAACGGGAATTTTTGGCATTATTGTCATCACTTTGCTATTCATACTGTCAGTTAGCTATTCAAACTGTCAGTTTGCTATTCATACTGTCAGTTCTCTATTCAGTCAGTTTGCTATTCATACTGTCAGTTTGCTACTTGACTGTCTGCAATTCAATCTGTCAATTTGTTATTCACACTGTCAGTTTCCTACTTACACTGTATGTTTGCTACTCAATCTGTCAGTTTGCTATTCACACTTTCAGTTTATTATTCAAACTGTCAGCTTGACTAACTCTTAAATTTGACGCTAACTCATCAGTTTGAAACTGATGGTAGTATTTTTATTGTGGATTTTTGAATATGCAAAGAATTGGAGCGCTAGTCAAATTTAATTTTGCTAAAAATCCATGTTGAATGTCCTTAACTCGAAATATATGCACACAAGCCTGTCTGTAACTGATAATTTAGTTTTTTTAATGGAAAGACAAATAACTTTGTTTACATCACTTTTATTTATACACAATCAACATGTTTCATGAACGATGTTCACATCATCATAATTTAGTACCTATTTATTTAAATATTTTGTATTTTATTTATAACTATATCAAATAACAATGACATATAATGAATGTGAATATGTTACGATTTTTTAATATTTATGTTTAGCAGTTTAGATCTAAGTCAATACATAATCTGGCAAAAAATGCACAAATAAACATACTTTTAAAGAGATTATTAAATCTATACCATCACTATGTTATTAATTTCTGCAAAAAACAGCATAAGACAGCTTTGTAGAAATAATAAAATGGATCAAAAGTGAAAGAACCCATATCTTTATAATCTGGGATTATTATGAAAATAGTTGTTCTGAATTAAAATGTTTAAATACACTCAAGGGTTGAGAAACGATACCCTAAGTGACAAAATAAAAGCTTTTCAAGTCCAATGAAAAGATTCACTCGTTTGCTTTGCAATATGCGTTACTTAATGAGATAAATAAACGAAGTACGTAATAAAGGACTAATAAAATAATAAATATATTTTTAAGAAAACGAATATGCGTCTAAATTAGCTGAGCATGAAAACAATGAATACACTCAACTTAATAAAGTGAAATATTTTATGTGCCTATTTTAAGTGAACTCATTTGAGTGCTTATTTTTAAGTGACACTTTTATGTTTACGAGATATTATTTTAAGAAGTGTTAGTTCGCGATCATAGCATTAAAAAAACACAAAAAAGTTAATTTTTATTGTCACTTTTGAGGTATTGTTTCTTATCTCCTGATAATAGATTTCTGATGATAATTTCAATGTAATTATTATGAACAAGTTGTATGTGTAAAATATATTTTTCAATGGTTGAACAGAAAGTAAATGAGTGGGAACAAACTGAGTCCTTTAAAAAAATATATTAAAAAGAGAATTGAAGTAAAATGTGTGTCCTTAAAAAATAAATTATTGTAGTCAATTTATTTGCTAGCTACTCTCCATTGCAGGTTATAGAATTACATATTGTTTAGTTGTTTAAGCTAATGAGGTCTAGTCAATTTATAAGTGATATCAATTATATCCAGTCTGATTATGATTTTTGCTGTATTTATTTCTTGCCAAGGTGAAAATTAGTCATCATAGATATAGAAATTTTAGATTTAAACAGGGGTGGATTAGGCCTGAGAAATTTAAAAAAGTAACCTTTTTTTGTGTCGCACATTTGATTACCTACCTGAAATAAATAACGCAGGTGTTTTGTAAAAAGGGTAAATAACCCATTTTTAACAAAATGTGATAAAAAGTGAAGCTACACAGATGATGTAAATACAATATATCGTATAACTGCAAGTAATTACAGTGAAGTTTTTTTTCATTTTCCTGTATTTATTCTTCATTATTTCTTTGCAATTGAAAAATGCCATTTGTAACACTGAAAATATACTTAGCAATAAAGCGGCCAGAAAACAATTGACAATGAAAGATTATATACAATAATATAAAGTAATTTTATTTTCTCTGCATTTTCTAATTTTATTTAAAAATATTTTACTTAAAATAGTTCATAATCGTCCAGTTGATTTGTCATCTCTGAAAAATCGAAATTTGAGTTGAGCTTGCGGTTATATGTAAAAGTGTACCCTCGATCTGGTTCAATACTCAGATTACTCAAAAAAGTAAGCAAATCAATTATAATGCAGAAAAACTTGTAGTGAATTAAACAAAATGTTTATGTTTTCTGGGTCACTAGTAGGATATTTCAAAATATCATTCTAATGTACCAGACCATTTTGCCTCCCGGTGTTATTTTATAGCATTATGTAAAACATAGTCACATGTAAATAATACTAATTTCAAAATAATGATTAAACATTTATGTAGCGTTTTTTTCCATTTACCGCATCCATCGTTGTTTTCAACAGGTCCATTCAAAAACAATAGATAGAGGTTTCACTTACTAGTATGTAATGATCAAAGTAAAGTGAAGAATTTAAAAACCTTGTCTTATAAAATTGTGATTTGGCATTTTTGCCCTTTCTACAAATCACTGGCGATATATTAGTCTACTATCTCAAGAAAATAATAAAAAAATTGCATGGGAAACTTTTACACATAGATTCCTAAAACCCTTCAAATATAATACATATTAAATAGCAGTTAAAAACTCGCTCCTGCGGGCGGCGGCGACATGGCTGTAGCTTGGTAATAAACTTCAAGTACGATGATGGTTTTGCATAAGGCGTGGTGTCAGAGATGTACACGAAGTAGGGTTCTAAAATTTCAACCGTACAGTCTAGCATATTAATAATAATATCAGATCAGATTTTATTCTTCTTGTATGGTAGGTAAGCAGAAAATACTGTACATTCTAAACCTATGAAAAAAAATTTATAATACACTTTTTGAATTGTCTTATTTTGTATATTTCACATGTGCTGCATGGATAGACATTAAAAAATTTGGGCCCATTCTTGCCCAGTGTGCCCAATCCGCCCCTGATAGAAAACCCTTAAATTCTGGCATTGAGCCCATGTGACTCTTTAGCAATGTAAAAACTATCCTACATAGTCGATGTGTGGTCATTTCTGATTCTATAAAGACTTATCTGTGTTTCCTATTTCCGTGTCAATCAGTATGTAATATTATTAAATATTGACATTTATTTTGTTCGCTTTAATATTATGTAATACCAAAGAATAAGTTATTAAATGTGTTTAGAAAAAAGTACACAACTAAACAAAAAATCATTAATTTAGAATTGAGTGTCTCTACATACCATAATTTGGTGTTACTCTTAAATCTCATTGTTAGAGAATTTATGTTGTAATACAAAATTAGCTTGATGTTAGTTTAATGTTAAAAAAAACATAGATAATATATTTATTTCCAAAATAAAAAACAAACAAAAAATAATGTTTAAACATAAGAATCCCTTCAATCTTTTCAAAATAATATTGTTTCAGAATAATGGATTTGTAATGAATCATGTCATCGGAGCATGTAATAATTTGAATAACATTAATTCTTTTCAACATCCAAAATAAGCCATAATTTTCTGACATATTCAATGAAGAAATTGAAAATCAATTCAATGACTGTTTTTACAATTCCACCAGCGACGGCAAATGGCACGTAGCATCTCACTTTTTTGATACGAGTGAGGAAGATGAAAAATAAATAAATCGTTTTTCCTTTGGAGGAAGCAGAATGCGTACATTGTTTATCTTACCATTATTTAATGTGTAGGAAAGAGATGCAGCATTATTATATTGATAAGGAACTTACGTTTATTGCCTTTTTTGTGCCGTAACCGTGGTAATTATGAAAGCACCCAATGACTACAATATTTATTACAGAAAATGTGTGGCAATTTTCTGGATATTTATCTAATATTTTCTGATCAAAAATTACTCATGCAACTTTCATTATAACGCTGCTTCAAAGTTATATATTTTGAAGGGGACAAAAGGATGCCGATTCCTTTATAGATAATACACATAAAAGGCATTAAATAATATAAATTTGTGTAGTTGATGGTTGGTGCTGTTTCATGTAGTGGTGTCATCCGAATTCTGCATAAACGGGTTTCCAACAAAAACAATCTTCCAATTCATGCTGTTGTTACAAACCATTATTCAACCATGCAGCTTATACTGTATTCATCTATGTGTAAATATGCAAAAAGATAGTAGTACATGTTAATGAATTCATTAAACTGCTCATAAAACAAGTTACTCAAAGGGCAATAAAAAACATTACGAACCAGATCCCCGTTTGGACACAATAATATTATAAAATATTGCACCCCAAAACCCACTGATAACAAGATAAAGTGCACATGAAGATATTTAAAAACTAGTTTCCGGAAATCAATAATTTAGAACAACTGACAGTTTATGAAAATCATTAATTTAAAAAAAAGGGTTTCCAGAAATCAGTACTTTTGAACAAAGACTTTCCCGATATATTATATGTGTATATAATATATTTTTAAATGGATCTAAATTTATTTAAGAATGATGACGACATCGCTTACATATTTATGAATAGAGGAAATTGGAAGCAGCATTAAATGGTTTGTTCCTTTACCGTTAATAAAATTATTTGATGTTTTACTGTGTTGCACAACTTGAGGGTAGGATCACGCTTATAACGGACTGTGATATTCGGTCAAAAGGGAGAATGAGTAGCAGAAAAAAAAATCCACATTGCTGGAAATCTATAATAAATTATAATAATTATTGTAGATGAGAACACTTGCTGAAGGGATTGGGGAACAGATTCTGTCGGTTCTTTTGTATATAAAGGCTCTTAAATATATTTTACAAGAGTTAGGTATATAATTATCTCCAGAAAAAATGTATTTAATGTGTGAATTATGTAATTAAGTATATTGGAACCCTATAAAACTGGCCTAAGTGTTTGATGTAATTAGAAGTGTGTGGCCACACAATATAATGTAACATGCATGTAACCAAAATGTTTATCAACCTTAGCGATCACCTTTGAGACAAGACAGAGGTAAATAAAACATATATTTAAAAAATGTTTTTTATTATTGTCATGATTTATTTTTTAATTTTCATTTATTAACGAGTCATCTGTCGTAAGCCCGCCGGCGGGCGGGTGACAGCTGAGAGGTTAAAAAATAAAATGCGATTTTAACCCTTATGTATACAGAAACTGTACAAGGACAAGGTCAGAATCGCTTGCGCCAATATAATTCCAGACTTTGCTTTTTATTAGAGCACTCTAGCTCCTCGGAATGCTCTGATATTAATTTTCCATGAAATACGGCCTTAACCTCTAACTGTCATCCGACATTCAAGAGGTTAAGGCCCTTCTTCCATAGGGATACGCAAATATCTGATACTTACCGCTTCAAGCATCTTGGTGAATAAGGCCCGTGGTTGAGGGATAAGACACTCGACTAGCAATTCCAAGGTTGCGGGTTTTAATTGCTTAATTTGTGTTATTTCACAATTAATTAATTAAAAATAATATATAGTCCATTTGCGGCACTTTCCAGAGTGAAAGATACTCTCAGTATCACCCTCGTGTAAGACCACCATTCAGAATTGAAACATTGCTTGAAATGGCTTTAGTCATATACGTTTTTAGATTTTCACGGCCAAAAGCATGTTTGTTGTTTGTTTTTGGGGTGTTATGCCGTGTTGCACTACCTCCTTCTTTAGCCGACGTTTCGGACAGCTGTCGCTGACACAACGCTGTCCGAAACGTCGGCTAAAGAAGGAGGTAGCACAACACGGCATAACACCCCAAAAACAAACAACGAAAAGGCTTTAGTCATGTTTGGTGATCAGATCTGAATAGACAGATACTTCCCCACCTTCCTCTTCCCCATCTCCTTTCCCTCTACAATATCTTCAGCCTCACAACATACCCCAATTGGGGTAACCATCGTCTCGCTGGCTATAGACAGGAGCGTTTGGGACTCCCGTGTGGTATTCACATTATAAAATATACATCTGTACGGAGGTTTGTGCACAAGCATACATTGCCGACATTTTGTAAACTAGTCGGCGAAGCCAATCTCCCACATCCAGTCGGACGAGGTAGTTCCCACTCACATCGTCGAGACTTTAAACATGATGCCACTTGTGGCAGACCTTTTGTAACAATGCGTGTGCTTTTGATCAATGCTAGGAACAAGTATCGGATACTTGCATATAATAATAATAATTGGACAATTTGTAGAGCGCTGTTTTTGTGAGAAATCACCTCAAGGGCGCATATCCCTATGGAAGAAGTGGTGAAACAGGAGTGAAAGTATGTGAATCTCTTTTTAGCAATAATAAAGTTGTGCTATTAACCTCTCCTGTGCCGTTAGCGCGCCGACGCGCGCGGTACAAATAATTTTTTTTATTATTTTAAATGGAATTTTAACCCTTATGTATAAAGAAACTGTATGAAGAACAAGGTCAAAATCGCTTGGGCCATTCTCGTTCTTTACGTAACTAATACTGGCATGAGCCCTAGCTACTCGGAATAATTCGTAATAAAATATCTATGACATGGTAGCATCCTTTTCAAACTGTCAAATTCCAAGCATATAGATATTTTATATTTTCAAAAAAGTATCAATGTCATTACTTCTTCGAAAACATCTTTGGATTGTTTTTTTTTTTTCTTTTTGATTGTTTTTGTGTCTATTCAGGTTTGTGTAGAAATAAAAAAATAAGTTCATTTTCACACGAATATATTTTTGTTACATTTGTTTGCCGAATGGGAAAAACTTTATATATGTTTTTGTTAAAGTTAGCTATTCTGGGAAAACTTGTAACAATATTATCATGTAATAATTCACTATTATCATGTAATAATAATATATGAATGTATCTTATTATTCATATAAAATTTTCCCATTCAGTAAACAAATGTAAAAAAAATATATTCATATGAAAATGAACTTATTTTTTTATTTCTACACAAACCTGAATAGACCCATAAACAATCAAAAAGAAAAAAAAACAATCCAAAGATGTAAATAAAATAATAAAATCATAAACAGAAAACAATCGGAAAATAATTTATTTTTTTTGTACGGATATTTGACCAAAAGTGAGGAAGGTAATTTCCGCGCAGTTTTTCCAAATACGCCTTGCATGTGACAGGTTAAAAAATGTTATATATTATTATTGTATCTTTATTAACCATTGACAAGAGTGCCCCATTTTCAACAAGTATAACGTAAGTATCATATACACATTGATAGGGAGAAACCAGAGATATGTAGTTCAATCGGATAGATTCGGTTACTAGTACGGGTAGATTTAGGAAACAAACTCTGAAATAGCAGAGAACAATTTTAATTGATTGAATCAACATTAAATTATATTTTGTTCATATGAAGATTCATTTTTAGACACCGTAAAAGAATATATCAACAAACATAACTCGATATTTCACAGTAAAATTTTTATACATTTTTGCTCTAATAGACTTGCTAAATATATTTGTTCATATGAAGCAGATACTTTGTGATGTGACATTATAATTTAAAATAAAACAATAACTTAGTAAACTAAGTTTACTCCGGTAACTTTTTTTATGTTTCTTTTTTCAACCTAAATCAGTATGTTATGGTCGGAGTGAAGGGTTGGGCGGTTACCCGGCTGAGTGACCAGTGATGACACTTGGAAGAGCATTTTTTGTTATTTGTATTTGAAGAAAAAACATGAAAAAAGTCACCGGAGACTAAAATTTCATTTACAATTTTTACTCCAAATAATATCAGGAAGCACTGGTTAAAGTAAGTTAAGTATGTTCCTTAACAACCCGTATAAAAATATTAGGTCCTTACATATGAAATGGGCGTTTTGTATGGGAGGAACATAAAGCCGATTTTTTTAATATAATATATTTATTTAATCAAAGTATGCACCATTGCTATCTATGCACTTTTGCCATCTCATAGGTAGTTCATCGATCCCTTTACTAAAAAAACCATTCGGAAGGGAATCAATAAAACTTTGAAGGCGGTTTGGACTGCCCCATCGGAGTTGAATTTTTTCCCTTGCAAGAAGTTATTCAAATTTCGAAAAAAATGGTAATCTGTTGGGGCAAGGTCCGGAGAGTACGGTGGATGTCTTAGACATTCCAATTGAAGCTCCTCTAATTTGGTAGCCGTCTGTTGTGTGGTGTGTGGTCTAGCGTTATCATGAAGCAGCATTGGCCTAGAGCGATTGACCAGCCTCGGTTGTTTAGCAGCTAGCTTTTCCATCATGGTTTGCAGTTGCTGACAATAGACATCTGCCGTAATCGTCTGGCCAGATTTAAGAAAGCTGTAGCGAATGACACCAGCACTAGTCCACCAAACGCTCACAAGTAACTTTTTTGGAGTCAATTTTCGCTTGGGGTATGGTTTGGCTGGTTCGGCAGGATTCAGCCATTGCAATGAGCGCTTCCGATTATCGTACAGGATCCACTTTTCATCACAGGTAATGATTCGTAAGTTTCGTGATTGATAAGGCTAGCAACGCGACATGGCCATCTTAGGAGACATGCAGATGCTAGGACTGGAAAACGCCAATAGATGCAGGAAATGTGAAGAGGATGAAGAGATTCCAATTCACCTTTGCCAATGTCCTGCCCTGATGGGAGAACCAGTGCCGGATTAAGACTACTTGATGCCCTAAACAATCCACGCCTGTGTAGTAAATCTATAAGTAAACTAGTATCGGTCTTTAAAAATAAATTACGAATTTAATACAACAAGATAGATCATTACTAGACATCGGATAATATGCACAAAGTGCCAAAATATGCATGCAAATATGCACTAAAAAGGCCAAAATATGCACTGAAAACTCTCAATATGCCCAAAATATGCACAATGCAAAATCAAAAAACCATTATTTTTGTATATTTTAATTAAAAACAGTACAAAAACAGTGAAATATTCTGAAAATTATGCATACTTTTTATGACAATATACAAATTTACGAGTGCAAATTTTTGACATTTGTCACCCAGTATTAATTTTGTACGCCGAAAACCTCTCTACCTCTACTGACGTCATTAAACAAAATTTAAAATTTTGAATCATTTCTGGAGATACTTGTTTAGGCAGGCCTGTGCCGTTGATGTAGGCATTAATGTTCATCATGTCTTCAAGAGTCGGGTTTTGAAGCAAAATAGCGTCTAACTTTTTATGAATCTTTTCTAAAATTGAATTGGGAAGGGAGTTGGCGAGTTCGACCACTGTTTCCAGTATTTCTATTGATTTAAATAAAGTAAGGATTCTTATTTCCAATTTTTTGTGGAAATGTGTTGAGATGAGGGCGATTTTCTATTTAATTGATGCATCTTCAAATGCTAGCTTGCTTGACTAAATTACAATGGCCTCAGTACTGTCAAATTGACCAATGAAATATGAACGTTTGGGAAAAAAGGCTAAAATATGCATTAACGCTGTAATTAGAGAGATACATTTATGCATTTGCATATGCAAATGCATATAATCCTATGTCTAATCATTACATACCTTAAAATATGTATAATGGACGAAAGAGATACGTGGAGTAGGTATTACATACAAAAAAAAACCAAAGCATTTTTTATTTATTTATTGAAATGCGACTTGCGAGTCAATTTAAAATGCACAGATTTTTAAACAGCCCTTACCTTTCACATGCTAGAATTTTTTTTTTTGGTGCTGTTTCTGGTGCCTTCTTAAGACGTGATGCCCTAAATAATTGCTTAATTTGCTTATGGGCTAATTCGACACTGGGGAGAACCAGAAGTAGATGAACATTCCCGAGTTACGAATAACTTGACAATATTTAAAAATTTCCTACTACCATCACAAAAAGCAGAAAATGTAGCTTGTGTCGTAATGAGGGTCTTAACCAGCCGAGGAATTGAAATCACAACGCCTGAGTAAGAACCAAATGCGATGTCAACTCTAATGTAAAAAGTCTCCGCTTTATTAACCTGTTGAAAGCCAGCATAGAAAAAATATATTTGTTCAATACGATGTAAAATATTTGACAGTTCTCACCTTTCTTATGAATTTAATTTTTATAACATTTCTTTTGTGATTAATTACATCAAAATAATGTAGATAAAACGAACTTCCTAATAATCACTCAAATCTATGATTTCCACAATAGATTTATATTAAAAAAAAAACAATGAATAAATATAGACTTCGAATATGACAGCGTTCATATTATCAAGCGACAGCCATTTTGTCCGCCATCTTTGGTGCCCGGCGCATCATTGGCAATTAATATGAATTTTTCAGAGTGGCTAAATGCTATCCAGTATTTTGTTATGTCAAGAACGAGAATGGCCCAAGCAATTCTGACCTTGTTCTTCATACAATTTCTTTATACATAAGAGGCAAAATCGCTTCAAAAATTCGGACTCGCTGTGGGGGGACTGCGGCCAATTAGAAGTTAAAAGTAAAAAATCCAATTTATTTTACAACCAATTTGATACCTATATCAATGGGTTAACTATCTGAACTTGAAGTTGAGTCATAATCAGATACCAGTGATATCTTCTGTTTTTTGTTGGTGCATGGGTCGTCTTCATCAATTTCAATTTTTCTTTTATAAGTATCAATTTCCACATGTGAATCATTCTCTCCATTTCGTCCCTCATCGTCAGTAGTAAATGGTGTATCTTTTTCAATTACACCTTTATCATTGGTAGCAACTTTTTCGGTGGCAGACACATCTTTTTCGGTAACTGTACCATCGTAATTGGTAGTTGTATCTTTTGCAATTACTACTGCATCATCAGTTATGCAAGTATCTTTATTGGTAGATATAATATCTTTTTCAAATACATCATTATCATTGGCAGACTGAACCTTTTCAATCAACCCATCAACAATTGAAATATCATTTTCAATTACACCAACATCATTGATTATGCTGTTATCATTATTGGATTTACCGTAATCATTGGTTGGTTTGTCAATTTCTTTCAATGATACTACCGTGGCTGATGTTTTCGATTTAGTGACATTTTTACTAGAAGGTGATTTGATAGATATACCGAGTATACTTCGGCTTAGTGGTCTACTCTGGCTTAGCAATCTCTCCGTCTTCAACCCTCCAAAAGAAGTAATAAGGCCGCTGGAACTTGGCAAGGCGGGACTATTGATGATGCTCATTCTAGCTGCGGTTTGTTTCTCCATAATATCGTAAGCAGGTTTTAAAGCAAGCAAGTGGGCTAAGTGTCGATCTTCCTGAGTCTCGGGCAGCAATGGAATATCCAATGAACACTTCTCTAAAATCGATAGATCGTTCTGTTTTGATATCCTCAGTTCTTTGCTTTTATTCTGCAAAAATAAGAAGAAACAATATTGTTATGTTTTGAGATTTTCTCGACCAAAAGTATTATCATGATTTATTTTTGAAGTATTATTCCGTGTTGTGCTACCTCCTTCTTTAGCCAAATTTTCGAAGAGCGTTAGTGTCCATCTTCGGGGCAGATCAGATTACACATCTGCCCTGATGATGGACACTGTAACGCTGTCCGAAACATTAGCTAAAGAAGGGGGTAGCACAACACGGCATAATTATCCAAAAATAAATCGCTATAATAATAATGTTATTTATTTGTCAATACGAAAATGGATTCCCTCCACACACCATAACTAAAGGGCCTTGAGGGAGCTAATGTAAATAAAAAAAAATTGTACAACAATTATTTAGTAAGATTGTCTTCCCGTTCTATTCAATAACACAAAGGGGATTTTTTAAACTTAAAACTGGAAACAATGAGATTTCTGTACATTAAGAGAAGAGGTAATGAATTAGGGGCTAAAACATTATATAAATTAATAGAATGTTAATGTCTTACTCTAAAATTTCTCCGGAGCATACAATTAGCTTCGTAGTTATCCTTCCACACCGTCTCATTTCTGTGAAATAACTTTCCTATCCTCGGCTTAGCGTCAGTGGCGGCTTTCAAGTCTTCGGATTTGTGCTCCAACTTGAACATGGGGTCATCGAATAGGCGCTTCTGTGTCTCTTTTGTGTCTGCCACAATCTGCCCATTCTCTGTCGGGTCCCATCTGCCTTCTTGTCTTCTGGCCCCTGTTACCACCACATAATCTAAATTCTGAAATTAATAAATACAATGTTTTCATGACAGTTTCCTGCTACAATTCTGTTATAAATAGATTAAACACTGTTGGTAACTCTTTTGCTAACGTAGCTGATGTTTTTAATATGCCTCTACTGAAGTATAAAGCTGTACTTATACTGCACTGTTTAAAAAATGCACTTTAGCAGTGCATAGAAGGCGTTTGACACGGTGGATCATAACGTATTGATCGAAAAACTGAAACATTTGGGAATTGTTGGTACACCTCTGGAACTTTTCCGATCTCACCTATCAAATCGCTTTTCGGCAGTAGAACTAGGGGGAGAAACGAGTGAATTAGGTAAAATATCATGTGGAGTACCACAGGGATCAATTCTTGGACCGTTGTTCTTTAATCTACGTAAATGACATAACAAAGTGGGGTATTAAAGGAACTATACAACTTTATGCGGATGATATGGTAATTTTTTATACTAAACCGAACCTAGCGGAGCTTGAAACGGAAATTAATGCTGATATTTTCCATCTCACAAGCTGGTTGAGAATAAACAAACTAACCCTTAACGTAAAAAAACCCATTATATACTTTTCGGTAACAAGAAAAATTTCAGCCTCGATATCAAAATTGGAGACAACTCCTTCGAAAAGAAAATGAGCACAAAATATTTGGGTCTGATCATAGATTCCCAACTCTCGTGGGATCTCCACGTAAATCATGTAAAGGAGAAAATTGCTCCCATAACTGGTGTACTATGTAGGCTTCAAGGATTACTACCCATTCCTTTATTAACTTCAGTCTACTATGCCATGGTACACTCACACCTTTCCTATCTCTGCTGTATCTGGGGCTTTGCCTCAAAGAAATTGATAGCCGACCTGCAGATGGTTCAAAACCGAGCTCTGAGAAATGTATATGGACTTCCATGGGACACTCATGTCAGGGACATCTATTCAGTTTCCGGTATCCTTCCAATCACAATCCTTCCTAAAAATGAAATCACAAACACCATCCTACAAATTACCCAACAATCAACTCACACTAACATCAAACCACTTTACAATCAAGACATCCACAACCACAATACTCGAAATAACAATAAAATCCGCATTCCTCAAACACACACTACAAAATATGGGATAAAATCTCTGAACTATATTGCCTATACACTATATAATTCGCTTCCAGATATGTACAAAAACATCCAGCATAATAAATAATATTTAAAATAAAAAATTTTAACTACATTTAATAACTCAGGTACGGGACATACGTCATTCCTATGTCTAACTACGTTAAATTATCGTGAAAACAAGCTTATGTGTCCAAGCGGTTAAAAATGAAAATACGTAATTGTCTTATCATTTTTTGTTCTATCTTATATACTCGTATCGTTTTTTTTCTCTATTTACTTGTTTTCTCTTGTTGTTTGTTCTACTTAACCTGTCTTTATTTTTATTTTGTACTGAATGAAAAACTTATATTATGATATCAAAATACCTTTGTAAAATTGTAACTACTACCTCCTACCTATGAATTGTAAGTTCCTCCCGTCCTAAAATGAGTTTTAACTAATAACTCATCAGGATTGCTCCGGCAAGAAATAAAAACAATAAAAATATATATATATATTTTTAAACAGATTTTTGTTTATGTTTTTCTCCTTCTTTGATTTCATTTATTTTGTGCTAATGTACGAAGTGTATGTAAATAACAAATGCAGCTGCAGAAGAAGTACGTACGCGCCAAACTCCAGCAACCTACATTACTGAAATTAAAAGCAACATCTGAAATGATATTAGGGCAAGCGATTTTTACGCGACATTTTTAAGCCTGAAATACGAGAGCCGAGATACATACGCGTGAAGCAACTGACTATTGTCCTACTGTCTTGTCCCTGTGCATTTACATGTGGACAATACAGCCAAGGTCAATGGTTGGGGTGAAATATTGTCCTGCAGAGATAACCTGCCCGTCTATCTCTAGGACGATGTGGTTCATTGTCCTGACCTTCAAATTTCTATTCACACTAAGACAATGAATTCTGAGCTGGGACAATATTATATTGTCCTGTCCTCGTGTGAACTGGGAGTAAGTGTGTTAGTCATAAGTAAAATTTGACTGTTTACTTACACCTGGATCAGTTTTAATTTCGAAGTGATTGTCGCACAAATGGCATTTCATTCTGAATTGGTACACAGGAGTAGTGTAGTACATCCCAATCTTTGATTTCTCGGCGTTGTATCGGACTCCCATCCCTATATGGTTATTGCATCCTTCGCACCAGATGTTATAAGGCATCTCAAATCGAATTATTATGATGCCGAGGTGGAGTTTTCTGGCTCTCTCTCGTAAGGCATGAGTTCCCATGAATTTGTTAAGTCCTCCAACCCTCGGATCGTAATCCGGAGGGTAATAATGATTCTGGCCTTTCCGTTCTCCCATCTTGCTGTTTTATTTAAAACAACCACACTGGGTAAATAAATAAACTTTAGATAAAAGTTGCTGTTATCACAGAAAACCTATTCAAAACATGCCGCAGCTACGAATCGTTCGTTTGACGTTTCAATTTATTTTGACAGAACAATCAGTGATGCCGTGCCGAGAAAATTAAAATCGGTGGCAGAGAGGAAGAGAGTTGAGTCGTTTGTAGGGGCTAGTTGTTTATTTCTCCAACGCAAGGAGGGGGGGAGGGGGGTGACTAGAAAATTTCTGTGGAAAAATAAGAAAGCTAAACCATTCTTTTAGAAACTGATGACCTCAATTTGGAGGCATAAGAAAGGAAATTCAAAAATGTGGGTACATTTTCTGTGAATAACGGCAGAACGGTAGATTTTAGTTGATGTCGGTATGTGATAGGAATGGCATCGCTGATTCGTAGAAAATGTATGCAACAAGATTCGCTCGTGTAGTTTGACAAGGATATGCAAAAGGTAAAAAAAATAACACATGCTAAAAATGGCATCTGGATATGAAGGATTTCTGCATCTTTTACGACAATGTAACGCTTGTTAAATCGGCCGTATTCGACGCATTTTGACAGTTTACGTAATGCCGTATTTCATATCGCGCTAACGAGCTAAATACTGAGCTTGTGTAAGACACTAACTCAAAAGTAGTAGTAGTAGTACACTAATGCCATTATGTCGGCGCGTTTGCTGCCAAATCCTATATAAAGCGACAAACCTGCATTCCACAATGCAGGTTCGTCACTTGGTAGATGATTATGAACGGTCATCACTGTATTCAATAATATTTTATGATTTTTTGTTTGTTTAGCGCCGTTTTATGAAATATAATCTAGGGCGATGTGCGAAGTATCAAATATTATCAGTGCCTTGGTAATTCGGCACCCGGAGCGGACTGCTCGTAGGGCCAGCCGGTCCGGCCCACGTATTTCCAAAACCTATAACGGTTCAGTCGCGGCGGCGAATTAAATGGTATAAGTTTTGTTCTGCAAAATCATCTACAATGCCTATACTGTTTCAGTCGCCAACGCGCTTTGTTACGCTAAATCATCTGCAAAGCCTATCCCGTTTCAGTAAAGGTGACGACTAGTTATAGAGTAGCATTTGTTCGTGCAATTACTTTGTCTTATATTTATTTATGTACTAATAAATATATACTTTTTTATTAATATAAATAGGTATATAATAAAATAAATGCACAAACCAAAGGTAATCTATAAGTAGTCGTCACCGTTACCGAAACAGAATAGGCTTTGCAGATGATTTAGCACAACAAAGCGCGTTAGTGACTGAAACAGTATTGGAGATGTAGACGATTTTGCACAACAGAACCGGTATAGATTTTGGAAATACGCCGCCGGCCCTGCTGATGACGATGATTGAACATTTGCGGTTCTCACTTCCAGTTCACTCAGTCAGTCCCAGTCTGTCCACGGGTTTGGTTTATTTATGCTGTCCACCGGTTCACGGCGAGTTCATCGAAAACGAGTTCAACAAACTAAAATTCAACCTTACCCAACCTTTTTATAATATTAGTATTTTGTAAATTTGCTTTCAATAAATTGTTTTTCGATGAACTCGTCGGTTACCCTGTCCACTGAGCGGTCTCGGAATCATCTCGGCATAATTAGGCTAAAATCAGACAGTTCACTAATCGTTCATTTCTGTATTTCATTCCACCTATTTCACTCGGAATGACACGTCTGAACAAGAAATGAAACGAAGATGGAAACAATCGCTCGAGTAACCATAGAGTAAACCTTCACTAATCGTTCATTTCTGTAGTTTATTCGGCCTATTTTACTCGGAATGACACGTCTGAACATGAAATGAAACAAAAGTGAAAGGAAGACGGGAACGTTCGCTCGAGTAACCATAGAGTAAACCTTCACTGGATTGAACCGTCTGATCCCCCGGATGGAATAGAAATAGAAATGTCATAGACAGAAATTAAATGGACTAAGTATCTTCCTAATGTATTATTTTTAGATGTCTATGACATGGTGGAAAGCTGTCAAAAGTTTTGACAGCTTTGAAAAATTGTTCGATAACAATTGAAACCATAATTTTAGTGCAATTCTGCGGCGCTTCTCGATAATTTTATTATTCAGTTCGCTGTCTGGGATATTTTATCGTTTATTAATACTGTTTGCATCTTCATGATTGTATTATTCGAACGGAGTTTGAGTTTGTAGAATAGAATATGGTGGTGAGATCAGAATGGGAAGACGGGACTGTGGCGTTGACCCGAGCCCGCGAAAGGGGAGATATTTGCAGAAAATACCAGCGGAGTCTCCAAGTTACCAGTAGCCTGGTCAGCAGGTTGGGTTTGGAGAAGGAATTGACTGGACATTTTGGCTGTGTCAACTGTTTGGAATGGAATACCGATGGATCGTAAGTCATATTTAATACCCATTATCAATGTTTTTAAGTGCAATTTTCATTAAAACACATAACTTTTCTCTCGCACTTGAAAATTAACGTCACAAAATTTGTCTTCAATAAATATCAGCAAATGATTCACCAATGCAATTATATGTTTGTTGTGTTATCATATGAATAAAATCATAAACACGCAGCTGCAAAACGTAAACATATTCGAGCTTATTTATTCCCTTTAAAGAATATTGGCTTTTCACAAATTGTGTGCTGTGTTTTCTAATACAGTATTATTTATTAGTTTTGCAATTTTGATAAGCGTGCATAATTTTACTATCTAATTTTAGCTTAAATCGGTTATTTTCTTGTAAACACAAACTTGTTTAAAATAAATGTGAGTTATTCTAACACAGATTTTAATGAATATTTGACATATATTAAATATTATATTTACTAGATATTAAGACATAGAAATAAATTTATTACAGACAATATGAAGAACCTATAAATAAAATCTTCATTTACAATATAAGTTAAAATAGCAACACTCACTTGTCTTTGTACAGTTTCTTTATATATAAGGGTTAAAATCGCACTTTATTTTATAACCTCTCATCTGTCACCCGCCCGCCGGCGGGCTTACGCCAAATGTGAGATTAATAGTAAGATGACAATACATTGGATTGGTGGTTTATTTGATTTCAGACTTCTGGCCTCTGCTTCGGACGACCTCCGGGTTATTCTATGGGACCCGTACCGGCACAAGGCAATCCGCACATTCTCAACTGGCCACACTGGGAATATATTCTCCGTTAAGGTAAATAAATCATTAGGAATATCATTCTTGTTACTGCAAACCTCAACCCTTTGAATGTGGAAAAACATTGCATTATGAATATAGAAAAAAGCTACATTCTCTTAACTCAGCCTTGCCTGAGATGTATATCTGTATACATTGCTTCTTGTACCTTTAATATCTCCGTAAATATGGAAAATTCGGGGTTCAGATTTTAGATAATCCGCCGTTATACATTTACCCATTAAATTAAACATGATTTTATTCTAATAATCAGTACCTATCGGGCACATCAGATGTATTTTGTGAAAATCAGAAATAAATCACCAATACAATCAAACGTGTGGCATATACCGCGCTGTGGGCGGGACGTACAGATGCTTGAAGCTTGCGGGTAGTGTGACATTACCCCTCAGAACGCCGTCAGTACGTCAGTAGCCGCTCGGCATTCATTCGGAGTGGATCCATCGCCCGTTTTGTGAGCGTCTACCGAAGGTTTGTTCATGTTTTCAGCAATTAAATATCAATTATTATCATTTTAAACTTCAACTATAATTAAATACAGCGATTTCCTATAAATATTCATATTTTTCCACTCTTAAATCGCCCATTTCTGCTTTTGTAGTGATTATACAGCACCGGAAGGCGCAGATTTTTTTTAGCCCAGAAAGGGGAAGGTTAAATGTTTAATATTCCAAAATAAGATAGATATATCACATAAAAATGAATGAATTTTTTTGAATATAAATGCTTCTATTCCTAATCGCTACATCAACACGATTTTCTATCAAATTTTTCGTTTTGCTTTCGCTCCGCTGCGTTTCAATGTCTAACGACAACTAATGACAGGAGCTTTCGCTGAGGGTGATTGCTCAAGTAAAATACTACAAAAACCTCTTGCTTAAATTGATTAATGTGGTAAGTCGATCGATGTACAGAAGAACGATCGATGCAATCTATTTTTGTGAGTTTTGTATGAAATTAATTCAGGACTGAAACAAATATGTGACTCACGCAGGAAAATGATTATTTAAGGAACGATCATTTGAAATTTCACTGTATTATCACAATTTTAGTGATATATTTTTTTACAGATGTCTGTTGCGAGGTGATCTTTATTATCACATTGCACTCCCATGAATTAGTAAACTTACTGTGGGATTTATAATGATGATTTATAAGTGTAAATTTCATGAAAGCAATTCACCTATTCATGTATACATTTCTATAAATGTTGCATAATTAGTGTTCATTTGGCAAGTGTTTTTGCTTTATCTATTTATTCCGTTTCTCTGCCTACTTTTGGTGACTTTGTCGGCGATTTCAATACAGTGAAACCCTCTTAAGAAGTTCTCTCTTAACTTGTTGAAAGCCAGAATACAAAAATATATTTTTTTTCAATACGACGTAAAATATTTGACATTTCTCACCTTTCTTACGAATTCAATTTTTATAACATTTCTTTTGTGATATAATACAAAAATTACATCAAAATAATGTAGGTAAAACGAACTTCCTAATAATTACTCAATGGATTTATATAAAAAAAATGAATAAATATAGACTTTGAATATGACAGCGTTCATGTTATCAAGCGGCAGCCATTTTGTCCGCCATCTTTGGTACCCGGCGTGTCATTAGCAATTAATATGAATTATTCGCAGTAGCTAAATGCTATCCAGTAATTCGTAATGTCAAGAACGAGAATGGCCCAAGCGATTCTGACCTTGTTCTTCATACCATTTCTTTATACATAAGGGGCAAAATCGCTTCAAAAATCAGGACCCGCCGGGAGGACTGCGGCCTACAAGAGGTTAAGAAGTTTTCCCGCTTAAGAAGTTTGGTTTTTTCAGTCCCTTGAAAACTGAGCGGTCCAATTTTTCCCACGTTTATAACGTTTTCCCTCGTAATATGTTTTTTTTCCGGTCCCTTGGAAATCTTCTAATAAAAGAAAGAGAAAAGAAGAAATAAAAGATTTCCCTCAATAAGTACTAAAGTATGGTATTTTTCCAGTTTGTGTCCCCCTACATCCTGGCCACATGTGCTGCAGACTCTACGGTGCGCGTGCGTGACATCACGGGTGGCTCGTCTCCCGATGGCGACGTCATCTCAGTCTGCTCTTGTCACTGCAGCCGTGTCAAGCGACTTGCTACTCATCCCGAGTGTCCCAACTTGGTCTGGTCGGCCGCTGAAGATGGATTCATCCTGTAAGTTGGATTATTTCACTATGGTTTGATTGATTGATGTGTTTGTTATTGTACTGTTCTATGAATGATTGATGTGTTTGTTATTGTTTTGTTCTTTAAGTGATTGATGTTTAGTTATTGTTTTGTTCTTTAAATGTTAGATGTGTTTCTTATTGTTTTGTTATTTAAATCTATAGTGAAACCCTTTGAAGAAGGAATCAGACAATTAAAACTTCTTAACCCTTCCACGCCGGAGGGGGGTAATTCACTTCCCCCAAATGACAGTATTGTGCGTTATCGTTGTTTTCTTACATTACATGCTTTTTAATTTAGGTAATCCCAGAAAAAGTAAATTTATCCCATTACTGTTTTTTAAGTTATAAAATATCTATAGAATTCTGGAAAAATTATTCTATAAATAAAAATTATTCGGTCGTAAAAGGCGTATTTTACTGGAAAGGTCTACAATATTATGTCTTTGATTAATGCTCAATTTCGTAATTTACAATTCTTTATGATTGACTGCCGGGCGAAGATGGGCGATGCCCGGTTAAAATGATAGGTAGTAACTAATGTTAAGAAAGGGCAAAAGGAATTTTAAGAGACATAATCACTCTGCGATATATGGGGGACCCTAGTTACCCTCCTTGGATTGATGCATGATTTTTACCTTCAAGTAAGCAAAGTTAAGAGGGTTTTCGCATTTCAGAATTGTATTCATGCCAATCTTTGATAAGTTGTCCCGGTCTGATAGAGATTACCATAGGAAGTTTTTGTATTTTAAATGTCACTTTTTTACTGTTATTCAGCCTTATCGAAGGTATCACGTAGTGCATTTGAGAAATTAAACATTTATTTTTAATTTAGTTTTATAACGGACTGTAAATAGGCTTTATTGATCCTAATTAGAGCCAAAAAACGTTCCAAAAAATTCCACTGCAATGCGAATTGATAGCATTTTAATTGTGTCATTATCATAAGAATAGTTCAAGAAAAATAAAAATAAAATAAAGTTTTTTCACTTTGTTTGTCATGGCGTTTCAGGTTTTTGAATTCAAGCCTGTATATTTATTATGAATTCAAGCCTGTATATTTATTATGAAAACATAAAATTATTACAATAGCAAGTGCTATTCATTGCTGTTTCAAATTAAATCACCTGAAAAAGATTGGTATTAGTAACCCCAAGAAAACTCTGTTAATTGCTCTGTTTATACGAATATTCAACATAGCATAAGAATAAGTTAATGATGAATGTAAGTAAGTCTAAAGTCATGTGTTTGAAAGAGAAAGTACGAAAACAGTGCACAATATAGTTGTGAATTATGAATACTTGGTGCTGGTGGATGAGTTTGTGTATTTGGGAAGTATGTTTACGAAAGATGGGAAGGTTGATAGGGATATTGAAAGAAGGGTAAATGCAGGTAACTCCGTTAATGAAGGACTGAACGCCATTGGCGCCAACAAAAAGCTGTCCAAAGAAGCGAAGCTTTTTTAAAAAATATATTTATTCAGTTTTTAATTGTACAATATTTTATCTTACTTAAATCTTACAAAACTGATCAGTCAGTTGGATTGGAAAAAATCTCTCATTCTTCCTGTTTTTTGCTTACAATAATATAATTAAATGCTTGATATTTTGGTGCATAATAGATAATAATTACTTAATATAATAATTAATAAAAAACTTAATATTAAAATACATAACTAATTATTCTAATGCTTATGATAGTAATTGTTTTATTTTTAACAGTGGTTAAAAGATCTAGGTATTCGTTTACTGTTTTCAATTTATTATTATTTGTTTTCAATATTGTTTGTTTCTAAGGTATTTGTCCACAACAGAGTGCTGGTACCTACCCTTATGTATGGCAGTGAAGCATTTAACTGACAGAGAAAGGATAAAAGTAGACTTTCCCACCTTCCTCTTCCCCATCTCCTTCTCTTCCCCATTTACCTTCAGCCTCACAACATACTCCAATTGGGGATGCCATAGTCTCACTGGCTCCAGAGGGGAGCAGTTGCGACTCTTGTGAGGTTTCTCTATATAAAAAAAGACTGAATGCTGTAGAAATGAAATCCCTGAGGCATATTATGTGTGGTAAAACCATGTATGATCGTGTGAGGAATGTGGATATCTGAAAAGAATGCAAGGCTTATGTAACCTTAATAATTAATGTAACTGTAATAATAGAGGCTTATGTAACCGTAATAATTAATGAGATTTAGAAAGGGACTCTTAGATGGTTTGGGCTTAGTGTAGAGCGAATTATAATGTCTGGGATTCACTATGCCTAAACCTGACACGAATGAACGAAGAAAGAAGTGTAAAGAGAATATATGACGCAAATGTGATTGTCAGAAGAAGTCGAGGACGCCCTAGGAAGACATGGCATGATCTAGTGAATCAGATACTTGAGTCGGGCCATGACAAGAGTCAGAATAAAAAATGATGTATGAATGTGAATGAGGCATGGAGTGTATGCCAAGACCGAGTTGTTTGGCGGTCCGTCCTCTCTACCCCTTGCGGTAAAACGGCCTGATGGTTAGTTAGTTATCATTCGATGCCCGTGGAGATACTCAACATTGTGGCATTCATTTATCACATCTGCTGAAAACTGACATACATATTTATCGCAGATCTAACTCTAACTTTATACATCCCGTGATAGTTTTTGCATGCCACTTTAACAATATTTTTTTCTTTCTCCAGTCAGCATGATCTGCGCACGTCCCACACGTGCAACGACAGCTCCTCCAGCAATGTGCTGATTAATTTGCTGAACCACCTGGGCCGCTTCGCCGAGGCCAAGTGTCTTGCCATCAACCCGCGCCGCCCGGAACAGCTCGCTGTGGGGGCCAATGACTTCTACGTGCGGCTGTACGATAGGCGAATGATTAAACTATCAAATTTACAATACGTAAGTCACAAATTAATATTATACGAGTAACTTGTTAACCATTCCACATTGATCGTCCAGTTGATTTTGTCAGACATCTCTGAAAAATCGAAATTTGAGTTGAAAATGCAGTTATATGTACAAGTGTAGCATCTATCTGGTACAACATATACTCAGATTACTCATAAATCGATTATAATCCTCAAAAACTTGTAGTGAATTAAACAAAATGTTGATTTTTTCTGGGTCACTAGAAGAACATTTTAAAATGTCTTACTAATGTAACGGACCGTTATACCTCCTCGTGTTATTTTATATAACACTAGCTTCTGCCCGCGACTTTGTCTGCATAGGATTAGTACTTCGAGTAATCTATTTCTTTTCCTAGGTCCCATCTACGTTTATACCTAAATTCTTAACCTAATTATTTTATTTTGTTTTGAAGAGTTTTAATTTTCAATGTACTATCGTTACTTAAATTTTAATTTTTATGCTACCGGTTTCGACACATCCGTGTCATTCACTAGCAAACTTAAAACTAAACTTAAAATTTAAAACAAGTACAGACATGAATTAGATGTTATTAGGTGGGGGTGGTGGGAGGGGTGATTTTGGGGGAAGGGGAGAACAGTGGGCGGGGTCAATATCACACGGGAACAAAGTCAAAAGGGGAGATTTGCAGGGTGCTATTATTTTGTTAACTAAATTAATTTATGATTTAATTTTTTTGTTTATTTCTAAAGTTTCTAATTATTTTAATATCTACATATAAAATATTTTGTGTATAAGGCAATTCACCCTAAGAAATCTATATTCTTGATTCGATTCAAAGTATTAGGCGAGTACTTCAAATAAATACACCAATTTAAATATTTTCTAAAATAGAATTTTGATTTAACAATCATTGTTTTGCAAAATGTCAGTTTCAAAATTTGACATTTTCTATTATACAATAATTATTATTTTCAATATATTGAAAATTAATAGCTAGCTTTATAAATTATAGCCTATATGTTATTCTGATGTATGAGATATATTATTGTAAAGTTTTATTAAAATCCATTCAGTAAATTTTGCTTGAAAGAGTAATAAACATACATACATCCATACAAACTTTCACGTTTATAATATTAGTAAGATTAATTGTGTGAATCACAGACACCTAAAATATATATATTTGATTTTTGGCGAGCACTCGAATATTGCTTTCCTTGTTATCTCAAAACAGTATTTGGAGATGTCTGTAAATAAAAATTATATTTGCCTCCATTGCCTTTCAATAGATAATCAGAAATTTACCTTTTGAATTTTAATAAACTTTCTATTATATACATATAACATTAGAAAACAATATTTACATAAACTAATTGAACACAATATGTACGTATTATTGAATCTAGGCTTCACATAAATTATTATTGATTTTAAACATTTATTCAGCTTTTCCTAAATTAAACAATACCCATCTACTATTGCCTCTTGTATAATTTTATGTGCCAAGAGTGATATTTACAATTATGAACATATTATTGGAATACAAAAAAATATTTAGAAAGGGAGAGCCTGTGTTTGGAATATTGTATTTTTTAATTCAACACTTACGCCCTTCGTTCACGGAGCCACTTAGCCACGTAGCGGCGTTTACAAACACTAATAATAGTATGGAAGTGTAGTATATGTGTGTAAGTGTCACGGCATGAGAGTGAGACAGCGAGTATGCAGATCATATAAAAGGGATGAATGTGCATTAGAGCTCCCTCTCCAGTTTAACTCTTCTATAATAAACACAGTACTATTGTCCGCTCTTATTACTACCTACAAACCGCATCTCATCTGCACATCACTGCTCAGATCTCACAGGAAGGTACAGACGAGCGGCGATCGCGTCGCCTGAAAGTAGCTCCATGGAAGAACGGCATTACTTTTATATACATTCTTCCAGACTTCTTCTGAAAACAACCCGCCACGAAGAGATGAAGGGAGGCTGACAGTAAGGATCAACAGAGCGGGTCAAGGAGATCTGGAGAACAATATCCCCCGCGGCTGTGTGCAGTATTTTGCTCCGGGTAACATTCCGTTAATTCTTTACTTTAGTTTGTAGCTTCCTAGTTTTGGCTCTCTTGCCGTTATCAGATACTAAACAATAAAATACCAATGTGATCTATATGTACTAATATGTTGGATTTCAAAACCTTTTCGCAAGTCTTTGTACTCCCTTTACACAATGTATATCCGCCCCCACTTAGAACACCGCACATTATTGTGGTCACCTGCATACCAAACCTTATTAAAAAAAATCAAAAGAATTCAATGAAATTATTTATCATATTTATTAACCTCTTGAATGTCGGATAGCAGTCATTATGTCAAGGCCGTATTTCACAGAAAATTAATATCAGAGCATTCTGAGAAACTAGTGTGCTCTAATAAAAAACAAAGTCTGAAATGATATTGGCGCAAGCGATTCTGACCTTGTCCTTGTACAGTGTCTTTATACATAAGGGTTAAAATCGCATTTTACTTTTTAATCTGACAGCTGTCACCCGCCCGCCGGTGGGCTTACGACAAATGAGAGGTTAATTAATTAACACACAAATAATACCGAATCTATAAAATTACACAATTTCAACTTTCTTCAAACACAAATTTTAATTTTTGATCAAATCCTATCACAGTATTCTTTCACTAATCTGCCACCTGTCCAATTAATGAAAGCAGCAGTTTATAGTTATAGTACACACCAAACTTTAAGACCGTCCTGAACATTGTACGATTTTATTGTACGACATACGAACATTGTACGACATTCTCGGTTAAAACATAAGTGCGACAGAGAAAGGCGTGGGCGGGGAGGCATGCCACTTTTTTTTTAACCTTAAACTTGACTGTTGTCTTAAATCAGGCCGGTCTTAAAGTTTAGCGTGTTCATACAACAAAATTTGTCATTTTCTATCATTCCACTGTTGACAATTTGACAACTTCATGAAGTATTTTGAATGAATCCTATAATTTCCATATGATCTATATCCAATTTTTTGACAAAATGATCTGAGTATGACACCTTGTTCACATTTTTGCGAGAAACAAGAACCTAAAATGGAGTATCAAAACCTCTCTTTTCATGACCAAAAACCATGTTTAGCCCTTATAGTGCCAAGGAGCCAACACTTGGGCTTACTAACTAAATTTTCCATTAGCGCGATAGCGTTCATTATTATAATGTTCGTTATAAACATTGAAACAATTTATTAATTTGAGATAACGTTTATTGGGAATGTAACCGGCTGACCATAATACATACATGATGCTCCGTTTCCGGACCTCACATAGACAAGTTATTGTCATAGAGATATTAACATAACAATTAAATAAAAAATTGATTCAGATTGACACAGATTCATTACATAAAAAAATGAAAACCTCACAAAATCCTTATCAAAATCCGCTACATCCAATTTATTTAAATATTTCTAGACATACCTAAAAAAATTAACACTTTACTCCAATTCATTATATAAAAAATTGAAATGCAATTACTTATTTACGCTAGAGATGGACAGTTTTTTGCAGATTTGTCCAAATCAATGAAAGTTGATATAGCGGATATAAAAATTTCACTAAAACTCTTGGATTGTATCTTCCAGGACACCTGTCATCCCAACAACCAGAATCCGCTCTCCAAAAGCGAGCCACCACCTACCTGACCTTCTCCGCAGACGGCAACGAACTTCTGGTGAATCTCGGCTCTGACCAGGTCTACCTCTTCGACATCAACTCCCATCGCATGCCCGTCCTGCTGGAGAGCTTCGTCATCCAACACAACCACCATAACAAGAAGATCAGCTCCGCCGCCGGAACTAATGGGTTTAGTACTCCGGACACTATGGACACTGCGCATCCGCCCCAAGAGTCGGAAATGAACGGAACCATTAGTTCGGACGCTGACCAGGTCAAGGAATACGTCTTGCCAAAGAGAGTTAAAGATCTGAAAGAACAGGTAAACAAGAGCTTTTAATTGTTATTACATAATAATATGATGATAGACTCCTCAAGATTAGCTGATAAATATTGAGCAATGATTCATTTGAACTAATACCAACACTCCTTATTACTCCTAGTCTATAAAAATTGCTCGGAAAGCGGGGTTTAGATACGGTCCATTTAAGTGCAAACGTGTTTTGTTTTATTTTATAACCAAATTTAAATTTTTTTTTTTTTTTTTTTAAAACGACTATAGAATGTATTGTACATTCAAAATTTAATAAAATAAATATTCTCTAGATTCTTTGAAATGTTTTAAGGTTAAAGATTTAATTATATTTTTTTTATAAATCTTACAAATATTTGATAATAGACAAAAGATAGGGGAATTCATTGGCTACATAGAACTATAATCATTTTGTATGTCTCCATATTCAAATTCGGAGGTATGATTTTTTTAATGTGGGCGGAAAAATTTCCTTTAGCAATCGGAGAAAAAATATTTTAATTGCTCTGTCGCTCCAGTGGTTATGAAAGAAAAAGTGAATTGTAACAAATAATAGCCATAAAATTATTTTTATACTTTTCGGTACTGCTACTTCTGGAACCATTTATTGAATAATCAACACCTTTGCCATAGGTCACCCCGAGTGATTGGCTAAGTTTGGTGATTTAGCAGGGGTATCCGGATTCATGTAGTGAGGATTTTCTAGAGTCTAGATCTTGGCGGCAGATGCATCTGCCCGCCTACTGTGTGGCGGGCCGGATTCGGAAAGAATAGTTGAGGAAGACCTTTTTACCTCTCTAGCAGGACTCTCTCTCACTATTCAAACGTCCGTCACTTCTGGACACACCGACCCCCAGATTCCTTTTTTTAGTACATAAATTAATTTGTGAACAAAAATCCACACATTGCCTTTTGGTTTTTTTGTTGTTGTGATGATAAAAGAATGAAGAATCGATTAGATTGTTGTTTTGACACTGGTTGTTTTGATGACAATTTGTAGGCTAATGATGAAATCCGCAAGGACAACTACACACTGGCTGTCCAACTGTACAATGAGGCCATCGCCCTCTGCTCCGACTGCGCTCTCCTCTACTCAAATAGAGCCGCTGCACTCATGAGAAGAAAATGGTTAGTAGAAACGTAATGATTATAAAATATATTGTAACAATTTTTAGTCTTTTAAATCTTTTCACGTTCATTCTGAAAAACCGGTAATATTTAGCTAGAACATGGAAAAACTGGGTCACAATGGAATAGAACTTTCACAGAACTTAAATATTAACTTTGGAATTGTTTAAGCTCTGTGAAACTACTGGCTTTTAACTTGCTTCTACTTATACGGCTATCGATATATGTATCAACTCTAGATGTGGCGTGTATTACAAAATCAGTTGAATAATTCAGTCCATCAATGAGTAATTTCATAATAAACTCCCTCTCTAATTTCGTCGCCTCGCTTCAAGGGCATAATATTTATATTAGAAGACAAATTTGCTCCTTACAACAAAAGGTAAATAGCAATGAGTCTTGCGATATTTTGACTGTGAGATAACGGTCTTTCTTTTGATTAATGTTTTCGTAACCCAATTTTTGGAACCAATAATTATTGTTTCAATGTAATTTTTAGCATCCACACGCCCTGTCTAGACTTTGTTGGTTGATATATACGCCCATCTTATAAATTATAAATATGCTCGTAAACTTGTCTGTTCACAAAATATGCAAATATTCTCATAAAATTCTGTGTGCGATATACATAATGATGCTCCAAATATAGGCACAAGTTGTTATGCATGCATATATGGATACCTATTATATGCAAGTCGGAAATTTTTTAGGTTGTTCGACACGCAGGAATGTTTAGATTGAGCTGAAACTGAGGGAGTGCGTAGCTTTTCCGCTCCTTATAGCTGGCCCCACTGTTCAAGATACTGATAGAAAGACAATTGTACAAAATTCTACATATTTACAATTCCCAGACAAAATTTGGGATTAGGAATAGGGGGTGAAAATATATTATACATATTTCATTTAAGCATAAGTGATTAGAGAATTAAAGAGCTGACTGCTTTCATTTCAACCGTGAATCATTACTTCCTAGGGCCGGCGACGTGTACGCGGCAATTCGCGACTGTTATGCCGCCATCTCTCACGACCCGCTGCACATGAAGTCGCACTTCCGTCTGGCGAAGGCGCTCATGGAGCTGAACAAGGCGCGCGAGGCCCACGAATGCCTCGTCTACTTCAAGGACAAGTTCCCGCGCCAGAATTCGTCACACGCCGTCTGCTTACTGCAGAAGGACATCAACCTCGCCATGAACAAGCTGGAGAAGCGGACTACCGACGGTGATTATTTGCCTGCTTCCTTTTGGCGAACAGATCGAGGCACGCAACACGACACGTGATTATAGTGCAACTGTGACTTTTCTGTTGTGGATTTGTGACAAGCTTTTAGTTGTTAATTAAAGTTACGGTGAAACTCTCGTAATAGCTTGTTTACAAGTAAAACCCAATAAGTGGCCGAGGTGGTCATAGTGACTTATTGGGTTTTACTTGTAAATAAGTCATATTCAAAGGACAAGAATTTTGAAGAAGTAATGTGAAAACTTCTCATGGAACCCTCATGTTTGAGCTTTTTAGTATGCTATATAGAGATTTTCACTTGCGTTATATTCATTGTTTCCTAATGCCTTTTTATATATATCTTTTTTGCAACCCTGTTTTCGTTGTTGTGATTTTGTGTAACTAACAATGCATAATTAGGGTTTAGCAGAACCTATTTTTTGCCCATTTGGCTGCAAATTTTTTTTGTCTTGAATGACCTGGATGATGTAGCTCACTTTAACTTTTTTTTTTTATGGAATAGGCAATTCACCCTAAGAAGAGTGCTTTGTCACTTTAACTTCAGGAAATATCACAAATAAAAATTTTGACTGACAGTTAATAATTAATAATTATTTACATTTAAAGGAAATGTGTGTAGAATTTGATTCTCTTGTAATATTATCATATAATATTCACCATCTGCTTAAAATGTCAAAAATTTTACTACTTTTAAATATAACCATTTATCATCGTACAATAGAATCTCTGCAATTCGAACCCACCATAAACCGAGCCTCCAGTAATCCGAACTCACTATAAACCGAACCTCCAGTAATCCGAACCCACTATAAACCGAGCCTCCAGTAATCTGAATCCACCATAAACCGTACCTGCAGTAACTTGAACCCACTATAAGCCGTACCTGCAATAATCCGAACCCACTATAAACCGTGCCTCCAGTAATCCGAATCCACTAAAAACCGAGACTCCAGTTACTTTTTTTAAATTTTTTTTTATTTTTTTATTTATTTTTTTTTTTTATTGAAAATTTTTTGATACAATGGTACATAAAATAATAAAAGGTGTATAACATACTTAAATATAATATTTTATGAACAAAAAAATCCCACAAAGGCAAATGCCTGAGCGTGGGTATAATATTGAATTTATTATAATTTTATGGTTAATAGGAGATTTAAGAATTTAGTTTATTTTTAGGTATAAAAAGAGTAAAAGTAAAAGAGTAAAAGTGCCTTAAAACATGGAGCAAAATAACAGCCTTTGTTGTTATTATTGCATTTGTAAAATTTAATGAAGAGTTAATGTTAAAGGCGTAATTAAAAAAAAAAACAAAAACATATAACTAGACATTGGATTATATGCACTAACAAAGTGCCAAAATATGCAATAAAAAAGGTCGAAATATGCACCAAAAACTCTTGATATGCCCAAAATATGCACAATGCAAAATCAAATTTTTTTATTTTTATATATTTTAATTAAAGACGGTACAAAAATAGAGAAATATTAATAAAATTACGCATAGTTTTTGTGAAAATATACAATTATGTATTTTTCCAAATTTTCGAGGGCAAATTTGTGACGTTTGTCACCCAGTAATTATTCGTGACGTTTATCACCCAGAAAACGACCTCTCTACGTCAACTGAGGTTGGACAAATTTTAAAATTTGGTGCCATTTCTGGAGATTCCTGTTTAGGCAGGGTGTGGACCTGTGCCATTGGTTGATGTAGGCATTGATGTTTTTCATGTCTTCAAGTCTCGGGTTTGTAAGCAAAATAGCGTCTAACTTTTACCAAATCTTTTCTGATATTGAATTAGGAAGGGTGTTGGCGAGTTCGATCATTATTTCCAGTATTTCTACTGATTTAAATAAAGGAAGGTTTTTTGTTTCCAATTTTTCTACGGCATCTGGTAACTTGTTGTAATGTGTTGAGATGAGGGCGATATTATGTTTAATGGGTGCGTCTTCAAATGCTAGCTTCAGCCTCAGGACTGTCAAATTGATCAACGAAATCGACGAAATATGCATAAGTGGGAAAAAAGGCTAAAATTAACGCATTAACGCCGTAATTAGAGAGTTATATGCATTTGCATATGCAAATATGCAAATGCATATAATCCGATGTCTACTTATAACTGTTCCACAAAATTATTATGTATATCACATGTTTGGTAAATGCCTATAAATGTAAATACATATTAATATAAATAATTAAATAAACCTGTGTAAAAATAAACTGCAGTCATTGACATTTTAAAAGATCTCGATTATGGTGTTAGTTTGGTTTAGCAAAGAAAAAAGAAACACACTTCTGTATTAAAATCATAAACAAAACATGGGTGGTGGGATGTCAAACTCTCGAATGTTCCGTAAATCTTAAAGATTCTAGTAAAACGGAAATTTGTTAAACTGAACAGGCTCGGTTTGTAATTGTTCATATTATAGACTGCACTATTTTTATTTGTTTTTTACCTCTGATTATGGTATGGTTTACATTTTGTATGTGATCTACAAAAAACATGATTTCATTAGCTGAATTTTGATTGAATATTTCAGGGGAACCAGACGAGAATACCCCGTATGCTCCGATCAGCTTCTTGGAGCGACAGTTGAGGGGTTCCTGTGTGGACTACCGCCACAGGTTCCTGGGGCACTGTAATACCACCACCGATATAAAGGAGGCCAATTTTTTAGGGCAAGACGGCCAGTTCATTATTGCGGGGTAAGTTATTCACCAACTACTCTGGCTAACCTTTTTAAATAATATAATCTATAAATTTCAAACAGAAAAATTGCAAATTGGGTTTAATTTAAGGTCTAAACAAAACAATAATTGTAATATCCAGATTCTTGCTCAAAGCAACTAATATTGTCAAAAGATGTCTTTATGGTTCCTTTCTGTAGAACTTGTAAAAAAAGGAGTGATTAACCCACTGACTCTAAGTAACGAACCTGGCCTATTCACTTGCAGATTGTGCGTCCTACCCACAAGGATATCGACCACCTTTTCATAACAACTATTCTGAGTGTTGTGTTTGTTTCAGGTCAGATGACGGTTCCTTCTTCATCTGGTCCAGGAAAACAGGAAACATAGTCCGCTGCATGCGCGGAGATGAGTCCATAGTAAACTGCATTCAGGTGCACCCCACCATGTGCCTTATAGCCACCAGCGGCATTGAGTCCACTGTCCGGTTATGGAGCCCTAGACCAGAGGTATGCTTATTTCTTTTACCCATATTAACTTTTTTTCCATTTGTAAGATTCATACAATTGAAATTCATTACTTCGAACTGCATACTGCTGACCTTAACCTCTTGTAGGCCGCAGTCCCCCCGGCGGATCCGGATGTTTGGAGCGACTTTGCCCATTATGTATAAAGAAATTGTATGAAGAACAACAATCGCTTGGGCCATTCTCGTTCTTGACATTAAGAATTACCGGATAGCATTTAGCCACTCCGAATAATTCATATTAATTGCTAAAGACGCGCCGGGCACCAAAGATGGCGGACAAAATGGCTGCCGCTTGATAATATGAATGCTGTCATATTCGAAGTCTATATTTATTCATTGTTTTTTATATAAATCCATTGTGGAAAGCATAGATTTGAGTGATTATTAGGAAGTTCGTTTTATCTACATTATTTTGATGTAATTTTTATATTATATCACAAAAGAAATGTTACAAATGAGGTGTGTAGAAGCAAAGGCAGAAATCTCCAAAATATCAAAAAAAAAGTTGTAAATGCAGTTTTGTAGAAGTTCAAATTGTGTATTTATTTCAAATAATCTCACAAATGTCAGTGCATACAAAAAAATGGCGGCAAAGAAATCGTTTTATATGGGTTTTTTTTTAAAATATTTTTTTTCTATTTTTTTTATTTTTAATATATTCAATAATATTTATTTTTTAATTTAGAAAAACAGTTTCTTTTTGGAATTTTTACTTTGATTGAACAAAAATGAAATTTGAAAGCATTCTTTGCCATCTATCCAAATATTTTTTTTTTTTACCAAGCTTTACACAGGTGACCCTGAAAAAAATAAATCCCCCCTGTGCCTATTTCAGCTTTGGGGATGCTGTGTGGAGGGTTATTTTTAGGAAAGGAATGTGTTTGGAAGGAAAAAGGTATGAGAGGTGGGTAGGAATCTAGGGGGTCAGTGTGTCCAGGAGTGACGGACGAACGAATCCATCAGTCCAGAGTCCGGCTGGAGAGGTCTAGGATAGGTCTCCCCCAACCAGTCTCTCCCGATCTAACCTGCCACGCAAGTGGTGGGCAGACGCATCCGCCGCCACGACCCGGATAAACCTCACCCCATGAAACCCAGGCACCCCTGCTAAGTCACCAAACGAAGCATACCACTTTTGGTGACCTACGGCAGAGGTGTTGGTTATCCGATATAGTTTCCGGGGTGGCGGTACCCATATCCGCCTACTAAATTGTAGAAATTGTCGTTTCTTGTAGTAATTAAGTTGAAACTAGTCTAATTTCCAAAATCCATACCTAATGTTCGTGTGTATTATCGCGGAATATTGACCCTTTTTGCTCAAATATTGAATTATGCATTAGTTATTCAGAATATTATGTAACATATTTTCTTAGATTTCCCAGATTATATTTTTGGAGTTAAATTTGTTCAATAATATCTTTAAAAAGTTATTTTTATTCAATTAGCCCTTTTTGAGTTATAAAGGATTCCTTGAAGCCAATCAACATAGAACAAAGATGGCGGTTTTTTGAAAAGGTTAGAAGCAAACACAGAAATCTCCAATATTGAAAGAAGCAAAAACAGAAATCTTTAACCCTTAATAGCAAAAGCAGAAATCTCCAGATTAAAAAGTTATTTATCTTTTTATAGACTTACATTAAACAAAATCCGAGTATGCAAATAATATCTGACATCAAAATACTATTTGATGTAATTTTTTTCAGCTTTCTGCAAAATCCCATTTAATATTTACAGGTTTTTTGCCTTTTTCTCAATAACACAAAAGTGGGAGATTGCTGCCTTTGCTTTTACATGCCTCAAATATTGAATTCGTAAGAAAGGTGAGAACTGTCAAATATTTTACGTTGTATTAAAAAAAAAAAAAAATTGTATGCTGGCCTTCAACAAGTTAATCGTCTCAATAATTTTCTTTACGTTGCTTTAGTAAATGAACTATTTGTTTCAGGATGGCGTGGCAGACCCACGCGAAGTGACAGACCTTCCTGATGTGGCACAAGCAAACCAGCAGCGCATGCGAGCCGACCCCTTTGAGGCCATGCTGCTGAACATCACGTACCAGAGCTCCAGCGGGGCGGGAGGACGCGGGGCCCGCGAGGGTGGCCCGGGTGCGCGCGCGGGGTCTCAGGGATCCCCCGAGGAGGGGGCCGTCACCTGCCGCCCCAGCTAGTCACTGTTACATTATGCAGATTCCGTGTATTGCTTAGAAAATGCGTCCGGAATTGTCGGTATATTTCGAGAATTTTCAATTTACGTAAATGTTTAATAAACATCATCTCTTAGTTATTGGTATTGTTAATTTGTCAAAATTCTCGAGAATTTTCATCACAGTTCTCAAAATACAAGCAGTTTGTTTTTGGATGCATTGAATAGACACCTTATCTCTTGATAACTGTGTTGTGAATTCTTGAGAATTCCAAACAATTTACAACAAAAAAACATCACAGGAATTCTCGAGAATTATTGTAACATTTTTTTTGAATCACACGCAATAATAGATTTGGATACATTGAATAGTTCCCATCTCCTGTTAACTATATACGTACATTTTTCAAGAATGTAATTCTTGAGAATACACTTTTCTCTGTGGGATTTGCTAAACACAATCTTTACACACCCAACCTAATTGTTCTAACAGTTAGTCAAATATGCACTTTAACATACCAAGGATCTTTTCTTTTTGCTCAATATCGTCCTGGGAATTTTTTAAAATTCTTGAGAAATCTTCTGTTTGTCATGCCTGTATTGCGTATTACGTTTAAGGTTGAACCGCACTAGTCCGCGAGAAGTAAGGTCTAGAACCTCATCTATCAGAAAGCAGGAATTTATATTACTATTATTGATGAATCTTTGATAACCACTGGATCGACAGAGCAATTTAAATATTTTTTCTCGGATTGCTAAAGGAAATTTTTCCGCCCATATTAAAAAAATCATACCTCCGAATTTGAATATGGAGACATACAAACTGATTATAGTTCTATGTAGCCAATGAATTCCCCAATCTTTTTTATATTATCACATATTTGTAGGATTTATAAAAAAATATATAATTAAATCTTTAACCTTTAAAACATTTTAAAGAATCTAGAGAATATTTATTTTGTTATATTTTGAATGTACAATATATTATATAGTCAATTTAATAAAAAAAAATTGTAAATTTGCCATATTTTGGCAACAAAGCAATCCGAGGTTTTGGAAATAGTGCCATAATGTGGCAAATAGCGCTCGAGTGGATAAGGTTCTTATCACCCTACATACATGTGTTTTGGAATTATACCCGCAACTATGGGACTTGAATAATTCATTTTCTATCCTATGACATATGATATGAGTGTGGAAACTGTTTAATTTTTTCCCGATAAATAGGGACGCAATTGGTCCAATCGGTCAGTTGTTCAAAGACTTTCATAATCATTGTTTTAATTTTGAAAATCTTTATCCAAGGTCCTTGAAGAGGATGCCGGCAAATAGAGTGTGATGACACTATGATAATATCTTCATCAGTGTCCTCCGTATTGTTCAACACTAACAATGCAAATGATTAATATTGTTTTATTTAAGATGTCAACAGATGTCTCTGTAATTCTATTTAATTTTTCAATACTGGTAGATTCCTGTTTTATCATAACCGTTATAACCGTAACCACAGTAACCATTTTCCTTCATTGAATAGAGCCATCTTGTAGATTCCTGTTTTATCATCACCATATTTCCTTTGTTTCAATACTTAAATTTTTCCTCTTCAAATTTGGTTCCTCATGAAACAACAGGTTGTGACCGAAGCGTCCTACTGTTTTATATAATTATAAAAGGAAGGGATTGAATAAAACATATGATTGATACACCAAACATTGCCTCATTATGTAACAAATACACTGCCGTGCTAATGCAGCTGAAGTGCGATTACTAAGTGAAGTGAAGCACAGCAATGCTGATGCGCAGCGACGCTCTAGTGCGATTCAATCTTATTTAATTATTACTATTATTTTCTTATAAATTACTTACATTAAAAAATATCTCCCTCTTTTCGTGTCCATCAATAAATTTGATAAAGTATGATCTAAGATTCTTCCATGCAATAATATTCTGTTGGCTTACTTTTAGGGCGTTTGCTTTTTAGGCTCTTTGACCCAACATTTCAGTGTCTATCATCTCACTTTCTGACATACAGTGAACCCCTTTTAAGAAGTTTTCCAAGGGACCGGAAAAAAAAACTTCTTAGGCGGGAAAACCTTACAAGTGGGAAAAATTGGGCCATTTGGTCTTCAAGGGACCGAAAAAACCAAACTTCTTAAGCAGGAAAACATCTTAAGTGAGAACTTCTTAAGAAGGTTTCACTGTATTATGTTCTGATGATGGCAACAACAAGTTGTCCAAAACGTTAGGTCAAGGGAGACACTTCAAAATCAGCATACATAAGAAGAAATCATATTTTATCTCAATTCATTAAGTTAATTATGCATCATTAAGCGAATTGATATATGGAATTGATCGATTAATTATAAACAAAGAAAAGTAACTTGCATTTCCTTTACGGGAAGCAATAATAGTTATTTGGTTTTACCAATACAGTGAAACCCTCTTAAGAAGTTTTCCAAGGGACCGGAAAAAAAACATATTAGGCGGGAAAACTTTATAAATGGGAAAAATTGGTCCAATTGGTCTTCAAGGGACCGGAAAAATCAAACTTCTTAAGCAGGAAAACATCTTAAGCGAGAACTTCTTAATAGGGTTTCACTGTACATATGCCCCTCTGTCTAACTTGAAATGTCTGGTTATTTTTTAAAACTTCGTTAATGAATTCTATTTATATATACATGGTATCTGAAAACTAGTGGTAAAGAAACTGGATCTGGTGATTCTACATCACATTTGAAGTCGATTTTGTGGTATAATTTTTTTTTATTTGAGCTTTGTTTCCGAGCAAATCGATTCAGAAGTTGGAATTTTTAAGGTCAAATTTTTAGGAAAAAAGATCTGTTGCTACGATTTGCCAACATCTGTTTATGATCTTTTAAATTGCGTCTTAGATCTGCCTACAAAAGTTTCTTTTTATCCTTTAATTAATAAAAAAAAAGTTAAAAAATGAAATCGTGATGTTCAGATCGAATTTTTTATTATTTTTAGTTTATCTTTGCATTCATCAGTATTCCATTTGTACTACTAGTTTCCAGACACCATGTATAATAAGCTGCCTTTCATCTTATATACTTAACACCAATATAGAACTGTAAACAAAAGATTAGTACAATTCATCACAGAAAAAATCAACATTGCAATAAAGAAAATTCTAAAAGCTTTTTTGCTGATTCAGATTAAACTCTTATTAAGTTAGTCCATTGAGATACGATTTTTAACTGTCTTTGACCTGATATCTAATATTAATATAGTTATCTATACATAATATACAGTCAAACTCCCTTATAAGGTTTTCCTAAGTAACAGAAATTTGTAAGTGTGAATATGTATTTCTTACATTTTTCTGTACTTGTTTTTTTCTGTACTTGTTCTGCGATTTGTTTTTTTTTTTTTTAACTTTGGCTGCCCAAGGTTAGTTAGCATGGTATAATTTAGGGCAGTTGAATATAGTTTACGTTTCATTCAGTGATATCAATCTATCACCATATCTGAGGCCCTAGCACACTCGCTCGATAAAAATCGATAGGATAATTATCGGTAACTTCTCATCGTTCCCTAGCATGACTACAGATCGCTAACGAATAAGTGACAGTTCACAATGACTAAGTGTTCTTAACATATTCGACATCAACTGTTGTTTGTACGTTAGCGATGTGCAGTTGTCCTATGGAACGATGAGAAGTTACCGATAGTTATCATATCGATCGTTATCGAGCGTGTGTGCTAGGGCCTCAGTTATATTTGCAGTCGGTAAAATATTCACCACATATTTCCTATAATATTAAAAAAAATTTCATCCATGTACTTACTATGATTTTACAGACAAAAATAATTGTCGCAAGTTGTTTTCTTCAATTAAATCTTTTGAAATGTTGATTAGTGACAGAAGTAGGAATTTTTCAATAAAACATCCAAGAAATGCTTACAATTTTTTGATCTATGTACATATTAGTTCAAAATTTATAAAATACTAAAGCCGTGAAAATGTATGTACATATTAATATGTATGTAATTTTTCTGTTTGTTTATGCATTATTTTAAATTATATTTTTGTTAAATTCATAGTTTTGAAGTGTAGCCATCCTATACAAACACTGTTCTTGTTTTGTTTGTTTTATATACATAATGATTCCATGACGTTGGCCCCCCAGCATACTTATGTACAATATGCAATCGGTTTAGAGAAAATACAGTATAAATATCAACACTGTAAATAAATTCGTCAGATATCCATACCAGCTTATTATTAAAGGTATTCTTGCAGTCGATTTTAGGTTTGATATTGGTAAATAATGCACAAAAAATTATAATTTCATAATGAATATAATTTCGGGGGGCCAATTGTCGGGAGATCAACTGTTGGGTCATCGTATACAATGATGTTGCCTCCTGCAATAGAATTTCATGTTATTTTCATGGTACTGCATTAATTAGAGCATGCTGACAGAACTTTTAGAATTAAAAAAAAAATACTAAATAAAGTGAAACCCTCTTAAGAAGTTTTCCAAGGGACCGGAAAAAAAACCTCTTAGGCAGGAAATCCTTATAAGTGGGATAATTTGGGCCATTTGGTCTTCAAGGGACTGAAAAAATCAAACTTCTTAAGCAGGAAAACATCTTAAGCGAGAACTTCTTAAGAGGGTTTCACTGTAGTATCGAGGATATAAGCCGTCAAAAAAATTATATTTGCGTCTGGCCGAAAAGCGTGTGACATCACGTGCGGCTGTAATTGAAATATGAATTGTACTGCGTGTTATGTCACGAGACACAATTTCATGCATTTTACCAATATTCACTTTGAAGGCTCATAACTTTGTCATTTTTGGAGATACCGAAAAATTAATTTTACTGTTATAATTAACTTTCATTTACATCAAAATGAAATTTAGGATACAATATCAATGTAATGTTACAGAAAATAACAGTTGTAATACAGTGAAACCCTCTTAAGAAGTTTTCCAAGGGACCGGGAAAAAAAGCTTCTTAGGCGGGAAAACCTTATAAGTGGGAAAATTTGGGCCATTTGGTCTTCAAGGGACCGAAAAAACCCAACTTCTTAAGCAGGAAAACATCTTAAGCGAGAACTTCTTAGGAGAGTTTCACTGTAGATACAGAACACTTATTTTATCTTGATTTTTGGCTTGCCTTAATAACTCAGGTGCGGGGCATACGTCATTCCTATGTCTACCTACGTTAAATTGTCGTGAAAACAAGCTATGTGCCCAAGCGGTTAAATTTAATTTGTTAGAGAAGACAGCCACGTTGTTTAAAATTGTTCAATCTACCGATAATTGATAAAATAATACATGGATTTGTTAGTTTATGTTTTGTAACAATTTTTTTAATATTATGTGTATTGTTCTTTGTTATGTTTAGGGTAAGTAATCCATACTCCTTTTAAAATGAATTATTTGAAACCTCGATCGATATTTATTTTGTGTTGATATAGAAAGTAATCAATTACAATGAATGAAATCAAATGCAGTACAACTTGGCTAGGGTAACTTTGGATATATCATTGAAGAAGAAGATAACAATAATAATCTAATATTTTTTTTAATTTTTTAATTTTTTATTTATTTTTTTATTTTTTTAAATATGAAAATGAACAAGACACAGAAAAAGATAACGGTCGCAACTGGGAATCGAACCCAGAACCTTACGTCTTACCAGGTCATACACCTCTACCAATTGGGCTACTGCGATCTTATATGAGACTGTCGTAATTGTCAACTTCATATTTCAAATTTCAGAATGAACAATATTATCTTCGACTAATGTTTTTTTCCATATTATTGGCAGCTACCTTTATTATTGGAAACAAGTATTCAAAGAATGTATTTGTTACCTAGATAGTGTCTCGGATAAATATATCCGATTTTAATAATTGAATAACCTTCAAAAGTAAAAAAGAGAGTTTTTCTTATAAAAATATAACTTTGGATAATTTGAAAACACAGTTATCAGGTTATAAATCCTTTGGACGCTGTAAAATTAATTCTTAGTTCCTTGAATCTCTGTACAGAAGTCTTAGTAGATTTTTCATTCCTCCTTTGATCTATTTTTTTTTCATTCTTCCTTTGATCCAATTTCTAGGACTTTGCAGGACAAGGCTCTGGACCCCGTGTAAAGTGCTGAACCTTATATTCCGGTATTTTCGGAAATTTGCTTCACCTGGGCCCCTAGCACACACCGAGAAAAATGTTATTCTAAAATACGATCATTTTATTCGTATAAACAGTTAAAAACGGGACTGAAGTTCTTACGAACAAATTAACAGGGTTTCAATGTTTATTGGCGGGAACTTATAAGAATAATTTGTTGGTATACGGAATTTCGTACGTATACCGACAAATTATTCTTACTATTTCCCGCCAATAAACATTGAAACACTGTTAAATTGTTCGTAAGAACTTCAGTCTCGTTTTTATGAATAAAATTATCGTATTTTAGAATAACATTTTTCTCGGTGCACTCGATTGATAAGGATTGTATCGATAACTTTTGGTAACTTCTCCTCGTTCCCTAGCATGACTGCAAATCACCAACGAATAAGTGACAGTTCACAATGACTATGTTTCCGTAATACATTCGACATCAACTGTTGTTTTTACGTTAGCGATCTGCAGTTGTCCTAGGGAACGATGAGAAGTTACCGATAGTTATCGTATAAATCGTTATCTAGGGGGCCTGGTCCATAATAATTGTGGGGTTTTCCTCATGGGTTCCATGTCAATTGATCCCCCGACAGTTGGCCGCCCGGCAAACTTATATACAATATGCAGTCCGTTTAGGGAAAATGCGGTACACCTACTTACACAGAATATAACTAAGTGTCCCCGAAGGGGTGTGCGGAGAGGATGTACCGCGGAATAACAAAAGTATAAAATATATTTTCATTTAAATGCATCAAGAATAAAACTTCTTGTCTATATACTGTATATACCAGCGTATAAGTACAAAAAATCAATACTGAAAATTCATTTGTTTAATGTCCATGCCAACTTTTATTAGGCCCTGTCCGCACTGCGATATTTCACCGCGAGGTTTTAATTCTCACGTATTATATTCAATTTGCATCAAACCACAGATTTTTTTACTACCTGTGCGGATAGCCCTATAAGATTCCATGTGTCACAGAATTTTGCGAAAAAAAAATGTGCGGTGAAATATCGCAGTGCGGGTAGGGCCTTAGGTATTTTTAAAGTCAAATCAAAGAAATTATTATACTGCGCACAGTATAATAATTTTATATGCCATCTGCAATTATTATTTTTATGCCACCTGCAGTTTAAAAACTGGTTCCAGTTTAATTTATTTTTACTTTTTCTCTTTTATTATAATATAATATTTTTTACTTACTTTTATACCTACCATTTTTATAATGTTAATTGCTATAAGTTTATATTTCTTATTTAAACATTGTATTACATATATATCACTGTATTATATACTTATTATGTAAAAGCCCATCAGGGCGTTGAAAATTAATAATAAATAAATAATAATTATAATTATAGGGGGCCAACTGTTGGGAGATCAACTGTCAGGTCACCGTCTTCATAGTATTCGTCCTGGAATATTCCAGACTCTACCACATAAGTCTTGTAATGGGACATTTTGTTATAACTTTTCCTAATTGTTTCTATCACCACAATCCTATTTTTCACAGTTAAATGTAAATGATTACAGCTACATTTTCACCATAAAAATACGACCCTTTTTCTCTATTTACTGTTTCCTATGGACATGCTCTGTTTCTGTAATCTGTCATTTTTTGTTTAACTTTGACTAGACTTTTTGTCAGTTCAACAAGTCAACTTTAAGTTGATTAATATTTTTTATCATTGATCACATTTTTTTTTAGATTATGATTACCATCACAAAAGTATGAATGAAAAATAGTGCATTTATACACATAATGTTTATTTTGACATTTTAAATGCACTACAGTGGGAGGGATAGATGCATACGCCTGTCATTCCTGGATACATTGACCCCCAAATTCATACCCACCCCTTATACATTTTTCCTTCCCAGAACTTCCTCTCCTTCCTTTCATAAAATGACCATCCCAGAGATGAAATTTAGATATTTAATATGATAATAGATAGGTCTTCAGGTTTTTTTTCTTCAGGGCCTCTTGTGAAGCTAATATAAAAAAAAAATAAATTGGTAATAGACCCATTCATTGTATTGCCGATTAACTTGACTTGTAATGACTTTTTGTCTATATTTTTCACTCCATGACTCTTATCATCTCCTTGCATATGATTTGAAAAACAAAAGTGATTTTTAAAACCACTATACATCAATTGGTAAATTCTGTTATGTGATATAAGCAACAAATGACAAAAAGAATTTCTGTTACGATTATACGAATTACATTACAGTGAAACCCTCCTAAGAGGTTTTCTTTTAAGAAGTGTTGAAGTTTGGTTTTCTCAGTCCCTTAGCTCAAAATTGGCCCAATTTATCCCACATGTATAAGGTTTTCCTGCTTTTTTTCTCCTAACTCTTGGAAAACTTCTGTAGATGGTTTTACTGTATATGGGTTTTGGACAATATAAAATGATAAACACTTGAGCAATTAGAAAAGGTTTACTAAACGACTACAGTGAAAACCCTCTTAAGAAGTTTTCCAAGGAAAAAACTTATTACGAAAAAACCAGAAAAAAACTTATTACGCAGGAAAACCTTATAAGTGGGATAAATTGGGACATTCAGTCTTCAAGAGACGGAAAAAATCAAACTTCTTAAGCAGGAAAACTTCTTAAGAGGGTTTCAATGTATAACCGGCGTGACTGTGTTCTCATCCTTTCAATGTTACTTTAGCCGAAACTCTCTTAAGCAGGAAAACTTCTTAAGAGGGTTTTAATGAATAACCGGCGTAATTATGTTCTCATCCTTTCAATGTTACTTTAGCCGAGTCGTATTGCAATTATGTTTAATTAATGTTGTTTTCCTGTTAAATGCATCACCTTGCTATATTTCTCCTGTGAACTGAATTGACTGATATTGATAAAGGAATATGGTTGGACAGTCGGATATAATAATATTGTAGTTGGTTTATTTAAATTAAATTTTATTTTATATTAAAATTATGTTTTGAATTTTAAAATAAAGTTGAGTAGGCGCCGATCAATGTAATCATGTTTGCTTCCACTTTATGTATAGGTAGGTGTAAAATTTCATTTCAATTTAAAACAATTTGCTACATAAAAGTTGATATTTTAAGATTGTAGGTAGAGGTAAGACAATCAGAGTTGAGCCAAACAATATACGCTTAGGTATGTCTACGTATTGCTTTTAGCGAAATGCCAGAGCAAGTTTGAAATATGCCGTGTGCATGAAATCTGTTAAGCTATCCGTACTTGGAGATACTTACAAGCGATTTGAATTTCGTGCATACGAGTACACGCCGCTCGTACCTGCCATACTTTTTGGCAAGGTAAACGACGTTAGTTGTATGTTAATGACAGTGCTAATAGTGCAAAATGCGAGTTGCATTCGAATCTACTACTCGTTTCACACAAATGGTGTCCAAACATGATTTGAATGTTAAAGTTGTTCTGGATGTGGGAAATTATCCATGTTTATATATCTATCATAAACCGAAATTCGTAAGAAAGGATTTAGCAGAGAAGACGTGAATTGACGTCAGAAAAACAGTCAATTTGACATCATTCTCGTCTAGTTCCTTGTATGGGTGAACCCAAAATCTTATTTTAGTTTGTGTTTTATGCTTATAAAGATAAAGAAGAACGATATTATCGCATTTGTCGCTAGAGTCACTTGACATTGTATTAATTCCACGGCTGCATTTGAAAAAAATGATCAATTCAGTATGTTTCGGGTAGCGCCGTGTACAGAAACCAGCATTAAGATGAAGCTATACGCCAAATCACTATTTAGATTTGTCTTTACTCGGTTTACATTATGAATATGAAAAAATATGTTATGGATACATTGAAACTTTTTCTACCTTTTCAGATTAATGGAATTAAAATAAAATTTTAATTAATGAAGATATCATTAGCGATAAGTCAATCGAAAATCTGATTTGAATATCGCTTATGTTATCTTCATTAATTAAAATATTATAATTTGAGGTTTAACTCTTTAAGTTAATAAGTTAAAAATAAAAATAAAAATAAAGTAATATTATCAATTACGTTACAAAAAATATAAGCGCAAGGAACTAAATAATGTATTTTTTTCATTAGATAATTATGAAGTTATATAACGCCGTTCTTCCACGTAGCTATTCACAAGCGACGCTACCGCTACCTGTCAAACAAATTTGCTATTGTAGCACCTAGCGGCGTTTTCAAACACTAATAATAGTATGGAAAACACAGACGAGCGGCGATCGCGTCGCTTGAAGGTAGCTCCATGGAATAACGGCGTTAGAAACAACTTTTTAAAAAATGCCTCTTAATGGCTAAGATTATTTTTGACTCGATTGATTGACTAACTTTTTTTCATTCTTGTAAAATTATTCATTAAAAAAATAAAAACAACTTTGGCGCTACTTTCCTCGCGCAGATAATACCAAAAATACGCCGAGTTCTAAAGAGGTAAGAAGTCAAATATTTCTGGCGTTTATATTCCTCTTAAAGAGTAGCATATCGGTAGGCTACTTGTGGTGGCATCACAGTCACGTAGCTTGTAAGCATCTCCATGTATAAAGGGCCTTAAAATATTGTGTTGGTGTTAACTTTGATTGAGATCTATACATAATATTGCACAGGTATGTTAAATAAAAAAGAAGGTTTTTGGGAAGGATGATATTTAAATATGAAGAGTTAGAAAAGGTTTGTTGTGATAAAAAAATATTTAAAAAAAACATTATATTGCTTAGAGACTAAATTAAGAAATCGAGGTTTCAAAGGTGTTTTATATTTCCTAACTGGAAATGTTATATTTCACGGCATCTACATTTTTATTGTTTCATATATTTTTATAGTCTAGATGGAATGATTAATTAAGAATTTTCATCCAATTGAACCGAGTCGAATTTAAGTCAAACGTAAAAATAAGTTGATGTGACATTTTGGTTTATTTTGGCATTTGTAGTGTGATAATTTGTTTAGAAATACAATATTTTAGTAGATTTAATAAATGATGTAGTAAGGTACTACAAGTAAATTAAAATAAATATATATAGAATCACATAATTATAAAATTAATATTACGTATTTGTAATTTTTAATATTAATTTTATAATATTATAAAATGTGTATATTTTGGTTTCCAAAATAATCTTCGTTAACAATTCTTCACCTGCAATTTTGTTCTTCCCACCACCATTTGCATGTATATATTTAATAAAATTGGGTATGTCGTGAGGCTGAAAGAATTGGGAAGGGAAGGAGGTGAGGAAGAGGAAGGTTGGAAGTACCTACTTGGCTATTCAAATCTGGTAAAAAAATAATATTTTTATTTTTAATTGTAAGCAATATTTCGATTCTAAAAGGTGGTCTTTCACCAGGGTGATACTGAGAGTATCTGCCTAGTTGAACTGTTAAATTACATATAATATATTATAAATTAAATGTTTTGAACCTGCAACCCTCTTGCATCTCTGGATTGGTAGTTGAAGATCATAACCCTTTCAGAACTGAATTAAAATTGGCAGTGGTAAAACATATATGTATAATTTGCTAGAGTGTAATCCTTTTATAAATTTTATTTTAATATGAATTCCGCCCAAGAGTCCCGACTACTCCCGTCTGGAGCCAGTGAGACTATGGCATCCCCAATTGGGGTATTTTGTGAGGCTGAAGGTAGCGGGGAGGGGAAGCAGATGGGGAAGAGGAAGGTGGGGAAATACCTGGTTATTCAGATCTGGTCACCAAACACGGCTAATTTCAAGCAAAATTTCAAATTTTGAATGGTGGTCTTACACCAGGCCGATACTGAGAGTATCTTCCACTCTGGAACGTGCCGCATATGCCATAAATTATTTTTAAAGTATTTGTGAAAGAGCGCGAATTAATCAAATTAAATTTATTTGTCATTAAGGAAGAAGATAACAATAATAATCTAATTTTTTAAAATATGAAAATGAACAAGACTTTTATAAAAAGTCAATAGGTGTTCCATAAAAATAAAATCGGATATATTTATCCGAGACACTATCTAGGTAACAAATACATTCTTTGAATACTCGTTTCCAATAATAAAGGTAGCTGCCAATAATATGGAAAAAAACATTAGTCGAAGATAATATTGTTAATTCTCAAATTTGAAATATGAAGTTGACAATTACGACAGTCTCGTAATAGATTGCAGTGGCCCAATTGGTAGAGGTGTATGTCCCGGTAAGAAATAAGGTTCTGGGTTCGAGTCCCAGTTGCGACCATTATCTTTTATTATTTTTCTGTGTCTTGTTCATTTTCATATTTAAAAAAATTAGATTATTATTGTTATCTTCTTCAATGATATATTACATTGATGGGAATAATCTTCAAAAGTTAAAAAGAGAGTTTTTCTTATAAAAACAAAATAAATTTATTTGATTTATTTTCCTGCGACCTTTGGATTGCGAGTTGAGAGCCTTACCCCTCGACCACGCCTGCCGTCTATATATTTTATATTTTCAAAGGTATGAAAGGGTTAACCGTATGAAAGGGATTAACCGTTAACTTGATGATGAAGGTGAATTGAAGAATAATAAATTGTTGGTGAAGAAATTCCTAGACCTGATAAACTTACCTTTTAACAAGTAAATCTAAATCAATAAGTATTCTCTAATTTTTCTGAACAATTTTCTGCGTTTCCTAATGACACCTTTTTAAAAATTGTTTACCTGAATTTTTTCACCCGCGTTTTTTTCTTCTAAATTTTAATATTTTTTAATTTCCAAATATTGTGGTATTCCTAATAGAAAAGAGAAGCTTTTAAAAGAATGGGATAGTAAGTAAACCATGTATAACTCATTAATATAATTATTATTATGATTGTGTTTTAATTGATTTATAAATCTAATAATTGTACAATGATTTATAATACAGTTTGGAATTTTACATACATAAAGATAATTAAAAATAAATATTATGTAATTTTTATTGTTATTTTTCAATTTCCTGGGTTTGGTGAGACTATACGAAGTTGAAAGATATGGAGAGAGGAAGGTCAGAACAAGGTTTAACATTTGAAAAGCGGGTGTGGGTGCCGCCGCCCCGTGAACCATTTATTGGATAACCAACACCCCTGCCATAGGTCACCCCAAGTGGTTTGTTAATTTTGGTAGGGTGTCTGGGTTCTTGGGGGGAGGTTTGTCTAGGTCTTGCTTTTGGGAGAGACTGGTTGAGAGAGACCTAACCTAGACCTCCTCAGCAGGACTCTCTTGACAATCGCCTTGCACCGCAGTTGGAGGGATGGATTCTTACGTCTGTTACTCCTGGACACATTGACCCCAGGATTCCTACCCACCCCTCATACCTTTTTTTTTTTTTTTAAGGCGGAGACGGTTTACAAGCAGTTCCCGTGAGCACTTAGGCCATAGGCCCATTGTGCTATCTCCCATTTTACCTCAATCCTTTAACAACAAACCAGTCCCTTTAATAAAGTTCACCAGGGTTGTCATTGGATATGTGGCTATGTCTTCTGGTTCTACTGTATGTCTCCCCAGGTATCTGAGCCTAGTTCCCACCAGGGCAGGACATTGGCACCATAGGTGAATTGGAGTCTCTTCATCCTCTTCACATTTTCTGCATATATTAGTGTTTTCCACTCCCAATATCTGCATGTGTTTCCTGAGATGGCAGTGTCCCGTTAATAGTCCTACCAGTTCTCTCAGCGAGTTTCTGTCCATATCGAGTAGTTTCCTGGTTCGTCTAGGGTCCGGTCCTTTTATGAGAACTTTGGATTGTCTCATTCCGGGTGCCCTCTCCCATTCTTTGCAGTGCTGGGATTTGACCCACCTATCGATATGTTGTTTTGTGTGGCAAGCTGCTACTCCTACGGCCGGCTCGGATCCTACAAGTGGTGCTTTCGCCCCTTTCCTTGCTAGTTCATCAGCCCGCTCGTTGCCCTCAATACCTTTATGTCCTGGTACCCAAATCAGGGTTATTTTATTGATGTTAGCGAGTTCTGTGAGAATAGTCCTTTTACTTTCCCAGTACTTCCTTTCCCTAAAAATACTCCTTACACAGCACCCCCAAAGATGAAATAGGCCCCAAGGAAAATGGTTTTCCTCAGGGCGTCCTGTGTGGAGCCAATGTAAAAAGGAAACATTGAATTTAATTTTCACATTCTTGATTGCAAGTTGTTCTTTAATGTTTTTTTTTTTAAGTAGAAAACATAGATACAGACAACATTAAACAATATCTAGATAATTCAGCTGCATCCTGACTATTTCTCAAGGATTAAACGGTGAAATTGTAATTATTTCCAATCGAGCGATAGCTACCCAAATTTAGGTAGGTGATTTTTACAAATTATAAGTTTAACAATTTTTTTTAATACTACACAAAAAGTCTTCCACATGTTTTCACTGATCTGTCCAATGTCCAATAGCAACCGATTTTTTAATGTTTTTAATTGACTAAAAAAAGTCATCGGAGACCAAAATTTCAATTACATTTATACTACAAGTAATGCCAGGAATCACTGGATAAAGTAAGTCAAATACGTCCCTTGATACCCTGTATAAAGAAGAGTGTCCTGGTGTGAGTGGCTTTGTTTTTCATAGAAATATACCTACAGTTTTATTCCGAAAATTATGAAATCTTGCAAATTTGATCTTCAAAACAAGAGGAAAGGCATTCATTCACACCAGATTTCGACAAACCAGTCCATCCCCTATATCCATCGCTTAAAGCAGCATTGTAATACTTCTTGATGAAACTGAACACTTAACCTTAAAAACAAGTAAAAGGATATGGTTCCATGTCTAATCGGACTATGAGATCTCAGCTGTCTGAATTCCCATAGTAAATTTGTTCAGACACGACACTTCCTCACATGATAATTCATCACATCATAACCAGTGGCGGCTCGTGACTTCTGGTGAGCTAGGGTGCTAATATTAACAAAAATGGCATTATTGATGTCGTTGTAGCCGAAAAATATTTTTATATTCTGTGTGGCGCACGGCAAAACTAAAATTTCCTGAAAATCTTCATACAAAAAATAAATTTTTGAAAAAAAAAATATTTTTCGGCTACAACGACATTAATAATGCCATTTTTGTTAATATTAGCACTATAGCTCATCAAAATTCACGAGCCGCCACTGATCATAACTCACATTAACCTAACCTAACCTAAGGTTAAAACCCCCAGTTATCAGTTTTCGACGCTTCGAGAGATGATGAATTATCATGTGAGAAATTAACATCCGATGAAAAGTTTGTACTCAATGTTCATACACTTAAAAAGTTTCCACTGAACATTCTGGTCACCAAAGAATATATCTACATCTTATTTCGAAAAACCCTAGCATAAAGCTCGGGTAACGCCGGGGACTTCAGCTAGTTTAAAAATAAAAATTGCGATTCTTCACAAGAATCCCATATCAACTTCCATGAGCCAGTGATGAAGAAAAGCCATTTCAAGTAACGTTGTCTTAATAGTGATACTACATTGGCTTTAGCTATGCTTAATTACTTTAACTTAATTACATTTACATTAACTTAATTACATTTACATTAACGTAATTACATTTACATTAACTTAATTACATTTACATTAACTTAATTACCCATCGAGGCCAGAGTTAAGTTGGCCTCTCAGAAACTGGGCGTACTGTACAGGGCCCGCAGATACTTTAATTGTACACAACTGCTAACCCTGTACAAATCGCAAGTGCGTCCCACTGTTGAATTTGGCAGCCATCTCTGGTCTGGGGCCCCGATGTACCTGGAAAAACACCCTCGACTCTGTGCAGAAACGGGCGGTCCGCTTGATAGATTCTCCTGTCTTAACAAACGGATTGCAATCTTTAGAGCACAGGCGTCGGGTGGGAATGCTATCCTTGTTCTACCGGTATTTCAATGGAAGATGCTCCGAGGAGCTAGCGTCATTGATCCCCTCGGCACCGGTGCATAATCGGGAAACACGCCATACGCGCGCCCAACATATGTACACAGTTGACATTTGTCACATGAGAACGGGACGCTTCTACGACTCGTTTTTGTGTTCAACAGCTCGGCTGTGGAACGATTTGCCGGCCTCTGTGTTTCCTCCTTCCTATAACATGGGTCTCTTCAAGACCCACGTTCACTCCTTCCTCTCCTCAAAAAGACCCTCCTCACAGCATCTTCAAAGATGACATAGGCCCTGAGGGAAATTATTTTCCTCTAGGCCTCCTGTGTGGAGTTAATGTAAAAAAAAAAAAATTACATTTACATTCACTTAATTACATTTACATTAACTTAATTACATTTACATTCACTTAATTACATTTACATTCACTTAATTACATTTACATCAACTTAATTACATTTACATTAACTTAATTACATTTACATTAACTTAATTCCACAAAGGAGACTCTGAGGAAAATAAATTTCCCTCAGAGCCTATGTCGTCTTTGGAGATGCTGTGTGGTGCGTCTTTATGTGGAAAGGAAGGAGTTAACCTGGGTCTCGAAAAGATCTATGTTGTAGGAGGGAGAAAACACAGGGGCCGGCAAATTGTTCCACAGCTGAGCTGTTGATGGTTAATGACCCTATAACCTTATTTATTTAGCATTGTCACTTACATTTCGTAGTAGGTGCGCTATTCATTATGTAATAATAATAATATTTTTTATTGATTTCTTACACAATTACAAGTTTTAATTTAACAAAAAAAAAAAAAAAATACATGTAAGAAATAATGTCACATAAATACATTACAAAAATAGTTGTGTAAAAGAAATTTAGAATAAAAGTACCTACGAGTAAAATTTTTTTTTTTTGTAAAAGTAGGTACCTAGGTACCTACTCATAAAGTCATTCAACTGGAAAGACCTGAAAATTGTATTAGTTTCAGTGCAAATTTAGCGAGAGCTGGTGAATAATTTTAAAGTATATTGCCTAAACCGCAATTCGCGATGTTGCTCTGAAGCGCATTCAAATAACCCCTACATTTCCTTCTGAGCTGTCTGGGTTTTATCAGTAGGTTCCTGTAAATAAGTTAGACATTTTAAAATGGGAATTGCATTCAAAGTTCTCAGAACTTATTTGTTTAGTCGGAATTAGATACGTATTGCATACAAACATATTACGTACATGCACATTGCTGTATTTATAAATAAAATTATTTACAAATAAAACTTTGACAGAGATATCAATGTAATTGTCTCAATCCAGTTTGGTATTATGTAAATTAATATTGAAACAATATTAATAATCAAATAACATGTAGGCATAAAAAAACACGGAATCCGGACATAATATGCTCTATACTAATGAGCTATTGCAGCAACATTCAGAGTACCTATCTACCTTCTAATCGAATTTACTCTGGCTTTCTTATATTGGCCACGGACGAATGCAACTCTTTAGAGGGTAGGTATCACATAAAAGTACAAAATTTGTGCTTTTTGAAGAACTCTAATTAATATATTTTAATTAATAAAGGCAATATTAGTGATACTCAATCTAAATTTGAAACGGAAAAATCAGAAAAAGATCGGGTCACAACTGGGACTCGAACCCAGGACCTTCGACATTCCGGGCAGATGCTACCAACGTTAGTCCCAGATGTGACCCGATCTTTTTCTGATTTTTCTGTTTCAGATTTAGATTGAGTTTCGCTAATATTGTCTTCATTAATTAAAATATTACAATTTGAGGTTTTAACTATTAAGGGGGGGGGGGGGGTATCAAAACTCGGCTTGACTGCAGTTAGGTATTTTTGGTACTTGTACGGCCCGCTAGCGAACTACAATTTTAGCCGTCTATGGGGCAGACTCGGGTAAGATTGACACCAAATTGGTAAACCATTTAGCATTTTGATAAAGTACGAAATAAAAAATACACTTGCTCTATAAAATTTAAATTTGTTTACTAGATAATGGATACAGCTAGACAGACAAAAAATCATATTAGCAATGGAATGGATAGATAGAAACATCTTTTACGCCCTGAACCTTTTTTGACGTCTCCGTTTTTTACTCAATGAGACTTTGAATCTAATGGTGTTTTGACGTAGATTGTATGGTTTATAAAATGGTAATAACTGTATTTATAATATTACCGGAAAATAATGGGTGTGAATAAAGGGAGATCATAAAATAAAGTTGGGACAAATATTTTTAAGTACGTGCAATAGAAATGACAAAAGGTGGTTTTGTTTTTGAAAGTTTATTTCGACAAATTTTTTCGTTCTCAAGAAAGAATATATTTCAAAATATTAGATCAGATAAACAAAAAGTAGAATGACGCACATAAACGAAAAATCACAAAATTTAATACAAATTGATATAAAATCAACTAAATGTAAACTTGGTATGCAAATATTCAGCATAATATCCTACAAAAATTGCCAAGATTTGTGGATTTTAGAATGATATTAATTTTATCTTTAGTACTCGTGTTAAACAGTGTTAGTCGTACGGAATTTTTAAACCTCTCAACAATAATAGTAGAATATTTTTTTTATTTTTATATATAACTTCGCACAGGAGGCCCGGAGAAAAATTGTCTTTAAGATACCCATATTGTATGAAGGAGGAAACACAGAGGCCGGCAAATCGTTTCACAGCTGAGCTGTTGAACTCAAGAACGAGTGGTAGAAGCGACCCGTTCTCATGTGAGAAATTTCGACCGTGTATATATATTGGGCGCGCGTTTGGCGTGTTTCCCGACTTTGCACCGGTGCTGAAGGGATCAATGACGCTAGTTCCTCTCTGAAGCATCTTCCATGTCTGAAATAACGGTAGAACAAGGATTCCATCGCGGTAGACGACCCTGTTGAAGCACGTGTGCTCCTGAGGCTGTTCCTTCTTATTGGCAGCTCGTGTACAAATTACCCAAAATTTATTTGACTCTCTCGACTCATCGCATTGCCCCGCTGTGGGAGAGATGGATTCATACGTCCACCACTCCTTTTTTTATATGAATACCTTACAAACGTCCCACCTGCTCCCGTCTGGAGTCAGTGAGACTATGGCATCCCCAATTGGGGTATGTTGTGTGGCTGAAGGTGAATGGGGATGAGAAGGAAATATTGTAATTATTTCTACAAATCTCATGACGTCAGAGCTCACCACTATATGTATATAGAATCCTTCGCGGGCGTGTGCACAACAAATCACCTATTGTTTCAGCGCAATCAAATGAATGGTATAGGAAATTTTTTATAACGCCAGAGCTCAGCACTACATATAGAAACCATTAAAGGTATGTGCACAACAAATCATTAAAGTTTCTTTGCAATCGGAGTAATGCTTTAGGTACCGTATAAGGAATTACGAAGGTGTGCATTTAACAACTTACAAAAGTTTCATCACAATCGGATAAATAGTACAGGAAATAAATCCATAACGCTAGAGCTCACTTGCACTATAATATATATAGAAACCTTCAAGGGCATGTACACGTACACGAAAAATCCGCCAAAGTTTCATCGCACTCAGATGAATGCTTTAGGTACCGAATAAGGGACAAACAAAGAAACATTAATTTTTTATGTATTTTTTTTACAAATTTCATGACGCCATAGCTCACTATTATTTATAGAAACATTGGCGGGTGTGCACATAACAACTCACCAGAGTTTCATCACAATCGGATAAATGGTATAGGAAATAATTTCATAACGCTAGATAGGAAATAATTTCATACACGACAAATCGCTATCGGATAAATGCTTTAGGTTCCGCACGAGGAACAAACAAAGAAACATTCATTTTTATACGATAAAATAATTAATTATTTAATTTCTACTTTGCTTGTATAACACCCATTTCACCATTAATTGCTTGACGGAACTGCAATGCAAGCGCGCGACCTCTCACCTCAAATGTCCACTCATTACTGAATAAATTTCCAAAATGTTACCGTAAAACCTGAGCCTTATCCTAGACTTGCAGAAAAGTCAACGCCACCGAATTCATGATAAAAATGAACATGTCGTTTTGGCGGCAAATCGAAAATAGCATGTTTTAAATCGTTATAAAATGTATTCGTCAACATATATTGTTATGGAACGCCCTATAGCTGGTGGAATCATACCTAGCAACAGTCGCCGCGCCCGGTTGGAACTTGCCACAGCGGTCCCGTCCCCCACCGTTTCCTGCATCCCCTACTTCCCCTCTTCTACTCCCCGCGGCATCCCGGCCGTCGGGCAGTCGAAAGCTGCTCCCTGCCTCGGACGCACGCACACGCAGTCGAAAGTTGATCCCTACCTCGGACGCACGTACACACGGTCGAGAACCACGCTTTGTTTCGGGCTCCCGCAAAATGAGCCGAATTGATTTATAAGCCGCAATGTTACTATTAGTCCGCATTGGAATGTAGAATCGGTTTTGCCAAATATCGGTGTTATAATGGTTCGCGGACCCCAGGAAGAGTGCCGAGCGTGCCGGAAGCGGAGACCTTCACCCCCACACATGTAAGCTGAACACCAGATTTCCCATTCTTTCAATGTGTCCGTAAAAATACGATAGGGTCCCGCGTAAAACCATGACTCAGAGAGTTTCGATGCAGAGACCACGAGGTATAAACACTTTAGCTAGGTTTGTGTAACATGCATTCTTGTATAGCCCTGTACTGAAATAACCTGTATACTGTGTTCTGAATTGTCAATACATGAATCTATTTAAACATATCTTGTTGTCAATCTGCTCCGGCAGGAGAATCTCGTAGAGTATTGATTCCCCAGGTGACCGAGGAGGAAGGAGTTCTGGAAGCATTCATTTGCGACCCACGCCTGAGATAGAGGGTGCCCTTTGCTCCCGTTTGAGCTGGCTTTGGGGCTTGTTTTGGGGCTAGCTGGACCTGGCACAGTTGTCGGCTATTGGAGCTGACAATTGGCGACCAGAGAAACCCCGTAACAATTGGCGCATAACGTGGGGCTCCGAATTTTTTTTCTATCCCGGTCGCTATGCGGAATGAAAACTTGTCGAAATCCGCCCCGCATAGGAATTGTTTTGTAAACATTAATTATGCTTTTGTTACTCTGCACCCAGTGAACAGTGAATTCTGTGAAAAAGAAAAACCACAGAAATCTATGTGTAAGTCGGATCCATACATCGCAGTTGGAATAACGGCCATCTTGAACGCCCAAAAAAGCACCAACCGTTTTGACCGCGAAATTGACTGCGCATGCGTGACCCCTTTGTTTACCGAGCTTCGGTCAACTTCGCGCCAACACCAACGGCAAGTGTTCACGCAGTAGATACCTATTCTCTAGATTGCGCGCGCAAATGCATTGTCTCGCGCCAAAAATCCAACGGAAAAAAACCGGTCGAACAAAACAATTACTTGTTGCTATGCGTTTTTTATAACCAAAACGCTTCTTATAACCAAATCGAATTTGGCAATGAAAATGATTTTTATAAACTTGATTCTGGAACTACAATCATTTTGTGAATCCTTTGATTAGAAATCTCACACCTACGTTTTTTCTGCACAATACACCAATAGGCCCACTTGTCTGTCAAACTGGTACAGTTTATATCCCACCAAATGGACAAAATAATGATTTTCTATCCCATTCTATGTTGTAGGTACCGTAAATTTTTTTTCCTTACATAAGTGAAAAGTGAATTGTGTTTTTTTTCCTTACATAAGTGAAAAGTGAAATAATAATAAAACCCATGATTGGTCCCATGAATAAATAAAATAATTTTAATATGGTTAACGTATCAAATTCCATATTCAGTTATTTTCTTCCGGAAGTTTATCCCCTATTTGCCAGAAAAGTGCCTTTTATGAATTTTAGTGCCTTTTGTGAATTTTAGTGCCTTTCTCACTTCAAAGTGATTTGTGGAAAATAAAAAACCCATTTTCTAAGGGTCAGTCCTGGCCAAAATTTTCAAAAAAATAAATAAATACTTGTGAATTCCACAATTTTCCCAAAAGTGGTCAGTGAAACAAAAAAACCTTTACTACTAAGGTCTTTCCACGCAAAATTTTTTTTTCACTTCCTCTTTCCTTGGACAAGGATTTTGGTGTCATGTATACTAAATTGTAGTGTGAAACACAGTTTTCTATAACTATTTTGGAAGTGCCAATTAGTGATTACCAAGTGAAAAGTGCCTCACAAAAATTAATTTTGCGTTTTCTAAAGGAAACCCCTGGCCAAATTTTTTTCACCACCCGGGAAACTCACAATGGATAATAACCAAGCTATTGCGTCATCCAACCTGGGCATAATTCCCAACGTACACAGCTTATCCAAGGCACTCCTACAAACTGCTTTAAAGGATAGAGGACTCTCGCCATCATCAAACTTCTGGAAAAACACATCTTTATACCTTACGGAACACCCAGGACCGTAATTGTTGATAACGGAAAACAGTTTATTGCCCAGGAATTCAAAGAATTTCTTGCCAAATACGGAATCAAGGACATTTATTATAATACCTTGTACACTCCCCAAAATAACACTGTCGAACGTTATAACCAGACAATCAACACAGCTCTGGCTATTCTAGTTGATAAAGATCAACGTACTTGGTGTAAAAACCTAGATAAAATTCAGGCTGCTATGAACAACACTGTCAATCTGGCCACTGGTTACACACCTTTCTTCTTAAAACACGGCATGGAACAAGTTGTCCATGGCTCTCTACATAGGGACACTAACTTTCCGACGTCAATTGCCACCACAAGCAACCCCACCGCGGACTATGCCCACCGTCTGGAAGAACTGTCGGCCATTTACAGTGAAGTCACTGATGCTCTGCTCCTGGCTCATCAAAAGAGTGCGGACAGATATAACCTACGTAGGAAACATGTCACCTTCAATACAGGAGACATAGTTTGGAGAAAGAACAACACACTTTCCCAAGGAGCCATGTATTTCTCTGCCAAGCTGGCACCACGTTTCGTGAAGGCCAAAGTTCTAAGAAAAATATCAGATCTAGTGTACTCCCTGTCTGACTCGTCTGGTAAACACATTGGTAATTACCATATTAAGGATATTGTAAAGTCTGGAAGTGAGGAGTCAAGTAAAACTGCCCCCACCATCTCAGCAAACTTAAAATGATCCAGTGTGTATCACCACAACCTTTTGTAAGCACATCAAGTCTTGCAATGGCTGGCGTGTAAAGTGTCAATTACATGTCCACCCTTTCGTTGATAAAACGAATATTGTTTAAAAAATCACTTTTGTAAATTTATGTACACTCCACGGTGTAGTTTGCTCCCGTTCATGTTCTTGAATTGGCAACCACCGTAATTTTGTTTCACACGTCCTTTTATTTTTTTTCTCTTTTCTCACCTGTTCTAAAATTGATCACTTTAGAGCAGAGACACCCTTCGAGTCACAATGTTTGGGAAGTCATGAACCCAATCATTGCCTCTCAACCCCTCACACTACGCAACGTTCATGCCATGGCACGCTTTGCTATGTCATGCAATATTGTAATTTTCACCATTTTTGTTTGTTGTTTTTCATCATATCGGAAGGAATCTCTTCAATTTTTTTCTTTCTCCATGAAAATTATGTTCTGCAAGTACTGGAGCGTCGTTCTAAAATCGGATTTGGTAAACTCCAAAGTGTTAAATCACGAACCAGGACTAGTTAACCATTTTAACACGCTCCATATTTTTACCTATCATGGTAAAGATAAGTGGTTACTCACATAATCACATTCCTTGTGCATAGTAGTTTTCAATTTTTCTTAAAAATTGATGGCGTCCTACCCGAGCTCTTTGCTAACAAATTGGATTTTGACACGTCCATTTTGAAATCATATGTATATAAATAAAGGAAAAACCTTTAAATTGGTCTTTCCACCCTTATGCAAATCCTCATGGGCTCATTTCAACTAAAGTACGTAAAACCAAATACTCGGTCTTTTGTTGTTATAAGAAGTCCTCGATTTGTCTTTTCTCTACTATTATAACATGTATGTCTTGTATTACATGCTTCAACCCCTTCGGAAAAGGTTAATAACGGCAACCTTGGTTTCCGTACATAAATAACTGCAGTTTAACGTAAATCATCAATGTTTTGTTTGATCATCGTTTTACAAACATTGGCAATCATCTCCAGTTCCGCCATAACCTGGTAGGTTTGTAACTGCACAAAGGGTATGTAAAACCATATTTGGTCCCTTCCTTGGTCTTCCTCACTGTAGGTTGCCACAACGAAGAGTGTGTAAAACTATAAGTCCGTTCTCGTTGTTGTCACATGGTGTAAACAGGAATGTACCCTGTCATCACCCCGCCCTTATAACATATGAAGTAACATAAATTGCTTACCTCCTTGTTATTCTATCGTACGCTCTTGGGCTACGGAGTTAGTTAATCTAACAAATCTTTATAAATTGTGTCAAAACGACCATTGTTAACGTTTATTGTGTTGTATTTAAACGTAACCCTGTTACATTATAGGAGAGATCCTTAGAACATCCACCATTATAGGAGGGATCCTTAAAATACCTGCCGCGATACGAGAAGTTCGTCATAATCACTTTTGCTCATAGCTAAATGTTATTGAATTGGTCGTGTGACATATTTGTCATGAGTACCGTTTTGTATAATCTGTTTTGGTCGTGTGTCATTCATTTGTCATGAGTACCACCCTGTTTTGGTCGTGTGTCATTTATTTGTCATGAGTACCGCTTTTATGTATAATTGTGTACAACCCTTGCACACGAGACGTGGAGACGTTAAAATACTTACCGCGATTCGTGCGAACGACATAATATCGGCTTTGCCATCTTCTTTAAGAGGCATTGTATGAACTCTTTGACTTCTGTCTATAATTGAGTTATATCTTGCATGTATTTGCATATTTTGTACACTATACGTGGAGACGTCAAAATACTTACCATGAGTCGTGCGAACGAAATAATATCAAACCCTTTGTGTGCGATCTACGAGATGTAGTCCACAACCCTTTGTTGTTATTCAACGCCAATGCCCGTGGACTTCCTGTTTTTTTTACTTCTTTGCAAAAAGGAAAGAAGCCCAGGAATATCTACTTTCCCAAAAGGACTAGTTAGTAGCTTCACTGCTAACTATGGGGCATAGTGCTGTGGGAGTTAATCGATTGAGCACAAAACCACCTAACTCGTTGTCTGGGGAACGAATAAGAAAACCCCCAGGTTTGTGAAATTGGAGCAAGGGTCTGTCTTTTCTCACAATCATGTAGAAGTTTTTAAAAATGGCTCCTAATCTTTTGCCCAATACACGCGAAAGATTAGCCTCTTTGATATAAGGTGTATTCAAATTTCTCCTCATCTTTTTTAAAATGTAAAGAGTCAGGAAATCTGCTGGTTGATTATGTTTCATCCTCACATAGAGTTTGAATTGGAAATTAGTCCAGTCTCTAGCAAATTTCGTAACTCGTCTCCTTTCTCCACTCCTCCCTCCCATCCCCCATGTTCTCAGACTTATGTTATGAAGTGAAAAATCTGTCGTTGACCATTTTTCGCCCTCACTTGGAGTTCGAATAGGTAATTGTCCGGTTATCTACAGGTTTTCCCCCTCAATCTCTGCATACGTCTCACCATTTTTGTTTTTCTCTCTTCTCAATTCTACGAAACACATTCATGAATGTTGGATATGTACGATATGCACTTGGCGTACCGTCTGTCTCCTTTTGACAACCTTTATTCATGAATTGGTTTCCCTTTGCCGTGACTAGTTCACGATTCCTTGTCTTGTTCTTTGAAATCCTACGAAAATGTTACCATCTCATGTTAACATAGGCCATAGAGGGCCGGTTGTTTTTTAACCAAGACATATTGTCACTCGGCAAACGCCAAGCCATCCTGGTAAAGGATAATGTTCATGTAATCACAATTTAGTTAGGAATCTCTCTCTTCGTAACTCTCTGGGTCGGTTGGTTAAAACCTCGTTGATTTCTTTATTTGGACACATTTTGTTTCTCTCCAAACCTTTTCTTCATTGGTCCCTAGGCAGGTAAACTTCAAGAATTTTGCTCTAATAATAATTTCTCCCGGATTTAAAAAGAAGCCCAGGCGGATGTCATCACCAACAGCCAAGCTGAGCTTCACTTCCTGACAGCACGCGCTGTGGTTACAAGGTCCCTCCTGCTGCCATTTTCTACGCATTTGTTTCTGAAAGCACAAACCATACCGCCCATATGTATGTTGTTTTGTCATGCCACAGCAAGCTGAGTTGTCCCACTATACATTATGACACTCTGAACTACCTTTTGGGCACGCTAGCTCCTAGGTTTGTTCTTACTCTTGCTATCAATGCCAACTTTGTCGTCTCTTGCCTGTCATGCAGTGACGCAAATATCGTCTTGTGTAAACCATTATTACCTTGACCCTCCAGTATTCGCTGAATGCGTACCAATACAAGTTATCTTGAGCTACATTATGCTTCAATAACTATTATATACGATCCGTGTGTACCATAATAACACTTAGGATTCGTACTGGCATGCCTGCAGATACTGGACTCTTCTCTTCAATGACCTCTGTAACCATAGTCGCGACACAGCAACCACAGTCTCCATTTCGTGAACTTCAACGTCTTCGACAAAATCAAGTGTTTTCTAAGGCCTAAGTGTACTCCTGAGTGTTATCTCAAATGGGTCTGATTGCAGTGATAATGTAATCCTTAGAATCTGTGAAATCACGTCCTTTTCTTCGAAATTCTCCGAAACCAAACAAATCCACGCTTCGCAAACTTAGCTCCCAGACCAATGAAACCTTAGAGTCACATTTTTTTTTCTCTGCTCTTGTACAAATGTATTGTTGTTTTTCAATTGCATAACCATGTATTGTTGTTTTTCAATTGCATATCCTTGTATGTTGTTCTACACCATGTACTTTTCCCAAAGTTGTCTTTTCCAAACATTGTATGTACCCCTACCCTTTCCCTACAAACATTGTTACCTAAACTGCAACTTAAACTGTATGTTCTAGCTAGGCAACTCTCAAGCAACGAACCTCTCAAATCCCCGATGGAAGCATAAGAGGATTTTTTTTCCCTACAGCTCCATTGCCACGTCGCTTTTTTTCCAAGCGCGGGGGGAAGTGTTATGGAACGCCCTATAGCTGGTGGAATCATACCTAGCAACAGTCGCTGCGCCCGGTTGGAACTTGCCACAGCGGTCCCGTCCCCCACCGTTTCCTGCATCCCCTACTTCCCCTCTTCTACTCCCCGCGGCATCCCGGCCGTCGGGCAGTCGAAAGCTGCTCCCTGCCTCGGACGCACGCACACGCAGTCGAAAGTTGATCCCTACCTCGGACGCACGTACACACGGTCGAGAACCACGCTTTGTTTCGGGCTCCCGCAAAATGAGCCGAATTGATTTATAAGCCGCAATGTTACTATTAGTCCGCATTGGAATGTAGAATCGGTTTTGCCAAATATCGGTGTTATAATGGTTCGCGGACCCCAGGAAGAGTGCCGAGCGTGCCGGAAGCGGAGACCTTCACCCCCACACATGTAAGCTGAACACCAGATTTCCCATTCTTTCAATGTGTCCGTAAAAATACGATAGGGTCCCGCGTAAAACCATGACTCAGAGAGTTTCGATGCAGAGACCACGAGGTATAAACACTTTAGCTAGGTTTGTGTAACATGCATTCTTGTATAGCCCTGTACTGAAATAACCTGTATACTGTGTTCTGAATTGTCAATACATGAATCTATTTAAACATATCTTGTTGTCAAACTGCTCCGGCAGGAGAATCTCGTAGAGTATTGATTCCCCAGGTGACCGAGGAGGAAGGAGTTCTGGAAGCATTCATTTGCGACCCACGCCTGAGATAGAGGGTGCCCTTTGCTCCCGTTTGAGCTGGCTTTGGGGCTTGTTTTGGGGCTAGCTGGACCTGGCACAGTTGTCGGCTATTGGAGCTGACAATTGGCGACCAGAGAAACCCCGTAACAATATATATATATATATTTTTTTTTTAAACAGTGAAAATACCCTAATCCCGTTATAAATATCGTCTGTGAGAAAATAATAAAGAATAACACAAGACATGCGAATTGGCGTGTTTCGTGATTCATAACTCTAATAATTTGGGCTTTAAATTTCAAATCCAGAAATTCGCTCTCTCAGTACAAATTCAAAATCAAAATTTATTTATAGATACGTCCATTTGGCTTTTACATACATAGTCATAAAAAAATATGCTGAAGATTGTAAGTTTACAATAGTAACAGTAGTAATACATATAACCTATCAATTTGACATATTATAACAGCAATTTGACATATTATAATTTTGAGATGTGGTCCTATAGAAGACTATTAGGAATTTCCTGGAGGTTCTTCAAAGAATCGAAGGAGGAAGGCACCTGCTCAGAGGCCCTAGCACACTCGCTCCATAACGATCGATAGGATAACTATCGGTAACTTCTCATCGTTCCCTAGCATGACTACAGATCGCTAACGAATAAGTGACAGTTCACAATGACTAAGTGTCCTTAACATATTCGACATCAACTGTTGTTTGTACGTTAGAGATGTCCAGTTGTCCTAGGGAACGATGAGAAGTTACCGATAGTTATCTTATCGATCGTTATCGAGCAAGTGTGCTAGGGCCGCTGGTTCTTGTCCGAAAGGCGTGCAAGATGGATCGGCCATATAATACGACAAGAAGGCCTCTTGCATGTCATAATGGAGGGTATGACCGAGGGCACAAACTTTAGGGGACGTCCACGCCGAGAATACCTGGAGGACCTGCTGGTGGACATGCTCATCATATGCAGACTTCAAAAGAGCCGCACAAGACAGGGAAGAATGGAAGAGAAAAATAAAGGAAATTGCTGTAAACCAATCCCAGGATTGAAACCAGAGAGAGAGCACAGCAAGTAACTAGTAAATGCATAGAATAATTATTTGTAGGTATAAACCTGTTGTTCAAGAATAAGAATTTGCCCACTTCTTAGGTTTACAAACTTAAATTAGTTATAAAAAAAAGTAAACTATATGTACATAGTAGAGAGTGACAGCAATAACACGGTATCATACGACACATAGTGTATGAGGCCTTTGAATTAGAGAGTTTACGAAATAATTGTTGGCGGTATTGTTAACATAATATAGATAGTTTGATGATCGAATGGAATGGAATGCGTCTGGGACGCCAAAAAAGGATATTGCGGTTCCAACGTTGTCCAATATTGTCGTGCCACGATTGTGGTGGTGTTGTCGGACACATTAAACTAGCACCTTATCCACTTCGTCGTTCTATATCGCAAACAGATACCAAACGCGGCTCTTTATATACGTCTTTGTGTGATGGCCATTCAGTGGCGAAACTACAAGGTGGCAGGGCTGGCAAAATGCCACCAGACGCCTCGAGCTCAGAAGTGACCTAACATTTTAAACAAAATTTTAGTAAAAATTATAAGTTTTTTATAATTTCATAAAATAAATTAAAGTTAGAGACAACTAAAGACCATATACAAATTCAAATACCTTAAGATGTTTGAATATTTGTCTGGAAGAATTGAAAAGGTATCGACATGAATTTGAAAATTTAAAAAAGGAAGCAAATAGTGTAGCAAAAAATGGTCTACCTGAATTTTCTAAAACTCGTCAGAGGAAGGTGAAACGCCATTTTGAATTTGTTGATTTATGTAAAAAAGACATCTGAATCATTTGCCAGGAAAATTCTCAGTTTTCGATCCACCTTCACGGCCCTCGGTATTAAACGTTTCCAGCTCGAATTCGAATATCGAACCCGCCCGCACCTGCAGCTGGCCGGTGCGTTCCATTCACAATCAAGTCGCACAGAACAAAACAAATTATTATTAATTAAAGATATTGTGATTATGAAAATTATGTTAAAATATATATTAGAATGTAATGCAATATAACGATAGCCTAATTGATGGAGGAGGTTCTCAGTAACTTAAATCGTTTAATATAACTTTTTATTTGGATTTTTTTTTTATACACCCATAGATCAAAAAGATACATGTAGTAATACAATTATAAAGAGTGACAAAAGGCTTGGCCTTTGTTCCAGCCTGGTTTCGCAGTGCGGCGGGGCACTGTTAATACTAAATTGTCTAGTTTGATTTGAGGTCACGGGTTCAAAAGCCGGCGGGGACAAAACAAATTTAATTTAATTTATTATAAGTATATCATATTGTAGAATTTAAATAAAATTTATATAGGTACATATAACGAATCTGTTTCTCGTTTCAAAGTGGAAGATACATTCAGTATCGCCCTGGTGAGAGACCATAATTCAGAATTGAAAGTTGCTTGAGAACGGCGTAGATATGTTTAGTGACTAGATCTGAATAGCCAGGAACTTTCCAACCCTCCTCTTCCCTATCTCTAAAAATATAAACTACATTCATTAGGAATATAAATGAAATTTCTCCTGAAGACACTTCAATGAAATAAAATGTTATTGATTTCTTCGAAACAATTCCTTCTAACGTGTTTTGGTTTTAGCTGAAACCAATTTTACTTTAGTTTTTTTCGCTATTATGCACTTTTTATGCAGTGATTATGTCGAGGATCAATTAATTCGGGTAGCATGCAAAAATTGTAAAAGCGTTTCAGCTGTTCAACCATATTAGTCTGCCAAAATTCGTCATCCCGTAAAATTTTTTCGATTTTTATTCAGAGTTCAGTCCATACATCAAACATACAAATATCTCTTTTTGTTTCATGTTACACTTTTTGGCCCTGAACCTGGTAAAACCAATCGTGAGATGTATTTACCAGCATTTCTCCATTTTTGTTCTTCAGAAGAAATTCCATCTGGGCCCATATACGGATACTCTTCATCTATGAAAAGACCACACTTGTCTATGGCAATGCTTTCTAGTTCTGCAAGCTCCTTCAGGACATTGTATTCATATTTTTGTCGGTGTCGAATTGAAGGAATATTTGATAAGGTTTGATGGTACAGTATATTTTTGACTAATGGAGCGCAACTGATATTTTGCCGCCGTTTGCACACTTTTCCAAACCACGATGCCGTAATCATATTGCGGCGCATCTCGATCCACTTTGCACTAGATGCTTGAAGCACTGTCACCCTTTCAATTGCTTGCCTATCTTTGGCTATGGTAAAAAGCCTTTCTAAAAAATCATATTTAGCTGCGTCATACGATGCTTGGTCCATATAAGGTTTTTCTGCATTGGGACCATAATGCTGATCTTTTGCTGGAGCGAGCTGCAGGGCTTTTTTTTTTGTTCTTTTTTTTTTACTTAATACTTGTTGATTATTTTTCTGCAATCTTTTTAATTCTAAATGCTTTATGAGTTTTCCGGGACTATTACCGGTTGCAAATTTATGCAAAGAATAGTGTGGAAGATTGGTGTTGAACGCCACTACTGCTGCAGCGCACCTTCCTTTGTAGGACCGTTTTAGAGCTTATTTGATACGCTTCCCACCATCAAATTTAGCCACAACATTATTATAGCACTCCACAGTATCGCTGCCTACATCATGTATTAAACTTCGAGCATTAGATGCCAAAAGTCGAACGTGCTGCATGATTCTGGACATTATCAAGCTCGAAGTCATATTGGGTACGTAATTAGTGTCGCCAGTATCCCGTTTGCAAAAGTATGCCCGTTTCTTGCATAGTGAGTGGTCTCCAAATACATGTTTTGGCCCATTCAATATATCCAAATGTAGCTATTTTATGTTTTCCTCTTGACTACAATTCATAGCCTTCCGGTACTTTATGGCACAACGTACAGCCGTTCTAAGGCGTAAAATACGTCTTGACAATCTTCCTCAATGCTAAGGGATACTTTGTATCTTCTGACAGTGATCTAAGTTTTTTATTGGCCATTTCCACACTTTTATATTTTAAAAATATCAAATTGTTTATTACCTAAAACCCGAAAAATTGTTAACAATAAATTAATTCTTAATAATACTATTTGACACTACACAGCTTCGACGGAAACTCACAGCTGAAACATAAAAAAAGGCGGCACACTATTATAGTCCCTACGCGGAACGCATAGAGTGGAATATTGTTGAAACGTCGGCGTCACATGGAAATATAATAATTACGTACGCGGAATTTCGAACTTTGAAAAAAGATTGACACGACGGACCGTAAAAAGCGTGCATCCGCGGCCACCTCGGAGAGCCGAATGAGTAGGAGAATTCTTAGATGTTCATTATATAGTATTTAACGAAAATAAGTTGTTAATAAAAATATATATTTCGACAGAAAAATGTATTTATGATAGCTTAAGACGATAGACTTCGCTTTTCGGCCCATACAAAAAGGACGCCCGGGAAAAAACACTTTTCTACATCGAAAATTGCACAAAATGAATGTATATTTTTTATACTGCCTTCTAGAGGGTGAAAATTATGTCGGTATGTTTTCGAATTTTCGATGCGTTTCGTATTAACGTAAACATTCACTGTCAAACATGTATGATTTATCAAAAAATATTATTTAAGAAAAAAGTGCTGCTAACTCAACTCTCATCAAGAATTATAAAATTATAAAAAGTTACCGACGTAGCTTCTTCTTTCTAAAAAATATATTTTTTTTTAAATTTCAATTTCGTGAAAGTTTCGGTGTAGAAAAGTGTATTCTCCATAAACCCCTTTTCGAGCGATTTCTGTAGGTAAATTTGAGCGTTGTCTCATTCGCACATTTCGCATTCGCATGTATTGTAAGTGTAGGTGAGCTTATTGTGAGCGGGACAGAATGACAGTCGCGGGTGTTCTGCGTGTCGTTCAAAGTCTAGCCTCTTAACGTGGCTACATTATCGATATTTTGACGATTAATAACTTAGATTGTCGTTTGAATCTGAGAATTCATGATACTCCATACAACGATTGAGATCGCTAGTAAGGAAGGCCCTTCAGAGACGAAATAGAAAAGGCTTCGTGTATTAGAGAACTTGCTGATTTATTAATAAACAATAATCATTTTATATCGTGCACCTTTCCTGAGGCCCTAGCACGCTTGCTCTATATCGATCGGTTGGATAACTATCGGTAACTTCTCAACGTTCCCTAGGACAACTGCACATCGCTAACGTACAAAAAACAGATGATGTCGAATATGTTAAGGACACTTAGTCATTGTGAACTGTCACTTATTCGTTGGCGGTCTGTAGTCATGCTAGGGAACGATGAGAAGTTACCGATAGTTTTCCTACCGATCGATATAGAGCAAGCGTGCTAGGGCCTCTGCAGTACGTACTGCATTAATATTATTTGTTACAATTCCTGTGGATACTGCTAGTATATACTGAAAGATCATTTTCAAAATTTAAAATTAATAAACAACTATTTAAGAAACTCAATGGGTTAAGACAGGCTACATAATTTGGCTTTTGAAAATAAAATTTATTAGATATTTAACAAGAATGTAACTATGTATTAAAATTCAATTACAACGTGACGATTTTTACTGAGGGGGGCCCCCATCCAATGAATTTGCCACGGGCCTCAGATGGTATAGTTACACCACTGTGGCCATTGGTGGCTTTGATATACCAGGGGTGCTAGCATAGTCCATCGATAAGGATCGGTAGGATAATTGTCGATAACTTCTCATCGTTCCCTAGGACAACTGCAGATCGCTAACGTACAAACAACAGTTGATGTCGAATATATTTGGGACACTTAGTCATTGTGAACTGTCACCTATTCGTTTGCGATCTGCAGTTGTTCTAGGGAACGATGAGAAGTTACCGACAATTATCCTACCGATCCTTATCGATGGACTATGCTAGCACCCCAGAGGAATTATCTGTCCCGTCATTAATGACATGTTAAACCAACAACAAAAATGATTAATCTCTTCTGCGAATCAAAATGACACCATAGTTTTTTTGGTTTGTTTCTAAACAAAACACGGAGTATAAAGGTCTCTGCCCACAACACCGTTCCATACCATGACCGTATTATGAACGTATCAGCGACGAAATAAATACTCTACGCCCTACTATGCCCAGTAGAACGTGCTAACACCGTATGATCCCGTACGTAACGGGTTTAGTGACCGTATGATACCCGTATACACCGGGGTTAGTATCCGTACCGTTCCCGTTCAATAGGCGTATGCTTCTAAAAAAAAGAAAAATCGAGGGAGAATACTGGACGTTATTTAAGCAACTAGTCATTCCAACGTAATGAATTATTAAGAAATATAGAAAATATTGCCACTAAAAGAATAATATCACTATTAGAACGGGGATCATACGCGTATGATCCCCGTTCTAACACCGTCGCGTGCCATGCGTAGAGCGGACCGGCATCTGCAAAATATTGTCATCGAGAATTCGCCGTCAGTCCGGTCATGGTATGCGACGGTGTTCGTCGATGACGGGACGGGCTAGTGGGCAGCGTTTCATACTGATCGATACAAAGAATATTTCTTTGCATGCGCCGCTACGGTTACGGTCATGGTTTGGAACGGTGTACTGGGCAGAGACCATAAACCCCGCGTGTTTGTGGCTCTTTTGATGTCAGCTGAAACCGTAAAAGATATAATAATTCTTAAACCTTTATAACATATAGTACACGAACGGATTATAAATAATATGAATTAACCGCAAATATATGTTTTATCGCATAAAAATAATATTTAAATAAGCGTGAGACAGTCTAAAGGATAGGTACGATATCTACTTGAGCCGTATTGTGTATTGTTTTCCCTGAAATTTGTTTTGTTTGTGCAAATTACTTGCACTTACCGATAAGCATTTATCTGGTAATTCCCTGTAATCCTTTACTTTTATTATTCGAAGTAAGTAGAAAACATTTCCTTATAGATAATTACTTACTGTACAATCCTTTATTCATCGATATGTAATCTACCGTTTATGTCTTTATTGATAAATCGATAAGTAATAGGAATAAGGAAATGTGAACTTTCATTGTGATGATATTCCAATTACTAAAACTTTTTATTTGATTTCAAATATTGTGTATTGCATCGATAAACCATCGTTAAGGAAATGTTTCACAAAATAATTGTAGGTACTATAAAGATGTGCAAGTACCTACCCGCTATTACATTTTGACACTTATATATTATTAGACATGATTAGAATTGTTGTGAACATACCCGTCAATACTTCTATATATATATATATATATAGAACCTAAGATAAATGTTTACTACTCCGGTTACCGGATAATACGGAATTCGAATTTCGATACACGGATACGCACGGATAATACGGAGCGGAACATTTCCTTTGCCGCCATTTTTTTGGATTAGATATTTGCGATTTTTTTCAATCTAAATACGCACGAATTACTTAGGTTACCTAGCCTAAGAATCTAATAACCTATTTTGTGCACGTAAATAGCTGTATATTGTAGTAATTGAAGTTGTATTAGTTATATTGTAGTAATTGAAGTTGTATTAGTCCCGTTTCACTTGGCCAAACGTGGCTGTCAGATGCTTCGCGTAAGTGAAATAATCTTATAAAATTGAAATATAAAATGCATGTTTTTTCGTCTCCCCCGACATAAATACTAATTTTTCGTAATAATAAAGCAAAATCTAACTGTTTGAATAAAAAATATTCTGTATTAACCAGTAGGCGGAGTATGAAACTATTAATGAACCTAATGGTGAGCTCTGACATTATGAAATTTGCATATAAAAATTAAATAGGTCACGCGAGTTATTGGAAAAATGGGTGTATTTTATGGAGTTAGGCGGCAGGGTATGCGGGAGGGTCGGTTGGGGAATTAAGAGGGGCTTTGCGGGAGGGGGGACGATGGAGAGGGGAAGGGGACGCGAGGGGATATAGAGCTAAAACACAATCTCATATCAACTCTCTGAGCTAAGCCCAGCTAGTAATTTTATAAGGTAAAAAAATAACACAAAATATTATAGGTAGGTATTGAAAGAACTGTATTGTTTAAATATTTTTTTCTTAGCTGAACTGTAGGAACCTAATATATTATGCCCTGACCAGACTCGTGGCGAGCCACGACAACCCTTGACAAGTCCCACGTGTGTGGTCAGACCGCGTGCCGACGCCTGCCAGTGCGTGCCATAGCTTGACGTTGACCCGGGACCCGGTGGATATTTCGGCCACCAAGCGACAAGCTCGGAAAGCTTCAGTATAACTTATGAACTGGCCCGGTGCGGTCGCCGTTTTTGCTCCGTGCGGTTTATCGTAAATTGCGATAAAATGTAAAATATATTATTTTTATGTTACAGATTTTTAATGCACTAGTAAAATTTATTACGACTGGATCTACACAATAGCCCCAAATAATATTTTTTTTAAAGATTTATTATTTATTACAAGAATTTTTTTTTAATTATTGAATATCTCTTATTTATAATAAATAATAACTTTTTAAAGGTTATTCCCTATGTAAGTTTAAAGTAATTAATAAGACGAGTGATCCTGGGTTCGAGTCCCAGTCTTAATTTGGAAGGCGGGAATGGGTACCGCAGCCCCGGGAACCACCTATTGGATAACAAACACCTCTGCCATGGGTCACCCCAAGTAGTTTACTACGTTTGGTGACTTAGCAGGGGTGTACGGGTTCATGGGGTAAGGTTTGTCTAGGTCTTGGCGGTGGATGATATAGACACACTGAACCCCAGATTCGTACCCAACCGTCATTCCTTATTCCTTCCCAGAACTTATTTTCCATAAAAATACCCTCCACATAGCATCCCCAAAGATGACATAGGGAAATTATTTTCCTCAGGGCCTCCTGTGTGGACATAATGTAAAAAAGGGTGCGCCGTTACCTTTTAATTTTTTTGTGTGTTGTTCTTTTTCATATTTTTGTTTAGATTTATTATAAAATAAAATAAAATTCTACGATGAGATAACACACGAATGAACAAAATACTAGAATTTAAAATAAATTATCTGGTACGGTTTCTGTAAATTTGAATCATCCACCATCTCTTTCGGCGAACTCTTCGTTTTTTTTTTAAAATTTAGTACAAATAAGTTAGGGCAAATGTGACAGCCGATGTAGTTGCCTCGATGTCCGCCATGGCGCTCCGAACGTAATGTAGAACTCGCAAGCTTATGCACGAGTGTGGTCACGAATATTTGCGTGCCATAGCTTGCCGAGTCGTGCCACGAGCGCGCTCGGCACGTATGAGGCCGTACCATTACAATGTAAACATGTAGAGTGACCATGTTTTGTAATTTGCTTTGAAATAAAGACATACATACATCAGCACAGTAATTATGTACAAATATTAATAATTATGAGAAAAATGTAATATTATATAGAAATAAATAATAAAAAAGCAATATATTGTGCTGTTAATTTAAAATCACACATAATTTAACAATCTTTTTAAAAGTGCATAAGGAACTATGCAACCTGCCACCTCGGAACAGGCTCAGCCTAGTGAGGTGGCATATACCTAAAAGAATGTACATAACATGTATTTTTTGGTTAATAAATAATTAAAAAAAAAAAAAAAAAACTAGATGACTTAAGGGGAGGTAAGGTTTTATTTTTATTTATTTTTTTTAACCTATTTAATTTTAAATTTTCCGAATGCATAACAAGTCGAGAGTATTTTCTCAAAATTTCAAGTAAATCGGAGCAAAACTTACGAAAATACAGCGTTTCAAGCGACTTCGATTTAAAAAAACATTAAATCGATTTTCTCGCAAACAAATTTTTGAAGTTCGTGATCATCATAACTCAAAATCTACTTGACCGATCCTTTTGAAATTTTGTACACTATTTCTTTTTTTATCATTTATTCCAATTTTCTTACATTTTTTAATAACAAATTAACCGAATTTTTTTTAGCTAAAATCGCGTTTTTCACTTCATAATGCTGAAAAAAAAATTCAATCTTTTTGTTTCGGATGATCCGGTAACGAGTTATGGCGCTCTCCCGGACTTATTCATTGATATTTATAATTGAAAATATTTTCAAACATACGTCAAATATTATACTATAACGTGTATATAAAATAAATAAACCAATATTATTCATATCTCAAAAAAAAAATCATGTACATATGCCTTTTTTCGCCTTTAAAACATTACCCCCATTAATATGCTCTTTAAGGGGGTTTCTCACCATCCTCCCAATAGCTTATCTACACTAATAACGAAAATTATTAAAAATAAAAATAAAATAATCGCAGTGGTTAGAAAACTCGGCTTAACTTATCCAGTATTCATAGGTTCGAGTACCGAATTATAAACTCCAACTTAATAAATAAATATACCGAAAATCGTAAATCGAAAATATTCGTTATTAGTGTAGATAAGCTATTGGGAGGATAGTGAGAAACCCCCTAAGGCTATTAAATATAAGTGGAGCCTGTTTGTGTATCTTTAGCTGAATTATGTTGAACTATAAGTAAGTACCTAATCTGTTTTTATTTTTGCTTAAATTTGAAAGGATCTCTGATCCCGAAATTTTCTCAAGTGATGCGCTCGAAGCAAAGACAAGTTGATAACAATTCTAACAGTTTGATCGAAGTATATAGGTACAACAACAATATTTTAACAGGGTAGGCAGCAGCTGTGCCTCCCCAAACTGAGAATGTTCATTAATTTTTTTTTTTCATACAAAATTCATAATATAATATGTATAAAAAAAAATTTAATAAAAAAAAAATGTTTTCAGCTACAACATTGGTGTTCTCGTATTATTCAATCTTATCACTCTAAGTAGGTAGGTAATTCGTAATTCTAAACCTTCCATTTCCTCATCTCCTTCCCACTCCGTTAATTCTTACGATATACTGATAATCTTAATTATTATTTACAATTATTGTTGTGCTGAGCGTATCAAACTAGGAACTCCTGTGTTGAGAGCAGGCGTAGTTTAAAGGTTTCTGCCCACTACACCGTTCCATACCATGACCGTACTATGAACGTATCAGCCACGAAATAAATACGCTACGCCCTACTATGCCCACTAGAACGTGCTAACACCGTATCTTATACCCGTACGTAGCGGGTTTAGTGACCGTATGATACCCGTATACACCGGTGTTAGTGTTCGAACCATCCCCGTTCAATAGGCGTACGGTTCTAAAAAAAAGAAAAATCGAGGGAGAATACTGGACGTTATTTAAGCAACTAGTCATTCCAATGTAATGAATTATTAAGAAATATAGAAAATATTATCACTAAAAGAGTAATATCACTATTAGAAAGGGGATCATCCCCGTTCTAACACCGTCGCGTGCCATGCATAGAGCGGACCGGCACCTGCAAAATATTGTCATCGAGAATTCGCCGTCAGTCCGGTCATGGTATGTGACGGTGTTGGTCGGTGACGGGACGGGCTAGTGGGCAGCATTTCATACTGATCGATACAAATAATATTTTTTTGCATGCGCCGCTACGGTTACGGTCATGGTTTGGAACGGTGTAGTGGGCAGAGACCATAAAACGTAAGCAGATTATAACAACACAATATTAGATACGTTTTTAGATTTTCACGGCCAAAAGCATTTTCGTTGTTTGTTTTTGGGGTGTTATGCCGTGTTGTGCTACCTCCTTCTTTAGCCGACGTTTCGGACAGCGTTGCATCATCGTTGTATCATCAGGGCAGATCCGGCAGATCCGTCGATGTGAATTTGTTGTGTCCAAGTAAATAAGCACATACTTAATATGATGGATGGATTGATGGACACTGCAACGCTGTCCGAAACGTCGGCTAAAGAAGGAGGTAGCACAACACGGCATAACATCCCAAAAACAAACAACGAAAACACAAATTATTAGTTTAAAATATCAGGCAATCATTATTATTATTATTTTTTTTGTTATTAAAAAGAAAGACAAACATTCCCGGGGTTACGAATAACCCAACAACATTTGAAAATCTCCTACTACCACCACACTAAGCGGAAGATGTTGCTTGTGTTGTGATGGAGGACTTAGCCAGCCGAGGAATCGAACACGGAACGCCTGGGTGGAACCCAAACGCTATGCCTACTCAACCACTGACCGGTCAAATACCACTGAAATCGTACCATTGAAAATAAATGCATACTTCTAAGAGCAGGCGAAGTTTATAATGTAATTCAGATTATAACAAAAATACAAATAATGATAAAATAAGTTTAAAATAGAAGCATTGTACCATTGAAAATAAATACAAATTGAATATTATTATATTAGTAGCGAGTGCCCGGCGTGCATTGCGATGCCATTCAAAGAAAGGATTTGTGTTTTAATTCTGTTTATTAAAGTCCTTTTGGATGCACAAATGGTTCGTAAACGAATAAATCAGAAGGTTTTCCGACGCATGAGCAGGCCACATAGGGCTATCAGTTTGATAAGATTTTTTAAAGATTTTACGATTTAACCCCCTGCTTTCCCCTACCGTTATTATGTCTCCTTGGAAATCCCTCCTTCTGCCCCTCCCTCGTCTTCTACCCATTCGTAACCCCTCACCTGTGTGTCCTTTCCCATTCGTACCCCTTCCCATCCCCGTTGCTCTCCCACGTCTCCTTCCCCTTCCGAGTTCTCCATCTACCTTCCCCGCCTTCCCCCTCTTCCGTGACCTCCATACCACGGACGCCCTTTTCCACATTCCCATCTTTCCCTCCCGTGTTTCCCTGATACCTTCCCCGCCTCCCCCTTCCTGGTTTACAATACCCTTACTTCTCACAGCTGTCCGTGTGAGATGCATGAATTTCCCAAATTTACCACTGCTATCCTCTACCGCTGCTATGTCTACTTTGCAATCCTTCCCTCTATTTTTCTTCCCTCACTTTCACGCGACCACATCTACTACGTTTTCCTCTCCTCCCTGCGTTTCACCTTCCCCCATCCCGTGAACCCCCCTCGTTCGTTCCCCTTTCTCCTCCTGAAATTCCCCAACCCCACCCATTTTCGCTCCTTGCCGCTAATCCACATGAAATACATACATTTTTCAAAACAAATTTCATGACTCTAGAGCTCACTTATTATATGTTAAAACATTCACTAGTGTGCACTTAACAAATCACCAAACTTTCATCACAATCGGATGAATGGTATAGGAAATAATTTTATAGCGCTAGAGCTCACTTTCACTATATATATATATTAGCCTTCACGGGCATGTACACAACAAACTACCAAAGTTTCATTGCAATCGGATGAATGCTTTAGGTACTGCATAAGGGAGAAACAAAGAAACATTCATTTTTATAAAATTTATCATTTCTTTCGAGCCACACCTTTAATATATTCATATTATGTTTAGCGAGAATACTGAATCATCATTTATATTTTTTTTATTACCCAGATTACCTGGATACACAATAGCGCCGTTCATTTTGCAATAATTAAACAAAATATTTTTTATCGGAATATATAGTTAGCAACATCATTTCTAGATTAGTTAAGATGCAAGTTCATTGAACTTGCATATTATATTACAAGCATATTCTGAATTCTTGACAAATCAGTTTCGATTTTGAAAACGAAAATTAGATAAATTTTATGTTAAAATATTATATTACAAGCATATTCTGAATTCTTGACAAATCAGTTTCGATTTTGAAAACGAAAATTAGATAAATTTTATGTTAAAATATTATATTAAAGGTATTTACTTTCTTTATCGCTTGCCTAAGCTCTTATTAAAAAAAATTCCAACACTGCTCCCGCATAATGGCAATATGCTATATCTCCAGTATATTGTTTTGCGATAAATGACTTTAAACTTTTTTGAACATTTTGTTACTTTCCTCGCAAACAATATTTTTTTTATTATTTATTTATTTCAATTTATTTCACCTCTTACACACAACAATTTTACATTTTAATCATTGTTTAACAATAGAATAACTAAATAAAAACAAAAATATAATAAAAAGGTATAACAAAAAGGTGAAAACATCATTTTTTTGGTTTCTACACCAATTAAGAAAACTGGTAATATATAATATAATTATCTAGTAACAATTTCAAAATTGGCGAAAGGTTTGATTGAATATTAATTTGTGATATTTAAAAATAAAACAACTACTCATATCATCGCCCTTGTGGTGATTTCTCACAAAAACGGCGCTCTACAATTGTCCAATTATTATTATTATCATGAATTTCAAAATTTCAAATTCATTTTACATTAGCTCCACATAGGAGGCCGTGAGGAAAATAGTTCCCCTCGCAGCCTATGCCATATCTAAGGATGCTATGTTAAGGGTATTTTTAGAAAAGGAAAGAGGAAGTTCAGGAAAAAAAAGATATCAGGGATGTCCGGGAGTGACGGGCGTATGAATCAAACTCTCCCACTGCGGTGCAACGGTATGTTCCGAAAGAGTCCTGCTGTAAAGATCAACAAGTCTCTTTCAACCATTCTCTCAAGAACCGGACCAACCTCACCCCCATGAACCCGGGAACCCCTGCTAAGTCACCAAACTTCATTTAACTAAAAACTGGCTTTGTGAAGATACAGCGTATGGACACACCACGCGACGCACATGTGGCGTGGATAGCTTACGACACGTAATGCCAATACGCTTTAACTCAAACATCCTGTCTCCCGCACGGCAATATTGCAATGTTCTACCATTACAAAAGTGTTATTTTTTGCAGTTATAGCATTGTGCCATCGCCATTTCCTTTGGAAGTAACCACAATAAACAAATACAAGTAAGATCACACGATGTAACTCGAAGAATGGAGATGATTGAGTGCTGCAAAGCCAAAATCCTGTATATGCAGATACATCATATTGCCATAACAAGGGATCTGGATTCGATCAAATCGAAAATGAAAGCACAAATAAAAAAAATGTGCCACTAAATCGACTCCACACGCGATGTAGATTCACCAATTTTCGGTTTGTACTACGAGTTTCCGGACACCGTGTATACCGATTTGAAATAAAATTGATGTTACTAATTTAAATAACACCTTTCAACTCCTGAAAAAAATTATAATTGAAACGTTGCTTTTTTTATTTTTATTATTTATTTAATACAAGAAGAATTTTTTTAAAAATAATTTATAAATAGTCCCACAAAGCATTTACATGACGGCTTGTCTGTAGGTTCTATAAAATAATATGTTTTTTTAAATTTTTAATACATGAATAACATAATATTATATATAAAATAATATACCTTTCTCAATGTACCTATCTAAATGTTGTATATATTTAATATAAATAATGCTTGTGTGCCCCCAAGTTTGTATTCCATATCTGGCTATTCAGATCTTGTCACCAAACACGGCTAAAGCAATGTTTCAATTCTGAATGGTGGTTTTACACCAGGTAGATACTTAGAGTATCTTCCACTCTGGAACGTGCCGCAAATATACTATAATATTTTAAATGAATTAATTGTGAAAAAACACAAATTAATTAAATAAAATTAATTTACGCACGCCGGGTTCAAACGGAATTCCGGCTTCGGTGAAGTTGGATGGTAAAGAGATGGGGAAGAAGAAGTTAGGGAAGTACTTGGCTCTTCAGATCTATCCACCAAACATGGCAAAATTAATTTCAAGCAACTTATTAATTCTGAATGGTGGTATTTTACCAAAATATTTTTCCATCACGATACCACATACAACAATATCATTCCAAGTCCCAACCGAGTAGTAGATTGAGGGTCACGTGATAAGCAATCTGTCTTGTTCCAGCAGTACGGTAACAACACATGATGTGTAGGTGTGCAGGGATTAGTAGCGACGTTTGATTGAAAAATATATTTTTGTTTTTTAATTTTAAAAAAATTATCATCGGACAGCAAAATTGACATGTACATTTTTTATTCCAAATGTACTCAGGAGTCGCTGCATAAAATCCTTCGGGTATACGTGCAGTTACACCTTTATATGTCGTCATCGCTGAAAACATACACTGTTATTATTTATAAGACAATAACAATAAACTGTATGGGGAATCCATCCCGTGAAGGCCGCAAAAGCAAAATAACATTAACGACCCTGAAAAATTTTTGTAAGCACAATGAATTTCAATTAACAATATAATCACATTGATTTTCCTGTTGATTTGTACTCTGTAGAATTCGGTCGCATTTCGTGGGCTGTACGAATGTTTTATGAGTCCTTATATATGACCAATTGTATATTGTACTTGTACTATGTATTTTCTATACTTGTACTATGTTTTGTCATACCACTAAGTAGGTAGGGCATGCACCATCGGAATTTGGTTTGTCAGTAAAGTTCGCTAAATTTCATTATCGAAATACCGGTCTATCAACATTTTACAGATATTTTTTTCTATATATATACCACCTACCTAATGTTATTTTTTATAAATGTTTGTGTTTCTTTTGTGGAACATAAAAAAAGTTCTTTAATTATTGTCCCTTACGCCCATCGTTCACGTAGCTATTTACAAGCGACGCTACCGCTACCTGTCATACAATTTTGCTAGTGTAGCGCCTAGCGGAGATTTCAAACACTAATAATAGTATTGAAAATACAAACGGGCGGCGATCGCGTCGCTTGCACGTAGCTCCATGGAAGAACGGCGTTATTATTTCCAATACATTCATCCGATTGCCATTAAATTTTGGAGATTTGTTGTGCGCATGACTGCGAATGTTTCTAACTATGTTATACATATGGTGAGCTCTGGCGTTATGAAATTTTGTATTAAAATTTACAATAGTAACGCGCGATTTGTTTGGAAAACATGTTTATTTCACGTAATTAACCCCAAGGAGGGAAATCGGGAAGGGGGTTTACGGGAGGGGGGAGGAGAACGAAGAAGGGGGAGGGGTTGTTGGAGAGGGGTCGCCGCAGGGGAGAAGGCTGGGAAAGCGTAAGGGGTACGTGGTAACTCCCGATTTTTTTTGGTTTAGTAAAATTAAAATGGTAAAGATTGGTATTTTTAAGAAATGATTTCCAAATAATTTGTGTACGATAAGCAATTACCAAAAATGTTTCAATATGTATTACTTCATATTTTTACCGGTTTACCGGTTGTAACGCAATTTTTCATTCATTTTGCACAACCTAACTGTGAAGTTATGACTTCACCGCGAACGGTCTTATCTGGTGTCTCGCTGGCTCCACTAGCGCAGGAAACCCCCGATGACTAATTACTGAAAATAAAATGAACCATATTAGCGAGATTCACCGCACGCGAGTCACTAGTCTACAAACTACGGCGCGTATCGCACGATAAGCACTTTAGTAGACACCGCAGACCGTTCACTACTCGTATGCGTTCAACGCGCGAAAGTAACGATATATTGGAAAATCGAAATGGTTCACTAGTTCAACTACTGTACTGTACTTCGTTCACGGATCGTGCTCTTTCAACGTGCGAAATCAACAATAGGAGAATTGAAAAAGTTCACTGGTTCATTTACTACTATCGCACGAAAATTACACTACAAACTATAAGTGTACACCTTTCACCACTAGTAGTCGCGCGAAAGTAACAATAAAAAATTGCGATTCATACTTCATTCGCAAATCATTCAAACTAGCCGATAATATCTAATAATTCGTAACAACGTAAACACTTCAGATCGGCAACGCGTCGTGTATACGTCTAGTGCCGGCTGTCAACAATAAATTAAAACCTGTTTTAGCATCGTATATATTTTTAAAAATGTGAAAAATGAACATGGTGTGATATAAGATAAACTCAGTTATTAGTTTTTACGTGCGTGTCCTGCGCGACGAACGTCTATGTATCAGTAAATATACATTATTACATAAATTAACGAAATTCAGTGGTGCTTGGACTATTGCTTTGTAAATGAGTTTCTTGTGTCGGTCTTTCCTTGTTTTGAATCCCCCGTAGAAGTGGAAGAAGGATTTCTAGTTTTAGGGGTGCAATGTATGTGATTTTGAAGTTATCATGAATCACATTCACGGTATTGCTTCGTATGTTCCTGATAGGATTTATTTACCTGCAGGACGTGATTACAATCCTGAATCAATCGACGATGGAGTTCCTGCCCACCAAGAAATTGAGAAGTTAGTAAAAAAACTTCTAATATAATATAATTATTGGTCATTTACTTTGTTGTTCATCGTTTAATATAATTTAATTAGTTAATGAACATTCATGTATGTTTTTGGTCATCAAACCTGTTTTGCAAAATAATTAAAACTAAATTAATTATTTTAAACATTCAGCTCAACACATTTCACAGCAAAACTTCCCTCTTCAGAAAGTGATGTCCGATAAGAAATAATATTAATTTTACAATAAGTGTTGAATTATAAATAACAGATAAATAAGAGGTGAAACCCTTTTTTATTTGCACCAAGGTATTGAGATTTCTCTCATATTAGGGGATGCTGTGTGAGGCCTTACTTTTTATGTTATTCTTACTAATATTATAAACGCGAAAGTTTCTATGGATGTATGTATGTTTGTTACTCTTTCACTCAAGATTGGATTTTTTGCATTAAAATGAAAGATTGAATCTTCTGTTTAATGTTGTCGTCCCAGTCCGCAATATCTGCAAATAATATGTTAATACAATTTTTCTTTGATATTTCAAAGCTTAATTTTTATCTAAAAATAAAGTGTCTTTAAAGGAATTTTAATAAAAAAAGTTTTACGGTTAAACATGATCTCTTTTAATATAGGCATAATCAAGATATAGTTCTCTATAACATAGGTAATCTCCTGATTTTTATATTTATATTAATGTATTGTATCGTGAAATAAATCACAAAAGGAATGTAAATCGGAAAATCAGTCACAACATCCTTCTCCCAGATATAAAATGAATAGAAATGTGTAACGAGTACAAAATCAATAATACTGGCTGAAAGAGGACCATGAAAAAAACTACAAAAAAAAAACTAACTAAACATCAGCATATTTTCGCATTCAGCTCTCCCCAAGATCAGAAGCCAATCATTTACCAGATTACTGAGAGTGCTAGCATTTTTTGATTTCCATGCATCGGGAATAAGATTAAGCAATTTAGGGCCTAAGTACGAGAATTGTCTTTGAGCTAAGGATGAAGAAGTGGTGGGAGGAACAACTGGGTTCCTCTTTGCATGTCTAGTGTCAAGTCGTGATAGTTGCGTACGGAAGTGTAGTAGTGACGCTGTCTTTGAGTATGTAATATGACTTTCCTCATGTATAATTGCCTTACATCAAGAACACGAAACTCTTCGAACAATGAATCGCTGGGGTATCTGAACGGTTTTTTAAGTATGACTCTTAGAAGTGATTTCTGAGCCTTTGCTAACGGATCAAGTATTGTTTTCGTACAACCGCCCCACCCTAAGGAAGCATAATCTAATATGGAATTACACATGGCAAAGTAAATTGCTTTCATGTCTTTTAAGCAGAGAATGTTTCTAATGGCCCTGAAAAGATGTGTATGTTTCCTGTGGAAGTTATGTCTATATGTTTGTCCCATCTCAGAATTTTTTCTATGACAATTCCTAGATACCTTATACTGTCCACACATTCCAAGGTATTGCATTTACATACAGTTATGTCATTGCAATGGTGTACAAAAATGTTATGCATTTCTTTTGGATGACCTTCTTGATTTGCACTGAAGCAGACGAATTTAGTTTTATCCGAGTTTAGAGTGAGGAGAATGCTGTCTAGCCACTTTTTGACTTTGTTTATACCATTTCTGCTTTTCTGTGAGAATTAATTATTGATTGACCAGCGGCTGTGAGTATAAGTTTACAAATGCTTACAACTGTACAGGAAGGTTCCAATGAGAAAGATCGATTATTCCTCGTATCAATTTAAAAAAAAAATAATATCTATTAATTTCATTCAAAACTTGTTTTAATATATACCTACGTTCAAGTAAGCAAAAAAAAATGCTCAAAAAGCACGATGATAAATTATTAAATATCGTGTACAATTTGTAAGTACTTTTTTTTCATAAGTATATATGATTTTTCAATAATGTCTGAACAAAATAAATGTGTAAAAATATTGAAATATTTTGGTATGTAAGAAGACCTTAAATAAATAGAAAATGTGAGGTATTTATGTCACAAAACACGTTCTTGGATTTATTTTTTAATGATTTAATTTAACTAAAATTAAACTTCTCAAAACTGTGTTGACTAGATTATGTATTGATTTATTTTGTTGTATGATTACATGTTTGAAATTTGTGTTGTTTAATAGAATCTATCATTTGAAAATTGAACAAATCTGCCAAGGACCAACGGTATAACCTTAGTATCTTAAAAACACATTTAGTTTTTCAAAATTTTAAAACTGCGTGTACCAGATAAAATAACAATCTTTCAAAATCAATTTATGTTTTTTTTGTAAAAAAGAGTCAATACGTCTATAATTTGATTTTAAAAATACTAATTTCCAGTATTCTCTGGTAATATCTTCTTAAATCAAAACTTTTAACTTTTTCTTCAATTAAACTTCACAAATCCTAAATTTATAATATCCCGTGATTTTTTACCGGTCTGCTAGTAATATAATAAATTAATTAATATACATTGTTATTGAGCCACTGGTGTTTGCGTATCGCGGATAATAATAACACAGCGGCTTGACTGGATACGCAACTAAAGCAGATTAAATAAAACGCCAATCATACGTATCTTTTTTTTATCACTGCAGCGTGTTTTCGGCGAACCTAATCTAATCATTAATATTTTCCTATACTTACCAATTTGTTGTGATTAAAATATGCACAAACCAAATTAATATCTCAACAAGCAGAGTCTAGGCATCAACTTCCATTATAATGATAAATAATTTTGATAGTGATCAGTGGCGGTTCGTGGTCTTTTTAACGGGGGGTTCAGAAATTCAAGAGAAGATATATTGTTTAATCAAAATTTACTCTTATCACACAAATTAAATAAATTTAGTGGAGGGGTACCTAAATAGGTATTATTGTTTTTAAATAACTTGATACTCCTCGAGACAATTATTAAAAAACCAAAATGGTTTTAGAGGATTTAAATTGTTTAATGGTTTGTACAACACTCAATGTACGTTCTAATTATTATATTTTATTTCAATAAGAAAAATTGCGTAGAATGTAGAATAAAATATAATTGATATTTTAAAACCTAAAAAAAAACAAGAAACACAAATAAAGGTGGCCACGAAATAAAATTAGCTTTTTTTACTTACACAAAAAATCCACTATACACGTAAACAAAAAATAATTATATTTAATTTACAAACTTTTTTCATAAGCATTAGCGTTATTTTTTGTATATAACACTGTATTCCGTCATTGTGTAATAATAAACATTAGGACAGAATATTCGCGACAACCGATAAACGCAACCACTTTCAATTTGAAAGCCGAAACAATACTAGGAAAGCTCAACACAAAATTGCATAACTAGTGACGTTGTTTGCCGAAACTTTAGTAAATTTAGTGTTTAGTGACTAGATCTGAATAGCCAGGTACTTTCCTACCCTCCTCTTCCCCATCTCCTTCCCTTCCCCACTTTCCTTCAGCCTCACAACATACCCCAATTGGGGATGCCATAGTCTCACTGGCTCCAGACGGGAGCAGTTGGGACTCTTGTGAGGTATTCTCTATAAAAAAAATAAAAAAAATGTACTCGTAACTAAGCGATATAACGCCTTATCTGTAAAAAAAAAAACGAAAACAGAAGACAAATCGGTCCACTTCAATAGTAGATTTACAAATGCCATTAGTAAACGATTGGCGAAATGCAGAAACAAGAAAATAAAAAATGTACAAAAATGACTGCAAAGTTAAATACCATAATATATAACATTTAACTTGCATCCGTCGGTGCAAAAGTCGACCGTCAGCCGGTCATCCTGCGACAATCTCGGGCTTCGTTTCGGCGAGACTCGTCAAAGTTCGGAGGTCACGTGACATATTGACTCGTGAGCAGCGCACCAAGCTGCGTAGTTTTGTCCATTCTACGGTCACAGCGATTCGTATCGGCTATGATTTTTTCGTATGGACAAATGTGTGCGGATCGCAACACGCACAAAATGGGAACAGATACTTACCGTATTTTTCGGTGGCGCGAGTTTTAAAGACGGAATTTTTATGTCGAGCTATCTGTGATGCGCTTATATTACTATACAACAAGATTGTTTTATTTTATCATCTTTTTAATGGGGGTTCACCGCACAACCGCACTTTAGAGAAAACCGCCACTGATAGTGATATTAGATACAGGTACATTTCGTCACAGGAAAGCAATACTGCTGTAACCGCCACGATTTACGAAAATACTTTTTATATCCTACTTTCAAGGATTTTTTTCTGCGTCGATCTATCTCGGTCCCGTGACTCTACAACGATAAATAAGAGCTATACGAAGCGTTGGAAAAACTAGTCGTTTTGTCAATAATACGTTTTTTAACTGATGTTCACACCTCAAAATTCTGTTTTTTTTTTTACGTTTCGCGGTTACGACAAAATTTAATATTGAAAAGAAACGAAAAAATCACTCGTAGCGACGCATGCCGGGTATCAGATAGTTCATCATAATAATCTAGTAACATTTTATTTTTTAACTTATAAATATTATTATTATTATTATTCTATTCTAACCACTGAGCTAAATCGACCCTGACCCCTTCAGAGGGTATAACCAGATAATAGCCAAAACTTGTACTTTTTAAATCAAATTCTAGACGTATTGACTCTTTTTTTATAAAAAAACAAAATTTGTTTTCGAAACATTGTTATTTTATCTGGTAAAGCCATTCCTTAAATTTTGAAAAACCGAGTTTATTTTTAATACAGTAAGGTTATACCGTTGGTCGTTGGCAGATTGATCAAACGAAATATTGTATTATACAACACACATTTCAAATAATATAATCATACAGTAAAATAAATCAATACATTATCTAGTAAAACCACTTTTCAGAATTTTAATTTTAGTTCACATAAAATCATTAAAAAAAATCCGGGTGTGTGTTTTGTGACGAATATATCTTTAGTTTGTCTATTTATTTACATAAAATATGCAAAATAAAATATTTCAGATTTTTTTTACATACTTATTTTGCTAAAGACATTATTGAAAAATCATAAATCCTTATCATTAAAAAATACTTTCAAGAAGTACACGACATTATCACGCGTTTGAGCATTTTTATTGCTTACTTGAATGCAGGTATATATTAAAGGAAATTTTGTATTAAACAAAGTGGATATTGAGTTATTACTTAAAAAATTTGGTACGGAGAATAATTAATCGCTCTCATCGGAACCGCTCTGTACAGTTGCAAGGGCAGGATCGCAAGTTGAAATTTGAATTCCCGGCCGCTGGTCAATGGTCCTTCAGTCATACGTAACTGAATCATACTTCGACTAAAAACTACCAACATTATCTGCATATTTTTGTTGCCTGCTATCTTTACGTATAATTGAGCGATTCTACCCGAACTAAATGCAATCTAAAAAGGATCATGGATAAATATATTCATTTTTAACTTAAGAGGCTAGACTTTGAACCACACGCGGAACACCCGCGTCTGTCATTCTGTCCCGCTCACAATAAGCTCACGCACACTTACAATACATGCGAATGCGAAATGTGCGAATGAGACATCGCTCAAATTTACCTACAGAAATCGCTCGAAAAGGGGTTTATGGAGAATACACTTTTCTACACCGAAACTTTCACGAAATTGAAATTTTTAAAAATATATATGTTTTAGAAAGAAGAAGCTACGACGGTAGCTTTTTATAATTTTATAATTCTTTATGAGAGTTGAGTTAGCAGCACTTTTTCCTTAAATAATATTTTTTGATAAATCGTACATGTTTGACAGTGAATGTTTACGTTAATACGAAACGCATCGAAAATTCGAAAACATACCGAAATAGTTTTTACCCTCTAAAAGGCAGTATAAAAATATATTCATTTTGTGCAATTTTCGATGTAGAAAAGTGTTTTTTCCCGGGCATCTTTTTTGTATGGGCCGAAAAGCGAAGTCTATCGTCTTAATGTGCGACATGAATTGATTATCCTACAAGTCTAGGTTGAATATTTTTATTTTATTTTTGGAATAACTTAATGAGTAAACCTCAAATCGAAGTATATTAATACGGTAATGCCCGTATGGTTTAAATTAAGGAACCCGACTCCGAGTAAATCTCCGACGCCACGCTGTATGGAAACCGTTCTGACCCGTCCGTGTACGTGCAATTTTCCATGGAGCTGATGCCGTGATATTCACACTTATCACTCGCTCAGCGTGCGATACGCAAACGGAAGTGGCGCCATCTATAATACTATATTTAAGGAAAAAAGTATGTAGGGTGGATAGGGATCTGGGGGTAAATATGTTCAGGAGTGACGGATGTATGAATCGATCCCTCCCATTGTGCTGCAAGGCGATGGGTCGAGAGAGTCCGGTTGGAGAGATAAAATGTATACTATCAACCAGTCCCTCCCTATCTGGCTCGCCACGCAATAGGTGGGCAAACTCATGTGCCGCCAAGACCTAGACAAACCTCACCCAATTAACGTGGGCACCCCTGCTAAGTCACCAAACGTAGCGAACCAGTTCAGGTAATCTATGGCAGGGGCGTTGGTTATTAAATAAATGGTATGGGAGAAGAAACATTTTTCGCTTTCATTCAATAATAAGAAGATTTATGTTGGGGTGAAGAGTGTTCCTCTCATTATTCACGATCTTAATGTAAGAATGTCTACTATTATATAAGTACCTATTAAATATAAGTATTCTGTAGTTTAATGTCAATAGTAGTTAGTTTTGCAAAAGGGTGATGCCTTATAAATAGTCACCAACACTTAAACTGGGCGAAGCAGAACGAAAAGCCACCCGCAGGGCCTAGCAGCAAAACCCGCGGAGCGGGTTTTATACTGCTAGTTTTAATATGTAATCGTAGAAGGCAATATAAGCGACTTTCAAATGAATAATTGAATCGTATAAATCAGTTTAGTTCTATTACTCTAGTATATATATACTTCCGCAAATATACTAAATATTATTTTAAATATTTAATTGTGAAATAACACAAATCAATTAACTAAAATTTATTTGCGCACGTCGGGTTCGAACCCGTGACCTTCGGCATTGCAGTCCAACGCCCTACCGCTGGACTACGCCGGCCGTCAGCTGCCGACAGTATGGAAAAAAATTAGTCGACGATAATATTGATTATTCTAAAATTTGAAATATGACGGTTTAATAATAGGTGGCAATGGCTGAATCGAAAAAAGCACACGTCCTGGTAAGACGGGGTAAACCCGAGGTTCTGGGTTCGAATCCCAGTTGCGACCCCGCTATCTTTTATTTTTTCTGTGTCTTGTTCAGTTTCATATTTTTATTTAAATTATTATTGTTATCTTCTTCTTCAATGATACATTTTTTTAAAATTATTTATAATGTAAACTGATTCGTTGAAAAGATCAATCGAAAATAATGATTTAGCATTAAAATTTCCATTAACTAAAAAAAAAATTACACGTCATACATTTAGACATACAAAACAAAAATATTATGTAACAAAAGCAATCATTTAATCAGATTCGTGTTACATCACATAGAGTCATAGAATATCACACTAAATATTATATGTTAGTACCTACCTAGGAGATATTATATCTTTCTTATCAGTTATATTTTTGACTGCTGAATTTTAAATCATTGATAAAAATTCGTTCATAAAAATGACCTATTACTTTCTTACCTACTAATATCTAACTACGTTTTTGAATTCGTTACATAAACACACAGAGAAAAATGTTATTCTAAAATACTATCATTTTATTCGTAAAAACGGGACTGAAGTTCTTACGAACAAATTAACAGTGTTTCAATGTTTATTGGCAGGAAAATGTAAGAATAATTTGTTGGTATACGTGCGAAATTACGTAAACATTGAAACCCTGTTAATTTGTTCGTAAGAACTTCAGCCCCGTTTTTAACCGTTTTTACGAATAAAATGATCGTATTTTAGAATAACATTTTCTCCGTTCATGCTAGATAAAGGGTAAGGTACCTATTTGGTTTATTTTCTCAAAACTCTCAAATTGATAATTTTTGATATGCGAGATAATAAATACAATGCATGAAGAAAGTTTTAAAAAAAGATTTGTTATTGAGATAGTGACGTTTCTTTGGGCAGATTGAACAACACCAGGTGTGCTAGCATGGTCGATCGATATGAAGTTACCGACCGATTGTCGGTAACTTCTCATCGTTCCCTAGGACAACTGCAGATCGCTAACGTACAAACGACAGTTGATATCGAATATATTAAGGACACTTAGTCATTGTGAACTGTCACCTATTCGTTTGCGATCTGCAGTTGTCTTTGGGAACGATAAGAAGTTACCGACAATCCCTCGGTAACTTCATATCGATCGAGTGTGCTGGGGGGCCTGGGGTGCTAGCATGGTCGATCGACCCCCCAGCACACTCGATCGTTAAGGATTGATAGGATAACTCATCGTTCCCCAGGACAATTGCAGATCGCTAAGGTACAAACAACAGTTGATATCGAATATATTAAGGACACTTATTCATTTTTTTTTATTTTTTTTTTTATTTTTTTTTTTTATTTAATGACAATACAAATTAAAATGAAAATATAATATAAAGTAAATTAAGAATATAAAGTTAAGTATTTTGTCCTCAGTCCTCCTCACTAGGTATTCCTGTTCCGAGGTGGACTGCAGGTTGTTGTATGGTGTTGATCATGATTTCCCATCATTGTTGTTGGTTTTTGTTGGTTTCCACGAAATATAGTGTTTATGTTTATTATTTTGCGTTGTTTTAAAAAGTGTTTATGTTTATTATCTGTAGGTTGCGTTGGGGTTACTTAATAATTTTAATTAGTTCCTCATCTTCATGTTTCGTTAGCCATAATTTGATGTCCTTTTTGAACTGTCACTTATTCGCTGGCGATTTTGCAGCCATGCTAGAGAACGATGAGAAGTTACCGAAAGTTATCCTATCAATCCTTATCATTCGAGTGTGCTAGGGGGCCTGGACACAGTCTTATCAAAATCCTCCGATACCGAGACTCGGAAATAAATATTCAGATCTGGGAGATGGGAGATATATTTCACATTAAAAATAATCAGTACAGGTGAGTATAATATATCAGTGAGGCCTCTAATTATTTTTATCAAGGTGTTGTATTTTATTATATGGTTTTGTTGTTACATTTTTTTGTATTATATTTTATTTTTCAAGTATTTAAAATAACTGTGATATTCAAATTATAAACTAGAATGTAAAAGCCCATTAGGGCGTATAAGTATTTAAGTTCATACTTACAAATGATTTGGGCCTACTTACAAATTGTATGATATTTTTTTAATTTCTAGTGGTAGATGTATATAATAATTATTATATCGGTTAAAAGTAACTTAAAAACCCACCAAAATAGAAGTATTTGAATGTGTTTACAATTAGAATTTATAACTTTTTTTATGGTGGCAGATTATCATTTGAAATGTATTAATTATATTTGATAACATTATAAAACATTCGAGATCTGTTGTCAATAGGTACCTACAACAAATAGCTATTAATACTATTTTGCCTACAGGAAATTTGCACGTAGGCCAAAACTAAAAAAACTAGTTGTAGGTAAAACAATATTATGAATTAATTTAACTTATTTACTTAATAATATGTGTGTGAAGGCGGGAAAAACGGATTTTGCTGATAAATTCAAGTCTCTGTTATTTTTTCACAATTTTTATTAGCAGTACGGTACTGAAATTATCTACCACTCTGGAAAGTGCCGCAAATAAACGTCATATTATTTTTAATAAATAAATTGTGAAACACAAAAATGAATCAAATCAAATTTATTGCGTACGCGGGCATTTGAATCCGCCATCTGCGAATTCATAGTCAAGGATCGTAATCATTCAACCACGGAGGCTGTCAATCTCCATTCAAAAATGTTGTTTACGAGATTAAAAAATAAAATACGTGTTGGCGCAACTATGCATGTATATACCTACCTTCCTTCCTTCCACCTACCTATCCCTTCTGACTACCCACCAGTGGACAATAATATGTGTGAGCACTACAATCTACATGTGTTCAAACGAGTCTGTTTTTGTGCTTCATGCAATGAACATCGACCTTGTGAAGTCTGTTTTTGGCGATGTGCAGCGATGTACCTTCATCCCTCTTCGTCCTTTACATCGACTATTAATGAGTCTGCTTTGTATTGTGCAATGGTCGCTTGGACCTCTCCTTACTAAACATCGACTCTTAAGAGATATTATGTGTGCTGTGCAGTGCGTGATTAATCATCCCTCGGCGCTATAATATGCATTAAACCGGACACTAGTGCAAGTGATTACCAGTGATACAATAACTCCCCAAGAACGGAACCAGGAAGTCAGGGTAAGTCAGATCCTTCCCGAAGTCCTAATTACCATCCGTATAGTTGTGTCACGCCACCTCATATTATTTTGATACAGTCCACTTCTCACGAATCGCAGCTTTGCGACTACAATACGCATTAAATCACGATTTTTATTTCAATAAACATAAATTATTTTAATCTTAATTGTTGCACAAGGTGGCGCAAAAGTATTCACCCTATCGAAAGATGCCATAATGTCAGAAAATGGCGGCAAATGTCAGTTTTGCTTTGGTATTTGTAAAGTAAACAGATACAAAATACACGTCAATAAGAAATGAATAGCTATACCCCTCAAGAACGCGGAAAAAAATGTTTTTTTGATTGACACTGGCCATTGCAAATCACCAAAACTCTCGTTTGGTGATTTCCACTAGCCGACAAGATCACCCGATTTAACCGTTTCAGACTTCCTTTTGTGTGTTTTTTTTAAATCATGAGTCTATTTCGATAAATCTCAGACTTTTGAAGCCCTTAAAGAGAATATCCGTCAAGAAAGCGAGAACCTATCGCTTGAAGGGTGATGGAAAATGGCATAAATCGAGCTCGTATGGTCACAATTCTGGCGGCAGCCACGTGGCCGATATCATTTTTTCAACTTCATGAAAAAAAAATAAACATATCAAATAAACGCAATCCAAAACCTGTACAAAATATTATTGTGATTAAAATAATTTAAGATTATGATATTGATAATTATAGGTTTATTATGTTTGTTGTGCTTCCATATTTATTATTTTTTTAATATTTGCTAGGTATTTATTTATTTTTTCTTCATATTTTAGGTAAAACAGTTTACAATACAATTTTTAACCTCACTAGGACAAGTCTGTGTTGAGGTAATTGAGGTATTTAGTTTTGCTTTATATATTTAAGAGGGTATTACCAGAGAATACCGGAAATTAGTCATTTTTAAATCAAATTCTAGACGCATTGACGCTTTTTTACAAAAAAACGTAAATTGATTTTGAAAGATTATTATTTTATCTGGTACACGCAATTTTGAAAAACTAAGTGTATTTTTAATATACTAAGGTTATACCGTTGGTCGTTGGCAGATTTGTTCAATTTTCAAATGATAGAAACTATTGAACAACACAAATTTCAAATCAAATAATCATACGATTATCATAAAAAAAATTGACGACCGTCCGTGGTCGAGTGGTAAGACACTTGACTCCCAATCGGAAGGTTGCGGGTTCGAACCCGGCGTGCGCAAATAAATTTTATTTGATTAATTTGTGGTATTTCACAATTAATTAATAAAAATATTATATACTATATTTGCGGCACGTTCCAGAGTGGAAGATACTCTCAGTATCGCCCTGGTGTAAGACCACCATTCAGAATTGAAACGTTGCTTAATAATGGCTCTAGCCGTGTTTAGTGACTAGATCTGAATAGCCAGGTACTTTCCCACCTTCCTCTTCCCCATCTCCTTCCCTTCCCCACATACCTTCAGCCTCACAACATACTCCAATTGGGGGTGCCATAGTCTCACTGGCTCCAGAAGGGAGCAGTTGGGACTCTTGTGAGGATTCTCTATAAAAAATAAAAAAAAAATACAAAAATTATCTAATACATAATTTAGTCAACCAAGTTTAAATTTTTAAATTTTAGTTAAATTAAAATCATTAAAAAACAAGTTCGAGAACATGACAAAAATACCTCAGTTTTTCTATTTATTTAGGGTCTTACAAACTAAAGTATTTCAATTTTTTTTAGAAACTTATTTTGTTTAGATATTATTGAAAAATCATAAATACTAATGATAAAAAAATACTTACAAGAAGTACACGATATTTCATAATTTATCATCGTGCGTTTTGAGCATTTTTATTGCTTACTTGAATGTAGGTATATATTAAAGCAAGTTTTGAATGAAATAAATAGATATTAAATTTAAAAAATTTGATACTGGGAATAATCAATCTTTCTCATTGGACCCTCCCTGTACAGTTGCAAGCATTTTTAATATTTTATTCTCAGCTGCTGGTCAATCGCTCTTAAGTAATCGTAATTAGTTTTACATTTCTAAAAAGCTATTTGTGAACATTTTCGTCTTTATTTTGTCTACCTCTTCTGTATTTTATAGTATTTAAGACAGGTAATCTTACTATAATAAATAAATGTGTATAATATTATAGACAGCAGGTATAAAAGCGGTAATAATATAGAAATAATAAATAAAAAAAACTCGTCTTTTAGTCGTTTCAGTGGCTACCTAGAAAAGGACAAAGGTGATTTTTTACTCTCAATAAGAATTTAGATCAATCAGGATTTATAATATGAGAGATGGGAAGGCTGATAGGGATATCGAAAGAAGAGTGAATGCAGGTAACTCCATTAATGGAGGATTGAACGCCGCTGGAGCCAATAAAAAGTTGTCCACAGAAGCGAAGCTAGCAGTCCACAATGGAGTACTGGTACCTACCCTGATGTATGGCAGTGAAGCGTGATAATGGCAGAGAAAGGATGAAAGTAGACTGAATGCTGTAGAAATGAGATCCCTGAGGCGTATGTGTGGTAAAACGTGTGGTATGATCGTGTGAGGAATGTGGAGATCCGAAAAGAATGCAAGGCTGATGTGAGCGTAGTAAGTAAGATTAAGAAAGGGACGCTTAGATGGTTTGGGCATGTTGAGCGAATGAATGAAGAAAGGAGTGTAAAGAGAATTTATGACGCGAATGTGAACGGTAGAAGAAGCCGAGGACACCCAAGGAAGACGTGGCACGATCAAGTAAATCAGATACTTGAGTCGGGCCATGTCAAGAGTTAGAATAATAGAAGAGTATGTATGAGAAGATGTATGAATGTGAATGAGGCAAGGAGCGTGTGCCAAGACCGAGTTGTTTGGCGGTCCGTCCTCTCTGCATATCCCTGCGGGGAAACGGCGTGATGGTTAGTTAGTTAGTTAGTTAGGATTTATAATATTTTTAATGTTTTTTTTTTTTTTTCTAATGTGCAACGCACTGAATGAGATGTTGTGATTATGAACTTTAAGATTGAGTCGATTAATTAAGAGTAATTTAATGAATGGTCATTTATTTTAATAGCTGAATAACGAATGATAATTTATGGAATTTTATCATTATTCAAACACAATTACCATTGTTTTATTTTAATTGTCATCTCGCATTAAGGCTCCATAGTAAGCAAAAAGAAGAGCAAGATTACCTAGCGAAGATGGTTTGAAGTGGGAGATAATGTGTAGGTACATATAAAGTTAGAGGGAGCGCTAAAAATAAAAAAAAAATTATTGTAAGCGTAAGCGACTGTTGTGAAATATTTAAAAACACGACATATAAAGTAGCGCAAAAATCTCTCTCTGGTCTTTAGAAGCAAGTTTTTTTCTGCTCTATTTGTTCTGAGTTTAATTTAATTAAACCAAAATTAAAATTCTGAAAAATGTGTTTACTAGATTATGTATTGATTTATTTTGCTGTATAGTTATATGATTTGAAATTTGTGTTGTATAATACAATATTTCGTTTGAAAATTGAACAAATCTGCCAACGACCAACGGTATAACCTTATATTAGTACATATATTAAAAATAAACTTAGTTTTTCAAAATTTTAAAAATTCGTTTACCAGATAAAATAACAATCTTTCAAAATCAATTTATGTTTTTTTTGTAAAAAAGAGTCAATAATATAAGTATATAAGTCTAGAATTTGATTTCAAAATGACTAAATTAGTTGTTCTGAAAAAGAAACAGAAGTCACCCACATAATTATGAGACGGACTAAAACAGCAAAACTGAAGACATTTGAGATCAAAATTGTTCAAAACTGGGCGCAAGTCTTGTAAAGATAAATAAAAGTAATACATATACGTTTGGGAAATACCGACCTATTATCATAAAATTAATTGTTTTTCTCAATGATTGTTATATTTTAAATTTAATCGATAATAGCACAAAACAGACCATTAAAAGATAACAATTTATCACCAAGAAAATCAAACACGAGAAATTTGTTCACCAACAGACAATAATATAGATCAGCCGCATTATCTTATCGCAAAGGTGTTGAAACCCATAAAGTAAGGACGCACTGAGCCCACGCATGTAGGCAATGCATCAAGACTACGGAAAACATACAATCCATACATAAAAAAATGCTTCAGAAACACACCTACCACACGCAACGCAATCCTATGCTCCTCACGAAACGCCGATCTGCACTGTCCAGAGGCCCTAGCACGCTTGCTCTACAACGATCGATAGGATAACTATCGGTAACTTCTCATCGTTCCCTACGACAACTGCAGATCGCAAACGAATAGGTGACAGTTCACAATGACTAAGTGTCCTTAATATATTCGATATCAACTGTCGTTTGTACGTTTGAGATCTGCAGTTGTCCTAGGGAACGATAAGGTGTGCTAGCACGGTCACTCGATATGAAGTTACCGACCGATTGTCGGTAACTTCTCATCGTTCCCTAGGACAGATCTCAAACGTACAAACGACAGTTGATATCGAATATATTAAGGACACTTAGTCATTGTGAACTGTCACCTATTCGTTTGCGATCTGCAGTTGTCGTAGGGAACGATGAGAAGTTACCGATAGTTATCCTATCGATCGGTATAGAGCAAGCGTGCTAGGGCCTCAGGTCTTCGTGGGATGTGTGAAAGAAAGATGGCGGTGCTTAAATGCCGTCCAACGAGTTGATTTGACGTTTAAGGTTATGTTTGTTCAATGTTTGGCGTTATTTACATTATTTATTGCTCGTTTTGTAGTAAACATGGGTGATAAACTAATTGGTATTGTAAAACGTTACGAAGTGATTTATAACGTAAAATCCATTGAATATCGCGATACTATATAATGCAAATTTGCGTTGGGTTCGCAGGAAAATACGTGTGCTTGTTGATTTTGGATCGTATTGCAAACGTTGCGTAGGTGGGCCCAGTGTGTTCTTACCTCCGTAATCATAATTAGGTATCTACCTACTAAATCCGTGCCTGTTAAAAGACTATTTTTAAAAAGGTAAATATTATGTGGTTGACAATATCCAATAAACACTTTCCATTTATGAGTATATCTACGACAAAAGAGTTCCACAGCTTTACGCTTGGGGTCTACGACACCACCAATTATTATGGAATTTTGTGAGGTAGAAGATTTAAAGTAGAATTAGCAAAATATGAGAAGTTTTGACAAATTCCTGGCAATTTAGTTCTAGTTTACTAGACACAGCTATAACGACATTCAAAAAGTTTTCACTATTTAACGGATGTCTCTCAGCATGGCTATACTAAAAGAGCCGATTAAAAGCACAAAAATAACAAATCCGAATCATAAAGAAATTCGAAAAGCATTCTATTTTCATGCTTTTTCAAATACCGTCAGTGTGTGACATCACATGTGTGTCAATTTTACAATTGTTTTTGTTTGCATTCTAAATGTTAAAATTTATTTGTAACATTATAATTTGAAAGCGTATTTCATCACCTTTCAAAAACAGTTTTTAGTATTCGGCTAAGTTCAGAAATATTTTATTTATTGAGCTATAATTGCAAAGCGGACACAATACAAAATGTTTATCAATCTAGCAGTTCATTAGGACCAAAAACCTACACAAAGCTAGGTACTAGAAATTTACGACTAAAATATGGTTACGATTACTGCCTGTGCTGTCAGGTTAAGTTATGAAAAATATTTTTATAAAAAAAATAAAATTGGTTCAGGATTTTTTTTTATCTGAGCTTCAGATCTGAGATAGCTCCCAAAGTAAACAGTAAGATATAAGAATATATATACTGTGAAAATTGTTTGGTGATTCAGCAGGGGTGCCCGGGTTCATGGGGTGACTGAACTGGGTCTTAGCGGCCTATCAACTACGTGGCAGACCGGACTGAGAGCGAATAGTTGACAGATACCTTGTGATCTCTCCATAACAGGACTCTCCCAGAACAGTGCAGTGGTAGGGTTGGATTAGACGTACTGACTCCCAGATACCTATCCATCTTACATATCTTTTCTTTCCCAGATATTTTTCTCCTTCATTTTATAAAAATACCCTCCAAAAGCATCCCCAATGATGATATAGGCTATGAGGGGAATTATTTTCCTCATGGCCTCTGATAGGACACACTGACCCCCAGATTATTACCCACCTGTACTGTTCTGTTAATTAAGACACACTAACAGATTCTTTAATAACACATTGGATGGAGATTGCTTCTTCGAATAATAGATTCTTGATGTTTTATCTGCTTTTATTATATACTTCGCGTATTAAAATATTGAACTCGTTAGTCGACTTAACTAGAAGCTGGCTAAATGGTTTCTAAACAGTGTGTTCCAGTGAACACATACTCAGAGCTGATTGACCCTCTGTTGGTTCCCACAGGTACTAGACTACCTGCCATCTAGCGGAATCTAAGGACAGCTCTTAGCACTGCCATCTATGTCTAAAAGCCGGAAGCTTTTATATACACTACACCACCCCTCATACCATTTTCCTTCACAGAAATTTCTCTCCTTCCCTTTTTAAAAAGACCCTCCACATAGCATCCCAAAGAAGACATGGGCCTTGAGGGGAATTATTTTCCTCAGAGCCCTGTATGGAGCTAATGTAATGTAAAAATCATTATTATGCGCCCACGTTCAAGATGTTCTTTCAATTATGTGTGTATAATCGAAATGACTTGGCAATAAAACATAATACGTATTGTTGATTTAAGATATTTTCATACTCATCAATAAAGTGATGGATTTTATGACTTTTGCATCTCATTAGACTTGAACAAGGATGTGGAACTCGATTTTACAGAAATCAAAAGCCATTTTTTCCTCGATTGCTTATAAATATATAAAAATATAAATGAGTGGCACGTGGATTAACAATATAAAAGCATATTTATTTACATTAGAAATATGCTAAGTTGTGGTCAATTCTGTTTGGTGTGTGAGATAGTAATCTCCATAAACGCGTATTATAAAGGTGTGTTAAATATTCAGGCATTTGTTGAATGATACAAAAATGAACGGTTCCACTACAACTCAAGAAAGTGGCATTTCAACACACTATTGAAAAATAATTAAAGAGTTATGATTTTTTTTTGAAAAATAGCTTAATTAACCTTTTTTTTTAAAGTTAATAACTTTTCAAATGAGGTGTTGAAATTGTTTGTTGTTGAGTTGTCCGGTCAATTAAATAAACGTAGTACCTAATGCTGTCTTTTGTATTAGGTTTTGTATTTGTATTTGACGGCCGGCGTAGTCCATTAGCGGTAGGGCGATAGACTCCCATTCCGAAGGCCGCGGGTTCGAATCCGGCGTGCGCAAATAAATTATATTTAATTGATTTGTGTTATTTCATAACTAATTATTTAAAAATAATATATAGTATATTTGCGGCACGTTCCAGAGTGGAAGATACTCTTATTATCGCCCTGGTGTAAGACTACCATTCAGAATTGAAACGTTGCTTGAAATGGCTTTAGCCGTGTTTAGTGAATAGATCTGAATAGCCAGGTACTTCCCCACATTCCTCTTTCTCGTCTCCTTCCCTTTCCCACTTACCTTCAGCCTCATAACATACCCCAATTGGAGATGTCATAGTCTCACTGGCTCTAGACGGGACTAGTTGGGACACTTGGAGGTGTTCACTGTAAAAAAAATTATAAAAAGTTTTTTGCAAAATCGAATGCATATGGCCAACAACTGCCAAAATCGGGAGAGACTGTTTGAGAGAGACTATTTGGCCTCTACTGCAGGATTCTCTTGACCCATCGCCTTGCACCGCAGAAGGAGGGACGGATTCATAACATTCGTACGTCCGTCACTCCTGGACCCACTGACACCCACATTCCTTCCCACACCTCATACCTTTTCCATTCCAGAACATCTTCTCCTTCATTTCCTTTAAAGGACTATATACCAGTTGCGGGTACTTTGATATATTTTACAAACCATCGTAGCCTCTATTTTAGGGGACCTATAATTAACACAAATATTAGTTAGTAATATTATATAAGAAATAGGTGAAGTGCAGGTGAGATATCTGTCTTCATCTCGGCGAAGTCTGCAGTCTGAAGGTATATTTATTCAATACTAGCTTCTGCCAGCGACTTCGTCTGCGCAGGATTAGTACTTCGATTAGCCTATTTTCTTTACGTAGGTCCCACCTATATTTATACCAAAATTCTTAACCTATTTAATTAAAATATTTATAATTCTTGATTCGATTCAAGGGTGAGTACTTCAAATAAATTCACTAATTTAAATATTTTCTAAAATAGAATTTTGGTTTAACAATCATTGTTTTTCAAAATGTAATTCTCAAATTTTGACATTTTCTATTAAACAATAATTATTATTTGCAATACATTGAAAATAGCAAGCTTTGGATATAAATTGTAGTCTATATGTTATTCTGGTGTATGAGCTATATTATTGTAAAGTTTCATTAAAGTCCATTCAGTGGTTTTTGCTTGAAAGAGTAATAAACATACATACATCCATACAAACTTTCGCGTTTATAATATTAGTAAGATTCATTTATGGAATGTTTCCTTGAAGTGTGACTAAAAAAAATATTTACTGTGCACGTTTTAAAACAAAAAAGGAGCGTCTTTCAACCCTTTAAATGTCCAGAAAAATTGAGACGTTTATAAAGTATAAAGAAATCATTTATGCCTTCATACTTCATAACTAATTTTATTTAAAAAAAAACATTGTTTAGTTTTTCACCACTAATTTCTCCAACTAAATTTTGTTTGAGTATTTTCTCTGAATTCCTTAGTATTTTTTAAACCAGTTAAAATTTATAATTTTTTAATTTTTTAATAAAAGAAAGACAAACATTCCCAGGTTACAAATAACCTGACAATATTTGAAAATCTCCTACTACCACCACGGTAAGAGGAAGATGTTGCTTGTGTTGTGATGGAGGACTTCGCCAGCCGAGGAAGCCTTAGCTCACAACACATGCGAATAAAATTGGGGATGCCATATTCTCATTGCCTCTAGACCTAGACGGTTGGGAGCAGTTTGGACTCTTGTGCGGTACTTACATAAAACATCAAAACCTTCCAATGTCAATTTAACACCAATGTAATATAACACGACTTAAACTAACAAAACCAATGCTCTCTGAATAAAATATATCAAATTGGATAAAAGAACAGAAAATTCTTAGGAAAAAGGGAAAATAACATCCTAAAATAATACATAAATATTTGCTGTAGAGGTACCAAAATTCAAACTTAGATAATTTCGGTGGATAATAAGTTTGGAAAATGATTATGATGATAAAAATAAATTGTTATTTTGGAATAATTTAACCAATGAAACCTCAAATTATTTTATTTAAGTATTAGACAAGCTTCAGCCCGCGACTTCGTCTGGTAGGATTACTTCGAGTAATCTTTTTTCTTCTACGTTTATACCAAAATTCTTAACCTATTTATTTAAAATATGTATAATTCTTAATTCGATTCAAAGTATTAGGCGAGTACTTCAAATAAATTCAGTAATTTAAATATTTTTCAAAATAGAATTTTTATTTAACAATCAATGTTTTGCAAAATGTCATTCTCAAATTTTGACGTTTTCTATTAAACTATAATTATTATTTTCAATATATTGAAAATAAATAGCTAGCTTCATAAATTATAGCCTATATGTTATTCTGATGTATGAGCTATATTATTGTAAAGTTTCATTAAAATCCATTCATTAAATTTCGACTTAAAGAGGAACAAACATACATACATCCATACAAACTTTCACGTTTATAATATAAGCTACTCTCAAACGAGATGTCGCAAATTAAAAATGGATATATTTATGCTTTTTTATTGCACTATTTCCAAAGCCTCGGATTGCTTTGCTGCCACAATGTGGCAAATATTCTTTCGATTCTTTAAAATGTTTTAAAGTTAAAGATTTTATAAATCGTACAAATATGTGATAATAGAAAAAAGATATGTGAATTCATTGGCTATATAGAACTATAATCAGTTTGTATATCTATATTCAAAATCGGAGGTATGATTTTTGTAACGTGGGCGGAAAAATTTCCTTTAGCAATCCGAGAAAAAGTTTTAAATTGCTCTATCGCTTCAGTGGTTATCAAAGACAGTATCTAGATTGCTTTTAGTTGGGGTAGAATATTGCCATCATTCACAAAGATAGCAGCCAATAAAAATATGCGTCAAGAAAATGAAGAAAATGTTGGTAGTTCTTAGTCGAAGTATGGTAAAGTTAAATATGACCGAAGGGGATAGAGTCGAATTAAGGTCGTGAATTTAATTCGTAGATGCGACCAAATCTTTTTCTCAATTTGCTGTTCAAATTTTCATTTGAGAGTTGCTAAATATTGTCTTAATGACTACAATAATTAAATCAATATTTGTTTTAAAAGTTACTGTAAAGTTATTCTGTCAGCTGTTAGATTAATCTTATTGAAAACGATTTATAATATTATCATTAATGAATATTTTAAATATTCCAACTTTAGAAAACAGACGAAAAATAACTGACCTAACCTTTTTATTAAAATTATTAAACTCTAAATTTGATTGCTGTGAACTCTTGCATTTAATAAATCTACATGTACCGACACGAACTACTAGACAAACATTAACATTTTATATACACACATCTCATTCTAACTATAAATTGCATTCCCCAATACAACGATTACACAGTCTTGGTAACCAATATTTAAACAATATTGATGTATTTGACAATAATTTGAATTTGGCAAACTTTAAACGCCGGATGTGCGAACTATTTTTACTTAATTCATAAACTATTGTAAATACCAATTTTATACATTTTTATTAATACCTATTATTATTGATTTGGAGGATATTGTCAGGCTATCTATTTTTACTTTATTTATATTCTGTATTACCTACATTTTGTCAAATCATATTTTATCTAACCTATATTATGTGTCTTTATATTTTCTGTTACTTACCTGTATTTTATTCACTTCTAACTCTTCACTGTAATTAATCGAAACATGTATTGCTTTATGTATGTAAAAGCCCTATGGGCGTTTAAATATGAATAAATAAATAAATAAATAAAATAAATAATATTTTTTGTTTTATACGTGAAAGCACGATATAAGGTAGAAATACTAAGATAGGTGGCTAAGCAAATCTCGGTATCCGAAGTGTTAAGAAATTAAAAAGAGAGACGAGTTGTTTTCTGTGAAATAAACGTACACAGCACACCGGTGCTGTTTGTGATCAAAAACTGGTTTCAACAAAATTATTATGCCTACATGTTTAAAGTGAACGTAAATACATATCATTGATGGAAACCATTTTACAATTTAACTAATTTTTATAGGCTTTTAACCACCCGAGCGCTTTTTGCCACATTATGGCACTATTTTTAAAACCTCGGATTACTTTGTTGCCAAAATGTGACAAATTTTCAATTTTATTTTATTTTATTAAAACGATTATAAAATATGTTGTACATTCAAAAAAACAAAATAAATATTCTCTAGATTCTTAAAATGTTTTAAGGTTAAAGATTTAATTAATTTTTTTTTTATAAATCCTACAAATATGTGATAATAAACAAAAGATAGGGGAATTCATTGGCTACATAGAACTATAATCAGTTTGTATGGTCTCCATATTCAAATTCGGAGGTATGAAATTTTTAATGTGGGCGGAAAAATTTTCTTTAGCATTCCGAGAAAAAATATTGTAATTGCTCTGTCCCTCCAGTGGTTAACAGATCACTTTCATCGTATATATTCTTCAATTCAAGTCAAATTAACCTTCTTCTTCCCCATCTCCTTCCCCTCCCCTCTTCCTTCAACCTCACAATAATACCCCAATTGAGGATGCCATAGTCTCACTGGCTCCAGATGGAACAGTTAGGACTCTTGTGCAGTAATAATAAAAAATAAAAAAAATCAAATCGACTGTAAAAATACCATATTTAAAAAAAAAATTTAGAAGTAGTGTGTTACAATATTATCCAGATATGATTTATTTTAAATATAGAACTTGCATTTTCATTTGGAAATCTATTTATTGCTTTAAAAATGAAGGTGAGTTGAAACAATGTAGAAAATGTATCTCTTAAAAAAGGCAATACAATACTATTATAGGCAATAGGGTATTCTCATAAAAAAGATTAGAAAATGTTAGAAGTTAATTTGAAAACTTATTTCCATGTAGAATCTTTTTTGCGAAGATATCAACAATCTATTTAAAAACATTATGGCCGTTATTTGCATAATGTATAATACTTTGACTATGTAATTCGATACTTCCCATAGTAAAAAATAATAATTACCTGTAGTCATTGTCTACCTATTTTTGGGAAGTTTTTCCTCATTTCTATAAAAGCAACCAATAATGAAATTATATGATGCATAATTTTTAAAATTGCACATCCTGGATAGCCAAAAGTTGTTTGGCAAAAGTTTTTGCACGTGTTCAGTTTTATTGGGTTTATTGCTAAACAACTAGTCGTACATCCGCATTTATTTTTACTGTTTAACAAAAGCAAAAAAATAGATATTTATGTTCATTTAAATACAGTAATACATCGTCGATTGGGTACTGTAAGCGTTTCTAAAAATGTTCTTAATTTTTTTTTATTTTTTATTTATTATTTAATCTATACATATATTATAATTACATGTTATTTTTTTTTCAATGCCTGTCTCACTAGGGTAAACCTGTGTCGAGACAGACGTAGAGTTACATAAATTGTATACAAACATGGTTATTTGAATATGAAGGTTAATTACATTTTAGGTTCAATGCAATAAAAGGCAGTTGATTGGAAGTGTGAATTAATTCTCTAAAGAGTTTGATCTTACAAATCACAGGAAAGGTTATTAAACATATATTACATACATATATTAAAATGATATTACAGTAAAATGAATTGGAAATGGAATAAATTGATAGAAATATACATGATATTACATACATATATTAAAATGATATATAAATATTATATATAAATAATGTACTTTTAAAATCGACGAAAATGATTCATTTGTAGTCCTAATTTGTTATATTATATAAATACATCCCAAATATTTTTATTTATTATTTATTGAGAGTTTTTATATTAATTTCATATTGTACAAAGTGTTTATGGAATTAATATCTTTACAGTAAGCTTAACATCGGTTTTTAGATTCATTCTTCAGTCTTTCAGGCATTTTATCATACATCTTTAGTTCTCTATACATTAGGCCAGAGGTTCCCAAAAGTCATGGCACACTTAGAAAATTTGAATTTTCTCACGGCATATATACATATATTTCATATTTGTCCGACTATGAAGAAGATACCAGGTAAGAAACTAATACAGCTCGTATTTAAAATGAACAAATATACAATATCTATACAAAGAAAATGCAAATATAATTACAAAAACCTTCCACATACTCTTGAGGTGTGTATGTTTAGTGCAACGGGTGAACCTGTTGCTCACTGCACAATTTTTCGAATTGGGGAATAAGGCTTAATATAGCTACTACCATTTATTTTGCATTATTTATTTTCGAGTTATATTTGCTTTTTGTAACAGCAACCGCTGAAAAACCATCTTCGCATGGATATGAAGTCGCAAAGGAAACGAGGACCTTTCGACATATTCGAGGACATTTTCAAGTGATGCCCAAAACTCCATCAAATTTGAACAAGCGTATTTTGTTTTTGGGCTATTGTCGCTCGAGAGGTCAATTAGATTTTCTTCTTATTGCGTAGTAAAATCTTGTGGAGCTTGAGCACAGAATGAATCTTGGATCCACACAAACTTCTCCACCTGGTCTTCTGCGAAGTACTTTGCCAACCAGTCAGTTAACTGTGATATAAAATGTTTGTATTCATGTCAATTTAAATTTTTAGTAGAGACCCCAGGGTGCCGCGGCACCTACTTTTGGAACCTCTGCATTAGGCAGTTCTGTGACTATTTATATTTCTTGTTTCATAATTGTGCATATCTCTTTTCGATATCTCTATTAAAAACAATTTCATCCTTAAAGTATTTTGGCATTTAGTTTTTATATTTATATTATAACTTTATGCACACAAATTAACACTTTAAATAGCAGTTTCTTTTTTATTGGAAACCAATTTAGCTCCTCTCTCATTTGATTAATCCCTGCACACTTGATTTTCCTCAGTATGTGTATAAGTCTCATAGTTCTGTTCTGTATAAATTCTAGCTATTTCAAGTTTCCTTCATTGACCGTATATAATATCGAAGAGCAGTAATCTAAATGTGTATCAACTATAATATTAAAAGGGAGCTCTGTAGCGTTTTATTTGAGTTTATTTCTTAGTCTTAGAAAATTAACATTTTTTGATAACTTCTTTAGCAATTATTCAAAATTAGCTGTATGGGTTTGTTTTTATTCAAATATTATACCCAGGTAATTGATTTCATTTACTTCTTAGAATTTTTCATCATTAATTCTACCATAGTAATATGTCATCATCTACACAGCAGGTACATGCTTTTTTTAAATGCATGTTCGCCACGCAGTACACAATTACTTTATGATAACCTAGGAATCGATGTAGAAGGTACTTTTTTTAACTCAGCCCATCTATACTTCATTTCTGAACCACGTACCTAAGTACAAGTACATCTTTTTAAACATACTCTTGCTTGGGTGGTGGATACAAAAATAGTTTAATTAAAAATATTGATTTCGATTGTATGTATGTCTGTAACTCCGATTCAATGCATTAGAAATTTTCACTTTCAGAAAGTATCACTTTCAGAAAGTTTTAGAAAGTTTCACTTTCAAAATTAGAAGAGTGTGTTTGGAGAATTCGGACAAGCGATACAGTATCTACCTATTATATTAAAAATTTAACAGAAAATAATTTCAATTGCAATTTTTAAAATTGGATTTAAAAAAAAAATCTGGCTTTCACCCTTCAATGATGTTCTAGGCCATCATATAAAATTACGGAGAAATGTAAGATTTTAAATATTAATTTTATTTAAATAGACAAATTTCAAAATTATAATGTAGATTGGAGTCGAGTTCAGACTTAGAAGAGATGAGATGTTAAGTGTAGGGGAGGCAACTTTAGATAAAGCTTGATATAAGAGAGGATATTTGTTTAGAGAGAGACAACCAAAAAATATGTGATCTAAAGGTCCCACTTCTAGACCACAGAATGTACAATCTGGGGAGTCAAGGACGTGAATTTTAAAAATGTGAGAAGGAACGGAACAATGTCCGATTCTCATTCGAATAAGTGAGGAATTTTTTTTTTTGAAAAATTGTTGAATCCATGGTTTTTATGGGTTAGTCTTTTGTATTGTGGCATAGCAGGCTCCTTTGGATTTTTAATTGTCGAGAATTCAGATCCACTGGCACGAAGCAAAAAAATTGGATTAATTTCTTTAGCTCCAACTTGACCTCCAACGCCCTAACGCCAAATGACACCCATTCAGGTCCCCGCGCACTGCTGCTCACGTGATAATAGAGTGAGACGCTTCGCCAAGACAATAGCGTCTCTACGACTAACCCGCGATGTTTACTGGTCTACGCTGGTTAATAATAATTTTGTTCTGTTAGAAAACTGAAGAATAAATCAAACCAAAAATAAATTAAAAAGTTTTCGAATTGAATCGTGAGTCTAAATTTAAAAGTTGATAAACCTACCTAGCATCGGTGTGCAATGTGCACAATTCAGTCAAACTTTCCTCTTTAAAACGATTAGCCCATAGTTAGTGAACTATATTAAGATGATAGACTTCGCTTTTCGGCCCATACAAAAGGGACGCCCGGGAAAAAACACTTTTCTACACCGAAAATTACACAAAATGAATATATTTTTTTTATACTGCCTTCTAGAGGGTGAAAACTATGTTGGTATGTTTTCGAATTTTCGATGCATTTCGTATTAACGTAAACATTTACTGTCAGACATGTACGATTTATCAAAAAATATTATTTAAGGAAAAAGTGCTGCTAACTCAACTCTCATAAAGAATTATAAAATTATAAAAAGTTACCGACGTAGCTTCTTCTTTCTAAAAAATATATATTTTTTAAAATTTCAATTTCGTGAAAGTTTTAGTGTAGAAAAGTGTATTCTCCGTAAACCCCTTTTCGATAGATTTCTGTAGGTAAATTTGAGCGTTGTCTCATTCGCACATTTCGCATTCGCATGTATTGTAAGGGTGCGTGAGCTTATTGTGAGCGGGACAGAATGACAGACGCGGGTGTTCCGCGTGTCGTTCAAAGTCTAGCCTCTTAACTTAACGAACTATGTTACAACTAACATAGTTATGTTAAAGGCTCATTAGTTTTTAATCGTTTTTTTTCTCCTGTATTCCATACATACTATACCTACCTACCTTCCTATATGACAATTCTTGCTTTTTCATTATTAAATTATTTAAAGATGTTATTTCTTACTTTATTGCTGCCTTCTCCGTACAAATCTGTTTAGATTTGTTATGTATTTATTTATTAATAGCAACTATTTGCCGTAGGTAATATGTAAATGAATTCGGCAATTATGGTGAGCTTTATTACAGTGACCTTTCCCAAGGAGAAGCGCGCACATCACGTGCATTTAATAACGACCGTGTGTGATTTTATTTATATCTGATAAATTTCTACATGACTAATGACCATAAATAGTTATTAATTTTATAAATAAAATTACGTTCTAAATTCGTTAATTTTATTTCAATTCGCAGGGGTAACCTACATCCGTATAAATTTTCCATTTTATTTAATACTAGCCAGTACCCGGCATTCGTTGAATGCCACACAAAGAAAGTGTTTCTGTTAATTCAGTTTATTGAAGTTATTTTGGATACACAATATATTTTTTTGTTTTTCCGTCTTTTGCGTACACGAATAAATCAGAAGGTTTTCGGACCAGTGAGCAGGCCACACACAGTTGTATGAATTCGCATCTTTCCCTCCGGTATTCCCCTTACGCCTTCCCCCTTACACTTTCCTAATTTATATATTGCCTATACACTATACAGGGTGTTAAGGAACGTACTTGAGTTACTTTAACCAGTGATTCCTGATATTATTTGGAGTAAAAAAAGTAAATGAAATTTTGGTCTTCAGTGATTTTTTTCATGACAATTTTTTTTTTTTCAAATTTTTTTTTTTGTTCAAAATCAAACAAAAAAAAATTCTTTCACATGACCTTATTGGTCACAATGCCGAGTTACCGCCCCACCACTTACCCCGCCCCAACTACCCAACACCTACTATTTTTTATGTTTTTGTAGAAAAAAAAAAAAAAAAACATCAAAAATGTCACCGGAGACCAAAATTTTATGTACATTTTTACTCCAAATAATGTCAGGAATCACTGGTTAAAGTAACTCAAGTACGCACCTTAACACCCTGTATAATTCGCTTCCAGATATGTACAAAAACATCCAGCATAATAAAAAATTGCAAAGCAATGCTTTAAAAGAATATTTTTTAATTACATTTAAAAATGAAAATATGTAATTGTCTTGTAATTTTTTGTTCTATCTATTCTATATAAATACTCGTATCAGTTATTCCCTCTCTTTACTTATTTTCTCTTGTTGTTTGTTCTACTTAACCTGTCTTTATTTTTATGTTGTACTGAATGTAAAACTTATATTATTATATCAAAATACCTTTGTAAAATTGTAACTACTACCTCCTACTTATGCATTGAGAGTTCCTCCTGTCCTAAAATGAGTTTTGTAACTCATCGGGATTGCTCTAGCAAGAAATAAAAACAATGAAAAAAAATGAAATGAAAAAAAAATTATTCTCTGCTATTCCCTACCGCTATGTCTCCTTTGTAATCCTTCTCTCGCCCCCCCACACCTCCGCCCCCCCTCCTTCCCCATGCGTTGTCATCCCGCGTCCCTTTCTTCTCCTGAGTTCACCTTCCACCTACCACCACTCCCGCGTCACGTTACAAATTCCTCATTCCCCTCCTTCCTCATTCCCCTTAATGCGAAATCCGCTTCTTTTCTTCCCCTCCCCCTCCAGAATTCCTCTTCCCCCTCCCCCCTTCGCACCCCAAAAAAATAAACCTAATGTAATAGAGATAAACTATATTATTTATATAAACTGCCAAAATCCTAAAAAAAAATATAATATTTTGGAGACGATTCGACGGGGCTAAGCTAATAGTAGGTACTTGGTATTCGGCACTTGATGACTAGATCAAAACTAATTGCCGAAAACTACACTAATTTAACTATTTATTATAGTTAAGAACCGTCCCTGAGAGGATTAATAACGCTGTTCGAAAAAAGGAGGAGGATGCAAAAAAAAAATAACGCAAAAATTAATAACGATAAACAACAAATTACTAGTTTTTCTATCTAACTTCCAAGTGAATTTGGACTGAATATATCTTCATTCTAGTGTAGCGATCTGTGTATTGTGATTGTATGAATCGTATTATCTTGGTGTGTGGCAACTGCACATATAGGTTGGTTGAATCCGTAATCTACCATCACCTTTAGTGACATCTGTCTGTGTATTTAATGAATAAAACCAGAGGTAATTAAAGCGATAAAAGACACTCGAGCTATCAGCTTATTGATTGTGGTTATGATTGCTCTTGAAGAGTGAGAACAACACTACGCACATTTTTGCTGACGGATAAAACAATACAACAAATTCCACTAAGGCGATGCACCAGTCCTTGAAACATTCGAAAGAGGAAGGGGCGAGATGTTGTGGGAGGGATTTTTTAATACTTGACATAACTTTACAACCAAAAAACTTGAATACGCGCACCAAACCTAACCAGTTACGCTCTTAAGACGATAGACTTCGCTTTTCGGCCCATACAAAAAGGACGCCCGGGAAAAAACACTTTTCCACATCGAAAATTGCACTAAATGAATATAGTTTTTTTATACTGCCTTCTAGAGGGTGAAAACTATGTTGGTATGTTTTTGAATTTTTGATGCGTTTCGTATTAACGTAAACATTCACTGTCAAACATGTACGATTTATCAAAAAATATTATTTAAGGAAAAAGTGCTGCTAACTCAACTCTCATAAAGAATTATAAAATTATAAAAAGCTACCGACGTAGCTTCTTCTTTCTAAAAAATATATATTTTTTTAAATTTCAATTTCGTGAAAGTTTCGGTGTAGAAAAGTGTATTCTCCATAAACCCCTTTTCGAGCGATTTGTGTAGGTAAATTTGAGAGTTGTCTCATGCGCGCATTTTGCATTCGCATGTATTGTAAGTGTGCGTGAGCTTATTGTGAGCGGGATAGAATGACAGACGCGGGTGTTCCGCGTGTCGTTTAAAGTCTAGCCTCTTAAGAGGGTATTACCAGAGAATACCGGAAATGTGTCCCTTTTAAATCAAATTTAGACGTATTGACTCTTTTTTACAAAAGAACATAAATTGATTTTGAAAGATTGTTATTTTATCTGGTAAACGCATTTTTTTAATTTTGAAAAACTAAGTTTATTTTTAATATAGTTGGTCGTTGGCAGATGTGTTCAATTTTCAAACGATAGATTCTATTAAACAACACAAGTTTCAAATTATATAAGCATACAACAAAATAAATCACTACATAATCTAGTAAACACATTTTTAAGAATTTTAATTTTAGTTAAATTAAAATTATTAAAAAATAAATTCGAGAACGTGTTTTGTGACGGAAATACCTCCGTTTTTCTATTAATTTAAGGTCTTACAAAATAAAATATTTCAGATTTTTTAATTTTTTTTTATTGTTTTTATTTCTTGCTAGAGCAATCCCGATGAGTTACAAAACTCACTTTAGGACAGGAGGAACTTACAATTCATTTTTACTAACTTATTTTGTTTAGACATTATTGAAAAATCATAAATAATTATGAACAAAAAATACTTACAAGAAGTACACGACATTTAATAATTTATCATCATGCGTTTTGAGCATTTTTATTGCTTACTTAAATGTAGATATATATTAAAGCAAGTTTTGAATGAAATAAATCGATATTAATTTTTTAATTTAAAAAAAATTGATACGGGGAATAATCGATCTTTCTCATCGGAACTTTCCTGTACAGTTGCAAGCTTTTTTAAACTTTTATTCTCAGCCGCTGGTCGATGGCTCTTAAACGCATTCTGGTAAAATTTGTCAAAAATACAACAATTATTATTAAGAAACTAATTTTAACAATAATTAAAACAACAGCACGTTGTTAGGCCCAATGTAAAAAATCAAACGTACATATTTCGGTTTTGAGTCTAGTAATTGTTCATTTGGTGATGTTTGATTTTAAAAATTGGAACTGATGTTTCAAGAATTCAGAGAAGAAATACAGTATTTACATTTAATATAATGTTTTTTTACAAGAAAATTATTTTTGTTCTACATTTGAAATGTGTATTTCTTTTGTTTGTTTAAATTTATTAGGGCTCATCTTGTCAAGTAAAGTCAATTCAGTTTTGTGATTTTTGCCAATTTTGTACGTGCGAATGTTTTTCGTCGTATATTTGAGAAAGATAAGTTTGTTATTCAAATTCAAATTATGTACGGGAATGCCTGATAAACGTTCTCCGAATGTAAAATTCGAATGAAAAAAAAATCATACCTCCGAATTTGAATATAAAGACATACAAACTGATTATAGTTCAATATAGCCAATAAATTAACCTATCTTTTCTATTATCACATGTTCACAGGATTTATAAAAAATATATTATTAAATCGCTTACTTTAAATTTTTTTAAAGAATATAGAGAATATTTGCCATATTTTGGCAACAAAGCAATCCGTGGTTTTCGAAATAGTGCCGTATTGTGGCAAAAAGCGCTCGAGCGGTTATACCATTTGATCCCTTTTTTTACCACATTTATCCCTTTAGTGCCGCAGCCAACATTGTTCCGCTAACAATATAAAAAAAAAGTCTAATTTCATTTTAAAATCCGAAAATCGTGCAATCAACTCTGTTGTATCGATTAATTTGACATTGGCAATGAAAAAAAACTTCTCAACATAATATTAGGCAAAATTGCCTACGCTGAGTTTATTTTGTGATTTAGCATCAATTTCTCCTTCCGCTAAACCAATTTGTCGCACGATGATAAGTATTTAAGTCGGTGGCTTGAAAGAGCTACCTAAGTAAATAATAATTTCCAGACATGTTAGTGTTATCTTGCGGTTTTGCTATACTTCTCTACGTTTTAGTTATTATGTCTTGCATTGTTATTGTGCTGGCAGTATTTGACTGATTATTGAACTAAAACCAATTATTTACATTTTCGTTTAATTTTGTTGTGATAGGGAAGTCACCTGATAAAACTGACATTCTTTCCTCTATATATAACCACTGGATTGGCATGGAATCTTGGCCACATTTTGCTAACACCCTCGGGCGCTGGCCAAAATGTGGCCAATTTGAAGAGATATTTTACAACTATTTATTGTTTTTGTGTTTAATTCGTAGAACTCCATTTAATTTTTTTTTAAATATAATTTAAATTAAATTTAATAATGTTTATTATTAAGTTCTGCAAGTGTTATAGTTTTTATTATTGTGACAGCTTTTTCGGCTTACAAGGCCATTTTCAAACTTAGAGGTTTCATAATTAGACGAAGATATTTATACGATTTAAAATGTCAATTTGAAAGTGAGCAAATTGATTTATTGTCGGTTAAACCGAATTCTTGGGAAAGTAATAGTTTCTTCCCCATGGGTATTTCAAAATACCAATTATACAAAATACAATTTCATTTCCATTAGAAGTCAGAGCAGAAATGACCTTTATTTTTCAACAAGCAACACAACACAAAAGGTGTTCTCTCATACCTCGGATCGAAAATATATATTTAAATTCCTTCACATCTCAAATCTGAAACTACGAGTATGTGAATTGTCATAATTCGGTACAAAGATAGCTAAATGGTTAATAGATTTAGGCAGGATAGGTTCGGAAATATTATTTTAAAATGTCATTTGATGTACAAATTATTATGAAGGCCTAGGGTTTGTTCTCTTCGCTTTTATTTCTTTTCTCACAAAAAAATTTAAAAATCCTCTTATTTTTTTCTATTCACCTTTAATTTATTACCTATACAAATAAATGTATTAAAAAATTACAATTTTATATTAATAACCGAATAACTAAAATTATAACAATGTACAAGAAATAAACTGTAACCAAATAATTGTATCCTTATTAGTAAACCAAATAATTGTATCCTTAATAGGACGATAAAGGTTCTTACATAATGTGACGTTGAATTGAATACGTTTTTTCCCTAATCTACGAGTACATCGAATATCAAATTACAAGTAATTTTGGGTGAATGATTTCGCAAAATGACCACATTTCGCAGTGACCACAAGGCATTCACATTGCAGTATGCACATTTGCACATATTACGATATTACGAACAACCCACGAGTCATGCAATAGTCGGCAGGATTGTTTTGTCATCGCCTCTGTAAATAGGTATGTATTTGCTTTAGGTCTGGGTTTATGTTGATTTTTAACGTACTATTTACAAAATGGAAATGTGGCATGCTGACGAAGGATGCAAAGATCTTTATGGCCATTTTCACCAAAATTTCCATTCCATTACTTTTACGTTTTTAGTTTTAAGTTTTCAGATTACTAGAAGTCTGTATTTTTTTTTCAGAACAGAAAAGCTGGCACCAACTACCATAATAAGTATTTCTTATTGCCCACTATTTTAGATCCAAAAATAATCAAAAGAGCAGTTCAGTTATGCACAAAAAAAAACTTTGAATTAGTAATATAAATCTTTCGTATGTAAAATACCCTAAAAAGGGGTACAGAAGGGGTAAAAAAATACCCTAAACAATAAATAAATATGGTCAGGGAAGGTAACTAACGGGTTCTACACCAAAAATGTAATTTTTCTAAATAAATGTCAATGTTTTTCAAAATTTACGTAAAAACTGTACTTTGAAATATTATTAATCTTACACATCTAAAATCAGATTTTATTTCAATGAATGTGAAAATGAGACATTGTAAAAATCCACTACCTAAATAATTCATTGAAAATATGTGCACTTTATGCAGGTACGACATTTATTTTAACTAACTAAATAAAATAAATTACTAAATTTGCATGAAATGAATTTATGTTTTTCCAATATTCTTTAATACGCAACTGTGAAAAAACCAGTCAAAATCGTGAGACAATATGACAAAAACACGTTGGAGAGAATGACCAGATGCCAATTTAGAAATAATCAGAAAACATTGAATAATTATTTGATCTGTGCTCTGCATGATCGTGGTAGATTTCGTGCGAGGGAAAACTTTATATCTTTTGATCATCGATATCGATGCTTTCCATTATTACAGATTCTCCAAAAAAATATTGGGCAGATCTTTTACAAAACTTAAATAATCTAATATAACTTTGATTGTTTGTTGTTGTTTTTGTTGTTTGTTGAATTGTTCAAACTCTGTGAAAACAACACGTCCTCACACTGCCTGGCACCTTATTCGTCATTCAATTTTAATTTAAATTTATAGTATTTAATAATGACACAAAATTTCTGTACATGGATATTTAAGCGAATAATGGTCAGACTTTTGGATCACTAAACACGACCACATCGCATTTCTTGTATTCTACTTTATTCTAAGGTTCTTGCTAATTAAACTCGGCATAAAAGTGCGAACTTTATGTCAACAGACTTATACAATTCTGCCAATGTGTTAACTGGCTGAACAAATAAAGGAACAGCAAGTCAGCATAATATTTGTTCGGAAAAGGGTTTTTACATTACGCATTTCTGTTACATTTATCTTCAATTCTTCCTTATTTTCATCGAATTACAATTATTGCGCCCGATTGACAATGTTTCCTTTCGGGTTTTCCTAATTTTATTAATTTTTTTTATTAAAGGACACTCTTACTAAATAAATACGTTTCTAACCAATCGAAGCATCTCATTAAACATTTATTTTTTTGTTTTTTTACCGTGGATAAATACAAAAATACAAGAACCGTTTTAAAAATATCCGTAAAATGCATTTCAGAGGTGAAACACTCCGGATAGTAAATAGTTTGAATTTATTCACAATAAAACATTTACATGATGACCTGAACTTTATATTTCTGCCCTAGCTGGAGACCGATTTCGTCATAATTCTTAGGTTCTGAAGGAACTGCTTGTCCCGCTTGCAAATTAGAAAGAAGAATGTTTTACGGAATTTTATTGTATTTATAAAACAACGGGTTCAAAAACCTAATACCACAACAAAAACGAAATGACGAGTATATTTACAATAGAGCTCATAATAACAATCTACATTACCGGCTGAGTGAGAACTGCTTTATCATATTGCAAGCAATTAACAGATTTGACAGCAGGGTTTAGTCAAGCTCCGAACCTAATAAGTATGATTTTTTACCCTATAGAGGGCAATGGTAAAGGGTTATCTTATAAGCATATTGTCTTTTTAAATGTGCATGATCTATCGATGTGTTGTTGATGTAGTATTATTAAGGTATTACTAAAACCTAGATGTTTTCATACAACTTGCGAAATTTCCATTCTCGTTCCCTTGAGACGACAAGGTTCTATCTAAAATTTTGACCAATATAGACTTATTTGACGAATGGCTTATAGGATGATACGATCTCTTCTTGGAACTAGTATAGGCGTGTTTTATTTGCAACATACATATGATTAAAATGCGTAAATTTATTTGATAAAATCTAATTACATCCGTTGGGATGGGCTTGAGTATTTTATATCTACATTGTATTGCTTGTGTTTTTTACACTGTATGGAATTCCGAAAAAAGATTACTGCAGTCGAATGTCCTGATAAATAATAATTATAGTCCTTATCATTTGCGCATAGATGTCTGATTTTATTGTTTGTGGTTGAGACATCAAATATGACGTTTTATAAATAAAGGTGTGAAATTAGTCAATTATATTGACGCGGATTACCGCAAAGTTTGTTATTAGTATATGAGGTGTACGAGTACTGTTGTTTTCTCTGATTGACAAGACAACTCTGATGATCAGGAGTTTCAATAAAACTTCGGTTCGTCTGGATTACGAGTCGTGTTTATTATTGTATTGTTACTTACAATGAATATTCATTTAACTGGACATTCAAACCAGTCAAGTTTATGTTTTGACGAATCGTTGTTTTTATGCCACGTCTTTTTTATCAAACAAAAAAGAGAGAGACAGCTGCGTGTCCGTCTATTCTACAGAAGGTCTATACATATTCATATGTCTATGGTCTATTCCACAGACATATTATTCATAGACTAGAGAATCAGGGAGAGGGGTAATAACCATCTGTAGCGGGGCGGAGAGGGATGAGTTTACGGTAACGATATGTGATTCGTTAATACTTCAATCTGACAGTATATAGGCATCACGCATTATAATATCACCATTTAGCTCTTAAAAGTAAAATCTGCTTTTGAATGAATAGACCTTTTTACATGGGAGCGCGAATTGTTCGCCCGGTTTGAACAAACTTGTATAATCCATATAAAATGAAGAAAGGTTCGCTTGTTTTGAGAGTCGAATATTTTGTTACCGTGTTTAGTTAAGACACTTTTACAAATGTTTCATAATTTACTTATCACAGTAAACTGCAACGTGCACACGACGGGACCGGGAATTTCGGTTGCTTACGCTTCATGTCTCTTGTTGTGATAAAACTGATCATATTATATGATGTGAATAAGCTTAAAATAATGACAAATAATGCCTGCATATGGAAGGTAATACGACAATTGGGTTTATACTCTTTTTCACTTCTATTTTTACGTGTTTTAATAGCACAAGTTACCATTTTTGCCGTGTTATTTCGTAAAATGTACCGATAAGAGCTCGACGCTAGTCCGCACAAGAATGATGACGTCACATTTTCTAGATTCACGCGAACCTATACGCCAGCCCGGCCGGTTCCATGGAACCCAGAATTAAGGAGGGGGAAATAATACGCTTTTATCACTTAGGGCAGGTGTATACATATTCATATGTCTATGGTCTATTCTAAATTATGCTCTGTGTTAATCTGGAGCAGGGGAAATCATCACTGAAGGTGCCCTGTAGATCGGATATGGTCGGTTGTCTTCGTAATCGTTCGGGTATTAGACAGTTGTCCCTCTCATATAATACTAATGTTTAACCTTTGTTGACAAACATTAAAACTACACATAACTACCTATACTAACGATATCTTTTTCGAAATAAATGGAAACTACATTTTTCTGGCCAAAAGACGTATTTAATTTTGGTTCATGATTTGAGGCTTTCGTCCGTGTAGATGTATTGGTCAGGAAGGTACTCATTTTTTCGTTTACATTTGAGTAGAGTTTTATAATACTGAAAACATTAAAAAATCGTTTGATGGAGTTTTTATGGGTAGGTATACACTATCAGGATTATTTTTATTATTATTTTTTGTGGTTTAATGCATCATGTGCGTGTTTGAGGCAGATTCCCGCCTTTTTTTTAAATTTTCTGTGTCTTATGATGTTTCATGTTACGTTTAGAATTATTAATATACATATTATCTTTATCTTCTTCTAGTTCAATAATTAAAGAGATATAGTATATTATTGCAACCAATGTTTGATTCATTCACATTTATGCAACATCTCTTTCACGCTATTTTGTTTACCGAACAGTTTTAATTAAATCCATATCAGGGTTAGAGTCAGATCTCCGCCGTAGTTTGCTGGGGCCGTTTTCTGACGTGTTATCTGATATTCACCATTCGTAATATATTTCTTTTCCTACGAAAATGAGAAATATTTAGCGGCTTCTATAAATAATACTAAAACACTTCACAGCGTAACGTTATTATCTATATAATAACTCGGTATTTATCTAAACTAGAAGGTAAGCACTTATTGGGTAAATATTTATTTAGCAATTCTCTGAAACACCATGGAAATTAATTACCGCAATCTGCGCTAGTATTAGACATAGAAACACGCAAATATCTATGAATAATTCGGTATTTACGGTTAAAGTTATGGATATGTACGTATCTAATTTCAGAATAAAGACAAAATAATAATATCCCCTACAGTCCCGCGGTAAAGCATTATATCTTACTAATATTATAAACGCGAAAGTTTGTATGGATGTATGTCTGTTTGTTACTCTTTCACGCAAAAACAACTGAAAGGATTTTAATGAAACTTTAGAATAATATAGCTCATACATCAGAATAACATAACATATAGGCTATAATTTATAATTTTAATGACATTAAACATATTAGTGTTAGTTTTATTCAGATAACACCAGTGGTCTTATTTACATATTATAAAAGTTTTACAGACTTTTAGATTTTTTACAAAAAATGATAATTAACCCTACCAAATATTGTATCAATGACAATTAAAAAAAGATTAAGCAAATGGGGCCTAAAGTTCGACTCTTGTGGAACGCCACGAGAGGATTGACGAAGATGGTCAAAGTTGCGACCGACCAACGATATGAGAGGCGTAAAAAATTCGGTCTAAGGTGCGTTCCTTGTGGAACGCCACGAGTGTAGTTACAAAGGTGGTCCAAGGTGCAACTCTTGTGAAACTCAACGAGCGTTGTTACAAATATGGTCTAAGATGCGAATCTTGTGTAACGCCACGAGTGTAGTTACAAAGATGGTTTAAGAGGCGACTATTTTCAAACTCAACGAGCGTATTTTTAATGATGATCTAAGGTGCGATTCTTCGAGTTGCAAGTTTTTGCTGCAAAACATTCTTCGAATTGCAATTTAACGAATGGAGTTACAAAGACATGCCAATGCCCATTTGGACTGTGAGCTCTCTGTTGATGGACTGTTCAACAAAAATTAATGTTTGTTTTCTTTGCAGCTATGTCCAAAGGGAGTTTCCATTCCCTTCTGGAGATACCCGCACGGCCAACTACTCTATCCCCGCGGTTTTCGTGCCCCAGGGCAAGGCGCAGGCAGCGCAGGCCGAGCAGAACACGCACGCCTGCCTGCGAGACATCACATGCCCGCCTGCGCCCCGCCCCGCGCCCCTTTGGCAGGTGTTCTTCCAGGGAGCATGCTATGCGGGCAGGTCCTACAGGAACGAGCGGGCGGGCAAACTGATGATGAGGGAGCATGACTTTGTGGTGTTTAATATCTATCAAGGTGTGTAAAAATATAATTTTTGTCAAAGTGAAGTCATCATAAAGTTAACATGAAGTTCCTGGGAAAATACCATTAGGCCACTTTGAACCAAAAAACTAGCCCCATCACTCCTTATAGTCAGTTCGCCATGATCCGACATTATAATTTGTACCAATTTATCGGCTTTACTAGATAATCAGTAAGTTTTCGCGGGCTTTAATAAAATTCAAACTCGTAGAATTAATTAAATTATGAACGAACTTTAAAAAAATATATATTGGTATTTAAGTTTGCATGTCTTCTACATGAATACATTTTTTATAAGTCAAAATATTTTTCACTCAACTTTCCTATTCAACTGCAAAGTGTAAGGGCAGGTACCATTCAAATGCATATTAATTTGAATATTTTAATCCCTGCCTAGACTGAAAATACTTTGCAGTATTCATAGGGGATTTTTTTACTTTGAATGTTTTCTTTTGATATATAAAGGTTGATAATTTTCCTTTACATCAACTAAGCAACCCTTAAGTTCAAATTCTGCTAGTACAAATTTTATGCTAATAAAATAATCAAAAACTGCTTTTCTTTCCAGGAAAATACTACGTCTCCCTCATAGAAGTAAAATCCACTTGCGACGACATCACTTCAGGCCTAATAGTCAGCAACCCAACAAGCATCAAGAACAACAAGAGATCGGGCCTCCACCAGCTGCGGGACCATGTAGAAATCCTCGAGAAGTCCTGCGGTATTCCTAAGGACTCCCTCCACTGCTATCTTTTCTGGCCTTTCCTGACAATGTGGACCAAGGATCCTACTGGACAAAAGATTCAGAGGTGGAAGGAGGAAGGGGACAAGCACGTGTTCACTGATACGATATCGGATCAGACAGCGTTCAATGATTGGTTTTATGCGAACATTCTGGATGGGAAACCGATTGAAAAAGTCCACTTTGATTCGCTTTTTAAAAGGTATACTTCAATATTGAACATTATAACCTTAACAAAATAAAACAAATTTACTTAGCTTGGTCCTACTTTATTTTCAGTAAAGGGATTATAAATACCAAAAAAGGGATTGCAGCTATGCCCTACAATTGGTTAAAGAGTTTTATAATACGTAAGCAACTACTCAAAAATGGTAAAACGATGAGTATGTTGTTACTAGACATTAACTATGGTGTATCACAAGGAAGCACGCTGGGACCTCCACTATTTATAATTTATGACAATAATTTATGCGAATAGATCTACAAATAGGAGAAAAAATTATTATGTTTTACATTCGCAGACAGTATGTAGGTTGTTGGGTGAATACCTCTGTTACCAGTCTGGTGGCTATAGTTACAACTTACAACTTTTTTTTTCTTTTCCTAGATTCATTGTGATGAGCTGCGGTATCTTCGTGAACGAGATCCACAACGGCATGCTTGCCCTGCTGTCTCAGGAGCAGATTAACCTTCTGTACAGAAAACCCTCCAACATCGGAGCCCCCACTATAGTGCACGGGGCTGCTGGTACGGGCAAGACCCTGCTAGTTCTGCATAAGCTGCAACATCTGTTCGAGTGCGGTCTACTAGATGATAATAATAGGGCACTGTATATCTGCTATTGGCCTGGTATCAGGTGAGATAATTTTTGTTATAGTTATTACCAACTCTTTCATATTCTTGACATTTTTTTTATTGATAATTTTTTTGCCACATAAAAGTATTTTTTTCTCTCTTTGAACCAAGCCGAGTTCCCAATAATACCTTAAGAGCGATTGACCAGCGGCCGAGAATAAAAGCTGAAAAATGCTTTCAACTGTACAGGGAGGTTCCAAAGAGAACGATCGATTATTCCCCGTATCAAATTTATAAATTAATAATTTGCTGTGCATTTATTTCATTCAAAACTTGCTTTACATTCAAGTAAGAAATAAAAATGCTTAAAACGCAAGACGATAATTTATTAAATATTGTGTACTTCTTGTAAGTATTTTTTGAGCATAAGTATTTATGATTTTTCAATAATGTCTAAACAAAATAAGCGTGTAAAAAAAATTAAAATATTTTAGTTAGTAAAACCTTAAACAAATAAAAAAAAACTGAGGTATTTTTGTCACAAAACACGTTCTCGGATTTATTTTATAATGATTTTAATTTAACTAAAGTTTAAAAAATTAAAACTATGTTGACTAGATTATGTATTGATGTATTTTGTTGTATGATTATATGATTTCGAATTTATGTTTTTTAATAGAATCTATCGTTTGAAATTTGAATAAATCTGCCAACGACCAACGGTATAATCTTAATATATTATAAATACACTTAGTTTTTAAAACTGCGAGTACCAGATAAAATAACAATCTTTCAAATTCAATTAATGTTTTTTTGTAAAAAATGGTTAATACGTCTAGAATTTGACTTAAAAGGGACTAATTTCCGGTATTCTCTGGTAATATCCTCTTAAGGCGTTTGTTATTGACATAAAAAAGTCATTTTTATATTTTGTTAACATTCTTTTATGGAAATATAATGTCAATAACATAATGAAAAAAAAAAACTAATGCATTTTTATCAAAATGATACGAATGACTATTTTTTTGTAACAAAATTGGCGTTGATAGTTTCTAGATAATATTCTCTGGAATAAATACCAAATTTTGACTATTTTGAACTGGAGACATATTTTGGCCGTAAATTTAATAGTAATGTGTTCTGCAAACATGCAACAAAAAATAAATATTAACCATTTGTGAAATAGATCTGAATGTCTATTTTCCACGAAATTTAAGCAATTTAAACTTAATTTTACACTTCCACACTATACTTACAAATTAAAACGACTTAGATCCAGCTGGAGAACACAAATGAAAAGCATTTCAGGGGAGATTTATAAAATACGTACCTTATTTATGTTTATAAATTAATTTTAACAAAAACGAATCTGTACCTACATAAAAGCAAATTTTTATTAAGTTATACTTAATTTTATTTAAATGAAAAGACAAATAACTTTGTTTACATCACTTTTATTAATACACAATCTTCATGTTTCATGAACGATGTTCACATCATCAGGATCAAATGTATGCTAAACTTACAAACGACCGTCCGCGGTCGTGTGGTAAGACACTTGACTCCCAATTGGAAGGTTGCGGGTTCGAACCCAGCGTGCGCAAATAAATTTTATTTGATTAATTTGTGTTATTTCACAATTAATTAATAAAAATAATATATACTATATTTGCGGCACGTTCCAGAGTGGAAGATACTCTCAGTATCGCCCTGGTGTAAGACCACCATTCAGAATTGAAACTTTGCTTAATAATAGCTTTAGCCGTGTTTAGTGACTAGATCTGAATAGCCAGGTACTTTGCCACCTTCCTCTTCCCCATCTCCTTCCCTTCCCCACTTACCTTCAGCCTCACAACATACTCCAATTGGGGATGCCATAGTCTCACTGGCTCCAGAAGTGAGCAGTTGGGACTCTGGTAAGGTTTCTCTATAATAAAAAAAATATATAGATCACATATGGGAGGAAAGGCTAGAAGGAAGGGGAAGGGGTAAGGGTGGGGGAAGTTTATTACAATTAGGGATTTCAAAGTCATTAGCAGGGAAAGACTTGTTAAGTGGGAAAAGGTTCAAAAGAGGGTTTATAAAAATTTGCTGCTTATTTATTATGTCTGCTTTATTATTTACATTTTTTCTAATTTCTAAAATCTCTAAATTATTTATTGTAACCCGTATGTAATATTTTAAGTCCATGGTTTTTGTCAAAATTATGATAATTTTTTAATAAATGATTTGCAAACTCAGATTCGCTGTTGCCATTTAATGCCCTGAGATGTTCTTTAACCCTTACTTCAAAGTTTTAATGTTTTCTTAATTTTAGGTAGAAACAAACGAAATGTAAGGCTGTGAAACGGTGACGTTTAGTTTAAATTTTTATCAATGAAAAATATTTATTTTTTTTTCTGTTCCAGGGCTGATTTTCACAGAAAACTTGAGAAACTCAACCTCTCTCGCTACGTGGACAGCATCCGGTTCTTCATCAGTCAGCAGGGATTTCTGCAAAAAGGCGATCGCAAATACAGACATATCTTCATGGACGAATGCGAAGCCATCTGCTTGGCCTTTGCTGAAAACATCGTCACTGGAACTTTTGAAAATATCAAAAAATGCAGACTGATTGACCATGATGCCCAATATGAAGCCAACCAACTCAGCGCTACAAACTACGCTTCTCTAGGAGAAGATAGCTATGGATACTTCATAGTTAATAACGAAATAGTTAGAAGGAAGGTACCTCCTCGTTCTGAATACTTATATGGAGAAATGTGGTTTTTAGTTGATATTAATCAAGCTGCTTTGTTTCGGCCTAAGTATTCTCCAATCATTTTGAAAAATCCTCAGATTGTCTTGTCCAAAGTGATCAGGAATACAGGAACGATTTTTAAAGTATTTAGCCAGTTTTACAAAAACCCCATACCTGCAGCTTCTCAGCTAGCTGATCTGTACCTAAACACTATGGATATTGGCCATAAGATCAATGGACCTCCGATATTTTGGCTTAATTCTGATGAGATAGAAATTCCACCAGACTCAGGAGATCACAGTGGAACTTTTTATGGGTCTGTCAAAGTGATAGTTGATCTCTGTTCTACAAAAGGTATAAAACCAAACGATCTGTGTGTTCTCCCTTTCCTAGTGACTACCTCATTCCTACCAGAGAATGTTAATGAAGCAATTTCTAAATATTACGTTACTGATGGTTATCGACCAATGAGTATCGCTAATGTGGAGGAATTCCTTGGGGATTGCGACCCAAACATATTTCTGGTTCCCTGGGTGCTGAGGGTCAAAGGGTTGGAGTTCAAAGTGGTTGTGATTGCGATAGAACAAGGAGATTTTGAATCGTGGGATCCAGAAGATCGTAGGAAGATATATATAATGGCTTCGAGATGTACTTGCCTGCTGATTCTTGTGAGTCCAGAAAGTGTAAAGAAACAGATCGATATGTATGATTTGATACAGAATTATAGATTTGGTATTGAATTATGAAAGAACTTTGCATTTATCAAATGGACCACACTTCCCATTTCTCATTAATTTATGTTAACTTTTGATAGTTGCCTGCGAATTGACTATATGTACCCACAGAAAAATCAAAGGAAGGCCGGCTGTGTAATATAACAAAGTAAACTAATGTAGCAATATCAATACAATATTATGACAAAATCATTTATTAAAAACCTGGAAAAATGGAATTCTGCAAATAATTTTTATGAAAATCTAAATGATGGTTTTACTTTGACTTTTGTGAAGTATGGTAATAGTTGATCTAATCGCGTCTTTACCATTAAAAGTGCAATTATACAGGGTGTAACAGGACGTACCCGAGGGATTTTTTTGGAGTAAAAAATCATGTGACATTGTCTCCCGACTATGCCAATTATAATGCCAGTGGCGACGTGTGATTGAAAAACATTTTTTTTTGGTTTTAATAGACAAAAAATATCAAACGACATGTACATTTCTTACCCCAAAAAAGCTCAGCCCCAAAAGCTCAAAAAATCCCTAGGGTACGTCTTGTTCCCGTCTTATTCCCTGTGTACATATTTTAAATGTGACATTATTTTTTACAATTTTTTTATACATTTCAAAAAATTTTCAATGGTGAAAGAGAAAACTAATTAATAATTTGGATCTAAAAAGCTGGATAAAATCCCTAGGGTACGCCCTGTTACACCCTGTGTACGTATTTTAAATGTGACATGATTTTATACAATTTTTTTATACAATACAAAAAAATTTCAATGGTGAAACAGAAAACTAATTAATAATTTAAATCTAAAAATAATAATTTGTTATGTCAATTCTGTAACGTGTTTCAATGTTATTTTTATTTTAAAAACATGATTGTGTACATTTATTTAACCTCTAATAAATGGATAACAGCTGAAAGATTAAATGTTATGTAAATTGAAGAAAAGAAATTATTTTATAAAACCGTTATTATTTTGCTACTATAGGCAGGAAGAATAATTATATAAGTGAAACCTATTAATTAGGCAGGATGAGTATGGATATTCGGCAAATGTCATCACAAAAAAAAAATAGAATGTATCATAAATCATATCATTCTAGTTACTCAACTCTTATGTAGAAAATTACACATTACTTTATTTTTGTACCTGTTCGTGTGTTTAGAGAATGGACACAGTTTGTTATACACAGTAAAAGCAAAAAAAATAAAAAATAATATTTAAATGAAACAACATAACTTTGTTAAAACCACTGATTTATTTAATTAATGCCGACCGATTTCGGAACAGCCGTTCCCTTCTCAGGGCAAACATATAATGATTTGACAATTAGAAAAGAGTGGGAGGGTACAATTTATTACTAATCCTTGTATCCATGTATATTATTGTCTGTGACCCAACAGTTGATCCCCGACATTTGGCCCCCCCGACATTATAAAATTATGTACCATTTATGGGCGATATTTACTAATCGCAAACCTAAAAACGATTTCAAAAATACATTTTTTAATAAGTTGGATATCCAACGAATTTATTTTCAGTGTGAATTTTTTATACATAAACGCTGGTATATAAGTACAGTATACAAACAAGAAGTTTTATCCTTGATGCATTTGAATGGAAATATTTTTTATATATACTTGTGTTATTCCGTGGTACATTCTTTTTGCACACCCCTTCAGGGACACTTAGTTATATTTTGTGTAGGTAGGTATACCGATTCTGATAGTATGTTGCCTGTTGTATGATGATGATGCGGTGCTGATTGCCAACAGTATAGAAGATCCTAAGTCTCTCGTATCTAGGATGAACGAAATATGTATGAAGAATGAATTAATGATGAATGTAAGTAAGTCTAAAGTCATGGAGTTTGAAAGAGAGAGTACGAAAGCAGTGTGCAATATAGTTGTGAATGATGAATACTTGGGGCAGGTGGATGAATTTGTATATTTGGAAAGTATGTTTACGAGAGATGGAAAGTCTGATACGGATATTGAAAGAAGGGTGAAGGCAGGTAACTCCATTAATGGAGGAGCCAACAAAAAGTTGTCCACAGAAGCGAAGCTAGCAGTCCACAACGGAGTACTGGTATGGTACCTACCCTGATGTATGGAAGTGAAGCATGGGACTGGCAGAGAAAGGATGAAAGTAGACTGAATGCTGTTGAAATGAGATCCCTGAAGCGTAAGTGTGGTAAAACCATGTATGATCGTGTGAGGAATGTGGAGATCCGAAAAGAATGCAAGGCTGATGTGAGCGTAATAAGTAAGATTAAGAAAGGGACGCTTAGATGGTTTGGGCATGTTGAGCGAATGAATGAAAAAAGGAGTGTAAAGAGAATTTATGACGCGAATGGAAATGGTAGAAGAAGCCGAGGACGCCCAAGGAAGACGTGGCACTATCAAGTGAATCAAATACTTGAATCGGGCTACGTCAAGAGTTAGAATAATAGAAGAGTATGTATGAGAAGATGTATGAACGTAAATGAGGCAAGGAGTGTGTGCCAAGACCGAGTTATTTGGCGGTCCGTCCTCTCTGCCTAGCCCTGCGGGGAAACGGAGTGATGGTTAGTTAGTTAGTTAGGTAAATTGTCGGGGATCAATTGTCATGGAATCGCAAATATTGTTATGTAATATTTCATATCATTATAGTTAATTAACTTTTATGTTGAAAATTACAGATTTCTCTATTTTTGTACTTGTTCATATGTATAGAAAATGGACATGTTTTTAGATTATACACAATAAAAACCATGTATATATGTATCATTGTAAGAGTCAACTGGATAAAACACGTTCAACCCAACTATCTATCGATATACATTGTCCATTTTTAATTATTTTTATTCACCAATCTTCACAAAACAGTTTATGGCATCATTTTTAATTAAATGAAATAAATAACTCCGTGTACACCAATTATATAATATCAATATTATTTAATAATTGATTGATAATTGTGATGTACACCAATATTTTTTTTTCATTTAATTAATGTTTTTAATTTTTTATGAAGGGTTGGATTTTGAGAGATTTTAGGATTAATTTTTGGTCTTAAATGTTTGGTAAGGACGTCTTACTCCAGTGATTCCTGACATTATTTGGTGTAAAAATGTAAATGAAATTTTGGTCTTCGGTGACTTTTTTAATGTTGTTTTTTTTTTCTTCAAAATCAACCAACAACAAACATTCTTCCACATATAATCACGGTTAATCGCCAAGTTACCCCACTCCGACCCTTAACTGTCCAAAATGTACCTTCTGATTTTCTATGTTTTAAATTGAAAAAAAAAACATCTAAAATATCTCCGGAGATTAAAATATCGTTTACATTTTTTATTTTAAATAATGTCGGGAATCAAAAGTTAAAATGAGTCAAGTACGTATCTTAATACATTGCATACCATTACCCTATAAATCCGTCTTTATTTTGATACGCATATAACATACATAGGTAAATGAATCACTACTGTGTGTAGCAAAATTAAAAGTGTACCGGAAATATTGTGCATATGAATTTTAATTTGTAAAATATTAAACATATTCTCACTTTTGGATCTCAATATTAAAAATGTTGGCTTGTGTCTGTCATGCGAATATAATAAATATTTTTTATAAACCTTTGGCTTATTATTTTGTTTTTATCAATAATCAATGATAATTCTGCTGATAAGAGGAACACGTTACGACGTTAAACTATTTTTAGCACTTTAATTGGAGACCTTATCGGTCCGGCCGTTGCCTATATTATATACACGGTGCCCAGAAACTCATAGTACACGCGGGAAACTGGTTAATTCACATCACTTTTGTAATTGATTTTATGGTATAACTTTTTTTATGTTTTAAGCTTCTGTTTTCGAGTAAAATTGATTACAAAGTTGGAATTTTTTTAGTCAAATTTATTTATTTTATTTTATTTTACGCCCAGAAGGCATTTACATGTATACATAAAGGCATAACATGAGAAAAAATATACATATTTTTATGAAATAAAAATAAAGGCAACCAAAAGTTAAAGTGCAGTGAAAAATAATAACAATAAAGTTATGATAAACAATATATATATAGTTGATATAAAATTACAAGCAACAAAATTTAAAAGTACGGTGAACAGAGAATCTTAATTTGAGAACCTAAATTTTACAAAAGCCTAGGTTACTAGGAGGTTTATTATTATTTTTTTTTAATTATTTAATCTATACATATATTATAATTACATGTTATTTTTTTCAATGCCTGTCTCACTAGGGTAAACCTGTGTCGAGACAGACGTAGAGTTACATAAATTGTATACAAACATGGTTATTTGAATATGAAGGTTAATTACATTTTAGGTTCAATACAATAAAAGGCGGTTGATTGGAAGTGTGAATTAATTCTCTAAAGAGTTTGATCTTACAAATCACAGGAAAGGTTATTAAACATATATTACATACATATGTTAAAATGATATTACAGTAAAATGAATTGGAAATGGAATAAATGGATAGAAATATATATTAAAATGATAATCATGTTAGTTTATTTGACGGGATTCTATTGTTTTTTATTTTATTTATTTTTTATTAGGTCGTACGTAATTGGGTATTTTTGTCTAAGTGCAATTGGTTTTACATATGTTTGCTATAGTGAGACGTCCTTTACTTGCAAGCCATTTTTTTATTTCGCTTTTGAATTTGGTCATTGTTTCTGTTTGTCTAATCGTAGCTGGTAGTGTATTGTATAGTTTGCAAGCTATGTATTTAAAATGTCTTTGTCCAAAGGTGGTTTTAGCAAAAGGAGTTTGGAGAATTTCTTTGTTTTTGGTTCGGGTATTGTGTACCGCTTGTGTTGTTTGGTATAGCGTTTTGTCGTTTTTGTGTAAATTAATCAAGATGGATTTTGCAAAGAGCTGTTTTATGTCCATAACGTTGAAAGTATTGAAGATCGTATCAGTGCTGGTAGCGAGAGGGAGTTTAAGAATTATTTTAATGATTAATTTTTGTGCTTTAATAATGGGGTCTAGGGCACTAGAAACAGCATTTCCCCAAGCTAAAATTCCGTATTCTATGTGTGATTGAGATAGTGCGTAGTAAACAGATTTTAAAAGATTTAAGTTTGGGAAATTGCGTGTTTGTTTGAAGAAGTATATAGATCTACGAATTTTATTTGTAATGTTATGGATATGTTGTTTCCAATTTAGGTGTGTGTCAAAGGTTAATCCTAAATATTTGATATTGTTAACTTGTTCAAGGCATGTATGCAAGGCATTATTATATCAGCTGTTTTATATTTATCCAAAATACGTTAAGCGTATACCTGGCTCCAAACTTTTTTTAAATAAAAATTAAATAGTTTTAAAAAATTAATCCGAAAACAAAAACTTTTTTGGGTTTTCTATTTTGTATATTAACCTAACAAAGTGAAATCGATAAATTTACAATACGGATCCATAGGCGAGCACGGTTGCACAACTGACAGCCGAACCGATATTAACGGAGAATAAATAAGAAATCGATATGCGCTGGCAATACTGACGGATCTGTCTATGGATTTACATTCCTAGATTTTTTTATTTTTTTTTTATAGAGATTACCTCACAAGAGATTACCTCACAACTGCTCCCGTCTGGAGCCAGTGAGACTATGGCATCCCCAATTGGGGTATGTTGTGAGGCTGAAGGAAAGTGGGGAAGGGAAGGAGATGGGGAAGAGGAAGGTAGGAAAGTACCTGGCTATTCAGATCTAGTCACTAAACTCGGCTAAAGCCATTATTAAGCAACGTCTCAATTCTGAATGGTGGTCTTACACCAGGGCGATACTGACAGCATCTTCCACTCTGGAACGTGCCGCAAATGTAGTATATATTATTTTTATTAATTAATTGTGAAATAACACAAATTAATCAAATAAAATTTATTTGCGCACGCCGGGTTCGAACCCGCAACCTTCCGATTGGGAGTCAAGTGTTGTTACCACTCGACCACGGACGGTCGTAGATGTAAAATCCAGAACGAAAAAAATACGATTGTGCTTTAGACCACACGACTGAAGTAAATACTTCTTTAATAATCTAATCTAATTTTCTTTGTGGCATCGAATAAAACCATTCCAATCATCAGTATATAAGAATCTATATTGAAGATTCGTTTGGATTGTTACCAATCATCGTGTCAAATCGGTCGTTTTAATGCACCGAGTTCGCACACTCTAAACGAAAATTTGATTAATTTTATTATGGGAATTACGCCTAGAATGGGAATGTCGATTTAATTCTTACAAAGTTTAAAATAAAACTTTTTTGATGCTGATTCTAGTTAGAGAGCGACGTTTATTCACATTTGCAGCAGGAAAAAAATTCCAATCGAAAAAGTCTAGTTATTAGTTGGATTTTAACTTTTAGAACGTGAGAAGCAACAACACAACTATTGTAAGCATAAATTCCAGCACTCATTCCAAACGTCATTACTATGGATTTGAGCACTGTTGTTACGATTAGATTGTGAGTAATGAACCTTAAAAATTAATTTTAATTTATTGTCATTCGCCTACCGTTCGCCTCGTAACGCTGTAATTTCCGTAACGCATTCGCCAGTTTACCCCTCAAGTCAAGCGCGCGTAAATAAGTATTTACTTCAAAAAACTTGTATTACGAGTTTCCAGACACCCTGTATATCTATCTAATAGTGGATAAGTGTAAGCCTACCTTTGCCTAGGTTAATCCATTTATCTTATAGGACTAAATATCTTGCAAAACACACAGTGATCGTAATCTCCTATTGCGTTAATGCACATAGTTTTTATATGTCAACTTTTGAGATAGTAAAATCTATTTAAAGGTTTAAATGCTCAGATGGTTAGGTAGGTACTTAAAGTTTTTTTTTTAATAATCAGAAGCTATCCACGTGGTTAGGCACACACAGTTCATTGCGTCTTGTAAAACACTGCAACAGTGAGAACTGGTGTCATGATACATATTTGCGAATATTTTTCGTACCGGAATTAGTACCGACCAACGCAACTATTTTCAGCTGGCAAAGTGATTTTCATAGTATATAACCTGTGTACCTATATTATAGCATTGAAATACCATAGAACTATAAAAAAATTAAGAAGGGAAGCTTAATACTATCACTTAAGTAGATAATATATTGTTATTCTGTAAACAGTAGAACTGACTTTGGCAATTCAAAACCTATGATTGCGAATACATAAATATAGTCAATTTATTCATTGGTTGAATTTATTGAAAAATATTAGATGTTAGACAGTTGGAAGCTGGTTAAGAGGCTGGTCGGTCACTAGTCTGAGTGACCAGTGACTACATGCGAAAGATTTTTTTTTATTGATTTTGAGAAAAAAAATTGGAAAAAAAAGTCACCGGAGACCAAAATTTAATTTACATTTTTTACTCCAAATAAGTTCAGGAATCGCTGGTTAAAGTCTCTTGGATAAGTCCTGTTACACCTTGTATAACTACGTAAATATTATGAAACAAAAAATATAAATCATCCAAAAAAAGCCTTTTGATATGCTTAAATTTAAATTACAACCGACTGATTATACGTTGGAACACACATTTGTTGTATATAAATTTAAAATTTCGACTCAAAACACGCTTTATTACGATGTTTTATTTTTAAATTTATATTTAAAATCAAGCTTCTGCCCGCGACTTCGTCTGCGTAGGATTAGTACCTATTTTCTTTTCCTAGGTCCCATCTACGTTTATACCAAAATTCTTAACCTATTTATTTAAAAAATGTATAATTCTTGATTCGATTCAAAGTATTAGGCGAGTTCTTCAAATAAATTCAGTAATTTAAATATTTTCCAAAATAGAATTTTGATTTAACAATCATTGTTTTGCAAAATGTCATTCTCAAATTTTGACGTTATCTATTAAACTATAATTATTATTTTCAATATATTGAAAATAAATAGCTAGCTTCATAAATTATTGCCTATATGTTATTCTGACGTATGAGCTATTGTAAAGTTTCATTAAAATCCGTTCATTAAATTTCGATTTTAAGAGGAACAAATATACATACATCCATACCAACTTTCACATTTAGTAAGATAGTAAGATATTAGTAAGATAAAATAGCAAGATTATTTTTTTAGTAATTATCATTAAATCACAAAAACTTGTTAAAGTTGCTTCTATAATCATGAAAAAGTGAATTCTTTAATGGCCTATATTATATAATTTGAAAAATAAATAAATAAAGTATAGTAGATATTCGTGTACTAGATATTTGCTTATACCCTTTGAAGAAAAAAGAAATATTCACTCTTTAAATCCAAATTTAAATTTTGAATGAAAAAGGCCGCGCTCAGCCCTTCCTCAGATATTTTTTTCATTAAATTTTGGTCAAGACTCATTGTAGAATTTTCTGTATTGTTCTTGAGATATTTGACGTTTAATGACGACAGCGGTTTTGACCATTGTCATAAAGAACATATTTAAGTCATAAGGTTTGTCACTTTATTAATATAACAGAAGAAATATCTACCATATTCATCTCAAAATATAATTGACCGGAAAAAATGGTACCTAAAAACATTCCTATATCTTTCGTCAGTTAAAGTCAAAACCCCACAAGAAAATTTTACTGACGAAAAAAACTATTTATAAGAGGGTATTACCGGAGAATGCCGGAAATTAGTCCCTTTTAAATCAAATTCTAGACGTATTGACTCTTTTTCACAAAAAAACATAAATTGATTTTGAAAGATTGTTATTTTAAATAAATTTTGAAAAACTAAGTGAATTTGTAATATACCAAGGTTATACCGTTGGTCGTTGGCAGATTTGTTCAATTTTAAAACGATAGATTCTATTAAACAGAACAAATTTTAAATCATATTAATCATACAACAAAATAAATCAATACATAATCTAGTCAACACAGTTTTCAAAATTAAAATGTTAGTTAAATTAAAGTCATTAAAAAATAAATCCGAGAACGTGTTTTGTGACAAAAATACCTCAGTTTTTCTATTTATTTACGGTCATACAAACTAAAATATTTAAAAAAAATTTTACACACTTATTTTTTTTAGACATTATTGAAAAATCATAAATACTTATGATGAAAAAGTACTTAAAAGAAGTACACTATATTTAATAATTTATCATCGTGGGTTTTGAGCATTTTTATTGCTCACTTAAATGTAGGTATATATTAAGGCCAGTTTTTAATGAAATAAATCGATATTAATAATACGATGAATAATCGATCTTTTTCATTGGAACCTCCCTGTACAGATGGAAGCATTTTTAAACTTTTATTCTCAGCTGCTGGTCAATCGCTCTTAAGGTTCGTGGTTTTCGAACACGGCGTAAGATGGCGGTAGACTCGCATTAGCATACTCTGAATACTCTCTTTGACCAAAACGTGTGAGGGATTTTCAATAAATGCCCACAAATTGTATTTTCTAAATACAACTTCTAATTTCCAATACCTTCTTATATTGAAGTGTAAAGTTGATTAGTTAATGGCTCCATTGTTTCAGAAAAGTCTTTGATGTGAGTGCACCCAAAATCATAAACCTTCATCGTTACTACTTCTCCATAAGATGAAGTCTAGCGTTTGCCTGATGAAATGACGCATTGATGTAGTGATGCATTGCTGTGTTGATGTAGTGACGAATTTATAATGTAGGAAACGTGCCGAGGTCAGGGAACTCCTCAACCGCAGGCGGTCAAATGCCAAGCCAACGGTGGTGGAGTTACCAATCCTAGACACGGCGATGGTACTTCATCACTGATGATAATGGATAATGGCCGTTCATCACCGCAGACAATGATGATTATTCATCACTGATTATGGCAATTCATCTCAGCACTAGGTAACTCGCATGATCCTTGCTATCGTGCCGGTTCATCGTCGTAAAAGACACAAAAGATTATTTTAACTTCTCGCTGATTACAGTAATTCAACTGCAAACCAAATGGTGTATTTCGAATCATGAGATATGCACGGTGATTAATGAAAATTACGTAGATAAGTTGTTTTAAGAGATGCTGGTAATTTATCATCTTAAAACATCTCACTTCTCACAGATCTTGATGTGAGCATCTTCTGCGTGTAATGCTGTGTCTAGTAAGAAATTACGTTTTCCCGTAGAACTGAAGCTCATTCCGTTTTGTAAAATCTATCGTAGTCCAAAGTTGAAGCAGTCAGAACTGAAGATGGCAGCGTAATTACACCAAGTAAAGTTGTTTTATCTGAAAATGAGAAAAAAACATTTTATTATTGAGGTAAATACATGATTAAACAAGTGAAATCTTAATATTTTGCAGTATTTTTAAAATAGAATAGAATAGTTTTCAAAAGGGAAAAAAAAAACAAAAGAACAAGTCGGTGAAACTTACAGAATACTAAGCTTTACATACGAAACTTAACTTGAATATTTTCGACCAACCTTTACAACGAATCGGTTTACATAATGAATACTAAAAAATATTTTTTGGATAAATTAAGGTTTTTCCTATCGTTTCGCTTGAGTACAATGCAAATCAAATTTCTAATTATTTTATAAATAATATAAGCCTAAACCACTCAAAATGTATTTTAATTTTTAAATGTAAGAACAAGTATTAAAAAAAAACATTAAAAAATATATTATATTACGGCTAAGATTATCTGTGTCAGTTTCCCTTAATTAACTGTTTTCTTTCCTATAAAATTATTCACATAATAAATAAAAATCACTTTTAATCATTATCACTAAAATTTCGCATTTCTATTGTCAATTCCATTTGCCGAGCGCTTTTTATGCCTAATTGCTGTATTTGCGGTGATATAAGATAGAATATATACATTTTTGGCTCTTAAAAGCCTTACTTGGTCTGTTTTAAAAGAAAGCAGTGCAATCTTAACGATATGAGTGGGGTCTGTTTTATATTCGAGGTATGTTAACCGCTCCGAGAGCTTTTTCCCAAAGTCCCAAAACTTCAAAGCTCCCAAAATCGTGCGGGGAATTGAACAGATCGTGATCGACAACTGAAAGAACGAGACGGAGGAATGGACCACTTAAAATCCGGTTTAATTCCTCTCGTTTATTCCTCATTGTTGCCGCCGGCTTCGGATATTATTCTTTAACCGAAATAATGTGAAACATCCTGCGTGTAATTGCAACAACTGGATTTTTTGCGAGAAATATTTTCGCAGCGGGAACTAAGATTCTGTAAAATCTCATGCACATTAAAAAAAGCACATTGGCGTTAAAAATAGTTTTCGAAATGCAATGAAAACTATTCGTACCATAAACATAATTTCCCTACACTGTTATTACTACATTGTGTCTATATACAATTATGATGAACACTAACTGCTACTGACCTAATACACAATACTGCCGCCTTGAGTGGAACCATGTTAGTCTTATTTTTTATACACTCTACTAGTTCTTATTATCTATGTAAACTATAAACACTGTAATCTGTATGTGCGAGATTATATTATATAAATAAATAAACAATAAGATGCATCCTAACTAATTCACAACACGTGTTTGACATTTCTGCATGGAGATAGATGTTTAATATTTTTTATTTAATATATTTATTTATTTTGTATTTTGTATTTTACGCCCTGCTGGGCTTTTACATGTTATTTTTATTTATTACCAAAGTACATCTAAATCAGCATTACAAACAATTCACTCAAAAGCAAAAAATAAAATTATAAATTTCTTTACTAGCAATGTGATGGCCCGCACACTACACAATCACTCAAAAACACGTTGTCAATGGTAACGCAAGAGGTGACTCGCGACTCGCACTGCTGATTGCCTCGGCCGGCCATTGCTAGTTGCCAGCTGTCAGTTGATTGTTCTTCGTCTATGGTTAAACAAGCTTTTTGACCAATCAAGACACAGAAATCAGCCGGTTTTAGTTGGGTTTCAGTTGCCTCGTCCAAGTCAAGACTAAAATAACAAAGTAGGAGCTACAAATATTTAAAAAAAAAAAAAAAATTCCAAATCAAGGATGGCGTTTGTTATGTTGACTTTGAATCTAAAACAAAATACAGAACAAAATCACAAACAGAATCAAAAACAAAATCAACAACAATAATCTAAAACAAAATCAAAAACGATATTCAATAACTGTAGGTTTGATAATGCCTTCAGACGGCGAAACAGCTTTGACGCGTAATAATAATTACAAAGCAGAACTTGTTTATAACTAAACTGTTTAAAAATAATTAAATATTAATATTTTAAACTGTCAAAAACTTACTCTATATTTAACACAAGATAATGTATGTATAATAATAGTTATTTTAGCCCACATACTTGACATTTTATTGAATAAAGCAACCGGTTCCATAACATTATAAACATGTGATGATTTAAATAACATGACACTAAATAAAAAAGGTTATATTGGGGGAATTCTCCTGTACGTCCAATTATATCTGGCAATTAATAGTTACTTCTACCGTAACGAAACGTTTCACTCACATTGTGAAAGGTCTAAAAAGTCAGTAGTTACTGCACGCATTGTGCACAATGTGTTATTAATTTAACTACTTGTTGGTTTGTTATATTACTCGTAAACCGACAAAATAGAAATCAGGGTTCGTGTTTTTAGAGAAGTCTTCCATGACACTGCTGAGAAACCTCTTCCCCTTATTTTTATAAACTGAAAAAGAGATTAGAATGTAACTTTCAGAAGAGTGATTAAAGAAAAGGTGTAATGAATCATATCTTATGTCTGTCATAAATGAAGCATTTTATGAACAGATATAGAATTTACAACGACGCAGTCAGCGATATACCTACACGATCAAAAAAAATCGCTGAATGAGTGACTAGTGTTAGAATGGGTGATGAATGTAACAGAAGAGAGGTTAGAACGGAGATCTCAACGGTAGGACAGGGCAAAATATCATAAAGTGATAAGATAGAACTATAATATGCGAATATGAGTACCTTGCTGACAACACACCTATACACTACAAGGACGAAATCCTCAAATCTAACAAACATACCAAAATTAAAACATCATTTGGCCACAAAAACCATTATTTCCATGCTACAAAATTATATAATGCCCTTTCAACTGAAATTAAAAACACCATGGATATACAATTATGGCTAACTTAACACGAAGACAAGGAAATCATTATTTTTAAAGTAAATCCAACGCAACCTACAGACAACAAACATACTTTTTTCTTTATTTATTTTTATTTTGTGGAAACCAACAAACTAGAATAAGAGAAAACCATGATCAACACCACAGAACAACCTACAGTTTTCCTTGGAACAGGAATACCTAGTGAGGAGGACTGAGAAGAAACTATTTCACTTTGTATACTTAATATTGTATTTTTATTTTGTCGTTAAGTAAAAATTAAAATATATATATATTATTCTTAGTAATATTATAAACGCGAAAGTTTGTATGGATCTATGTATGTTTGTTACTCTTTCACGCAAAATTTTATGAATGGATTTTAATGAAACTTTACAATAATGTAGCTCATACATCAGAATAACATACAGGGTATAATTTATAAAGATATCTATTTATTTTCAATATATTGAAAATAATAATGTTTAATCGAAAATGTCAAAATTTAAGAATGACATTTCGCAAAAAAATTATTGTTAAATCAAAATTTGATTTTAGAAAATATTTACATTACTGTATTTATTTAAAGTACTCGCCTAATACTTTGAATTGAATCAAGATTTATAGATATTTTAAATAAATAGGTTAAGAATTTTGATATAAACGTAGATGAGACCTAGAAAAAGAAAATAGATTACTCGAAGTAATAATCCTAATGCAGACGAAGTCGCGGGCAGAAGCTAGTATATAATATAGGTATAGACATAATATAATATATAACCGAGAGAAATCCATTAGATTTCATAGTTCGAATTTTCTCCGCTAGATGGCAGTGATTTCAGAATCAGTTCGTAAAATATCCGCAAGATGGCAGTGGTGTAGATATCGGAGGCAGCGTGGGGTAGTCGTGACCTTGGTAGAAGGCGCTGCCCTCGACGCGGTCGTCTCTTTCTCCCGCCATACTTCGTCTCTCTCTGTCCGCCTTCGAGCAGTCGTTTTTTTTTCTACCGTGTGGTTTTCAGACAAGCCGAGAAGCTCACACCCCGCTGTGAAATTCACGCTCGGTGGGTAGGACAGTTCTCACACTTTTGGTTTCCTATGCAACTACGTATTGAGTCCCAATTATGTATTAATTACGAAGGCAGGTAACTACTTATTCTAAGATCTACAAACTTATCTATGCGTACCGCTAAACGAGAAAATAACAAACGGACGACCTACTTAGGTTGGTTCAATTACAATAATCCATTTTTGAAATTCCTACATATCTACGCTTTTTCCTTACATACTATGGAGTATCTACACTACACGATTGTAAGTGAAATGTAAAACTACCTAGATATGTATAATATAATACGTCGAAAATTGACTCGCGTAAATAAGCGGCATAACTTTTGAACAATAATGGTAGATTCAGACTGGGTCCGACGTACGTATGCATCGCCACGCCTAACAATATCTGGGCTACTTAGCAACCATAGATTTTCAATGAAAATTTATGTTTTAGAATCACATTGGCCACACGCATCGCGATGTCCGATGTCTGTGGCCATTTTCATAGAAAATGTATGGGTTGCTAAGCATTGTTTTGCGTAGCGAAGCGTACGTACGTCGTCCAGTCTGAATCTACCTTTATCGAATCCTGTTTCGAAATAAACACTTCAATTTTGAACTCAATTTTATTCGAATAAATTTTAGCAGTAAAATAAAGTTAACTTTATATTTTCAGGATTTATTTTTGGTGTTCCGTGTTGCGCTACCTTCTCGTAATTTCAGATAGCGTTACAGTATCATTAGATGGACACTGTAATTATATCCGAAACGTTGGCTGAAGAAGGAGGTAGCACAACACGGCATAAAACCCCAAAAATAAATCACCTTAATATTTTAAATCACATAAAACTTTAAAATCTTGTCAACTTTATTGTGTTTACAAGAAAACACAACACTGTGGACAGATTTACATTGTTGTATAGAACATAAAAAATACGGCTAAAATGCTTGCCATAGACAAAAAAAAATACTGGCTTGTGACAACGGCTTGATAGTGTCCGAAGCTCTTTTAAGTAATTGTAACATAGAAACTGATCCACTAGGTTGTAGGTTAAAAACCGGACCACATTCACTACAATTTACCACGTGCTCCTTTCAATAAGATAAAGCGATTTCGTAAAAAGAGTTAGTACCTACCTACTTATTGAAAACTCGGGGAAAACTTGGTAACAAAATATCAATCTAATATCAATGTAATATCAATCTATTGCACATAATATTAACTGAAAGGTGAGGTTGAAATAAATATTTATTGACCGTTTACTTTGTATCAACTTGACTGTATAGATTCTAAATTCTCACGTAGGCACTTTCCGAGGAGTTGAAGTAAGTACCGGCGACTCCCGAAGGAATGTTTAAAGAATGCAATAACCCGCTACTACGTGTGTCTATTTACAACTTTTACCCCGGTGAAAATCTATAGGAATGCAATTTTAATTATCAGAACGTCCCGTCGTTTGTTAGCTGTCACCTTGGAAAAATAAAAAAAATAATAACAAGAAATAAAAAGCGATAATGGTTATGTTATTGTGGTTTCTTCTTAATAATAAAATAAAAATATTATTTAATTGAATAAAAGAGTGAAATTATTGTCCTTTCACTGAAAATATCTCATAAAATTTTTGTGTGAAATGTGTTAATGGCTGTTGAGTATTTTACTATCTTTTACTGATTGATTGATACACGTTATATATTTTATCTTACGATTCGGTGTTTAAGTATTATTTCGGAATTCATATCCTATAAGAAATCAGAAATAAATATTTTAAATATTTTTTTTTATAATCATTGGACAGGTATATTCAAGGGCGTAGCTATAGCTTTTACATAGGGAGGGGGGGGGGGATTGACACTAAGTATTACCACGAGTATTATTCTCTTTTTTTCCTACGCAATTCTGATGCCGATGAGGAAGGATTAAACCCCCTATTCCCCTTACAAACGGCCTGGGGTATTTTTACATAGAAAAAATATTCGGTTTAGGAGGGAAAATGAATTCCAGAAAGTTAGCTTAGGTTAGGTTTTTTGACTGGACGGAGTTGATATATGGTAGAAAATTGGTTAGTTTTTTAACAGAAAATACGTGAATTCCAGGTGAAATATTATTTTATGAATGAACCATGCACAATAATTATTTATTAAACATTCGTTGCTGTATTAAGTTGCTTCAATGCACAAAACAATAAAATCACGTTAAGCCGAACAATGGCTTTTCATTACCTACGAATCAAAGATTCCTTGGTATTTTTCAGTCGTAATTATACTATTTATTATAAAATCATATAAAGCACCTTGGATTTAAAACAATTCAGCTAAAAACGTCTGAAATATACTAGGTATGCATTTTTTTTTCAGTGTAACCTTTTATATAATCACCATCGACTGAGGGATTCACGTAATCTCTCTTACGTGAAAAATCAGCGTGGGCTCTCATTGTGTCTAAAAATATTCTCAACCAATAAGAGTTACAAACGTTAAATTCGTGTAAATACTTAACAAAGCAGGGATAGAGAAAAATTGAAATATTTTTATAATTAAAAACATAGAAGCGAGTGAAAGAAAAGACACGTAAGTCAATTAATGAACTTACAATGCATTCTGTCCACTACCATGAAATTATTCCATATTTGAACTTGAAAAACATTTTCCCAAGATAGGTAGGTGCCCTAGACAATACACCTACATAGTACATGGTGGGATATACAATAGACGATAGACAATACACATTGGAGCTAGATGTGTAGGTACTTAATTGAACCACAGACAATCTACAATATATAAGACGTAGATGTGTAGGTACCTCGCTGGTTACGCGAGTGTTGGTTAGCCTTGAACCCGAGCAAGGTTTGGCGCCAATGCAGCCGGTCTCCATTTGCATTTATTTCACCATGGCAACGATGCAACAATTATTTCGTTGGCGGTGTTTTCGTTTTTCAAATGTAACACACTAACACCGTGACGCCATCTTTATTATATAACACCTAACGAGTTTTGTATTACATTTTCGCGAGGGCAACCGCATAAACGTTCGGTTTTGGCATCAGATGACAAATGCTAGATGTGTTGTAATATTTATTGTGTTATATTGTGAATGAGACATTGAACTTAGCCGTTATAGAACTATTATAGGTTGAGGCAACTCAAGATACCAACACAACGTCACACGCTGAGTAATATTCAAGTTCTTATGAATATAAAATATACATAAATGAATCTGTTTTAGTTTTAATTAATACGTGGGAAGATCCGTTTTTAAGGTATGCGATGATCACATTTACATAAATTAATGAATAAGATACACAATTTTTTAATTCCACAAATTTGAAAAAGATCTTCTTTTGTAAGTAACACTACTTAATGTTACCCGCAAAAATCACAGCTGGTGCGTACGTATCTTGGATTTGCCACGATGAAAACTGAGGAATTTCAAATATAGAACAAAAATAATCCTTTTGTAAAACATTAGAGGTAAACTTTATCGCTTGTGTGGATTTAAAAATATTCTTTTTATAGGTAATTTTCACAAAACACAACACGTTTTTCATAGGTTTAATTTACTAACCATTAGAATTCCTTACAATTGTTTAAATTTTCACTTAGATTAATTTAGGTACTTACCTAAAGGAGTAATGAAAATTGAATAATAGCAACTCTGGTGTACCAAAAGACGTTGACCGTAATGGCGGGTAAAATACATAATTATTAATGTTGTTGCCAACCTCTGAAATGGCAAAGCGAGTCATTCACCTTTCCCGCCGGTCCAGTGCTACCACTTGTGGAATGTTTTTTTTTTCAAAGGTAGGCAGGTATATATATACCTCGTAATTTTATATTCTAAATAATGAGCAACTCGTGCAGAGTCCATTTAAAGGTTGAAAATTGAACACGAAAGTTTATTTTTACTAATCCAATTCAGTTTTCATGTTTAGAAGCTTTTTATGGTAGGTGTATTGGATATATAATGCAGCCTGGTATTTAATACGCGAACGTATTGTGAGCTTCAAGGACGTTTTTTGTGAATCACTGAAGATGTCTATTATTAGGTATATATTCAAACACTTGCATATATATATATATTTACACACACAAAAACTTAATGCTGTAGCACGTGGCCTAAAATTATCACAAATACCTATTAGATGCTACTGTTGATATTCTGAATGATTTTTTATGTATGGTCTTTAATCCGGGTCTCTTCAACACTAGCTTTGACCAATCCTTTATACAGCCTTTAACCCGCCTCACAACATCGCCCAACGTGTATATCTTATATAAAGTTCCTTTCGTTGTAGAGGGAAAGTAGAGGCGGCCTCTGTGTCTCCTCCCTCTCGCAACATGGGTCTCTTCAATACCCAGGTTCAATCCTTTCTCTCCTCAAAAAGACCATCCACACAGCATATTCAAAGATGATATAGGCACTGAGGGAAATTTTATTTGTAATTGCAAACAATCAGAGAGTTTGGCGAGGTGTTTGTTACTTTGATAAAAGGAAAATGGTACTTACGCTCTACATCATGTTTATAGAAAATTTATATGTAGCAACATTATGTAAAGCAAATATGAAATGAATTGCATATAATTAATATATAAAACTTGTATATATAATATAAATAATTTATTATTCTCAATGTGCGTACAACTAACTAATGGTAGGTAAGTCATAATAAAAACATAGAAAAAAATGTAGGCAGGTGCCCACAAATCGGTAACTTTGCAATTAGAATTATATCTGGATCAGTTCGTTCTATTTAAATCTCTGAGCCGAATTAAATATTCGAACAAGATCCAAACTTTGCATATTCAGTTTTTATACCTGCTAAAAGCTGATTGACTGAGATAACCCGTATAACATTTAGATAATGATAATGTAAAGAATGAAGAACTACGTTGAGAGTAATGTCGACGAGTTACAATAGTAAGATACGCATGTTTCAAAATTCTTACCTACATCATCGTATAAAAGATCAAGGAAATTTTTAAAGGCTTTGAATAGCATTGACAAAATAGCTTCCGATAATGACATTTATGATATCAATCTAATTTTCATATTCCGTTCATCAGGTGTTTGAAGAAGCAAATACTTATGAAATTTGCACAAAGTTTTCTAACTTATTGGGTAAACGAAATAATTTTTAGCCTTTTACTCATAATCGTATTTATTTTTCAAAAATATACCGTTTTAGAGGGTGTATAATGAATTCTACCATTTAAGGCTACCTATACACAAGCGAGCCGAACCTGTGAGTCAAGCCACGAATGTTTGGAAAGGTATAAAGCAACCGCAAACGGCGGGAAAAGCCGCTTTTAGTTTTAATATAGCCATCTAAAAAGAGTAAGTAAGAAGTAGGAATAAGAATGAGGAAACGCAACACGGCATAATAACCCAAAAATGAATCACGGCAATACTTTTGGTCGTTAAAATATAAAATCATATCTAGTAATTCGGTTTTGGTTTATAAATTGCAATTTTTTTTAGTTTACAAATTGGCCATCTTACAACATAATCTCAGTAGATATTCTGTCGAACAGCCAACTGGCTTAGGCCATTAACTTATGACCGTCTTTGGCCTTGGATGGTGCCAATAAACCAAGGAAGAATGGCATGATTCCAGGTGTCAGATCTAAAGCGAGATATTTTCAAATATCATATTGGATTATTTATAGACGAAAACAAACTCTGGGCAAATTGCTTTAGGTTGAAATTATCTAAAAAAATGCGGGAGGTAATAATTTATTCTTGAGCGTCTAAATTTATTATTGACTATGCACGTTATATGGATTACCTACTTCATTAATTCGTTTTATACGTATTAGCTGAAAATGCTTACAATCCAAGATCAAGTCAACACGGTCTTTACATGTATCAATAACGGAATTTTGAATTGCTGACAAACATTTTATTGCTCAGGAGAGCGAAAAATCATATCTTGTGTTTTTGTAGACCCATAATTTTGATTTTTTATTTTAAAATTAACATTTAATAGAGCTTTCAGAATGCTTAATATTTTTTTGTATATTCTTTAATAAGAGAATTTTATTTGTTTTTAATTTTTCAGACCAAAAATCCTTATGCCCTTATTTTCTTAGAAATATTTCGACGAGTTTTTTGGATTTCATGTCAATTACACAGGGAAAAAATGTTATTCTAAAATACGATCATTTTATTCGTAAAACGGTTAAAAACGGGACTGAAGTTCTTACGAACAAATTAACAGGGTTTCAATGTTTATAGGCGGGAAAATGTAAGAATAAATTATTATTATTAATTATTAGAACAAATTTCGTACGTATTATTATTCTTACATTTTCCCGCCAATAAACATTGAAACCCTGTTAATTTGTTTGTAAGAACTTCAGTCCCGTTTTTAACCGTTTTACGAATAAAATGATCGTATTTTAATTCCCTTTTCGGATATCTGGTATTTTTTTAAGTTCAATGTATATTTTAATTGCTTCATATTATTTTTATTATGTTGTCCAAATGGAAGTTAGGTGTAGTTACTTTAAGATGATAGGGTGACTTCGACATTTTAGATAGAGAATTTAGATAAAAAATTCGATGCGCCATACCACAGAATTTCGTTAGTTATTCCTGTTTTTATAATGGTTAGGACTAAAGTTGGTTGATAATAGTTACGACTAATATAAAATTTGTCACATGAGAAATACATAACGAGAAAATTCTGAATTCGATTCGTATTTTTGGAATCATAATTATTTATTAACAAGTAAATGATCCCCCGACAGTTGGCATTCGGGCATACTTTTATATACGATATGTACTCGGCTTAGGGAAAATACGGTATACCTACTTAACAAAACTAAGTGACCCCGAAGGGATGTTCAGAAAGGATGTCCCACCAAATAACAAAAATGTAAAACGTATTTTCATTAAAATGCATCAAGGATAAAACTACTTGTAAAATACTGGTAATGATATACAAAAAAAATTCGACACTGTAAATTAATTCGTTTGCTATCTATTCCAACTTATCATTAAAGGTATTTTTAAAGTCGATAGGTTTGAAAATTTTGTAAATCATGCCTAAAATTATAACTTTGTAATAGTCATAATTTCGGGGGGCAACTGTCGGTTCACCCTACGCCTCTAGTCGCAGAGTTAAAATAAATATCATAAATTTCGACCAAAAGACTGATTTCTGTCCACTAATTTAGTGTGATAATTAAAAGTAATGGATCGTTCTAGTAGAATCCAATTAGATTCCTAATATAACGTTTCTGTTTTTGGTTGGATTGGTTAGGTTAGTAAATTTATTCCTGAATTATTTAAGCGTACCATGAGGTATTCATCAGGTGTTTCTTTTCTAAAGAAAGAACAATGAAATCTAAATTCACATGTGTGTGTGAGAGTGCCTATTAGATGAGTTGGTGTGTATAATATACATAAGCTACCTAAAAAATCCACGTCTGTGTATGTTTCTGTTAGATTGAACGGTAGCTAAGTAGGTACCTACCTATCTAAACTCAAATATGCGTGGGTATTGAGTATCTGTCAGATGGAACGATTTGTAGGTTTGAAAAATAATTTTTAGTTATGTGTGAGTGTTTTTTTTAATGGAATGGAACGTAGTTATATGTGTGTATGTGTGTGTGAATGCTAATAAGATGAAACTGTACGTAGGTACCTAAATCCAAATTCATGAGAATATCTGTTAGATGGAATGGTAGGTAGAATTTTAATCCACGCGTGTGTGTGTGTAAGTGTGGGCCTATATATATATACGTTTATGCGTGAGTGGTTGTATGAGTGAGATGGAATTGTAGGCAGTTACTTAAAGCCATAAGTGTGTTTGTGTGTGTGAAAGTTTATTAGATGGAACTGTAGGTTGGGTACCTAAATCCAAATATGTGTGAGTGTGTGTTAGATGAAACGGTAGGTAGGTTTTAAATCCACGTGTGTTTGTATGTTGAATGTGAGAGTGGTTGTTAGAAGAATAGGTAGGTACCCACCTTTCAGAAGCCAGACGATGCATTTGAATGCACTTCTGTGTATAAATTATGCATTTAACGATGCATTCGTGCCGTGAGCTTCTCTGCTCTCTGAATTGGTTTTCTCTGAATATTCAATTAACGTGCTTCATTATCTGAATAAATTTAACTGTTTTATGAATAAAATCTAAAAAACCCGAGAAAGAAAAAAAAACGATAATGCCGGCTAAAGGTAGTTGTACATCCTAGAAATTTCATACAGAAAAAGCCGTGGAAATGTCATGAGGCCAGAGGTCATTGTTCAAAGAGAAATAGATCACTGCTTAAGATATGCACACAGAACATAATTTCTAAAGCAATTTTTAATATCCGAACTTTTAAGGTCCTAACCAATAAACTCCAGAATGTGCTTCCAAAGTTAAATAAATTAAAAACAATTAAGTACCACATTAATTAATGGAAAAGCATTAACTTATAAATTACAAGCTTCTGCCCGCGACTTCGTCTGCGCAGGATTAGTACTTCTATTAGCCTATTTTCATTTCCTAGGTCCCATCTATGTTTATACGAAAATTCTTAACCGATCTATAATTAATTCTTAATTCGATTCGATATTAGGCGAGTAGGTACTTCAAATAAATTCACTAATTTTATAAAATAGAATTTTGATTTAAATTAAATTTGATTGTTTTGCAAAATGTCATTCTCAAATTTTGACATTTACTATTAAAAAATATTATTATTTATAATATATTGAAAATAGCTAGCTTTATAAAGCCTATATGTTATTCTGACGAATGAGCTATATTAATGTTAAAGTTTCATTAAAATCCAGTCAGTAGTTTTTCGTGAAAGAGTGACAAACACACATACATCCATACAAACTTTCGCGTTTATAATATTATTAAGATTACATCATGTAAACCCGTTTTATATATTTTGTATAAGAGGATCATTTGAATAGTATTTTACAGTTAAACAATCATTTAAAACTCACATTTAATTGCGAAACATGAAATACACACAAGATTTTAAACGTGATAGGAATAAATAACCTAATTATCGGTACTTAAATCTAATAATCACATAAATATTACGGTTCATTTACTAAGTATGACATGTAATACGTTATCTCTATTTCTCTAATGCTTAAAATTTAACGTCTACAAATATTACATTTCATAAATATATTCGCTTTATTTATAATACAAAATATTGAATATCATACTCGTTAATCCTCAGACATCGGTAAATAAAATCCAAGTAAATATAATGTTTATGATTGTATCCGAAAACTAAAAACATTTAAAATATGATAAAATATGCTTTAAAATTTTATCACTAAAATAAACACGCACTTTTTTAAATGTACAAATTTAGAATGCAAACATAAAAAAACTTTAAAAATGGCTCACTCTAAACTAAAATTATTGATAAAAAAATAAAATATAAAAGTTACAATCACCTCATTTTTTTGCCGTTCCGTATCAAAATAATTAATAAAAAATTCACAAAATAAAAATAAAAAATTCAATTTTAGATCCGAAACTTTGGTTTGCTAAAGGTGTACATTTTACTTATTTTGTGGTTAACTTTTGGATTTTAATACAAAGCGTTGTGTTTTCTCTTTCTAATTTTCTGTTTCTCTCAATGATAGTTAGATAATTTGGGAGGCGGGTATGGGTACCGCCACCCCGGGAACCATTTATTGAATAACCGACACCTCTGCCATACGTCACCCCAAGTGGTGACTTAGCAGGGGTGCTCGGGTTCATGGGGTAAGGTTTATCTAGGTCTTGGCGGCGGACAATCTAGACACATTGAACCCCAGATTACTACCCAACCCTCATACCTTTTTCCTTCCCAGAACTTTCTCTACTTCCTTTCCTTAAAAATACCCTCCACACAGATCCCCAAAGATGACATAGACCCTGATGGAATGGAATGGATTATTTTTGGACCTAATATAAAAAAAGGAGACACAACGATTTCAATGATACCTATATGTGTGGTTCCGAAAAGTGAGCCAATTTGCTTGAGGGGTTAAGTAATTGTGTAATTTTCCTGCAATACCAACTTCACTTAACTATGTCATTATGAAATTACTTGACTTTAAATCGATAAGCAGATTAATGATCGAACTTATCGAAATGTTACTAAACGATTTTATGATCTGATAGCACACCCTATCAGAATTGTAGGAAATTATTTAAGTATTTCTATTTTGTAACATTCAAGTAACATTTCGCCGTTAAATAGCTGCATGGAAATCGGATGTCGACAATTAATCTTATTGGCAAGAAATAGGTGAAAATTATTACATACGAATAAACATTTAACCGCTTTGACACATAAGCTTGTTTTCACGATAATTTAACGTAGGTAGACATAGGAATGACGTATGTCCCGTACCTGAGTTATATCTCCTCTCCTTATTTCTAGTACTTATTTAACTTTATTATCGACGAAGATAAGCAAACTCTCATAAAACAATGTTTTTAACGACCCTTAGGCAAAGTTATAGCTGGAAGAATTCAATAATATTTGGATTATCGAACCAAAACATTTCATTATGGTGTTTTGTTGTTGTTTCTTTTGCCTTGATAAGGCAAATGCTGCAATAAATAGAACAATGCCTGGCGTTCATCTTTGAAAGCAATAAAATAACGTTGTTTTAAGTAAACCAAAGGATTTATAAGAATTAATAAATCATTTAAAGCATTTAACAATCGTTAATATATTTTTATTGAAATCGAAGATATTGTGTATTGTGGCTTTTCTAGTTGTTTCCCAAATGAATGTGAGGCGGTCCTTGAAAATTGGCGATAGTTTTTAAAAAATCACGACAGTTTTTGAAAATTTAAAACATTTTTGAAAATTGTTGGCAGTTTTTAAAAATTGGCGTAGGTTTTTGAAAATTAGAGACATTTTTGAAAATTGGCGACAGTTGTTAAAAATTATCTACAGTTCTTGTAAATTGTCGACGGTTCTTTAAAATTGCCGACAGTTATGGGAAAGTGGCAACAATGTTTTGTCTATTTGGACGTTAATTTTGTCAATTGTGACTCCAGTTGAATATTGGAGACACTTTTCAGAAATTGGTTTTCGTAAATTGGCGATGGTCTTGGAAAATTGATGACAGATTGACATACAGAAGGGGTTTGACTAAAGTTTTTAAATAGATTCAAACCCTTGCAAATAAATTGTAATTAATTTATATACTTAGCGATAGGTACTGATAGTTATGAATGATGAATGAATGGATATTAAAATTGGAGGGTATTGAGAAATGTTAAGACAGGCAAAAATCGCATATGAACTACAAAGTTTCTCCAAACGTGCGTACGTATCATAATATGATAAACATAATAAGATAATTATACACCAACGCCTCTACATTAATTTGGTGTAAGGCGCTCCGCTGACGAGGCAACTGAAAACCAACTAAAACCGGCTGATTTCTCTGTCTTGATTGGTCAAAAAGCTTGTTTAACCATAGACGAAGAACAATCAGCTGACAGCTGGCGACTAGCAACGGCCGCCCAAGGCAATCAGCAGTCCCAGTCGTGAGTCACCGCTTGCGTTACCATTGACAACGGGTTTTTGTGTGATTGTGAAGTGTGCGGGCCATCACATTGTCATACAAAGCCAATTGGCAGTTGAGAGTTTTCAGTTGCCTCAGTGGGCGGAGGCGCTTAAGCCTCGTTTTTTTAAAATTACAATAGAATAGGTACATACCAAAGTAGGTTAAATACTGCCTTTTCCTGTGTTCAGCATTAATTTTCCATAAAAATGCCTCACAAACTCCCACCTACACATTTATTTTCTATTCATAAATAATGATCCCCAGTGAAGGCAAGACCTGTTTGTAATATTATTATATGTAAAAAATAGGTAGATGCTAAGAAATAAATCTACAAAATATATTAGTAACAATCTTTAATCTTTGATGAAGGTATGGCTATTCAAAATTTATTTATTTATTTTATTATACGCCTATACAGGCTTTTTGATACCTATACATAATAATTTCGTGGAACATGATGTAAAAAATCATGAAGAATCATAAAGTAAAATTTTCTTTAATGAAGAATAGTATTATGCCAATATTAATTATTATTATTGATGTATGTTATTATGGCCTTCTTATTACTACATTTCGTGCAGTTGAACACATCTACTATTTTCGATAAAGTATTTGCAAGCATGCAATCTAGGTACAAACGAGTATCTCAATGACTTAGTCCCGATATTTTGGTTGCAATTAAAAATATTTTTTAATCCAGTAGTTCTTGTTGGTATATGGACGGGTATTAGGCTTAATAAATCAAATAAAATTCAAATCGAAAATAAGTCATCTATCTGTGAGTTGAAGAAAACACACCCGACAACAAAATGTATAAGCATAAGCTGGAAATTTGTTTAAAATGTTTTAAAATTAATATTCACCTGATTATATAGCTAACTGAAAATCCCTATCAATTTTTTTTTTTATAAAATACCTTACAAGAGTCTTAACTGCTCCCGTCTGGAGCCAGTGAGACTATGGCATCCCCAATTGGGGTATGTTGTGAGGCTGTAGGTAAGTAGGGAAGTGAAGGAGGTAAGGAAGAGGAAGGTGGGGAAGTACCTGGCTATTCAGATCTAGTCACTAAACACGGCTAAAGCCATTATTAAGCAACGTTTCAATTCTGAATGGTGGTCTTACACCAGGGCGATACTGAGAGTATCTTCCACTCTGGAACGTGCCGCAAATATAGTATATATTATTTTTATTAATTAATTGTGAAATAACACAAATTAATCCAATTAAATTTATTTGCGCACGCCGGGTTCGAACCCGCGACCTTCCGATTGGGAGTCAAGAGCCTTGCCACTAGACCACGGACGGCCGTCAAAGCATTTAAAAACTTTCTTGCATTATTATTCTAATTACGCTGGTGAAAGATCACGAAACAGACATCGAAAAAATTTATGAAATAGCAACAATAGTCATGTTAAACCTTCCTCTTTCCCATGTGCTTCCCCTTCCACTGCCTTCAGTCCCACAACATGCAACACAATTAAACTATAGTGTCACTGGCTTCAGTGTTGATAAGGTAGAATAAAAAAGTTAACGTTTTTGTATAAAGAATGTTTCTGTATCTTAAGTATCATTTTTCACATTTAATTGCATTCAATTATAAATTAGCCTACCCCAATTTAAAAAAAATACCATTGCCAGAAGCTTATGTGGCTATTCATCACGTTAATAGTTATGGTTTCAGGTTATTTTGTAAAAAGCGGAAGAGGGACCACTTCATAACAACTTTTCGTATTCACCTGTTTGGAGTTCGAGGCTCCAAACTAGTTGTTCTCAAACTGTGTTACACGGAACTTTATTGTTCCACGGAACTTTATTGTTCCACGGAACTTTAATGTTAATGTTCCGCGAACCGCTTACAAATGTTCCACTCTGTTATGAAAGGGCGAGGGAATTATTTTCGTTGAATTCTTAACAGTTTAATATATTTAAAGCTCATTACTGCATAAACAAAGATATTTTTTTAATACGAAATCAGCGAACGCAGACTTAATACTCGTACATAAAGTTGTTATTTTTTTTTACAAGAAAGATAATATTAATCTTTGAAATACTCTGGAGGAATTATGAATAATTGCTGATTAAACGGAATTTTCTACTCTCCCCACGATAGTAATGGAAACGTTGTTCGTTTTTTAACATCTTAAATGTATTAGTAACGTTTTTATCAAAATGAGCCCATAATTTAACTGAATATTCCGTGGAATTAACGAAGAAACGAGGTTAGATATAACATCAATATATCACTGAATTGGTATAATATGTAAAAGTTGACAAACTAAGGTAACTATCCCAATTAAATTTATATAATTAGGAGTACTTCTGTGAACTCCTCGATGCTCTGGCAGATCGCGTCCATGCAAGTGTGTATCTAATTTTATCTTAGATACCATAATATTGAAAAAATCTGAATAAGAAAGTCGAGACACGAAGATTTCACATTTGAAAAAATAATCTTTTCTGAACTATTCTAACAGCTCCCATCTTGAAACAGAGACTAAACTTAACTACAAACTAATTTACTGGCGGACAAAGTGCTAAATGATCAAGATTAAAACAGGACTTCAGTCGCTCAATGCAATACATTTTCTATTATGTGATTACAACTTCAAGTAAGTAAGTAACTTTTGTAAGATTATCTAAATATTCTACTGGTTTCATTTTTCAGAAGAATAATCTAGTTCCGTGTAAACTCCGTGATTGTTACAAATACCCGTAAAGGTTGAGAGACGCTGATCTAGGCATAAATAAGGTAAGGTTGTTGCCAGGTAAAAAAAATCTCACGGGTCCCGTCCCTACGCCCATAAAAGCTGACCGCATCGTTATTATTTATGACCCTCTAACGGTGTGATGTACATGGAGGAATTATCAAATTACGCCTGTATTCAGGATTTTTTGCCCGGGGTCAAAACACACAGCGGGCACAAAAAACCTGGAGGAAATAATCTGAAACTAGTTTGGAATAAGAGCAATATACAATACACATCCATAGCATTTAAGTATTGTGAATTAATTATAAAAAAACTGACAAGTAACATTTAATGTTACAACATAACCGGAGGTTGTTTGGTGGATCTCTCTAGGATCCTTTGATGTAATGATTAATTTTTCTGACAGTTTGCAATAATTAATGTTCGTTGTCTGCATTTTTATAAAGCTTGTAGGAACGTATGGTATGTATGATGTTATATCTTGATACTACTGTAAGAAAGCTTTTTAATTGAGCGATGAACTAGGAAGTAACACAAAATCATGTATTTTTGCTTTGAAAATTAGATCGCTTGAAAATATTTTAGATACTTCAATTAAATACTGCGAGTAAAACACACATTGGCCATTGAAATGATTGAGCAATTATTCGATAAGTGTTATTATAAGCCCAGAAAATTATAAAGTTTCATTCCTATACAAAACTGTTTAAAGTTTAAAAATCTCCTACTTACGAAGCCATTTTCGGTTGTGGCAAATTATTTTTTTGTTATTATGTTTATTAGTCAAATGCATTGTCTATATAGATTTGTATTAGTGATCGACAAACTAGTGTTTGTCGATGCAACGTGTTTAGCGATAAGTTGTTAAGTCTGTAGTTAGATGAAAGATGGTGCATTATAGATACATAATATTATAAATTTGTTTCAGAAAAACGCTGTACAAATCATTTAAATATTATCATTTTTAATAATGCAGGGGGAATGGGTACCTATTGTCGCAAAAAAGCAATACTGCTGTAACAGCCAAAAATTAAATGATCACTAGAGCCAAAAAACTTTTCAGATTTCAGAAAAACATTCATAACTTTTAAACCAGTGGTTACAGATGAGCCATTTTTAAAGTGCTTAGCTGGAAAATTATGATCCATCAAATGGCAATATTTAAATGTTCTATAAGTGAAGAAGGACAATGTTTTGGCGTTTACAGCAGTTTATTTTTTTATTCGTGTACTCCGAAAATTTTGTGAACACCGCTGCTAAATGTGTGAATACTGAAAATCAACTTTATTTTCAGCTGCATAAATTGCTGTAAGACATTAAAAAAATTATTTTTATTAAAATTAAATTAATTTGTCGCCAATATTAAAATTATGAATAGCTGTAAATGTGTGTCTTTATTTTTTAGGGCTAAATTCGTTTGGTTTACAACACCGTAACGTACAAATAACGATAATGCACGACATTTATAATTGTAGTAAACATACTAACTTATTCTAAAAAGTGCTGAAAAGTTGTAGTAAAGTAAAAAGAATTAAAATAATTGTTTTTCTTTTAAACGAAGTTGTAACAAGTACGAATAAGGTTAAATAAGTACTGGAAAAAAATATCAAACCGTGCAAAGGAAGCTTCTTTATACAATCGAGAAGATAAAAACTTTTTCCTAATTGGTTAGGTTAAGTTGGCTTAGGTTAGGTTTGGTTAGGAGAGGGTTTGGTTAGGCTAGGTTGGTAATATGTTAGATTGTGAAACACTGCTACCGATTCACAATGTCTACTACCTGCTGTATTTAAAATCAAACGTCTTTTCCATCGGTCAAGCCAAGCCGCTGACTCTTTTTAACTTCTATCCGATCACTGGTGAGTGTTAATGTATCAAAATTAGAGAATGACGATGTAAAAATATCCGCCGCGTTCGTCCCTTTTGGAAAGGGTAAAAAATAAAAGGGTTCCGGACCGTCCTACACCGCTTTTAATTTCATCAAGCCCGATAAAAGGATTGAAATTGGGATATCGGTCGATATTTTAAAGCCTTATTCAGGGTGTAGGTAAAGTGGAGGGTGAATGCGAGATCCAAAAAACGAATAAAACTTATTTTATTACGCACACGGTAGAAAGATACCTCTAAACTGGTTATGAAGACCGAGTTTAATTCGATACAGCATCTGAGTTGTCGAATTTGATTTAATGAATGCTTCAAGGTAAAGACAGATTGTCTCTTGGCATATTGAGAGTAATCTTACTGCCTCGCCAAGGCCTCTCTACGTATTATTTGTAGTTTTGTCTGCTGTCAACTAGTACACAACGTACATACAATGCGGTTAGTTTTATACGAACAAAATCACAGGTACAATAAAAAAGCAGCATGTAGTTAAAGATGTATGAAAATTTTACTCACCGGTGATGTGGGTTTCTTCGTGTCAACAGCGTCTGCTCGAATTATCGTCGTTTCGTGAACAGGTGACTTAGTTACTTCAATCCTTGATCTGACGGGCGTGTCTGTCTCTAAGTTAGTTTCAGGTGTATCGTGTGTTGAAAGGTTAGCGTCACTTGGTGTAATATGAACCATGTGTATAGGGTATCGACAACGTGTTTGCATGCAAGCTTGCATGTATTGTGTAGGTAATAGATCTAAGATAGTTATATCATTATTAAAAGGGTAATAGATAAATTAACTAAAACAGATATGATTAAAAAAAAACGCTGATAATCGCCATATTAAGAAGAAAAACATATGAATGAAAGATGAAATAATTCTCAAAAGTTATATCGTAAGTGTTGGTTTTAAAATAGAATAGGATAGGCAGGCCAAAGAAAATTCCACTGAGACGTTTATACAATAAAAGCCACGAAAGCGACACAGGTGCATAATTTACATAGAATATATTGTGAGGCGTCCCTCACCGACCGAAGCGCAACACGAAGACAAAGAATGTGAGGGTACGTAGGTACTGTACAGGTAGGCGTACCTCTTCACTTGACTAACCGAGGTGAAGCCACCCTCCGTACCTCGCGGCCTTAAGGACAAAGCAAACATGGATACACAACAACCTTAAATAAACCGAGTCATGTTTGATGTCAACGCTTCAATAAAAACCTCTTACGAATCCGGTTAGAAAATTGTAAGAATTAGTTTTTTGATCACAAGAGAAATTGAAACACGTCTCGGAACAGACGTAAATGAAATTAAAATAAATTTTTACATTTAAAAAAAGCTCGCGAGATTTAGAATTTTAATTGAGGAAGCGAATCCGGTGTAACGAATCAGCCAAGAAAAAAATGCTTACCCTTTTTAACAGCGTTAGAAAAGCACTATCATCAAAAGGATTTGTTTTACAAAATAACTCGCATGTTTGGTGATTGTACTGATTAGAGTGAACTTCTTACTTCATGAGAGTTTGTGTTCTGTGTTCTGGTCACATTAATGTCAGACGAAGCTTTTAGAATCCCGATCGTTGGTTACAGTCCGACAATTCTCGACCGCTCGCGACGGCGTCAGCTAGCGGACTAACCTTGCATCGGCCCGGCTCCTTCCGACTTGCCGACGCTACCTTGGCCGGCACCACCTCGCGGAAGATGGGTTCGGACAGACGCAAGGACGAGACGCCGAGAAATCAAGAGCGCGGCCGTGAAAGCGTTAATGCAGCAACCCTCGACGCAAATGCCCAGATACACTTTCAAGCCAGCCCTTTCTACTAAACTGGGTCGCGTACCAGTATAATTTTTTGTATCAAATCAAGGTTGGTATTGCAAGTCTTTTAAAGCACTGTCTCAGATCTTTTTGAATTCTCTCATGAAGTCCAGGCACCACGCTAAAAGTATTCAACAATTTAACATACATTGGGTGGTGCGTTGGGGTTGTTTTGACGTGGTGGTTGTTTTTTAAAAGTGGTGGTAAGGTGGTGTGCGTTTTGACTAAAGGTTCTTACTCGAATCTTGCAGGATACAAGCAAGGATATTTTAAAGTATTTACTCTTTTAATCGGAAAGTTCACATTGTTTGTAAAGATTTAGATGCCAAATAAAACCTTACTGAGCTAAATGCTCAAACATCCAAAGTCGATAAAGTTAAAAATAATTTTACTTCAATACGTACACATAAAAGGGTGTGAATTGAAAATTTCCTATAGTTGTCGTTAATATGCTATGTTCAGATTGAAAGTAAAATTCAAATGGTACCTTTTTTTAAGCTATTTTAAATTGGATTTTCATTTTTTTTATCTTCTTTATTCGTAATATATTTTTTAAACAGGTTTTTTTACATGCTTTTCGACTATCACACTAGACGCACGTCCGTATTATAGTAGTCGAAATTTAAATATATAATTATATAAATGCAATAATATAAATGTAATACATGTGAATTTGTTCAGATATTGTTTTGTTAAATGTAATATATTTGTATAAAAGGTAATACTTTAACTGGTTCACCAGTTACGTAGGTACAACAGAAATAGAATAAATGTAAATGCCCAAATAAATAAATGACTTTACTTGTTGAAATAATGCAAATAAAGAAAAAATTATTAATAACAAAAAGTATTTTTTTTTTAAACAGAATTTAATTGAAAGAAAAAGAAAATCATTGGCTGTATAGTTAAAGTATGATGCTATTAAATCATTGAAAATATATGCCGTGTTTTATTTCATAGACACACTGTGATTTTTTTATTCTTAAATTTATTTACAGTCGTTCAGAAGAAGACCAAAGAACTCCTGGATGACTCAATGCTCCAAAATCCTAAGTAGAAACGGCCTGGATGAAAGCGATACCCAGAACCGAAGAAGCTACAACCTGAGAACGAGGAGAGCCAACCTCAACAGCCTACCTAGGCAATGAGTTGGGACAGTGCAAGGAAGAATGAGATTAGAAGACAGTATGATTTTTTATGTGAATACCACAAAAACGTCCCAACTGCCATGGCATCCCCAATTGGGGTATGTTCTAAAGCTGAAGATAAGTGGGGATGGGAAGGATATGGGAAAGAGGAAGGCGGGGAATCGGCTATTCAGATCTAGTCACCAAACACGACTAAAGACATTTCAAGCAACGGTTCTGATTGGTGATCTTACACCTGGGCGATGTGAGAGTACATTTTTAATTGTGAAAACACAAATTAATAAGCCAGAATTTGAACCCGCGACTGCCAGATGGCTAGTCGAGAGCCTTGCCCCTAAACCGCGGAGGCCTTTGATGTTTTGAAAGGTTTAAATGTTTTTTTTTGTGTATTTAAATTTATATAATATTTTACTCCTTTACCCATAGCATTTGGCATCGCTGAAACATTTACTAACTTGCCTCACGAACGAACATTTCAACTGGAAAAAATCCCGTACAGCAATAACACGTTCATAAAAAATTTTTAACAATCATATAGCGCCTTAAAGAACACAATTCAAATGAAAAAGCTTTTTTACAAGAAGGCCTAAATTGTATTTTATCTTTGCTTTTTTCATACGTGCTCGATTATCTCTTGGGTTGAATAGCCCGCCACAAGCCAAAGCTAATGGTTGTTAAATCTCCACGAATTCAGTAAAACTTTTTGAATTTAAGCAAATCAACGGCACAACGTAGAAAAAGCTTCATATCACGTATATCAGATCTGATAGGGATCTTTGTAATTGTTCCTTTTTGTTTTTTGTTCGCTTGTTTTCGGTTTTGGGTTTGTCCAGACAAATGGCAGTCGTCTCGGTTGGATTTAGTATCCATCTTCAGACAGGCCGGAGTTTTAACAGAAAGCGAAGCCTGAAATGATTTATTCATAAAATAACGCTCGAAAATCGAAAGGATTCTTGGCTTATGCAATCTCGATCGACATCCAAACAAAGGTAATAACTTAAAAGGATTACGAACGAAACCAATCAGAAATGGACACACTTAAAAAAAAAAACAACTATAATCTCGTTGTTTTTTTATACCTTAATACGCCTAAGCGCTGTGTTCAGCAGGTCAATGTCCCCGTGAGATGTATTTATATTTAGCCGGTAAACTAATTCAAATCTGCGTCATTGAATTTTGAGGATTATTATTTATTTATGAATTTAATTATACACTGCAGGTTTACTGCTCTATTCGCAGAAGTTTATAAAATTTATTCTTTGATTAAAATTTCCTTATTGAACAAATGATAAAAATAGAACAATCAACGTTTGAAACATTCGGGTTTCATGATGAAAAATACGTTGTAATCTGAAAAGAGTTTCCTGAAATAACAGAACAGAACTACACAATTCGAAGTTAGAATATATGTGTTTTTAATAATAATAATGTTCGCATGATTTATATAGCGCCGTTTTCGTGAGAAATTCACCTCAAGGGGGCTGTACAACTTCGTTTATACATTGAATATATACATTATACTCTAAAATTGATAACTGTGACAACTAAGACTTATAACCAGTGACATAAAACTAAGACTTATTAGTGACTTAAAACTATACATATCTAAATGACCGAGTGGGTATTTTCTCGTATTATGACTTACAACTATCTTAAAAACTGCATATATTTACGACTACGTACTTGTAACAAACTTACTTATATTTAGAAACACATATTTCTATAATTACTGCCCGAGCTGTCAGTGGTGAGTTATGAAAAAAATATTACAAAAAAGAAGTTAATGCTTAATAAATTGTTATAACATAAAATGGAGAAAGATAAATCAATGGACTGGCAAATCCCATGGACTGTGTAATAAAATACTACTGAAAAAAGTGGTCGTTATTCCGGATTCGACAATTTGAAAAGGTGTATCTTGAGTTTTGATCTGAACTCAGATGAGCTGTCGATCTTTCGCAAATGTGAAGGGAGTTTGTTCCAAGCTGTTGGGCCTGCCACTGCAAAATCCCAGTCTCCGAAATTGGTATTTGGATTGCGCTTAGGTACTGGGAGTCTACGAATGGCTGTTGAAGATGCTGATCGAAGGGATGCTATTCTACTATTTACATCGTTTGGAATGCACAGTTCCGACAGGTAGGGTAGCGCCATGTGCTTTAAAAACCTCCAACAGAGTTTGAATTGGATTCTCTATTAGTCTGGATTTCTACTTTGTAGTGAATAATATTTTTATACTAGAAAATTAAAATAATAGAAATTTATAAGGTACAGGTATAGTCACGATAATTTCTTTGAAACACCAAGAATTTTTTCCATAGGAAAGCTAATAGCTCAGAAATGCACAAAATAGTTTGCAAGCCAGATACAAACAGTACACCTTTAAATTTGTACGACGAGAACGCGAACATTCTTATAAATAGCAACCAGGAATTATTATATTTCTGGTCAAATAAAATTATTCACGCAAAACACTTCAATTATCTCAACCAAAGGTATGTTGACAAACTTTCGTCAAACAAATGGTTGAGTATTAAGGAGTTGAGCGCAGAATTAGAAGGATTTATGATTGCCATTCAAGATAGAGTCATTATACTAAAAATTATAGGAATAGGAAGCATATAATCAAAAATACAAATCAAATTAATGATTTACGTAGTAAATGAATGACTTTTCCGGAAACTATAGAACATATTATATCGGGATGTTCTGTATTAGCGCCGTCCGAGTACGCCTTTAGGCACAATCAGGATTTAAAAATAATTCACCAAAGTTTGTTATTAAACATAACTTGATTGACTACCGTAATATAGTACCATATTATGAATACGAACCAAATTCATTTTTAGAAAATAATTTCTTTAAAATATACTATGATAAAACTATACTAACAGACAGACCAATTAGTCATAATAGACCCGATATAGTTTTACATGACAAAATTTAAAAAAAATAACTTAAATCATTGATGTAGCTATTCCAAATGCCTGTAATATTGAAAAATCTGTTTCTGAAAAAAGAAGAAAGTATACAGATTTAGGAAATGAAATTAAAAGAATTTGGCATTCTCAGACTATAAAAATGTTACCATTTATTTTTTCGGTTACTGGCATTATACCTATTTCTTTCATTCAAAATTTAGGCTTATTAGATTTGTCAAATAATTTATATGTCATTTTAAATACATTTAGGATTTCAAAAGATTTTTTAAATATTTATATTGAGGGATCAGTAGGATTTAATAATAAATATTTTTTTATAATCCAATTATTATTATTATTATTAGTATTGCAAATTTAAAGATGAATAAGCTATCCGTTGAAAAGTTTTCGCTACTTCAGAAAACAGGTGGTCTTTAATTTTTTTTTACATTTACGCCCCGCAGGAGGCCCTGAAGAAAAAAATCCCTCAAGGCCTATGTCATCTTTAGGGATGCTGTGTGGAGGGTAATTTTAGAGAAAGGAAGGAGAGAAAGTTCTGTGTTGGAAAAAGGTATAGAGTACCTGGGAGTCAATGTCTCCCGGAGTGACACACGTATGAATCCATCACTCCTACTGTGGTGCAAGGTGATGAGTTGAGAAAAAAGAAAAAAAAAACAAATTGAAAAAAGAACAAATAACAAATTGAAAAAAAGGTTTACATGATTTGTGAATTAAGTTGAGCATGTACGATCGTAATAATTCGTCGCCCGAGTGCCTTATTGTCCAAACTTAATATATAAAACAAAGTCGGGTTAGTTACACCATTTATAACTCAAGAACGGCTGAACCGATTTGTATGATCTTTGATTTGTTGGATTTGTCTTCGTCCCGAATAGCATAATAACTATTAAAACATCGGAAAAAATCACGGGAAAAAAATGATTAAGAAAATTCATTTTTTCATATATTTTGTATGGAACGGCTTTTCAAATAATGTGCGTTAGTCAACATAATTTAAATCAATTCGAACTGTCAATGGTGTAGTGTGCCGAACATTTCGTGCTTAGTCAACAGCTCAATTTCATTTTTTGAACTTAGAGTTTTATTTATTTATTTTAACTCAATAAAAACTTAATTTATTTCAGCTAATAAATTAAACACAACATTTATTGATTCTGAGGCGGTACGAAATTTGCCAGGTCAGCTAGTTATTAATAAAGTATCAAAAATGATAATAAAAAATTTAACTAAGAATTATTTTGACTAATGAGTCTTTTTCCTTTATCCATCATAAACATCATGTTTAATTGAAATAAGGAATCTCCTCCTCCTGTAAAATTTGCCAATGGTCAATCAGACAATTAAGCACTCGGGCGACAAATTTTAAATAAATCCAGTATTAATCAAATCAAAATAGTTTTCTTTATAAAAATATATTCCAAAGCAATAGTCATGTCATAGGTATATGACTTGTTCTTGATGACCGCGTTACGTAACAGATTTGTGTGAGTCACTTTATCTTCTGTCTGCGCCTTTCGGTCCACGTGACTGTGAAGATTGTGTAATGTTCAATTCATTTTAAACCACACTACGTTCCCACTTTATATGCTCGAGAGCTTTGGGTAATTTCAAATCGTCATCGTTACTATGGCCCGGTATATCAGCCAGTCCGTACCTTTGCTATGTACGACGACATTCCTCGCTCCGATTTAAGCGTGCTAAATCTACCGCTCAAGCTTCGATAAGCGGCATAATAGTTCCCTTTTTAGACGCTGAGGGGCTAGCAGTTATATGCCAAATCTGACATTTATGTACGAAAATAATATTTGAATACTTCCCACTGAAATTGAAGTAAATTGCCTAATTTTACAAATATGGACTATTATATACATCGAGCAATTAGGAATGACGATATAATCAATCAAAAATAGTCTGATAAGGGATTTTAAAAGTTTTAACGTCATGACTCATGACAGTTTGTTTAATTAAAATTAAAGTTCTCACTTAAAGTACCATGCCGATTGAAGTGGAAAAGTTTATCAAAAATGAACTCGTAAATTAAACCCGCCTAAAAATAAACTCTTCTTTTTTGAAATATCGCGATTTCCCGGTGCGTAGAGATGCAGTGGACAGCGTAGACAACGGATTTGTAAGGAAAAAATAAACACATTCCTCTATTCAATTCATAGACCATACACGTAATATTGGTGACATCTAGGCTTTCGACCTATATACGGATTATGTTCCATGTTGTCCTAAGCTCGACATTCCAACCAAGCCGAGCTTCAAATCAACTGATATACCGGGCCTATCAGTCGCTAGCTGTCTACCGGGTATGAGTGATAATCTCCTCAAGCTGCCTCTTTCATTTTTCATCCCGATTTCTTCTTCTTTATAGACTTTCTGATATTTTTCTATCTAGACGAGTGAATAAAATCATGTGACTTTACTTGAATTCATTTTTATCTAAAAATTAGCATTCATCTTGAACTACCTCTGTTCCCTTTTCCCAGACATTGAAATCATCCGATATATAAGAAATTCATAGGTCATGTGTTAGGGTCTCGTTTCAAATGTTTTTTCACAATTAAAAAAATACACTTAAAAAATAAAATAAAATATTAAAAAATAATACTATTATTTAAAATTAAAACTTTATGTGAAACGACTACAGTTATAAAATTTTAATTAAACTTAATAAGTTTTCCTCTTACACACAAAATCGTAGCTTTTTATTTATATTTGAATAAAAAATAGTGATTAAAAATTTGGAAAGCGAAATTTTGCATGTATTATTTTATATGTAATTTATATTTTTATAAGAAAAACTCTCTTTTTAACGTTTGAAGTTTATTCCCATCAATAAGATGTGAATAAAATCGGTAAGACGTGTGATTCGAGTCCCAGTTGCGACCATTACGTTTTATTATTTTTCTGTGTTTTGTTCATTTTCATATTTAAATTTAGATGATTATTGTTGTCTTCTTCTTCAATTATCTGTAATTATTACTCCGTTAACAAATGTTTACTACAAATAAATTTCATAAAAAAAAATGACTGGTCAGTGGCTGAGTTGGTATCGCATATGGGTCTTACCCAGGCGTCGTGAGTTTAATTCCTACACTGCGAAAGTCTTTGTAAGTAGGAACATTTTAATATTGTCAGGTAATTCGTGACCCTCGAATGTGTGTCTTTGTTTTTAATAAAATAATTAAATATGATCGCAGAAAGCAATTTTTTTCATTTGGGTCCCGATAAAAAGCATCGCGGATAGCGCCTATTAGTCGTGCTATGTGCCCAGCATAGTTCTACTCGAGTATTTAAGTCTATATCTCATTGTCACGATAATTATGTTTTTAAAAGTACCACACACATTACCAGGTTTCTAATACTCCGACAATATTTTAAAACCTTACTCTACCATCACATAAGTGGAATATGTGCAGTGATGGAGGACTCAGCTACCAGAAAATTAGGTGGGAGCCTGATGCTTTGGATCACTCGATCAATAACGATAATATCATCTACATTTGTTTTTCTTCTAATCCATACGTTTTTTCTTTATCGCAAAGGTACGCTAAGTACCTTCTTTAACTCTTAAATCCGATGTAAACTTTATTAATAAGATTATTAGAAAGAGATCGTTTTATGGTTTGGGTATGTAAATACAAAAGATGAACCAATAAAGCAATAAGGAGAATATTTGACGCCAATATGAATGGTAGAAGAAGTCAGGGACGCCATAAGAAGACATAAAGCGAACAAGTGAACCAAATGTCACGAGAAGGTAGTGGCATACATTGCTTTATTTCTACGTAGGCTGCGTGTGTTTTTTCAATTTCGGGTCTGAAATTGTTGTTTGAATATTTAACAATGAACATTTTCTTAAGTTTTTGATTGTTGTGGCCATCTGTAAAAATTTGCGTACAAATTCATTTAAAAAAAACATTTTGATAAAAAATTTCTCGCCTTTCAAATTATTTCCACAATTTCTTCATATTATTGGATTTTCTTAGGGTAAGCATAGCTTATATCCTTTATGGACTGCATGCAACTAACAGTGGGGAATTTATGAGACGATGTATGAATGTAAATGAAGCTACGAGTGTGTGCTAACACCGAGTAGTTTGTTGGTCCATCCTGTCTTCCTGAAAATTGCTCAAAGTTTGTCACGATGTTTAATAAGTTTAATTGTTAAATTAATCAAAAACATGAAAGGATTTCTATTAATTCACGTTACTAATTCATTGTACATTGTTTAAATTCTAATAACTTGATTAATTACCCTGTGAAGTAGCATTTCTCGACCTCATGAAATTGTCTCACACTTGTAATTCAAATATATTCATAGACCCGATGCGGTAGATAGGACAGGACCCTCGAAACAATGCCAGCGCTAACTACTGCCTCTCTAGCGAGACTCTAAGACCTGACCCTTAACGTTCCGGTTGCTGGTTTTGCCTTACCTATCTTCAGACTCTCCACGCGTGATTCCTCTTCAGACTTGGTTGCTGGGGCGTCTAAATGCTTTTGCCTCAATGAAAATGTTGTATAACTTGGAATTAATAGCAACATAACGAGGAATGAGTGTAATGATATTCTTAACCTGTTAGATGGAGAAGTAAGACACATTATTCTGTGGTGTTTAGTATATACACATTATTAAAGTGTTTGCCGAATTGTAAACTGATTAAAAAACTAACACTTGTTGACATTTTTTTTAAACACATATTAATTTGATGGATTTTGAAGCGTTTTAAAACCCCAGAAGTATTATTAAATATGTCATTACTAGAGGCCTGAAATCTTTTGTCATTTTCACTCGAACTTTCAAGTTTAAAATAACGTCAAAAATATTTTTTCTGTGATTTTGACAATCTTGTATACCCATAATGTGGAATGCGCAGCTGACCTAAGAGGACGCCACAAAACAAAAATGTAAGTATTCTTGTTATTAGACGAAGGAAAAAGAAATGAGTGTTGGGTGGAAATCTGGGGTCAGTGTTTCCAGGACTGAAGGACTTATGAATGGAAGGTAGAAAGGTCTCCCTCAAACAGTCTTTGCCGATCCAGCCCGCCACACAGCAGAAGATCCGCCAAGACCTAGACAATCCTCACCCCATGAACTCGGGCACCGGGTAATAAGTTGATTAAGAAATATTTATTTTATTCTAAACCAGTTTAAAGTTTTTAAATAATCTAATTAAAAGTAACATATTTGGAAGTGATGTGGAGATGGGTTGAGAATGGGAATATAATCGAAGTGAAACAAGTATTATGTGGAGAATAACTTGTTAGATTAGCTACTGTTTACTTCTTCTATATATTTCAGGTTTTGAGGTGATGATTTTAAATTATTTAATAGTGTTTATCTACTCTTAGAGAGGTGTGTATCGTAAAAAAAATAATAACGCCAGAACTTGAAAATCCGGTTATTGTTTGTTTAATTTTTTGATAATCTTAAAGATTTAGTCAAAACCTGATTTTGTGATTGATCCGAACTGAAACAACTAAAACGTTCGAACACTGAGCTCTGGCGCCATAAATTTTCCACATTTCTGTCCAAAATTGTAGTCTAATGAAATATCAGCTCAAAAATAATTTCGTAATTACCAACTATCAAGAAGATGATCAAGACGTAGAAGATGATATGCAAAGCATTTTTTGATAACCAAAACCCCTGCCATAGGTCACCCCAATTGGTTCGCTACGTTTGGTGACTTGCAGGTGTGCCTAGGATCTCGGGCGGCGGCGGTGCCCTTGGCCACATAATGTTTGGCGGGCGGGATCGGGGGAGACTGGTAGAAGATACCTTTTGACTTCTCCAGCCGGACATTCTCAACCCATTGCCTTGCACCGCAGTAGGAAGAATGGATTCATACGTTCGCCACTCCTGGACACATTGACCCCCAGATTCCGACCCATCCCTCATATTTCTTTCCTTCCCAGAGCTTCCTCTCCTTCCTTTTGTTAAATTGACCCTCCAGAGAACATCTCCAAAGATAACATAGGCCCTGAGGGCATTTTTTCTTCTGGGCCTCTTATCTTTTATGTGGAGCTTTAGTAAAAAAAATATTTCTGTATCATAAAATTTTACCTTCAATAACTAAAATTTAATCGGTAATGTTAATTGTTTAGAAGAGTCCCAACTGATTCCAACCGTCTGGAGCCAGTGAGACTATGGCATCTCCAATTGGGATAAGTATTATGTGAGGCTTAACGTAATGGGAAGAAAAATATGGAGAAGAATCTGGCAATTCAGATCTGGTCACCAATTTTTTTTTCTTTTCTTTATTCGTTAAATGTTTTAAATAAATTTTTTTACATGCTTTTCGACTACCACACTAGAGACATGCCCGTAGTATGTCGAAAGCCGAAAACTGCTAAAGTCGTACACTGCTAAAGCTATTTCAAGTAGCGTCTCCATTTAACCAGGGCGATACTGAAAAATAATAAATAAATCTTCCACCATGGAATAATAATTTAACAAAACATTTTTTACGCTCTGAAAACATATTTTCACGATGCGCTTATAAAAATGATACTTACCTACTACTTTTCTCAAAGTATCAATTTAGACACCAACGGCACGGCAAGACACAAACCTGAAATAATGCGACCGGCAAAGCAGTGCAGAACACGATGATTTTTTTTCGCGTAGCGTTGCTCCGAGCGTAGTGAAAAAAAAACCACGCCATGAAAAGAAGCAACGCGAAGGCCAGTTGGTAGTAAATATATATAGGTATCGTCATCAATATGAAATATTCTATGAGAGTTTGTCGACCTAATGTAAAACAAAAAAATGCCCTCGGACTTGTTCTGTGGACAGGCAAAAAAACGAACGTGGTCAGATTGTGTATTCGGTGTTGCCGAAAAAAGGTTAATTATTGAGATCGAGTTTGATATTACATTTACGTATTCATTATTGATATTGGCAATGTACATTATACATTACACGTAGGTAGGTTACTTTGATCGTAAATGAGTTTAATATTCAGTCTTTGTGCACCTGGGAAAATATTTTTTTAGTTCCGTGGAAAAGCGGTTAGAGATTTGACTCTGAGGCAAGAGTTCACGGGTTCAAAGCCCTGTAAATAAAATACAACTATTTTTAAAGCTGCGCTTTTCGTTTTTTTTCGTAAATGGATTTTTATTTTATCTTCTTCTATTGTTGTCTTCTTCAATAAGAAGAAGATAACAATAATAATCTAATTTATTAAAATATGAAAATGAACAAGACACAGTAAAATAATAAAAGATAATGGTCGCAACTGGGGCTCGAACCCAGAACCTTACGACTTACCGGGACTTACACCTCTACCAATTGGGCCACTGCGATCTATTATGAGACTGTCGTAATTGTCAACTTCATACTTCAAATTTCAGAATTAACAATATTATCTTCGACTAATGTTTTTTTCCATATTATTGGCAGCTACCTTTAATTATTGGAAACAAAGTATTCAAAGAATGTATTTGTTACCTAGATAGTGTCTCGGATAAATATATCCGATTTTATTTTTATGGAACACCTATTGACTTTTTATAAAAGTTTAAATGAATATTCATTTTTTTTATAAGAAAAACTCTCTTTTTAACTTTTGAAGGTTATTCCCATCAATGTAATATATCATTGAAGAAGAAGATAACAATAATAATCTAATTTTTTAAAATATGAAAATGAACAAGACACAAAAAAATTATTTAAAAAAATGGTATCAACTGGGACTCGAACCCAGAACCTTACATCTTACCGGGACATACACCTCAACCAATTGATAATATAAGGTTAATCTCTACGTAGGGTTCTGGGTTCGAGTCCCAGTTGCAACCATTATCTTTTATTATTTTCATGTTTTAAAAAATTAGATTATTATTGTTATCTTCTTCTTCAATGATATATTACATTGATGGGAATAACCTTCAAAAGTTAAAAAGAGAGTTTTTCTTATAAAAAAATGGATTTTTATTTATTTGGAATACATACATATAACAAGATTTACAGGACAATACATATGGTACTTAAAAATTAATTACAATAAAGTGGAATTCTTTTTTACGAAAGTACCCAATTCCATAGAGAAAGGTTTCTCGAGAATCTTATCCAAATCTATTGAATTGAGTTTCGCAATGATGTACACACCCGGACCGAATAGTTTGAATTTTTTTTTTTTTTTAATATTATTCTGTTTATTTTATAAACATCCACAAACTTTTCTCAGAGATGAGGTATCCCTTTTTATTAAATAAATCTATTTGAATTTAGCGTTTATTTTGTTGAATGAATGTAGAAATTAACCCACTTATCGAGCGGAAACTTGGCAGATAGACTATTTGTCGATGACAATGCATTCTAGCACATATTCACACTATCTTGGTAGCACTCATGTACAAACACAAGCGCACATACGCATTTTTCTGAAATTGCTTACTTTATATTTTAAAAATTTACAGCAGTTAATATAAGAAATAAATGTCGGTTCTCTCCAATTGTAATTTGGCTCAGGGGTTAGGGTTGTTGATGTCAAACCCTAGGGATTAAGGTTGAATCCTCAGTGAATACAAAACAAAATAAGTTTTAAAATATTTTGCAAAATTCGTAGATGTATTGGTAGTAAAATAAATATTTTTGTACCATTTAATATTTATACGGCCAAAAGTATTTTTGTTGTTTATTTTTGGGATGTTATGCCGTGTTACGCTAACTCCTTCTTTAGCCGAACTTTCGGACAACGGATGATGGACACTGTGACGTTGTCCGAAACGTCGGCTAAAGAAGGAGCTAGCGTAACACGGCATAACATCCCAAAAACAAAAAACAAAAAATTTTTGTACCACTTAATTTTTCCTTCACATTTTTACCAAATTTGGGGCTGCCAGAGTATTCCTAACTCTAAGCAGAGGCATTCTTGTTTTACACGAATTTAAAAAAAAACTTCCTTAGACATTATTATATAAGTTAGACATTATTTTCATATTAACCGCATAATTATTGTGGTAGGCAGTGAAAAAATATTATAATGTTTTTTTTTTATAAATTTGTACAAATACATAATTATTTTTCACATTATTTGTTATAACATTCTCTATTGCTGCGTACCTAATTATTTATTCGGCTTTAACAAGTAGTTTGATATTATCTGCAGAGAACACATTTCAATTTATAAAATGTAGTTTTGGCATGCATGAAAAATATATTGGTACCAAGTTACCGTACTCTAGATGTTTGACTTGACTCTTAGTAAACGGAAACAACCTTGAAGTAATATTATATAAGTGAATATCGTTTCATCTATATTTAGAGATAAAACACAACACGCTTAACCTTATGTTTTACTTCTTCAAATTTTGCAAATTCACTTAGTGGCACCATTTTATTAATGACAAATTAAAACACTTTGTTTTTACCACGATAATCTTTATTTTAACAAATCAACATGTTTCGAGAACGATGTTCTCTTCCTCGGGACATAAAGTGTACTAAAAACTAAATAATCAAGTATACAAAGCTATGCGTGGGTAGAAATTGATGTAGAGGGCTGAGAAAGGTGGTGAGGGGAGGTGCTTAGTCTTATGTTTTAATCTAATTAAACCTACCCTGAGTTGAGTAATGATCAATTTCTCCAATTAAACTTAGCGATCAACAGGTGAAAAATGAACTTACACCAATAATTTTGACGTCACCTACATGGTTGTATAATATTACCTACCACCAACTGTTTTCATAGAACGACCCCCTTAAACTTTCAATGTGATTTTTTTTACGATCGCCATGCTGACAGAGAAGTTTAAATCGTAGCATTGTTTAAAAGGGTATTACCAGAGAATAATGGAAATTAATCCTTTTTAAGTCAAATTCTATACGTATTGACTCTTTTTTACAAAAAAAAAATAAATTGATTTTGAAAGATTGTTATATTATCTGGTACACGCAGTTTTAAATTGTGAAAAACTAAGTGTATTTTTAATATACCAAGGTTATACCGTTAGTCGTTGGCAGATTTGTTCAATTTTCAAGCGATAGATTCTATTTAACAACACAAATTTCAAATCATATAATCATAAAACAAAATAAATCAATACATAATCTAGGCAACACAGTTTTAAAAATTTGAAATTTAGTTAAATTCAAATCATTAAAAAATAAATCCGAGAACGTGTTTTATGATAAAAATACCGCAATTTTTCTATTTATTTAAGGTCTTACAAACTAAAATATTTCAAACTTTTTTTACACGCTTATTTTGTTTAGACATTATTGAAAAATCATAAATACTTATAATCAAAAAATACTTACAAAAAGTACACTATATTTAATAATTTATCATTGTGCGTTTTCAGCATTTTTATTGCTTACTTGAATTTAGGTATATATTAAAGCAAGTTTTGAAAGAAATAAATCGATATTAAATTTTTAATAAAAAAAAATTGATACGGGGAATAATCGATCTTTCTCATTGGAACCTTCCTGTACAGTTGTAATCATTTTTAAACTTTTATTCTCAGCTGCTGGTCAATCGCTCTTAAACACGAGCACAAAATACCACATTAAATGATGTTGGATAACATATTTCAGAAATTATTATTCATTTATTAAAAAAATACACCAAAATACCAAAGTATTAAGTACATAATATGTCAGTGTTGAGTTAAGTTATATTGATCAGATAAAAAATAGATCCATAACTTAAACTTCTACTGCTGTGGAACCGATTGAAAGAAAATTTCTGAACGGATATATAATAGCGAACCCTAGTGGGGTTAATATTTAATGCTAAACAATGTATTTTATTTGTAAAGAAATAATAAATAAATAAATATCAGTATTCCTGATATAATACAAACACTTTAGTTTTATGTTGCCGACAATTTCATAAGAGCGGAACAGGCGTTTTGTTGTTCCGAGAGGCAGAACTAACTAACCATTAGTAAAGTAGCTCAGAAAAATGATTCTACTATTAAATAACTTGTCAGTGACTTTGAATGGTCAGTGGCTGAGTTGACATCGCGTTTGGGACCCACCCAGGTGTCGTGTATTCAATTCCTATGCTGGCTAAGTCCTTCTCTATGACAAAAGCAACATTTTCCGCTTAGTGTGATGGTAGTAGGAGATTTTCAAAATATTTTTAGTTTTTTCTTTTATTAAAAAAAAACTAGTCCCTTGATAGAGATATTTTTAAATTAAACATTGAAAATTTTAAAAATTGTTTATTTTTACAACTAATGTTTATTATTTATTTATTTATTTATTTGAGACACAAACAGGATATTTATAAAACATTCATGTTGGTAATATAAAACAAAATTAAATACAAATATAAATATCCCTAGACTAATGTGTCTGCAGTAATCATATTTTAATATACTCATAAGCAAACACAAAGAAAAACAATGCCAGTATTTTTAAACTTAACTCTAAAAAACTTAATTATAATAATAAAAAATCGAACAAAAAGAAAATGTTTAGAAAAAATAATAAAACAACAAACAATCTTTTAAACAACAAACTCTAAAAAACTTAATTATAATAATAAAAAATCTAACAAAAGGAAAATGTTTATGAAAAAATAATAAAACAACAAACAGTTGTAAAATAATAAATCAACCAACAAAATTTTTTTTTATTTTTTTTAGGTGCACAAATTGTGGAGATACTTCTTGAAACAAGTTATATTATTTACAAAAATATCTATGAAAATGTGTGATTTGGCAAGATCATTGTATGATCTAGACATTCTAGAAATAGGATTAAAATATCCAGTATTATTGGTAAAAATTTCGGTCCAAAATATGTTAAGGTTTCTGGTAGATTTGGGCCTGGCGTATAACTTGATTTGATTGATTAAGTTACTATCTACCCGATAATTTACAATTTTATAAAGCATTAAGAGGTCATTTATGTTACGTCTTTTAACTAGACTCTCTAATTTGAAATATGTTAGTCTTTGTTCGTATCCATCTAGAAAATGGTACACACCTGATCGATAAGACAAGATCCGTGTAAATTTTCTTTGGACAGATTCAAGTCTAGATACCTGTGTAATATAATGTGGATTCCAGACTGTTGACCCGTATTCAAGAACACTACGGATTAACGAATTGAATAGAATTATTAGGCTATTAGAATTCTTGAATAATTTGGTTGATCTTATAATGAAACCAAGTAATTTATTTGATTTACTCACAATGTATTCAATGTGTTGGTTGAACGTTAGTTTGTTGTCGAATATAATTCCTAAATCTTTAATCGAATCAACTGTTTCCAGATTGTGACCACATATGGTATATGAATATACAGTTCTATTGGTGTTCTTGGTGAAATTTATAACTTTGCATTTTGCTATATTTAGTTCCATTTCATTGTCAACACACCAGGTAGATATTGTGTTAAGGTCTTTTTGTAAGAGTTCACAATCTTCCATAGAATTAATTGCTTTATATAATTTGAGGTCGTCAGCATACAGAGAAAAATTACAACGAAGTTTAAATGTAAGATCGTTAATAAAGATTAAGAAAAGCAAGGGTCCAAGGTGTGATCCTTGTGGTACGCCCGATGTAACTGAGATTGGGGAAGAGTTAAAACCGTTAACAGTAACTAATTGACTTCTATGTGATAAATATGATTCTAACCAACGAAGCAGATTTCCGTGTATGCATATTATCGTATCGTATTGCCGTGTATGTATATTATCGTATATTATTTATTACTATAATAAGTCAAACGCTTTTTGCCACAATATGGCACTATTTCCAAAACCACGGACTGCTTTGCTGCCAAAATATGGCAAATATTCTCTAGATTCTTTAAATGTTTTAAAGTTAACAATTTTATAATATTTTTTTAATAAATCCTGCGAATATGAGATAATAGACAAAAGATAGCTAAATTCATTAACTGTATAGAGCTATCTATAATCAGTTTGTATGTCTCCATATTCAAATTCGGAGGGATGGTTTTTTTATGTGAGCGAAAAATTTCCTTCAGCAATCCGAGAAAAAGGTTTTAAATTGCTCTGTCGCTCCAGTGGATAAATATAAAATTTGAACTAAATTATATTTTAGAAAAAAGTTGCAAGCTGAAAATAGATCAGTTTTTCCATAACAGAGAAAAAAGCTCAAGAAACCAAAACGTTAGATTTCACTGTTTGATAATTTTGGCCACTTTAAAAAAGCGGATTTCCTACTTTACGGAAAAGATAATTAAATACTATAAAATATTTTTGTGCGAATGAATTTAGATATCTTACCTACTATATACATACGCAAAAAATAATGATAAATCATACCCTTTTCATTGTTACAAAATATTGTCCATAAATATTGTGAATACAATTCAAGCACGTCTTCCGTTCGCGTGGAGGAGATTTCGAGTCAAGGATGGTGCTTGATGTATACATAAGTTAGTAGGTACGGTGTAAGGGCCAGCCAAGGGTCCAGTCTGGACTCCCTTTGGCCTTTTAGTCCCCCTCCTCCCGCCTTCTTACTGCCCTCGCCCCTCCGCCGCACGTAACCCTTTTTCTACCATCACATCTCCCTTGAAAAGTCAAGTGGACTCTTCTCCCATGTCCGAGTACAGGGGGATAATGAAGCATTCACATTATAGACTGTATATATTTTGGATACGTTTTTAGATTTTCACGGCCAAAAGCATTTTCGTTGTTTGTTTTTGGGGTTTTATGCCGTGTTGTGCTACCTCCTTCTTTAGCTGACGTTTCGGACAGCGTTGCAGTGTCCATCATCAGGGCAGATCCGGCAGATCCGTCGATGTGAATTTGTTGTGTTAAGTGTGTGGTTATTTACTTGGAAGCGATACCGTGTCGTCAGCTTCAATCCACTACGAGCTGGTAGGTATTTCGGAAGAAATATATATTTTATACATGTATATATTTTGTTTCTAACGAGAAAGAACAACCTTTAATAATGAAAAGTTGTTATTGGCAATGAATTTGCTTACGTTCACTGCACACAAATTAGCATAAAGATCATCACAAAACTTTCTAAAACCCAAGGCAAAACTAACAAGGAGATGATCTTAATATACAGTACCCAATTAAAGACATTACGAACGTAAAAAAACTTTTTTCTCTCAATCTTCTATGGCAAAATCAAGTAAAACTATTTACATAAATGACTTACCTAAATAATAAATTTAATTCCGATGACCGGTATTAATTACTTCACAGCCAAATATAGCGTTAAAAAACTTAGAATTATATTTCAAATAATTGACATGCTAATAATTGAGGTAGCGTGACACAAGAAAATACCCCAAAAATAAATAACTATGATGCAATCAAATACATCTAATACCTACATTGACGAAGTGATATACTTGGTCGAAGAATACCTAGCATTATTAGTATAGCGTTCGGGAACTGGATTGGGATTCGGTCTTCAATCTCATCCTCAGTACTACACACTGATATATTGTAAATAATACGATACTACTTCGTTATACGAGAACGTCGTTTATTGAATACAAATGGTTACAAAGTAAACGTCCAGCCTAGCTGGCGGTAAGATTATTAATGGAAACCCGGAGCGGCGCTCGTTAGCGCGCTTCCTTGAAATGACCCCCTACGGATCCCAACTCCGTCATCGTTCGGGTCGATGCTTGGCAGTAGAGCCCGCCCATACTACCATAGATGAAGCAGTGTTGCATACACCACAATTAGAATACTAGGTATTTGAAATATTTAGCACTACACACTAATTTCACAAAATGTATTAAATATCGTATGTATGTAGTGCCGCAAAATATAAATAATTGGCCAGTCAGTGGCTGATTAGCTTCGCGTCTGGTTCCCACACAGTCATTGTGTGTCGTCAATTCCTTGATTGCCTAAGTCCTCCATCACGATACAAGCAACATATTCCCCTTATTGTGGTGGTGGTAAGAGATTTTCAAATTATGGTCCGGTTATTTGTAACCCCATTTTGTTATGAGGATATTATTATGACTTCTTTTAATTTAATTTAAAAATAATACCATTTAATAATTACGTCGTTGATAAATCGCACTTTTATTAATACACATCGGATGCTTGTGTAATCCCAGAAAGAAAAATCATCCAGGCAATTTTACACACATTTTTTTTTCTCTGTATTCACGAGTTAAAGCGACCCCTAACCAAATCGAATATTTACGAAAATTATTCTTAATCAGATAATCTACTCGGAACTAAGAATAAATTCTGATATGAAACTAATATTGTAATCTATTATTTATTGAAGCTTAATACCAAACTGCATTTTAAATGTTAATAACAATGTCGTTTTATTATGTAATAAGCATAATCCTATTAATAGTGTAATAATATCATAAACTGGTTCACTACAACAGTTGGACGTAAACTTACAGCTTATTTATTTAACGGTACATTAGCTTCAAAATAAGATTAATGTAAATCAAGTTACACGATTAGTAAAAATTTCAAAATTTTCGCTGAATTAGGTTTGATTTCATAGCTGTATATCTCAATAGACCTGATACACAGGAGGCTAATAAAGCCTGTAAGTAATACAATGATTTACCTGTGAATTTAATTGTTGAAGTGTAACCACCCAGTAGAACGGGGTAAGCACGTACGACGGTACCAACAGTGGTGGAAGGCATAAAGAAAGAAATGAAATAACTAATGCAAACCGGTTTTTGATATTCAACAGTGGCGTACGATTTAAATGGTATTAATTTTAATATCACGATGCTTATTTTAGGTATGTTTTGCTCACTACGCAATGTGTTTTCTCTGTTGGAGAATCAAACATACTAACACTTTTGAGCGTGCAAAATCGGCTATCCGTAAAATCGCAATCGCCGAGCATTTAGTTATAACCATATATTACTTTGGATTTGTTCCTGTTGTCCTGGGAAGACCCAAAACGCCTCGAGAATGCGTATTTACGGAGTTATTTGAAATCCATGAATACTCCATAATATGAAAAGAGATGAATGGGGCTAAGCTTAATAGTTCTTAGCATCCGGTACACCAAAACTAAACACCGAAAACCACATTAATGTAAATAATAATTATATTTAATTACCGTTCCTAAGAGGATTAACTACATATTATAAGACTTAAATTAATTTTAATGTTTCATTTAAGGTTTAAATGTTACTTCTTCAGTCGTTTCCTCACTTCTGAGAACAATAGGAATCGTGACCATCACTATAATTATTTTGATGAAGTTTCCTCACTACACACAGTTCTACATGGCATGGAGACCCACGAACACTATCATCATCATCTTCTTACCCTTGTCCTATTCGGGTCGGGGACCCACTGCATCGACAAAGCTCCTCCATACGTCCCTGTCTTACGCTGATTGTTCGGCCTCCGTCCATGGCAAACCCATCCTCTCCTCACACAGTTTCTGGAGTTGCCTCGCCCAACTGTGTCTGGGGCGGCCCACTGGACGTCTACCCTCTGGAATCGCAGTCAGTATCTTCCTCGGAATTCGGTCATCAAACATTCTTAGTACATGCCCAAGCCACCTCAGTTGCGAATTTTCTATGAAGAGTAGCAGTGGGTAAATGCTTAGATCATCTCGGATCGTTGAGTTTCTTATACAATCCCATTTCGTAACCCCTGCCACTCCTCTCAAGTACCTCATTTCGGCAGCTTGGACTCTAGAGCGTGTTTGTTATTCTAGCACTAGTGGCCGTAAGTGAGCGTCGGACAGTATAAAGTTTTAAACACTGCCATCTTTGTCTTTATGTGGAGCTCGGCTTTTATTATCACTGAGCTGTAGAGAGGACGCAACACACTGCTTGCCGCACTTATTCTTCGATCAATTTATCCCGAACAGACTTTATCTAATTGATCAGCCCAACGCATTAGCGATCTTTTTGTGCTTTCCTGCTCTTTGATTTTAAAATGTAAATTTGGTTGGTTCCTATCGGGATGTCATTTATCCAGTCTCGTAATTACCACCTTGCTTTAAACTATTTGAATTAAGGAACATAATACATTTTGCAAGACAATTACAAGTTCAAGTATTGTTATTTAGAAAACAGTGGAAGGAATTTGACTATCATGGAAGCAAGTTGTTTGCGTACCTACATAATATAGTTTTTCGATTGGATGATATCGAGGCAGGGCGGTGGAACTATAAAATAAAAGTAATTTCGTTATGTGCTATTATTTTTTAAATTGATAAAACTAATGTTTAAGACAAGATTTTTATGAATAGCACAAAGGGTAACAATTATTAAAAGCAATAATTATTAGCCTGAAACACTCATCCACATTGACAAAATCTCCCGAGAAAAAATACATGCCGCTGACGGGTCTTGAACCCGTGTCCTTCTGATCTTAGTTCGAGTCCCGTCGTTGGTATGTATCTTTTCTCGGGAGATTTTTTCAATGTGGTTGAATGTTTCGGGCTAATAATTTTTGTTATGTGCTCCTTCGCAGAGGGGGTATAATAATAAGAGATTGGTTATCCTTTTCCTTTTCTTACCTTTTAATCCTACACATAAAATCATTCAATTCTATCAAACAACATTTCGTCAAGTCTAAAGTTTCCATAATCCATTTTCAACACCATATGATGCTGTAATTCTCATGCAGTTTCAGATGAAACACCCGTTTTTCGCTTTGAACAGGTTTATGTTTTCAGTTATTCAAAAAATCATTAAAAATGTATAATTTTTTTAAAACGCTGCACGCCGCTGCCTGCCATTACATTATATTTTATTGTACTTCGCATCGCACACACACACGCACCCCACAACCTCCCGCACACTCGCGCAGCCCGTCTGCGCATATCTCCCTCTTCCTTTCACCATAAAGGATCCAGATACATCCATCGCGTCCTTTTTTATGTCCTAGCCTTAGCGGGCTCCATGGCGTCCATTCGTTATACCGTCTGGGAAGAGTCGGAATTCTTTTTTTTGTTCTTCTTACCGACTCACCAACGGCCGTTCCCGAGGCAAACAACAAACCTACAAAAATGAAACTAAAAACAGACAAACTAATAAAAAATAAATAATCCCACCCTTGGATAAATATTTTCTTACGACATCGATATGTTATTTTTTGTGAGGTGGTTTAAAGCTCTGTGGCTTTTGTTCGTTCGGTGTCAACTAACTGCCCTGCTGAAGGCGCTAGCTGGAACATACAACCAACCTACATAAAGGAAGCTAAAAACATACAAACTTAAAAAAATATGTACTCCCCCCTTTGAAAAAATACTAACTTACAGCTTTGGAAGGTGATTTTTTGTGAGGTGGTTTGAAGCTTTGTCGCTTTTGTTAGTTCAGTGGCAATAACTGCCCTGTTGAAGGCGCTAGCGGGGAGGTTTTCTCCCTTTTTAAAGCTAAACTTAGTACTTACGTTTTTAAAGCCAAAGGCAATTAAATTTATTAAAGGTCGCGAATAACCTGCTAGGAAGGTAAACTTCTCCCGACCTTCAAGTCGGGATACCAACTTGAATCTGGATTTGTCTATGATAGTAAATGGTATATAAATGTTAGAGCCCAATATCATATTATATTATTCTCGGAAAATTTGTTAGACAGCATTTCAAAATCTTTATTAAATGCAAAATGTATGAATGTTGCTCGTCAGAACAATTTTTGTCAGTGGCTGAGTTAGTATAGCGTTTGGGCCACAACTTGGCGTCGTGAGTTCAATTACTTGGCTGGCAAGTCCTTCATTCATGACTTAAGCAACGTTTTCCGCTTACTGTGATGATTGTAGGAGATTTTGGAACTATTGTCAGGTATTGACCATTCGTAACCCGGGAATGTTAGTCTTTCATTCTAGATTTTTTTTTGTTTATCTTTATTTATTTTAAATTATTAAACACTTATATATATTTATTATATTATACCTACTTGAAAAATTGACTTAAGAAAATGTCTTTGTTTTTTAAGAGTCTTTAAGGTATTTTTGCTTGGAATGAAAATGGTATTTGGGACTGAAAATCTTTTCGGCACACTTAAAATGTATTTTGAAAAATCGAGTTGCTTAATTAATAAAAAAAAATTGTTTGCAAACCACTTCACAAAATTTATTTTTAGATTTTCATTGAAACATCTATATCAACGTCTTTAATAAACTGTCAGGGGGCATACGTTAATTACGTGAGCAAAAATAGGGGGGGGGGAGGGGTCAAGTATAATCTTACCAAATCTTATTATATTGAGGAGGGGGGGGGGGTCAATAAAAATCCCATGACAATTTGTCTCATTTTGCCCGCTGAAATAATGGCTATTATGAAAAATATTTATTTCGAGTGTAAAAAAAATATTTCACGTGAAGAGGGTCCCACTAAATCTCACTTAATCTCACCAAGGGGGGGAGGGGTCTAATTTTTTTAAAACTGCTTACGTAGTTAATAAATGTCCCCTCATTAAGACAAAAATTGCGTAGTTCAAATAATTTTTTTTTTTCAAACTAAAAAACTGTAGGATTTTTAATCTAAATCTAAACATAATTTGTGTGCCAATGCCGATTTGTGTGGTTGTACATCCTCCCTGTTTTTTTATTTATTTATTCTAAAATATATGTATATTACAAAGATATAGTATATTGCCCTCCACGCTAGGAGTTCACCGGTGTTGTAGAGAACATTTTCAAATGAAAATTAAAATTTGTAAATGGTAAAACAAAAAGTGGGCTTTTTTAAAACAAAAAGTATTATATCTCTTTGATTACAGTATATAAAGAGAGATAGTTATCTTCACATGTTATCTCTAAGTCATCACTAATTGAACAAAGGTTGGGCCCGCTTTTGGCATGTTTACCGGTTTCGAAGAGATCAACGATGAAAGTTCACCTGAGCATCTTCCATCGAAATACCAGTGGAACGAGAACAACATTTCCACCTGGCGTCTGTGCTCCAAAGACCGCAATTAAGAGCGATTGACCAGCAGCTGAGAATAAAAGTTTAAAAATGCTTGCAACTGTATAGGGAGGTTCCAATGAGAAAGATCGATTATTCCCGGTATCAAATTTTTTAAAATTAAAATTTAATATCAATTTATTTTATCCAAAAGTAGCTTTAATACATACCTACATTCAAGTAAGCAATAAAAATGCTCAAAAGGCATGATGATAAATTATTAAATATCGTGTACTTCTTGGAAGTATTTTTTGATCATAAGTATGTATCTATGATTTTTCAATAATGTCTAAACAAAATAAGTGTGTAAAAAATTTAAATATTTTAGTTTGTAAGACCTTAAATAAATAGAAAAACTGAGGTATTTTTGTCACAAAGCACGTTCTCGGATTTATTTTTTAATGATTTTAATTTAACTAAAATCGAAATTCTTAAAACTGTGTTGGCTAGATTATGTATTAAATTATTTTGTTGTATGATTGTATGATTTGAAATTTGTGTTGTTTAATAGAATCTATCGTTTAAAAATTGAACAAATTGTTCAAAATTTTAAAACTGCGTGTACCAGATAAAATAAAAATCTTTCAACATCAATTTATGTTTTTTTGTAAAAAAGAGTCAATACGTCTAGAATTTGATTTAAAAATGACTAATTCCGGTATTCTCTGGTAATACACTCTCAAGTTAGGTATTATATGAACACTAAACACTTCAGTGGGAGTTATTTAAAGTAAAAAGAACTGTTCTGAAAAACACTTGAAGTGAAATAACACTCGATTGCTATACAACTTCAATATTATTATGTACAAGTTTCTGCCCGCGACTTCGTCTGCGTAGGATTAGTACTTCGAGTAATCTATTTTCTTTTCCTAGGTCCCATCTACGTTTATACCAAAATTCTTAACCTATTTATTTAAAATATGTCAAATTCTTGATTCGATTCAAAGTATTAGGCGAGTACTTCAAATAAATTCAGTAATTTAAATATTTTCCTAAATAGAATTTTGATTTAACAATTAATGTTTTGCAAAATGTCATTCTCAAATTTTGACGTTTTCTATTAAACTATAATTATTATTTTCAATATTTTGAAAATAAATAGCAAGCTTCATACATTACAGCCTATATACTATTCTGATGTATGAGCTATATTATTGTAAAGTTTCATTAAAGTCCATTCATTAAATTTCGACTTATAGAGGAACAAACATTCATACATCCATACAAACTTTCACATTTATGATATTAGTAAGATTATCTGGGAGCAATATCTTTTAAAATCTATTCTAAGCTTCCAAAAACGTATTATTTGTTAAGTCAGCGTTGTTTGTCGATGACATTTTTTCTTCCCACGTAAGCCGTATTCTAGATCTGTTATTTACACTAAACCGGTGATTTTACCGTATCTGCCCGGTATTATGTCAATCTGTTTATTTAGGATGTACAAATTATTACCTGCCTGTACAGAAACCCGAAGACGTAATGTAGATCATGCAGATGACATGAAAGAATTATGTCACCTAAGCCAGGTAAAATTTCAGTAAAATAGGATTATTAAGAGGCTTTGAACCACACGCGGAACACCCGCGTCTGTCATTCTGTCCCGCTCACAATAAGCTCACGCATATTACAATACATGCGAATGCGAAATGAGACAACGCTCAAATTTACCTACAGAAATCGCTCGAAAAGGGGTTTATGGAGAATACACTTTTCTACACCAAAACTTACACAAAATTGAAATTTAAAAAAAAAAATATTTTTTAGAAAGAAGAAGCTACGTCGGTAGCTTTTTATAATTTTATAATTATTTATGAGAGTTGAGTTAGCAGCACTTTTTCCTTAAATAATATTTTTTGATAAATCGTACATGTTTGACAGTGAATGTTTACGTTAATACGAAACGCATCGAAAATTCGAAAACATACCAACATAGTTTTCACCCTCTAGAAGGCAGTATAAAAAAAAATATTCATTTTGTGCAATTTTCGATGTAGAAAAGTGTTTTTTTCCCGGGCGTCCTTTTTGTATGGGCCGAAAAGCGAAGTCTATCATCTTAAGCACTTGAAAAACATTCACAAACCTTCACAAACTATTTTATAAAGTGGTCTAGATTTCTGAAGGGGCCGCTCTGCCAATTTTTACTGTTTTTCTTAAACTGTCAATCGAAAAATGGCTATCATGAAAAATGGGATCTAATTTTTTTTTAAAACAGCTCACGTAATTAATGTCCCCTTGTGTAAAAAAGGTTGGTGTGGCGAATTCTTTTAAATGGGAAGTTAAAATTTATTTGGATAGAAGTTTTGGGCAGTCTATTTCGTTGTGTATGGAGAAATGTCATGTCAGCTACCGTTCGCCTGTTGACATGTTGAATTTGGCAGCCACCTCCGCTCTGGAGCCCCAAATAACCTGAAAAACCCCTAGACTCTCTGCAGAAAGCCGGCGTAGTCCAGCGGCGTAGTCCAGCGGTAGGGCGTTAGACTCCCATTCCGAAGGCCACGGGTTCGAACCCGGCGTGCGCAAATGAACTTTATTTAATTGATTTGTGTTATTTCACAATCAATTATTTAAAATGATATATAGTATATATAGTATATTGGAAGGTACTCTTAGTACCGCCCTAGTGTAAGACCACCATTCAGAATTGAAACGCTGCTTGAAATGGCTTTAGCCGTGTTTAGTGACTAGATCTGAATAGCCAGGTACTTCCCCACCTTCCTCTTCCTCGTCTCCTTCCCTTCCCCACTTACCTTAACCGCTTGGACACATAAGCTTGTTTTCACGATAATTTAACGTAGGTAGACATAGGAATGACGTATGTTCCGTACCTGAGTTATTAAGCCTCATAACATACCGAAATTGAGGATATATAGCCATAGTCTCACTGGCTCCAGACGGGAGCAGTTGCGACTCTTGTCACTATAAAAAAAATTAATAAAAGAAGCTGGCGGTCCGTATCTAAACAAGCGGAATCTTTAGAGCACGGGCGTCGTCAGGTAGAAATGGTGTTCTTGTTCTACTGGTATTCATTGATTCAAGATGCTCTGAGAAACTAGCGTCATTGATCCGTTCGGTACCGGTGCGTAGTCAGGAAACACGCAAAATGTGCGCCCGACATATGTACATGGTTGACATTTGTCACATGCGAATGGTCGCTTTTACGACTTGTTAATGTGTTCAACAGCTCGGCTGTATAACGATTTTCCAGCCAATGTATTTCCTCCCTCCTACAACGTGGGTCTCTTCAAGACCCATGTTCACTCTTTCCTCTCCTCAAAAGGACCCTCCACACAGCGTCTTATAAAATAGCATAGGCCAGGGAAATTATTTTCCTTGGGGCCTCCTGCGTGGAGTTAATGTAAAAAATGTGTATAGTTAGGTGCATTCAAATTTCTTTCAGCTTCTCATTTGCTTCTGTTAGTAATTTGCAAACTTGTTACCTTTTCATCGAACCTTTTTTAATGGGTGGTAGACCACGTCTTAGCCACTGGACATGTAATTATAAAATATGCATAAATACTTGATACAAAATCACCATCTTACGTACGTACTCGTTAAGTCCCATATACTAACGTCAAAGGCGTAGGAACTCCCTGAACGGCCTGGGCAATCGCCATGGGCCAGAACATTTGAAAGTGAATGTTTAATAAAAGTTTTTTTTCCAATAAATAGACTCTCTGGCATACTATTTTCCTCCAATACTGATGGATGTTATCATTGAAACAATGCGTAAAATAGCCTCAGATATATTTTACGACCAGATTTAACTCGGTTACTTTCGAACCTTCATTATCTACTCCCTCTTAATTCAGATGCAATTTACCTCATTCCACGAAGTAGGGATACTATTAGTTACCTGCATTCACCCTTCTTTCAATATCCCTATCAGCCTTCCCATCTCTCGTAAACATACTTCCCAAATATCGAATTTAAGAGATTTTCATTCGGGAAAAACAACATTCTTAAATTATTCGGTGAAAACCAATTATGTGAGTCTATTTGGACGAGACCTGCCGTTGAGATGCGACTGAAAAGAAAAAAAAAGATTTAGAAAAAGTGAAATATTTTTGCGTCATTTCAAAAATAAATTTGACATAGAACATCACTGCATATACGAGTAGTTTGTAAATTCGGAATTGTGTCGGGTTTACACATGGATTATCTATATTGCGAAATTCCGAATGTATCGGTGTATTGGCAAATTAATATTGCCGATTCCGATATACCCCGATATGTCGGTATCGGGATCAGTACCGGATGCATCCTTACTAAATATCGTGAATGGATAACGCGTCAGCTATTTACGAGTATGCGCCCGGGGGGCGAGGGCTACGCCACTGGTTGATGTCCTTGAAAAGGAATGCATAGCCCCACTGGTTAATTACATATCAATGTTTACGTCGCATGTCTCCCTTTGGATTATGGAAGTGAAAATTCCAAAAAAACCTGACCGTTTAATGTGTCTCATTTGTAGGCACCTACTTATGAAAATACTGGGTTTTCTGTTCGACTTCATCCTGGGTTAGGTTCTTGTATATTATTAAAAAATACTACTTGTGGTAGTGCCTCCGCCTGTAATTTCAGTTCAATAATTGTAAAAAAAATTAGATTATTGAATTAAAAATTAATAATTTATGTAATTAATACTTGTTAATTATAAGCCTAAGCTTCATCTTCAAAATTTGAATCGTACCTGTCTAAAATATAAATTTACCATAGAAAATTAACTATTACTATTGCCCTTTACAAACGGAGTATGAGGTTGTGAACTGCCTTACTGTCTCACTAGCCCTACTAGAAAGGATTTCATTTCGTTGCCACAAATGGAAATACGTAAAATTTGCTCGGACGTATCTGCAAATCTTACAATGCTCTATACTAAGAGATATTGATATTTTCCATTGTAAACTTAAAACAAAATCAAATCCTTACAATGTACTTATATCAAAATTAATTATATCTTCTTTATTTTTTTTTTTTTAAATTTTTTAACTTTTGAAGTCTACTTGCTTCCTAATCTATAACTATAATAAAAGTTATTACAAATGGAACTTATCTGGTTTATTTTATATTTGCTATTAAAACCTTTAGCAAGCCAGGTGTTTTTGGAAAAAACTGCGCGAAATTAGCTTCCCGGATTTTGCTCAAATATCGTATAAAAACAAAGGAGTTGTTTTTTTTTTGTAATTGTTTTCTGTTTGCCAGATATTGTGCCTTATTATTCATATATTTTTCATGGTAATATCGTTACAAGTTTTCCCAGAATAGCTATTTTTAACAAAAAAATGTATGAAAATATTTCCCATTCGACAAAAAAATGTAAATAATATATTCATACGAAAATGATCAATTTTTTTTATTTCTCTACAAACCTGAATACATACCCTACATGAAAAAAACCAATTCAAATGTGTTTTCGAAGAAGTAATGACATAAATACTTGTTTGAAAATGAAATGACAGTTGAAAACCGTTTGTAAAAGTGACGACAAGTTGACCATAGATATTTATGATAAATTATTCAGATGGGTTGGCGCTATGCGGATTTTTGCTATATCAAGACCGAGAACGGCGCAAGCGATTCTGTCCTTGTTCTTCATACAATTTCTTTATACATTAGGGACAAAATCGCTTCAAAATTTATTTTTTTTAATTTCGACCCGCGGCCACCGGTGGGCGAACGGCATTCGAGAAGATAAGTGTAAAATGAATTTATAGGGGATAAGAAACGCACTTGACTTACGCTGACCGGTGATTCCTGACAGTATTTGGAGTAAAAATGACAACGAAACTTTGGTCTCCGTCAAGCATATTCAAAAAAAGGAATCAAAATACCATAGACCAAAACTTCATTTACATTTTTTACTCCAAATAATGTCAAGAATCACTAGTTAAAGAATGTCAGTCTATCCCTTAACACCCTGTATATAATTGTATGCTCCCTGAATAAACTTATTTATTTATTTGCAAAAACAGTACAGAAACCAATACATTGCAAAAGCGGTAATCAAAATTACATTTGAACTATTGCCAAACTAAATTCATTTAAGTTAGGACAAAAATTATATTCCTACATAAGTACACAGTTAAAACGTATATAATATTTCGCGCTTAAAATCGTTGTATGACATGTGGAAAATAGCCAAGTTGCCGTCTAGGGAGTTGATTAACCTAGTCAGTCTTCCCAAGGGCATCACCATTGGTAAATTAGTTATGCACCTGGGAAGAATCAAAAGCCTGTGTTGACGGCCTCGCGTGAAGTTATCCGGAACGTAAAGTCCTATTTTATCCAGAATGTCTGGTATTGATAGTAAACCATCCAGAAGCTTATAAGCCATCAGCAGTAATGAATAACTTAAAAACATATACATACTTTTTATGAACTATGTATGTAAAAGCCCAATGGGCGTATAAATAAATAAATAAAATAAATATTTATATATATCGACAGTCCCGAAGAACTATGTCAGATGCGCGATTTTTTAGTTTTGCGGTAGAGCTGTTTAAAGTTTCATTACTGCATTTTTACTGTTTTTCAGATTAAGAAATAAAGTGTTATCAAAGATATTTCATTCTAACTTCGAAAATACAAACTTTTAAATCATCAAAAGGAAGTTAAAACAAGTCAACAAATAGATTTTCAATTTTTAGCAGATCCGACATTATTCTTCGGGACCGTCGATTTATACAGATATTCCCCAGAGTGTATCTTTATCCTTTACAGTTCTCGCACTGTTTTATACACATTAACACGTTGGCAGCCCGCATGTTCAGAATTGCAGCGTTCTTGTGAGTTGTTTTCCGAATGTGACATTTTCTGTCGTAGGGCTTACCCTTATATCCATGCGCCTGTTATGGTAGGACAACCGTCTAAAGCAGGGGTTCCCAAACTTGTTCTTCAACTTCCCAAAGTATCACGCCTCCCTACTGCTTAAAATGAATAAGCCTACGCCACCCATCGGGAAGTAATAACCTGTCACTCACTACTCCAACAAACGTGTTCGCTAGGCGCGTGCGGTGCGGGATGTGAGGTACAATGTTACCAACTCTCAAAAATATTTATCCCTGAAACTAAAATCAACAATCTCTAAAATCCCGACAATTACTTTGAAAATTCCCCTATTCGGTGAACGGAGTGATAACCGCCGCCCGCGCCCCCCTGTACATATCTTTGCGCCTCCCTAGTGGGGCGCGCCCCCTACTTTGAAAATCAATGGTCTAGAGATTAACCGATTAGAGAACAGTCTAGATTCTTCAGGATATCAAGTTTTTTAATTTGATATTTTTTTTAAAACAATTATTTGAATCATAAATACTAGTTAACTAATTGCGACTTTATGGTACGCGTTCGTTGATATTTTTTGTGTCTGTGAAGATATCAGAAGTTCTTCTGCGTGATAATATTTCCCCTTTTCCATTTAAAGCGTTTTTCTTTGGTGTTTCATTTGAAATTATTTGTTTATTTAAAGCATGATGAGTGAGATGTACATAATTAAGGAATTACATGCTTTGGTTGCTTTGTTAATAATTGAGGGTGACTGTATTTCTGTCAAAAAACTTTTCCAAGTACTGTACTATTCAAACTAGATATTTATGATCCAACACTAATTTCGGTTAATGGTGCATGGGTAAATTTTTAAGTAATGTGAAATATTTCATATCATTATTTAAGTTCAATTTTAATTTTTAAACTGGGAACTACGTTTATATGGTGCCAAAATTACTTTATGAATTAGTTTTTTTTTTATTTTTTACATTAGCTCCACACCAAAAAAATCCCTCAGGGCCTATGTCATCTTTGGGGATGCTGTGTGGAGAGGATTTTGAGGGAAAGGAAGGAATGGAAGTTTTGGGAAGGAAAAAATGTAAGAGGAGTGGGTAGGAATCTGGGGGTCAATGTGTCCAGGAATGACGAATATACGAATCCATCCCTCCTACTGCGATGCAGGGTGATGGGTCAAATGAGTCCGACTAGAGAGGTCTAAATTAGGTCTCCCTAAACCAGTCTCTCCCGATCCGGCTCGCCAAGCAGTAGGAAAAAGCAAACTCATTCCGTGAACCCGGGCAACCCTGCTAAGTCACGAAACGTAGCCACTAAGGAACCACTTGGGGTGACTTATGGCACTTTAGAACCACTTGGGGTGACCTATGGCAGGGGTGTTGGTTATCCAATAAATGGTTCCCGGGCGGCGGTACCCATACCCGCCTCCCAAATTTTAAATTCCCAGTTATTATTTATTCAAATGCTGGACAGATGATTAGGTGAATTAAAGAGTGGGGGTACGTCACTGAGATAACGCACACATGGTTTACCGAACTAGATCCAGTGGACTTACTTTAGCGGCCCGTTGATACACATATTCTTTGAATAGCTATGGCTATCCTTTTCATAAACGGTGCTACATGTTTTATTAGATTAGTACGAATATTACGTGTCCTGTATTTTTATTATGTCATTGGATTGATATAGTAATATTCAAGTTTAACTTTCAAAGGGAATTTTTATTTTTTTATTAGCAAATATTTTCAGTTTCGCGAATCCTGCACTTATATGAGATATTATATATATTATATATCTGGGGTTTAAAGCTAGAAGTGCCTATGTATAATTTTTGAATAGCTCAGGAGTGAGGATTATTTTTCGAATTCTTGGCGAAAAAAACGCTCGATCAAAATTTTTAATTCTACATTAGATTGGCTACAATTTCACCAATCTAGAACACGACCATCTACATCTTAGCACTCAAATAAGGGAGGTTTTAGAGTACTTTCCGATACTAAATCAGATTACCAAAACTGACATATGTAGGCACATCTAGAATTATCCCCCAGATATGTATTGTAAATGATATCCCATATTCTTGTACATATATATATATACATATTTATTTATTTATTTACGTATTTATTTATTTATTTATTGATTTATTTATTGATTTATTTATTTATTTATTTATTTATTTATTTATTTATTTATTTATTTATTTATTTATTTAATTATTTATTTATTTATTTAATTATTTATTTATTTATTTATTTATTTATTTATTTATTTATTTATTTATTTATTTATTTATTTATTTATTTATTTATTTATTTATTTATTTATTTATTTATTTATTTATTTATTTATTTATTTATTTATTTATTTATTTATTTATTTATTTATTTATTTATTTATTTATTTATTTATTTATTTACTTATTTATTTGTTTATTTATTTATTTATTTATTTATTTATTTATTTATTTATTTATTTATTTATTTATTTATTTATTTATTTATTTATTTATTTATTTATTTATTTATTTATTTATTTATTTATTTATTTATTTATTTATTTATTTATTTATTTATTTATTTATTTATTTATTTATTTATTTATTTATTTATTTATTTATTTATTTATTTATTTATTTATTTATTTATTTATTTATTTATTTATTTATTTATTTATTTATTTATTTATTTATTTATTTATTTATTTATTTATTTATTTATTTATTTATTTATTTATTTATTTATTTATTTATTTATTTATTTATTTATTTATTTATTTATTTATTTATTTATTTATTTATTTATTTATTTATTTATTTATTTATTTATTTATTTATTTATTTATTTATTTATTTATTTATTTATTTATTTAATATATCAACTGAACTAAATTTATTTCCAAGCCTATGCAGTCTTTGGATTGGGGAGTTAATGAAATAGTTAGTTTTCGAAGGATAAACAAAGAACAGCTCTGGAAGCCTCGTGTTACGATTTGGTACTCGGAATGTTATTAGTTTTGTTAAGTCAGGTGCGTCAATTGTCCCATTAACTAATTTTAATAAAAGTACCATATCGCTCTTTGTTCTTCTACAAGATAAGTCAGTTAAATTAAGTCCTTTCATTAATTTATCATAATTGATTTGTTCAATGGGTATGGAGAGTTTGAAATTAATGAACCTTAAAAATGTATGTTGAACTTTATGAATTGAATTTTATAGTATGGGGACCAAATAGTGGAATTGTATTCTAAATTACTTCTAACTAAGGCAGTGAAGAGTATTTTAAATTAATAAAGTGACGTAAAATCTATAATATATGTATGATATGTGGTGGTTTTTCACAAGTCTGTGCTAGTTTTTGTTTTAATATCTTTGGAACGGTGTGAGTTAAAGATGTTATTTTTTGTGCGAATTCTAAATTGGATCATCCTTAATAGATTAAAAAGTAGAGATACAATTTCGTACCTTTAAGTCATTGAATGTAATCATTGTTAGCTATATATTATGTTGGTTAACCTGTCCCACTCCAAGTAACACAAATATTCTTACTACCTGGTGGAGGATAAAAACGTGCTAAAATTGACAGGTATGGTGCCTAATCGATACATGGAGCTTGTAATAAATTAATTAATATTATAAGCAAAAAAAAAAACTCTTTGTACTTGGGTACATTGCCTTTACTCGCAAAAAAAATCTTTATGTTTGATATTTTTGCTGCTGGACTAATGGTTATTATCTCGTTTAACTAATGGGATCTAATTAATCTCAACACTAATGAGGATTACCTATACCTATTACCTATCTGTATATATGAGGTCAAGCGACGTCTGGCAATTCTAGTAACAGGAAATCGCAGACGTATAATAAATCCATGATACGCGTACTATTAATATACTACTTCTACTATATCGATATTTAAAATCTTGTTTTACCGGACCATCTTTTTCAATCAATCCGGCTCAAGTTTTTTCTACAACATTGATTCTTGACTAGTTAACTTTGAATCCTTCCATTAAGAGGAATATAAACGCCAAAAATACTCGACTTCTTACCCTTTGAACACTCCGTGTATTTTTGGTATATCTGTTCGAGGAAAGTAGCGCCAAAGTTGTTTTTTTTATTTTTTTTATGAATAACTAGCTTCTGCCCGCGACTTCGTCTGCGCAGGATTAGTACTTCGATTAGCCTATTTTATTTTCCTGGGTCCCATCTATGTTTATAACAAAATTCTTAACCTATTTATTTAAAATATCTATAATTCTTGATTCGATTCAAGGGTGAGTACTTCAAATAAATTTACAAATTTAAATATTTTCTAAAATAGAATTTTGGTTTTACAATCATTGTTTTTCAAAACGTCATTCTCAAATTTTGACATTTTCCATTAAACAATAATTATTTTTTGTAATATAAGGAAAATAGCAAGCTTTGGTTATAAATTATAGCTTATATGTTATTCTGATGTATGAGCTATATTATTGTAAAGTTTCATTAAAGTCCATTCAGTGGTTTTTGCGTGAAAGAGTAACAAACATACAGACATCCATACAAACTTTCGCGTTTATAATATTAGTAAGATTATACAAGAACTAAAAAAGTTAGTCAATAATAAAGTCAAAAATTTTAGGCGTAGAGGGATACTTTTAAAAAGTTATTTCTTATATTTATCTAATGAAAACACAAATTATTTAGTACTGTGCGCTTATTTTTTTTTTGTAACATAATTAAGAATTTTATTATAATTCCATTCGTTGAAAATGTGGGAAAAGCTTCAATGTATCCAAAACATATTTTTTCATATTCATAATGTAAACCGATTCGTAGTAAAGATAAATCTAAATAATGATTTGGCGTATAACTTCATCTTTATTTCTTTTAAATATCTTTATCCACAAGTCGCAACGATGCATAGTAGAGCAGGCGCTGGGTGGAGTTGAGTGTGCAAAATCCGAGTGCGCAATCTGAACATAGTTTTGAATTCAGAAAAGCTTGCAGATTATGATTCTGGATATTGCCAGGAGGTTTATTAGTCAATTTTTGTTTACACCCCATCCCTTTAGCTGTCAAGTAAATGGACTGAACATATGCTTTGGAACCATTTTAATGATTGTTTTAGTAACAATATCCAATTTTTCTTATGATTAAAGGTACTTATAGTTAGTCAGTTGAAAAAAGTTAAAACTAAAAATTTGATCATAAATTCATCCTAAAAAATAAACAATAAAATCAATATTTTATTTTATTTTGGCAGTCTTTCTTCTTAAACAGACAATTGATTACTTATTGATTACTCCTATGTGCATATTTATTGAAATAAAGTTCTCGTCATAAAGTATCTACTCAATTCTCCGGTAGGAACAGACAGACATTATTCAGTTTACCCGGTCAGTTTATCCATGCATTTTATTTATACAACGAGGACTGTAATACGCCATCGTCTTGCCTATAAATGAATAAATTATAATATTCTAATTATTATTTGCTTTGCTTTGCTTCTTATCTTGAGTGGTCGACCACCCTACATGAACTAGAAACCCATGACGAGCAAAAAATGTGTTTTTCCTGCAGTTATTTTTTTCGATTTACGTAACTTTCTAGAGCAATAAGTCACAATACGCCCCTGAAAAATTAAACATTATGTTTATATAGATATTCCTCTCGACTGCCGTTCGCCCACCGGTGGCCGCGGGTCGAAATTAAAAAAAAAATTTGAAGCGATTTTGTTCCTTATGTATAAAGAAGTTGTATGAAAAACAAGGTCAGAATCGCTTGCGACGTTCTTGGTCTTGACATAGCAAAAATCCGCATAGCGCCAACCCATCTGAATAATTTATAATAAATATCTATGGTCAACTTGGCATCACTTTTACAAACGGTTTTCAACTGTCATTTCATTTTCAAACAAGTATCTAAGTCATTAATTCTTCGAAAACACCTTTTAATTGGTTTTTTTCATGTAGGGTGTCTATTCAGGTTTGTAGAGAAATAAAAAAAATTGATCATTCTCGTATGAATATATTATTTACATTTTTTATTATCAGCACGAGTAAACCACCCAGCCAACATTACTGGATTGTACTAAGCAATGTAAAATATTGTATTAAAATAAATATTCTACAATGTACATAATTCTTCAGCGTGTTTATTTTCTCTGATTTTAATCTGGATAATACTTTCATCTAGAAAAACTTGTAATTCAATGGAGTGGAAGCGATGTGAGGTAAAAATAAAACCACGGGAGGCATTAGCATTCTGTCATTAACCAAACAATCTGATTAAAATTAATAATTCTTGCGATAAACTGGGTATGGGATTATATCTCTACGAAATCAAGGAAACGCGCGTTAAAAGACGTTTGCTTACCTCTTACATACCTAAACTATTTTTATTTCTAAATCAAATATAATGATTTTATTATTAAGTTTTGGGAGTTTTTTATCATTGTTACTTATCTTTCGGCGCTCATGGGGTATATCATGGACGATCGATAAAACCCTACATCAAACGATATTGACTAAATCTGTCATTTTTTTAAATTTTTTTATTTATTTATTTTATTTATTTATTAATAAGAAAAAGATTTTACATTACAGATTTTACATTATGCAAAGTTGTACAATTATACATAATTATTCTACTACTCCATAAGTTGAGCTCTAAGAGCTCGTGTTTATGGGAGGAGTATTTACATGCAAAAAATAACGTTCTAATTAAATTTGTAATCAATAATCAAAGTTTTATAAGATAAATACAAACATTAGGTTTACAATTTTGAAAGAAATTTTTATTGAAAGACATCAATATATATATTTTTTTTTTACATTGAATAGTGCAGATTAAACTAAGCGTAAACTAAGTATAAATTAAGGTTACAATATATCATTATCCAATTTCAGGGATATTTTAATATTTCAATTTATGGTCAGTTATCAACGTTTGCGAGCACGCTCATCAATGAGTAATGCCCCGTTCTGACTGGGCGAGTATTTTAGTCGAGTAGCGAGTATATTAGTAACTAAACGTGTCCGAACACCACAATTTTAGTAGAGTAGGCTAGTCAGCTCTTTAGTAGATTGAATCCATTTGATTATAATTTTTCGGTAGAGTCCCCTTCCACGACATGCGCAGTTCATTCATAGACGCAGACACAAAATGCTACCCAAAGATTCTTTATTTTTGCGGCTGTCAAGAGCCATTGATCAGCGGCTGAGAATAAAAGGTTAAAAATGCTTCCAACTGTACAGGGAGGTTCCGAAGAAAAAGATCAATTATTACCCTATCAAATTATTTAAATAAGAAATTTAATTTCGATTTATTTCGTTAAAAAACTTGCTTTAATATATACCACATTCAAGTAAGCAATAAAAATACCCAAAACGCACGATGATAAATTATTAAATATCGTGTACTTCTTGTAAGTATTTTTTGATCATAAATATTTTTAATTTTTTAATCATGTTTAAACAAAATAAGTGTGTAAAAAAAATCTCAAATATTTTAGTTTATAAGACCTTAAATAAATAGAAAAACTGAGGTATTACGTTACACAACACGTTCTCGGATTTATTTTTTAATGATTTTAATTTAACTAAAATTAAAATTCATAAAAATGTTTTTACTAGATTATGTATTGATTTATTTTGATGTATGATTTGAAATTTGTGTTGTACTATACAATATGTCGTTTGAAAATTGAAGAAATCTGCCAACGAACAACGGTATAATGTTAGTATATTAAAAAGAAACATAGTTTTTCAAAATTTAAAAAGTGCGTTAACTGATAAAATAACAATCTTTCAAAATAAATTTATGTTTTTTGTAAAAAAGAGTCAATACGTCAGGAATTTGATTTAAATGACTAATTTCCGGTATTCACTGGTAATCTTGTCCATAGTTTATTTATTTTCATGTCTCTAATTTATTCTTTCGCCTCTTCTAAAATAAGCATTACAATCAGCTTAATTAACTAATTTACTTTCTTGCTTTGCAGCCCGTCATGTCGCGACGCACCGCTTACTAATGGCTGGCAGCAATGCGAACACTTTTTGGTGAGTCAAGTAGCGAGTTACTCGCTACTCGACTTATCAGGTACGAACAAGGCATAAGAGATATTCCGACTGACGATTGTAGCCCGGCTTCCTTAGTATTAGACAAGTTTCGGTTACTTGTCAATGTTAATTTGAGCTAATACCGTAAAATAGTTAAAGTGTAATATTAGAAGCAGTGAAATACAACGCTGCTCTATTTGAGATTCAACCTTCAACTTGAAGCAATCGCTATTGCTTCGACCTTCCACCAGTAACAAGTACCAGGGGAACAGAGTGCGGAGGAGAAGTCTACTCCACCGGAGTGTCTGGACTCGAGCACGTTATGTTACAGGTAGGCGGCTGCACTGGGCAATTGGTAATGGGCTTGGGAACTCTGTCGATTTATGGAGCCCTGATGCTGAACTGACGATAATTATTATTCCACTCAACCTCTGCAGTAAATTCAGCCTATTTCATTGCGTGATGATAATATATACGTTTTAGCTATATTATTATTAACCTTTACACCTGTGAAAATCAAACGTCAACTTCTATTTTGTTCTTCAAAAAAGAGAATAACATTTTTTTTAAAATACAATTACAGAGCAAATGTGGTACATTATATTTGTATTTGCTGTTTAATTAGTATTGTTGTCTAATAATTGTACTATTTTACGTAACACGTATTCATAGGGAAGTACTTGACTTTTAAACCTTTGATTTCTGTTGACATTATTTGTAGTAAAAAATATTAATGAAATATTGATCTGCGGGGACTTTTTTTGGTTTTTTTCTCTTTTTTTTTTCTTCAACAACAATAAAACACTATTCACTCAGCCGAATAACCACTTAACCCCTCACCCCGATACATGTCCAATACCTTGATTTTTTTAATGTTTTAAGCAGAAAAAACATATATCACAGGAGACCAACATTTCGTTTATATATTTTTCAACAAATAATGTCAGGAATCACCGATCTAGTCAAGTACGTCCTTTAACAAGTTAAAGAAAAGGAACAGTAGATACAATACAATTAATGAATGGAGCTAAGACAAAAATAGAGCCTATAATATATATTGGACAAAATTCTCAAATCAAAGCCTGAATAAGGTTTTTGGGGAGTCAATGATTTAGACATTCTTTCGAAAAGATCTACAAAAATTATTTGATTGGTCCCAAAAACATCAAGGCCCTGATTGGAGTTTACAAATCTCGACATTCTGCTCAGTGGAGAATGGTACCTAATCGTACTATGGTTATGTCAATTGATTGCATTCTCTATTGCAAAGCAAATTCAAAATTATTCAAATCTTTAGTTTAGCTGATAATCCGTGTTTATTTATGAAACAGCAAAAACTCCTGCACTTAGGAATATATATTAATATATGTACACCAGAGGCCCTAGCACACTCAATCGATAACTATCGGTAACTTCTCATCGTTCCCTAGGACAACTGCACATCGATGACGTCCAAACAACAGTTGATGTCGAATATGTTAAGGACACTTAGCCATGTGAACTGTCACTTATTCGTTGGCGATCTGTAGTCATGCTAGGGAACGATGAGAAGTTACTGATAGTTATCCTATCGATCGTTATCGATTGAGTGTGCTAGGGCCTCAGGAGGTTTTTTTTTTTTTGTAATTCGTCAATAAAATCGACGGACATGTAGCCAAGTGAAAACAATCGAATCTAATGTGGTAAATTCGTAATAATTGATATAGTAGGAGAAATAAAATAAATATAGCTTCGCAAATCTAATAATTGTAGGCTTCGGCTTAAACAACTTCAATAATTTAGCCGTTTTGTATTAAGCCAAAAGTATCTTTAATCTACCTATCTAAAAATAGTTGCCATTGTTGTATGCTGTGGGGATTACACATAGCGTAAAAAATCTTAAGTATCCTTAATTCGTAAATACAAGGTTGATATGCTGGTTGTTTGCAGCAGCTCGCGAACGATTTTCTCTAGGGTCATTAAAATTGCGAAGCCTTTTCGGTCTGAAATTTTTCGATTAATGTAATTATTATAACAATCAATTTTTATTAGAATAAATATCGTTATAATATCTTTTGAAGGTTATACACATTAATATAATATATCATTGAAGAAGAAGATAACACTTATAAATCTAAACTAAAATATGAAAAAGAACAAGATACAGGAAAATAAAAAGGTAACGGTCGAAACTTGGACTTGAACTCAGGATCTCTAGTCTTATCGGGACTATGCCTTAACTAACTCGGCCATTGCGACTTTATGAAGTAAATACTACGCACGCTCGACTTGGCTAGCTGGCGAATTCAAGCTGCCGAATTAAGCTGGCGAATGTGTAACGAAAAGTGAAATGCGTTGCGAGGCGAACGGGATGTATCAAACTGTAGAAGCAAGAGAGAGCAGTGCGCGCACATTTTACATTTTCTTTCTCTCTTTCTCAAACGTGCATAAACGACGCTCTCTAACTAGAATTCGCATCAATAAAGTTTTATTTTAAACTTTGTAAGAATTAAATCAACAATCGTGTGCGAACTCAGTGCATCGAAACGACTGATTTGTCACGATGATTGGTAACATTCCAAACGAACCTTCAACTTAGATTCTTATATACTGATGATTGGAATGGTTTTATTCGATGCCAGGAAGAAGATTTGATTATTAAAGAAGTATTTACTTCAGTCGTGTGGTCTAAAGCAAACTCGAATTTTTTTTTAATGTAACTTTTGTCAATGTCATATTTCAAATTCATGATTAACAAAATTATTTTCATCTATTTTTTTTTATATATTATATTTCTATCTGTTTAAATGATCACAACTTTCAAAAAACTGGTTTGTACCCTAGACAGTCTCTAATTTATTAAACATATTAGTTTTTTTCCGTTGTTTGTTTTTGGGGTGTTATGCCGTGTTGTGCTACCTCCTTATTTAGCCGACGTTTCGGACAGCGTTGCAGTGTCCATCATCAGGGCAGATCCGGCAGATCCGTCGACATCGACGTATCTGCCGGATCTGCCCTGATGATGGACACTGCAACGCTGTCCGAAACATCGGCTAAAGAAGGAGGTAGCACAACACGGCATAACACCCCAAAAACAAACAACGAAAATGCTTTTGGCCGTGAAAATCTAAAAACGTATCATATTAGTTTTTGTTTATATGGGACACCTATTGACCTTTTTTCTAAAAGTCTAAATGAATATTCAATATTTATTAGAACAACCCTCGCTTTAATAGCTTTTGAAGGTTATACCCATCGCACCCATCAATGTAATACATCAATGTATTACTTTAATTATGTATATATATAAGGATTGTATTAGGACATAGATAACTATGTACCTACTTAAAATGCCTCAATAAACAATAAACAATATAATAATTGAAGAAGAAGTTAGTTCAAATAAATTACTAAACGAAAATATGAAAAATAACAAGACACCGAAAATCCAGGATCCAGGATCTCTAGTCTTACCGAAACAAGATGCGACCGTTACCTTTTTTTTTTTCAATGTCTTGTTCTTTTTCATATTTTCATTTAGGTTGATTAGTATTATCTTCTTCAATGATATTTTCGGATTTCCACTAAATTTCCATCAAATGCCACGGAGCTTTAAAATGTGTATTTAAGAGGGTATTACCAAAGAATACCGGAAATTAGTCCCTTTTAAATCAAATTCTGGACGTATTGACTCTTTTTTACAAAAAAACATAAATTGATTTTGAAGGATTGTTATTTTATCTGGTAAACGCATTTTTTAAATTTTGTTAAACTAAGTTTATTTTAATATACTAAGGTTATACCGTTGGTCGTTGGCAGATTTGTTCAATTTTCTAAGGACATTATACAACACAAATATCAAATCATTTAATCATACAACAATATAAATCAATACATACCTAATCTAGTAAAAACATTTTTCAGAATAATTTTAGTTAAATTTAAATTTCTGACGAAAAAACCTCAGTATTTCTATATATTAAAGGTCTTATAAAATAAAATATTTCAGATTTTTTACACCCTTATTTTGTTTAGACATTATTGAAAAATCATAAATATTTATGATTAAAAAATACTTTCAAAAAATACACGATATTTAATAATTTATCATCGTGCGTTTTGAGCATTTTTATTGCTTACTTGTATGTAGGTATATATTAAAGCAAGTTTTTAATGAAATATGTAGATATTAAATTTTTAATTAAAATTTTTGATTCGGCGAATAATCGATCTTTCTCATCGGAACCTTTCTGTACAGTTGCAACTGTCTTAAAATAATACAATACGCCATATTACTTATAATGTCACATTTTTCATTTTCTTAACCGCAGGAATGAATATTTCATTTTTCTTTCTCTCATTGTTTGGTTGGTAATAGCAAATCACGATTGGAGACAAAAAAGGTATAGGCATTGAACAATTGAAGTAAATCCTTCATCTTTTACGCACGGCTGCTGGCAAATAAAATGCTGTCAATTAAATCCTGTACGCATTACTAAAATAATATCCACCAATAATATTTTCACTCTCGACGTATAAAACACTTTAACGAAATAAGAGGTAGGTTTGAAAAAACTGACAAACAAAAAAGGGCAGAAATCCACAAAATCAAGTTAATTTGAATACTAAAAAAATCGTAGGTTAAAATGTTTTTAATTTTATCCACGACAAGAAAACTTTTTTCACAATTTGTCCTGTTTGTCATTTACGTGCTCAATACGACATAATAACTTTGCGCACATTACTTCTTAATTACCAATGTGCCAAATATCGATGGCTTAGAGTGAAAATGTTGTATCTACAAAACTTAATTGGAAGTTATGATGGATAAAAATTAATTAAAGAATTATAGTTTTTGCAATATCCCAACTCTTGCCATTTTGTAGTTACATCATTTTAACTCTAAGTAGTAGTTTCGAAACAACTGCGTCTTCAAAAGGGCATTATAAAAATTACAAAGTGTCTAAAAATTGATGCAATTTAAAGTTATTTAATTTTGTATTGTTTCTGCAATATTCCAGATGTTATTTATGGACATGCATTACAGCGGTTGAACGTAGAAATAGTGCATTATTAACAGGATAATGAATGACACAGAAGTGAATGGTAGAAGAAACCGGAGATGCCCGAGAAAGACATGGCACAATTAAGTGATAAACTCAAATATAAGACAGTGCTAAGTCTCTCCACGGAATTGGTTCCTTTATTATCAAAATTAATTAATCAATGTTTTAAAGAGGGAACTTTTCCAGACAGCTGTAAAATTGCCAAGGTGATACCAATTCACAATGGTGGGTCTAAAACAAATACCTCAAACTACAGACCCGTCTCATTACAATTACAGGTAATTCAAAATAAACTAATCAAAAAACTACAAATCCAAAACATCCACACAAAAATTATGTTTGGAAACAAAACTGTTAACATTGAGAAAACTATACGAATACAATATATGTCTCCTTATATACAACATAAATAATAAACTCATACTTACAAACACAGAATTCATTAAAACGTCCCAAGTTCACAAACATTTTACACGACAACACGATAACATACATTTAAACACCATGCATACTAACTACGGTAAGCAATCCATCAGTTATGAGGGGGGCAATTTATATAATTGCCTTCGAGAAGATATTAAAAACGAAAAAGTGTGTGTAAATTTCAAAAAAATTATTCATTTTTATTCACAAATAACAATATAGTGAAAGTGAATAATACTGTGTGATAATATAATGTAATTTAATATACTGTAATGTAATGCAATTTAATTCAAATTCTAGTTAAGTAAGTGAAAATGTTATTTTCTTTTTTTCTGGAATAAAAAAACTTATATAAAAAAAGTGAATCAAATATATGTGCTAGATTATGTCAAGGGATAAAATAACAGAAGAGTACCTACATACTCTCACGCATATCTGTGGCTCTATGCCTATATCTTCGAAAATGCATCTAAACATTTCAAAATAGTTGAATAAAAATTCTCTCTTAAGAAAAAATAAAGAAGGAAATATTGTTGGCATATTTTTTTATGGATTTTTCAATTTAAATCACCCCCCGTACTTTTACATCCTCAAACAGCGTTATATTTCATTTGAAAAGGTTAAAAATGTGTTCTTTAGAATCACCACAAGGTAAAGGTGGAAATTCTCATGAGATTCATTAATTTATACCAGTGTCTTTGTTGTTGATAGCGAGCCATCCGTCTCTGTCGCACTTGCGGGGAGCCGGGTTCACTGAACTCCGCTGGCGATTTGATGAAGAGTGACGGATGAATGTTGCGATATTCTATAGCGCTGATTTATCTGCGCGGGATTTCAAACTTTACCTTTTACATGCTTTATTTTATTCAAGCAGGGTTGCTTTTCAATATTTTAAATATATGGTATGAGTTTATTTAATCTTAATATATAAAACAATGTCGGGTTAGTTACACCATTTAAAACTCAAGGACGGTTGAACTGATTTTTATGATCTTTGATTTGTTGGATTTGTCTCCGTCCCGATTAACAGAATAACTATTAAAAGATCAGAAAACATCACGGGAAAAATAATTATGAATAAAATGAAATTTTTTCATATATTTTGTATGGAACGGCTTTTCAAATAATGTGCGTTGGTCATCATAATTTGAATCAATTCGAACTGTCAATGGTGTAGTGTGCCGAACATTTCGTGCTTAGGCGCTCCGCCCACTGAGGCAACTGAAAACCAACTAAAAGCGGCTGTTTTCTCTGTCTTGATTGGTCAAAAAGCTTGGTTAACCATAGATGACGAACAATCAGCTGACAGTTGGCAACTATCAATGGCCGCCCAGGGAAATCAGCAGTGACAGTCGCAAGTTACCGCTTGCGTTACCATTGACAACGGGGTTTTGTGTGATTGTGTAGTGCGCGGGCCATCACATTGTCATACAAAGACAGTTGGCAGTTGAGAGTTTTCAGTTGCCTGAGTGGGCGGAGGCGCTAAGTCAACAGCTCAATTTCATTTTTTGAACTTAGAGTAGGTACCTATTTATTTTAACTTAATAAAAATTTAATTTATTTCAGCTAATAAATTAAACACAACATTTATTGATTCTGAGGCGGTACGAAGTTTGCCGGGTCAGCTAGTATAATATAATTGTCTTTTTTGTGTGTATTCATCTTGTCTTCATTTGGTATTCATAATGTGGTGTTGTATTTTTTGTTGTGCTCTATCACGTAGGTCATCGTATAATTTACACGAAATATATATGTAGGCTTACCAATGCCAACATCAGTTCCCTTTATTTTTATATTTTAACCCTTTTTATTGTATACATAGTTTTATTTTATTACTTTTTAATAACTTTGCAAAACAAACAACAGGCATAATTGGTTATCTTAATTTATCGCTTCTATAATATGTATGTATGTACGACTATAATATGCAATGCAAATACCAATTAGGCTTTTTGTTTTAATACTTTGTTTCTAAGTAGATAAACCTTTTTTATTATTATTATTTAAACAAACAATGGTTATTTTATGTTTTAAGTGGTTATTTTATTTAATTTTATTCTGTCTTTTCTCTTTTTTTTCTTCTTATTTTATACAACACTTGTATGTGGGACTATATATGCAATGCATACATTAGTTGGTTTTTAATGTTTGTCTGTTATAATTTGTTTTAATCCTGATATTGAGTATAAATAACTATTATTATTTTTTTATATTATTTTAATATTTGTGCTAAAAAAACAACCGATTAGGTTTTAAACTTTTATTTTTTCTTAAACTTACTTTTTATTTTTTTGTTGTTGTTATTATTCTTTCTCTTCTTTTATTTCCTCGATTTATTTTTGTTTGTACAAAACATGCTCTATCTTTCATCTTAATTTGACTGTCCTAAAACTGGATTCCTCCTAGTTGGGCAGTCAAAAATTTTCATAAATTATGTACAATATATTTATAATCTTTTATTAAATAAATAAAAAGTACCAAGCAATTAATTTCTATCATCCAATTAATTAATGAAATGCTCCGACGCTCTATTAACGCGATTATGGGTCGGCGTAAGCTGGGAGTCAGAATGTGTCAGGAAATGTATGGACTTGTACGACATGCTTTGTATAAGCCCATACATTTCCTGCGTCATCTGCACGCGCGACACATTCTGACTCTCAGCTTACGCCGACCCTATTAGTTGGGGGGTGGATACACAAATTCAAAATTCGCCAAACATGAAACGATAATGTAAATGTGATACAGATATTTTGAACGAAGGTACATTTTAATGTGTAATCACTAGACATCGGATTATATGCACTAACAAAGTGCCAAAATATGCATGCAAATATGCACTAAAAAAGGCCGAAATATGCACTAAAAACCCTTGATATGCCCAAAATATGCATAATGCAAAATCAAAAAACCATTTGTATTTTTATATATTTTAATTAAAGATGGTCAAACATAGCGAAATATTGTTAAAATTATGCATAGTTTTTGTGACCATATACAATTAAGTATTTTTTTTTAATTTTCGGCTGCAAATTTGTGACGTTTGTCACCCAGTATTAATTTTGTACGCCGAAAACGACCTCTGTCGAAACGAAGAACTGTCGTCATTTGTCAAAATTAAAAATTTGGCATATATCTGGAGATACCTGTTTAGGCTGGGTATGGACCTGTGCCGTTAATGTAGGCATTAATGTTTTTCATGTCTTCAAGACACTTTTTACGAATCTTTTCTAATATCGAATTACCTAGGAAGGGCGTTGGTGAGTACGATCATTGTTTCCAGTATTTCTATTGATTTAAATAGAGGAAGAATTTGTTTCTAATTTTTTTTATGGCATCTGGTAACTTGTGGAAATGTGTTGAGATGAGGGCGATATTCTTCGGATGCGTAATCAAATGCTAGCTTGCTTTACTGAATTGCAAAGGCATCAGAACTGTCAAATTGACCAGCGAATTATGCACGATTAAGAAAAACGGCTAAAATATGCATTAACGCCGTAATTTGACAGTTATATGCATTTGCATATTTGCATATTTATATATGTAAATATGCAAATGCATACAATCCGATGTCTAGTAATCACCATATATATTATGTAATAGAGAAACGATGCACTGGATGAAGATAATAGAAAAAAAAACATGTAAACAAATAACTGATCCAATTAAAATCATAAAAAATAAAGTAGTACTGGAATCAAATGTAATCATTTCGCGATAGCCAGAGCTGCCAAAGAGTCCACTAGGACTCTTCAAAAAGTCCAAATCTCGTTAAAACACGTGGTAGCATAAACCATGGAACCGAAATAGTGAAATTAACTTGAAAGCATTAATCTAGCAGTGGGCTAATCAGTAGCTAATAAAATGACTATATAAGATGTAGGCTTAGAGTATACACGCGACTTACAATATTTCAGGGACAATTTTGCACACCCCTATTAAATTTATCCAAACCTCGAGTAACTAGTTTCTGTTTTTCCAACATTGCATAATCTGAAAGAGCTCTTACTCCCATTTCAACTTTCCTATGGAATTTTATGTGAAGACCGCTTTTTCTAGCTTTTTTGACCTTCCGAATCTTATATTTATAATGTCTTTATTAATGGATTTAAGAATCTTATTTTTTAAATCAGCCAATATTGTTGGCAATACAACTTGTTTATTTTTAAATCGTAAGCTTAACATCACAGAATCAAATACCTGCGCTACTCTATCAAACCATGTGCTTAATATCGTGAAATGCGTAACATTGTACAAGAATGACCCATCAGTCATACACAGTCGTGTAATGTTGTGTGTATACTGCACGCAGGTATAAACTGACAAAATAATACTAATTGATAGGTTTTATTTCCGTGAAATGAAATTTTCTACATTACACTATCAAACCAAGTGCGTAACATTAGGAAAGCAAACGAGTAACATTGTAAAAGAATGACCCATTCCCATTAGTCATACACAGTTGTGTTACGGTAGGTGTATAATGCACGCAGATATAATCTGACAGAATAATACTAATTGATAGGTTTTACCCCATCATAAGCTTAAAATCACGAAATGAAATCCTCTACACTACACTACCAAACCACGTGCGTAACATCAGGAAAGTTACTTAGAGTAACATTGTAAAAGAATGACCCATTAGTCATACACAGTTGTGTTACAGTGTGTGTTTAATGCACGCAGATATAATCTGACAGAATAATACTAATTGATAGGTTTTATCTCCATCATAAGCTTAACGTCATGAGATCAAATTCTCTTCACTACACTACCAAACCAAGTGCGTAACATTAGGAAAGCAAACGAGTAACATTGTAAAAGAATGACCCATTAGTCATACACAGTTGTGTTACAGTGTGTGTTTAATGCACGCAGATATGATCTGACAGAATAATACTAATTGATAGGTTTTATCTCCATCATATAAGCTTAACGTCATGAGACGACATTCTCTTCACTACACTACCAAACCAAGTGCGTAACATTAGGAAAGCAAACTATTATTGTAAAAGAATAGCCCATCAGTCATTCACAGTTGTGTTACGGTGTGTGTGTATGTGTATAATGCACGCAGGTATAATCTGACAGAACTAACTAACTAACTAACCATCACGCCGTTTCCCCGCAGGGGTAGGCAGAGAGGACGGACCGCCAAACAACTCGGTCTTGGCACACGCTCCTTGCCTCATTCACATTCATACATCTTCTCATACATACTCTTCTATTATTCTGACTCTTGACATGGCCCGACTCAAGTATCTAATTTACTTGATCGCGCCACGTCTTCCTTGGGCGTCCTCGGCTTCTTCTACCATTCACATTCGCGTCATAAATTCTCTTTACACTCCTTTCTTCATTCATTCGCTCAACATGCCCAAACCATCTAAGCGTCCCTTTCTTAATCTTACTTACTACGCTCACATCATCAGCCTTGCATTCTTTTGCAGGTTTTATCTCCATCATAAGCTTTTAACATCACGAAATCAAATGCACTACACTACACTATTAAACATACGCACTTGGTTAGGATAGCAAACTAGTAGAAAAATGACCCATCAGTCAAGGGTAACCTTAGGATGGAAAATTAGTAATATTGTAAAAGAATGACCCATCAGTCATACGCAGTTGTGTACGAAGGTATAAACTGACAAATTAATACTAATTCATACGATTTTCTAATTGATACGTAATCAAAAGCACTACACGACACTATCAAACCAAGTGCGTAACAAACAAACCAACGAGTAACATTGTAGAATGTAGAAGAGTTACACATCAGTCATACACAGTTATGTTATGTGTGTATACTGCACGCAGGTATAAACTGACAAATAATAATAATCATTAGGTTTTATCTTCCCGCCATTATGGGCTCCATGCGACCATTGCTCCCACATACTTAATAACCCCTCTTATACTTCTTACGGGTAATACTATAACTACAGAGGGTGTGTTGCGTGGGTTGTTACAAAACTAACAAAAAAATAAATTTTGCAGTCTAAAGGGACAAATATAATGTATATAATCATCCCTCAACCAGACTCTCCCGATCCGGCCTTCCACGGAGATGCATCCGCTGCCAAGACCCGGACAAACCTAACCCCGATACGCAAGCTTCTTACGCAATATCCATCAAATCTGCAGTTGATACATATAAATGTGTAATAAAAAGTAAATGGCAGGGTATTCTCCGTTTAAAATGAAAAATGTTGTTATAATTTTTTTCTTTAATTTTGTACTATCTACATTTTAATTAACTAAAATATGCCATGTCTTACCGAATCATTAGATTTAAAAAAAAAAATATATATATATATAAATGTGTGTATGTATATATGTATATGTACGTGTCTGTGTATATGTATGTATATATTATATATACGTATGTAAATATGTATGTGTATGTATGTGTATGTATGTATGTATATATATATACATATATAAGAAAACATAATTATATTTTTAGAATTTTAATAAAAAATTCACAGAAATTCCTGCAAAATCAATTACCTTTTCACATACGTACTATATTTTTAATTTTTAATCTTTTTATTTTAACCACTACTGTTTTTATACCCACATATTATAATGGCCACGCACAGGCTTCGCCTTTGTAAATTTTTTTTGTTACTCTCTTTATTTACGTTATTATGTATGTACCTACCTGTAAATGTATGTATCAAAAAAAATTGTCAATAAAAAAATATATATATTTAACTCAAAATTGGCAAAAATGCAGATTTATGACTTTGCATCTATCTTCTTGAGAGGGACCTTTAATTTAGCACCCCTTTATTATGAGCTAGAAAAAATTCATAGACGACTTATTCTGACTGCGACTGTGTTCATGATTTAGCGCGTTGAAAACAACAAAGTCGAGTCTATGGGTTTGTTCCTACAATTACTGTAAACATAGTTCTCTACCTACACACTACTGTGAAATCACATAACAGTTCCAGCGAACGGAGTTAATAAACTTCTCGTAAGTGTCTTAACTCGCTTAAACACACCTTTTTTTAAATTTCTACATACTATTATTATTCTTGTAAATATAACAATTTGGCGCCCAACGTGTGAACTTCGGAACTCACAATATTGGACAATTTCGTGAGGCAAAAAATGTGAGGAGATTATGAAGGAAAGAAAGGGGAAGGTCGAAATGGAACTTTGAAGAGGAAAATTAAAGGGAAAGGGTCAAAATGAAGAACTAGACAATTTAAAAATCTCTTATTAAAAAAAAAAAAATTCTTTAAACTTCGCAAAATCACTTTGTGGCATTATTTTGAATTAAATTAAAACAAATAACTTTGTTTAAACCACTAATATAATCACAATTACCTACATGTTTCAAAACCGATGGTTTCTTCGTCAGGGTAGTAATGACATTAATGATGACATTAACATTACATTAGTAATGTCATTACTACCCTGACGAAGAAACCATCGGTTTTGAAACATGTAGGTAATTGTGATTATATTAGTGGTTTAAACAAAGTTATTTGTTTTAATTTAATTTTTTAAAAATCTGACTCAAAAGTCAAATCAATAGACCAATAATTAGCTATGGTTGTCTCTATTCCGGGTGATAGTTTGAAGGTTTCCATCGTAGATATTCTATGTTGTGCAATCGTCGATTGTATTTAATGCTTTTCGTTTATGCTAGGGTTTAAAACATATTCTGTATGATGAAGCCATTTCTGTTTATTTTTTAAATTATTATATCGTTCCCCTCTCCACTACCAAGCCTCGCATCTTACACAATTGAGAGTGCCATAGTCTTACTGGCTCTAGACGTCGTTGTTCTAACAGTAGGTGCGGTTAAATGCTAATCTAATATTTTCTTATACAATTTATTCTCAGTAGCTTTATTGCTTTTAAAACCTAATACTTGATTGTATGTCATATAATCATGTAAATCACTTTCACCGTGATTCACTTGGCTACAAACAAGAGCATACACGAATATGAACTTAACCTATCAATTTGTTTGTCCTAAAACGGAAAAATTTCCTAGTTGGACAGTCAAAGCTTTCTTATACTGTGAATGTATTTTTTAATCAAATAAATAAATACAATTTGAGCAGTCTTTTGAATAATAATAATAATAAATAATACAGCCCTGCAATAAAAAAATCGTCAAAAGAATCAGACGATAAAAATCGACCCAGAAAAAAACCTTCTCAAAAACTGATATCTCTCTCGTATTGAATATTCCTTTTCATTCTTTCACTTAGGGTGGGTTTTTTCATTTACCGAGAATGCTAATTGCAATGCTAATTGTAAAAGTTCATGGTAAAAGTCATAGAAATGAGTTTTTTCATTTGACATTTACCGTTTACTTTTACCTAGAATGTTACAGGCCAGCAATGGTGCTGTAAAATGCTAAAGTAAAGGTAACCAAAATGGCCGCCGTTGTCAATGACACTTTATTGACAGTTCAGAGATGAGAGGTTATTTTCTTGCTATCTGTTTTACGGTATTTGCTATTATATTATCATTATCATCATTACGTTTGCGACAAGTGGCAGTTCGTCAACTTCTGACTATGAACCTGTAATTAATTATACGTCACGACGTGTCGCGACTTTCATATGCCGATTTGGCGTTAATAAATAAACTGCTCGACTTTTGACTACATCAATTGCAGATATGTAGACTTATAAGTAATGGTTGATAAAGTATAATTACAAATATTTATTCAAATGACATGACATAAATAAAATGAAGCTAGATTTGTCCTCTGATAGGAATAATGCTGTCAAACATGCCAAGATTATTTGGAGGTATTGCAAATACACACAAAAGTACAGTGATCAAAATATGTTTGAATGTGTCAAAGGCCACTCAACAAAATTTTCATATCAATGGCTAGAAGTGACGCTAAAATTTTGGAAAATAATGTGAAATTTCACAAAATGGTTAAATTTTCAAACGTCATACACAAGACCATCATATAGACGATGCAACAATAGACAACGCAATGCGCATAGAAATAATAGAATGTTTGACATTTAATGTGTGAGTTGCCACATGAAAAAAATATATGAACAGTTCCCAATACGAAAATGTGGGAATTAGATTAGTTATCATGCTGTCATCCCTGTTTACCTTTAATTTAGCAGTTGGGGTAATGAAAAAACTCATTTTGCCGTAAATGTCAACTGTACTGCTAAAGTAACTGCAAACTGCACTGCTAAAAGTAAAGGTAAATGAAAAAACCCACCCTTACAGTTTCATTGGTAGGTCGCATCTTCTAAATTTGTATAACAAACTGGACTTTTTAGTTACCTACCTTTGAAGGATTCAGGTAGCCGTCGTCTGCCTTTAATAACTACTTGTAATTAAATTGTCCTGAGCAATCTCCTCCCAGCATCACATCTCACATCAGGACTTCATGGCGTCATTTAAAGTCGGATTCTCTGTAATTTCTTTAATAACTGAGCAATATACACTTTGTAACAATTATTTATTTATGAACACTGGTAGCCAAGCAGGTAGGTAAGTTGTACGATGCATTAAAAATAATGTTTATTTGTTTCTGAAATGTTTACTCTTTTTCAGAATCTTTAGCTTGATTGATGGTGACATTGCTTTTATTATTATTTTTTTTATGTGAATACCCCAAAAGAACCTCAATTGCTACCAAGCGTCTGGAGCTAGTGAGACTGTGGCATCCCCAATTGGAGTATATTAGGCTGAAGGAATTGGGGAGAGGAAAGTGATAGGGAAGTGGGATATTAATAATTTTTAAATCTGACCTGGTGTTCCACCAGGGTGATGCCGAGAGTATGTTTTGCTCTGGAACGTAACTCAAATATAGTAGGTGCATTTTCATTTAAACAATCAATTGTGAAACAACAGAAAATAATTAAATAAAATTTTATTACACAAACCGGGGTTTGAACCTTCTACCTCTGGATTCGTAATCGAGATCCTCACTACCCCTCAACCACGAAGGCCGCCAATCTAACTTATGGATATCGCTTTTGCTCCCAAAAATTCTTCTCTCACAGCCTCTCGTTGTTCATGGATACACTGTCTTGGTCTGCCTAAAATCCTACTAATTCGTTACATACATGACGGCCGGCGTAGTCCAGGGGTAATGCTTTGGACTCCCATTCCGAAGGTCGAGGGTTCGAACCCGGCGTGCGCAAATACATTTTATTTGATTAATTTGTGATATTTCACAATTAATTTATTAAAAATAATATATATAATATACTTGCGGCACTTTCCCGAGTGGAAGATACTCTGAGTATTGCCCTGGTGTAATACCACCATTAACAATTGAAACCGTTGCTTGAAATGGCTTAAGTCGTATTTGGTGGCTAGATCTGAATAGGTACTTCCCCACCTTCATCTTCCTCGTCCCCTTCCCCTCCCCACAACCTTCAGCCTCACAACATACCCCAATTGGGGATGCCATAGTCTCACTGGCTCCATACGGGGGCGTATTCATGTAAAAAATAAATCATGACTAGGCCAGTAGTTTAACAGAACTAGAGGGGTTCGAAAACGATATTGCATAAACGTAGTCTCGAATTCCACAACGACAAAAAAAACACACACACACAATTGCGATCGGAAATAATGAATACAGTTGGGGAGGGAAGGAGAATTGGAAGTGGAAGGGTAGAAAGAACCTGGTTGTTCTGATCTAGTAACTACATAAAGTTATTACAGCATCTTTTCGAAGGTGGTTCGATATCTCTGGTTGGTAACAAACACTTCTACATTAAAAAATGTTTTTTTTTTGGAAATAGCTTAATGATGTAAATCTCAAATTATTATATTTAATTAGAGTCGCTGATATTGTCTTCAACGATTTAATATTCCATAGCTCCATAGAGCGTTATAAAAATGATACCGGGAGTTGATAACAATTGCGTTGATCTCGAAATTCCAGATCGAAAATGCAAGACTTTATACTCCGCCTTACAAGTATATTTCTCCTATACAGGCAAGATAACTTCTGCAAACTTATTTAATTTCCCGCAATCAGATGACTGACCATTAAATACAGATCTTCGCGACAACAAAATGGTAAACTTCGAAGACCAAGCGACTTGTGTTAATTATTTACATAGATAATAAGACATCTTCGAGACCTTCAAACATCTTTTGGAGTACTCGTACGTCTAGATGCACAATAAAATATCATTGTAAATCAACAAAAACATTCAAGAATGAAGCTGATTCCATGTATGGAATATTACTTACTATATCTTCCTTCCATATCCGTGGTACGGCGTTCGCATAATTTCATATCAGCCTATCATGTATGAAATAATTAAAAGTGTATTCAACCGGTTCTCAAGCAAAACGATAAAAAAAAAAGCGAAACGATAATATGCAGTGTGTATGTACGTGGTAAATGTAGCCCTTCCGAGATTTAATCAAAGCATGTACAAGGTTTGATTTTTTCATTTTGATTTATTTTAAAAGATGCATTATTCAAAGGTAAGCCAGCGATGACAATAATTTTATTAAAAGTTTAATAAATTGTTAAATTGTTGAACGGGCAAATAATTTTTCAAATCGTAGTCACGTTGGAGTGTATGTGGACATATCGATATTATCGAAAGGATTGCTGTCCTTGTTCTACCGTATTTCAATAGAAGATGCTCCAAAGAACTAGTGTCATTCATTCCTTCAGCACCACACAGTCGAGAAACACGCCAAACACGCGCCCAAGATTTGTACACGGTTGACATTTGTCACATGAGAACGGGTTGTTTTGTTATGTTATTTCGGTTTTTTTTTCCTTTTTTTATTATTTGCTGTACTATGTACGCATAAAAACAAATAGGTATGCACAAGGAAACATTTAATTTTATAAAATTATCTTTTCACATCTCTTTTTAAATACATTCATTCTTCAGACTTTCAGGCATTTCACCATACATTTTTAGTCTTCTATACATTAGGCAGTTGGTTCTTGATTCAACAGCTGTGCTGTGGAAGGATTTTCCAGCTTCTCCCTCCTTCAAAATGGGTTTTCGAGACCCAGGTTCACTCCTTTTTTAAAAGACCCTCCACACAGCATCCCCTAAGATGACACGGGTCCTGAGAAAAATTATTTTCCTCAGGGCTTTCTCTATGGAGTTAAAGTAAAACAAAAATAAAGTTAAAATTTTTTTTTAGAACTAGCTTGTCTTCTTTCTTATTTTCTCCTCACTCGGAATACTCGTAGATCGTCCAGAATGTTACTACACACGTCTCAGAGATCTTATTTCTTTTTCATTACACCTACCTGCATCTGCCAATTCATTGTTCACTTTCAATATCATTTAAAATCATCACCTTGATGAAACTTCTAAGATCGTTTATATATCTACTGTTTAAATTTATTCTCCCAGTATGATTCAGTTAAGGCGCAGGTTTTACGGTAACATTTTGGAAATTTATTCAGTAATGAGTTGACATTTGAGGGGAGAGGTCGCGCGCTCGCATTGCAGTTCCGTCAAGCAATGAATGAGGAAATGGGTGTTATACAAGCAAAGTAGAAATTAAATAATTAATTATTTTATCGTATAAAAATGAATGTTTCTTTGTTTGTTCCTCGTGCGGAACCTAAAGCATTTATCCGATAGCGATTTGTCGTGTATGAAATTATTTACTATCTAGCGTTATAAAATTATTTCCTATACCATTTATCCGATTGTGATGAAACTCTGGTGAGTTGTTATGTGCACACCCGCCAATGTTTCTATAAATAATAGTGAGCTCTGGCGTCATGAAATTTGTAAAAAAAATACATAAAAAATTAATGTTTCTTTGTTTGTCCCTTATTCGGTACCTAAAGCATTCATCTGAGTGCGATGAAACTTTGGCGGATTTTTCGAGTACGTGTACATGCCCTTGAAAGTTTCTATATATATTATAGTGCAAGTGAGCTCTAGCGTTATGAATTTATTTCCTGTACTGTTTATCCGATTGTGATGAAACTTTTGTAAGTTGTTAAATGCACACCTTCGTAATTCCTTATACGGTACCTAAAGCATTACTCCAATTGCAAAGAAACTTTGGTGATTTGTTGTGCACATACCTGTAATGGTTTCTATATGTAGTGCTGAGCTCTGGCGTTATAAAAAATTTCCTATACCATTCATTCGATTGCGCTGAAACAATAGGTGATTTGTTGTGCACACGCCCGCGAAGGATTCTATATACATATAGTGGTGAGCTCTGACGTCATGAGATTTGTAGAAATAATTACAATATTTCCTTCTCATCCCCATTCACTTTCAGCCACACAACATACCCCAATTGGGGATGCCATAGTCTCACTGACTCCAGACGGGAGCAGGTGGGACTTTTGTAAAGTATTCATATAAAAAAAGGAGTGGCGGACGTATGAATCCATCTCTCCCACAGCGGGGCAAGGCGATGAGTCGAGAGAGTCAAATAAATTTTGGGTAATTTGTACACGAGCTGCCAATAAGAAGGAACAGCCTCAGGAGCACACGTGCTTCAAGAATTATTCAGGGTCGTCTACCGCGATGGAATCCTTTTTCTACCGTTATTTCATACATGGAAGATGCTTCAGAGAGGAACTAGCGTCATTGATCCCTTCAGCACCGGTGCAAAGCCGGGAAACACGCCAAACGCGCGCCCAACATATATACACGGTCGAAATTTCTCACATGAGAACGGGTCGCTTCTACCACTCATTCTTGAGTTCAACAGCTCAGCTGTGAAACGATTTGCCGGCCTCTGTGTTTCCTCCTTCATACAATATGGGTCTCTTAAAGACAATTTTTCTCCGGGCCTCCTGTGCGAAGTTATATATAAAAATAAAAAAAAGATTCTACTATTATTGTTGAGAGGTTTAAAAATTCCGTACGACTGACACTGTTTAACACAAGTACTAAAGATAAAATTAATATCATTCTAAAATCCACAAGTCTTGGCAATTTTTGTAGGATATTATGCTGAATATTTGCATACCAAGTTTACATTTAGTTGAGTTTATATCAATTTGTATTAAATTTTGTGATTTTTCGTTTACGTGCGTCATTCTACTTTTTGTTTATCTGAGCTAATATTTTGAAATATATTCTTTCTTGAGTACGAAAAAATTTGTCGAAATAAACTTTCAAAAACAAAACCACCTTTTGTCATTTCTATTGCACGTACTTAAAAATATTTGTCCCAACTTTATTTTATGATCTCCCTTTATTCACACCCATTATTTTCCGGTAATATTATAAAAACATTTATTACCATTTTATAAACCATACAATCTACGTCAAAACACCATTAGATTCAAAGTCTCATTGAGTAAAAAACGGAGACGTCAAAAAAGGTTCAGGGCGTAAAAGATGTTCCTATCTATCCATTCCATTGCTAATATGATTTTTTGTCTGTCTAGCTGTATCCATTATCTAGTAAACAAATTAAAATTTTATAGAGCAAGTGTATTTTTTATTTCGTACTTTATCAAAATGCTAAATGGTTTACCAATTTGGTGTCAATCTTACCCGAGTCTGCCCCATAGACGGCAAAAATTGTGGTTCGCTAGCGGGCTGTACAAGTACCAAAAATACCTAACTGCAGTGAAGCCGAGTTTTGATATCCCCCCCTTAATGATTTGATTTAAAATCTTGTTTTACGACTGGGTAGTGCTCGTGTAGGTATAGTAGAAGTTAAAGAATTGCGAATGAACAATTAATATTAAAGGATTAAAAGCTCTGAAGATATAAAAGCTTGTTTAATATCTTGTCAGTGACATTGTCATTACAGGATTCAAGGCTCTAGAAATAATGACCTGGCAGTGCGCTGTTTTAAAACTCAAAGCACAAAAAACAGGTTTCCTCTATAGATTTTCTATAAAGAGGTTGCATTGAATTCTAGTGAAGGGAATATAAATTGGCCAAGATTCATTGTTCTACGAAGGAAGACTTTTTATTTATACCACATTACTGTCATTTCCATTTCCTTTGAAAAATTACACTTAGTTTCTGAGACAAGATTTAAAATTACATTTTCTATAATATATTTGTCTTCAATAAGGAAGTTGAGTACTTTTTTTATTTTTTTTTATCAATGTTCACATGCAAACTTAAATACTAGTATTTTTTTTTTTAAAGTTCGTTTTCATAATGAAATTAATTTTACAAGTTTGAATTTTATTAAGACCGCGCAAACGCTGGCAAAAGTATAATACCGTGCGGGAGAGTTCGTGACGTCACCCGGTCCTTGATTGTGTGAAATATAAGGTAAAATATTTACAAAACCGGGTCACTCTTAATATGGACAAAAAACATACATTTACAAAGTTGAAGTAGTTAGATATTAAATAGTACTAATCAATTCAGTTACCGGAATTTCGAAAAAAGTGAAATTTTTAATGGTTATTTTTTATATCTAAAAACATGAAATGTCATTTTTCAACGAAACTTGCAACAGTTCCTGACGTAGAGGTCGTTGAAAAATGACATTTCGCGTTTTTAAATTTAAAAAGTATCATTAAAATGCACTTTTTCGAAATTCCCGTAACTGAATTGATTAGTACTAGTTAATATCTAACTACTAGGTACAACTTTTTAAATTTATTTTTGTCATCCAAGCGTGTCCCGGCTTTGTAAATATTTTCCCTTATTTTTCACACAATCAAGGATCGGGTGACGTCACGAACTCTCCCGCACGGTTGCCTGTTTCCGGTTGTTATACTGTTGCCGGTTGCCGGTTGTTATACTGTTGCCGGCGTTTTCGCGGGCTTTAATAAAATTCAAACTTGTGGAACTAGTTTAATTATGAAAACGAACTTTTAAAAAAAAATACTGGTATTTAAGTTTGCATGTCATCTACACGACCATATTTTTTATAAGTCAAAATATTTTTCACTCAAATTCCCTATTGTAATACAGTTTTTTCCTGAAATAATTATTGCAAACATTTAAAATTTTTCGTAAGATTCACTGCGTAAACAAAACATAAACTGGTTATTTACGATTTTTCAGAATCAAGCGATTAAAAAAATCCAGGAAAGCACTTTTCTTTACGATGCTATTAAACTAAATGGATCTCAAGGACTATCAACATGTTAAGGAAATTAAGAAGTCGAGGAAAAGATTCAGGAATGTAATCGACTTCAGTGCAAATGAGATGATGGTGATTTCAACACTCGATTAAAAACATTTTCATAAATCTAATTAATGAGTAAAGAATAAAAATTTTAAATAGAGAATAGAAAAATATTTAATGAAGTATGTCGCAAAGTGGTGAGAGATATGACTCGAGATCGCGTATTTTCGTACAGTGCCAAAACGCACCCATAATGTACTCGTACTAGCGCTGTATGATTTCAGAAATACAAAGAAATAAACTATTTGGAAAGTGTACACAATTTGTCTGTACTAATCACCGTAATACGGGATACTGTAGTGTGGTGGCGGCTCGATCACTTTTTTGATGGTGGGGACCGACATTATATACCTACTGTATTGTAATATCACTACCAGGAGAATAGAATTTAAAATTTCTTGAATAAAAATTCTCATGGTCAAATCGTATGCTAATCAGATGTCTAAACATAAAAAGAATTTAAATGTCTATAGATATACACGGAGAAAAATGTTATTCTAAAATACAATAATTTTATTCGTAAAAATGGTTAAAAACGGGACTGAAGTTCTTACGAACAAATTAACAGTGTTTCAATGTTTATTCTTACATTTTCCCGCAAATAAACATTGAAATACTGTTAATTTGTTCGTAAGAACTTCAGTCCCGTTTTTAACCGTTTTTACGAATAAAATGATCGTATTTTAGAATAGCATTTTTCTCCGCGTGCAATTAATAATACAGTATAATAAAAATAACGCTTTATCTTGCAAGATTATCATCGATTATAACCATATTATAATATTATTGAGGTAATTATTGGTAATTCTTGTAAAAAATCTCAATCATTACACCATCGAAGTATAAAATATTCTCGTTATGAAAAAAACTCGTAAGAATATTTTAGCAATTCACATGCAAATCAACAAAACTGCATACCGCAATCATCCAACTTATCAAGATGGCAATTTGATGGGATTTGAATTATGGGAATTGATTATTGGAATTTTTCAGCAGATACAGCACAAGATTTAGGCAATCTTGGGCAATCCGGGATGCATCCGGGATATCCATTCCGGATATTTTGGCAGCGCCCGAGCGCTCGGTAAATGCCCGAAGTAGCTTCATAAATAATATCAGACGTGTCTCATGCCCAGATATTAGGAAAAAATGTCATGTCTCAGATACTGTAGAAAAATATTGAGTTGTTAGGTGAGGTTAGGTTAAGAATAAAATGTGATTATATTACACGGATTTAAAAAAAATGTGAATACTTACTTCCCAACCCAACTGTTTCCAACCACCTTATATCAGTGAGACTATGGCATGCACAATTATGGTAGATTCAGACTGGGTCGACGTATGTGCCCATCGCTACGCCTAACAATATCTGGACTGCTTAGCAACCATAGATTTTCAATGAAAATTTATGTTTTAGAATCACATTGGCCACACGCATCGCGACGTGCGATGTCTGTGGCCATTTTTATAGAAAATGTATGGGTTGCTAAGCATTGTTTGAGTAGCGATGCATACGTACGTCGCACAGTGGGGCCGAATCCCCAAAACGTGGCCAAAACCCCAAAATGACGTTTAATTCAAACAAAACTCACCACTCGGTGGTTTTTGAGGTCGCTGGTTACTAATTTGAAGTTAAAAATTGTCCAAACAAAATGGCGGATCCAATATAGCAACGAGACGCATGAAAACCCGTCATAATTTATCAATGGAAGCATATACATAGAGAGTTGAAGATCAATAATTACAACAATTAACATACTGAAAACCTTATTTGTTTATTAAACAAAAAAACATAATGTCCGTCAAAAATATATCGAAGAATTTTTATCCTCCGATACATTTTCGACGAATATTCTGTTATTCTGTTATAGAATTACAGTGTATAAAATACGGTCGGTTGTATGATCCAATAAAGCTCGTAGCTGAATTTCAGCCATGCTTTCTGTGATGGTGATAGCAGTTTTAGGTGGATATGGACGTTTATTCGCTTCTGCCAATTTCTTGTAGGAAGGATACAGCTTGCAGTTATTCTCCTTACTTGTTCTTCTCAATCCCTGATATTGATTATTTGTGAATTTGCACTCAACATATAGCGAAAGTGCGGCTTCGGTGGACAAATTTTTCTCGCTTGTTGCAGTCGATTGGAAAGCCTGTCAATACTTCGAAGCTCTCGATGGACTTGGCATTGTTATTTCATAAACAACCTGATAACAGGCTCATTTGAGTAGCGTAAGCTAACTCTTGTAGGGTCAAAGTTTTGCGAACTGATTGGGTTCTTCTGCGTTTCGACCTCTTGCTAAATGATTCAAAATCCCCAGAAGGACGTCTACTGCAGGTACTAGTCGATGGCAGATCACAGTGAGCTTGATAATTGCCACTAATAATAGGTGCCGGAAATGAAACGGGTGCATTCAGCCATTCAATATTTTCAAAAAGGGATCCTCTGTCCTGTTAGCCTTTTGCCACCTTGTTCTCATTTGACTAAACAATGAGGAGAGCGAGACTCTCACATCCCTCAATTTTCTCAATCTCAATTTTCCCAGAAAGCTGTTCCTCCAGATAAGTGATTATTTCAGGTAGGCCATCATTCATGTTTAACGATGTTGAATATTTCTGGCCGAGTGAATTTCACACATTCTTCATCCGAACCTGTGTGAAGAATATTACTTTAGCATTAGCAACAAATTTATTACAGTAAGATAGTCAAATATTGTAAGCAAATAATGGGAAAAATAGTTCTGGAATCTGCCGCCCCGCGCGCTACATCGACCGCGGCGCGCCACCATGTTGTGAAACGTTATTTGGGACGCACAAGCTCGAAGAAAAAATCATTATACAAGAGAATAGGCAAATTTAGGCAGCTGATTTTTGTCAATGCCATCAGATAATTGATCAATATACAGTCTGGAAGTTATACTTCCGCATCATATTGCGTTATATGCTACTTTTGCTCTAGTTAAAAATACAAGTTCAGAAAATCATGCTATTTTTGTACAAGCTTCGAAAGAGGTGTAATATAAATAGTATAAACATGAGATTTAAACCTTATTAGTATATGGATATTTTCTACATACCTGTGGCAATCGTTTCCATCTTGTAGAATTGTAATTCTTCACTTCACTACTTAATTATCAACTCACTAACCGAGCGTAAATTTGACTAGTTTCGACAGCGACATGTGTGCTCTTGACAAAGGTCAACTTCGAACTGAAATAATTCAACTGGTATCAAAGGTAGGGACCTATCCTTCTGGAGTGAGATGCACGAATCCTTCCCCTATCCGACCCACCCCTTCAAATACCCCGAATCAAAAAATCATTTTTTGGGGTTTTGGCCACGTTTTGGGGATTCGGCCCCACTGTGCGTCGTCCAGTCTGAACCTACCATTAGGGTATGTTGTGAGGCTGAAGGTAAGTGGAAAGGGGAGTAGATGGGAAAGAGAAAGGTACCTGGCAATTCAAATCTAGTCATCAAACACGGTTGTAGCTGTTGCAAGCAAAGTTTCAATACTGAATGGTGGTCTTAACACCAGGGCGATACTGAGAGCATACTATCACTCTGAAACGTACCGCAAATATACTGAATATTATTTTAAATCGACGGTCCCGAAGAAAATCTGCTAAAAATTGAAAATTGTTTTGTCGGCTTATTTTTATTCCCGTTTTACGATTTAAACGCCTGTTTTTTCGGAATTCTGAATGATATCCAAATATCAAGATAACACTATATTCCTTGGTCTCGGAAACAGTAGGTACAAATGCAGAAACGAAACTTTTAACAACTTTGTTACTTGAAAACTTTGAAAACATTGGCAGTTACTTCAACTTTTTTTTAACTTAAATTTTGTAAATATACTCCTACAATGCACATCATATTGGTTTATATTCGTAGTTTTCTAGTAAGTCACTTAAATCACACATTTTTTATTAACTTTTTTTTCCGTTAACAACGCAGCATAATAACATGCAGTCTCTTAAATAACTGACGTGTTAGCGTCCGGCACATCCGGTATTTACGAATCTGTTTCGGGCATTTATCTAGCTGCAGAAATATCTCTACTGCATTGAGTGTTTTCGAACGTGAACGTGCTCCCGGGATAGACCCAGTCTTGAATCTGAGGAACATCGAAGTATATCGGTAAAACTCGATGTTTTGTTGAATGATAAGCTCATCTCTTCGTCTTTCCCTTGTTATATTTGGGTCAGAGCCCCATCGCTTCGATAAGTCCTCCTCGCGTCCTCCTCCGTCCATTTCAGCAAAGTCTCTTTTCACAGCCTCGTAGTGTCGATCATTGAAGATTTTATTGAAAAATAGTATTTGCTTCGCCAGGTTTTTCATCTTGTCATCTAGGCTATCTATGCTCAGAGTCAAAGCGTTTCCCATTCTGCCACAAAGCTATCAATGCTATTCCACAGCATCAAAAAGTACCTAACCGCGTAGAATAAAATATTGCATTCCCGACAAGGCAATACTCTCCTCCTGCAATGGACGCAATGTTGCCAGCATTCTGCGAACAAAAAAAAGAATTCGCCTTTTTTCGTGCGCCTTCTCTCCTTATTTCAAGTGCAGCGTATGCCGGGAATTATAAATAATAACCATTGGCGGGACATGCGGTGAGGTGAGTACCTACGCCATTACCTACCTGATACCTGTAGCTTGTGCTTAGTACTACAGTCCGCCAAGAAAATAAAGGGCGCTGCAATCGCATAAATGGTTTTAAATGGTAACACCAAGATGATTCAAAGAAAAATTACGCATCTTTAAAAAGCCTTACGATCCAAGAGAATACATAACCAACAAAACCATGATTTTACCTCTTTCTTAGAAATTCTAATTGGTAAATGTTTACTACTCCGCTTACCGGATAATGCGGAATATTTCTTGTCGAAGTTCGATATACGGATAATACGGAGCGTTCCTTTTTTAATCAATAGACAATCAAATATGAGATTTGCCGATAGTACCAACCTTATAAAATAAATTCTTGTCAAAGAGTGTAGGTACAGTACCTACCTACTTTCTGGTTGAGCTCATTCATACAATATAATCGTAAAATTAAACAATAATAACCTAACCTAGATTTTGATTTTTCAAGTAGTTCAGCGGCTATGATAGGTTTTTGTAACATGGTTTGTGATACAAAAGAAAATGCCCTCTTCGTAGCGCCTGCTCGCGTCAAGGCAAGAAAAACATCCCAGTTTTCAAGTATTTTAGCGACTACGCTAGGTTTGTGTAACATGGTTTGTGATACAAAAGTGAATAAAATTTATAAAAAATATTTTCTGAAATTAAAAACACGTTTTTTTACGTCATTTTATTTCCAATACTCCGGTAAATTAGCGTTTACCAAACACGCCCAGATTTCGTGGTGGCTTCAAAATTTTCTAGCCTCAATTTTTGCGGTATGGTATATTTTAGCATTGGTACCATTGAAAATGTGAAAATGTGTGTGTTATAATATATGAAATTGTAAATAGAATATGGCCAAATATGGCGAAGATTTCATACCGCATAAGTGAATTAATTTAATCAAAATTAAAATGTTAAATGCATATTTTTTGCATGTTTTTTCATATCCCCGACATAAAAACTCATTTTTCGTAATAATAAAGCTAAATCTAACTGGTTGAATAAAAAATATTCCGTATTAACCAGTAAGCGGAATATGAAACTATTAATTTCTAATGTTAACACATAGCGAGATTTTTTATTCGTGGGTATTTTTGAGATGTAGTTACATAACAAAATACATTTATTAGAAGTTAAATGAAATAAAAATGATGCAAGAAATACACACATATAGCAAATTATTATTATTTAATTATCTTATATGCCATTTATTCTGTCTAATATCATTCTGTCAAAATCGGGAGTCAATCGTAACCTCACATTTGAATCTGGGTTTCTTCTAAAATCGGTGTTACCATAGTAATAAAAAAGTTCCATATATAAATTTCTACACATTCATGATGGACTACTTGTAGTTAGGTACTTGGGTTACCGGATAAATCAGAACATGATAAAATAATAGGATAGGTTATTTTAGTTAGTGTTATTAAATGATTAGTGTTATTTTTATTATTTTATTTCATAAATTTAATAAGTTAAAATGTTTTGTGTAGTTTCGATTAATTACACATGTGTGTGGTGTAAGAATTACACATCTGCCCTGATGATGTACACTTTAAAGGTGTCCGAAACGTAGGCTAAAGTAGGAGGTTTACTCAATCTCAAATCATATTACTATTTATGTTTTATTTTTTTATATTTCTTATTGAAGAAGAAGAACACTAATAATCGAAACGAAATATGAAAATGAACCAGATACAGAAAAATAAAAAATAACGGTCGCAACTGGGATTCGAACTTTACCGGGGCGAACGCCTTTACCAATTCGGCTATTGTCACCTTTTTATTTAAACGTTTTCATTTATTTTCCGTTATCTTTTATTTTTCTGTGTCTTGTTCATTTTCATATTTTCGTTTGGATTATTAGTGTTAACTTCTTCTCCAATGATATATTACATTGATGGGAATAACCTTTAAAAGTTATAAAAAGAGAGAGGTTCTTATAAAAATATTTTTATTTTTATTTTTTGTACATTTTGTTATATCTAATTTATGTTTAACATCTCTACACAATGGAAGGTAAACCGTGAACAACTATGCATTTTGTGAACATTTTTAACTTCCCAATACAAATTTTATATATTGTATATCGACGGTCCCGAAAAACAATGTCGGATCGGCTAAAAACTGAGAATAAATAGTATGCCTTATTTTAATTTCCTTTTGATGATTTAAATGTCTGTATTTTTGGAATTTTGAATGAAATGCAAAATAAACAACATTATATTTCTTTATCTCAAAAACAGTAAAATGCCGAAACAATACTTGAAACATTTTCAAAATCGCACATCCGAAATTTTCCTTCGGGACCTCTTTTCTGTAAAGTTCTGTTTTGTTACTGTTCTGAATTGTCATGTTACGTATTTGATACCTGTAACCGGTACCTGCCTGTGAATGCGGTAGGTACCCTGTGAGTGAGTCTGTGGCTTGGTTTGCCTGGGACCAGCGCTGATAAGTACAGGGCAGATGCTTCGAGAGGATGTTGCGGATTTTTTCTCAGTGGATTCAGGAGTTAATTGATTTTAATCTAATGAAAGCGACGATGGATGCCGACAGGTGCTCAGAACTTATCTTCTCTATAAAACCACCTACTAGGAATGTTAGAACATATCCTTATATTAATATAATCCTGTTTTATTTATAAGTACCTTACTTACTTAAATATACGAATATAAAAACAAGCGGGAAATAAAAAAGTAATCATTTTATTTTTATTTTTAATTTTTTAACTTAATGAGTTAAACCTCAAATTATAATATTTTAATGAAGATAATATTAACGAAAATCCGGATAAATATAGCAGCCAATAAAAATATGCATTAAGAAAATGAAAATAATGTTATAATAAATTAATATTTGTTGGTGGTTCTCAGTCGAAATATGATACGGTTAAAAATGACCGAATCGGATAGGGACACGTTGGCGCAGTGGATAGCGCGTTGGCCCGGATTGTCAGAGGTCCTGGGTTCGAGTCCCCAGATGTATCCGTATTTTCTGATTTTTCTGTTTCGGATTATCGATTGACTTTCGCTAATATTATCTTCATTAATTAAAATATTATGTAATTTTTTTATTTATTTAAAAATTATTTTGTATATTTTTATTTCTTGCTAAAGCAATCCTGATGAGTTACAAAACACATTTTAGGACGGGATGGACTTACATAGGTGGGAGGTAATAGGTACAATTTTATAAAGGTATTTTGATATAAAAAATATAAGTTTTACAAAGAGTACCAAATAAAAATAAAAATAAAGGACGTGTTAAGTAGGACAAATCACAAAAGAAAACAAGTAAAGAAAAAACAAGGATATACAAATATGAATGACTACAAATAAAGGAAAAAGAGACATGACAGAACAAAACATGAAAAGAAAATTACATCATTCTTAACCATTGCTTAAATTATTTTTTGTTATGCTAGATGTTTTTGTACATACCTATAGTGTATAGGCAATATAGTTCAGAGATTTATATCCTATATTTTGTAGTGTGTGTTAGGGGAACGCGGATTTTAATTTTATTTTGACTATTGTGGTTTGTAAACGTCTTTTTTGTAATGTGGCTTGATGTTAGTGCGAGTTGATAGTAATTTAAGATATTTGTAGGAAGGTTCTTTTGGCTTGTATTTGTGTATTTGCAGAAGGTGATTTCATGTTTAGAAAGGATTGTGATTGGAGGGATACCGGAAACTGAGTAGATATCCCTGCCTGACACGAGTGTCCCATGGAAGTCCACTTTTTTTTATAATATAACAAAATCAACGGTTTAATTTAATTATGTCTTGTTTATTATGGTTTGTAAGAAAACTACTTATCAAATATTCATCCAAAATGACTGTATAACATTATTATAGATTTTTTTTATATTCTAATTTTTTCTAAATATTATTTGTAAGCATTTCTCTCATTTTACTATACGGAAAATAATTTTCTTGAACATTTTTTTACCTATTTACTTTGCGATTTCTCGAGTTATTGTTTTACATTGTCTCGTTAACTGATCTGTGTTTTCTCCCATAGGAACTACTCGTAATTTGATTTTAAATACTAGCAGTATTAATTTAGTTGCCACACTGAAACGCACGCACGTTGGACCGCGCTTTCGAACAAGAGAGCAATTTCGAAATAAAAAAAACATCGTTCTAAAATTCTGCAGTAACGTATAGGTTTCCAATGCATAACATTATCAAATTAACAAATCTATAGCATTCAATTACTACATTTTTAATTACAACAATAAGTATTGTTTTGAAAAAAAAACCACGCAATTTTAAATAATCTTTACGATATATTGTTTTTCATATTTCGCCTTTTGAAAACATTGTTATTTTACCTTTAGGTAATTCCTTATTTTTACTTAGGTTCTTTAGCCTTTGTCGAATGTTTCAAAGTAACCCTTCACTTCCCACGACAACTGAACGTAGTTGTTTGTACCAAACAACCACTGGCAGTGACAACACCACGATCTACTATGATTACCACATGGCAGAACAGACGCATTGACTTAGTGTGACCCGTAAACGGCGCATTTCCTGATATCTTCAACACAATCCTTTAAAATTCATGTCACACCACCTACTTTTTCTGTATTAGGCAAAAGAACCACTTATGTTAATTTTTTTATTGAAATAACGCATTATTGTATTTTTGTTACTGTTGATGTGTTGATGTGTTGATGTATACAGGAAATGGAAGCACTCTCTTATGCACCTTAAAATTTAAATGTTTACTATTTATTACTTGATAACATAAAAAAATGAAAAATTGAGAAGTTCTTAAATAAAATTGTACAAATTACATAATCTAATTTTAAAATCCCTTTGCAATCTCTGGCCCCAGTTTCCGCTCCGAGTAGGTACCTAACCTGTGCCGCTTCCCGTACTATATACGCAAGTCCCACGTACATTCGAGTACCGAGTACATGTACATACCGACATGTCTGTATCTCCCGCCATCTTTCTTTCGCCGGCCAATAGGGTCACGCCGTCTGGCCCGGGCTCAGACCGCCTTTACATACAATGAAATTGGCTTTAAAAAATTTACGTGGGCTAAATAATGACGGGCGCACTTTCGACGGCGGGAACTCTTTTACTCTTTTGATGCGTAATTGAAACCAGGAGGAAAGTGAAGTACGTAATTCGCTTTCGTTGGGGCGCAGTTTTAGGAAGAGGAAGGAATATAGTATATACCTACAAGAATAAAAGAGAAACAGAAATGGAAATTATTTTTAAAATACATTTTTTTTAAATTTTACGGTTTTACTTATTTTATTTGTGAATGTTGTTATATTTTTATATGAATTCCAACTGCTCCCGTCTGGAACCAGTGAGACTATGACATCCCCAATTGGGGTATATTGTGAAGTTGAAAGTAGTAGAGGAGAGTAGTAGTAAAGGAGAGGCGAAGGAGATGAAGAGAAGGAAGGTGGGGAAGTACCTGACTATTCAAATCCATTCACCAAACATAGCTTAAGCCATTTCAAGTAACGTTTTAATTCTGAATGGTGGTCTTACACCAGGTCGACACAGAGAGTATCTTCCACTCTGGAACGTGCCGCAAATATATTATGTGTTATTTTTGATGAATTTGTAGTGAATACCTCACGAGTCCCAACTGCTCCCGTCTGGAGCCAGTGAGACTGTGGCATCCGCAATTGGGGTACGTTGTGAGGCTGAAGATAAGTGGGGAAGGGATGGAGATGGGGGAGAGGAAGGTGGGGAAGTACCTGGCTATTCATATCTAGTCACTAAACACGCCTAAAGCCATTTCAAGCAACGTTTCAATTCTGAATGGTGGTCTTACACCAGGGCAATACTGAGAGTTTCTTCCACTCTGGAACGTGCCGCAAATATATTATATATTATTTTTAATTAATTAATTGTGAAATTACACAAATCAATCAAATAAAATTTATTTATCACGCCGGGTTCTAAACCGCGATCTTCGTAATGGGAGTCCAAAGCCTTACCGCTGGACTACGCCGGCCGGCCATAATTAATAATTAATTATGAATTTACACAACTGGTAACTTTCGGTTACTTCTCATCGTTCCCTAGGACAACCGATGATCGCTAACGTACATAAAACAGTTGATATCGAATATATTGAGGACACTTAGTCATTGTGAACTGTCACTTATTCGTTGGCGATCCGCAGTCATGCTAGGGAAGGATGAGAAGTTACTGAAAGTTATCCTGTCATATTATCGATCGAGTGTGCTAGGGGTCCGGAACACATTGACCCCCAGATTTCTACCCACTCCTCATACCCTTTTCTTTCCCAGAACTTTCTTTCTTATTCCTTTTCCTAAAAAGACCCTCTACGCAGCATCCCCAAAGAACATAGTCGCTGAGATATTTTTTCCCTTTTTAGATTTTGGCAAATTATATCAAAAACCTCGAAAATAACACTATTATTTTAAAGCAAATCTGTCTGTTGTCTCCACCGTCCTTATTCGCTGTGTTATCAGAAAAGCAAGCGTTTAACTTAGACGGCATAACGGCCCATAAAGCGGTCAGCACTTAGAAGGAATTCGCCTTTAAAAAAGTAGTTTAAAATCAGGAGATAAATCTGAGAAACGCTAAGGGCCGGTTGTTCAATGCTGGTACTTATGTACTGCAAAGTAACAAGCTGTACAAACTACGAGTATATAATATTATATAGTACCTACTTAGAAACAGGGGCGCGTCGTGATTTCTTGTCCGAATTTCGCAATTTTCCGAAAAAACGCTCTTAGTTATTTTATTTTTAATCTTAGCACTAGAAAAACCGGAGTCTTCATTTTGTTCGATGAAAATTTATTGTTTTGATTTGATATTTTTTTACATTTCAAGATTTAACAATTATTCTGAAAAAAAAAACAGGAATGTGACTGATTAATTTTTTTAAATATAATGTCTTATAGTACTAATATGGCTGACTCTTTTTATAAATATGAATACCGCACAAGAGTCCCAACTGCTCTCGCCTGGAGCCAGTGGATTTTAATAATAATATTTGGATGACTTGTATAGCGCCGTTTTCATGAAAAAATCACCTCAAGGGCGCTGTACAAATTTCAATACCTACACTTCTACAACCTTACTTGTAACTACAGACTAGAAAAACATTTTGAAAACTTATGGCTCCGGTTCTTCGATCAAGTGATACAAAACTGTATGTACAATAGTGTGGGCCGCAACAGTAAGGCGAAAAAAAATTGCATTATTTCAAAAGTTGTCTTGGTTCTATAACGTTAATAAAAAATAAAAAAAATAATGTTATTATTTTTAGTTTCAAAGAAGCGATAGAAATTGATTAACAATAGTTTTTTTGTAAATTATTCGCATGGAAAATTCGAAAAACTTTAACAATTGCTGAAATAGAACCTACCCAATCCCAATTAACTTAAACCTAACATTTAAAGTAGGTATGTACCTACATATGGTTATGGAAAAACGTGCGGTTTCAAATAATATTTATACTACCTACTGCACAAGAATCTCAACTGCCCGGAGTCAGTGAAAGTATTGCATCCGTCATTTGGGAAACCGATCTACCACGGATATACGAATATCAAAATGTGCAGATAACTTAGAGCAATCTCTTGTTGAGTCTAGTTTTTTAACTGTTAATTGGTGGTGGAATTTTATTGTATTAGATATGAAATTAAACAGTATAATAAAACAAATTTAAAACTTTTTCCACTTTTAATTTAATGACCTAGGTTAAGAATATTTTTCACCAGTCTGAAGATGGCTTTGACAAGCTGAAACCGGTTACGGTCATTAAATTAAAAGTGGAAAAAGTTTTAAATTTGTTTTATTATACTATTATAATGGAATTCCACCACGAATTATCAGTCTCAAAAATAGAAATATTGAAATTAAACAATTTTTTCACTTAATAACCTAAATATAAGGAGAACCCTAATATCAATAATTACCATAGTGTTAACAATATTTGTCAATTAAGCCCTAAGCAACAAGGAGGGAATATCCCAAAATTACCAAAATAAAATATCAGGAATCACAAACCTTTTCTTTTTATTATTTTTAAAAATTTTGTTTGTGATAATATATTACAAAATTATACATAATATTTATAATACATTTTTCAAATTGAGTTTAATAAAACTCATTTCAGGAAGGACAACATTATGAAATTATGAAAATTATTTTTACACAAGAACACGAATTTAAAGGGCAGTTCAAGGAAAGTACATAGATATTAAAACAGACTAGGCACGCTTGATACAGTTACTTTTCTTTTTTTTTAAAGAAAGACAAACATTCCCGGGTTACGAATAACCCAACAACATATGAAAATCTCCTACTACCACCACACTAGGTGGAAGATGTTGCTTGTATTGTGATGGAGGACTTAGCCAGCCGAGGAATTGAACACGGAACGCCTGGGTGGGACCCAAACGCGATGCTCACTCAACCACTGACCGGTCAATTATATAAATTCATTAAATTCAGGTAGATTCGTGTGAATTAAAAATATCTATTTACTATATTGTCATCATTCATAATTTTAATAGTAAACTTTATAATTACCAATATGTACCTTAAATTAACAAAATAACTTATAATACCTTAAATTAACAAAATAGAAACATTCATTATATAGAGGCAATGTTGTGTACCCCTGCCAAAGTTTGTATAAATTCCGTTCCATAAGAATTTCAACTTATAATACCTTAAATTAACTAAATAGAAACATTCATTATATAGACACAATGTTGTGTACCCTTGCCAAAGTTTGTATCAATTCCGTAGCATAAGAATTTCAACTTATAATACCTTAAATTAACAAAATTGGAAACATTCATTATATAGAGACAATGTTGTGTACCCCTGCCAAAGTTTGTGTAAATTCCGTAGCATAAGAATTTCAACTTATAATACCTTAAATTAACAAAATAGAAACATCCATTACATTGAGACAATGTTGTGTACCCCTGCCAAGTTTGTATAAATTCCGTAGCATAAGAATTTCAACTTATAATACCTTAAATTAACAAAATAGAAACATTCATTATAAGAGACAATGTTGTGTACCCCTGCCAAAGTTTGTATAAATTCCGTAGCATAAGAATTTCATCTTATAATATCGTAAATTAACAAAATAGAAACATTCGTTACATAGAGACAATGTTGTGTACCCTTGCCAAAGTTTGCATAAATTCCGTAGCATAAGAATTTCAACTTATAATATCTTAAATTAACAAAATAGAAACATGCATTATATAGAGACAATGTTGTGTACCCCTGCCAAAGTTTGTATAAATTCCGTGCATAAGAATTTCAACTTATAATATCTTAAATTAACAAAATAGAAACATGCATTATATAGAGACAATGTTGTGTACCCCTGCCTAAGTTTGTATAAATTCCGTAGCATAAGAATTTCAACTTATAATACCTTAAATTAACAAAATTGACATTCATTATATATAGACAATGTTGTGTACCCCTGCCAAAGTTTGTATAAATTCCGTGGCATAATAATTTCAACTTATAATACCTTAAATTAACAAAATAGAAACATTCATTATATATAGACAATGTTGTGTACCCCTGCCTAAGTTTGTATAAAATCCGTGGCATAATAATTTCAACTTATAATATCTTAAATTAACAAAATAGAAACATTCATTGTATATAGACAATGTTGTGTACCCCTGCCAAAGTTTGTATAAATTCCGTAGCATAAGAATTTCAACTACCAGTCTGAAAATGTCTTTAGTAGGACGAAACCGGTCCTGGTGAAAATAAATAAGTAGAATAAAGTGAAAAAATTGTTTAATTTTATATCTAATGCAATCTATTGTGTTAACCAATTCCCATGGAAATAAAAAAAATCTACGAGAATTATTAAAATAGTGGCATAAAGTAGAACCAGCCTACAATTAACTAGAAACATACCCCGTAATTAAAGTTTAGGTCCGAAGGTTAACCGTTCAACCCATTTCCACACGCTTTGACTTGATGAAAAAATGATTCCTGAGACCATTTTATCATATTAATGTATTCTGTCGCTACCAGCGTGGGTTAATAACTTGATACAGTGCTTGGGTTCTGACGGAACAATCCGGAACGCTGTTCCGGTTCGAGAAATCCACGCCTCGCTATTTCCATGTTTGTACACTAAATACTTTGTGGTTTGACATTATAAAAGGAATTTTTATATTAGCTTTGTTATATACTACTACTCTGTTGTCTTCCATTTATCGATAATAAAACTTTTGGACAACCATCGAAAACGAATTGGACCAACATAGGGTCGAATTCAAATTAGGTATCGAATTAAATAGTTTTTATGTAGCAACGAATTGTTATCCCGAAACAACAAAAAATTAATTCATATTCCTTATTGTTGTTTTTTTTTTTAAATTATTTTTCGAAGTGCAATCTCGCTTAACCGCAATTAAGCTGTTTGTTAACAGGATATTAATGTTTACTTACCATGTTTACAATTATGGATGTTAAAGTTCAGTTACTATTTTTGTTTAATTACAATGTAAACATATATACATATTATTATTGAAGTAAGACTTCTTTACGCACGGTTTACTTGGATTAAGCTGGCGAATGCGTGACGAGAGCGTTACAAAAAGTATGATCGGGCGAGGCGACGATAATAAATTTAAATTAAATATTTGTAGAAAATTAATATATGTATATTTTATACATATAAAGATATATAAATATATACATACATATAAATGGAGCTAAAGAAGTTTTACTTCAGTCGTGTGGTCTAAAGCACACTCGTTTTTTTTACTAATTATTATTAGTAATAATTATTGTCCCTATTAACACACATAACTTAGTAAAAAGCAACTCTACTTAATAACCGAGTTCTCAGCATACATCTGAATCTATTAGAATTAGGTGAATCATTTTTTTTATATCACTATTAACATGTTAAATATTTTGAGCACATTATATTCCAGGGTTCGCTGTCCATATTTATTGTTATACTTTGGAACAAGCATTCCTTTCTTCTTTGAATTTATTTATTTTTTATTAAAATAATATAAAAATAACTATCTTTTTTAATCGCAACTTAAATACTTACTCTTTTCAATATAAAAATATTCCAAAGGAACGCCAACATGTTTTTTCATTACTCACATTATTTCACATTACTGTATTTTTAACAAAATCTTTTTTCTTATGTTTTCACTAAAAGTTACGTAGAACAATTATGAAACATACAATGTCCTATTTTGTTGTCGACAGATTTAGTTCTAACGTTCCGGTTGGTAAAATAAATAAAAGCTATTTTTCTAGCATTCCGGTTTGTAGAAGAAATAAGTTCAACCACTGATATAATAATCTCGTTATTAAATACATACATAGTTAGCCAGCTCCCTCTATTAACTCTCGGTGCGAACAAACGTGAAACAAACATAAGTGCAGCAGTTAGTTTCCTGCAGCGTGAGATTTTTTCCCTGAAGACAAAAAGGACGTCTTAGGGATTAATTACCCGGATCGAGTTGTGCAGTTGGCAAACCTGTTGCTGGTTCATTCTTCGACTGGTTTCGCCTTCAACTGGTTCCAATATGGCCAACCTGGCGGCAGGACTCGCTAAGGAAGTGACCAAGTGCTTTTTAAATTATGGATAGGTGCTCTGGGGCAGTGGCGTGTACTTTTGGAATCTGCTGGGCAGTTGGTTGTTCTAGGGCGCTTCAGATTTAGGAGATAAAATTGACTTAAAATTCAGAAGCATTCAGCTTCGTTTGTTTGTAAAGAGTTTTGTTACAACTCGTGGGTGGTTTTGCAAATAATTAAGATATTTCGGCAACAATCGTCTCAGGGTAACCATCTATTTATTTTAAATACATATATACAAGGGTCCGTGGAAACGTGCACTAATTTTGTATTATGATATTACAAGTAAGAGACATAAATTACTTTTTTCGAAATTCCAACCTTTTAATGAAGTTTTTAGTTTTTCGGAAAATAAAAAAGTTCAATTGTTTGTATGGAAAAAAAAAATTACCATGGAAAAATCTTTAAAAAAAAACAATGAAATTTCAATAAAACGTTATTTATCTTTTTTACTTTTACCATCATGAAGAATCGCCTCCCGAATTTAGTGCATTTTACCCTCGGACACCCTGTATATTCTAACGAAATAAGCTGACGTTTCATTTTCGGACGTGAAATAACGAGTTTATGAATTTGCGGTAGCATAAATCATGATTTTGACTAATCAATCAATAAAAAATATGTAGCTAAGGGACGAATTCACTAGAAAGGCGATTTTCTACTTCTGATCATCAACTTACGTTCACAGATTTTTTTTTTTTACAGTGAATACCTTACAAAAGTCACAACTGCTCCCGTCTGGAGCCAGTGAGACTATGGCAAAGGGGAAGGTGGGGAAGTACCTGGCTATTGAGATCTAGTCACTAAACACTGCTAAAGCCATTTCAAGCAACGTTTCAATTCTGAATGGTGGTCTTACACCAGGGCGATACTAAGAGTATCTTCCACTCTGGAACGTGCCGCAAATATACTATTTATTTTTTTGAATAATTCATTGTGAAATAACAAAAATCAATTAATTTAAAATTTATTTGGGCACGCCGGGTTCGAACCCGCGACCTTCGGAATTCCAACGCCCTACCGCTGGACTACACCGGCTGTCAGTAATAGCCATCAATAATCCTATATTTTAATCTTGAGCTAAGGAGCTAAATTAAAAAAAAATAAGACAAGATGCCGTATTGTTGGTTTCATACATTTTTAAGTTGAAATTGTTGAAACCCGGGTAAACAGATTAATATGAGGAAACCACTATTTCAAAATGGAGAGGAGATATTTTTTCAGTTGAATATCTTGCCCGGGGTTAGCAGATTCTTTTCAACCCCACTGGCTAGGTATGCCTGCCTGCCCGTTTCGTAACATTTTTTTACCAATCTCGGCAGTTTTGTACTTATTTGAAGCCAGTCGCCATCCGCTGGACGCTTCAGATGTCATTCACTCCTCGTTGTCAAGTGGCTCCGGAGCGGCAGGTACCTTCCCCATCGCATCGATATGTGCATCCTCTCAGGCGGCACTTTACAGAACCTTCTGTAAGAGAAGCCTTCAATGTACGTGGTATTCCTTTATATCTTGGTAAAATTAATTCAACTTGGTGAACGCTGCAGAATTTAATAATGCATTATTCAAGATGTTTTGCTACATAATATGCAGGTATATTCTATGGATTCTTTGAAATGTGAAATAAAATTTAGAATTTATTCTCTAAATCCTCCTGTTCTCATTAAACATGTTTCCTAAATCCACCTTTTCTCTAAATACGTATATTCCCCAAATTCATCCGTTCCTAAATACACATGTTTCCTAAATCCACCTGTTCTCTAAATATATATATTCCCTAAATTCACCCATACCTAAATACACAATTTGGGAGGCGGGAATGGGTACCGCCGCCCCGGGAACCATTTATTGGATAACAAACACCTCTGCCATAGGTCACCCCAAGTGGTTTGCTACGTTTGGTGACTTAGCAGGGGTGCCCGGGTTCATGGGGTTCATTGTCTAGGTCTTGGCGGCGGATGATCTAGACACACTGAACCCCAGATTCCTACCCAACCCCCATACATTTTTCCTTCCCAGAACTTCCTCTCCATCCTTTCCTTAAAAATACCCTCCACACAGCATCCCCAAAGATGACATAGGCCCTGAGGGAAATTATTTTCCTCAGGGCCTCCTGTGTGGACATAATGTTCCTAAATAGGTACACATGTTTCCTAAATCCATCTGATCTTTAAATACATATATTCCATAAAATCATCCTTTCCTAAATAGGTACACATGTTTCCTAAATTCACCTGTTCTCTAAATACATATATTCCCTAAATTCACCCATTCTTAAATAGGTACAAACGTTTCCTAAATTTACATGTTCTCTAAATACACATATTCCCTAAATTCACCCATTCCTAAATACATATGTTCCCTAAATCAACCTGTTCTCTAAAATCCATCTGGAACCGGAACAAGTTGTAACATAAAGTTTTCGTTACAAGCCGTGTGGATCTTTTTCATACATTATATCTATGGTTTCGATGTGTGGCACCTCCAGTATTTACGCATTGACGATTGTTCATGCCAACCCTGGAACTTTTTGGTCAAAACGATTGCCAAACCTGCGAAGAGTTTACAAAACCTGAGGATTCAATTGGGAGCAATCTTCCATTCCTTGGTGAACAGCCATGAACACCGGGCGCCCTTATGGTTGGAGACCGACGAATCCACTTCCTGATTTCGTCATTATATTTTATTTAAAATCTGGAGATTCATTTTTTGTCCATGAGAATCCAAATGCATCATCCGATCCTGAACTATTAGTCTTGGGGACAAGATTCATAAGGCTATTCTAAAACTATCAAGAGAAAAATAATTGAAGAACTGAAGTCGAAATGATTTGCTGCGGACAAGCTGATCTTCAACTATCTACAAATCACGCATCAAACGGTAACACCATTCAATACTAAGCAAGTTCCTTTTTGCCAGACATTTTAAATTTAGGATGCATTTTTTTTCAATAATGCGTAATTCTTCTTTCATTCTGTTTACAAAAACGTCATCCTTTACAAATAAGAGGCTAATGTTTTGCACTGGAATATTTTTGCTAACTCTAAATACACGAATTTCATGAACTCAAATGTTCTCTAAATTCACGGATTCCAGAAATCCGCCTATTCCCTAAATACATGCACGTAGTCCCTAAATCCGGTTATTTGGTACCTAAAAATGTATTCCCCAAATCCAGATATATATATTTTTTTAATTTTAAAAAGAAAGACAAAAATTTCCGGGTTACGAATAACTCAACAACACTTGAAAATCTCCTACTACCACCACACTAAGCGGAAGATGTTGCTTGTGTTGTGATGGAGGACTTAGCCAGCCGAGGAATCGAACACGGAACGCCTGGGTGGGACCCAAACGCGGTGCCCACTCAACCACTGACCGGTTATTTGGTAAACGTATTCTCCAAATCCAGTTATTTGGTACCTAAAACGTATTCCCGTGAAATCCACCTGTTCTCTAAATATACATATTCCCTAAATCCTCCTGTTCTCTAAACACACAAATTTCGCAACACGTTTTTCGCAACTGAGGTGGCTTGGGCATGTACTAATAATGTCTGATGACCGAATTCCTAGAAAATACTGAGTGCGATTCCAGAGGGTAGACGTCCAGTGGGCCGTCCCAGACACAGTTGGGTGAGGCAACTTCAGAAACTGTGGGAGGAGAGAATGGGTCTGCCATGGACGGAGGCCGAACAATCAGCAAAAGACAGGGACGTACGGAGGAGCATTGTCGATGCAGTGGGTCCCCGACCCGAATAGGACAATGGGAAGAAGATGATGATGATGATGATGACGTTTTCCTTAAATCCACCTGTTCTCTAACGAAAAGTATTCTCTATATGCACTCTTTAATAGTATGTCCGCTGTAACTTGGATACATCCACTCTAATTCGTGTATTCCAGAAATCCAACTGTTCTCTAAATACACAATTTCTCTAAATTCGCCCATCAGCGGAGGCTTTGTAACACTGCCCCTATTGACTGCAAGATTGCATTCTTATCTGGAGATACATTCTGTGACGAACGATTGATGCAATACCAGCAGGAAAAAAAGTGCAATCGAAGAAGGAAAGCGGTTGGGTTTTTTTGTCCTGCATGCCTCGACTTCAGTGCAGTATACTATTATGACTAACGATCAAAATAATCTCATGAGAGGTGCAATGTATTATCTTTTTTTATTAAATTTATGTGCATTCGTAGGTATGCCTCATTTAATTGATTTTTGTCATAAATTTTAATGTAAAAAAATATTGCATTGTTGGATTTATTGGATGCAATTTATATGTCATTAATCCTAGTGAGGTTGATTTTATATGTAAAAAAACATGTGACTAAATTGTAAAGTTTTATGTCTGAGTAATTAAGGTAACTTTTAATGGCTTGTGTCTGCAAGCTTCCGAAGTACAACAAATTAGTGTTTATTTTTTATACTGGCGCTTTCATGCGTAAGATTATCATTCCGTTTTAATGTGATTCAACGAGTAATACTTTTATAACCTCTCGCTACTGATTTATATTGTAACCCATTAAGAGGAAACCCGGTCGTCGAGAAATTTGAACTATCGGTATTTTACCAAACTGTTGCCGTCACTGTCACTCTTTCTCCCCCGAATAATGAGCAATAGGGACAACTGCACCTCAGGTTGATAATACCTTAATAAAATCATCAAAATCGAGGTTCTGTATTCACAATTTTTACTCTCCGAAACTGGACCGATTTTTAATTTTTTTACTAATTGTATTCGAAGAAAATACTCTATGTCTGTACATTTTGCTTTAAAAAAATATATACTGTTAGTTTGTATACTGATCGTCTCTTGATGGCGTTCAAACCAGGCAATTTTAACGATTTTTGTAGTGTCCTAATTCCTATAAGACGTAAATTATCAAAAAAGCAAAACGTATACCGACACATGAGTCGTCGATATCTATATTATATTAAAAAATATTTGCACTACTGTCGAAATCCGGATTTGGAATTGGGGAATACGTTTGTAAGGAAAATGCGGCATTTTTCATACAAAAACTAAATTTGGATTGAGGCCAAAAAGCAACCAAACTGAACGATTATACTTTAGTCAAAAGGTATACCTACCTAACTGTTATCTAGTACGGATATTTGACCATTGACTACCATATTGACCACCACAACACGGGCATGGGCCTAGCGTGGTGGTCGTAAAATTGTCAAAACATATAATTAGCAGTTTAGTAAATAAAGAAAAAATTTAAAATATATTTTATTTCATTGTTTGGGTTTTAAATTATAGATATGATATAATTTTTTTTTTATCTTTTTGGAGGAAACTTTGGCAATCACTTTTGAGTTTAAGACTTTAAATTATATTGTAAACATTTTGCTCCATTTACTGTATAAATATGATATAAAATTATTTTAAAAAAACATTGTGATGGGCTTAATTTTAAATTACAAATGACCGATAAAGTTGAAACACAAATTTATTGTTTATAAATTAAAATTCTTCTCGGGAAAACGCTTTGTAATGATGTTTTATTTTTTATTTCTTCAGTATTTGCAAAATTACTTTGTGGCATCATTTAAATAAATTAAACAAATTACTTTGTGTTAACCACTAATCACATGTTATAATATCTACATGTTTCAAAACCAATGGTTTCTTCGTCAGAATAATAACATGAATAAAAATAACAAAAGAAACAAACAAGTATAGATAAAAAGAACAATAGACAAAATATTATTAAATAGAGAGGTGATAAATGACAAAAATTATTTTAGAATGTGTCAATTTTTACATTATAAATTAAAAAGATATTTTAAAAATAAACTTAATATTATCAGTTTGTTTAAAAAAATAATTGTTTATTATAAATATATTTATATAATTATATTTTGTCTATTGTTCTTTTTGTAAAATTCTTTAATTCATTACCAGAAAATATTAGAAACTTGAATACCAATATAGAAGAATTTAAAACTCACCTTAAAAAGCACACTCAAAACCTGAACTAAATCATAACAAATAAAAACTATATAATAACACCCCTCCCCCCCCCCATACACACAAGCCCTGCTTTTTTATGGGGTACATCAAACATATATATTATATAATTAATTAGTGTATAAAATGTATTAGTAATTTATGTATCTTTTTTGAATTATTAATAAAAAAAATAAAAAAATGTAGATATTATAACATGTGATTAGTGGTTTACACAAAGTAATTTGTTTCATTTAATTATATTTTTTATTTTATTTATCAATTAAACCGTAGATAGGGTAAAATTATTTTCAGTAACTCACAAATAATGCGAAAGTTACTTCTTAAAGCATTCATAATTGATTTATTTAATGGCCTCAAATTTATAATTCAAACATAAATAAATAAGATAGTAGATGCCTTACTAGATATTTTCCATATCTTTTAATTAAGTAAATAATTATTCAGTTTGGTCTCAAATCCAAATTTTAGTTTTGTGTGAAAAAGGCCTCGCGGCGTTCCTCTTAACAGTATATTATATAGGTACGTCTACAGAATTTTTAATTTTATAAACATCTGAAAATCCAAATCTGTGAGTTCAATCAAAGTAGAAACATGCAGTTATATAGTGGCAATAGGAAAATTGCGAATCCCAACAATCCAAAAGTTCTTTTCCGAAAATTCGCCGAAGATGTATTGTTGTTTACATGCTGATGGAGACAATATTTATGTAATATGGGTTAGAAAAAATATTTGAAAGAGCTGGAGAAACGTCTGTTGTCATTCGCCTAACAGAGTGCAACCACCCGGCAAAAGAAAAAAGGACCGCAGGTGAATTTTTTTTGACGAACAGGTCCCTGAGCGGTGATTGATTGTTAATTTAAGCCCATGATAATGGCGTTTCTGCTGTTGATAGCTCCGTTATTGCATCTCTTTTTTTCTCGTCAACGACGTGTGTAATAGAAAGAGATCTTACACCGGAGCTTTCAGCGGCACGACCATACTATAAGCACATCTTCACATAGTATGTTCTTCCATGTAAACAAATCAGTCGAGATTTTTTATTGGTTTCGTCTCAGAACTGATTATTCTGTCAATCGCGAATAGCGACATCTGCAAAAATGTAATTAACAGTTGTTTATAATTATTTTTAAATGCTTTTTTTTATTATAACAAACTCATTTTAAGAAATACGTGATAAAACAGAATATAATCTGTGCTAATGCAACAAAAATCTCAAATCACAAAATCATGTACATCATGAAATATCCAGCTTTGAAGTATTAATTAAATTAACCGACAAGAATTAGACTAGATGCTAAATTGCAGTGTTTTCCACATTCTTCAATTCGCCCAGAAAAAAGGTGATGTAAAGAGAGCAAATTAAAAACGCCAAAAATTAAGCATCGGTCAATTTAACTTTTTTTCTTTGCATATTTTAGGCGTATATTTTTGAATTTTTAGTGCATATTTTGGCGTTCTTATTTTGTTAGTGCTCATTTTTGCATTTTTGTGCGTATTTTACTGTGTATAATCGAATTTCTTTGTGGGTACATTTCATTACACAATATGGCACGTTAAAACATACAATTGGCTAACTCGATTAAGCTTCACAATAATTCTGTAAAACATGGGTCGGCAACCAGCGGCCCGCGAGGCGTCTTGGTGCGGCCCGCAAGACTCTCGCCGCAATGCACGTGATGGACGATATCATACACAACGGAGCGAGAAAGAAAGGGAGCGGAGGGAAAAGGAAGGACGACAAGGACGCCACCCACACCTCGCCTCATTTTGTCCATCGCGATGTTTTACTGTGAAGTAAGATAGCTAAGCCGAGGAGCAAAGAAATTTCAAACCACCAGTGGGTTGTAGATCTTGGGTTTTTAACTGATTTGACTGCCGAACTGAATCTACTGAATACACGTTTACATGAAAAAAATAAATTGATACGCAATACATATTAAGATGTTAAATAATTTGAAATAAAACTACCATTATTTATCAAGCATATCGATGAAAGAAAACTCAATTATTTTCCAAATTGGGAAAAATTTTGTTTGGCAATATACTAAAATAAAAACGCGTTAATACAATGCATCAAGTAAGTTTGAAAATCGGTTTACTGATTTCAAAAAGATCTTACGTAAAATGAAGATTTTCGAAAACCACTTCGCAGGAGTTTGCCTTCTGAAAATTAAATTAAGGAGTTAAAAAAGTTTTTTTTTTTTTTTTTTTATTTAATTTTTTTTTACAAATACAGTTGTAATACATTGTATATATATATTTTTAATACATTTTTTAAATATCGTGATTCACCTTTTTTTTGAGCAATGCTCAAAAAAAATTTGTTTGCTCTGCACATAATTACTATGTTTGGTAATACATATATTTTTGGGAAAACTTTTTCAATTCTGAATTATCGAAAAAACAAAGAATGTTATCTGTTATCGGATTCGCATTTAAGGGTCTCTACTTCAAAAATGCAAGCTAATATAAAAAATACTTGCAAGTCAAATGAAACCATAAAAATCTCATTGATTTAATTAACAATAAATAGTAAAAATAAACAATAAGCGTTTTATTTATACTATAAGTACTATAATGACACGTGACCGAAGTGCGGCCCGCACTAATCCCCGCGTAAAATATTTGGCCATTTTACAACAAAAGGTTGCCGACCCATGCTGTAAAGTAAATATAACATTGTATCATATTAAACATTCTACCCTATTCATTAAATGTTGTTGCATCCAAGTAAACATTTTCATGGGTTGTTGAATTTGAATAGGTTTCCTTCGCGAGCTATCAATTCAAGCCGCCAATTTTCATAAAACGTAATTCACATCTGACGAAGAAATTCCTGATGAAAGTACACTCGCATTGTTCCCTTTAATACTTTAGAAAAATTACCCTTTACGACACGTTGAATGGAACATAAAGGATAATTTTATGTTGCAACAATCGCGTGGAAATGCAATCGTGCCGAGGCATAGTAATTCCCATTGTCAGGGTTGCGCTAAGGTTACCTGCGCATGGACAATTACTATTGAAGAATTTGTTACATTGGTCGCTGGGAAAATAACTTGTACTTTCTTTATTAGTTAGAATGTTATTATGTTGTATTGAGATTATTGTGGATAAGTGGATAATGTTATTACGGTGTGTTAAGATTGTTGTGGATAAGTAGTTAATGTTAATATATAATGTTTTGTTGAGATTGGTGAATAAGTAGAAAATGTTGTTGAAATTGTTGATAATGTTACCATCATGTGTTGAGATTGTTTAAGTGACATAATGTTATTATTTTGTGTTGATATTATATAAGTTTTAAAGTATGTTAAAAAAATTACATGGTTTTGTACCTATTACGTAAATCTGTAAAATGTCATTAAGTAATTTCGCCTGGGTTTTAAAACATAATTATGCTGAAATTAATGAGAAGAATCAAACATTGGTTGACTAATAATAACAAGAATGAGAGTATGGGTGGAGAAAAAGTTACGTTTTAAATTTAAAAATTATGTGCTCACTAAAGTGTAATAAAACGACAAGAAATTTAATAATTTGGTTTTGTATGTTTGCAATGAATCGTGAAAAATGTCTAATTCTAATAATTTTTTGTAATGAAACTTTTGAAAGCTTTACATATTCTTAATAAGAAACCTAGCATTTAATAGGATTTTGTGTTGTGGATAAGTAGATAAAGTTTTATTCACCAGATTTACATTTTCCTATGGGAAAAACCAAACCCTTTCATACACTTTTCCATATAAATGATCATCTAGTAAATCCACGTTATGCAAGTGTATTATATAAGTATAATTAATACAAAACAATACAAGAACAACACGTTAATCTACCAAACTATTAAATGGGAATATAATTCACCGTCTCCAGATATTTTCATATCAGAGGGTTCGGCTCTGTGGAATTCTGATGTGTTGTTATTATTATGTTATTATTATTGTCATCTTATAATGTTTTAGGTTGTCTTGAGATTGTTGTGGATAAGTAGATAAAGTTATTATGATGTGTTGAGATTGTTGTGGATAAGTAGATAAGGTTTATTATGAGGTGTTGAGATTGTTGTGAATAAGTTAATAATATTATTACGATGTGTTGAGATTGTCGTGGATAAGTAGATAATGTTATTATGATGTGTTGAGATTGTTGTCGATAAGTAGATAATTTTATCATGATGTGTTGAGATTGTCGTAGATAATGTTATTATGATGTGTTGAGATTGTTGTCGATAAGTAGATAATGTTATCATGATGTGTTGAGATTGTTGTGGATAAGTAGATAATGTTATTATGATGTGTTGAGATTGTTGTGGGATAAGTATATAATTTTATTATATTACGTTGATATTGTTTAAGTGTGTAAGTAGAGTTGTGTTGAGATTTATTAAGTGGATAAGTTGATATTGTTGTTGTGTGACTTTTAAAACTCGAAAAGCAGATTATTGTGTTGCGTTGATTGAGAATAGGTATTCAGTACCTACTCTGAGAAAATAAAAGGGGAAGAGAGTTTATCGTTGCATTGCTGCGTAAATAAATAATGCAATAACTATTACCTATTACAAATCTCTCGCCCACTCTGCTTTATGCATCATGTATCTTGCTCTAATGTAACAACCATTACTTCAATAGAGGTAATTGTTGTTAATATGTACGCTGGGCATTCATGGAACAAATAATTATTTACTATAAGCTTGTCGTACTTACTTAAATTGTTGGTAGCTATCATAAAAAACGTTAAGGGTGGATAGCAATAATCCTACTACGAAATCATGTATTTATAAACTTAAATGTATCCACATAACGATTGTAATTATGTATATATTGAAAAAACTACGAGAAAAACAAAAATAAGGGCTAAATAACATCTCGAAGCTCTAAATAGCATTGTTAAGACCTGGAATTTGAAATCATATATTATAAAATGACCATAATTAGTACGATTTCATAATATTGCGTAGGTACTTGTTATAAGGTATCGCCACAGATGATATTCTATGATCTGTGCATGGGTCTCGCAGATAAATAATTTTGAAATATTAAATTTTAAATTTAGTTCATTATTATTAGAAGGCGGCTAAGCGGTGGCAAAACGAAGAATTATAAGTCACGAATCTGCAAAAACATCATTCGGAGATATTGAAATTTGAATTTTTGAAATGATATGTTTTTGTAATAACGAATCAATTCTAAACTTCAAACCTCAATATCTCCGAATGATGTTTATGCGAATTTTCAACTTGGAATTCTTCGTTTTGCCACCGCCTAGCCGCCTACTAATTATTATTAATAATCATAAAAAAAATTTAAAATCCTCTTTAACCATTTTTTCTCTTCAACCGACCACGTAATTCCCTAATTAACTCCCTCTTACTTCTACCCTTTACACTCATATTCTTCTGCTGATTTGGGTTTGTCCCTCCAACCCTCGATCTCTAATCCTTCCCCCAATGTGAATCTTTAGAATACACTCATCCTGATGAAGAGAACAAGAGTTCTCGAAACATGTTTTTGTGTCTAATAAAGTGGTAGATAATTAGTTTTTTTATTTTTTTATTATTTCATTAAAAAAATAAATCTTTTGTCTTTAATACATTTTGTTCAGACTATTTAAGGGAGTATGTCCCAGGTTCCAAATTGCTGAAGTTAGATTTTTAAGAGGTGGCAGAGAAGTCACAAAATGGAATCGAATGAGAATCTCGACTATCTGAGATTAATATCGATTAATTTTATTCAAAACTTGCTTCAAGTAAGCAATAAAAATGCTCAAAACGCACAATGATAAATTATTAAATATCGTGTACTTCTTGTAAGTATTTTTTGATCATAAGTATTTATGATTTTTTAATAATGTCTAAACAAAATAAGTGTGTAATAAAAATGAAATATTTTAGTTTGTAAGACTAAAAATTAAAATTCTGAAAACTGTGTTGACTAGATTATGTCTCGATTTATTTTGTTATATGATTATATGATTTGAAATTTGTGTTGTAATAGAATCTATCGTTTGAAAATTGAAGAAATCTTAAAACCTTAATTAAAGAAACCTTAGTATATTTAAAATACATGTAGTTTTTCAAAATTTTAAAACTGCGTGTACCAGATAAAATAACAATCTTTCAAAATCAATTTTTTTTTTGTATAAAAGAATCAATACATCTAGAATTTGGTTTAAAAAGGACTAATTTCCGGTATTCTCTGGTAATATCCTCTTAAATCGTTTTTGTCTATGGTTTTTGTCCATTTTAATAGGATATTGTAGTGTAATTTGTAGAAGATTTGGATATTTTTATCAATTGAAACTGTAAGGGATTAGGGGTGTAGGATTTGAAGAGATGCCTACAATGTTCTCTCAATACTCTGGAATCGGCTAAAAAAACTAAAGTTATTATAAATCTACCTACAAAAGTGCTATTATCATAAACAATTAATTAATGTGTAATAATACACAATTAGTTGTAGAAAAAACTAAGCTTTAAGAGATATGTTCGTTTGTCAAAATAAATTGGCAATTGACCACAGTTTGGTCATACAAGAATCAAGACGCAAGTTTCCAGCTTGTTTGAGTTATGGCAAGACAGCAATATGGTCAACAAGTAGGTACATGAGATTCAGTTCCCATCATGTCGAATGTCCATCTCAATATTTATAAGACGTTAGTGGTAGTTGTCGGCGTAATGGAGGACTGACTTACATTCCTGCCGAGGTTCTGCGTCCATTGGGACGGGAGCAGGTTTCGCGGTATTCGCGGGTTGCGGCTAATAATGTTACAGCGCAATGGCGTCGTTTCCCGCGCTGCTAACGCCATCTTGCGGTTTCCAACGAAGCAGTACCTAATGACAGTAGTTGTTGGAAGTTAAAAAATGAATACATCCAAAGCGGTTTTGGTGCCACATCTTAAATACCAAAGACAATGGCAAAAACTACTATGATGGAATAGTACAAATATATGGCCACTATTCTAGTAATAACTCATAGCATTTTAAGATAATCGAGTTTTAGTAAAACTTTAAGATTATAAATCTGTCTGAAGCCCAATTAAAACATTTTATGGACCAGTTGTTTCGGAAAAATTCACGTTTGAATTTCCATCAAATCGTCATTCACCGAAAAATTGGGTTGTTTCAACCTCCGTCAGAAGAAATTTCAACGAAAATTTCATAGAAATGTTTAAAAAAATGAAAATATCCTTTTTTCATTTCAAATTTGACACGCAATCACGTCTTCCTTCATTTCAAATACGAAATGGGTTGTTTCAACTCCAAAATAACGTTCGATAAATTTGAAAATTTCACTCAGTGTTCCCCGCCGAATCACAATTTTGACGTCTGCGCATGCGCCTTCCATTGAACGCTAAACGTTCGAATTCGGCTGATCACATTTAAAAAAAAATTCACATCACATTTCTATGGTATTTTCGTTGAAATTTCTTCTGACGGAAGTTGAATCAACCCAATTTTTCGGTAAATGACGATTTGATGGAAATTCAATTTCAGGGGAATTCTCATATACGAGTTTGCCCCTCTGTTTGAATCTTGACATGACCTGACCTTTTTAAAGCTCAAAGCTTAAAACTTAAACCATAAAAGTTCAAATCTTAAAATCACACCCAAAAAAGTTGGAAGCTCAAAAGCTCAAAGCTCAAAAGCTCAAAGCTCAAAAGCTCAAAGCTCAAAAGCTCAAAACTCAAAAGCTCAAAAGCTCAAATGGTAAAGCTCAAAAGCACAAGAACGAAAATACTAAACTAGGGTGTGATTTTTGTAAAATCACTTAAAAGGATCAAAGCTTAAAAGCTCAAAACTCAAGGCTTATAAGCTAAAATTCGTTTTTGTATTCAATCGTATAATATTGTCTGTTTTACCTTAAATTTAAATACTCCTCAGGACACCTTCCCTGATGTCAAATATACCAGGATATCATAATAATAGTTGGAGAAGTAAATTGAAATAAAATCAAAATAGTTTATATTAAAATTTTATTTTTCACTTTATGCATTCCGGGAGCACAGACTATTAAAGAGGTGTTTTTAAAAATTATGTTGAAACCTTTCTTTTGTTAGATTTGATGCCTATAAATACCAGAGGCCCTAGCACGTTTGCTCTATAACGATCGGTAGGATAACTATCGGTAACTTCTCATCGTTCCCTACGACAACTGCAGATCGCAAACGAATAGGTAACAGTTCACAATGACTAAGTGTCCTTAATATATTCGATATCAACTGTCGTGTGTACGTTTGAAATCTGCAGTTGTCCTAGGGAACGATGAGAAGTTACCGACAATCGGTCGGTAACTTCATATCGAGCGACCGTGCTAGCACACCAGGGGTGCTAGCATAGTCCGTCGATAAGGATCGGTAGGATAATTGTCGGTAACTTCTCATCGTTCCCTAGAACAACTGCAGATCGCTAACGTACAAACAACAGTTGATATCGAATATATTAGGGACACTTAGTCATTGTGAACTGTCACCTATTCGTTTGCGATCTGCAGTTGTTCTAGGGAACGATGAGAAGTTACCGACAATTATCCTACCGATCCTTATCGATGGACTATGCTAGCACCCCAGGAGCACATAATATCTGAGGAGGTGAACGAAATCTATATTTTTATTTTTAACTTTTTTTAAAGTTAAAAATAAAGTTTAGAGTTAAACCTCAAGTTATAATATTCTATTTAATGAAGATAATATTAGCGAAAGTCAATCGAAAATCCGAAACAGAAAAATCAGAAAAAGATACGGACACATCTGGGACATTTTTCTGATTTTTGTGTTTCGGATTTTCGATTGACTTTCGCTAATATTATCTTCATTAATTAAAATATGAAATCTATATTATTAGGAGGCCGTTTTTAACGCCCGCTCAAAATAATTCTGAAATGTACATAGGATCAGAGTTGTGAGGTTTGCAGAAATTAAATTTGTAGGCGTAGGGAACCGAACCCTCTGATATGAAAATATCTGGAGTCGGTGAATTATTTTCCCATTTGGTACTCTGGTAGGTTAACATGTTGTTCTTATTTTTAAAAAAATGTTTCACCTTTTCATGTTCTTGTGCTCCTGGTATATTTTCCAAAATTCTGTTTGCAGTAATTGATTTAGATTGACTGCTGTATGATATGTTTTGATTTTTACCTCTCGAGTCATTATGAGCTCCTGGTAAATTATTTCTGCAGATATACCACATGTGCCAAAGATGCCCACCCAAGTTCAAGGCAAACTTTGTATAAAAGGTCTCAAAATCTCCCCATATTTCACACAGTCCGTACATGGTTTCATCACACATATGACTCAGGTATTTATAAATTAGAAAGTACCTAACAGTTTTATAACCTAACCTAACAGTTTTATTGAAAATACCTAACAGTTTTATTTAAAATTAGCTGATACCCGGCATGCGTTGCAATGCCTCTTAAATTAATACATTGTTCCTCCCTGCGTGTCCTTTCCCATTCGTTCCCTTTTCGCATCCTCTTTCCCTCCCACGTTCCCCTTTCACCTTCCCAGCATTCCCCTTCCTCTCTCCCACTGTCTTCGTTCTCGCAACCCCGCCCCCCCTCTCACGCATTCCCCTGCCACCTTCCCCCCCCCTCGTCCCTATCCTGCGAACCACCCACTTTAATTCCCCTCTGCCTCTCCCGCATCCCCTCCTCCTCCAGCTATTTTTCCCTTCCGCTAAACTTAATAAAATACATCCATTTTTAAACCTGCATGCGACCTATATGAAATGTTTATGCAAATTTCATAACACCAGAGCTCACCAGTATATAAGCCTTCGCTGGCATGATCACAATTCAAAAAAAATTATCGAAATCAGATGAATAGTATAGGAAATAATTTCATAATGCCAGAGCTCACTATCCTATAAACATCGCGAGCATGCGCACAACAAATCCCCAATGTTTCATCGCAATGTGATGAACGGTATGGCAGCGCATAAAATACGAACAAACTAACAAATTTTAATTTTTATATATTAAATAAACGTGTTTATTAGCAATAAGGTTTTTATTACGTTCCAGAGTTGAGAAAAATACTCCCACTATGGCTTTTATGTAAGACCACCATTCAGAAATAAAATTTCACTTGAAATGGCTTTTGCCGTATTTGGTGACCAGATCTGAATAGCCAGGTATTTCCCATCTCCTGGGGATGCCACAGTCTCACTGATCCCAGACAGTTGGGACTTTTGTCTAAAATATTAACATATATAATACTTAGATCGTGTGTCTACACAGTACAGCCAGGGTGGGGTTTAAGGTAGGTACATATTGGGTCGACGTACGTATGCTACGCTACGCATTATAATATCTGGTCTACTTAGCAACCATTCATTTTCTATGGAAATAGATGCTTCAGAATCGCACTGGCCACACTGGCCACGTGTGGCTGGTGTGATTCTAAAGAATATGTTTTCATAGAAAATGTATGGTTGCTAAGTAGTCCAGATATCGTTATTCATAGCGTAGTGTACGTACGTCGACCCAGTATGTACCTACCTTTAGTGGTTTCATGAAGACGAAAAAAACAGTTAATATATTATTCAGGTTATTTATTTTCTCAGTTATACAACAAATAATAATATATTAAGTTACGCTAACATTATTTTGGTATCATTATCATTGGATTAGATATGTGGTGACAATGTTGCATTACGCTCGTGTTCATATATTATGGGTATTAATGGTTTTACAGTAAATAGTATTAGGTACACGTGTATAAAGATAAACCTAATTAGAGTATAAAGCTAACTTATTAATGGATAGTATATGTTGATGCAGTGTTACAAATTTTATAGTAAAAGGTTGATATAATACGAAAATAACATTGTCTGATATTTTCTTGCAAAAAGTTCGAAAAAGTACGCATTTTTATGAAAAAGAAATGTGACGTTTTGAAGATTGCATTTTTGGAAAAAGAATAAGGCGTTCCGCTGATGAGGCAACTGAAACAAAACTAAAACTGGCTGGTTTCTATGTCTTGATTGGTCAAAAAGCTTGTTTAACCATAGATGAAGAACAATCAGCTGACAGCTGGCAACTATCAATGGCCACCCAGGGCAACCAGCAGAGCAAGTCGCAAGTCACCACTTGCGTTACCATTGACAACGGGTTTTTGAGTGATTGTTTAGTGTGCAGGCCATCACATTGTCATACAAAGACAGTTGCCAGTTGAGACTTTTCAGTTGCCTCATTGGGCGGATCGCCTAACTGATGTTCTAAAACATGATTTCATATTTTGAAAAGGGAATTTGATGTTTTGGGAAAAGATAAAACGAGCACATGTTCTGAAAAAACTTTGACGTTGTTATGAAATGCCCTAGAAAAAAAATTATATGCCCAACTCCAGTAAAATACTGGCAGTATTTACTTATAATTGTGTAGCATGATGACATTGATATTCCTTTCAATGGTGGCAAATTGAATTGTAGGTGGCGGTGATTTGCGCTTTCTAATTTTTAATTTGATCAATATTGATAAAAACATATAAAAAGCAGTAAGATCAGTGGCAGAGGCAGTAAATATTGTCACATAAAATCAATAATGTATGAAAGAAAAGCAACCTGCAGAACTAGCTGCTAGGAGGAGCTAGTTGTAGCATACTGCCATTATATGGGAAATGTAACAAGTTTGAGGTATTGTCAGGGTATTTTGATATTGTTTATAAAAAGGAATTATGAATTCTAAGACGTTTCCAACAAACTCATTTTAAAGATTTACATCAAGTTTTTTAAGAATAGGTATATTAATTCTTACGAAGACCCAACGCGACTTGACAAAAGTTACTGAGCTGAAAAAATCCGCGCGCTCCGGTGCTGTGTAATCACTACACAAGCAGAAATAGTCGATTTAAAAGCTGAAAAAAATGAATATTTATAGCAAATCGCTATATTTCATTATAGTAACAGTAAAAAATGATAATTATTGATATTTAATTGCTGAAAACATGAAAAAAACATCGGTAGTTAAAAGAAACGATGCTCATACAACATGCAAAGAGACCACCCCGAATGAATGCCGAGCGGCGACTGGCGGCCCGCATCGTGTCGTCCGCGGGGTAAACCGAAGGAACAAACACGATTGACGACTGACCAGTAACCACACGATTCTCTTTCTCGCGCTTACTTATATTGAAGTAGGTGAGAGTGAGACGTGCACAGCGTCGCACTAGCCGCTTGCTTCACACATTTGTACGTATTACCCGGAGCGCTGATCGTATTGCCAGACGTTTGATTGTATTGGTGAATTTATTTTCGATTCTCACAAAATACCTCTGATGTGCCCGAAAGGTAAGGATTATTATTTTTTTAAAATTTTTATTTAATGGTTAAATGTATAACGGAGGATTACCTAAAATCTGAACCCAGAATTTTCCATATTTACGGAGATATTAAAGGTGCAAGAAGCAATGTGTAGTAGATACACATCGCAGGCAAGGGAGGGTTAAAAAGGATGTAATTTCTTAACCAGTTGTTCTGTTTTGAATTCTCCTTTATACGTGTTATTTCGTACAAAAAGCAAACTGTCCTTTTGCTGTGACTGTGATATCTCACAAAGATACCTTGTTACAAGGCACACACAACAGTCAAACCTAAGTACAACAAATTTTCAAAATATCTGTTTGTAACAGAAAACACATACATAACCTACCTGAAGTTAATATTAACACTCATTAAACATACTTCCTTTCGCATCCAGTTCAATTGAATCCATTATCCGACTTAATCAGAAATATGTCAATAATTTGGTACAAGCTTCATATTCCATAAAAAATCTATGTTTAATATTATTTAATATTACGAAATACTGAAAAACAAGTTGATTTTAATTTTGAATGCTTATTTTAATTGATTATTCAATCTTTAAGTGAAGAAAGCACCTTAGAAATACACAAGTATATTTTACTTACGAAAATTTCAATCAAATTTATGCAAAATTGCCAAATTATGAACATTTTTAATACTTTTAAATTTGGCACACACCAACTTTATATGAGCAAATTTAGTTAAAAGTACAATTTTTATCATTTATTCTGAGCCTTTTCTCAAATGTGAGTATCAAAAAAATTATTAAATCGGAAACAAAAATTAGCAATATGCAGTTATAAGAAATAATATTATTATTTTAATTATTTGGTATGTTTACGCAAAAATGTGTGTATATCATATTATAAAGGAAATTTCAGTGTAACAGTGACTTTTCTTTTCTTCACAAAAGTAATGATTTATTTTAACCCTGTAAACCTCAGAAACCATCTAGATCTAGAGAATAATATTATACTCAAAGCCTCAAATTTTATGTCAATTTAAAAACATGTTTATAAAGACAGTGATGTAGGAAACACATCAAAAAAGTTCACAAGGGTAACTAATAACTTCTGTTTCTTCAAACTTCGCAAAATCACTTTGTGGCATCATTTTGAATTAAATTAAAACAAATAACTTTGTTTAAACCACTAATATAATCACAATTACCTACACGTTTCAAAACCGATGGTTTCTTCGTCAGGGTAGTAATGACCAAAATTAAATTAACAAAATTATTATTATTAACATTAACAAAATTATTTTTTGTTAAAATAAACAAACAAGTATAGACTAAAAAGAACAGATTAAGAAGAACTATGGACAAAAATATTATAGAGAGAGGTGATTAATTAATTAAAAAATATCGTAAAAAACAATTATTTAAAATTAAATATAAAAATTATTTAAAATATGAAAAATTAATCACCTCTCTCTATAATATTTTTGTCCATAGTTCTTTTAAATCTGTTCTTTTTAGTCTATACTTGTTTGTTTATTTTGTTAATGTCATTACTACCCTGACGAAGAAACCATCGGTTTTGAAACATGTAGGTAATTATTTAAAATTAAATATAAAAATTATTTAAAATATGAAAAATTAATCACCTCTCTCTACAATATTTTTGTCCATAGTTCTTTTAAATCTGTTCTTTTTAGTCTATACTTGTTTGTTTATTTTGTTAATGTCATTACTACCCTGACGAAGAAACCATCGGTTTTGAAACATGTAGGTAATTGTGATTATATTAGTGGTTTAAACAAAGTTATTTGTTTTAATTTAATAACTTCTGTCATCCAAATATAAAAACTTTGTAGTATATAGGAATATGTATTGAAACCACGAACAACTATACTAACGTTGTTAGTATAGTTACTTATATGTAGTTTTGAGGTGTCTCAACAGAAGTCAGTAAAGCAGAAGGTACTATAGGAGGGTGTCAACTGTCGCTGGGACTGAAGAACATTACAGACATCGTTTATTTTATTTTTATGAAAAAGGTCTGAGGCGAAAAGGGTAAAATTCCGAATCATTTACAAATTATTAAAACTGATATTATGAATTACTATTATTTAAAAAATTAATCAAGCCTAAAATACTATCGCAAAAAGGCAAATTTATTTTGAATTCAAATTATATATTCATAAAGTTATAATGAATAACTGGTTTGTGTTATTAATTATTAATTAAATAACTAATAAATTCTACAGTACACCTATTAAATATTTAATATCATGAGGTTTCTAGAAATACTATGACAGTTATTAATAATAGACTATAACCATTGTAATAACATTAATGCACATCAAATTAAACCAACTACTGCAAAAAAACAAGTGAAATACAATCATTTATCTATATATATGTATACCCTAATACAAGTCTAAATACATAACATGAATATTGATAAATTCATATTATATAAGTCCATTCAATACATGTTTTGTACATAAAAATGATAATATATTAATAAATAATTTAGCAATTACATTGCAACATTTGTAATAAATATTTCCTAGACACTACTAAAAAAAAAACTGGACATAAATTTATCGCAGTTAAGAAAAATCTTCACTTTTATTTTTTCAGGAAAATTAAATGTGTTTTTTTCTTTCCTGTCAACAATGACAAAGGTTTATAATTCTTTAAACATATATGTGGTAAATAAATTGTTATAGAAAATGGACTGATTTAAAATATATAAGTACCAAAAATACACACAAATTAAAAGTTACGAAATTACAAACAAACAATATAATAAATTATTCAAATTAATTTGTACAAGTTAGCATATGGTAACATTGTTTCATAATGAAATTAGTACATTTTGTATGTCTAAAATGGGTGATGGAATCACTGGTACATAGAAGGATTCAGATGAAACTTAAGGATGTTGATAGAAATTGAATATTTTGTAGCTGAAATTTACATACATATATTATTTTGGTCAAAAATTCAGATTGCACAAGCGTTTTCTTGTCAGAGATGCTTGTCAAACAAATTTTAAGTAAGTTATACTAGGTGACCTCACTTTCAAAATTGTAGAACATTTTGAAACACTCAAATAAAAACCAACGACAACCCTGTCAACTGTTAAAGAGACTATCTGCTTTCAAAGGTATATGGTGTTACATGGAAAATAGCATATTGGGCCTGTGATTTGTCATGTTCTTAGGGTGCAATGCAGACTGACCCTATTTCAGGTGTAATGCAGACTGACTCTATTTCGGGTATAATGCAGACTGACTCTGTATCAGGTGTAACGCAGACTGACTCTGTATCACACGTAATGCAGACTGACTCTGTATCAGGTGTAACGCAGACTGACTCTGTATCACACGTAATGCAGACTGACTCTGTATCAGGTGTAACGCAGACTGACTCTGTATCACACGTAATGCAGACTGACTCTGTATCAGGTGTAATGCAGACTGACTCTGTATCACACGTAATGCAGACTGACTCTGTATCAGGTGTAACGCAGACTGACTCTGTATCACACGTAATGCAGACTGATTCTGTATCAGGTGTAACGCAGACTGACTCTGAATTAGGTGTAATGCAGACTGACTCTGCATCAATCATTATATCGATAATACTATTTTTTCTTTTTTTACATCAAAACGTAAACCATATTATATGTGTAATTACAAGATATTTAGGAGTTGTGTGAACACGGGAGAATACATTAAAAGATTCAAAATACATTTAAATAAGATTTTATAACAATAATTGGTTTGGTTATGTATAAATTAAAGCTAATTATTTTATTACATTGCTTGAATCTTTTGTTCATACTTCTATCTAATTGAGCTATTAACACGTTTGCATACTCAGCAACTAACATATTCAGCTTGTATAGTTTGTATACTCAGCAACACACAGCCATTGCGCATACAAATATAGCAACATACAAATATGCGCAACGGCTGTAGCTGAAACGTGAAAACTCCAAGATACGACTATAGCTGTTGTGAACGTGTATGGGCGTGCATATATGCAAACTCACCTCCATTGCTGGTTTGGTAACTGTGACTTGCATGTTGAAAGTACAAAATTAAAGCTCCTGTATGTTATGACACAAAAGAGGGTATATCTAGAAATTACTTTAGTGGATATCTGTGTCTTTAAAAAGGACAGTTACAACCGCAGATTTGATTTAAGTACGGCTTTAGCTGAACAGCAAGCGAAAGAGTTAAATAATACAAAATAATTAAAGTTCTTAATATTCTCTTACACTCTACAAACATTGAATTTGAATATTTGTTTACTAATTTAAAATATCTTGGTTTAAAACCTCACACTAATTTAAAACATGACCACTAAAGCAGTTTTCTAAAGCTTGTATACATTGCAATCCTAATAAATTTATTAAACATGAATAAATAATACAGTTGTGAAACACATTCATAATAATATTAAGTAATTAATTGATGCGGAAGACATCAAAGACTAAATTCAGAACAGGTTTCATAAACACGCTCAGTTCATTAATATTGTGGATTATTAATTTTATGATTACAAATTCATCAGCAGTGATCACAAACCTAAGAGTACGTTCATGGGGAGAACACCCTTAAGCTTCTCAGTAAAGTCGCTAATACATTGGCCAGGCATTCGGCTCGTAGGGCCAGCTGGCCTTCCAGGGAGCTGCTGCCCTCGGACTGTTGGGACTCGGCCAGTTTGTTGTTGTGTTCCCTCACTACTCTTGCCATATCGGCTCCGGCCAGTTCTTTGAAGGCCGCAGCGACATCGTGAACTCGAAGTACGAGATTGCGGGTTTGAAGCGGCGCTGAAGTGTGGCGACCAAGAGCCTGGAAAAATAAAGAAAAAATCATTTATGGATATATTAAACACTCGAACAATCCTACCCAATTTTAAGTGGGTGATATTTAAAAATTAAATGCTTGTTGAAATTTCTTGTCGTCCCCCAGGGGTTAAAACATAATATTTATTGGTTGTTATCTCTGTCAATGTGCACTGGTCTGATGACAAAAGAAAATCACCAAGTATGTTTGCCTAACACTAAATCTATAGGAACTCTATCTCTCTCTCACACAAAACAGCGGTATTTTATTATAAAGGCCAACAACTTTATTATAACATACCAAATCGTCGCTTCAATTCGTTTTTTATAACAGACCAAAACGTAAATCGGGAGAAATGGCGCTTTAATGTTTTTTTTACGATAAAAGCACATAAATTTTGGAGGACGTAAGACAAAGTGCGTTTTGAAATCCCTTAACCACTTGGACACATAAGCTTGTTTTCACGATAATTTAACGTAGGTAGACATAGGAATGACGTATGTCCCGTACCTGAGTTATTAAAGAATCTTTTATAATTATCAAATAAATAAAGGCTTTTTGAGAACAAATGCTTACTTAACTCAAGTTCACGAAAAATGGTCTGTTAGACAAAAACGAACTAGAGCGACGAAATGCCGCAGAGGAAGCCTCAAGCCTTAGCACTTTTCGTAGGACATGTGCTTTATTTGTAAAAAATAATTTTTGATTTAATTTAATTTTCATTTTTTAAATGGAATTTTTTAAAAGTAATTTTTAAAACCTATTTGTAAATGTAACTGTACCTTTTAAATTGTATTTATTATATCCTTCTTACTAGATGTATGAAATTTTTTTGCGTAAATCTAAATAAAGATTCAAAAACAAACAAATACAAAAGAATAAAGAGAACACAGCAGCAATCAATCTGAATCTAAAGTTCAACATTTTGGTTATGTTTTAGGAAAGTTGCTTCTTCGTTCGCTGTTGAAACCTCTTGCAAAATAATTATGTGCGTCGTTAATTATTACCTGAGACAGATCTGCAAGCCTTCTCAAGGGGTTGAGACACTCGGCCAGTGGGGCGGCCACTCCTCGGGGGATCCCGTTGGCCAGAGCCGCCACCAGAGCCCGGCTCCCAGTCACCAAGGCCACGGCCTCATTGGTCAGCTCATCCCGGGCGGCCTGCAACACACAAATCTTTAAGTTTTTTGTTTTGCTTTTAGTATTACCTCCACACAAGAGGCCTTGAGGAAAATAATTTCCCGTAGTGCCTGTTTTATCTTTGGGGATGCTTTGTGGAGGGTCTTTTTGAGAAGAGGAAGGAGTGAACATGTGCCTTGAAGAGAAACACGTTGTAGGAGGGAAGAAACATATATAGACCTGCAAATTGTTCCACAGCTGAGTTGTTGAACTCAAGAATGAGTCGTAGAAATGACCAACATGTTTTTTTAAATTTTATTTAACTCCACACAGGAGGCCCGGAGGAAAATAATATCCCTCAGGGCCTATATCATCTAAGGGGATGCTGTGTGGAGGGTCTTTTTAAGGAAAGGAAGGAAGTTCTGGGAAGGAAAAGGTACAAGGGGTGAGTAGGAATCTGGGGGTCAGTGGGTCCAGGAGTGATGGAGCATACATCCGGTTGTCCGATGCAGAGTCTGGTTGGAGAGGTCAAAAGGCATCCTCCCTCGATCCGGCCTGCTACGCAATGGGTGGGTAGATGCATCCGCCGCCAAGTCCTGGACAAACCTCACCTCATGACATGAACCCGGGCACCCCTGCTAAGTTACCAAACGTAGCGAACCATTTGGGGTGACTTATGGAAGAGGTGTCTTATGGAGATATCGAATAAATGGTTCCCGGGGCGGCGATACCCATCCCCGCCTCCCAAATGTGACTAAGATCAACCGTGTACAAATGTTGGCCGTGTTTCCTAACTATCCACTGGTGCCGAAGGAATCAATAAAACTAGTTTCTCGGAGAATCATCCATTGAAATACCGGTAGAACAAGGACAGAATTACTACCTGATTACGCTTAATACGTAATTTCCAAAAAAACCTTTCTGCGTAACCCTTACTTAACCTGTGCATGGTTTTTTTACAAACAGTATTTTCCCTCCAATAATAATAATCTGTCTATTTTGTTTACTTTTAAAACGAAAATTGTGGAGAATCCAGTGAGAATCTAAGATACCCATCTGTTCCATGAATACAATTAAATCAATAGACATAGGTAATATTTTAGAATAACCTTTATCTAATAAACAAAGATTCATAAAGGTCAGACCGGTCAGTGGTTGAGTGGGCATTGCGTTTGGGTCCCACCCAGGCGTTCCGTGTTCGATTCCTCGGCCGGCTAAGTCCTCCGTCACAATACAAGCAACATCTTCTGCTTAGTGTGGTGGTAGTAGGAGATTTTTAAATGTTGTTGGGTTATTCGTAACCCGGGAATGTTTGTCTTTCTTTTTTTAAAAAAAAAAAGGCTGATATTATCTGTACTTTACTTAGGTTGTTTGTATATATATTAATAAAATGGTTAATTATATTTACCTGGAACTTTCTCTCGTCAATGTCTTCCCCACCGCCATGTGCGTGTTGATGAGAGCAACTCTGCGCCACCTGGTGAAGACGTGCCAGCAACCCATCCACAGCCACTTCAGTTTTCTGCAGCAAAGTTTCCACACTAACTACATGACCATTGCCACCTAGAGCACACTCCGTCAACTTCTGTCTCATTAGGGGAGATGGCAGAGTGTTTGTCTTAGAATTATCAGAGATGTACTGATCCTTGAATCGGACATGATTGGATTTCATCTGCGGACTACTGTTCTCAGGTCTTAAAGTGGAAGAGTTAAAGTTTTGTGGCTTGGTCCTACTATCAATGGTGTTGAAGCCTCTATCAGCTACCAAGTCTGGTTGGTTGGAGGGATTTGTACCAGTAAACTTTCTGTTCATTTGTGGTGAGCAAAGTGAGAAAATTGTGTTCATTTCTCTGTTTTTCAGTATAGTGTTCTTTGTTTCTGAGTGGGATCTCACGTGACCTGTTTTGCTGTGGACCTGAGGAGTTGAAGGAGTACTCAAGCAGTGTAAAGTGCATTCTGGTTGTGAGAGGGTTCTCGCTCTGGTGACCATTGTTAGGTCAGTTGGTGCAGCATTGCTTTGGTGCTCTAGTTCAATATCTCTGTATAAATTTGGATTCCTCTGAAAGTGAGGTGATCCAATACTAGCAACTCTCGGTTCAGAGCCGTTTCTAAGGTTGGGTGGCGAATTTTTGAGTGCAGCCTTCATTCTCAGGGTTTCTAAGCTCGGTACTGGGGGCAGAGGTGGCTTTTTTGGTGGCATCAGAATGTGCGGGGGAATATTGTTGCAAATCATTTCTCCCCTAGGGGGAATGCAGGGTGGGGAACCTTCATTCACAAATCCATTCAACATTTCATGATGGATGTCTCCATTCTGTTCGCATATCAACTTGAAGTTAAGCTTTTTATTGTTCAGTGTGTTGAAGCGGTTTTCGGGAGGTTCTGAAAGAGCCATTCCATTGAAACTGTAGCTAAAGGAGTTGGATCGTGGTCGAACACTATTTGTCACTAAAATACTTTTAGGAGGTCTCTCTGGGGGCTTGGGGCTACCTACTTTGCTGGCCCTGGGAGGAGGCTTTAGTTCACTATCCGAGGTGTTTGTTACATTTTCTTCAGGAGATTCTGCTTCCTCGGATTTTGATTTACTTTCTTTTGTGCAACATGAAAACACACCCTTCCTTTCAACAGTTGGATATTCAATGACATGTCCATTTGAATTCGTGGAGTTTCTTGAATTCGAACCGTTACTTTTTGGTTTAGATTCAACATTCAGAATTGGGACGTCGAAACTGTTTTTTTCGATATTTTTTTCATTGATTATTAAACTATTGCGTGCTTTGCTTAAACTCTTTGCATTAAACATGTCTCTAATTTCACTAACACTTACATTTCCCTTCACCACGGGTCCATTGGCGGCTTTCAAGGATTCTTGACTTTTCTGATGCTGTCTTATTTGAGCTTCGTTAGAATAAACCACATTATCTTGGTAGTTGACCGAGCTTCCATTAGAAGTTGGTGGAGGAGGAATGATGTACGACATTATTTCTTCAGGAGTCAGTTCGACAGCGGGTGTCACTTTCATTGTTGGAGGTTCAATGGTCACTGTTGCTAAAAAATCTTCAAAATCAGAATTTGCATCACTGGGAATATTTTTTGACAATTGAACATTATTCTGCCTATCAAATGCTTCGCTACTGTCGGCAAATGATGAAGGGACGGGGGCCAGGACTTGTGAGACACCAGTTGCATTGTCTAGTTCGTCGGGAGTTTGAGGAGGAGGCAACAAGGTCAGATCTATCAGATCAGGATCCAAATCAATCATATTGATAAGGTCCCCAGTAAACAGACCGCTATCACGATTTTCAGACCCTGTCAGATCACCTGTCATTTCACTAGCAATGCCGCTGCTTTGAGAATGATTGGAATTTTCACGCAACTGGTGAAGATACTCTCTAAGGTTTTGTTCCCTGGCTCCTTGAGAGCTACTGTAATTAGGATTATCAGGACTGTGAAGACCAAAACTGGTTCTAATAGCCTTAGTTTGAATGCTGTTACTCTTGTTTTGGTGACGGTGGATTGGGCTATTAGTTGGAGTGTACAGGGAATCATTATCACTTTCCGACTGAGATAAATCATTACTCAAAGCAATCAGAGCATCAGTCAAACCGCAGTTATTTAAAATGGCGCTCAATCCTTGACTTTGTCTATTTTTCAAAGCATCATCATCCTGACCTGTTGCAGGAGGGGGCAATATAGAATTAAGCCCGGTACTGATGCCATTGAGTCCCTGATTGATGGTTTCAGTGAGAAGAATAAGGGAGTCACTGTGCTTGAGTGTTCCCGGGGTATCATCGAGGGAAGACATTCGACTATGGCTGGATTCATTATCACTTTCTAACTTATCAACGCTAGATTCCTGCCAAATGGCATTATTGTCACTTTGGTTATTTCCATTATTGTGTTGATTCTTATAAACAATCTCGCCTTGTTCGGTCAAATACTGTTCGGAGTTTTCGACGAGTTTCTGCATTTCTGCAACGCGTTTAAGTATTTCGTCATTTCTTGCTTCTACCAACTTAGGATCTGAGACAGTCTCTAAGATTTCCATTGACAGGATTCTTTGGAAATCGAAACCTAAGTTGTCTTCGATCCAGAGGTTTTCTGCCTTGCCGAAATCTTCGAGCTGATCACTTTCGTTATAATTTTCATAGACGGAATTTGTTAGTTTGGGTCCCTGTTTCCTGTCATATCCAGTTAGAGGACTGCTGGAAGCATTTGCGTGATTCTTGTTGGCTATGGTGGAGTTCATGTTGGTGTCCAGGCCGTTGTTCATGGCGCTGATCTTGGGGGTGGAATGGTACGGGGGCGGCATTGCAAATGTGACGTAGTGGGACCTGGACAGGACTCCTGGATCTTCGCAATACAGATAACTCCACTTAGCGGGAACAACATTGTGTTGAGCCAGGTATGGAGGAGCTGCAAAAGACAAATAAAATCATTAAAAAAATATTTTTTACAAGAATTTTATTTAATGAGTATCGGGTATTAGGGCAGATAAACAAACAGGTAGGGAAAAACGCTAAAAATGGCTCCAACATTTATTTATTTAGTAGTCAAGTTGTCGGATATGCGGATGACATTAACATTGTCGGAAGATCAATTTCAGCTATTAAGGTGGTCTTTGACCCTTTAGAAATAGCGGCGTGGGAAGTAGGACTGCGGATTAATGTTGACAAAACGAAAATGATGATACAGAGCAGAAATCCTTCACATAGAAGAAGAGATAGTGCACAATTTAAAGACACCTACTCATACGAAGTGGTCGATAAATTCACCTACTTGGGCTCCAGTCTAACAGAGAACAATGAGGATCCAGCAGAAATCAGAAGGAGAATCACAGCAGCTAACAAAACATACTTCTCTTTGCTGCCAGTGTTTAAGTCACGTAGCGTCCACAGGAAAACAAAAGTAACCATTGTTAGAACTGTATTGGCGTACAGATATGAGGCGCTGACACAGACATTAAAGATGGCTGAAATGCTGGACACCTTTGATATATATCAGACCCCCAACATCTCAGCCCGTATGTGACTCCTTAGGTTGAGATGGGCTGGGCATGTACAGAGAATGCTGGACACACGCGTCCCAAAAAAATTATGACTGGACACCCAGGTGGAAGGAGAAAAGTGGGAAAACCCAGACTGAGATGAGAAGACGAGACAAGGGGAGATGCATCACAGCTTCTCCAGATAACAAACTGGAAGTCAGCCGCTGAGGACAGAAGGAGTTGGAGGCGAAAGTTGGAGGAGGCCTAAGCTCGATATGGGCTGTAGCGCCATAGGAGAGAGAGAGAGAGAGAGAGAGAGAGAAATAAATAGGTACTTCAACGATCGATAGAAAATGTAGGGGTTTTTGTTGACATATTCAGGTGTCATTTTAAATGAAAATAAATAACTTTGTATACACCACTATTATAATCAACATAATCGAAATGTTTCAAAAACAATAGTTACTTCATCAGGATAAACGTATAAATAAATTTATTGTACGTTTATCCTGACCAAGAAACCATTGGTTTTGAAACATGTCGATTATTTTGATTAAACAGTGGTGCATACAAAGTTATTTACTTTCATTTAGTTACAATTTTATTCAAATCATATTATCAAAACATTTTTACTCACCAACATCATCAGGAATAGGTTCTCTTTCTTGATCAATATCAAGTTCTCTGCCTGTCGCAAGTAAATAATATCTGCAAATTAGAAAAAAATTACATTAATTTAAACATTGAAAATAATAGTAAACAAATGAAAGGGATAATCCACCACCTGTGGAATCAACCACAAACCATACAAATATAAATAGAGTGAATATTCTTAAGAGACACCTGTTGATAAAGGGCTAAACTAAAATACGCTATTTAAGTAATTAATTAATAAAAGAATTCTTACCCATTTAGCACAAGGGCCAATTCTGAGCCATCTCTATCTTCCATACTGAATGAAAGAACTCTTTCCCTTTGTAGGAATATTGTCACATTGTAAGACAACTCATCTTCTCGGGTGAGTCGAACGGCAACCAAGTCTTCCAAATTGGATATAAGTGTAGGCTGAAAACAAACAATATTGGGTTTAACCTTTTGAAAGCCAGCATAGGAAAAATATATTTTTTCAATACGATGTAAAATATTTGACATTTGTCACCTTTCTTACGAACTCAATTTTTATAACATTTCTTATGCGATATATTACAAAAATTACATCAAAATAATGTAGATAAAACGATCTTCCTAATAATCACTCAATTCGACACTTTCCACAATGGATTTACATAAAAAACAAAGAAAAAATATAGACTTCGAATAAGACTCCGTTCATATTATCAAGTGGCGGCCATTTTGTCTGCCATCTTTGATGCCCGGCGCGTCATCTTGAATTAATTTGAATTATTCGGAGAGGCTAGACGCTATCCAGTATTTCGTTACGTCAAGAACGAGAATGGCCCAAACGATTCGACCTTGTTCTTCATACAATTTCTTTATATATAAGGGACAAAATCGCTTCAAAAATCCGGACCCTGCCTGCGGACTGCGGCCTGCGACGGGTTAAATATTACTTTACTTAGACTAAAATGAAAATATTTTGATGAAACAGTCTGTTTTTTTGTTTTTTACTGCACTATTTTCTACAAATAATAATAGGTACTTGCAGAACCTAACGCTAATTGAAAGATGCGCTTCGTTCAAAAATTATCTTATGGCTGTAGTGAAATTTCCTTAAAAATCCGTAGCCATTCAAATATATAAAGCAAAGACTAGAATTCATATAGCTACTCCTATTTACAGTTGCTGCAGGTTATGAAGGGGTTCAGATTTAGATGATATTGTTAGAATTTTGGACAATATAATTAACAAGTTAATTTCTACTAACGAACGAAGAAGAACTATGACGCACATTCATACAATCATTATTTAATTAATAATTTCTTAATTAATTTATTTTCTACTACACTTACTATCCAGAAATAAATAATGTTTTTAATTGTTTATTTTTTCATTATTTTCTGAAGAACGCATTCTTGCCTTCTTCTAACTGTAAATTTGTTCTTTTTTTATTCTAAGATAGGTAGCAATTAATTAAAACTTACAATAGAGTTCCGGATGCCTGCAATTTGGCTTAGTCCAAATCTCGGGCTGACCAGCAGCACCCTCTCAGGCTGGTTGCTGCTAAAGCACTTGGCTCCGTAGCTCGGCAAGCTGGAGATTATGTCCAAATAATGGAGCTTGGCCTGGAAACAATAATACATACACTTAAATTATTTTAACCATATACATACATATTAACACTGTCTCGAGAACGGGTCTGTCTTTGTGATTTTTAAATACGGACATCTAACTATGAAAATAAAAGTTGTGTTAAATTAGACTTGACACAATTTCAAATACACTAAACAAATCAAATCTTGAATAAATCCTTTCTTTGGAAATATTAACTACTTAAATTTGTTTATTGATTACAAATAATGATCTCGATGGTCTATAAGGCTGGAATCAGACGGTTCACTCGAGTGAAGGTTTACTCTATGGTTACTCGAGCGAATGTTCCCATCTTCGTTTCACTTTTGTTTCATTTCATGTTCAGACGTGTTATTCCGAGTAAAATAGGCCGAATGAAATACAGAAATGAACGATTAGTGAACCGTCTGATTCAGCTATAAACACTTCATGTTTCATGCTACTCCTTCAACAGTAGCTCAGTCTCTTCGTTAACCTCTTGTGCTCTGTGGTTTCCAATAGGCACAAAAAAAAAATATTTCTCTGAATATAAGTAAGCTTTTCTGGGGAAACTACATAAGGAATATTATATTATACAATTTTTATAAATATATATAAATACCTACATTATCTGGTAAGAGGTATTATTTTATAAACATAAATTCGAAAAAAAAAAGCATGTATGTTATTACGAAAATTTAGCGTGAGCACACGAAGAGTTAAAGTTGAGACTATGGTTGTCATTGTATACATATTTGACAACATCTTCTGGGCCCCTAGCACACTCGATCGATAACGATTGATAGGATAACTTTCGGTAACTTCACATCATTCCCTAGCATGACCGTAGACCGCCAACGAATAAGCGACAGTTCACAATGACTAAGTGTCCTTAATATATTCAACATCAATTGTTGTTTGTACATTAGCGATCTGCAGTTGTCCCAGAGAACAATGAGAAGTTTCCATAAGTTATCGATACAATCCTTATCGATCGACCATGCTAGCACCCCTGGTTTCACAATGTATAAATTTGAGCCTTCTCCCCATGAAAGCGGATTATTGGACCCATAGATTAATGGGGGTTTATTCAACCTATTCGTATTTCCATACTATTGATGCTATCCACTCCCAACATCTGCACTTGTCTCCTGGTGTAACAGAATCCTAATAATAATCCTGTGTACCAGCTCCCTTAGCGAGCTTTTATTCATGTTGAACATGTATGCACATAATTGCTTGGCTCTTTTAGTCGAATTTAGGAAATAAATAGATAAAAGTGGACCAAGGGCTAGGGCATACATACAACATTTAGTTGAACAAATATTTTGTTGTGTATCATATGTTTATAGGAATATATTTAAGTGCAAATACTGTCAACTTGATAGTTGTTTGACAAAAAAGTCAAAAAGCTGTATCGATCTGCTTTTGATTAAAAAGTTGGACGATCGATCAAACGATCAATTTGTATTACATTGTATTGATGTGCACATACCATCAGTCTCGCATAAGCATTTGGAGCGGCTCAACCTCTCTTGTCATCATAGCGGGAACAATTACGGACGACACGGAGGAAACTAGAACTTTCTTGTTAATTGACATTGTTTGTAACACCTTGACTTGAGCATTGCTGAATAAAGACTGGTCAATTCAAAGGAGATATTAAAAATCGACGATCGAATGCATCAATTAAACGGTTTAGTTGTGTGGAAATTACGAAAAGTACAAAACTTGACAAAACAGTTCAGTCAATGCAAAAGTTTTATGCATGCGCTAGCCCTAAAATAAAGAAGAAATGTATTTACCTGGAGCTGGGATAAGTATTTCTGCTGGTTCCCAGTCATCTGAGAGTTCAACTTTAGGAAGTGGGCGATTAATCTCCTTAACTCCTTCCTCTTCATAGTTTCTAGTAAACCACAAGGCACAAACCTTTCCAAGCCAAACTCTCTCCTGTAAAGATACACAAGACAAAGTCATTACTTGTCTGATTGACGTGGATAATACCACAAACCTTACAAACAATTTGAAAACCCTTTAAGGGGATACCCGGCGGTGATTTTTCCATTCAAACGCATTCCCTATTTATCTCTCTGGATTTTAACCCTAGAGAAAATATTGTTTTTAAATAAAATATATATCAACTACTAGTGTGTCGGTACTTTTAGTTTATTTGATAAGTTACTTTTTATAGAAGTTATTACCTTCCAAAAATCAATAAAATTGACTGGTTTAAACGCCGTCAAAAGATGTTCAGTATACAAACAAGACAATGTTTTTTAAAAAACAGCAACATAGATATAGAATAGTTTTTTCTTATGTAGTTGGTAAAAAAAAATTGAAAATCAGTCCACTTTTGGAGGAGAAAAGTGGGGAGTACAAAACCTCGATTTTAGTTAGGTATTAGTCGAGATGCATTGTCCCTTTCGCTCAATATCCAGTGGAGTAAGAGCAACAGTGACAACAACAATATAGTAAAATCTATTTTTCAAATTTCTCTACCTCCGGGTTTCATCTTAATAGCGAGATTTATAAAATTGAATCCATTCTGCTGGAAAAGATATTTGCAAGGATGGAAGATGTAAGACCAAAAAGAGGCCTCTATATAATAAGCCTGCATAATGAAGGAATATTGATAGATCTAATTAAAAGTTACTTGATGTTGTATGTACGTCATATAAGTCATATGTACTGCATTATCTGTAATAAATACTCTTCAATAGTTGAACTTTTCTCTTTTCGTCTCATCAACGAAGATTGAAGATGTGAATTGTAATATGGTTAATTTATTTATCTTTGTTTTACGTATACATTAGTAAGTAGGTACTTTATTATTATGAAATAATATTTAATTTTATCTATCAAATTTTTGAATTTACGTGAAAACTGGAGAAATTTGCGAAAAGCCTTGTCCAAATATTTAGTAGAACTTTTCTCTTTTCGTGTCATCTGTGAGGATGTGAATTGTAATATGGTTAATCTATTTATCTTTGTTTTACGTATATACAGGTAGGTACTTTATTATTATGAAATAATATTTAATTTTATCTATCAAATTTTTGAATTTACGTGAAAACTGGAAAAATTTGCGAAAAGCATTATGTCCAAATATTTAGTAGAACTTTTCTCTTTTCGTGTCATCTATGAGGATGTGAATTGTAATATGGTTAATCTATTTATCTTTGTTTTACGTATATACAGGTACTTTATTATTATGAAATAATATTTAATTTTATCTACCAAATTTTTGAATTTTCTTGAAAACTGGAGAAATTTGCAAAAAGCATATGTCCAAAGCTGTAATTGTTGGTGTTTCATGAATATCATCGTGAATACCCAGAGTTCAAAGTTAAAAGTGCATATACGATAAAATGCTAGAGAGAATACATTGAATTTTTTAATGATTTTTTCAAACTAATCTGATAGCTAGTTACGTAATAATTACTATAATTTACTAATTTACTAATATTCAACTTCTACATGGATGACAAATGAATGACATGATTGAATACTCACTCCACTGCCTTGACCGTCAGCTTGGCCGGCGAGATGTTATTGCTGAGCGCGTGCTGATGCATGTGCAGCGCGGCCAGTCTCAGCGCCACGTCGGGCTGCAGTTCAGGCGCGAACCTCTCCTGAGCCACGTCATTGCAGCACTGCATGTACAAGTAATCCATTGAGTTTAGGTCCTTCTGGGCCAGCTCGGCGGCAGAGGTGGGCACGAAGGATACGCGGAACAGACAGCGTAGCTTGTGGGCACCGGGCCGGGCGGCTATCTGGAATGGTTTGAAATAAAATTTATAATTAAAATAAAATTGGGGACTTTTTTTTTTTAATTTGTGCTACCTACCTACTGTTCCATTAGACAATTATGTTGCTTTTTTATGTAAGAAAAATAAACAGTATACATTAAGAACCTATATGCAGAACCAAAATAAGAAAACTTCAAGGTATGTAAAACAAATTTTCAGAATATTAACATTTTTAGCAATATCTTCAGAATTATTAAATAGAAGTAAAGCATAGATACAATTGAAAATAATACTATAATGTGGAATGTATCTGGAAAATCTCCTATCCTTATCCTATATTCCTCTTCTACTCACCCTTACCTAAAATAAATTTTAAGACACAATAAAACTCCATCTCAAAGAAAAATTAGCACTAGAGACTTTTTTGGCTTAATTTCAGATGACTTAATATATGTACATATGTACGATTATATATTTATTTCTGTATTCTAAGTGTAAGCTGTTTGTTTCTTGCAAATAAATAAAAGACAGTAGTAAAAAATAATATGTTTTGAACACCATAGTTTATTAATTTTATACAGTTAATAATACTCATGAGGTTTCAAAGAAGTAGGCCGATATTCATAGTAACATACCAAAAAGACCCTGAACGATATAAAATGCAGTCAAATTCTGTACTTACAATATTATAATAGAAGAGGCACGAATGTATATTGAACAGGTGATTTAGAATTTAGACAATTATTTCATCTAACCTACCCAAACAAATAAAAAATAAAAACTTTGCTTCTGGACAGAAAATATTACCTTAATATTATTTACAAACTCTAAAATATTCCTACTCGCTTTTGAAGAAAATTGTTTGTATATCTTTAACTGGTGTGCTAGCACGGTCGCTCGATATGAAGTTACCGACCGATTGTCGGTAACTTCTCATCGTTCCCTAGGACAACTGCAGATGTCAAACGTACAAACGACAGTTGATATCGAATAAATTAAGGACACTTAGTCATTGTGAACTGTCACCTGTTCGTTTGCGATCTGCAGTTGTCGTAGGGAACGATGAGAAGTTACCGATAGTTATCCTTTCGATCGTTATAGAGCAAGCGTGCTAGGGCCTCTGCTACCAATTTTATGTCTACGATACTACCGACACGGGTTGACCCACGGTGCCCTTCTTGACAATATCAAGGAGGATACTGCGTTTCTACTTATCTCGGCAGAATATCTCATAATCCTAAACATGCGAACACCTCAGCACGGGTTCTCCCAGTGAGGTGTTCACAAAATGCTACTATTAACCTTCTTACATACCTTTTTACATCCTATTACTGAATACGAATTTTTTTTGTACTACTAAGTAAACCATTGTAATTATTTGTTAAATGTATGTACAAGTATAAAAATAAAAAAAATCTCATAATTTTGCTTGCTAGAAATAAAAGAATCGGAAAATATAATCGGTGTTAATTCAACACACTTTTTTAAAGACTTTTAACTTAAATAATTATTTTAAATGTGGTTTACTACAGACATGGAATTTAAACGCTTTAAAGCTCGTGGACTCTAATAATAGATGATGGACTCTAAAATGTCTCAATATAACAAAGATCTCAAAGATCTCTCGAAGTTCTGAGTACCACCTCTTCTAAGAACTGCATATCTCCCCCTTTTTCCACACAAAACGAAAAAAAGATGAAGACTTACTCTGGCTAAAGATTCCTTAGGATCCAGGAGTGTCAGCTTGTTCCTCCGTAGACTCTTGACGTGTTCCACCACGAGACTGAAGTGCTCACCAGCCGACAGACACAGCTTGTCCTTCAAACTGGTGACAACATCCTGCACCGTGGTGGTAGCGTCGTACTTGAAGGACTTTGTTTGACCATTCTCCAGGAATACCTTTAAAACGTTGGCCATTGGAGGCAGGCATAGATCTCCCAAGGAAAATGCTGATGGCTGGAATAGAAACAAAAAAGTTTAATGTTGATGAATTATTAGTTTTTTATACGGTCGCACTCCAACAATTGATGGACAAGTGTTTATTGAACAAGGGCATCGCGGAAAAGGGTAATTTTAACAAACAAATCGTTGACATGGCCAATTTGAGCAGGCACAGTTTGACAAGGATATCACGGACAAGGGTGTATATTCGACATATAAATATTGGAAAGATCATAACATAGAATTGGGTTTCTAGGACAAGGCTAATCTTGAACAAAGTAAAAATTTGACAAGGTAAATATTGGACTAGGTAAATTTTGGACAAGGTTAATTTTTTAAATAAGGGCATTTTGGACAAGGAAATCTTGGATATAGAAAATTTTTGACAAGATAAATTTTAAATAGAGGCATTTTGGATAAGGAGAACTTAGACAAAGATATTTTTCGAGAAGGTAAATGTTAAATACGGGCATTTTGAACAAGGAGAACTTGGACAAAGTAAATATTTAGAGAAGGTAAATCTTGTACAAGGTAATCCCTCAATAAGTTAAAACTGGGAAAAGATAAATCTTAGACAAGGTAAAATTTGGACAAGCTAAATTATGGATAAGATAAAACTTGAAGAAGGCATAACTTGGACAAAGTACATTTCAGACAATGTAAATTTCAGATAAGGCAAACCTTGGACAAGGCAAAGATAAATCTTGGACTAGGTAAAACTTGGACGAAGTAAATCATGGATAAGATAAATCTTGAAGATGCCATAACTTAAACAAGGTACATTTCAGACTAGGTAAATTTCAGATAAGGTAAACTTCGGAAAAGGCAATCTTGAACACGGTAAATCTTGGACAAGGTAATTCTTGAAAAAGGTAATTTTTCAAGGACAAATTGAATGCGAAATATGACTTCTTGAACAAGGCAATATTAAACTTACCGGGAATAGCGGTGACCCATTAACACAGACGCTCTCCGCAAAGCGCACCCTGCCAGGCCTCGCCCTCAGCCTGGCCTTCCTGGCGCGGCTCAGGAGCGCCGAGCGCCGGCCCGCAGCCCCCGCGCCCCCCGGCCCGGGCTGGCAGACCACGAGGGACACGCGCTGGGCGCAAGCTCGCACCAGCCCGATCACATGGTCGCGAGGCGCGGATACCACGTCCTCGCCGTTCACGGAGAGGATCTGGTCACCGGGCTCCAGCTGAAATGAAAAATAAGATATGATTTACGTGAATTTGCTTCCTAACCACCCCTCATACCTCTCTCTTCTTCCTCTCCTTCCTTTCCCTTAAAATACCCTCTACACATCATCCCCAAAGCTAACATAGGCCTTGAGGGATTTTTTTCCTCAGGGCCTCCTGTGTGGAACTAATGTAATAAATAAGTGGGGAGGGGAAGGAAATCAGGGAAGAGAACGGATGGAAGTACCTACCCACCAGCTATTAAGCCACTAAGGCTCGGTATTTTTCAGTAATTGTATCACTCGGCTTATCATGGGTTACAAAACGTCAGACTGCAGAACAGAATCGAGATTCTTGATGAATTAATTGTATTTCTGTGGTTGGCCCCATATCAACAGTCCAAAATAAAATACTTATCACAAAAGTTGGTCCTTCGAGCCGGATGGATCCTTTATCTTTGGTTCAATGTTTACAGCGAGCATAAGTTATGCTTTATTACCATAATTACTGCATAAAATTATGGTCCTGCTTCTGGGAACTCTATTGCAACCTCTCTCTCTGTTAAATGCGTCGTTATGAGAAACAGGGAGAAGTCACAAAGGATCTATCAGCGCCAGCGGTATGCCTTTACGTGAGCTTTTGTTAACCCCCCTGCATGAAAAGCTATAGGCGAGCTTTCCCGACACTAAATAATCTAAATCTGATTGTGCTTTTACAAAAAGCTGGATTTATAAGACTTTCAGGGCGTTACGTTGCTATGCGTGCTTTCAAAAAACTAGGAGAAATACGTGAGAATTGTACTGTAAAGTGATCGGTTTTATTGGTGCTGCTTTTATTTCAGGCTATTTTTTCACACTAAGAGGTTCAGAAACTCGTCGTTTTGATATGATATCAAACAAAATGAATTATCGGGTAATTAACACAATGTAACGATATTACTATCGTCAGGTTTCTTTAAGGATTTGGAATGAAAACTATGGAACCAATTGAAATGGCGACTATTTTAAATGTAATAAAATCAATATATTTTCATAGCTATAATATAACTCATGACGCAAATAACACAAAACTTTAAATTGTTGCGTAGATCTAAAAATTCCAAACAAAAAACGCTGCGCAAATGTCGTGATGCACGAGCTCACCGTTCGAGAGTTTTTGTTTAGTAACTCCGAAATCAGTGTTTTGAGTTGAGCATACTAAAAGCATAACTCTATTTCCTTGTTTATGAATACTACAAACAGAAAAGTAGTAACGCATTGGAATCATCAAGTTATTTTTTTAAAACATTGTGGATATCTCCAAAAAACGGTGTCGTCTAAGCGCCTCCGCCCACTCAGGCAACTGAAAACTCTCAACTGCCAACTGTCTTTGTATGACAATGTGATGGCTCACACATTTCACAATCACACCAAACCCCGTTGTCAATGGTAACGCAAGCGTTGACTCGCGACCATCTTGCGACTGTCACTGCTCATTGCCCTGGGCGGCCGTTGCCTGTTTGCTAGCTGTCAGCTGTCTCGTAGTTCGTCTATGGTTAAACAAGCTCTTTGACCAATCAAGACAGAGAAAAAGCCGGTTTTAGTTGGTTTTCAGTTGCCTCAGTGGGCGGAGCGCCTAATTCTACAACTAAGTAACTTTAGATTTACCACAGTGTTTTTCCATGTTTCAATTAGGCAACTAGACTTAGCTAGTTGTAGCGCTAACATTTGAGCCCTTGCCCGGAATAATATTGTATCCAACAATATTCTTGTTCCGAGATAAATGAAAAAAACGAAACCGGTTATGTTTTATAACATTTTATATTTAAAAAAACAATAAACATACAATTCTTTAGACTTTTAAAGGAAAAGTCGTGAAAAAAGGCTATTAAATTAGATTTTATTACAAAAATTTGTGCTGGTTTTGTGGAAAAATATTGTATAGAAAAATTTCACAGGCATTATTCCACAAAATTGTTTTTTTTTACTTTTCGTGCCTTCAAAAAAGCACCATGCTCTTCTAACATCTATTTACATGTGTCATTGATGCATTTGAGCTTAAAAAGCAAAAAAAAACGATATGAATAAACAAAACCATTTACTATTTTTTAAATACCAGCCTTAACAAAATTTTTTCTAAAAAAATTCTACTTTCCTGCATTCTTCAGTTTTTTGGCTTTAAATTCTTTCTAGATGAAGCCATAAAACATTCGTTTTCTCCATTTATTCCCATGAATTAAACCACGATCCGTGATGTTGATAAACGGCCTTATATCACATTCTTCCACAAACCAAACTTTAAAATGCTGCCACAGGCCTAAAAAATTTTCACTAACCTAATCCTTATCTTAAAAGATGGGCAGTATATGCCCAACATTATTTCATCATTAACTATTACTCAACATTGATAGTTTTGTTGGGCTCAGGGCTTATTTGTGGAATTACTTAAGATGCTTTCCTTGCATTTTTGTACGTAACTACTAGGTAAGTCATTCCATTTTTGTAAATAAATGAATAAAAAATAATTAGACATTTTCTCATATCCAAAATATAAGTATTACGGTTTCCAACACATCAACTTATTCCATTCCAACATATACAACAACCGATTTATAAGATTGATTACTATCTTATTATTCAATTTCACCACAAATAATACCCCACAATATAATAAAGTCTACAATGGGGGTTTCTCACCATCCTCCTAATAGCTTATCCATACTATAACGAATATTATTAAAAGTCACAATAAAATACTTGCAATAGTTAGAAAACTCGCCCAACTTATCCACTGGAGCGACAGAGCAATTTAAATATTTTTTCTAGGATTGCTAAAGGAAATTTTTACGCCCACATTAAAAAAATCATACCTCCGAATTTGAATATGGAGACATACAAACTGATTATAGTTCTATGTGGCCAATGAATTCCCCTATCTTTTGTTTATTATCACATATTTGTAGGATTTATAAAAAAAATATTATTAAATATTTAACAATAAAACATTTTAAAGAATCTAGAGAATATTTATTTTGTTGTATTTTGAATGTACAATATATTATATAGTTATTTTAATGATTTTTTAAATTTTTTTATTCGCCACATTTTGGCATCAAAGCAATCCGTGGTTTTGGAAATAGTGCCATAATGTGGCAAAAAGCGATCAAGTGGTTATCCAATATATAGCCACTATTTATAGGATCGAGTATCGAATAATAAACTCCAACTTAATAAATAAATAAACCGTAAATCGTAAATAAACTTTATAGTGTGGAAAAGCTATTAGGAGGATAGTGAGAAACCCCCTAACTCATTTTATCAGTGTGAAAGGTATGTGCTTATAATGTGTTCAAAACAGTGTTCCAATTAAAAAAAAGTAAAACGGTTTCTATTTTATGGCAGCGAGATTACATATTTATAAAAACACTTTCCTGTCTAGCCTTGTCATAAAGCATATTCGTTAAAAAAAGCTTTTAGGGGAGATTAAAAACCCGTTGATTGCGGCCAGATTAACCGCTGTGTGAGTCGAAGTCGCTATTGAATTCGGTACAAAATGAAAAGCAACAAAACGTGAGCACACTTAAAAATGTTCAATATATTTTTAAAGGGCAAAAATGAAACACACCAAAAAGTATATTGAGAAATATTGCCAACAGGGGAATAGGGGAAAAGTCTGGATTTTTCTTCCACCAAAAGATAAGTTGTGGAATATGTTTTCCAAAGTTCCGTGAAATCCCTAACTGATGTTCGAGACTGTATTCTGGTGCGTTTTTCTATGTACATTCTTCACTACCTACTTTCTCGCTTGGGATTTGCGCATAAAGCCCCAGAAGTGTGTAAATACAGGGTGTTGAGGATCGGAATTCCGATTTTCTATCGATTTATAACATATGTTCTTTGAACAATTTCAGTTTCTAAGTTCTAAAAAAATATATATGTTATTTTTGAAGATAATCTCTGGATCTACTGTTATTTAACACATCCTAGGTTTGAAAAAATTCAGTGTTTCTTTACATGCTTCTTAAGATATTGTCGATAGATTTTTGCTCAATTTTAAACGAATCGTGTTTTATTAAACATTTTTAAAATTTTCGCTTGAATATTATCGTTTTCAATATTAGCGCGCTCCCTCTAACATTTGTAATATCGTATCTCTCTTTCTTCTTCTTTTTGAGTGGGTACTACCGAGCCTTAAGGGACGAACTTGATATTGATCAGTGATTCCTGACATTATTTTTAGTACAAAATGTATATGAAATTTTGGTCTCTAGAGGATTGTTTTTGATCTCCGGTGACTTTCAATGACGTTTTTTTTTCTTTTCAAATTTTTTTATCTTCAAAATCAAACAAACAAAAAAATTCTTCCGCATGTCGTCACTGTTTACTCAGCCGAGTAACCAACCAACCTCTTACCCCATCCCTAGCTGTCAAACTCTTACTATTATTTATGTGTTTGTAGAAAAAAAAAAAGGTTATCAGAGACCAAAATTTTATTTACTTTTTTTACTTAAAATAATATAAGGAATCACTGGTTAAAGTAAGTCAAGTACGTTCCTTAACACCATGTATACGCTTTTGACTAGATACTTTCAGAATAGTACTATTAAAAAAAATCTTTCCTGTTTGTTCCTTCCCCACAATTTTCATTTCATAATATTCTGAACAAAAAATCTAATTTAAGAGGGTATTTACCAGAGAATACCGGAAATTAGTCATTTTTAAATCAAATTCTAGACATATTGTTACTTTTTTACAAAAAAACGTAAATTGGTTTTGAAATGTTGTTATTTTATCTGGTACACGCCATTTTGAAATTTTGAAAAACTAAGTTTATTTTAAATATACTAAGGATATACCGTTGGTCGTTGGCAGATTTGTTCAATTTTCAATTCTATTAAACATCACAAATTTCAAATCATATAATCATACAACAAAATAAATCAATACCTAATCGAGTAAACACAGTTTTCAGAATTTTAATTTAAGTTAAATTAAAATTAAAAGACGAAAATACCACAGTTTTTCTATTTATTTAAGGTAAACTAAACTTTCAAACTAAAATATTTCAATTTTTTTTACACACATTATTGAAATATCTAAAATACGTATGATAAAAAAATACTTACAAGAAGTACACGATATTTATTAATTTATCATTATGCGTTTTGAGCATTTTTATTGCTTACTTGAATGTAGGTATATATTAAGGCAATTTTTGAATTAATTAAATCGTTATTAAATTTTTAATTTAAAAAAAATTGATACGGGGAATAACCGATCTTTTTCATTTGAACCTCCCTGTGCAGTTGCAAGCATTTTTAAACTTTTATTCTCAGCCGCTGGTCAATCGCTCTTAACTAACTGCCTGGCTCTGCTTCAACACCTTTCATTTATTTATTGTACTCCCCATCCTACTATTTTTCCATTTCGTGTAGAAAATTATTGTAAAAAATAATTTATAATCAACTTTGTACACGAAGAAAAATGTTATTCTAAAATACGATCATTTTAATCGTAAAAACGGTTAAAAACGGGACTGAAGTTCTTACGAACAAATTAACAATGTTTATTGGCGGGAACATGTAAGAATAATTTGTTGGTATACGTAATTTCGTACGTATACCAACAAATTATTCATACATTTTTCCGCCAACAAACATTGAAACACTGTTAATTCGTTCGTAAGAACTTCAGTCCCGTTTTTAACCGTTTTTACGAATAAAAGAATCGTATTTTAGAATAACATTTTTCTCTCGTATATTGCCAATAGTGGAACGAAGAAAATATTATACATGTATGGACAAAACTATTTCAAACAAAATCTCAGTTGTATTACAAAGTAAAGCTACAACAATCACATTAAATGAGTTATGATCAGTTCAGCTTCTGCCAGATGCTACCTTTAATACACTTGCAGCAACTGTTCTGTCGTAAATGTAATATCTAATATCTATCTACCCGCAATATCCACCGCTAGAATAGTATTACATAGTGCTAGCATACTACTATCACAGTATTAGTTGTAAAATAGCATAAATGGTAGAATTGCAGGTATTACACAGCTGTATAATTTTATGATTGGTTTGTAGTCCAGAGTAAACAAGGGCAGGCAGTGGTGGTAGTGGCGCAGGAGGTTTCGCGGTGTGGGAAGGTACTAGAGGGATGTAGGGTGGCTGAGAGGGATGTAGCTGAGGGGTGATTTGAACCATTGTCTGGCCTGGTCTTGTCAATATAAGGGTTAGATTTAATGTAAAAAAATCAGAATAATCGATCGTAAAAAGAAATGGCTAAGCCACAAAGCAGAAAATTTTTTAAAGAATTTAGACGTTTTCGTCTACAATTGATTTCGTAATTTAAAGGGAATTATCTCTTCATTACAATAAAATTATATTATTTGTCTACAAATATTGAATTCAGTAGATACTGTCTACAAAGTTGAGTAGTTTTAGAATGATAAATCCAGCTTTGTTCTGAATCAACGGACACTCTTTCCCCGGCGGCGTCACGAAACTCAAATTTTAACATTTATTTTTCTGTCGATAATATCAAGCCAATGCAAATATTTTCAACATCTTTATAATAAGAGCATACACGTTTAGTTAATGAATGTAAATTCTATTCAATTTTTTATAAGAAAAACTCTCTTTTTAACTTTTGAAGGTTATTCGCAGATCAGAAGACTCTATCCTTGAGTGACATAGTCGAGGTGTCTCCGGAATTTAAAGGTGCGCTATCACATTAAACGTAAATATTCAAAATTTAGGCAAATTTTATTTCCAAAATCTTTTATGATCACAACCTGTATTGAGCACGTTCAAGATCTTTCAAGAAAACAAGCAACACGTCCTTTCACGAATTACTCTGGAGAATGTAATCCACCCCTGGAGGCTGTGATTCTGGAGAACTTCCTGTTCGCGCCGGGAGATAAATCTCCTCTGCATAATGCCAGGGGAGGGGGCTGCTGCGGGTGGCAGCTGCTCCAGACCAAGGGTGGCTGGACTACCCTCAGATCTACCTCTCACCGTGATAGCTACTGGCTGTGGAGTACCGGGTGCAGTAGGCACTAGGAAGTATTATTGTATTTAGGGGTGGGTTATTGAATGATTATCAATTCATGTCTAATTCTTCTCATGTGATATGGGAAGGTTATGATACTAGGTTTTATGAAGTAATTGAGATGCTTCTTTCTGAATCTAAAATGTCGCTATCAGTTATATAGAGCGAATATAACACACTCGAAGGATTTTAACCAGCGATTTCTAAACATATTTGGAGTGAAAATCTACATATCATTTTGCTGTCCAATCTCTCACACGTATCCAAAAAAAAATCACTGCCACATGCCACAGCGGATCACGTGATGCTCGCTCTGCCTCGTCTGTACTATGCTGCTGGAAAGAGTCGGTGTGCGTATATTGTGATCCGCTAGGCTGTACCTACCTAGTGGCAATAAAAATATTTATAATCATGTGATTGCAAAATCACACCTACACTTTTTACCACAAATTTTACTCGGGAATCGCTGGATAAAATTCTTCAGGTACATACTGATACAATAAATCCCTAATAAGGGACTAGATAGAGAATATCAGATGCAGCGGCAGGAAGTACCTATTATTGCCGTTAGGATAGATCATTAAATAATCTCATGTGTATTGGAAAGGTTGTGCAACCCCATTTTATGAATTAATCATGACTTCTTTTTCACGCTTCAAGTCATAGAATTTAAAATGAATCGATGTTTCGAAAAGGCTTCGAAGTATCCGCGTGTATTATTTTAGTAGTTTTGTCTCATAAAAAGGATTATTATCACATGAAACAGCATAATTTTATAAACAAATATCTTTAATACTATGAACTCGACTTATTATAATAAATGTTTAATAGTTTTCATAGGTAAACGCAGATGCTTCAAATGCTTTGCACGTGAAATTGCATATAAAATTAAAAATAAGATATGCAATTGCTGCAAAAATGAACGATTGTCTTTGTGCCTTGTACAATTTTTATAAATATTTTTCTTCCTTCCATTTTCTGCAAAAATGATGAACGCATCTAGTTGATGTTTCGAAAAATTGAACGATATTGTGCGCTGAAATTGCTTGCTTGTATGTACGAGTACACCTACATTGGCAGCGGAAAGCTATTCCGTCAACGTTTTTTGCAAGAGAGACGAGCACAACAAAAAATAAATTAAGAGTCGTAAAAATCGCAAAGTACAAACATAACGATTATAATCGATTCTTAGTTTAAGAATAAAATGAATGAGAAAAATCCTTTAAAATCTTCAGATAAATCATGGTAAAAAAACGACAGTTGACGTTCGATCGTTGCATTTTTTATAGCAGACCCGTCGCGTCGCTGGGATTTGACACTTCCAAAAAACACAATATACCACTTCTCTCTGAAACAATAAAATATCATGTTTTAACAACTTGCGAGGCTCGCACGCGCTTTTTATTTAGTCCATGTTAACACCGGAGAACAAAATATACAGCCTTCCTCGTGGGATTAAGTAGAACAAGGATATAAAATGAGACAATAGGAGTAAAATATTTTTTATGTAAAAAAGGGAATTTGGTTGAAGTATGGCATGAAACAATCAAAATAATGCGCAAAAGTTGGGAATTAAATCAATTTAGTAATTGTATCGAACTTCAATTAAATCAATTTAGTAATTGTATCGAACTTCAATTAAATCAATTTAGTAATTGTATCGAACTTCAATTAAATCAATTTAGTAATTGTATCGAACTTCATTCCTTTGAGATTACCTAAATCTTCACAAGAAGTCAATACCTTGCACAAGGATTCAGGGTCATTATATCATCTAAAAAACCTATAAAGGATAAACAAGAACCTTTTCTAACGTATTTTAAGGTTCAGCACTCAAAGCTTTTTCTGAATTTCATTTTGTAATCTGCTTACTCAAGCGATACTGCAAATTAATGATTAATACACGTCTAAGGTTTCGAGTGATAGACATCCTTAAGAGGGTATTACCAGAGAATACCGGAAATTTGTCATTTTTAAGTCAAGTTCTAGTCGTATTGACTCTTTTTTTACAAAAAAACATTAATAGATATTGAAAGATTGTTATTTTATCTGGTGCACGCAGTTTTAAAATTTTGAAAAACTAAGTGTATTTTTAAGATAGTAAGGTTATACCGTTATTCGTTGGCAGATTTGTTCAATTTTCAAACGATAGATTCTATTAAACAACACAAATTTTAAATCATATAATCATACAACAAAATAAATCAACGCATAATCTAGGCAACACAGTTTTCAGAATTTTAATTTTAGTTAAATTAAAATCATTAAAAAATAAATCCGAGAACGTGTTTTGTGACAAAAAATACCTCACATCATCTATTTATTTAAGGTCTTAGGAACAAAAAAAATATACACACTTATTTTGTTTACACATTATTGAAAACTCATAAATACTTATGAACAAAAAATAGTTACACGTAGTACACTATATTTAACATTTTATCATCGTGCTTTTTGAGCATTTTTATTGCTTACTTGAATGTAGGTATATATTAAAGCAAGTTTTGAATAAAATAAATCGATATTAAATTTTTCATAAAATAAATCGATATTAAATTTTTCATTAAAAAAATTGATACGGGGAATAATCGATCTTTCTCATTGGAACCTCCCTATACAGTTGCAAGCATTTTTAAACTTTTATTCTCGGCCGCTGGTCAATCACTCTTAAAGTGTACTATTTTAAATTCTATGAAATACATACCTAAATTTGTGAAGGATGTTACGAACATTCCAGTACGTTTTTTATAAAGAACTTAAAACGTAAAGGTCTAACTTCTTTCACTAAAAACCTTAAATATTTTCCAATATATAATTTTCAGATAAAATGACCGTTAAGTTGACATTGCCAATAATCAATCTTTATAAAAATATATATATATTTAAATTAACTCCATACTGTTGCTGAGGAAAATAATTTCCCTGGGGGCCAATGTTATATTCGGGGATGCTGGGTGATGATGATATTTGTCGCCGTTTCCCCGTAGGATTAAGAGACCGCTATATTCCGATGTCTTGGCACACACTGTTTGCTCCCTCATTCATACATCGTATCTTTTTTTTATTTTTATTTTTTTATTTTTTATTATTTATTAACCAAAAAATACATGTTATGTACATTCTTTTAGGTATATGCCACCTCACTAGGCTGAGCCTGTTCCGAGGTGGCAGTAATTTAATATTTTTTATATCATTTTCCAAAGAAAGTATAAAATAAATTATTAATTAATAAATAGAATTTTGAAAAATAAACATAAAATGAAAATTAATAAGAGAAATAGAAAAGAAAAGAAAAAATGGAGAAGAGATGATATAAAGAACTTAAATTATTTGAAAAAAAAGAGAGATAAAATTTAATACAGGTAGCTATTATATTGAAGAAGTTATCATTTGTCCGCAGTATATAATGCCCTTGTTTACAATCCATGTATGTATTTTGTGTTTAAGATTTACGCTTTTTATCAGGTGAATGTCTTTAATGTCTTTTTCAATTAATTTGAAAGTTTTGGAGCCAGATTACGGTAATGTCTTTGTCCATAGGTGGTATTTATCTTCGGAGTAAAGTATCATATATAAATAGTATCATATATAGTATCATATATATATAGTATCATACATTTATTTTGAAATGAATTGTATTTAATCGGGCATTTGATCCTATCTTACAGGAATAAGATAACCATGCCATATTCTATTCGTAATTTGTAATATTTGTTAATATCATACGTCTATTATCTATGATCAATTAACATTCATTGCTACTCAAAAGAAATTCCGTTTTTTTTTCAGTTTCAGTGCCGACAACCCGGACGTTTATTTTATTTTCATCTATCTGCATAGTTTTCCTTTATTCACCTAACTAGACAATGTATGTTCCGGGGTAAGTTATAATATCTTAATATATAAAACAAAGTCGGTTTAGTTACACCATTTATAACTCAAGAACGGCTGAACAGATTTTTATGATCTTTGATTTGTTGAATTTGTCTACGTCCCGATTAACAGAATAATTATTAAAGCATCGGAAAAAATCACAGCAAAAATAATTATGAAGAAAATTAATTTCTTTATATATTTTGTATGGAACGGCTTTTCAAATAATTTGCGTTGGTCGACATAATTTGAATCAATTCGAACTGTCAATGGGGTAGCGTGCCGAACATTTCGTGCTTTGTCAACAGCTCAATTTCATTTTTTAACTTAGAGTATTTATTTTAACTAATAAAAACTTAATTTATTTCAGCTAATAAATTAAACACAACATTTATTGATTCTGAGGCGGTACGAAGTTTGCCGGGTCAGCTAGTATTATAATAAAAATAAAGAAACTCCACGTCTGTGCATTTAAACCGTCACATTTGTAAGACAACTTACAGGTTACAAGTAGATTTATACGTTTCTAAAATAAATTAAGAAAAGGTTTCAACCTAAGGTTGATTAAATGAACAGATAGGAGAAAAGTCAAGATTAACCTACTCACCTTAATCCAGCAAGCACGCCGAAATATTGGCCGGGAACTTAAAGTGAATTGTTCCAACTTCCATTTACCTCCAGCCAAAATCGTCCAAGTGAAACTTTCCCACAACTATTCCCATAGTTCCGCTCGTAGCCAAAGACCAATCAGGTATTTATTACCTTGGAGAAAATTACCCCGTAACTGAACTGGACCTAACGCGAATACGCAACGTGTTTACGTTGGAAATGTTTAATAATTTCTATGAAGCAGGGGAAAGAGTTATTCGTGGGCGAAAAATAAATTCACGTAGATTGCTAAGGGACAGACGCGTGTAATGGAATTGTGAGAAAAAAGTGCATAATTTATAAAGTTTCCCGATATCGAGGGATTTTTTGCATGCCTGGTATTTATTTTTATGGAGGGAGGGGAAATCCAGGGATATTTTATTATAATATTAGAACAGATGTTTTATATGCTCAGGGGAGATCTGCTAAAATATGCGTTGACAGTTTTGAAAAAATTGAGACAAATTGATCGAACGATGTTTTTTTTGCTTTATTTTGGAGTAAATCACGGGGATGTGATTTATTTTGACAAAAAATAAAAAATTTTGTTACAACGAAGATATTTTTATGGCCTCAAAAGCAAAAAGGACATCGGTTGGACTGTGACAGTTTTAATTGAAAATTTTTGGTTTTTCCGTGGGCGAAACAACATTTACGATGCAAATGGCTTGACATCCTATTAAAAAAATATGTATTACTAATGAAATGGTATTTTTTTTTTCATGCCAAATACCTAACGTAAAATGTGGTGTCATTATCTTGTAAAACTGTTTTGTAAACTAAACTTGCTCTCTTTTAAATTAAGTTTTAAAACCCAGGCGAAATTACTTAAGAGCGATTGACCAGCAGCTGAGAATAAAAGTTTTAAAATGCTTGCAATAGTACGGGGAGGTTCTAATGAGAAAGATCGATTAATCCCCGTATAAAATTTTTTGAATTAAAAATTTAAATCAATTTATTTCATTCAAAACTTGCTTTAATATATACCTACATTTAAGTAAGTAATAAAAATGCTCAAAACGCACGATGATAAATTTTTAAATATCGTGTACTTCTTGTAAGTATTTTTTGATCATAAGTATTTATGATTTTTCAATAATGTCTAAATAAATAGGTGTGTAAAAAAAATGTTAATATATTTGTTTTTTTATAGAGGATACCTCACAAGAGTCCCAACTGCTCCCGTCTGGAGCCAATGAGACTATGGCATCCCCAATTGGGGTATGTTGTGAGGCTGAAGGTAAGTGGGGAAGTGAAGGAGATGGGGAAGAAGAAGGTGGGGAAGAGGAAGGTGGGGAAGTACCTGGCTTTTCAGATTTAGTCACTAAACACGGCTAAAACCATTATTAAGCAACGTTTCAATTCTAAATGGTGGTGTTACACCAGGGCGATACTGAGAGTATCTTCCACTTTGGAAAGATAAGACTAAGTAAATAAATAGAAAAACTGAGGTATTTTTGTCACAAAACACGTTCTCGGATTTATTTTTTAATGATTTTAATTTAACTAAAATTAAAATTCTGAAATCTGTGTTCACTAGATTATGTATTGATTTATTTTGTTGTATGATTATATGATTTAAAATTTGTGTTGTTTAATTGAAACTATCGTTTGAAAATTGAACAAATCTGCCAACGACCAAAACCTTAGTATATTAAAAATTCACTTGGTTTTTAATATTTTAAAACTGCGTGTACCAGATAAAATAACAATCTTTCAAAATCTTTTTTTTTCGTAAAAAAGAGTCAATACGTCTAGAATTTGATTTAAAAAAAGACTAATTTCCGGTATTCTCTGATAATACACCTGACATTTTACAGATTTACGTAATAGGTAGAAAACCATGTAAATTATTTAACATACCTTACAATTTATATTAAATATATTGTGTATACCTTATAACAACTAAATAAATAAATAAATTAGCACCCTTATCATTGTTATTTAGCGCAATGTAGTTTTTACGTATTAAATAAAGACGAATAAATAAAATTTAAAAAAATATTAAATTTATATAGCTAAAGTCTAATAAGAATTTGGCATTCTAGTGAAAGGTTAACAAAAAAAATCGTTATTAAATCAAGGAGATAGAACTCTAGTGATAATGATATTTATTAAAATAATTCATAATTTAAATGTTTCTAAGTGAAATAACTATTTTTTTAATTAGCTCCACACCGGAGCCATGGATAAAATAATTCCCCTTAGAGCCTACGTCATCTTTGGGGATGCTGTGCGGAGGTCTTTTAGTAATTCAATTCAAAGGAAGGAGAGGAAGTTCTGGGAAGGAAAAGGGTATGTTGGGTGGGAAGGAATCTGGGGGACAGTGTGTCCAGGAGTGACGGACGTATGAATCCATCCGTTCCATTGCGGTGCAAGAGAGATTCGTGCTAGAGAGGGGAGAGTTCAAAACGTCTCTTCTGATTCGGCCTGCCACGCAGTTGGTGGGCATACGCATCCGCTGCCAAAACCCGGAATTACCTTACCCCATGAATCCGATCACTCCTGCTAAGCCACCAAACGAAGCACTTGGAGTGACCTATGACCTGAAAGCGAACCGCTTGGATTGACCTATGGCAGACAGTGACAACTACTATGACCTGAAAGCGAACCGCTTGGATTGACCCGTGGCAGACAGTGACAACTACGCAGTGTTTACGTTTATTTTAATAAAGTATTTTTATGATGAGATTATGGAATAATAGTTAAAGTACGTTTCTGATGAATATTAACGCAAACGTAGGATATATATTTTTTTAAAGTTTTTTATTCTAAAAAAAAAGAAAATAACATTTTCACTTACTTAACTAGAATTTGAATTGAATTACATTTACATTACAGTAGATTAAATTACATTATATCATCATACAATATATTATCATACAATATTATTCACTTTCACTATATTGTTGTATGTGAATAAAATTGAATAATTTTTTTTTAGATTTACACACACTTTTGTAACTGATGGATTGCTTACCGTAGTTAGTATGAATGGTGTTTAAATGTATGTTATCGTGTTGTTGTGTAAAATGTTTGTGTACTTGGGACGTTTTAATGATTTCTGTGTTTGTATGTATGAGTTTATTATTTATTTTGTATATAAGAAGACATTTATTGTATTCGTATAGTTCTCTTACTGTTAAAATTTTTTTTTAACATTATTAACCGTCATTTGTACACTGAATATTATACTTATTTTCGAAATCTTTATATTTTAGTAAATTTCCATACTATTCTAACTAATACGAATTGTATATGTATTATCTATGTCAAGCTCCGTTCTCGTTGCAGCTTATTTCATAAAAATGCAAAAGTGTAATTAAAAACAGTAGCGCAAATCACTTACAACTTGTCATTTTAAATTACACAAAAAAACAATACGACTTCGTGCGCCGTAGTAATCTCTAGAAACGCGAAACAAAAGAATCCAGTAGGAAATATGTACACAAAGGAAGCAATTACTCGGCGTAAAAACCACTCCGGTAAACACTAAACTTGTTTTGTGGGATTGTAATTATTTAGAATAATGCAGCGTGCACAATATGCAAATGTCCCGCTGTGGGCAGGCAGAAATCTAAAGCGGTCGCTAGGAACTATATAGATTAGAGCGGATGTGCGGAATTCCTTAAAAAGTTAATCTATCTTATCCACTGGTCGACTGTTTAGGTGTGGGAAGCTGTGCATGTAAAGCTTCACACAGCTTAAGAGCGATTGACCAGCGGCTGAGAATAAAAGTTTAAAAATGCTTGCAACTGTAGAGGGAGGTTCCAATGAGAAAGTTCGATTATTCCCCGTATCAAATTTTAAAATTAAAAATTTATTATCGATTTATTTCTTTCAAAACTTGCTTTAATAATATATATACCTACTTTCAAGTAAGGCAATGAAAATGCTCAAAACGCACGATGATACATTTTTAAATATCGTGTACTTCTTGTAAATATTTTTTGATCATAAGTATTTATCATTTTTCAATAATGTCTAAAAAAATAAGTGTGTAAAAAAAATTTGAAATATTTTAGTTTGTAGACCTTAAATAAATAGAAAAACTAAGGTATTTTTGTCACAAAACACGTTCTCGATTTTTTTTTAATGATTTTTATTTAACCTTAGTATCTTAAAAATACCCTTAGTTTTTCAAAATTTTAAAACTGCGTATACCAGATAAAATAACAATCTTTCAAAATCAATTTATGATTTTGTAAAAAATTAGTTAATACGTCTAGAATTTGATTTAAAAAGGACTAATTTCCGGTATTCTCTGGTAATACACTCTTCATACATTGATCTCTTTGGATGACCAAGGGAATACTCTAAGGAGAGTCCTGGTGAAAGACCACACGGAGAAAAATGTTATTCTAAAATAGATCAGTTTATTCGTAAAAATGGTTAAAAACGGGACTGAAGTTCTTTCGAACAAATTAACAGGGTTTCAATGTTTATTGGCGGGAACGTGTAAGAATAATTTGTTGGTATTCGTAATTTCTTACGTAAACCAACAAATTATTCTTACATTTTCCCGCCAATAAACATTAAAACACTGTTAATTTGTTCATAAGAACTTCACTCCCGTTTTTAACCGTTTTTACGAATAAAATGATCGTATTTTAGAATAATATTTTTCTCCGTGCAAAATTAGGAATCGAAACGTGTTTGGTTATAAGATCTAAATAGTTAGTCACCACTCCTTTCTTTCTTAGGTACTTAGAGGTTCAGTATATGAGAAGTGATAAAAAAATATACATAAACAAAAAGTGGTAGGAACAAATAGTAGAAATAAGTATAAAACACGTGTATTTTGAAGATTTTAAAGCAATACTAAAGAAAACAACATTAAATAAAGGTGTAAAATATGAATATTATCATGTTATTAATATTATTATGTTATGTACGTTAAATTACGAAAGGGTATTATTATATATTTTGTTATATTTTACTAAATAAAACAGGCATGACGCAATACAAGGTGTTCATGGACGTAACATGACTTACTTTAACCAGTGATTTCTAACATCATTTGGAGTAAAAAATGTTAATGAAATTTAGGTCGCCGGTGACTGTACGGTTAAATGTCATTTAAAAAAAATTTATCTTAACAACAAACAAAAAAGTCGTCACTGAACACACAGCCGAGTAACGACCGATCCCTCACCCTGGCCCTGACCGTCCAATACCTACAGATTTTTTTAAATGACCTTAATTGAAAAAAAAAAACAATAATGTAACAGAAACCCTAAAATTTCATTCACATCTTTTACTCCAAATAATGTCTTGAATCAATGATGGATAAAGTAACGTAAGTACTTCCCTAACACCCTATTTATTTATTTATTTATAAGATATACACAGTACATTAAATATAAGTTCTAAATTATGTTAAAAAAATTACATGGTTTTGTACCTATTACGTAAATCTGTAAAATGTCATTAAGTAATTTCGCCTGGGTTTTTAAACATAATTATGCTGAAATTAATGGAAAGAATCAAATATTGGTTTACTAATAATAACAAAAATGAAAGAGTGTGGGTGGAGAAAAATTTACGTTTTAAAATCAAAAATTATGTGCCCACTAAAGATTAATAAAACGACAAAAAAATTTAATAATTCGGTTTTGTATGTTTGCAATGAATCGTAAAAAATGTCTAATTCTAATAATTTTTCGTAATGGGTATAAGTTGTGATTGCGCGAGTGATTAATGAGTATACATATAGTGATATATTACTAGATGGGTGATACCTAAACAATTTATACCCACATTAATGTTAACAGAGTATTAGTGATTAATTTTACCTACTTCTTCAATTACAAAAAAAAACCATTAAAAAACTATAAGTAAAAGTTTCAAGGTAAATGTCAAAAAAGTTAAATGGGTAAGAGGTAAAATTAAAATTTAAGTAACGAAAGAACATTGAAAATTAAAATTCTTCAAAACAAAAGGGTAAGAGGTAGATACATAAGTACATAAAAAAAATATTATTGTAACCACATAAATATCAATGGGCGTTGCAGTATCGTAACGCAGTTGTGTCGGTCTGTACGATAAATAAATTCCCGGGTCGCCTAAAATTGCTACACAAATGAAAAATTAAAGATTTTTACAACCTCTCTCTCTGTGTGGTATAAATCCTGGGATTGGTTTGCAGCAATTTCCTCTATTCTTCTCTTCCATTCTTCCCTGTCTTGTGCTATTCTTTTGAAGTATGCATATGATGAGCAGCGTATGTCCACCAGCAGGTCCTCCAGGTACTCTCGGCGTGGGCGTCCCCTAGAGTTTGTCCCCTCGGTCATACCCTCCATTATGGCATGCAAGAGGCCTTCTTGTCGTATTATATAGCCGATCCATCTTGCACGTCTTTCGAGCAAGGTCCTGAGCAGGTGCCTTCCTCCTTCCATTCTTTGTAGAACTTTTCAAAAACTTTAGAACCTTACTTAACCTTAACCGTATTCTTTTTTACAACCTACATATATACAAAAAAAAAATCTTTCAGAGATGAAATGATTGATGTTGAGATTTAGTGAAAAAACTTATATAGTGCCAATAAATACAAAGCTTTAAAAAATTAAGCCATTCTATAAACACAAAAAAGTTGAAAGAGTACAGAGCTTTTAATGCATATTGCTCTTTTCTCGTTTTCACAAGAGAAAGTTTTTTTCCATCGGTGGTGGTGAAAAACTTTCCGCGGCGGTGCATAAAATGGCCATAAACCGCTTAAGTTTATTGCAGATTCTACCAAGTGCAAATTGCACAATTACTCTAAAAACAAACAGAAATAGTAATGGTATACCTAATATCCGAAGTGCCAGAGAATATGCGAATTTTAATATTTTCTCTTGTTATACGCTCTTTCCAACCCCCTTGAAAAATATTATTACATTTTGCAAGTTTCACGGGGCTAAAAATCATATTTCATTTATCAGAGTGATACACCATAACAAACATAGTTTTAATCACTGAATTTAGTTATAAAAAATATGAATATAGAACGAAAAGATTTGCGAGTCATTCCGGAGGGGTAGATTTCTAAACTTCCTCTCACATCTCCTTCCCCTCCCTACTACCTTCAGCCTTACAACTTACCCCAATTAGGGATGCCATAGTATCAATAGCCCCATACGGGAGCAGTTGATATTGCAGTGCGGTATTCACATTAAAAAAGTATAAAAATACATTCAAAAAGTAACAAAGTAACACGTTATATACATTTGAGAAGGCTTCTTTAATCATTATGTCATCGATGAAAGGCGTTCGTGGATGATTAACCTTTACGTACTTGAAAGTTAAAATCACACATCACCTTAAGAGGATGCCCGGCGGTGATTTTTCCATACAAACGTATTCCCTATTTATCTCTCTGGATTTTAACTCTAGAGAAAATATTGTTTTTGCATAAAATAGATATCAACTACTAGCGTGTCGGTACTTTTGTTTTTGTTGATAAGTTACTTTTTATAGAAGTTATGACCTTCCAAAAATCAATAAAATTGACTGGTTTAAACGCCGTCAAAAGATGTTCAGTATACAAACCAGACAATGTTTTTTTAAAAAAAGCAAAACGTACAGACATAGAATAGTTTTTTCTTATGTAGTTGGTAAAAAAAAAATTGAAAATCAGTCCACTTTTGGAGGAGAAAAGTGGGGAATACAAAACCTCCATTTTAGTTAGGTGTCAGTGCATTGTCCCTTTCGCTCAATATCCGGTGGAGTAAGAGCAACAGTGACAGCAATATTTTAGTAAAATCTAATCTATTTCTGCACCACCGGGTATCATATTAAGGGGGGTTAATAGAGTCCCTGATATATCGCGGAGTTTTATTTTCGCGGAGTTTTATTTTTTGCGTTTCTAGTAAAAATCAGATATTACTTACATTTTTTTTAATACTTTTTTATCTATCGTATTAACCGGACATTGTCCATCTTTGCACAGCAGTCAATCATTAACGATGGAAGAGATGCAAAATTGAGAGTAAATCAAATATATGTTGTTAGATATTATATTATCTTAAAAAATAGAAACTGGATATTCTTTGAAAATGCAGATCGCATTTTGAAAGAATGCATATATTTTTCTAGGCTTACCTTAATAATATCACAAAACTCTTGTTTAAGGGATGCATAACATCCCCCCTTCGGTGCGGGAGGGTTAAGAAGATCTTACTGATAGGAAGATAGGTTCTGCATGTAAATAAATACAGACAGACCCAGTGGAATCAATAAATTACGTAAACTTGTCAGTTGAACTCGTTTAGTAACCCGTGTGGAGATTATGCACTTGGCTCTGGGGACTGGCAAAACTGGTACTGGAACCCATTGGTGTAGCAAATTATTATTTGACCATGGGAAAGCCGGTTTACCGAATCCGTCTCGTATATTCACAATTCAAAATACGTACCTCAGTAGCGGTTCGTGCTATGAGGCAGGGGTAACTTTGTCTCCCCAAAACAAATACAAATGAAAAGAGAAAAAGATACAAGATACACATATCCATACGTTGATTGACAGTAAAGTTAACCCCCAGTATGCTTATATTCAATATGCAGTCGGTTTGGGGAAATATGGTCCGCCTACTTACACAAAATATAACTAAGTCTCCCCGAAGTAGTATGCAGAGAGGATGTACCACCGAATAACAAAATTATAAAATATATTTTTATTCACACATACATATTAGTGCATAGGCACAAAAAAAAACACTGTAAATAAATTTGTTCAATATCCATACCAAATTATTATTAGAGATATTCTCGAAGTAGATTTATACAGTTTTTTATTGTTGTTATAATTTAGGGGAAGAGGCGCGGGGAAGGGGGGGGGGGGTATACTGTCGATTCCGCCACTTCATTTATATTCAACTATGAAATAATAAATATAGATTTCACTTGCAGAGTTACTGTATTATGTTATCATTTTTTGCTTCACTAGTGGTTGAAATTGGGGAAAATTACAAGAATCATCATTGAGGCCGCGCCCTGCCTATGAATGTGCAACTGCCCATCCCGCCCATATAATCGCCACGACACTGAATACAGCCAATGATAATTACATGAACCCGGCATAATAAACCAAAAATCAATGACTATAACAATTTTTACCGTGAAAATCTAAAATCATATCCAACCTATTTTTTACTTTTGGCTCTCATGGGAAAGGGCACCAGCTAAACAACATAAGGAAATAATACAAACCACGCTAGAAGGCACTTCGAAATGATCAAAATTCATTCGAACGTTTTATTAAAAAATATATAATTCGGTGGTGAGACTCTGTGTTACACCGGTTTAATGACCTCTAGAACTGAGATTTGCTTTAACTGTTCAGAGAAATTATAAAGTAGGTACCAACATAGGTAAATTAATTAATAATTCCATATTCAAAAAGATTATTTATTTTCTTTAGATTTTTGGCAGATATGGAGTAATTTATCAAGTTACTGACATTCGAAAGGTAAATTTTTATCGTTTTTTGAAAGATCGATCTGCGCTAAAAAAGTGTTTTATGGCGATTATTGTATTGTAAATTCTTGTGTTTTTGGTCGATAAATTTGATCGCTTAGAAATCTTTTAGAGGCTTTAATACTGCGAGTAGAACACACATTGGCCTTTGATATTATCAAGTATTTTTTTAGATTAGTCTTTTATAAACCCAGAAAAAATAAAGTTTGAGGCCTACAAAAACTGGTTTCAAAGATCAAAATCTCCTATTTATTAACCTCTTTTCCGTTACGGTTTTATTGTACAATGTGGAAAATTTAATTCTGTAGAAAATGATTGAAAAACATTTAAATAATTGAGCCTGAACTTCGCAAAATAAAATAAGGTGCCAATTTTGGCATGTTTTTTCTTGAATAAATAAAAAAAAGGAAATGTAAACCTTATTACCAACAAAATAAGACGTAGTGCATCGCCTTAATTAACTGTTTTTTTTGTTATTCAAAATAATCGGTTTATTTGTAGCCATATTGTAGAACATGTTTAAAAAGAACTAAACAGATGATACACATTTAGGTAGATCCATACCGACGTACGTACGCATCGCTACGCCTAACAATATCTGGGCTACTTAGCAACCATTAATTTTCTCTGAAATATATGTTTTTGAATAACACTGGCCACAGGTTGCGATGCGTGTGGCCAGTGTGATTCTAAAACATATATTTTCATAGAAAATGTAGGTATGATTGCTAAGTAGTCCAGATATTGTTAGGCGTAGCGTAGCGTTCGTACGTCGACCCAGTATATACCTACCTATATTGATTTCTTACTTGGTTTTCAAATAAATAATTCGATTCACCAAAAAATTATATTTCGATACATAGCGGATCTATCGATCTATCTTTCCTATACATATTAGCGCACAAGCTGCTAGCTAAATGGGCACATTTGCAATCCTGATATTCTGAAACGAATTTCACTTTATGACCCCGATAATTTCATCAGAGCTAAACAGCACAGATTATTTATTTTTCCAAGAGGCAGGACCAACCTACCAATGATCATACCTTTGGGGAGAATGACTACTTTGCTAAACCAGACATCTTCTGTGATTGACATTTTCAATTTAAACAAAAGCGAATTTAAGATTGCAATAAACGTATTCTATAACACGAGGCTTCATCTCATCTGATATTATTGATGTACTTACCTGTGTAATTAAATGTATGTATGTTAAACTGTAATTTGTGAAATATAATTAGATTGTACTGTTTTTTACAATAAATACATAAATAAATAAAAAATATATCAATATTTTGATAAAAATGATTAGAACATTAATTTATCAAAATACTTTTAAAATTATGTGTATAAAACAATTTATTACAGGTAATTTATTTCGTACGTGTTCCTACACCTTATTATTGCGTGCTTATAAGGTCGATAAGTCTGTACCTACACCTGCTTGTAATAAAACATAACTCGATGGGTAAGTACTTACTTGAGAATTCCAATTTAATTTGAGTAGGTAACGTACACACTTGTAGATTCGAGTAGGAACCATAGTTCCCTAAATGCGAAGTTCGTGCTTATTTCCTAGAGTATGGGAATGACAGGTACCTACGCGTAAATGTGCTTGACGTTAATTTAATACTCCGGAATTTACGAGATAAAAAAATACTTAATATTAACACTCACTATAATAAGTTTCATGACTGGAGCCCTTAAAATAGTACAAATGGGTTTTTAAGGTCAGTTTTTGCTTAATATTTCATTGAGATTAAATTTTTTGCTTGATGTTTATCATTTTTAAAACTGTGAAAGCAGGTAGGTGTTTAACCCTTAATTAGGCGCATTAAAAAATCACACAATTATTCGCATGGGGTCACCACTGACCCCAAAGAAATCAATGAAAATGTAGTGGGAGAAATAAATAAAACGAAGAATGTATTATCAAAAATATAAAATACTTTTTTTATAATTAAAATCAAGAAACAAAAGGATAACTTTGCCATTAAACAATTAAACAAAATAAAACAGTTTCTAATCTCTTTTTAAACTACAAAATTTTCGTATTGCCGAGATATTGCAGATATTGACTCATCAGCAGATTTTTTAATTCTGCATCCGATATAGTAAACCCTGAAGTGTTGCTGACAAATAAATTTACCACACTTTTGGAATTTTGTTTGGTTATTTGGTACTTTGTTAATTTTTATGTAATTGGACGCATGGGATCAGCTCCCAAGAGAGCAGCGATAGGTACGTACACGTTGGCTTTCTGGCCGCTTCTGATTTGCCTACCCCGCTGGAAGGTAGGAAGCTAGAAAGAGCACTGTCGCATTCCAAACAGTCTAAGGGCCCCACTACATGATGGGCCATCCGATGGGCCACTCGATGGGCCACGCGATGGGCCACTGTGTGTAGGGGTAATGGCGTGGGATTGCCCATAGTGGCGGTGGGATGGCCGGGCGTGGCCTGGGATGGTGGAGTGGCCGACGGAGTGGCGGAGTGGGCCATTCAATGGGCCACGCGATGGGCCACTGATGGCGATGGGATGGCGACGGGATGGCCTGGGATGGCCTAAGTGAGTTGTTTTCCGGACAGTGGCCCACTTAACATTAAATTTGAAATGGTCTTGACCCCATGCGCCTAATTAAGGGTTAATAGGGTTGATTTTTCTATAAAAATTTGAGAATCATGTAGTTATTTAATATATTCCGATCGCAACTTGAAAATAAAATTATGAAACTTTGTGAATTTTTAAAATTTTTTTTTTACATGAAACGACAAAAAGTTAGGTGACAGTAACGTTTATTTCATGAAATATGTATGTGTTTTTAATTTTTTTCATTATCAGCAATTTTAGTTTTAAAATTTGCCATTTTTAAAACTTTTTAAAGTTTACATCCAAATTTTTGATATTAAAAAAATTACATGGTTATTTTTAATAATAAAATTTGAAAGCCTATTTCATCACCTCTCAAAATTAGTTTTTAGTTTTTGGATACGTTAACAAATATTCCATTTATTTGGATTTTATTGCAAAGCGGGAATATTTTTAGCCTCTGACAAAAAAAAACAGATTTTTGATTTTGAGTTTGCTGTGGTAGAAGATTAAATAATTTACGAAGACCAATAAAACTGCGATGTATTTGAATTAATTTGCCATTATTTAATATGTCTTTTGTGTTTAGCCAATAAGGAAACATCAACATATCAATAGCAAAATTCTAACTAAAACTAGTTTAAGGATGTTTTGCCACAACATTGTGGGCACCCACCTTCCTTATTTAGATCAAAGCCTAACTCGATAAATAATAATAATTTAGGGGAGTCATCCAACATCCCCTGTGATGTTGGATGAGTCTGCTTTTGAAGGTTTGTGCCTAATTAATTGTGGGAGGGGGTTGCGGAGAGGGAACATGATTACAGTTTGGGGCATGGAAGGTTTAGTTTCAAAGAATTTTGAGTGAAACAATATTTGAGAATGCCTTCATAAGGCGAAATAGCTGTAATAATAATAATTTATTTAAAAACTTTTTTTTTAAAATTAAATAATAACATTATTTTTGAAGAAGAAGATAACAATAATAATCCATTTTTATTAAATATGAAAATAAACAAGACACAGAAGGCGAAATAGCTGTCACGCGTAATAATAATAATTTATTAAAAAATGTTTTTTTATAAAATTAAATAATAACATTATTATTGAAGTCCCAGTTGCAGCCATTATATTTTATTATTTTTCTGTTTCTTGTTTATTTTCGTATTAAATAAAAATGGATTATTATTGTTATCTTCTTCTTCAATGATATATTAAATTGATGGGAAAAACCTTCAAAAGTTAAAAAGAGTTTTTCTTATAAAAAAATTAATAACATTATTGCTTAACACGTTTTGTTTTGTTTATTACGCGTGCGAAGTCCTGTTTTAACATGAAAGTTTTGCATTTCGTCTGTCTGCTAATTTGTTTTGTACACTCCATTTCCATTTTAAGGTGGTTGTCGTTTTAATGTAATCAGTAGGCATTATTTTTTTCAAACGTGAAATTGTCGTATTTAGTAGATCTTTTTAGTCGCATTGTTCAATGTTATCTAAAAAAAATTGTGTTTCGAATTTTTGTTTGAGAGTCGCTTATATGATCGTGTTCAATTATTATATATTTCAATTTGAATTCAAATTTTTACTCATTAAATTATTTCAAAATATGTTGCAAGTGTATCGTGTTCTGATAAAAGAAATTCTTTGTAGATTTAAAGAATACGTTTGTTCTCTCTTTTCTTTATCATTTGATAGCCCACAAACCCTTGAAAATAAAAAAGGCTGTTTGTTCCGGGATTTTGAACAAAAAATCATATTTACTTTAAAAAATCTCATTTCTGGGAAAGATCCGTAATAAATCCTATTAGATCCATGAAAAATTGTTGTTTTCAGAGTTGTTTATTCCGTAGACTAAAAACATCAACCGTACTTAGCGAATACACCAAGGGTGAATTACTATTTGCTTTCATGATGTATTGTACAATAACATCTCGTGAAATAATTAAAATTTTCAAGAATTTATCTCGGCTACGTGAAAAGTGCAAAGAGCTGCGCGATATTTATTTTAAGACGTGGAAAGTTGCATGTTTCTTTAAAAAAACCTGTGAATCTTATAATGTTGTACATTTGATAAATAAATGTACTAAACCACGAACATTAAAGTTTATACCACGAAAAACTACGTATATTTATTGAAAATTAGATAAATACGACCTATTTGGCCTAACGCTTTCTTTGTAGGCAAATTACTAAAAGAAAGGTATTTATGTAATATACGTGTGCGTTTTAATTTTCATAACTGATACATATCAAAATGAATTTAAATCTTACTATCTTTTCTTATCTTACTAATATTATAAACGCGAAAGTTTGTATGGATGTATGTGTGTTTGTTACTTGTTACTCTTTCACGCAAAATTTACTGAATGGATTTTAATGAAACTTTACAATAATATAGCTCATGCATCAGAATAACATATAGGCTCTAATTTATAAAACTAGCTTTTAATTTTAAATATATTGAAAATAATAATTATTCTTTAATAGAAAATGTCAAAATTTGAGAATGACATTTTGCAAAAGAATGATTGTTAAATCAAAATTCTATTTTAGAAAATATTTAAAAAAAATAAAAATAAAATTTATTGCTGGTAACCCGGGCGTTTATTAACATTAAAGTATATTTACAGTTCATGTCCGCTACCCGACTCAATAGACAATATCTGTTCCGAGTCGGGTAGCAGTATCATTTCATATATATATTTTTAAAAATATTAAAAAAAAAAATAAGTAGGGAAATTAATTTAGCAATTGCATTAAAAAAACATTAGAAACATAAAAACAAAACAAAAAACTAAAAAAAAATATATTTGTATATACATATAGATACATATACATATTTAACCATAAAAACGTATAAAAAATTAACGCGGACGGTTTGCAAGTAACTTGTTAATGCAATTTCTTTTTTTGTTCATTAACCATGTATTAAAGTTTTTATATGTAGGTTTATTATTTGAAGTACTCGCCTAATACTTTGAATCGAATAAAAAATTATACATATTTTAAATAAATATAAACGTAGATGGGACCTAGGAAAAGAAAATAGATTACTCGAAGTACTAATCCTACGCAGACGAAGTCGCGGGCAGATGCTAGTTAACCATAATTTTGCAACTAAATCTTGCTTTGAATTTAGAGTTACCTCTATGGTCAAATTTAAAAGGAAATTGATAGAAAATTATAATGGGGTAAGGGATAGTAATATTGAACTTTAATGATTTATAATCCACAGGCTCTTTAAAGGATTGTCAAAAACCTGAATTAATAACACGAAGTTATGTGTTTAATATTATTATGTAGATATAAATGAACACCATGTTAAGCTAAAGGACAAATAAACAAAAATAGACTAGTACCTACTTACGAATACTTTTAACGTTTATTTTAACCATCATTAATCATCGGTGCATACATATTCGTAATGTAGTAATAATTTCTTTAACATGAAATTCAAGGTGTATGTAGATAATAATTATACATTTATACATAATTGTAACAGCCCTATCAAAGCTATATCACAATTTTCGATTAATATTTACTACGAATCGGTTTACATAATAGTATAATTAAAATAAAATTGTTGTTTACTTTATGAAAAAACTTAATCGTACTCCAAAAAAAATGTATTTTTTCATTAAAATGAATGCATATTATAAACAACTTTTTAAAAATATTGTTTTATGGTTAATATCTGTGACAGTTTCTCTTGATTCATTTCTTTGCTTTCTTTTAAAATTATTCACAAAATAAATTAAAAACCACTTTGGTGCTTGAAATCGTGACCTCTAGACTACAAAGTTTTCTTTGAAATATTATTTCATGTTATCTTTGAAATTGAATTTTATTAAATTGTTAAATGGGGGGCCCAGTACGGGCAAAGTACTAAGTGGTAAAAGGCCTACATTATAATATAGTGTTTGAAAATACATTTTATTATCGTATGAGTAAATAAAAAAATATAATATATAATGGTAGTGAAAATCCCGCCTGTGCAATTTCGTCACACATCACGCAGCGAGGCACTTAGTAAATAACTATTAATTAGTTTGTTTGGAAAATGATTTCGTATCAGATGGAGCAGGTATCTACAGATCTTAACAATGTTCAGGGTAGAAGGGTCATTGTTTTACCAAGTAATGTATCCACTCTACTAAATTGGCTGAAGATAATAAGCTGACTTACATGTAGAGCATTCTGAACAACAACAACAGCACTGAACATTTGTCAGGAAAAACATAGTTAAGAATATTACTGGCGGACGAAATAACACAATATCTACACTATGTATAAAATTCTTTTAATAAATAAATAAACAAACAAACAAACAAACAAACAAACAACTAAACAAACAAACAAACACACACACACACATAAACAAACAGAAATAAATAATAATAAATAAATAAACAAAACAAAAACACAAACAAACAAACAAACAAACAAAAACAAAAAATTAAATAAATAAAAAATAATAGGCTACAGGAAAACTCATACAAATATAATACTGGTAATTCCACCAGTAATCATATTACCTATATCGGTTAAATTTGAGAGACGTTAAGTGAGTTTTTACTAAGTACCTACCGACTATAAAAAATAGGGGTTGATCTAATTCCGTTTTTAGGTTATATTTTAGTGTCTAGTCAAGATACCGGTGACAATTTATGACCAAAGTTGTATTTTAAGTACTCATATTATTGCAATATAAATATTATAGAGGTGTACGTTTACTTAAATTATTATAAACAATTTGGTTACCAAAAATATTAGGTGCTTTTTTTTAGTTCCGATATTTTACTCCGTTTGTGGGAAAACGTTTGCTGTAATGACTTAAGAAAACCGATGCTTCAGCAATAATCTTTGTGCCATTGTGCATGGTTGACCACCTGCATCAGTAAAAATCAATTAATTAAATTAAATGGAATGACTAACCTTGTCTACGCTGGGTCCTCCTTCTGTAACTGATCTGACCAAGACAGGTTTCTCAGACCCTGCCACGAAGCCGAATCCCAGCTCAGCGTCCCGTAGGAGTGTGACAGACCTCGGGCTGGGCGCTTCGATCTCCTCACAGGTCCCTGGGACTTCGTATGTTGTGGTCTTGTTGACGTGGCTGTAATAAGGAAAAAAAATCATGATTAGATATAAAAACATTAAATGCATATTTAGGCTTCTATATTCTGGGTTAAAATTGAATGGAATCTCTTCGTATTTCTGGGACCTCGAGACTGTCATTTTTAGAAAAATTGGGATGGGTTTTTAACTCTACACGGAGAAAAATTTTGTTCTAAAATACAATAATTTTATTCGTAAAAACGGTTAAAAACGGGACTGAAGTTCTTACGAACAAATTAAAAGTATTTCAATGTTTATTGGCGGGAAAATTTAAGAATAATTTGTTGGTGTTAAGATGATACCCGGTGGTGCAGAAATAGATTTTACTAAAATATTGCTGTCACTGTTGCTCTTACTCCACCGGATATTGAGCGAAAGGGACAATGCACTGACACCTAACTAAAATGGAGGTTTTGTATTCCCCACTTTTCTCCTCCAAAAGTGGACTGATTTTCTTTTTTTTTTTTTACCAACTATATAAGAAAAAACTATTCTATGTCTGTGCGTTTTGCTTTTTTTTAAAAAACATTGTCTGGTTTGTATACTGAACATCTTTTGACGGCGTTTAAACCAGTCAATTTTATTGATTTTTGGAAGGTCATAACTTCTATAAAAAGTAACTTATCAAAAAAAACCGTACGCTAGTAGTTGATATCTATTTTATGCAAAAACAATATTTTCTCTAGGGTTAAAATCCAGAGAGATAAATAGGGAATACGTGTGTATGGAAAAATCACCGCCGGGTATCCTCTTAAGCCGCGTATCCTCCGACGAAAATGTTTACACACTTTGTGGATAGTTAGGTCGGAGCCACCATGTTTTTACTTTCAGTGGACAATGGAAAACAAGAAACGTTGTGGCCTTGCCCCATGTTTATGGTAATGTTTGAGGTATTGTTTGTGAAATTGGTCGCAAGAGACCGGCCTTTACGTATTACCAACAAATTATTATTATATGTTCCCGCCAATAAACATTGAAACCCTGTTAATTTGTTCGTAAGAACTTCAGTTCCGTTTTTACGAATAAAATGATCGAATTTTAGAATAACATTTTTCTTCGTGTAAGAGAACCGTCATCGTTAGAATGAGAATTGGCAAAACTGAAGAAGTTGGAGATAGGTCTATATAGATGACGCCAGTAGATACAAATTAGGAAGGTTTTTTTTATATTAACTCCACACAGGAGGCCCAGGAAAATAATTTCCCTCAGGGTCAATATCATCTGTTAAGATCCAATGTGGAGGATCTATTTAAGGAGAGGAAGGAGTGAACATGGGTCTTGAAGAGAATTTTCGTTCCCAAAATTCAATATCTTTTTAGTACCTAAAGCAAAATAGTTACTTTACGGTACCCAATCATATTGGTAATGCACCTTTAAATAAAATATGTGCTTCATATGATACACTTTAGTTTTTTTTTAGTTTTTTTTATTCCAGAAAAAAAGAAAATAACATTTTCACTTAATTAACTAGAATTTGCATAACATTATATTATCATACAACATATTATCATACAATATATTACAATACTATTCATTCACTTTCAATATTATTCATTTTCACTACATTGTTTTTTGTAAATAAAAATGAATAATTTTTTTTAAATTTACAGACACTTTTTTCGTTTTTAATATCAACTGGAAGGCAATTATATAAATTGCTCCCCTCATAACTGATAGATTGCTTACCGTAGTTAGTATGAATAGTGTTTAAATGTATGTTATCGTGTTGTCGTGTAAAATGTTTGCGTACTTGGGACGTTTTAATGAATTCTGTGTTTGTATGAATGAGTTTATTATTTATTTTGTGTATAAGGAGACACATATTGTATTCATATAGTTTTCTTAATGTTAACAGTTTGGTTTCCAAATATAGTTTTTTTGTGGATGTTTTGGATTCGTAGTGAAATAGTTTTTTGATTAGTTTATTTTGAATTATCTGTAATTCATTAATTCGTTAATATTTAAACTGGTTTTATGGATGGGTGAATTCGTGAGCCATATAATTATGCAATTCCACATACACAGAACGTGTTAAATACGTGCTTTAATCACTAAATCAGTGCGGTTGATCCGACACATTGTTTGCATTTCCGACAACGGACGTGTGTCATTGAATCTAAATACAAATCTGGTTAGTGCATTATATAATTAATTACTGGTACTAATTAATGTTATTCAATAGTAAATTCAGAAGGTAATCTTATTTTTATTATAGGGAAAAGTGAGACAAAAAACTCATGTCATCAAAAAACCACAACCTGTAAATAAAGAAATAATGTAATTGTTTCAAGTGACTAACTCTTAAAATATATATGTATAAAGTAGCGATTGGGTATTTTTTTTCTTTTTAATCCTAGATCTCGGGGAGGGTGATGCAATCCCACGAGCTCCATATTATACATAGAACACATCAAATTAATATTAAAAAAAAAAATCTGTATATATATATAAAACTGTTTGTTGTCTTTAGGTTTCAAATGACAAATAAAACAATGTGTTGCTCTCGAGTATAAAGGAATCCTAGATATTTTTAGGTAGGTACTTAAATACCAGGTAGGTACTCTTATTCCTTTACATCTCCCCCCCTAGGATTAGAATATTTCTTTGGAGATTTCTTCTTTCTAATCTTCATTTTCTTCTGGTAAGGGGGCAGGAATAAGTTTTGTAATATGGAATAGATTTGACTCCATCTTTCTATGTCCTGTATTAATCTTGTGGAGGTTGTTTTTATAATGTTTTAAAAATATCAGCCACATAACATTCAAAAATAATATACAATATGCATGTATATTGTGAGATACTGCACACATAGTAAAAGAAAACAGAATAAAAGTAATACAAAAACCACATGAAAATAAAGTTTTTTTTTAAAACAAAATTTAAAAAAATATTTTTTTTTAATCTATGACATCAGGAGTTGGCATCATCGCTTGTAAATAGGACCCTGCCAGAAGTGCAGTGCTGCCATCACATCAGATGCTATGGATATGGTTCAAAATGTGCGGAAGATTTAAAGTTTTTTCATGATCCGGATAATGGCACTAAAAATGTGACATTTTAATATTTACATTCATAAAAAAAACTTTATTCTTATTTTGTTTCTGTATTATTCTGCTTTCTTTTACTATGTATGCATTATCTAAGTATATATTTTTTATATTTATTTGATATATCCTATGTATAATATGGAGCTCGTAAGATTGTACCACCCTCCCCGAAATCTGGAATAAACAAAAAAAAAATATTATTATTATTGATTTTAATAACGATCTAAAACCGCATATTCCGAAACGGTTCCACTTGGGTGAGGAGTGTTTAAGAATTCAAAATCTACCCTTTCACAAATGGCGATATTTTTAATATTTTAGAAAAAAAAAACATTTTTGTATTTAATGCTTTAAAATACAAAGATAAATTAATTATTTGCGCCCGTACATACGCAATACGAATATAAATAGATAGTACCAATCGGTGATTCACTCCAATTTTGTATTTGTAAGCCTTTCGGATAGATCAAAGGTCTCCCTCAACCAGTCTCACCCGACCCGGCCTGCCACGCAGATGGTGGGCAGAAGAATTCATCACAGGAACCCGGGCACCCCTGCTAATTCACCAAACGTAGCGGCCCACTTGGGATAACCTGTGGCAGAGGTGTTGGTTGTCCAATAAATGGTTCCCGGGGCGGCGGTACCCATATCCGCCTCCCAAATTCAAAACGGTTATACAAAAGTGGTTTCCATAGTTTCAGTTACTCCATCACTCATAAAAATCTAAAATGGCTATATAAACAATGCAACATTTGGCTACTACACAAAAAAAGAGAATGCTTCACCAAGTCAATGCTAATCTCTTCCTAATCGATAATTTCTCATCCTTTATTTACACATGTTTTATTTCCAATTATAGAGATTTATTCTTTCTTCTTATTGATTTATTATTATGATTTATTATTATGATTTATTATTCTTGATTAATACGACTTGTATTTTCATGTTTATTTTCTGACTATTTTCCTGTACATCTTTTATCTTTTTTAATGTTCTAATTATTATCCGTCTCAGAACAGACAACGTCTAGTGAGGCGGGTAACTTACTTGTTATAAAATACTATATTACCTTAATAAACGCCCGGGTTGCCGGCAATGAATTGATTGATCGAGTTTATAAGATAAATAATAACAATTTTTTTATTGGTCCTCTATTATGATATTTTATTTAGTCATTAATGGATTAATGTAGGTAGGTACTATCCACAGAAATTCTTTAAAATTCTATCGCAAGTTGAAAATAAAAAGGTTTTAAAATTTAACCATTAAATTCAGAGAAGAATCTTAAAGGGTGAAAAACGTTTCCTGGAGCTATTGGCAATCTTGCAATACAGGGAGGGCCATTTATCCGTGGGTTTTTATTATCCTAGAGGGAGGTATTGAACAGAATGTATGGCGGAGTCAGTAATATATTATTCAACCCCCAAGTTCCCAGTTACCTCCTGGGCTCTCGATAAAAGATATAATAAATTAATAATTGATCCAACTAAAATCGACTGCAGTATTTATACTATTAATTTAACACGTAAAGCTAAATTGTTGTTTTCGGAACTAGTCGTACAGGTCCCACAGAAATCGTTGTGTCTCCCTTACTATCATTGTAATAAATACATTGTAAAAAATATGTTATTTTTTTATTATTTATTTTATAGTCAATACCTCACAAGAGTTTCAACTGCTCCCGTTTGGAGCCAATGAAACTATGGCATCCCCAATTGGGGTATGTTATGAGGCTGAAGATAAGTGGGGAAGGTAAGGAGACGAGGAAGAGGAAGTTGGGGAAGTACCTGGCTATTCAGATCTAGTCACTAAACACGGCTAAGGCCATTTAAAGCAACGTTTCAATTCTGAATGGTGGACTTACCCCAGTGCGATACTAAGAGTATCTTCCACTCTGGAAAGTGCCGCAAATATACCATATATTATTTTAATTAATTAATTGTGAAATAACTCAAATCAATTAAAAATAAAATTTATTTGCGCACGCCGGGTTCAAACCCGCGACCTTCGGAATGGGAGTCACCGCCCTACCGCTGGACTACCCCAGCCGTCAAATATAAAGAGAAAATATCATGCAAATATAAAAGTTTATTACAAAATAAATAAAATGCAGACCTTTATGAAACCAAACTTTCAGATCGGAATCTAAAAAATATGTATGAAAATTTTTGGAATTTTTTATTTATTATTTTTACATGGAACGACAGTAACGTTTAAAATACATCTGTTTAATAAAAAATGTTCGTGTTTTATTTTTTTCCTTGTCAGTTAGGTTAGTTTAAAAAAAGCCATTCTTAAATATTTTTATGTTTGCATGCAAAATTTTAGTATTTAAAAAAATTATATCTATGTTTATTTCGGTTTGTAATGCATGCGTCTTTATCACCTTTCAAAAACACTTTTCAGTTTTCGTATATGTACAGAAATATTCCATATATTCGGATTTTATTGTAAAGCGGAAATATATTGACCCTCTGGCAAAATACGATCGAGGCCTGAGTGGTTTAGAGAAAATAGATATATTTTCATATAGAGCTTAGCCAAACACTGCGGTGTGAAATTATAAATTAATTAAAAATCGGTAACTTTGTTCGAAAATCACGTTGTTTAAATACATCATTATAATGGAATTCCACCACGAATTATAGTCAGTATCAAAAATTGAAATACAATAGTTGTTAAATAGGCATTGTTAAATGACGGCCTCCATGGTTGAGGGAAAGGCTCTAAACTAGCAATCCGAAGGTCGCGGGTTCAAAACCAGCGTGCACAAATTAATTTAATTCGATAAATTTGTGTTATTTCACAATTAGATCATTAAAAATAATATATAGCATATTTGCCACACGTTCCAGAGTGGAAGATACTCCCAGTATCGCTCTAGTGTAAGATCATCAATTTAGAATTGAAAAGTCGTTTGAAATGTTTTATTTTAAATTTTACCGAAAAATTTTACCCGTATTTGGTGACCAGATCTGAATAACCAGGTGCTTCCCCACCTTCCTTCTCCTCATTTCATCCCCCATACTTTCAGCCTGACAACATACCCCAATTGGGGATGCCAAAGTCTTACTGGCTCCAGATGGGAGCAGTTGGGATTCTTGTGCGGTATTCACATATAAAATTTAATTTAAAAAAAAACACCGTGAACTCCTGATATAATTTGAGATCTTCAAAAGAATAATCGTGTTGAATTTTTGGATTTTTACGCCGTGTTGCACTTTTTCCCTCTTTTATCGACGTTTCAGACAGCATTACAGTGTCCATCATGATGATGAATGTCACGACATAATAACCCAGAAATTAAACACGATAAAGCGTGAATTCCCTTTGATTGAACAAATTTGGAACAATTAATAATAATAAACTGTAAAATATTTGGTACTTATTAGTTCGCTATCTGCCAATCCCGAATCATGTGTTTGATTTATTCGTTTTATGTGCAGTTAATCCGAGTTTCACAGCACTTAAAATGGTAGACCGCCGACAGAATAATTTTATAACCTAAATTATACAAATTAAAAAATGACACATTATGCTATGTGATATGGCCTGCTTGGTGGTACTTGTATTAAAAAATCTACGATGTAATTCACAAAAGTAAACTCAATAATTATCTAGTTAACTATAAAACAATGCAATGTTGTCAGATATATAATACGATAAGTCGGTCATATAATACGACAAGAAGGCCTCTTGCATGCCATAATGGAGGGTATGACCGAGGGGACAAACTCTAGGGGACGCCCACGCCGAGAGTACCTGGAGGACCTGCTGGTGGACATGCGCTGCTCATCATATGCAGACCTCAAAAGAGCCGCACAAGACAGGGAAGAATGGAAGAAAAAAATAAAGGAAATTGCTGCAAACCAATCCCAGGATTGAAACCAGAGAGAGAGTTGTCAGAAGTTTACCGTGTAAACCTCTAGTCGGCCGATTGATCACCGGTGATCACCGGTTTTTGGAAGCGATTTTAGCCCTTATGTATAAATAAATTTTATGAAGAACAAGGTCAGAATCGCTTGGGCCATACTCGTTCTTGACATAACGAAATACTGGATAGCGTTTAGCCACTCCGAATAATTCAAATTAATTGCCAATGACGCGCCGGGAATCAAAGATGGCGAACAAAATGGCTGCCGCTTGATAATATGAACGCTGTCACATTCGAAGTCTATAATTTTTCATTGTTTTTTTTTTTTATATAAATCTCTTGTGGAAAGCATAGATTTGAGTGATTATTAGGAAGTTCGTTTTATCTACATTATTTTAATGTAATTTTTGTAATATATCACAAAAGAAATGTTATAAAAATTGAATTCGTAAGAAAGATGAGAATTGTCAAATATTTTACGTCGTATTGAAAAAATATATTTTTTCTATGCTGGCCTTCAACAGTTAAAAAAAATTTCACAATCAGCGGCGTACTGTCATACATCTTCTGATAGTATTATTAATGATCGTACGATCGTACAGTTTGGCTTGTTGTACACGGGAGTGGAGCCGTCTTTTATTTAAAAAAATAACCATTTAAGTTTTAAATAGCATCTCCGATAAAAAAAAGTTAAAAAGAAAATTAACAAAACATTGAATTTCTCAAGTTTAAATACTTTAATTTAACTTTTCGAGCTGTTTTGCAACTTGAAAAATTTACAAACTTCGCATAATATAACCGTGTTGTATGTATATATCATAAAATGTATCTAAGATGATAATCCTAAAATTTTGTTAAAAATTGCAAAAACAAATCGATGTGGTTATAAATTTCCACGAGGGGGAAAAACTCGAATTTTATGTCAAAATACACAAGTTATTTAATTTCTTGAGTTCTGATTGGTAAAAAATATCTCAGTTAATGGGAACTTATTAATTACTAAGTAAAAATTAGTTTCCATTTGTCCAGTGATTTTCAAATGAACGAAGTAATACGACATATATATATATATTACGTTGGCATTCACAAATGGTTTTCATTTGGTTAGAAAAATAATAAGGTACCTACCTACCTAAATTAAACCTACGTGATCAGTTAATTTTTGCACAAATTCTATTAATTTCTGTTATACATACAAAGGGACAAAACTGAAATATTAGGAAATTTTTCTAAATTTGGCAAAGCCATCTGCAGGACCTAGCAGCAAAAAATCCGTAATAATGTATTTTTATCTGCTGGTAATGGTTAATGTACCTACTGGCAGAACAAAAAACATTGTAACCTAATAAAATTCAAACAAAACAATCCGAGTACACAGTGCACAATTTAAAAGGTAAAAAAAAATAGTGAAAGTAGACACAATTTATGAGTACTTTGTCAATTACATTGAACATAAAAACAGAAATAAAATATTCCCTGAAAACATTTTCAGTTGCCTGGGGGTTTCCTGAAAGCCCTCGTGTTACCGGTAAAAGCTATTGAAAATGTAAAAAACCTCACACGCAACGTTTCGGACCAGTGCCACAAAGGTAAAGTTACGATAGCCGCCCCCGTTGCCTATTGCCCATTGGCCGCACTGAGGGGTTAATATTATCTACCCTTAAGGCATCGCAGCCTATTATAGGCACCTACTTACACCACCAACTTGATATTTATATGGTTTTTTTACGTCAGTCATATAAAAGAGGTCATAAATAAAAAAAACACATAAAATTTTACCACTTCATTATAAGGGTGTGTTGGATCGTGTGAAATAGTTTGATGACCTCAAATAATAGTTGTATTGGTGCAATATTTGGTTCTTAGTTTAGAGTTCTCGTATTCCCTTGTTACACTAGAATGTAATAAATCTGAATTCCGAGTCAAATATGTCATAGCAAATAAGTTGCTTCAAGTGGATTAGCCTTCAGCCTCTGTGGTCGAGGAATAAGGCACTCGACTAGCAAAACAAAGGTCGCGTGTTCCAATCCTGGCACGCACAAGTAAATTAATTTTAATTAATTTGTGTTATTTCACAATTCAATAATTTAAAATAATATAAGGTATATTTGCGGTAGAAGAAACTCTCAGTTTTGCCCTGTTGTAAGATCACCAATCAAAATTAAAACGTTGCTTGAAATGGCTTTCGCCGAGTTTTGTGACAAGATCTGAATAGCTAATAACTACCCACCTTCCTCTCACCCATCTCATTCCACTATCTTCACTCTGACAACATACCTCAATAGGGGATGCCATAGTCTCCAAAGCTTAGTCGGGACCCTTGTGCTTTATTATTAGCTTATTCTAGTATGAACTAAAATATTTGCAAACATGAAATAATGTTTGTATCTGCATTTGATTTCCATTAAATTTAATATTTATCATTAAAATTTAAACAGTCTACACAGAATATTTCTAAAAGCTTTTAGACTTTAAAATTTGTTCTTTGGTTTTGACTTTGAAAATTTAATATTAACTTAAGCATCAAAGACTTTACATAATCATAACGAGTGTTACATTGATGATGACTTATCATTAAAACTGATGGAATTCAAAAGAATAATTTACTGCTTGAAGTGCAAATTCTTGAAAACTCAAACGTGATTTCGAATTTACCAATTAGTCAAAAACAAAGTGTCGATGAAAAATATTTTATTATTTTATGAAAAGCTTCTTAGGAAAGAACTGATTTCAAGTGTAATGTTAATTTTTAAAAAAATCTCAGAAGCTCTTTTCGAATTCTTTCCACGATATGATTCTTTAGACGTGATTAAGAATTGAGACATTTTTTTAATTTGTTGGGTTTTAGGGAATTTGTTGCCACCAACAGAAACCATTATTATTTCATCTTCTCATTGTCGCAATTTTTAAAGAGATTTCTTAGGACCAGTTGTTTCGGAAAATTTCACGTTTGAATTTCCTTCAAATCGACATTCCCGAAAAATTGGGTTGTCTCAACTTCCGTCAGCAGTGAAAATACTATAGAAATGTGATGTGAATGTGATCAGCCGAGTCCGGACGGTTAGCGAAATAATGGGAGGCGCATGCGCAGACGTCAAAATTGTGATTCGGCGGGGAACACTTGAATAAAATTTTCAAATTTATCGAACGTTATTTGGAGTTGAAACAACCCATTTCGTATTTGAAATATAGGAAGACGTGATTGCATGTCAAATTTGAAATGAAAAAAAGAATCCTTTCATTTTTGAAACATTTCCATAAAATTTTCCTTGAAATTTCTTCTGACGGAGGTTGAAACAACCCAATTTTTCGGTGAATGACGATTTGAAGGAAATTCAAACGTGAAATTTTCCGAAACAACTGGTCCTTAGTATTTTAAGTAGATTAAGGAATGTTTGTATTTACTAGCGTAAGTATCTTTAGAATAATCGCAACATAAGAAATATAATGAAATAATCACGCGTAAAGTATTATTGGTTAAGGTTAATTGAAATGTAAGTGAAGGGTAAATGTAGGGTAAGTGAAATATAAATGCTAAGTAAGTGCAGGGTAAGTAAAGAGTTAGTGAAAAGAGAGTGAAATGGAAGTGAAAGTGAAGGTAAAGCGAGGGGAAAGTGAGGGGAAAGGGAAGGGAAACTGTTGGGTATGTAACATGAGATTAATATATATTACTATTTTCTAGTTGTGAAATTTCATAAATGATGTAATAAAAAAAAATAATAAAAAAAAAATAATGCATACGGTGCTGAAGGGTAAGTGATGCGTAAGTGATGCGTAAGAGATGCGTAAGTGATGCGTGAGTGATGCGTAAGTGTTGCGTAAGTGATGAGTAAGTGATGCGTAAGTGATGTGTAAGTGATACCTAAGTTATGCGTATGTGATGCGTAAGTGATGCGTAAATGATGCGTAAGTGTTGCGTAAGTGATGCGTAAGTGATGGGTAAATTCATAGTAAGTAAAGAAAAGGTGAATGGTAACTAAAGGGTAAATGAAAAGTTGGTGAAGGGAAAACGAAGGAAAAGTGAGAGAAAAGTTAAGGGAAAGTATTGGGTAGCTTTGTAACGAGAGTTTTGAAATGTTTTTCAGTTTTCAAGAGTTTAAATTTCAACAAATTCATAATCCACAATATGTAGAAATTATCACTTACTTGATATAGTAGGGCCTATTTCTTTGATCGGTAGCCTGCTCCCAGCCATAGGGGAAGTCTGGAGGGCCAAGGAGGCCAGGAGCCCAGCTCTCGGAAGGAGGTAGCCACCCAGCAGTGCGGGTGACATGGCTGAAACGAGAAAACGAAGGTCAGTAAGCGAATATAAGTAAATATGCATAACCTATTTACATAATATAATAACTATTATGGTAAAGATCACACCGGGTAGGATCTAACAGCTCCATTTGTGAACATTTGTTTTTCTATATAAAGTTGTGAGAATTTTGATAAGTAGAAGGTAATTTCATTATATGTAAACTTCATTGTCATAAATTCCTTTTTATATTTATTACCTGTAAACATCTTTATCATCAATTACTATATTATACGTAAATTTCATTTGAAACCTCTATAAAATCTAATGTTAAATCTTTCTTTAATTATTCTAAATCATTACAAAACAACTATGCATCTATCCCTAGTATTATGAGCTATGGTGGTAAGACTTGTACCAAAACTGAGGATATTGTCAATCTATTTGCTGACTTTTTCAAAAGCGTATATGAGGACGATATCTCTGTTGATAGTGTTCCTGAATTTGTCACTGATATTAACTTGCAACTGTCTGATCTATTGATTGAACACAATGATATTATAGCCTCTATTAAACTCATGGAGCCAAAAACAAGTTCTGGTCCGGATAATATCCCACCCATATTTCTAAAAAATTGTGTAAATAGTCTATCCTATCCATTGTACTTAATATTTAACAAATCTCTTAAAACAGGTCAGTTCCCTAATAGCTGGAAATCTAGCTATCTCACTCCAGTGTTCAAAAAGGGTTCTAAAAATGATGTATGCAATTACAGACCTATTTGTATTCTATCTAGTATACCTAAGCTCTTTGAAAAAATCATTCTAAGCAAAATATCCTCTAATATTAAACATGTTATTACAAATTGCCAACATGGTTTTGTCTCATCCAGATCTACTCTCACAAACCTTACAGTATATGCTAACTACATAAATACAGCACTGACTAACAGGAAACAGGTAGACTCCGTATATACTGATTTTTCCAAGGCGTTCGACAAGGTCTGCCATAAAATACTAATCAATAAACTTGTAAAATTGGGGATAAGTGGCAATTTACTAGCATGGTTGATCAGTTACTTATCGGATAGATTACTCTTTGTTAAGATTAATGACTGTCTATCCTATGAATTTGTTGCTACCAGCGGAGTCCCACAAGGTTCACACCTGGGACCTTTATTATTTATCCTATTCATCAATGACGTTACCAACATTTTCTACAATGTCGAAGTTTTACTTTTTGCCGACGATATGAAGTTGTTTAAGGTCATTAATGATGCGTACGACTGTATAATCTTGCAAAAGAATCTTAACAACTTTTTCAAATGGTGTTTTAGTAATAAACTCCAACTAAATATTAACAAATGCCAAGTTATGAGGTTCCACAAAATTAAACATCCAATAATGTATAATTATTCATTGTGTAATGTTGACTTAATCTCTGTAATCGAAATACTCGACCTAGGCATCATGTTCGATCAGAAACTCTGCTTTGTATCTCACATAACTACTATCGCTAACAGGGCTATGAAAATGTTAGGTTTTATAGTAAGAATTTCCAAGGATTTTAAAAATATCAATACATTAAAACTTCTGTTCACATCTCTCGTTAGAAGTATTCTAGAATACAACTCTTCAATTTGGTCACCTGTCTTTAATAATCACATTAATACCATGGAAAGAGTCCAACGCAAATTTTTGAGGTGTATTAACTTTAGACTTGGAATTCCTTTAGAAACAATAGATTATGATTTTTTATTACATTCATTGAAATTGCTTAAGTTAAGTGATAGAAGAAAAATTTTTGATCTTATATTTTTATATAAAATTGTAAATTATCATTTGGATAGCCCTGATATATTAATGTTGATTCAATTTCATGTACCTACCATTAGATCGAGGTCCTCTAGTATGTATTATTGTGACAATTATACCACAGTCTCAGGATATAACTTAGTTATAAATAGGTTGCAAACACTTGGTAACTTTTATGCTAAAATCGCCGATATTCTTAATATACCCCTTGTGAAGTATAAAGCTACACTAATTAAACATTTTAATGATGTCATTGTATAACAGGTTTTTGTTTTTGCTTGCGTCTTTCTTAAAGTCATTATTATTTTATTTGTTATGTGTTTCAATATAATTATATAATTTTCACTCATCAAAATGTAATACTGTACTATTTATGCCTGTGTAAAAAAAAAAAAAAAACTTATGTATGTAAATGGCACTAGTGCCGTAAATTCTAAATAAATAAATAAATAAATAAATTATCATAAATTCATTGCTGCATTAACTGTAAACCTCATTATTATCAGTAAACGTACTTCATTACCTTAAATTATATAATCTGCAAACTTCACCCGCCATAAGACAGGGACATCCCTAGCATAGCGGACGAAATAACACAATGTCTACACTATGTATAAAATTATTTTAATAAATAAAATAAAATAAGTCTGAAATTCATCCATTTATTCTGCTAGGGTTTATTTATATTTATTTAAATTCATCCATTTATTCTGTAGGGTTTATTTATATTGTGCATTTAGCACTAGAGCTATCCAGTATCAAGAAAAGCTTGTTTACAAAATATTTTTTTTAATATTTAGCTTATTCACATGCAAATATTATGTGTTGGGTCTCCTCAATAAGATTAGGTTCTTGATACAAAACTGTTTATTTTACAGTAATATTGGTACTTCGCTAAAGCGATTATCTTCAATCGACTAGTGGTAAAATCTGCCCAGCAGCACACTGTGTTACGGGCTTTATTAACGAATACAACTACCTCTCAACTCCCGCCATCTGATGGAAACTGGCCAAGGCTTTATGTCTACTGCCATCTAACGCTAAACCACTGAAGCTCCTTGTCAAGACACTACAATTTTTGAGTGATAGATGAGTTAATTTTTCGATAAACTAATTTTCTAAAGATACATTTTTGGTAAATTATATTTGACACAATTATATCAGGTAGCTATTTATATCAATAAAAATAATGGGATTAGAGAACTTTTAATGTAGATTTGGAAGAGTTGACTAATTATTGCATCCAATTGAATATATCAACATAAAAAATACGGACCACAGACGTTTTGGCAATCACTTATTATAAATGTATCAGCATTTTACATCTCCTACACTTTGATTTGGCATTAAACTTCTGAATCTGACAAACAATTCATTGATCTAATCCTTTGCTAAATCTCATCCATCGCAGCAGAGACACGAATGGACATTTGTGGGGGTGGAAAATATGACGGTAACCTTTGCCCCGCAGCGATGTTAAAAGGTTTAGCGGCGAGTGACGGAGAAGGCTGTGTGGGGATTAGGGAAAGCTCTTGATTGATGAAAGCCTCCCCCAGGATGGGATTGAAGGCTTTAGCCATGAAGGAGTTGAAGAAATTATATGCTAATTTAAATTGGAGTGATAAATTAAAGTCTTAAATGATTTATTTCGAATTTGGGGTGGAATGTAATGGGATGAGGCGTTTTAAACTTTTAAATGTGGTCCATGTGATCTATAAAATGATTATAGCTATCAACTAGCATAATCTATTTTTCCCCTTAACATGTATGAAAAATATGTTATTGTTATTAAGGGCGGTAAAGTTACTATAAACAACAAAACAATAACAATGGGATTAGGTACCTACGTAGAATTAGAAGCTGTTATGAAATGAGCGTTGAAATGTTTAGTCTTCGTATTTTGATGCGAACCATATTGCATGCACTTTAGGTCGATTAAAAGATACTCAATTAAGATGTACTTATTTGTAATTTATTTAAATGAAACAAATAACTTTGAATCAACCACTATTATATAATCACAGTTTCCTACATGTTAAATTATGAAATTTATTTATTTATTAATTATCCGTTAACAATACAATTCATACGAATGGAAAAAATAAACAGACATTACTGGATAAAGAGAGCTCACATTTGTGAATATATCGAAGAAAAAAGGTAAGATAAAAATATATGCATAGATAATAATGTTAATCGGCGTTTGAAAAAGTACTCGAATTTTTTTTGTTTTTTTTATATTAGCTCCACACAGGGAAAAATTCCCTCAGGGCCTACGTGATCTTTGAAGATGCTGTATGGAGAGTTTTTTAAGGGATAGGAAGGATACGTCCTGGGAAGGAAAAAGGTTTGAGGGGTGGGTATGAATCTAGGGATAAATATGTCCAGGAGTGATGGACGTGTGAAGCCATCCCTTCCACTGCGGTACAAGGCGATATGTCGAGAGGGTCCGGCTGGAGAGATCAAAAGGTCTCCCGCAACTGGTCCCTCCCGATCCGGCCTGCCACGCAGATGGTCGGCAGATGCATCCGCCCAACAAGTCCCGGACAAACCTAACCCCATGAACCCGGGACCAAAAGTAGCGAACTGCTTGGGGTGACCTGTGGCAGAGGAGTTTGTCGTCTAATAAATGGTTATCGGGGCGGCGGTACCTATACCCGCCTCCAAAATTGATGATAATAATAATAAAGTTCGTATTATAGATTATTAGAGATAAAGTCAAAGAAACTAGTCTTATAATAAAGAAAAGTATAATTATTTCTGTAATAACTGATAAAAATCATTTACACTTAAACCAAAAATTTCAATACTTTGACTTGACTTAACAAGTCTCTCAATTCTGGAAAAAGGAAAATGTTATCGATAATTATTAGAGTGTTGATTGAGAAACAGAAGTTCATTATTACGAGGTCTACGGGAAGGGATGTTGAACTGAAGGGAAGTTGTAACAAATAAGATGAAATTAGATCATTGTACTTTTTTACGTTTCTGTACTACATGAGTACTCGCTTCTGTCAGGATGGTTTTGAAAATCATCAAATTTTAACAATTAAATAACTTTTTCAGGTGTAAAGTTAAATTTATATTTATTACCAATTTGATTTCTCCCCGAATCCGATACTGCCTTAGTTTTTCTTATTTATTAGGGGATATACAGCGGGAGAGCTGGTTGTACATTAGGCACCGACTCGTCGCATCAGAAACATCCCTCGAAGACATAAAACGGGACAGAAGACTGGAGGAAATAGACTAAGGAAATTTCCTTTGATGGTAAACATATTGCCACCTTTTTGTAAAGGCTTTTTAAAAACCAATAGACCGGAGAAAAAAGCTTTGAGATACACAGAACTTGAAAGTATTAGTCCATAGTGTTGAAGAAGATTGGGGATGGGGCTCTTTTATGTATTTTTTAAACATCACAAACTCGTAAGTTTCTTTTTCAATTCTTAACGAATTTCTTTACATTTTCGGTTTGGTCTCGCAAACGTAGTTTTACAAAAATAAATTATTATAAATACAAATTATATCATATTATTTACGTAGGTACAATGGTACGAGCTTTTAATACGTAAGGAAAATAATTTTGACTCTACCAGAAAATCAGAATTATTGAATCGTCATTCGAAATGACTTGAGCTATATTTCAATGACTGATCTTAATATCTACGATCTCGTAACTTTCCTCTATCTAACTATCTACAATCTCTTAAAGTGGCTAATATTACAAACAAGGTTGGTTTCAACGAATCGTTATTGAGTTCAACAGCTCGGCTGTGGAACGATTTGCCGGCATCTGTGTTTCCTCCCTCCTACAACATGGGTCTCTTCAAGACTCAGGTTCACTCTTTCCTTGCCACAAAAAGACCCTTCACAAAGCATCCCCAAAGATGACATAGGCCCCGAGAGAAATTATTTTCCTCAGGGCCTCCTAAAAAAAATGAGTTCGTCTAACATTTATGCACGGTTGAAGTAAAACTTATTTGACAGTTGTGGCAGGTATTACTAAAACGGTATACTTACTGCCATCTGTGTTTGTTTTTATTTATAAAGGGTTCTCGCCTTCGCTAGAATATTTTTATTATTTTCCGAAACTTGTATGAAAAATCAAGAGCGAATCTATATTCATAATTTTTAATGCATTCTCAATACAAGAAATACCAAACTTAACAGCCGGTGGTGTAGCACGAGAAATGCAATAAAATTATGAATGTACTGGCGAAGGCGAAAATCCTTTAAAAATAAAAACAAATACAGATGGCAGTAATTGTAGAGGTATCCGAACGTCATTTTAGTTTGAAGACGTTATTTCTGTCCGAAAAATATCTGGATTTCTTGACATATTATCGCACCTAAAGTAGTTTTACTACAAAAGTAAAATAAAAACACATTCTGCAATTGAGCCCTTAGCGTTATTGCAACAACTATTTATTTATGCAGATCCATTCAAATTACGCGCCATACATCCAATTAAGTTCACAGTTAAAATCCCTTTAAAATCTCAACCACAGATGACGACAGTACAAGGACTTTGGTGACGGCCGATAACGCACTCTCAATACAAGCCGACCATTACTTAATTGAAACTGACGGTTTGTGCGATCGGGGCTTGACATATTTATCATTGATAGTGATAAAATTATATTTCGGCATTGTGTTATTCGTTAATATGTTCTAACATGTTTGGAATTTAAATTTTAAAATTTTATGAGAACTTTTGTTAGTAAAAGGAAAAAATATTGAATTGTGAAAAATGGTGGTATATTTTTCTTCTATTACGTGTAATTAAATAAAACTTATGAATGAATTAAGTAAAATACACAAAACGTGTTATCGTGAGAATAAAAGTTTAAAAATGCTTGCAACTGTTCAGGGAGGTTCCAACGAGAAAGATCGATTATTTCCCGTATCAAAATTTTTAAATAAAAAAATTTATATCGATTTATTTCATTAAAAACTTGCTTTAATATATACCTACATTCAACATTGTGTGTTGTGCACATATATGCACATATGATTATGTGAGTATATTTGTGTGTGTATGTATGTATGTATGTGTGTGTATGTATATATATATGTATATTATCTGAAGCTTAATCCTTCAAAGACCGAGTTTCTGTGGGCAGCCACGAATAGACGTCAAAATTTAATAGATAACTCACCAATTGCCATTTCCGGCAGCGACGTAATTGCGAAAACAACCGTCAAACTTCTAGGAGTTTACCTGGATTCAGACCTTTCGTTAAAAAGTCAGGTGAATAGGACCGTTAGCACGGGGTTCTTCTACCTAAGACAACTTAAGTCAGTTCGTAGGAACCTTTCAACAGAGGCAACCAAGCTTCTTGTGAACTCATATGTAATATCACGTCTTGATTACTGCAATGGCATCTACGCAAGTCTTCCTAAATGTCAAACTGATAAACTGCAATCAGTGTTCAACGCCGCAGCACGGCTTATCACTGGGGTACCCAAGTTTTCGCACATTTCGGAACACCTCCGAAATCTTCACTGGCTGAAGTGTCCTGAAAGGATCCAGTACAAGCTTTGCTGGATGGTGTTTAAAGCTGTCAATGAAATGGCTCCAACCTATATCTCTGAACTTTGCATTCCAGAAAATATTGGTCTAAGGCAGTCAACTCTTAGATCAGCGACAACATCTGCAATTGGAAGGTTAAAAGAACCTAAGCGAAATCCGAACACTAAGTTTGGTGATCGTGCATTCGGAGTATCGGGCCCTGAAGCTTGGAACAAACTTCCTATGGAATTGAGATGCATAACAAGCCCAACAGAATTCAGATCAAAACTAAAAACTCATCTCTTCAGGCACTCATTTCCATAAATTCGTCATTCTATTGAAACATTCCTATTTTTTTTATTTTTTTTTATTGTTTAATTATATTCTAATAATTGCCGATGTCCACGAATTCAAACTTGCCTATAAATCTAGCTAACCCATTAAGTTCATTTTTACAACCGTGTCAAAAATGGTAATGTATTATATAAGAACTTCCTTCTTCTTCTGGCGCTAAAAAATATTAAAAAGTGTATGTAATATATAATATGTATATAATGTGTAGAATGTATAATTTAATATGTATGTGTAAAATACTTCTACGTTACCTGTTTGTGCCTATACTTACAGAGTTTTGTTTGTTATGTGGTTTTTAATGTTATCACTGTTATCAGTGACAATCCTGGCAAAAACCAAAACACGTAATTTTAAATATAAGTACGTATGTTAGTTGTAAATCTCTAACTTTAAGTCACAGGTGTAAATATGTAATAATGTAAGTCACTAGTTATGTCAGTAGTTATAAGTCTTAGTCGTAAGTCACTAGCTATAAGTCTTAGATACAAGTCCTAGTTATAATTATAAATCTTAGTTTATTTGTACAGCGCCCTTGAGGTGATTTTTCACGAAAACGGCGCTATATAAATTAGCCAAATATTATTATTATTATTATATTTATAAGTATGTATGCATTTTTCTTCCTAATAACTGATTTCGATCCTCCTTATTTTTATATACATATTTGAAATTAAATTTATCACTCTTGTAACTAACCAATCATTATTACATAAAGAATATTGAGATGAATGTTGTCCTCACCTATAATTAGAAACATCATTACAACCATGTATAAATGTAAATTACTGTAAAAATTATGTGATGTATTCTGTTGGCGAGCCAATAAATAAATAAAAAAATAAATAAAAAGTAAGCAATAAAAATGCTCAAAACGCACGATGATAAATTATTAAATATCTTGTACTTCTTGTAAGTATTTTTTTAATCATAAGTATTTATGATTTTTCAATAATGTCTAAACAAAATAAGTGTGTAAATTTTTTTTAAATATATTAATTTGTAATACTTTAAATAAATAAAAAAAACTAAGGTACTTTTGTACTTTTGTACGATTATATGATTTGAAAATTGTGGTGATTAATAGAATCTATCGTTTAAAAATTGAACAAATCTGCCAACGACCAACGGTATAACCTAAGTATATTATAAATGCACTTAGTTTTTCAAAATTTTAAAACTCCGTTTACCAGATAAAATAACAATTTTCAAAATGACCAATTTCCGGTATTCTCTGGTAATACCCCCATAAATTAAACACCTTATTCCATATAAATTTATACGACTTTCAATTAGTACAGCTAGCTCACTACAGTCAAACGAGATGTTTAACAGCCCGTAATTCAGAACTCACTTTTTTACTTAACGCTATTTTTACCCACATGGGTCTAATTTGCAAACTGAATACATATCAATTTATTTATTTTCTTAAATAAACATTTTACAAACGATTACTGTGGTTTTCATAGTAGTACAAAAAATGTTAATATTCATTAACTAGATGTAAAAAGGTATGTTATAAGTTTAGTTGTAGTATTTTGTTAAAAACTCACTGGGAGAACCTGCGCTGAGGTGTTCACTTTTTGGATTAAGTTTTATTCTGTCGACATAAGTAAAAGCACATTATCTTCCTTGATATTGCCAAGAAGGGCACTGTGGTTCGAACCATGGTGGCAGTATCGTATGCATAAGTTTAAGATTAGTAGCAATTAATGTTAGATAAATCATTGTCTTCAAAAGCAAATATGTATATTTTTCTATGCACTACACGCCACTGGTTTAAATAATGTTTTAACTCTTCTCAGAATTTTTTTCAAATAATTAATAAGGAAATGGTATGAAAAGATTTAATTTTCCGACAATCGTAAAACAAAATTGGAGTTGAAGATGCAGTTGTAAAATTTCAAAGGATTTAATTCTAGTCTTGCACTGAAACCGTCTTCCTTTTTCAGCGACAGGGAAATGTATGAAAACACATAAAATTTCGCTGTCTTCAGCGAATGTTCAAGTTTCATTTCATTGAATATTGGAATTTCATTACTCCTTTTATTGGCACATCTCGCATCCTTATTTTATAAGTATTTGTAGAAAAGCTTTGGAAAGTTTAATAATCCCTAGTTCAAAGATATTTAGGTCAGTTATTGCCCCATTCTTACAGCATTCCAGTTTGCCATGGGTAGATTAATATCATACTCGTAAGGCAGTAAAAATAATGTGATCTAAATACGTGATTGCTGTTGGACTCGTAGCATGATTAAAAGACGATCATGATCGTTGGTATTCGAATATTCGCCCAATCGTTGGCGTCTTTAATTGGAAGAAAATAAATAGAATCAGAAGGTCTTTGTGTGGTTATATTTAGAAATTTAGTGATAAAAAAATAACGGAGTGGACCTTGTAGTATGTAGAAGGAAGGAAATAGAAAACTTTCTACAGAAAACTTTCTACAGAAAACTTTCTACAGAAAACCTTAAACCTTGTTGTATGTAGAAGGAAGGAAATACAAAACTTTCTACAGAAAACCTTGAACCTTGTAGTATGTAGAATGAAGGAAATATAAAACTTTCTACAGAAAACCTTGAACTTCGTTCTGTGTAGAAGGAAGGAAATACAAAACTTTCTACGGAAAACCTTGAACCTTGTTGTATGTAGAAGGAAGGAATTACAAAACTTTCTACGGAAAACCTTGAACCTTGTTGTATATAGAATTAATGAAATACAAAACTTTCTACAGAAAACCTTGAACCTTGTTGTATGTAGAAGAAAGGAAATACAAAACTTTCTACAGAAAACCTTGAACCTTGTAGTATGTAGAAGGAAGGAAATATAAAACTTTCTACAGAAAACCTTGAACCCTGTTGTGTGTAGAAGGAAGAAATACAAAACTTTCTACGGAAAACCTTGAACCTTGTTGTGTATAGAAGGAAGGAAATACAAAACTTTCTACAGAAAACCTTGAACCTTGTTGTATGTAGAAGGTAGGAAATACAACACTTTCTACAGAAAACCTTGAACCTTGTAGTATGTAGAAGGAAGGAAATATAAAACTTTCTACAGAAAACCTCGAAACTTGTTGTGTGTAGAAGGAAGGAAATATAAAACTTTCTACAGAAAACCTTGAACCTTGTTGTTTGTAGAAGGAAGGAAATAAAAAACTTTCTACAGAAAACCTTGAACCTTGTTGTATGTAGAAGGAAGGAAATAAAAAAACCTTCTACAGAAAACCTTGAACCTTGTTGTATGTAGAAAGAAGGAAATACAAAACGTTCTGTGAACTGTTCAGCAACTCGTAAAAACAACCGAACGCTTATCGGCAAATGATAAACTGGTGTAAATATTGGGCACGCGTTTGACGGGCCCTTCACTACCGAAGGAAATAATTAAGCTAGTACAATAAAATACCAATTGAACAAATATAGCTGAGTTATAATTATGGCAACCTTTTGAAATGCAAATAGTTTGCCTTGCGAGTAGTGAAAATTTTATTTTTTTAGCTCCACACAGAAGGCCCGGAAGAAAAATAAATCCCCCAAAGTCTACGTCTACTTTGGAGGGGTGGGTAGGAATCGGGGGTCAATATGTCCAGGCGTAAAGGACGTATGAATCCATCCCTCCTACTGCGGTGCAAGACGATGGGTCGATAGAATCCGGATGAAGAGTTCAAAAGGTGGCCCTCAACCAGTCTCTCCTGATCCTGTCAGCACGCACGAGCAAATCCGCCGCCGCCAAGACCTAGAAAAATCTCACCTCATGAGGCGGCAGTCCCTATCCGTCTCCCAATTTGTTATGTTACTAATAATATATATATTTTTTTTATATATCATGTTTATTATCGAGGCTTCTGACTCACATAATGTTGTCATTTTTGTTTCATCTATTTTTAAATTAAAATATTAATATGTTATAATTGTAATCTTTACTGTTCTTTAAAAGGTATTTCGTCTTTTATATATACTAAATAATACCATTTCATCAATTTAGCAATTTCGACACAATAAAGGATATCTTTCATCTCGATTTTGTTATTAAATATCAGGAAGAATTCACAAATACAAGCAGCAAATATTATAAAACAATTTAAAAAATTACCTATAAAATTTGTGCCGTATTCTTCCTTTTTTGCTAAAAATATGTATTTTAAGCCTGCGTTTTGACAATTTAACATGAATTCCACAACAAGAATTTGAAAGCATTTAATAAAAGACAACATTGAATAAAATCCGATTCAAATTTTTACCGAAAATATTTGGATGTATTTACGCATATTATTGCTTCGCTAATATTTATCGAGCAATTTCAAAGATATTCCAAAAATGTTGACTCACGCTACGGCAAAAACGTTGGCTTGACAAGGGTTTGCATTTATTTTTAGGTAGGCACGTATTCAAATATGCCAATAGGTAAATACCGCCTAAATTGCGAGGCCCGAACATCGCCGGGAAAACGTGGAAATGACTCTTACACCCGTTGATGGCGTCGTGAATTAAATAAATGTTATTTACAAGACATGTTATGTCTGTACGAATGTATTGGTTACTTTACATTTAGTTTTACTGCTAGGCTTCTTTCGGGATTTAGATTCTTGTCTAAACCACGTTATTACAGAAATTCTCGGAAAACGCTAACAAGTATACTATACTAATATGATGATAATGCATATCTTCTTCTTCTTCTTCTTCCCCTTGTCCTATTTGGGTAGGGGACCCACTGAATCGACAAGGCTCCTCCATACATCCCGTTCTTGAGCTGATTATTCGGCCTCCGTCCACGGCAGAGTTAGCGCCTCCGCCCACTGAGGCAACTGAAAACTCTCAACTGCCAACTGTCTTTGTATGACAATGTGATGGCCCGCGCACTTCACAATCACACAAAACCCCCTTGTCAATGGTAACGCAAGCGGTGACTTGCGACCTAAGAGTATGGATATTAGAGAGACGGCATGTGAAGTGTGCCCGCGCGCTCCAAGTGTGCCTTTTCGAGAATTTTACCCAAACGGCTTACATTGGCTGCTGGTTTTTGGTCGTTTAATACGTTCCGACAGCAGCCATTTTACATGGTGACAGCCAATGTCAACCGTGTGGGTAGAATTCTCGAAAAGGCACACTTGGAGCGCGCGGGCACACTTCACATACCGTCTCTCTAATATCAATACTCTTAGCTTGCGACTGTCACTGCCGATTGCCCTGGGCGGCCGTTGCTAGTTGCCAGCTGTCAGCTGATTGTTCTTCGTCTATCGTTAAACAAGCTTTTTGACCAATCAAGAGAGCCGGTTTTAGTTGGTTTTCAGTTGCCTCAGTGGGCAGAGGCGCTTATCCTCTCTTCGCACAGTTTCTGGAGTTGCCTCGCCCAACGCGCGTGCCCAAATGTGGGTAGTCGTGTGTTGCCGGATCGGTCCCGCCGGCAATGAAACGTCAAAAAAGTGACAGCGCGTACTCGAGCGAAAACAGTTTGCTTGCCACAAGCTTTTTAGAATGTAGAAAGGCACCATGGACAAACCTAAAGCTAATGCGTATAAAAAAGCTAATTAATTTACTCATTTATTTTTTATGTTCTCCATAAAACAGTAAAGTAACAGATACAAAATGTATGGGAGCAGTTTTACTACTTTGCGACATGCGTCAAAAGATAGTTGTTGAATTGTCTGTAAGTTACGTTAAAAACGTAGATGGTCAATGCAGAATCGTTAAGTAGTTGAGTAGCTCTGTTGATTGGCGCGTTCTGATAGGCAGAAGTCCTCGTTTTCGGGACTTAAAAAAGTGCAGGCGATCAACCACGAGAATACTTGTTAGGGACACATAAGAACTTCTTTCCCCATAGCTGGATTGAGTATAGGCTAGTGGGTTTTAAAACGAAGAATAAAAAAACATATTTTTTTAATATTACTGATTGATTTTCTCATGTTTTTACAGGTTTTGAGTGACTTGTATTATTTTTAGATGGAAAAATAAATATTTCAATGCTCTGTGATAAAATAAATCCTGAAATAGTTGACCAGAAATAATATTAGAAAGTAAAAGCTTTGTAAATTTCATCTTACCAGAGTTGATATGTTTAGCAAATAAACAAAATAAAATCTTACCAATCTGAAAAAATTAAACAAAAAATAATTCATTTAAGAGTGAATTTTTTTTTTTAAATTATAATAATGACCTTGTAGTTAGATCAAAGTTTCACATTAACTTTAATTGTAAACTTTTCGTTCGATAATTTTTTATGGTTTGTTGGCTAAACTCTTTTTTATAGAATGTGCTTATAAAGTAAACGGAAATAATAGTAATAATAATAATAATATCGCAGTAGCCCAATTGGTAGAGGTGTATGTCCCGGTAAGACGTAAGGTTCTGGGTTCGAGTCCTAGTTGCGACCGTTATCTTTTATTATATTTCTATATCTAGTTCATTTTCATATTTAAAAAAAATTAGATTATTATTGTTATCTTCTTCTTCAAGGATATATTACATTGATGGGAATAACCTCCAAAAGTTAAAAAGAGAGTTTTTCTTTTAAAAATATGAATTTTCAATTAGACTTTTATAAAAAGTCAATAGGTGTTCCATAAAAATAAAATCGGATATATTTATCCGAGACACTATCTAGATAACAAATACATTATTTGAATACTTGTTTCCAATAATAAAGGTAGCTGCCAATAATATGGAAAAAAACATTAGTCGAAGATAATATTGTTAATTCTGAAATTTGAAATATGAAGTTGACAATTACGACAGTCTCATATAAGATCGCAGTAGCCCAATTGGTAGAGGTGTATGTCCCGGTAAGACGTAAGGTTCTGGGTTCGAGTCCCAGTTGCGACCGTTATCTTTTATTATTTTTCTGTGTCTTGTTCATTTTCATATTTAAAAAAAATAGATTATTATTGTTATCTTCTTCTTCAAGGAAATAATAGCTTAATATGTATTAATATACCTAGAAATTACAAGATAGTACAGGAGAAAACATTACAAAAATGCTCTTATATAAAGACTTTGAAATTTCGCTTTCAAAGACTTACTTAATATTGAATTTTAGTCGTCAATTTTTAGTTCAAAAGCATGCGAAAGTTAGAACAAAGGGGATCTTTAAAAAGAAATACAAGTAAAAAGGAAAAGAAACTGAAAGAAGAGTTTATCGATGTAAAAAATAAGAAGTCATTGAAAAATTGAAAGAAGTTCTGGAACATCATTATTTAAATTTGAATTAAGTGTTTTTACGAGAACAAGATTGTTCAAGTCACTTTGATTTTTTTTGTGTAGAACCAATTTTTGAAAAGATGAATGTTTTATGTCTCAAGTAGAGCTTTGTACGTCGTATTTTGAGATGAATTCTTGGGAAAATAAATGTTTTGTTCGAGAATTATTTTGCTTTGTTTCGTTGATAAAACACGGTACTATTTGCAGATACTCAATTAAAATACGCATCTATGATTGGTTTAATTATTATGCTAAAGTTCGTACATGATGTCGCGAACGCCCAATAAAGATATGGCACGACAAAGTGAATCAAATATTTGAGTCGTGTTAAAAGTCAGAACAAATCATAGCTATCGCTGCTAGATTTGATTTAAACACGATGAATTGTTTGCATACAGCACTTCTAAATCGATGTCGGAAAAACTAGTGAATTTGAATTCAAAATTTTAAAGGATTTATATTTCTTCAAATTCGTTCAATGTATATGTATCTTCTAGTTGATTAGTCAGACATCTCAAATACTAAGTTTTGAGATAATCAGGAAATCAATATTCGAATGCTCACCAAAAATCAAATATTATATATAAGTATCTGTATTTTATACATTAAATATGCTATAAAGTGATAACGGGAGGACCCAGAAAACATCATAATTTTGTTTTTCAATACAAGTTTTTCTGCATTATAATTGATTTGGTGGTGTTTATGAGTAATATGAGTAATATCAATTCCTTTATCCATCCTTGTTCTTAACAGGGATGCTCGATTTCAACACCTTAGAAGCCCGCAGAAAAATATTTTTATGTAAACACTTTTTTAAGCTAATCTCTGGTATCATACTCAATCCGACTATATTAAAAGAGGTTAATTTTTACGTCCCTAACAAGTATACTCGTGGTAAATCCCATGCACTTTTTTATGCTCCGAAAGTGAGGACTTCTGCCTATCAGAACGCGCCAATAAACAGAGCGACTCAACTGCTTAACGATTCTGCATTGACCATCGACATTTTCAATGTCACTTAGAGACAGTTCAGCAACTATCTTTTAGCAAATGTCACTAAGTAGTAAAACTGCCCTTGTGTACTTTGTAATTTATAATCTTCTCTATGATATATTGGTGTATAACTGTTTTATAGAGAACATGAAAAAATAAATAAATAAATAAATAATAAATAATGTACAAGACATAGGGTACACTTTTTGATCTAACTTTATACTGAACTCAAATTTTGATTTTTAGAAGATGTCTTACTTTTCAACTGGACGATCGAATAACAGTTTTTTTTCCTTTTCACTTCAAACAATAAGTGTATGAAAGTACAATCAAACCATGATTCTCAGTGACATTTCTCAAGAAAATCACTATCGGAAGTGTATACTAAGATATACACTTATGCACACAATCTTTAAGGCCCATTAACCAGCGGCCGAGAATTCAAAATTCAACTTGCGATCCTGCCCTTGCAACTGTGCAGAGTTCCGATAAGAAAGATTGATTATTCTCCGTACCAACATTTTTAACTAATACCTCCACTTCATTTCATTCAAAATGTGCCTTAATATATACCTGCAATCAAGTAAGAAATAAAAATGCTTAAACGCGTGATGATAAAGGTAGATTCAGACTGGGTCAACGTACGTACGCATTGCTACGCCAAACAATGCTTAGCAACCATACATTTTCTAAGAAAATGGCCACCGATATCGCACGTCGCGACGCGTGTGGCCAATGTGATTCTAAAACATAAATTTTCATTGAAATCTATGGTTGCTAAATAGCCCAGATATTATTAGGCCTAGCGATGCATACGTACGTCGACCCAGTCTGAATCTACCATTAATTTCTTAATATCGTGTACTTTTTGTAAGAATTTTTTGATCACAAGTATTTACGATTTTTCAATAATGTCTAAGTAAAATAAGTGTGTAAAAAACCTGAAATATTTTTGTTTGTAAGACCGCAAATAAATAGACAAACTGAGGTATTTTCGTCGCAAAACACATACTTGGAATTTTATTTGAACTATAATTAAAATTCTGAAAAGTGGCTTTACTGGATAGTGTATTGATTTATTTTACTGTATGATTTGAAATGTGTGTTGTATAATACAATATTTCGTTTAAATTTTTTTAAAATCTGCCAACGACCACCGGTATAACCTTACCATATTAAAATTTTAAAAAATGACTTTACCAGATAAAATAACAATCTTCCGAAAACAAATTATGTTTTTTGGTAAGTAAAAAAGAGTCAATACGTCTAGAATTTGATTTAAAGAGGACTAATTTTCGGTATTCTCTGGTTATACCCTCTTAAAATGTGTTTGTTATTCGTGCCAACTTTAATTACCGAACCTTTTTTTTTATTTTTTATTATTTATTAACCAAAAATACATTTTAAGTGCATTTATTTTTTTAGCTATATGCCACCTCACTAGGCTGAGCCTGTTCCGAGTTCCGAGGTGGCAGGAATTTAATATTTTTTATATCATTTTCTTAAAAGAAAGAATAAAATTAATTATTAATTAATAAATAGAATTTGGAAAAATAAACATAAAATGAAAATAAATAAGAGAAATAAAAAAGAAAAAATGGAGAAGAGATGATATAAAGACATTAAATTATTTGAAAAGAAGAGAAATAAAATTTATGTGATTTCAATCAATCTCGATATTATGAAAGAAAGACTGCTTAGAATACTTCGGCACTGAGATATTAAATGTTTCATATTTAAAACACAAGCATTTGAGAGGCGGGAATGCGTTTAATGGATAACCAACCCCCCCCCAAGGGTAAGGTTTATCTTGGTCTTGGCGGCAGATGGGTTTGCCCACGCACTGCGTGGCGGGCCGGATAGAGGAAGACCGGTTGAAAGAAACCTATTGACTCCAGCCGATCTCTCTCGATCCATTGATTCATACGTCCATTAACTCCTGGACACACTTAACCCTAGATTCCCACCCACCCTTCGTACTTTTTCTTTCCCAGAACTTCCTCTTCTTCCCCTCCTTAAAAAGTCCCTTTACACAGCATCCCCAAAGTTGAACCAGGCCCTGAAAAAACTTTTAAGAATTAAAAAAAAACCTACAGTAATAATTTACAAAAAATTATGTTGCTAAAATAAAAACTATTATTTTTTAAAAATGTAAGCCAGAGAGGTTGTCAAGAGGCCTTTGAAATGTCGGAAATTCTTCGGTTCGCTGAAGACAGTGCAGTCTGTTAGCCGTTTTTCGGAAGAGATATTTATTTTCTCTAGCCTTTTCCCTACCGTTTCCCTTCGTTCTCCTCGTACCTTTCATCGCCTCGCCAGTCTGCGCGCCTGGCAGGATTAACTCTAATAAAGACGGAATGACGGTATTACGTATCCTTGAAGGCTGGTCCGACGGTCAATGGGACGGAAATTCTGGAACCTACAAGAAAAATAAGGATACAATGTCCTTTAACCGACCATCTTAAAGGAGTTTTTTATACAGGCCTGAAATTGTAAACTTGTAAATTTTGATGAAGGTTGGTTTTTGTTATTGGTTAAATAAAACATTTTAAAATGCGCTGTAAGAAGTGAATAAATAGATATTATATAATACTAGCTTCTGCCCGCGACTTCGTCTGCGTAGGATTAGAGCTTCGAGTAATCTATTTTCTTTTCCTAGGTCCCATCTATGTTTTTTACCAAAATTCTTAACCTATTTATTTAAAATATCTATAATTCTTGATTGGGTTCAAAGTAGAGGAGTACCTTAAATAAATTTAGTAATTTAAATATTTTCAAAAATAGAATTTTGATTTCAATCATAGTTTTGCAAAATGTCATTCTCGAATTTTGACATTTTCTATTAAACAACAATTATTATTTTCCTTTTTAAAAAATAAATAGATAGCTTTATAAATTATACCCTTTATGTTATTCTGATGTCTGAGCTATATTATTGTAAAGTTTCGTTAAAATGCATTCAGTAAATTTTGCGTTAAAGAGTAACAAACATACATACATCCATATAAACTTCGAATTTATAATATTAGTAAGGTATATAACATTTTCAGCTGAATAACAGAGGGAGAAATGTAGGCATTTATTTATTCGATTCAATTTGGGAGGCGGGTATGGGTACCGTCGCCCCGGGAACCATTTATTTTGGGTGAGGTTTGTCTAGGTCTTGGTAGCGGATGCATTTGCACACCTACTGCGTAGCGGTCAAGATCGAGAGAGACTTCTTGAGGGAGATATTCTGACCTCTCCAGCCGAACCCTCCCAATCCATCATGCCGTTTTTATTCCCAGAACTTCCTCTCCTTAAAAAGATGACATAGGCCCTGTGGGATTCTTTCCCTCGGTGTCTCCTGTGGAGATAATATTAAAAACACTGTTATATTGTAAAACTTGATACGAGTATTTTTTCTCTGCTTCTTACATTTTCCTTTCAATAACATTCCCAAACTCTGTGTGCACCAGGAAAGTATACAAACGAACAGATCGAATCTTATCTCACAACTTCCTTCTGCATCTTCGATTCAATTTTACAAGAAAACTAGCAAAACTTTTCCACCGTATTTATCTGATTTAGAGTAGGTAAATAGCGTAGCAAAATCTCTGAACACCATTATGCTCCTTCCCCCGTAAACGGTCTACGGCTCTACAGGGCTACGGTTCAGATTCTACGGCGTAGCTCAAGTCTTGCACCGCGTATCCAGACATGCTAACACTCCTTTCGGTGAAGAGTTTTCTCGTTGCTGCAGATTTTACTCGAATTTATGGGTATGGTAATTCTTCCTCTGAAGCTTGCGGAAACGTGAGAAAAAATATGATCAGATACCTTGCAAATCGTTGAGGTGTAAAACGGCATACTAACAGGCAATGTTTTTAGATTAGTTGAAGATCAATATAAACAGGATTGGATAATATTTTTTACAGGTACTATGAATACATTAAAAAGAACAAAAATTTCTCATCTTCTTCGTTTGGTGGAGGTCAACGAGGTTATCCTGCCAGTCTACGGCATCGGGAGTAAGTTGTTTGAGCACCGGTTTTCCTCCGGGTTACTGATAATGGGTATATTTTTCTAAGATTTGTCTATTTTCTTCTGTTGTTTGAACATGTCGCTATTTATCAACCAATCAGAATCATTTAGACCACATTTGTGAATCATATAATTACAAAAAATATAACTTTTGGTCGTTGTTCCCAACATTTCGATTGATCAATCTGAGCCTTCGATCAGCTAAGTGATTTGTTTAGTGAAGCTCGATCTGTCTGGAGTAGAATATTTATGCATCTGAGGAGTGTTGAGTCAAAATTTCGGCTCAAAAGTTGGTCAGCAGGTTGGGAACAACGGCCGTTAGTATGGCTAATTGCGGTTTAATAAGCTGTAATTATGTAAATTATGGAATTATGACAGTTTAATAAAAGGTACAGGAGTTCATCAATCTCAGTCTTCGATCAGCTAAGTGATTAGTGATGCTCGATACCTCTGTTCATCGGAGAATTGCGTTGGGAAGAGAGTATTTATGCATCTGAAGAGTGTTGAGAAAAAATTTAGGCTCAAAAGTTGATCAGCAGGTTGGGAACAACGGCCATTAGTATGGTTAATTATAGTTTAATAAGACTAGATTGAATCATAACAGTTTAATAAAAGGTGTTGAATTAAAAATATTTTTTGCTTAAATTTCAACGTTTCAATTTATTAATAGCGTATTATTATACATTTGTATGTAGGGTTTTCAAGCAATATAAATAGAATACTGGTAAAAATTTCAGTGTCGAAATTGAAATCGTCGAGTTTGACACTGTATAACTGTTGTGTAATTACGTGCAAGATATATAGGGCGATATAAATAACGCGCCAATTAATATAATGAGTTTTATAAATGGATTGAACACGCCTCAGCTTTTACGCAAATCGCGAATAAATTAGATGCTAAATAACAGATCCAGATAGAAGTGGAAGAATTTATCCAAGATAGAAGAGCACTTACAGTTGCCATTGAGGCGGTTTAATTAAGAAATAAATGTGTTCTGTTGGAGCAAAGTGTAGGAGAATTTACATTGAACGAGACGGGTACTTAGGTACTATATCGCTTTTTGCCAAATGCAGATAGATTGAAATTTTTTAAATGCGGATACATTACGAATTTTGCGAGAGAAAATTTATAATCTATCGGCATATAAAAATATTGGTGTTAATTAAAAATTATTAGAGTTTTTCTTTTTAATTGGTTACGTTCTTTGTATATTAAACTACGGACAATATGGTAATTAACTAGGGTACAAAACGACTAGGCAGACATAATAGATTGTTACACAATTGGAGTTTTCACATCGGCACACAATCATATATCCATATATACTTTTTATTGTTTCAAATAAATTTTATATTACAATATTTATTGGAACGACCACTATACTAGGATAATGCCCATATCATGGCAGACGTATGCACATAGTGTTAAGAGACGTACTTACTCACTTAAAGCAGTGATTCCTGACATTATTTGGTGTGTATCACTTATTATGTGATTTGTAATAAATAATGGACAATAATGGCACAAAACGACTAGGCAGATACAATAGATTGTTACACAATTGGGGTTTTCACATCGGCACACAATCATATGTATTTTTTATTGTTTCATATAAAATTTTATATCATAATATTTATTGGAACGACCACTATACTAGGATAATGCCCGTATCATGGCAGACGTATGCACAGTTAAGAAACGTACTTACTTACTTAAAGCACTGATTCCTGACATTATTTGGTGTATCAAATGTAAATGAATTTGTGATCTTCAATGATATTTTTTTTCAACTTAAAACAGTGATTATTGGACAGTTATGGTCGGGATGAGGGGTTGGGCTGTTACTCGGCTGAGTGACCAGTGATGACATGTCAAAGAATATAAATCAACGGAGAACAAAATTTCATTAACATTTTTTACTCCAAACAATGTCAGGAATCACTTGTTAAGTCTGTATATATATTATGTATAATATACACACTATTTTTTCCGATTCTTTTCATGGCATGTCTATAGTATTTAATTCGCTTAATCATGCCATGTCTTTGTTTGCTTTTTTCTTCCGTCTACTCTATGCATGTATGTGTCGAAATCACCTAAGAGGCCGCGTCTCAAAAATATTAATTGCGCGTACAGCCGTCGCATTTTTGTCAGAATGCCTCATTCATAAAACGTTCGTATATTATGATGTTACACAAACATATCAGGGATCATAATTATGCCAGTCCTAAGCCCCATTCCTACACATTAGTATTTTTAATTTTTTATTATTTATTTACCAAAAATACATTTTAAGTGCATTTTTTTAGGTATATTCCACCTCACTAGGCTGAGCCTGTTCCGAGGCGGCAGGAGGAGTTTAATATTTTTATATCATTTTCTTAAAAGAAAGAATAAAATTAATTATTAATTAATAAATAGAATTTGGAAAAATAAACATAAAATGAAAATTAATAAGAGAAATAGAAAAGAAAAAATGGAGAAGAGATGATATAAAGAAATTAAATTATTTGAAAAGAAGAGAAATAAAATTTAATACAGGTATGTAGCTATTATATTGTAGAAGTTATAATATGTCCGCAGTATACAATGCCCTTGTTTACTATCCATGTATGTATTTTGTGTTTTAGATTTACGCTTTTTATCAGATGAATGTCTTTAATGTCTTTTTCAATTAAATTTGAAAGTTTTGGAGCCAGATTACGGTAATGTCTTTATCCATAGGTGGACAGTATTTGTATCATAACTTCACTATGGGATGCTAGCCTACCTTTTTCGAATATGTTTTTCTAGTAACTAGTTGCATTCTGTCAATCATTGAATGATTTTTTTTTTAATTTCAACTCTTCTGTAAACGTCTTCGCCTTTATCAAAAATACATAAACTCTAACTCCAGCTCTCCTGCTTGCTCAGTTGTTGTTTTTTTACCTTCGTCCAAGGTGCATGAAGCATCACTGCAAGTTTCGCCTATTGTATTTTTAAGTGACTGGGAAAACGTAAAAACTTACATCATTAGGCTAAGGAAATCTAACGAAACTTACTCTGAAAGGAAAGTACTTCAACAACCGAGCTTTAACACTTTAAAAATTTTCTATTAGACTTGAAAAGTTTGTTACATTCAGTCTGTACTTTGAACGTTGTTCCCGAGATTCAAAAAAGAAACACATAGATATCCCGCAACTACACCATCTGCTGATTGACATACATAACTAAACAGGCTCGGAAAAGTGAAGGAAAGAAACCAAATGCCGTGTTTTCAATTTTATCCGTCGATCAAAATATTTTTATTTGAATTTACTCAAACTTGTTGAAGTAAATACTTCTTTACGCACGCTTGACTTGAGGGGTAAACTGGCGAATGTGTAACGAAAAGTGAAATGCGTTGCGAGGCGAACGGGCTCACCGTAGACGCAAGAGAGAGCAGTGCGCGCGCACATTCTTTCTCTCTTCCTCTCACAGCCAGTGCATGAAATATTTCAGTCAGTATTTTGAAATACCAGTGACGCGCCAACGCAGGGGGGGGGGCGGACGTCGATGAGCATGGCTTGGTCGGGCGAGGCGAATAATAATTAATGATCATTTTATTGTTGATTGTTTTTGTGTTTAATTCGTAGAACTTCATGTAATTTTTTTTAAATAAGTCAGTTTTTTCTTTTGAATTTGGCAATTCACCCTAAAAAGAGTATTATTGAGTTCTGCGAGTTTTTATTTTTTAAATATTATTGTGACAGCTGTTTCGGCTTATAAAGCCAATTTCAAACTGTGCTGTCACAATAATAAAAAAACTAAAATTCTCGCAGAACTTAATAATAACATGATTTAATTTGATTTAATTGTTTTAAATCATTTTATAACATTATATTGAATTGGTTAGCGTATTTCATTAATTTACATATTTGAGGTGCTTTTGAAATGACCTGGAGATTGCCATCTTTGCACCTATGTACAATATTCGCAACTTGGGAGTTGTATTCGATACAAACTTAACATTTACAGCACATATAGATGATATAACTAATAAAGCTTTAAAGATTCTTGACTTACTTTGTAGAACCCTAACTGATTTTAAGTCCTTGGATTTCATGAAAATACTCTACATTTCATTAGTTAGAAGTCAAGTGGAATATAATTCGCCTTTTTGGTACCCTTTCTGTAAAGTTCACTCCAACAAAATAAAACGGGTTCAACACAAATTTCTTAGGTACTTAAATTTCAAACTCAAAATTAATAGAAAACATTAATTATTTAAGTTTGATGAATAGAGTTAATTTAATTAAGCTGTCTGACAGAAGAATCATTTCAGACTTAATTTTATTATACAGAGTCATGAACAACCTAATTGAAGCCCTGCCATCGTTGCTATTATTAAACTCCATGTAACGACAAGGAATACTAGACAAAATGTAACATTCTTTTGCAACACATACACAACCAACTATCAATCAAACTCACTTATCAATAGGATGCATGATTAAGGCAACAAGTTTGGTGGTATTGTAGATATATTCGCTGATTCCCTTTATAATCTAAAATACATTTTAAACCAACACTTTCTGGGATCTCACAAATTATTGTAACGTGGGTATAATATATTTAACGATTTGATGTGTTATTGTAATGTTTTATATTATATTTTGTTCTATGTTATTGTCAAATATTATATTGTTTAAAATATTTCACGGTTTTACGCTATATTCTTCAAAAACTACTTATATTATACTACTTACAAAAACTACTTATGTTAACTACTTATATTCTTAAAATTTTTCACTTTTATAACTTTTGGTATAAATTCTATGTATGTGTAATCCTCGATAACATATTATTTTATAATCTATAATCTATGTAAAAGCCCCATATGGGCCTATAAAAACAATAAATAAATAAATATTAGTAGTAAGCATAAATTCTGATAAGTAGATAAACGCAGAAGTATGGATAAATTTTATCCGAAGTATTTATTTATTATCCGAAGAAATGCTATCAATAATTTTCTGAATTTTTATTATACCTAAATATTAACTCTAGAACATACAGATATTAATTATTTGGTCAAATTGAAGTCCATTTATTTTTATTTTATTTTATTTATTTGAGACACAAACAGGATATTTATAGAACATTCATGTTGGTAATATAAAACAAAATTAAATACAAATATAAATATCCTTAGACTAATGTGTCTGCAGTAATCATATTTTCATATACTCATAAGCAAACACAAAGAAAAACAATGCCAGTATTTTTAAACTTAACTCTAAAAAACTTAATTATAATAATAAAAAATCGAACAAAAAGAAAATGTTTATGAAAAAAATAATAAAACAACAAACAATCTTTTAAACCACAAACTCTATAAAACTTAATTATAATAATAAAAAATCTAACAAAAAGAAAATGCAATCTTTTTTTTTTTTTTTTTTTTTAGGTGCACAAATTGTGGAGATACTTTTTGAAACAAGTTATATTATATACAAAAATATCTATGATAATGTGTGATTTAGCAAGATCATTGTATGATCTAGACATTCTAGAAATAGGATTAAAATATCCAGTATTATTGGTAAAAATTTCGGTCCAAAATATGTTAAGGTTTCTGGTAGATTTGGGCCTGGCGTATAACTTGATTTGATTGATTAAGTTACTATCTACCCGATAATTTACAATTTTATAAAGCATTAAGAGGTCATTTATGTTACGTCTTTTAACTAGACTCTCTAATTTGAAATATGTTAGTCTTTGTTCGTATCCATCTAGAAAATGGTACACACATGATCGATAAGACAAAATCCGGGTAAATTTTCTTTGGACAGATTCAAGTCTAGATACCTGTGTAATATAATGTGGATTCCAGACTGTTGACCCGTATTCAAGAACACTACGGATTAACGAATTGAATAGAATTATTAGGCTATTAGAATTCTTGAATAATTTGGTTGATCTTATAATAAAACCAAGTAATTTATTTGATTTACTCACAATGTATTCAATGTGTTGGTTGAACGTTAGTTTGTTGTCGAATATAATTCCTAAATCTTTAATCGATTCAACTGTTTCCAGATTGTGACCACATATGGTATATGAATATACAGTTTTATTTAATTAAATAAAATGACGCTCCAAAGTGAATATGCAATTTTAAAAGAAGAAATTGAAGTCCATTTATTCTGCACGGGTATCTTCAAAACTTACATTAGTGACCCCACCGACTGCAAAGTTAGGTGTGTTATGTGTATTTTTTTAAATTCTTCATTACGCACGACCGTTAAGAGCGATTGACCAGCGGCTGAGAATAAAAGTTTAAAATGCTTACAACTGTACAGGGAGGTTCCAATGATAAAGATCGATTATTCCCCGTATCAAATTATTTAAATAAAAAATTTAATATCGATTTATTTCATTAAAATCTTGCTTTATATACCTACATTCAAGTAAGCAATAAAACTGCTCAAAACGCACTATAATAAATTATTAAACATCGTGTACTTCTTGTAAGTATTTTTTAATCATAAGTAATTATGATTTTTCAATAATGTCTAAACAAAATAAGTGTGTAAAAAAAATTTGAAATCTTTTAGTTTGTAAGACATTAAATAAATAGAAAAACTAAGGTATTTTTGTCACAAAACACGTTCTCGAATTTATTTTGTAATGATTTTAATTTAATAAAATTAAAATTTTGAAAACTATGTTGACTAGATTATGTATTGATATATTTGGTTGTATTTATATGATTTGAAATTTGTATTGTTTAATAGAATCTATCGTTTGAAAATTGAACAAATCTGCCAACGACCAACAGTATAACCTCAGTATATTAAAAATACACTTAGTTTATCAAAATTTTAAAACTGCGTGTACCAGATAAAATAACAATCTTTCAAAATCAACTTACGTTTTTTTTTGTAAAAAAGATTCATTACGTCTAGAATTTGATTTAAAAAGAACTAATTTCCGGTATTCTCTGGTAAAACCATCTTAACGTTTATCTCATAGAATTTTGGATGGGCACACAATTATTATCGTGCTATCATTATTACGTTGTTAAAATAAATAACTCGAAAAGCATAATTTATCACCTGGATTCGTAGGAATATTTACTTTTCTTTCATTCCTTTCCGCACGACTTAAATCACCCCCTAACGCTGACTCTAGTTTCCCAAAAAGAAAATTTAAAAACGTTACGAAAGCGGAAAATAACGTAAAATAAAACGAGATAAAATTAATGAAAATAAACGAGATTGTATCCGTGAAAAAATGGGGATACCTACAACACTAAAAAAGCTCGTTTCTTATACGCTATCTCTGCTATTCGAGTAGTAAATGAGTGTTCGTAAAAAGGACGTAGAATTATTGAATAAAATGTGACATTTAATATGTGAAGATTTGGACTCGAATGTTGAAGCACTAATATATGGGGAAAATAGAGATTATGAAATTAACTTGTGACAATAATGTTGCACTTTTATACCTAAAACCGAGTTGCTAAGACGAGGGCAATCCTCATACCATGAACCCAAGCGCCACTTTTAAGAGGCTAGACTTTGACCCACACGCGGAAACCCGCGTCTGTCATTCTGTCCCGCTCACAATAAGCTCACGCACACTTACAATACATGCGAATGCGAAATGTGCGAATGAGACAACGCTCAAATTTACCTACAGAAATCGCTCGAAAAGGGGTTTATGGAGAATACACTTTTCTACACCGAAACTTTCACGAAATTGAAATTTTAAAAAAAAATATTTTTTAGAAAGAAGAAGCTACGTCGGTAGCTTTTTATAATTTTATAATTCTTTATGAGAGTTGAGTTAGCAGCACTTTTTCCTTAAATAATATTTTTTGATAAATCATACATGTTTGACAGTGAATGTTTACGTTAATACGAAACGCATCGAAAATTCGAAAACATGCCGACATAGTTTTCACCTTCTAAAAGGCAGTATAAAAAAAATTTATTCATTTTGTGCAATTTTCGATGTAGAAAACTGTTTTTTCCCTTTTTGTATGGGCCGAAAAGCGAAGTCTATCATCTTAGATAACAAAACGTAGCGAACCATTTGAGGTGACTCATGGCAGAGGTATTTGTAATCCAATGATTTCCCAAATTTATATATGGATTCGAGGACAATGCGCAATGGGGTAAAATAGATTTAAAAATCTGATAAATGAACAAATCGCAAGAACAGCAGCTCAATATTTGTAGACAACTAGCTGACCCGCCCACGTGTTGCTGTGGCTAACAAATCACAACGCCATCTACTGGATGGTCACCTAAACTAGATACCAATAATGTTGTGTCAGAAACTTATGGAACTTACAAATAATTTCAAATAATTGTCCCATAAAAAACAGTTTATTCGCAATAATAAATATTAAGGTCAATAATAAAGATAAAAACTACCCTTTAAGTTGGACCAAATTACATACAGAAAGTCAAATTTCATCAAAATCGGTTAAGTAGTTTCGGAGTTTACCTTGGACGAACATTGTGACACGAGAATGTTATATATAAAAACCAGCTGACCCGCCCATGCGTTGCTGTGGCTAAAGAAACACAACACTATCTACTTGATGGTTACCTAGCCTATATAACGAAGTGTTGTCTCAATAAATTAATTCACACCGCCTTCTGTAAGAAACTTATGGAACTTACAAATAATATCAAATAACTGTCCCATAAAAAACATTAAATTGGCAATAATAAATATTGAGCTCAATAATCGAGATAACTAATTATTAGCTCTTTTAAGTTGGACCAAATTACACACAGTAAGCCAAATTTCATCAAAATCGGTTAAGTAAGGGTTTACCTCGGACGAACATTGTGATGAGGATTTTTTTATATATAAAGATACGATATCTGGACTACTTAGCAACCATAAATTTTCTATGGAAATATATGATTTAGAATTACACTGGCCAGTGTGATTCTGAAGCATCTATTTCCATATGGTTGCTAAGTAGACCAGATATCGTTATGCGTAGCGTAGCGTACATACATCGACCCATTATGTACCTACCTTAATATATAAACGGGCATCGTGTAAAGGGCAGTATATAACTAGTGACAAAGCACGGGTGAAATAAGAAACACAAATTTAAAGAAAATAAACATTATCAGCCTTACTAAAAAACTTTCTAAAAAAATTTAACAATTTTTAAACGACCGTGCATGAAAAAACCTTACTAATTAAAAACTGACAAAAAAATGTTCATGGACAGATATGTACATCGCTTACACGGCCAAAGAGGGTAGTTTAACTGTTGTACATATCTGTTTTATTTGTATTTTTCAAATTTTTTCTAAGTTATTTTAAATGTTCTATATATTTCTTATTTTTCAAAATGTCGTAAAACCAAATACCATTTTAGAAACAAGATAAAATTATCTTTTAGATTTTTGTATTTTAAAATACACTTTAGTGTTTACAAATTGCAGTATTTTAAACTTCAAACGTGAAAAAAATTGAAAAAAAAAAATTACACCAAACATTTTCTATTAAAACGTCGAAATTTTTTTGAATATTTGAATTAAAAAAACACAGTCCTGTTATTTAATGAATTTGCAACAAAACTATCACTTCACTTTTTATCTCGTTCATACAATTAAAAATTATAAAAAAATAAATTAATAATTCCCCAAGAATAACTGAAAATACCTGACATTTTGAAGTTATTTTTGCAAAACTTAGACCTTGATTCCTATAATTTGTTTTTATTTACACACGCACCATACATTTTTGTTATTAAATAACATTACTTTTACGGAAGTTTTATTAAACTCAATCGGAAAAACAAAATTTTATAATTAATAACCTATATTTTTTATGTTCACAGAATTAAATTACGAACATGACGTTATTAACGGACCAAAACTGACAAAAATAACACAAATAATAGTAATTGTCTTGAATAATACTATTATTATAGTGAATTGGTGATTGGATTAGAAATTATCCATAAAAAGATTGTACAAATTGCACGTGAAATCTCATATGTCAAACTGTAATTTGCCGCCTGCGTTAGAAAAGAATATGGCGGCCTGCACATGCGCAAATGGACTAATTTTCAGGGTGACCAACCGAAAAATTCATATATTTGTTCGATTATGTTCGATTATTTTCGATTTGTTATTAGTAACGTTTTGTTTTAAAATATGTACAGACTTTACACAACGTGCAACAGAAACACCGTTTAACGGCCGCGGAGTGTTTTTTTTTTAGTAAGGCTGTATGAATGAATCTTTTTTTACTCGGGGTTAGAAAAAACTCAACAAAGTCACATAGTATGATAGTATCTTCCACAAAAGTCTGAAGAGAAGAAAAGCCATGTAAGCTTAGAGGGAACTCTCTAGAAATTTACTCGGTTTACTGGGAATTAAATTAACTCGTGTTTTATTACCAAGTAATACGATTTTATTTCAAATATATTCACTCAAATTTTACGGCGAGCAATTTTCTGACTAAATAGGCACCGGAGAGTGTGTGCGCTCGGTTTTAATAGCCATTTTTACGTATGGAAAATAACTTGAAGTCGGATTTATAACTCTACGTTAGTATACACATTCGTAAAGCTGAGATTGTAAAGTAAATTGATTAAATTAATGGATTCTTTAAATAGTGTATTTATATTAACATCCTACCGGTTTCAGAAGCAACATTCTGTCGGTAATACAAAGTTTAAACTCACAACAGATAATAAAGTAAAGAATAATGAGGTGTGTTATGAGGCTGAAGGTAAGTGGGGAAAGGAAGGAGACGAGGAAGAGTAAGGTAAGGAAGTACCTGGCTATTCAGATCTAGTCACTAAATACGGCTAAAGCCATTTCAAGCAATGTTTCAATTCTGAATGGTGGTCTTACACCGGGGCGATACTAAGAGTATCTTCCACTCTGGAACGTGCCGCAAATATACTATATATTATTTTAAATAATTAATTGTGAAATAACACAAATCAATTAAATAAAATTTATTTGCGCACGCCGGTTTGAACCCGCGGCCTTCGGAATGGGAGTCTAACGCGCTACCGCTGGAGTACGCCGGCCGTAGTTACGCTCGTTCTAGACTCAAAACACTGGGTTAGAGATAATTCAAAAACTAAATTTTGCGAAAAAATTTTTTCATTATAAGTAGCCGAATTTGTATAGTTAGGCATAACCCAACCTTCCTTTTACTCTTCTCCTTCTCAATAACATATACGAAATAAAATAAAAAATATTTCGGTAGTCAAAGTATGAACTAAGTTAAGGGTAAACTTAAAGGATTTCATAATCGGCTCTTTCATAAATGATTCAATGTTTATTTTGCATTATAATATTTAGATAAATTATTTGTTTGCGCCCGTACTAACGCAATAAGAATTTCAATAAATGGTTTTCTAATTTTTATAAGAACAACTCCCATTTTACAACTTTTGATGGTTATTCCCATCAATATATTATATCATTGAAGAAGAAGATAACACGAATAATCTAAAAATGAAATAATGAAAATGAACAAGACCCAGAAAAAAAAGATAACGGTCGCAACTGGGACGCTTATAAAAAAATATTTATTTAGATTTTTACAAAAAGGTCAATAGGTGCTCCATAGAAATAAAAATCGGATATATTTATCCGAGACACTATCTAGGTGAGGCGTATCTTCAGACCGGTCGTAGAAAATGGATTATGGCGTAGACGTTACAAAGATGAGCTCTATACCCTCTTTAAGGAACCAAACGTAACACAATTTATTAAGTTGGGAAGACTTCGGTGGCTGGGTGGAGAGAATGACCGAGCATCAAGCACCAAAGTCTCTGCTAAAATCTAGACCTGTGGCGAAGGAGCCTGGGAAGGCCAAAATTAAGATGGAGCGACAACGTCCTCAAAGACCCGTGCATCTTGGAGCTTCGAAACTGGAGAGAGCTGGTACAAAACAGAGATGAGTGGAGGAAGACTCTTGAGGAGGCCAAGACCCACCACTGGTTGTAGAGCCAATTATGATGATGATGACTATCTAGGTAACAAACACGTTCATAGAACACTTGTGTCCAATGAAAAAGGTGGCTGCCGATAATATGGAAAAAAATAGTATCTATATTGTTAATTCTGAAAATTTACAAATATGATGTTGAAATAATTGGTGGCAAAAGCCGAATTGGTAGACACCCGTCCCGGTAAGACGAAAGGTTCTGGGTCGACTCCCATTTGGAACTGTTATCTTTTGATTTTCTATGTCTTGTACAAATTCTTTTTTAGATTATTAGTGTTATCTTTTTCAATTAAATAAATTTTTTTTCATGAAAGAACAGAGTTTGTATACTGTTAAAACTATTTAAAAATTCATATTGCTTTTGTATAAGCGCAAACAAATAATTCATCTCAAAATTTTAAAGCATTACTGCTAAAAGTGTTGTTTCCCCAAAATAATTAAGAGCCACCCATGAAAGAGCAAATAATGAATTCTTTTGAGTTTTGGGTGTTCATAAAAATCAATTACAGGATCAAAAAACCAAAAACAATTCCGGAAAGGCCCACTTTCAGGTTTCAGATCACAATTTCAGGAAATAATAAGAAACGTTCGCAGTTAAATAGATAAGACACTTTAAATCACATACTTAGTATTCACCCACCCTTAAATTAAGGGATATTTTATAACGTTTCCCATCGCACAACCATCCCCGCTGGGAAATCACTTTTACCTCCCTTTCAGTATGTCGACACACCATGGAATTAACGATGAAATAACCACCGAGAATTCGCTAAATTGGTCATGAAAAAAATATTTTGACAAAATATTAGAAATTCTGTAAATTACTTAAAACTTCGCGTCTAAAAATATTGTTTTAATTTTATCAATTTGAATAAATCAAAACCAATTTTTTTTTTCGATTTGGGAGGCGGGTAAGGGTACCTACGCATCGGAAACCATTTATTGGATAACCAACACTCCTGTTAAAGGTCACCCCAAGTGGTTCGCTTCTTTTGGTGACTTAGTAGACAACTGGGTTCATGGGGTGAGATTTGGTAGGTCTAGAGACTAGTTGAGGTAGACATTTTGATCTCTTCATCCGGACTCTCGACCCATCGTCTTGCATCGCAGTGGGGGGGGGGGGGGGGGGAATCATACGTCCGTCACACCTGGACACGTTGACCTCCAGATTCCTTCCCGTCCCTGATATCTTTTTCCTGCTCAGAGATGCCTCTTCTTTATTTTCTTAAAAAGACTCTTCACAAAGCATATCCAAAGATGACCTAGGCCCTGAAGGATTATTGACAAATACATATAAAAAAAGTCCAAAAAAACACGAAGATTTCACAATTGAAAAAAATATATTTTCTGAACCATTAAAAATTCCACCATCTTAAAAACGGATCTCTTCATTCCTTCTGATGTAGACCCTAAAATAACAGATCACTCAGTAAGTAATAACCGTCCCCTAAATGAATCTCTAGTCCATTGACCCCTGGTGTTCATTCAACCCCCAAAGACTGAAAAGGTGTAAGGGTGATATTATAGATGGTGCATCTGCCAAAGTAACGCAGTTCTTACCGGAGCCCAGAGATAGCACTCCTGCAAACTCCTGGGGCCTGAAACATTAGCATTTTGTCATGAAACAAGCCTCCACGGTCCTCTCTACAACCCATTTATCATTCTATAAGAAAGGTGAATAGCAACGTCGTCAGATATTAGAAGATTCAGTTTCCAGATACAAATTTATTGAACGCATTTACGGAATTGTAGACCCTAAAGCTGGGGAAAAAGTTTACTTTCCCTACTAATTTAACCAAGCGACAGAGCAATTTAAAACTTTTTTCTCGGATTGCTACGGGAAATTTTTCCGCTCACGTTAAAAATAATCATACCTCCGAATTTGAATACGGAGACAAACAAACTGATTAAAGTTCTATATAGCCTATCTCTTGTCAATAATAAATAAAATGATTGATTTTGACATTGATTAAAAAATAAAAAATTCACCTATCTTTTGTCTATCATCACATATTTGTAGGATTTATAAAAAAAAACATATAAAATTGTTAACTTTAAAACTTTTTAAAGAATCTAGAGAATATTTGTCATATTTTGGCAGCAAAGCAATGCGTGGTTTTTAAAATAGTGGCATATTGTGGTAAAAAGCGTTCGAGTGGTTAGGTCAACAATAAAACACCGATCGTCCAGTTGATCAGTCAGACATCTTCAAAAATACTAAGTTTTGAGATAATGAAGAAAGCAATATTCGAATGCACACCTTAAATCAAATATTATTTACACTTGTCTGTGTTTTACATATTAAAAATGCAATAAAATCACACCAGGAAGCAGAACGGTCTGGTAAATTAGTATGACAATTTAAAATTTCCTACTAGAAACCCAAAACACATTTTTTATTTAGTTTTTTCGCTACACGTTTTTCTGCATTATAATTGATTTAGTGGTGTTTATAAATAATCTCTCAAATTTGACATTTCGGAAATGTCTGACTAGTCAACTGTATGATGGAAATATCTCCGCAGAAGGCAATCATTTTCAAGTTAAATAATGGCCGTTAATTATCACCATTTTATAAGAAATACATCAAAATTTTAATAAATGCTTTTATTTTTATTCAATTATCTTACTAATATTATAAACGCGTAAGTTTGCATGGATGTATGTATGTTTGTTACTCTTTAAATAAAAATTTTATGAATGGATTTTAATGAAACTTTACAACAATATAGCTAATACATCAGAATAACATATAGACTATAATTTATAAAGCTAGCTATTTATTTTCAATATATTGAAAATAATAATTATGGTTTTATAGAAAACGTCAAAATTTGAGAATGACATTTTGCAAAACAATGATTGTTAAATCAAAATTCTATTTTGGAAAATATTTAAATTGGTGAATTTATTTGAAGTACTCGCCTAATACTTGGAATCGAATCAAGAATTATACATATTTTAAATAAATAGGTAAAGAATTTTGGTATAATAAACGTAGATGGGACCTAGGAAAGGAGAATAGATTACCTACTCGAAGTACTAATCCTACGCAGACGAAGTCGCGGGCAGTAGCTTGTATTATATAAACCAGCATACATAATTATTTGATATACACGTAGACATAATTTGTTAACTTTCATTGTTTTATGTAGTATGTGGAAATGTTCCATGTTTTTTTTTTGTTTTTTTTTTTCAAAACATTGATAAAAATACTACAATATGTTTAATTACTTTTTATGGCAACGGCAAACGACACATGCCTTTATGTTTACGTTCAAGATGTTATCATTTTTCTACGATTTAGTACCGTGCCAAAATAATATATTTTTTCTCTAATTGCAACTAATCTGTATAAAATGGGTGACAATAATGTTCAGTGGAAACTTTTTAAGTGTATGAATATTGAGTACAAACTTTTCATCAGATGTTAATTCGTCACATGATAATTCATCATGTCTCGAAGCGTCGAAAACTGATAATTGGGGTATTTAACCTTAGGTTAGGTTAGGTTAGGTTAATGTGAGTTATATGATGTGATGAATTATCATGTGAGGAAGTATCGTGTCTGAATAAATTTACTATGGGAATTCAGACGCTGAGATCTCATAGTCCGATTAGACATGGAACCATGAAATCGTAAGCGTGAAATAAATAATGATTTTTCATAAAGGTCTTGATATTGCTTCCATATGGGAATCGGCATTTTAAAAAAGCATCGTGTGAAGCGTCCATAACCCCGAAACCTTTTCAAAAATTGGATACGTTTTTAGATTTTCACGGCCAAAAGCATTTTCGTTGTTTGTTTTTGGGGTGTTATGCCGTGTTGTGCTACCTCCTTATTTAGCCGACGTTTCGGACAGCGTTGCAGTGTCCATCATCAGGGCAGATCCGTCGATGTGAATTTGTAGTGTTAAGTGTGTGCTTATTTAGTTGGAAGCGATACCGTGCCGTTAGCTTTATTTCAGAAGAAAGTGAACTACTTTGAAAGGGAAATTTGGTGAAAGCGCAGTATTTACGTTAGCCTGGGGCCCGTCCACGGAGAAATGTAACCGAATTTCCAAACGAAAGTAGTGTCATCTTGTGGCGAATTCTAAAAATAGAAAATTCTAAAAATCGGCAGGAGAGCCCAGCTAAATATTTTTTATAACTTTTTGATTTGTCCTTTTACAAAGCCCAAACAATGTTCGTAAAAACAAAAATAGCGTGCCCAATTTTTCTTTACGAAAACCTTCTTGCAATTATCTTTATTTTTGTTTCGCATCTTCTACAGTTTTGCGCTACACCGCCGATGTTAGCTTTTCGTATTTTTTTAATGTTAGTACAGCCTCCCTATTTTACGCCGGGAGATTTATTCCACAGTGACGGTGGTTGTCGAGATTGTTATAGCGGCTAAATCAAATAATCTTTTTTGTATTTCTTTAGCATTAACTATGAAAAAATTTCTAGACATTTTGTATTTCTTTAGCATTAACTATGTAACAATTTCTAGACATTTTATATTTCTTTAGCATTAACTATGTAACAATTTCAAGACATTTTGTATTTCTTTAGCATTAACTACGTAACAATTTCTAGACATTTTGTATTTCTTTAGCATTAACTACGTAACAATTTCTAGACATTTTATATTTCTTTAGCATTAACTATGTAACAATTTCAAGACATTTCGTATTTCTTTGGCATTAACTATGTAACAATTTCAAGACATTTTGTATTTCTTTAGCATTAACTACGTAACAATTTCTAGACATTTTATATTTCTTTAGCATTAACTATGTAACAATTTCAAGACATTTTGTATTTCTTTGGCATTAACTATGTAACAATTTCTAGATATTTTGTTTTGAAGAGTTTTATTTCCCATGTACATTTGTAACTTAATTTTTATTTATCTGCTACCGATTTCGATACATCCGTGTCATTCATTAGCACCAATTTACTTGTGAAATTTTTAATTTTATTTTTATTTGAATACCGCACGAGAGTCCCAACTGCTCCCGTCTGGAGCCAGTGAGACTATGGTATGCCCAATCGGAGTATGCTGTGAGGCAGAAGGTAGTTGGTAGGGGAAAGATACGGGGAAGAGGAGGGTGGGAAAGTAACCTGGCCATTTCAAGGTATTTCAAGAGCGTTTCAATTCTGAATGGTAGTCTTATACCAGGGCGATACTGAGAGTATCTTCCATTTAATAAAATAAAACACTTAAAAACAAAAAGAACTTAACTACTACAATTTTTACCGTCTATTTCAACTGAAGAAAACTCTTGCAAGGAGTTTGTTAATTTTAGTTACATGTAATATAATACAAGTATATAAAGTTTAATGACAAAATTTAACATTAAAGAGTGGTGTAAGTTATGAAGTTTCACGCTTTTTCCGTCCCCGAATTATTATGATTACTTTTTTTCCTTTTTTATTGTACTTGGTGAATTTCCTTTGTAATATTTGCACTCTGAACTTTTAATAACTTAAAAACTATAATGTCCTTAATTTCTCCGTTGCGGTTTCCTATTTTTTTTTACGTACTTCACCCAACTGTCTGGAGCCAGTGAGATTAGGCATCAAGGCTGAAGGTAGTGGGGGAGTGAAAAAGATAGTAAAAGGAAGTAAAAGGTGTAACTTATTCAAGAAGTAGTTATTCACGAATAAATGGGCGTATGAAGCATTAAAAGCTTTCGAAAAATGAGCTTTCCAACGCAACCTCTTTCAAGCTCGTAGGTAAATAATTTTTTAAAAATATCATTTTTTTTTAAATCAGGCCCTAGCCGGGTTGCAAACAATTTAAAAAACTTAATTATATGATTTCTTTCTCTGAATATGCGTTGGTTGAATTTTTATAACATTCATTATAATGCAAAGACTTTTATTAATTCATTTATTTTATTTATTTATTTATTTATTTATTTATTTATTTATTTATTTATTTATTTATTTATTTATTTATTTATTTATTTATTTATTTATTTATTTATTTATTTATTTATTTATTTATTTATTTATTTATTTATTTATTTATTTATTTATTTATTTATTTATTTATTTATTTATTTATTTATTTATTTATTTATTTAATTTGTACATTTATTTATAACAATTACAGGCAATATAGCCTAAAACGTTATAATTGTACCATTTATGCAGTGTATATGCAATGCCAAAAATCTGCGCTATAGGAAACAAAAAATAAATCTATTTTTTTTATCCACCGCATTCAAAAGGCACGTAGCTCTACTTTTGTAGAAGATTGAGGAATAAATTAAAATTTACATTAGAAACATTGTACAAAGCATTTTCCTTAAGTAGATAAATGATTATTTATTCTAATCCTAATTTAACGCTCATGTTTAATTTATCCATTCATTAGATTTCACGCCTAATCCGGGGTTCTCCAATAAATTAGCAGCCTCTGATTTATTCTCTCGTCCAATCATTTGTCATTGAATAAATCACAAACTAATAGCTAGCGAAATTGAACACTTCCAAAATGAATAATAGTGATGTTCCGTTAGATTTCTCGCCATTTTTCAAATTTTCCAACGCAATTATTTTCATACTGTAAAAGTTTTTATTCCAAATTCAAACTTTTGCACTGAAAAAGTTTTCGTGAAGAAGAATTCTTTTTTCAATTACTTTTCAAATTTAGAATACGCCACACACGCCCTATTCCGGAGACCATTAATATTAAACAAAATGGCCTCTGAGCCAGAAAAAATCCCTTGTAAAAACACTTTGAACTTTCGGAATAAAGCGATGTCTGAGTATGTATTACGTATTTCATACGAATAACCAAGAAGAATAGGTTCCTTACTTTTGACATATAAATAATGAGACAAGACATAAGAATAATTGTTTTATCTATAATAAATTGAATTTTCCGCGAATAGCACGATAATATATTTTTTTGATCTTGTCAAAAATGTTTCTATTCAAACCATTATTTTTTTAATGAAAAGTCATAGTACAGCAGGGATAAGAGTAATGGGAATGTAAGGATTAAAAAAAACTTCCGCGAATTAAATTATAAATCACTAGTTTTACGATTCTGTATATATGCTTTAAGTCAATTGCAAAAACTGATATTCTAAGTAAAAGGAATTACGAAATTTTAAGTAAAGAAATTTTAATTATTATAGGTATTTCTGACAATTGTTTTAAAATTTATTTTAGTTCTTTGCTTTAAGTTCAAGGGAATTAAAGTTTCCGGTAATTAAAAATAATGTCTGAGATAAAAATGTGCCGATAAAATATAAGAAAACTTTCAAGAAAAAGTAACTAACTAAATTACGGAGAAAATGCTCCGATCAAAAATATTGAAATATTTATAAATAATCTAAAAGATATAAAATATATCCTTTAGATTATTCTATTTATTATAAATATAGAAACCGAATAATAATTGTAATTTTAACAAATTTGGTACAAACAATATTATTGAATGGTTTAGTATTGTAACTAGTAACAAAAGGTTTTCTCAATATGACTCTTCAATTACCATAAAAAATGTTTTTCTTACTTGTCATGTGCAATTTTTTGTTTTTGTATAATTTTCTTATAATTTCCATTTTTTGTTTATTTTATACTGCTGTCTTGTTAGGGGTAAAGCCATACATAGGAAATTCATTATTGATTTCATGGCGAAAACAAACATATAATAAATATATTCTTAATATTTAGAATGATAATACCACAAAAAAAACTCAGAATTAAATATTTAAATATTTAAAATTAACTCATTTTCGAAGAGATGATACCTGCTACAAATCGTTTAACGCAATAATATATAAATTTCGGAAAAAGTTTTCAATCATTTTTAACTGTTTTTATCAGATGTGCGGCGAAATGGTTGCTTAAGTACTTATGTTAAATTTATTAAATAATCCAGTAAAGTTTCATGATAAACGATCCAACAACGTTGATGGAACACCTTTACTGATCTCCCACGATAGATCACTCGTTATATCGTACAAATGTTTCAAATAATTCGTGTGACAGGGACGTATGTAAGAATAACTATTGCATTAGTCAGGGAGAGTTAGCGGTGGCTCCTAAAATACACTATTATTTATTTGAGAGTTTTAGAACATCGTGCGGCTGAAACATGCGGGATGTGAAGATTGGGGAATGTTGAGGATGAAGGAATACTAACAATACGAACTATCTTTCTGTAATGTAACATAAGTAGTCTATGGTCAGTTTAGTTGTATATCGGTCATTCGGGTCACTTGGTATCGTTTTACGAGATGTGCCGAAAGAACCCGAAGGCGGTCCTAGTCAGTCATTATATCTTAGCAGCCCGCCAGACAATAGATAGCTTCCCAGTAGTAAGATTGAATCCTCCTAAACTATATTTGTAACGCACGAAACAACAATAAGTAGTCACTGTGATCTCAAAGAACCTTTACGCCTTTAAATCCACACATATTCTACTGAAGTTACTGGCCCAGTATTGCTAAAATATAATAATTCTTGAGAAGGACTGGGAAAAGAAGGACATAGATACTATACACTGTCTATGCTGATACTGGCATATTTTGTTTGACTCTTTTCCTGTACTGGCGAATGACGACTATTAAAAATATTAAAATAACATTGAACTAAACTATATCAATAATAAATAACTTATCAACTGATTTCTTTCATATTTATAAATTTTATCACCTTATTGGCACATACTTACAATAAGCATATATCAAATTCTTATTGTTTTGTTGTCATTTATATGATTAATTGTGAGACCCAAATCAAGGGATATTGTAATTGTGTGATTTGTAAATCCGAACATTTGTGTAAAGAACATACCTGAACTAGGAAAATTGATGCAGAATGATCAAAAAAATATTTACATCAGAAATTCTTTAATAACACCATTTTTCGAGACTATGTTTACGTTACCAAATTATCTCAGAGTTATTGATACATTAGTCCCAATTTATAGTAATCATTTTTGTTAAAATAATTGTTCCTCTGAATTCTTGAAACAACCAGTTCCAACTTTGAAAATGGCACAAATTTTTTTTTTAACTAAGGTATTAGGCGAAATTGTAAGGTGGGTTAAGGAAGGTTTTTGTTACTGTAATCTTAAAAAGAAATGGAATTAATGATGGAAAAAACCAAAATTGTTATCTTACTTTTGAGGATTACAAAAAAAATCATCCCAATTTTGATAATTTGGTTTTCTTTGGCCAATGTAACATATTATTGAAAATACATTTTTGATCTTTGGTGAAAGCTCGTTGTAATTACGAGTCTCTTTTTGCTGGAAATTTAAAATATCGTGTGAGGTTATTAACAACGTAGCTTTGAAGATGAAATGTTGGCTGGAAAATAAAAACCGTTTCATGGCAGTTTTAAATGAGATGTTCCCAGAAAAAGTGATATCGCGCCAAAAGGATATTCCATGGCCTCCTAGGAGTCAAGACTTAACTCTCCTTGATTTATTTTTATGGGGATACTTAAAAAGTCGAGTAAACATAGGGAAACCAACATCAATTGCCCAATTGAAAGAAATCAAAATCCAAGAAATTGCAGCCATTCCATGCGCAATGCGCGAGAGTTAGATGCAAATTTGCGCTCCAGAGGCCCTAGCACACTCGATCAATAACGATCAATAACGATCGATAGGATAACTATCGGTAAATTCTCATCAATCCCGCAAACGAATATGTGACAGTTCACAATGACTAAGTGTCCTTAATATATTCGATATCAACTGTTGTTTGTAATAATAAAATTTGTAATAATTGCCAGCACCTCAAGGGCCCTAGCACACTCGATCGATAACGATCGACAGGATAACTATCGGTAACTTATCTTCGTTCCCTAGGACAACTGTACATCGCTAACGTACAAACAACAGTTGATATCGAATATGTTTAAGACACTTAGTCATTGTGAACTGTCATTTATTCGTTGGCGATCTGTAGTCATGCTAGGGAACTATAAGAAGTTACCGATAGTTATTCTATCGATCGAGTGTGCTGGGGTCTCAGATTCGACGAGTGTTTTTGCATCGAGATGGGTTACACCTTAATGATGTAATTTTTACAAAATAAATTTCCCATTTAAATTGATAAAAGAAAATTTAACTCCATTTGATTTTTTTTTTTGCAATTTTTTAAATTTGCAATCCCTTACGGCTCAACCTGTATATAGCGGAACGCTCCAGTGGCAAATAGAAAAAATAAATAGTACAACGATAACACGGTAAGTATAGGAAAAACTTGACACTTTTGCATGTCAACCCACCCATCGATATAATATATAAAATACCGTAAACAACCCCTAATGTATGTTTACTAACGAATTTATACATAAATGGCACATAAAATACTTATAAAGAATCCACATCATACCCGGGTAGCAGGAATGGCAGAGGGTTATGTGAGAAACGTACGTTATGACAAGGGAAGAGACGGATAAAGCGACGAACGGAGATTGTAAAGAATAATGGTGAAATGTGCGCACTGCTCCCTGAGGAGATGGGGATGTTAGACTATATCCCTGACATTTATACTGTGTATGTTTAAATGTCAAAGATTTGGGATAAATTATTATCCAAATGTAAATATATTAAAACACATTGTCATGTTTTTAACCATCCCACTGAAGTTGGGATGGCGTGGTGTTCCAAGCACTGGAGAGAAGTTTGTTAACTGGGAACCAACTCATTTAGGTAGAGGTTCACACTCATACCGCGAAACTTTACTCGATGATTATTTATTGATTTAATATTTTTGAATCGGGATTTATTTCTGAGCTTAACTAACAGAATGTATTCCTCATTGCTCAGAAAACTACCGGAGGTAGGACCGGTGGACGTCTTCAAATTATCACTAAACAAATATAAAAGATTATTAGTGAAGCAGTATATTAATGTATATTTTTGACAATTTATATGTAAAATAAAAGCCCATAAAAATTACGTTAACCACTGGAGCGACAGAGCAATTTAAAACTTTTTCTCGAATTGCTAAAGGATATTTTTCCTCCCACATTAAAAAAATCATACTTTCTAACTCGAATATGGAGACGTACGAACTGATTATAGTTCTATATAGCCAATAGATTCACCTATCATTACATATTCGTGGGATTTATGAAAAAAATATATATAAAAATCGTAAAATTTAAAACTTTTTAAAGAATCTAGAGAATATTTGCCATGTTTTGGCAGCAAAGCAATCCGTGGTTTTTGAAATAGTGCCATGTTGTGGCCAAAAGCGTTCGAGTGGCTAATAAATTAATAATATTTTAAGAAAAAATAATTATGAAAGATTTTTATAACTTGTCATCTGGTGTGTCCAACGAGTGAGTGGAAGGTTTTCTCAGTAACGCCCTGGTGAACGATCATTAATTCAGAAGCCAGAATCCAACCGAAAAAAAATTTATGACGCGAGTGTGAATGGTAGAAGAAGTCGAGGACTCCCGAGGAAGACGTGGCATGATGAAGTGAATCATGTCAAGAGTCAGAATAATAGAAGAGTATGTATGAGAAGATGTATGAATGTGAATGAGGCAAGGAGTATGTGCCAAGACCGAGTTGTTTGGCGGTCCGTCTTCTCTGCCAACCCCTGAGGAGAAATGGCTTGATAGTTATTAGTTTTATTTTCATTTTTATAATAAACACCCCACAAGATTCCCAACTGCTCCCGTCTGGAGCCAGTGAGACTATGGCATCCCCAATCGGGGTATGTTGTGAGGCTGAAGGTAAACGGGGAAGGGAATGAGATGGGGAAGAGGAAAGTGGGGATGTACCTGGCTATTCAGATCTAGTCACTTAACACGGCTAAAGCCATTTCAAGCAATAGTTCAATTCTGAATGATGGTCTTACACCAAGGCGATACCGAGAATATTTTCCTCTCTGGAACGGGCCGCAAATATAGAATATATTATTTTTAATTAATTAATTGTGAAATAACAAAAATTTAATAAAAAATATAAAATTTAAAAAGTTGTATTACCTAGTTAGATATTAACTACTAGTAATCAATACAGTTACCGGAATTTCTAAGAAAGTGCATTTTAATGGTTATTTTTTAAATAAAAAATACAAAATGTCATTTTTCACCGAAACTTGCGACAGTTCCTAACATAACGGTCGGTGAAATATGACATTTCATGTTTTTAAATTTAAAAAATAACCATTAAAATGCACTTTTTTCGAAAATCTGGTAACTGAATAGATTAGTACTAGTTAGTAACTAACTACTTCAACTTTTTAAATTTATTTTTTTTGTCCATATTAACCCGTTTAATCACAGGAGACCATATTTGTCCCAGCTCACATAGGTCTCACAGAAATCGTTGTTTCTTCCTTACTATCATAGTCAGAAATGTCATCTAAACGGTATTGGAAAGAGAATACAACAAACTATATATTCAAATCTAAAAGAAAACCACAAAAAAATTTAAATTTACTCCTTTCTGAAACCAAAGTTTCCGATAGCAATTTGAAAAAAAATTACGAAACTTTTTTTAGGAATTTTTTTTACATGAAACGAAAAAACGTGAGGTGACAGTAAGGTTTATAATTCATTTATCTAATGAAATAAGTATGTGTTTTATTTTTTTTTCATTATCAGTAATTTTTGTTAGAAAAAAAGTAAAGTTTTGAACACTTTTTAAAGTTTTCGCAAAAAAAAATTTAATTAAAAAAAATACATAGTAATTTTTAATATAGAAATTTGAAAGCCTATTTCATCACTTTTCGAAAACAGTTTTTAGTTTTCGAATACGTTAACAAATGTTCCATTTATTTGGATTTAATTGCAAAGCGGGTATATTTTTAGCCTCTGACAAAATACGCCAATTTTTTTAGGTTCATTGCCTTTGGAAAATGTTACGCATCACACAGGAATATTCCACATTCATTATTTATCAATGCACCAACAACCCAAATTAGTATTATTATATAGACTTTTTTTTAAATTTTGAATACAAATTTTAAAAAAAATCTATAACAATCTATTATAAAGATCGCGAACATTTTCTGAAATACCATTCGATTATTCAAACTCGCAGTAGGTACCTAAGAAAAGATGTTCCATGGCAAACGGATTATGAGCTTTGAAGCGGCCACGTATGGGTTCCGCATATTTCCCTGAAGAATTTGCTTCTCGTCGCTGGTTCCATTTTATTGTGTTTTTTTCCATTTTATTGTAGTTCTTTTCCATGTATTTTCCATATGGTTAGATATCAAACTTTAACTAAGCCTTGGGTTATTTAATTATGTTTATATAAACATTATGAGCGAATTTTCAAAATATTATCTACATGCCTACACAGTCAAGGTCTGATTATTCACAGTATAAAGAATACAGCGTTAACTTAAGTAAAATATCTCTGAAGTCCTCTCCAGAAATATTCTTATTTGTGTATACATATATATTTGACACATATCAAACTCGTCTAAGTCCCGTTCAAACATTTTTCGAATGACGATTTTTTCTATTTTCAATTTTTAGCTAGTAAAAAGCTATGTATATTTATTTATTTATTTTATAGAAACAAACAGTACATTGATTACAGTGTGATGACAGAGTTTACAGATATTAAATAATATTTCATGGTGGGTACCTTTGATATGTTTCTTTGTAATGTCTTGAGTGGAATGTATAATTAGTAACTACCGGGTGATGTGCGTTGTGTGTGAGTATGTGTGTGAATGTGTGAGAAGTGGTGATCTGTGAAGGGATATGTATGCGCATTAAACAGTTATATCATTGACATGATGCTCCTTTTAAATTTGGCCAGCGAATCTGTGAAAATGTCAATATTAGAGTTTAGGCAATATTACTATGTTATGAATTGTACCTGGGAATACAGAAAAAAATCAAAATTAATTTCTTGAAGTCAATGTGCATTTTCTAAGAATTTTTTTATGGACTTAGGCGCATTTGATATAAAAATACCTATTAGAAATAGAAGGCACTGGAGGTGTGTTTGAATTAAAGAAACAGGACTTGGGTGAGTTTGATATGGCTTGTCTGACACAAATGGAGGCCATGACAGAGTGAAGACGACGTGTGGTTGGCTGTAACGGACTTTGGCTCATACGATTTGAGGCGGGTGTGAGACTTAGGTTGTATTGAAAATATCTATCAACTTTCACACTTAATTTGTTTAGGAAGCCGTGGACTTCGGTTAGATTGATCTAAAGCAAAAGATTCGTCTTTTTTGCTGAATCGAGTACACAAAAAAAAAACAAAAAATGGTTGGTAGTGGACTTTGGTGAGTTTAAATGGATCGACACATTTATGAGTACAGTGGCGAGTATCTCTAGTACGAATTTCGCGTAGATTACAAGACTTATAGATTCTTGAGATCACAGTGACTGTTTATTGTTGTTTAGTACTTTACAAATATAGTTTAGGAGGACTCACGTCCTAACTACTTGGAAGCTATGTTTTGTCTAACAGAGCGATTTCCTTCTTTTCTCAAAATACCATCCACACAGCATCTCCAAAGATGTCACAGGCCGTGAGGGGAATTATTTTCCTCAGATTCTTCCACCATTCAGAATTGAAACATTGCTTATAATGGCTTTAGTCGTGTTTGGTGAACATATCTAAATAGCCAGGTATTCCCCACCTTCCACTTTCATGTCTCCTTTCTCTCCCCATTTCCTTCAGCCTGACAACATACCCCATTTGGGATGCCATACGGACTCCAGGCGGTCGGGAGCACTTGTCACCAATTACATAAAAACATTAATAAATTCCATTGCTGTGCGTTCCATTATATCTACGTTTGTTTACGTGCTAAGGTAAGCTTTTTCGTTTACAGTAAAAACTTATTTGTCGTCTAAGATATTTATTTAAATTGTTCACTGCATAATAAATGCTCTAATATTCATTTTTCAGCAACTCGAGGGCAGGCCAGCAATAATAATTGTATAAATCACCGGCAAGGCGAGTTTAGTGCTTGCGGGGAAATACACACTTTATATGATGAAGGAATATAAAAATTTCATTTTGTAAGCGACCCGAACAAGGGATGATGAATACAATATGAAAATTCCGGGATGTTTCAGAAAAAATACAAAGAAAAACCCCTCGTGAAAAAATCGTTCCTCATCATGCTAGATGGAAAAAATAAATGAGGTAACAAATAGGTAGTACCTATCGTAAAAATAATTATGAAATTAATAACGATAGTCTTTGCGAATTATTTTTTTCATATTTTTAAATGTTATGTCTTGCTTTAAGTACAAGGAAATAGTTGCTTACTTGTATGTAAAAGGAATCATTTTGGGGTGATATTTCTACGCCGAATATGCGATTGTTCAGAAAAGTTAAATTGCGAATCTAAATTGCTATGAAAGCATTGCTATATCATTTCACAGGAATTGATCAATAGTCTTAAACATTCAGAAAAACCTTTAAAGACAATATAACTAAAATAAAGTCGTCAATGGGAGCAAAAGAACAAACAAACAAAAAATTGTAGAAAACCTTCAAAATTAAAACTTAATTAAAATATTGACGACCCTAGTTCAGTAATATATAATAACAGATCTACAAATGATATTAAACTAAAACAAGATGTCTTTAAAACATGGCAAAGGAACTAAAATAAGAAATCTATTCAGACAAAGCAAGGAAATTAAAAAAAGAGATCTTTTAAAACAATGCAAAAGTACTTAAAAGAATATCTACAAAATTAAAACCAATATAAACAAGGATTATACAGTTTTAACTCTAGTATATATGTGAATTAGTTAATAGTTTCAGCATCCTCAAATAGATGTTGTTAGAATAGAAGTTTGGCGATATCCCAAAAGATGTCAATGTATTATATCAGAACATTATCATCTATCGTAGTTCGTGTCTATTAAATGAACGATTCCAAAGATAGCCGATTGTATCGGGTAGCCAATCAGTCTTAGAAATACGTAGAGTTTACCATAGAAAGGAAAATAACGTAAATAAATCGACTAGACTATTATTCACAATGAACCTTATTTAGTAGTTTCTCAACACATTTTAAGTACCATTAATCACTGAGATTAACACACACAACATAAATCAAATATGAAAAGGGGTTATACAATTGATAAGAAATTAAATGCAAAAACTTTATCTACGAATAATTGCAAACTAAAACAGAAGTATAAAATTTAACAAACTCAAGCAGGACGTATAAGAAACTAAATAGGAGTTCTAGGAATATAAAGATAAAAGAGGAGCTCTATAAATTATAATAAACTAACTCATTATTCCTTTAAAGAAAATAAGTAACAAAATCCAATATAATTCAAGGCAAACTCCTGATCTAAACAATATCGTTTAGATTTCCTTGTTAATTAGTTGTCCTGAGTTCGGATCGTACAACACAAGGACAATGGAGATAAATACTGGGAAATGTCACAAAGAAAGCCCCGGTATTTTGGGACACAATAAAAGTTCTTAATTAAGTCCTTTCGGACAGTTAAATTGTAAAATGAAAGAATCCGTTGAAAACAAAGGATGGCACACAATGTAGAGAGGATAAATTAAAGGTTAAAAATACACCAGGATACAATTATTAATTCTCACGAAATTAGATAAACAGTTTTATATGATAATAGACTTGCGTCTAATATCTTATACCTATAATATATTTTTAATTATTATTTTAGAGACATATCAATATTTGGATACGTTTTTAGATTTTCACGGCCAAAAGCATTTTCGTTGTTTGTTGCAAGAAAAAACAACGAAAATATCAATATTTGTTCATGAAATGTTTTGCACCATTTTATTGATATTTTGTACAATAATGCATGAACAGGTTAAAGTTTATCATAGTAAATACGTAAAATATTATATGTTTTTAAACACGTTTTGTTTAAAACATTTCTATGGCGTTGTTGGAATTAAAAATTGGACATCGTAAAGCGTAGAACACACGTTTTCTAGTCATAAAAATTCACAGTTTTATAGTACCATTTGAATATCTCATTAACGAATATAATGATGTAGGTAACAAATTCAAATAATTTTAATTAAAAACCATTCTTCACTTTATTCTAGGAATATTTATTTTGAAATGTGACAATGTTCCGCATACTATGTATGGTAAAGGTAACGATATATTACTGCCAATTTTAACAAAATTAAAACAATATTATCATAGATCTTGGCGTAATAATGGATGAGAAACTAGATTTCACGGCCCACATTCAACAAAATGTAAATAAGGGTATGAAAATATTTGGATTTATTTTAAGAACAATTAAAAACTTTGAATCTTTACGAATCGTAAAATTGTTGTACATATCTCTGGTTAAAAGCCTAATCGAACATAACTCAATAGTCTGGTCGCCCTTCTACAAAATTCATATCCATAATATTGAAAGAATTCAAAGAAAATTTCTAAGATTTGTAAATTTTAAACTTGACATCCCTTTAGAGCACATAAATTACCTATCTCTATCATTAATGAATATGTTAAATATTCCAACTTTAGAAAACAGACGAAAAATAACCGACCTAACCTTTATATTAAAATTATTAAACTCTAAATTTGATTGCTGTGAACTCTTGCATTTAATAAATATACACGAACTACTAGACAAACATTAACATAATATAACAAACATTAATATTCTATTATATTCTATAACTATAAATTGCATTCCCCAATACAACGATTACATAGTCTTGGTAACCAATATTTAAACAATATTGATGTATTTGACAATAATTTGAATTTGGCAAACTTTAAACGCCGTATATGCGAACTATTTTTACTTAATTCATAAACTATTGGAAATACCAATTTTATACATTTTATTAATACCAATTATTGTTGATTTGGAGGATATTGGGAGGCTATTTTTTTATTACCTACATTTTGTCAACTCATATTTTATCTAACCTATATTATGTGTCTTAAAATTTTCTGTTATTTACCTGTAATTTATTCACTTCTAGCTCTTCACTGTAATTAATCAAAACATGTATTGATTTATGTATGTAAAAGCCCTATGGACGTTTAAATAAAAAAATAAATAAAATAAAATAAATAACATTATTCGTGTTATTATCCTGACGAAGAAACCATCGGTTTTGATGCATGTAGATATTATAACATTTGATTATATAGTGGTTTACGCAAAGTAATTTGTTTCATTTAATTACAATAAAAACGTTTAATTTTTATTTTCAATGACGCTCGTTTAAGAAAAGATTGCTAAAATGTTAAAAATTAGTTGAAAACCAATTAACTAGGCTATCAAGTTTTCTCACAATCTTAAGCTTCTATTGTGTAAATTATTTTGATGCTAATATCTCCTTTTCTGATATTTTTATATTCGCATATATATCTTCCCATATACACACCCTTATGGAACATAAAAGGAAGGCATTAACTCACCTGTCAAACAGACACAAAGCTATCTCTAAACAGACGAGATCTTGTAGACCTGTAGACATAGAAACCTGGACAGTAGCTGTTAAGTATTGTAATAGGCTTTTACACCTACACACAAAACGAAAAGTCGAATTTTCAATGTCAAGTCTCGCAAATATTATTTTAGACTGAAGAAATTTTTTTTTTTTTTGTTTTTATGGGGTGAATGTATTTGCAGGGTTGTTTTTGAGAAGGTGCCAAATATTATGCGAGAGCAATTTCTTATTACAGCTTTATTACATCGCCTCTAGACATGAATATTCCAGGGTAACAGTAATATTTAGAATATTTATCAAATTACAGAAAAAAATACTACAACAAGGTAAATCTAAAATCAGCTTTGTTGGGAAATTGAGTTATAAGATGGTAATCAATCTGAGAAATCGGTTGTTCTATATGTATACTGATAAGTATGATTAACTAGATAGATGTATTGGGGAAATAATACTTATATTTTGTAAGTAAGAAAATGGCTTATCATTTTTGTATATATTTTTTTACAAAAATTGAATTACTTACATAGTTGTTATATGCAAAAATGGTCTCTTATTGTGAATTAACAATTTATTTTAAGATAAATTTAAAAATTATATATTTAAATATTATAATTATTTCTTTATACAAATTAATACCGCACAAGAGCTCAAATTGTTCGACGTTCTGCATTGAGCGGTTCGCTGTACTGAAATGGCGAATATATTTGAACGTGCTTAAATTATTTTTACAGAATTCTATCCTAGCTATAAAAAAGAGGAAAATATATTGTATATTTCCAGGTATCTTTAGTGGTTATGTCTTTATTCGTCTGGATGTATCGTTTCTTTTCGTGTCTGGATATCGTTTATCTTATTCCCGTCTGATATCCTTAACTGTCTCTGGAAAAGTAACTAATCATTGTTTCATTTTAAGGTTGAGTGACGTCATGATAAAAAATCTTTAAAATTTGTTTTGAGGGATGAGGGTAGTTTTTTTTTAGACACGTTAAAGGGCATTTTGGGACTACATCCCGGAACGGACAAAATGTTAGAAGAACGATGTGGGCGGGTTTGACAATGCCTTAATTCAAGTAATACAAGATACAAGCGTTTAGACGTTTACTGTGATAGCCCCGATATAACCTTTTCTTCTCTCTCTTAACAGACACGTGTTTTATAAATATTGGTTATAAATATTTAGCGGTAGGACCATACAAAATACCACCAACGTTTATATTGTATTTCCATCACTTTAGAGACTACAGTTTTAATAAAATTTTAAACCTACAAATATCAAAATTGAATCCTTCCGATTTAATAACATTTTAAACCTACAACACGGAGAAAAATTATTTAAAAACAAATAGTAAATACATTTTAATTGTAAAAACGGTTAAAAACGGGACTGAAGTTCTTACGAACAAATTAACAGTGTTTCAATGTTTATTGGCGGGAAAATGTAAGAATAATTTGTTGGTATTCGTACGAAATTACGTATACCAACAAATTATTCTTACATTTTCCCATTGAAACCCCGTTAATTTGTTCGTAAGAATTTCAGTCCCGTTTTTAACCGTTTTTACTATTAAAATTAAATGGTTTTTTCGAATAACATTTTTCTCCGTGAAATATCAATATTGAATGAATCCGTTACAATAGTACCAAAGCACCCCAAGGGCACCTAACAACTTCTTCTTTGGTTATATATTTTATTTATTTGCTTCCGGTTTAGACACATCCGTATCAAACACTAGCAATCTTAAAACTCCCTTAAAATTACCCCTCTCACTCATAATCGTAGTATAACTAATACGCATCGTATTATGACGTAACAGTGAAAAACTTGAATTATTATCACTGCATGTGCATGGTTAAAACGGCTTTAAACCAGGTTTAAGGCCAACTTTACAAAACCAAGGATGAGTTTTAAGTATAGAAATTATTAGATTTTATTAGGTGAGGATAGTGGGATGGGGGATTTAAGGGGGAGGGTGAACAATGGGAGGAGTCAATGTAGCAGGGGAACATGGTCAATAATGGTGACTTGTGGGGTGCTATTATTTTGTTAATTAAAATATGTTTTTATTTCATTGTTTTTTTTTAATTAAATAAAATCAAAAAATCCTCCCCCTAATCACCCTTTCCACTACTCTCACCAAATTATATCTAATCATTTCTGTAGTTATATAATTTTAAGTAAGTTTTAAGATTGCTGGTGAATGTGTCGAAATTATTGACAAATAAATAAAATTAAGTAGGAAATATTAACAAATTCCGCATGATAGCCAACGTCCGTTGACCGGACAGGGCACGACAAGAAGAAGAAGAACAAACATTGTAAAATAAAACTCTCCAAAACAATAACATACCTTCTACACAGGTAGATCATAATTTACAATATCTAATTAGCATGTTATTTAAAATATGAAAGCAAGATTTTCAAAACTACTCGTAGATCTAACTACGACAATTTACAAATGTTTCATCAAATAGCTTAAAATTATCTCCACCATTCTAACTTACGTTCTAAAAGCCTTAAAGCTCTTAAATTACATAGTGTTTGCATGCGATTAGCGCTCTCCAAGACACTAAGATATTATGTATGTTAATATTAATTATATAGGAACCTACAAGTATTTAAATGAACCATCTTTCCCACAAATAAGATAACTTATGAATTGTTTCGTTAAGTATGCGCTCAAACGGCGGCCGAGGAGCATTGTTTCTCAAGTGAGTGTGGTTTTCGTCCTTAAACCTTAAATTCCTCCCCAGCCTCCCAGAGAATGATGACAGGAAGTGCGCAGTGAGAAGAGATGAATGGGGATGAGTAGAAGCTGTTAGAAGGAGGGACAAAGGGTGAGAAAGGCTTGAGAGCAGGGTGTGGGAGGGTGGGAGTTGAGGGATGGAAGGCTAACATCAATCACTGGACGCAGGGGGTGGTGAGATACAGTAGCCACACGCTATTATACTGTATTAAGGGTGGGTTTATTATATGTATCGTAATTTGCGCCAATGTGAAGACTGAAACCGTAATTGAAAGGGTGATTATAATAAACTTTCAATATAATATTACATGGTTTACAACAAAAAACGTTAAGAAGTTATTTTAATATCAACAGAAAATTATATTAATTCATCATTTCATTTGAAACATAATAATACAATAGATTTCAGGAACAAAAAAGCTTGTGCATTACTATTTCAAGAGGGTGGATGAAAAAAATACTTATTTATACAGAAATGAGATCCTTGAGACGTATGTGTGGTAAAACTATAAAATACCGTATCATAGATGTGAAGGTGCAAAAATAATGCCAATTTAAGCGTTTTTTTTTAAATTTAATTTTACGCACCAGACTTTTAGGTCCGGGTTTAATTTTTCCTATGGCGATATCACACACTTTTCCATAAAAATGATCATCTAGTAAATCCACGCTATGCAAGTGTATTATTATATAAGTACAATTAATACAAAACAATACAAGAACAACATGTTAACCTCCCAGACTATTAAATGGGAAAATAATTCACTGACTCCAGATATTTTCATATCAGAGGGTTCGGCTCGGTGGAATTCCTAATTTGATCGATAAATCCTACAGATCCCTCAATATAAATATTTAAAAAAAAAATTATATACAAATTCTTTGATAAATCTAATATGCCTAAATTTTTAATGAGACAGCAAGGTATAATAATATTTTTAAAAGGGGATTTTAGGGAGTTTGGATGTTTGAGAGCAAGAACGAAGATATGAGTGTAAGGAGAACACATGACGTGAAGGTGAATGTTAGATGATGTCGGGGACGCCCAAATAAGGTGTGGACCGGTCGAGTGAATCAAATATGTAGGTACCTACTGTCGGGTCATGTCTATAGTCAGAAAAACAGAAGAGTGTGTGTGAGATGAAGAATGAATGTGAATGAAGCAAGGAGTGTATACCTAGACAGAGTTATGTGGCGGCCTACTATTGTGGATAAAAATCGTGATAGTTATAAAAAACGATAACAAACGTTTAGTTAAGGCCAGCATAAAGATGTATATATATATATATATATATATATATATATATATATGATTTGAGATTATTACTGCCAATAGTATTATCGTGATTAATTTTTGGGTTATCATGCCATGTTGGGCTTCCTCCTTTTTTAGCCAACCAACGTTCCAAACTGCGTTACAGTGCTGCTCATCGTCATGTCAGATGGGTAGATTACGGTACAGTTAATGTTTTATTTTTAATTAATCCCTTTAGAATCTTTTTTTTGCATAATAATTACTATTTGAAATAATGTGATTTTCGGTGTTTAGTTCAGCCATTTGATTTTTGGTGGTTTTGATGTAACATCTATACACACTTCACTACCATCTACACATCTATCTACATCTACAATCTACTCTGAAGATGAGACACTGTAACATTGGCTATAGAAGGAGGAGATACATAATAGATGATGCCGGTATTTTCTATTTGAATTTTGACACATTCAAAGCTAAATTAGTTCAAAATTCATAATTTATGCATGTGCTTGGGGAGGGGTAAGGTATTAAAAGGCGAAAAAAGGCATATTTCCATGATTTTTTTGGGGGGATACGAATAATGTTGGTTTATTTATTTCAAATACACGTTATAGTATAATATCTGAAGTATCTTTGAAAAAATTATCAATTAAAAATATCAATAAATAAGTCCATGAGAGCGAATCTCCAGAGGCGCCTCGAAAAACATCTGTTATGCGGTGAACATCATAACTCGTTACCGGATAATCCGAAACAAAAAAATTGAAATGCGTTTAAAAGATGATACGTTTTCTCAGGTACTCGGGGAGAGTTATTATTAATTTTTTTGCAGCATTTTTAAGTAAAAAACACGATTTTTGCTAAAACATTTCGGTGAATTTTTTATTAAAAAATGAAAAATATTGGAAACAATGGTAAAAAAAAACTCAATTACCTGTTGATTTATGTTTAGAAATAGTGTACGAAATTTCAAAAGGATCGGTCAAGTAGATTTTGAGCTATGATGTTCACGAACTTCAAAAATTTGTTTTGATTGTGAGAAAATCGATTTAATGTTTTTTATACTCGAAGATTGAAAAGAGCTAGTCGCTTGAAACGCTGTATCTTCGTTAGTTTTGCCCCGATTTACTTGATTTTTTTACAAAATACTGTCGACATGTTGTACATTCAGAAAAATAGGTTTTACCTTACTTCCTCCTTAAGGGATCTACAACAACTCATCAAACTGGCATTTCAACACACCTTTGAAAAGTAATTAAGTGTTATGAATTTTTTTTTTATTAGCACAGAACCTAACCTAACGCAACCTATTTAACAATTATTTTTCATCACTTTTCAAAGGAGGTGATGAAGTTGCATGTTGTTTAGTTGTCCGAATAATTTGCTTAAGTATTGAAATTTTTTTTTAAAGTAATATTACTCCTATATAAAATTTACGTGTTCCTCAAAGTCTTTGTGTAAAATTCCTATTCAATAAATAAACAAACAAATAATATATTTTTTTTAATTGACCTGCTCTAACTGCCACCCCACAAAAATTAAATACCAGAAAAATACGAGTACCTACCTAGTAATAAATGGTGAATGGCGTAGCATGTAAAAACTGTGTGATGTCGCTAAATATGTGAACACTTGTCTCGGGTAATAAAAAGTCAACGTCCATGAATAACACACCAAAGCTTAACATGTTCCATAACCTAATATAATAAAATGTTCCCTCTCAGAAATCTGACCACCCAGTGCGGGCGGTTCTACTGAGCCGACTTTACGAGGATTTAAGTTGTGAGTGACGACTTAGGGAATTCAGATCAGAAATAAAAAAGCTGAAATAACAGATTTAGAAGAATTTCATTGAGTAGTTATTTTTGTCTACATTTCTCTGTTCATGTTTACCTCAGGTCCAATGTCATCTCAGGATGATTTGTGGAGGGTATTTTTGTGGAAAGGATGGAATGAACCTGGGTCTTGAAGAGATCTATCTTTGTTGTAGTTGGGAGGAAACGCAGATGCCGGCAAATCGTTCTAGGCGAGCTGTTGATCCCAAAAACAAGTCGCAAAAGCGACCCATTATCATGTGACAAATGTCAACGGTGTACAAATGTTGGCAGCGTATTTGGCGTGTTTCTCGACTGTGCATCGGTGCCGAAGGAATCAATGATGCTAGTTCATCGGAGCATCTTCCATTGAAATACCGGTAGAACAAGGACTAATTCCAGAAAAGGACATTGCTAATGGCAGGTATTTGCTGATAGCTTTAATATTATTTTTCATTGCTCTATTCATTTTAATGTTTTTTTTCATTTCATCATTTTAGCGCAGACCCGTGAAAAATCACATAATAGTTTGAAGTCTTGAAAAATCAGAAACAATTTCGAAATGATAATTGGGACAATTTTATGTTAAAAATATTATATAATATATTGTAGTTATCACTAGTCTTAATTCTTCACACAATTTTGAAAACAATTTCGAAATGATAATTGAAACAATTTTATGTTAAAAATATTATATAATATATTGTAGTTATCACTAGTCTTAATTCTTCCAATTTTGAAAATGATATATAAATTCAAAGCAAATGTGAGTTCATTGAGCCAGAGTTGTGCAGGACAAACGCGGAATTTAATATTTAAAGGATCTCGAAAACAGAAAATATGTTGATTCCATTGAAAACTCCCGAACTGTGAGCTCTGGCATCCTGAAATCAGCACGGCTTTTACTGTCGTTTTATAATCAACGCAACTGTCCATCACGAGCTGTGAAAATTTGCAACATTCATCTAAAAATATTTTGTTTTTGAAAATAGAATATTCTGATCTGTCGTCACCGGTAACAATTTTTTTGTGAACACACTCGAAAGAAATCTGAGAGAAGTAAATTTTGGTTAAAAAATTACAAGTAAAGTTTACTACGAAATTATTTTTGTCAAAAATTATTATATTTTTAATAATTTACTTAAGTCATAAATCTCACTTTTATTAAATTTTACGAGCCGTAAATCCATCTAAATAACTTTGTATGTGAACGCGTTAAACTAAACGCAAAGTGTGTGCCAAACTTATGGGGCAAATTAATTTTCTCCCAACTAGCTCATGAACATAAACAACATACATATACTGTATAATTCGCACCACGCAAGCTCATTATAATGGACTATTGTGTGTATATCGTTAGCAGTTAGTTAGTCAGGATAACACACAGTAGTTGTGAATATAACTTCAGAATGGATTACCTACTCAACGTGATAACGCCAAGGCTTTTAACAGGGTGAATTTCTACACTTTGGCGGATGGTTAAATAATCAAAATATTTAAATAAAGGTCTTACTAATAAATGTGTTTTAAATGTTATACAACTGATGAACAATGATTGTTGTAGGCAGTGTCTACACATAGTTGAGCCGCTTAATAAATCAATTTCGTGATGCACACTCTTTGTAAGCGCTTTCCCTATGATTCAGCTTTTTATCGGTTAGTCGAAGAAACTACCCATTCTCTTTAACGAGCAATGTAGACACCTCTAGTCATTTATTTTCGACACAGACACCTCTGTTGTTGATTTTCAAAACAATTTTTTTCCAACTAGATTCTATTTTAGATAGGTTTGACTGAAAACTGTAAGATGGCGCTAATGTAAACAATATTTTTCAAATAAAACCATCGTTGTAAAAGTTAAGGTATTCAGTTAACATATGACAGTATCACAGGGAATTAATACTACTAGTTCCTTCGAGCAGGCTCTATTGAAATATGTACCTGTAGAACAGACTCAAAATGCCTATATTGTGTATATGCATTAGATATAGCAATCGGTGTGTAACAATGGATTGTCAATCAAACGTACCGTCCTCCTCTGTGCAGAATCAAGTAAGTTTATCAAGTATTTTGGGGCTTCAAACAAGAACTGGCTACCAAATCCATATAAAATGTAGCTCCAACATTCACAAAGATAAGGAAAGGGACGCTTGGGTGGCTTGGATACATAGAGAGGTGGACCTGAAAGGAGTTTAATCAAAATATATGACGCTAAAAGAAAGATAATAAGCAAGACATGGCACATTCAAATGATTTAAATAATTGAGTCGTATCGAATCAAGATTCGGCACAACAGTAGGAGAATTATGAGTAGGGAAATATGAATGACAACATTAATACTAAAAAGTTGTGTGGCTATAAATATACGTATTAATCTTTTCTGATGATATTTACGAGGAAAAGACATGATGAAAAATTTAATATTTTATTATTGACAGTAGTAGATCCACATTAAATAATAAAAATAAATAAAAAAAACTGGTTGTGGATTTGATATGTTTCATTTTACTCCATGATTCAGTTCCTACTCCACTATAGTTATCTATAGGATCACATAATGTAGATGCCGAATTTTACCGAAGGTAAATGTGGGGGGGCCATTATAGTTCATGAACTCCGCAGATCAAACCTAGCTTTTAACCTTTGATTATATAAATGTCTAGATGGAGTGATTCCGACAAAATCAACAGGCCAGATTTCAAACACTTGTGTGCGTGATTTATATTATTATAATGTATAGTGTACTTTTGGGTAATTATTAAAAACCTATTTTAAAATTAACAACGCACTCATGGGAAAATGTTATTTAAAGAACAGGCAACCCCGTAAACATGGCGTCAAATGGCGTTGTTTTAAGACCAAATTACACTATTAAAACTGAATTATTTAATTAACTAAATGTTTATTTAAAGGTAACTTACCGATGATAGGTAACATTTTTAGTTGTTTTCAACTGTCCTTTGTAATTCCTGCACACTGTTATAGCGCAAATCGTCATTTTCAAATGTCACACAACACGTGTTTACCGCACAACGATACTGTCACCACTGAGCGGACAGGACAAGCTTATGAGCGAACAGTTAGTTGATATTTTTTGGCGTTTCGTCGCTCGAGCGCTCTATCTAGACATTTATATAATCAAAGCTTTTAACCAGGAAGGAGGTTTGTTCTCCGAAGTATTATTACAAATTACGTTACGTCAATAAACAGTCATTGTATTATAGAACCTAAGTCTTTCAATAATCATCCTAAAATACTGGAGAATACGTCCCAGTACTAACAAATTACGAATGTCTCTGGCGAAAACATACGAGGCAATACTGAATTCTACTATAAAATGTCTAGGGTTTCCTCTCTCGAAAAGCGTGAACAAAAATAAACAGCAGCCGGTGCAGTCATAGATCACAGCTGCTGAACGTGTTTGATGCACAAATGGGTGCTTAGGACTCCACATTGTGTGATTGTTGACATGTTCAAACCACAAAGCATATTGTTGAAGAGTGTCCACTTTGCCAGTTCCCCGGGGGCATATCAGTGCTGCACGATGCGATTTGTGAAGCTATTGAATCGCTGAACAATATCATCATCGCTGTATATCCAGGATCAATATTGATCTCTCATCATATAAAAAAAATAAGAGGAATATTATATTTATCTAAGGTTGACATTAACATCAAATTCCTACACATTTGAAGATAATCAATAATTTAAAAAAATTATTATTAAATTTTTATTTTATTTTGTATATAATATTTTTAATTTCTAATTATTAAAAACGGGTTATCTATATACTGTGTAAATAATATGCGTGGCAGCTGTTTGACCTTTAGAGAGCATAATACTGTTTAAAAAATAATATTGAAAATATAAAAGTTAAAATGAAAAATGAGTTTTACTAACAAGGCTTGATAACGAAAAACGATTTTTTTTACATTAGACAGGCTCTGTGGTCGAGGGGTAAGAGTCTTAAACGCAGATAATGCGGGTTCAAATCCCGGTGTGCGCAAACAAATTAATTTAATTAATTTGGGTTATTTTACAGTAATTCTCTAAACTAATTCATTTAAACTAAAATATAAAAAATAACTGTGTTTTCACCACTAAATATTATTATTCATAAAAATATACATGTTTCGAAACCGATTGTTTCCTGTAGAAAAAATTCTTGAAGAAATGATCGGTTTCAAAACATGTAGATTTTCATGAATAGAAAACACAGTTATTTGTTTCATTTTATATATAATGACGCCACATAGTGAATATGCAAAGTTTGAAGAAATCATTTAAACTACAAAAATATTATACAGTTACCATATAGTACTTTTGCGGCACGTTCAAGAGCGGGAAATACATACTCTCATTATAGCCCTGGTGAAACACTACCGTTCAAAATTCGGCACTTGGAACTCTTATGCGACATTCACATATAATGTTTTTGAAGTAAATACTTCTTTACGCACACTTGACTTGGGGGTAAACTGGCGAGAGCATTACGAACGTTACGGCGTTACGAACGTTACGGAGGCGAACGATAATAAATTAAAATTAATTTTGAAGTTCATTCCTCACAATCTAATCGTAACAATAGTGCTCAAATACATAGTAATGACGTTTGGAATGGGTGCTGGCATTTATGCTGACAATAGTTTTGTTGTTGTTTCTCACATTCTAAAGGTTAAAATCTGACTAATAACTAGCAGTTATTCGATTGGAATTTTTTTAATTTCCTGCTGCAAATGTGAATAAACGTCGCCCTCTAACTAGAATCCGCATCAAAAAGGTTAATTTTAAACTTTGTAAGAATCAAATCAACAATCCCATTCTAAGCGTAATTCCCATCATAAAATTAATTAAATTTTTGTTTAGAGTGCGAACTCAGTGCATCGAAACGACTGATTTGTCAAGATGATTGGTAACATTCCAAACGAATCTTCAATATAGATTCTTATACACTGATGATTGGAATGGTTTTATTCGATGCCAGGAAGAAAATTAGATTAGATTACTAAAGAAGTATTACTTCAGTCGTGTGGTCTAAAGCACACTAGTATTTTTTGTAATTGCAAATTTTCATCAAAAACTAATCTCGACTTTTACTATACGATATATGTAACTATAATAATGATAATTGGATAATTTGTAGAGCGCCGTTTTTGTCAGAAATCACCTCAAGTGCGCAACTCTATGGTAGCTCTCAAAACCATTAACAAAATCAATAAAAATCATAAAAACAAAAAATATATCAATATTTGTGGGAGCATCTACAGCCGTTGAAGTTGTAAATTAAATAAAAAAAATCCAAATCCAAAGTAATCTCAAGTAGGCATGTAATTCGTTCAATGGGGTTGTTTTCAGTCAGGCTTCATTTACTTAGCTGAAAAGGCAAACAGGCTTTCAGGAAAATAACCCATTTTAATGAATTCCTGGGGATCTTTCTGCCAAATGTAAGGGAGAAGGTTTCGTTAACCCTGCACGTACCTGCGATGGGCAATTCGGAGCCCATGAAATGGATTTAAGGTCCACTGAACGATAATTTGATAGAAAACATTCAATAAAAGGGTTCAACTACTGAGGTTTTCCATATGAGTAACGAAATTACGATGCCTTAAATAAGGCCTCCACTGAATAAGTTTAAATTCAAGTGAAAGCGTGGAAAGTTTTGAAAGCATAGCTTTGAGATTATCGTTATATTTGTGTATAATAATACTTCAATAAAAAGTGGCTTTCTTGTATTATGCACCAATTTAGCAAATTAATTTTAAAATAAAAAATACGAGTGTGCTTTAGTGTAGAACCCACGACTGAAGTAAAAACTTCTTTAGTAATCTAATCTAATTTTCTTCCCGGCATCGAATAAAACCATTCCAATCATCAGTGTATAAGAATCTAAATTGAAGATTCGTTTGGATGTTAGCAATCATCGTGACAAATCAGTCGTTTCGATGCATAGAGTTCGCACACTCTAAACGAAAATTTGATTAATTTTATTATGGGAATTATGCTTAGAATGGGATTGTTGATTTAATTGTTACAAAGTTTAAAATAAAACTTTTTTCATGCGGATTCTAGTTAGAGAGCGACATTTATTCACATTTGCAGAAGGAAATTCAAAAAATTCCAATCAAAAAAGTTCTAGTTATCAGTTAGATTTTAACGTTTTGAATGTGAGAAACAACAACACAACTATTCAGCATCAATACCAGCATCCATTCCAAACGTCATTACTATGGATTTGAGCACTGTTTTTACTATTAGATTGTGAGGAATGAACCTCAAAATTATTTTTTATTTATTATCGTTCGCCTCCGTAACGTTCGTAACGCTCGTAACGTTCGGATATAACGCATCTCGTAACGCACTCGCCAGTTTACCCCCAAGTCAAGCGTGCGTAAAGAAGTATTTACTTCAAAAATTGGGTGGGTAATATCTCTGCACTATCGTCAATGCAATTCGTCTTTCATTCGTCACTTGGAATTGTTTATTTTTTTCTGCTCAAAGTACCCCCTGGGGTACTTGCATGATGATGTTGGCAAGCTAACACGCAACGGACAAACACTCCACCATTAGAATATACACGTTACTTAGCGCCACAACCCCTGGGCCACGAGATGTATTTTAAATATTTGTCGATAACAAAAGCGTTTCATTTCTTACGGTGGCGGGATCTTATGTAGCATGGAAGCATTTAAAAAAAATCACGTTATAAGTGTTACATCGTATTAGATTGAAGAAGTAACCATTTTTTAATTTGCATTACATTATTACATCATAATATTATGTAATTAAAATAACTCAGGTACGGGCCCTACGTCATTCCTATGTCTACCTACGTTAAATTATCGTGAAAACAAGCTTATGTGTCCAAGCGATTAATCGAAAGTACCTACAATGAAATCATATCTATTAGGAGATATTTTTTACTATCCAGCTTTGCCAGAATTTTTTAGCTCATAAATATAGAAAATAACATTAGACCTTGACTAAATTCAGTTACATTAATGTTTCAAAGCAAATTTCGTGAAGTCAGATCTTACTGTTCATGAGTTTTTGTCAGAGCAAACAGATTTCAATCTTTTTAGTTAAAATTGAACTTTATGCAGGGTGTCCGGGGGTAAAGTGCATTAACTTCGGGAGGTAATTCTTCGATAGTATGAGTAAATAAGATAAATATTTTTTTCCGAACTTTTAACTTATAGGGGTACTTTTTTGGTAAAAATATAAAATTAGTCCGGCGTATGCGGTTAACACTATTATTTTTCACTATTACGATACGTAACATTAAAATTAGTCCAGCGTGTGTGGCCAACACTATTATTTACGGCTATTACGATACGTAACAATCACAAGACGCCACAATCGCGCCCGGTAGGCGCATAGCAAATTTATCGGTTAAGTTTGTACCTTACACTAAGGATTTTTATTAGGTACGTCTTTTTGTACGGGAAAAAAAGTTGGAATTTCGGTAAAAGTTGTTTTTTTTGTTTGTTGAAAAATCTTTTTCTGCCATCATGTAGAATCACTTCCCGAAGTTAATGCACTTTACCCGGACACCCTGTATATTTAGCTTTGTGTCTACGCTTTCTTTGTAGACAAATAGAACAGGAAAATGTAATATAAAATCGTAGTGAAGCGACTATTTCCTGTGAAATACGTTTTAAATTAGAATGTCAGACAACGTTTCAGAACAGACTTCTTTCTTCCTACCATTCTTCTTGGAAAAATATATTAACATATTTTTTCATACATTTATATTTCACACGCTTATGACAGCCGTTATTTTAAATGGCAACGGCACAGAAATTGGATGTAATTCTTTCCACGTGTAATTTCGTCCATGGGTAATTTCGTCCGTGTGTAATTCTGCAATATATTAAGCAATGTATCGATTCTGACTGGTTTTTCTCACCAGAGGCCCTAGCACGCTTGCTCTATAACGATCGATAGGATAACTATCGGTAACTTCTCATCGTTCCCTACGACAACTGCTGTAATGGTTCTAAACCTTTTGATCCCCCTCGACTTAAATCAACCCTATTTAAGGGTGATAATTTTTTTTTTTTCGTATAACTTTAAGTTTTGAAAACCTTAAGTTACTGCTGGAGCTGCCAGTACGTAGGCAAGTACGTACTGATAAATTGTTGTTTAATTACTTTTGAATTAACTAGACACGTTGTGATTATTTTTGTTTCGCCTTTATAGCGCTAATTCAGGTAGATTAAACGGATTTGTGGTAACTTTTGGTTCTTAGCTGTGGTGTGTTGCAATTTGTCAGATCTTCAACAATGACGATATTCTATCTAATCATTTAACTTCCCAGTCTATCTTACTATTTACTGATCTAATACCCTTCCCCATGCTATTGACGAATAGTCTAATTACGATATACCTAATTCTCTGTGCCGTTCTACCTAAACTCGGAGTTATAAACCCTTTTGTTAGAGTATATCAAAACATCATTCATACCATAATTTAAATTAGTTATTCTAAGTTCCTATTGGTTGTTAGTTGTATGCAATCTACTTACAGGTAGGTATAATGGGTAGGAATAGGGACAAACATGTGCTTGCTACGATTGGTCTTCTCCAATTCCCAATTAGCTCGATGAAGGAAAACCTGTCGAGCTAACCCCAATCCCAACGCCTCCAGGAAGATTTATTTGTTGCCTCGCAACTGATGAAAATTGACATGTTTCGTCCCTGTCGGGAGGGGAATGTGTGTGATTTTTGTAGTTGATTGATATGTTGTTTAATTCAGCGGTGAAGGATCCATTGTAGACATTCGTGCGGTAGTGGGAGTGGTCTCTACCAACGTCGCCAGGTAACGGTGGTGTGATGATTAATATGTTGAAATCTCCATAGTACAATGCGGTAATGGGAGAATATCTCTACCAAATCTTCGCAAGGTAAGATGGTATGATGATTAAGATGATAGGTTGAAGGTTCATGATGAAAGGTCATTCCATGTCGCTAGACATAAAAGTGACGCTCCGTTCCGCCGAGTGTGATTGAAGTATGTCTAAGAGCTCTCAGAAGGTGCTCAGATGACTTCCGGTTCAGGTCGTGCCCTTCGGCCCGAGCCTGATGATGATGATGATATGTTGATGATGGCCAGCATGCTGAAGGTTAAGGGTCCGCCCAGCTAACCGCAGCCATGAACATTATACCGAAGTGAATACTTGCGGATAAGTCAGGGGTCGGGAATCCCCGCGTGCATCCCACTGGTTTCGAAGAAATAAAATTAGTAGGCTCAGGAGCCGAATTCTTCGCCGTCTCCTCAGCATCCTTTACAGCAAACTGTCAGCTCCCAGACTTTCGTCAATCACACCTGCCAAATCCGTTAAGTAAAAGGGTACGAACTGTAGAGTGCGTGTTTAGTATATCCAAATGTGTACGCCACTAATTTATGTCGGTAGTTAATTTGAGTGAAGACTGGGCCCTGCACGACTCAAGCAAGCGCGACGAGAACAGTGCTCCTTGTGTAAATTCGCGGGCCTGAGCTTTACAGCACTCGTCTTCATCTCGCGTCAACAGCCTCACACTGTCAATCCAGAATGTAATCCTGGTTCCCGGGTCAAGAACTCGCGAGCTGAACCTTCCAAGTGGTGAATTTGGTCAGCTCCGCCCTACGAACTTCGACACCTTCGTTCAGAACTCATTCCCGAATATAGTGTTTCTCAGGAACAACGAAAGCCCGTCGGAAATCATCGAAACAATACAAGCCATTGTTCCCTTCGTCCAAACGAATACAAGGGTCATACCTCACGTGTCAACATAAGATAACGGAGCCCACCACGATCTTGTCCCCTTCGTCTGGAGACTAGCGGAAATAGAAAAGCTGTCAATGACCTCAGACTCCTCTTACAGATGTTCTGCTTGATTGTTCTCTCACCGCTAATACTGTCGAAACGGAAGCCGTACCAGTGACATAGTGGGATCAAGTCCTTTGTTCTCCGGACAATGTCGAGTGCCTGGGTTAGGTGGGACTCGTGGTCAACCACCGACACAGCTGATACAGGGCCATTTCTAGGTTCAGGGTTCAAGTCCATCCGCGCAAGGTCACCGATATTCAGAATCGAGTCAACGATCCGTTTCCTTCGTTTCCGCCGATCAAGAGATAGGGAAGCTCGCGTGAGTTTCGTCCATTTCGCCTAATGAGCGACGTACGTGGAAACAACCCATATCGCCGGATAGGGAAGCCCAGCGAAGTTATTCTCTCGACAATCACCTGACACTGCTGGTTTTTTTTGAAGTAAAGTTTGTTTAGACGGTATTCAAATAAGTCGAATATCAATGCAAAACCGACGCTCGCTGCGTAAAACATAATAACTTAAGAAAATATAAGTAGATCTTTAATAATACTGTGGGGAAAATATTTATTACCGTATAACCCCTCGTGTGCGCCCCTTTGTCTAACGTACCGATATTGAATGAAATGTTATGAATCTAACGTCAACGGTAGAGATGTAAAACGAGAAGATAATGTCCTTAACTTAGATTGCGCTGGCAAGAAGGGTAATTTGTTTTTTTCAAAATTGTTCCACTGTGATTAAACTTGAACACTATACCGCGTAGTAAAGGTCTTTATATTTATGTGCAGGAATATATATATATAAATATTTGGGATAATTAGCATTCACATGCAACTGTAATTATGTTTAAATTAATACATTCTTCTTCTTTCGTATGGTGGGGGGGTCAGAGGGGGACATCTAGGTCTGCGAGCCAGTCCAGGGCCTCAGGCGTCGCCCTGTGGACCTCATCAATCCCGCCGGGGAATGAATGGAGCGGGCATTCGTTGACCACATGTATGGTGGTCTGCACCGCACCGCATTCGCACATCGCCGACTCTTTAAGGCCCCATCTATGCATCATATGGGCACAACGGCTATGGGAGCACCTTATTCTATTGATGGCGGACCAGAGTTTGCGAGGCAATGAGAACCCAGGCTGTCTCTCAGTGGGGTCTTGTACGAGATGGGCATTTTCCACGTTGGCCGATTGCCACTCAAGTTTCCACCTGTCTTCAGGGTTGAGGGGTGATTGGAGGAGTCTTTCTCCTTCCGTCCAGAAGGGTTTTCGGGACTTCAAGCGGCATGCCGGGTGGGAGACGACATCGTCGTGCAAAGGGATTGCGCTTTTTCGCAGCGCCTTCTTGTATTCCCTCAGTGTTGCAATCTCTCGCCTGATGCTTGGCGGGGTTATATTTGCAAGTACGGGGAGCCAAGGGAGAGGAGTAGATTTTAAGGTCCCGCTGATGGTTCGCATTGTGGCATTAAGCTGAACGTCGACCATGGAAGTGTGGGCGCTTCTGGCCCATACTGGAGCACAGTATTCAGCTGTTGAGAAAACCAGGGCAATGGATGCCGTTCTGAGCGTATTAGCGTCGCATCCCCAACTAGTTCCAGCTAGCTTACTGACTATGTTTAGTCTTGTCCTGGTTTTTTTGCCAACTGTTTCCATGTGTTGCCGGTAGTTCAGGCTCCTGTCCAAAGTAACTCCAAGGTAGCGGGGAAAGGGGTCATGGTAAATATTTTTTCCATCAAACTGAACACAGAGTTTGGCGTTTGCCTGCGAGTTGCTAAGATGGAAAGCTGTCACAACTGTTTTCGACCCATTTGGCTTTAGTCGCCAATTGAGGAAATATTCTTCCATAGCCTTAAGGTCAGAATTAAGGATCTCTTCTGCTGCTTTAAGGGTTTTGGCTTGGGCTGCGACGGTGATGTCATCTGCGTAGGCAAATTTTCTGCCTTCAGTGTGAGGAAGATCTCTCGTGTAGATGTTAAAAAGAGATGGGGCCAGCACTGAGCCTTGGGCAAGGCCATTGTTTAGGGGTATTTTTTTGCTTTTTAGTCCCCCTAGAAAAACCCTGAAAGTACGGCCAGTTAGCAGTTGCTCAATAAGTCGTACTATATTGCCATCCTCTATGGTGTCGTAGAGCTTGACAAGGAGGCCTTTGTGCCACACCGGGTCGTAGGCCGCAGAGAGATCAATGAACGCTGCTGCAGTCTTAAGCCGTTTCTGGAAACCAGATTCGATGTGCGTTGTCAGAGCTAGCACCTGGTCGCAGCAGTTACGGTCTGGTCTGAAGCCAGCTTGTTCTTGTGGAACCACTTTCTCCAGAATTGGAGAAGCCTGCGGAGCACCACTCGCTCTAGGAGTTTGTACATGGTACTTAAAAGCGAGATGGGTCGGTAGCTGTTTGGATCCTCTGGTGGTTTATTGGGTTTGAGGATCGCAATAACTTTAGTTTTTTTCCAGGTATTTGGAATTTCTCCAGTTTTAAAAATTTCAGTATATAGTTTTGCGATCCATAGTTTTGTCCGTGGTCCAGCATGTTTCAGAAAGTCGGGAAGGACTCCATCGCATCCAGCTGCTTTCCCCGCTTTAGTTGAATTGAGGGCGATGTGTATATCATCAGCTGTTACGGCGACCACAGTGTCAGGGTTTACCGGCCATTTTAGCCGCGCCGCCTTCAGAGATTTTTTGATCTGGTGGCTTATATTGGATCTTGATGTCGTTTTCGAATTGCGGAGTAGTTGTTGAGCAACAGCATTTGGCGACACTTTAGGGGTTGTTTTAATTGGCTGGTTTGCAGCTCCGAGTCGCCTGAGTGTTTGCCACGCTTTTCTGCTCGAGTGTTCGAAACTCATTTCTTCCATCAGTTCGTTCCACCTTTTCATGCGCCCGTAATCCAGAGACTGGAGAAGGTCAGAAGCAATGTCTGGGTCGTTGGTCCTCTCGTATTCAGCTAGAAGGCGTTCACTTTCCGAGCTCCATGTTGGTATGTACACTTTTCTGTAGCCTCTAGGAATAAATTTCTTCGCAGCTACAAACAAAAGGTTTGAAAATCGGTCGTAAGAATTCGGCTTCGGTGGTATGTTATCCACAACCCTGTCAACATATTCCGAGAACTCTCGCCATTTTGCTCGTCTTAAATTCCACCGCGGCATCGGATTAGTGGAGACGTACGGAATCTGTATACCAATGTTTAGCATGACTGGCCTATGTTGGCTATGTGGGAAATTATTCAGTACAGTTCTCGAAGCCCTCATAGGTTTTCCATCTGGCGCTTTAGAGACAAAACACAAATCAGGCGTGTATTCACGACGCCATCGAGCAGAGAAGAATGTCCCCTTTTGCTTAGCATCGTAAATAAGTTGGCAATCTTGTGCTGATGCCCAATCAGTGATTTGCTCTCCAGCTTTATCGGCCGTCGGGTAGCCCCAAAGAAAATGGTGGCTGTTGAAATCTCCCACGTAAACCGCCGGATGATTGTGTGCAGGGAGTGCTGGTGATTGCCATACTTCATTGGGAGGTTTGTAGATATTGAATACAGCAAGTTTTCCAACCTGAATTCCGATCGCGTGAAATCCATCAGTGATTTTTCGGGTAATATTCTGCAGTTCCGGCCTAATGTAAGTCGCAAGACCGTGTTTTGGGTGTCCCCTCACTGCAGCTAGGAGATAGCCGGGGATATCCAAGCGTGGTGAGTCGTTTTCTGCGACATGCGTCTCTTGAAGAAGCAGAATATCGATGTTTTTGTCGGTGAGTATTTTTAATAAAAAGTCAACCTTTGAGAGAGATGTTCCCTCTATATTCAGGGACAATATTTTTAATTGTTCCCCTATATTTAATGATTCCCCTTGGCCGGGAGACCTGGTGGTCTTCGGCCCCTTAAGTAGCGGCATAATTTGTAGTCGGAGGCCCTCTTAATTTGGGTGCCGCATCACTCATTGCACTACCTTACACGCGCGGTAACAATATACGGTCCGGCGACATCACGAACAGCGCGGCGTACACTACCTCTGCGTGCGGCGGTTTGCACACTACTTACAAATTAATACATTGAAGAAGCAGATAACAATAATAGTCTAATTTTTTTCTTAAATGTGAAAAGGAACAAAACACAGAAAATAATAAAAGATAACGGTCGCAATCGGGACTCGAACCCAGAACCTTACGTCTCACTGAAATAATATACAATCAATTTTTCAATTTGAATGTGAAAATTTAAATCTTTGCAAAGTTACAATTATTTTATAAATATAATTTGGGATAACTAAATATTGCTTATCGCCTCCTCAATAGGTCATCTTACGAAGAAAATAGTTTTGCTTCAAGATGCACAAAATCCATTTCAATTTTCAAATTTCAAGGCCCAAATTGCAAGGTGTTGATTAATACTTAAGTGATTTTATTGTTAGTCCATTTGCATTCACTTACCTAACCATCTCAGTGTTATCCGATCACATTTATTTTTCACATTCACAAGCGGTATATATTTCATGCAGTTAAACGGCGCATGCTTCTCTTCTCTCGTAAATAATAACTCCGTTAGACTTCTCAAACTTCATGCGACGCCCCACATTCAATTATCGCGACCGCCCTTATAGATCAACTCCCGAAAACCGCCCGACTCTGATAGTAATTAAAAATGCACTTCGCTATTTAAAATTATTTCTAAGCGACCTTCCCGTCCTCTCCCCTGAAATCGACCGTTCTATATAATACCCCGAAAACGACTCTCTTTTTTAGTAATCAAAAATGCACTTTCTATTTAACTTATTACTAAGCGACCTTCTCGTCCCTTACTCGAAAAACCCACTATCCGTGTTCGTAATTAAAATCCTTCCTCGACCATCTCACCACTACCCCCTGAAACCGCCTGTCCTGGCTCCACCCCTCCTCTACTTGACCCGGTGGTCTTCTAGGCGCATTCAGCTTCGTGGAACCAGTTCCCCCCCTCGACACACTGGCAGTTCTCGCAATACTTTATCACTAATCCCCTTCTTGTCATGAATTCGATGCTTCCAAAAGATGCATTCATCACTGCTTAATTGCCCTTGCTGAAATTCGAGTTAAGATTTCAAATTTTTCTCCAGTGGCGTGTCACCCCCGCTAGTCTAGCCCATTTTGGCCGCTTCCATAATCTGTACCTGTTTTGTTAATTAATTATATTTTTTTCCACTGTCCGTGTGTGCTATTTACGCGATACCGAATTGACAACTGCTATTCTCACGAATACCTCTAAATATTTACCGGCCGTTGGTCTTTTCTGGGATTAAATATTCGTTTTGCCCTCCTTAATTCCAACCAAACGTAACCTCGGCGACGCCACTGGGAATCTGTTTCAGGAATTCGTCCACACGTGGTAACCACTGGCTACTAACTCACGGGCGATCTATCGTACGGTGCGTGTTTCGTATTTTTTTCTTGCGCCCGGTCATTAATGCCTGATTCATTGTCATCTCAAGTAAACATTTCTCTCTGACACGTAGGTACATGTTTGTGATGTGAATTTCCGTGAATCAATATTCTAAAAGGAGATAAATTGCACAAACAGGGAGGTGCCTAACCAGCGCAATTTTTTATGTCGTCTCCGGATTCGTCTTCACAGCAAGCAGAGACAGAAGATCTACCCTGTCTTCCTTTAGTTAAGATATGTGCTTTCCTTTTTTAGGTATACTGAAAATACTAATTCTTTGGCTGAAAGGCGAGATCATCACACTGCAGATCGCAAACGAATAGGTGACAGTTCACAATGACTGAGTGTCCTTAATATATTCGATATCAACTGTCGTGTGTACGTTTGAGATCTGCAGTTGTCCTAGGGAACGATGAGAAGTTACCGACAATCGGTTGGTAACTTCATATCGAGCGACCGTGCTAGCACACCAGGATGACACTTTGAGTAAGATCCTCTGTAGAAAGAGATTTAAAACAGTGTACTTTTAACGACACGGCCCGCCTTGAAGCTATCTAAAAGGTACATATGTTTTTTTTTAATATACATATAGCTGATCAAATTGTTACTGATAAAGTCCATGATAGCCCCTAACTAAAATATTTCAAACTGCCAATTTCGTGTATGAAAAATGATCTTCACAAAGCTAGTATAGTTGATCGTTGAGACAAAGTTTTTGGCGAATCAATTGACTCCAATAAATTTACTCCATGCACAAAAGATAAAAAGCTTTTTCCGATCATTTCGACTGCGGGAAAATGTACTTCCTTTTTGTGATTTAATGTTTTATAAAATCAATATTTTTGGTTTGGGTTTTATTTTAAAATTCACACGCCCTGTCGAGATGCGCCATAGATTTTACAGGGCTGTAGAAAACTTCTATGGTTATCGCATTACGGAACGTTTTTTGTGCGGCCTGTAAAAACCCAACGTTCTTTACAGTAAATGCGTTTTTAGGGTCATCCATCAAGCAGGGAGATATTACTCGGGGCAGGGAATAAAGATTCGATCTAGTAGGGGTTAAACTACCTACGGCTGAGATTAAGGGAGTTAATCCACAGGGGTGATATGCCCACCTAACACCACGCAGAATTTAAAGTGTAAATGGACAAGGAATGGCAATTTAGTTGTTTGACCCAGTTTTAGTTGGGACGCAATATCCACGCAATTAAATGTGTGTAAAGTAACGACATTAAAAGGATGTTCGTTTGTTCTTTTCGGTTGTACATTCATTAAATTTTACAATACAAGTTATAACAATTACAGGACTGATTTATTAAAAGGCATTAAAAAAATACTTGAGTGTCACATCACTATTGTAAAGTAGATCACATCACTAGTAGAAAGTACTTGTGATCATTATATCTATGATCTAAGCTCTCTCTCTGTCGAGCTCTGGTCATATCAAGTCGTGAATAAATCTTCATTATAAAATATAATAGAAAGTGTTCACAATAAGATCCTCAACAGTTTACCCAACAAAACATTGAGCACCTAACTCTGTACCTTAAAGGATAAACCACGGACGTCCACTTGAGTTTTGAGTTGAATATACCAAAAAAAAATCTGTATTTCATTACATTATTGGATGAAACAATAAAATCCACAAACAGTATATTAACTGATTTAACTAATACAAAACTACTGGAGTCCAATTTACTTTATAGGATAAACCGAAATATATTCGAAAATTGACATATTTGTATTAATAATGACAAAAAACCAATTAAATTATGATATATGCCGTTCACGGATCTTAATTATTGCAGTAAGTAAAAAAGTTATAGACCTTCAAACATTCAATTCACAAACACAAAAATCGCTTTCCTGAACAAAAGTCCAAAGTGGACTCCCGTGGTTTAACCTTTAAGGTACAGATTACTTAGCATGATAACGATTAAGATAAATAACTGCATTAATTGAAGTATAACTGCTTTACGCACGCTTGACTAGGGGAGTAAGCTGGCGAATGTGTGACGAGAGCGTTACGAAAAGTGTGATCGGGCGAAGCGAACGATAATAAATTTAAATAAATAAATATTTGTTGAAAATAAATATATGTATATATGATACAAATTATATATATATATATATGATACAAATTATATATATATATATATATATATATATATATAATTTATATATATATATATATTTACATACATAAAAACGAGTGGTCTAAGCACAATCGTTTTTTTTTTTATTATTATTTTACTAAATTGAACGTGAAAATTCGTCCAAAAATAGGTGATTGCTTGGTAAAATTATTTATTATTGTTACAACCTTAAAACAATTTCAAACCAATGTTTTATTTCATTAATCAAAAACTTATATACAAACCCATTGTTTCATACAGTATTTTGTCTGAACTGAGATCAAAATATCTAATATTAAAAAAAGAACCCTTATCTCCCAACAGCTTTTTAAAGACTTTTATTTTATTTTTGACGCCTATTAACTATGAAGTAAAATTATGATAAACTACACCAACTTTATTTTTGACGCCTATTAACTATGAAGTAAAATTATGATAAACTACACCAACGTACAGCTATTTATTTATTCGTACCTAGATATTTTAGACAAAACTGAAGATATATTGACGACATAAAATTCAGGCATGCACTAGAAAAGATCCTTATTGTGATCGGTTGGTAGTAGCCAAGAGGACAATGAGTAAGATTCCACCCAGTCAGTTCCAATACTCTGCTAGCCAGGTTCTCCATTACTGCACAAGCAACTGGCTCCGCTTATAATGATGGAATTAATAGGAATTCAGATTCCGGTCAATCGTTACCTGCGAATGTTTGGCTTACTTTTCAAAAATAAATTATTCATACATTGGATACCCTGGACTCAAATCACTATTTAAGGGAAAACTTAAAAGAATTATGCTCTTTCATAGATGGCGTCTATGTAAATATTTTTGAAAAAAAAAAACACTTTTTGCAATATATGCGTAAAAAATTAAGATGAATTATTTGTTTCCACACCCACAATATAAACATTAATAAATTGTTTTCACTGCATAAAAACCTAATTCTTTCAAGAAAGGTATACAAATACAATATTTGATTGAATTACCGACAGAATATTGCATTTTAAAAAAATTATTCTAATATACATAACACGCATACAGTACACGGTTTGCTTTCCATCGTTTCATTGGGATATTGTACATCTTTCTGTTTCAAGCTTTACATTTTATTAAGGTATGGTGGACATATTGACTTCTCTAAGTATCTATGCCCATAGTTTAATTCGCCATAAATCGTTTTGTCCCAAAATGAACAAAATAAATCCTCTGTCTGGGATTAACTTTAGTAAAAGTACCCACGTTAAATGTCTGCGGTTTTATGGTCCCGGTACTAACTTACCTAGGGGACGTTATTTGTGTAATAAGCTAGCTTTTACCATAACGTATTGTATGTATTACCAAACTCGGGACTACGGGTATACGAAGAGTTTACGTGGTTTCGTTTGCTCTTTTGTTCTTTAAATATAAGGTAATATTTTAGTAAAAGTAGGGCGAGGATGTGAACGAGAATGAGGCGAAGTGTTCTTATCTGTTAGAGGCAGTTCTTCCGTCATCCTTTAGATATATCCTATATATATAGTCTCCTTCAACGGTAGCATTCTTCCGAACAGGTCTTCCATTGATATGCTCGGTGTAACTCTAAGTGACCAGCTCAGATATGGGGGCTCCATCGAGGCCAGAGTTAAGTTAGCCTCTCAGAAACTGGGCGTACTGTACAGGGCCCGCAGATACTTTAATAGTACACAATTGCTAACCCTGTACAAATCGCAAGTGCGCCCCACGGTTGAATTTGGCAGCCACCTCTCGTCTGGAGCCCCAAAGTACCTGAAAAACACCCTCGACTCTGTGCAGAAACGGGCGGTCCGTTTGATAGATTCTCCCGTCTTAACAAACGGATTGCAATCTTTAGAGCACAGGCGTCGGGTAGGAATGCTATCCTTGTTCTACCGGTATTTCAATGGAAGATGCTCCGAGGAACTAGCCTCATTGATCCCCTCGGCACCGGTGCATAGTCGGGAAACACGCCAAACGCTCGCCCAACATATGTACACATTTGACATTTGTCACATGAGAACGGGACGCTTCTACGACTCATTCTTGTGTTCAACAGCTCGGCTGTGGAACGATTTGCCGGCCTCTGTGTTTCCTCCTTCCTATAACATGGGTCTCTTCAAGACCCACGTTCACTCCTTCCTCTCCTCAGAAAGACCCTCCTCACAGCATCTTCAAAGATGACATAGGCCCTGAGGGAAATTATTTTCCTCAGGGCCTCCTGTGTGGAGTTAATTTAAAAAAAAAAAAAAAAATCCTCGGTCGTATATAGGTACAATATTTGATTACTTATTTACAGAGTCGACCCCAACTATCGTCAATCATTTACAAAAAATATTTAATCGTGGAAGATTATATTAGCGACTCTCAAACGTAAATAAGAAGAACAATCATAAACAGATACGGTCGCATCTAGGAATTGAAGCTAGGACCTTAGCTTTGCTGGAGCTCTGCTCTGATCCTAGACTTACAGAAAAGCCAATAGATGTCGCACATTAAATTTAAAAATGGATATATATTTCAAATAATACACTTTTAGGAATTGAACACAGGACATTAGCTTTGCCGGAACTCTGCTTTATGAAATAAAAATGTATATATTTATCCAAGACACTACCTACATTGCATTTAGTTCGGGAAAAATCTTACAATCATACATAAAGTTATGCTTGCACCAATTAAAATATGCGTTAATAATAATACGACATTCTCAGACTATAAAAATATTACCAATTGTTATTTCGGCTACTGGCATTATACCAAGCTCTCTCCTTAAAATTTAGGCGCATTAGATTTGTCAAAGAATTTGTATATAAAAATGCAAAAATCAGTCATTTTAAATACATGTAGGATTACGAAAGATTTTTAAAATATTTATATTGAGGGAATAGTAGGATTTATTGGTCAAATTAGGAATTCCACTGAGCCGAACCCTCTGATATGAAAATATCTGGAGTCGGTGAATTGTTTTCCCATTTAATAGTTTGTAAATTAACACGTTGTTCTTGTATTGTTTTGTATTAATTATACTTATATAATAAAAACACTTGCATAGCGTGGATTTGCTAGATGATCATTTTTATGGAAAAGTGTGTGAAAGGGTTTAGTTTTTCCTATGGGGAAAACTAAACCCGGACCTAAAAGACTGGTGCGTAAAAAAAAATAGTTTTTAGTCGAAGATGATACAGATGATATATGTACGACGGGGGGAAGGGTCGAATTAGCCCAAAGGTTAGATAAGAGCCCAGCAAGGCTACGGTCATGGGTTCAATTCCTAAATACGACCGAATCATCTTCTGATTTTTCTGTTTCAAGTTTTCGTTTGAGATATATTCTAGTTAACATTGTCTTCATTTATTATCACAATTTGAGGTTTTACTCATTACGTAATTCCAAAAATAAAATTATATTACGACAACTTTGTAGAGTGTTTACAAAGAAAATTGATACTGAAGAAATGAAGAGTCAATGTTCATTGCAATTCGTATAAATTATATATATTTGACCTTTAGTTTCTGAACGTCCAAAGATAGTCTGACCCCTAGACCGAACTGAAAGTTTCTCAAAGTCAGTAAAAGTCTCGGTAAAATTAAATCAACACTTTGAAATAAAGAAGATAAAAAATCATAAAATTTATTGCATTTCATACTGAAGCAACGATCAATCTAGAGAAAAGAAATAAGGCTTGAAAACGCACGAAGCGTTCAACCTCACTGAGTTTTGATAAATGGTGAAGCATTTTTTTTTCCTTTCCCAAATGTCAGAATGTTTTATTATTTTATGAAACATTTTATTAAAACGACGCTGAATTAAACCACGTACATTATTAATGCAAAAATATCTACGAAGGTTTTGGAATTTAATTCCATTTTAAGCCAGATATAATAATATACGCAGCAATAATGAAATAAAATCTTTTGTTCCTAAATGGGTAAATTTAATAGAAAAGAAACAAAACGTTTGTAGCTTAATATTATAATAATTCTGCACATTCTCTAACTTACCGATTTTAAAACCATGATGTTTCCTTTTACGTAGGTTGCGATGATGATATTTAATAGAAAATATCAATTCGATATTTTCAAAATTGACTACTGTCACTATTGTCAAAATATTAAGATAAATTGATTGTTTTTGCCCGTACATACGCAATATGAATATGCATAAATAATTTTGTACATAAACAAACCCAGATTCAAATACGATATTGGATTGATTCACTGACACACTATTGTATTTGTATGCGTTTTCTCAAAGCATTAAGAATTTAGTTTTTGAAATCTTTGAAGTAATAACCTAATATTATTAGAATTTTAACTGGCTTTATTTAAATGCTCAATGAGCAAGACTTTGCGCATTGCGCATCTTTAAAATATTTAAACATCGAAACTCTTTTTAACTGCAATTAAGAATGTAATAAACCTATTTCATTACAGGGAAAACGTGAAGTTCCTAAGAAATTACTCCTCTAATAGGTCTAGATAAGTGATACATTGTTAGAAGAATATCATGTTAAAGGGATGTTGAGTGCTAAGATGAGGGTGTATTGTTTAATCCATTACTGGTGTAGATCTTGGGCCAGTTTTATTTTAAGTAGCAAAAAGACCTTTTATTTTTTAAATGGTATATCGTATGTCACTCTTATTTCCAAGGGTACTAGTAAATAACACTTTTATTCACTTAAAATAACATACAACATAAACGTTGCTTGAAAAGGCTTAAGAGGGTATTAACCGAGAATACCGGAAATTGTCATTTTTAAATCAAATTCTAAATGTATTGACTCTTTTTAACAAAAAAACATAAATTGGTTTTGAAAGATTGTTATTTTATCTAGTACAAGCAGTTTTAAAATTTTGAAAAAACAAGTCTATTTTTAATATAGTAAGGTTATACCGTTGGTCTTTGGCAGATTTGTTCTATTTTCAAACGATAGATTCTATTAAACAACACAATTTTAAAATCACAAAATCATACAACAAAATAAATCAATACATAATCTAGTAAACACAGTTATCATAATTTTAATTTGAGTTAAATTAAAATCACACAAATAAATCCGAGAACGTGTTTCGTGACAAAAATACCTCAGTTTTTCTATTTATTTAAGGTCTTGCCAACTAAAATATTTCATAATTTTTTTACACACTTATTTTGTTTAGACATTATTGAAAAATCATAAATACTTACGATGAAAAAATACTTTCTTGAAGTAAACGATATTTAATATTTTTTCATCGTGTGTTTTGAGCATTTTTGTTGCTTACTTAAATGTAGTTATATATTAAAGCAAGTTTTGAATGAAATAAATCGATATTTAAAAAAATTGTTAGGGTAATAATCAATCTTTCTCATTGGAACCTCCCTGTACAGTTGCAAGCATTTTTAAACTTTTATTCTCAGCCGCTGGTCTACTGGACTCTTATGTGGTATTCAAATATATGTACATTTTTAAACACTTGATAAGGTATTTTATTAATATAATTTACGGTATTATTTATAGTGCCGATTTGTACCCGACAGTGCAGTACTTGTACTAGTATATAACGAAATAGACTAGTATTTTTTCTTTGATACTTTTCAATGAAAATATATTTTATACTTATGTTATTCGGCGGTACAACCTCTCTCCACAACCCTTAAGGGACACTTAGTTATATTTTTTTTAAGTAAGTAAACCGTATTTTCCATTAACGAACTGTATATTAGATATAAATATACCGTCAAATAACTGTCGAGGGATCAATTTCATGGAACCATGCGACCGAATCTTTTACTGATTTTTCTGTTTCAAACTTTTTGTTTCTAATACTTTCATTAACGATTATATAATTACTATCATTCGGACTGCCATTATTCAAATTACATACTTCACCATATAATATGTGTTCCGGTTACATCAGGGTATGTTAGTACTTAGCATAATAATTGACTACAGATACATTTACATTATAGTAGTCATTCTACAGCCAAACCACGAAGGTCTCGGCGTCAAACATTTTGCCCCCATCTGAACCAAGCTCATTACATCAACTAACTTGTTGCAGACTATTATAGAGTTGGAAGTTTCTGTCCCGCGGTTATTGGTTTCTGAAATATGAGATGGTGGTTGGTAACATTATTATTTGTTTATCGTAACGCTACTTTGTAAATTCAAGCGGGAACGTTCATATCAGGACCTACATGTAAAACAATTAAACTTTATTCATGGTATGTAAATGGTTATGCCATGGTTATAATATAGTTCGTGTCTTTGGAACTGACTAAATTACTATAATATTATCGTTTTCTCGTCTCGTCATGAGTTTTGGGTAGTAAACTACGAATTTATTCAGAGCCCGGGAGTTTGATCCGCGGCACGCGCACTAAATATTAATTTAAAAACGTAAGCCACTGGCTCCGGACAGCTATTCGGACTATTGCGGTAATGAGACAAAAACGTAGTTTTACTTGCTAGAGTTTAAATACTGCAGAGTTTTTTAAACCCCTAAGGCCTCAGGCATATTTTGTCAGAAGGTCAACATTATTATATCATTATTATATTATCAGTAAACGTACTCAATACCTTAAATTATATAATCTGCATACTTCACCCGCCATAACACAGGGACATCCCTAGCATGGCGGGCGAAATAACACAATATCTACACTATGTAGAAAATTCTTTTAATAAATAAATAAATAAATATTTTCGCATTTTGATAAAATCAAAAAAATGGATTATTTCTGAACGCATCCGAAAACTAAAAAATGTTTTCGAAAAGTGATAAAATATACATTTATAATGCAAAATAAAAATATAATTTTTGAAATTAATTTTTTTTTAAATCCAAACAAGAAAAAGATTTGAAATGTTACTTAATTTAACTATAATAAATGATAACGAAAAAAAAAAATTTTTAAAACATATAAATATCTATCTACATTTTATCGTAATCTCATTTTTATCACTTCATGTAAAATTAATAAATTATAAATGATAAATTAATATTAAAAAAATAATAAAATTAAAAAATAAAAAAAATTCACAAAGTTTCATTTTTTTTTAAATTGGCGTTCGAAACTTTAGTTTCATAAAGGTGTACATTTTAGTTACTTTGTGGTAAACATTAAAGTTTGAATATAAAACGTAGTTTTTTTTCTAACGCCGTTTAAATCATATTTCTCAGTACGATAATAAGGGAGAAAAAACGATTTTCACGAGACCCATATGAGTTATTCCCAAAAGCGAATAAATTAGCCCGAGGGGTTAAATATCTAGCAAAATGTATTGTAATTATTTTATGTTTCTTAATTGAGTATTGCTATGTATTTCCATTGGTTGTGAATAAATTATTGTTTTTAAACATAAGAAAGCCTGTTAGTTTTATGGCAATTTCGTGGTGCCCTACTGTATCAATGCCTACGCATTTAACTTTGACTCGTAAACCATGAATGTTCTTCAACAATTATTACAGAGGTCAAAAGAGGCGGAGGAACAAAACCAAGTTAGGCAAAGTTTAACAGTTAAACCTAACCAACAAAAGTAGTTCATACTATTCTGGAGTTATATTCGAAGAACCAACGTCGTTTAATACTCCCGATTCTATGACCTCGCGTCCAAAAAATATGTTTCTAATGTTCTAATTTTTCATAAATCAAACTACTAATTTTATTATAAACACATTTTATGTAAGTAACTTTTAAAAATATATTTTAAATAAAAGGTCTTATACAATATTAATGACAATAATTTTTAATGAGCTTTCTTACAGCAAGTTAGTTTTACTTTTTTTTATTCTACAATTTAAGCACGCGCTAAACTGCCAAAGCAGTTGAAGAAATGTGTAGTACTGTGTACATCCCTTTTGACCCGAAGATGGTTCATTCTGATCATACCCAAAAAAAAAGTCAATAAGATAGAGCTAAGGGTAATAGCCATACTTCCTCATGTAGAGAAATCTTAGAGATTTCTTCGGTAATTTTTCTCCAACATGAGGCAATACTATGGGGTGGATTTCAAATTACCGACCCACTTTCAAATCTACTCCTCACTAAGGAAACAAATAAAATTATGAGAACCCAAAAATGAAAGGTTTTAGCAAGTTTTCAAATACATACATAGCAGAAATAATATTATAAATAAGGTTAATAATATACTGTACAATAACGTATCGTCCGAATTAATTAATTGTAAGTTTGCCCGCAGCCTTAATTTGTACCAACAGCGAGACCAATAAACGCAAATACCTTCCCGACGCCGACGCGCAGCTCTCGCCGCAGCCACCCAATTACACCCACCTACCCAAGACATAGGCAGTAGCTGCACTACACATGGCTGGGAGGCCCTAACCATCGCTTAGTGCTCGGTGTTGGGGTAGTCGAGCTATCTGGGGACTAATACAAGGGGGATGAAATGTCCTAGGGGTATAAATAGCACGATTATGGACAACTACTATTTGTTTTATCAAGTGCAATGTGTTATTATTAATTTGACTTAATAAGTGGTATTTTATTAAATTATATGTTTTTTTTAATGTTCATACCGCACACGAGTCCCACCTGATACAGTCTGGAGGCAGTGAGACTACGGCATCCCTAATTGGGGTATGTTATGAAGCTGAAGGTAAAGGGGGAAAGGAGGAGATGGAAAAGATAAAGGTGGGAAGTACCGGGCTATTCAGATCTTGTCACCAAACACGGCTAAAGCCATGACAAGCATCGCTTCACATCTAAATGGTGGTCTTATACCAGGACGATACTGAGAGTATCTTCCACTCTGGAACGTGCCGCAAATGTATCAAATGAAAATTAACTGAACACTCCGGGATTTGAACCCGAGGCTTCCGGATTGCGAGTCGGGAGCCTTAACCCTAGACTACGGCGGGCGTCAAATTAATATCAAATAATCTAATAAAAACACGTGGTTCTAAAAATTTCAGACGAAATGATAAATTAACCTTTTGCTTTGACGGCATCAGTGGGCGAGGGGTAAAACTCTCGACTATCACTCCGAAGTTCACGTGTTCAAATACCGGCGTGCGCAGATAAATTTATTTTTATTAATTTGTGTTACATCATGATTAATTTTTTTAAAATAATTTATTGTACGTATATTTGCGGCACATTCCAGTACTCTTCGTATCGTCCTGATGTAAGATCACCATTCCGAAATGGAACGTCGCTTGAAATGGGTTTAGCCGACGAGTTTAGTGCCCATATCTGAATAGCCAAGTACTTCCCCACTTTCCTCTTCCCAGCAGTAAGTAGGGTTAAAATTTTTCCGGTCTGAAATTTTACTAAATAAAAAAGTATCTGATATTCAATGGAATTCCACCTCGGTTCGTTTATTTCTAAAATTGAATTTCGAGTATTTGTTATTTATTTCTTATGAGAAATCAAAAACTGTTCTTTCAGCATTACGAGGCGTGCTTAGGTTTCATAGAACATAAATCTTCGTAAAAAAACAAACACAATTAATCACCGTAACATCTCTCGCCATTTTGAGACAAGCCCTAAAGTGCGATTAATATGTTTAAAATACTTAAACATGTAGGTAAGAAAGCGACTTCATCTAGTTTTTATGTACATATTTTTATCGTGTAATAAGAAACATATTTAAGTTACCAGAAGACGACTCTATCTGGAAAAAATATCTATCAAGTTCAGGTGAAAAACTATCAAACATTTTATAGTTCAATCGATATCTATCGTCATTAATCAGTTTTCAAACTAGAGCTATACATTTATTGCATTTTATTTCTATTTAGCTACTATATTCTACAAAATATCCACTACAAGGCCTAATAAAAGTTGCTAAATAACACAAACTGTACTATATCTTTTCATGTTTATCCTTACGTTAATAATTTTTTAACAGCAACTTGTATATCCTATTTATTTTTCTGTACTCTTTATTATAATATTTTATCATAAACATATCGAACTCATTTTTGTACTCTACACGATAGTGTAACCACATTACATTATTTCTATAAATCTGTTATTGTACATGATGTTTGTATAAATCATTTGGTTTTATGAATTTAAATCCCCTAAATTCATAAAATTAAATGAAGTTCTTACGATTATGCCATTGTTTTATAATGAATATTAATTTTAGAGCTAAGTAAAGTGGTTATGTGTGTTAATGTTTTTATCTTTACTTTGTTATGTATTGTACATTTATAAATTATGTATTAAGAACTCACATCATACGAATTCTTTTTTAATCTATATTATTATTATATGTTATATTTTATGCTATCTGCAGTTCGAAATCTGCACCTTTTTCTTTTTTTTTCTTTCTCTTTTATTTATATTATTAAAACATATATAATTGCACCTCTACACCTCCCTCTTGTTATACATACACATGTTTGTATTTTTTTCTATTACCAAAATCTTTTCGTGTTCTGTTTACACTAAATCATAAAACTTGTATAAATATGTTAAAAGCATTAGGGCGTTGATGATAAATAAAATTAACAAATTGAAATTTTTTTGTGAATATCATCTCATTCCAAAGTTTACAAAAAACTAAATTACTAAAATTGTTTATAGCTGAGCATTACATTTGAAATAGTTACCAGATAGTCATGAAATGAAACCTAGAGAAGTGAATATCTCAAAACCCAAGTTTCAATTTCATTGTCCTTCCTTCCAGCAGAGTCCTCCTTTATCCTTATCTGCTCGGAGCAGTAACAATAAACTCGGTTTAGTGTTAAATGCTGGTAATTCCACTTACCTGAAACAAAAAAAAAACATTTATAAGAATCTTTATGTATAATAAAAATTTTAAAAAAATTACAAGTAAAACATTTTATATCTAAAATAACTCTTTTTGCAAATGCATTTATGAAAAAGATTTTTGAATACAATTGTATACTGATAATAAAAGCTTTATTTTTATTTTCGCGGTCGAAAACAATGTGCAGAATAAAATAAAACAAAACAATTAAAGGCAAAAGTACTACACGATACAGCTATTATTATTATCAGTAATTTAATTGAACTGCAGATGAATTAATATTCAAAAGATAATGAACACTTTATTAACGATTATAGTGATTTATTAACGATTATAGTGATTAAAGTTATAGTTGTAAGGGTATTATGCCGTGTTGTGCTACCTCCTTACTTAGGCAATGTTTCGGACAGCATTTATTTATTTTTTATTTATTTTTATTTTAGTACATAAGACAGGCAATTTGCCCAAACATTTACATACATAGATGAAAGAAACTATGTACATACTAAAGGTAGAATACAAAAGTTTTATAAAAATTTATTATTGACACCTTCTGGTGCTGATGGGATGTTGATTTAGTAGGTACACTAATGCCTGTTCTTAAATAAAGGGCTTCATCACAGTATCAACTCTATATGATTACAGCACTAATAACCTAAAAATAACATTATTAAAATAATTATGAACCAAATAGAAATATTGATTGATTCTCCACATGTAATATGATGTTGGTAAAAAAAACATGTACAAATGTAGCAAATAACCGAAAATAAATTATAAATATTAAAACATTTTATATCCTTCGGTAGCCAAATAATAGGGGTTCACAAAAGTTGTAGTTCACGATGCATTTCAATCTTAATCGTTGCATCGTTTGTATATTTTTTAGCATGCAGTTTACATATATACATATCTAATAATAAGTACCAAAAAAAAAGTATATATTTATATATATATATATATGTATATAAGTGTGAGTAATGAGCTAGTATTTTGTATTTTGTTAACACCCCACTAGGAGAACCTGTGCTGAGGTTTGTTTATTTGTTTGTTTATTTATTTGTTATAATAACAATACATTTACATTTTTTTGACATTTTGACTGTCCGACTAGGTAGGTCTACCGTTCTAGGACAGTCAAATTGATTAAAAGGTTTCATATATATTAGGTAGGTAGGCAGGTACATGATGATTCAAGTATTAAATAAAGTTAAGATTCACAATTTCCAATCAATTAACCTCTTGAAAGTTGGATGACATTTAATATAAATATAAATATACCTATTTAAACCTTATATAATATCTATTATTTATTTTTAATTTTAATTTAATTTCAAATCTCTGTTTTTAAATTTAATTTATCTTAATCTTATGTTTTTCATATATTTTTAAATGTACTGTGTAAAAATTTTATTGTAGATAAAATGGAGGCCTCAGCACGGGTAAACCACCTAGTGAGGCCAACATTAATGAATTTTATTGTTAAATGTAAAAATATTGTATCAATAAATAAATAAATAAAAATGATAATGATGAAAATTAATATCATAGCATTCCGAGGAGCTAGAGTGCTCTAATAAAAAGCAAAGTCTGGAATGATATTGGCGCAAGCGATTCTGAACTTGTCCTTGTGCCGTTTCTGTATACATAAGGGTTAAAATCGTAAATTATTTTTTAACCGCTCAGCTGTCACCCGCCCGCCGCGGGCTTACGACAGATGACTCGTTAAGTATTTAATATAAAATAAAATCAATTTAGTGTATTATATACAAGAAAAAGTGTATTTGAAGAGAATATACGGAAAACAGTAAAATAAAAGAAAATAAAAAGTTGGTTACAAATGATTCAAATAACAAATGAATACGCATTTTTAATAATATTACTGACTCTGTCCTGCCTAAAATTGGTAACCATTTTTTTAATTTTTTGGATACAAGAAAAACAGTATACAGAAAAAGAGTAAAATAAAAGAAAATAAAAATTTTGAAAAAAAAGAAATATACACATATAGTAGTACCAGGTAGTAAGGCGTTCACATGTTTTAAATAAAGTATTATTTTGCCGTCATAATTAAAAACATAGCATCGTCCTGGGACTCTCAAAGAGGATACTGTTGTATCACCTATGGCAGCAGTACTGTATATTATGTTAGATTAGGTTCTAAAGTACGTCATAATATTATGTAGACACATTATAGTAACATAATTCTGTACATAATAATATTTTCAACGAGATAAGGGTATTAAAATACATAAAAGAAAAATGCAGTATTTGCAATTGCAAAACATAAAAGCTTCATAATAAAATTATCTTGTTTTAGATTCATGGCCATCCATTTGCTCGGGGGACATTGAGACAAGGATCAACCCTCGACAAAAGCTTTTAAATAAGGGTGGTAAAACACTAAAACGGGACTACCCCATCCAAACCCAGGCGCTGAAAGAAAATGAAGCAATGAGCGCTGAAAAAGAGCGACTCGTAAAAGCGATGGCAAGAAAATTTATCTCAAGTAGATGCTGCGAATTGGTATGATGCAGCATCACTCGTGTTTACTCGCAGCGAGACTATAGAGAAGTATATCTATACATTGTAACATACAGAAGCTTTGCGGGGTTGATGGATCAGCATTTTATTCGTAAAAGTAATTTTGCTCTTAGGAAACTGAGATAATTCTGAAGGAATGATAGCGTTTTACAAGGTCGAAAAACTCCTCAATTAATGTGGAAAATTCAAACTCGAAAATCGGAATATAAAAATATATTAAACGACACAAGTGCTACGTCCTTTCTACAGCTCAGTGATAAGAAAAGCCGAGCTCAGAATCAAGACAAAGATGGCAGTGTTTAAAACGGTATACCACCCGACGCTCACTTACGGCCACCAGATATGGATGTTTAACGAACAAACACGCTATAGAGTCCAAGCTACCGAAATGAGGTACTTGAGAGGAGTGGCAGGGTTACGAAATGGGATCATATAAGAAATTCTACGATCCGAGATGATCTAAGCATTGAACCACTACTTTTCTTCATATAAAAATCGCATTTGAGGTGGCTTGGGCATGTACTAAGAATGTCTGATGACCGAATTCCGAAGAAAATACTGAGTGCCATTCCAGAGGGTAGACATCCAGTAGGCCGCCCCAGACACAGTTGGGCGAGGCAACTCCAAAAACTGTGCGAGGAGAGGATGGGTCTGCCATGGACGGAGGACGAACAATCGGCGCAAGACAGGGACGTATGGAGGAGCCTTGTCGATGCAGTGGGTCCCCGACCCAAATAGGACAAGGGGAAGAAGAAGAAGAAGAAGACACAAATTGCTTTGTGGAAACCACTATAATCACATATTATAATATCTACATGTTTCAAAACCGATGGTTTCTTCGTCGGGATAATAACATGAATAAAAATAACAAAATAAACAAACAACTATAGACAAAAAGAACAATAGACAAAATATTATTAAAGAGAATAAATAAACAAATATTAAATATTGTTCTTTTTGTCTATACTTGTTTGTTTCTTTTTTTATCTTTATTCATGTATCCTGACGAAGAAACAATCGGTTTTGAAACATGTAGATATTATAACATGTGATTATAGTGGTTTACAGAAAGTAATTTGTTTCATTTAATTAAAATGATGCCACAAAGTAATTTTGCAAAGATTGAAGAAATAAAAATATATGTTGATATTTTTTTGATTTGTTTAACTCCTTAGGTTAAATTGTTTTCTTTTGGGAACAATTCATATAGGTCTCTTAGAAATGGTTACCTCCCTTACTATCACATGATATATATGATCGAGAAATAGATAGAGAAAATACTTATCTATTTATTTTAATATAAAAGTTAAACACACAATAATTAAAATATACACCTTTAAAAATAATATAAGAAACTTGGGAATTTTTTATTTATTAATTTTACATGACACGACAAAAAAATTAGTTGACAATTGTTTATATTACATTTGCCTAATAAAATATGCGCATTTTTTCCGTTATTAGTAATTTTAGTTAGAAAAAACGTAAAGTGGGCCATTTTAAAATCTTTTTTTATGTTTGTCTTAAATTTTGGTTATATTGAAAAAGGTATATATTTATTTAGAATTATAAAATTTTAAAGCGTATTTCATCATCTTTCAAAAACAGTTTCTAGTTTTCAGATACGTTTTGAAATATTTCATTTATTTGGATTTTAATGCAAAGCGGAAATATTTTGAAATTCCAAAATATGCCCGAGGCCTGAGGGGTTAACTTATTATTAAAATATTTCACTTTCTATTCTTAATTTATTTAATATTGTATTTTAATTTTAATTTGTATTGTCATTAAAAAAAAATATATATTTATCTAAATACTGCAACAGTATTCCAAAACAAATAAACAGTGTGAATATAGAAATAATATCAACTTATTTATTTTTTTAATCCCGCATAACGTTGTCAAATTTAATCTAAAATGCCCTTAAAGCTGGCGTATATCAACATAAGCTCAACGATTGAATAATATATTCAACTGAGTTGTGTTTACTTAAAAATTCGACTGTGGTAAAGTTGATATTAGCAGCTCACTTAAAACTATTCAATTCAATGGCAAACAAGCGATTTTACGTACCCTTATATTATTGTATAAGTTTATACAGCAATGTTAATATATAGTTAAAAGTATTTTGAACAGAACCCACAGAGACGTTTTTAGATTTTCACGGCCAAAAGCATTTTCGTTGTTTGTTTTTGGGGTGTTATGCCGTGTTGTGCTACCTCCTTCTTTAGCCGACGTTTCGGACAGCGTTGCAGTGTCCATCATCAGGGCAGATCCGGCAGATCCGGCAGATCCGTCGACGGATAACACCCCAAAAACAAACAACGAAAAAGAACCCACAGAGACTAACTAACATTCAAAACGAAAAAAGCGAATGATAAAGCAAGCCTGAAAATGTTCATGTATATTTAAAACCTGTAAATAAATCTAGTCGCTTCCCGTTTGAAAACATAAATTCTGTAAGTAGTGAGGTAAATTAAATTTAATTCCGTAAGTATGTTTAATTGCTCGGTAAGAATTTTTATAATATAAAATATAATACTTAAAAAGTGATATGGTTCGGAACCTGTGCTTTACAATTTTACATGTATTTAGAATACGATTTTATAGTTCATTACAAAAGCTGAGAAATTTTCCCCATGGAAAATTTCTAAACATCGTTTACTGTTGAAATCAGCAAAGTAACACCTTCATCCCTTTTTCGATTCCAAATGTTCAAAGTGTTAATGGATCGACCAACTAAGTGACTTAAAAAACAAGTCGATACATTTTCCCAGCGTTTCGAGAACACGGTGTATAAAGCAGCGCGGTGAGGGGCTAATTAGATTTCCCTGCCCCGTGAGAGATGAGGAGGCATAGAGTGGGGTGTAGAACCTGCAGGAGAGGGAGGGGGAGGCGGTGGCTTCAGGGGTTGGAAGGCTCCGCAGGAAACCAGGGAAAAGGAAGTGACAAGACTGGAACAAATTGAGCGACTGTTTTATTAGATCTTAAAGTTATCTTTCACACATTGAAGCAGTGAACCAAAGTTTGAAATCGAAAGTTTATTTAAACTGGGTAAGTTACAACGTTTTTCTTCGAATCAAAATAGTTTTTAAACTTGTTGTAAAGTTGATCTCCGTTGTGCATTAAGCAAAATGAGTGAATCAAAGAAAAAATATTTCTTCTTCTTGTATATCTTTGTTTTTTGTTGTGCTTTAACAGGTTTTCAAGTCGGGGATTTACAAATAAAAAGCTCTGGAAAGCTAATAGAACCTTTCGGTCATCACAAACATTTGCTAAAGAAGAATGCAGCATATGAAAAACTTAAAAATATAAATATTAAAAAAATATTATAAATAAAAAAAATATTATATAAAACTTCATGCTTTAGGTATCAGAGGAAATATGTTTATATGGCTAAAAAGTTACATTTCTGGTGGAACTTTATTTGTTAAAATAAAATCTTTTATATCTAAACCATTTTCCGCCACTAGTGGTGTACCCCAAGGTAGTCATCTTGGCCCAGTTTTATTTCTTGTTTTTATAAACGACATAGTCAGCTGCTTTAAAGACGTCAATGTATTGTTATTCGCCGATGACATTAAATTTATATTAAGAAATAACTCTCTTAAATCACTGTCAAGTTCTTCAATATAATATAGACATGCTAAATAACTGGTGTTCACAAAATAATTTATATTTAAAAGTAGATGGCATATGGCAATTAATATGGTATAATAAATGTATATAATAGTTACATAATAATACGAAAATTAATCACTATGTAACCAGTTGTCTTGAAGGTTCAATGAAGAAATAAAGTGTATATGTACATTGAATAAATCCGTGAAGAAGCTTTTTGATATTTATATCACGTTTTCAATTTACATTTCCTAATGGTCTGCGTTTCCTTTGAACTGTACCTTTTGAGATAATATCTATCATAGACCTCAATATAATTTACCGGCATTTATCCAATGAGCGAGTTTCTACGAGTATATTCTCGTATATTTAATCTACAGAATAAATTAACTTCTAATCAAATGAACTGAGGGCAAAGATTGGCAAAATTGATAGAATTCATGTAAAAAAACCTTCACCACTGTAAGGGAATATTAAACCGTCAAATAACAGCCTACTTTATTCAACATAATACTACTTATTTCAAAAGGTTAATTAAAAAGCAGTCCAAACATTTGACTTTTCAATTTCGAAGTCTGACTTTATTGAAACGATATTATTTGCCCAAAAATTTAATATTTTATTTGCAAGAAACCATCGTTTTATCAAGTTCACCACATTTAACTGTAAATGATATATTTAGATCTACTCTTGAAACCCTGACAGTTACATAAAGGCATTTACGAATATTTGTTTATTTTTTTTAGTGTAACTTAATACTTAAGAACGTAAGTAGGCGTGTAAAGTAGTATTTGTTCGTGTTAGATCATGTTTGATCTGGTGTGGATTGATATAATAATAATTGGGTAATTTGTAGAACGCCACTTTTGTGAAAAATCACCTCAATTATTGCTTTTATCTACAAAATGATACAAAAAACATACTTACCTGGCAGGTCACTGTATGCTTGGAGAAAAAACGACGTTGCACGAGGAGGACACTATATAAAACTTTATTTGTTTATATTAAAACATATTTTTATATGTTGTTTCTGGCAACTAAAAGAGAGAAAAAAATGTCATTTATCGAACGGTCTCAAAGAAACTGAAACACTTGTATTTAAATAAACGTCCAAACTTTCTACGCTTTTTAAACGAAAACGAACCAGAAAATCCTGGCTCAAATGGGAGAAAGTTTTAAACTCTGTATATTTTATCAACAGTAGCATTTTCAGAGTTTACCTTTAGGTAATTAGAAAATTTGAATAGATGGAACTGCATCTTACAGTCACACAAAAAACCTACCTTGAAAGAAGAAAGAAAACCAACATTTTTACGATTTTTAAGGTTCACGAAAATTCCCAAGAAAATATTTAAAAGCAAACCGCGAAGACCTCTGACCTTTGCTTCTTGATTACATCTCTCAATTCTTCGCGTTCCTAAATAAAAATAAACAAACTCAACCAACTCTTTTACGCTTATCTCTAAATTTAACTGCCAAAGGTGGCAGTGTTTTCATGCAATTTTCAGCAAAGATTTCAGCGAAAATTTGTTAAATCGTGACACAATAAAAGCAATTTTCCACCACTAGAACAATAATATCGCCACCCACATCTCCAGACCTCCAACAAGAGATTTATTTGTATTTTATTGAATAAGGCACGCATTACGTAACCTGGCTGTGTACTGATTCGCGAAGGGAGAACTGAACCCTTTCGGTCCTTTAGGTTTAGGTGAAGCTGAACTTTGAGCAGACCCTAGTCCGGTTTATATTTTCCTTTTTCGGTTCCTTAATTTTTATTTGGGGCATCAATCCGAATGCGGGCTGTATAATAATTGTGTTGGCTATATAATAAGTCAACGTCCCCAAAGACCTATCTACCTTGAAGCTTACAAACTGGTACGAGTACAAAACCAAGATGAGTGGAGGAAGACTCTTGAGGAGGAAAAGACCCACCAGGGGTTGTAGAACCAAACGTGATGATGATAAAATAATTAATTGTGCTGTTGCGCGCTGACTTTTTTTTTGGTTTATAAGATGGATTTTGATGCTTTTAAGATTCATTTCACAAAAAAAGTTTATTATTTTTAAATGCTACTTAGTTCTGCTTTGAGAATATGGTCAAAATCAAAAATACAATATTCGTTTCTTCTTTTGTCTTCTTTTGTCGTTTTCTTTCAATTTTGTTTGTTCTTCTGAAATCTCAACGGATTGCGTGAAAATATTATCAACTAGCTTCTGACCGCGACTTCGTCTGCGTAGGATTAGTACTACGAGTAATCTATTCTCTTTTCCTAGGTCCTATCGACGTTTGTATCAAAATTTAAAATATCTATAATTCTTGATTCGATTAAAAGTATTAGGCGGGTACTTCAGATAAATTCACTAATTTAAATATTTTCCAAAGTAGAATTTTGATTTTAAAATCATTGTTTTCAAAATGTCATTCTCAAATTTTGACATTTTCTATAAAACAATAATATTATTATTTTCAATATATTGAAAATAAATAGCTAGCTTTAATAATTATAGCCTTTATATTATTCTGATGTATGAGCTATATTATTTTAAAGTTTCATTAAAATCCATTCAGTAGTTTTTGCGTGAAAGAGTAACAAACATACATACATCCATACAAACTTTCGCATTTATAATATTAAGAAAGATTAACTTTTTGGTAGCGTGGTTCTAAAACAAATACAGAGTTAAACGGGTCGTTTTTTAATGTTCGTTCTCGTACTCACTGTAGCTATTAATAACCGGTGAGTATCTTGCCAGGCAGCGTATGTGTTTTCTCCCACATTTAATGTAGATCTTTTTAAAAAATACATTCACTCCTCCCTAACTTTATGCAATCCATATGTAATCCAAATATAACAACAATTTTGACTACGAAGTAGCGAGTTCAAATACCGGCGTGGGCAAGTAAATTTTATTGATTAATTTGTATTATATCACAATTTATTAATTAAAAATAGCATATTATTGCGACATATTACATAGTAGTAGATACTTTCAGTATCGCCCTGGTGAGAGACATCATTCAGAATCGAAACGTTGTTTGAAATCGCTTTAGCCATGTATAGTAACCAGATCCAAATAACCAGGTTCTTCCCAACCTTCCTCTTACCCCTGTGCTTCTCCTTCCCACTACTTTTAACCTCACAACATATCCATATTTGGGGATTCCATTGTCACACTGACTCCCGGCGGTTGGAAGCAGTTCGGACTCTTCGATAAAAACAAAATACTGAGGAAAATTTATGAAGTTTTTACCCTAACATTGGAATGCATATTCAACATTCTGTTTCAAAATAATCTGTATCAATGTATCAAGCAACATCATCGTCATGCACGAAAGACATGATAATTGTGGTATATCCGTTTTTGTCTCACAACTCTTATAAAAAATCGAAGACAACCAAACACTGTGCTCTTTATTTGTGATAAATGAGCTCTGATAACTTATCAGACCCGAACTTGAGGTTGCAATAGTATTTATTCAAGTGCCAATCCTTGCACTATTGTTATGTCCTTTATATTCTCTCCAAATAATATATTCAAATGGTTAGCACTGGAATCTGTTTTTACCAGTACTTATTATCTTTATAAACTATGGGATACTTAATTGAAATACAGTGACTGTTTATTATCGCATTGTAACTATAATAATACATCTGAGGACAGACGTCCTTACAGGCTGAAGGCTACTTTTAATCTGAAGAGCTCCTGAAAACTCAAAGACTTCGTAAATCTAATTTCAGTCAACTTCGGCAAAACTCGGCTACGAGACCATGTGACCCAAAGAGCCCATAGACTACTATGGTAACGCATGTACTAGATCATAGACTATTATGATGCATTACAATTATCAAAAGCTATGTGCAATTTATGGATAAGTTATTAATCTAATGTCTAAGATATTACAATAATTATTTTAATTATTAAAATCAAAGCACAAACAGCGGAATCATGTACATAAATAATGATATTGCATTTGCTAATGGATGGGGAAGCGAGTGCCCGAGAGATGAGATGCCAGAAGTGCTGCGCTCCCAAAGGATGGCCAAGCTCTCTCTGTACAAGACTCTCGTCTTTGAAATGTTTTTCCTTTTGATGTGGTTTGCAAGCAGCGACCACGTACCGAGTTTCAAAGACCAACGTATATTTAGCAATAAGAACATTATCTAATCAAGTATGCAGTTATGGTTCAGACCCTACTTTGAAACAAGGATGAATTAAATTGCATGTTTGACAACATTTTAGCGAATAAATATTTAAATTTTATTCGTCTTAACTTTAAGAACGGGTTGTTTAACAGAATTAGATAATGCCCAAATTTCATAGTTGTAAAAAAAAAATTCAAGTTCTGTTATTTACAAATATTGTAAAACAGGCGTATGATGAAATAATAACATAATAAGTGTGATAAGTGTGATAATTAAGCGCAACTGAATTTTAAATAAATAAGTAAATCTAGTTGGTAAATTACGTTTTCTTGAAAATGAAAAAAGGGTGGCCTCTTGAAAAATCACGATCTTTGAGAAATTTAAAGAAAAGAAATACAATTTTTCAATCTTACTAATATTATAAACGTGAAAGTTTGTATGGATGTATGTATGTTTGTTACTCTTTAAATCGAAATTTAAGGAATGGATTTTAATGAAACTTTACAATAATATATCTCACACATCAGAATAACATATAGGCTATAATTTATAAAGCTAGCAATTTTTTTTCAATGTATTGAAAATAATAATTATAGTTTAATAGAAAACGTCAAAATTTGAGAATGACATTTTGCAAAATAATTAAATCAAAATTCTATTTTGGAAAATATTTAAATTTGTGAATTTATTTGAAGTGCTCGCCTAATACTTTGAATCGAATCAAGAATTATACATAATTTAAATAAATAGGTTAAGAATTTTGGTATAAACGTAGATGGGACCTAGGAAAAGAAAATAGATTACTCGAAGTACTAATCCTACGCAGACGAAGTCGCGGGCAGAAGCTTGTACAGAATAAAAATAAGTAATTTTCTGGTAAAAAAATATAATATTTTAGGTACGAGTACGTACTTACCTTATCGCTTATCTGTATTCTTGACAGATAAGTTCTTATTTTGAAAATGACCATGATTAGAATTTCCTGTTAAAGTATGAAATTATTATTTTAATTTTTAATTTATTTACAATGATTATATTTCATAATGTTTTCCCCACTGGGATTTCCCGTGCTGGGCCGGAATAAACTTTTTTTATAAATTAATTATCATGATATTTTGAATACAACACAACATTGTACAGAAAACAAAAGAAAAAAAATCTCAGAAGGGTAGGTTATAAGTTATAACCAATTCCAAAACTAATTCCTCAACTCAATTAATATTTTAATTTCTTCAAAACTCTTTACTAACTTGGTTCATTGACAATAAAAAATTTCATTTGCATACTTAACTTTATTTTGTATTTCCATCAAAGCTTCCATTAGCGCATTTATATTTAAATTCCTATTGCGATACACATCTTTATTGCGCTTATCAACTGAAAATAAAATCTTAAATCATTAACAAATACCTTTAAGTCCCCTAGCAACTAAGATAAGATCCAAGAAAAACTGCGCGAATAAAAATACTATATCTTTTACTGGGAAACATTTGTTTGGAATAAAAAGCCAATGGTCTTCTAAACTTGAGTGTTTACCATATTGGCCAAAGAAAAAGAATAAAGAAATGGAGAAAAGGAATGTCTGGAATTTTTCCATAAAGGCTGTAAGGGTTTGTGGAAGCGACAAGGGAATATTTAAAAAAAGCCTCGAAACGGCTGCCCGATTTAACTTATTGGGAAGACAGTGTTAATGGGGTATCTAAAAAAAGACTCCGAACTAAGGGTTCAAATGTTAATTCAACCAGAATAAATTGTTGATTTAGCCCCTGGGAATGGCTAATTTGTGTTACATTCGGGGATACGTATGTTTGTGTATTGCGGGTTGCTTCTTTGAATTTTAAATAGGTTTCACGTTGGTTTAACTTCTAAAAAAGCACTTCTTTGGTTTAGTTTATAAATAGTATTGCAAATAAGATAACGAAACTGAAACAAAATTCTATAGATTGAAGTTAGCTTAAATAGACATTATATTATGAGTATGAATTTTTGGGTGTATTTCGGGAGAGTAATCATTTGATTTTGAATGAAATTCAACAAAATATTAACTGATTTCCTTGATTTTTTTTTGTTTTAAATTATTAGGTTAGAAATATGTTCGGTAAAACTCCACTAAAGATCGAGGTTCATCGAAATTACAAGTTCCTTTTTTGCGTTATATTGAGGTTTACAATGAATATTTAAGTGGCGAGACTTCTGTCCTATTGGATGCTCTAAGTAATTCTGAATCTAGAGAACCCGACATTGCCGAAGCCCAGCCGTCTATCATTTATCATCGGCTGGGCTGTTTCCGTAACCGTTCGTGCATTAGACGCGAACGACGATAGTCAACACTCTTCTAAGGTACTACTTAAATGACATCTTTTGAGACACCTCAAAAGTACACAAAAATATCTTTACTAACGACATCTGTTATGTTACGAAATATGTTAAATATAATATAATCATATATATCACTTTATTGATATTTTAACCTATAAACTTTTATGATTTTCATCAAAATTTTCTAAGAAAACACACCTCGGAATATTCGTTAGGTTCCAGCAGTTTTTAATATCTTTTGAAGTAAAACTTCTTTATGCACGCTTGACTTGGGGGTAAGCTGGCGAATGCGTTACGAAAAGTGTAATGCGTTACGGGCGAAGCGAACGGGCTGTATGTATCACACTGTAGAAGCAAGAGAGAGCAGTGCGCGCGCACATTTTCTTTCTCTCTTCCTCTCATAGCCAGTGCATGAAATATACCAGTCAGTATTTTGAAATACCAGTGACGCGCCAAACGCGGGGGAGAGGATGCGCATGGCTTGGCATAATTATTTCCTTCCATTAGTATTCTATATGGTAGTTAGTCCCAGAATTTCTACACTGAAATAAATCCCAACTTCTAGTATTACGTAGTGGAATCCGAAAGCTAAGCATTGCAAGCAATTCTGAACTATCAACATAATCATTTAATATTTTATATAAAAATACCGAGTCAGTGAATATATGAAAATATCAGAGATTTATATAGATTTTTTTGCTAAGAAGATGTTCAATTTTTGTGACGATAGAGTTAACGTTATTTGGTTCTGTACAGTTGACGACCGTCCGTGGTCGAGTGGTAAGACACTTGACTCCCAATCGGTAGGTTGCGGGTTCGAACTCGGCGGGCGCAAATAAATATTATTTGATTAATTTGTGTTATTTCGCAATTAATTAATAAAAATAATATATATTATATTTGCGGCACGTTCCAGAGTGGAAGATACTCTCAGTATCGCCCTGGTGTAAGACCACCATTCATAATTGAAACGTTGCTTCATAATGGCTCTAGCCGTGTTTAGTGACTAGATCTGAATAGCCAGGTACTTTCCCACCTTCCTCTTCCCCATCTCCTTCCCTTCCCCACTTACCTTGAGCCTCACAACACACTCCAATTGGGGATGCCATAGTCTCACTGGCTCCAGAAGGGAGTAGTTGGGACTCTTGTGAGGTTTCTCTATAAAAAAAAATTTTAAAAAAATAGTTAAAACAAAGGCGCAAACTGTGGTTAAAGTTTTATTTTATCGAAGGAAATGTCTCCCTGTTTTCCCTTCATGTTATTTAAATGGATTGGGATCCGACAAAGCTTTCGAATAAATCCTGTTATTTTACGTGTCAATGTCATGCATAATACATTTTTCCGAATGTCATTCGATAAACCACGTCACTTACTGTGGCTTCAATCCATCCGCAGCATTTATCAGGCGAACCCCTCTCAACGTCTGCCTTATGATTTATGTAATCGAAGTCTCTTTGTGCTTATCAATATGGTAATACAGCCACTTAGTATGCGAGTTTCATCCCTTCGGAACTAATTACTGATTCACCCCTATTTCGTGATGTTTCGGAAAGTGGTGGGTGCATCGAAGAAGCAGCCCTAACGCGTGCATGACGATAATTCTAATTATGTACTCATAACGTAACTCGTGACCAAAGAGTAATTAACGTAATTACTTTAATGAAAACTAAACCTTAGTAGAGAGGTTTTTGTAAAAAAAAACTTTGTCGTAATAACATAATATAAGGACATAATATAAATGAATATAAGGACATTGCGGATATGTTTGGCACATCATTTATTAAGTATAAATGTAGCGACAGATTCGCAGCTCACATCAAAAAGTTATTTATAACACAATAGCGCTCGCCATACAATCCCATGAGACCCGCCAGACGTAAAAAGATGATGCGCTGTGATCGCGGTTTGAATCTTCGCTAATCGGAATTATTTTTCGTATTCGCTACAGTGGCGGTATCAGAAAAGTTATGCGACCCCCTCTCTACCGTAAACAGGAGAGGGGGTCATTTTTAATACACGGAGCATGCACGGAGCTGTCAAGTTAACATATCCAGTACAAAGAAATGATATTCTCTCGACCGCTTCCGATTTCAACTGACCCCTTCTCCTGCCGTAGGAAGGAATATTTTATAACGTAGTGTGTCGGTAGAAAAGATACTTATAACGCAGTATCTTTTTGATGTGAACTTCGCGTTTGTCGCCCGCTTAAACACCTCATAGTAAGATGTTTATCGGAAAAAAGATCAATAATATTTAATTGAATATACCACTAGTTCTCCATGACTCAATCTACGAATTGTACTTATCCCATTCTGTTGTTTCTCTACCTTGCATGGTAGGGTATACTGCTTCTATCAAACTCGTATTTGATTTTGTTTTTGATTTTGCTTTTGATTATGACTTTGATTTTGTTTATGATTTTGTTTTGGATTTTGTTTTAGATTCAGTTTTATAATTTTATTTTTTGCTTTTGTGTGAAAAAGAGCCAACCAATTTTGTGTGAATTGAATGTAATTTATGATTTAGATGTACCTTGTTAATTAAAAAAAAACATGTAAAAGCCCAACAGGGCGTGCAATATAAATAAATAAATGAATAATACAGAAATTCACAGACACATTTAAAAAAAGGCCTTTGAGGGTTGTAGACACAAAGCTGAATTATGTTGATATAATAAATGAAAATTTTGGGAGCACTTAACGTACAAAACATATTAATCATTTTTAAAAAACCTTATAGTTCTTGACTAACTAACTAACCTTAAACCAGTTTCTCCTCAAAGGTAGGCTGAGGAGACGGAGTGCTAAACAACTCAGTTTTGGCACGTACTCCGTGCTGCATTGACGTTTATATATATTGTTTCATACATACTTCAAGAGCTTAAGAATTCATTATGAGTTGTACAGCGCCCTTGAGGTAATTTTTGTAACTATTTGTAACTAACTAACTAACCATCACGCCGTTTCCCCGCAGGGGTAGGCAGAGAGGACGGACCGCCAAACACCTCGGTCTTGGCACACAATCTTTGCCTCATTCACGTTCATACATCGTCTCATAAATTCTCTTCTATTTTTCTGACTCTTGACATGGCCCGACTCAAGTATCTGATTCACTTGATCGTGCCATGTCTTTCTCGGACGTCCCCTACTTCTTATACCATTCACACTTGCATCGTATATTCCCCTTACGCTCCTTTCTATTACTATTTGTAAGTAGTTACAAAATCTAGATAGAGCATAAGAATTCATTATAAACAGTACAGCGCCCTTGAGGTGATTTCTCACAAAAACGGCGCTCTAAAAATTATCCAATTATTATCATTATTACTCTTCTGTTATTTTGACTCTTGATATAGTCCGCCTCAAGTATTTGGTTAATTTAAGCGTACGATGTCTTCCTTGGGTTTCTCTGACTTCTTATACCATTCACATTAGCTTTATATATTCTCCTTACACTATTTTAAAACCATTTATCATACTATATTCATATGGTTATCGACCATACACACACGCCTCAGGGATATTATTTCTACAGCATTAAGTCAGCTTTTATTTTTCTAGTTCCATGGCTCACTGACATACATCAAGGTAGGTACCAGCACTCCATTGTGGAGTACTATCTTCGCTATTTTGGACATTGTTTTGTTAGCGTCAACCGCATCCAGTCTTCCCTTAATAGCGTTTTGGACAATTGCCATTCTTTTAATATCTCTTTCATTTAAGGTACATTATTTTTGTCAAAGGAGTGAAAAAGAACAAATTAAATTTATCCAGACTACCTGTACCAGACGTGGTGAGGTACATTATTATAAGAACTATAATTAGGCTGGAGGTCCCGAACCACGGAGGTACCAAATGTAGCTCCCTTCACCACGTGTGCAGGGAGAATGGATGAGAATGCTTGCCGCTGTAGCGCTGGTCCGAGTGTCCTAGTGGCTGTTCCTTTGACGAAGCTGGGTCTGGTCCAAAGAGTGTGAGGTAATACGAGGTCCAGGGTAAAGCGATGGTCAGTGAAGGAAAGAGGCAAGTAGAAGTAAAGTCGGAGCGAGGTAGAACGGGCAGGGCAGGAGAGATGTTGTCGTGTCGGCTGGTAGAATGAGACTGACTTGAAAACGGCCAAACGGGCCCTATATATAGCGGGCAGCAACACCGAGTGCGTTGCCCCTGCTGGTAAAACACTCTCTGCGCTCCTCGCCCTACCCCCACTCCGACGATTTATTTATTAAAACCACATATCAGTTACAAACTTAATAATCATAATAACACAAATATAAAATGACAAAAACTACATCAGTACGTCCGTCACACTACCCTTACATTAAAGATGCAGTCCAGCAACATGCGTCAAGAATATACTTGCAAGTGCAGACTTGACTTGGTCACCATAAAGATCCACCTGAACGGAGGTGGAAGAAGGACGCTGTTTCCATCTCCTAATAGCTAGTGTAATATAATATTATTGCATAAATCACATTGACGACAAAATTTTAGTAATTTTTTAACTTAATTAAAACTTCGTTCACTATTTACAAAACTTTGGATTGCTTTCTTGCCAAAATGTGGCAAATTTAAAAAAAAAATATTTTTATTAAAACGACTATATAATATATTATAAGTACCTACATTCAAAATATAACAAAATAAATGTTCTCCGGATTCTTTTAAATATTTTAAGGTTAAAGATTTAATTATATTTTTTTTATAAATCCTATGAATATGTGATATTAGACAAAAGATAGGGGAATTCATTGGCTACATAGAACTATAATTAGTTTGTATGTCGCCGTAATCAAATTCGGAGGTATGATCTGTAGCAATCCGAGAAAAAATATTTTAATTGCTCTTTCGCTCCAGGGGATAATATCACTTTTATACAGAATTTATTGTAAAAGTAATTTTTAGGAAGAAATTAAAACCGTAAAATAAAAAAAGGTCACGTTTCTAACTAATACCTAAAATATTTTAAAAAAACTAAATAATTGCTTTGTTTACACTAGAACGGGCCTCTGGTGACATTCTTAGGTGAACGTCAAGGTTAAATCACAAAAACAAACAACAAACTACGGATAAAATATTTTTGCGAAAAACAGGACGTGTTTATTAATTTTTAAGATGTAACGAGACAACGACACCGTAAAGTAAATTCGGCCTCATTTCCAAGTTATCAAATATTTCAAAGCAATGAATACGGTAGAAAAAAATCTTGCCATCAAAATTTAAGAAGGTACTTGTGATGTAAATAAATTCATTTGTAAAAATCACGCAAAATTCATGTCAGGTATTTTGATAAATAATTCTCTTAAAGTGGAATATTGTCAGTGTTAAATTTAAAATTACTGCATAAATTATGAAGAGGGTTTAATATTTAAGAGATACAAACTTTTTTAATTCTTCGTTTCATTATTCTTTTCCAATGGATGCGTAATAGTAAGGTTATTGGAAAAGAATCGCCTTTTAAAAACATTAAGTTATGTATTTGGTGCTTTGTTATGATAACAATAATGAAAGAATGGGTCTAAATTCATGGGAGAACTACTTATAATATTGTTTTGAAATTGGAACAATACAGAGCACTTATAAGTGGGTAGGATTGAAAGCCACACTCTGTACTGGCAAAACTATTTGCTTCATTTCTAATTTTCACACGTAGGGGTACCTGTCTCTCTGTTCACGTTTAAATTTAATTTTTAACCCTGTGAGTCTTTTGTGCCCTTTAGTACAGCGCGCGGTCGTATTTTCATTTAAACATTTAACATAGATTAACAAGATAACACTTTCAGATAATTGTAATATATTCCTAAAAGTCTTCGAGCGCATTTTCTTGCAAGTTTGAAAAAGATATGTCAACGTTTCTGAATTTATTTAATAATTATTTTTATATCAAACGAAAAAAACATGTAACATTAATCTTTTTTTTTTTTTTTTGGAATAGGCAATTCACCCTAAGAAGAGTGCTTTGTGAACATTAATCTTTGTAATACGTTTGTGTAATTAAATGTGTTTTTCGTTTCGTAAAAGATAGAATTTTTTACAGTTTACTAGAAGAAAAATCAATCGGTAAGCGCCAAAACAATCGTTAAATTCTTTAAATCAAACATTTTATAAAACAATTACTTTATTAGATGGTTTGGGCATGTTGAGCTAATGAATGAAGAAAGGAGTAAAGAGAATTTATGACGCGAATGTGAATGGTAGAAGAAGCTGAGGACGCCCAAGGAAGACGTGGCATGATCAAGTGAATCAGATACTTGAGTATGGCCATGTCAAGAGTCAGAATAATAGAAGAGTATGTATGAGAAGATGTATAAATGTGAATGAGGCAAAGAGTGTGTGCGAAGACCAAGTTGTTTGGCGGCCCGTATCTCTGCCAACCCCTGCGGGGTAACAGCGTGATGGTTAGTTAGTTAGTTAGTTACCTTTATTTATTTAATTTTTTTAATACCTAGAGGTTTCGCTTAACACACGCATCATCAGGGCATGAAATTAATCAAAGTAATTGTTTTATTTAATTAAACATGTCAAACCACAAAATGGACTTCTTACTTCCAATTTTTTTTTCATATGCCCGTTTGTAATTCTAATATCTAAAAGAGTCTTTTTAAATTGTGTTTTATTTTGTTACGTTCAAAAACAACGAATCTATGAAAAGGTTAATCTCAAATCTCAACCGGGCATTTTCAAATAAATCATGAATCTGACAGATGTTGTAAAGTAAGTTGACGAAAAAATCTCAATAGACCGCAGAGGGGTTAAAACGATACGATTGTACCACCCCAGCTAGGAGCAATCCTGTCCCGGTGAGACGGGTACACCAGGAGGCACTCATTTTTGTAGGACTTGGAAGACGTGCTCCTAGGATAGGAAGGAGGTTGGAGTTTAATCGACCGGTATACATGGCAACCTAATAAGCCAATATTGGAATTTAGGATGGGCAGGAACAAAGGAATGGATTGAGCTTTATGATTTTTTTCTTTTTATGTCTTCCTTCTTCTTGCCTCTTCTCGGATCTTCTTGGATCTTCTTGTCAATTTCTGGCTGTTATTGACTATTCTTGCCTCTTATTGGATCTTATCATCTCTTCTTGACTATTCGTGTCTCAACTCTCCTCTTGGCTCTCTGGCGTCTTCTTGGATCTTCTCTTCTATTATTGGCTCTTCTTGGCTATTCTTTTCTATAATCTCTTATTATTAATTCTTGACTCTGCTTGACTCTTCTTGGAAAAAAATCATTCTAATATCTTAATTGTTCCAATGTTGAGCAGGATAAATTAATATAAACATAGAATTAAAAAAAGAAAACAATGAAATACAATTTCGTTTCCCCACAGTAATAATAACAATATTGCTAAGCTGTAAATACTATAATAGAACGTTGACAAAGGGTTCATAAAATGAAATAAGAAAGAAAAAAAACGTTTCTATTATAGCTAATGCAAGCGGTCCCCAAGGCATAAAGATGGCCCCTGAAAGGTTAAGGAATCTACCTTCGTTAATGTAGAGATATCAAAAGGCCCACCCTCCACCCCCAGCTTTACACCCCCTGGAAGTTGAGATAGAACATGGATGTAGCGAGTTGCTTATTCGTGTAAGATAAAAATAAGACCGAGAAAAAAAACTTTACACGTTTTTGTAAACCATTTTTGATTACAAGGATTTGCTTTATCTTGATTGAGTTTTTAATTAATAATAAAAGAGAGTTAATAAATTGGAATTTATTTTCAACTGATAAAAATATAATACTATCAATAAAATACATTTTTTGAAGTAGCAGACGAGAATTCAAATTTCGACTTGCGATCGTACCCTTGCAACTGTACATGGCGGTTCCGATGAGAAAGATTGATTATTGTCCGATACCAAAGTTTTTAACTAATACCCCAATATCGATTTTATTTCATTCAAAATTTGCTTATTATAAATATACTAGCTGATACCCGTCATGCGTTGCAATGCCACTTAAATAAAGAAATTGTTTCTCCCTGCGTGTCCTTTCCCATTCGTCCCCGTTCCCCTTCGACCCTCATTCCCTTCCCCTTCCGTGATCTTTTTTCACCTTCCCCGCGTTCCCCCTCCCCTCTTCCGCTGTCCCCCTTCTCGCGAAGATTCCTTTCTGATCAAATAGATATAACCTAATAAAATAATGAAACAGTATTATGTTTAAATCTGCGACTCATCGCTTGTAAAATCACAATATGAAAAATATTTATTAATAGGGTATTTATTACCAGAGAATACCGGAAATTAGTCATTTATAAATCAAATTCCAGACGTATTGACTCTTTTTTACAAAAAAAACATAAATTGATCCTGAAAGATTATTATTTTATCTGGTACACGCAGTTTAAAATTTTTTTTAAACTAAGTGTATTTTTAAGATACTAAGGTTATACCGTTGGTCGTTGGCAGATTTGTTCAATTTTCAAACGATAGATTCTATTAAACGACACAAATTTCAAATCATATAATCATACAACAAAATAAATCAATACATAATCTAGTCAACACAGTTTTAATTTTTTTAAATTTTAGTTAAATTAAAATCATTAAAAAATAAATACGAGTACGTGTCTTGTGACAAAAAATACCTTAGTTTTTCTATTTATTTAAGGTCTTACAAACTAAAATAATTTAAAAAAAAAATTACACACTTATTTTGTTTAGACATTATTGAAAAACCATAAATACTTATGATCAAAAATACTTACAAGAAGTAAGTACAAGATATTTAAAACTTTATCATCGTGAGTTTTGAGCATTTTTATTGCTTACTTGAATGTAGGTATTAAAACAAGTTTTGAATGAAATAAAACGATATTTAATTTTTGATTTAAAAACTTTGATACGGGGAATAATCGATCTTTCTCTTTGGAACCCCCCTGTACAGTTGCAAGCATTTTTAAACTTTTATTCTCAGCCTCTGGTCAATCACTCTTAAAGCTTATTTTATTGTATCCCACATTTAAATTAATAACACTTAACACCCTTCATAGAAACAACCCTAAAATTCCAGGAAGCGAGTCTATTCACGTTTCCTAGTCTTCACCGACCACCTTAATAAATGATCTCGCCACAAAACAATTCCCACAATTCATCTTGGGGGAGCAAATAATGTAATGTGGGGATGTTTATACCGAGGCAACAAACGTTTACGGATGTTTCATTGAATCTGGAAATGATACGAGGAAGAAATTCTATTTGATTTACTTCAATTTTGATACCAAATTATATTTTATTATCTGTGATAAAAATGAATGGAATTTTTAATGTGAAAATAGTAAACAAGATTGAAAACTTGACATATGTTTACATAAAAAAATTAGATTAATTTTAAATTTCATTAGAAATCATAGGAAATTATAAAATTTATTATATCGGTTTATATTTACAATCCATAATGCCTACCTATTAATTTTTTTTTTTATGCGCCTATGAGGATTTCTTATCATTTGTAATTTGTTTAAATCTTTGTACCTTTTAATGATATCTTATATTTCTACATTTAACTTTCTTAAATTTTTTTCTTTAATTCATTCTCACTTTTAACTTTTTATTTTTGCTTAATACTTTTTTATAGTTTGTACTTTACTCTTTATACTTATACTTAATACCATATCTTTCTCTTTATGTTTATATTTTATTTTTTCCTACTACTTATTACCTCACTACTACTCACTTTTTACCATTTTTTTCTTATATTTAACTTACATTTATACTGTTATTCTTCATGTTGTTGTACTATTTATATGTTATGTCAATTATGTGGAAATAAATAAATAAATAAAATGCTTTTTAATCAAAGCTTTTAAGATTATTCAACTATTCACGAAGTTTAAATTTAAGTTTTTTTTTTATAGTGAATACCTTACAAGAGTCCCAACTGCTCCCGTCTGGAGCCAGTGAGACTATGGCATCTCCAATTAGGGTATGTTATGAGGCTGAACGTAAGTGGTAAAGGGAAGGAAACGAGGAAGAGGAAGGCGGGAAAGTACCTGGCTATTCAGATCTAGTCACTAAACACGGCTAAAGCGATTTCAAGCAACGTTTCAATTCTAAATGGTGGTCTTACACCAGGGCGATACTAAGAGTAGATATCTTCCACTCTGGAACGTGCCGCAAATATACTATATATTATTTTAAATAATTAATTGTGAAATAACACAAATCAATTAAATAAAATTTATTTGCGCATGCCGGGTTCGAATCCGCGACCTTCGGAATGGCAGTCCAACGCCCTACCGCTGTCTATACAGCGCTTAGCCCCTTAGAGTGGTTAGTTTTTTTTTTAAATAATTTCCCTCATGGCCTATGTCATCTTTGAAGATGTTGTGTAGATGGTCCTTTTTTATAGGGAAAGAATGGAGAGAAAAAATCTATGAAGAGTGGGTAAGAATATAAGGGTCAGTGTGATCAGGAGTAACGATCAGGCCCGCCACGCAGTTGGTGGGCAGATGAATCCACTACCAAACACGCGTAAACCTCACCCCGTGAACCCGGGCACCTGTGCTAAGTCACCAAACGCAGTGAATTACTTAAGGGGACCTATGGCAGAGGTGTGGGTTATCCAAGAAATGCTATTCGTAACATAAATTTATCTTAATCTTATCTGTTTTAATTTTTTTTTTTTTCTTCACCAACATAATATATATATATATTTTTAATGTATTATGTATATATTTTTTGGTATATAAAATGGAGGCCACAGCATGGGTGAACCACACAGTGAGGCCAACATTATTAGATTGTACTCTGAAATGTGAAAAGATTTTATCAAAAAAAAAAATATATATATATATGTAGAAAGAAAAAAAATCCGGATCTAAAAATAAACATCGTTGGATTCTATCTACGAAATAAATCTAATTAAATTCCTTATGGTAATTTCATTGAATAATAAAATATGTATGTAAGTTCACCGCTAGCTTGAAATATATTATAAAAGCACTACACCGGCGATATCCCGCCTAAAGCCTCATACAAAAGGCACTAAAAATCGCATTTATCAGGGCGGGTGAAATTTTCACATCGCCTGTGGAAAACCGTTAATTAAAAAGTAAATGGAAACCCTCAGAAATATACCATCGTCCTCGCCCGAACTCGTTAGAGAGTTTATCTATGGAATTATTATGTTTTATTCATAGGGATTTTCCATTCATCTATGATCTATCTACGTCTATGGTCTGCCTTACCACGGATCGCTCAAGAAAGAGAATATGTATTTTAATATTATACAAGGTAAATTGATGAGTGTATATACATGTAGGAAGTTATTAAAATATAATTAACTTCTCGAGCGCCGACGTTTTCCTTAGGATATGTTCGATAAAAAAACGTTTCTCTGAATATAACCAGTCGTTCTGGGGAAACTACTTATCCACTGGAGCGATTTAGCTCCAAATTCTGCCCGATTTTATTTTTCTGCGATTGATATCGGTCCAAAATTGCACCACATTTAACAATTTTACAAATATGGGATAAGCGGTTAAATCTAGGATTCATTAGCTTTAAACCGCAGTAAAAAGTTTATTAGTTTCCGTATTAATATTTTGAGGAATGGTAGATATTAATTAAATCGAATGGCCAAATCAAAAACTGAATACCAATTGCTCAAGTGGCTAAAGAAGATTAAATAATATTTTTATTTATACAGAAACAAGTTATTTGGTAAGACGGTACAATTTACAAAAGCAGCGATTTGTAAAACACAAATAAGTAATAACTAATAACGAAAAATAGAATCAGTTGGCGGATGGCGAAAATTTAGCTCCAAGATTACACACCAAGAGTTAAGCAAGGGTAACTGTGGATTATTAAATGGGTGAGTTTGTGTAAAGTTTGTATATTTAATTATAATTAAGCTAAGAAATTCGTGGATGTACATATATTTAAACACAATTGGAGTGTGGAGTACATGGATGGTTTGGTAGTTAGGTAGTTTGTGAAGAGAATGTATAATAAAACTATTTCGTTTGTGAAGAGAATGTATAATTAACTATTTTGTTTGTGAAGAGAATGTATAATTAACTATTTCGTTTGTGAAGAAAATGCATAATTAACTATAATTAAGCTAGGACATCCAAGGTGTAGGTACGTTGATGAGTTTGAATAGAGAATGTATATTTAAACACAATTAAGCAAGGGAAACTGCGGAGTACATGGATGAGTTTGTATATATAATGTATATTGAATTATATTTAAGCTGGGACATCCGTGGTGTAGGTACGTTGATGAGCTTGTGTGGAAAATGTACATATATTTAAACATAATTAAGCAAGGGAAAGTGTGGAGTACATGGCTGGTTTAGTAGTTTGTGAAGATAATGTATAATTAACTATTTCGTTAGTGAAGAGGATATATAATTAACTATAATTAAGCTCGGACATCCAAGGTGTAGGTGCGTTGATGAGTTTGTGTAGAGAATGTATATTTTAACACAATTAAGCAAGGGAAACTGTGGAGTACATGGATGAGTTTGTATACAGAATGTATATTTAAGGTATGACATCCGTGGTGTAGGTAATTTGATGAATTTAGTGTAGAGATTTTTATTTAAATAAAAATAAGCAAGGTAAACTGTGTAATACTTATGAGTATGAGTTTGTGTAGAGAATGTATATTAAATTATAATTAAGTAGGTACGTGGATGAGTTTGTATACTTAAATACAACTAGGTAATTAATTAAATAAGCTAGGGAAACGTAAGTTAGTGGATGAGGAAATATATTATTTGTATTTATTTTAAAGGCGTTTATTTTATATTTATAAAAATTGTTTATTTGTAAACAAGCTGTGCAATCTCGTTACTCAGACAGCCGTATCGCCTTCTGAAGGCATTATCAAACTGTCTGATAATGACATTTTAGTTAATAGAGAGTTTGGTAATGTCTTTAGACGGCAAAACAGCTGTCACGGGTAATAATAATTTTCGATTAAAAATCTAGATGATGGACAGTGTAAATGCTGTCTAAAAAATTGGCTAAAGGAGGTAGTGCAAAACGGCATAATAACCCAAATATAAATACCGATTTTAACAATCAAATTTATAAAATATATATTATTTAATTCGTTAATGAAAACACTGCATCAGTATTACACTTTTGTAATCCTGTGTAGTTCTACCCTATGTGACTTGACGTTGGTCGGTGTGATTGTGTGTGAAGCATACAATCAGTCAGATAGAATAATAGTTGTACATCTCCACAGGCGACAGAATTATGCAAGACAATGAAGTTGTGAATCACTTTGCATATCTTCCCAGATAAAGAATTAACATTCATCAAAATTTTTAATTTACTTATTTGAAGAGGTAATCGCACATCCCGTATAAAAGTGTCGTAGTTTAAAAAACTTAATTTTATAAGAGAGCGAAAACAAATTAATTAATGAAGATCAAACGGTCCCATCGAAAAGAGATACTAGCGACATCTTGAGGAGATGGAGTGATCTCACTTTAATACGGTTTTTGTGGGGATAGATAAGGACAATCACTTTACTTTTTAGAGATAATGATATGACCCACCACGTAAAATATATTTTAGCACATCATAGCATCACAAGAGGTATAATGACTCAATAATACGCAACTTCATCACTCCATTGAAAGGTCATTAAAAATTATGAAATAAAACTTGGTTAAATAGGTAAATTAGGTTAAGGGCAATTTTTTACATATTTTTTCATCACGGTTAATGACTTTCAAATGGGTGTTATTTGTTGAATTGTCATGGAAGCATATAATTCTTCTTAAATAACATAAAACTTGTTTTTATACCTATCTTTCCAAATGTTAAGAATATTAAACTATGATAACTTCTACTGTTAATGCGTGATTAATATGTCATACAATATTAATTTATACTGCTAATGCGTGATTAATATGTTATACAATATTAATTTATACTGTTAATGCGTGATTAATATGTCATACAATACTAATTTATACTGCTAATGCGTGATTAATATGTTATACAATACTAATTTATACTGCTAATGCGTGATTAATATGTTATAAAATACTCCTTTATACTGTTAATGCGTGATTAATATGTTATAAAATACTAATTTATACTGCTGATGCGTGATTAATATGTTATGCAATACGAATTTTATATTGTTAATGCGTGATTAATATGTTATGCAATACTAATTTTATATTGTTAATGCGTGATTAATATGTTATACAATAAAAACTTATACAATTAATGCGTGATTAATATGTTATAAAATACTAATTTATACTGCTAATGCGTGATTAATATGTTATAAAATACTCCTTTATACTGTTAATGCGTGATTAATATGTTATAAAATACTAATTTATACTGCTGATGCGTGATTAATATGTTATGCAATACGAATTTTATATTGTTAATGCGTGATTAATATGTTATGCAATACTAATGTTATATTGTTAATGCGTGATTAATATGTTATACAATAAAAACTTATACAATTAATGCGTGATTAATATGTTATACATACTAATTTTAATAAAATATTGGCAGCAATTCCAGAGGGAAAACTCCCAGTGGATCACCCCAGTTAACGTTAAAGATAGCAACATTAGATGCTGTGCGAGGAGAGCCTGGACCTGCATTAAATGACAGTTGATCCCTTTATATTTGGCCCCCCGTCATACGTACATACAAATAGGGAAACTACGGTATAGGTACCTACTTACACAAAATATAACTAAGTGTCCCAAAGAAGAGTGCATTGAGGATGTACCGCCGAATAACAAAAGTATAAAACATATTTCCATTCAAATGAATCAAGGATAAAGCTTTCTGCCCACTACACCGTTCCATACCATGACCGTACTATGAACGTATCAGCCACGAAATAAATACGCTACGCCCTACTATGCCCACTAGAACGTGCTAACACCGTATGATACCCGTACGTAACGGGTTTAGTGACCGTATGATATCCGTATACACCGGGGTTAGTGTCCGTACCATACCCGTTCAATAGGCGTACGGTTCTAAAAAAAAGAAAAATCGAGGGAGAATACTGGACGTTATTTAAGCAACTAGTCATTCCAATGTAATGAATTATTAAGAAATATATAAAATATTATCACTAAAAGAATAATATCACTATTAGAACGGGGATCATCGCGTATGATCGTCGCGTGCCATGCATAGGGCGGACCGGCACCTGCAAAATATTGTCATCGAGAATTCGCCGTCAGTCAGGTCATGGTATGCGACGGTGTTCGTCGGTGACGGGGCGGGCTAGTGGGCAGCGTTTCATACTGATCGATACAAAGAATATTTTTTTGCATGCGCCGCTACGGTTACGGTCATGGTTTGGAACGGTGTAGTGGGCAGAGACCATAACACTACTTGTCTATATACTGTATGCACCAGCGTATAAATACAAAAACATCGACACTGTAAATAAATTCGTTTTTTATACTTACCAACTTATTAATAAATTTTTAAAGTCGATTTTATGTTTGAAATTGGTAAATAATACACAAAAATTTATGATTTTAAAATGATTATAATTTCAGGGGGCCAACTGTTGGGGAATAAACTGTCGGGTCCGCATGGTTGGATGACATTGAAGAAGCCCAGGAAAAAGACGCCAAGAGAACCCTTATCGAAGCGATGTGACCCCGATCCGAATAGCACAAGGAAAAGAAGATGAGAGATTATTTTTCGTTTTTTTGAAGATTACGAAATGGTACATATACGAGTACATAAAAGGTTACATGTTCATTTTGGAATTTTCAACTGCAATTACTGAAATTTTGTCATATTTTAAATATTCATTTCATTACTATATTTGACCAGTTCAGCTTCACATTTCGTTTTATTTTGTTATTTCAAATATGTTTCTCGTTCAAAATCCATGATTGCTTTTAGGATAGCGCGTGGCTATGCAAATAAAAATATTTTGGGATGCAATCGAAATACACGAAATATTTCCTGAGTTGGTCGTATGACTGAGCATTATTCAGTGAATTCTGAAAAAATACATTTATGAATAATGATTTTGTGAATAATTTTCTAAAATTAGATTTAAAACGTGAATTATGCGTTAATAATGAATTTATACTTTTCAGATAAAACATAATAAATAGTTAAATTCAGTAAAAAAGTCTTCGAAATGGTTTTAAAAAAAATGGCAAGTATCGACATTTCTTTAGTATTATGTCACATATGAACCAATTGTAATAAACTACAAATATTATCGTGATGTTTGGTATATATATCCATAGACATAATATTACTAGACCTGCCCTAAGTCATAAAAGCGTATTATTTCCCCCTCCCCATACCGGTTCCATTTGGAGCCGGCTAGGCTCGCGTACAGCTTCACGTGAACCGAGAAAATGTGACATCATTCTTTTGCAAACTAGGAACATTTTACGAAATAACACGGCAAAAATTGTGGCTTGTGCTATCAAAACGTGTAAAAATAGAAGTGAAAAAGAGAATAAACCCAATTGTCGTATTACAATTCATAGGTAACCACGATTTTACAACATTTTAAGCTTATTCAGATCATATAATCAGTTTAATAACATATACTACGACATCGCGATATATCTGGCGAGGCATTTCTCCTGTGTGCTCGTCGTTGTTTACCGGGGTAAGTAAATTATGAAACATTTGTAAAAGTGTCTTAACTAAATACAGCAACAAAATATTCGACTCTGAAAGTAGCTACTAACTTTACTTTGCCATATTTGGACTTCGCGAGTTCGTTCAAAACGTGGCGAGCAATTCGCGCTCCCATGTAAAAAGGTCTATTCATTCAAAACCATATTTTACTTTTAAGAAATAAATGGTGATATAAGTTAAACTTTGTTTGATAAATTGAAAAAATCCATTTTTGGACAGCACTGAAAATAATTTATTTGCTATATGTACATTTATACATTTGAACTCTTGTGCGTTGAACTTTGTCCATTTGCCCTATTGAACCACGTTTGCTACGTAGTCTTTGACATTCGCCATGTTAAACTTTGTCAAATTGGACAAGTCCATCTTTGGACAGCACTCAAAACTTTTGATAATATTTTGTCTATTCGAAAATTTTACCCGTACGGGCAAAGTCCATTTAGACATTTGGGTTGATGATGGCCGGTAATATAAATGTTGTTTTCACCCTCCTCTAAAATATTAAATTACCGTCAAACTTGTTATCATCACCTTTTTAATTTCAAATTTACCTAATGTTATAGGTACATATTTAAGGTTGTCTGCATCGTAAGACTTATTCAAATAGGTACGTTATGAAACATTGGATTAGTAAAGTAACACGAATCGAATGTATCTATTTCCTTTAAGCCGTGCGGTAAAGTAATCTTTTGTAAGTAGATTACATGTTTTAATCTACGTGAATAAATAATTCAATCTAATCAAAATTCTGAACCCAATATTCAACCACGAAATGAATACTTAAAAGGATCGGATTGGAAATAGGCGCAGTTGGAATGTGTAACCAGGGTGGAAATCGTTAAAGGCGTAAAAGATTGAAAACTATTCCGTAATAAGAGTGGAAATTGTTAAAAACCAACGAATACCTGAAGTGAACGTTTGAACCTACAGTAAAGACAACGCTGGAAGAATTAGATACAGGAATGCTTGAATGATGTGCAGCTTATGTTGAGCAAAATACTATATTATGTGTCACTTAGGTCTCTATTATTGTCTCTTGTGTCTTTTGTGTCTCTTGTGTCTCTTGTGTCTCTTGTGTCTCTTGTGTCTCTTGTGACTGTTGTGTCTCTTGTGTCTCTTAAGTCTCTTAAGTCTCTTAAGTCTCTTGTGTCTCTTGTGTCTCTTGTGTCTCTTGTGTCTCTTGTTTCTCTTGTTTATCTTGTTTATCTTGTGTCTCTTGTCTCTCTTGTCTCTCTTGTGTCTCTTGTGTCTCTTGTGTCTCTTGTGTCTCTTGTGTCTCTTGTGTCTCTTGTGTCTCTTGTGTCTCTTGTGTCTCTTGTGTCTCTTGTGTCTCTTGTGTCTCTTGTGTATCTTGTGTCTCTTGTGTCTCTTGTGTCTCTTGTGTCTCTTGGGTCTCTTGTGTCCCTTGTGTCCCTTGTGTCCCTTGTGTCCCTTGTGTCCCTTGTGTCTCTTGTGTCTCTTGTGTCTCTTGTGTCTCTTGTGTCTCTTGTGTCTCTTGTGTCTCTTGTGTCTCTTGTGTCTCTTGTGTCTCTTGTGTCTCTTGTGTCTCTTGTGTCTCTTGTGTCTCTTGTGTCTCTTGTGTCTCTTGTGTCTCTTGTGTCTCTTGTGTCTCTTGTGTCTCTTGTGTCTCTTGTGTCTCTTGTGTCTCTTGTGTCTCTTGTGTCTCTTGTGTCTCTTGTGTCTCTTGTGTCTCTTGTGTCTCTTGTGTCTCTTGTGTCTCTTGTGTCTCTCTAAAAACTAAGTTTTTATAGCAGGATTGTTCTCTCTTATCTAAGTGAGAACATCTGTAAAAACCCAAAATAAATAAATTTAAGGTCAGAGGCTTTAGCAATGTTTGGTGTCCAGTTCTGAATAGTCAGGTACTTTTCAAACTTCTACTTCTACTTCTTCATATTATTCACACAACATACCACAATCAGTAATTCCCTAGTGCGACTGGTTCTGGGCGGTGGAATTCTTGATCGTATTGTATTAATTAAACAAATAACGATCCCATCAAATAATGTATTAGATTGCTCTTATGATAATCAAATTTCAACAGGAGCAGTTAAAAAAATTATGATAAATTCTAGAAAATAAACATTTACCAAGCAAAATTCTCAATTCCAGGTTCGGTCCTGAAAGTTCCTAACAGTTTTCCAATCCCCGATTGATTTCACGAGTTTCACGTGCGAGTTCTGTGTTCCGTGAATAGGTGAAGCCAAGGGTCACTCCACTTTACGCTAACACTGCATTCTAGGCTGAACTATGACCCGTGTCCCGATTAACTCTAGACTGCTGAGCCGTCAACTCTTTAAACCGCTTAAATACCTACTAGTTGGGCTTATTGACAATGTATTAATGAATCTCGGTGATTTAAAAATGGTAGGGTAATTATTACTTATCAGATTTATTTAAAAATGTAGCAGGTTTAACTTGTTGAAAGCCAGCATACAATTTTTTTTTCAATACGACATAAAATATTTGACAGTTCTCACCTTTCTTACGAATTCAATTTTTATAACATTTCTTTTGTGATATATTACAAAAATTACATCAAAATAATGTAGATAAAACGAACTTCCTAATAATCACTCAAATCTATGCTTTCCACAATGGATTTATATTTTTTTTTAAAAACAATGAATAAATATATACTTCGAATATGACAGCGTTCATATGATCAAGCGGCAACCATTTTGTCCACCATCTTTGGTGCCCGGCACGTCATTGGCAATTAATTTGAATTTTTCGCAGTGGCTAAATGCTATCCAGTATTTCGTTATGTCGAGAACGAGAATGGCCCAAGCGATTCTGACCTTGTTCTTTATACAATTTCTTTATACATAAGGGGCAAAATCATTCAAAAATCCGGACCCGCCGGGGGGACTGCGGCCTGCAAGAAAGGTTAAATAATTAGAAAGTTGTTTGTGATGTATCGTAATGATATTACTTGAAAATAGCACTGTTATTTCTGTTTAACTTTAATCGATTTTGCTTTTAAATATTTATAAGGAATTTTTCAAAATATATATCTGAATTACAACAATTTTAGTTCATTATTTGAATATTGTTGATTCATCTCACGGGACGATGATAGATTGTTAAAGTTTCAACCTTTTTAATATAATTAAAAGTAGATCAGCGAAAGTTAAGTTCGTTAGAAAAGGATTGATTGTTACACAATCAGAATACTGAGAATCGGAAAACTTTATAAAAAATGAATGTTTCTTTGTTTGTCCCGTATGCGTTCCTATATTGCAATTGCAATGAAAATTAGGTAAATTTTGAGCTCTGGGGTTATGTATTTTGTATAAAAATTCTAAAATAGTTGTTTAAAAAATGTGAGCATTTCATATAGTTTAGCGGCGGGTGCGAAAGATGGTGGAAAGGGGGAAGGAAGGGGGGTCTGCGGGAACGGCGACGCGGGAGGAAGGTGGAAGGAGAAGGTGAGAGGGGAACGGGGACGCTTGGGAAAGGACACGAAGGGGATGACTGACGGAGGGGTTGGGGAGAAGGAACGGCCTGCTCACGCGTCGGAAAACCTTCAGATTTCAATTCCTTTCTTTGAGCGGCATTGCAACGCTTGCCCGATCCTTGCTAGTACATTATATAAACAATAAATTGAACAAGACATAGAAAAGATAAAAGATTTGAGTGCGACTGAATATTGAACCGTAACTATAAGTTTGCCGTGTGGACGATATCATTTCTGAATATATCGTAAAACTCACAATTGATTCAATTATGTCTTTTAACTTTTAACCAACCAAAACCGACTATTGGCATAAATATTAAGAGAAAATATATTTCAATATTTTTTAATTTTTTTTTCTATTATTTTTATTTTCTTCAATTCTTTTTGTTTTGTACTAATCATCCTAATTTGACTGCCCTAAAACGGGATTCCTCCTAGTTGGGCAGTCAAAACACTTAAATAATGTATAATATTTTACTAAATAAAAAATTACAAAAATTAAACTAAAAAATACTTGCAAATAATGTTTATTTTTAATATTTCTATTTTTGAAACTGATAATTCGTGGTGGAATTCCATTATAATAGTATAATAAAATAAATTTAAAACTTTTTCCACTTTTAATTAAAAGTGGAAAAAGTTTTAAATTTGTTTATTTTTAAACAATAAATTATGGTCACGATACCTTCAGCGACCAACAAACAGATAGATAATTAAATTTCCATTCTAAAAAGTTTACGAGTATTTAAATGTATTCAGTAAATCAGTGTTCTTCGAGATTTATTTTTATTTTATTTATATTTGATAAACCAGAATTCAATTTTAAATATGAAGTATCTATTTCTACCAGTCCTTTGTCTTTTGTTGCTACGTGTTCCTACTTAAGTTGTCAATTCTGAGACTTTTGGGCAGATTCTTGCCCTTAAATTCTTTTCAGGTAACCACAGAATACCTTTAATGAGATATCATGTTCATATTGATTGGTTTTTCTAAATACATTTTTTTAAATTATTGAACAAAAATTCTTATTTTAGCATTGTTAACGTTTGAGAAGAAAAGTATACTAAAAGATTTTAAAGTTATTTAAAAAGAAATTGAATCTACCTTCTGTTTTATAAATGACATGAATACCATCATTTCTGTGATGATGCTTTTCTGTGCTAGTATTTCTGTTCTGCCTTGTGGTATCTTGGACAAGTGGTGATGATACGGCTGAAGTTTTCAGATTCGTATAAGTCATAGCATTCCGAGAGGAATGAGCTATCAATAGAGTTATGCACTACATTGAAACTAAATATTGCAAGATTTGCAAAACGTATAGTTTCTAGGCTACACTTATTCGTGACCTTATGTTGCACGAACTTCAGATAACACCTCGGAAACTCGATAATTTCTTTTTTATTTATTTATTTGATACAATTATGATAATGTGTCCATAATGCCTAAGAATTGGCCGAGATGCCTCCAATGAGATGAAACAACTTCCCAACCTTCCTCTTAACCCATCTCCTTCCCCTGCCCGCTCCATTCAGCCTCAAAACATACCGTAGTATTAAAAATACACCAACATTATCTTCTAAGAAATAAGTTTTGCTTATATGTGCTAAATTATGATTTTAAAATCATAGTATTTCGTCCAGTAGCCTGAACCTTCTGGTCTGTATTTCAGTGGAAGAAACTCCGAAATAGTTTTGATAAAGAACAGTCGAATTATTGTGTCCAACATACAAAAGCGCACGTTTCATAAAGATAAAATGTCGTCGATTGTTAGAGTTCATAGCCATAAGCGTCCATCCAGTTACTATTGACTAGCCTTTACAAACCAAAAAAACCAACATAAAACAATTCAATTCAATTAAACATTAGGTGTGTTCTGAATTTCACAATTATTAATCACCCCAAGAGGTCGACATAAATCTCATTTAGTTTTAATTCTCATCAACGTTATTTTACTTGGTCCCGGATCTATAAATATATTTTCGGTTCGCAGTTCCAATTATCCTTGAGATCTGGACCTCCTTGTGACCTAAGCCTCCCCTCCAACATTCATCTTAAGTCCCACCTTGACCGCAAACCTAACCCTAGGAAACTGTACCTACCCTCGAAGATAAAGCCCAAGTAAAACTAACCGAAAGGGTTCATGCCACTTCGGTGGGGTGGTTTGCATCTGTTGTCAGGTAGGTCGTAATTGGAGATATTACGATTAAGTAAGGGTTGTTATTGGAGTTTACAAGAGTCGAGATTGTAATGGGATAGGCATTTAAACTAACCGAAAGTAGGTAAAACAGTTATTGGAATTGATCAATAATGGAATACGTATTATGTAAAAGGAATTATTTTACTTGTGTTACAAACACTTAGATTAAAGTGATTCAAACTTTTCTCATGTTGTCAATCCAATCAAAGATCAGAAACATTTTTATTCTCATAAATACCTAAACACATTATCTGGTGAGACAGTACAATTGACGAAAGTACAGTTTTACAAAAAACGAATAGGTAATTACAATAACGAAAAATAAAATCAACTGGCCGATGGCGAAAATTTAGCTTCGGCATAGCGAGAGTATTAAAACATCTTTATGAAGAAACCAAAGTTTCCGACCGCAATTTGAAAAAGATTTATGAAACTTTGTGGAAATTTTATTTTTTATTTTTACATGAAAGGACAAAAAAGTGAGGTGATGATAACGTTTATAAAATATGAGTGTGCTTTATTTTTTTCGTTATCAGTAAATTTTAGTACGATAAACATAAACAGAACAATTTTTAAAGGTTTTTTTTTTTGCATTCAATATTTTTTACATTTAATAAATTACATGTTTATTTCTAAAAATTACGTTTTAACGCTTATTTGACTGCCTGTCAAAAACTTTTTTTAGTTTTAGAGTACGTTGAGAAATATTCAATTTATTTGAATTTTTTTGCTCGATATTAGTTTCTAGTTAAGAAGATTGCCTGTTCTAAGTAACAATATATTATAAACTATTATTTAGTGTTACATAATATGTATTATATTATTATGACGGTCTCCGTATAACGCCGATTCTGGGTCGGTTAATGCTTTTGATCTAAGTGTACACAATCTGGTCAAAAGCTGGGGCGGTAACGAGGATCGGCGTTTTACGGAGACTATTGTATATAGGTGATTAGGGGAGTTTTTGCGCTTAGTTTTAATATTTATTGTAACTTTCTGCAAATCAGAAGGAATGCAGTGGAGAAAAAAAGGTTTTAGGTGGAGTAGAAACAAGAAAAGAAATTGGTCGAAACAGAAAAAGCCTTTTTAAATTCGTCTCCAAGGAAACGTTGGAGAAGATTTCTCATGTTTTAGAAGGCAACTCACTCCAAGGGTAAGATGTTTTTGGGAAGGATTTTCAATGATATAGATTAGAGAAGTGGGTTGGAACTTGAAGGATTTTCTCAAAACTTGAGCAATGAAGGAGTTCGGACGGAGAACGACAAACAACAATATGCTAGACACAATTTCGACTTAGATGAGGAGAACAAAAATTCGGGCTAGGATTTTTTTTCAATCTATGCAAAATTTCCTTGTGGCATCATTTTAATTAAATGAAACAAATTACTTTGTGTAAACTACTATAATCACATGTTATAATATCTACGTGTTTCAAAACCGATGGTTTCTTCGTCAGGTTAATAAAATGAATAAAAATAACAAAAGAATCAAGTATAGACAAAAAGAACAATAGACAAAAATATTAAAGAGAGAGGTGATTAATTACCTACAAATATCATAAAAAAACAAATATATATATATTTTTTAATTTGATATAATTGTTTTTTATATTTGTAGGTAATTAATCACCTCTCTCTTTAATATTTTTGTCTATTGTTTTTTTTTTTGTCTATGCTTGATTATTTTGTTATTTTATTCATTTTATTATCCTGACGAAGAAATCATCGATTTTGAAATATGTATATATTATAACATGTGATTATAGTGGTTTACACTAAGTAATTTGTTTAATTTAAATAGGTTTTTTTCTATCTAAAATAATACAATAAATTCAATTTAGGCGTCTGAGGAATATGAAGATTTGTTTTTTTTTTGTTAATTACCTGGTACACCTAACGAAGGAAATTTAAACCTTGTGGGTATGTATTACTAGTTGCTTGGGAAAAGGTTTATTTTTTTAAAATCCCACAGGAAAAGTTCGCATTTCTATAAAAAGGTATATAAAATACGCAACTAAAACTCTTTATTTTACAAAATATCTTATAGCAGAGAAGACCCTATCAAATTGCAAAAAATCTGATATCATTACTTTCATATAAAAAAAAATACAGCGATATAATATCACGTCTGGCTGGAAATCCCAAAGTAAAAATAATGAACAAAGAATAATATTATGAAGTATATTTAAGCTCCGATTGGCCCCCGGCATCCCTCAACCCTTGTGAGATGCCTGAGGGATTACTGATAAAACATGAAATGGCTAGAAGGGGTAGGTAATCTAATAGGAAATGTTGAGGCTTGAGAAAACTAACATTCTTTTATTATGTATGTACAAGCCATATATTTTATTATACGATGTATTCTCGGTGATTTAAGAAAGTGGAGGATTTGTTACGTTTGTTTTTACGAAATTCTTATTTTCTTTTTCTATTTGATGATATTTATTACCAAATTACATTTTAAAAGTGTTATAAAGTACTAACATATTTTTAAAACATAGCAGAAAATCTGTTAAAAGCACATTAAAACTATAGAATGGTTTGCTCTGTTTATCGTCACTTTCTTATTAAAACCTCTTGTAGGCCGCAGTCCCCCCGGCGGGTCCGGATGTTTGAAGCGATTAGCCCTTATGTATAAAGAAATTGTATGAAGAACAAGGTCGGAATCGCTTGGGCCATTCTCGTTCTTGACATTACGTATTACTGGATAGCATTTAGCCACTCCGAATAATTCATATTAATTACTAATGACACGCCGGGCACCAAAGATGGCGGACAAAATGGCTTCCGCTTGATAATATGAACGCTGTCATATTCGAAATCTATATTTATTAATTGTTTTTTATATAAATTCATTATGGAAAGGAAGTTCGTTTTATCTACGTTATTTTTATGTAATTTTTGTATTATATCACAAAATAAATGTTATAAAAATTGAATTCGTAAGAAAGGTGAGAACTGTCAAATATTGAAAAACTATATTTTTTGTATGCTGGCTTTCAACAAGTTAATCAGCAATTTATTCCATCTTGAAATAATTTTATTTAAATGGAATTTGTCAAAATCGGATGTCATAATATGTTGATATATTTATGTAAACAGGTAGAAACATATTGTCCCAAGTTAGGTAGTAAACATTTTTCTTCAGTGTTTGACAAAAAATTTAAGTACGTATTTATAAATATAAAAAAGCTTGCATGTATGATTTATTTCGTAATCTAAAGCCAATATAAGGACAACATTTTCGACGGCTAACAGAACAGAATATGCAAAATAAAAAATTAAACAGGTTTCATTGAATTTGTATTATCAACGTTAAAACTTTGGACAGCAGCATTGCCCAAAAACAATTGTTGCAAAAATAAATAAATGAACAATGAAACGATGTGTTTTAATAATAAGAATAAAATCATCGTTGTTCATTTCACAAAGCAAGAATTTAATAGCTGTTGATTAGTTTAGTTAACAGAAAACATCAGAAACTAATTATATTTTGTTGTCTATTTCGACAAACCACACAACATTATAATCGTACATCCACACACCAAAACCACCCCTTTAATCTCATATTAAAATAGAGAAATATTTATTGGTAAAACAATTCTAGTTTGGCCAGCCCAGTGGTGAGGTCTGGAGAATACTAATGTCATGGGAGCGGGGGATAATGTAGGAGATGAAAGCATTTGTTGGGGAAGTTTATGGATAAAATATACCCTTTATTTTATGGTTTTATTTGGAATAAATAAAAAGGTTACTCAAGAAAGAAATACATTTTTTAAATATGAAAATTTGAATGGAATTCTTAATCGTTTGTCGCAGCAAAAACTCTTCAACGGAGAGATATTGCAACACTTCATCTCTGTGTAAGTTCTATATACATTAGATGCTTCATAAAACTGAAATAAACACAGAACTAGAAATTTAACTTAACCGCTTGGACACATAAGCTTGTTTTCACGATAATTTAACGTATGTAGACATAGGAATGATGTATGCCCCGAGTTATTAAAGAATTTGATGAATTGATCAAATATTTTGAAACAATCCATACTAAATCTCTACGGTTTGTCCTGTCGAGTAATTTGTAGGTCGACACGGCTAGCTTCAACTTCTAATTCTTTAGCTATTTCCATTGTAATCTATGGCTTTGAAAGAGCCATTTAACTCTCAACGAAAAAGACAAGATGTTACATTTTTTCATATTTTTAACTGTCACTTCAATTAAAACACTTTTGGTTCAAACAGTTTTCGAAATGACTTTTAAATTCAAAATAAATCACAGTTTTAGAGATTTTTTTTACATTCGCTCCACACCTTAGGCCCTGAGGAAAATAAGTCCCCTCATGGCCTTCTTTGGGAATGCTGTGTGAAGGGATTTTTAGGAAAGGAAGTTCTGAAAAGAAAAAGGTATGACGTGCGGGTAGGAATCTGGGGGTCAGTGTGTCCAGGAATGATTAAATCCTCCACTTCGTTTCTTGAGAGTCCTACTGGAGATATCAAGATGTCAAATGTCTCACTCAAGCGGTCTCTCCAGATCCCGCAAACCACGCAGTTAGTTGGCAGACGAATCCGCCGCCAAGATCCGTACAAACTTCACCCCATGAAGCCGGGCCCCCTTGCTAAGTCACAAAACTTAGCAAACAACTTGGGGTGACATGGCAGAGGTGTTGATAATCCAATTTGAGACATTATTGAACCGAAGTTACAGACACAAAATCGAAATTAGTATTTTTAATAATCCCCTGCATTACCTATGTATGAAACCTTTCTAAGGACTCGAAGCAGAAATAAAGTCCATCTTGTTCAAAATATAAATATTTTAATCCACAAAGATTTCGAGCGACAACCTTGACATTTCAATTAATTATGATTTAATTTATTTATTTTCTCATGTTGTAAATAAAACAGTTATACACCAATATATCATGGAGAAGATTATAAATTACAAAGTACACAGGGGCAGTTTTACTACTTAGTGACATATGCTAAAAGATAGTGGCTGAACTGTCTGTAAGTGACATTTAAAATGTCGATGGTCAATGCAGAATCGTTAAGCAGTTGAGTCGCTCTGTTTATTGGCGCGTTCTGATAGGCACGTTCTAAAGCGCATGGGATCTCCCACGAGTATACTTGTTAGGGACATAAAAATTAACCTATTTTAACATAGGCGGATTGAGTATGAAACCAGAGATTAGTTTAATAAAGTGTTTACCTACAAATATTTTGCTGCGGCCTTTTATTTATATTTAATTAAAAATGACGCTACAAAGTGATTTTGCGAAGTTTGAAGAAATAATTATGATTTAAACTGCAGTTAACATAATTACATGATTATATTCCTTATTCTGGTCGACAGAACCCAACGTTGATTAGAATTAGGGGTAGGTAGTTTAGATGTCCGTACAGCGTACAATGCGGGGAGCCTTTGTGCATATCAAGTAATGCAATGGGGGTCGCTACCCCTTGGTCCGAGAATTAAGAATGTGATCTGGCGAACGAATAGACACCCAGACTAGACACCAGACGTCTGGAGAAGTAATACAATTTAAATAACTCTCCTGAAATGTTATCTGAATTGTGGAATTGCTTAAAGCTCTTTTACGTTATTAAAGAAAAGGGTGATTGCTAAGTTTGACTATTATAAAGACATTTTTTCCTTAGTAGTGATTGGGCTTCTTTAATTTAATGAATTTATCAATGTTTGTAAAAATTAGAAAATCTTATTGAAGAAATACAGGAGTGATCCTGAAAGAGTAGTTGTTAGTTGTTGGATGAGGGAAAAAACACAGAGGATCTCAAATTATTCCATAGCCAAACTGTTCAATACAAGTATGAATTGTAGAAGCGACCCGTTCCTTTGCCTAAATTTCAACAGTTCACTAGTGGTGAAGGGATGCACAGAATCCGAAGAAATGTGTTAAATGTTAACCCATGCATTTAGGGATGCTGTGTGGCGGAAATTTTTTAGGAGGGGAAGAAGTGAACATGGGTCTTGAAGAGCCAATTGTTGTCGGAGGGAAGAAACATAGAGATCAGCAAATCTTTCCACATTCAAGTCTTTCGAATTCAAGTCATAGAAATGACCCGTTCCTGACAAATGTGACTGTGTAAAGTGCTGAGATCAATGAGTTTTTTTAATTGAAATATCGCTAGAACAAGGACAGCATTCTCACCTGACGCCGGTGCTCGAAAGACTACAATCGCGCAATCTAATAAACGGTCTGTTCCTTATAGTTTTTTCGGACTCCAGAACAAAGGTGATTGTCAAATTAAACAGTGGGGATCACTCGCGAATTGTACATGGTCAACAGTTGTGTACTATGCACCATTAATATAACAAAATACAATGTCCGTATGTTTTGAGTATCTCAAGAAGATTCTTTAATGTGTGTTAAAATGGGCGTCCGTATCGATTTTGAGGTTCCAGATAATGTTAAGTCAATTATTCGTCCCTATTGGGAACTAATCCACCTGAAGCAATTGAAGCCATCAATGTAATCAACGTTATTAACCCATCAACGCCCAGGTGACGAGACATGAGGCCCCGGGGAATACAAAAAGGTGATGTAATTAATATCCAGGATGATAATGGCGAGATTAGGTAATGTTTCACACGCGGTATTAGAGGATTCCTGGGAGTAATAACGGGTAAAGTGCGGCTCTTTTATTAAGTGTCAATTATGTTTTATTATACTAAATTCCGGCACCTGTTTAGTGCCGCCATTTCGGTTTATTGATCGGCGTAATGGCACCCGCGACTACGTCTAGGGGATAAATTTTTAAACACAAAATTTCATTTATTATAAGCAATAATTATTAGCCTGAAACACTCTTCAATATTGAAACCTCTCCCGAGAAAAGATATATGTCGCCGACGGGACTCCGACGGGAACCGTCGGCGAGATATATCTTTTCTCGGGAGAGGTTTCAATATTGATGAGTATTTCAGGCTAATAATTATTGCTTATAATTATTGTTACCCTTTGTGCTATGCATAAAAAATCTTGTCTTAAACATTAGTTTATCAATTTAAAAAAATAAACAAAATTTCATGTTTTAAAAGAGTTTTTTATATAACAAACAGTTTTATAAAAAGGTCTTTGAAAAGAGTTTATAATTCTTAACATTAGGAGAGAAGTTAATATTTGTTTATTTTATTTTATTTTTTTATTAATTTATCTTAAAAATTGTACATGTTAATTTATACTGGTCTTCCATTAAAAGCATTTTCTTGTGGATTTGTTTACAGTATAAGACATACACAATGCATTATGATACAAGTTACAGGTTTATTAATTAATTTATTACATCGATATAGTACTTTTTGCGTGTCCATGGAATATCAGATAATGTGAAACATTTTTAAAACTTTATTGGTTACATAATAAGAGTTTAAAAATAAGAAGATGGTTTGAAAGGTAGATACGTAAATACGAATGTTAGAGGGAGCACGCTAATATTTAAAAAAAAAACGATTATAATTAAGCGAAAATTTTGAAAATATTTAATAAAACACGACTCATTTAAAATAAAGCAAAAACCTCTCGGCAAATGTATAAAGTAGCATTTAAGGATACACTGTGAATTTATTAAAACCTGTAACATGTTAAATTACCGAAAAAAGCTTATAAAGCTTTGCTTTTTAATTTTTCGCATAATACTTTGCGATTTTTTTCTATTCGTTTCTACATGTTTCAAAACCAATGGTTTCTTCGTCAGGGTAGTAATGACATTAATAATAACATGTAGGTAATTGTGATTATATTAGTAGTTTAAACAAAGTTATTTGTTTTAATTTAGTTTTAAAATAATTTATATTAATCACACATCATCAATGAAAATTAATAATTTAGTTTTGTATGTAAGCAAGGAATCACAAAAATTGTCTAAGCGTAATAATTTTACGTAGTGGGTATAAGTTGTGAATGCGCGAGTAAATTTGTGAGTTATTTGCTGCAATAGTGTTGTTGGCTTCTACATAAAAAAAGCAAAGTGTGCCAGGTAAGCCACATTGGAACATTTAAACCAATGACGGAAAGCCAATCTTTTTTTTTTTTTTTTTTATTATTTATTAACCAAAAAATACATGTTATGTACATTCTTTTAGGTATATGCCACCTCACTAGGCTGAGCCTGTTCCGAGGTCAATCAAGACTACATATTTATTATTAACAGATCTTACTTGATAGATTTACAAACCGTCACGCCGTTTTTCCGAAGAGGTGGCACAGAGGATGGCCAGCCAAATATAACAAACTAAACTAATAATAATTAATAACTTAAACATTAAATTATTGTTCTGTACTCGTTTATTTTGTTGTGGCGATAATTACCTCGAGGTATCACAATGAACTACATAAATATATAACGTTGTGTCGTGTGCTCTTTCGCAGAGAAACAATGGTAAGAGAATGGTTATTCCTTTTTCTTACATACCTTGTTTTTCCTACACATATTATCCACTTCTAGCAAACATTCAAGTATTTACTGTCAGATGAGCATTGATATGTATTTTATTGTCGCTATATAAAAGTGTCGCTAAACTAAATCGATCCCAGCTTATATAATGCAAGCTCGTTTTGTGGCTTGCCGTAATTTTATTTGCTGAGTGTGGTATCGTGAAACGGGTGGGGCAATTTGAATAAAAAAACACGTGTTGTGGCTTCGAAGCATCCCCTAAGGGAGGCACCGGGCACCACAGTTACGTGCAATCGGGGCAAATGGTATCTGCAAAATAATATACGGCTTTTATGGATTAATATAGGTAGCTGCTCTGCTGCGTGGTCTTTCCACCCCTGTGGCAATTTCAAATTTGGGATATGACATTTTGAATTAATAATATTTTGCCTGATAAGGAAATTTATATTGTAGTTGGATGCAACAATGCTTCAAAAGGAAAAGTCTACAGCAAAATATCCCAAAGACAGCAAAAATAACTGTAGTGTGTATGAATAATAGGTACATAGTTACAGTTATATGAGAGTGTCAACTGTCACACGTTCGTGTCTAGTACACGAACGGTTACGGAAATATCCGATGTTATCCGATTGATAGCTGGGAACCTTCAGTGCCCAGTTCCCTTGCCTCAGATAAACACAGTTTAGTCCAGTCAAATATTCACTGTAAACAAGACGATAATAAACACAACTCGTAACCTGACGATCTGAAGAATCTCTATGTATCCAAGCCATCCAAGCGTCCCTTTTCTTATCTATATGAATTTTGGAGCTACATTATATATGAATTTGATAGCGACATCTGGGTTGGAACCCCAAAATACTTGATAAACTTACTTGATTCTGCACAGGGGAGGACGGTACGTTTGATTGACAATCCATTGTTACACACCGATTGCCATATCTAAGGCATATACACAATATAGGCATTCTGAGTTTGTTTACACGTGCATATTTCAATAGACCCTGCTCGAAGGAACTAGCAGCATTAATTCCCTGTAAAACAGCCGTTCACATTAAGTAGTAGATGTTGCGGATTAAAGAAAACGGGATCATTGAAACTCCCGATCATCCGAAAAGTATTGTTCGTTAGAAGAAACTACAGAATTCCACAATAACCAAAGTTGGATAATAAAGATGTAAACATTAAAATATAAGGGATCTTGTTTAATTTGTAGACAGTTAAATTTATTTTTTAAAAGCTGTGTAATAACTTATAGAGAAAATTACGTGGCGAACTAAACATTATTGCGTTTATGTAAAAATTGCATACAGAAACAACTGTGTAATTTCACGTTGCTGGCAATACAAGTTTACTGCTTTAACCACTCAAGCGCTTTTTGACATATTATGGCACTATTTCCAAAACCTCGGATTGCTTTGTTGCCAAAATGCGGCAAATTTAAACATTTATTTTTAATAAAACGACTATATAATATATTGTACATTCAAAATAAAACAATTTTCTAGATTCTTTAAAATGTTTAATATATGATAATAGATAAAAGATAGGGAAATTCATTGGCTACATAAAACTATAATCAGTTTGTATGTCTCCATATTCAAATTCGAAGGTATGATTTTTTAATGTGATAGGAAAAACTTCCTTTAGCAATCCGAGAAAAAATATTTTATTTGCTATGTCGCTCTAGTGGTTAACAGATATTGAGATAAGATATGTGATATTAAATTTCTTCTGATAGTTTGTATCTTATATTGTTATTTACCTTTCTAGGTTACCGTGAAGAAGTTTAATAGGAAAACCTAATAAGCGTTACCCCTTTACAGGTTTTAATTATTATTTTTGTGAATATTAATTTTGAAGGTGCTATCTCTCCAGTTCGCGGTAGGCAAAGCTGTACTTTACAAAGTAATTATACTTTGCTAAATTATATAGCGCCATTTACGTGAAATGTTGCCCCAAGGGCGCTCTATAAAGCCAGAAACCGTAGTCAAATTACCTTAAAATTAATTACGTGCTCATTAGATAATATCACATGCGTGAGTTAAAACAAGGGAGAATTTGGGAGGCGCGTACGGGTACCCCGAAACATGAGGAGTGAATTGTCTAGGTCTTGATAGCGGATGCGTCTGCCAACTAGCTGCTTGGCGGGCCGGATCGGGAGATGCTGAGACTCGTCGAGGGAGGTAACCCCCGATATCGCATTGCGCTGCAGTGAGGAGGATAGATTCATGCGAATGACCCTTAGATTCCTGTCCATCCCCATATTTTTTTCCTTCCCAGAATTTCCTCTTATTCCTTTACTTAAAAATATCATTCTCAAGTCAGAATGTACAAAAAGCCCATTAAAATAAATAATAAAAATGTTACACATTTAAAAATGTCCCAAAAGGATTAGATTATGATAATGATAAATATTATTGTTAAAATGGTATTTTATGGTCGTTATAGCTACGTCATATTAATTTTTGTGAAATAAAATTTGTAATTTTATATTGGTGTAGATTATTATTTAGTGACAAGTCTGATAATTAACATAAAGATGAAATTGATATTATTACTGGAGTTTACAATACAATACAAATGATGATACACTTATATAAAATAGCTCAAGTCAATAAATATAAAAAGTGTCGCATTAACACTTCGGTTACGTATAGTTGATTACTTTTAAGAACCAGACTTTAGGTTAGGTTAGGTTAGATTAGACGAAACTACTCTACTAAATATAAGGAGTTCGAACACGTTTAGCTACTAAAATACTTCTAAGAACCAATTTTTAGGTCAAGTGTAATTGGAAAAATTATACCAATAGATAAGTTTTAGAGTAGATTTTTTTTAACTCGGTTATATTATACGTTCGAATAATAATATAATTTGCAAGTCGGAAGTTTCGTGGGTAGATAAATCAAAGACAAATCGATTCCCCTTTATTCAAATAAAATTCGATCATAACGTAACGTCAAGGGTTGTTTTCACCCGTTAAAATCACGTAGGACCCATCCGTCACGTAACGTATCGGTCCTATAATAATTGGTCGCTAACTCTGATGGAATGTTACGAGCCAAGTTTTGATGCCAACACGTTTGTTATAAGAGTCTAATAAAACAAGGAAGGTTTTTCAATATCGTGAAAATTCCGATATTTCAGCAAAATTGGTCGTAACTGCAAGGGTATTGGTTAATTAGTTAGCTGAAATTTAGGAAAAACAACACAAAGATGCATTTTATTAATCAATATGCACGCTTGACTTGGGGAGTACGCTGGTGAAGGCGCGACGCGAGCGTTACGAAAAGTGTGATCAGGCGAGGCGAACGATAATAAATTTTAATTAAATCAATATTTGTAGAAAAAATATATATATGTATATTATATTATACATGTATATGTATATATATATAGCGGAAGTGTACATATATATATATATATATATATACATACATAGATGGAGTTAAAGAAGTTTTACTTCAGTCATGTGGTCTTTGTTACACTTTAATTTGGAATAAAATGGAGGCCTTCCATACTTGCAGAGAACGACATTACTAGGTTGGTGTTTCTGTTTTTCCATTGAAATTATACAGACAGCCATTTGTGTAATATATTTGTCCGCGCAAATAAATTCATAATCCTATTTTTGGTTATTACGCTCAGCGAGATCTGAGACTATTTACACACCCCAGACTCGCATATTATAATACACCTACGTTAAATGATATATTTCTCTTTAAAGAGAATACAGAGATTATAGGGGAGGGTGGCCCCTGCACATTAAGTAGAGGGAGTGGGAGTAAGGTAAACAAAGAATATTATGGGATTGGACTCAAATCCCTTCAGCACGTGCTAATGCATCGGGCGAGCAGTGAGAATGGGGAGGTGAGGGCAGATGGACAAGCAGATTAAATTGTATTCTTTCAGATATATATGCTAATGTTCTTTCAGCTCGTTGTTTAAATGAGTTTGTAATGAATTTTGATTTCGGAAAATGTAAAAACATAAATTATATATTACAAGAAATCTAGTTGCCTTAAGGGTCTCATTAACCCCTCAGGCCTCGGGCCTATTTAGTCAAAAAGTCAAAATATTTCAATTTTGCAAAAAATCCTAATAAATGGAGTTTTTATAACTTATTCGAAAACTAAAAAAAAAATATTTAGAACGATGATAAAATTTTATATTTTGAAATTAACATTTAAGTATTAAAATTTTGGATCCAAACGAACGTAAAGGAAAAACTCAAAACACACAATATTTCTAATTTCGATCGGAAACCTTGGTTTCATAAAGTTGTAGATTTTAATTATTTCGTGGTTCAATTTTTAGATTTTTTTTTTACATTAACTCCACACAGGAGGCTCTGAGGAAAATAATTTCCCTCAGGGCCTATGTCAGCTTTGAAGATGCTGTGAGGAGGGTCTTTTTGAGAAGAGGGAGGAGTGAACGTGGGTCTTGAAGAGCCCATGTTATAGGTAGGAAGAAACACAGAGGCCGGCAAATCGTTCCACAGCCGAGCTGTTGAACACAAGAACGAGTCGTAGAAGCATCCTGTGACAAATGTCAACCGTGTACATATGTTGGGCGCGTGTTTGGCGTGTTTCCCAACTATGCACCGGTGCCGAGGGGATCAATGACGCTAGCTCCTCGGAGCATCTTCCATTGAAATACCGGTAGAATAAGGATAGCATTCCCACCTGACAGATTTGAATATAAAGCGGGGTTTTTCCCTTTTAAAAACAGTTCAGATCATATTCTCGCCATGGTATTAAAAGAGACTTGTTGCTCTCAAAAGCGAACAGATTAGCCTAAGGGGTTAAAATGATTTATCTATAAACGGTAGATAATTTGACACGGCCATTGATACAATATTTGCCCAAAGAATCGCCCAACTTCAAGGAAATCCGGATTATCCCGAGTGACCTTTAAACGAAATCAGTCAGCAGAACAAAGCCTTGGAAGGATTTGACAGGACATTATAATAGTTGTCAGTCAATTGTAAACTATTAGAACAGTACATTGAGCAAATATAAGTTTATTATTTTCCGGTCTCAGGGCTGTTCGGAAGGGTATTGTGTGAAACTATATTAGCAATACGCAACTAATAATTTATAATTTATTATTAATTTGGTCCAAGGAGAATATTTCATTGTGTTGGGTAGTAGATAAAATTTTAATATATAATAGGTGAAAAATTATTGAGATTTTATTATTATTTTTATATGAGTACCAAATAAAATTCCACGCCGCTCTCAAACGGCTGGCGTTCTGGAACCAATGAGACTAAGGCATCTCCAATTGGGGTATGTTGTAAAGCTGAAAGTAGTGTGGAGGGGAATAATATGGGAAAGAGGATGGTGGAAAAGTACTTGGCTATTCATATTTGATCACCAAACACGTATAAAGCCATTTCAAATAAAGCTTCAATTTTGAACGGTAGTCTATCACCAGAGCGATACTGAGAGTATCTTTCACTCTGGAACGTGCCCCATATATATATATATATATACCACATATTATTTTAAATAAATAAATTGTGTAATAACACAAATTAATCAAATACAATTTACTTACGCATGCACCGGGGTTTGAACCGCAGAGCATTACCCCTGGACTACGGATGCCGTCATTAGCCAGATCCAAGGATCTTACTGCTCTGTTACCGAAGTTATTAAAAAATATAGAATGTTTTTGTTTTTATGTAGGCACGTACTTCACTAGAATCCAATTGATCGGGTAGGTACTTGGACTCGATGAAAAATCTCTAGTCGAATGTCCTGAACAGTTTATTGAATATAATGTACATACAATACAAATTCAATTTAGAATAATCGATTTAGAATAATCGATTTAGAAAATTCGATAAAACCTTTCCATTGTAACGTCACTGCTTTCCAACGCATAAAAACACAATACCCCAGGTAACCACATTTACCGGGATTACTTCGTTGGACAGATATCCCCAGTTTAACAGCGATCACGTCCCATTGTTTAATTTCCGCACAAGCCTCTTTTAGTTTCCGGTTAGGCGCGAACTTAAGTAGGTGATAACTCCATATCCATAATTCCGGAAGCGAAGACAGTTCCGTTTAAGTGAGACAGTAAAACGGTTTATCGCAGCGAGACTACTTACCCCCAGTAAGAGCAAACGGAAGCTTTCAACGGATGTCGGCCTATCAACTCACATACGAGACGTTACCGGAAGAGGCTGGAAATCAGTTAAATAACTTAAAAACTCGTATCGTGTAAACGTTTATACACGTATCTACCGGTGTTACTATAAAAGCATGGAGAAAAATTCGCTTGAATCAAAACTTGCAAAGCGCGTTTTGTTAATGCCGCAAAACACTTTTCTTTAGGAAAACTTTTTGGAAAGCATTTTTTGTGGTAAACGGAAATTTTGTTATCTGATTAAGTACTGTGTAGCAAATTTGGTTCCCAGTTCATCCCCCGACAGTTTAAAAAAAAATTATTATATGAATACCGCACAAGAGTCCTAACTGCTCCCGTCTGGAGCCAGTGAGATTATGGCATCCCCGATTGGGGTACGTTGTGAGTACCTTCCACTCTGGAACGTGCCGCAAATACACTATATATCATTTTTAATTAATTAATTGTGAAGTAACACGAATTTATCTATTTATGTATTATAAGAATTTTGTACATTGTATAGGTTTTGTGTTATTTCATCTGCCATGCTAAGGATGTCCCTGTGTTATGGCGGGTGAAATTTACAGACAATATAATGTATTCATTTATTTATAAGTTTACATTATATGGTTAACAAATTAAATTATAAGTTATTAAATTATACAAATTAAATTCAATCACAAATGAAATACAACAATACTCCTTGGCAGTGCAAACGTCAAAAATTGTCTCCAGTTTAAATATTAAAAATAAACTTATTTACAGTAAATCTGAACACTTAAACGGTACATATGATTAACAAGCAGTGCTACTTTAGTGAAATAAAGTGTTAAAACTTCAGTTTTTAGTGTGCCTTTACCAATAAAACAAAAACATAAACATTAAATACACTCCTTGACAAGTACAGTGCCTATACGAACTACCTATCCGAAACTTATGAGAGTGAAGCTCAACCAGTGGCTCTAAAAGTTTTAATATTAATTTAACATAAAATTTATAAAAACTGATAAACATATTTTTACTGTCGCAATGGATATCCAATCATTTATCTCAAACGCAGAGAAGGCAGTCAATGCTATAAATAAGGTACTTCTTGACCCTGGTAATAATTTTAATAAGGACCAAATAGCCAAAATCACTCCAATTTCATGTGAAATCTTGGCTGCAATTGGCAGCATGTCGGCAGCGGTAGCTGCCAAAACCGGCATCTTGGAAGGTGAATTGCAGGCATACAAAAATATGCAAAAAAACATTCCACCTCAAATTCCGTCACCCGTAAACAATGTGACCGACATCTGTGATATGCTAACTGAGTTGGAGGAAAGGAAGTCAAGATCTAAGAACATCATACTATTCAACATCCCCGAGAGCAATTCTCTATCAACTGCAACGAGAATCACCGAAGATATTGAAAAGGTTTCATCTTCCCTGGAGGGTTTTGAAAACACATATAATCCCAGTGAGATCAAGATTCACCGGTTGGGAATCAAGAAACCTGACCAAACAAGGCCCATCAAGATCGAATTTAAGGATCCATCAACTTCCAAATCCATTCTGATGAACCGATCAAAGTTGAAGAATGGTGTCAAAGCAGCAAACGACCTCACCAGTCTCCAAAGAAATGAACTTGCTCATTTACGAAGTGAACTTGAATCAAGATTAAAAAACGGCGAAACCAATATTACTATTAAGTATGTCAACTCTACGCCAAAAATCGTGAATGCTCAAACAAAAAACTATCAAAATCCAGCTCACTGAACCTCTACTATCAAAATGTACGTGGGCTTCGCACAAAACTAGATAACTTCAGAATTTGTATATCATCAATAATATGTGAAGCCGTGGTACTGACTGAAACGTGGTTAGATTCATCCATCAATTCTTCCGAACTAGGATTATCCTCTTATAATGTTTATAGGATGGACAGAAACCGTGATACCAGTTCAAAGTCAAGAGGAGGTGGTGTCCTCGTCGCAATAAAAAAGAAATTTACTTCTAAGAAATTAAACACAAAAAACAGTAACGTAGAACAATTGTTTGTTTTGGTGAAAAGTAAAAATGAGAAAATAATAATTAGTTCTGTATACATACCCCCCTCGACCAACACTGTTGTATTCAAAAACCATTATGAAGACTTAGAAATAATTAAATCAAAGTACCCTGATGCCAAATTTATTGCCGTAGGTGATTATAATCTTCCAAATGTAAATTGGGATTTGCACGACCCCGTATTGTCGAATACTTGTAATACAACTATCTCCGAAAGTGAAAGAGTAATACTTGACATGTCAATATACTTAAACCTAACTCAACATAATCTTGTTAGAAACATTAACAATCGTGTATTGGATCTCGTTTTCTTCAATTCTCAAAGTATCAAAGTGAGTAAAGCCATAGAAGTTGTCATACCCCCCGATATCCATCATCCTCCACTTAATATTTGTATAACAGACTTTGGCGAAAAAATTCTGAAACCTACGAGATCAAGCTATAATTTCAGAAATGCTAATTATTCAGGTATGTGTGACTCGCTCGCATTAGTTGACTGGTCCTTCTTAGAAAGTGATGATTTAAATCATAATATTGAACAGTTCTACTTTATTCTAAGTAATCATATAAATCACTTTGTCCCTTACACTCAATATAAGGAATCTAAATATCCAGTCTGGTTCAATAAAGATTTGATTAATTTAATTATACGTAAAAAAACAGCTCACAAACTGTACAAGAATCACGGAACATCAAAGTTGTACATAGAATTCTCTAAAATTAGGAATGATTGTAATAAACTTTCAAGGACATGTTATAACGACTATATTAGGCAGACAGAGAATGATATTTTTAGCAATATAAAACGTTTCTGGCGATTCAGTAAAACATTAAGAAGTGGTGACTCTGATATACCAAATACTATGTATTTTGAAGACAGAAAGGCCGATGGTATCAAAAATATTGTTGATCTTTTTGCAGACTTCTTCAAGAATGTTTATGAAAAAAGTCAACCCAATCAGTTTTCCTTACCTAACTATACTCCCAGTTTCAATATAAACCTGTCACATGTGCACATCGAACTGAACGAAATTATTAACCAAATTAAACTTCTAGATCCCAATAAAAATGCCGGTCCCGACAACATTCCACCATTACTCTTACAGCAGTGTGTCGTCGTTCTTGCTTATCCCCTGTACACACTCTTTAATCATTCTTTGTCAAAAGGTATATTTCCTGATCTATGGAAACATAGTTATATAACACCCATCTTCAAGAAAGGGGATAAAAACGAGGTAACTAATTATAGACCGATATGCATACTTTCAACAATTCCAAAACTCTTTGAGAAACTAATTCTGGATAAAATAATTACCTCATTTAAAGATAGTATATGTACTGAACAACATGGTTTCATAACCGGCAAATCAACACTAACTAACCACATTCTATATCAAAATTTCATTTCCGATGCAATGGCGAAGAAGCTTCAAGTTGACTCAATTTACACTGACTTCAGCAAAGCGTTCGACAAGGTTTGTCACGCTATTCTTGTAGAAAAACTGTCTAAAGCTGGAGTTTGTGGAAACATGTTGCATTGGTTTATAAGCTATCTTTCAAACAGAAAACTTAGTGTTAAACTTAATGGGGAATCATCGTATGATTTTTTTGCATCCAGTGGTGTTCCGCAAGGTTCCCACATTGGACCTGTATTATTTATCTTTTTTGTGAACGACCTTTGTAATATTTTTAAAGACATCGACGTACTTATGTTCGCAGATGACTTAAAACTTTTTAAAGTAATTCGAAGCCTGAACGACTGTTATATTCTCTCGGCAAACTTGTTAAAATTAGTTGAGTGGTGTAGCGATAACAAGCTATACCTTAATGTCAATAAATGCATAACTATGAGATTTTTTAAAATAAAAAATCCGATTTATTTCAATTACACAATGAATAACATCATTCTCGAATCTGTTTCCGAAATTAATGACTTAGGTATTACTTTCGACACCAAACTTAGCTTCATACCACACATTGAAAATATTGCAAAGAAGGGTTTAAAAATGTTAGGTTTTGTACTAAGAGTGGCTAAAGATTTTACCAACATTAAAACATTAAAACTTCTGTACACATCACTAGTGAGGAGTCAGGTTGAATATAATTCAACTGTATGGTCTCCCCACTATAACGTGCATTCACAAACAATAGAAAGAGTACAAAAAAAATTCCTAAGCTTTTTAAATTATAAACTAAAAATACCGAAAGAACAAAAAAACTACCCTTTTCTACTACGATTATCTAATCTACTAAATTTGAGTGACAGGAGAATTGTTTTTGATCTAATATTTCTATTTAAAATCTTGCATAATATAATTGATAGCCCCGAATTCTTATCGCTCATAAATCTTAATGTGCCAGCCAGAAATACAAGGTCAGTACTACCATTTTATTGTAGTAATACTGCGACCAGGGCCCAATTCAATATACCACTACAGAGAATTCAAAACTTGGGAAATATGTATTCGCACGTAGATGTATGGAATGTGTCGCTGATACAATACAAACATGAAATTATTAAATCATTCATGTCAGAATGTGAAATCAGACGTGTTTAATATTAGTTACTGTTCTTTAAAAGATTCCATAATATCTTGATGAAGCATATTCTTATAATGTAGGAGCTGTTGCACATATTTTTGTATTATTTCTATTTATCTATAATGTAAAAACTTGTTACTCTCTTTTGTTTTTCTGTATTGTAAACTTTTTCTTGTATTACTCATCTGTAAATTTCTAATATTAACTTACACTATATATTATGATTTTTATGCCATCTGCAATTTAAAAACTGGTTCCAGTTTAATTTATTTTTACTTTTTCTCTTTTATTATAATATAATATTTTTTACTTACTTTTATACCTACCATTTTTATAATGTTAATTGCTATAAGTTTATATTTCTTATTTAAACATTATTATCACTGTATTATATATATATATTACATATATATCACTGTATTATATACTTACTATGTAAAAGCCCATCAGGGCGTTGAAAATTAATAATAAATAAATAAATAAATATTTTATATCGTGGTTTCTAAATGTAGTAATAATAATATACTATACCTAATAATGATAATAGGTTGTTATTGATAGAATTAAAAGAATTAATCAAATAAAATTTATTTGCACACGCCGGGTTCAAACCCGCGACCTTCGGACTGGGAGTTTAGAGCCTTACTCCTCGACGGATTTTACATTACTTTGGAGAGCTTCGTTTACAATATACCACAATATGATGTGGGATGGCGTATATTATAATAATAATATACGCCATCCTATCAAAGATAACTCCATCATTTCAAAGACAACATTTCAAAATATGACAGGTATACCCAGTAATGTATCCGATCATATTGGGACTCATCGCAAAAATGTTAATACACAACTAAAATTTGATTAATAAATTTCTGAAAACAATCTAATGGCCTCAGAGGGAGTACTTACAATATATAACATTATAAATTGTGGGCGGTGGCGAATTATTGTCTTTTCAATTTGCCATTTGCACCTACTTCCACAGCATAAGCGGCATCGCGAGATAGCGCCGGGAAAATGTGGAAATGCTACGGACTGTGCAGTAGAGGAAAAATGTGGAACGCCCGCTCTTGTGGAATTATTCTTGTGAACTAATTATAAATTAAATCTTTGAGCCATTCCACGCAGGCTTCACAACGAGTAATTAAAAAATATTTTAGGAGGAATTCCATATTCGCGGTGAAGAAGGATTAACATTTTTGATAAAAGGGGAAATTACATTTACTCGTCTTGAAATAGCTTGATTTTTGGAATATCTTGAAAGTGGTTGTAGTATAATATTCAATTTAGATCAATTCGTTATGTTTTAATGTATTGATTTATTTTTCACTTTTTAGAGTAAAATCTAAAATTGTTATATTTAATTAATTAAGATAATTGTAGATATGATTTTAGATTTTCACGGTTAAAAGTATTTTTGTTATTTATTTTTGGGGTGTTATGCCGTGTTACATGTGACACATCTGCTCTGATGATGGACACTGTAACGTCATCCGAAACGTTGGCTAAAGAAGGATACAGCGTAACACGGCATAACACCCCAAAAATAAATAACAAAAAATGTAATTCTAGATTCTTATTAGATATATATTCTTATATTATTAAAAGATTCTTCGTCTTCGTGGGCCCTATCAGGTCCCCCCGACGTTGGCGATCACTCTGGTAAATATATCTCTATCTTGCGCTGCCCGGAATAGTTCCTCCACCCGGTAATAGCGGTCCACTCTCGTACATTTCGCAGCCAAGACATTTGTCTCCTACCAGGTACACAGCGAATCTATTTTTCTTTTTTTTTTTTTTAAATAAAGACAAACATTCCCGGGTTACGAATAACCCAACAACATTTGAAAATCTCCTACTACCACCACACTAAGCGGAAGGTGTTGCTTGTGTTGTGATGGAGGACTTAGCCAGTCGAGGAATCGCACACGGAACGCCTGGGTGGGACCCAAACGCGATGCCCACTCAACTACTGACCGGTCAAAATCTTTCATTTTAATATTAGTTGGAGGAAGTGATATTTCTCCCCTCGAAGTATATGACACAGATACAAAAATTACATTAATTAAAAATGTGGCAACTTTTTATAATTTCAAATCCAAAAACATACATACAGAAGAGTTTCGGTGGCAGAAGGCGATATTTTGTATTTTATACAAAACTACAGTTTTATTCCGAGAATGATGAAATTTTTCACACTTTATCTTCAAAACCAGATGAAGCTCGCTCGCTGTCTAAATGAGATTTCGAAAAACTACCCCTATCTCTATTTTCCACACCGTAAATTAGAATTGTGTTTCTTCTTAAAGAAATTTTGACCACTTGAAGTTCAAAATAAAAGGAAAATTACTGACTAGATCTAATTTCGAAAAACTTTGAGTAAAACCCGGGCAACGCCGTATATAATAAACAAATAGTATATTTATATTAACTGGTAAAATAAAGAATATCTTTTAAGAATAAAAAGACTAGAGTTTATGTAAAATAAATGTGTAAATATAAGTATTATTTTACCTGCAAGCATAAAGGTAATGGTTTCAAAGCAACATCACTTTATACTTAAATATTTACTTAAAACTTTCCTTAAGAGTAGAATATAATATGATGATATTTACCATGAAAAGCTGCTCTAGAACAACTGTACTTTGTACATTACTGGATACCGAAGGCCGGACGCGTAAGAGAAGATAAGGAAACTTACCTGAAAAAAAATAAAAAATAAATAAGGGATTGAAATAGAAAAACTGTAACCTCAAAGCAAGAGTACCTGCTTTACAATAACATCAAATAAAATGAATACAAAGTGTCCTAACCTACCTGCAATTAATTGCCTTCTTTAAGAGATGATGTAATACAAAATACAGTTTAAAAAAGGAATATTAGAACAGTTAGTACTGTAAACATTAATGGTAAATTTTTGTATTTTTTAATACGACCTAAACTTATATTAAGAAGCATTAAAAATATATCTATAGGTACATGGTGCAAATAAAAATAAAAAACAGCCTTATTTTTTTCCTCAGGAAAATATTTTTTCTCTGGGCATATGTCATCATTTTTGGGTATGCTGTGTGGTGTATATTTTTAATGAAAGGAATGAGAGAAATATCTGAAAAGTTATGAGGGATGGGTAGGAATCTGGGGGTCAGTGTGAAGCATTAAAAATATATCTATACATGGTGCAAATAAAAATAAAAAACAGCCTTATTTTTTTTCCTCGGGAAAATATTTTTTCTCTGGGCTTGGGGATGCTGTGTGAAGTATATTTTTTAATGAAAGGAATGAGAGAAATATCTGGAAAGTTGAGGGGTGGGTAGGAATCTGGAGGTTAGTGTGTCATGGAGTGAGAGACGTATGAATTCATCCGTCCCATTGCGTTGCAAGGCGATGGGTCGAGAGAGTTTTTCTGGAGAGGTAAACAGATCTCCCTCAACCAGTCTCCCCAAATCCGGCCCTTCACGCAGTAGATGGGCAGACGAATCCGCCACGACCTAGACAATCCTCACCTCAGCCCATGAACCCGGGAACCCGTGTTAGCACCGATAGAGAACCCTTTGGGGTCACCTATGGCATCCAATATAATTTCACGGAGCGGTGGTACCCATACCCGCCTCCCAAATAAAAAATATTAACATATAAAAATTAACGGATTCTGTAAAAAATTCTAAATGAAACACGTGAATATGTCAGTCAGTGGCAAATATAGCATTTTTCCCGAACGACGTTATTTCAATTTGCATCGTAGAGATTTAATTTCGTACAACGCTGTCTGTTCACGCGACACATTTTCACAAACCAAACATTAAACCATATGTAAACTCTTGTTCAAAATTAGTACCTAATGGTATCATAGATTTCAATTCCGCACAGGTTATTGCGTAAGTTAAGACCTTTTAAGGCTTTAATATTATAATATCTCTACATTAAGAGGACACGAAACCTTATCGAGACATCTCAGCAATAAGGTAATTCTTAATTAAGGTATTTTAACGGTGTCCAAATCACCCCCTGCGGTGAATAAATCACCCCATTTTCACATTTATACAAGAATTAACCCTGCGTTAAGGGATTACATCACTCCAAATTGTAAAAGCTTTATTCTATATACCTGGTAAAGTTACGTAAACTAGTACCAGCGAGAGCTGATCTTCTTTATTCTCACGTATATTATTTGAATCGTTGACATCACGTTTGATCTCTCGCTGGGAATAGTATAGGTCACGAAAGTTGTCAACACGAAAGGTCATTTTTGAAATTAAAAATGATCGCTATGTAAAGAATTTAGACAAGGGATGAAGTAGTTACCTACCTATAATGCAATATTTTTTTTAAGGTCATTTTCAAAATTAAAACTTATCGCTGTGTGAAGAATTAAGACAAGCACTGAAGTAGTTACCTACCTATAATGCAATATTATTTTTTTTAAAGTCATTTTCAAAATTAAATCTGATCTTTGTGTGAAGAATTAAGACAAGCGATGAAGTAGTTACCTACCTATAATGCAATATTTTTTATAGAAAATTAGGTAAATTATTGCCATTTCCTAAATTGGAACTAATTTCTCTTGAATTCAGACTATCCCGAATATAATTCCCCTCAGCGCCCATGTCATCTTTGGGGTTGCTGTGTTGGGCGTCTTTTTAGGAAAGGAAGGTGAGGAAGTTCTGGGAAGGCAAAATATATGAGCAGTGGGTAGGATTCTGAATCAATGTTTTTTTTTATTTTTATTATTTATTGAGTTAGTTTATACATTAGAATTAGAATATAAACTAATATATAAAAAGTAATATTTCATATTATACATTTAAATATTTTCACAGTTAACATAACATTTCTTTTTAAAAACATTCATTCTTCATACATTCAGGAAATGAATCATTCATCTATACATTAGGCAGTTAAAGTTGATGAACGTATGAATCCATCCCTCAGACTACGGTGCAAGGCAATGGGTCGAGAGAGTCCGGCTGGAGAGGTCAACAAAGGGTCTCCCTCAACCAGTCTCTCCGGATTGGGTCTGTCAATCGGTCTGCCAGATGCATCAGCCGCCAAAATTCGGACAAATCTCACCCCATGAACCAGGGCATCCCTAAATCACCAAATGCAGCTAACCAATCGTGGTGACCTATGTTAGAGTCCAATAAATAAATTCACGGGGCAGCGGTACCCATACCCGCCTCCAAAATGGGAAAATACCTAACCGGTACAAGCGCACTTTGCCGTTGAAAGAAATTAACAAATATCAGCAGATCACAATTAAAGTTGAAACTCGCCAAAAAACAGACGTGTTTTCATAAACTACACGGAGAAAAATGTTATTCTAAAATATGATCATTTTATTCGTAAAATGGTTAAAAACGGGACTGAAGTTCTTAAGAACAAATTAACACTGTTTTAATGTTTATTGGCGGGGACATGTAAAAATAATTTGTGGGTATACGTAATTTCGTACAAATTATTCTTACGTAATTTCGTACGTATACCAACAAATTATTCTTACATTCCGAGCCAATTAACATTAAAACCGTGGTAATTTGTTCGTAAGAACTTCAATCCCGTTTTAACCGAATTAAATGATCGTATTTTAGAATAACATTTTACTCCGTGTAGTAGTACATTTTTTTCATAAACTACGAGTAACTAACACATCCAAATATAAAAATTCAACAGTGAACATGATAAAATTATATACAGTTGCGTTAAACCCACCCCCTGAGTTTAACGGAAATTTAGCCCGGAAAATGAATTAATCTCCGTTGTAAATCTATTTTACTCTCATCTCAAATATATACCCACTACCGTTGACGTCACACTCAACAATTTACCTCCAACACGGGCTGGATTACGCAAAACCCAGGAATGCCTTAAAACAAGCCATTTCATTACAAGGCGGACACAAATTTGGGTACTTAGATCTAAATTCCCAGTGGGGCCAATGAAAATTGAAGGTATTTTCGCGTAATTATTTGTAATTTAGAGTACGCTTTCTCAAGTACCTACCGCGAATATTAATTTAGAGTAAGTTGATTGCTTTGAGTAAACTAGTTGATTTATCGTGTGATTGTTAGTTTTACAACAGGTAAACATACATATTACATAATCACGATTATGAGAACGGTGACGAATGGGAAAGGACACGAAGGGAGAAACGAAGGTATCAGCTAGTAACTAGTAAAATTTGACCTACAACACTGACTCTAGCGCCGAATGGCCGAAAAACTATCGAAATCCAGTCCCCATACACTGCTACTAGCGTGATACTAGTGGAACATCTTTCGACGAGATTCTAGTACCTACGCAATAGAGCATTCATTTCTATCCCGTGATTTCCGGTAAGTTATTGACTTTACAAAAAGTAATCTCTTAGATAAGTAACAAATCAACTATGCCAATAAATGGCTACTAAACCCTAATTTTCGGAGCTTGTTAATTAGTATTTGGTGGCAGACCTTTTCGAATGCCAGTACCTACAACTGTTTCCTTTATTTATTGCCTTGTTTACCTTAATTTTCACTTGCTTGCTTTTGAACTTGATTTTTTAAATAAACTTCAACTAGTAAGAAAATATTTTTGAACACGATCGGCAGCATCTTGGTAGTCGAAGTGTGGGCACTTTACATACTGTGGGCGGTATTGGAATAAAACTAACCTACTACTACTGCAAGTACTAACGTAAATAAAAAAATACCACGAAAGTTTTACAATTATTATAAGCAATAATTATCAGCCTGAAACACTGATCCACATTAAAAATAAATCTTCCGAGAAAAGATATATGCCGCCGACGGGACTCGAACCCGCGCCCTTCTGATGTCCGGTCAGGTGCTCTTAATCCACTGAGCTACGGGTAAGAGGTAACCCGCCAAATGATTCAATATATGCTAATGTTTCATTCAACAACTACCGCTTATTACATTTATTTCACCTGCAAACAACCAACTTTATTTAACTTTATTATGATAATCTTTGCTTATAATAATTGTTACCCTTTGTGCTATGCATAAAATACATTAGTTTATCAATTAAAAATAACCAGGAAAGTTGTTTTGATGTTTTCAGTGAATGGTATTCTCTAAAGATCGAAGAACTATAGTGCCTGCCTATCCAGCATCTATACCCAAACTTTGCTAATGGACCTATCGTTATGTCATGTTACATTTAACTAATGTATTTAATTGTATTGAAACGGGCCTTCCACAAGTAAATATTATTTATTTAAGTACCATGTTAATGGCGCATTAGGTTCTTGAATGAACCGTAGATAAGTAAAACGCCATTTAATACATAATAACTTACAGCGAGATGGTCTCTCATTTCGTTATTTAGAAGAAAAGAATAAAGAAAAACCAATTCTATATGTGAAGAACTAACGATTTTTTTTTGTAGAAAAAATGGTGAATTTTCTTTAATGCGAATGACGGTTAGATTTTACCTTTAAATTATTATATTCGTACACCTATACGGGCACAAAAATCTGATACGTAATCAATATGTGGAACGGTAATCATGAAGTAAAATATGGTTTTTAAATTACACAGAAGAACCTTATTTTTATACAAGAAGAAGAATATTATGCTAACATTGATTATTATTATTATAGCCTTCTTATAGCTGCGTGGAGTTGAACACATCTACTACTTCCGTGAGAGTATCGCCAAAATATACGAGAAATAGTTCGGAATGCAGGCAAATTACATTGATTTTCATCAATAGAGTGGGAGATACTTTTAGTATCACCTTGGTGTAAGACCACCATTCCGAATTGAAATTGAAAATTGGTTTAGCCGTATTTGGTGACCAGATCTGAATAGCCAGATACTTTCCCAGCTTTCTGTTCTCTATCTCCTTCCCCTTCCATTTACCTTCAGCCTTACAACAAAATCTTATTGGGGATGTCATAGTCTCACTGACTTCAGATGGTTAAATTGAATTCAGTTTATTGTTTTAAAAACTATAAAAATTAGTTTATTTTATTGCGTTTTTAAGTAAATTTAAAGAGAATAACATAAATATTATCAGTGGGCACATATATATCAACTTACTAGTAGTAACAGAGCTTGCCTTTTAAAGACAGCTTCATTGATGCTAAATTTGTCGATATCCGAATTGATTCTGTGCAAGAGTGAAGAGCAGAATCGCTCTCCCCAATTGTATGATCAATGGGAAGTTAGTTCTGCAGGCTGAGAGATAGAGCAGTTTAATATGCTGTCAATGAGAAGTTAGTTCTGCAAGCTGAGAGATAGAACAGTTTTATATGCTGTCAATGAGAAGTTAGTTCTGCAAGCTGAGAGATAGAACAGTTTTATATGCTGTCAATGGGAAGTTAGTTCTGCAGGCTGAGAGAAAGAACAGTTTAATATGCTGTCAATGAGAAGTTAGTTCTGCAAGCTGAGAGATAGAACAGTTTTATATGCTGTCAATGGGAAGTTAGTTCTGCAGGCTGAGAGATAGAACAGTTTAATATGCTGTCAATGAGAAGTTAGTTCTGCAAGCTGAGAGATATAACAGTTTTATATGCTGTCAATGGGAAGTTAGTTCTGCAGGCTGAGAGATAGAACAGTTTAATACGCTGTCAGTGACGAAGATAAACATCGGAAACACAGAAATGAATGCTCTCCATGATAGCTACGAATCAGTCAAAATCGTGGTTGGAGCGGTTGGGACCCTTCCGTGCCATTCTCAGTTAAAAATCCTTTATCGATTGGTAATAATTTTCATGATGCCAGAGTACGGCGTTCGAGAGAACAATACATAACATTCTCAGCATTCCTTATCAACAATTCAAATCAATTTTAAAATTGTAATGAAGTCGTATAATAATTGGCCAATTTTCCAGGACGCAGAAAATGTAAACTTAGACAAATATGTTACGTAATTTAATTTACTGAGAATTTAAAAATGCATTTTTAATTTTCAGTTCAATAACACTTTCAGTTATAATAACACATCGTCTGGGGTTGATCTTATGATACATTGAGATTAAGTTACGTAAAACTTTATGGCAGCCTCGTAAAATGAATATTCAATTCACAAAAGTACAATTTAGCAGAGCAGAAAATTAAAAGAGAATTCTCCGAAGCTTCAATCTTCTAACCCGCCAACAGTAGTTAGTATTCTGCGTTTAAATTGTAAGGTTACTGGCATAATTAAAGGAGTAAATTCATAATTAAAGCGCGGTTCCTTTGAACCCTGGTCAAATGATAGATGAAATCGTATGCCAGCAGTTTCTAAGAATTGCCTAACTACTGTCCAACAGTATATTTTATACTGATTTACAATCGTTAAAGCTTCCTTTGAGTTTATAATGAAAAATGATTAAAAAGCTATACCTACCTAAATGACGCGCAACTTCTCTGACAGAGCAGAGGGATTAATGCTTTTTTCAAAGGATCGAACGCTAAATTACAAGTAAAATTTAGATTGATTTAAAAATACTTGTGTTTTAAGTCTTCGAGAGTGGAAGACAGACATATTATTGGTATCTAGGCTCAATCTATTCGTCTTCAGGCCTTCCCATCTTGCATCAGTCTTCCTCTATGAAATGTTCTTATCTCTACCAAGAACACACGGGCATTTTTTTAATGACCTGGCATTCTGGTAAACTTGGACAGCCCATCGCTACCCATTGCTTACGACCAACAGAATATTTGATTTGTTTTAGATTCAACTCAATGATTCTTTTTTAATGCTTATTGAAGAGCATGAAAAAGAAGAGAAATATTTTAAAGATATCGCATATTGACATGCAGGGCGTGCACCGCAAGCGGTCGGCAAGCTCAGGGGGTGGCAAATACATCGATCTTGTAATGTTCAAACTTATTCTGATTAATCAAGTAAACATTAGGGTCAGATTATTAACTCTATTTCTTTAAATCAAGATTTTAAGATCAAAACAGTGTTTGCTTCCTTAACTAATAACTAACAACTCGGTATTTTCATACAATACTTGCTTCATTCACATTCATGCATCTTCTCAAACATGCTCTTCTATTATTCCGACTCCTGCACGGAGAAAAATGTTATTCTAAAATACGATCATTTTATTTTATTAAACGGGACTGAACTTCTTATGAACAAATTAACAGTGTTTCAATGTTTATTGGCGGGAACATTGAAACCCTGTTAATTTGTTCGTGAGAACTTCAGTCCCGTTTTTAATCGTTTTTACGAATGAAATGATCGTATTTTAGAATAACATTTTTCTCCGTGTGACATGGCCGGACTCAAGTATCTGGTTCACTTGAAAGTGCCATGTCTTCCCCGGGCGTCCACAACTTCTTCCTCCATTCACAATTGCATCATATCCTTTCTTCTATTCACATCATATCATATCCATTCTTCCATTCACATTTGTGTCATATATGTCATATCCTACCTTTTATAAACATCTCAGTGTTATTGCCATGATAAACATTGCTTATTTAAATCGTAACATTTAAACATAATTTATATTAAACACCATATACATACTACACAAATACAAAATACAAAACATCCTACGAGTGAGAGTGGGTACCCAATTCACTGTCACCATAAATTATTACGTTATGATTTCCTCCCCGGCCTTGCGCCATTTTCCTGGCAAATTATGAAGAACACATCCCTCCAAATGACAAATTGCCTATAGGAATTTTTCAATTGGCTGTTAAGCTCAGGGTACATTTAAGGAGATGCTTTTTTACAGGACTTGGATTTTATAAAATACTGGGATGCAGGACAGCGTAAGATTTTATCAAATAAGTTGCACGAAATGATTTAAATTGCAGAAATATATTTATCATATTTGAAATAACGGGTAATTTTAAATTACAAGCAATAATAAGGCTACAACAATAATCTTAATATATAAAAATGAATGTTTCTTAGTTTGTCCCTTATGCGGTACCTAAAGCATTCATCCGATTGCCATGAAACTTTTTTGATTTGTTGTGTGCATGCCCGTCAAGGTATCTATGTATAGTGCAAGTGAGCTCTAGCGTCATGAAGTATTTCCTATACCATTAATCTGATTGTGATGAAACTTTGGTAAGTATTTCTATTATAATAGTGAGTTCTGGAATTATGAAATTTGTAAAAAAATATTACAATAAGTAGCGCGTGAGTTGTTTGAAAAAATGTATGTATTTCATATAGTTTAGCTTAAGGGAGGGGGAGGGAAATGAGGAGGGGAAGAAGAATGAAAGAGGGATGGTTTCCGGGAGGGGAAATGAGTAAGGGGGAAAGTTGAAAGGGGAGCGCAGGCGGGGGAGGAGAACGCGGGAGGTGTGGTCTCAGGAAAGGGGGACGCGTGAGAGAGGGAAGGTAGAAGGGGAGAAAGGGAGGTAGAAGGGGAAAGCGGGAGGGGAAGGGGACGCGGGAAATGATGGGGATTCGGAGGGGAACGGGGACGAATCGTAAAGTACAAGCAGGAAGGAACAATTTCTTTATTTAAGTAGCATTGCAACGCATGCCAGGAACATGCTAGTAATATAATACACTATAATACCATAACACGGGCATGTGCCTAGTATGGCGGCCATAAATTCCACAATTGTTATATATTTACTATTCAAAGAATAAAGAAACATTAAAAAAAAAAAAAAAAAAAAAAATACATAAAGTTTACTTAAAGGTCGATATGAAATGTTTAATAAAAATATAAAACTTGACTCCAGGCCCCAGGGATAAAATTTAAGTGAGAATTTAAATAATCTGAGCTTTTCTCCTGAGCTTTTTGTTATAATATTTATGTCGGTAAAATGAATATAGCATAGCCGCCTGTCCGAGACAATGGAATACAAGCCGTTGGCACTGCGCGGCCCTGTACCCAGTACCCAGTACACAGTGCTGGCCAGGGCTTATGGAAGCTTAAGGGATTTCCATACATTGTACGTTGAACATTGTAGGGTGGAACTTTTACTTTGTTACCGTTTAATATTGTCAATATCGATATCTGGGGATTTTGTTTTGAAACAAAAGGGGGAAAATAATATTATGTATATTTGTATATGGAATAAATCAGTGTAATAATGGATCTAAACAGCGTGGTGGAAACTGAACTTATTAACAATGTTTTTTTTAATTTCTTTAAATTTCAAGATTTTTTAGATGCAACGATTGTGAACTTAATAAAACTATGTTTTTTTAACAAAAACCAAATTTTAGCAAGGTACAAAAATAAACATAACAACCACGGTAAACACATCGGACAAATACATCACAAATATCAGGCAATAAAAGCTTTTAAGAAATCCTAAAAAATTGTTACAAAATTAAAAGATTATTTTTATATTATAGTTATAGAATTTTTTTATCTGCTTCTTTATTCATAGTGAACAAAATAAACAAATAAAGTTTTTTTATTCCTTATTACTTTATTTTAATGAAATCTTTTCCTCAAAGATATTATTGATATCCTTTAAAATTTAAGTGTAAACCTTAGAAATAGGTATATCATAAAACACTTTGTAAATTGAAGATGCACTTAATCAGAATTGTTTGTATTAGGTATATTGTTGCATTTTTTTTTATTATGGTCCTGTATCTAAATGTCGTTATTTTATTGGTCAATGACATAAACATACTGATTAACTTTCATATATAAATGTATAAACTGTTTATAACGCAAATAAAAAAATAAAATATATATAACATTTATTTATTATGCATCAAATCATGCGCTTTACCAAAATAACTCAAATTCCTAATATTTGTATAATACAGAATATTTTACACTAACATTTACTGAAATAAATATTCAAATACTTAAATTTCTTAAATGCTCTTCTGTTGTATCGACTCTCGAAAAGTTTATTATATAAAGTTGTTTACTAGTACTTAGAAATTTATCTGCTCAGACAGGGGTGGCTGGCATCAATATTTCAGTTTACCAAAGTAAAAAAGCTCGTTAGTTCCTTTCTAGGCCGCCACCGCAGACAAGTTTTGTAAATCCGTAGGTACCTATATCTACATATTTAAATATGAAATAGGCAATAATTTCTCCCCACAATAGGGCAACATTCCAACACTGCATTGTTCACTAAATCATCCACAGAGACACGCCAGAATATCTGAATAATGTGCATAAATATTAAATTAATTCAACAAGCGATTAACATACGTATGACCTTTTGGTCCAAGGGTCCTTTTGCGTTGCACGTGGCATAATGACCACGTACAGCCATGCACAGTAATGGTTGATTATATAATATTTGATGTTGGGGATACCCGAATGGGTGGATTAACGAAGAGTGGAATGCTAGAATGTGCCAGAATCCTTTTAATCTGTTAAAAATTAAAAGAATCTGATGGCCGGCTCTCCAATCCGAAGGTCGCGGGTTTGAACCCGGAGTGCGCAAATAAATTTTATTTGATGAATTTCACAATTCATTAATCAGAAATAATATATTTGCGGCACGTTCCATAGTGGATACTCTCAGTATAGCCCTGGTTTAAGTCCACTATTCAGAAATGAAACGTTTCTTGGTATGGCTTTAGTTACCAGAACTGAATAATTTAGATAATTCCCCACCTTCCTCTTCCCCATCTCCTTCCCCTCCCCAATAGCTTCAGCCTCACAACATCGATGTAAGCAAAGATTTGGAAGGTGAAATTATATATTTTTCGACGGGTTTTCACTGAGCTCAAGCTTCATATTATAGGTATCAACGTGTAGTGTAACGCATTACACTTTTCGTAACGCATTCGCCAGCTTACCCCTTAAGTCAAGCGTGTGTTTACTTCAAAAATTTTGAGCGTGAACATCGTCGCTGACAAAATACTTTTAGATGGTCGAAACGCACTCTGTTTTAATATTATATTTCATAAAATAGGAAATATTGTCCGGGATTTACGACTCGCAAAACAAACAAAAAACTATGAGATTTTTTTGACCAAAAAACTACCACTCAGCTGAGCACAGATTTGGTTTTTGACTAATAAAAAGCTGTGGACGGAAAGGCAACTTTTTCTTTGTGACCAACTAGCGCTTTTAAAATACCAAATTGTTAAACTCTACTATTTGATTTGATTGAAGTAGGTAGGTACTTAATTTTTGTTTTTTTTTTGTTTTTCTTTACTTCACCCCAATCCTGAAAGTGACGGCGATAATATGTAATTATAGGTATGCACAGAAGAAATCTAAATCAACAAATATTGTCCACAATTTAGGAGGCGGTATGAGTACCGCTGCTCGGGAACCATTTATTGGATAGCCAACACCCCTGCCATAGGTCGCCTTAAGTGGTTCGCTACGTTTGGTGACTTAACAGGGGTGCCCGGGTTCATGAGGTGAGGTTTGCCCGGGTCGTGGCGGTGTTTGCATCTGCCCGCCAGCTGCGTGCCAGGCCGGATCGGGAGAGACTGGTTGAGAGAAGCATTTTGATAAATTCTTACAAAGTGCCAAACGAATTAAAATAACTGCAATAAGGACATCAACCAAACCATGAAGTTTGTACCACAAAACCTAGTCCTTCTCTGCACAGGATCTCCTAGTGAGGAGGACTAAGAAAATTATCTACATATCTTTTATATTTATATTTTATATGTACATAATATAAAATTTAAAAAATAACAATGTCAGGGTAACTAACATATTTTTTAAACTCTATAAAATTTTTAAAAACAAAGTTATCTGTTTTTACTGACCATCTTTCTTTCGACTGTTGGTAACCACAGCCTACGGCGTCACTTTTCTCCAATTTGGCGATTTTTGAAAACATTTGTAAAAAAATTTATAACAATTTTAAAACGTTGCGATTTTTTTAATTCGAAACTGTCGAAAATGTTTATTTCTTCATGATTTGCTATTTAAAAAAAGCTTAAGAGCAAACAGCTGTTACATTGCTGCATTATCATAAATAAAATCTTCATTTGTAGAGCTTTAGCTGATTTTTCTTCCATTAGTTCTGATTGATTGCTGGTACATATTAAACACGCCCACGCCCTTCAAAGCAACCCCAAATACGTGGATATTTCTGTTATAAGAATGAATCATTTCGACAATTTCGCCAACCCAAATTAGAGACGAAATCACGTACAGTCTCATCAATCATCTGTAACGATTCCGATCTGAACAAATTAGTATACACAAACAATTATTGCCTAAAATCCACCCAAAACCTTTCATAACTCAAAGGCATTGATGAATTTAGTACAAGACTCACCCCACGATATGAAAAATGACAGAGATATGTTGGTTTGGCCCTCTGAAGAGAAAGATGCAAAGTTTAATATAAGTGAGTTATGGGCGTTTCTGTATAACTGTAATGTATGCCTGATCCACAGTTAGACTTTGTGTTGGGCTTCTTCAATAATTATAGTAGGTCCTTTGAACAATACTGTTTAATTATAATGATGTGTGTTTACAATAACTATAATGACTGGGTCCGTGCGACCGGATTCAGCTAACTAGAAAGTGAATCTGATCAGCAGAGCTCTACTTTATCGGCTATATTAGCTGGGTGCTTCTCCTATAACAACCCGACATCTGTCGGCAACTGGCGCGCCATGGCGTAAGCTTTAATCCTACTGCCATCTATCAAAACCCATTGAAACTATATGCAACTCAAGGACACTACATTATCCGAAGTAAGCTCAGTTTTTCCTTACTTCTTGATGAATTATTTATAAATAATATCGAAAATGATTCTTTGAAAATTTTGTTTCATTTATTTAAATTCCACGGTATAAATACATAATAAACAATAGTTACATGTCACGGTTAAAACCATAAGAAAATGTTAGATATAATAAAAAAAAAAGAATAACAATTAATTGTGACATTTGAGTAATTGTTTTGTTGGCGACATTCGTTTTTTATATATGGAATATGACACAACTAGGGTGTACCTAGGTATCTGTTTAGTGGTTCCATGTGATCCAAATACGAGTATTGTGTTAACATGTGATTTGAGATTTTCACGGCCAAAAGTATTATCGTTATTGATATCTGGGATATTATGCCTTCTTAAATGATGGCCGGCGTAGTCCAGAGGCAAGGCTTCGGACTCCTATTCCGAAGGTCGCGAGTTCGAACCCGGCGCGCGCAAATAAATGATTTTTTGTGTTATTTCACAATTAACTAATTAAAAATAATATATAGTATGGTGTATCGCCCTGGTGTAAGACCACCATTCAGAATTGAAACGTTGCTTTAAATGGCTTTAGCCGTGTTTAGTGACTAGATCTGAATATCCAGGTACATTCCCACCTTTCTTTTCCCTATCTCCCCCCTTCCTCGCTTACCTTGAGCCTCACAACATACCCCAATTGGGGATGCTATAGTCTCACTTGCTCCAGACGGGAGCAGTTGGGACTCTTGTGAGGTGTTCACACAAAAAAAACTTTCATCTGTCCTGATGATGAACACTGTAACATCACGATAAATGTTAACGTGTGTGTTCTAAGCGCAAAGTTTTTAATTATTATTTATTTAATTGATAAACTAATATTAAAGACGAGGTTTATGTATTTATTATTTTTGTGTTTAATTCGTAGAACTCCATTTAATACATTTTTTTGAAATTTAATTTAAATGAAATTTCAAAAAGATATTTATGCATAGCACAAAGGGTAACAATTATTATAAGCAATAACTATTAGCCTAAAACACTCACCCACATTGAAAAAATCTTCTGAGAAAAGATACATGCCGCCGATGGGACTCGAACCCTGTGTCCTTCTGTTCCATTTCACGCCTTGGAATATGGCAGAGGCGCTTATGGGAACTATGCACAACATTTAACCAAATTATGTATGTATTTTTAATTGATTTATACGAATAAAGGATTTAGTAGCTTAAAGTGGAAAAAAATCGTTGCCTTTGAAAAATGCATTATCAAATTCGATTAATATATATATTTTTTTTTTTTTTTTTTTTTTCAATTTATTTCACCTCTTACACACAACAATTTTACATTTTAATCATTGTTTAACAATAGAATAACTAAATAAAAACAAAAATATAATAAAAAGGTATAACAAAAAGGTGAAAACATCATTTTTTTGGTTTCTACACCAATTAAGAGAACTGGCTCTTGAGCTTGGTGTAGGTGTTATGTAAGAATATACAATTTTTAGTCCATAATTAATATAATATCTTAAGGACTAGATTAAAGAAGACATTATACAATATTTGATGGTTTGAATTACAGGATTAAGGTTACATGGTTTTATTGCATACAGTTTTTTAAGAATAGTTTGATCTTTTTCTGGAATAATGCTAAATCTCTTATTTTTTTTACTTCTTTGGGAAGGCTATTGAAGTAAGTTATCCCTTTGTATACATAATTATTTTGCATTTGTTGAGTAGAAAATAATGGAATTTGGATATTATATTTACGTCTCAACGATGAGATAACTTTATTATTTTTTAATGTCTTATCTTATAATATGAATTATTCATTCGTAGGATAAGTTACAGGGTTGAGTTTTATTTAAAATGTACTCCCCGTAGTAACACAGTGCGTTTGTAACGTTAAAAACTTATGCATATAACTTTTACAGACTAACTTTATAACTTGAGGGACGTACTTGACTTACTTAAATCAGTGATTCCTGACATTTTTTGGAGAAAAAATTGTAAATAAAATTTTGATCTCCTGTGACATTTTTATGTTTTTTTTTTAAACTTAAAACATTTAAAAATCACTAGGCATTAAACAGTTAGGGGCGGTATGAGAGTTTGGGCGGTTATTCGGATAAGTGATCAGTGACGACACGTGGAAGAATTTTTTATGTTTTGATTTTTTTTTAAATCCATTTTTTACTCCAAAAAATGTCAGGAATCTCTTGTTAGTAAGTCATTTGCATCCCATAAAAACCTGTTTATTAATATTATCAAGGGGTATTATATAAACTTTTCAAAACCAGATATGCTTTTTGGGAAAGTACTTAACAACTAATGCCTCGTTCATTATAATGTTTTAGTCAAAAGTTAAGGTCATATTTTGCTATCAAACCATGGCTACACAAAAGTGGCCAATTTTTACTGCAGTTGCAATGCTAGAAGGATTTGACTACAAAAAGACTTCATATTTTCTATGGAGATACTCAGAATTCCAGAGAAAAATGTTGTTGGAAAGAGCCACTGGTAAAAGCGAACTCTCTCTTGTAAAAATACCTTTTGAATTTTCTCGACCATAGTGAGAATTCACTACTTGTAAGTACAGTGCTCCTATGTACAAAAGGTCTGCCCTATCTTTATACTATGCTAGCAAAAGACTTCAACGAAATCAACAAGTATGCTCACAAAAGGGACGTTTCCTTTCAGGACAATCGTTATCACAGTCGAACATTCGAATATTTCAGCGGAAGAAAGGGCCCGGACAGCTGGGATTGCTGCGGGCGTCCTCTGGCGGGGGAAACTGGAAGTACAAATAAAAGGAAAGCGGAAACGTTCTTCTATCCGTAGAAAGGAAGAGAATGTGCAGGAAATCATTTCTGCTGTTGCTATTGTTGTGTGAAATGGGGGATGAAAAATCCAGGGAGTTTCAATCTAAAATATTTATCACAGACGTGTAATTTTTTATTGATTTTGCGTGTTACACAAGTACATACATATTTCAATTGTCATTTAATTTTATATATAAACAAGATGTGGAAAAGTGTGTTGTATATTACCTTTTTCCACTTTTCCTGATATGTACATTGTACATACTATATAAGTGTCAGGACGAAATTACACAAGAGTGAATTTCGCGTACCTCTGTCAGAATTACACACAGATGGAAATTTACGAAGCCATTTTACATGGAGAGAATTATACCTTGATGTGCTAAATACTTTTCATATTAGAAAAAAAACTGTGTTAGGTTAGGTTGGGCCAAGTAAGGTTACGTTAGGTTAGGTAGGGTAAGGTTAAGATAGATAAAATTAGGTTGTTAGGTTAAGTTAGATTGTTAGTTTAAGTTATATCAGTTATTTGAATATAAATTTACCCTTACTTAATCTGTATTATCAATGTTAAAAGTTTAAATATACTAGTATACTGGTATTGTCATTCAAAAACATATTTTTTCCTAAATTGTATACCAATGTTAAATAATGTTTGTATTTATTTCATAAGTCTTTGATTATTGTTTACATATTTAATTAGAACATTATTTTTTGCATGTAAATACTCCTCCCATAAACACGAGCTCGTAGAGCTCAACTTATGGAGTAGTAGAATAATAATTAATAATTGTAAAACTTTGCATAATGTAATCACTTGTAATGTATAAGTTAAGTTAAGTTAAGTAATTTTTTTTTCTTATAAATAAATAAAATAAAAAAATTTAAAAAAATAACTACAGCCGTATACATTAGGCTAGGCTTGCATTCAATAAAAGATCGAAAATTAATAGAATCGAATAATATAGACCTAAAACTGAGAATACTCCTCATCAAGACCTATGTATAGAGTATCTTGATGTACGGCTGCGAAACATGGTGCCTATCTGAAAGAGATAAACGGAGACTAAAGGCTTTTGAAATGTGGTCCTATAGAATACTATTAGGAATTTCCTGGAGAGACCGCATTACAAATGAGAAGGTTCTCCAAAGAATCGAAGGAGGAAGATACCTGCTCAGGACCTTGTCCGAAAGGCGTGCAAGATGGATCGGCCATATAATACGACAAGAAGGCCTCCTGCATGCCATAATGGAGGGTATGACCGAGGGGACAAACTCTTGGGGAACCAAACCTGGAGGACCTGCTGGCATAGACAAGCGCTGCTCATCATATGCAGACTTCAAAAGAGCCGCACAAGACAAGGAAGAATGGAAGAGAAAAATAGAGGAAATTGCTGCAAATCGTTACCAATAGTTAAGGATATTCTCTAACTTTGTTAACATCATCAATGAGGTGATGATATTATTTATTTAATGTGGCGCTATTAAAGGTTAATTATTCGCATATTATATTATGTCTTACATAAAAAAAAAATTATGTTCCATAACATGAATAAAAAATCTACTTAATATATTCTACAAATCCCAAAAAAAACGCTCTAGCTTACCGGAAAAATGCGGATCATGCATTATTTTACATTGAACGCAAAAACACAGTAGTAAGCAGAACAAAGTTTAAAGCGTTTAACATTAATAAACAAGAATTAGCAATTTTATGCTTAAATTTCTGCCTCATGTTAACAAAATATTTGGTTAAGCCAAACGAGGGCGGAATACGTGCAGGGAGTTTCTACCAACTTTAGCCTCGAAGATAAACAAACTAACTTATCGAGGACTGCTTAAATACTGAAATTCTAACATGATAAACAGAAAAGCTTCAGGAACAGAAGAGTTCAAATTGATGATATGAACGATTACGATTAAAATCATTGCCACAGATCGATGTTCATTCTTGTATGTGCCGTCAGAGGGGTCGCTAGTGTGGATACAAAAAAAAAACAATAGAAAAAAAAAATTATTGTAGTAAAAAAAATTTGGTTGGTTCTTCTTTTGCCCAACAAAAGAATGTCAATAATCTTGATACAACATTGTGTCTTAGCAATATTGAAATAAATTTCCCCAATTCCCATTATTGAAATTTGTCCATTTAAATAAAGTTTATATTTAAATTCACCTTTCATTTCTATATAATTTTAAATGATAGCTTAGAACACCCTTGAAAGGTGAAAGCCAGATATAATTGAAAAAAAAGACACCATAACTTTTTTCACCTGAATACATTTAAAAATAATATCGCCTACTTTAGCCCTCTAACTATACAACAATATAGAGTTTGCTGAAGTAGATTTTTTTGTCGGTAATTTTTAATAAAAGTAATAATTTGAAAATAATTTAATAATGATAAAAAATAACAAAATTTATAATAATTTGAAAAAAGTTCTGTCGCTGTTAAAAATATATATTTAACTAATAATATTATATTGTGTCAATTATTGTCTCTCTAAGTATGCCTCTCGTTTTTCTTTTGTCTCTTGCTTCTCGTTGGAATATCTGTTACTTGAGTGAGCTTGAACATCATTTTGTATTTTTATTTGTGATGTTTTTGTTTTTCTAATTGAATGTATCTTTTCTTTAATTTTTGAATTCTTTTATTATAGTGGCTTACATAAAGTAATTTGTTTCATTTAAGTATGTATCTTTATTTATTTGTTTGTAAGTAATTGAATATTTTTGTTATTGCATGGTCCTATTTGTAACTTGTTACTAGAGTTTTTATAACTGGATTGTTGTCACGTAAGTGCGAATATCTATAAAAATACAATATAATTTTTTTTTTTATAACGATCGATAAAAATAATTTCGATTATGATTACGACAACGATAAAAATTAAGACCACTATTACGATTTCCTACGATTACTATTACAATAAGATAACAATAATAAGTATATTACGATTATTATCGATTACGATTACGATAGCAATAATGATTACGATACGATAACTCACGATTACCTATGATTACGATTGGAACAGTGAGATTAAATAGTACAGAAACAATAGAATCTGGCTATTAAGGAAGGGTTGTTTCACAGAATTTGTACAATTCATCGAATTTCAAATTTGAAAATCTAGTTCTGTGATTATTCTACCACGGCCCCATTGCTTCACGGTAGGTACATAGTTGGTTAAAGAACTTTAATAAGACTTTCAGAAAACTTGAATACTAACTTTGAAATTTGAGAAATCATTCAAATTCTATGAAAAAACTCATCCAAAGTGTAACATTGAGGTACTTTATTAGTTGGGTGCCTACTCAATTCTCTCTGTTGGACAGATCGAAGCTGATATAGATATTAGTTGGGTCCAAGTCACAAACGTAGCGAGCCACTTGGCATGACCTATGGTAGAGGTGTTGATTTTCCAACGAATGGTTTCCGGGGCGGCGGTACCCATACCCGCCGAACAATATTTAAAAGTTTTCCAAGCATAAACCTACTTATAATTGTTCTACTTTATTTATAATTTAACTGTATTTATAACTATATGGGACGTGCGGGATTGCACTATCCTCCCCACATCCTGGAATAAAACATTTTTTTATTCACCAGATTTACAGGAACGGGTTTAGTTTTTCCCATAGGAAAAACTAAACCCTTTCATACACTTTTCCATATAAATGATCATCTAGTAAATCCACGTTATGCAAGTGTATTATGTAAGTATAATTAATACAAAACAATACAAGAACAACACGTTAATCTACCAAACTATTAAATGGGAATATAATTCACCGTCTCCAGATATTTTCATATCAGAGGGTTCGGCTCTGTGGAATTCCTAATTTGACCGATAAATCCTACTGATCCCTCAATATAAATATTTTAAAAATCTTTCGTAATTCGACATGTATTTAAAATGACTGATTTTTGCATTTTTATATACAAATTCTTTGACAAATCTAATATGCCTAAATTTTTAATAAGAGAGCTAGGTATAATGCCAGTAGCCGAAATAACAAAAGGTAATATTTTTATATTATTATATTATTATTATTATAATCCAAAGAACTTAATTTTCCACATAATACAATAAAACCATTTCCAAAAAGGGGTTTGGATCTAGGGGATTTTGCATTGGAAATCTATAATTCTTGTATGCCTGATAAATGTTTTACGCTTTCAAAAATACTTCGACTAGAACTGCCAAAATATTATTGTGCCACAGTTGTTTGCTGCATTTTCAGACTATTTGTAATAATAGAACGTTGACTCAGTAATTGCAGTAGATCGATATACTTTCATAATAATCAAACAAAGATCGATGCAAGTTGCAACAGTAAATATATTAGCTTTATTTTCTAAACTTGAGTTCAAAATAACCCTCGAACGAAAACTAAATGTCGAGAGTTTATAAAAATACATCAAGAAACTGGTCCAGCAGCCAGCCCGGGCGGGAAAACGAATAAATCAAGATTGGTGGAAAACTGAAATAGATCCGTTAATGGCCATCGATAAATCCTTTCTGATGTTACGATGGAATTTAACTACACGACATCTGTTGGGCATAAATAAAACATATATTAAACTGCGATGTACGTATTAAGAGAGGCCCACTTTTATAACCGCACTAATCGCAGTGGTGAAATAACAGCGTAGTATATTTAGAATTAAGCTCAGAACCTTTTATTTTACTAGGTATTAACCTTTATGTGTAATATTATGTTCCCGGGTACCTTAGTGTTAACAAAATAACATGTTTCGTATATCTTCGTGATAGAAATAAAATTTATATGAAAGTAAAGTTAGTGTGCATACTATAAAAACTATATATGAACTCGGAATGATCTTTACAAGTTCATTCCCAAAAATCATTATGTACCTCCACCATTGACCAAAGAAGAACACCTCCACCTTTAGATTTCATATAATTTCGCTCACTTTTTTTTAAATTTCTTGTAGCTCGAGAGTAAAATAGAATGTATCCAAGACCTATTCTTGGATACAACATGACGTTTCACAAGAATTTGAACAGTTCATCAAATAACTAAGTTAATTATCAAGTTCTGTGAAAGTTCTATTCAAGTTCCGTTTTATATCATTATAGACCAGTGCTTCACAGAATTTGAACATTGACTTTAAAATTTAATGAATTATTCAAATTATTTTGAAACACCCGTCCTTAAGAGGGTATTACCAGAGAATACCGGAAATTAGTCATTTTTTAATCAAATTCTAGACGTATTGACTCTTTTTTACAAAAAAACATAAATTGATATCGAAAGATTGTTATTTTATCTGGTAAACGCAGTTTTGAAATTTTGAAAAACTAAATTTATTTTTAATATACAAAGGTTTATACGGTTGGTCGTTGGCAGATTTGTTCAATTTTCAAACGAAATATCGTATTATACAACACAATTTTCAAATCATATAATCATCATACAAAAAAATAAATCAAATCTAGTAGATAGTTTTCAGAATTTTAATTTTAGTTATAAAATCATTAGAAAATACGTCTGTTTTTCTATTTATTTAAAGTCTTTACAAATTAAAATGTTTCATTTTTTTTTTTCAGAAAACAAGAACAAAAATAATCAATGCTTATTCGTGACTTAAAAAAATTCATCGATTTAAAAATCATATACCTTTAATACCCTGTGATATATGTCTGTAAAATTATTTAAATATCGAGCATCAATGAAATGTCAGTCAGTATCTACATATGAGTGTAGAACGTAGATTGTGTAGTCCATACATTGTATGCTCATGAACTGAGATGTTAAAATGACTAGTCGTAAAACATATTTTATGTTGGAGAAGGTAACGCATAATATAAAAGTTTATAGTGATAAGGTTCAAGTATTCCGCTTTAGAGTAAAAAATAATATTCGTTCAACGAAAGGCTTTCGTATAAATGATGTAATTTAGAGTCATTAAAAATCCCGAGGTTGATAATGTTGCGTAATAATGAGAACACGTTTTTTGTATAATTCTGGATTTTCACAGAAGATTTTTAAAGTGGGAGTTTTTTCCATTGCGTTTTTGCGAACGTTGAAACTATTTGTCAAGAATTCACAGTATACAGTGATTTTTCACGGGTCTGCGCTAGTGTCACATAAACTTTAGTCATACATTGATAATTATTTATATGGAGAGAGGGTAATCCTGATTTAAAATTAATCCCTTTAAAACAGCAGTTGGAAAGTAAATCCAATTTAAAATCATTTTCCTACCCTTTCAACATTCAACAGTTGAAGTATAGAGCATCGTTAAGCGTTCTCTGCATTTATTGTTTTAATTTTCCAGTTGAACGGATAAGACATATAACTTTTAGTATTAGCGATCAAACTGGAAAGTTATCCCATGTTCGAAGAACTTAAACTCATTCCGTTGAAAACTAATAGCGGAGTGGACGAAAACAAAGCATGCAACATTTTTATCAGTGATGGAGTAAGTGGTCTCTTTTAAGAAGGTGTTGAATCTTAGAGGTAGGATTCGTGCTTTTTGGCAAAAGTTGATTTAATTGTAGGCACTTGGAATCGATTGTGCGATTTTGCTCTTACAAAATACAAGAGCAAAATCACACAATCAATTCAAAGTGCCTACAATTTTTTTATTTTTTCCTTTATTTTTTCCCATTTTTTTACATTTTGACATTACAGTTCAATAATAATTAAATCAACTTTTGCCAAAAAGCACGAATCCTACCTCTCACCTCTAAGATTCAACACCTTCCTAAAAGAAACCACATACTCCGTCAGTGATAAAAATCTAAAATGGCTATATAAACAATGCAACATTGGCTACTACACAAAAAAAGAGAATGCATCACCAAGCTAATCTCTTCCTAATAGATAATTCCTCATCCTTTATTTACACACGTTTTATTTCCAATTGTAGAGATTTATTCTTTCTTCTTAATGATTTATTATTCTTGCAACTTGTATTTTCATGTTTATTTTCTGACTATTTTCCTCTTTTTATCTTTTTTAATGTTCTAATTATTACCCGCCTCAGAACAGACAACGTCTAGTGAGGCGGGTAACTTACTAGTTATAAAATACTATATTACCTCAATAAACGCCCGGGTTGCCGGCAATGAAATTGAATTGAATTGAATTGATTTTTTATTACAGACTGTAAAAAAGTATTACCTCTCATTTTCAAGAACCATGAATTCGATAACCAACACCTCTGCCTAGGTCACCCTAAGTGGTTCGCTACCTTTGGTGACTTAACAGGGTGCACAGCTTCATGGGGTGAGGTTTATCAAGATCTTGGCACATACTATGTGCAAGCCAGATCGGGAAATATATTTTGAGAGAGACCTTTTAAACTCTCCAGCCAGCCAGACTCTCTCGACTCGACGCCTTGCACCGCAGCGGGAAGGAATGGTGACATATTGACCCTCAAATTCCTATCCACCCCACGTATATTTTTCGTTCCCATGATTCCCTCTCCGTCCTTTCCCTAAAAAGAGCCTCCAAACGCATTCCCAATGATATAGGTCCTGAAAGAATTTGTTTTCCTCAGAGACTCCTGCATGAAGATAATGTAAAAAAGGTGGAATATTAATCGAACTGGATTAAAAAACTTAATCTTTGAATATTTATTTTTTATTTTTAACATCGTTGAAACCATCGTAAGCTTTAGAAATAATAAAGATAAAGGGTACCCTTTCAAATAAAGAGGCCAATTTTATTACAACCGGAACCGTTTAATACTCCGTTTTCACCCACGTTATTTCTTACCCTTCGTTTGCATTTACCCTTTATTTTTCCCACTTTAGTTTTTAGTTTAGGACCAGTTAGTTTTTTTAATTTATACACTATCTCTTTAAAAAAAAAACATTCAAATTGATTACCTATCAGAAAGAACACAAGTAACAAAATATAGTGGTTAATTTCTGAACCACATCGTACTAATAAAGGCGTTCCGCAGGGTTCTGTCTTAGGTCCGTTGTTGTTCATTATATATATATGATTCGGTTTGTTTCTTAATATAGTCAAAATTTAATTAATCAGAGTAAAATATTTTTTTTGTTATCTCCAAAAAGGAAGTTATAAGCTTTCAAAGCGAACTTGGGTAAAACGTACGCAATGCTGTTTCGTGACGTCACATAACGATTCAGTACAATAAATTAATTCACAATTCGAATAGTAGTGCTGCAGTACCGTGATGTCATCAACATTTTGGCGGCTTATAATCTTCGGTACCATTCTGTACTAAAAAAATCAAAAAGGAATGACCTTGGCACGTACAATTTTTTTTTTAAAGTAAAACTTCTTTACGCACGCAAGTAAAACGCGAATGCGTGACGAGAACGTTACGAAAAGTGGAATCGGGCGAGGCAAACGATAATAAATTTAAATTAAATATTTGTAAAAAATTAATATATGCATATGTATATATATTTTATACATATATATAGATGGAGCTAAAGAAGTTTTACTTCAGTCGTGTATTCTATAGCACACTCGTTTTTTTTAAAATTAAATAGGTGATCAGGTCTTCATATTCTGCAAAATGTAAGTTGTTCTGCTCTGCTTTTTCAGTCGATATTTAAAAGGTCCGTGCAGAAAGCACCAAGGGAATAAAATGCGGCCGTTAAGTGTATTGTTATCGTCTAGACTGCTAGACTTCTAGACTTGTAGTAGACCTCTAGACTTCTAGACCGATATACATCCGAGCAGCGAACTTCAGGCTTTTAGGAAAACACTGATACAAACTGGGGATTACTACCCTAAGTGAATAAATGAACTGTTCGAGCGATCTGGTAGGGTAAGATATGTCAGCAAAAGTCGACAATGGAAAGAGAAAATACTTTTTAGTACATTTTCTTTGCCACTTGCCATTTAGTAAGAATGCCTTTTACGTTATTTGATTATTGGTTTACTATTTTTACGCGCATGGGCTTTTATATTGGATTCATGAATTTTTTGAAGCTTTCTACAGAGTTGTTGTAAGCTGGAATAGGTACCGTTCAAATCCGATACACACACTTAATGAAATTAGAATAACAAAGCTTATGTAAGTACCTGTATACCCACTCGAGCGCTTTTTGCCACATTATGGCACTATTTCCAAAACCTCGGATTGCTCTGTTGCCAAAATGTGGCAAATTTTCAAAAAAAATATTTTTTATTAAAACGACTATGTAATATATTGTACACTCAAAATATAACAAAATAAATATTCTCTAGATTCTTTAAAATGTTTCAAGGTTAAAGATTTATTTATAAATCCTACAAATATGTGATAATAGAAAAAAGATAGGGGAATTCATTGGCTACATAGAACTATAATCAGTTTTTTGTCTCCATATTCAAATTCGGAGGTATGATTTTTTTAATGTTAGCGGAAAAATTTCCTTTATTAATCCGAGAAAAAATGTTTCAATTGCTCTGTGGTTATATGATTTTAAAAACACGGAAATATTAATAAGTTATTTAACGAATTTATTTGTAACCTAGAAAGTGTCTCGGATAGATCCGATTTTCTTTATAGAAGACACCTGTAAACGTTTTTATATGTCTAAATAAATTAACTAAAATCTAACAAGTAATAAACTATGGTTCCAAAAAGGCCTGTGTTCTAAAAAGTTCTGTGGTTCCAAAAAAAAACTGTGTCTATACCATGCATAGGTACAAGCACAGATCATAGAGGTACAGTGGTTTATAGTTGAATAAAATTAACATTATATATTTTTCGAAGGAAGCAAATACTTTGGGATGTAACATTATATCTTATTTTATCTTAGTATAATATTATAAACTCGAAAGTTTGTATGGATGTATGTATGTTTGTAACTCTTTCACGCAAAAACTACTAAATGGATTTTAATGAAACTTAACAATAATATAGCTTATCCGTCAGAAAAACATATGGGCTTTATAAAGCTAGCTATATTCAATATATTATAAATAATAATTATTGTTTAATAGAAAATGTCAAAAATTTGATAATGACATTTTGTAAAACAATCAAATTTCATTTAAATCAAAGTTCTATTTTAGAAAATTAGTGAATTTATTTGAAGTACTCGCCTAATACTTTGAATCGAATCAAGAATTATAGGTATAGGGTCCTGCGCAGACTAAGTCGCGGGCAGAAGCTTGTATTAAATGAAAAAGACACTTTGTAATACCACTTCAGTACTTATTATATTAAAAGTTAATGTAATTGAAGAAGTCTGAGATAAGCGAAAACTAGTTGGCTGTCATTTGTTGATATACAAAGTGTGCTTTTTCATTTAATCCAATAAACAAATACATTATTTATATACAGGATGTTAAGGGTCTATTTTGACTTACTTTAACCGAAAAATCCTGACATTATTTGGAGTAAAAAAATTTAATTAAATTTGTTCTCCGTTGACTTATACGATGACTTATAAGTTTTTTTTTTCTAAATTTCTTTTTACATCAAAACCTTGACCAATCAGAATTGTAACACTCCTAGTCATGAAAAATATCATATATTATTAAAATATATCATATATTATCAAAAAACATCGTGTGGTAACAAAATATAAGGCGCGCATCCACTCTGGTTAAAATTTAAAATATTCTTCCATGGAACATACGCAGTAAAAACATACCGATAATAAATAGTATTTGCAAACACAGCCCCTCCTGTTAAACGCAATGGAACACCTGTTCTAATTACGAAACCTGCGAAGCCATAAAAAGCGCGTGTGTTTGAGAAACGGTATCTATTTGGTAGTTCTCCACGTACATAATGCGGAGAATTATAAAAAAATACCGTAGATGCTTTTATTTATAGAACTTAAAATAATTTAAGAGCGATTGACCAGCAGCTGAGAATAAAAGTTTAAAAATGCTTTCAACTGTACAGGCATGTTCCAGTGAGAAAGATCGATTATTCCCCGTATCAATTTTTTTAAATAAATAATTTAATATCGACTTGTGTTTGTTTTAGGTGTTTGTAGAGCGGATCTCCACGAAACTTGCGCACCTTTTTCCGGTTGACAAATTATCTATTATCATATTTACACAATAATAGTATCTACATATTTCATTTATTTATTGGTTTTGTGCCGCGTGATTACAACATTGGGGTATTTACATAAAATGTATGTGTATTATTTTTAAACAGATGAGTTAAGATATTTTTGTGTAAATTTGTACATACTGCCCGAAAAAAAGCTTTTTCTCACAAATAATAAGAGGAAAACTGAATATATTTCAGCCACAAATTATAAAATAAAGTTTTAAAGTAAAGATGAAAGACCAAAAACAATATGACTGAGGACTCAAGGAACAGGATTGGTATGACTACCATTGCTCTTCGTACAGGAAACATTGTTTCTTCAAAATGGTTATCGCCTAAGTTCCCTAGAAAATGGCGCAAACATTATGAAATATGTGCTAGAGTAATGATAGTAAACAAAGAAAGGGAAAGATAGTAAACAAAATAAAGACCAGTGTTTTATATAACATTGTCTAGTCTAGATTGTAGTCTAGACATGGGTTCCGTAGACGTTCTTTAGGGAAGCGTCGCTTCAATAGAAAACACTTTAGAGAATTGAACTTGAAACCAACAAAAGGTGGTCTGATTGAAAAGCTCATGGTACAGCCACATAGGTACATAAAGATATATAAAATATTATGCACGATAAAGTATTTTTAAAAGATATTATACGCTTACACGCATAGGTACTTACTCTCAATCACAGAACAGAATATAGTAGTAGAAGTTGCATTTATAAATATTGTCTTGAAGGAAAACTGTCAACTGTTCATAAATAACATAGCAAATTAAACATATTGATTTTGGTTTTTAGTGCATGTGTAAGTAAGTAATGTGAAATATTCATTCAGAATGCGTAACATTATTCAAGTTCATTGACATTTTAGTATAAAATTTGAACTAGGTACTTGTCAACTTGCCAACCAGCCATTAAGAAGGTAGCAAATTTTTTTTTTATGAATTTATAATTCTTTATTCGAAATTTGTTTTATGGAAATGCCTGACAGATGCTTAGATGAATAAATAGATAGAAGATGCATTCGTACTACTAGCGCCCTTGAGGTGATTTCTCACAAAAACGGCGCTCTACAAATTATCCAATTATTTTTATCATTATTATTACCATTCCAGTAGGTTCAATGTATAAATGTGTTGAATGGCTATCTGGTTATTCATGAGCGGTGATAATTTTTAAATTAGATTAGAAAGAGTATAACGTGTCTTGTATTTTTATAATATCATTTGAAAAATGTCGTAATTTTTAAAATTTACTAACATCCTATAAGAAATTACTTCTTTTTATTGGCCAAACATTTTATTTCTAATGTATTTGACCTGTCAAAAGCACCATCACAAATCCAACAATTATAATAAGCCGTAATTTTTCGTGGGTCTACGCTTGAACTGGTAGAATTCTAAAAGCAAAGCATTCTGGTAGTAACTAAATTTGTCTGAACAAAGAACTCGCGAGTGGAACACTCTTTTCACGTAGCGTTTAGTAGCTGCGTGACCTGTAGCCGTCCAATAGATGGTTCCCGGGGCAGCGGTACCCATACCCGCCTCCCAAATGAAAGTTTACTACAATAAAAGAGAGATTTTTTTTAAATTCTGTTTACACGGTGGCTGTATCAATTTGTGTTTTGATTTCTGAGGTAGACTGAAATCAACATTATAGAATTTTAACATTCACGTTAAAGTTTGGATATTTGTAAGGACTGACTTAAACTCCTATTCTACTGTATTATGGTGAAACGATATTATGATCTCGAGACAGCTGGCTGTAATCACGGCACAAGCACAAAACAAATTCGTAGTAAACGCACTAAGGCATCAATTTTGTTTACTGCGTCGGTATTCTTAACAAACTAATTGTACAATAATTTATTGTTATAAACGTCACATACGTAGGTATATTGGCTACACACTGTCAGATAAGGACAGGTACTTAAGGGAACATACGTTAGAGGGAGATGCATATAGTTGAGTCAACAGTGATAAGTGATAATACTCTCACTATCGCCCGGGTGTATGAACAGTATGAACACCATCCCAGACCGAAACTATGCTTAAAATGGCTTTTGCCATAATCGATGACCAGATCTTACGCTTTGCGATGTCCGCCCCATCTTCTTTTCCATCAGACTCACAAAAGACCCAAAATGGAGAAAAATTTAGAAAATTCGCAGAAAAAATGTTTACCTACCTGAATATACGATAAAAACAAGAATATTTGATTTTAGATACATATACTCTTTTCTTATAAACTTTAGCAATAGAGTAGCTACCTGCTTGAAAGAAAAACACTTAAATTTATCCAATAGCACAATAGGTATAAATAATTTAAAAAATGCAGAAATCTGTTGTTTTATTTTATTTCTTTACATCATTCTCCGCTTCGTTTGTGCTTTAAAAGCTTTTACATAACTCTTTTCTAGCAAAATACAAATGAAAATTATTACCTTCAATACATTCTGCGAAGAACACTGGCAACATTTTAGCTTTACGGCTATCAGAAATACGAGAACGTAATAAAATATTTAACTATGAAAGAATTTATGGAATATTTTTATGAAGAGGAATGTTACCATTGAATCCCTTTGACTGTATCATAAAATTTATGACTACTGTAACTTTGTATGCACATTAAGTACAATGATACCGTCAAATAATAGTCATTCAAGAAACATTTTCACAGTTTTATGTTGAATGTTTTTTTTTTCGTTTTGAATGTGAAAACATTTGCATAGCTTTTAAAAACCATTTTTTTAAATAGTATCTACACTAGACGTGGGCAAAATTGAATGACTGAAATAAATGAATTAATTCATTATTGTGACACACTTGATCTGATTCTCAATTTCAAAATGAATTAATTCTTCATTCCTTACACCCTAAATAATAAATTTTAATTTGCATTTATTTTACTGTAAAATTATTTCAATGAATGTTGTGTACCGTAAACGATTTAAATATTACAATATTTTATAGATATTATTATTCTATAGGATGCGCGCCGCGAAGTGGCCGAAGTATTGTGACTCCGAACGTATTGTAAATCACTTAATGTATCCCACCCCCGCGCCGTAATTCATAAAAAATTCTGTAGATCCGTCTAGTTCCCGGCCCAAAACAAGCGAAAAACGGCCGAAACAGTTCGCGAGTTATGAACGACCGGGATTTCCAAGATACAATCACGCTCATTCTTGGTTCCTGGGGTCCGAGATCGACGTACCTAGTCTATCGGTACTGAGTTTGTCCGGAGCGAGATCTCTGTTTCACTTATTCAGGAATCAAAACAATATTTCTTTTTCAGTTGTGACGTCAAGATCCCAAGATCAATTTCGCTCTTATTTCATTCAGAATCTCAGTTGTGACGTCAAGATCATTTCGCTCATTATCGCTCAGTTATGACGTCAAGATCATATCGCTCTAATTTCACAGTCATAGTCAGTTAGTTTAGTTCCATTTCTGACAAGGTCCGCAGCTCGCGACTTAATAAGTCACTGCAAGGCAAGACACAAGACACTGCTCAAAAGATACAATTCATTCTCAATGCCTGCCGCAAATCCGTTTGGGAGTGCAGTGCGATCGTCCCTAATGGGCCGAGCCGTCAATTTAGTTACATCGTAGGTCGAAAACTTCCGATTTCGAGCCCTGCGTAAATTGTGTAGAATGCGCTTTATATTCGAACACGAAGCGGAACTATTTTAAGCAACCAAATTCTATGCCGGCCTACCCGGCCATACCAATCCATCTATAAATACGCTCGCTAGATATAGCGAAAACGAAAATTTTAAATACAAAAAACCAAAGTCAATCCTCCGGAAGGAATAAATTACCTGCACAAGGACGCAGTATAGCTTTAACTCTCATTCACCCCACTTAAAATTTAATAATCAATGTAAAGTATCGATAGATAATCAATTTTTTAATTATGTTAGAGTCAGTAAACGCATGTTTAGGAACTCTGTAAATAAATCAATCAAAAGTCAAAGTCAAAAGTCAACTATTTTAAGTTTAAAATAAATAAAATAAAATTAGTACAACTGTTTAATTTGATGATTTATTTGATAGCCTTATAAAAATACATTTTTTTTATCGGTTTTGCTGTCATAATATCACACATTAAAAAATTAAAAACCCCGTCGTCGTGGTTTTCGTCGATCAGTGTCTAAAATTTTTATTTTATTATTATTATATACATATATATATTTTATTTTTTAATTTTTATATTTATGTATACATATATATATATATATATTTTTTTTTTGTTATTTTTTTTTTTTTTTGTTTTTTGGGAATTTTTTGAATTAAAGGATCGAATGAAAGGAATCAGTTCAAAAGGCCAAGGGAATCAGACTGAATCGATTCACTACTGTGAATAAATCTGCCCATGTCTAATCTACACGGAGAAAAATGTTATTCTAAACTACGATCATTTTATTCGCAAAAAACGCGACTGAAGTTCTTAGGAACAAATTAACAGTGTTTCAATGTTCATTGTCGGGAAAATGTAAGAATAATTTGATGGTATACGTACGAAATTACGTACACCAACAAATTATTCTTACATGTTTCCGCCAATAAACATTGAAACCCCGTTAATTTGTTCGTAAGAACTTCAGTCCCGTTTTTACGAATAAAATGATCGTTTTTAGAATAACATTTTTCTCCGTGTATCAACAAGAGCTTTTATAATAGGGTTTGTTTATTTTTATCGTATTTCTGTTATTTTGTAAAGAAAATGTATTTCTAGCACGATCCCGTAAAAAATCACGGAATATAAAATAAAATAATATCTTTTAAAATATATATTTTAAATGAGACTAGGGCATCCCCACTTGGGTAATGTTGTGAAGGAGAATGTAAAATGAGAATGGAATAGGGAAGACGAATGTGGGTAAGTACCTGACTATTCATTCAGTCTCCAAACACAGCTAAAGTTATTTCAAGCAACGCTTCAATTGTAAATTGTAGTTTTACATCCTCTACTTTGGAACGTGCCGCAAATATATATATAATATATATATATATATATATATATAAGCATTATATATATATAAGCATTATCATTGTTTGTTTTCGGGATGTTATGCCGTGTTGCGCTACCTCCTTTTTTAGCCGACGTTTCGGAGAGCGTTGTAGTGTCCATCATCAGGGCAGATCCGACGACATCGTCGGATCTGCCGGATTTGCCCTGATGATGTCCGAAACATCGGGTAAAGAAGGAACTAGAGCAACATGGCATAACACCCCAAAAACAAACTACGAAAAAGAGAGGTTTTTGGTTCGTTTCCCAGTTGCGATATCTTTTATTTTTCTGTGTCTTGTTCATTTTCATATTTTCCGTTTAGATTATTAGTGTTATCTTCTTCTTCAATGATATAACCAATAAATTTTATTTGCGCACACTTAGGTTTGAACCCTCGGCCTTCGGATTACTAGGCGAGAGTCTTACACCTCGACCACGAAGGCCGTTATTATTTTACTTTTTTAACGATACCTGCAATTAAGTTACTCGTACTTTTATTTACATCCCTTTGTCAAAAAAGTGTACCTTTCTCGAAAAGAATCAGGCACAAATAATTTGTGCACATACCAAACATAAGGTTAACATTTTCCACAAAAATGTTCAAGGTAATTGAGTTTATAATTTGGGAGGCGGGAATGGGTACTGCCGCCCCGGGAACCATTTATTGGATAACCAACACCTCTGCCATAGGTCACCCCAAGTGGTTCGCTACGTTTGGTGACTTAGCAGGGGTGCCCGGGTTCATGAGGTAAGGTTTATCTAGGTCTTGGCGGCGGATGATCTAGACACACTGAACCCCAGATTCCTACCCAACCCTCATACCGTTTTCCTTCCCAAAACTTCCTCTCATTCCTTTCCTTAAAAATACCCTCCACACAGCATCCCCAAAGATGACATAGGCCCTGAGGGAAATTATTTTCCTCAGGGCCTCCGAAGTTGCGGTAAAAACGTTTGGTACGTCTTTTTTTTCCGGCAAAAGACTTATGTCAAATTTATGCACAATTATTGGAAAAATGCTTTAGTAAAATTCGCAGATATCTGCGTAGCGTCGAAAAAAACGTTATCTAAAAAAATATTTCCCGACAAAGGTCTGAATTATTGTTACAGTTACTAAAATAGCGGTGACATTATAAATTTATTCAGCCTACAAAACTTCAGGCGGAAATGGAAATTTATTACAAGACATTTCAAAGCGTCACTTAATTAAAAATACCGCTGCCTTTTGGCCTCGCAGAAGACTGTGAAATACCTTATAAATGTTTTTAAATACTATAATATATTGACGAAGTTGAATTATCTCGAAGCGAGGATTCCACTCCACAACTTTATACGAGTTGAATACTTGGGCTTTGAAAATGTGAGCTTTGGCGTCAGAACCTCTGTGATTTCAAAGGTAAACTTCTTAGAATTAAAAAAAAAACTACTAACTCTCTACTCTTCAGGTGAATTTGTACATCCTGCATGTTTTATATATTAAGAGTACGGCGCACGGTGGGCTGAAAATCGCCTTTCATAGACATAGAAACTTGAATTTTCATGGGTCTTTTTTTGGCTAGAAATGGATTCTGCTGATCATTACTATGCTATAAAATTTTGTATGAAGCAATTGCGTGTACAAATGAAGGAGTTATAATTTTTTAAAGAAAAAATTGTATGGCACTGACATTAAAAATGAGGCTATCTCTGGAATCATAAGGTTGGCCATTACATCCTTACACACAGATATACTACTATTTATTTGTATTTTTTTGACATACTTCGTATTGTGGCGCAACTTGCGGGTTTTTTTAAAATCCTCAATGTTGAAAAAAAAACTTTTTTTATGTTGATGATTTATTTTAATGCAAAATTTTGGTTTATAGTGTCAATAAAATATTTTAAACTAGACAAAGCATACTCATATGTAAAGCATTTAAGCATTTTTGCATTAAAATGAATCATCAACATAAAAAAAGTTTTTTTTTCAACATTGAGGATTTAAAAAAAACGCGCAAGTTGCGCCACAATACGAAATATGTCAAAAAAATACAAATAAATAGTAGTATATCTGTGTGTGAGGATGTAATGGCCAACCTTATGATTCCAGAGATAGCCTCATGTTTAATGTCAGTGCCATACAATTTTTTCTTTAAAAAATTATAACTCCTTCATTTGTACACGCAATTGCTTCATACAAAATTTTATAGCATAGTAATGATCAGCAGAATCCATTTCTAGCCAAAAAAGACCCATGAAAATTCAAGTTTCTATGTCTATGAAAGGCGATTTTCAGCCCACTGTGCGGCGTCAGAACCTCTGCGATTATAAAAGCAAACAATCGAAGAATAAGAGATATGATAATACGAATGTTGGAGGGAGCGCGCTAATATTAAAAACGATAAGATTGAATTGAAAATTGTTAAAATATAATTTTCAGAGCGTACTTTGCGATTTATTTCTTTCGAGGGAATTACACATAATTACAGTTTCGGCCTGGAGAATCTAGGTATAGATACTATCTTAAAGAACAACATATATTTTTTTAAAAGCTTAAAAACTTCAAACGTTTAAGGAAAACATGTAAGAAATCGGTAGAAATCCAGAGAATCGCCTCTTAGGGTGAATTTCACCGTTCATGTTTTCGATATTATAAATAGCTACTTATACAATCAAACAAAAGTCTAGATCAAAATCAAAGGTCGCTTAGATAATAATTACAGCAAATTTATTTATTTTATTTATTTACACATTTATTTATACTATTTATTTATATTTATTTACCATTTATTTACACAAATTACATTAAGTTTACTTACATTAAATGGGAGTTCATTGAAATTTTCAAAAAAACCTTCAAAATTTTTTTTTTGTGTTCCCGATAAATAATTTATTTTCAGAAGTCTAAAGTTGTTGCAATTTTCCGTAGGATAGCCATGAACAGTAATAATAATAACACGTTTTAACAAGTATATAATATAATTTATAACATTATGTTATTTTTTTTTCATTAGCTCTACACAGGAGGCCCTAAAGAAAATAATTCCCTTCAGGGCCTATGTCATCTTCGGAGATTATGTGTGGTGGGTATTTTTAAGAAAGGAAGGTAAGGAAGTTCTGGAAAGGGAAAAGTTATGAGAGGTGGGTAGGAATCTAAGGGACGTGTGACGGACGGATGAATCTATCCCCCCCAATGCGATGCAAGGCGATGTTTCGAATGAGCCATTCTAGAGATGTCCAAAGGTCTCACTCAACCAGTCTCTGCCGATCCGCCCTGCCACGCAGTTGGTGGGAAGATGCCTCCGCCACCAAGACCCGGACAAACCTTACCCTCAAAAGACAGCACCGCCTTCCAAATTCCCGAATTGGAAATAGGGTATTTATAGACCGAACGTTGCCACAAACTTTGCATGTATTAGTTATCTTTGTCTTGTTATTATTTTCGTATTTTGTTTTGAAGTATATCTAGTCTAAAAACTTATGTTTTGTTGCTCAAAAAAATTACAATTATGTCCGTCCAGTGTATTGTAAGGATGCGCCTGAACTTGCAAAATTCCAAAAACTCGTCTAAGGAATACCACCTCAATATTCTCAACGGAATTCTTCGACTTAACGAATTTGTAAAACTCTTAAACCCGCTCAAATCTCTTATTAAGAAATGATAGTATCCTTCATATCTTCGTAGCAGTTTACTGCTCGGCTCTCCTGGGACCCTTTCTGGTTCGAGATTGCTGCCACTGAAAGAAGTTATGCATACGCCTTTGTCGGCCTAAATTGCCAATATTTGGATTCAATAGGAAACGAAATTAGATTGTGTCGATATGTGGAAACCCTTCGAATCGGATCAATTTCTCTTCGGTATTTTTAAGTGGAAGAATATGGGATACATCTAGTTTAGTAATATGTTTTCTGTGTTCTCATTATCCTGAATTGTTGTATAGATACTTGTATGTTTTCTAATATGTTAAAATCAGTAACTAACTATCATTGCCCTCTGTGGCATAAAATGTATAATAGGCTGGTTCGGCACTTAGCTGTACCCTGATATTGATTACACGAATGAATCATCAGACGGTAAATCAAATATCTAACCCAGCCGGTCATATGTCCATTTGTCAGTTTTTTGTTTTTTTTTTGTTTTTGTTTGTTTTTCATTGTGTTAGTTTTTACCATTTTTATAAAAGCAATGTGGGGCTTCAACTCGCTCTCTTTACCCGAAACAGCCAGCGAACTAAGTAAGTGTCTTAGATCCCAAGCAAGGACCGAGCCGTTGTGGATCATATTCAGTGTAACGTTAAAAGTTGAGCACGTCATGTTAAAAGGATTTTTGTAAATACTTATTTCTCGAATACTTATTTTGAACCGGGGTGCTTTTCAATGAATGAGACCTTATAAATTGTCTAGGATGCATGAAAAAAATTGGAAAATTTTGTGTAAATTTTAATCATTTTTAATAATTAAAAAAATAATCACGACTGACGAAGAGATGATGTACTTTGGATATTATATTGTGCATAACAGACTAGCACATTGTGACATTAAAGATGCGACTGATACTGCACTTGCATAGGAATGAATATGGGGAGAGTGTTATTTTTAAAGTTGAATTTATTAGCAGTATGGTCAACGCGGACTTCTACCCAAGAGACTTGATTTAATTATATTTTATGCATTTTAACAAACTGCAATACTTTATATATTATGGTAACACCCGGTACATGGCTTACGACTAGCGCAGTGAACCGCCTGATGATTCTATAGCAACCAACTGTTATATAATATACCTGCTATATTATATCCTACGGGCTGCGCCAATGTTATTTTATTATGATAGTGCAGCATTACGCGAGACAATAAATATGGATATAACCGAGACTAACGACTTTTTTTTAGATCTGCACGGAGAAAAATGTAAAAACGGTTAAAACCGACCTCTCTGTAATATCTCTATATCTAAAATTGTTTTTCATCTTCTTTCAAAAAACGATTTCTATTCTAGGTTACGTTAAAAAACAACGATTATATTGTTTTTAATTGGATGTCAAGCGGTAATATTTGATAACATGATATTTTTTGTCTATACCGAGGAGTTTTAAAAACTTTAAAAAAAATATAATTAACATTTACAATTTTGTACAAAAAAATGTTTAAGTTCACAAGCAACCCTATAAACATTATGAATTATGATTAAATCATTTTTACTAATAGATATATTTTTAATAAATGTGTAGTATTTCTTACATCATAAATTCCTCGAAGACAGGTTGTTAAGAGCACGAGATAAAATAGATCGATAAACCATGGAATGGATAAACTTACTTTTATGACTGGTGAACTATAGTCGTACAGCCTTTTATTATGGTATCATTCCTTGAAGCTTTCAATTTGAAATTTACTTACCTGAAAATAAAAGAAAAAATAAAATTAACATCTTGAAAATTCACAGAGACAAACTCAATTGCAAAGTAATGACAAACCACGCGGAGAATTGAATGAATCCAATTCGATGGAATTTAAACTCGATCTAAAACCAATCCTTTGACATAATACATTAAAATGTATGGTTTTGTGAAGAACATGCTGAAAATATATTTATTGAAGAAAATATACACATTGAATCAATTTTATAGCGACATATTCTGTAATTTTGTGGAGTTATCTACGACAGAAAAAAACAACCCAAACAACAAAAAACACCCCAAAAACATGATACGATAAAGTAAGAGTGAGGCATGTAAGGGGTAGGGATAATAATATAGCATATCGAAGGCTTAAATTAAATTACTAAAAGTACGCAGAGAAAAATGTTATTCTAAAATACGATCATTTTATTCGTAAAAACAGTTAAAAATGGGACTGAAGTTCTTACGAACAAATTAACAGGGTTGCAAGGTTTATTCTTAAATTTTCCCGCCAATAAGCATTGAAACACTGTTAATTTGTTAGTAAGAACTTCAGTCTCGTTTTTAACGGTTTTTACGAATAAAATGATTTACGAATAAAGTATTTTAGAATACCATTTTTCTCCGTGTACTTCGAAATCAACGACGCATTTTGAAATCATGAACCTCTTGTACTGTTGAAATTTCGAGACTCTATATCTTTACAAATCGAAATATTTCCTCATCTTTGACACTATAATAAATGTAGACTTCTTGCAATTACTACAACTGCATTATTTTTTCACATGTAATTACTGTAACCATTTAGTAAAAATGTTATTTTATTTTTAATTATTTATCAATTTACAAACTGGCTGGCTTTTGGAGCCCGATAGTTAGTGAATAGATTAATGAATGAATAAATTAATATATACACTAGCTTTTATGTGTCGCATAGATATTATGTTAATACTACTACTACCTAATATGTACATATAAACTTCATTTTTATAAGCAATTTTTGGTTTTTATACCTTAGAAGTATGCATATTCTTATTTTCTTACGACAGGTTTACACCTACAAACATGTTTTCATTTGCTACATCATGTTTTCATTTGCTTTTTACTTGCTTTTATGTGTCAAATGGTTAAGGTTAAATTATTGCTTTTACTATTCTATACTTATAATCTTTGTGTATAATATTTTTTATAAACTTTGTAAAATGGCAGAGCGAACGCCCTGGATTTAACGGGCCACGATAACTGGTCAAACGATCTAGGTATATTATGTTAACAATACCGCCAACAATTAATTCGTAAACTCTCTAATTCAAAGGCCTCATATAATACACTATACTATTATGTCGTATTATACCATGTTACTGCTCTCACTGTCTACTATGTACATATAAACTTTACATTTCTTTATAGCTAAATTACGTTTGTTAACCTTAGGAGTAGGCACATTCTTATTTTTGTACAACAGGTTTATACCTACAAATAATCATTTTATGCATTACTAGTTACTTGCTGTTATAATATGTTAAATAGATAGATTATACTATGTATTACTACTGTAACTGTGAACTTACAATCTTATGAATATTTTTTATAACTATGTATGTAAAAGCCTAATAGGCGTATAAATAAATAAATAAATAAATAAAATATAAATTTGGTTTCTGCTTAGTAGATATCCAGATCTAAGAACATTTTAGTAAATCTTTGGTGATTATTTTTTTGTCACGTCATTTGGGAACATCTGCCCTGATGATGGACACTGTAACGCTGTCCGATACTAAATTAGGCACTCTGCATAGTACCAACAAAAAAAACGATAATACATTTTTAAAAATTTCACTTATAAATAATATTTTTCTTGGTAGGAGTGGCTTAAACAAACGGTTGGAAAATAGAATATACCATACAAAGGTAATACAGATAATATTTTAGATAGAGATGAGAACAGTGAATGTTATCTTTCAAGTAACAAAACAAAAAGATTATAAAAATAATATTTATTTATTTATTTATTTATATAATACAAACATACAATACATGATGATCCTTTGTCTGTCCAACTGGGAAGGATTCCCGTTTCAGGACAGCCAAATTGTGTTTTAGTACATATTCTATAAATTATTATATATATAAATTGATATAAAAAGTAACTTTTCGATCCTTATCTCTCTTAAGTGTAGACATCATAATTACATAATAATAGAACAATGTGTCAATTGGAATATCCAAAAATATTTACAACCGAAATTAACCATTTAAGCTGGCTTCCTGTAATATTTTCTTTTTAAAAAATCCTTTATTATGTTAATTAGAAATAAATATACGAAGATAACCAAATCGTTCGTCCGTTACTTTATACAATAAAACCTCTTCAACATGATACATAATTTTTCCATGATGATTATTTTTCTTGATGATGGAAGGTTGTTCTTACGCGGAGAAAAATGTTATCTCTAAAATACGATCTTTTTATTCGTAAAAACGGTTAAATACGGGACTGAAGTTCTTACGAACAAATTAAGAGGGTTTCCACGTTTAAACATTGAAAAACTGTTAATTTGTCCGTAAGAACTTCAGTCCCGTATTTAACCGTTTTTGCGAATAAAATGATCGTATATTAGAATAACATTTTTCTCCATGTATCGCTCGGGAGAAAGACCATCGTTCAGATATGAAACGTTTGATGAAATGGCTTTAGCCGTACTTGTTGACCGAATCTTAAGAGCCATCCCAACCTTTCTCTTCCCCATATTCTTTCCTTTCTTATTCCCTTCAACCTCACAATAAACCCCAATAATAGGGGTCACCATTGACAATTAGCTCCGAACAGAGCCACCAAAACTTAAGAGAATGTATTTTCATCGACAACGAGTCCGTCTGCCGAGTTTCAACTCGATTGGATGTCGGATAGTGGGTTAATTTCCTCTGCCACTTCATTCAGACATTCATTCCATCAAGAAAACAAAAGAGAAATTGAAATAGATGTATTTTAAAATAATACTTACATATGATCCATACCTTCAATACCTACTGATTTTTTTATGTTTTTAGTAGTAAAAAAAAAAAAAAAAAACAATCAAAGTGTCACTAGATATAATAATATTTTTTTACTCCAAATAATGTCTAAAATCACTTATTATAGTAAGTCATGTACGTCCCTTAGCACCCACTGACTTTTGGAGATTCATCGAAAAAAAAAGAATTCCAAGCCATATTTTCAAAACTCAAAACTTTTAATAAAACCGTCAAATAATACTCTCCATTATTATACAGTACTTAGTAAATAAATTTATACAGAGAGCTTTGATATATTCATAAATAAAGCAACTACTAACAACTGAAGCTTCAAGCTGCTTTCCGTAAATGAATTTTATTAGAATGATTATTCTTTCCGTACTGTGAGCGCTTCGAGAAAATTATGAAATATCTTGGAAACTCTATTTGGTTTCTTTACACAGCGGAAAACGAGATGAAACTACAAAAAACAGACTTAGGGTATTTTTCTTGTGAAAACTAATTTGGCAAGTTAATATAAGCTTCATACCAGACCCTTTTTGTTATGAGAAAATCTTTTAAAGAGGTGGTATTTATAAATTTAAATAAGAAAGGTTATAATAAATAAATACGTAGAAATAAAGTCAGAGTAAAATAATATTTAACACGTTTATTTTACGTGTCATGATGCCTGCATTAGTTGTATGCCACAAAATTAGAAGTGCACTGGTGCGAAATTACGGATACACTAGTGGTACGCAACCAATTGCGTCGTGTAAAAACGAGATACAACTATTGTCGCGAAACCATTTCATTTCAACTGAGCGGACGTGTGTGTTCCTTTTATATGCGTGAAAGTTGTGTACAACATTGTGCCTTGCAAAAAAATAGTTTAGATGTTGATGGTGCCATGTTTTCTGTGATACTGAAGGTTGCACGACACTAAATTTATACCGCATTTTGGTGTCATACAATTATTTGGAACACGCATGCAACTAGTTGCGAAATGAGAATTCGACTTTATATTTGTAATGCTCTTAGTGCCAGCACGCCAGTTGTACTGTTAACCACTCGAGCGATCATGCGAAATACAAATAAATTCGCCTTGAGCGCTCGCCACCCTTGAAAAATAATTTTTAAAATTTTTATTATCCGCCCACATTAAAAAAATCATTACTCCACATTGGTGTAGGTAAACATATAAACAAATTATAGTGCTATACAGCCAATGAACAGCTGGCAGTTTGGATTGAAGTGAGTACTACATCAAAAGTGAAGGAAAGAACAGTGACATCTTTTGATCATTAATTGAAGTAGAGTTTCAGTTCTCAAACAACGTTTTCTGCAGGACGCGGGAACATTTGATTTTTTTTTTTTTTACGAATTATCTCCAGTGGTTAGTGGGGAATGTTTTAATACATATCAATGTTTTCGCACAGACAACAAAGAAGAAGAAATGACTTTACTTTCCATTGCAGTGATCGTTTTTTCTCTCGCCTTCGGCTCTGCCTGGAAATTCGTCCCCTCGGCAGGAGATATTACAAAAGACAAAAAAGTTCTGCAAGGACACTTTGTCTTCACTAGGGGGAGACAGATATACGAGATGGAGCAATTTCTTCCTAATAGAATAATCCTCCTCGGTGCGGCTCTCACTAGGGAACTGTATAATAAAAATACTCTGTCCTTATAATAAATGGCAATAGAGATAGATCTATGCACAATCATAAATCGTAAGACAATAAAACAAGACTGGAAATATTTTAAGGCAGTACAAACTCACATTTCAATTAATTCCGACGAATATAACATATTTTCCGAGGAATTTCCTAAGATCGAAACAATCGACTTCAACAGAGGGCGATGGAGTTTGGACTAGACTCTATGACCAATATTGGATTTCAACGGAGAACAAAACTCGTCAGCGGTAAGAGATTTGACTGTATCAAAATGTTTTTGTACTAAATTTTATGACCGCCGCCCGGGGAACCATTTATCGGATAACCAACACCCCCGCCTTAGGTCACTCTCGACCCATCGCCTTGCACCGCAGTGTGAGGAATGGATTCATACGTGCGTAACCCCTTTCTTTCCAAAAGATGACGTAAGCCCTGAGGGAAATTGTTTTTCTCAGGGCCTCCTGTATGGAGCTAAAGTAAATATATATTTATACATATTGATTTAATTCTAAATTTTACTTCATGTAACTCAATAATGCAATAACTCGTATAACTTTACTTAATAATTTATGTCATTAAATGTATTATTTTAACGCATTGCAATTTTGTAAAGAATAGTTTCCACTACTGAATGTAAATTTTCTTGTTCGTGAAATTCGTTCAATCACTATAAAATATTAACAAATGTACTACTTACTACCCGCCCGAAACTTTCAGAATAATTTACATTCAAAGTACAGCCATGAAGTCCCCCAAAATGATATAATCGTAAAGCCAGCGACTTGGAATCCAGGATTGAGGTGGAAATGAAATGGCATGCTTCAAATTTATTCATGACTGAGTCATGGGCCTTGCCAAAGACGTTAAACTTTTTCTAGGAGTTTTTAAAAATGGTTGTTGGCCTCATATGTTAAGAGCGGCCCTTTTCATATAAAACTTTAATTTGGATTTAAGACCGAAATATCCAACGAAACAGAAAAAATAATTTTTCAATTAAAAGATGTAGTAAATAATATATAGTACGGATATGTGATACATATTTTTTTGTGTTTTCAATTACAAAAAATAGGACATATAATAATTCAATTTAGAGGCACTATGGCAATTATTTGTGAGTTGATTATAACTGTTTAAAAAATAAATATTGTTTTATTTACTACTAGCGAGTACCCGGCGTACGTTGAATGCCGCATAAATAAAATAAAATAGTTTCTCCCTGCATATCCTTTACCATGCGTCCCCACTACAGCCGTCCCCACCCCCTCCCGGATTTCCACCCTTTCCTCCGTCCCGCTAAACTATATGAAATACACACAGTTTTCAAAAAAATCTCGCGCTACCTATTGTCAAATTTGTATGCAAAACTCATAACGCCAGGGCTCACCAGTATCTACAGAAACCTTCGCGGGCATTCGCATGATAACTCACCAAATAATTTTATAACGCCAGAGCTCACTATTATATGTCGTAACCATCGCGGGCACGTGCACCTCAAATCACCAAAGTTTCAACGCAATCGGATGAATGGTTCAGGAGAGCATAAGGGACAAACAAAGGAACATTCATTTTTGTATATTAAGATAAAAAGTATGATGAAAAATAAATTAAAAATGATTAAAAAAGTCTTTTGATTGGCGTACATTTAAATTACAAACCACCGATTTCAATAATATATAATTAAAAATTCATTATACAATACTCCCAAGAATGGTGAAGAGATACATTGCATAAAAGGAAATGGATACCGCCGCCCCGGGAACCATTTATTGGATAACTAACACCTCTGCCATAAGTCACCTCAAGTGGTTCGCTACTGTTGGTGAATTAGCAGGTGTGCCCGGGTTCATGGGGTAAGGTTTGTCTAGGTCTTGGCGGCGGATGATCTAGAGACACTGAACCCCAGATTCCTACCCAACCCTCATACCCTTTTCCCTCCCAGAACTTCCTCTACTTTCTTTCCTTAAAATACCCTCCACACAGCATCCCCAAAGATGACATAGGCCCTGAGGGAAATTATTTTCCTCAGGGCCTCCTGTGTGGACCTAATCTAAAAAAAAATAATCAATTAAAAAAAAATTACTGTCGCCCTATTTTGAAGCTGTCATCGACTGAAGGTTGCCTGAAATAAAAAAATAAGAAAGTAAAGTAATTTCTTCCGAAGTTCCAAGAAAGTTTGTCTACCTTTCAGGAACATGAAAAGTTATTGAAAATCGTTATTTGGCTGCGTTCACACCCATCGCGGGGGAATTAAATTATCCATGTATGCTTTTCCCCTAGCAGCTTGCTCTTTAACCTGATATTATATATCGGTTTCAGAGGATGAAAAATATGTGTAATTCTAGATACACTATATAAAATATGTAATATATAAAAAATCGCATTGAGTGCTTGCCACCTTTGAAAATTTACCACCCATATTAAAAAATTCATTACTCCACATTTTTGTATGTAAACATCTTCTACTTCTTCTTCTTCTTCCCTTTGTCCTATTCGAGTCCTGCATCGACAAGGCTCCTCCATACGTCCCTGTCTTGCGCCGATTGTTCGGCCTCCGTCCATGGCAGACCCATCCTCTCCTCGCACAGTTTTTGGAGTTGCCTCGACCAACTGTGTCTGGGGCGGCCCACTGGACGTCTACTCTCTGGAATGGCACTCAGCAATTTTCCTCGGAATTCGGTCATCAGACCTTCTTAGTACATGAGCAAGCCACCTCAGTTGCGATTTTTATATGAAGAAAAGCAGTGGTTCAATGCTTAGTTCATCTCGGATCGTATGTAAACATATAAAAAATAAATATATTGATATACAGCCAATGAATTCACCTATATTTTAATAATTATCCAATATTTTTCAAAGTGAAAAATTAAATTACTAAAAAAATCTTTTAAAAAATCTTTAAATTTCTGCTTTAGTGATTTGAAGATTTGAAATTGCCGATAGTGGATATTTTAATGTCTATATTGAATATTTTTCTACGTTTTTGTGCTCTCTGTGGTCTTTTTAATAACCACAGATGCAAATATATACTAGAAACACAATTTTTATATGTGTAATGTGTACATCAAATCAAAAGTTTGGTTTGAAAATTATTTTGCAGTTCATTTATAGAACTGAAGCTTACCAACCAACAAAATTCATTTTAGGATAATTCAAAGACAGTCGATAACGCCATAGACATAAATTCTATTTTATCAAATATTTGGTAGAATAAATTGCTGGCCATGAAAATGTTTCAAAAAATTACATTAAATGTTTTACGAATGATAGAAAAATGTGGTCCAATTTTGGACCGATATCAAATGCAGAAAAACAAAAGCAGTGCAAATTTGGACCTAAATCGGTACAGTGGTTATATACCTATATAACAAATATATACCTGTATTATTATTATGAATACTAGGAGTGCATAGTACTCGAGTATCGGTACTCGCATGTTACCAAATATCAGTGTCATCTTGAAATGGTTTAAGCTATGTACGTACGTACTGAATAATCAGGTAATCTCATTCCCTTCAGCCTCGCAACATACTCCTATTAGATGATGCCATATGCATGGCTCGCAAAGCATTAATATATGTCAGTTATGGTTTATAGGATTATACATGCAGTTTCAAAAACCCTCAACAGGTTTTGTTAGTAATGTAAACGTATTTTGAGGTGTTTTAATAGAAGGCAGTTAAGTAGTACCTTAGAATGCACGAACGGTTACGGAAAAAGCCGATGATACACGATAGTCAGCTGGACTCCCGCAGTGCCGGGATCTCTAGTTTCAGAAATATTCACGATAACGTAAATAACGCAACTTGGAATCTCTTCGAGTTTTCCCAAATATATTTCAAATAATCTCAATTACGTTGAAGATGATTACATTTAGTTTTAGAGGAAAGAGGAAATAAGTAAAATACGATCTAAGAAATTAGTTACGATAATACGTTATTTAATAGACAGATCCTAGGAAACGACTAAAATTCGCTAGTCTTACTAATATTAATAATATTATTTGTTTGTGTATATCTTATATTCCAAAATGCCCTCTGCACTTATCAGTGCAAATAAAAAAATTTGAGACAATACGACATTTTAGAGATATTTCGGTATTGTTCGCCAATCCACAAAATAAATCAGGCTGAGTCAACTTAACTGAAAGTCACCTTTAAGACTATCCCTCACATTATTTTGAACACCCCTTTCCGTCTAGACTCTAGACAGTAAGCCGCCCAGTGCACGTAGAACAAAGCTTGCTGCTGGCAGGAAGAAGTGACGAATAAAAGGAAAGGCCTGTGGCTAACACCGGACCCTAGCAATTTTAAATGTCTAGCAGTTGGCCTGAAGATGACAATGTAGTGCATGAAGCATAAGAAATTTTAACACGTTTATTAATTTTGAAATTTAAAAATTACAATTCTAAACATCAGATAAATAGACAGTTGTGTCCATCAGTTATTCTAGGTGAAGCTTTTGTTTCTACATCTCCCAATTTAAAGAATATTTTGTGGGGGAAGTATCCCTATAGGACAACAGTTCTAACCGTCGACATTATAACACGTATTATGTTGTAATAGGCTGAGCACGTAACATGGCTTGCAGTAACCAAAAACTGAAAAACAAATCCTCACAAATGAGATCAACTGACGACCTTAAGAGAACTGTGGAGAAGTTCAAGAAAATCGCTATGAATCGGTATATATAATTGAAGAAACTTATGGGAGGACTGTAGCCAAAGTTGGAAACCAGAAATCTCGTGAAATCGTAGAAAATAAAATAATACTAAACTTGCACAGGAAAGGAGGAAATAAGAGAATATCGTGACGAATTCTCTTTAGTTCTCGTATCATCGCCTCTGACTCGGTGAAAACAGTAGACTTATGGAAATTTTTATCTCAAAAGAAGATAATCTCAAAGATTTGCATCAGAAAATCGTAATAATCTGTAAATCGACGCTTTGTCGGGGTGGATATCGTTTCCTTTTCTGCTATTAATGTTTCAAATAAATGTTGACGCTACCAAACCGAATTAATCTTTGTGTGTTTTTATTTATTTATTTATTTATACTGGGTTTTACAGATGTTCTCACTTGCCTGAGAACAATGCAGTGTTGAGTGTTTAACTATTTAATTTTCGTCAATACCTCTTATTTCTAAATAATCGATCACCAACAGTCTTTCGGCATATTAAATTTAGCAATATTCGACATTTACATTAGATCTAGAATAAAGAAAATTCCATTATAAAGAAAATTATTGAATTATAATTCCGTTATAAATAAAATTTCATTATAATTCAACTTTTATCCCTCAATATAAAAAATATCGATTTTTTTATTCCAGATAAATTAGGATATCTAAAAATCAAAGGCAGCACTTGAATGTAACGAATCAAATATATTACCGAGAACATGAATTCAAAGTTCTTTTCTAAATTATTGGCTACCACGCCGTTGCTTTGTAAACAAAAACACAATTATAATAGGAAAACGGTGGAAAATTCCTGGAAAACTTACTAACAATTTGAAGTTAAATGTTTTGTTTGTCTCAAAGCTTGTATTTACAATTAAGTTTGTAGATTTCCCCAAAAGATCATACTGGATTCGATGTCTTTCGACAAATTTTTGTAGCTTAAGAATGTAAAAGAGACTAAAATATATTTTGAAATGCCCAATAAAATCAATATTTTATCAAGCAACTCATGTCATGTACTTATCATGGCGCTCTCGTGTATTTATTTACTAGGGCTTTCGTTAGGGCTTTCACTAGTAATTCATATCAAACTGGCACGTGCAACCAGATCAACTAATTAATCATCACACCGTTTTCCCAAAGGGGTAGGCAAAGAGGACGGACCGCGAAATAACTCGGTCTTGGCACACATCTTTTGCCTCATTCACATTCATAAATCGTCTCATACAAAATCTTCTATTTTTCTGACTATTGACATGGCTTAACTCACGTATCTTCCTCGGGCTTCCCCGACTTCAACCATTCTCAATTGCGTCATATCTTCTCAATACACTCCTTTCTTCGGATATGATTTAAGGTATTCATGGCCAAAATAACTTTTGTTATTTATTTTGGGATGTTATGCCCTGGACGTTATGGGCAGATGTGCCCTGATGATGGACATTGTAACGTTGTCCAAAACGTTGGCTAAAGAAGGAGGTAGCGTAACACGGCATAACATCCCAAAAATAAATAACAAAAAAACTCCTTTCTTCGTTTATTCGCTCTAAATACCCAATCCACGCCCAAACCATCAAATAATTAAATATGACATTAATCACACTACATACCCCTTGTGGTGATTTCTCACAAAAATAGCGTTGTACAAATTATCCAATTATTTCGTTTGGTACGATCTCGAGGCCACCATAAGCGAATGAAAGTTTTGCGTACCATAATAGATTATTGCCTACCTGAGAAATATAAACAATATGTTTTATTTTAACGCATTGGAGAAGACGAATGAAGAATTCGTCGCCTATTACTTTTTTATTTTTTAGATTTTAATCTTGGTTTATTCATTAAATGCACTCTGTTATTTTTAGGTACAAAAATAAAATGTAAACATATATACCCACACACAGGCTGCGCCTTAGTGGGTTTTCCTTTCTTATTATTATTGAACTGTAATGTCAACATGTAGAAAAATGGGAAAAAATAAATAAATTACAGTTTAATCTGCTGTGCATGACATTTCCGATTCATCCAATATCTAATGCGTAACTTTACTGGGAGTAAAATGCGAAACAATCTACAACATGTAGTTTTCGCGGTGTCATAATATTGAAACCGGATTTTAAATGCAACATACAAGTAACATCTGCTTAACGAAATGCAAAAAGCATTTATAAACCAACGACAGGTTTCCTAAGTATTTCTCCTTGTGCCAGTTCCCACTTCAACACTTAATTAGCTACACTTTATTACTTTGTACAATATAAATTTTGTCCTGATAATCAACACAAGAAACCAAATTTCTTTAATATATTTACACTTTCTTCGTTTTTAGGAAGTCTGGAAGGAGACTATAAATTTGAACACCCTCGTAGCTAATGCTTTTTTTAAATATAATATTACAGTGTTCACATAAAGTTATTAATATTTATACATAATAGTTAATAACATAGTTTATGAACTTTTTGTTGTGTTGTGTGTAAGGTAGGTTAGTGAATGTGAAACTGTGGTTGGGTAATGTTGTATGTTTCGTGAACACCTCACTAGGAGAACCTGTGATGAGGTGTTTACGTGGTTATGTTTAAGTGTGACAAGTATTTATGTGTTGTAGTAGAAAGATTCTTCTTTATTTATTTTTTAAATTAGTGATTATTTTAAACTGTTTATTTATAAAAAAAAATATGTATATGCCACTTTCAGTTTTAAAGCATTTGTGTACAGTTTATTTTGTTGTGCTTGTGTATTTGTGACGTTCTTATAAATTTTGTGTTTGTGTGTAAGTCCATTTTGTATTTTGTAGATTAAAAGGCAAGTGTTATATTCGTACAAAGTTCTTATTTTCATAAGGTTCAAATCCTGGTATAGTTTTTTTGTGGAAGTATCTGTAAATTAATATAAATTAGTGGTTGGATTGAAGAATCTAAGTGATTGGGATTACTTTTTACGTGTTTGGGAATCTTTGAATCTTCAAGGATTGTCAAAATTACATGATACATTATTTACCTTATCACGTTATTTAACTGGAACAAATGTCCATTCCATTGGATACTCCGAGTAATTCTGAAAGGCAGTGAACTTAACACTGGAGGGACCTAGCCATCGATCGTACATCATCGGCTATTTCCGTAACCGTTCGTGCATTAGACACAAAAAGCGACAGTTGCAACTCTACCAAGGTACTACATAACTGACATCTGTTTAGGCATCTAAAAACTACACATAACTAGCTATATTAACAACATTTGTTGAAGAATGTTAAAATTACGTGCATAACCCGATACACCACGCAGTTTAAAACAAAATAATTTAACACGTTCACATTCTAAGAGTGACCTGGTTGAAACCTTTCCACCACCGTCACCCTTGGACACATTGACACGCAGATTCCTAGATACCCCTTTTACCTTTTTCCTTCCCAGAACTTCCTCTTTTCCCTAAAAAGACCCTACACTGAAGGATTTTTTTCCTCGGGGCCTCCTGTGTATTAAAAAAATATTATGTACCTTCTCGTATTTTCAATTCTCCGTCCGGGGAACAAAGCAAGTAGCAGTAAGTAGTGCAAGCCCCGAAGTAGGGGTACTTGTCAGCGCAAAGTAGCTGGCAAAGCAATTTCGTTACCGTACGGCGGATTGCGGGGTCGATAGACGCGACGCCGGTAGAGGTTTCCACGGCCGGGCGTCGGGCGTCGAGCGGCCCGGCGGTGACTCGTCGACGCTCGACTTACTTGCAATGGAAACAATCACAAATGTATCAAATAATCATGAACGTTGCTGGATTTAATCACAAGTACGTATAATAATTACGTACGTATGCAATTTTCACGAATACCGTAAATAAGTATCACTTGTTACGTTGTAAGTTACCACAAGTACAATAATTTACGGAAGTACCGCAACAGTTTCAACTGCCCTGAACCGTGCCAATGAGACTATGGTACACCAATTTGTGGTTGGTTGTGAAGTTTAATGTTGTGGGGCGGGGAAGAAGATTGGGAAGACGAAGGTTGGGAAGTACATGGATATCCTCGATCTTGGTCTAGTCATATCAAGCTATGTTTAAAATCTGAATTGTGGTCTTACACCAGAGTTATACTGAGACTATCTTCCACTCTAGAACATTCCACAAATATGCTACGTTCGAATATTATTTTTAATAAAAAAAATTGTTTATTTAATCAAATAAAATGTAGGTAATCACGCCGGGATTTGAACCCACTATCTCCGGATAGCCAGTCCAGTCTTGCTCTTCAACCACAGAACCCAGGGAGCGATTTTAATATATAAATAATACCTTTTCTATCACAGAGGTGAAATTTTGAAGAATTTAAGTTAATGAAATTTATACTAATAATATTTTTTTTATTTAATATTTTAACCATTAAATTTTAGAGTATTTTTTTTACAGTGAACACCTCACAAGAGTCCCAACTGCTCCCGTCTGGAGCTAGTGAGTCTTGGGGTATGTTGTGAGGGTGAAGGTAAGCGGGGAAGGGATTTAGATAGGGGAGATGAAGATGGGGAAGTACCTGGCTATTCAGATCTAGCCGCTAAACATGGCTAAAGCCATTTCAAGCAAAGTTTCAATTCTAAATGGTGGTCTTACACCAGGGCGATGCTGAGAGTATCTACCACTCTGGAACATGCCGCAAATATAATATAATATATCTATATATTAAATTGAACAAATTACTTTGTGTAAACCACTATAATCACATGTTATAATATCTATATGTTTCAAAACCGTTTGTTCGTCAGGATAATAACAAGAAATTTACAAAGATTGATGAAATAATATATATATATATATATGTACGATTTTTCATTAATTAATTGTGAAATAACACAAATTAATCAAATAAAATTTGCCGGTTTCGGACCCGCGACCTTCGGAATGGGCGTCAAAAGCCTTGCCCATGGACTACGCCGGCCGTCAACGATAAAAGTAAACTATAAAAAGAAAAATACTAACAAAGTAAAATGAGGGATTATTGGCATTTAATCGAATAATTTAACAATATATGTATGCGAAAAAAAAAATGCCTTTTTTCTGAAAAAGATTGAGATTAACTAGGTAATTAAACTAGAAAAAGACTAACTAATACTCTAATGCATAAACCGAAAGCAAAGTTGTAAAAACTATCAGAACTCTCGGAGTTGGGGTACCAGCAGTTGAGAAAAGTTGTTTTCGACAATTTATCGCAATTTTTGGCCATTCGAAAATGTAACTAACTAACCATCACGCCGTTTCCCCGCAGAGAGGACAAACCGCCAAACAACTTGGTCTTGGCACACAATCCTTGCCTCATTCACATTCATACACCTTCTCATACTTACTCTTCTATTATTCTGACCCTTGACATGGCCGGACTCTAGTATCTGATCTTGATCGTGCCACGTCTTCCTTGGGCGTCCTCGGCTTCTTCTTCCATTCACATTCGCGTCATAAATTCTCTTTACACTCCTTTCTTCATTCATTCGCTCAACATGCCCAAACCATCTAAGCGTCCCTTTCTTAATCTTACTTATTACGCTCACATCAGCCTTGCATTTTTTCGAATCATACATGGTTTTACCACACATACGCCTCAGGGATCTCATTTCTACAGCATTCAGTCTACTTTCATCCTTTCTCTGCCAGTTCCATGCTTCACTGCCATACATCAGGGTAGGTACTAGTACTCCATTGTGGACTGCTAGCTTCGCTTCTGTGGACAACTTTTTGTTGGCTCCAACGGCGTTCAATCCTACATTAATGGAGTTACCTGCATTCACTCTTCTTTCAACATACTTCCCAAATATACAAACTCATCCACCTGCTCCAAGTATTCATCATTCACAACTAATTATTTTAATATAATCCAGGCAATTTCGAGGGTTTGTCGATGAATCCACATTTCAATACTCTCTTGCTTTCTAGGTAACAGCGCATTTTAATTAACAATTAATTTAAGGGAATTTATAAATTGAAAGAAACTTTATCATAAATTCAAATAACCTCCCCTGGTTTTCATTAGACGCGAATTACTGTAAATTGATTCCGCCGTGAGCCAAGTTAATATCTAATCCTCAGGTACAGGTTACCACAAGGATTTGGTTTGGGACCTACCTTAGTACGTTATACCGCTGCTCTATGGGAGTACCTTACGTTATTCAAGCCATGGATATATTACCCTCTACGTGTTATGCCGTACATAATGTAGGGTAGTGTATGGTGCACACTTCACTTAATGTCAGTTTAAAGTTCACAAGGGTGCAAGGAAAGCCAAACAATTTCTGAGAAATTGATGAATCAAGTTTTTGTTATTCCCTTTTTTTTACACTCCACACAGGAGGTCCCGAGAAAAAAACTCCCTCAGGGACTATATTATCTTTGGAGATGCTGTGTGGAGGGTCTTTTAAGGGAAAGAAAAGGAAAAAGCTTCTGGGAAGGAAGAAGGTTTGAGGGGTGGGTGGGAATCAGAGGATCACTGTGTCCAGGAGTGATGGACGTGTGAAGTCATCCCTCCGATAGGTCGAGGGGGTTCAGCTGGAGAGATCAAAAGGTCTCCCTCAACCAGTCTCTCCCGATCCAGCCTGCCACGCAGTTTGTGGGCAGACGCATTAGCCGCCAAATCCTGGACGAACCTAACCCGGGCACCCCTGCTTGTTATTCTAAGCGGCCTGATACCGAATTTTACACAAAATTTTGCATCACATTAATAAATAAGAATTTCAGAGCGAAAAATTGAAGGTTCACTATTTAGCGAGGAAAATCCATGAAAATATCTTTTCTATAATAGTGCTTGCTGTGTTTTGTTTATGAAATCAAGTTTGTACATTCAAGCCAAATTTTTACTTTATCGCTCGTTTGATTGATGAAAGCCGCTGTGAATCGGTAGATACCTACTATCTAACCTGCTAAAAGCAACATGTTCGATCATAACTCTATTCGCGGAAAATTATCATCGAATCGCTTCTACCTATTCGCGCAGGATCCTTGTAATAAGGTCGTTAGGGACACAGTGCGTCCGCTATCGGCTCACGCGTCATCAGTGTAATATATTCACGCTGAAAACTTGAACGGCGACGGAGAATCGGTGGGAATTAATTCCGTGTGAGTTGAAAGTCGTTGAACGCGTTCACCTCATTGCTTTTCATGAGAGCTCTTTAGCTGAACTGCCACGTTGGCGTCTCTCTCTGTCTCTGTGCTCTGTGGCCGATATAGGGATGTGTGAAATCACAGACATTTTTTTTAATTAATCTCGGATAAAACTGATAGTAATGTTTTTAGATATATGCTTGAATGTTTGTAATAATAATTGGTTATTTTTCAGTTATTCAAATTCTCTTCCATTCAAAACAAGAACGGTTTCCTACGCAAGGAGAAAATTTTTATTCTAAAATACTATCATTTTATTCGTAAAAACGGTTAAAAATGGCACTGATGTTCTCACGAACAAATTAACAGGGTTTCAATGTTTATTGGCAGGAACATGTAAGAATAATTTGTTGGTATGCGTAATTTCGTACGTATACCAACAAATTATTCTTACATTTTCCCGCCAATAAACATTGAAACACTGTTAATTTATTCGTAAGAACTTCAGTCTCGTTTTTAACCGTTTTTACGAATAAAATGATCGTATTTTAGAATAACATTATTCTCCGTGTGGCTTTTCACCCCAAAGGAGTGTTCTAGTCAGTGTCAAAGTAATTGAATTTGTTAGTCATGTTTGTTAATGTATCTTGGGGAAATTTTAAGAAACAAATTTTGTATATTCCATGCAGTTGAATTACTTCTGAGAAATAATTGCCAGCTACATGCAATCTAGGTACAGGCGAGTAAATTGCTCAATCCTGATATTGTTGTTGCAATTAAAAAGAATTTTAGATCGAGAAGTTCTAGAAAGTATATGGAGGGCAATTAAGCTTAACAAAACAGGGCTAAATTCAAATAATAATAAAAAAATTATAATAATTGGATAAATACAAATAATAATTAAAAATTCCCTTTTTACATTCGAAGGCTTCTGCAACAGCCACAGTTTGCCAGACACGAATCAGTTTAATTTAGTTTATGGGAAGAGCGATGCAAACAGATTAAATCGAAATCCTCATTGATCCGCGCTACTAATCCTTGCACCGAGTGTCGAAAGCTCTGACATATTTACTCCTTTACAACCACTCGCCGTTTATAAATGACCAGCACTGGACGTGGATTATCGCGTTTGCTTTGAAACTATTCCAGTGGTCGTTATAATTAAGGCGAAGCTCAATACTAAATCACTATTTTAGATTATTCTTTATTACGAATTGGATTACATCATAAATATTAAAAAAATGGCTAAATATAAATTGAAGCTTTTCCTATCGTTTCCTTTGCGTAGAATTAAAATTAAATTATTATAAGCAATAATTATTAGCCTGAAACTCACCTCCACATTGAAAAAATCTCCCGAGAAAAGTACATGCCGCCGACGAGACCAGAAATCAGTAGGACACGGGCTCGAGTCCCGTCGGCGGCATGTATATTTTCTTGTGAGATTTTTTCAATGAGGATGAGTGTTTCAGGCTAATAATTATTGCTCATAATTTATTTATTTATACTGTTTTTTTTTTACAGATTTTATGTATATTTACGCACTTACGTGAGAACAATCCAGTTATAAAAACTGAGTGATTATAATAATTGTTATCCTTTGTGCTATGCATGAAAATGTTGCTTTAAACATTGGTTTATCAATTAAAATTAAATTTGTATTACAAACAATAATTATTAGCCTGAAACACTTGTCCACATTAAAAAAATCTCTCGAGAAAAAATATATGACGCCGACGGGACTCGATAAAATAAAATAAAATTGTTTATTATTTTATAAAAAATATAGGCGTTAGCTACAAAAAAATGTTTGAACGCAAATAAGAAAAAATTTAAAAAAATTATTCATGACTTAAAAATGTACAATTTTCACATGTTATACAGTGTTTTAAATAAATAAAAAAAATATCCTTTCCTTATCATAAAGTGTCAGAGTTTGGTGAGGGAACTCTAGCTCAAATCATGTAAGTAAATAATAAAATATTTCAAATAATAACAAGCAGATAAATAAGAAAAACGCAAGATTTATCAATAACAGTTTCAAGATTTTAAAAAGTAATACTAATTTATATGGACTCTTATAGAGGCATAACACCCCAAAAACAAACAACGAAAAGGACTCTTATAGAGTTTTAGGTAAATTTTAAATTTAATGGCCGGTAGTACCCGCACAAAAAGAAAAAGGAGAGATACGACAGTACGAATGTTGGAGGGAGCGTACTCATATTAAAAACAAAAAAAAATAAGCGAAAATCGGGAAATTATTTAATAATACACAACTCGTTTACAATAGAGCAAAAATCTCTCTTCAACACCTCAAGTAGCGTTTAAAAAAACACTGTGAATTTTTTCATACGTATAACTTGTAAAATAACAGAAACAAACGTGTAAATAATAATTTTCGGAGCATACTTTGCGATTTTTTTCTATCGAGGGATTTGTATATAATTAACGTTTCGGCTCTACAAATCTTCAGATATTATGTTCAACAATAACATATATATTTTTTAGAACCTAGAAACGTAAAGTGTTCAAGGGACATGTGTTATAAATTAATTAACATAGTCACAAAAAAATGTATGTATATTTTTATATATTTCTTCATAACACAACTCAGTTTCAGAGAAAAATGAAATTTCTTGTTTTTTTGTTTTTTTTTGTTATTGTTATGCAATTATGTTATGGAATAATATGAACTAAACCTGTCAATTTGTCTGTCCTGGAACGGGAAACTTTCCTAGTTGGACAGGCAAAGCTTCATAATATGTAACTTGTACTTTGTTTTGTATCAATAAATAAATAAATAAATAAAATTAAAGATCGGTAGAAAAACGGGATTTCCAGACATAAACTGAAATTCATGAATATTTTCCATAATTTTTAGATAGAATGGGAAGTTGTTATAACAATGGGTACAAAATAAATAAGCTATGGGTATTTTGAATGTGCTTGTATTAAATTTTGGGTTTGTAATATTATACTGATATCTCGCGGATATATTGAATTCCAAGTTATTTAACTCTATTTCTTTAAAGAAATGTAGTATTGAATATATTTTACATATTTTGTCTATTTACTATTTGAATATTGAAAAGAGAATTTCAGTTGGAAAGGTAGATGCTTTTTTTAAGAATACCTTAATTATCAATTTTCGAACTATTTTTAGTGGATTTAAAATATCATCACGTGTAACCCAGCCATTCATTATATACTGTAATATAGATAGAGCAAATTGCATAGTACCTAAATTTTTTTTAGATTTTCTAGTCTAAGAATAATCTTATAAATACATTTTCTTATTCTTTTAGCAAGTTCAGAAAATATATGTTGTCCATTTAAAATGTTTATCTATGTACTTGTTTATATATACCAAGATAGTTATTTTATATTAAAAGTTGGACTAAGTATATAACTAGAAACTAGAAGTACTTTTTTCGGGAATTTTGGGGCTCCAGACCACAGGTGGCTGCCAATTTCTACAGTGGGCCGCACTTTCGATGTGCACAAGCTCAACGATTTTGTACTAAAAGTTTCTGCAAGTCCTGTACAGTACGCCCAGCTTCTGAGACGGCTTGACTTGACCCTGGATTCGATAGATCAACAACTGCTCCACCTGCGCCGCGCCAATAAAAGAATACACATGAAAAAGAAGAATTAAATTAAAATATTATTCACTGTTTTATCTACACAACATATAAAATTATTGTACAACTCATTACATAGAATAAAATCGACTCTGTGCTGTTTGTTATAAATAGAGCGCACTTTCTGTTCGCTGGCTCCGCTATCAGCCCGGTGAATCCACCGCCCTGCTTCATGTTTGGGCGGGCTCCCTATCAGGGCGGGCGCGATACAAGCGCTAGGCGCTCCACTGTGCACTGGGCGGGGTGCTCGCTGGGGCGGGACGATTCTCCCTTCTTCAGAAGACACACTGTTCACATGGTTAAATACTGAAGCTGTCTCCGTGGGAAAGGGCAAAACAGAAGTAATATAATAATTATTATGAAGTAGGTTCCTTTTATAAGCTGTAATCAATCGAGTCTCATCAAAATAATAGTACCTACTTAACAAACTAACCATCACGCCGTTGTCGGACCGCCAAACAACTCGGTCTTGGCACATACTCTTTGCCTCATTCATATTCATACATCGTCTCATACATGTATATATATATATATATCAATAAACCATGTATGATCGTGTGAGAAATGTGGAGATTCGAAAAGAATGCAAGGCTGATGTAAGCGTAATGAGTAAAATTAAGAAAGGAACCCTCAGATGGTTTGGGCATGTAGAGCCAATGAACAAAGAAAGGAGCGTAAGGAGAATATATGATGCAAGTGTGAATGGTATAAGAAGTAGGGGACGTCCGAGAAAGACATGGCACGATCAAGTGAATCAGATACTTGAGTCGGGCCATGTCAAGAGTCAGAAAAATAGAAGAGTATGTATGAGACGATGTATGAATGTGGATGAGGCAAAGAGTGTGTGCCAAGACCGAGGTGTTTGGCGGTCCGTCCTCTCTGCCTACCCCTGCGGGGAAACGGCGTGATGGTTAGTTAGTTAGTTAGTTAGTTAGTCTCATACATTTTTTTTTTTTAAAAGAAAGACAAACATTCCCGGGTTACGAATAACCCATCAACATTTGAAAATCTCCTACTACCACCACAATAAGCGGAAGATGTTGCTTGTGTTGTGGTGGAGGACTTAGCCAGCCGAGGAATCGAACACGGAACGCCTGGGTGGGACCAAAACGCGATGCCCACTGAACCACTGATCTTCTATTTTTCCGACTCTTGACGTGACCCGACTCAAATACCCGATTTACTTGATCGTGCCATGTCTTCCTTGATGTTGATGACTTTCATAATAGTACTTTCCAAAAAAAAGGAACAAACCTTTAAATAATAATATCTTAAATAAATAAGGCGGTCCGTTTGATAGATTCTCCGATCTTAATAAACAGATTGCAATTTTTAGAGTACAGGCTTCAGGTAGGAATGTTATCCTTGTTCTACAGATAAAATCAATAGAACTCCGAGATGCTCCGAGGAACTTGCGTCATTGATCCCCCGGCACCGGTGCATAGTCAGTAAACACGCCAAACGCGCGCCGAACATGTGTACACGGTTGATATTTGCCACATGTCATGGGTCACTTCTACGACTACGTACTTCGACGGCTATGGAACGATTTGTCGTCCTCTGTGTTTCCTCCTTCCTACAATATGGGTATTTTCAAGACCCATGATCACTCCTTCCTCTCCTCAAAAAGACCCTCCACACATTGTTTTCCTCAAGGCCTCCTGTGTGGAGTTAATGTAAAATAAAACAAGTCGGGAACGCCCGAGGAAGATAAGGCACGATCAAGTGACTCAGATACTTAAATCGAGCCATATCAAAAGTCAGAAAAATATAAGAATATGTATGATACGATGTATGAATCTGAATGAGGCAAAGAGTGTGTGCCAAAACCGAGTTAGCTAACAGTCCGTCCTCTCTGCCTACCCCTGCGAGAAAATGGTGAGATGGTTAGTTTATTTATCTGGTTACACGTACCAGTTTGATATGAATTTGAAAGCCCCAACAAAAGCCATAACAAGTAGGTACATGACGTAAGTTGCTGAATAAAATATTTATTTTATAGGGTAAGTATTTCAAAATGTATTTTTATCTCTTTTACAAATTATTCTTAAAGTTACAGAACTTTGTCGGAAGGCATAGAATCCAATGTAATCTTTTGGGGAAATCTACAAACTTAATTGTAAACACAAGCTTTGAGACAAACAAAGCATTTACCTTCAAATCTTTAGTTAGTTTTCCAGGAATTTTCCACCGTTTTTCTATTATAATTGTGTTTATGTTTGCGTAGCAACGGCATGGTTGCCGTTTTTAGAAAATAACTTTAAATTCATGTTCTCGGTAATTTATTTGATTCGTTACATTCAAGTGCTACTGAATCCTTTGATTTTTAGATATTCTAATTTATCTGGAAAAATAAAATCGATATTTTACATTGAGGGATACAAGTCGAATTACAATGGAATTTTCTATACATATTTTACTATTCACCTAATGTAATTGTCGAATAATTGCTTAATTTAGTATGCCTAAAGACTTCGTAACACTGTTGACGAACGATAAGTTAGATGTAAGAAGTATTAACGCAAATAAAATAGTAAAACACTGAACACAACAAGAGTCAGAAAATAAGATGGAGACATTAATAGCGGAAAAGAAAACAGCGACATCTACAGTTCTTTGATAATGCCCCGAAAAGGCGGCGACTTACAGATTACTTCTTTTGAGATAAAATACTCCAGTTTACACCGAGACATGTTCACTCCTTCCTCTCCTCAAAAAGACCCTCCACACAGCATCTTGAAAGAGGACACCCCAGGGAAATTATTTTCCTCAAGGCCTCCTGTGACAAAAACTAAATGTATTTTTCTCAATATCTCCTTCTAGGTGAAACAAAATATAATGCAAACTCGTTGACTCTACGCTTACACGCATATTTTGGGAAACTAGCATCGACAACTGGAAGATTAAAACTTAAACAGCTTAAGAGGGTATTACCAGAGAATACCGGAAATTAGTCATTTTTAAATAAAATTCTCTTTTTTACAAAAAAAACATAAGATGGTTTTGAAAGATTGTTATTTTGTCTGGTGCACGACAAGTTAATTTATATTTTTTTTTTTTTTTTACATTAGGTCCACACAGGAGGCCCTGAGGAAAATAATTTCCCTCAGGGCCTATGTCACCTTTGGGGATGCTGTGTGGAGGGTATTTTTAAGGAAAGGAAGGAGAGGAAGTTCTGGGAAGGAAAAAGGTATGAGGGTTGGGTAGGAATCTGGGGTTCAATGTGTCTAGATCATCCGCCGCCAAGACCTAGACAATGAACCCCATGAACCCGGGCACCCCTGCTAAGTCACCAAACGTAGCGAACCACTTGGGGTGACCTATGGCAGAGGTGTTGGTTATCCAATAAATGGTTCCCGGGGCGGCGGTACCCATTCCCGCCTCCCAAATTATATACTAAGGTTATACAATTGGGCGTTGGCAGATTTGTTCAATTTTCAAACGATAGATTCTAATAAACAACACAAATTTCAAATCATATAATCATTCAACAAAATAAAGCAATACATAATCTAGTGAACACAGTTTTCAGAATTTTAATTTTTGTCAAATTAAAATCATTAAAAAATAAATCCGAGATCGTTTTTTGTGATAAAATACCTCAGTTTTTCTATTTATTTAAGGTCTTACAAACTAAAATATTTAAAAAAATTTAACACACTTATTTTGTTTAGACATTATTAAAAAATCATAAATATTTATGATCAAAAAATACTTACAAAAAGTACACAATATTTAATAATTTATCATCATGCGTCTTGAGCATTTTTATTGCTTACTTGAATGTAGGTATATATTAAAGCAAGTTTTGAATGAAATAAATCGAAATTAAATTTTTTATTTAAAAAATGGATACGGGGAATAATCGATCTTTCTCATTGGAACCTCCCTGTACAGTTGCAAGCATTTTTAAACATTTATTCTCAGCCGCTGGTCAATCGCTATTAAGACTTTTCAAGCATTTCATCGTTTTGATTCGAATTAAAGGTCTATCAACCGGGTGACATTGTGACATTGAAAAGTCAGGATTCAGAATTTATAAACAGAAAAAATAGTAAAAATTTTATAGTAGGTAAAAGGCTAACCATTCGAGAGTGTTCCATCTTCAATACACAGGTCTTACCTATATTTAAAGATGCATAGAAATCATAATCATTGCATCACTAACAAACTCTTTCCTCGTTAGTAATATGTTTATTTTTAGCATAAAATCTGAATCTTTTTTAAATGGGACAAACATATATTAAAAAAACCTGTAAAAGACTCAGATCTGGCAGAATGTACATATTAAATTTTTACCTATCAATTGCAACACTTATAATAATTTATATGTCACTGGCAGAATCTATTATAAGATATGGATTAACAATATGGGGAAATACTACTATAACCAATCTGAAACAAGTCCAAGTGGTATGAAATGCAATTGTAAAATTATTAGTTGTCCCTAATATTTTCAAACAGAGACATAATACACAGTTGTTGTTTCAGAGTGCCAAAATTTTACCTGTTAAGGTAATTATAATATGGCACAAAATAATAATTCAGCAGCGTAAAGAGAAATTAGAACATAAATATAGCACTAGATTCACGTGCAACGACGGGTTAATAGTTCCCAAATTTAATAATAAGTACGGACAGAGAACGTTCGAATACAACATACCGAAGATGTTTAATTTATTACCTGACACTATAAAACAATGTAATTCTATGAATAAGGTTAAATATATGGTGAAAAATTGGCTATCGGAAAAAAAATATTTATATTGTGTATGAAAAAAGTATGAAAAAATGTTATCTGCAGATATTAGATGTAAATTATGTATATGTTACTAAATTATAAGCACCTGCTGACAAGCCAATTTAATTGGCTTAGCGGGACTTGTTTGTTGATTTATTTATTATAAAAAAATAAACAATATGATGTTAAAATACGACTAGTATCAAGAATATTGGAAAGAGGATGCTAAATTGATTCGAACATCGGCCAATTAATTCACAAAACCTGTACTACAAAACATTTCAGTCAAGAATAAGTTAATGCGTACATAAAATTTTATGTAGCATTCCCGGGAGGCTGCGGAGATCTGTTCCTTAAACCTTAAACTATAACCAGAATGTTGTCTGAAGATCCTATTAATGTGAAGCTCTCCCAACTAGTTATACTACAGCTAGCTCTAATATCACAGTTGTAGAACCAGTCATTCAAGTTTTCAGCAGGAAATAGCACTTTATTTATTCATTACAAAACGCCAGAGAATATTATTTAGGGAGGAGATGTTTTCCGTGTTCAGAGATTATAGTAACTATAACTATTTAGCGATCGCTCAGCGGGACTGACGTTGTGGAGTTATCAAGTAGCTTCATCAATATAATACCATGCATTAAAAGCAAATGTCGGAAGTTTTCGATTATCCTGAGATCCAGAATGCATTATACGTTTCCAAAAATCAAAATCCCGAATGTCTGAATGATAAGCTACTTAAAATCAAAATTTATTTTTTGGTACAATCGGCCTAGGGCATTAAGTTTACTTGTTACTGTGCGTTTGACATTTTGTAAATTGGTTAACTTACATGCGTTAAATTTAACTTACCACAATAATATTGTTGTGTACAACCGCGAAAACAATGAATACAACATTATTGTACTGTAAACCCACCCGGGTGCTGGGTTACTTGTACATTTAATAAACACACAAATTACAATTAAAATAGAATAAAACATAGAGAAATATCTAAATAAAAGATAGATTCTTTATAAGAAGGAACACTATTGGCTTTGATAATGACACGAATGAATTTATAGAATAAGCAAATAGGTCTTAGTCACCTTACTGAAACAAAAGTTAAGTATAGTAGACAAGTAGACCAAAAAATTGTCTTTTTTACATTAACTTCACATATGAGGCCCTGAGAAATATAATTTCCCTCAAAACCCACGTCATCTTTGAAAATGCTGTGTGGAGGGTATTTTTAAGGAGAAAAAGGAGTGAACAGGGGTCTTTAAACGACCCAAGTTGAAGGAGGGACAAAACAAAGGCTGGCAAATCATTTCACAACCTAGCTGTTGAACTCAAGAAAATAGCTAGTTGAAATGCTGTTTACGCTGTTATCGAAGTAAATCTACCTAATTCTACGACATCCTTGTTAGCGATTAGTCAAGCTAAAAGCACACATGGTGCCTTAAACGTTGGCGAAAAATCGTGTGAAATTAGTTCTTCGGAGAATCTTTCATTGTAATCCCGGTAGAACAAGGATAGCATACCTACCTAACGCCTGTGTTTTAAATATTGCATTGTTAAGATAGGGGAATCTATCAAACGGACCGCCCGTTACTGCAGAGATTCAAGGGTTCTTTCAGAAATTTTGGGGCTCCAATCCAAAAGTGGCTGCCAAATTTAATAATGGGGCGCACTTGCAATTTGTACAGGGTCGCAGTTGTGTGCTATTCAAGTATTAGGGGCCTTGTACAGTACGTCCAGGTTCTGAGAAGCTAACTTGACTCTAGCTTCGATAGAGATCCCGAGCCTGTTCACTTAGTGTTACACCAAGCATATAAATGGAAGCCAAGATTCCTATTCTAAGTGGATCAATTAATCAACTGTCGATCAACTAACGAATAGAAACATCAATGAATGGCATTTAAAAAATTGCACTTTTGAACATTATTGTACGCCTGAGAACAATACTGAACCCGCTGGAAAAATAATCTAAAGGAATAACTGAGTATCTTTCTTCTCTAAAATAATCGTATGAATACAATGTTACTAAGTAATTATTGTAAGTAAGTGGTTTTTATATTGAACGAAATTTTTGCTCATGTTTGACGAAAGTTTTGTCAGTAAACGATGTGAAACTTAAAACAAAAGCTCAAGTTTAATCCTGGCGTAAGCTCTTCATATACAATAAACGTATAATAATCCTGACGATTGTACCGAATAGGTACCTACTAGAGTATTCGTGACAATCGAGGAATTCGAAAAATTTCAAAGAGAAATTTTGAAATAATAGTTTTTAAAACAAAAAATTTCAGTACATAAACATATATTTATTATGTTTTGTATTTCTTCTGCGTTAACTATTTATTTTTATTGAACTGAAACTTTAAGCGATTCACTGAAGCTGATGTCAATTATTTTTAATTTAAAATAAAATTTAAATTAATTCTTTATACGTATACGGTTCACAGTGAGTTCATCGAAAACGAGTTCATCGTAAACGAATTTTGTATGAACTTTTTTCGAAAACCTAACCTAACCTAACCTTACCTAACCTAACCTAACCTAACCTAACCTAACCTAACCTAACCTAACCTAACCTAACCTAACCTAACCTAACTTAACCTAACCTAACCTAACCTAACCTAACCTAACCTAACCTAACCTAATTAACCTAACCTAACTTAACCGAACCAAACCTCTCGTTGGTCAATAAATTTGCTTTCGATGAATTGATTTTTGATGAACTCGTCGGTTACCGTATATAACTATCTCATTTAAATACCAGTTCAGGGTGTTTTTGTAAAAGGAAGGAGAAGTTTTGGGAAAGAAAATGAATTAATATTTTCTTTAAAAGTGCTGTATGAAACCACTCATTTTATTCGAGCTGATAATGCGGTGTGAAAATACACATCTTTGAATCCTAAGAAAGTAAAAAATCAGTTTAAAAAAAATAATTTTACATAATCATATCAGAGACTTCTCGGTTTCTTGTTATGACATTTAAAATATTTCAAGGGTATTTATTGCGTGGGCACAACTTAAAATTTCACTTTGGATCCACCTTTTCGCAAAACATAATTATGTTTTTTTTAACGCCATCCATTAGGTCTGTGTTTACCTACGGGACGGGATCACCAAACGTCCGCAGTTCTGTAATCTCATTTCCAGAGCAAACACGCTGCGATGCTGATCCGACAATAGTAGTTGTATCTGCGGGTAGGTACTTATCGGCGCTGGACAGGCGCCGGGTGCTCGACGCCAACGCAAAACGATGCTTACCGACACTTGGACGTCGTTTTTCCCCATGTGGGAGTAAATATTCCTACAGAAAACAGATAATCCCTTTAAGAGGAACAGCTGCGCGGCTTTTTCATACAATTTTGATTTGACGCCAAAACTCTTAACCAAGCCATATTTTTAAATAAAAACTCATACCAAATATTTATTACCGATATATGCTACTTTATTTATTTGCGTTTTAAATGATTAAAAGTAGGCCTAAAAATAATGATTTTTTTATGATTTTATTTACAACTTTGACAATTTTTGAGAGTTTTGTAATAAATAAAAAAAAATCTTACTTAATAAATATTTAAATATAATAAAAAATTAAACATTATAAAAAAGCGTTTTTTTAGCCAAATTTTTAAATTGATATCAGATAAATTTGTGTTCCAACGAAAATCAGTCTTAATATTAAATTTAAGATCAGACAAATGCTTTTTTAAATTTTAAATAACTTTTATTTTATGTTTCATTAAACGAGTATTTGCATAGTTAGAGGTTGGGAAAAATATATTTTTTAAACAAATATCACAAATAATTGTCAAAGTTACCTCAAAAATTATGAAATTAGAATGCTTTAAAATAACTCAGGTCCGGGACATACTTACGTCATTCATTAGTCTACCTACGTTAAATTGTCGTGAAAACAAACTTACGTGCCCAAGCGGTTAATGGGCTATGTATTATAATTTAATTCATAAACAAACAAAATAGCACAGATATTTGCTTAAAATTTGATTAAAATAATAATTATTCAGTTTGGTCAATTATTTTGGCATCAAATGCAAATTTAAGTTTAGTATGAAAAGGGCCCCACAGGTGTTCCTCTTAAAGCTTAGGCTTAAAGCTTAAAAATATGATGAATTATTTCTGAAAAACAAGGCCAGTAGTTGCCCATCGCTCCACCGACGCGACGCTTTTGTCGCCCGAAGCCGAGGCGTCGATTTATCGAATTAAGTTCGACACACATTTCGGTTTGGTGCTTTTATGTACTATCGGAGGCACAATGCCTATCGAACATACGGGCCGGAGTACGGGTACTTTCTGTGTATGGAAATATCGATACTTGAAAAGAATGCAAGTGTTGCATCCAAAACCGCTTACGAATTATAGCTTCAGTTGCACTTGTAATGGACTGTAAGTACTAAAAATTTGTTTGATGATATTAAGAGATAATGAAAAACAAGGTATGCAAGGAAAAGGGATGACAAATTACTTACCAATATATCTCTGCGATACTTAAACGATAAAGACATGTGTTTGAGTAATTACTTAGGATCACTTCAGTTAAATGGTAGCTTAAAAAATCTTTTTAATTACATTCGTTTGCAAGCTCGGTGTATTTCTCAGGAATGGTTTGTGTGATACGGTGAAAGCGAATTATTAAAATAAAGACAAAAATACTAAAAAGACGGATATTAAGGTGGGCTAGTCCAGTAAATTAAAATACAATAAATAAATATTGCTTGTTTCTACCTAATTACTTACTCGTACTAGTAACACATTTGGAATGAAAATATGGTAAACATACTTGATATTTATTTTTTGGTCATACAGTGGATTATAATATATGAGTCTGGGACGTGTAAATAGTCTCAGATCTCTCTGAGCGTAATACTCAAAAATATATAATTGTGAATTTATGTGCGCGAACAATATGTCACAGAAGAATGGCCGTCTGTACAATTCCTATTGAAAAACAGAAACACTAACCTTGTAATATCATTCTCTGCAAACGTGGAAAGCCTCCCAATGATTCCAATTCACGTGCAGATCACCAGCACAATTCTTGATAATATTTGGATCCGCAAATGTTCCGAAGTCAAGATTACACGACGGAAAAATGTCCACAATCATAAAATGCGACTTGCTCGAAAACCACATAATGGAGACTGTCTTTACATGACTACAATACATTATATTAACAAAGACTGTCAAACAACCATTTATGTAACATAAAAATATTTGAATTATTTTTCGAACAAACAAAACAAAACCATACAGTTCTATCACTGTCTTAAGATTGGCTATTTCTATGATATTTTAAATAAATTCTCAGGTTTTTGACAAGCGTAATATCATATTCGTATATTTGAAAAAAATTTCAACCTGAAAAATAAAAATTAATAACAAGTAACACGTAATTCTAATAGGTGTGCACGTGCAAATACACAATGACATCAAGTAGTTAATTAAATGATGCATAACGTAATTGTAATACTGACCGTCAAAATGCAAATAAACCTTTACGGTCGTCGCATGCGCCGTTATTATCGAATTAACGGCGGCGACACGTCATGGCGTCGGCGTCGGTCCACCGCCGCTAAACGGATACAGCTCAGAACCTCCGCGTTAAACGAATCATCCAACTGCGCTTAGCTGGTTAACGAAAAATCTAACGGCGCTGAACTTTAAACCAAAGTATCTAAGTACGTCGTAGAAATTTTGTAACAAAAAATTTGCCCTAGAACGATGTAACAAAAAATCTAACGGCGCTATAATATTATAGAAATACGGAATATGAAAATATCGGTGTTAAACTTAATCATGATGTATATATAAATGAAACTATTATAAGCTCTTTTAAACATATAGTTAATGGAGCTTTATAATAAACAATTTATTACTAAATACTCATAGATTAATTCATTGTAACCAAACTTAAAAATTGATACCATACTTTTTTCATGTATTTTTTGTATTTGAAATTTAAAAAGAATGTAATACGTATATGTCTATATGCGTACAATATATTTAACAATTTTCTTTTTTTGTGAGTACTATCATTTTTCTTTTATTTTACTTAGTGCTAAAAAAAAATAGTTAATAATTATTGACTTTTTTATTTATTATTTGGGCATGATGTGAACATTTGTTATTGGGTTGTAACCTAATTATTATAATCTATTGTTTTCTTTTATGCGTGTTGTTAATCTGTAAATGTTCCTAATAAATAAAATAAAAAATAAAAATATATATTTTACACACGTAAAACTAACAAATTATGAATTTGTATAGCATAAACACACAATCAATGCTAGATCTCATATTTTTTTTAATGTTTAACATTAAGGATTTTACTTTTTTGTTAATAAATGCATGTAACAATAATTAATTTGAGGATATTATTATGGAGCCCAAAAACAATTAATATTACCCTATGACAAACTAGAATACAGTTTAACTTTATGGAAATGAAATTGAAGACAAATGTTAATTTCCTTTTGAATTAGATTGTTTGAAACCATTTTTGATTCTGAATTTATATAACAATAACAAAAAGCAAAAATTTTCAAAATCCGATATGGAGAGTCATTTTATTCTTATTTTTAACGTCGAGTGTGCTAAATTTCATCAATAAGTTTCAAAAGTCTGCTTTAAGAGGTTGGAAAGGGGGTGGCTGTGGTTTTTAGAAATCTCATGTAGACCTTCATCTTCCTTTGACAGAGTGTGCACATTTTCATCAAACTCGTAATACAACTGTAAATTTTATGAAATTCAAATACCGCCACAGTCACTCTTCTTTAGATATAATGATGAATTAAATTAAATAATATACAGGTAAATAAGACCACACGCGCCTGCCGTTTTTCTCGCAATTGACCCGTGATGTGGGAAGTTAAGGGAAAATATTACAAGGGCTACACAAATAATTTATTGGCGATGGTTCCATTTTTGGTAATAAACCGGAAGTTAGTGTGCCTGGGGTCAACTTTATATTTTCAAATGAGAACAAGGTGGAGTGGAAAATCGTTGGATAGTCATAAAATGGTAAAAGATTTTATTGAAAACCTTTTCCAACATTTATGGTCTTCGACAATAACTTTTAGTGCATCACAAATTTGTAAATCCCTTCAACTATAATCATTTATGCTTTGTTGTTGATTCAGGCAGTAATAAAAATGTGTGCAACAATATTGTACTGTTTTTTTCAACAATAATTTCATTTGCATTAAAAATATTTCTTGCAAAAATAACGTTTATTTTAATGTTTCTTTCAACAGTAATGATTATTTTAATTGCAATGTTATTTACAACAATGTTTCTTGCAACCATAATGCTTATTTTAATTGCTATGTTCTTTACAACAATGTTTCTTGCAACAATAATACTTATTTTAATTGAAATGTTCTTTACAACAATGTTTCTTGCAACAATAATACTTGTTTTAATTGCAATGTTCTTTACAACAATTTTTCTTGCAACAATAATGCTTATTTTAATGGCAATGTTCTTTGCAACAATGTTTCTCGCAACAATAATGCTTATTTTAATAGCAATGTTTCTGGCAACAATAATGCTTATTTTAATAGCAATGTTTCTGGCAACAATAATGCTTATTTTAATGGCAATGTTCTTTGCAACAATGTTTCTCGCAACAATAATGCTTATTTTAATAGCAATGTTTCTGGCAACAATAATGCTTATTTTAATGGCAATGTTCTTTGCAACAAAGTTTCTCGCAACAATAGTGCTTATTTTAAGAGCAATGTTTCTGGCAACAGTAATGCTTATTTTAATCGCAATGCATTCAATAATATACTTTACAACAATGTTTCTGGCAACAATAATGCTTACTTTAATGGAAATGTTCTTTGCAACAATGTTTCTCGCAACAATAATGCTTATTTTAATAGCAATGTTTCTGGCAACAGTAATGCTTATTTTAATCGCAATGCATTCAATAATATACTTTACAACAATGTTTCTTGCAACAATAATGCTTATTTTAATGGCAACGTTCTTTGCAACAATGTTTCTCAGCAACAATAATTATAGTTTAAGTTTAGACTTACGGAATTCAATACTTCGTTTGTGTGAAAGCACTATGAAACCATATTTATTGGAATAGCATTGTATCTTTCAAGAATTATGTTTATTGAAATAGCAATGTTTTTACAACAATTTATTGAGCATATTGCAATTATAATTTTACCGGCAACATTGCTTTTTTCAGCAACGATGTTTTTTCCAACAACTAAATTTGGTGGAGCGCAGGAGCGGATAATCAGCTCAGGCCTGAATACTGAATATGCGACCGCCAAATTACTCATTCCTGTCTCTAAGTAAACTTCAATGTAATTTTTTTTCTAATCACTGCGTTTATTTCAAATGCAGTAAAACCACACACAAATCAGCAGCAACAACTATTGTCGTTGCTCGATGGCACTGACTTGATCACGTGACACTTAAAAATCCGTCACTCGCTAAAGCCTGTACTATAGACGGCCTTGTGCCCCACATATGTGATGTTCTCGCCGCTTGCTGAAAACTATCGTTGCCGGATGGTGGCTGTCAATGCTTTGCGGATGCGATAAAATGATTTATGTCACACCGGCTTTGGAAACTGTAATCAGTTAATTTGTGACAAGCGAATTTCATTTTCAACGAGGACTTATCCGTTTTACAGTAATTAAGGCTAAATATAAAAGTGTGGCGTTTTTAAAGTCAATAACATTTTTAAAAAGTTTTTTTAGTTTTATAATATTTCTTGATGAAGATAAAGTACCTACGGGTTGTGCAGGTTATGTTAGATTTTTAATATTGTATAGGATGTGTTCTGAAATTTAGATTGTGTTTCAGAAAATTTTATTGGTATAATTGCTCTTATATGGTAGCATAATCACGCCGATAATATTGCATTTTTTATTACAAAATTATTGAAAAACATTTAAATATTTGTGCCCGAGCTTTGCAAAATAAAATACAAAATAATTTTTGATTATGTGTTTTTCGTTAATAAATCAAAACAGGAGGCAGGTGTTAAGCGATATACACACCATGCTGCGAACAGCCCGATATATCGGGCTGTTAGCAGCTGGCTATTGTCTCCCTTTTCCTCGTGCGAACCCGTAACATTCTGTTTCACGTTGTCTTCTGTCTCTTTTATTAACACAACAAATTCAATATCACCATCTCATTTCACTGCGGCGCATCGGTTTTTACTAACGGCAGACGGTTTCTTCCAATTTGCAGTCAACGTGAAACATAGTGTTACGGGTTCGCATGGGAAAAAAAGAGACGGGAGACATCCTCCAACCTTCGATTTTTAGCCAGCTGCCAATAGCTGCTGTTCGCAGCATGGTGTGTAGATAGTATTAAACGGGAATTTTTTTTTTTTTTAAAAAGCAAGACAAACATTCCCGGGTTACGAATAACCCAACAACATTTGAAAATCTCCTACTACCACCACACTAAGCGGAAGATGTTGCTTGTGTTGTGATGGAGGACTTAGCCAGCCGAGGAATCGAACACGGAACGCCTGGATGGGACTCAAACGCTATGCCCACTCAACCACTGACCGGTCATTGAAACCTTATCGCCGTCTACATATGCAGTGTTACGGTTAGCGGCGTGATTTTGAATTTTACACCACGTGTTGCATCACCTTAAATTGAAAACAGATATTTTATAACGAATTTTAAAAAATTAAGACTATTTTATTTTTATTGTCTTCTAAATGTGATTTCTAAATGCTTCAATAATTTACGATAAAATATATAAATTTGTTTTTGACCACTTTAATTTTAATTACACTCTACCGGTTTCAGAAGAACCCTTCCTTCGTCGGGAGAATATTAAAACTAACCTATGATACACAATATTGATAGATATATATACCAAACATTATCTATCAATATTGTGTATCAAAGGTTAGTTTTAATATTCTCCTGGCGAAGGAAGGGTTCTTCCGAAACCGGTAGAGTGTAATTAAAATTAAAGTGGTCTAAAACAAATTTATTTATTTTGCTGTAAATTATGGCGAGCCACAAAGTGCACAACATGCTTATTACGAACATGTGCTTCAATAATTAATTAGTGGTTTAGATAGAAATTACCAACAAAGCGGTCGATTAGCAGGTTAACTAAATCTTAAAACTATGATTTAGCAAACTCCCGAACAAGAATCTTACTCCCATCACAAGACCGTCCCTAATTGAACCGACGCACTAATTACATTTCAACACCGATTCCATCGAACCGATTCTCAAGTCTTGCAACCGATTTCCCAATTACCAACACCCCTTGCCTTCTCCACCCCTACTGGTACGACTACCGGATGTCGGTAAACAAAGTTAGGAGAACGTGCCTACCCTCAATGTTCGCTGCGAAGACTGTATATACTGTGTAGTATGTGATGTTTGCAGCTGGGTACAGTGGAGGCTGTACGCTGATGGGTTTCGGGAATGATAAAAAAAGCTTCTACGATTTGTTTTCAGCGAGTGTAAGTACCCTGATGCTTTAACCCCTCAGACCTCCAGCATATTTCGTTAAAATTTTAAAATATTATCGCTTTGCAATAAAATCCAGAAAAATTTTAGAAATGTGATAAAATACTCATTCATTTTATAATTCGAAATACACATATAAAAATTAAAAATCTAATTTAAAAAAAATTATAAAAAAGTTTTAAAAAGCTCATCCTACGTTTTATCTAACTAAAGTTAACGAAAAAACTAACAACGAAAAAAAATTAAAACATGTACATATTTTATTAGACGCATGTATTATGAACGTTATCGTCACCTCACTTTTTAGGTCATATTTCTCGCCTCGATACCTCGATAGTAAGGTAGATATGACGATTTCTATGCGACCTTTGTGAGTTGTTCCCAAAAACGAACAAATTCGCCTGATGGGTTAACGGATTGTCAATGTTTGTAGGAGTTTCTGATGGCCATAAAATAAGAATCCCTAAGAAATATGTTTATGTCAAATGTCACGTACGTTTCAGTAATATATGCAAAGATAAATAAACTACAATTTAATAACTTTATTCCGCCTCAACATAGGGACTCTCAAGTAAGCAGGACAAAGAAATACCATTACTATACTTAAATTCACCATTATATTTTGTACGTACCATATTTAATAGAGTCGCTAAAATGAAAAATATGAAAATTCTACGTTATTTTTATCTGACTGAATAGTTAACATTATGCTTTTTGGTAACTTATTTTCAACTAACAGCCGGCGTTGTCCATAGGCAAGGCTTTGGACTCCCATTCCGAAGGTCGCGGGTTCGAACCCGGCGTGCGCAAATAAATTTTACTTGATTAATTGTGTTATTTCACAATTAATTAGTTAAAAAAAGTAATAAATACTATATTTGCGGCACGTTCCAGAGAAGAAGATACTCTCAGTATCGCCCTGGTGTGAGACCACCATTCAGAATTTAAACGTTGCTTGAAATGACTTTAGCCGTGTTTAGTGGCTAGATCTGAATAGCCAGGTACATCCCCACCTTCCTCTTCTCCATCTCTTTCCCATCCTTGCTTACTTTCAGCCTCACAACATACCCCAATTGGGGATTCCATAGTCTCACTGGCTCCAGACGGGAACAGTTGTTTTTTTATTTTTTTTATTGTGGGGTGTTCACTATAAAAAAAATAAAAAAAACGACTGAAAAACAAAGTTCTATTCAACCTTTTAAGTTTTTAAATTGGTTGAATTAAAACCAAAATTATAAAACTCTAGACGAAGTCCCCGGGGTCGCCTTGGCTATTCGCAGAGTTTGTCAAAATCAGTCTTGTATTGCATAGTGAAAATTTTCTTCAATCTCGGAATAAAACTGTAGATTTGAACTGTAATAAATAGACTGCTGAATAAGTAAGATTACACCAAATTATTTTATTAATACTGTCTATAATGTCTACTAAGTGTAAACATTGACTTATTATTTGTTTTATTGTAAATTAAGTCATTTTGGCAAAGATAAGTGAAACTCTTTAATAAGTTATCAATAAGTCCTGAGAGTATTAAATTCAAATAGGAAGCAAAATAATTGGAAATTTAATATGATGTATAAATTAAGTCGCAAAAACCCGGAAGACACATTTGCAAACAAATCTCTATTGAAGTGACTTATTTTCGTGAAATTGATAAATGGGGAGTTGTTTTTCAATTGCCATTTTACGGAACACTTGTTAGCTGTGAGCACGGGGAGAAACAATTATATAACATAGCTTCTTATTTATACTCCACGGGGCCTCTTCTACATAATTCAATTAAAATAATAAAGAGTAATCTTTGGGATTAAGGGATGTCTAAATTAAATCTGCTTAGGAATGATAAGGGTGGTTTGAAGGAACCTTATGGCATCCTTGTAATTTATGACACAATTTACAACACTTGTAAAAATTAATGTAGGTACAGATGTATATTTATTTCAAGAACAATAGCGTTGCAGTAATTTAAATAAAGAACCGTGTATTTTTTAAACGACATACTGTACATTATAGAATAAGTTATAGGTATATTAAATTGAATTCAAATATTACATGGTTATAGTATCAATTACTTAAGTCACTGAAATATCAATAAGATTCTTTTTTTATTATTTTTTTATTTTATAACAATACAAAATAAAATTAAAATACAATATTAAATAAATTAAGAATACAAAGTAAAATGTTTTATCCTCAGTCCTCCTCACTAGGTATTCCTGTTCCGAGGTGGACTGCAGGTTGTCGTATGGTGTTGATCATGATTTCCTCATCAATTGTGTTCGTTTTTGTTGCTTTTCACGAAATATAAATAAATAAAGCAAAAAGTTTTCATGTTTATTATTTTGCGTTGTTTTAAAAAGTGTTTATGTTCATTATCTGTAGGTTGCATTTGGGTTATTTAATAATTTTAATTAGTTCCTCATCTTCATGTTTAGTTAGCCATAATTTGATGTCCTTTTTAAACTTTTGTATATCCATGGTATTTTTAATTTCAATCGGAAGGGCATTATATAATTTTGTAGCATGGAAATAATGGTTTTTCTGGCCGAAAGCTGTATTTAATTTTGGAATGTTTAGTAGTTTTGAAGATTTTGTCCTTGTAGTATAGGTAACTATTGAAACTAAACTATTGAAATTTTAAGTAATAGTAATAAAAAGTAGAAAGTATGTGGAGAGACAAAGAGAAATTTTGAAATCGAGAATTACATGCCCACGAGTGCACGTATTGAAATATATATACTCAATTTCAAATAAAAAATTATATTAAATTTTAGTGGAATAACTTTTTAAGACTATATCGTTTAAATGTATTTATTAATCGTTGAAAAATAAGATAATACTAAAAAATTTAAACATTAGACGAACCCACACGGAGAAAAATGTTATTCTAAAGTACGATCGTTTTATTTGTAAAAACGGTTAAAAACGGGACTGAAGTTCTTATGAACAAATTAACAGGGTTTCAATGTTTATTGGCGGGAACATGTAAGAATAATTTGTTGGAATACGTAATTTCGTACGTATACCAACAAATTATTCTTACATTTTCCCGCCAATAAACATTGAAACACTGTTAATTTGTTCGTAAGAACTTCAGTTCCGTTTTTACGAATAAAATGATCGTATTTCAGAATAACATTTTTCTCCGTGCAGGATCCCTCTCTATCTTACCGGAACGTTCGATTCCCAGGTACGAACGATACCTTTTTATTTTCTGTTTCAAACTTCGTTTAGATTTGTTTGTATTATCTTATTCTTCAGTGATTAATATTAGATTTAATTACAAATTGATTTCAACAGAAGAATTTTACGATTCATTTACGCCCTATCCACATTGAGTATAATAATTTCGTCGCAACAATAGCGACCAATAACTACGATACTTGTATGCAGCTGTTATAGGTAATTTAACTAACTAACTAAACATCGCGTCGTTCCATCGCAGGGGTAGGCAGAGAGGACGAACCGCTTAAAACTTGGTCTTGAGAAACACTCCTGGCCTCATTTATATTCATACACCGTCGCACGCATTATTTTATATTTTTCTAATTCTTGATATGGCCCGAATCAAGTATTTGATTCACTTGATGGCGCCATGTCTTCCTCGGGCTTTCCCGACTTTTTCACTATTCAGACTTGCGTTATATAATCTCCATACACTAATTTCTTGGTTTTATTCACTCTAAATGCTCAAATCATCTGGGAGTCCCTTTCTTAATCTTACTTATTACGCTTCTACCAGCCTTGCATTCTTTTCAGATTTCCACATTTCTCACACATTGTTTTCCAACTCATGCGCATCATTACTGACTTAATTCTCTCTTAACGAGAGTTGTAGTTGAACATCGTATACTTATTTACTAATAGCTATCTATTTTTAAAAACATTTCACATGATAAAATAATTAAACCGCTCTTCCCTTAAACTCTGATAATTAATTCATTTTGATCTGCCAAAAAAGCAGTGCTCAAGTAAATCATTTAATAATTCAACAACACCCCTTCAGAGGTGTTTGTTTTTGCTCGGGAACGGTTCTACCCCCAATCTGCCCCTCCCTATACTCTGGGGTGGGCAAATCCTTTAGCACAGGTTGTACAAATAAATCAAAATGTCAAAACAAACACACGCTCCTCGAAGCGCCTGAGATTTGTAGAACCTTAGTGGGACCGGCTGCGATGCTTGTGTTTGAAGTGTGTTGTGTATGTTTCTTATTTAATTCAATTCGAGGGCTTCAAATCGGAGAAATATGACGACATTGCGGACTTTCTGTTGATTTATTGAAGGACATGTAGGTACTTGAAACCAGTTGTTTTTGCATTACGAAATGAACAATGTTTTTTAGTTAAGTTGTTAAATCAGGGAATGGAACCATCGCTTTAAGCACGAGAACAAGTGTTTCCAGATCTCTACAATTAAAAAAAAATCATTCAACGAAAGCTCTTGGAATATTTCAGATTTGAGATAAGATAGTGTATTATAATAGTCATATTGTTACTATATGATTATATTCCTTCGTCTTTTTTCATTTTATAAACTAATTATCCCACGAGGCGTATTTTTTAAAAATTATAATATTCAGAAATCGCATATAACAAATCTTGAATATTAGAATAAAGGCACAGTATACCTAATTATTTTTGAGACTTTGAGAACTATCTGCAGGCTGATGCAATACAAACAACAAGACTTGAGATGTCTGGACAACGAAAAATAACTAAACACTAATAAAAAATAACAAGACACTAGAATAACAAAGCTTTTTCATAATCAAAGACCGACTCAACGATAAAAATAAACTACAAGCTTATGCAACCGGGAAGCGTATTTACAAAACCTATACCGTTTCAGTCGTGGTGGCGACTGAAATGGGTTACTTTTTGTTGTGCAAAATCATCCACAAACCCTATACCGTTCCAGTCTTCAACGCGTTTTGTTGGGCTAAATCATCTACAGAGCCCATTGGGTTTCAGTCACAGTGATTACTAAAGTTATAGAGTACCTTCTACCTTTGTTTGGGCATTTACTTTGTTGTACATTTTTTTTAAATAGATATTAATAAGAACATACCTGTACAATACATAGCTTCCATTTTATTCACAAGGGTTTTGAAACTCATCGTCGATAAAATAAAGCAACAAGACGTGAAAATGACAAAAGTTCAATTAAATTAACAAAGACTTATCTAGCCCACATGTTTCAACTAATTAAAACTTACTAAGGCATGGTCAGATATTTATGCTAGTAATAATATTCATGTTCATTTGATGCATCAGTAATGTATAGCTTTAAACATCGAGTTAAATGTAAAAATTTGTTAAACTCAATTTTCCCTTCCTTCTTGTGAAATGATAAAACGATTTCAAACAACGGAATTCCTTTTTTATGCAAGTACCGCCCAAGAGACCTAACTGAATCCAACCATTTAAAGCAATAGAGTCTATGACATCCCTAATTTGGGGTATGTTGTGAGACTGAAGAAGGTAGGGAGATAGAAAGAGGAAGATGATGTAGTCCCTGGCTTTTCAGATTTTGTCACCAGCTAAATCCATTTAAAGCAACATCTCGATTCTTAAGCGATCTACACACCATGCTGCGAACAGCCCGACATATCGGGCTGTTAGCAGCTGGCTATTGTCTCCCGTCTCCCTTTTTCTCGTGCGAATCCGTAACATCCTGTTTCACGTTGTCTTCTGTCTCTTTTATTAACACAACAAATTCAATATCACCATATCATTTCACTGCGGCGCATCGGTTGGTACTAACGGCAGACGGTTTCTTCCAATTTGCAGTCAACGTGAAACAGAGTGTTACGGGTTCGCATAAGGAAAAAAGAGACAGGAGACAACCTCCAAGAAAACAATAACAAAGAAGACTTGATAAATTTAACAGGCTTAACATTATTCGATTGTTTCGTTTTCATTGTTTATAATGAACCCTAATTTAAAATAAAAATTTTAACTGCATTGAACTTTTTTATCAAAGCGAAAGAAGATTTTGTCATTAACAGTTTTTCAAAACAACGGCTCCATTAATCATTTTGTAACAATAACCAAACAAAAAACTTCAGCAAAGAAGTAAATGGTAAAACTCAGGCAAGGGAGAGGTGTTTATGAGTTTAAACAAAATAATGAAAGGGTGGCATTAAGTTCTAATCAGAACCAAAAAAAAACATATTCGGGCACATTTCAGAGTAGAAGATACTCTCAGTATCGCCCTCGTTAAAGACCACCTTTCAGAATCGAAACGTTGTGTTGCTTGAATGGTTTTAGGCGTGTTTGGTGACTAGATATGTAGAGTCAGGTACTTCCTTACCTTCCTCTTTTCTCTCCCCACTAACTTCAGCTTCAATTCAAACATTTTATTTATTTGTGTATTGATAATTCTATTTTCCCATGGGTCTTTTACACTGTGTATATAATATTTACCTATATTTTCGTGGTTTACAATTGGATAAAATGTAAAAGAAAAATAATAACAATATAAATGAAATTTTCTGAAATATTATGTTGATATATAAAATAAACTTAAATTATGTTTTAAACATCAAAATTGTCACATTAAAAATGTTAGGTTAAGTTAAGTTAGGTCAGGTTAGGTTAGGTTGTGGGAATTGACAGTTTTGCTACATAATTTGTTTGTGAATGATGACATTGCAATAGATCCTTATTTCTAGTGAATCATGTAGGTACTCTTAAATTGGCTTTACTCAGAAGTTCGTCACAGTCGATCAATTTTAGTTGTATCGGTCCGTTTGTAAAATAAAAATTTATTTCATCTTCTTTCAATAACAGTATTTCATTTAGGGACACGTTCAAAAATAGCGTATCTATTTTAAATTGAATATCAAGAGGGAATATTTGAAGACGTGATATTTTTTCATCGAGGGGTTAACAAAAAAAACTGTTAACTGTAAAATAAGTGCCTAATAAAGCATAATTTCAGTGCAAAAATGATATGTGATATTGAACGATGAATAAATTACTATTGACAATATGTCGCCATTGATTTCATCGAACAAAGATATTCATTTCGTAGTACACTGATTCAATGTGCAATTTTGGGGTGCATAAATATCGGATATAATTTTAGCCATCGTGTCAATTTTAACGTTTTATGTCACTCTGTATAGAGCTTTACCAGATTTCACGTTAAAATGGTTACCATATTACGGTGAATCGATCTATTCTCGGAAGCCGTTGGTACCCACTGTGAATTATTAACGAATCACGAACGAGCGAATTTAAATTTAAATAATTGGAACTTGTCACGGGATGAAATAAAATCAATTGGCTGGTTCCCTTTTTGTATTAACTGACTGGTATACTGGATACTTCATGTTACGGAACTGTTGTTCCCTTTTTGCAAAGCGTGACTGAAATGAAACTGATCCTTTTTTGAAACGACTGACTGACAGAATAAAAATAGACAATTGAAAACAAATTGACAAAGTATCTTTACAGGATATGTAGCTATAATAGAAGGCTGCTAAAAGGCGAATTAATAGACGAGTGATTTGTTTAAAATCCGTTTTATTGAGTTTATAATCAAATACAAAACACTAACTGGTTACAGAGTATTTAGTTTTATACAGCCCTGAGGAAGGTTCAATCTAAACCTGTTAATTTTTTTAATTTTTTTTTTATTTTTTATTTTTTTGTATAAAATACCTTTGTACAAAATAAGGGTAGTTAACAAAGCTGTCATATGGCAGCTTGTCTGTAGGTTCTACAATTTATCACTCTTAATATTATACATAAGGAAATATTTGTTAATATATTTATAGTTTTAAGGAAACATTAGGATAATTGTTTGAATTACATATATAAGATATTTCAATGTACAGGCCTAATAATAAGATATGTAGGCAGCTACATTAAGATAATCAATTCAACTTTTTTTTTTTAAAAGAAAGACAAACATTCCCGGGTTACGAATAACCCAACAACATTTGAAAATCTTCTACTACCACTACACTAAGCGGAAGATGTTGCTTGTGTTGTGATGGTGGACTTAGCCATCCGAGGAATAGAACACGGAACACCTGGGTGGAACCCAAACGTGATGCCCACTCAACCACTGACCGGTCGAAACACATTTAAAGATACATGGAGTTTTCGTTAATTAACCACATTGATACATTTTTTTATTGTTTTGTGAAAATTGTTTGTTCTGGGTACTTTAAATGTTCAGTGAAAAGAGTCTTCTAACTCGGGTGAATCAGGCTAGTAACTACGTAAAAGCACTAACGTGCAGACCTAAAGATGTTTAATATAAAAATTAATACCATTCGGAAGTCCTACATTGATTAGTGAAATTAAATATTTTTTTTTTTTTTTATAGGGAATACCTCACAAGAGTCCCAACTGCTCCCGTCTGGAGCCAGTGAGACTATGGCATCCCCAATTGGGGTATGTTATGAGGCTGAAGGTCAGTGGGTAAGGGAAGGAGACGAGGAAGAGGAAGGTGGGGAAGTACCTGGCTATTCAGATCTAGTTACTAAACACGGCTAAAGCCATTTCAAGCAACGTTTCAATTTTGAATGGTGGTCTTACACCAGGGCGATACTAAGAGTATCTTCCACTCTGGAACGTGCCGCAAATATACTAATTAAAATATGTTTACAGAATTTTTTCATCGCTATCTTCAAAGATCAAAAGCTAAACAAGACTTCAAGGAAAATATTTCTTAAGACAATGAAATAAAAATAAGAACCAAACACTAATAAACTCAACAAGAAGTTCAAAGAATGCTTTAATAACTAAACAGATAAGATTATTCATAAGGAGTGTTTGAAGAAAAAATCGAAGCAATTATTACAGCATATAATATTTTTGAACGCACAGTTTCAATATCCTAAGTAAGTCCAATCAAATATTATAATGACTTGTGACTATCCTAGATATACGTTTTATTGAATGGCGATAAAACGTGATTTAAAAAAAAAAAAACATGCAAAATCACAAATCGATAGTGGAACACATTATACTGGAGCTGTAAACAAAACAATTAGAGCAGAGTTAACATTTAAGTTTTTTGTCAACTGATAAAAGAAGCTTACAGGTTTTCATGTGGATTTTTACATTTACAATTCAGAACTGAAAATGTCAGTTTTTGTTGTTATCGTCGTAAATCAAACACAAGAGTTTCAACTCCCAGAGCCAGTGTAACTAAGGTATCCACAATTTACATTAGAGATATTTTATGAGGTTGAAGGAAGTGGGTAAGAGAAAGATTGGAAGTTGGAACACATGTTAGAGCTATTTCCAGCAAACATTCGATTCTGAATAGTGGTATTTAACCAGGGAAATACGTACTGTGGACAGTATACAAAAATAGACCATTTAGCATAAAACCCAAACACCCTTTAAAAGCACTTCTACGCACGCTTTTTAAAAAGCTCTCTTAAAAAAAAACACCCTTAAAATAACGGCCGCACGCTGATTTCTCCGCGACTTAAATAAATTTTAAAGTCGGAACAACTTTTAGTGATACATGAATGGTTCTGTCGAGAGCCGAGATTCACAAGTAAGCAGGCCTCGTATCGATTTTAAATTATTAGCATTCGTCGGCTCGAGACACCTGCCGTGAAATATTAAAAGTGTCGGAGGCGAGGCGAGTCATTATTTTTAGATCTTCTGGGGCGATTAGTCAACATTCAATAGATAATTTTTTTAAATAAGGGTGAGCTTTATGGAAGAATTTTTGTTTAAAGGAATATTCAGGAGCTCGATTCTTCAAGGAAGCATGAAGATGAATTCGCAGAAACATACAAATTTGGTATTAATTTTACAAATGTTTATAATAAAATCAACAGAGGTACTACAGATTGCTCTGTAACTAATTTCATAGTACATTAAATACCCTTTTTTACTCTTATTATAATTACACTTATTGAACTCCCTTTCAAAACTTTTAAAGATAATTAAACTACATAATAAGTTTTGTGACTATATTGTCGCATTTATAGGAACTTTACAACTGAATAACACGTAAGGGAGCCGGGAGTTAGCAGTTAATTTCGCCCGATTCCAAATATTACCCTTCGAGGTGGATCGCCTTAAGAGGGTATTATCAGAGAATACCAGAAATTAGTCCTTTTTAAATCAAATTCTAGACGTGTTGACTATTTTTTACAAAAAAACCATAAATTGATTTTAAAAGATTGTTATTTTATCTGGTACATGCAGTTTTAAATTTTTGAAAAACTAAGTGTATTTTTAATATACTAAGGTTATACGTTCATCGTTGGCAGATTTGTTAAATTTTCAAACGATAGATTCTATTAAATAACAGAAATTTCAAATCACATAATCATACAACAAAAATAAATCAATACATAATCTACTCAACACAGTTTTCAGCATTATAATTTTAGTTCAACTAAAATCATTAAAAATTAATCCGAGAACGTGTTTTGTGACAAAAAATACCTCAGTTTTACACACTTATTTTGTTTAGACATTATTGAAAAATCATAAATAGTTATGATCAAAAAATACTTACAAGTAGTACACGATATTTAATAATTTATCATCATGCTTTTTGATTTTTTTTTTTGCTTACTTGAATGTAGGTATGTATTATAGCAAATTTTTAATGAAATAAATCGATATTAAATTTTTAATTTTAAAAAATTGATACAGGGAATAATCAATCTTTCTCATTGGAACCTCTCTGTAAAGTTGCAAGCATTTTTAAACTTTTATTCTCAGTCGCTGGTCAATCACTCTTAAAATTCAAATGCATGTTTATAGAGGCAATGGAAACCCAGTCAAATTGATGTCAAAATCCAAATCGCCCGGATTTGTGAATTATGTTAGGTTTCGCCAAAACCATTAAAAGAAATGAGATAATTAGAAGTGCAAATAAATATTATTTCACTTTAATTTTTTTATTTAACTGTGTATTTCTTTATGTGATACAATGATGTGAGTTATTATAGGAATAGACGGATCCTTTCTGCATAATTCTAAAAACGAATATATTGTCATGGAAAAACACTAATGTATTTCTTCATCAATGTTTCTCATAGTGCCGGAAGCCAGACAGTGGGATACATTATACCACAAAGGCGTGCGGCGGAGAACGTATTATATTTTGCTGTGAAATTGAAAAAGCGGAGGCTCTGACATGCTATTTACTTTGTGTTTAAGGGATGTTGATGTCAATCACCGATGAAATGAAAGCCTGAAAAAGCACCACGCGTAGACGAATCGAAGATTCGAATTCGAGCTTCGAGGGTGGCTGCTTATATTTACTTATATTGATATCCGCAAAGTAATTTTAGTATAGACAACCAATGCTTACGTTTTTTCAGCTTTCTTAGATTTTTAATAATAATTAAGGCAACTTGTTAATACAAGTTTTGAAGGACCGTTAGACTTTAATATATTAGTACGATTTCGAGAAGCAAGTTCAGTATGTTTTTTAGATCTTATTTTCACTAAAACTTTAATAGAATTTCGTTAGAACTTATCATTTGATGAGCGTAAAATTAATTAACACATGTATTAAAATCGTTTAACCATGTTCTCTAATGTATATACCTACACATAACATATAAAGAAACAAAAACAATAATTTCGTTTGTCTGTTTGTCTTGCGTAACTCTTATTTAACACGAATTTAAGTGTGAACTGATTGTGTGAAGACTTCAAAGAAACGAAAAGTATATATCTACAATAGGATAATTCAGAAAATTATTTTAATTTCAATTTCAAAATTTTAACCGATTTGTCAAGAATTCAGACTATCCTGTAACTTGTCACGATTCTGCGCTAGTAAAATATAAAAAAATGTATTATCATTAAGCATTAAAATGGTTAAACTTAATAACACATAAGACGGAGACCACCAGACCACACAGTGAAACAGGCAATGTCTATGGAGCTTCATCGACAGTCATCCAGAGGAAGACCAAAGAACTCCTGGATGACTCAAAGCTCCAAAATACTACAGAGAAGAGGCCTGGACGAAAGCTGTACCCAGAACCGAAGAATTTATAACCTAAGAACCAGAAGAGCCGACCCCGAGAGACACCTAGGCAATAAGTTTGGACAGTGCAAGGAAGAAGATTTAAATGGTTAAACTTAGTAGGGTAGATAACATTGACAATATTCATGAACTTCTTCAGAAATAAGACGGTACCACTGCTCTTACCAGTAACACTTTTCATCAAAACATTTTCAGCTAGGTACCTACGTACCAAAACAAAAATGGAAATATAAATTTCCGCAGCTTTAAAAAAGGCACGCTTCAAGCTCACTCGAAAGCTCCTCCATTTGAATAATAGACAAATTTCGTTATTTTTTTCAACAAAAAAATCGTAGACGCGTTACGAACGTGACCAGACAGGAACCGCCGAGTGTCACCACTCACGTTTTTAATATACTTTATGCAAAGAAAAAAATACTACAAAGCTTTGAAATAATTCATACGCTGAGTGCATGAATTTTCTATTACGCTTTGTTGGTTAGGTAAATTCCAGAAGCATTTTGCGGATAAAACTTGAAATTTTCATCCTTATTTTTTTAATATTCTTTAAACATTTATTTCAAGCCAATGAGTAAATGTGGAACACATTGGTGGAAATTGGACTCGAATTTTATCTAACCTAACCTAACCTAAACGCCGATTCTGTATATATACTTAAATTTCATCAAGATATATTGTTAAAAGCACCAGATAAAACCTAGTTTTATTATTAGGAAAAACTTACTTTTGGTGACTTGGAAGTTGTAATCCCGTAGTTTTTTCTTGGTATTATCTGTTCAAACTTCTAGTTGGAAAGTAACTTACCTGAAAACAAAGAAAAGCATAGTTTTAGTATCGCGAAAGCTCTGTTTAAATCTCTATAGAAATAAAACCCAGGTGTAAAGCAATGACGCAGTATAAAACTAAATGAAGTTCTTACGATTATACAATTGTTTTATAATAAATTTTAAACTTTAGAGTTATGTAAAGCAGTTATGTATTGCTAATGTTTTTATCTTTCTGGTTATGTGTTTGGCATTCGTAAATTATGTATTAAGAACTCGCATCATATTATTATTATATATTATATTTTATGCTGTCTGCAGATCTAAATCTGTTTCTTTTTTCTTTATCTTATATGTATTTATATTATTAAAACATATATTTAATTTCACCTCTGCACCTACCTCTTGTTATACACATATTTGTATTTTTTCTGTTATCTAAAACTTTACCTGATCTGTTTACACCAAATCACAAAAACTGTATAAATATGTAAAAGGCCATTAGGGCGTTGATGATTAATAAAATAAAATAAATTAGTAGGATTTTTTTTATTACAATTACGTCCTTTTTTAACGGCCACTAGATTGTTAGTCGAGGAAAGACTCTGGACAATCCGAAGGTTCCGGTTTCAAATCCCGGTGTGCGCAAGTAAATTTTATTTGATTGTATTGTGTTATTTCACAATTTAACCTTTTAAATGTATATTTGCGGCACATTCACGGACACTATTGAAACAAGGGTGGAAAACCCAACTGTGGATTTGTTGAAGTCAATTTGTTGAAACTGAATTTAAGTGACTTATTATAAATACAATATACTGTATATATTCCATAATAAATAAATTGATGCTACCTTCAACCAAATATTGTTAGACATACCCACGCTGGTCTTGCCTATGTTGAATTTTTGGTTAAAAAATTAAAAAAAACTCCAATCTTTCAAGAAAGGCTAACAAATACAATATTTCATCGGTGATTCAATCCAATATTGTATTTGCTAGACTTTCTTGAAAGATTGGTGTTTTTTAATTGACAAAACTATTTTTTAATATTTATATTTCGTGTGTACTTCCGTGAACAATATTTTTTTCTTAATTATTCAAAGCATAACTTGTAAAAATCGTTTATAAGTTTAAAAAAAAATACTATACGCGCACCATTAACGAAAGCTTAGAATATGAATTCTTTTGACATTCTTCTTAATATAGTGTTTTTGGAAGTCGATTTTAGGTTTGATATAAATAAATAAATAAAAACCTTGAATTATTATTTTAGTCGGGTCATTTTTAGTAAACCTGTCATTGCGCCTAGAACCACCTCTTTTTAATTATAAACTTTAAGACTAACATCTAAAGAAAACCGATTATGCATTTTGTCTGCTAGAGGAATAATTTTAAATCTACCTTTTAAAATGTTAACTCATGGGGTTGCCATAACTGAGCTGCAGTCAGCCTCGTGAACTAAGCCAACATCTTATCTTTGTCATATCCAAGTTTCACATTAGTACGTTGCACACTTTAGAAGCTCAAAGAGACTAAGAAACTTTGGTGTTCAAACTGACATCTTCTATCATGTTAATTATATACGTTTATACATAAGTATACGTTTCATAATCATTACAATTCTGAGCTAAATTAATGGATGGATGCAGACATCAAAGGTCACCAGAACCATTTATGTTTTATTTACGGGAAGAATGCCATCGGACTGTTGACATTAAAGTGCAGCTATTAAAAAGCTTACTTGCTAGGTTTTTCTTCGAGTTTTTGTACCACTTCTCCTGATTTTGCTACATTTATTTTTTCTACTTTCTTTCTTTTTTTGTTTACATTGCTCCACACAAGAGGCCCTTAGGAAAATAATCCAAAATTCCCTCAGACCCATGTCATTTTGGGGATGCTGTGTGGAGGGTCTTTTTAGGGGAAGGAAGGATTGGAAGTTCTGGGAAGGAAAAGGGTAAGAGGAGTGGGTAGCAATCGGGGGTTAGAGTGTCCAGGAATGATGGACGTATGAATCCATCCCTCCCATTGCGGTGCAATGCGATTGGTCGCGAGTCCGGCTGGAGAGGTGTACGATAGAACTAAAATTCTCCCGATCCGACCCGCCACGCAGTAGTTGGGCAAATACAATCCCTGTCAAGACAAACCTCACCTCATGAACCCGGGAACCCCTGCTAAGTCACCAAACATAGCGAACCACTTGGGGTGACCTATAGCAGAAGTGTTGGATATCCAATAAATGTTTCCCGAGGTGGCGGTACCCATACCCGCTTTCCAAATTATACCTCCGTGTACCTATTAAACATGTCCAAGGAATCTCATTTAATAACTACGTCGCTCTTTATTATTGAGTTGACGACTACTTCTACCAGATTTCTTCAGGCGTAGAATCGAATAACTGTAAGACCAATCGTAAGAATTTCCCTCTGGGTATATGTCAAATCTTAGGATGCTATGCGGAGGTTCTTTTTGAGGAGAATAAGGATTGAAAATATCATTTAAAGAGACCAGAGTTGTAGGAGGGTTATTAGTCAACACACATTATTGAACACATGCATTATTTTATGAAATCATATATTTTTAAGAGATGAAAATTGTAAAGTAAAGATGAAAAGAAGTAAAGCTTTTTGTTATTTTCATACTACAGGAATTATGTATTTAACCTCCCAATAGCCTCATATTTTTGACGTGGAGATGAATTACAAGATATTATTTCGGTTCATCGAAATAGTAAAAGAGCCTTTGTCGATTTTACATCACAAACAAATCACCCGAAAAGCAAATGAATGTCTCAGGAAACCTACAAGTTTTGCGGTTTTATGATATCCTAATTCCCTTTCGTTCATTAGCATCCTAAAACAAATTCTTCAATTAACATCTTCTAATGAGATTCCCGTTTAATCCTGGCAAATCTTCATGAAAAGCCAATTACTGAAAAAGACTATCCTTAAATTGAATTTCATTATTAAATTTATCAGAGCTTCGAGGATAATTCTGGAAGTATAAAGGGTAGATAGAATATACGGCTTACTTTAAAAGGGATTTTTCACAATACTGTAACGAGTTGCAAACGACAAGAGAGACCGCGCGAGATTAAAAGGGGATAATCCCTCGAATTGTCAGGCGAATGCAACTCGATGTAGAGTTTTATTTTATTAAACAAACAAAAACATTTTCATAAAAACGCACAGTGGTTTTATTATACTATAACCATTTGGCACGTTACAACATAAACTGATTATTTGAGAAACAATTAAAAGCATAGATGGATGGCACGAAAATGTAGAAACCTTACATACTTATAACATTTTTTTCTGGCGTGAATACTTTTTTATAAAGTCTCCCGTAAGAAGGTCCTGCCAGAGATATCGATGAAATGCTTTTTGTCGTCAGTTATTTAAATACATCTCGTGGCCCAAAGGTTGTGGCGTGTGTATCTAAAAATAGACCATTGCTAATTGCATGTTAGTGCGCTTAGGTCATCGAGCATGGGGGTCAGATAAGAGCCTCGAAAATCACTCAAAAGTTACCAAAGAATCAGTAGTAACTCTGCAGCGGAGAGGTTAAACAGTTACACGAGTTATTTGTGCGTCGTCGTGTAGATCTTAAGGTATTCTAAAAAGTAAAGCTAAGCAGAAAAATGATTATGCCCAGTGATGAACGAAATACATTAACACAACATATAGATATAACCCACCACATTTGTTTTTGTATTTATTTATAGAACTTAAAAAGTCTAAGTTTTAATAATTAATACAAAAGATATTGATAAAAACCATATCAAATAAAAGTTCAGAGATGGAAAATTATTAAACAAATCAATAACAATAACGTAAAAACTTAAAGTTTCCAAATTAAAAATAAAGTTATTTTATTAATGAAATAATTAAAAAACTTCGTTTTTACCACGATAATCTTTATTTAAAAAATCAACATGTCACGAGAACGATGTTCTCTTCATCAGGACATTAAATCTACTAAAAACTAAATTATCAAGTATAGAAAGACAGGCGTGGGTAGAAATGAAAGTAGGGGGGAGAGAGGTGGAAAGGGGAGGTGCCTAGAAGATCAAAGACAAAAATTACAATGGAAATATCGTCACCTTACAGTGAGAAATCTTCGAAAAAACCACTTTTGAGATAAGTATGCTGTAGAATTGTGAGCTCTACATGATACATTACTGGGATATTTTGAAAAAAAAAATGCCCGAGTTACAAGTAAAATCTCAGTATTGAGATATTTCCAGATTTACGTATACTTTATCAAAATTAGTCTGAAAAAAAAAAAAAAATCTATTATTACAATTTTATGTTGATGTTAAATAATTTATCTCTCTAATACCATACCATTAACCTGCAACTCACGCAAACCTAAATGACCTACTATCTCAGAACAGCATTTTTAGATATCTCACTGTTGCTTTAAGGTGACGATTTGTTTAAGATAGGGTTATTCAAAAAAATAATTTGATTATTAATAATATTTAAATGTCTATTGACATTTTTCCTAATTTCTAATATTTCTAAAAGAGTGAAAACCACTAACGTTAGTGTGTAAAATTTTAAAACCAGGATTTATATCAAATGAATGATTAAATTCAATTAGATGGTTAGCAAATTCCGAATAATTATTGATATTTAGACATCTCAAATGCTCCTTAAGCCTTGTTTCATAATTTCTGCGAGTTCTACCTATTAATAAAATGGTGCCACAAAGTGAATTTGCGAAATTTGAAAAAGTTCTTTTATATCAAAATTGTTGTGTCTTGCTCTGATTAAGTGTAGATTATTAATGTAGGTTTTTCAAACACGACTTAGAGCTTTGAGCACAGGAAAAAATATGCTCCCTTAGAACACGTCTTTGCAAATTAATTTTCCCTTTTTCAATACATTGAAATAAAATTTTCCAAGGGTCGCAATCTTTGAACGTCAATTTTCTCAGAATAAGTATGAATGGATGTAGGTACCGTGTCAATAGTTATTCTCCAAGCTATTCATTCGCTCATTGAGTTGGAATAAACTCATTCCGGGAAGGATAAAATCACTTAATAATAAAGAACAACAACAATATATCAATGGTGACTAGTACATATTATTTTTGCTCTGCTTTAAAGTGATTTCTAAGTGGAAAAAAACACACAAACCGGAAAGTAACTTAGTGATTACCGTTTGTGACACCAAGATCTAAAATCTATAAAATTCGTATAAGCGTTTACCGTCCCTACTGAGGATAATCCGTAAAATAAAAATAAGTTTTGAATATTACTAAAGTGCAGGTAGTAAGTAAATTTATTTACAAAATGCATTGCAATATTTGCCCTGATCCTGTTATAACAGAGGAATCAATTTTTGTGTGCTCTGCGTGCAAAGGCACATTTCATCTAGCCTGTGGGGGCATCACGGAGAACAGTTACCGTAGACTCACTCTGGAAAGGCGGGCACTACTTAAATGTAACCAATGCAAAAACACGAAGACATCTATGGCGGCCGCTACGGGCGTATCGGAGACAATCAGCGGTAACGAACATTTGGAGCCAGGCAAAAAAATAAACTTTTTTAAATAATGAAGATAATATTAGCGAAAGTCAATCGAAAATCTGAAACAGAAAAATCAGAAAAAGATACGGATACATCTGGGACTCGAACCCAGGTCCTCCGGCAATCCGGGCCGAGGTTTAACTCTTTAAGTTAAAAAGTTAAAAATAAAAATAAAAAAAATAAACAATAAAGGACCGACAACCACTGCACAGGCCCAGATAAACTTAGAAGATCTGCAAGGGTTAGTCTTGGATAAGACGTCTAATCTCGAAAGTAAACTTACAATTCAATATTGCATGTAAACGTAAGATAAACATTAAAAAGTAATTAAGACACTTAATTAGAGAAAAGACCCACAACTATTAAGAGGGTATTACCAGAGAATATCCGAAATTAGTCATTTTTAAATCAAATTCTAGACATATTGACTGATTTTTACAAAAAAAAAAATAATAAATTTGAAAGATTGTTATTTTATCTGATACACGCAGTTTTAAAATTTTGAAAAACGAAGTGTATTTTTAAGATACTAAGGTTATACCGTTGGTCGTTGGCAGATTTGTTAAATTTTCAAACGATACGATTCTATTAAACAAAACAAATTTCAAATCATATAATCATACAACAAAATAAATCAATACATAATCTAGTCAACACAAATAGTTCAGTGGCTGATTTTGCATCGCGTTTGGGTTCCACCGAGGAGTCGTGTGTTAAATTCATTGGCTGGCTACGTCCTCCATCGCGACACAAGCATCATTTTCCACTGATTGTGGTGGTAGTAGGAGGTTTTCTAATGTTGTCCGATTATTCGAAACCCGGAAAAGTTTGACTTTCATAAAAAAAAAATAGTTAGGTATCACCTATTAGGATGTTTTAAGAAAATTTTGCTTGTGCTGCATTTACTTTAATTTAAGTTTATTAGATAATAAATCACAAGCATACGCCATAATGAGTAGATTTTATATACAGTTGTTTATTGATTATAAAATAAGTTAAAAAAAAAGATGATGTTTAACGCTCATTTATGCCACAATTAAATTAAATTATATAATATTTTAATTGATGAAGATAATATTAACGAAAGTCAATCAAAAATCCGAAACAGAAAAATCAGATAAAGATAATCAGACACTGCGCCAACGTATCCCTATCCGATTCGGTCATTTTTAACAGTATCATACTTCGACTGAGAACGACCAACATTATTTTCATTTTTCTTAACGCATATTTTTATTGGCTGCTATCTTTATGTATGATTGCAAGATTTAACTCGAACTAAATGCCCTCTAGATAGTGTGTTGGTCCGGATTGCCAGAGGTCCTGGGTTCGAGTCCCAGATTTATTTATTTATTTGAGACACAAACAGGATATTTATAGAACATTCTTGTTGGTAATATAAAACAAAATTAAATACAAATACAAATATAAATATCCCCAGACTAATGTGTCTGCAGTAATCATATTTGCATGTACACAGAAACAAACACATAAAAAAATCAAATGTCAGTATTTTTATAGTTAACTAAAAAAAACATAATTACAATCGTAAAAAAGAAAGAAGAAAAAATCTAATAAATAGAAAATGTTTATGAAAAAATAATAAAACAACAAACAATCTTTTATTTTTACTTTTTAGGTGCACAAATTGTGGAGATACTCTTTGAAACAAGTTATATTATTTACAAAATATTTATGATAGTGTGTGATTTTATGATCTCAACATTCTAGAAATAGGATTAAAATATCCAGTATTATTGGTAAAAATTTCGGTCCAAAATATGTTAAGGTTTCTGGTAGATTTTGGCCTGGCGTATAACTAGATTTGATTGAGTAAGTTACTATCTACCTGATAATTCACAATTTTATAAAGCATTAAGAGGTCATTTATGTTACGCCTTTTAACTAGACTCTCTAATTTGAAATAAGTTAGTCTTTGTTCGTACCCATCTAGAAGATGGTACACACCTGATCGATAAGACAAGATCCGTTTTCTGTTTCGGATTTTCGATTGATTTTCGCTAATATTATCTTCATTAATTAAAATATTATAATTTGAGGTTTAACTCTTTAAGTTAAAAAGTTAAAAATAAAAATAAAAATCAATTTTATAAATTTTATTATTTAACTCCCTTCTGGGCTTCTACATAACGATTATAAATTAAAGTTAAAACAACGTTATATAAACAATGAAACCTGAATAAAAAGGATTTAAAAAATAAATCATAAAATACAATCTATATATTCTCTCTATAACAAAATAGAAAACACGAAGATATTGATGTGAAAATATATATTTTCCACCTAGTATTCAGCTAATTTTGCCATGTTTATACTTTAATCATAATTTATTTACATGAGTTCCCAGTTAGGTTTACATTCAAAGAATTATCCACACTTCTGCTGCGATCCTGGGGTATCCTGGAGGGGGTAACATATCGGGAGGAGAGCCGCAATTCAGAATACCATTTAGAGGATAAAACGGAAAGCAACCTCGCAATTAATGTTCTAGTTTCATTTCGCATGAAAGCGCGCAGAAACCTAACGCTTTCGCAGTACACTAATTGGATTTTGATGAAACTCCGAGTTTTATTAGCACTCAAACCAACTACCACTGATGTTATTTATTCAAAACCAAACTAATATCGTCGTTCCGTTGCCATGCGATGCAAACACGGGCTAATTAATATGTGGGTGAATTTCTAGAATTAAAGAAATAATATTTGAGTTTGACCACTAATTCTGTTTAAATTGGCGACAAGTTCGATCAACCCCTTCCTCTTTGTCAAGACAAAAGTTTTAGTAATAATAAATACAGAATCGAATATTAAGTACAGTAATCATTAAGAATTTGTATGGGAAATATCGTAATATCGGGAAATATACTTAATCATTACTACTTAGTATATGTATTTCTTTCTTTTTTTGTTGTTAAGCCCTAGCGAAGATATCATTTTTCCGAAACTAGTCGATAGTTGGAAGAAATAGGTATAGGGTAAGGGGGGGCAAAGTGGAGGGGGCGGGAAAAGTGGAAAGTTCATATAAAACAAAAAATAGCGACCTCCCCCCCACCTCGCTCACTTACCACAAGTCGTGTGTCGCCCTTGTGCCCCTGGAGAAAAAAAATTACAGCTGCGGCGACCCAGCGCGGTACACGTGTATTTTGAGTGATTTGTGCAGATTCCTTACGAAAACATTCAAACTTCAACGGTTGATTTTTTATTGAAAGGTAAAGATTTAGTTATATGCTATTTATTATTGTAATGCATATGAGTATTGTTCAACGTTATTTTAATACGTCCGTGATATTTTGATACGATTTTTCGATATATTATTTTTTTTGTTCCTTTACACCGTTTTGGCAAAGTGGAAAGTTGTATATGAGGGCAAAATGGAAACCTTTCCACTTTGCCCGCGCTCGTGATTTCTTAGAGATATCCAGATTTACTCTCACATAACTATATATATATATTAAGGTGGTCCAAAAAATTATTTTTTGTATTTTTCATTTGGCCACCCCGTGAATTTGTTACATGTATTGATAGTAATAACGTAGTGAAATTTCAGCGAGATAGCTCAAGTAGAAAGGGGTGCTCAATCGAGTGTTGTTTTTGAATTTTTTGTGTAAAATGCTTTTTTTTTTTTTTTTTTTTTTTTATTATTTAATCTATACATATATTATAATTACATGTTATTTTTTTCAATGCCTGTCTCACTAGGGTAAACCTGTGTCGAGACAGACGTAGAGTTACATAAATTGTATACAAACATGGTTATTTGAATATGAAGGTTAATTACATTTTAGGTTCAATACAATAAAAGGCAGTTGATTGGAAGTGTGAATTAATTCTCTAAAGAGTTTGATCTTACAAATCACAGGAAAGGTTATTAAACATATATTACATACATATATTAAAATGATATTACAGTAAAATGAATTGGAAATGGAATAAATTGATAGAAATATACATGATATTACATATATATATTAAAATGATATTATAGTAAAATGAATTGGAAATGGAATAAATGGATAGAAATATATATTAAAATGATAATTATGTTAGTTTATTTGACGGGATTCTATTGTTTTTTATTTTATTTATTTTTTATTAGGTCGTACGTAATTGGGTATTTTTTAGCTTAATTTTTACTTTTTGTTACAGGACAGTTTTGTGTGTTAAACTATTAAATAAATATTAAAATAAACTGCCGATGAGTTTGATAGACAAATTTAAACAGTTTTGATACTTATTTAGTAGACTGTGTAGTGAATCAGTGTAATAAAATATGTTCATTTACTCGAAAAAAATACGAATTTTTTCTACTTGGGGTTCTAGATATTGGGCTATTGATGAGGCTTTACCAACTTCCTACTCTTCGTTTCAATCCAATATCTTCGACATGTTGTACTCCGTTATCACCACATATTAAATGAATCCAAAAATGTGAACGATTCCGCTTATGTACTTATTCAAGAACTTATAGAATATGGAGTAAATCTAGTATTCCGACCGGACAACAAAATCACTCCATTGAAAAACTGATTAAGTTTCATAAGAACTGGCTGCTTTTGAAGATAAATAGAGGAAGAAGAAAAAATAGAAAAAGCACAAAAAAGATACCATTTGTTTAGAAAAGGACTAGAAATTTTTTTTGGATTTTGCCCATGCAAGCGCTTTGATTTTAATAACTACAGGAACGGGGAAACAAATATCTGATGCTGTTTTTGACACAATGCAACTGTGGAATGTCACAAATAAAGTCCGGGCTATGAGTTTTGACACCACTGCTTCTAGCACCGGTGCCAAAAACGGAGCTTGCACTCTTTTAAAAGAAAATACAGGACGTGATCTTTTGTGACTTGCTTTTCGTCATCACGTATTTGAAATAATGCTTTCAAAAATTTATTAATCTGTATTTTGGGTCATCAAGCTCTCCTCATATCCCACATTTCAAAAGATTCAGCGATATTTGGGAAACATTACCGAAGGAGCACTACGATTGTCTTGACCTCGATAAGAACGAAAATACTGAAAATACTGTTCGCTGAAAATATTCTTAAGAGTCTTACAACCGCTCTATCTGGAGAGAATCAAGTTCGTGATGATTACGAAGAGCTAATAGAGCTCACCATGATTGTTTTGAACAAACCACCTGCGATGATACATTGGAACGCTCCAGGTCCGATTTATCATGCTCGGTGGATGGCAAAATTGCTGTATGCTTTGAAGATTTTTCTCTTTCTAAATAATCAAGAGAGAAGAAAAACAAATTGTTCGATTTGTTTGTTTTGGTGTGCTCACCTACACCAAAGTTTGGATCAAAGCGCCTCTGGCAGCACATGCACTAGTAAATGACTTACTACTTTGGAAGAGCTTAAAATTGTACGAAGCCATTGATTCCGAAATCAGTATCAGGGGTGTTTTAGAGCGTCACTTAAGGTATTTGTCAGATGAACTAGTTGCATTTGCCTTGTTTTCTAACAAGCTGTCTGATGCTGAGAAACAGACCGTTGTTCAAAAAATAAATACGGATGGCGGTAATCGTTCAGTGTTAGGTGATTCTGCTAAGCTTGCCTTGGAGGTTACATTAGAAGCTTTTGCAACATAAATAACGTTGAAAACGCTCTTAGTTCTTGATGTCAAGGACTCTTTCTTGCAATTACAATGTTGATTATCTTCAAGGCAAAAGCTGCGTCAAAAAATTGCGTGTTGTTAATGATACAACGAAGAGAGGTGTTAAACTATTTGAAGATTACAACACGATACTCACTAAGAATGAGGAAGAAAAATAATTTTTATTTCACATCGTTCAACAAAACAGAAAAATCGTTTCTACTGAAACATCCAAAAAGGAGTTAACAAACAAAGTTTTGAAAGATTGCGACTAATATTACGTTAACTATTGCTTTGTTACCAAATTTTGTTCACATTTAAACGCTTTGTATACTTATTTGATTAAAATACTTGTAATATTAGTAAACCTTAAATTACGTGATTTACTTAAAATCCTGAACTCTTTGTCACAAACTTCTAACTCGATGAGCACCCCCTTGTATATAAGATAGGGGGCTGAAATTTTTTACACATAATAGGAATTGTGGGTGTAACAAATCAAGGGGGTGGCTACACCTATATTTGAATTTTTTTTTTTTACTATGTGGGCCTGGACCACCCTAATATATATATATATTTATATTTTTTTTTTTTTTTGTATTCAAATGGAAAAAAAATATTTCAAGTGAAGCGGTCACGGTTCGTGGAGAGAAGGGACATGAAAGAATCGAAAAATAATTCCCTATCTGCTACATTAAAAAAATATGGCTTACTTCTTGGGACGCTGCATCGTCATTTGAAAACCTAATGCCCAACGCATTTAAAACGCCCTACAAAAATCAATAGGAAGAAAAAGTAGCCAAAAAGATAAAAATTATCAAGGAAAGAGAGCAGAAAGTAGAAATATTAAAGAAAATAAAAATTGAGAAAATGGAACAGAAAAATAAAATTCTTAAAAACAAAAAATCAGCAAGAAAGATGAGAAAATACTTTCTCGAAGAGAAACAAAGTGAAAATTAATTTTCAACCACATCCCGGCACATCAAAACAACAAAATTTTACACTTCGCATGTTTTGCAACGAAATTTACGTTGATCCTCTAACTGAAGAATGGATTCATGAAATGTATACCAAGAATGGGCACATGAACTGTGTGTCTATATAGACAGTGATGGAAAATTTAGCTGCTTTAATTGCCAATTCTATTGGAGGAGCCATGCTATGGTATTCCATATGTTATTGTTATAAATTATATGTTTCCACTTTAACCTTTCCACGTTTCCACTTTGCCCTCCTATGCGGGCAAAGTGGAAAAAAGTGAAGTTTTCAAAACTGGGTCTCCATTACCAAAATTGTTCTCTTTTATTATTATTTTAATTTAATTACCAAAAATATGTAAGTTCCTTATTTTAATAAACTTCTAAAAACTAAAAAAAAAACGTACATTTTCTTAATTAATCTGTAGACTGAAGTTAAGTTTTCCACTTTGCCCCCCCTTCCCCTAACCAACTAACTAACAATCACGCCGATTCTCAACAGAGGTAGGCAGAGAGGACGGACCGCCAAACAACTCGGTCTTACCAATTCACATGCACACATCGTCTCATCTATACTCTTCTGTGCTATTCCGACTATTGGCATGGCCCGACTCAAGCATCTGGTTCACTTGATCGTGCCACGTCTTCCTCGGGCGTCCTCGACTTCTACCATTCTCATTTGCGTCATAATTTCTACTTCACTCTTTTTTCGCTCATGGACTCTAGATATTATGACGATCACAACACGGACATTAGTATGGGAGTTCAAAAAATGACAAAAAAACAGTAACTTATAAAAATGTATTAAATGATATATTTATTTTTATTTTTAAAATCATGCTCATATTGCGGATCTTCACATTTCTCACACGGTCATGCATCATGGTTTTACCACACTCATTTCTCATTTCTACAGCATTCAGTCTACTTTTATCCTTTCTCTGCCAGTTCCATGCCTCACTGCCACATACCAGGGTAGGGAACAGCACTCCACTGTGGACTACTAACAGTCCTCTATTAATAGATTTACCTGCAATTACCCTTCTTTCACTATTTCTATAAACATTTTTATCTAAGTCAAGAAAATGATATTTTGTACTGCGATGTTTTTTTTATTTTTGTCGACAAAAACAAATAATGATGTTTATTTAGCAGCAATATTTCATTTGCATAACTTAATGCTTTCTTTATTTCATGCGGACAACAAAAATAAATTAATAATAATCAACATGCTTTTATTACCTACAAAATAAAGTATACAAACATTATTACCACGTTTTTTCCAAAACAAAAAGTAGAAATAATCCAAAAGATTGTTACGAAATATTTTTCAAAACCAGAGCAAATATTTCGGTTCTTTATATGTATGCAAATTTAAATAACTCCCCTGGTTCCTGTGGGTAGACGCCTCCGGGTATTACACGTTCGATAACACCAAAGCCAATACAGTAGTTCACCGCGATCCTACCACCTGTCTTCTGCCCTCCTAAAACCTTTCAAATACAATACCGCATAAAACCTCCAATTTCGCTAGTTTTTCCCCTGGTTTTCCGCACTTTTATCACAATTCTATCCTTAGAGGCATCGCGGATAAAATACCACGAACGTGAAAGGAAAAATCTCGTCAGATACAAATGCATGAGAAATTTAATTTCGTGACATAGGGAAAATTCCTGTACTCGATTTAAAGTAGAGAAAGCGGATTTTATATTACGTTAAATAAAAAAAATCTGACACATTTCTGGGCGAGTTTCAATAATTCCCAACTATCTTTGGTACAGTTTTTTGTTGTTGTTTTGAACGGCACCTATTCCGTTTGTAACATGCGGTAGATAAAATGAAAAGCCAGTCATCTTATCTTACTAATATTATAAACGCGAAAGTTTGTATGGATGTATGTATGTTTGTTACTCTTTCACGCAAAATTTACGGAATGAATTTTAATAAAACTTAACAATAATATAGCTCATACATCAGAATAAAATATAGGCTGTAATTCATAAAGCTAGCTATTTATTTACAATATATTGAAAATAATAATTATTGTTTAATAGAAAATGTGATATCTATAAAATGTAATATCCATCGTCATTAACAGTCAAAAATGACCTTCCTTTGGACAATCTTGGTCTCCTAGTAAAATTCATTTTTCTTAAGGTTGCGGTGTTGGCCTCCAGCTTGTCCTCAGTCAACTAATGAAGGTCTCTTCTTAGCTTTCATATTGTCCACACCAATATTACATCAGCTATAAGAAATATTGTAAAAAATATTACAAATTAGAAACATTAATTAAATGATATTAAATTTATAAATAATCGTGTGGAATCTTCTTGGCCACAATTAAAAACTATATTATTCGCCGTCTATTAAGAAACTCCAAAACTTTCCATATTCCTTTCCAAATAACCAATTATTAACCTTCTCCTAACCTCTTGTGCGATGTGTCGGCTATATAAAATCCAATGGAATGGGATTACGGACATATTTAGCGATAGCCCACAAAATTTCTCGAATCTCTTGTTTTCACTTGATCCGAAATACAAACCAATATCTTGCGTTTGTTGTTGTTTTTCTTTTACATACGAATCGTTTTATTTTTATGTATTATTAAGATATATTCCATCATTGTAGAACGGTTTGTAGTTATTCACTGCATTTTTTATGTTGTGTTACCTCTCTTAGTCCCTTGTGTGCAATTACTTACATAATAAATTTTGATTCGTGTTTATAGGTATTAATTTGATTTAGATTTGGAGCAGTTGGACCAGCAAATCCAACATCAAAATACGAATAACTCGCTAACCAAAAATAGCTGAATCTGTCGCATCATTTTCTGCTTGAAAGCATATAATCTGGTTTAAAACGAATTGCATAAAATTTTTGCAGATTAGATCAGGTTACGTTAGGCAAAAAATTAGGTACTCGCTGAAGGCTTTATATTTCGTTAGAAGTCCACCCAATCGTCAAACCGTTTGACGTTAATGAGTGATTCCTACTCGGTGATCAATTATCAAACACAATATTATTAATGGAATATCGATAAGCCCGCCTGGCGGCGAAAGAGTGGAAAAATGAAAGCTTGAATCCGACAGGAGAGCAAAGCTTCCACTCGGGTTAATCTCCAAAGTGGTTAATTCCCCTCGAACAGGTGTGGCTGGTTGCTGGTTGCTGGGCTAGGGGTTCGGATGATGCCCGCCATCTGTCGGGATACGAGTACAAGTGGCAACGATAATAGTATTGTCAATGAGTAAAGACTTATTTATTTATTTATATTTCACGCCCTGTTGGGCTTTTACATGTTTTTTTTTAATTAACGAAGTACATCTAAATCATAAATTACATTCAATTCACACAAAATTAGTTGGCTCTTTTTCACACAAAAGCAAAAAATAAAATTATAAAACTGAACCTAAAACAAAATCCAAAACAAAATCATAAACAAAATCAAAGTCAAAATCAAAAGCAAAATCAACAACATAATCAAAAATAAAATCAAATACGAGTTTGATAGAAGCAGGATACACTACCATGCAAGGTAGAGAAACAACAGAATGGGATAAGTACAATTCGTAGATTGAGGCAAGGAGAACTAGTGGTATATTCAATTAAATATTATTGATCTTTTTTCCGATAAACATCTTACTATGAGGCGTTTATACTTAATAAATGATTTGTCAAACATATCCGCAATGTCCTTATATTCATTTCCCAAATTCAGAATTCGGCGAATTGGAGTACACAATTGTGATTCCGTGTTGGAGTTTTCACAATAAAACGGAAGATATTGCCTCGATGTTGGTTTGCGAGGTATATGGAAATAAATCAAGTATAATAAATAGTTCAGGGCTGTCAATTATTGAATTTACGATTTTATACAAACATGTTAAGTCATTAACTATTCTAGATTTTAATTATACTAGAATTATACTAGATACACAACGTGTACGGATTTGGGCGTTGATTGAAATTAAATAAAAACCTCATAGATTTATACATATTTATTTTCGCGATGCTTTTAAGAGCCACGAGGTGATATGCTCATGAAAACGGCGCTATGGAAATGATCCAATCATTATTATTTATTAAGTTTATTTTGATTAATTATATGTTTAAGTTTATAAAATGCTAATTTATTATATGCGAAGTAAGCGAACAACGCAGCGTTCACGACATGAATACCCCTTTAGGCTTCTCGTATACCAATTGCTGACCTTTTTACTAGCAGCGACGGGTGCCGAACTAAAATGCAATTCATTCTGTTTCCGATTGCTGTCGATTCGTTCGTTCGCTAGTAGTTACGTGTTGGCTTTCCACTTTCTGATCAATAATCTTATACAAATGTAAATTATGGTGTTGGCTATTGTTTTAAACATGTAAGTAGAAAGTATAGCTTATTTGATTTACATGGGCAATACACATTCAATCCTCCGTAAAATGGTGACCCCGACGTGATTGAATGCTATTACACTTCGTCTTTCACGTAGTTCTTAATCTATTAATTCAAATAGCAAAAACATGCCATATTTCTTGCTCTCAAGCACAACAAACATACATATAGTCAACTTGAAACATTACACAACTATAATTTAACCTAACTAACTAACCATCACGCCATTTCCCCGCAGGAGTCGCAGAGAGAACAGACCGCCAAACAACTCGGTCTTCGCATACACTCATTGCCTCTTTATCATTCATACATCGTCTCATACATACTCTTCTATAATTCTGACCTTGACATGGCCCGATTCAAGTATCTGATTCACTTGATTGTGCCATGTTTTCTTCGGACGTCCTCGACTTCTTCTACCATTAGTTAAAGTTACCAACTCTAATTTGCACATCCAACGAACACTGTTCGTTGATAAATTCGATTTCATCACCATTCTTCCCTCAGTACATTTCTACAATCCAAGGTATCACCGCATTAACACAAGCTGGAAAAAGCTCGTGACAAAGTGTTTATCTTCCTGGCCACCCCTCCCAACCCCGCCCCACCCCCCGCCCTCCTGACGGGAGCTTTTAATCAAGCCCAGCAGCCGGGCATATTACCCAAATAACCACAAATGTGCTTTAGTTTGTTTTAGACTGTTTTTCATATGTCCGCAATTTGTTAAGGGTTGGGGTTTTTCAACCCCTAATGGAATGCCCATTTTTTTCTGTCAACTGTGAAAATTTTATTCAACAGAAGAATTGTAAAGGATTTGGACAACTTTCATGCATCATCGTCAGCAGGTTTGGTCCACCATTGGACAAAGGCCTTCCCTTTCAGTGGCAGAGTTAATCCACTAAAAACTGGCATTTTATTTCGATTTTCGGGAATTGGTAAAATTGCAACAAAAATACCACATTTGGATTTTCAGAAATATTATCACAATATCTTTAGTTTTTTGACAATTAAATGGATATTTCAACAAATAAAACCTTATGAAAAATTATTTCTTATCTGAAAGCATCTGCCCTGACTTACAAATTCGGAACAGCAATGGCTGTTCAATTTTCGGGACGTTACAGCTCAGTAAACTAAACATTGATTAAAAAGTGTGTTGAAATGTGTGTGAAAATCGGGTGAAAAATGTTGTAAGTCGATAAATATTCTAATTATGGGTTTAAGTAAATTATCTTTTTAATGTTGTAACCACTTTCGTTCAAGTTTTTTTAGTGTAATGCTCATCGTTTATGTCCCGAGCAAGTGTAGCAAGTAGAAAAAAAAACATCGATTAAAAATGTATATTTAATATAAACATTCGAAATAAAAGTCAGATTAAATCTCAGGTTTGGTGCAATGATAATTAAATTTATTGTACACGATGTAACAGCACATACCCGAAGGATTTTACACATGTCCGATTATTTTTTTTTCAATTAAAATTATAAAAATAATTTTTATTTATTTATTACACGTCCTAATGCGCTTTTACATTCTAGTTTACAAGTTTTTTTCCATCATAATATAGTCCGGTATAGCATAGAAGAGGGTCACATGATAAGCACTCCATCTCATTCTAGCAGCATGGTAACACACGAAACAGGGCGCGTATCAATTGATATCGTGGGGACCTACATAGGGATGGGATCAATGGCGTCGTGTGATTGAAATTTTTTTTAATAGAAAAAAATATCATCGGAGTGTAAAAAGACATGTACATATTTTACACCAAATATGCTCAGGAATTGCTTGCTAAAATCTGTCGGATAATAGCACAAAATTCCTTAAAACCATTGAAATATAATTCCTCGAATTCTATTCTGATCCACGATGTTGTCTAATATCCCGTTAATAATGTCTTTGTGGGGAGTAATGATGAAGTTATCTTACTAATAATAGCAAGGACTAATACCGTTTATTTCAGGATATGGGGGTGGGAAGTGGGTGGGGGAGGTGGTATACCGCAGGCCTGGCAATATTAGTCACTCGTCTCTGGCTTGGTGGAGCCGTTTTAGGGATGAATTCAAGGGCACGCGAACTTTGAACGGTTCAAAATTAGCATAATAACAATCGATAATCAGCCATATCCTAATATCATTATTAGTTTACTAGCGTTAACTACCCGTTAAATCATTGAAAAGTTAATCATGTTAAAAATTAATTTAATTTGAAAATAATTTAATTAATACTTATGTAACTGGAGCGATTAAGGTTCAAATTTGGACCGCTTTAATTTTTCTGCGTATGATATCGGTCCAAAATTGTAGCACATTTATAAAACCTACAAATATGGGATAAACGGTGAAATCTAGGTGTATTCATTAGCTTTGAACCGCAGTAAATAGTTTATATGTTTCCATATTAATATTTTGAGGAATGATCTTAATTAAATCGATAGGCCAAATCAAAAATTGAACAGCAATCGCTCGAATGGTTAGTACGTATTATCATACAAGTCAAAAAAAATTGCTAGTAGGTATTTGTGAATGATTGAAATTTAATATTGTCACCCTTTTCACGTAAAATGTAATAATAATACATTTAATACAATATAGGTAACCAAAAATTTGCAAAGCGAAAAAATAAAATAAAATCTCTTTGTTAAATTAAAACAAAATAAAATGGAGATCTCCAAATTAAACTTGATAACAATAAATAAAACAAATCATTTTGTTTACCAAATTTACCAAATTATTAACATGTTTCAAAACCAATGGTTTTTTCGTCAGGATAAAATTAAAATTTACAAAAATAGCAATAGACAAATAACTACCAGTAGACAAAAATCATTACAAAGCTTAGTATTTAATTAGTTAAAGGTATTAGAAAAGAAGTATTATATATATTAATATATTTAAGCATGGGTAAAAATTGCATTTTTTTAACTTTTATAAATTAGCACAAAATAATCAAAGAATAACCAAGATTTAAATGAAAAAACACATTTTATTAAACACCACTTTTATTTTGAATTAATATTCAACAGCCAACCAGGTTTCGCTTAGCTCAAGCTTCATCAGGGCTTATTATATTAAAGATAATTACGTTCAGATACATATAATATATAAAACACACTTTGTAAAACACCACTTTTAGTTTTCATTAATATTAAATAGCCAACCAGGTTTCGCTTAGCTCAAGCTTCGTCGGGGCTTATTATATCAACTAAAGATAATTTCTATCTCTTTCATTTATTATTTTATTTTCTTATATTAATATGTGCCTGTTTGTAATTATCTTTAGTTGATATAATAATAAGCCCTGATGAAGTTTGAGCTAAGCGCAACCTGGTTGGCTGTTGAATATTAATTAAAAATAAAAGTGGTGTTTTACAAAGTGTGTTTTATATATTATATGTATCTGTACGTAATTATCTTTAATATAATAAGCCCTGACGAAGCTTGAACTAAGCGAAACCTGGTTGGCTGTTGAATATTAATTCAAAATGAAAGAGGTGTTTTAGAAACTGTGTTTTTTCATTTAAATATATAATTTTACACCCCAAAGTATTTGCTTCCTTATATATAAAATATATAAGGAAGCTATATAAAATAACCAAGATGTTCAAATAACATAAATGAATTATTATAAATATATACAATCATATTTATTTTAAATAATCATCCATGACTCACAAATTGTCAAAGTTACCTCTAAAAACGGTTAAGGATGTATTATTTAATGAAATATATTTTATAATCTATATCCGTATCTACTAGATATTTGCTATTCATTTAGATTTAAAAAAACTGTCCAGTTAAATTAGGTATTTGAGCCAGAATTCCAAATTAAGTGTTGCATGAAAAGGGCCGTTCCCCTTAACCACTGGAGCAACAGCGCAATATAAAACATTTTTCTCGGATTGCTAAAGGAAATTTTGCTGCCCACATTAAAAGAATCATACCTCCAAATTTGAATATGGAGACATTCAAACTGATTATTACCCTATTATTATTACCCTAACTTTTGTCTATTCTCACATATTCGTAGGAATTATAAAAAAATATTATAAAATTGTTAACTTTAAAACATTTTTAAGAATCTAGAGAATATTTGCCACATTGTGGCAACAAAGCAATCTGAGATTTCGGAAATAGTGCCATAATGTGGCAAAAAGCGTTCAAGTTTTTAACCTTTCCACCTTACACACGGAGAAAAACGTTATTCTAAAATACGATCATTTTATTCGTAAAAACGGTTAAAAACCGGACTGAAGTTCTAACGAACAAATTAAAATTGTTTCAATGTTTATTGGCGTTAAAATGTAAGAATGATTTGTTGGTATATTGTATTCCCGCCAATAAACATTGAAACCCTGTTAATTTGTTCGTAAGAACTTCAGTCCCGTTTTTACGAATAAAATAATCGCATTTCAGAATAACATTTTTCTCCGTTCAAATTTAAACTTACCTCTAATATATTTAGAACAGAAAACTAAAATGTCATTCTAAAACAGAGATAACAATATTTTCTCCTTACAATAAACGTTCTAACGACTCAAAAATAATTTTATATGTACATTTTTGAAAATTTCATCGGTATGAAAATGCATAGATAAAGTAAGCTCATGCATGGGAACGGGAATGGGCTAGGGGAAGCGGTTCAGAAATGGAAATGGCATTCTGTTTCATTTCCTGTGTTTCCCTTCCAATTTCCGTCATCTCAAGTGTGTCGTTAAAATATGCCAAACGTTTATTCCATACTGCGCGGATAAGCAAATGAAATTTTCATTTTAAAGTAGTTATGTTGATCTTCCACGTACGTTAAACTTTAAAACAAATATTTTAAATTCATATTAAAAACTAACAGCGTATTAAAACATGTGCCACAGAACGACTACGTACACGGAGAAAAACGTTATTCTGAATCTCTTACGAACAAATTAACAGTGTTTCAATGTTTATTGGCGGGAAAATGTAAGAATAATTTGTTGGTATAAGTACAAAATTACATATACCAACAAATTATTCTTACATGTTCCCGCCAATAAACATTGAAACCCTGTTAATTTGTTCGTAAGAACTTCAGTCCCGTTTTTACGAAAAAAATGATCGTATTTTAGAATGACATTTTTTTCCGTGTATAAATCGAGCTAAAATGTATACAAGATCTGGCGTTATGAAATTATTTCATATACTATTCATCCGATTGCGATGAAACTATGGGGATTTGATAATGTACATGCCCAGGGTGGTTTCTATGCGTCATAATAAGGTCTGGCGTTATGAAATTATTTCCTATACTATTCATCCGATTGAGATGAAACTTTGGGGATTTGATGTGTGCATGCTCGATATGGTTTCTATATATAAGAGTAAGCTCTGGCGTTATGAAATTTTTTCAATACTATCCGATTGCGATGAAACTTTGGGGATTTGATGTGTGCATGCCCGAGATGGTTTTTATATAAAATTGGGCTCTGGCGTAATGTGGGAGGGAGGTATGGGTACAGCCGCCCGGGTACGATTATTGGATAACTAACACCTCTGCCACAGATCACTGCGAGTGGTTATCTATTTGGTGAATTTAGTGACTTAGCAGAGGTACCCGGTTTCATGGAGTGAGGTTTGTCTGGATCTTGATGGCAGATGCGTACCTTTCCACCTTACAAATCGTCCCTTACTCCTGGACACACTGACCCCCAGATTCTTACCCACTCCTTATACCTTTACCTTTGCAGAACTTCTTTTCTAAAAAGATCGTACACAGCATCCCCAAAGAAGACAAAGGCTCTAATAAGATAATTAGTTTCCTTAGGGCCTCTTTTAGGAAGCCTAATCCACAGCCTATCCCTCAGGTCACGGGATCAAATACCGTCAAGCCTAAAATTTACATAGGCTTGGAAATAAATTTAGTTCAGTTGATATTTTCGTTTATTCCTTATCAAAATTTATTTCTGAAATTTCAAAAATTCTGTTTCCCGTTTACTTAACAATGATGTAACATAATTTGTATATTATTGTTTATTTTTCTATTATTTTTGTAATATGATTGTTGTAAAAGCTCTAAGGGCGTGAATAAATAAATAAATAAATAAATTTGTTCAATTAATTTGTACTTTTTCACAAATCATTAATTAAAAATAATATAAAATATATTTGCGGCACGTTCCATAGTGGAATGTACTCTCAGTATCACCTGGTGAAGAATTTAAACTTCTCTTGATATGAATTTAAACGCGTTTGGTGATCAGATCTGAATAGCCAGGCACTTCCCCACCTTTTGCTTCCCGGTTGGGAGCAGTTGAGACATGTGCGGAATTCATATTTAAAAAAATTGAAAGCTTCGTTATCTCGATCGACCCCCAGATTTCTGCCCACCCCTCATACTCTTTCCTTTCCAAAACTTCCTCTTCTTATTTTCCTAAAAAAGACTATCCACACAGCAGCCCCAAAAAATGACACAGGCACTGAAGGATTTTTTTCCCATCATTATTATTAGACATTATTGAAAAATAATAAATACTTATGATCAAAAAATACTTAGAAGAAGTACAAGATATTTAATACTTTATCATCGTGCATTTTGAGCATTTGTATTGCTTACTTGAATGTAGGTATATATTTGTGGCGATTGATAATTGATTGATTGATTGCCACCTATTACGTAGCGGTACCTATATTGCACTGATTATTACTGCACGGCCGTCTCTACCTACTACCTCGCTACGCATTGTAATTTTGAACACCTTCTGGAAAGTTCTCTGATCTGCGACACATAATACACAGCGCTGCGCCACAATATCGAGAAACTTCTCGCGTGTGTATGTTTGACCTACCTTCCGTGTACCTTCGGGTCAGCCTATATAAGGACTCGAGCAAGCCAAGTCAGTCAGTCGTTCTTAATCAGTCTCGGTCAACGCATTGCTCACGCGGCGACAGGCCAGCGGCCTAGTAACACAACTTCACAATTTGCGGTTCGCGTGTCGGAATAATATTACTACGATCGTAAATACTCCTTCATTTATGAATAGTGCATTATGTAAATACATCATCATCATCATTCTCCCGAGTTTATTATTCCGACCTGCAGCACGCGGAGATACTACGATCCACCGATATCTCCTCTTTCAACCGGAGGTCCATTTTTCTCCTCATCATTGGAGATCCGCACTTGCCTCCAAATATTAAAGCAAGTTTTTAATGAAATAAATAGATATTAAATTTTTTATTAAAAAAAATTTTATTTAAAAAAAATTTTATTTAAAAAATTTGATACGGGAAATGATTGATCTTTCTCATCGGAACCTACCTGTACAGTTGCAAGCATTTTTAAACTTTTATTCTCAGCCGCTAGTCAATGGCTCTTAAACACAGAAACGTGGAATGGGAGAAAAAGCTCTCCGTCATTCCACAGAAAACTGCGAGACGTCAAAATTATCGTCGACCGAAAAAGATAATATATTAGTGCGTATTTAATGCCAGCATTTTTTTTTTAAATGAAATATTTTTTAAATTCGTTGAACCCAATAGGTCAATTTGTCGTGTCCACTTTGACATGGAATTTGAAAAAATTTGTTAGATTTATTTGGTTTCTGTTAGGTACACGAATAGACATTTTTAAGATTCTATCGAAAATAGACTCTCGGCTCTAGACCTTGTATCTACACATATATTTATTCACACATTACAAGCGTGGTGTGACCACCAGTGGCGTAGCAATAGGCCTGACCATTCGGTTCTGGGCAGTCACCCGGGGATGGGGACCACACAGGGACCACGCACCACAGTTAAAAACCGAATTATTCTTTAAATTGCTTCCCTGATAAGTGCACTTAGTAATATTATTATAAATGTATTTAATTTGTGAAGACATAAAAATGCATAACCGCGGCTATGCTTCTATTTATCAGATCCGTTTGCTAAACTGGAAATTGCTAAAAGAATAAACAAAATATGAATTCTTTTTTGTTATAAAGTTTAATTTGTAAAACTCCATTGTGAATTATATTATTTAATAATATCCTTATTTATCGAAAAAAACAGTTTATTTATAAACAAGTACTGCCATGTAATTGTGATTACGAGAGACAGCTATTTCGACTTCTGAGGGCATTTTTGATCAAGTTTAAGGCTCAGCTTGATAATGCCTTCGGAAGGCGAAATAGCTGTCTCCGGTAATCATAATTACACAGCAGTTCTCGTTTATAAATAAACTTTCATTTTCAGTAAATAAAAATACCATGATCAAATAAATACAAACAAACCTTTTTTTTATAAACTCAAACACGATTTTCTTTAATTCTACTTTTACTTGAAACTGTATAAATCCTGTTTTAATTAGGAACTTCAATATTTTGTATAGTTTTGTTATCTTGAATAATAATTGTAGTACTTACTATAAATACTATACTTTAAACATAATCACTCATCGAGACATCAATTTGCTTCTTATAATATTAAACTCCCCTTATATGTGCGCAATATAACACAAAATTTCACAAAATTCTTAGCAATAATCACCAGAAATTTCAGAGGTAATGCGTACGATCATAAAATTGTTAGTTTGAAACATATCGGGAGCACCTTCTTTCCTTATTTTAATATTTGTCTTCCTCCCTCCGTAACAAAAATTAGTTCTAAGACAAAATAAAATTCCAATCTCTAAGTAACTTTAACACAAGAAACTGGCTCAAGCTGTTTGTTTCTAACCAAAAAATAAATTATATCACATAATTAAATAAGTGATAAATTTATATCAATACGCATATTATTGATAAATGTTAACTAATAAATATATTACGATATTTTCTGGAAATCTGTTTTTCAAACCTACACGGAGAAAATTTTTATTCTAAAATACGATCATTTTATTCGTAAAAATGGTTAAAAACGGGACTGAAGTTCTTACGAACAAATTAACAGGGTTTCAATGTTTATTGGCGGGAACATTAAGAATAATTTGTTAGTATACGTAATTTCGTACGTAAACCAACAAATTATTCTTACATGTTCCCGCCAATAAACATTGAAACACTGTTAATTTGTTCGTAAGAACTTCAGTCCCGTGATTAACCGTTTTTAGAAAAACATTTTTCTCCATGAACATATCACGTGGAATAGCAGTTTTTAATAGGTAGTTTAAATATAGTTAGGGAGTTTCTCACCATCCTCCGAATAGCTTATCTACCCTAATAAAGAATATTATTAAAAATAAAAATAAAATACTCGCAGTGGTTAGAAAACTCGGCCAACTTATCAAATACATAGCCATTAATCATAAGTTCGAGTACCGAATTATAAACTCCAACTTAATAAATAAATAAACCGTAAATCGAAAATATTCGTTATTATTGTAGAGCTGTTAAATAAGCTATTGGGAGGACGGTGAGAAACCCTCTTAGTTTCATAACGACACCTTATTGGATATTATACAAAATTCAAATGATATAAAATTAGCCTAGTGTTATTAAAGATTCCATTGACATTAAAATTAAAACTTGGGCGCCATCCGGTTAACCGACATTCCTAGAGACAAGAATAAATCGATACGCCACTGTTCAACATGTTCACCCATTCAAACATAGCACGTGTTATGTGACAGATATTATGGCTCCACATCCCCTTAGGTATATATTTCATCATTTCCGGTCTGGATCTTCGCCTAAAGGAGATATTTCCGACGATGACAGTCGTCATTTCGACCCCGTCAAATCATCACAAGGAATCCGGAATGACTCCTTTAAACTAATTCGTCGGACCGTTAATGCCGTCCCATCTTCCCATCTTATGGTACCGCCTCAGAACAAAAGCAATCAAGAAGAAGTTACCTGACTAAAATTTACGACTTAGGAATAATTGCCCTGTAATAAGTTACTCGCGTCAAGGTATTGTAAGAATTCTACGTTGAATTTATCAGCTGGAGAATAGTTTCGGAAAATAAAACTTTAATTTGAAATCATGATCTAGCTGGAAATTTATTATAGGTGTGCAGGTACCTTGTATGTGAGTGTATGTATAGGATTTCCCAAAAAAATTTTTTTTTTTTAAACACATTATTTATTCAAAAAGTGATAATTTATTCGTTGTACAGTACAAAGTATTATTTTTTAATAACGTGTATTAGAGATGAATGTAATCCTATTACAATTCACAATAAACAATTTACGTAACTTGTTAATAACAGCCGTTGTGTCCAATCGTAATAATCGACTACTGAGTCGAAATCTCGGCTCAACCCTACTCAAATGCATAAATATATTCTTTCCAAACCACAATCATTGCCATACACTACTCAACGTAAGGAAGCTACCCTGGTGGATTGGGGTTTCCTGAGGATGCCGTACTTATAAAAACTGCCAACAGAGTCTGACATCTGTCATCTCTATGTCATCTCATTTACACCAATTCACACTCCTGCCGGTTTTTTAGAATTGCGTTTTTTAATTTGAATTATGGACATATTGACTACAGTAGATATTGTGGGATGGACGAAAATGCATGTTGATTATATTATAGGGTCACACAAGAGGCAATAATAGGCAGATATTAATTATATCGAAATAAATAATGGGAGGATTTTCCAACCGTTTTAAGATGACATAAAATGTGTTTTTTATATGTTTTGCGCCCAATTTTGTCATGAAATCAATTGCTTGTAGCTTTATGATTCTCTGCAACTGGAAATGTTCACTTTAGAAATCGAAACTGTTTCAAAATTTGCCCATCCGCGTCCAACAAAATCGTAATAGAACAGCTGTTAAACGTCAGACTATGGTCAAACTGTAAAATAAATAAAAAAGAAAGTCAAGCCAACACTTTATTTTCAACATATTAAATACGTTTGTTTAAAAAATATAAAATGTCAGTTTATGTGTTACACTATTTAAAAGAAATAATTTATGTAAATAATAAATACAATTATTAACGTTTTAATATTAATTTAACATGAAAAGTGTTTACTTTGACGTCATTTTATTCTCTATTATAAACAGGAAGGTCCCACACACGAGTAGTCAAAGTTATTACGTTGGACACAGGCAAATAGGAGCGTTTCCTGAGGATCTCTATAGGATCACTTGACTGAGTGGCGCTTCTCGGTATACTGAGATTTATCAATTGAAAAGTTGGTCACAACGGCTGTAAGTCTTAAATTAACAATAATGTAATTTATTTTATTAAATACCTTCACACAGGAGGCCCTGGGGAAAATAAATACCCTCAAGGCCTATGACTTGGGTCCTTTAATGAAGTAGAGGAAATTCTGGGAAGGAAAATGGTATGAGGGTGGGTAGGAATCTTGGGGTCAATGAGGCCAGGAGGAACGGACGAATACATCCAACCCTCCCACTGTTGTGCAATGCGATGAGTCGAGAGAGTCAAGCCAGATAGGCCAAATGGTCTCTCTCAACCAGTCTCTACCGATCCAGCCAGCTACGCAGTAAATGGGAAAACGCATCCGCCGCCAAGACATATATAAACCTCACCTCAAGAATCCGAGCACCCCTGCTAAGTCACCAAACGCAGTGAACTAATTGGGGTGACCAATAAAAGGTACCCATATACGACTGCCAAATTAAAAATTAGTAAAAATTAATGAAAAATCTAAATTTTAGGTGTTAAGAATTTCTCTAAGTAAGATTAGAAGTTTTAGGTTACATAATATATTCATAAATAACTTATCTTAAACTGTAAATGGGTGATTGATATATCATGCACACCGTAAACTAAAGAAAATAAATTAAAACATATTCTGAGTGTAGGTACCTTTTAAAATCAAGTTTGAAAAGGCGCTGAAAGAAAAATTTATTAAGAGGGTATTATTAGAGAATACCGGAAATCAGTCCTTTTTAAATCAAATTCTAGACGCATTGACTCTTTTTTTACAAAAAAACATACATTGATTTTGAAAGATTTAAAATTTTGTATTTCTAATATACTATGGTTGTACCGTTAATCGTTGGCAGATTTGTTCAATTTCAAACGATAGATTCTATTAAAGAACACAAATTTCAAATCATATAATCAATCATACAACAACATAAATCAAAACATAATCTACCTAGTCAACACAGTTTTCAGAATTTTAATTTTTATTAAATTAAAATCATTAAAAAAATTCAAGAACTTTTAACAAAAATACCGCTTTTTTCTATTTATTGAAGGTTTATTTTGTTTATACATTAATAAAAAAAAATTACATCCTTATGATCAAAACATACTTACAAGAGTGATATTTAATAATTTATCATCGTGCGTTTTGAGCATTTTTATCGCATACTTGAATGTAGGTATATATTAAAGCAAGTTTTTAATGAAATAAATCGATATTAAATTTTTAATTTCAAAATTTTGATACGGGGAATAATCGATATTTCTCATTAGAACCTCCCTGTACAGTTGGAAGCATTTTTAAACTATTATTATCAGCTGCTGATCAAGTGTAGTTGTACCTACTCGATATATTCTTCTCCAATAATTCAATCCGAACTTCAGAATAATTTATTGTGAAAGGGAGTGCATGGTTTTACCTCTTTCATTGTGGATAGCCGGAACCCATCTATAGAATAAAGGGTTTTATGATTTATATCTCTGTCGTTATTCAAATAATAAAAACGGCTTATACGCTTTAGTTCGGCAAATATTTAATGGAAAAGTGGTTTTCAGGATTTTCTGCGACCTCAAAATAATGAAAATAAGTCAGCTTTGGACAATTTCCATATTTCTTTCGCGTTTGTGCCTCCAAGATAAAAGTAAAACGTTTTATTTTTCCACGTAAAACCGTTCTTCTTTTAGAGGGATCAAAAAGAGTGATTGAACGGACAAAATTTTTGGAGACCAAGTGATATATATATATATATATATATATACCATCTCACAGAAAGAAGACTTATCGCTGTAATCTCTCCCTCTTTCTCATAAACGACATATGTAACAGAATGAGATAATAAGAATGAGTTCTCAGCGGAAATACTACATCGCACTACAAAACTAGACTACCGTTAGTGATAATTCGTCAAACTATTATAATGGACTTTATAGTTTTCTTTTTTTTTAATATTTTATTCATCTTTAAATGTAACTAACAGAATTTTATTTCATTGATTTTTTTTTATTCTTAGAGTGATATATACATTAAAGAGAGTGAATGGTTGAGGGAGTCCTTTTGACCTCTTCAGCCGGACTCTCTCGACCCATCGCCTGGCACCGCAATGGAAGGAACGGATTCATAAATCCGTGACTCCTGGACACACTGACCCCCAGATGCTTACCCACCCCCTCTTTCCTTTTTCCTTCCCATAACTTCTTGTTCTTCCTTTCTATAAAAAGACCCTCCACGCGGCATCCCCAAATATGACATAGGCCCCAATGGAAAATGTTTTCCTCAGGACCACAAAAAAAATTAAAAATATATATCGTCGACGGCATTCCATCACCGCGTATGTAACATCACCGCGTAAGTCATTCTGAAATGCCATTCGACGGCGGTCCTAAACCTACATCGGTGGGATTATTATAGGATTTTTTCAATGATAGGAAATAGTCGTACAACGAAAATAGTATCACCGCGCATCTCATTTGTCTTCCGTTTCGGTAAAATCATCGCTTATCTCAGTCGATGACCAACCGTCATTGCCGCAACACGTTATTTCACTGATTACAACGTTTTTTTAAAAAATGTATGTGTTTTTTGTTCATCGGAAGTCTTACAAAAGGTATGTTTAATGAGACTTAGAAATTATATATGGAAAACATTGTTTTGTGCACACGGTAGACGTTATTATTAATCATTATGGACTTACGCGTTGATTCACTTCGCAATGATTCGTTCCATTGTATCGGAAAACGTGAGATACGCGCTGATTTAGTCTTTTTTGATTTCTGCTTTTTTAAAATCAAATTGAATTACTTTACTAATAATTATATATTATACTTTACTATTACTTAAGTAATAGTATATAGCGAAACAAAGATATTAAATATTATTTTTTAATTTTATTTCAGTAACAAAATGTTCGATTCTAGCGATGATGAGTTATTTGTTGATGCCATGTGCAAAAAACTCGGAATAAATACAATATCTAACAAACAGGGCAATGAAAAACAAGTTGGTGAATGTTCTACAAATGAAAATATAGAAAACAATGATATAAATAATATGAAATTTTCAATCGTTAAACATTCCCAAAATCAGCCACCAACAACGGAAGACAGTGCAGAGTTGATCTCAGTGGTATCTCCTGAATACATATTATGCCGAGATATTTATAGCATTAATAATAATTCAACATCGTTTGTTATAAATAATGTCAAAATTATAGTTGATTCAACTTCAATTGAAATGCAGGTAGTGAATTACAGAAATCCTACACCAGGTTCCATATTATCTCCTTCGGAAATAAAAGCATCACCATCAAATCGGCCGAGTGATGGCGACATACACGCAGATTCATCCAGATTAATAAACAAGAAATTGAGGATGCAAGGGAAAGATTATTTAGGCTACAGAAGAAGTTTACTGCAAGATGGGAAATTCAACATGGTACACGATGTGCCTAAAGAAGCTCGTCAAATGGGTCCAGCTTGCAAATCCAAAATGTGCATTCGATCAAAACTACGAAACTGTCCCAAACTTAACCAAGGTTCTAGAGAATCTATTTTTTTAATGTTTTGGTCAAAACTAAATTGGGATCAGAGAAAACAATTTGTTGCATCTAATGTAATAAAAACAGAACCCAAACAAAGAAGATCGGAAACCAGTTCTTTTCGTAGACAAGGCACGTTGGTGTATTTTTTGCCCATTTAAAATATTTAAACATTATAAAATATTATAAACGCAAGTGCAATTTATTACAAAATGAAATTATGTGTGCATAATTTTACCGTCTTTAATTTGGCAAGTAAGACTGTAGTGACATATAAGTTTGACGAAACCCACGTCGGACTGGAGGCATCTGTATTCACCTCCTGCATTATTGATTACATTGTAGGAGAATTAAACAAAGCCCCTGCTCGCCCAGTTATAATTTATAGCGATGGATGCGGCTATCAAAATAGGAATGTGATCCTCAGTAATGCTTTGCTTCGTCTCTCCATGAAATTCAAACATCATGATTACACAAAAATTCTTAGAGAAGGGACACACCTACATGGAATGTGACAGTACATAGTAGAATCGAAAATAAATTTGCCGAATTGCCACGACGACCAAAATTGTCGAATAATATAAATTAAAATGATATTATTCCAAAACTTTACAAAGATAGAATTAAAATAAAAGAATCCAAGTGGAAACATTTACAGGAACTAAAATCTGTAATACCGCAAGATTGTCATAGCTATTATGATTCATTACTGTATCAATTACTTTAATTTTTTGTATTTTTAACATTACACGAGGTACCTAAATGTAAGTTTTTTTTTTATTTTTATAAAAAATAAATAAACTAACCTATCTAAATAAACCTATCTACTATTTTATTTGTCTAAATAATGTCATGTAACATAATGTTACTTCGTTGTAAAATATTATTATTATTATTTTTTATTTTGTTTCATCATTCCCGTGTTTTAAAACTATAATAATATTATATACCTACCTCCCAACAAGAATACATTTCCGCGTAAGTCAAAACTTTTGCCGTATTTTACTGAACATCACCGCTTAAGTCATTTATTATTTTATTTTCGGTTAAAAACATATATTTATTTAAATACATAGTTGAAAAGACAATTGAACATAAAAAATAAAATGGTTTGCCGCGATTTCGATGTAAATATATTAAGAAAAGTGGTTTTATGTCTCTCCTGAAAAGTGGCCAAATATGATTTACGCGGTGATGGATTGCCGTCGACGATATAGTCCTGATCAAAGATATTAGAAACACGAGATATGCTATAGGCAGTTTGAACCGTATGGAACTCTATTCCTTCGTGTCGCCGATATTTTTAACTAATACTATTGCACACCTTCGCTTACGCTAAAGTATCCGCCCCTTTTCGAACTCACACTTAAAACTTGTCGTTTTCGTTGGCACTAATACATAGAACAGATTTCTATGCGTACACGTTTTGAATCCATTCGCGATTAGCAACACATATAAATGACGACGAATAAAGCTTGCAATAATACAAATCGATATAGATCGATATGTTAGTTTAAAATGATTCCAGTTAAAATTTTGATGAAAAATTCTTATTCTCAGAACCGATAAATCGGAACAAGTGTGATCAATTCTCAGAACCGATAAATCGGAATAAGTGTGCTCTAGACTACTGACACGTTTAACGTGTCTCATAATCTATAATTAGATAACTGATTTTTAACAGTTTTTGGTTTTGTTCAATAATGTTAATCAATCACAATAACACTCACAATGTTTTTATTGTTGTAAAAATCCATAATAAAACTCTAATTTTTTACTCATGTTAATTTATTTTGTATTTGAGTACTTCCGAAGAGTCCCATCTGCTTCCAACCATCTGGAGCCAGTGGGACTAGGGCATCCGCAATTGGGGTATGTTATGAGGCTTCAGGTCGTGGGGAGGGGAGGAAGGCGAGGAAATGGAAGGTGGGGAAGTACCCGGTTATTCAGATCTGGTCGCCAAACACGGCTAATAAATTTAAAGCAATCTTTATATTCTGCATGGTGGTCTTTAATCAGGGTTATACTGAAAGTGTTCACAATTAATAATTTTACAATATTAATGACAAGTATTTTGGGCAACGCTGGGTGCTCTATCCGTGTTAGGGCCTTTATTTTGCGATTTCATATTTTGTTTCATGATCTATTTATTACCCATGTTTTACAGGAAGCTTTTTAAAAATAATATGTAGACAGTTATTTTCCTCCTCTTTGTGTGCTAGTTTTCATCAATATCAGAACAAAACCGTAAATTAAAAAAAAAAAAACAAAACCCAACCGGGTATACTCTTTTTTAAAATACATGCACAACAATTCCAACAAATTAACAAAAATATTTACAAATATGTATGTACTATAGATATTTCATTTAGCTAACAAACATTTAAAAAATACTTATTATTGACCGGTAAAGTGGAGATATTTGTGTAATACTTGTCGCTTCGATAATTTTGGTGTTACGTTTAACTAAGTAAATAAACGGATATCAAGATATTTTCCCAACGGCTTTAGTGAGTTGAACTTAATGATTATTCATTGGTGATTAGTGATTGGTCATTGGTCATTGGTCATTGGTCGGAAACCAGTTTCCCCTTCTCCCCGTTGCGTCAATCCATTTTTCTTTAATTTTTCCGTCCTTCGGAAATCTAAAATAATTAAAATACTATAAGTTACTACATCTAAAAACGGATATAAATTATTCTTTTACTAAGATAAATAAATTATCACGCTTTTTTGTTATGCTTCTTCCCGTCCCGAAAACCTTCCCTACCACCCCTCATCGCTCTCTCACCACCGTCAAACCCCTCCTTTGTTTCCCTCCCCTACCCACATAACCCTCCCCCTATCGGATCCCTCGCCCCGGATTCCCTTCCCCTTCTCCTTACCTTCCTGCCGCTAAACTATATGAAATACATACATTTCTCAAACTAATCACGCGCCAAAAAATATAAAAAATGCGTAACGCCAGAGCTTACCGTTATCTATATTGAAACCTTTACGGGCGTGCCCACAATAAAACCCAAGAGTTTCATCCCAGTCGGATGAATGGTATAGGAAATAATTTCATAATGCTAGAGCCCACCATTATACTCGTATATAGGAACCTCCGCGGCTCCGGCACAAAAAATCACCAAAGTTTCATTGAAAATCAAAAAATGGTACACGAACGCATGCGGAACAAACAAAGAAACATTCATTTTTATAAATAAAGATTTTAAAAGAAAAGCATTGCATTTGTTTCTACCACCAATCAGTATCTACAAAATAATATGTTTATTTATATAAATATATTTACAAAGCCCTGCTAATAATTACGAAATATCGATAGTCAGTAATTAAAAGAATTCGCGTTCCCATCACTACCATTGAAAGAGCAGCGATGTTTGCTTTAATGGGGCCTTATGTCAAGAAAAACTTCGAATAATCATTAATAATTGATAACGTACTCTAATTTTGTACCTAATGGTGAAATGAAACTCCATTTATCTTGAAGTTCACATTGCTTGTGGTATTTTTACATAGTTGCACTGAACAAGACGGCATTTTGAATAAATCGGGCACAAACTGCACTCCGTCACGACACAAAATCAACTGATTGAACGAGTTCTTTCCGTATTCAAACTACCCTTGTCAGGTAGTAGTCCGTCCACGTTTTGGCGGCCAACATAGCATATCTCCCCTTGTTTCTCTCATCTGTGGCAGTGGTCTAGAACCTGTCTTCTAATTCATTGTACACAACCCTTGATAATTTTACGATACTTTCCTTAACATACCCATTTAAAATCTGATTAGCTTTATTACCCTAGGTTTTGGTTTCTTGTATGTTGTATGTACATTAATTTCTCATTTCTCATTTCCTTCTATTTTGACCTCTAATGTTGCTACAGTGTACAAATTCGTCCTATGAAATGTTTTTTTCTTATTGATTAATTTATTATTTTTGGTTTTAATTCCCAACTTGTTTAGTCGGTAAATAATTGTCTGAAGGAATTGGAAAGACCAGTTTCACAGTGCTTTGGGCAACTCTTCCCGTATTGCCTATATTAATATTTTTTTATTTATGTAATTGCTTTGTTATCGACATTGCGTAGTGTCAATTCATAGAAAATACCTTCAGTGTTGCTAGCGTGTATCGATTCCTTATTTATTTCCTGTCAATAGTGCTATAAAATTATCGGAAGTTACGCCTATCGATTGGATATTGTAAAATTATCGATTTCATCGCGCTAGAGCTAGAGAAATACGTTAAATAAACGTCTGATTCAAGTAAATATCCAAATGGACAAATTTAATGTACAATTGATAAAAGGGCTATCCCAGCGGACAAAATGAATGTTCAATTTGACAAAAGTGCCGTCGCAACGGACAAAATGAGTGTCCAATTGGACAAAAGTGATGTCCCATCGGACAAAGTGAATGTCCAATTGGACAAAAGTATGGTCCTTACTGACAAAATGAGTGTCCAATTGGACAAAAGAGATGTCCTATCGGACAAAGTGAATGTCCAATTGGACAAAAGTATGGTCCTTTCTGACAAAATGAGTGTCCAATTGGACAAAAGGGATGTCCTATCGGACAAAGTGAATGTCCAATTGGACAAAAGTATGGTCCTTACTGACAAAATGAGTGTCCGATTGGACAAAAGGGATGTCCCATCGGACAAAGTGAATGTCCAATTGGACAAAAGTATGGTCCTTACTGACAAAATGAGTGTCCAATTGGACAAAAGGGATGTCCTATCGGACAAAGTGAATGTCCAATTGGGCAAAAGTATGGTCCTTACTGACAAAATGAGTGTCCAATTGGACAAAGGGGATGTCCTATCGGACAAAGTGAATGTCCAATTGGACAAGAGTATGGTCCTTACTGACAAAATGAGTGTCCGATTGGACAAAAGGGATGTCCCATCGGACAAAGTGAATGTCCAATTGGACAAAAGTATGGTCCTTACTGACAAAATGAATGTCTTATTGGGTAAAAGGGCTGGCCCAAAGGACAAAACGAATATCCAACGTCTGAGTCAAGTAAATATCCAAATGGACAAATTTAATGTACAATTGATAAAAGGGCTATCCCAACGGACAAAATGAATGTTCAATTTGACAAAAATATGGTCCTTACTGACAAAATGAGTGTCCGATTGGACAAAAGGGATGTCCTATCGGACAAAGTGAATGTCCAATTGGACAAGAGTATGGTCCTTACTGACAAAATGAGTGTCCGATTGGACAAAAGGGATGTCCCATCGGACAAAGTGAATGTCCAATTGGACAAAAGTATGGTCCTTACTGACAAAATGAATGTCTTATTGGGTAAAAGGGCTGGCCCAAAGGACAAAACGAATATCCAACGTCTGAGTCAAGTAAATATCCAAATGGACAAATTTAATGTACAATTGATAAAAGGGCTATCCCAACGGACAAAATGAATGTTCAATTTGACAAAAATATGGTCCTTACTGACAAAATGAGTGTCCGATTGGACAAAAGTGATGTCCCATCGGACAAAGTTAATGTCTAATTGGACAAATGTATGGTCCTTACTGACAAAATGAGTGTCCAATTGGACAAAAGGGATGTCCCATCGGACAAAGTGAATGTCCAATTGGACAAAAGTATGGTCCTTACTGACAAAATGAGTGTCCAATTGGACAAAAGGGATGTCCTATCGGACAAAGTGAATGTCCAATTGGGCAAAAGTATGGTCCTTGCTGACAAAATGAGTGTCTAATTGGACAAAGGGGATGTCCTATCGGACAAAGTGAATGTCCAATTGGACAAAAGTATGGTCCTTACTGACAAAATGAGTGTCCGATTGGACAAAAGGGATGTCCCATCGGACAAAGTGAATGTCCAATTGGATAAAAGTATGGTCCTTACTGACAAAATGAATGTCTTATTGGGTAAAAGGGCTGGCCCAAAGGACAAAACGAATATCCACAAATGGACAAAACGAATGTCCAATTGGAAAAAAATTATGTTCAAGTGGACAAAATTATTTTTTTACATTAGCAAATAACAAATAGGAGGCACTGAGAAAAATAATTTCCCTTATCACTGAATGGTGATATCACAATGCAGAGTGCCTGTATACTGTCAGATACATTTATTGACAAATCACTGAAAGGGACATGCCCATGCCATTCTCCCTGCTCCGCCGAACTTGGTTTGTTCCTCTCGCCCTTATAGGCAGCTCTATGTCTCTTTCTTATATCATTATAGACAACTTTTTATTAACTTAAAATTATTGAATTTCAAGTTTGTTTTATACAGCCTGTTGATTAGCTACCACTGTAGTTAGTAGATGTCTCAGCAACACGTAGCACTATCACTGATCCATATCTTCAGTATACTTGACTAATCAAATTTTCTTCCATTCAGAATACCCCAGCCCCGTCCACTCCGCTTATCCGAATCCGGCGACTCCGGCCTTCCTTCGCCTTCCACCAGAGGCCCAATGTCCCTATCCAGGGCGGGGTCCCGCGAGGAGATGCAGCCGCCCCAGCATCTGATGTCCCATCAGCATTTTATTTTTAAATATATGTGTATGTATGTATATATAATGTAGTAATGTATAGGTATATTTTATGTAGCTGTTTGAAATTTTTAAAAGTAACGCCCATCGTTCACGTAGCTATTTACAGGCGACGCTACCGCTACCTGTCATACAATTTTGCTAGTGCAGCGCCTAGCGGCGATTTCAAGTACTAATAATATTTTTGAAAATACAGACGAGCGGCGATCGAGTCGCTTGAACGTAGCTCCTTGGAAGAACGGCGTAATTGTTAAAAGAACCCGTTGACTTAACTGATATAAATCATTTCTTCAAACTTCGCAAAATCACTTTGTGGCGTCATTTTTAATTAAATTAAAACAAATAACTTTGTTTAAACCACTAATATAATCACAATTACCTACATGTTTCAAAACCAATGGTTTCTTCGTCAGGGTAGTAATGACATTATATTAAAATTATATTAGTGGTAATTGTGATTATATTAGTGGTTTAAACAAAGTTATTTGATTTATTTTGATATAATTCAGATTCGAAATATGTTTAAAAAAATGCTAAATAAATAAATTTAAAAAAACTTTAGGTTATCTTAAGACTTTTGCATTTTTTTTTAAATTTCTTTTTTCTAAAGACAGTCCGGGGGTAAAGTGCATTTACTTCGGGAGGTGATTCTACATGATGGCAGGAGTAAAAAAGATTAACAACTGTTTTCAAAATCCCGACCTTTTTTCCCATACAAAAAGACGTACCTATTAAAAAACCTTAGATAAGAAGTTCTGGGAAGGAAACAGATATGAGGAGTGGGTAGGAATTTGGGTGTATGTTCAGGAGTGACAGACGTAAGGATCCATCCTTCCCACTGCGGTGCAAGGCAATAGATCGAGAGAGTCCTGCTGGAGAGGCGAAGATGTCTCGGAAATTCGGATAAATCGGAACAAGTGTGATCAATTCTCAGAACCGATAAATCGGAATAAGTGTGCTCTAGACTACTGACACGTTTAACGTGTCTCATAATCTATAATTAGATAACTGATTTTTAACAGTTTTTGGTTTTGTTCAATAATGTTAATCAATCACAATAACACTCACAATGATACGTTTTTAGATTTTCACGGCCAAAAGCATTTTCGTTGTTTGTTTTTGGGGTGTTATGCCGTGTTGTGCTACCTCCTTCTTTAGCCGACGTTTCGGACAGCGTTGCAGTGTCCATCATCAGGGCAGATCCGGCAGATCCGTCGATGTGAATTTGTAGTGTTAAGTGTGTGCACACACTTAACACTACAAATTCACATCGACGGATCTGCCGGATCTGCCCTGATGATGGACACTGCAACGCTGTCCGAAACGTCGGCTAAAGAAGGAGGTAGCACAACACGGCATAACACCCCAAAAACAAACAACGAAAACACTCACAATGTTTTTATTGTTGTAAAAATCCATAATAAAACTCTAATTTTTTACTCATGTTAATTTATTTTGTATTTAAGTACTTCCGAAGAGTCCCATCTGCTTCCAACCATCTGGAGCCAGTGGGACTAGGGCATCCGCAATTGGGTTATGTTATGAGGCTTCAGGTCGTGGGGAGGGGAGGAAGGCGAGGAAATGGAAGGTGGGGAAGTACCCGGTTATTCAGATCTGGTCGCCAAACACGGCTAATAAATTTAAAGCAATCTTTATATTCTGCATGGTGGTCTTTAATCAGGGTTATACTGAAAGTGTTCATAATTAATAATTTTACAATATTAATGACAAGTATTTTGGGCAACGCTGGGTGCTCTATCCGTGTTAGGGCCTTTATTTTGCGATTTCATATTTTGTTTCATGATCTATTTATTACCCATGTTTTACAGGAAGCTTTTTAAAAATAATATGTAGACAGTTATTTTCCTCCTCTTTGTGTGCTAGTTTTCATCAATATCAGAACAAAACCGTAAATTAAAAAAAAAAAAACAAAACCCAACCGGGTATACTCTTTTTTAAAATACATGCACAACAATTCCAACAAATTAACAAAAATATTTACAAATATGTATGTACTATAGATATTTCATTTAGCTAACAAACATTTAAAAAATACTTATTATTGACCGGTAAAGTGGAGATATTTGTGTAATACTTGTCGCTTCGATAATTTTGGTATTACGTTTTTAACTAAGTAAATAAACGGATATCAAGATATTTTTCCAACGGCTTTAGTGAGTTGAACTTAATGATTATTCATTGGTGATTGGTGATTGGTCATTGGTCATTGGTCGGAAACCAGTTTCCCCTTCTCCCCGTTGCGTCAATCCATTTTTCTTTAATTTTTCCGTCCTTCGGAAATCTGAAATAATTAAAATACTATAAGTTACTACATCTAAAAACGGATATAAATTATTCTTTTACTGAGATAAATAAATCACGCTTTTTTGTTATGCTTCTTCCCGTCCCGAAAACCTTCCCTACCACCCCTCATCGCTCTCTCACCACCGTCAAACCCCTCCTTTGTTTCCCTCCCCTACCCACATAACCCTCCCCCTATCGGATCCCTCGCCCCGGATTCCCTTCCCCTTCTCCTTACCTTCCTGCCGCTAAACTATATAAAATACATACATTTCTCAAACTAATCACGCGCCAAAAAATATAAAAAATGCGTAACGCCAGAGCTTACCGTTATCTATATTGAAACCTTTACGGGCGTGCCCACAATAAAACCCAAGAGTTTCATCCCAGTCGGATGAATGGTATAGGAAATAATTTCATAATGCTAGAGCCCACCATTATACTCGTCTATAGGAACCTCCGCGGCTCCGGCACAAAAAATCACTAAAGTTTCATTGAAAATCAAAAAATGGTACACGAACGCATGCGGAACAAACAAAGAAACATTCATTTTTATAAATAAAGATTTTAAAAGAAAAGCATTGCATTTGTTTCTACCACCAATCAGTATCTACAAAATAATATGTTTATTTATATAAATATATTTACAAAGCCCTGCTAATAATTACGAAATATCGATAGTCAGTAATTAAAAGAATTCGCGTTCCCATCACTACCATTGAAAGAACAGCGATGTTTGCTTTAATGGGGCCTTATGTCAAGAAAAACTTCGAATAATCATTAATAATTGATAACGTACTCTAATTTTGAAATACCTAATGGTGAAATGAAACTCCATTTATCTTGAAGTTCACATTGCTTGTGGTATTTTTACATAGTTGCACTGAACAAGACGGCATTTTGAATAAAACGGGCACAAACTGCACTCCGTCACGACACAAAATCAACTGATTGAACGAGTTCTTTCCGTATTCAAACTACCCTTGTCAGGTAGTAGTCCGTCCACGTTTTGGCGGCCAACATAGCATATCTCCCCTTGTTTCTCTCATCTGTGGTCCTGATGAAAGTCCACCATTTAAAATCGAAAATTCTTGAAAATGGCTTAGCAGTGTTTAGTACTCAGATCTCAGTCTCCATACCCCAATCGGGGATGCCATAGCCCTAACAGCTCCAAAAAGCTGGAATGCTGACACAATATTCACATAAAAAAACTTTCCAACCTTCCTATTTCCCATCTCCTTCACTTTCCCACTACCATTAACCTCACAACATACCCCCAATCGGGGAAGCCATTGTTCCACTGGCTACAGTTAGTTGGGACCTTATTCACACGAAAAAAAAAATAATCCCAATCGGGGAAGCCATTGTTCCACTGGCTATAGTTAGTTGGGACCTTATTCACACGAAAAATAAAATAATCCCAATCAGGGAAGCCATTGTTCCACTAGCTATAGTCAGTTGGGACCTTATTCACATGAAGAAAAAATAATCCCAATCGGGGAAGCCATTGTTCCACTGGCTATAGTTAGTTGGGACCTTATTCACAAAAAAAAAAATCCCAATCAGGGAAGCCATTGTTCCACTGGCTATAGTTAGTTGGGACCTTATTCACACGAAAAAAAAAAAAATCCAGATTTTTACTATTTTTAAAATGAGCGTTTATTCTATCCAAAGTGTTTAAATTCCACGTAGTTCACGCAACCTTTCAAAACGTGGGTTCATCGAAAGGTCGGAAATTTTAAACTCATTCATCCGCAGTGGTAAGGTAAGTGACCTTTATGGATTGCTAAATCAGCCAAATCGAGGGATAAAAAAAATATAAAGGCTTTAAAAAATCATAACTGTTATAGTAAAAATTCCTGGCATGCTAAAAGAAATCCTATTGTATTTTACGAGAAATCTGAGCGCTTTTCATTAGAGATTCCAGAAAGTTATTTAAGTGAAATCAGTGAACGGGGGAAACTAACATGAAATAATAATTAGAGATAATTAACCTAATTAGATTATACTTTATAAAACAATTAAGATAAGCTCCCATTAGTGGATAAATGAAGTTAGTATAAGGAAATAGTTGAAATAAAGATATTCTCTGAGTAAATAGTTAAAAATGTTTTGATAGATAGCAGTCTGATAAATCAGTTTGATAAAAGCAAGCAGGTGTAGTATAACATATTAATGAAATAAAACTATTACTTTTTGTTTGTAACCACTAAATTTATTTTATTTATTTCGATTGACAGGATTTGGTAAGCTCAAGCATAATCGGGATACAAAATTACAAACTATTTAAAAAATATATTGTGTGAGCTTATTTATTTGTTTATAAGATATACACGTACATTAAATAATATAAGTTGTAATGTATGTTAAATAAATTACATGGTTTTGTACCTATTACGTAAATGTATAAAATGTCATATTACATGTACATGTACATCTGTTACTCAAACCTACCACAAGATTTAAAGAAGGAAAGGGCCTAAAAACTCCTCGAATATTAAATAAATTAATATGGAAGCCGTACTTTTGAATACCTAATACCAGTAATACAATAAAATCAATAAAAACTTAAAATTTGAAAAAAATGACAGACCATGTCTATATCTAGACAAACCTCACCCCATGCATGAACCCGGGCACCCTTGCTAAGCCACCAAAGATAGCGAACCTATTGGGATAACCTTTTGGGTTGGTTATCCAATAAATGGTTCCCGGAACGGTATTTACCTATTTCCGCCTATCAAATTGAAAAATTTCGTTAAAAAAAAGTCGTCGATTAAATGATCAGCAAGTGCGATGAATATTTGACAGTTCTGACAAGAAATCGTATTGATATATTTAAAATCGTATATATATATATTTTAATGAAATCTTTTCCTAAAAGATATTATTGATATCCTTTAAAATTTAAGTGTAAACCTTAGAAATGTGTATATATTTTATGTATCACTTTGTAAATTGAAGATGCACTCAATCAGAATTGTTTGTATTAGGTATATTGTTGCATATATTTTTTTTATTATGGTCCTATATTTAAATGTCGTTATTTTATTGGTCAATGACATAAACATATTATTCACTGTCATATATAAATGTATAGACTGTTTATAACGCAAATAAATAAAATTAAATTCAAATAAGAAACATTACTCCTATAAGAGTGAATTTTAGTTAGCTCTTGAAGCAACTGCTAAATTCAACTAAAAATAATATTTTATTAATCACATAATGCCATTAATAGCAACGTCAAACTTTTGACATTCCACCCATTGAGGTTCAGGATTAACCCCTCGGCTATAATGGAATATGGGATCAATACTCTACAGGACCAAACTCACGGATAAAGGAGAACCTCCACACCGTAAGGTTCTGTATCACGCCAATTACCAAGACAGGTGAGCAGAGCCAACTTCAGACACATAGACAAGTAGGGGGATGACTTGAGATGGGTGGCGGGTGCGGGAGATGTTAACTTTACCAGATTGGTCTCATATAACATGCAATAATTAATAGTAAGATAGTGTCTCATAATGCATGCTAAAGCGTAATATAATTGCTAGTTAGTCGAGAATTCTACCTGGTAAGTTTCGTAACTTCGTCTACAGAACACACTTAACGGTTCTATGATAGTTGATCTCCCGATAGTTGGCCCCCACACGGAGAAAAATGTTATTCTAAAATACGATAATTTTATTCGTAAAAATGGTTAAAAACGGGACTGAAGTTCTTACGAACAAATTAACAGGGTTTCGATGTTTATTGGAGGCAACATGTAAGAATAATTTGTTGGTATACGTAATTTCGTACGTATACCAACAAATTACTCTTACATTTTCCTACCAATAAACATTGAAACACTATTAATTTGTTCGTAAGAACTTCAGTCCCGTTTTTAACCTTTTTTACGAATAAAATGATCGTATTTTAGAATAACATTTTTCTTCTTGCAAGTACTCTTAAGCGGTCTACACACTATGCTGACATATGGGGCTGTTAGCAGCTGTCTATTGTCTCCTGTAACATTCTGTTTCACGTTGCCTTCTGTCTCTTTTATTACACAACAAATTCAATATAACCATCTCATTTCACTGCGGCGGATGGTTGGTACTAGCGGCAGACGGTTTCTTCCAATTTGCAGGCAACGTGAAACAGAGTGTTACAGGTTCGCATGAGGAAAAAAGAGACAGGAGACAACCTCCAACCTTCGATTTTTAGCCAGCTTCTGTTCGCAGCATGGTGTGTAGACCGCTTTATACAAATATGCAATTGGTTTGGGGAAAATACGGTATACCTACTTACACCAAATATAACCAAGTGTCCCCGTAGCAACAAAAGCACATTTTCATTCAATTGAATCAAGGATAAACCTATTTGTCTATATTCTGTATACATTCGCGATTAAGTACAAAAAATCGACAGTGTAAATAATTTCGTTTGATATCCATAGCATCCTATTATTTATAACAGGTATTTTTTAACTCAATTTTGGGTTTGATAATAATGTCATAGAAAATCATCGGTTTCACGGTTAAAAAAAAAAATAGATATCACAAACAACGCAAAGAACCTCACAAACTCTCAAATGCGCTTTTATAAAGGTTTTATTATTTAATTCATCATTTAAATACGTGACACGAACTTAAATGTCCGAAAACATTTCTACTCCCCCCGTAATGAAGATTTGCGATCTATTTCGGCCCCTTCCCTTCCATTCGAATAATAAAATTTTGGATGTCGTAATTGTTGTTAAAACTAACGATATTTGATGTAGGATGATTTACAATATTCACAATTCGCGTTTGGTGGGGAGTTCCCCAAAATAAAAAAAAAACACAATCCACTATTAACGAACACAAGCTTAAGATCAAAATGAATTGTTTAATAATGAATTGTGAATATTCCGATCAATGATTGGATTACTGGTACCTACCCTGATGTATGGCAGTGAAGCATGGAACTGGCAGAGAAAGGATGAAAGTTGACTGAATGCTGTAGAAATGCGATCCCTGAGGCGTATGTGTGGTAAAACCATGTGTGATCGTGTGAGGAATGTGGAGATCCGAAAAGAATGCAACGCTGATGTGAGCGTAATAAGTAAGATTAAGAAAGGGACGCTTAGATGGTTTGGGCATGTTGAGCGAATTAATGAAGAAAGGAGTGTAAAGAGAATTTATGACGCGAATGTGAACGGTAGAAGAAGCCGAGGACGCTTAAGGAAGACGTGGCACGATCAAGTAAATCAGATACTTGAGTCGGGCCATGTCAAGAGTCAGAATAATAGAAGAGTATGTATGAGAAGATGTATGAATGTGAATGAGGCAAGGAGTGTGTGCCAAGACCGAGTTGTTTGGCGGTCCGTCCTCTCTGCCTACCCCTGCGGGGAAACGGCGTTATGGTTAGTTAGTTAGTTAAAATCTAACCCATGGAATCAAAATATCTGAACCCAGTTTTTGGCCACCTCTGGTAGGGAGTTCCAAGCTTCAGATAAAAACGAAATGATTAATAATGAATTGTGAATATTCCGACCAATGATTCGATTCATTTCAAAGAGCCAGTACAAACTAATATTTCTTTCAGTTTTAACATCAAACTGATGGTTTTGTGTAAAGGCGTTCCAGGAATGATCGATGGGTTATTTTCATTGAATCGCGAGTAGTATCAGCTGTCAACTTAAAGAAATGATTATATTTCTTGACAGGTTGTATATTTTAAACGCGCGCCGCTTGATATCGTTTTAAAGGCGATAAAAGTGTTCACCATAAATAAAGTTTTTTATGAAATTCACAAGCTTTATCAGCCTGTATACATGTATACATAGTCTTCGATGGTATTAGAATACGTTTTATTAATTTTATCCATAACAGTGAAATTCATTATAAATTCAAGCCGAAAACGATTCTATAATTTTATTTTAAACTAGATTACTGCATTTTCTACTAAGCTAGATGTGTTTTCTAACAATATCTGAATAGTCAGGTAATTCCTAACCTTCCTCTTTCTCTTCTCTTTCCCCTCCTTACTCGCTCAGCTCCACAACGAACCTCAATTGTGGATGTAGAAGTACTACAGACTCCAGATAGTTGGGAATCTTGTGAGATTTGCAGTGATATATTTTTGAGGTATTATTCCGTATTTATTATTCAGCCAACGTTTCGGACAGCGACAAAGTGTCTATCATCATGGCACACACTTTACCACTATCGATTGCATATTTGCCCTTGATGATGGACACTGTAACGCTATTCGAAATGTCGGCTAAAGAAGGAGGTAAAACACGGCGATGGAGGTAAAAATAAATCAATATAATACTTTTGGTTGTGAAAATGTAAAATCATCTTGTTAAGTATTCACACAAAATGATAATAATAATAATTTTTTATAAATAAATGAATTTGTATATAAAAATGCAAAAATCGGTCATTTTAAATACATGTAGGATTACGAAAGTTTTTTTAAATATTTATATTGAGGGATCTATAGGATTTATCGGTCAAATTAGGAATTCCACCGAGCCGAACCCTCTGATATAAATATCTGGAGTCGGTGAATTATTTGCCCATTTAATAGTTTGGTAGATTAACATGTTGTTCTTGTATTGTTTTGTATTAATTATACTTATATAATACACTTGCATAACGTGGATTTACTAGATGATCATTTATATGGAAAAGTGTATGAAAGGGTTTAGTTTTTCTGTAAATCTGGTGCGTAAAAATAATAATTGGATAATTTGTAGAACGCCGTTTTTGTGAGAAATCACCTCAAGGGCGCTGTACAATATACATAATACATAATAAACATCTTACATAATAAAATAAGATACATAATAAAAATCTTATTCTCCTTTCAAGAAAATTATTTAGTTTAATATATCCCTATTCAGTAAGCAAATAGTAAAAGTGTATTTTATTATAAGTAATCAAAATCCATACATTATGTACCTCTTCATGCATCAGAATACAATCTACAAAGAAGAGTAAAATAAAGAATAAAACTTACTCAATAATCACTTTTATAAAGCTCTTTTTTTTCATTCTCTGCAATCTCTTCCTCCTAAAGAACATCCTCCCGAAAAGGACTAATAAAAAAATAATGAGTCATGTTTGCTTAACATAAAACAACAAACGTAACATGATGCCAATAGTGGGCGGCATTCTCCTGAAGGGCGGATTATTGCCGTCTTGATTGCCGGGGCGGGGGTGCGGGCGGCAGATCAGATGTTAGCAAGTGGCACAAGGGTTCTGCTCTGGGATTAGATTACACAATTGAAAAGGATCTAGAAAAAAAAGTGCAAGACTTTTGGTATAAGTGATATGGTAATTTTTATTGATGTTTGAAGAAGTATCTTCATGGATTTCACTGGTATGACTTACCGCTGAGAACTCAATTGCAAACCTTAATAATTAATTTTATTTTATTTTATTTATTTGATAGATACAAAAGAAAGTACAGAATAGATATTAGCAAGCTTTGCCTGTCCAACTAGGAAAGTTTCCCGTTCCAGGACAGACAAATTGACAGGTTTAGTTCATATTATTCTTTGAAAAATGTACATAATTACATAATAAAAACAAAAGAACAAAAAAATAATAATAATTTTTCTCTGAAACTAAGTTATGTAATGAAGAAATAGATAAATATATATGTACATGCATTTTTTTTGTGATATGGAAAAATTAATCTGGTAGCATATCATATTCTATTCGGATTTACTGAATTAACAAGGTAACATATAATTTATTCAGATTATAAAAATTTTACAGCATAAAAATATGAAGTTATTTTAGGTTACGGGTTTAGAAGTGTGAGCTTATAATATATAGTACATTAAAATTTACAATATTAGATATAATTTATGTATGCAATAATATATATGATTTTTTTTCTAAGCGTTGTAACTAGGATGTGTAATAAATTATGTGCAATCATGATTATTTTCACTGATTTAGAAAACATGTTTTCAGTTCATACGACAATACCAATATACACGCAATATATTAAGGAACAGAACAGAATTATTATAATACATGTGTCGTTTATGAGAAAGAGAAAGATATTAAAACTGAGTTATCAGCGTTTTGTTCTTACTTTGACAGAGAGTGTATGTAATTCGAAAAGTAATTACGTAAATGGATCAACATTTAAATATTCGAAAGCGCAAGAAAAAAACAAACATATTCGTATATTAAACCATTTGGACATCACTATGTTTTGTCGGCAGTTCTCGGCACGCTCAAAATGTGGTTAAGTTAGGGGTTGACATTATTTTTCTCTTTTTTAATGTGAATACTGCACAAGAGTCTCAACTGCTCCCAATCACCTGGAACCAGTGAGACTATGGCATCCACAATTGGGGCATGTTATGAGGTTGACGGTAAGTGGGGAGGAGAAGGAGATATATAACTCAAAATGAAGAGGTAGTGAATACGACATTTTAAAATTATTACAAGTAGACATTGAAACTACAAATATATTTTCAAACATTGCAATAACTGTAAATTATTTATAACTTAATATGAAGAGGTTGTGAATACGACATTTTTTAATTATTACAAGTAGATATTGAAACTACATATATATTCTCAGACACTGCAATAACTGTAAACTATTTATAACTTAAAATGGAGAGTTAGTGAATACGACATTTTTTAATTATTACAAGTAGACATTTAAAATACCTATATATTCTCAAACACTGCAATAACTGTAAACTATTTATAACTTAATATGAAGAGGTAGTGAATACGACATTTTTTAATTATTACAAGTAGACATTTAAACTAAATATGTATTCTCAAAAACTGCAATAACTGTAGAATATTTATAACCCAATTGAAGTAGGTAGTGAATATGTCATTTTTTTAATTATTACAAGTAGACATTAAAACTACATATATATTCTCAAACACTGCAATAACTTTAAACTATTTATAACTTAAAATTAAGAGGTAGTGAATACGATATTTTTAAATTATTACAAGTGCTTCGCCACAAAGTTACTAAATATATCAAAATATTACTTACCAAAAACTTAAATAATAATGATATTAAAAATGAAAAACATATAAGAAATTTCTACGTATAAAGTGGGAGGAGGTTTAAAAGTTACTCTTTTCCCAAAGGTTTAATATAAAATGATATTTCATCATTGTTTTCAGCCTTCCCTTGGGCGGTCACCCCCGCCTTGAGAGACGAGGCGAGGGCGGCCTACCGCAGATTTACCCCAACGCTTTCGTCCCCCGCCCTCCGCTGCCCTCCGCCGCTCTCCCCAGCCCACAGATCAGAAGGGTCGTAAGGCTGATGCCCAATATTGTGATCGGGAATAGAGATTGAGGACTCGAGATATGAGCGATTGTGGTTTCTTTATTTTATTTTGAAAATAAACAGAAATGATGACAGCTTTTGGTTTAGACGTCTAAAACTTTAACATATCCACGATTCTGCACGGAGAAAAAGGTTATTCTAAAATACGATCATTTTATTCGTAAAAACGGGACTGAAGTTCTTACGAAAGAATTAACAGTGTGTCAATGTTTATTGGCGAGAAAATGTAAGAATAATTTGTTGGTAAACGTACGAAATTACGTATATCAACAAATTATTCTAACATGTTCCCGCCAATAAACATTGAAACCTTGTTAATTTGTTACTAAGAACTTCAGTCCCATTTCTAACCGTTTTTACGAATAAAATGTTCTTGTTTTAGAATAACATGTGGCTGTGAAAATTACTACAGTACCATTTTACAATGATTTTATCAATCGTTACGTTTATTAAGTATTCACCATTTATCAATTGGAGACACAAGGGGAATTGCAACTAAGCGCCTCCGCCCACTCAGGCAACTGAAAACTCTCAACTGCTAACTGTCTTTGTATGACAATGTGATGGCCCGCACACTTCGCAATCACACAAAACCCCGTTGTCAATGGTAACGCAAGCGGTAACTCCATGGTAACTCGCAACTGGCACTGCTGGTTGCGGTGGTCGGCCATTGCGACTTGCCAGCTGTCAGCTGATTGTTCTTCGTCTATGGTTAAACAAGCTTTTTGACCAATCAAGACATAGAAACCAGCCAGTTTTAGTTTGTTTTCAGTTGCCTCAGTGGGCGGAGGCGCTAACTGTTAACATTTTCTAGGTGAGTTTGGAATTTTGATTTCTGTCTAAGTTTTATTTTCTATACAACTATTAAATGATATGAACACATTTTTAACGAGACAATGTCTTCAGTCGTTCTTCCATCGGAAGAGTAAAAATGAAAGTTTTTTTACCAAAGGACTAATTTCCGGTATTCTCTGGTAATATCCTCTTAAGTCTTTTAATTTACCCATAATAGTACTGAAGATACTGGCCCATTACAAATAAAATATAATATCTCTGGAAAAGGACTTCAGAGATAGGTCCTTTATAATAAGGAAAAATGTAGTCATCAAAACTCCGGTCAGAAACATCACGGCATTAAATTTGAAGAAAACCAACTCAAATTCGAAGGCGTGTGATGTGATTGTTTTGTATACTTGATATATCGAATAAACGAGTAATAACTTATGTTAACGATGAAAATATTTATGTAGGCAGTGATATTTTTATGCTTAAAATTTCAGTATGTTACTGAAATTGCATCGTAAATAACGCGCCTCGTTAGTTAAGCATCGTAAATACAAGAACAAACGCGACGAAAACAATAATTTACTAAACAATAACAAAGTAACGTGTATCCGTACGAACAGAGATTGCAATCACGATAATCCGGATTCCGAAAAATTCGGATTTTTATATTATTCATATTGAATTCCAAATTCAGGTATAAATATTATAAAATTTAAAATTCAAAATTTAATATTTTAGGAAAATAACGACCAGGCTAAGACATTTATAAGACGATTTTTTTAAAATTATGACTTGGAAAACGTGCTCTGAGAATGGGAAGGAGGTTATAGTTTAGTCGACCGGTAGGTATAAATGAAAACCATAAACCAGTCAATTGACGATTTTGTTTTTTTCTTTCTTTATGTCTTCTTCTTCTTGCCTCTACCCGACTCTTCTTGTCCTATTTTGGCTTTTCTTGGCTCTTCTTACCTGTTCTTTGTTCTTCTTGCCTCTTCTTGGCTCTTCTCAACTCTCCTTGCCTTTTCTTATCTCTTCTTGCCTTCGACCAAGTCGTCAATGCTTCTTGCCCTTTCTTCGCTATTCTTGGTTTTTCGTGCATCTTCTTCCAGAGTTTTTAACGACTGGTATACGTGGCAACCAAATAAGCCAATACTGGAACGTAGAACGGTCGGGGATATGGTCATTAATGCAGCTTATTTTTGGGTAATTCTATTTATATTAATTGGCTTGTTAACCTAATTACTAATTACTAAATCATTTCGCATAAATAGAAAACTTAGGGGGGGGAGGGGTGCTCTACAGGGATTTTATTAAATTATGGATTTTTTTCCTTTTGTTGTTAAGTGGTCTTGAGTGTCCAACTATCTAATTATTTTTTTTGGTTATTCCCAGTAGGCTAATTACATAGGGTTGGTAGCTTACATACTTTAGTATTGTTTGGGAAATACCTTACACGTAATGTGAATTATTAGCACCTAATTTTATTGTTGTCAAGTCTATTATTAATTACAATCTGTATTATATTTATGATGATATGGAATTTTTGATTAAACAATTAGGTCATTGGAAAATGTTTTTTCTTTTAATTTCGGATAGCATTGAGTAGCAAGAAATCCGAATTTTCCATAACAACTCCGGATTTGCAATCTCTACGTACAGTAGGTAGAAACGTTTACGACACAGCAGATGAAGCAGAAAACCCATTCAAAACGATCGGAATGAACCGCGCCACAATCAGCTAATGGCTAGCCATTAACAGTTAAAAAGTTTACGGTAATTACGTTGATAGCTTTGTTGCGTCGTGTATTGTGCTTTATATTGTATGGAATTGTTAGCAGATACGTGGTGGGCATACAGCATTCCCTGAAATATATAAAAGTTCTATAATATAAACTACTTGTACGGATTGGAAAATGGTCCAATTGTTCGGAGCTGAATTCTGGAACGAGAGTTAGGCGCTCCGCCCACTGAGGCAACTGAAAATCAACTAAAACCGGCTGTTTTCTCTGTCTTGATTGGTCAAAAAGCTTGGTTAACCATAGATGAAGAACAATCAGCTGACAGCTGGCTACTATCAATGGCCGGCCAGGGCAACCAGCAAAGCAAGTCGCAAGTCACCGCTTGCGTTACCATTGACAACGGGGTTTTGTGTGATTGTGAAGTGTGCGGGCCATCACATTGTCATACAAAGATAGTTGGCAGTTGAGAGTTTTCAGTTGCCTGAGTGGGCGGAGGCGCTTAGTGTTAATGCCTGGGGAATCGGAACAAAAGATTTATTTATTTAAATGATATAACTTTGTGTACAACACTATTTAATCAAAATAATCCACATAGTTATGTCATGCGATAATGGGATGGCTATATATATGGGTAAGCTATTGTAGAGATCATTATCGCAGGACGTTACCGTTGACGACCGTCCGTGGTCGAGTGGTAAGACACTTGACTCCCATTCGGAAGGTCGCGGGTTTGAACCCGGCGTGCGCAAATAAATTTTATTTGATTAATTTGTGTTATTTCACAATTAATTAATAAAAATAATATATGTTATATTTTCGGCACGTTCCAGAGTGGAAGATACTTTCAGTATCGCCCTGGTTAAGACCACCATTCAGAATTGAAACGTTGCTTAATAATGGCTTTAGCCGTGTTTAGTGACTAGATCTGAACAGCCAGGTACTATCCCACCTTCCTCTTCCCCATCTCCTTCCCTTCCCTACTTACTTTCAACCTCACAACATACTCCAATTGAGATGCCATAGTCTCACTGGTTCCAGAAGGGAGCAGTTGGGACTCTTGTGAGGTTTCTCTATAAAAAAAAAAAATGCAAAATTACATTTTTTACATTAACTTCACACAGGAAGCCCTAAGGAAAAAAAAATCCCTCGGGGAAAATATCATCTTATGTGATGCTGTGTGGAGGGTATATTACAGAAAGGAAGGAGATGAAGTTCTGGAAAGAAAAAAGGTATGAGGGGTGGGTAGAAATCTTAGGGTCAATGTGTCCAGGAGTGACGGACGCATGAATCCACCCTCCCACTAATGATCTCCCTCAACCAGTCACTCAACATGCGGTACACCACGCAGTAAATGGGCAGATGCATCCGCCGCTAAGACCTAAACAAAGCACACCCCATAAATCTGGGAACCACTGCCAAATCATCAAAAGTACCGAACCACTATGACAGGTGTAATATATCCAATAAATGGCTTCCGAGGCGGCGGTACCCATACATGCCTCCCAAACTATAGATTGATATATTTAAAAAAAAAACTTTGTTTAAGGATAAATGGATATTTCAAGGCTCCATAGCTCAAGGTGAAAATTAAGTTACATCATAACAAAGAAATTTCTAACAATTAAAAAACTCTTAGTTGGTTTCTGCAATGTTACCACCTTGGCTGCCTATATAAATCAATTTACTCTTGCCACTGTTCTGATTTCTCCAATAAAAAAAAACTCTTAGTTGGTTTCTGCAATGTTACCACCTTGGCTGCCTATATAAATCAGTTTACTCTTGCCACTGTTCTGATTTCTCCAATAAAAAAAACTCTTAGTTGGTTTCTGCAATGTTACCACCTTGGCTGCCTATATAAATCAATTTACTCTTGCCACTGTTCTGATTTCTCCAATAAAAAAAAACTCTTAGTTGGTTTCTGCAATGTTACCACCTTGGCTGCCTATATAAATCAATTTACTCTTGCCACTGTTCTGATTTCTCCAATAAAAAAAAACTCTTAGTTGGTTTCTGCAATGTTACCACCTTGGCTGCCTATATAAATCAATTTACTCTTGCCTCTGTTCTGATTTCTCCAATAAAAAAAAACTCTTAGTTGGTTTCTGCAATGTTACCACCTTGGCTGCCTATATAAATCAGTTTACTCTTGCCTCTGTTCTGATTTCTCCAATAAAAAAAAACTCTTAGTTGGTTTCTGCAATGTTACCACCTTGGCTGCCTATATAAATCAATTTACTCTTGCCACTGTTCTGATTTCTCCAATAAAAAAAAACTCTTAGTTGGTTTCTGCAATGTTACCACCTTGGCTGCCTATATAAATCAATTTACTCTTGCCTCTGTTCTGATTTCTCCAATAAAAAAAAACTCTTAGTTGGTTTCTGCAATGTTACCACCTTGGCTGCCTATATAAATCAATTTACTCTTGCCACTGTTCTGATTTCTCCAATAAAAAAAAACTCTTAGTTGGTTTCTGCAATGTTACCACCTTGGCTGCCTATATAAATCAATTTACTCTTGCCACTGTTCTGATTTCTCCAATAAAAAAAAACTCTTAGTTGGTTTCTGCAATGTTACCACCTTGGCTGCCTATATAAATCAATTTACTCTTGCCTCTGTTCTGATTTCTCCAATAAAAAAAAACTCTTAGTTGGTTTCTGCAATGTTACCACCTTGGCTGCCTATATAAATCAATTTACTCTTGCCACTGTTCTGATTTCTCCAATAAAAAAAAACTCTTAGTTGGTTTCTGCAATGTTACCACCTTGGCTGCCTATATAAATCAATTTACTCTTGCCACTGTTCTGATTTCTCCAATAAAAAAAAACTCTTAGTTGGTTTCTGCAATGTTACCACCTTGGCTGCCTATATAAATCAGTTTACTCTTGCCACTGTTCTGATTTCTCCAATAAAAAAAACTCTTAGTTGGTTTCTGCAATGTTACCACCTTGGCTGCCTATATAAATCAGTTTACTCTTGCCACTGTTCTGATTTCTCCAATAAAAAAAAACTCTTAGTTGGTTTCTGCAATGTTACCACCTTGGCTGCCTATATAAATCAGTTTACTCTTGCCACTGTTCTGATTTCTCCAATAAAAAAAAACTTTAATTAAGACCCATTGACTAGCGGCTGAGAATTAAAGTTCCAAAATGCTTGCAACTGTACAGGGAGCTTCCGATGAGAAAGATCAATTATTTTTTAAACTAAATTTTAAAGCAAGTTTTGAATTAAATTAATCGAAAATGATCGATCCCAACCCTAGGCCCCCGCCAAGTGTCAAAATGGCCGATTTTACTATTGAAAGACAAATAGTTGAAAAAACGTTGAGAAATCATGATTTTGTCATGAAATTGTTTCATGTTTTTGCTAAATAATGCATTAGAATATATGCTTTCATGAATGTTCACCATAACATGCTCCAATCACTGACATTTTAGTTAAACGGCGTCTTTTTAAAATGACAAAGAACTCGGTGAACATGACGCGCAGTTTCAACGCTCTCAATTATGCAAGAAAAATACTTCAAACGAATAAAAACTAACACAAAAGGGTAGCAAATATATATTACTATAATAAAGAAACACTTACCTGGCCATTTTTGTAGAAATTACTTTAAAACTTGAAAAATTGTTGGAGGAGAAATGTCACTCAAAGGTGGCGTTTTACGTTTTGGCAATTGAAAACAGATTCTATAAAATGAGTATTTTTTATCAATATCTACGGACAACTTTGAATAGAGATGTGAAGCGTGGTTTATTATAGATAGTCTTCTTTTTGTTTTAGGGTTGTAACTAGAACAATAACTGAGTTATAACGATTTCTGTGGAAATGCACGCGTTAGCTTGAAAACAAGCTTATGGGACTTGACTGCTATCGTTATATTTGCGTGTAAACAAGCTTATGGGTCTGAGTGGTTAATATATACCTACATTCAAATAGCAATAAAAATGCTCAAAACGCATGATGATAAATAATAAAATATCGTATACTTCTTGGACGTATTTATTTATCACAGGTATTTATGATTTTTCAATAATTTCTAAACGAAATAAGTGTGTAAAAAATTCTGAAATATTTTAGTTTGTAAGAAATCTGAGGTATTTTCGTCACAAAACACGTTCTAGAATTTATTTTTTAATAATTTTAATTTAACTAAAATTAAAATTCCGAAAAGTGTCTTTACTAGATTATGTATTGATTTATTTTGCTGTATGATTATGTGATTTGAAATTTGTGCTGGATAATATAATATTTTGTTTGAAAATTTAACAAATCCGCCAACGACCAACGGTATAACCTTAGTATGTTAAAAATAAACTTAGATTTTCAAAATTTAAAAAGTGCGTTTACCAGATAAAATAACAATCTTTCTAAATCAATTTACGTTTTTTTGTAAAAAAGAGTCAATACGTCTAGAATTTGATTTAAAGAGGACTAATTTAAGTTAATAGTGTAACTCTAACTCTATTTCTATACTATCCAACCACCCAATTTTAAGTATCCACATTACTTACATTCACTCGACCTGCAATAAAAACGCTTCTGATATATACTTATCATTTCATGATTGAGGCTCATATTATTTTGATCCTTTGAAATTAAAGCCTGCAGGCATGTCAAAAATCGCTAAAGTGATGATATTTTAATTTCAATGAAAAACCAAATAATTTCCCCTTCTCCACAATCCAATCAGTTTGGGATTTTTTTATAAAGCGTCAACAGGAATTTCAAAAGGAAAATAGTTGATATCGGGTTACAGGTTTTTGAATTTCATATCTACCTAAAAATCCTTTATTAAAAAATTCTGAAAAGAAAATTCTTGGAAACACGGGGGAAAATGAATATTTTCCATTAAATAATTTAGTATATAATGTTATGTTTGTGGATGGAAAAATATGTTTATTTTCTAGGATAAGAATTTTTTTATGAAATGGGTTGGTGTTACTTTGTGAAACTAATATCATACTTTTTTTTGACAGACCGATTGCCATCTCATACGCACAGACAAAATGAAGGCATGCTGGTCTGTTTTACAATTATTTTAAAATAGCCTGTTCTAATGCCTCTAATCAGCTACTGATCCCCAGTGCACCTGTGTAAAGCTCGACGGGCACGAGCGGAACACCATTCACAGTTGATTACTTCATGAGAACGGGTCGTTTTTGTGTAAGTCGGCTCGTATGCGGAACGAGCTACCGACATCTGTTTTTCCTCCTTCATATATTCCGGACCGCTTAAGACCCGCATTAATAAATCCCTTCCTACAGCCCCTACTTTAACCCGGCTCACAACTACACCCCTGTCTTTACACTGTACAGACATTGGCGCTCTTGTAAGGTGTCGCACATAAAAAAATTAAAATAAAATAAAAATTATATATATCTAAAATTAAAAACAACGACTCTTCTGAGAGTGAAATCTGTTTATACAAAAGTTTAAATAACCTGTTTGTTTTTACTTTTCATAATGAAACACAAGAATGCTCGGTTTTTGCGTACGTTTACAAGAAGATGTTTGTGCGAAAAACTGTTTTTAGTCCATCTTCATAATTCATTTCCATCGAGTGCTGTACAGTTTCGAAATGCCTTATTGAATACGAGGAAAAACAAAAAACAAAGGATGATAAAACGCGAATGAGTAAAAAAGCCAAGCACAAGTTAAAGATTGGTTAATACGGTACAAATAGCCATTACTCATAATAATATTTTAATACAATTCTATTTACAACTTCTAACGAAATAAATCATAAAATTCAGGAACAATCGGCAAGCATGGAGTTTTCGTACTTCAAAATGATGTTCATAGATGGCGTTGGCATGTCAGAATGGCAGTATAGTCGTTTGAAATGGCTTAAGTACAAGGCGGGGAGTGACGTATGCAGTCTGCCCGCATGGGTAGGTACTCTACCAGAGTCTGTCGCCTGTAGTTGAGCCGCAATCAACAGCTGCTACTAACTGGTGAACGACGCCGGCATATTGCATGTTACGAGTAATTATTTCACTTTTCAATAAGGCAGAAATTGCAATATAGCGCGGCTTTGCAACCTAATCAAGGCCCGTCAAACTGAAGAAGTATGGCTAATGCGCGATACTCGAAAATCACATCATGGTACATTCAATTTTTGTAGTAAATACTTCTTTACGCACGCTTGACTTAAGGGGTAAACTGGCGAATGCGTTACGGAAATTACAGCGTTACGAGAGGAGTAATATCGGGCGTTACGAACGTTTCGGAGGCGAAAGTTAATGAATTTAAATTAATTTTGAAATTCATTCCTCACAATCTAATCGTAACAACAGTGCTCAAATCCATAGTAATGACGTATGGAATGGGTGCTGGCATTTATGCTGACAATAGTTGTATTGTTGTTTCTCACATTCTAAAAGTTAAAATCTAAGGCGCTCCGCCCACTGAGGCAACTGAAAACCAACTAAAACCGGCTGTTTTCTCTGTCTTGATTGGTCAAAAAGCTTGTTTAACCATAGAAGAAGAACAATCAGCTGACAGCTCGACTCAGCAACGGCCGCCCAGGGCAATCAGGCGTGACAGTCGCAAGATGGTCGCAAGTCACCGCTTGCGTTACCATTGACAACGGGGTTTTGTGTGATTGTGTAGTGTGCGGGCCATCACATTGTCATACAAAGACAGTTGGCAGTTGAGAGTTTTCAGTTGCCTGAGTGGGCGGAGGCGCTAACTAATAACTACCTAGCAATTTTTCGATTGGAATTTTTTGAATTTCCTGCTGCAAATGTGAATCAACGTCGCTCTCTAACTAGAATCCGCATCAAAAAAGTTTAATTCTAAACTTTGTAAGAATTAAATAAACTATCCCATTTTAAGCGTAATTCCCATAATAAAATTAACCAAATTTTCGTTTAGAGTGTGCGAACTCAATGCATTGAAACGACTGATTTGTCACGATGATTGGTAACATTCCAAACGAATCTTCAATGTAGATTCTTATACACTGAAGATTGGAATGGTTTAATTCGATGCCAGAAAGAAAATTGGATTAGGTTACTAAAGAAGTATTTACTTCGGTCGTGTGGTCTAAAGCACACTCGTATTATTTTTATTGACAATTTGATTATGAATCTATGGAACTGAGAATTTGGTGTAAGTTTTAATTTATTTAACCCGTTGAAAGCCAGAGCAGAAAACAGAAAAACATTTTATTAGCCGTAAGAGAGGTTAAAATCAAAAGAGAAATTTAAAATTGTATTAGCATAAGCGATTCTAATTTTGTTCTTCACACGTTTTTAAAAGCATAAAGGTAATTAAATCGCTTCGTAAATATTTCTAAAAAGAATAATATTACAATTCTCGCATCTACTTTTTGTATATAGGAATCGCAGGTAAAAATCTTTCAGGTAGGTAAGTGCTGTTATATACATATTAAGAAAATTAAAGTTGAGCCAGAAATGTCTTATGGTAAAGTTCCTTAGAAAAAGGAGTTTGATTGTGTCTTAAAACTAATTTAAGGTAAAGGGGAGAGGTAGAGGAATTACAGGTTAAGGATAGGAGATAGATTCCATACTCGCGAATCAATTTATGATCGTACACGATTTTATTACGTTATTGCAAAGAATGTCTATATCTACATGGAAGATGCTCGGGCATGCTTCGGTCGGGAAACAGGCCAAATGCGCGCCCAACATTCGTGCATGGTTGACATTATTTTTTTGTGTTAGAACGGGTCGCTTCTACGACTCGTTCTTGAGTTAAACGGCTGTGGAACGATTTGCGGGCCGCTGTGTTTTCTTTCTCCTACATTATAGGCCTCTTCAAGACTCACTTCTTCCTTTCCACAAAGAGTATCCACACGGCATCCTCAAAGATGACAAAAACCCTGAGGGATAATTCCTAAGGGAAACCTCCTGTGAGGAAAAAAACATTGCGAATTTTTTTGTTATACTGCAAACGTGTAAGAGGAATTGAAGATTTTTTGTAATAAAATATTATACCATAGAGATAGAGTAAGCGCTAAACTTAAATGCAGACCTGAACTTAATACGAACCATTCTCGCGCAGTCATTTTACTGACTTTACAATGACCGTAAGCGAAATAGAAAGATGATAATCAATAAATTGATATAAAAAAGGTTAAAAGACTAGCGTATTTTTATTAAAGTGGGAGAATGTACAGAAAAGCGTGGAAATTGCAGAATGGACGCTCCATGTACAGCAGCAGTAAAATGTATCTAATGTTTAATCTGAGTGCTTTATTCCCAGAGGTGTGCAAAATCTCGAAATCGGGGCCAAAAGTGATGCAACCGTGCGTAGATCATCTCTGTTCATCTGTTCTTCAGCTGCCGATAGTTGTTGCCTTTTCACTTTCAAAAGTGAGTTTATATTCGTGTTTCGCGGATGAATGCGCTGGAAACCGCTTTCGTGCACTGCACTCAGGGGAATCGTCTTTAATATGATGATATTGTTCAAGATGTAACATAACACATCATAAAAGCGTAAAATAATGATTTTTTAGCTTTCTTTTGTTTCGTTTCGATTTGTTCCTCTTTTATAGTCGTGTGTACTGTTTCTAGTGTAGGAACTACGTTATTTGTATTTATTGAGGGTGTAAACATTCCTGCACTGGCCACACCGACCGGCGCAGAACGAACTGCGCAAATAGCGTCAATTCATTCCAGTGATGGTATGTCTAAGGAAATTTCCCTAGATCTAGGGGAGAAAAATATTTTTTAGGGAAAAGGGAAATCAGCACAAAATCTAGGGAATTTTTTTTTTACATATGACAATATTACTGGTATTGCTTGTCGCTAATTATTTTTTTTGGTATTCCCATTAATCTTATGTATTGTAACATAAATCTAGCAATGTTGTTTTTAACACTGACAACTCAAAATGATATTATGTATCTAAAAAGATAAATGGGAACTTCCTAAAAAAAAAAAATTAAGGTTTCAAATTACTCTATTTAGAAATTTTCTTCAGTTTCGATGATTGCTGTTGATTTTTATTTTGCAAAGTGATTTTAATTTGGAATTCCGTTTTTCATTAGCAAACAGTGTTTTATTTGGAAAAGCACAATATTCTAAGCACATCCACTAAGTACCGATCTTTCCAATTAATAAACGGTGACCAGAATGTTCAGTGGAAACTTTTTAAGTGTATGAATATTGAGTACAAACTTTTCATCGGATGTTAATTCCTCACATGATAATTCATCATGTCTCGAAGCGCCGAAAACTGATAATTGGGGTTTTTAACCTTATTAGGTTAGGTTAGGTCAGGTAAGGTAAGGTAAGGTAAGGTAAGGTAAGGTAAGGTAGGGAAAGGTATGGTAAGGTAAGGTAAGGTAAGGTAAAGTAAGGTAAGGTAAGGTAAGGTAAGGTAAGGTAGGGTAAGGTAAGGTAAGGTAAAGTAAGGTAAGGTAAGGTAAGGTAAGGTAAGGTAAGGTAAAGTAAGGTAAGGTAAGGTAAGGTAAGGTAAGGTAGGGTAAGGTAAGGTAAGGTAAAGTAAGGTAAGGTAAGGTAAGGTAAGGTAAGGTAAGGTAAGGTAAGGTAAGGTAAAGTAAGGTAAGGTAAGGTAAGGTAAGGTTAGGTTAGGTTAGGTTAGGTTAATGTGATGAATTATCATGTGAGGAAGTATCGTGTATGAATAAATACTATGGGAATTCAGACGCTGAGATCTCAGACATGGAACCTTAATAAACATATAACAGGATTAGTGTTACACAATCAGCAAACAACAGGATTATTGTAACAACATTAGGCATAAGTTCAATGTTCAATTTTCACGGCCACATGGCAGTGTCACATCTGCCCTGATGATGGACACTAAACTGTAACGCTCTCCGAAACGATGGCCAACAAAAGAGGAAAAACAACACGGCATAATTAACCAAAAATTCTACAATAAGTCATAAATATTATTCATTGTTCTACGTCTCAACGATATGGTGCAGTGGGATTTCACATTACAATATGGACAAATTATCGAGCGGTATATTGAGCTCTACATTGATTTATAGATCAATAAATTAACACACGAACCCGTTTGTGCTTGTACCTGTCAACGCTACCAATATTCAAGGAATCCCACACCAAAACATGCCCACCAGCCACCATTGTAGATAATGTTGTAGAAATGGGACCATCGCCACAGAACCGGAGTTATTCAACTATCGACTTTCATAAAATCGCCTTTTCACTGCATTCTTTGATTGATAGGTATGCAATAATTAGTGCAGTTTATTTGCTATAAATCTCTACATACAAGTTGATTATCCAGTAGTTACGCATTTATGGGCTTCGACCGATTTTTTTAAAATTTACTTTATAATTAATTATTTATTACGTTACGTTGGATACATTAATATATATAAAAAATAACATAGTTATTATATTTCATAATAACTGAAAATATCTAAAATGTTTGCAAGTATTATTATGTCTCGCTAGGACGCTATTAGTTCCTAGCTAGGTACGTGTTATAATGAACCAAATGCTAGTGAATGCCTAATGAATTATACTGTAAAAAAATGAGTGCGTCTAACCTTTTTACTTCATTAGTTTGAATTCACAATAATCAGAGAGAAAAAAGAGTTAATATTCATTGTAAAAAATAACACAAATCAAAAGAGTCAACTAAAATCTTTAGTTAAATCATATAATAATCAACAAAAAATAACTAAAACCTGTTGAACTTACCTTATAAATTAGTAAACAAAAATAAACAGGTGACGTCTGACGTTTGAGTTTGCTTTGACGTTTTGTTATTCGTTGCTAGGTTTCAGACTCAGTGTTGCTATACCTACGAAGTTAATATGATGAAATATAAATTGTCATTTCCGTTAATGGCGTCCAAAAAAGATTTGAGTTACCCGTCGTAATGCCCCTAAAAAGTCTTACTCCAATACAGTCTATTTTTTATATATTTAGTTTTTTTCTAAATGTGTCATTAATAAGTAATTACGTTATAGGCATTTTGTCATTTTTGCAGTTAAACTGATATTTCATATTTTTATAGCCTATAATTTGATTGCGTCAGACAAAGAAACGAATTTCGCTGCAAACTTTAGATTTGAACAAGAAGTTTTGTTTAAGATCTAAATGATTTCTTTTGTTCAAATTAAATTTGTGTTCGTTTACCTAAAGATCCAAAGAAATCATTGAAGTAGAAGAAAATACTAATAAATCTAAACGAAATATGAAAAAAGAAAAATCAAAAGGTAACGGTGGCAACTGCGATTCGAACCCATGATCTCTCGTATTATCGAAAAAAAAACGCCTTAACCAACTCGGCCATAGGGACCTCTTATTTTTAAGTCATTTTTGTTGATCTTATATTACAAATTCAGAATTAACAATGTTATCTTCGACTAATTTTTCCCATAATTTTGGTTGCTACATTTTTAAATGATCACAAAGCATAAATAATTTGTTTGTCTCGGATAAACATATCCGATTTTATTTATATGGGACACCTACAGACCTTTCCTAAAAGTCTAAATGAATATTATTTTTTTGTTGTAATAACTCCTGTTATAATAACTTTTGAAGGTACATGAAATACATCCTAAACGAAAATGTGAAAAAGTACAAGACACAGAACATTGATGGGTATAATATTCAAAACTTATTACAACAAAAAAATATTCCAATGAAAATGGATTGTGCAAAGAAATGCTACAAAACCTCGACCTCCAGAGAGCTTAAGTTCTAAGTTCAAGTTGGTATTTCTCCACAAAAAAGCATGCATGCGAATTATCTGTTTTTTCTATCTACATAATTTTATTACACCATACATTCTCAATGTTGGCACTTACAGCTCAATAAATGTCAATAATCAATCATTTCACCTACGCTTCAACAAAATGAGATTGTAATCAAACTAAACGGAAAAATAACTTACTGGTGGCTCCACAACATCAAGCACACACCCGCTTTTCATCAAACCTGGGATGCATGGTCCCAAAAACTAAAACCACATTCGCTCAACGACAATTCTGGTTCATAGCTCCGAAAATATTTAATGCATTGAGTACCGATATTAAGTCAAATAATTCAGTATCCACCTTTACCGCCCGTCTACAGCATTGGATATTTGAAAAGGGACGAGCTTTCTTTAAAGATTACATGAGTTCTTAACACTTTTAAAAACAAAACAAAAAATTATAAAATTTATCCTGTCACAGCTTTATTCCAACTTGTTTCACATCACTGAAATTGAATGTGACCATAAACATAATCGTCTTGTAGATTATATCTACCACAATTTAACCTGCGTTCAAAACAATATAATATATAATTTTATTTGTTTTATAATCTTAATGTTTATTATTTTTAATTTCTATTTCTTTCTTTAAAATATTTATCTCTCTTTATTTTTCAGCTCACTATTATTTTAATATTTGTATTTACTTTTATTTATCTTTAAATATCTTTTTTTTTTCTTTTCTGCATTCTTATTTCTCATTATTTATTACCTAGTTTTTATTATCTGCTTCTGTAAAAAAGTATTTTTAGTTCATATATTCATTATGTATGACTACCACAACACGGGCAGTAGCCTAGTATGGTAGTTAAAAAAAATGGCAAAAACTGTAACTTGTAAAAATTTATTAAATAATAAAAAATAAAAAATAAAAAAAAAACAAGTCAGTGCCAACATTGGCCATTGACCATAATGATAACTCGTTGCTAACAACGGGACACCCCAACAAGCCACAACCACAAACACAGCAAACTGTCCCACTCCCCGCAGTTGGGCATAATAATAATAATATGATATAGGCAATGGGCATGCCTGTGGCTGCGACATTGCATAGCTTCAGGGAAGAAGGCCAGCTCCATGTAAGGAACTGCAATACTACAACTGGGCGACGGTGACCAGTGGACAGTGGACTTAAGGACTGTCACCGTTATGTGGAGTATAGAGGAACAACGGTTCAACTGGTGACGGTTACAGTGACCCGTCTGAGTGAGAATGCATGATGTATAGGGGTACTCAATGATTAGCAGCATATATTATTTAATTTTTATACACGGAGAAAAATGTTATTTTAAAATACGATCATTTTATTCGTAAAAACAGTTCAAAACGGGACTGAAGTTCTTACGAACAAATTAACAGTGTTTCAATGTTTATTGGCGGGAAAATGTAAGAATAATTTGTCGGTTTACGTACGAAATTACGTATACTAACCAAATTATTCTAACGTGTTTCCGCCAATAAACATTGAAACCCTGTTAATTTGTTCGTAAGAACTTCAGTCCCGTTTTTAACCGTTTTTACGAATAAAATTATCGTATTTTAGAATAACATTTTTCTCCGTGTAAGAACAACTCTCTTTATATAACTTTTGAAGGTTATTCCCATCAACGTAATCTTCTTCTTCAAAATTATTTACGAAGAAGATAACACTGATAATCTAAATGAAAATATGAAAATGAACAAGACACAAAAAAATAAAAGATAACGGTCGCAACTGGGACTCGAACCCAGAACCTCTTGTTTTACCAATATGCAATAGCGAATTGGTAGAGGTGCCCGTCCCGGTAAGATGAGAGGTTCCAACCGTTATCTTTTCTTTTTATGTATCTTGTTCATTTTCATCTTCTTCAATGCATATATTATTGTTTTTAATTTATTCCTACCTCCAATGAGTTTGAGTTTATTTTTAAAAAATTGCTTGAAAATCATTCGAATCTATTTTACAAAGACCCTCGAAAATCACGGGATAGCATGCATTCTTGATACGTCTATTCAAATTTTGAAAAAAAAAAGTTTTTCAAATATTCTGGGTATTATAGGTAGGTACTTTATCCCTTCTCTGAATTCTTGACACAATCAGATACAATGTTGAAAATTTAACAAAGATATATATATATATATATAATTTAGATACAAACTAAATCGTAGCTTTAAAAACTTGCTGTTAGAACTTCGTCATACAAGATACGTTTTCAGATTTTCACGGCCAAAAGCATTTTCGTTGTTTATTTTTGGGGTGTTATGCCGTGTTGTGCTACCTCCTTCTTTAGCCGACGTTTCGGACAGCGTTGCAGTGTCCATCATCAGGGCAGATCCGGCAGATCCGTCGATGGACACTGCAACGCTGTCCGAAACGTCGGCTAAAGAAGGAGGTAGCACAACACGGCATAACACCCCAAAAATAAACAACGAAAATTCGTCATACAATTTCTAAGTAAAACACTACAACCAAAGTGAAAATTATTTTGATTATGGAAAAAAAATAGTTTTGCATTAAAAGATAACTTTTGAAAAAAAAAATTTTATTTTAAGCAGATATTTTTTTTTTTAAATGTCAAACCTGTCCAACTAAGATAGTATATGGTATTTCTGTTGTTGTATACATTTTTACTGGAAACTATATTTACGTGAGAACGGTTGCCTGAAAAAATAAACAATTTCATTAGCCAGTTTCATACTCGTATACCTCCTTCTTCTTCCTTGCACTGTCCCAACTCATTGCCTAGGTAGGCTGTTGGGTCGGCTCTCCTCGTTCTCAGGTTGTAGCTTCTTCGGTTCTCTCTTCCAGGCCATTTCTTCTTAGGATTTTAGAGCATTGAGTCATCCAGGAGTTCTTTGGTCTTCCTCTAGATGACTGTCGATGAAGCTCCATGGACATTGACTGCTGCACTGTGTGGTCTGGTGGTCTCCGTTTTATGTGACCATACCATCTCAACTGTCGTTCCTCTAGCTTATTGTTTATGTCCGTGACACCCAGGCTACCACGAATGCGTGAACTTTTAATTTTATCTTTTAGTGACACTCCTGCCGACCATCTAAACATTCGCATTTCTGCTGATTCAAGTTGCCTGGTGTAGGAGTTGTACATGGTCCATACCATGGTCATACTCGTATACCAGATTTATTTTAAAATTCCATATATCGTACACTATTCTCGATATTCTGTTTGGTGGTTATAGGTCACACTTATGAGAAATTACGCAAGTGTGATAATATGATCATGCATTATTATGTATTATTTATAACCCTATCAGTATCCTAGCGGAAGTTTCTGAACTCAGTGGGTACGTATTTGAGTCTATAGTAAATCATGAATCACGAGGGTTGACGCAGCAGTGTCCGTCATCCGTCCATCATTGCGTTAGTGTCAATTTTTGATGGATAAGTGTCAAAACGTCAGCGAGGCGATAAGGACACTCTGGACACTGACACTGCCGACTTGTGGATAGCTCTGGCTAGCTGGTTTTGTTATTGACTTGTTTTGGAAGACGCACGCTTTGATCTGACGTTGGGAAGCTGGGAATAATTTTAGAAGCAGATATCTTAATAATAAGCATCCTTTTGTTAGTTGTAGTGCATACAATATTATCTCATTTGTATTTGTTTCAGTGAATTTTATATATTAAGATTAAGGAAAGAAGGTCGTTAGAGAAAAGGCGACTGAAAAACTGACTCTAGGACGGAAGAGGGAATTATGTAATGGAAAAAGTGACTTTAATTTATTAATCGAAAAGTTTTGCCATTAAATAAGAAACAAAATCGTGTTACCTTTTTTATTTAAATAATTATTTATCTGTAAAATGGTCTGAAATTTTTGACAAAAGTTTACCTTTTTAGAGGTTTATTTATTATTTTGGAACATTATTAGAATGTTAACATTAAAAAGTTATAAGATTAACATTGTAAAGAGCACCGTAAATAATTTAAAAATGTTCACAAAAGCACTGTTTAAGACTTGTTTTTCTCTACGTAGAGATGTTAAAAATTTATTGATTGTTTTTGTGTTTAATTCGTAGAACTCCAATATTTTTTTAATTGAATATAAATCTAAATTTTATAATGTTATTAATAAGTTCTGCAAGTGTTTTAGTTTTTTTGTTTTTATTGTAACAGCTGTTTCGGCTTACAAGGCCAGTGTACAAAGTCAGTTTGATATATATATATATATATAGGTACGAAGGGAGTCTGATAGAAAATGAGCATATGAGGCATATGAGTAAGTATAAACAAGACCGGTTTTAAGATGCTTGCCATGTGAAAAATGCATTGACGTTCAAAGAGATCAATCACTACACCCCTAATTATATTTACGATTTTCTGAAGACAGTAATTTATGTTTCGCTCTGAAGGCTGTTTATTACTGTTTTATGAATCAGTCAGGAGTTTATTATAAGCTTTAAAGCAAGATCGATCTTCGTATTTGAATTGAGAACCGTTCCTGTTACCTTTAAGGGTATTTCCATCTTAAAATATAGCTGCCACCCCCAAGTTAACGTAACTCTTTCTCCTTGCTAGAATGTTAAAGTTATCTAACTGTGATGAATGGTAACCCAACTCACATGTGTGTTAATTCAAAGGTATACTATATGTATATCAGAGCAATAAAAAACTCCATTTAAACTCGTGGTTTAGAGATTTACATATAAAAAAATTAACAGAAAATAAGAGTATTTTGATTGTATTTATTTTAAATGAAAGTCCGCTTGTAAGTATTGCTTGTAAGTAAGCATAATGCTTACACCACTTAGATATACAATTTACATGTTTCGAGAAAGAGGTTATCTTCGTAAGGATGAGACGTATCCAAATCGGCAGAAGAAATGATTTCTTTTGACCGAAGTTTGAACCATCCTACCCAGTGATCAAAACCAACCGCGCTACAAACCGGGCCAAATCCGGAGTTGGTAAAGACGCTGTTTATTTCGTAGCTTTAATTTCTTCGCATTTCAGAATAAATGCGTATATGACCGCGTGTGTATGCGCGATTGCCACCGAAAGATGAAATAATGCGTTGTCATCGACAAAGAGACGGAGTTTCCACTTGATCGGTAGTCGGGAGGTGCGTTAATTTCCAGTCCCAAGATTGCGCTTCATTCATACATTCATTCAATCGAGAAAACAAAAGTACAATTCAAACACATGTATTTAAAAATTAGATAACTTCGGGCACACAGACACGCTCGATATACACTTTTATCGATGTGTCTCGATCAGTGTTAAATTTTAATATCATATCTGATAATAATATCGAATTTTTATTTTTCATTAAAACTATATTTTTTTATGGAAAACGAAATATAGATATATTTTAATTAACTGTGAACTAATTATTCCAATTCTAAATAGTATGCACTAACTTCACCTCATAAATACCTTCATAAACGGTAGGCTGCTGTTCATAAACATATCACTGAGTACTTAGTGCCGAGTTAACAACACGAAATAGGAACTATGGGCGGGTTGTTTGAGTTACGGTTTAAGCGAACCGGATATTCTGGTGCGGCAAATAATTAATCTCGCGAAGGAGACACTTCTTGCTGGGTTACCTACCTGTCCTGTTTATTTAGGATTTACTTGGCGAAACTGGGTAAATACAAAGGACGTAAACTAAACTGAAACTGGCGACTTGCGACGTCAAATGTTCATTTGGTTTTTAATGAGACATACGTTGTGTGTTTGTTTTATGAATCTCTTACTAAAATCCCTAAAACCATGGTTTTCAACTTCACTTTAAATATACTCGAATGATATCAGGGGTCACAGCACAGTCGACCGATAAAATCCTGTATCAATACTGCATTGACTAAATCCATTTAATAAAGAATATAACAATCGAATGTGCCACGACTTTTGGTTCATTTAGCGAGGCCTCACACCGGACATACACTGGTATTACGATAACTGTGGCGCCACATTTGAAACGCGACACATTTAACACCCCCCTATATTTGCGCGCAAGCACGCACACCAAGGACACATTTGTAGCGGGTGCAGTTTGTGGCGACACGTTAGCCGCGCTAATGCATGTGGTCAATTTTTGTGACACAGTGATTTGCAAAAATGAAAGACAATATTGAATTTTATGTGGAGTTTATTGCAGAGGTTGAAAGAGACCCTATATTATATAACCATTGACACACTGATTAGCAATAGACGGATTACAGAAATCATCTGGACCAAAATCGTAACTCTTGGTGTAACTCTTACAAAATTTTGAAATTACTGTAAATTGCAGAATCTTTATTAAACGGGTGAACCCGATAACGTCTTTTTTTACTCAATAATTGCCACATCAAGAAATCCGTGTCGTCAAATGATGTCGACATTTTCGAGTATAAACCACAATTGTGCATGTACGCGACACATATACTCCAATCAAAAATGTAGCATGCATATTGTGACGGCGTAAATGTTGCGTGCATGTGGCGTGTGGCTCCGGTGTGCGTCTGGCTTAAGCAATATGTCTCTCTTACACTACTTGCCTGAAATTGTTTATCGGCATCTCATTTGAATTTCGTAATCATGGTGAAACATAGTTTAATGTGGAAAAGTAGGCCCAAATTGGACCTATATTTCCTTCATTATCCTTTACTTCAGGCGAAAATGATAAAACTTTTTCAAATTTCGAATTTATTTCTAGAGCAGATTTCGATTTCATTGGCCTGTCTGTATAAGTGAGTGTAAGTCCAAAAAGGTAAGTTTCTATTTTTATCTTCTTTGATAAATAAAAACCAAAATTTTCTCAGAAAGTGTAAGATTTGTAAGGAGGTACTTAAATACCTATTATTACAACCTATTACTGAATTATAAACCATACACTTTATGTAAGTTTTTTTTAAATTTGAAATAAGAAATTATACACTTTGTTCAATGAAACGTTACTGTCTCAAAGACAATTCTTTTTTTCAATGCAGGCTTACCACCTTCAGGCAGTATAGGCGAATAAGAAAGTCCAAATAAACACGACGATGTCATATTTGAAAAAATAACCTATACTGAACCATTTAAACGATCACCATTTTGAAAAGGAAACGAAAAGTTATTTACAGATGTACGAAATTCAGAACGGTCGAGTTTAAACAGGGCTGCGCCGTGTCAAAGATTTAACTATCATGCACATTTTAAAGAATTAACATAATGGGCACCACGGTAAATTAATAACGAAAATAAAATCACTTCACCATGAATCAAATACGGCAAAAGAAGAAGAAAAAAGTTCCGTCCAAAGATTCTGATTGACACGATATGTATGTATGTAAATTAGCCAAAATTAACGGTAAAAATACACCCAGGTTTTCATTAAGAACTATAAAAAATGCACGACAGATAGCTTCAAACAATACACAAAAACTCGATAGGATCACTTTCCAAATAATCTACGTTTGACTTCATTACAAATCTAGCATATTAAAACGACTTTCACGACGATATACTGTTGTATCCAATATTCGTAACAACGCTTGGTAATAATATATGGTAGACTGATAAATGCCGTAAAGAATTCAGGAAATAATACTCGGTTAGCAAGGTAGAGCCTTAAACCAGTGCCAACCCAGTAGACATGTATTATATGACGTTGGACAGTCAAGAGAAGGAGCTCTAGCACAGTGAAATCGATAACTTTATATACTTTACAATATTGGATCGATAGGCGTAAATCCCTAGCATGGTTTCATCGTTGACAGCCGAACCGATATTGTTAGGGAATAAATAAGAAATCGATATCCGCTGGCAACACTGAAACGCCAATAAATTACGTAAAAATATATTTATAATTTGGCAATGTTGAATTGAAACACTAACCTAAATAAAAACTTCCTACACATTTGCTGCCTCGAGCAGAGTACCACAGGGATCTCATTTGGGCCCAATATTATTTTGTTTATTTATCAATGATATAGTCAATATTTTTAGTAAAGTTAAAGTCCTGTTATAAACTAAATACTAAAACTTCAGTCTCACAACATACCACAATTGGGGATGCCATTATCAGAAAATTGATTTAGAAAAAGGAGTGTTAAAACTCAAGCAAACCCAGGAAGCAGCTACAGCACCGCTATAAAGGTGTATTTTCTGTCAGTAATCCATCAAAGCATCCCTTGTTCACCCCCCGCTATCGTTCCACTCTCTACTCACAACTTCTTTTCTCTAGGGAAATTCCCCATTCTATGGCAGTAACTAATGCGAATAATTAAATGAAACCGTGCATACATTAAAAATAAAAACAAATACCATCGCGAAATTTTTGGGCACAATTTTTGTCAAAAATATTATCACCCGGCTAATTAATGCGTTCAACAATATGTCAAGGAAGCAAGATTTTCAAAAAGTTATATGAGAAAGGTATCAACATTATTTATACAAGAAAAAAAATTGTTAAGTCTAAATTGTGGCGGTGTGGATACCGCCGTCCCGGGAATCATTTAGTAAATAACCAAAGCCTCTGTCACCCCAAGTGATTTGCTACGTTTGCTTAATTAGCAGGGGTGCCCGGGTTTATGAAATGAGGTTTTTTTCTTGGCGGCGGATGCGATTCCTTCCCACTTCTCAAACCCTTTTCCTTCGCAGATCTTCCTCTACTTCAATTTCTAAAAAAGTCTTGAAAATATATATAGGTATTTTTTTTTACATAAATATATATACCTATTCGTTAGAATTTTGTAATCATTCAATCTTGATTGAATTTAATTAATTAAATACATAAAAAGACAATGTTATTTACAACCAATTTTATTTGCATTAAAAACAAAGCAAAGAATCTTAGGCAATCAACGACGATTAACGCCTATAACACCGAAGACACAAATATTTAGACGAGACTAAAAAATGCGAAGCGAGAAAATAGACTTCACTTTTGTACGTCCAATTTTATTTGACCTCCAACGCCGTAACGATTCATAATTCACAACCCTGAACGAAATTCACAATGCACGTTCAAATTCAGTAATAAACGCTTTATATTGTCATTGCATCAAAAATTTACAAAAAAACAAGTAACATATCCACTTATATGGTAAAGAAATCATAAGACAGGTGTCAAATAATGTCAACATAGAAAAGGTAATACTTCTAAATAGGTAATATTTTAGTTTTTTTATCAAATCGGTGAAGATCACTTCTGTGGATAATCCCTCCAGTGGCCTAGAACAAAAGATGCCATAAAAATGTTTATGTTAGTGGGTAGAACGTTTTATTGACAAGTTGGTGAAATCGTAATCGTAACGACGATAATTAGTGCTCGAGTAATAATCGCCAGAGCGTAAAACTGCGTAAGAGAGAAAATTTCTTCGTCAATTTATTTATTTATCAAGAACTATGACAGCCTTGAAGGCTAATTAATAGGTTAACATAATAGAAAAAATGAATGAAATGCCTTAAAATTCAAAGGGAATCGCGCACCCCTTAAGACGATAGACTTCGCTTTTCGGCCCATACAAAAAGGACGCCCGGGAAAAAATACTTTTCTACATCGAAAATTGCATAAAATGAATATATTTTTTTATACTGCCTTCTAGAGGGTGAAAATTATGTCGGTATGTTTTCGAATTTTCGATGCGTTTCGTATTAACGTATACATTCACTGTCAAACATGTACTATTTATCAAAAAATATTATTTAAGGAAAAAGTGCTGCTAACTCAACTCTCATAAAGAATTGTAAAATTATAAAAAGCTACCGACGTAGCGTCTTCTTTCTAAAAAAATATATTTTTTTTTAAATTTCAATTTCGTGAAAGTTTCGGTGTAGAAAAGTGTATTCTCCATAAACCCCTTTTCGAGCGATTTCTGTAGGTAAATTTGAGCGTTGTCTCATTCGCACATTTCGTATTCGCATGTATTGTAAGTGTGCTTGAGCTTATTGTGAGCGGGACAGAATGACAGACGCGGGTGTTCCGCGTGTCGTTCAAAGTCTAGCCTCTTAAGCCCCCACATTCAGAATTTCTACCGATTTATAAATTATTATAATTATTTTGTTATTATATTATTATTATTTTGCGAATTTTGAAGAAATATAAAGTATTTCTCTAAAATTTCCTAAAAAATTATGTGTTGTTTTTGAAGATAATAATACATTAGTAAAGCCGAAACGATTGTATATAAAATTTCCTCGATAAAAAAAATCACAAAGTGTGCTCCAAAAAATTATTAAAAAGTTATGAAAAAAATCAAAATTTATCTTTAAATGCGACATAAAGGGGGTGGGGGGGTAAAGTTTTAAAGGGCACATATTCATGATTTTTTTTTGAGATATGAATAATGTTGGTTTATTTATTTTATATAGAAGTTATAGAATAACCGCTGACGAATCTTTGAAAAAAATTCAAATAAAAATATCAATAAATAAGTTCGTGAGAGCGAATCTCCGGAGCCTCCTCGAAAAAAATTGTTATACGGTGAACATCATTACATCACAAATTATAATATCATATACTCTTTATTGTATAATTTTGCCAACAAAACCAAATCTGAAAAAAGTTTTTACTTTGCCAGCATTTTTTTATAAACTCTTTGACAAAACTACCCTATTAAATCTACAAGGAGAAAAATGTCATTCTAAAATACGATCATTTTATTCGTAAAAACGGTTAAAAACGGGACTGAAGTTCTAACGAACAAATTAACAGGGTTTCAATGTTTATTGGCGGGAACATGTACGAATAATTTATTGGTATACGTAATTTCGTACGTATACCAACAAATTATTCTTACATTTTAATAAATATTGAAACACTGTTAATTTGTGCGTAAGAACTTCAGTCCCGTTTTTACGAATAAAATGATCGTATTTTAGAATATCATTTTTCTCCGTGTAGGACCAAGAAAGGATTTACGCCCAGTATTTATAATTCTTTTTAAAATTTAATTATTTTACAATGCACCGTCATCAAATCGAATCAGTAGATATCAGATGCACTTTTCTCTGCTCAAACATTCGTAATAGAATTTATTTATGACATCAAAAACCAACTGCAAAAATTCTTCTAAATAATAATAATAAAGGTGCGTTCACACTGCATCATTTCCTGCTCCCGCCCAGTGGCCTATCCCGAGAACTAACGTACGGCATAATATAACCGTACGCAGTGGTGGCCCGAGAGTCGCCCATGTACGGATTGAAGTTCGGTCCATATGGGGCCTTGCACTACTCTTTAATGGAAAATAACTCTACATTTGCCTTATCGCACTTTTCTTCATAAAACAAAAAATACTTTGCCCTTATAAAGAAATGCCGGATGACCTTAACATATTATATTGGAAAATATACCTTTATATTAGATATTTTTACCATGACCGGAGAACTCAGAATTATGCAACTTCAAAACATTTGAAAAGACATTAAAAGTGAAGAAAAAACTGTTTAGGTTAGGTTATGAGCTATTAAAAAAAAATCTTAATTTTGAATGATTTTTAAATAGGTAATTAAATTGCATGTTTCTGAGTTGTCATGGAACCATTTTTACGATCACATGAACCTATAAGACAAGCTGAAATAACTTATTAAAATGGTTAATAAATCAAGAATTTTTATATTGATATTACTTGTAATCTTATATAAATATGACTATAAGTAATTTTCCTGTATTATAACTGTATGTCAGTGTATTTTACGCCTTTGTATTGTAGTCACTTAATAGTAAATATGGCTATGTGTAATTTGCCTGTGTTATAACTTGTCTGTCAGTGTATTTTATATTGATATTATTTGTAACCTTATATATATGACAATAAGTAATTTTCCTGTGTTATAACTTCTTGGTCAGTGTATTTTATGCCTTTGTACTGTAGTCACTAAATAAATTTGACTATGAGTAATTTGCCTGTGTTAAACTGTCTGTCAGTGTATTTTATGCCTTTGTATTGTAGTCACTAAGTAAATATGACTATGAGTAATTTGCCTGTGTTATAACTGTCTGTCAGTGTATTTTATGCTTTTGTATTGTAGTCACTAAGTAAATATGACTATCAGTAATTTGCCTGTGTTATAACTGTCTGTCAGTGTATTTTATGCCTTTGTATTGTAGTCACTAAGTAAATATGACTATGAGTAATTTGCCTGTGTTATAACTGTCTGTCTGTCTGTTTATGCCTTTGTATTGTAGTCACTAAGTAAATATGACTATGAGTAATTTGCCTGTGTTATAGCTGTCTGTCAGTGTATTTTATGCATTTGTATTGTAGTCACTAAGAAAATATGACTATGAGTAATTTGCCTGTGTTATAACTGTCTGTCAGTGTATTTTCTGCCTTTGTATTGTAGTCACTAAGTAAATATGACTATGAGTAATTTGCCTGTGTTATAACTGTCTGTTAGTGTATTTTATGCCTTTGTATTGTAGTCACTTAAAAGTAAATATGGCTATGAGTAATTTGTCTGTGTTATAACATGATTGTCAGTGTATTTTATGCCTTTGTATTGTAGTCACTTAGTAAATATGACTATGAGTAATTTGCCTGTGTTATAACTGTCTGTCAGTGTATTTTATGCCTTTGTATTGTAGTCACTAAATAAATTTTACTATGAGTAATTTGCCTGTGTTATAACTGTCTGTCAGTGTATTTTATGCCTTTGTATTGTAGTCACTGAGTAAATATGACTATGAGTAATTTGCCTGTGATATAACTGTGTGTCAATGTATTTTATGCCTTTGTATTGTAGTCACTGAGTAAATATGACTATGAGTAATTTGCCTGTGATATAACTGTGTGTCAATGTATTTTATGCCTTTGTATTGTAGTCACTTAAAAGTTATTCTTCTGTAATAATGACAATAATATAACATTGTTTTAATTCCATTTAATGGAATTTGGAATTAAAATCAAGTTATATTCTAGTGATTATTATAATTATATATTCCCACAAAGTGTTTGCTGCATGTGAAAATTTTATTCTTCTGTGTTTTCTTTCTGCGATTATATTGTGGTTTCTTGGTATATGTGTGCTCTAGTGTTATATTAATATTGTTAAATTGACCAGTTGACAAACTGCTTTGGCAGCAGTATACCGGGAGCTTAAATTAAAGAATAAAAAAAAATAAAAAAATCTATGTAAATTATTGTACATCAAAACAATGAATTCTTTATTTTTTATAAGAAATCGCAGAAATAAAAGCATGTTTGCATATATTATTGCTTTTGCGTAAGTTTGAAATAAAATTATCGAAGAAAGCAAACACTTTGTGGCTTGACATTATACCAAATGAAACAAATACTTAGTTTTAAACCACTTTATTTTTATTTATATTTGTTCACCGGTTTCGATTGGACTCAATCTTCATCAGGACAATAAAATAAACTAAATCATAATACAGAGAAACAATGTAAGGTAAACAAAATAGAGAGAGGAAGCAATATATGGGAGAGGGAGAGAACATCATAGACTGGTTGGTGGAGGGGTAGGGGGCGGGGTAAAGGAAGGGTGGGGGTTACATAAAGTATATCATTATTTCCTGACATTCCAACCAGATAACTATTAGATGCAAGATTAATTATTTTCCTTTAGTACAAGTCTGGGGTCTAACTAAAATGAATTTCCGCTCACTTGAGGCAAACCCGATTAAAATAGACCCATACTTGAGATCAAAGTGATGAAATAGCAAAGAACTAACGAAGCAATCGAAAAACCTGATGAAAATACACCTCAAGTCTTGTTTTACTGCATGCTGAAATATCATTTTAAAAAAATGATAAATTCGGAAAAAAGTGTGATAATAATAATGTGAATAATTTGTAAAAAAAAAATTGTACCTGTTGGGGATTTTCCCTCCCCTTCCTAAACAATATTGTCATATATTCAGTGCAGACGAGACTTCAAACGATTGACAACCGAGTGGGATCATTTTTCTTATTTGAATGGCTTGAGTTTGGTGTAACTAGGAGTTTTGTGATGTGTTCGTTGGATTATGTTTAATTAAAAACTGGTTGTAGCTAAATATACTGAGCGCTCTGAATCGGTCAATAGTGCACGGAGAAAAATGTTATTCAAAAATACGATCATTTTATTCGTAAAAACGGTTAAAAACGGGACTGATGATCTTACGAACAAATTAACAGTGTTTCAATGTTCATTGGCGGGAACATGTAAGAATAATTTGTTGGTATACGTAATTTCTTACGTATACCAACAAATTATTCTTACATTTTCCCACCAATTAACATTGAAACACTGTTAATTTGTTCGTAAGAACTTCAGTCCCGTTTTGAACCGTTTTTACGAATAAAATTATCGTGTTTCAGAATAACATTTTTCTCCGCGTAAAAGGTGAAGCAGAATTTGAGTTACATTGTTTTGTGCCATCCATGTTTTCCAAATCCTAATTATCTCTAACAGTACCATTATAATTAAGTATTACACACATTTAAAAAAAAAATAGTATTCTTGTCAACGGTAGGTACTAAACAATAAACCGCACCAGAAAAAGGAGCTCTTGTGCCTGATAAGGGAGCCACGATTTTTATATTGGTAGGAACATAATATTTATTTTGCTTTTATTTATAAAATGTTTCTTTTAAAATATATTTTTAAATTTAAATAAAAAACATTTTAATTTGTTTGTTTGCTCTGATTGGTGATGTGCTGCGCAATTCAGTAAGGAGATATTGTAATTTTTATCGGCCTTTATTTTATGAAAATTTTGTAAAATATATTTGTAGAGATGTGTTAAAACTTTGATAAATTGGCAGATTAGGTAAATTTTACATTTAAAAAAATTATTATGTAGTAAATAATTATTAGAAACAAATTATGATAAATTATTAGCATATAATATGCAAAAATTAGTTAAATATAGTATCTAATAAATTATTTAGATAATGCTCGGCAGACAGATTCACCCATGTACGTCTGCTACGTATCATTTAAATATTTGATTAATTAGTTGAATACAATATGATAAATTTGTAAAAAACGTAATAAATTTGTAAAGTGGTAAATGTGATAAATTAATCTGCAAACCAGCAAATAATTCGTAGTGACTCTAAGAACTCACAAGTAACTGCGAGTTTCTGTGTGAGGCTCTTAAGCTACCCTTTTTCGGATTAAGTTCTTCTAGTGGGTTTGTGTTGTGAAGGGTTAGTTGAGCTAATTGGGAAGATTAAAACTCCTAGTTTATTTATTTTACTCCAGCCTCAACATTGGTAAATAAAAAAGAGCAATTATGCAATATTTGTTTTACCATATACAAAACAAAAAACAAGATCTAAGGTTGACATGTGGTTCCTAATTCAAATTAGAGATGGTAAGAATTATTATAAGCAATAATTATCAGCCTTAAACACTCATCCACATTGAAACAATCTTCCGAGAAAAGATACATGCCGCCGACGGGACTCGAACCCGCGCCCTTCTGATGTCCGGTCAGGTGCTCTTAATCCACTGAGCTACGACGGGTTACCTCTTACCCGCCAAATGATTCAATATATACTAATGTTTTATTCAACAACTACCGCTTATTAAATGTTTTTCACCTGCCGGATGAGTGTTTCAGGCTGATAATTATTGCTTATAATAATTGTTACTAGGGATGTTACGAACATTCGCATTATTTTAAACATTCGCATCGACATTCGCATTCGCAACAATCGATGCGAATGTTTAGCGAATGCGAATGTGTGCAGATAATTTCGTGACTCGCCCACTGTCCACGTGCCCTGTATACGAGCCCCTTATAAATCGCCTCATGGAAGAAAAGGCTGCAAAATTGCTTTTTCTGAAATATAATATGCCTCTTTTGAACTTCGATTATTAAATTTCTGAATTACGATTATAACTTCGTGTATAAGAATTGATTTATTGTTTATATTTTTTAATAAAACGATGATTAATGTTGACTAAAATTGTTTTTTTTTTATATGATTCCTAACATTCGCATTCGCAAATTTGCACTCTGAACATTCGCATTCGCGAATGTGAAAAAAATCACATTCATAACATCCCTAATTGTTACCCTTTGTGCTATGCATAAAATCTTGTCTTAAACGTTAATTTATCAATTAAAAATAATCAAATTAGAGATACCTTATCTGAAAATAAAGGTTTTAACTACAACGTAATAAAATCTAGCAAAATAACAATAATTATTACCAAAGGCGTTTTGTGATACATCTAAGTAAATCCTTTCCTGTTGATGTTCACTTTTCAGTTGAACTGAACCTTCATCAGGAATCGGGACTATAATATATAAACGTTTATATTCATCAGGACAATAACATATCAACGTTTATACAGTATTGTCCTGATGAAGGTTGAGTTCAATCGAAGCCGGTCGACCAATATAAATCAAAATAAAGTAGTTTAAAACAAAGTATTTGTTTCATTTGGCATAATGTCAAGCCACAAAGTGTTTGCCTTCTTCGATAATCTAATATATTTATTTGACATTATCATTATTTGGAATATAGATTGTATTTTTACGAATCTTACAAGAATGGGTACTTGTAATTAAATAAAGCAACACTTTCTCTAATACACAACAAAACATCATTGACTAAGGCAGATATACGTTATCTTTGAGGAAGAATATAATATAAATTAATGTAAACGAAACATGAAGCAGGAAAAGACAAAAAATTAATAAATAAGGTAACGGTCGCAACTGGGGAAAGAACCCAGATCCTCTGTTTTACCAGAATATAGTATCTACACATAATATAATACTAACAACTAAGGCGCTCGGCAGACGAGGCAACTGAAAACCAACTAAAACCGGCTGTTTTCTCTGTCTTGATTGGTCAAAAAGCTTGTTTAACCATAGACGAAGAACAATCAGCTGACAGCTGGCAACCAGCAGCGGCCGCCCAGGACAATGAGCAGTGACAGTCGCGAGTCACCGCTTGCGTTACCATTGACAACGGGGTTTTGTGTGATTGTGAAGTGTGCGGGCCATCACATTGTCATACAAAGACAGTTGGCAGTTTAGAGTTTTCAGTTGCCTCAGTGGGCGGAGGCGCTGACACTGGTAAATGTAAGAATAATTTGTTGGTATACGTACGAAATTACGTATACCACCAAATTATTCTTACATGTTCCCGCCAATGAACATTGAAACACTGTTAATTTGTTCGTTAGAACTTCAGTCCCGTTTTTAACCGTTTTTACAAATAAAATTATCGTTTTTTCGAATAACATTTTTCTCCGTGTATAAAAAACTATAACCATTTCATATAGGTACCCAATGTTGACCAATAAAATAGTTAAAAAAAATTAGTGTTCAGAAAACTGATTTGGTAAAAGTTACTATTTGAGAGTAAATTGTACAGCCGCCCATTTAAATGTAAACGAGTAGCACAAAAAAATCAGAAAAAAGAGAAGCTGCTCTGTGTAAAACTAGATGTAAGTGTTGTTAATGTTATCTTAATGGTTCTCTGCCCTCCAAAATACTATCATTGAGCTATTACGCTAATGGGTACTGTCGCCCCATTGCTCCTCCACTTCCCTTTCTCTCTTGTTGACACCCCTAACTTTTCGGCAGCGAATTCTGGCTTCACGTCACGTCCTGGCCTTCGAAAACAAGCAAACAGATTGCCTGTGGCGCTTTGTTATACTAGCGTAACTAAATGTTCGCAAAAATAATTTAAGTTCTTTTATATAGTAAAGTAAAAGGTTTTTTTCGTGTTGTGTACCATACTAGAGTCCCAACTGCTCCCAACCGTTTGGATCCAGAAAGGCAATGGCATCCCCGATTAGGGTAGGTATGTTATGAGGCTGAAGATAGTGTAGAGGGAGAGGAGATGGGTATAAGGAAGGTGGGTTTGTACCTGAATGTATTCAGATCTAGTCACCAAACATAAATACAATTCAAAACACCAGTCAACAAATTGTGAAATAACACAAATTAATCAAATAAAATTAACTTCGCCGAGATGTGAATCAGCGACCTCCGGATTCGTATCCGAAGATCATAACCACCCAGCCACAGCGGCCGTCGGTTTTTCTTTTAACAATTTATAGGTCAGCACAACTATTATGATTAAAACCGCTTGGGCACATAAGCTTGTTTTCACGACAATTTAACGTAGGTAGACATAGGAATGACGTATGCCCCGGACCTGAGTTATTGTATATTGAGTAGCAAGGAAATAAGATAAAGGACAGGGTGTTTCACAGAATTTGGACATCTCATCAAATTTCATAGATAATAGTCAAGTTCTGTTATTATTTCATCAACTTATATATCAAATTTGACGAATTGTCCAAATTCTGTGAAAGAACCCGTTGTGTATTATACAGTCTAAAAAACAGGACCGTGCGCCAAAAGTTATTAGATTTTGCATTAGCTTGCAGTTTTTCCATCACTCCAACATTTTATAACTCCGAGAACGGATCACCATGCTTCCTCAAGATTTGTAAAACTTCCGACCATTACGTGACTGGATTCCCAAAGAGAGACCGAACCGCCCCGTGCCCGTAAGGGACCCTACCCCTTCAGATTCATTGATTGGGACCGTAAAAAGTATATATGGGGTGAACGGGCCGCCTTTCATGCGAGGATGTCGAAGGGTTAACACATCACGTGACGCGAGAAATAGATTAGAAATACATTTTGAAAAAAGTGTATCGAAGAAGTTTGTCAAAGAAATGGGTTACCTAATTCGTTCTGAAAACTTTCTCTTTTGTAGGTATTTATTTTTCGGTGATTCGAGAAAGTAAGGGTTGAATGTTTATAAGACTGTTTGTTGTATTTAGGTTTTAAATGACAAATAAAACAATGTGTTGCTCTGGAGTATAAAGAAACGACAATTTAAGTTTATTTGTCATATAAAGGTTGTTTTTATAATGTTTTAAAAATATCAGCCACATAACATAGTGTAACCAAAGTAATGACATTTGAAAAAAAACAATAGAATAAAATAAAATTCATAATTCAAATATAAAGGAATCCTAGATATTTCTAAGTAGGTACTTAAATACTAGGTAGGTAGGTAGGTAGGTAAATAAATATAAAGGAATCCTAGACATTTCTAGGTAGGTACTCTTATTCCTTTACATGTTTATAAAATAAATATGTCAATCCAATATAATGATTTATTTTTGGTGTATGTCATCTCTTTATTTAACCAAGTTTCAGATAGCGTTACAGTGTCCTTCATCCGAGGAGATGTGTACTCAATTAATAAAAACATATCTGCCCTGATGATGGGACACTGTAAAATCTGTAATTTTATTTAATTAATCTATTATTCTAAACTTATTAGTATTGCCAATGCGTTAGGTTAGGTTATTTATTTATTTTTAAATAAGCAGTTATAAGTTTAAATAAAAATAATGTATTCTCATTATTATCATAACAATTATTTTACCAGTGGTTTTTTGAATCAGCCAAATTTATATTTGGAGTAAGTTTTTAATCTCAAACCAGTGTTTTGTATCAGATATCGTCTAAATTTACCTTAAAACCAGCCTTTTTGCCTAAATTTACCCAGGCCGAAAATATTATAAAAGTAAATTATGTTGTAGATTGAGCACCATTTTTCTTTTTTTTAATGTACACTTAACCTAAGAAGCAATGTAGATATCAATGGCTTTTAAAAGAAACTTCTCTATTTTGGATACAAAACTATAACAATAATAACCACAATTTTAAATAAAATCACTTACTTCTTAATTTTAAACTTCTATTGAGTTGGGAAAATGCCACTTACCTGAAAGCAAAGAAAATAAATATATGAATAAAATGCATACAGTGCGAGTACACACACATAAATAGGTTTAAACTTACACTTATGTAAATAATTACTCTAGTGAAATCAATCATTCAGAAAAAAAAAAAAATTTCATATAAATTTTACATTTAAATAATCATTAGCAAATCGATAGCCCAGGGGGGTCAAGTTGATTTGGAGAATGAGAAAAGTATGAATTGTAGGTAAAGTCGAAAACACATGAAACTTTTCACTTGTAATACACTAGCCTTACATCTACGGCGATTGTAATAGACGATACAGAGTCCAACATGTAAAGCTACACGAGCTCTTGATTGTACAATAAATAAAACTTGTAAATAAGTTAGGTATTACATTTATTAGAAAAATTCAATAAAAATAATGGGTAAAGTTCGGTACTTGGGAAGCACTCCGAAAAAATAAGTTGAATTATTTTTATACTAACTTTGGGCTGGAAAATCCGAATCTGAAGGAATTAGGTTGGGGAGGTCAATATCAACTGAGTTACAGGACTTTAAAGTTTCGTACACAGGAACAAATCCGCAATGCATTTTTGACATATTGTACTGAAGAAGTCAAAGTGATTCAATGATGCCAACCTCAGAAAATTGCAAAGTGTTGCCATTAAGCAATAGTGCTTCCCAAGTACCGAATTTTTTCCAAAATAATTTAGGAGTTTTATTTTGAATAAGTGTACAGTGTATTTGTTTGTAATTAATTACCAGATTTTAATATAAGGGTTGACAAAGATTAGGTTAATTAAAACATAATTTTCGGGGGTTTTCTGTAAACTTCTCGACCACTTTATTATGAAAATCTTCTAAGTTTCCATGAATAAGTTTTCTGTGTACACTCATCACGGCCAGAACTTTTTTAGAATCTCTAGGGGGGAGGGCAGCTGCCCCTCCCTGCCCCCCCCCCCCTCCCCTCCCCCCTTGGCAACGCCCTTGATCATTAGCATTATCACGACCACCATACTATGCCCATGCTGTATCATGGCAGTCGTGTATAGGCTTTATTTCATTGTAATAAGACTAATTGAAAATGTAGACACAAAAATAAAAACCATATTTAAAAAAATATATATATAGATATATTTAAATAAGTAAAACCCAAACCAAAATAAAACGTAATGATGAAATAGACATTTCAAGAAATTAGAAATAAAATGCTGAAATAATATTTAAAAAACAAGATTAAAAAATAAGCAAAATATATTATAAAACCTCCCTTTTAAAAGAAGTCAAAATCACAGAACTCATTACAACTTTATAGAGCGGTGAAGAGCATCCAAGAAATGCCGACCAATACAAAAAAAGAGCAGTTACAGTGTATTCAAATTTTGAAAAACGCTGGCTCCTTTCAAATATCCAATGTTGTACACGGGTCGTAGTAAAAAGGGAAATAGAATAATGTGTCTTTATTTCGGTACTCAAAGCATTGAATATTTTAGAATATCACACATAATAAATATTACGTTAAAATGTAAAACAAATTAAAAATACTTTAAGAACTAAAAAATATTACATTAACTCGAGATTATTATAACTTATAAGAAGATATGGTACATAATTATGTCATTACATAATATACCATTATATTTAAGGCAGTTGGTACACATTCAATACATTTTCAATAGAGTTTTATATTTATTTTCGTTACAATTGAAGATATCAGAGAGAATGTATTATGAGTTGAACCTATACCTGTTTTTCTTTTAAAATATTACACGAACGTGTGTGTTTTGTTTAATAATTCAGGACAGTCGGTAATGTTATTTATCATTTTATATGGCAACATTGCATCTGATAATTGTCTGCGTACACTCATTGTATTAATTTTGAAAGATGTATTCAAATAATTATTAAATCGATTGAGTGATTTGTAAGAAATGAATTTTATGATTTTTTTCTGAATCGATTCAATGTTGTTTATATATAAGGCATAAAATGGAGACCACACAGCTGACACAAACTCTAGATGGCTTCGTTCATATGCAAAGTATAGTTGTTTGATAATAACAATGTTTGTAAATTATTTTGTATTTCGTATGATGTAACCTAGCGTTTTAGCTGATTTGTTTGTTATTTGATCGATATTGTAACTTACTGTCGAGAATCACATCAAGATCGCGAATATTGTAAGCTGGTTAAAATTTTGTTTGTTCAATTAATTCGTAATAATCACAGTAAATAAACATAATAATTGTAAATAATATTAATTATAATATTGGTAAATCTGAATCGATTCAATTTTGTTTATATATAATGCATATAATGGAGACCACACAGCTGACACAAACTGTAGATGGCTTCGTACATGTGCAAAGTATAGTTGTTTGATAATAACAACGTTTGTGAATTATTTTGTATTTCTTATGATGTAAACTAGCGTTTTAGCTGCTTTGTTTGTTATTTGATTGATATTGTAACTTACTGTCGAGAAAATTGTAAGCTAAAAAAAACATAATAATACTTTCATAGTAAATAATATTAATTATAAAACCAATATTAATTATAAATAATATTATTTGGTAAAACCGACCATTCAATGCTATTAGGAAATTCAAAATGACAAAAAAATCTGTCTCGACAGTATTATAAAACTGAATTATAGTCATCGTTGTACAACAATGAATCGAGTCCCAAACCTTCCGTAAATATTATATATATTCCATAAATTGACTTCACAATGTTTGTTAAATCAATCCAAATCTAGAACAGCTAGGTAATGAAGTTAGTAGTCTTAACAAAGAGAAAATTAAAATATTGGTTTTTAGTGGAGGTACCAGTTGGGAGGAAGTACGGGAGATAATAGCAAACTGCCTGGTCGTCTCGGGCACGTCAGCGCGGAGGAGGTTGAGAGTGGCATACTAATACTATGGGAGATTCTAAAGCTGGGTGTCCTTATATTTTACTAATCGCTAAAATGGCGTACCATAGACAAACAGTAATATAATAGTGTAAGAAATTAAGCTCCCAAAGGACTGTTTTCACTATTGTTGTTCTACCTCTTTCACTGACTGAATCTTTTTCTAGTTTTTTTTTTTTTTTTGAGAGACTGAAACTTTTTTTTTATTGGTTTTATTTTTCTTTTGAGAGTCTTTAAATATTAAATATAACAATTTTAAAAGATTAAAAAAGGGACGCTTCGATGATTTCGATAAGTCGATCGAATGAACAAAGAAAGGAAGAGAACATGTAAATCGAATTTGAATGGTAGAAGTCGGGACGTCCGAGGAAGTAATATTTTATTCACCCCTGATGAAGGTTAGGGTCGAACCGAAACCGGTTGGTTAAAGGTATAAAATAAAGTTAAATTAAACGAAGTTATTTTATTGACATTTTTTATAATATGTCTTCTGTTTCTGTTCTTGTAACAGTATTCCATACATAATCAGTTTTACGTTTGCCACTAATCTTCTCATAAATGCAACAATATCAATAGTAATTAATGGAGGATAGTTAATGTAAAATCTTGCAATTTCTTGTGTTGTAAATAATATAGTGTCCTCTGCAAAGCATGCAATGTCGTGTCTTTCAAGCATAAACTTTCTTTAGAAAGTTGACCATAATACCTTTTACGAAAATTTTGAGAATCTTTGGCATCCATAGAAGTCAGCTACCGTAGAGAAGCATTTTGTCACTTGATGGCATTCCTTGCCTGTAAAGAAATGGGATTGAAGAAGGAGGCTAAGCACGTTTCGGCGATTTGCCCGAAGTCTCGTGAGATCCAGTCTGATATTTGGTTACCATGACCTGCCACTATATTATTTCACATCCTTGTCATTCTGTGCTCCAATCATAAAATCACTTACGCAATAACTACCGTTATCAAACCTGGTATCTTCTGGTATCAAAACCTAACGGCTAACTAACTATCTTACCATCACAATATAGTTCTCCGCAGGGTTAGTGTGTAGTGATCCGTCTCGTCCTTACCCTACCCGCCGCGGATACTAATTTGTGACGATCCACCCTCCTGGGCTACCCGGCACCCGTTGTAATGATCCGTAGTCGTCTACCCTTGGTTTTTCTATTCTTTCCCTTTAACACTAGCTGTCGGGATCTACTGGCTACGCTACCCTTATCTTTTGGCCTTCGATCATTATACCCTTGTATCTAGCTACACCTAACTTTTCCTTAAACCCCTGCGATTTTCTCACAGTAAATAAGATTTAAGATTTTATTGCACATTATTCCTATTCACCACGTTGTGTGATTTTTTGATTCGGTAATTACATTTGAATGTGTAAATTAATACGCATACACATGTAGAGGAAATAATGTAGTGTGTGGTAACCTCAGGTTCTTTCGGAGTAAAGTGTGAAAGAATCTCGTTTGATAAACTGACCCCGTTTTTTAGATTGTTTTATTTTATTTTCAAACCTATACTCGTATTACCCGCCTTTTCTCAACTTGAACGGAGTGTGTCATTGATGCTAATCCTACAGTGAATTGTCAGCCGGTTTATAAAATTCAAAGTCGTAGTTTTCTTACCCGATTTCTTCCTGTCTATAGGTTTGCATTGGGTTATTTTTACATTACGTGAACAGTGTGTATTATGAAATACATGTCGGGATCCTTGCGAAGCTCTCAATGTCGTCGTACTGCACCTAAATGGTCAAGTTATTATTGTTATTAGTATACACTACATGTACTGGGGAAGGGGAAGGTGAGGAGGGGTGATAGGAGGATCTGGGGAATGTTGTTTCCTGAATAAGTCGGCTCCTCCTCTAACCAAATAGATACTGGTGACCAACATTCCGGACAAAGACTCAATCATTACGTTTGCTAGGATGGTCCTTAAGTCCTGATTTTGTTCTCTTGCATGAACTTCATTGCTACGAAAGGGTCCCTTCACGCCAGATGAAAGCGCGCAGAGTCCTCATGTCACTTCCAGTATTATCCCGACTTCCTATCCTCCAGATTTGATTTTAACTCGACTGATTCTAGAAGGGGTATGTCCATTTCTTCCCTTATCATGACTCTACTCGCGTTGAGTGCGTACGGAGCCGTTTGAGATGATCCTTTCGTCTCCTACGAGGATAATCATTGGCTTGCGTTCCTCGCCTCCAAGAGCTGACATAACTTCTACCTTGTAAAAACTATGTTTGCTTTTAGGTCGACACTACTGGTAGTATGCAATAGTGCTACAGACTTATTCTCACGGTATACCACGCCGACGTCCCCTCCACATAACTTCGCAAAACTTGGGATACCTTCGGTCGAAACGCCTCCGTCAGCGAATCATACCCTACCATTCCAAGTGGCATTTTCTTTTTATTCTGTCTTTCATGCCTTTTCACTCTGCATGACCCCGCGAAAGGGATTAACTTCCAGTACCCCGCGTGAATGCTAAGTTTACGTTGACATCCCCTATCGCATGATAGCGTAAGAAAAAAAGCCCTCTTTGTCTCATATCTTGTGGGGATATAATTTCAGTGAACGCTATTGCATTCCCCAATCGTGAAGTCTATATTTCGCAGGTCAAGCGGGATTTTGGAAGGGTCTGATTGAGAAAACATTACCGAAATAATGTTGATTTCATATTTTGTAAGGAAGCCTGAAAGAAATTTGACATGATAATATTGTTGTTAGTAAACAATTATAATGTTTAAATTCAATTCTCCAAATTTCATTTTTGAACTAATATCCAGTATGGCATGGATGTTGCCGTCATTCTCACTTTGGTTCGGCATACCTTAGAACAAAAAAAACCCCTTCTAATTTGGATGACCGTACGATGTTCAACGCGGCTACGATTTATGGCCGGGATCCTTTTTTATACGCATTCGTCTCGTCCTTTCTAGCACGCAAAAAATATAAGTTCGTTGAACCCACATTGATAATAGATTTAATTTGGGACAAATCTCGTAATTACACATTGAGAATAATATTTAAAACACAATTATATCCTGGAACATAACTTCTTTTATCATTGGTTTTGTAGATTGGCAGATCCTCTCAGGTATCGGGACCATGTACGACCTGTAATTTAATTAAAATGTTTCTTTCACTCACCTGAACGAAGCCTGATTACGTACATGTGGGGAAAATATTAAAAGTAAAAAACCTTCCTGTCACTATGGTTCGGTAATTTAGTTCCTAGAAGTAGTAACACCCATGACCCTATGTCACACTTTTATTTGAGTTTAAGAAAATACGTAGGTTATTAATTATTATTTGTTAACAATATTTTCGAAGATGACATTTATACGTAGGTATTTGCTGATATTATTTTGAATATTTGTATTATCTTGATTATATGATATATTGAAGAAACTACAAGCGCGTAGGTATTGTTTATTATCGTTGAACAATTTCAAATTGGGGGATTCAAAACAAGCAATAGTTTATTTTATATTATTATTATGCTCGCGGAAGATCGAAGGTGACATTTGTATGTAGGTTATTTATTTTGATGTTGTTTTGATATTATTATTTTGTGTGTACAAGTTTGAAAATGATATTTGTACGTTATTATTGACTAGACTAATTTTATATTTCAAATCAAAATTCACGCGATGCACTCCCTTCTATTTTTAAAACACAAAGTTAGGTTATTATTAACTCACAGAAGCTAAGTATTTCATTCACTTTGGTTATTATTTTGGTTTTGATAATTCAAATTAATTTTATTATTTAATTAATTCACCCGCGGCGCACTGTCATTCACTGCAGCTAATTTTCAATAGAGTATTTTAACAAGCCGAATAATTAATTTATGTACACGAACTATTGCTTCTCACGAAGTCACAACCTTAAAAATTCTTTAATATTACGATGGATATTTTCTCCCAACATTAACAAACACTTGTCACTGTTTATCACGACCTTTTTAATTCTTCGGTGGATTATGTCTTATCACTCGTTTTTATAATATTTGATCAATTGTTTTGTTAAGTACGAACGATCTTATCACTGCTAGCACTCCCTAGACCCCTTACGACTCGACTGCCACATGGTATTCAGCCCTTCGAATATCTTCTTAAAAAAACGCCAGGTGTGGATTCAGGACGTACATCTCGTCTTTCGTTAGGGCGTTTTATAATTGAGAGTTCAGACTATTTCAACTTTCATTGATATGTTATTTTTCATGACTCTCTCTCTCCAAAATTAAATATGTCCGTTTTAATTATTTCATTATCTGGCCGCCGATAAGTGTAACTCACCCTTTTGATGCAATTTTGCTTTAAACTTTTTCTAGAATTCTGCAATCGGTCTTTCCTTAATAATCGGTAAATTTCCTCGGCTAATTGTGACTTTACATCTGAAATAATTATCACTCTCGCACTCTCCCATTTATTTTTGTTTAAAATTTGCGGCAGGTAAAATTGAATTCAGTAGTATTCCGGCTTAATTCTCATGGTAGCATGAAATTGCTTCTGTCATTTACTTGATTCACCACATTCCTTGCAGATGTTTACAACTATTTTTTATCCTTCGTCCCTTTTCATGATCAGATATAATATTCGTAAAACTTTGTCTGGTAATAACTAATATCACCTTATTAATTCAGAATTCATTTTCTTAATGCGTTCCAAATAGCTCTATGGTCTAGTACGTACCTGTTTGGCTTCATTTTTTTGTGTATCCAAAAGTAAAAATCTTATTTACTTTTAATCTGAGTGTTTTGTTTACCTTTCGAAAAATCTCGATCTATAGCACTAATTCATAGATTGTATACGTCGTTAATTTTAATTGGTTTTATCAATACTCCGTCTGTATTCTGTAGTGGTAATTTGGGCTTAATTACCCCATTTATTCCTCAAAACCATGTAAGTTTTTTTTGTTACTAAACAAACTCTCTTCGACACGCTCTAGGATTTTAAATTTATGGACGGTCTGAAGTGTCGGCTTACATTCAATATTGATAAATTTTAAACGTGGTATCGATTTGAAAACTTCGAGCCCTTCATTATGTCATCACCTTTATTTACCTCAGCCCTTCTCAGATTGTGATTTTTCTGTCCTTTTCAATAGCGGTCGCTAGTGTAGTCGATTTGAAATTTCGTTTAGGTGGGAAAAATTTGTATGAGCTCTTCCGATAAAGAAGATGCTTTTTTTTTTCTTTCGATCGTAGTGTTGAAGCCATCACAAGTGAGAAGACGGATCGCCAAGCAACTCTGTCTTGGTGCGCACTTCTTGTTTTAGTTACATTCATACGTCTTCTCATACACTTCTTCTCAAGTCATTGCTGAGGATCGTGATCCTTGTTCCAATTTCCATGGTGGACAAGACTCTTCTACTCCTATGTATCAGACGCTAGTGACACCGACGTAACAGACGCTAGTGATCTTGGTTACTCCAGCGCTTTGGTGACCTTTCTCTGTTTCTTCTGCCTTCCACTTTGCCAGTGACTACGATTTTCTACAAGTTGGAATCCTCAGTTTGGCGAGCAATGCTTTCAATGTATCTTAAGATACGTTGTAGGCAGATGGTTGACAGCCGACTGTGGATGCCTAGCTCTTCTAGGATGGACACATTTGTGCGTCTAGCTGGTCATGGAGTCCTGAGCATTTCTCTCTAGTAGCACATTGAGAGGGCGTCTATCTGTTTCAGTCCTTTCTTCGTTCATTCGCTCGACATATCTAAATCATCCAAACGTCCCTTTCTTATATATTTCTTAATCTTACTATTTATCTTGCATTCTTTGCAGATCTCCACATAGATCCCACGGTCATACGTTCACCTCAGGTAAATCAATTCTACAGCATTCAGTAATACAGGGATGTATTAATTAATTAGTTGACCCATAAATAATACAGAAACATGAGAGATGAAACCATACCGAAGTGTGGTCAACACGCTCAGCGGCGCCCTGTCCTCGTTTCTACATATACACCAAACACTTAACTTTCATTGGCTCCGACGCGCGATGCTTTGATCATCCGTGCAGTTTGATCTTGTCTCTCTTGATCGTGCCGTAACACACTCTCTTTCTATTGTATATGAGTTGGCCTATTTCGTGCTTTAGGAATGCGGTATATGGTGGCATTATAACGTCAAAGAAAATAATGGGCACCAGAGAAAATCTGGGTCTTGAAGAAACCGACAATTTTGGTTTAGAAGAAATATGGCTCAACAGTCAGTGAAGAATTACACAAACTAACTATTAAACACAATAAAGATACTGACTTCCGTTGTTCCCAATCTTACTGATCAACTGTTGAGCCGGAATTTTGACTCACCACTCCTCAAATGCACAATATAGGCTCTTCCCAACTCCCAACGCAACTCTTCGACTAACAAGCGAATCGAGTACGTGACGTCATCATTCTAGTATCTTCTGTCTTTTTCGTTTTCAAACAGGACGCGTAAGGAAGAGGACGAACGCCGATGAGATCCGTACGGGCTGGGGTTAGTTTACTAAACAAATCACTTAGCTGATCCAAGACTCAAATTGATCTAATAAAAAAAGGGGGGAACAACGGTTGTTAGAAACGTTCCGTTCTCATGCAGTAAATGTCTTAATACTAATCAATAATCATATATGATTGATTTGTTTAGCGCCGTTTTTGTGAAAAATCACTGCATATTGTGTTTCATCATATAGAAAGTATGATGAAAAATGAAAACATCTTTTAATCACACTTCAAAAACAATTATTTGAAAAGATCTGCAACATTAATCTTACTTTTTTATAAAATCAGCATCTGTTAATCTAGACATGATTTATCTTATTCCAACAATCGGCACTCGGCGATAAAAACTCAGTTTATCAACAAACTGACTTTATCGGTATTTTCTATTACGATCATACGGGCTGGGGTTAGTTTACTAAACAAATCACTTAGCTGATCCAAGACTCAAATTGATCGATCGAAAAGGTGGGAACAACGGTTGTTAGAAACGTTCCGTTCTCATGCAGTAAATGTCTTAATACTAATCAATAATCATATATGATTGATTTGTTTAGCGCCGTTTTTGTGAAAAATCACTGCATATTGTGTTTCATCATATAGAAAGTTTGATGAAAAATGAAAACATCTTTTAATCACACTTCAAAAACAATTCTTTGAAAATTACATCATTAATCTTACTTTTTTTATAAAATCAGCATCTGTTAATCTAGACATGATTTATCTTATTCCAACAACAATCGGCACTCGGCGATGAAAACTCAGTTTATCAACAAACTGACTTTATCCGTATTTTCTACACTTATTTATGAAATATAAGAACAGATGGATTATCAATCATGATTGTCTGACGGCTGAATACTGTTTCTTTTTTTCAGATATTTAAAATAGCGTAATGTGTTTTGAATAATCGTGAAACATCTTGCAAATATAACGTATTATTATGATGTATCGTAAAAGTGATAGATACTTTTCCTGGTAAGAGGTAATGTTGTTATTTGTTCTAAAACATCCTTAAAATTTTAGTACTTAGAGTATCATACATAATTCAATTTAGAAGGCGAGTTAGGGTACCGCTATTAGATTACCATCACCGCTGCCATAGGTGGTACGCTACCTTTGATGATTTAGCAGAGTTCATGGGGTAAGGTTTGTCTAGGTCTAAGCAGCGAATCCATTTGTCCACCTATAGTGTGGCAGGCCGGATCGGGAGAGACTGGTTCAGGGAGACCTTTTTACCACTCCAGCAGGACTCTCCCGACCCATCTTGCACCGCAATGGTAGAGATGGATTCGTACGTCCGTCACTCTTTAACCCACTGACCGCCAGATTCCTACCCACCCCTCATACATTTATCATTCCCAGAATTTTCTCTCCTTCCTTTCTTTTAAAAGACCCTCCACACAGCATCCCCAAAGATGACATAGGCCCTGAGGGAAATTATTTTCCTCTGCGACTCCTGTGTGAAACTATTATATATAACCACATAAACGTATTTCTTTCTTTGTCTAATATTTTAGTTTATAAGACCTTAAATAAATAGAAAAACTGAGGTATTTTCGTCACAAACCACGTTCTCGGATTTAATTTTTAATGGTTTTAATTTTAAAATTCTAAAAAATGTCTTTACTAGATTATGTATTCATTTATTTTATTGTATGATTATATGATTTGAAATTTGTGTTGTATAATAGATACAATATGTCGTTTGAAAATTGAACGAATGTGCTAACGACCAACGGTATAACCTTAGTATATTAAAAATAAACAAAGTTTTTTAAAAATTAAAAAAAATGGGTTTAGCAGATAAAATAACAATCTTTCGAAGTCATTTTTTTTTGTAAAAAAGAGTCAATACGTCCAGAATTTGATTTAAAATGGACTGATTTTCGGTATTATCTGGTAATACCCTCTTAAGAGCAGAAACTGTTTGTTTTGCAGCAGAGGAATTGAATCCTGGGACCCCGACGCACTTGTCCACTCAGCTACTAACCAGTGACAACTAATATTTGTGGTGTTTTAATTTGTTTTCAATATATATGTACACCAATTTTTTTATATAAATTTTCCAACTTTTCAACAATACTTATTTAAGAGGTGTTTAAGAAATACTAAAAATCGTTTTGCAGGAATGTTACCCCTTGAGGGAGAAAATGAATAACTTTATGCGGAGTCTAATAGAAATGGTGGTTTTGTCTGGTAAGCTCAAATATTAAGTTGTACTAGAACAAATAACTTGTCAGCGAATTTCACTTCTCACCTAGAAGTAATTAATTTTCCGCTATAGTGTTCACGAATTCAAAAGTGACAGATACATCGTCTGCGAAAGGATTAGTACTTTGCACACGTCTTGGAAACTAAAAGGTGACATGCATAATCATTATTATTTATAATCAAGAACTAATATAGTAAGCTCCTTGACTTTAAACCAGAGGTTTGGGGTTCAAGACCACTCAAATAAATAAGACAACCTGAGCAGACAATTTATCGGGAACACAAAACAATATTTATTGCTAAGGTTTTAAAATGTTCAATGAACTCACTGAAATTGTATAACTCAGGTACGGGACATACGTCACTCCTATGCCTACCTACGTTAAATTATCGTGAAAACAAGCTTATGTGTCCAAGCGGTTAAGGAAGCTAAAAGTCTTGCAGTTTTTCGTGGATTTTGTCTCAATGTTGTGAAGTCCAAATTTTAGTAAGTAGAATAATATTATAGTAGTCTTAGAATAGAATATATTAGATATAAAATGTAAAATTTTATAACTAAATAAAATGTATAAAAAAGACAAATAAATTATATGAAAACTAATCAGCAAAACTCAATCAAAGATCTGAAAACAGAAAACATACGAAGATATAACATTTAGGACTCAAACCCAGGACATACGCCTTGTCGGGGCGGATGGTGTCCTATCCGATTTGGTCTTATTTAAATGTATCTTAGACTAAGAACTACCAACATTTTCTTAATTTTCATAACGCATATTCTTATTGGCTGCTAGATTGCAAGATTAAAACCCGAACTAAGTGCTATTTTCAGATTTTCGATTAAGTTCGGTTTAATTATATAGTCTTCATTTAATTAAAATATAACAATTTGAGGTTTTACTCATTAAGTTAAAATAAATTAAAAAAAACAAATCACTCTATACACCACTTATATAATCAAATTATCAACATGTTTCAAAACCAACGGTTTCTTTGTCAGGATAAAAATTGTTTTCATATAATTACAATGACGCCACAAAGTTGATTTGCGAATACTGAAGAAGTAACAATAATTTCATTATTACATGTATAGATATAAGATATATTTAAACATTAGTTTTAGTATCATTATAATACTGGCACAGGCCCGTTAAAAATCACGGGATATTGTAATTGTAAGGATTTGTGAATCTCATTGCCTGTCAAAAATAAATGTTGTAAATTTTCATTACAATATATTTTTTCATGACAAGTTAGAGATACCTAATTAATAAAATAACATTAATAGTAATAGAGGATAAAGTAGCAACTGTAAATTATGTAATTATTATTTTTTTTTAATATAGTGTCCTCTGCTTGCAAAGTCATATCTTCACCAAGTAAACTTTCTAATAAAAGTGTGTTTATCTGAAATGACCTGCAAATGTCAATAATTTAAAAAAAAATCTATTTTCATAATACTGTATAACAAAAAAATAATTAATTAAATAATTTTGGTACCAATGTATTTTATAGCTTTTTTGGTGTGATTTATCAGTTCCAATTTTGATAATTAAAACACCGTTTAACACCGAATATAGAAATTAGTAGGTAGGTTTTGTAAATAATCAAATAGTATCTACAGTAGATAAAAAATATTTTTACTCATGATTTTCTATTTTTAAACTCAATAGGATTGGTATTATATTATTATGAAATAAATAAATAAATTAAACGAATATTTGAGCTTGTTTATGTCAATTCAAAGCGCTCCATTATGCATTTACATAAACAATCATTTTTGCTACAATTGTTTATTGAACCTTGGAATTGTCCTGTGGAAGTATTCTATTGCAGAGCAATTTCTAGCAGAACGGGATTATATTATACCTACATATCGAATACCGCGTATGCACGAGACTTGGTATATTGGCATATTGATTTCCACTTAAACTGAAATATGTTTGCCGAGCTGAGCAAAATCGGTCCTTCATCAAAACGCTCCCAGGAAACAAGAAATACTCCCCAGAAGGCACCAGGCGCAAACAGACCCGCTACGCCACGACACAATGGTGAAATAAAGCACGTCGGCAGAGAGCTTTTATCTTCGGGGAACCCCCGGGATTCCATTCAATTGCGTTTTCGGTTAAGGCAAAGCTTTCTCCAGAAGAAAGCTCTCAATCAGGTGGGTTTTTCACACTCGTTTTATTGGCTGCCGCCGGATCTTTTCGATACTTTGCCGAGGATTCCGTATACAATTTTCAGCTTAAAAATGACCCCCGTCCAGAACGGAAACTTGATAAAGTATTTAGCGAGGGATTTATTGAACGGAAATTGTGGATTGACTAACTTAATGCGGTTTCAAAGGCGAGAGGTTATATTGGTAAAAGCTAAACGCGCGGAATATTAATAATATGCTCTAAAGCTGCATCGACGTTACGATTATTAAGTATGGCATCCAGAAAAAAGCTTTAAAGTAAATGAAAATAACCAGGATTGTTCACACCACTATTTAAAAAAATTAAATACATATTTCCAAGCCAAAAAAATCTGCATCAGGATACAATTTTTTGTTGATAATAATATTTTTTTAAATAGTGATCTAAACAAAGTTGGCTATTTTCATTTAATTTAAAATGATACCGCAAAGTAACACTGCAGGAAGATGATTAAATCAACAAACATTAGAGATGAGGAAATTAACAAAAGTAGTCAAAACAATACGAAGATGATGAAATCAAAAAAAAAATCAAGAAACATTAAGATGGTGAAATTAACAAACATAGTCAAGAAACGTGAAGATGATGAAATCAACAAACATGAAGATGGGAACATCAATGCAGATTAGGTCGATAAACATTGAGATGACAAAATTATATCACACCAACAAAACTGTCTACAGTCTACCTACCTACCTTCGAAGAAAGAATCCCTAATGGAAAGGAGCGTGAATAAACGACTATACTATGTATTTTAATATTTACAAATTACAATACATTACACAATTGTAAATATTAAGATGAAGAAATTTGAAAAATAGATTTAACTAAATTGTTGCTGTCATTGTTGCTCTTACTCCACTGAATATTGAGCGAAAGGGACAATGCACCTCGGGCTACTAATACCTAACTAAAACCGAGGATTTGTATTCCCCACTCTTCTACTCCAAAAGCGGACTGATTTTCAATTATTTTTTTACCATCTACATAAGAAAAAACTATTCTACGTCTGTACGTTTTGCTTTTTTAAAAAAACATTGCCTAGTATGCATACTGAACGTCTTTTGACGGCGTTTATACCAGTCAATTTTATTGATTTTTGGAGGGTCATAACTTCTATAAAAAGTAACTTATCAAACAAAAACAAAAAGTACCGACACGCTAGTAGTTCATATCTATTTTATGTAAAAACAATATTTTCTCTACGGTTAAAATCCAGAGAGATAAATAGGAAATACGTTTGTATGGAAAAATCACCGCCGGGTATCGCCTTAAATCGACGAAAAAATACCTATAATAATAATTTGGTGTGGAGATCAAATCAATTTATTTACAGTGTCCATATGTTGTACATATACAATAGTATATACAGTACATGGACAAGTATACACCCCTTTGGGGACACATAGTTACATTTTTTATAAGCTATTATACCGTATTTTCCCTAAAATTAATTCATATAAGTTTTCCGGAGGGCCAACTTCATATAAGTATTCCGGAGCGCCTGTAGGAATGTTTTTAACTATATAATAAAAAAATATTAAAAAATTATCCGTTTTATTACAAACTCGCGAGCTGTATTCAGATACAATTTATTTCTGCGAGTGTCCTTAACATAATGTAATGATATTTTTTGTCGTTCGTTTAAAGGGTATCTTTGTTTTTGACAGTAGGAGAATGTCTGAGTATTACAGAATAATTTCCCAGTTTTTCGCAATGGGGTGGTTTCTTTCAGTTGCGGAATATTTGCACGCGACTTGCATGCCATACATACAAAAGGATGTACATTATGTTAAAAAGAGGAATATTACGTAGCAGGCTTAGAATTTAAGTTACAAAGGACATGGCATAGAAATAATATAATGACAAACACAGTGCAAAGGAAGGAAAAACAAATGATTAAAATAAAATGTATGGGCTTTTTCCCATGTGCCGTTAAATGTATTAAAAAAAAGTATGTTTAATTTTTTTATGTGATTACCGCATAAGAGTCGCATCGCAACTTGTCTCGTTTGAGGCCAGTGAGACTATGGCATCCCCAATTGGGGTTTGTGAGTCTGAATGTAGTGGGGAGTGAGATGGGGAAGAGGGAGGTGAAAAGTATTTGTCTGTTCAAATCTGGTCACCAAACATGGCAAAAACCATTTCAAGCAAGGTTTTAATTCTGAATGATAATCTTACACCAGGGTGATATTGCAAGTATGTTATTATTTATGCATGAATAAATTGTGAAAAACACAAATCAGTTAAATAAAAATTACTTGCGCACGTGGGGATTGGAATCCCGCGACCTTCGGTCGAGAGTCTTGCTAGTCGATATCCTTACCCCTCGACCACGGAGGCCGACTAGGTAACTTTCTAACACTTCGAATGCCTGTATAAAAATATGCTTTTTTTTACTTTGACTACAAAATGTTATGAAATTTAGTATACATGTACCGAAGTACCTACCTACGATTATTTTCACCACATGCACGCTTAACTATATGAAATATTGTCATCTTAGTACTGAAATTCTTTATCTACTCTAAAATCCAATTCAATAAACTTAAAGTCTAGTTTTTTTTTCAAAGTGTGAATGTCGAACTGACAATAATTTTATTATTGATGGAGCATTTGAAACAAAATGCAGACCGGCGCTTGCGAATCACCGAGCCACATTTCTCATGTCAAAATGTCTCGCCGCTGAATAATTCACAATGAATAAGGCTTTATTCTTCATTTGGTTCTGAAGCGCAGTAGCATAAATTTAAAAAGATGTCGATTTAAAAAAAAAAAAAACTACCTTGCTGTTGTCTGCCTCTGTTCGTCTGTCGCAGAGTGGTAAGCTGTTTTGCTTTGGACACATTGGCCGCGGATTCGTAACCAATTGGACAATTAATGAGTCTAGTTTTTTAACTGTTAATTCATGGTGGAATTCCATTGTATTAGATATGAAATTAAACAATTTTTTTCACTTTGTTCCACTTGTTTATTTACACCAGGACCGGTTTCGTCCTACTACGGTCATTTTCAGACTGGTCATATCTAATTGGACAATTATTATTTAACATGCAGATTTAACATACAGATGATATAAATTCAATTCACAATTATTATTAACTATTATTATTTTATTTAATTCGTATAACTCAATAATTTTTTTAAGCACATAGTACAAGGTGCGGCAAAACAAACAGTGCAGTTTTGAAATGCCGGTATATCCCGTGTGATGGAGATTGGAACCTGCGAGTGGTCTCATTGTGTCGGGAGGTTCGTGCCGTTTTCAGTCGTTGCCATGGTTTAGTCCGAAAAACACCAGGGGTTTGCCGTCCGCACGTTGATTGAAAAATGGCCGTTCTGGTCAACTTTTTTCAGTAGTGACGAGGCCCACTTCCATCTTTGTGGATAAACAAAATTTTCGGTACTGGGCTGAAAACAACCCAAGGCATCTTCAAGAGAGACCTCTTTACTCCCTAAAAGTGGGGTGATTGGGCCGTATTTTTTCGAGAAAAATGGACGAACTGTGACTGTCAAAGCTCAACGTTGTTTCCACGTTGGAAATTTTTTTTGAACCTCAAATAGAAGAACTAACGGAGGAAACAGATCTGGGAGACATCTGTTTTCAAAAGGACGGTGCTACGGCCCACACTGCTCGAGTTTTTAATGACAAAACTGCGACAGATGTTCCCTGGGGGCCTAGTCTATATCTCTCACAGCGCCCGTAACGCGGGTTTAGCTACGTCACGAATCCGTATTAACCCTCCTCTGACCGTGCTAAAAACTTTCTCGCGCTCCGATGCTGTACACTCAGTAAATATTAGTGTAATGTATTTATTTAATTCAATACATAAATGTATTGTGGAGGAATACCTAAAATGTTAACTCTATGTTTAGTATATTTACAAAGATATTTCAGTAAATACAAACCGTGGCCGCTTAGTTGACAGCACCGTCAAGAAAGGTTAAACGTCAAACGTGCTTGTTTGTGAAACCGAAAGATCGAGACTAGGCCCCCTGCGCGCCTCGTCTCTCTGAGGGGTGACGTGGGATGGCCCACGCGCTCTCCTGATTTAAGCATTTGCGACTTCTTCCTTTAGGGCTATCTGAGGGAAAAAAAAATTTAAACATCGGCCTTGTTCATACCTTGGAAGAACTCAACGATCGAATTCGGAAGGAAATCGGCGCTATATCCATCGAGATGTGCCAAAATGCAGCCGATAACTTGAGAAATCGTCTTCATCAATGTATCGCTGCTGGGGGTCATCATCTTGTTGATGTCATCGTCAGGACTTGATGCATAAAACGGCATGATGTACCGAATAAAATAAAATAAACCCCATTTCTGTAGATTGCGCCATTTTTATTTAGCAACCCTTCAAAACTGCACTGTCTGTTTTGCCGCACCCTGTATATAAAATCATTTTATTATTAATTTGATGAAATTTGATGGACTTATTATTAAGTTTTACATGTATGTAACACGGAGAAAAATGTTACTCTAAAATACGATTATTTTATTCGTAAAACGAATAAAAACGGGACTGAAGTTCTTACGAACAATTTAACAGGTTTCAATATAAGAATAAATTATTATTATTCATTATTAGAACACATTTCGTACATATACATTGTTGGTACAACGTATTTGTTCGTTGTATCGTCATGTTGTATTATCAGGGCAACTAGATAAAACATTTATAAATATGGCTCGATAAATTATCGTGAGGGTCAAAATCATTTTTTTTCTGTGCAGTTTTTACTATTGTGACAGATGTTTCGGCGTTCAAAAAATCATCATCCAACTGCGGTTAGGCCACATTGAGACAACTTATTCATACGATTTTTTTTACTGATTTCTTTTTTTTATTATTTAAATGTTTAAAATAATATATAAATATTTAGGATAAAATCCGATATATATTTATTTAGGTACTATGCGAATATGGTGAAATATAAAATAAAAAATAAAATACAAAATTATGTGAGTTAAAAGCCTCGATAATATGCATGATTTAAAAAAAATGTATATAATAAAATAAAAATTATTATAAAGTTATTATGATGGGCGCAAATTTAAATTACAAATAATGACCGATTTGCGTTTAAACACAAATTGGTCGAAAATAAATCAAAATTTCTACTCAACACAATATATTTCAACCATGCTTTATTATTATTTTTTTAAATATAATAATTACAAAAATCTAAATAAAAATAAATCTTCAAAACATTCCTCAAATAGGTTACGCCATAATTCCACCGATTCAACGGATCCATGACAGTTCATCCTCTGACAGATGGCCCCCCGGCATGCTTTTATACAATTTGCAGTCTGTTTAGGAAAATTACATACCTACTACACAAAATATAACTAATTCTCCCCGAAGGGGTATGTAGAGAAAATGTACCGCCGAATAACAATAGTACAAAACTTATTTTGATTCAAATGCGTCAAGGATAAAACTACTTGTATATATACTGTACTAGCTTCTGCCCGCGACTTCGTCTGCGTAGGATTGAGCTTCGAGCAATCTATTTTCTTTTCCTAGGTCCCATCTACATTAGTACCAAAATTCTTAACATATTAATTTAAAACTAGCTTCTTCCAGCGACTTCGTCTGCGCAGGATTAGTACTTCGATTAGCCTATTTTCTTTTCGTAGGTCCCATCCATATTTATACCAAAATTCTTAACCTATTTATTTAAATTTCTATAATTCTTGATTCGATTCAAGGGTGAGTACTTCAAATAAATTCACTAATTTAAATATTGTCTAAAATAGAATTTTGGTTTTACAATCATTGTTTTTTAAAATGTCATCTCAAATTTTGACATTTTCTATTAAACAATAATTATTATTTGTAATACATGGAAAATAGCAAGCTTTGGGTATAAATTATAGCCTATATGTTATTCTGATGTATGAGAAATATTATTGTAAAGTTTCATTAAAGTCCATTCAGTGGTTTTTGCGTGAAAGAGTAACAAACATACATTCATTCATACAAACTTTCGCGTTTATAATATTAGTAAGATATCTATAATTCTTGATTCGATTTAATAATATAAGTATTAGGCCAGTACTTCAAATAAATTCACTAATTTAAATATTTTCTGAAATAGAATTTTAATGTAACAATCATTGTTTTGCAAAATGTCATTCTCAAATTTTGACATTTTCTGTTAAACAATAATTAATATTTTCAATATATTGAATATAAATAGCTTGTTTTATAAATTATAGCCTATATGTTATTCTGATGTATGAGCTATATTATTGTAAAGTTTAATTAAAATCCATTCAGTAGTTTTTGCGTGAAAGAGTAACAAACATACATACATCCATACAAACTTTCGTGTTTATAATATTAGTAAGATAAGATATACAAGCGTAAAAGTACCAAAAAATCGACACTGTTAATAAATTCGTTTGATATCCATAGCAACTTATTACAAAGGGTATTTCTAACTCGATTTTATATTTGAAATTGGTAAAAAATGCACAAAAAATTATAAATTCATAATAATTATAATTCCTTAGAACCAACTGTCGGGTCAGCGTTTTAACTCCTCTTTTGCTATAGGTATCACATTATATTTAGAAGTGAACAAGTTTCGTCCAACTATATGCAAATATTTCAATCCAACGAAAAACAAGTCAATCGTAGCAAGTGGGACAATCGTCGAAATAATTGCATTTAGCTTTGTAGGGCAAAATGCGTAAGAATGTAACTACGTTGTTCAATGGCATTACAATTTAATATACTTAAAGCGTATTGGGAATATTGGTGACATCGGTGATACCGTTATATCACAAAGTAACAAATTTTCCGTTCGTAACCTTACTGCGATACCATTTTGATGTGGGCCAAGTGCGTAATTTAGTTAGATTAATTATATTATATATATTAAGGAATTAAGGTGAGTGTTAATGTGGATCGTTACCTGGGATATTGGATTCACTTTAGATTAAGCAGGTGCGAATTAATTTGTTCAGCACTCTGGGAGTAAATTACACGGCGAAGAATTATGAAGGCAAAGGTTCAACTGAAGGTTAAACATACAAAGTAACTGAGAACAAATATAATTATTAAAAACTAGAACTAACTGTGGTACAAAGGATTATACATGTAGTTTCAACATCCTTCAATAGATGTCATTAGTATCAATAGTATATGAAGTTTTGGGGTGTTTCAACAGATGTCAGTTAAGTCGTTTGTGTCTAATGCATGAACAGTTACTGAAATAGTCGATAGACAGCTGGGCTCCCCGTGTCGGGTTCTCTAGCTTTAGAATTACTTAGAGCATCCAATAGGTCGGACTTCTGGTCCAGTTAAATATGCATTGATAACGTAAATAAAGCAACTTGTAATCTCGACGAACCTCAATCTTTAATGGAGTTTTCCCAAATATATTTCAAGTAATCTCAATCACTGGGATTGAAGAATATCGCAGTAAGAAATATACCCACATACATTTTCTGAATAAAAACTCTTGAACGTTATCTTTTATGTCGGTATCCTAAAATTTACACACGTTTTTCGTTCTGGAACGTATGTATTTGTCAACGCAACTATTATCAGCCTATAGTGGCATTTCTATCATGAGCTATAGATCTTTGACGTGGTAATATTCTTTTTTCCGTATTTTGAATAGTTCAATAAGAAAAATAGCGTTTTATCTCAGGTTTATCGTAAATAAACTACACGTTGATTTACTTTAGTTGACTCAACGTAGCACACTCCTATTTTAACTAAACCAATTAGCATTTCGTCTGTCTGTAAATTAATAAATTCCGTTTCCGGTTCATTATGGTCGCCGTTTTAATTTTCAAACATGATATCGACGTGTTTAAATGGACTTCCTTGTTCGCATTTTTTCGATAGTGACGTTTCTTTGGACCAATTGTACAATTCCTTATTTGAAATTTTAAAATGTTACATAATGCGTATAAAAAAATGGTATAGTACGTACTTAGGTACTTTACAATAAATTCAAAATACATACATACTAAGTTACTAATAAAGTCAAAGTTATACTTTGTTAATTAAAAAAAAAATTAAACTAATTTAAAAATACTAATTTCGGTTGTGACTGTCTACAACTCAGGTTCAATGAACTCTAAAACTTTTGCTTTGAATTCAAGTTTCATTTTCAAAATTGAGAGTGTCTTTTTCGACAATAAATCTCAGACAAGCGATAATATTTTTCATGTTCGTAATAAGCATTAACTTTGTGGTTCGCCATAATTTACAATAAAATATATAAATTTGTTTTAGACCACCTTAATTTTAATTACACTCTACCGGTTTCGGAAGAACCCTTCCTTCGTCAGGAGAATATTAAAACGAGGAGAATATTAAAGTTTTAATATTCTCCTGACGAAGGAAGGGTTCTTCCGAAACCGGTAGAGTGTAATTAAAATTAAGGTGGTCTAAAACCAATTTATATATTTTATTGTAGATAATATTTTTAATTGAAAATTATTGTAATCGCCTTATTTTAAAATTGAAACTAATTGGTGAAGAATTCAGACACAATGAGAAAATGTTAGTACCACTTTTTTGTCCACAATTAATCCAACGCTCTAACGCCGACCGGCCGGAGACTACCGAATTCGACTAGATATAGGTAGGTACGCAATTGCGCCTCTACGATTAGACCGTGATTTTTCACGAGTCTGCGATCTTTTTTAAACTAGTTTTTCTACCTGTTGTGAAGATACTAATCTAACCTTGATTCGAAATACCGATCTGAAATTTTGACAGCAGGAAAAAAAAGAACTATATACGTCTGTAATTAGCAGACATTTAACAAGTGTTTGGGATTATTTTAGAATACAAAAAAGCTTGTCATACATCGAAGTGTCTGTACATTCCGATCAAACAAAGAGCAATAAAACTTTTATTGCTTTTACTTCAGACATTCGTGTAGTTTTGTATTCCTCGAGCTGATATAAACAAGCCAACCGTGTGATAAGTGCTTAATCAATAGTTTTTAATTAGACACTGTAATTGGTGACGCAAAACCAGAGCCGGATAATGCTAAACATTGCATTTTTCGCAGAAAGTAATTTCAATGTCTCTCAACAGATGGCGTTAGTATAGGAAGTTTTAAGTAGTTTTAAAGTGTCTCAACAGAGATCAGTAGTTGTACTTTATGAGAGCGAAATCTGTCAGATATAAAATCCGAATGGTTACGAAGATATCCGTTCATATAAGATTGACAGCGAGCACAGCGATTCACAGCATTATACGGCGGCTGGCTTGCAGATTATCACAAGCATCATTTAGAACGGACGATACAGTTAGGTATTCATTGTAAATACGGCGATAATACTAATACTAATGCAAGCTATTCTTGTCGGGCAATGGGTTTTTTGGCATTGTCAAAAAAGTGACAGGTTTCAAACATTGATTTGCCAAAATTTTCATTACAAAGCTTGCCATAAGAATACAAACGCCAGAAATATTTGACTTCTTATTACCCCTTTAGCAGTCCGCGTTTTCCTTTATACTATCTACACACCATGCTGCGAACAGCAGCTTTTGGCAGCTGGCTAAAAATCGAAGGTTTAAGGATGTCTCCCGTCTCTTTTTTTCCCATGCGAACCCGTAACACTCTGTTTCACGTTGACTGCAAATTGGAAGAAACCGTCTGCCGTTAGTACCAACCGAGGAAATGAGATGGTGATATTGAATTTGTTGTGTTAATAAAAGAGACAGAAGACAACGTGAAACAGAATGTTACGGGTTCGCACGAGGAAAAGGGAGACAGGAGACAATAGCCAGCTGCTAACAGCCGGCTGTTCGCAGCACCGTGTGTAGAGCCCATTAGTTGGCCGTTGGCCCACCGGTGGCCACCAATGAAAATATTTTATTTTTTTTCATTATTTACTTCTATTACAAAATAATATTATTAGTAACAACAGTTGTATAAACTACCAAAATCTGAAAGAATTGTTACTATAAACTTATAAAATGCGACACAAAAAAATTCTGAAGTGACGTTTGATTTTTTTTTTAAAACCTGGCCTATCAAAGGTTAACTTCACGAGGAAAGTAGCACCAAAGTTGTTTTTATTTTTTTTTATAAATAATTTTACAAGAACGAAAAAAATTTGTCAATGTAAATACTCAAAAATAATCTTAGCCATAAAGGGGTATTTTTTAAAAGATGTTTCTTATATAACTTCATATTTATGTAATGAAAAAACAACTTATTTGGAACTTTACGCTTTTATTCTTTTGTAACATAATTAATAATTTTATTATAATTCCAATAAATAGAGAAGATATGAAATGCTTCAATACATCCATAGCATTATTTTTCAAATCCATAATGTAAACCTATTCATAATAAAGATAAATCTAAATAGTAATTTGGCTTATAGCTGTATCTATTATTGCATGTGCGTTTAGTTTTCGTAAATAGATATTTATGATTTAGTCTTTTTGAACATTAATTTTGTAAACTAACAATTAAATTGTACATTGTGATGAACTTTTTCTTCTAGTTTGTCCCCTTCTATTAAACATTCAACATATTGGAGGTTGTTTAACATCAGGGCAAATCTTCACCCGAATCAACTCTGCGGAACAGCATTCAGACTTCAGACCAACCACGTAGTATAATAAAACAAATACACAGATGTAATAAATTTATTTGTGTTAATACCTAGATGACAATAAAAACACGAATATCCAATTAGATGTTCATGCATATTTTGGGAAAAAAAAACTCAAAACAATTTCTGCCATCGCATAGGTCCATCTGCACATATGTTAGATCCAGCACTGCTTAAGATAAATAATAAAATACAGTTATTTATCAAACAACAAAATGATTTGCACCAAATTATTGGCAAACCTATATTTAGTATCTGCATATATTATATAAGATAACATCAGCTGCTAAATCTTCCTGCAAATCATTTGAAAGAAATGTGTTTTTATTCTCAATTTGAATTCTAAATAGAAACGCTTAATTACAACTTGAGATTTCTGATAAAACGTCTCAAAATAAGTTGTTACTCAAATGTGTAAACGTCAAAATCTGGTGTTACAATGAACTGAATAAAGCAGCCATTTTGTATTAATCTTCATTACCGACTGGTTATTAAAGGGAACTCTGTTTTACTTACTTAACGAGAAATTCCATGCCCGAGTTGTTCCAAGTTCAAATCTGAAATCGAATGATTTGATAATAATCTATTGTAAACCCGTTCTAGGTTCAGACTGCTAAAACTCTCCTGGCTAGAGACTAACCGAGTAAATAATACAGTCGCTACTTTAGTCGTCTGTTAGGAGCACTAAAGAAATACTTCGCTAGGAGTGTGTTGGGGGAGTGTTGTAGGTGTCTCCGAACTAAGCTCAAATATTCCTTACTTTTGGTGAAATTCTTCAAAACCATAGCAGTAGAAACTCTCAGTGTCGGCTTGGTGAAAAAACACGATTCAAAATGGAAACTTTCTTGAAAAAACTACTAACTTTGGTGATCAGCGGTGAACAACCAAGTAGGTACTTCCCGACCTTCCTCGTTCCCATCTTCTTCTCTACCTCACTCCCTTCAGCCTCACACTAACATACCAATTCCACCGTCGTCGTTCCCACTATCTCCGAGCAGGTGGAACTCTTGTGTCGTATTGTATATGTTGTATATTCATACTAGAATTATATGATATGTACGTGTGCATATATTATGAACGTATAAATCGAAATTATGTCTTAAACCATTGTCAATTGCATTGGCCTGTGGTAATATGTGTTATTTCAATATAAAAGTTAACAAAAGTGGTGAGATCTTGAGCCTAAAACATGAAAAGGATGACATGAAGATTATTGGCATATCTCTTAAAACCTTCAAGGGTTATATTGAAGATATCAAGTGACGTGTTGTTTACCAGCGTCATATCCCAAGTCATACTGTGCTGCGCATCGATATAATATCATCTCTAAACATGGCGTAATTATATATTATATTACAAATTCGGTTAAATAATTACACCTACCTATGAGTAAATTGATAACCAAACTCCACATCTGATTCGGTCACAACTCGCCTCGATTCGCTTCGAAAGCAAAATATTTTTGGATCTTGGGCGACAAAATTGCTTCTCGCAGACAAACAAAATATTAAAAGCAACGCTTCTTGCGATGATTGCGAAATAGTGCATTTTCTTTTTGATAAATGTTTCCGTCACCCAATTTTTGGAACAAATACATTGTTGTTATTTTTAAAATCCCTACGCCCTTTCTAGACTTTGTTGGTCGATTGCTCAAATACGCATATTCTGACATGTGGTTTGCACAGCAGACCGTAGTGCTGCCCCTGGCAGTAGTTATTTAATACACACAACTTGTGGCTTTCCAGCGTACTAAATACAGTTTTTTGTTAAATAGTTTTTGATAAAACTTCTAGGAATTATATACACAGTGGTTAGGAGTGAGTCTTGTTGAAAAAGTACAATTCTAAAGTGCATGGGGGACAATTTATGATAGTAGAATCATAGTACAAATCGATTTGTATTCGTTAGTTTTCAGTCACAATTTATTATGTGAAATCAAACTATTTCAGCCGCCTTTTGTCTTGTAGGTTGGATGCATTGTTGTTTTAAATTATTGTTTTTGTATTTATATGTGATTAATTTATACATACTTCATTTTAACCCCTTTAGCCTCGACAGTATTTTTCAGAGAGTCGAAAATTTCCGTTTTCCAATAAAACCCAAATAAATAGAATATTTCTGAAAGTATCGGAAAACTAAAAACTGTTTTAAAAAGGTGATGAAATAGGCTTTCAAATATTGTTATTGTTACCTCACTTTTTTATCGTTTCACGTAAAAATAATTAATAACAAATTCTCCAAGATTTATTTTTTTCAAATTTCTGTAAAAAATTTAGGATTCATAAAAGTGTATATTTTATGTATTTTGCGGCAAACATTTATATTTTAATATAAAGCATGATATTTTCTCATTCTAACACTGTTTAGATCATATTTTTAACCATGACAATAAGGGATACACATCGATTTCTATGTGACCCATACGAGTTGTTCCTTAAAGCGAACAAATTGTCTTTGGGAATAAAAAGAGTAACAATTGTAGTCATAAATATATTTTGATTTATATTTCATTTTTTTGTACTGTATTGTAACAAGCGACAACCTCAAAGGTGAATCTGGACCCTTAGGTTGATGGTACAACGCCCAAAATATTTAGGTAAAAAAAATAGAAGGAAATAAAGTTTTTAAAAAAATCTGCGACATAACATTTAAATAATTTAGCGTGAATCCAATGGAAATAATGCTTCTAAATGATGTTGAACGACAAAATAATGGAACCTAATTGAATGACAACAGAATCGTCGAAAGCGGACACCTACAATGGACAAAAAATAGAAGATACATCTCGCAATGATCACGATTACATTGAGAAAGTTGGGACTTGACCAATGGCGAAACCAAGAGACAATGGATTAAATTTAATGTGTTGGGAAAATGACATTCAATTATAAGAAAATGCACTTACCTAGAATACCTCAATAACTATAGTGAAAGGAGAAGAATGATGTTGATTTTTTTAAAGTATATTTTACAATTTTAATTTATTTTTAAGATATAAAAATATTATTATTTAATTTATTTTAAAATAAGTTCTGCTATGTAATTATTATTACGCATGATAGCTGTTTCGCCACCTAAAGGCATTATCAAACCGTCTAGAAACGCCTTCAGAAGGCGAAACAGCTATAGTTAACAACCGTTCTGTAAATTGCCGTGGGGTTTCACACCTAGTGAGATGGGCAATACGTTTTTTCTTTATTTATATGTAATATTGAGATAATTAAATAAATAAATAATTACATAGCAGAACTTATTATTATGCGTGACAGCTGTTTCGCCTTCTGAAGGCATCATCAAACGGTATGATGACTTCAGAAAATGAAACAGCTGTCCCGCGTAATAATAATTACATTTTTTAATAAAAAAAATAATACAAATTAATTTATTGGTTACAAAAGGATACATAAATCACATATATGTATATTTTTTTACAGTGATTAATTACAAAATAATATATGTGTTTGATGTACCTCCATAAATAAGCAGGGCTTGTGTATATGGGGGGGGGGGGGTGTTATTACATTGGTTTTATTTGACATGATTCAGTTCGAGTTTTCAGTATAATTTTTAAGGTAGTTTTAAATTCTTTTATGTTAGTATTCATCTTTCTATTTTTTTCTGGTAATGAATTAAAAAAAATACTTCGAGATATTTATGATTTAACTGTCCTATTGTTTTTTTACATTTTGGAGTAGGAAGTATTGTTTGTCTAAGATTTCTGTTTTTTTTTAAATGGTGCAGTTTTATTTTGAATATTATCTGTATAAAATTGTAATGTTGCATGGTAGAAGTATAATGCGCTTAATTTTCTGACCTTAAGTTGTTTGAATAAGAACACAGCAGAACTGTTTAAAAATAAACTGTTTTTATAAATTTAATAATAATATTATTGAACCGAAATAAAAATTTAAAAAATTAAAATGGAGTTCTACAAATTAAATTTGATAACTTTTTCTTCTTCCCCTTGTCCTATTCGGGTCGGGGACCCACTGCATCGACATCGACATCGACTCCTCCATACGTCCCTGTCTTGCGCCGATTGTTCGGCCTCCGTCCATGGCAGACCCATCCTCTCCTCGCACAGTTTTTGGAGTTGCCTCGCCCAACTGTGACTGGGGCGGCCTACTGGACGTTTACCCTCTGGAATGGCACTCAGTATTTTCTTCGGAATTCGGTCATCAGACATTCTTAGTACATGCCCAAGCCACCTCAGTTGCGATTTTTCTATGAAGAGTAGCAGTGGTTCAATGCTTAGATCATCTCGGATCGTAGAATTTATTATATGATCCCATTTCGTAACCCCTGCCACTCCTCTCAAGTACCTCGTTTAGCATCCATATCAGGTGGCCGTAAGTGAGCGTCGGGCGGAATACCGTTTTAAACACTGCCATCTTTGTCTTGATGCTGAGCTCGGCTTTTCTTATCACTGAGCTGTAGAGAGGACGTAGCACACTGCTTGCCGCACTTATTCTTCGATCAATTTCTCCGTCTTGCCGACCGTCGCTGGATAATTCGACCCCAAGGTCTTCGTTTGAACCTGTCACCTGTTTCAGCTGAGTCCCATTAGCGAGTATGTTGCACTGAGTTTGGTCCCTTCCTATATATACCATCACCTCTGTTTTTGTTATCAATAACTTGATAACAGTAAATAAATTGATTCTATAATGTTGGTTATATACTCAATTTTTAACTAAAAAAACTTTTAGAGCACTATTTAATTGCAAATTTCAATCTTAAATACATAGTTTTTACTCGGGAAAAAACAAGTCCAATTTAAAGTGTTAACTTGCCTCAGAGTCAAAAGTTGACACGAACTCACAGAGTTATTGTCTATATCTCTGCAATAGCGTACCGACCGGGATAGGATGACGTCAGAGCCAAGCCGAAACATCCAGATTACTATTTACGATAATTTTTGTAAATTGATTTATTATTTATAATTTTATATGATATTACCTGACCCGGCAAACTTCGTACCGCCTCAGAATCAATAAATGTTGTGTTTAATTTATTAGCTGAAATAAATAAAGTTTTTATTAAGTTAAAATGAATAGGTACCTACTCTAAGTTCAAAAAATGAAATTGAGCTGTTGACTAAGCACAAAATGTTCGGCACACTACACCATTGACAGTTCGAATTGATTCAAATTATGTCGACTAAGGCGCTCCGCCCACTGAGGCAACTGAAAACCAACTAAAACCGGCTGTTTTCTCTGTCTTGATTGGTCAAAAAGCTTGTTTAACCATAGATGAAGAACAATCCGCTGACAGCTCGCAAATAGCAACGGCTGCCCAGGGCAATCAGCCGTGACAGTCGCAAGATGGTCGCAAGTCACCGCTTGCGTTACCATTGACAACGGGGTTTTGTGTGATTGTGAAGTGTGCGGGCCATCACATTGTCATACAAAGACAGTTGGCAGTTGAGAGTTTTCAGTTGCCTGAGTGGGCGGAGGCGCTAACGCACATTATTTGAAAAGCCGTTCCATACAAAATATATGAAAAAATTCTTTTTTTTTCATAATTATTTTTTCTATGATAACCGGGACGGAGACAAATCCAACAAATCAAAGATCATAAAAATCGGTCCAGCCGTTCATGAGTTATAAGTGGTGTAACTAACCCGACTTTGTTTTATATATTAAGAAGATAATATAGGGCACTGGCATATAATATAGTTCAATAAAGCATATAAATATTTATATTGTATATTTTTTAAGTCGTAAAACATATTTCGTAAGTAAGGCACAAAAAGGGGAAAAAATCCCTAAGTTCCTGATAAACGATTGGCGCCTAAATAATGAGAACCGCCGAGAATTTAAGGCGCCTAGAATATTTAATGGCAAATTCTGTCTTTATTATCTAATTTAAATAACAAATCAACGATCTTAGTTGCTCGCAATCAAGAAAATATTTATATACATTATTACAGTGATGGTAATTAGTCATTATTTCTTCAATTTTGTAATTTATGCTTTACAAAGATAAGTTTTAAAGTGTTTTTTTACAAAGTAAAATTTATGTAAAAACATGCAAAAGTCTTTTGGCGCAAATAATAAAAGTAAATATCACGTTGCGTGAAGTGTGATGGAATTTTTTAATTAAATGTTCGCTTGCTCGATGGTTGAGTATTTTATATCCGATTTATTCGAGTCGATAAATTTCTTTAAAATGGTTCTTGATATTTTCTTTACATTTGCTTTTTATATTCTTACATAATATTTTTAAAAAAACCACGGGGCGTCAAGTTACTTCTTATAGGAAGTAGGATCCAAAATAAATCATTAAAATTGCCAAGCTTGAAAGCCATCAACAGATGTTCAGTGTACAAATTTGACAATCCATTTTTAAATAAGCAAAACGTACACACGTAATATATTTATCTACAATACAGTGGATGAAGAACATTTTAAATATAGGTCCATTTTAGAGGAGAAAACAGGGGAATACAAATCCTCAATTTTGTCGATTTTTATTTATTATTTTTAAAAACATTACATATTACAATGATCTTTGGCTGTACAACTAGGAAATTAACCTGTTTTAGGACAGTCAAAATAAGCAGATTTATTAAAGGTAATTTTTGTTTTGTCTATTGTATTGACTTTTAAATAAATAAAAATCGTCAAAATCGAGGATTTGTATTCCCCTGTTTCTCCTCCAAAATTGACCTATTTTTAAAATGTTTTTCATCCACTGTATTGTAGGAAAATATTGTACGTGAGTACGTTTTGCTTTTTTAAAAATGGATTGTCAAATTTGTAATGGTACTGAACGTTGATGGCTTTCAAACTAGGAAAATTTAATGATTTATTTTGGGTCCTAAATAAGAAGTAATTTGACGCCCCGCGTGGTCGTTTTTTAGAAATATTAAATATAAATGTAAAATATAAATGTAAAATATAAATGTAAAATATAAATGTAAAATATAAATGTAAAATATAAATGTAAAATATAAATGTAAAATATAAATGTAAAAAAAAAATCAAGCACCATTTTAAAGAAATTTATCGACTCGAATAAATCGGATAAAAAATACTAAACCATCACGCTAGCGAACATTTAATAAAAAAATTCCATCACACTTTTACTTAAATAATTCACTTTATATTATTAAGGTATAATCAGCCTGAGGTGCAGTTGCCCCCTTTCCTCTGTAGTTAGGGGGGGGGGGGGGGTAACAGCGACTGTTTTCAAATTTTCTTATTAATCAAATTTCTAAGGGCCTGATCTTCAAAATTAATATTTTGGCTCCAACAAGATTAAAAAAGAATTTAGGGTGAAACAACTCTGTCTTGCGGGCCAAATGCCAAAGGGCAAGGACCTGTCTGGACGATTTGTATGAAAAGATTATTTATTAATGTTAAATATTTTAACCTTTTTAATCCAATTTATTGCAATGGCGGGAGTGGCCGTCGTGTCATGCGGATCATTGTTCATCAATTTGGAATGACAAATTTTAAAAATTACCCACTCACTACACGGAGAAAAATATTATTCTAAAATGCGATCATTTTATTCGTAAAAACGGTTAAAAACGAGACTGAAGTTCTTACGAACAAATTAACATTTCAATGTTTATTGGCGGGAACATGTAAGAATAATTTGTTGGTATCCGTAATTTCGTACGTATACCAACAAATTATACTTACACTTTCCCGCCAATAAACATTTAAACACTGTTAATTTGTTCATAAGAACTTCAGTCCCGTTTTTAACCGTTTTTACGAATAAAATAATCGTATTTTAGAATTATATTTTTCTTCATGTTCAACTCAAATTTTGTTTGCAAGGCATAAACAAACAAAAAAATTTAAGAGGATTGAGGAATTTTTGAGCAATGTAATGCAATAGTTGTGTACGCTAATATAAAGTTAGAAAACGTTTAGATTGTGTTAGGTTACTAGATAAGTTTGTAATGGATTAAACTTTAGACTCCAGTTATATGCATCATGGCGAGCGCAGTCGGGTGATGGTATATTAGCTACTCGTGCGAGAGCAAGGAGCAAAATCCAAATCGGTAGAAGAATAATAATTGTTGTGATGGTTTAGGAGTGATTAGTATTAATTAGGGAATCACATTGTTGATAGAAGGGAGTGTGGTTAAGTGATTTCAAATATAATTCCACCTTCCCGCATTTCGCCTCCCCTCTGCCGCTCACCCCTTTCTCGCGACCCTCCCCCCTCACGCATTCCGTTTCCACCTTCTTCGCCTTCTCTTCTCTCTCTCGTCCCCCTCCCGCGAAGCCCCCCTCTATAATTCCCCGACCAACCCTCCCGCATACCCCTCCCCCCAGCCTTTTTTTCCCTGCCGCCGAACTTCATAAAATACACCCATTTTTCCAACAACTCGCGTGACCTATTTCATTTTTTATGCAAATTTCATAATGCCAGAGCTCACTAGTATATATATATATAAGTATTCACGGGCATGTTCACAACACTTCAAAAAAATTCAATAGGAAATAATTTCATAACGCCAGAGCTCACTATCCTATAACCATCCTGGTTATGCGCACATTATATTCCCAAAGTTTCATCGCAATTGGATAAACGGTATGGCCACGCATACGGTACGAATACACAAACAAACAAACATTATTTTTTATATTATAGATTTAAATCATATTAAAAAAGTAAAATTACAAATAAATAATAATATTGCGTAGGTATATTATAATAATTTATAACATTAGAAGAAAAAGACAATAAATTGCAAAATTATTTTTTTGTTTTTCCAGGGACTTTAGACTAGAAACTGTTATTTTTATTTCAATCACACATTTTTATTGTGAAAATGATCAAAATTAGCCTCTAAAATTTGAATTTTCTTATTACGTCACTCAGGCTCTAAACCCTCGATATTGTATTGTAAAATTATGTTTACGTTATTATTGCCAACATTTTAAAAAGGCATTCATCTCTTATCTCGTTAAGTAAATATCGAAATATTCAATACAACATTTTTATGTCTTCATTTCCTTTCCCAAGATTTCCATAACATTATTATTTCTTTACAAACTCCCGGCTGTATGGTTGTCCATTGAATACCATAAACGGAAGACTTGCGGACATTGAGTGCCGGACACAGTACAAAGGCAGAATCTACTTTCCACGGCGAAAACTCGCCTCGGTGACAATTTCTCTCTAGACTTGTAACCCACTGCAAAAAAATTAACAGACAGATTAAATATACGGTTGGCAGGTTGCTACAACGTAAATCGGAAGTGAATAGAAAGAAATATTGACATTTCTGTTAGTGTTGAATTGTGATGGCGGTTGATTCGATATTGAAATGAGGTCAATGCAATAGTAATAATTGAAGATTGGAAAAAATCGAAATTTGATGTACGGTTCATAAAATTATTTATTTTCATGGTGTCTTCCTCTATTAGGGTTTGCCATCATCGATATAATCAACATAGAATATGGATGAAATCGATAGTTTTTTTTTCTATGTTCATCTGAGTGACGTTGAATCTTATAAATACGAAGCGTTCACAACATCTCTTGTGGCTATTTTGTGTTTCCAGCTTAATATCAAATACTTGATATTAGCAATGTGTGTGAAGTCAAAGTGGATTCATTCGTTTTTAATCATCACAACTCTATGTTTAAATATGAAATATAACCGTTTTTGAAATCGTGTCATTTCCATTGAATGAAACTGGAAACACATTTGGAAAGTTGGTCAACAAACAATTGTGCAAATATTATGTATAAAGTATAATAATTATTTATATGTAAACTACATATTATAAATGTGAGATAATATCTTACAATATTTAGGACTAGACTACAATATTTAGAACTTCGTTATAGGTTTAACTTAAGAGCCATTGACCAGCGGCTGAGAATAAAAGTTTAAAAATGCTTGCAACTGTACAGGGAGTTTCCGATGAGAAAGATCAATTATTTCCCATATAAATTTTTTTAAATTAAAAATTTAATATCGATTTATGTCATTCAAAACTTGCTTTAATAGATACCTACATTCAAGTACGCAATAAAAGTGCTCAAATAAATTATTAAATATCGTATCCTTCTTGTAAGTATTTTTTAATCATAAGTATTTTTAATTTTTTAATAATGTCTAAACAAAATAAGTGTGTAAAAAAATCTGTAATATTTTAGTTTGTATGACCTTACATAAATAGAAAAACTGAGGTATTTTTGTCACAAAACACGTTCTCAGTTTTATTTTTTAATGATTTTAACTGAACTAAAATTTTAATTCTGAAAACTGTGTATACTAGATTATGTAATGATTTATTTTTAAGTATGATTGTATGATTTCAAATTTGTGATGTATAATACAATATTTCGGTTGAAAATTGAACAAATCTGCCAACGACTAACGGTATAATTTTAGTATATTAAAATAAACTTAGTTTTTCAAAATTTAAAAAGTGCGTTTAACAGATAAAATAACAATCTTTCATAATCTATTTATGTTTTTTTTGTAAAAAAGAGTCAATACGTCTAGAATTTGATTTAAAAATGACTAATTTCCTGTATTCTCTGGTAAAACCCTCTTAAAATATATAATTAAAGAGAATTTATTCCATTGATATTATAAAGGAATGTGTGAGATTAACCACCTGCTATGAATTGATTAAGATTGGTCAATTAGTATCATTAACGAAAAGGAGATAAATAACAGCTTCGTTGCTCTAATTATTAAAACTAGTTTTATGAGTATCAATAACTTAAGTCAGTATTCGGTAACGCTAAAGCCTTCAATATTTAGGTAGGTACTCGTAATATTATGAACAACTTTAAACAACTTTTGGCCATTTTTGTAAACTGCTGAATTTTCTTATTTTTAGTTATTATTATTTCATTTGTCTTAATACTAGTTAAATGACTTTATTATTTGAGCAAAACCAAACCCAAAAGCCTTTTCTCTTTGTAGTGAGGAAAAGTTATAATTAATTTTTCGTTTATAACACGCCGTGTAATGAAACGTAAACGTAAATTGTACAGGTATTTTTTCTTGTAAAAAATACATGGGTTAAATTAAATAATAATAAAAATAATTTATAATATTTTTTTCTACTTTTAGTTAAAGAAATAATTGAGGGGGGGTTCGCCAGAGTGTCCAATTAACGTGACTCATGAATCAGAGACTGCTGGAGCCAAAATTAGGCCCCTTTTATATCTAAATAAAGCTGCGGCGTTATTACGACCCGACAGCGTGCGATTAGGTCAAACAAAACAAAAACACGAGAAATGGGTCCACACAGACAAAACACGAGAAACACAAAAATAAACGTTAGAAAAAAGAGGAAAGAAGGTGTGACATTTACGTAATGGCAATAGGGGAAGCCGACAGCACTATTTCCGCATCCGTCTGGCACAAACTCCAGACCCGGAGCGAGAGAGACAGAATAAACTGATTAAAAGAAATTATAACGGCAAATCCAGGTAATCAGAAATTCAACCAATCTGAGATTGTGGCTTATCCAAGGGAAACTTGCCAGAAAAGTCCTTTATTTAGCTTCAGACTTTCTGTGTGCTATTTTAAGTGACGCCAGGGGAGTTTTCAATTATCTCAGCTTAAGGTGAGAATTCTACGAATGAAATGGTTCACTCTACATAACTTTGTTAAAAAAGCAAAGATAGAAAAAATAAGCCAGCCTTTCTAAGGAAACAGACTTAAGTTTTTGAAATTCGGTTAGTACATAAAAATGAAGTGTTTCTGTGCACAAGGATTTCAACATCAGATTATTTAACGATAGTTAAGAAAATATCATATTCCTTGCAGTTCCATCAATGCATTTGCATTGGTTTTTAGTCGCTTTGCATATCGGCAGTTTTTTTTTTCAATCATTCCAATACTGAAATATATTTTTCCAAAACTGAAATAATCCAACATTATCGATTTTGACACAACTTACTTAACTCAGCCGAACAGCCAAACCCCTGACCCTAACTCTCTAATAACTAATGATTTCTTATGTTAGTCACTGGTTTAAGTAGGTTCGTGCTGCTGAATATTTTTGTATTTATAATCAATCTTAATTTTTTATTTATTATTTTACATATTAATGCAAATAACCTGCTGTAATATGTAGAAACCGATTTTTTTAAATAATTAAAATGACGTTTTAAAATAGTTTCACTTAACAGAGGATATATTTCAATTAGACGAAGTAAAAGACAATAGAATCAGCTACAAAACACACAAATGTCAGGAAGTTCACTTATATTGTTGAAAGTTCAGTAATCTCATTGAAAGTCCTGTACAGAAGTTCTCGGGAGCTTTCGCGTTGAAAGTGCGCGCTGGTACTGCTCTCACCAAGTTCCACCTACTTCTGATCTAAAAGCGTCGACACAACAAAACCGCCACTATCCTTCTGTACTCCTGTTCTCGGATATTCTGACAAAGTACAGCTTGATACGAGATGCGAACGATATAAAAATAATAAGAGCAAGAATAGGGTCTATTCTCGCTCTTATTATTTTAGGATACACTGATCTGTCGACGCACCAGCCTCATAACGGAGCTACGAATTAATGATGTGAAAATTAAAATACTTACGGGAAGATAAATCTTTATCTGAGTTATAAATATTCCGCGAGATTAGACGAGGCAAAAGCAGGAGATTATTAATTTATCAAAGAATATTAAATGTCAGCTTTATTTATTGGAATGTTAGGGAGAAGTATTTTGTACGACTTCTACATTTTAAGTGTCTTGGTATAATTTATGTATTTAAAATTAGTTGCCGTTAATTTATGAATGGAAAATCCTCCTCCGTCTCGCGTCCTTATGTTTTCGTATACCCTGAACACGGAGAATTAAGGTTGAAATCCTGCTTATTTACCCCTTTTTTATGTTCACAACAACATAAAATAAATTGGTAAAGTCGACCACTTTTTAAGGATACAGCTGATACGGCGAATTTCATAAGGATCGTACATAGAATAAAGAAGAAATCTAATAGTGCCTTCCAAACAAATTTGAATGTAAACAAATGTTACATTTAGTTCGCGCTCTGTCTCAATTACACTGGCCTGACAACGTAGATCTCCATCCCATTTGAATTTCGTAATCATGGTGAAACACAGTTTTTTGTTGGATATTTAGGGCCTGATTGGCCAAATATTTGAATCACGAAACACCTCAACGAGGTACTTTTTGTGTTCTTCTTTATTATTTGGTTTAAGATAAAAGATCGACAATGATAAGAATTAACATTAATTGATCAAATGATAAGATTCAAATATGTCATTAGATTTTAAACAATTAGCACGATTCGAAACATTTGATAAGATTCGAAACAATTTATAAGATTCGAATCATTTAATAAGATTCGAAACAATTTATAAGATTCGAAACATTTGATAAGATTCGAAACAATTTATAAGATTCGAAATATTAGATAAGATTCGAAATAATTTATAAGATTCGAAACATTTGATAAGATTCGAAACAATTGATCAGATTCTGAAACATTCAAATTGATCATAAAACTTTGAAGAAAACTTTGTGATATTTTATGATGACTTAAAATCATTAACAGTCATTTATTTAGACATCCCTGACCTGGTGAGTGGATTTAAATATCTCGTAGGTACCCAATAAATACAACAACAGACATCATACTCCATTTCATGTACTTGCTTCCCGCACTAATTTTATGTACAATTCTTGTTCACAGAGATTGCAACTTACTTATCGATATAATTTAAATTGATTAATTTGGTTTCCTTTAACCACTGGAGCGACAGAGCAATTTAAAAGTTTTTTCTTAGATTGTTAAAGGAAATTTTTCCACCCACATTAAAAAAAATCATGCCTCCGAATTGGAATATGGAGACATACAAACTGAGTATATTGCTATATATCCAATGAATTCACCTATCTTTTGTCTATTATCACATATTCGTAGTTTTTTATAAAAAAAATATTACATCGTGAACTTTAAACCATTTTAAATAATCTAGAGAATATTTGCCATATTTTGGCAACAAAGCAATCCGTGGTCTTGGAAATAGTGCCGTATTGTGGCAAGAAGCGCTCGAGTGGTTAAAAGGCAAATATATCTGCAGACACAGTTTGTTAACATGTTAGTTTTACTTATGACAAACTTATATTCTTCATAATGTTTTTATAAACAATGAGTGTAAAAGCCCAATGTGCTTATAAATAAATAAATATAATGAGATATAATCAGAATAATAAAAAAAATCAAAGGTTTATATTTAATATCTATTATGTTATAATGTGAAAAACTTGCAAAATAACGAATGAAGTATCGAATATTTTCAGAATAGGATTGCTTCGACCATTGTAATTCCAGACCATTTCAATAGAGATTTATTGATTTTGTTCACACTAGACAAAGCAGAAGACTTCCAGGAAACTTTTAACGTTATCCTAGAGGTAAAGGTTTTAAAGACTCCGCTCTTGACACCGTTACAGATTTTAGTGTCCAAGCTTCCAATCCGTAGAAAAACAGAGAAGACAAACAACAACTTCTCCATAGCATTCAATATAATATATACTTGGTCATTGATTTTCCCTTCACAATTGAAATAGAATTTTTTCCTCCACTTTCTTATCCTGTAAAAATTTTTTCAGTAAAGTCACTTCAAGTGGCATAATCAAACCTCAGCAATTCGAATGCCTTCCTATTTATAACATATTTTGGTGAACAACTACGTTTTTAAGTTCTTAAAAAATATATAAGTTATTTTTTAAGATAAAAAAAATACAACATTTGTATAGTCGAAACGGTAATTACACGAAATTCCATCGAAAGAAAAAAATGACAAAGTTTGCTCTGAAAATTATTTAAAACACATTTTATTCTGTTATTTAACATTTTGTAGAAATGAAAAAACAGTGTACTTTTAAATGCAATTTAGGTATTCGTTGATAGATTTTTACACTATTTAAAAAAAAAACACTTCATGTAACTCCAATGTGCCATTTTTCTTCAATATAATCAAAAAGATTAGGAAGGTTTTTTTCACAGAAATTCAAATGAAAGATTGTCATCAAATGACCATTCAGCGCCATAAAGCTTTTCTTTGACAGTTGTGGGGTCTCCATCAAATACCGATTCCAAGTCCGTTTCAGCTTTTAAGAAATGGACAACTATCATGTTGTTAAGCCTGTCAGCTTATTACAATTTGATGGAAAACTGAAATGCACATAGTATTGGCGTGTAACGGGGACCTTTCAAATCTAAAAAAAAACTAAATAGCGCTGAATCGCCATTTGATGACTTTGTCACACGTGAGTTTCTGCGAAAAAACTGGGCCATAATATTAATTAATTTAAACAAAAGCCAATATCTCAAACAAGATAATTTCTGTATATTATTCAAGACATGCTATAAGATGTTACAGATCACAAAGTTGTCAGTTCCAAAGCATCAGTAGCATTGGTCCAACAGAGCTAACATTAGCTGGAAGTGAAATGTTCCGAGCCATCGAACATCGGGCCCCACTTAAAAATAGAAATCTTTCCGCCCCACTGCCATAAATTACCCGCCGGTAGCACCGGTAATAATACTACGTACGTGTTAGTTTTTATTAAATGTGGTGTCAACTAATTATTGTCGGGAAAAGTTTAAGCACGTGTGACAATTTTTAAAACATTTTAAATACGTTTTTGAACTTGCGTTTCGATGTTTTTTTATGGGGAATTCTGATTTCTTTATTAGATAATTAAAGCAAAACCGTGAAAATCGCGGGATGTTAAAATTATTGTAGAATTTGTGAGGCTGAAAGTATAAATAAAATATTTGTCATGGGATCCATTGCCCATGAAAAAAATAATATGTTAGTTTTCTTGATAATAAATTATATCTTTTTGTTTACAAATAATTACAAAGATGTTGAGAAATAGGTGTCCTATATAAATAAAATCGGATATGCTTATCCGAGACCCTATCTAGGTTACAAAACCGACTCTTTAGAACTGTGTGATCATTTAAAAAGGTAGCAGTCTAAAACATGTGAAAATTAGTCGAAGATAATATTTTTAACTCTGAATTTGAGATATGAGATCGACAAAAAAGACTAAGGTTAAGACTAAGGTTAAAAAGGTAGCAGTCTAAAACATGTGAAAAATAGTCGAAGATAATATTTTTAACTCTGAATTTGAGATATGAGATCGACAAAAAAGACTTAAAAATAAGACATGCCAGGTGTCTTGTTCGTTTTCATACTAAGAGTATAGATATTGGAGAGACGGCATGTGAAGTGTGCCCGCGCGCTCCAAGTGTGCCTTTTCGAGAATTTTACCCAAACGGCTTACATTGGCTGCTGGTTTTTGGCCGTTTAATACGTTCCGACAGCAGCCATTTTACATGGTGACAGCCAATGTCAACCGTGTGGGTAGAATTCTCGAAAAGGCACACTTAGAGCGCGCGGGCACACTTCACATGCCGTCTCTCTAATATCCATACTCTTAGTTTTCATATTATCGTTTTAGATTTATCAGTATTATATTCTTGACGTATTACATCGAAACATAATGATAATCGAAACGAATTATATCGAAATGTGTTGATAATCGAAACGTATTATATCGAATCATGTTGATAATCAAAATATGTTGATAATCAAAACATGTCGATAATCGAAACATGTTGATAATCGGAAGATGTTGATAATCGGAACATGTTGTTTATCGAAACATGTTGATAATCGAAACATGTTGATAATCGAAACATGTTGATAATCGAAACATGTTGAATTGTTGATAATAGAATCATATGATAAAAGAAACATCGAAACAAGTTTATCTCCGATACTTAGAAATCGAAATTATTAAAAAAAAACGAAATATTTAAATAATTCTTGGAAAATGTATTAATGAGATTCGATTACCAATTAATTCGAAAGGGTAAATTTGAATTGATAATTTAGATATGAATATAAATACACGACGATGCATGTTTGTCTTGTTACACACGCTAAGAATTTTGCATTTAAAATGATTTTTCTAAAACCATTTTTCATTTAAAATTCTTTTTCTAAAACTATTTTCCAGTTAAAATTCTTTTTCTAAAACCATTTTGCATTTTGCATTTAAAATGCTTTTTCTAACACCATTTTGTATTTTGAGATGGAAAAGTGTTGAGCCATTTCCATTTTGCATTTCAAATGGTTTTGGGTACCCATTTTGCACATCTCTGATCGACAGTCATCCCGTATCCCTTTATTTCTATTATCTATAGAGCTAACAGTGAATCACTACAGGCGGCAATCAACTCCGAAAAATGGGGCAACTATAGGCTAAATGATAAAAGGTGAAAATTAGTTTTTAAGTATGATGAACTTCTTGTTCCTTTGCCTTTGAGCAGCGCCCGTTGCCGGCTTCAAAGGGCGGATTCTTCAAACAAGCCCACGATTTACGTTTAAGACACAGTAGACCGGAGTTACTTGACACACACGTGGTCTGATACAGGATGATATTATTTTATATTGAGATAAAAATTATATATATTTATATATATTTATTTTAAAGAAAGACCAACATTCCCGGTTTACGAATAACCTGACAATATTTACAAATCTCGTGATCAAAAGCAGCGTGTTGCTTACAGAAACTTAGCCAGCAGAGTAATTGGAACACACGACGCCTGGGTGGGACCTAAATTCGATGCCAACTCAGCCACCGACCCGTCAATTATTATTATAAAGCCCTGCCTCAGAGAATTCACCTCTCTTTCTAATGCAAGCATGGTTTTCTTTGCGCAAAGAAAAAAAAACAATTAAGGAAAAAACAAATGAATTATAATTTTCCAAACACAAATACATGAGTAAATAGCTGTATAAATTTGAATTTGGAATTCTTTTTTTTTTATGTTTCTTTATTCTTTGAATAGTATATATAACATTTGTGGAATTTATGGCCGCCATACTAGGCACACATATGGTGGCCGAACCTAACCAAAGAGAAGATATTTGAGATCAAAGTTGCCAGTACGGCAAAACGCCAATTTCATATATAAGGACCTAATAGTAGTAAGATAAGAGCATTGTAGAAATATATTTAAATTTGGACAACACCCTTTAAAGTTATTTTTCCCAAAAACGGCGCTATCATCAAATCATCCAAATATTATTTTTATTAATTATTAAATAAATTTTATCATCAAATCATCAAAGAAAAATGAATTTTCTTGTTTTTGTTGTTTTTGTTTTTGTTTGCAATTATGTACTTAAGGAATAACATGAACTAAACCTGTCAATTTGTCTGTCCTGGAACGGGAAACTTTCCTAGTTGGACAGGCAAAGCTTCCTAATGTGTAACTTGTACTTTCTTTTGTACCTTTTACCAATATTATTTGTGTTTTTTGAAGTATTATTGTGTTTTTTGAAGTACTATTTTTGTTTCCTTTTCCTTTTGTGTTATTTTGTTACTTTGTAAATAATTGTTAACCTCAACACAGGCTTGTCCTAGTGAGGTTAAAAAATTGTATTGTAAACTGAAAACTAAAATGTGAAGAAGAAATAATAAACAATAAACCTATCTATAAATAAATAAATAAATTATAAAAAAAAACACTTTATTTAGTGCATTGATTATTACAGTTTCTAGTTTTTGAGATTTTTTCTACCACCAAGCTAGGCACACATTCACGTGTTGTAATAATCTTTTGATACTTTAAATAACTTAATAAATAAATTAAATAATTTTTGTATATTTCTTCAAACATATTGTAACTACCTGTATAAGGACGAATAATGTGGAACCTAGAAGTTTTCCCATTCAAAATACTTGTTTGTTTTTCGTGTGGGGCGAAGATTGACAAGGAAAATTTGGGCCTAGTTCACCACTTAAATAAGAAAAGGAAATTACAAATTCCGAAAACTTTTCGCAACGTGCTAGCAGAGAAAGCTGCGCAGCTTTAAACTGACTTAACACTTCAGGGACATGTTTACTGCGTATTATATTTTCTTTAATGTTCTTTTAAAACCCCAATATTCAATTCTATCGCAAAGAAATTAACTGATAACATTCATGAATTCGTAATAGGAGAAACCTCCCAAACTTTCGTAAATCCTTGACTTTCTTCAAGTCTGACAACATACTTCAAATAGCGTATTCTCTCTGACTTTTATTGTCGAAATAAATTAAGGAAAAAATTGGGTTCAATTATGTTCTCAAATAAATTTTCTATAACTGTAAAACAAATTCAAATAAAAAATACTTGCCTTATAAGAACGTGTTCACCGTATAATAACATTCACTCTGATGTAGATATCTTCAATTTTAACGAAAATAAATATAAAGACACTATTATAAATGTATTAAAAGTTTACCAAACTGCATAAAATGTAATGATATATTATGCAATGAGATATATTATGAAGTATCTCCTGGCACAATAATCTCTCTCTTGTTATAATAATGTAATATTTTTTAATTATTATAAGTATATTGTTATTATAAGTATATTGTTTAATTTTAGGTACATAATACAATAACGAGGTATTTAGTTTTCTCAATATTAAAGGGTGAGGAGGTTGGAATCTAACCAGTGTTTTACTTTATTTATGCCACGATTTGCTTTTTCAAATGTTGAATTCAAATTATCATCTTCAAATACGATAACCGTATCATCGGCGAAAGATATTATAGTGCCACTAATATCTAAATTGCATAACGTGTATATTAGAAATAGAAGTGGGCCTAAAACACTGCCTTGGGGCACGCCATATGTGATTGGTAAACTTCTACTTCTATACTCTTTGGCGGAGTTGATAATAGTTGACTGGGACCTATTTGTTAGATAGCTCTCAAACCATTTAAGAGGAAATGACGAGGAAATTTATAATTAGTTTCTTAGTAAGGTGAATTATGCATGAATAAATGAACCACGATGTAAGCTGTTGATTTCGATAAACTAAAATAAATAATGAATTAAAATCTACCATTTTTGATTTGGCGCACAAACCACATGTTCGTTTGTGATGGTGAATACGGCGTTGTTGACCTCCAGCCGGTCAACGTTGGTAACAGCCGTCAGCGTTTTCTACGTCATAATAAATGTGATTAAAAAATAAACAAAACATTCACATCAAGTTTTTCTGCATTATTATTGATTTGATAGTATTTATGAGTAATCTTGGCATTGTATCAGATATAGGGATACACTTTAACATATAACTAACTACACACTCAAATCAAATTTCAATTTTTCTTAGATGTCTGAATAATTAAATGGATGATCGATTCAACCATGAAACACAATTACAAATTCTTAGTGTAGAAATACGTGTCGATCATATAACACATTCAAATAAACTAAACAATTCAATTTGAAATAGCCATCGTTATATTTCAAACAGTAGACCTATCTTTGAACCTAGTATAAGCAATAAAAGTAGGTTCTAGAATTCTTCACGTTATGATAAAACCACAGCACGTCCGTCTAAGATAGCGGGAATCAAAGCATCCGACTTTAATTCATAATTCGCCATATAAAAAGTTCTTATCTAATATAACTGCTAGTTCTACATCGCTGTGTACAGCGGCTGGTGCCTTGTCCTACTTTCCGACGGGCCAAGTTAAAGAACAAAGCGAATTTGCGGCCACAACTAGAAAACAATAAATACTTATCTCGCATACAAATAAACCACTTAAGATGATAGACTTCGCTTTTCGGCCCATACAAAAAGGACGCCCGGGAAAAAACACTTTTCTACATCGAAAACTGCACAAAATGAATTTTTTTTTTAATACTGCCTTCTAGAGGTGAAAACTATGTCGGTATGTTTTCGAATTTTCGATGCGTTTCGTGTTAACGTAAATATTCACTGTCAAACATGTACGATTTATCAAAAAATATTATATAAGGAAAAAGTGCTGCTAACTCAACTCTCATAAAGAATTATAAAATTATAAAAAGCTACCGACGTAGCTTCTTCTTTCTAAAAAATATTTTTTTTTTTAAATTTCAATTTCGTGAAAGTTTCGGTGTAGAAAAGTGTATTCTCCATAAACCCCTTTTCGAGCGATTTCTGTAGGTAAATTTGAGCGTTGTCTCATTCGCACATTTCGCATTCGCATGTATTGTAAGTGTGCGTGAGCTTATTTTGAGGGAGACAGAATGACAGACGCGGGTGTTCCGCGTGTGGTTCAAAGTCTAGCCTCTTAATATTAGGTCCTTACAAATGAAATTGGCGTTTTGCCGTACTGGCAACTTTGATCTAAAATATCTTCTCTTTAGTTACGAATTCCATATTCAAATTTATACAGCTATTTACTCATGTATTTGTGTTTCGAAAATTATAACTCATTTGTTTTTTCCTTAATTGTTTTTTTTCTTTGCGTCACTTAGTTTACAAAATGGAACACTTGAAATATCGCGTTATTTACGAGAACGAATTTCACCATGGCACCAGTGCTGCAGAAACGCCTCGAAGGATTAATGATGTGTATGGCGACGGTGCCGCAAAAGAAAACACAGTGCGTTTTTGGTTCTAACGTTTTCGTTCTGGAAATTTCGACCTGCAGAACAAGGTCTTCAAAGATTTTATTTATTACCGTCCGAATGGTTTTTTTAGAAAAGGGATGAACTACCTATGAGATGGCAAAAGTGCGTAGATAGCAATGGTACATACTTTGATTAAATAAATATATTATATTTTAAAAAAAATCGACTTTATGTTCCTCCCATACAAAACGCCAATTTCATGTGTAAGGACCGAATATATCATAATATATGTAGGTACTTCATGTCCGGTGGCTTTGTTTTAAAAAGCGACTAGATGTTTTTAAAAGGTTAGGTAAGGGTCTTACTAATAAACGTGTTTTAAATATTGTGTACCTGATAAACCATTTACCACACAAATTCATTAATTAACCTTCAACCTTAACCTTCGGCATGCCAAAACAAAACTTCGGTTCCCATGAGGGGTGACACTGTTACCCCAATTTATTATTTACATGCAATTTTATCATTTATTCATAAATTATATTGCAAATTACTCTCGTGGCTTGTGCTTTTACACCCTTGCTAATAAACGTGTTTTAAATTAGACAAAACTGATGGACAGTAATTTACATTCCATTAATGGTTGTTTATTGGTTATGTAAAATTCAAAGCAATTTTATTAATAAGGTCCTTATTGTGCTTGAACGGTGAACAACGTACCTAGATTACCTTACCCCCTCACGCAGGTTTGGTAATAGCGCGAACAAGTGAGATGGCATGCATAACAACTTTGCTCGTAGAATGTTTAAACAAGTGGTGCATGGTGCCAGTGCGAAATAAATATTATGTATGAAAAGAAATGGTTCCTACATATTTAAATAAATAACTAATTTAATCTAATACAAGTTCATAGGTTTTGTAGGAATACGAAAAATACCAAAACTATCATTTAAAATTATACATGGAGGATAGTAATTTTTGAGATTTGAGGTACCCCTGTTGGCAACGAAAAGTTAATGTAAATGAAAAAAACTATCCAACCTCTTCCTAGAAAAAGTAAAAAAAAATTCTTGAAGACCTAAAAAAAACTTACTTACTAGTTAGAAGCAGATGCTCCCACACATGTGAATTTCTGTGAATTTCAAAACTATTCTATTTAAAATTATGCAAGGAGGATATTAATTTTTTGAATACCACTGTTGGCAACGGAAAAGTTAACCTAAATGAACAAAGTGTATCCAAACTCGCCCTCGAACAAGTTAAAGAAATATGGTGAAAAGCTAAAAAGAAACTTTCTAGCTTCTGAGATCTAAAATATTGGTAGTAAAGTAAAATAGAAAATTACTCATATTGGATACTTAACAATTGGCCAGCAGATACATAAGGTTATGGAGACGTGGCGCCAAACCCAAAATTAAGACACTATACGACATATCTTTTAGCGCAAAACATTTGAACCTACGCCAGAAAATGTAACCTACAGATTATAAGCGCGCCGTGAACCCGAAAATGTAATTAAGCGTGAAATCTTTATAAGATTTTGTAGACCAAAAGGCCATTCTGAAAGAATGCCAGATGTCAGGACATCAAATGTCAGGACAGGCCATGATCAAGTAGAATGAGTGTGGAATAGGTGAGTTGACTACTTAGAAGAAAACTGGAGCAAAATGGGAAGGCTCAGTGATTGAAGACGAATTGGAGAAGAGCATTTGTGGATGATTCTAATTCCGCCCTGGGATGTATCGCCTTAATGAAAAACAATCGGAATTGATGGAGTACGGAATTCTTTGATAGTAGTCACCACGTCTTTTTTAAGACTTCACACGGCAGAGCAGTCGAGAGAGTGCGGCTAAAGAGATATAGGTTAGGTCTCTCTCATCCAATCTCTCCCAAGCTACGCAGTAGATGGACAAACGCATTAACTGCCAAGACTTAGACAAACCTAATCTTAATGAACCCGACCACCCTTGCTAATCATCAAACGTAGTGAACCACTTGGGGTGTCCTGTCAGGGGTGTGGGTTACCTAATAAATGGTTTCCGGTGCGGAACCCATAACCTCCTCCCCAATTGAATGAATTGAGAAAATTTCTAAAACAGTAGATACATATTATTGCTCTTTGTAGAACCTTAATAACGTAGATACATAGGTAGGTATACATCTAACTACCTTACAAATGTAAAAATAATAAATCCAGTATTTCAAATAAGTTATTAATCTACCTTATAATAATTTAAGTGAAATTGTTTTGTTTTTTTAATCACACATTAACAAATTATATGTGTATATTAACAGAAAAACGCAATAACAGTAATGGTAGATTCAGACTGGGTCGACGTACGTGCCCATCGCTACGCCTAACATTATCTGGACTGCTTAGCAACCATAGATTTTCAATGAAAATTTATGTTTTAGAATCACATTGGCCACACGCATCGCGACGTGCGATGTCTGTGGCCATTTTCATAGAAAATGTATGGGTTGCTAAGCATTGTTTGAGTAGCGATGCGTACGTACGTCGTCCAGTCTGAACCTACCATAATTCATTCACACGATCACCTCACACTCCACTTTTTTTCACCCATTGCTAAATGCGCAAAATGCAGGCAATTTATAACCGCAACACATTAAAAACGAGTTTGTCACCGCAAACTGAAAACCTACTTATAATTATTTATTAATATCATAATCTATTAAAAAGCATCTAGCTGCGCACTCAAAACCCAAATGCCACCGGTGACTCACAAAATAAATGCCAAGTGCCGCAAAGCGTGCAAAATCACGGCCGAAATGATTTACGTGTGCAGTTAGCATGCCAGCTGATCCTTCATAAACCACAAAGATATTCTCTATATCTTCAATCGTCAAAACACAACAAAAAACGGCAGATTAACATCAAATAGGTAAGTTTACCGACGTTTAGCAATCATAAAACAGTGCGCGTACGAACGACAACCATTTTTCTTTCTAATTACGTCAAAAAAAACGTTGTATCCCGCGTTGCATAAGCGGAACGAAGCTGTGATAAGATCGTTCTGGAAATGTTTAGATGACTTTTATACTGATGAGATAATATTTACAACGTTGTAGAAAGAGCGAAAGCATTGTTTGAAGTGAAAAATGAAGTTGGGCTGAAGATAGATGCTTTTTGTGTAGTTTTCTTTCTGCTTTTATGAATTTGGAACAGTTGTTCTCAAACAATATTGAAATATTGCACATTTCCGAGCAAGGATTTGATTGGAAAAATAAACATAGGCAGGAGAAGAAAAAAATCAAATACTAAAGACATGCAATGAATTTGTGATCAAAATGATTCAATTCGTAGTGTTGAGCCATATTGCTAAAGGGTTAAGATTATCTTGACTACACGGAGAAAAATGAACTGTTAAAAACGGGACTGAAGTTCTTACCAACAAATTAACAGTGATTCAATGTTTATTGGCGGTAAAATACATACGAAATTACGTATACTAACAAATTATTCTTAATTTTCCGCGCATAAACATTGAAACCCTGTTAATTTGTTCGTAAGAACTTCAGTCCCGTTTTGAACCGTTCTACGAATAAAATTATCGTATTTTCTATTAAAATGTTCGTTTTTTCTATTAAAATGTTCGTTTTTTTTTCAATAACATTTTTCTCCGTGTAGACACTAGCAATCCAAATTCAAGTAAGAATGTTGTAAAAGTGTATTTTAGCACAAACTAATAATACGTGTGTGTAATAGGTACCTACTTATCAAACATCATCGCGTATTACTATTTTCGGTTGTATGTGAATTAAGATGTCATTGTCATTTTTTAAAATTGGAGCTTCCTACGTGAATAATAATAATTCAAAGAAACGATAAAGTGGGTAGGTACACTACTACAGCATAATAATTATCTTTTCAAAATTTTGGAAATTTAATATTGCGTGATTTTTCACGGGTGTTCAATATTATAATTAAAAGTAACATCTCAAGGGTGCTTTGTAATAAAATAGTCTTGAAATGTAATTTGCGAAATACATTTGAAGATACATCGTCTAAAACGGTGAAGATCACAATTTACTAATAACCACTACAAATTGGGTCATCTGTCACCAGTAACACTCACAGGTCACTGGTGAGACTGGGACCGGTCACCGGTTCCCCAGAGCAATGATATCTCGGAACTATCTTCAAGACGACAGCAGCTGTCAAAATCAAAATGTGCGCCGCGCCGCGACAAATAACGTGTTATGTAAATTTAGACTCGCCGCAAATGCAAAAGGATGTTTTCAGAATGCCAAATTAATTATAACGGATTTGTGACAAATTACAATTTATAAGTAATTGTTTTTTTTTAGATTGCGTTCAGTATTTAAGTGACCGTGAAAACTCGAGAAATTGATAAAATACAGTTGTTTTGCAGAAATTCAAATATAACGTTGTCATCAAATAATCATTCACACCGTTTTGTTTTTTTTTACATTTGAGATGTCCCCGTTCAAACGCCGATTCTGGGTGCGTTTCAGCTTTATATCAATTTGTAATTAGCTGACAAGCAAGATATCCTCTCCTTCTGATCACAATTTGTTCTAAAGATGAAACGAACATTTAATGAAAATGTCAAAAACAACATAAGGCCTCCAAATGACCATATCATGTCGCATGTAAATTTCTACGAAATAACCCAACCTTAGTTTTTTTTTAAATTTTAACAAATGCAAGTCTATAATACGTAATAATGGCATCGCTTCGTACATTTGGTTTGGTTACATTTGTCAATTCAATATTTAACATGATTTTGATTAGCCGTTTAATATTATTTGATGTTGACAGTATGCCGATATTTTTAGTTTTATTATTTTTACTAGTGCAGATCCGTGAAAAATCCCGGGCAGTCAGAATTGTCGATTCTTGTATTAACTGTGACGTGCAATAATTATTGTTTCTTTATATCAAATAAATAATACGAAATAAATAAATTCTGCAATTCGTTAGCTAATATCTTAACACTACAGATTCCAATTTAAAAAAATTACACTTATATTCAAAGCAAATTTGAGTTCACTGATCCAGAGCTACGCAGAACTACGCACTATTTTATAGAATTAAAAATATTACGTTGTCACCTTAACCTTAAACCTTAATCATATTCACATGAAAGTTGAAAAATTGAAAAAAAAAATTGTTGTATTGCTTGTAGAAAAGTCAATGAAGTGTGCCTTTTTGAATTGAAAAAAATGGCTAAAGAAAGCTGCCTAAAGTAAGAATTAATCTGACATTACATTTTACAATTTCTGGATATGCCTCTCATATCTGTAATGAAAAAATATAAACAGAGTCACGCGAGTATTATTAATCTCGGGAAACCTTGACTCACTTGCGCGTAGTAAGTAAGCTCTCCCGTGAGTTGTGGACATGGCCTATAAAATTCCACACTGCAAATTAAAAATATCATACAAAGAGTGGAGTGCCGAGTACGTTCCGCCCACGGAGCGGATCCCGACCCGTTCCGGAACCAACCGCATTGTGTAACAACCGGTGAACGAGAAATACACGAAGTAGAGTATACTTTCTTACACTATTCATGGAGGGACTGTAATCTCAAATTATTGTTTTATAAGAAATAAAATTTTAAATTATGAATTTTAAAAAAGTAAGCAATTAATTATATGGTAAATATTAACATAAAAAATAAGTTATAGACTCCATGACAGTTAGTTGTTCCCCCGAAAGTTGAATATATAAATACAATCTTACTAATATTTTAAACGCGAAAGTTTGTATGGATGTATGTATGTTTGTTACTCTTTCACGCAAAAATTACTGAATGGATTTAAATGTAACTTTACAAATAATATAGCTCATACATCAGAATAACATATAGGCTATAATTTCTAAAGCTAGATATTTTTAATATATATATATTATGAATAATAATTATTATTTAATAGAAAATTTGAGAATGACATTTTGCAAAACAATGATTGTTAAATCAAAATTCTATTTTAGAAAATATTTAAATTAGTGAATTTATTTGAAGTACTCTCCTTATACTTATTAGCCGAGTACTTTGAATCGAATCAAGAATTATAGATATTTTAAATAAATAGGTTAAGAATTTTGGTATAAACATAGTTGGGCTTATTAACTAGGAAAAGAAAATAGGCTACTCGAAGTACTAATCCTTCGCAGACGAAGTCGCGGGCAGAAGCTTGTATGCATATTATTCTGTTTGTCGATAGATAGCTCCATAACTCATTATGAAGACAAGATTGCGAACTGAAAATTGCAGCTCTGGCGTAGAGATTCAGAAAACATGTAAAAAAATTAAAATGCCAGTACTCACGAGTTTTATATCGTTAATAAAGAAAAGATTTATGTGACTACTGTTAATTTATTACTACTTTTAAGCACACGGTTATTTAATTCAAATCATTTTTTTTTTGCTATATTCTATCGGTGACTAGAGATTTTCATTATGTCGTATTTGTCAGCATGCCAACAGAACCTATGTACATAATATATAAAAGTTTATTGATAAATAATGTTGGGTGGACGCCGTACTAATAAAACTGGGAGTTTCATAAAAATCCAATTAGTATTACGGAAAAGCAATGCGTTTCTAAAAGCTTCCATGCGGAATGAACTTTCATACGGAAAAAGGCGCCATAAAAAATTTACACGCCACCGAACACGTTAGAGAGATTTTATAGTTTTGAGTTCTGATTTAAAACTTCTATTTATTCTTCTAACTTGATTCTCCTTCCCAAATGACCTTCAAATTTGTGACAAATCACACACTTCTTAACGCTGCGCCGAAAGCGAATTAGTTGAAAAGAAATTTACATTTATTTTAGTTTTTGAATTTTTTCCAAAGTTTTCCCAAGCTTTGAAGGATTTTCCAATCAAAACAAAACTTGAAACATTATTCATTAAAAGCACTTAGAAAAATTGTTTATAATTAATAATTTCTACACTTAAAAGATGTTTTACAGATGTGATTGGGTGGTCCCTGTTATCGTCTCTTGAGGCCTGAAGTCGATTGTAATGTGAGCCTCCTTTGATGACCCTTTTTTGTTTCCACAATGTTGTTCGCACAATGATATGTATTTGTTAGTTTTGTAATGATACATTTGTCATTATTTTAATTGCTTTTAAAAATTCAGATAAACTAGCAATAAGTGATTTGAATTGTGAATAGTTTTAGAAAGATCCATTCCTTTTCTCAGAAAATCGCATTCCATTTCTCAGATTTAGTTTTAGAAAGAAGTTGATAACAGAGTTCAGAGAGTAAACTGACGTATTTGCTGGAGTTAAATCATAGACAGAACTATCCACAGACAATAGAGAAAAATGCAACAAAGACGTTGTTACATTCAAAGTAAAGAAGTCCGTAGACGAAATTAATTAAATGAAGTTAAATATTAATGACAAATATTGTATAAAGTTAAGTACTCAAGTTAGGATCAAACATTGATCATTTATTTTTTATATACCAAGTATAATAAAATATTTTCAATCCAAATGTAGGTTGATTAATTAATTTCGAACGATTGAAATCTGAGGTTCTTCGTTTTGTTGCTTGAAAAAAAAACATCGCCTTAAAATAATATTTTGCAACACCTTTTACAGAAACAATCTTAGAAAGGAAGTTAGTCATATGTAAATAATCGTGCAAACTTTAAAAAGCAAAGTTTCTCCGTGTATGGGACGCCTAAAATGGCATGCACCAAGACAATAAGCGATGTTGACAACGCCCCGTGAGAACTGGATGAAGATTTCACGCGTCATGAGCTCGAAATGAAGAAACTTATTATTACGTAACGAGATTGTCTGTTAAATTACAAATACCACGTCTTACCACGACTTGCACCTCTCGCTTTCATTCATTCTTCACACATCATGGGAACAGTGCCATCGGACTTGGAGCGTGGAGAGAGAAGACCAATTAACAATTATTATATCATGTCATGGAGTCAGGTGTGTATTGTGATGTTGATTTTTAAAGCAAAAGTATTCATAATTCTTAGAATGAATGGGTATCTAATACCAGCTTGCTGGCAAATGTCATCAATTCTATTGACAATAAATATTACTTCAATCTTCGCAAATTCACTTTGTGGCGTCGTTCTTAATTAAATGAAAACAAATCACTTTGCGTACACTACTTATTTATTCATAATTATATAAAACTAAAACTAAAGATTTCTTCGTCGGGATAAGACTAATGATGCATTTTTTACATATTCTAAAATAATTTTTATATTAAATTTTAGTAATTAAATTTTAGGTCACATTCCAGGCATACCAATATTATTAAAATTTAAACATTTTGCTGATTGACATTGATTTAGTTAAAATTTAAAAAATCGGTTCATCGGGAATTTCAACGCGTGTCTTGATACTAGAACTCCCCAGTGAGACCAGCATGGCAAAAACCATTGTTATAAATATTATCAAATACATAAAGGAAATTTTTCTTTATTCATTTTGTTTGTTACAGGTTTGTTTTACATGGTTTTTCGACTACCAAGCTGGGCAAATGCCCGTATTATGGTAGTCGAGATTCATAAGATGTTATATTAAGTATAAAATATTAAGTATAATGATCCATATATGTAGATGAAAGTACAAACATATAGCATACATATTAAGGAAAATATTCATACTAATATTAGGTACTGAATCTTGTATAAAAGTAAGCAAGGAAGTAAATAAATGTTTATACTTATTTTTGATAAACTAATGTTTAAGACAAGATTTTTATGCATAGCACAAAGGGTAACAATTATTATAATCAATAATTATTAGCCTGAAACACTCAGCCACATTGAAAAATACTCCCGAGAAAAGATACATGACGCCGACGGGACTCAAACCCGTGTCCTTCTGATTTCCGGTCAACTGCTCTAACCACTGAGCTACGTCGGCTTATCTCTTACCGGCCAAATATTTCAATATATTCTAATGTTTCATTCAACAACTACTGCTTATAATTTCTTATAAAACAGATCACAGCATGAACTTTTGGTTGATTTTTTTTTTTTTTTTAATTTCTGGATACAAAAAGAAGTTCAGTTAGAAAAAAGTGTTCATAGAACCTTCAATAAGTTAAAAGTTATTTTCAAGGTGACCTCAACCCTTTGCCCTATAAATGGTGCGCAGTATTTTTTCTTATATTCCCAACAATTAAAATATTTTAAGCCTAGAGCAATATTAGCCAATAACTTTAGGTTCAAACTTCGACACTTAAACAAAACTAAAAAAAAAAATTATTAAAAATTTACCAATATTTTGGTTTTAGACTTTCAATAAAATAGAAGTGAAGCTTTATATAATAAGCTTCCGCGGTCTTTGGAGCTTTAAAGAGATGATCAGATTGCGAAAATTCCACTTAATGATTTTCTATCGCGGTATTTATGCGTGACAATTCCGAATTTCAATCAGTGGCTTATCAAGTGGAATTTTCTCTGCGGGTAAATATATTTATCGATTGAAGACATATAAATAAATTCACGGCCTAGAATAAAAATCTACATTCACGAGACTTTTTTAATGCAAATCGGTAAATTCTGGAGATAAACTTGGAGCAGGTAATCGAAATATAGCAGTCTTAAGTATTATCTTTTCGTAAAAAGCTAGTAGTTACATTGTGTTGAGCTAATTTTAGTTTTCTAAAAGAATTTTTAATAAATATTGTGATTTAAAAATGAAGTTTTTGTAAAATACTATAAGAATTACCGTTATACGCGAATGAGCTCTTAAAAAAAGAAATAAACACAACATATTTGCATATTTACGTCTTGAAAGTTCTTGCCAATTTAAAAAAATTAAATAAAAGATAGAATATAATAATAGTATTCTATCTTTTATTTCGTTTTACATATTGTATGTATAGAGTTTTTAAACGCATTCATTTATTTTGATTAATGAAGATAATATTAGCGAAAGTCAATCAAAAATCCGAAACAGAAAAATCAGAAAAAGATACGGATACATCTGGGACTCGAACCCAGGACCTCCGGCAATCCGGGCCGAAATCGGTCCGGAATCGGCCCGGATTGCCGGAGGACCTGGGTTCGAGTCCCAGATGTATCCGTATCTTTTTCTGATTTTTCTGTTTCGGATTTTTGATTGACTTTCGCTAATATTATCTTCATTAATTAAAATATTATAATTTGAGGTTTAACTCTTTAAGTTAAAAAGTTAAAAATAAAAATAAAAATATTTATTTTGACTTGTTTATTAACCTTAAGGTAGACATCATTATAAAAAATTTGTTTTTTTTTTAATTTTTTTGTTTTATTTATTTATAATAAACCCGCTAAACTGCTTATGTAGTTTGTCATCTGTACAAGTAAGATTTAATAATGTTTAAAGGGACTGCGCGTTTTCCGTTTGTAACTAATAAGATATAGGTACTATCATTATAATTCAAAATTCAATCATTTTAAAGACCTTTTTTATGCATAATAATGCATTACGTTTGTTATCTCATTAGTAATAAGTAATAACTGTCCGATTTCTTTATAAATTTATCGTTTTTGATTTGTCATTATTCAAATTATTGTATATAGATATAAATATATCACTACGATTCGAGAACATGAAGAAAGAATTATTCTAAAATGTTACCCCCTGTGATCAAAAGAATGCCACCGTCGATCAGAATACATTATACACCTTCCAATACATTGAAATTGAAAACGGATAGGATGTGAGGTGAAAAGGTTACAGGGTGTATGGAACCCATGTCGAAGCCCAAAAAACTAGGCCATCTCTAATGCACGCGAGTGGTAGTAAAACCGCGATCCGTTACTATTAAAGTAGATGAAATATGTGTTTGCAAACTGATGTCTTTTAAGATGGGTTTATTGAATGTCTTAAAAATATTGACATATTTATGATAGGTTTGGGATTTGATCCCTGTGGTATTCCCAAATTAGTTGAAATTTTACTGGAAAGTTATTGAATCTCACTCAAGTGGAGATCGATCATCATTATTACTTTCACTTCACTTAGGTCACTTCAAAGACACGTTTGCCAATCTTTACTTTATCTCGTTGAAGAGTGGCTGTAAGTGCGGTCAAGTACATATTTCAGGAGTGAAATTTCAAAGACAACATATATGGTATTGGTAGTCCCGTTTTTGGAACGGTTATAGAGTTTTAAATTTGAAATTTAGTGCAATAGTATATTCAAACTTATTAAGAAGGTATTTATTGTATTTACACTAATAAAACATCTGCTTTTGATACGGTCAAAATATTCCAAAGCAAATCTGTTTTGTACTTGTGGTAAAATTGGATTCTTATTATAAATTTGATCAAACTTTGCCATCTTTGGTAATATACCTCAGATCTGCATTATACCATAATATATTTGCTTTTCAATTTTAGTTTATTAAGGGCCTAATGCCGGGTTATTACAACACTTTTACGTCAGCTTTTCTAGAAAACACAGGCTTATTAAATAATGACACTTTCCAACGGAATTTCAATTCTGCGACAGCGGCAACCAAGCATTTATAAAGACTTAATTTACTTAAAAAGTAATTCTCCAATTTTGCACGAAAGCCGGGCTAATTTTCTCCCCTTTAAGGAGGAGGCACGAAAACATTTTTTTATAACTGGTAGAGGGAAAATATTACAATAATTGGTGTTTTATAGCTGCCGTTGATCATCACAAATAAAATTAAAAATAACCGAATAAAACGAGACAAGAATTTAGTATTCATTATCAAATGTTTTAAAACGTGAGAAATATTTTATTTAAAGTATTGTATTTAGTGTTACTTACGGAGCAGAAGAACTTTACCAATGGACTTCCAGGCTGTAGTTTAAGATAACTGAAAATAGCACTTACCTGAAACAAGTAAAAATAATTCATTAATATTGATCAAATATATACAAAAACAAGATGTACAAATTATTTAGAAAACAATAACATAAAATCAAACATATTATTTTTATTTTTTTATATTAAAGGCGGAGACGGTTTAAAAGCAGTTCCCGTGCGCACTTAGGCCATAGACCCATTGTTCTATCTCCCATTTTACCTCAATCCTTTAATAACAACCCAGTCCCTTTAATAAAGTTCACCAGGGTTGTCATCGGATATGTGGCTATGTCTTCTGGTTCTACTGTATGTCTCCCCGGGTATCTGGGCCTAGTTCCCACAAGGGCAGGACATTGGCATAGGTGAATTGGAGTCTCTTCATCCTCTTCACTTTTTCTGCATACATTGGTGTTTTCCACTCCCAATATCTGCATGTGTCTCCTGAGGTGGCAGTGTCCCGGTAACAGTCCTACCAGTTCCCTCAGCGAGTTTCTGTCCATATCGAAATCAAACATAACAATTTATACAATAACGAACAGCTCAAAACTTATATAATTACACACACCTAACCTTATGATGTTGTCCTATGAATATCATGAATTCCACAAAATAGATGTGGTCGTTAATTGGTAAGATTTTCGGCATAAAAAAATCATTAAAAAAAATTATGAAAGGTGAAATGTCTCGTGTTTTGCGACAGTTTGACCAGCGTTACGCCGATTCGTAAGGGAATAAGCGGTTGCCTGAACATAATCCCAACATTAAAAACGCAACCCCCAGGGCCTAGGGGATGAATTGGGAAAGACGGGGGTCAATTGAACTACAATAGAAGGGTTTGACAGAATTCTTTTCTAGATTCCCTCAGGAATAAAAGCGTTCCTTTTCTTTGGCTGGGTTTAGAAATGTTCAGTAAATGTCCAACTTCGTTGCAATGTTATTTATTCGTCGTGCATACTAAAGTCAAAGACTTTTAGACTAACTTTTCCTAACTTTCAATTTTTTTTAAACAAAAAATGACTATTGAAGAACAAATAGCATTTTAATAATCCCAAAACAACTTTTTGACAGTCTTACTAATATTATAAACGCGAAAGTTTGTATGGATGTATGTGTGTTTGTTACTCTATCACGCAAAATTTACTGAATGGATTTTAATAAAACTTTACAATAATATAGCTAATACATTAGAATAACATATAGGCTATAATTTATAAAGCTAGCTGTTTATTTATATTAAATATAATAATTATTGTTAAATAGAAAATGTCAAAATTTGAGAAAGGCATTTTGCAAAATAATGATTGCTAAATCAAAATTCTATTTTAGAAAATATTTAAATTAGTGAATTTATTTGAAGTACTAGCCTAATACTTTGAATCGAATCGAGAATTATAGATATTTTAAATAAATAGGTTAAGAATTTTGGATGGGACCTAGGAATAGAAGATAGATTACACAAAGTACTAATCCTACGCAGACGAAGTCGCGGGCAGAAAGAAGCTAGTTGATAAATAAAACAAATATTACGATTTTTAGATTTTGCGACACAAAAATATTGCAAATGAAAATTTGCATAAAAACATGCTTGTCTCAAAATCTAAAAAGAAGTAACCTTTTGCTTAGTGGCTGTAAATAGAAAATGGTGTAAAATGAGATTAAATTATTCCAGTTTATACCTCCTATTATTTAATATTCCAGTTTATACCTCCTTAATAATTTTAAATATAAATTTATGGAAATTTAATAAGGACGAAATTCAAAATAAGGATTTCAAACCGTCGTTTAAACTATGCATAATTTCATCATTCAAATTTCATCGAAGCAATTTGCATTATTTCGTAAACTCTTTTTTAATCATATTGCGTCCATAATATCTCCATTATCTGTATATTTTCGGGCGGAAAATTTCCACTTTAAATTATTAAATTCGACCGCCGAAAATACTGCGTGAAATTCCAGTTTGTATAATACAATATGATCATAATACCTAGGCTAAATTTGAATTTAAATGGGACTGGAGTGAATAACTTGATCTCGTCCCTTTTGGATAGACCTAACAATAGGGGTAAGTTTGCCCAAGCGATCATATTTGTAATCCTAAATCCAATAGAAGGTTCCGTGTTTGTTCCGCGCGTCCAATCATACGTACTTTTGTAGGCGTTTGTTGGGGCAAAGCCCGGAACGCGACCTGATTGCATAATATCAGACCATCGCCATTCTGCCTGGGGAAACGTACTGTTCACGGAACTCTATACAATGTTATCACATTCCTACATAGAGGGATGAGTTTGAAAAAAGAGGAATAAAATCAATCAATATGTTTGGTGAATAAATACATCTTCCATTTACATACAGCATGCGATCAAAAGATCATGCGATTCATGGGGGATGCTTCAACCTCTGTCACAACGATCAAATTCAAGCGCCAATTGAATTTTTAAAACGTGGACAGCCCCTTTTAAGACGAAACCCGGTTGACAAGATATTTGAAGAATAGGTATTTTACCAGACTGTTGCTGTCGTTCCACTTCACTGACACCTCAGGATGATAATACCTAAGTAAAATCAAATTCATGCAGGTTTTGTATACCACATTTTTCACCTTTAAAACTGGACAGATTTTTTTTCTAACTGTATTAGAAGAAGATACTCCAGGTGTATACGTTTAGCTTTTTTAAAAATACACTGTTTAGTTTCTATACCGAATGACTGTTGACGGGGTTCAAACCCAGTAATTTTTATTTATTTATTTATTGATGCCCTATTGGGCTTTTACATATCGTTACATTTTACGTACTTTACAAATTTCGTTTAAAACAACTGCATAACATAAATAATAAAGATTACAAATTACATAAATAAAGCATAAACACAATATAATTAATAAGAATATATGTAATGCTAAATACAGTTAAATGACTTTAGAGAACTCGTGGGTACAATTGATATATACCTACGGGCAAAAAAAATCAAAACACATTAATTTTTACTTAATTACTCGTCGTTTGCATCTAGATTATGAACAATAAAAATTTTAAAAAAAAAGAACCAAAAGAAAATTTCTTATTCATTATTTACATTTAGAAAGTTGGGGACTAATTTTAACGTTTTGTCTATGTAACTCCTACAAGAAGTAACGTATCAAAACAATGCAAAACGTACCGACACGCTAGAGATCTATGTCTAAATTTTATTAATAAATATTTGCGGTAGTGTCAAAATCCAGATATGAAATTGGAGAATACGTTTTTACGGACAAAACGCCGCCCGTTTTTCTCTTAAGCGCCGATTCACAGCGCCTTTTAGATTTTGATCCGTTAATGAACGGCCGATAAAATTAACCGATTACCGAGAATCAACGTTAACGGGGACCGCTCAAATATCAAAATTTAAAAAAAGAACTCTTCTTTGATTTGCTCGTCAGTAAAATGTAACGAAAGTTGATACACCCCAATCTTAGCGAATATTATGAAAGTGAAACATTATAATGTTACTTCTCACAAGGGTGCCCAAAGGAGGTTGAATAGGTCCTTTATAAAATGTATTACCCTTACTGCAAAGCTCTGAACAAAATTGTCATACAGTGCTGCATGCAAGTTAGAATGCTGTTGTTAAATTTACATGGCATGTAAAAGTTTTAATCAAATTTCAGAAAAGTGGCAAAAGTTTGCCATACTTTGCGAAACTCGAGTTTAGAGCAAAATTGAAACAAATTTGACATCGGCGGTGAGTAGGCTCAGTGAAAATATCACAAGAATAAATTAACCATTCATTTGATATAAATACTGGTTTTAAAATTTTACATAGTGGTTTTCAATTAGATCTTTCAGAAATTAGGAAAAATGTCAATAGAAATTTAAATATTATTAATAATCAAATCAATTTTGTGAATAACCCTATTTTAAACATATTTCCATTGTAATTTTTTGTCTTTGATGTTCTAAGCACCTCCCCTTTCCACCTCTCTCCCCCCCTCCACACTCTTCCCTGTTGATCTTCTAAGCACCTCCCCTCACCACCTCCCTCCCCCCACTACTTTAATTTCTACCCACGCATAGCTTTATACTTGATTATTTAGTGTTAGTACATTTTATGTCCTGAGGAAGAGAACATCGTTCTTGAAACATGTTGATGTGTTAAAATAAAGATTATCGTGGTAAAAACAAAGTGTTTTAATTTTTCATTAATAAAATGGTGCCACAAAGTGAATTTGCAAAATTTGAAGAAATAAATTAACCGTTATCTGGTAATAACGCCTATGCGAGAAGTGGGGTTAGTTAAGGAATAAAAATATGGATCACCTTGTATATTTTTAATTCTGAAATTTTAAATATGTGTTTGAAAAATATAGCGGTTTTATAATAAGTGGCAATGGCTGAATTGGTAAAAGCGCACGTCCCGGTAAGACGAGAGGTTCTGGGTTCGAGCCCTTGTTGCGACCGCTATCTTTTATTTTTCTGTGTCTTGTCCATTTTCATGTTTTAATTTAGATTATTAATGTTATCATCTTCTTCAATTTAAATTTTTAAATTGATTTGCAAGTGCGAATATTTCAAAATAAATCTCTAATTTGAGAGATATTGTTACTAACATAATACATTTCGAAACACTTAATACACTACAACACATTTCACACAAAACACTACAACTCACCCCATGGAATAGTAACGGCATTGTCAAATCTATACATAAAATGAACCATCGTCATAAAATAGCAAAACAGGACCCATTGAACGATTCTAAACAGCAAAACTATTACCGATACTGAAATTTAAAGAGCGTTACTATAAATCTTTACTCGATAAGTACAATTCCAGCAAAAATATGTGGTACGTTGTTATAGACATAACAAAAACAAAAACGATATACCGGTAAATTAACAAATGAATTAAAACACGGAAATTCGACTATAACTGACCCTCAAACAATTTCATGTCATACTAATCAATATTTTACATCTATTAATAAATTTTCTGTAAATATTGTCGCGTGTTTGGGTGGTTTTGTGGTTTTATATCTTAATATATAAAAATAAATGTTATTTGTTTGTCTCTTATGCCCGATAACCATTCTTCCGATTGCAAGGGAACTGTGGTGATTTATCGTGCCCATGCCTGTGAAGGTTTCTATGTATAGTGCTGAGCTGTAGCGTTATGAAATTAATTCCTATTCCTTTCTATTGCGATGAAAATTTGGTGAATTGATGCGCGCACACCCGCGAAGGTGAAATTTGTATAAAAAATTCAAGAAAAGGGCAGAAGGAGATATTGCAAAGGAGATCTAATAGCGGTAGGGGATATCAGAGGGTAAACTTGAAAAATTAATTTACACGTGGACACTGTATGTGGCCTTTTCACGCGTCTATTCAAGTACGCACTTCCGTGTATCCAAAAGCACGTCAATAAACCGAATTAAAACATATTCTTTCTTTGGCATGTCAACGCATGCCGGGTGTTCGCTGGTATTTTATATTATTTTGATTACATTACACGAACGGCAGATAACTATATATTACATATTCATAAATTATTTGAATACGGTCATATCCCTTGGTTTATATTAAAATTATTTACTGCTTGTGATGCGTAATATGACGTAAGTTTAGTCCTTTACGTCAGGATTTAAGTGTTTAATTAGAAGTTTAACCGTAACATAAACAGAGATAGCGGTGAAATTTCTGTGTCACCTCGGAAAAGTAATTGACAAACTTTAAAGGATTTGTGGTAGAGTCACGTGGGGTAACCGTAAGCAATTTTTACATTTGGATTTTTGTATTAAAAATCTTCAGGTATTTTAATCAAATTATTTGTTTATTAATATGATTCATGGTTAAGGTATCTCAAACAAACATAAAAATCTCATAAGGTTCGTAAATTAAAAAGTTATATAAAAAACTTTACAATCATGACGATTGCATACACTTACCCCCATGTGACGGGTAAGTATTCTCATACCGTAAGGTAAGTGTTCGCACCGCAAACAGGTAACCCCCATTGCAATTATCACACTTAAATTGTCCCTTATCGTAGTCTGTGCAGTTGTCATGCCACCATTGTGGCTTCACTGATCCCAACAATATTTGCCCGCTGACTCCTCCCCTCTTTAAGACGCCTTTCTGCAGTTTTAATTTACTCTTGGGAGACCTGACCACTAACCTCTCCGAAAAATAACGAGAGATGAAATATTTTGCTACAAAATCAATTTTATGTAGAGAGGTAATTTACGTTTTTAGATTTTCACGGCCAAAAGCATTTTCGTTGTTTGTTTTTGGGGTGTTATGCCGTGTTGTGCTACCTCCTTCTTTAGCCGACGTTTCGGACAGCGTTGCAGTGTCCATCATCAGGGCAGATCCGGCAGATCCGTCGATGTGCCGGATCTGCCGGATCTGCCCTGATGATGGACACTGCAACGCTGTCCGAAACGTCGGCTAAAGAAGGAGATAGCACAACACGGCATAACACCCCAAAAACAAACAACGAAAAAGAGAGGTAATTGTTTGCATTCATCCAACTGCGTTCGCTTGCCCCAGCACACTTACCCCATCACAACAAAATTCAATAAACTTTAAAAATCAGATGAGTGGTTATATTTATTAGAATTATCACTTTGCACCCATCGTGCGCAATTATCAATATTTCACCAAAAATTATCATAGACCACATCGCTCTGACACAGTTGGTTACACAAAAGCACACATAGGTAACGGAGATGAAAAATTTAAAAAAGAACGAATAAGATGATTTACCTATAAATTTATTTTTTTTTAAATTAGGATTCACTGTACACGTGTCCTGCTTCAACCCAAAACGTTACGCGGGCGCGAAACAGGCACGATCTTGTCGGAAACATCACTGCGAACACTTACACTCCGCGTACGGTTACCCGACGTGGATATAGAGATTATGAGGTATTGCGCAATTTTCTTAATCCGCGAGATCATCAGAGATAATCAGAAAGCCATTTCTGGAGAAAATTGTGGGAATTAAATTACTAGCGCAAACCCGTGAAAAATCTGAATAAATCAGTTCCAATTTTGAAAATAGCACTTACATATTTTTTTATTAAAATTTTATACTTTTGCTAAGTATTTTTACGCAGATTTAATTAGCCATGATAGGTAATATGAATTGTAGCCTTATTTTCGTATTTCAAATATACAACGCTCATATTTGAAGTAAAAAAACTATAAAGTAACAAAAATTGTCGTCATTTTTCTCACGATTTACAAATCCTTAATACAGCAGAATAGTAAAAAAATAATAATTAAAAGGTAATACAAGACAACACCATATTTTACGATGCAAACATTTTAAAATTAGTAGATATAGTGCAATAAGAAAAAAGCTTTCGAAAACAAGGTTTGAAATTATACGTTTTTAGATTTTCACGGCCAAAAGCATTTTCGTTGTTTGTTTTTGGGGTATTATGCCGTGTTGCGCTACCTCCTTCTTTAGCCGACGTTTCGGACAGCGGTGCAGTGTCCATCATCAGGGCAGATCCGGCAGATCCGACGATGTGTGATCGCACATCGTCGGATCTGCCGGATCTGCCCTGATGATGGACACTGCAACGCTGTCCGAAACGTCGGCTAAAGTAGGAGGTAGCGCAACCGGGAATAACACCCCCAAAACAAACAACGAAAAGGTTTGAAATAATTAATTCTGCGAGTATTTTAGTTTTTCATTATTGTGATAGCTGTTTCGACATACGAGGCCATTTTCAAACTGTGGTATTCCACAATTAGACGACGGTATTTATACGATTTAAAGGGTCAATTTTGAAAGTGAGTAAATTTATTTATTATCGGTTAAACCGATTTCCTGGGAGAATTATAGATTCTCCCCCAGAGGTAATTTGAAATTTGTAAATGTGTTCTTAATTGTTTAATAATGACGTTACTGCTATAAATATTGTTTAGGTTTTGTGAACATACTAAGAAGAGGTGAATAGATATTTTTACTTACTTTATTAATTGATTTCTAATTGTTCAAGTAAATTTAATCGAAGACCTTTTCTTTCTACATGTAATAAATAGCTTAGGTCCCTTGTTGTTATGTGGATTGTGATTATTCACCAAGAGATGTGAATTTTGCGAATTTGGAAGATGTGTTTTTATTATAACAATGTTATAATAACATTATAATAATGTGCAAGTCCAAATTTGGGTTCTACGACAACTCAGAATCATGCAACTACAACACCCCTTTGAAAAGTTATTAAAAAAAAAAAGAAAAATAGCCCATAACCTAACATATTTATCTCTTTTCGCTTTTAATGACTTTTCAAATGATGTGTTGAAGTTGCATAATTATGAGTTTTTCGGTCACCCTAAATTTAATAGTGAAATTGTAATTATCAAAAAATTATGCTAAAATGCCGCTCTTTTGCACAACAAATTTTTATTAGGGTCGCAGAATCATCAGAAATTTACATAATACAAGCCCAAAAGCCATAAAAGATATTCGTTGGTTTATTTTTCTAATATAATACATGAATATACAATATAGACAATGGAGATCAAAGAGCCCTGAACGTAATCTATTATCCTCTGTAACAATACATGATAATCTAGCTCGTGTACATACTGTACAGTGTATAGAGAAACCAACTTGAGTCTAATGAACGTGCCTCAAGGGTTTATTATTCTCAGCATTAGATCTAGCCACACCCAAGTCTCTACCTATTTCCGATCATATCTTGTCTCCTTTTCATGAACATACATCAAAGGATTTATAAGCTACAATATAAATTAGAAGTGTACTACATTAATACATTTTGATTGTTATGATTATGGTGTGGGCTCCCGCGCTATTGCAGCGCTACGATGTTAAATTAATAATGACACAAATCATATCCAGTTTTCCTACCTTCCTACCACGAAAAAATCCCAGTTGTTTCGTATAAATTTACTTGTTAAAATAACTTCAATTATTAGGTGACTTAGCAGGGGTGCCCGAGTTCATTGGGTGAAGTTTGTCTCGGTCTTGGCGGCGAATGAATCTACTGCGTGATATTGGTTAAGGGAGACCTTTGGACATCTCTAGCCGGACTCTCTCGACCCAACGCCTTGCACAGCTGTTGGAGCGATGAATTCATGCATTCTTCATTAGTGATTATTGAACACATTGAACCCTAGATTCCTACCCACCCCTCATACCATTTTCCTTCCCAGCATTTCCTTTCCTTCCTTCCATTCCATTCCTCATGGCCCATGCTTCCTTTACCACTTTCAATTTTTACTGAATTACTGCCGCAAAACCGCTTAATTATTTTTTTTTTAATAACGTTTATACTATTATCTGTTTTCAAGGTATCAGGAAGGAGTTTGTAAATGTGTATACCCTCATGGTCTACGCTTACTTTACCACTTTCAATTTTTATTGAATTAGTACATAATTTATTATGTTGTCTTGTGTAGTTTTCATGTACATGTGATGTTATTATAAATGTTAATAAAAAATTATAAAGCAGACTGTATATTTCACACCCCGTAAAACCAAACTCATTAATCTTTTATCCTAAATTTTAATTAACATAGATATTTCAAAGCCTTCAAAGTTCCATTTTCTCCACAAAAAACATTATCATCTCTAAAGGTCAACGAGTTTATAGTCTACGAGTTCAACGTGCTAAATTAATAATTTAGGCAAGCTTAGTATTAATGTGTTCACTTGTTGAGGCTTGGGACTTAACCACAAAGCGATCAACATTAATAAACGTCATTGAAGGTGGCGTTAACCTCTAAAAGAAGGGTCGTTACGGGCTGTCCCTTTATAAGGTTTCCAAAATTAAGGGATGAACCTAATTAGCATCCATCGCGAAGGCTTTAGGGCAAGATGAGGCTTTCGTTAATTGCGATGCATAAATTAGGGACAAAATTAATGTTAGTGAAATGGATTTCTCGCTTTTGTTTTTGAGTCGGTACTGCATTGCACCACTGGCTAAATGATTTAATAATTTAACACGCTTCTGGAGAGATGTACGGAGGTAATTAATTGGTGTCTGTCAGCGCTTTTTGTTAGTTCGGTGTGGAGTTACAGTTGCCACGAGTTGCGAAACCGAAATGCAGAGGGGTTTGTGTTTGCAGAACAAAGATGGGTCAACGCCACAGACCAAAGAAAGGATGGATGTAAAGTTAAGCAAATTATTTTACCATTTTCCCACGACTGGTGTTAAATGAACAAGTGGTTAGTAGAGTTAGCCACGGGTTCAAAAATGATGGGCGCAGTGTAATTCTGACTTACAGTTTAATCGTTTATGAAGAAATGTATAAAAATATTTTATTCATAACTAAACTTGAAAGCTCTGAGTAAGTGTTAAAAAAACAAATGAAAAGCAGAGGTTTACTTAATTTGATCTAAAAGTGTATATTTATCTTGTAAATACTGCGTAAATAAATAATTTTGTAAGATATTTGTACAGAAAAATTTGTGTTATAAAAATTTAGAAAAATTCTAAATAAAGTATACCTAATGTTTATCATAAAATTTTTCTACATTAGGATTAAATACACCCGAAGATGGGTTTCAAGCACTTGATTGATGTGTTTGAATTGTTTCCGTCTAGCTTGTATGAAACGAAGAACTGTGCGTCGCTTGAGATTCACATAAATAAATAACATTTTTTTATTAAATTAAGAATGGTACATGTTAATTTATACTGGTCTTCCATTAAAAGCATTTGCTTGTGGATGGAAGAAGAGTTTACATTTCATAAATGTTCAATTTACAGTCACGTGTTTCACATACTCGTGTGTTCAGTTAATACTGTAACTAAAATATATAGACATCTATGTATTCAGTAAGAAGAAAAACAAGGATAATTATTATTAGTGTGACTTTCATGTGGAAATATAGGAAGCAGTCTTCCTGTTGATGATTTCTTTAAAATATTTTTTGATAGAGTTCAACAATTGCACTTTGTTATTAATGTTTCTGATTTCTATTGGTAGTTTATTAAAGAAGTATTTGCCTTGGTGTGTATAATGGTGTTGAGCAAAAGAAGTGTTTTGTTTGGGGCATACAAATACATGTTTAAGTCTAGTACGATTTTCAGTAATGAATGGGTATTTATCTTTTTCTTTTATAATTTGTACGTTTGAATTTTTGACAAATAAGTTTTTAAATGTTGGAACTTTGAAATCTTCGAATACAAGTTCAGTAGGGAAGTCTGGAGGTTTTTTTAGATAATTTTTTTTTAATATAGTTTTTGAACAATTTTTATGGGGGTCAAACTAGTTTTGTAAGCTGCTCCCCAACTGATAATGGCGTACTGATGAATAAATAGACTGTAGGTTCTAATGCGTAGTACATTGAGTATAGATTATTCGTTGATAAGAAGTTTCTAATTCGATGTATATGTTTACGGAAATGTATCTAATCCGTCAGTGTATTCAATTCCTAGGAAACGTATGTAATTCCTAAAATGGCCCGGAAATGTGTGAAATAAATTATATTAGACACATTTCCTAGGAAATCTATACATTTCCTAAATAGCAATCGGAAATGTAAAACATTTAATAATACTATAACTATAAAGGGGAACTTTCTTTTGTATCCCAAATGTTATTTGTAATAAAATTAATTGTATCATGTTACACAAACCTAGCTTAGCCGCTAAACTACTTGAAAACTGGGATGTTTTTCTTGCCTTGACGCGAGCGGGCGCTATAAAGGGGACATTTTTTTTGTTTCACAAACCATGTTAATTACTTAAATAACTTTATAAGAATATAACAAATAAAACAACGTGTTTTATTACAGAAAGCATTCCTTTTATACATTTCCTAATACGATATTGGAATTATATACAATTCCTAGGAAATGTATACATTTCCCAGGATATGTATGTAAATAGCCCCGAAGTTGTATACAATTCCTAGATTTCGTACATTTCCGGTAACATATATATATAAGGTGAAATGTTCTACTCAATTTTCTGCTACGAATTTAAAGATAAAAACGAAACATAATAAATTTCACACAATAATTTTAAAAATACACCATGTTTCTAAATATTCAGTAGGAGATTTTATTTACGAAGAAAATTGCCTTACTAAAGTGCTCAAAGTTGGTTCACACTTATTTGCTACTCTGATAGCATTGTTAACTCTGTGGTCTAGAAATATTGGGTTACCACAGCTTTAACTATAACACAAAAGCTTATCGAAGTTTTCTCTAGTTTGCATACAACACCATACAAACTTACTAACAAGGTTTTCGTGTTCTTGTTTTTTAGTCATTAAGAGCGATTGACCAGCAGCTGAAAATAAAAGTTTAAAAATGCTTGCAACTGTACAGGGAGGTTCCAATGAAAAAGATCGATTATTCCCCTTATCAATTCTTTAAAATATGTATTTAAAAACTTGCTTTAATATATACCTACATTCAAGTAAGCAATAAAAATGCTCAAAACGCACGATGATAAATTATTATATATAGTGTACTTCTTAGTATTTTTTGATTATAAGTATTAATGATTTTTTAATAATGTCTAAACAAAATAAGTGTGTAAAAAAAAATATAGAAATATTTTAGTTTTTAAGACCTTAAATAAATAGAAAAACTGAGGTATTTTCGTCACAAAACACGTTCTCGGATTTATTTTTTAATGATTTGAATTTAACTGAAATTAAAAATTTTATAACTGTGTTGACTAGATTATGTACTGATTTATTTTGCTGTATGATTATATGATTTGAAATTTGTGTTGTTCAATAGTATCTATCGTTTGAAAATTTAACAAATCTGCCAACGACTAACGGTATAAACCTTAGTATATTAAAAATACACTTGGTTTTTCAAAATTTTAAAACTGCGTGTACCAGATAAAATAACAATCTTTCAAAATCAATTTAATTTTTTTTTTTTTTTAAAAGAGTCAATATGTCTAGAATTTGATTTAAAAAAGACTCATTTCCGGTATTCTCTGGTAATACCCTCTTAATGCAAAGATCCTTTGTCAACTGTTCGTAAATTGATGTGAAAATTAAACTATTCAGCATTTCAAGTTCTACCAATAATTATTGACAAGTAGTGTTGTGAACATTACGTCCAAAAAAGCACGTTTTAAAGTTTCCCTTATTTGATAAATCAAAATCAAAAATGTCTTATGAAATCATAAGTAATATATTTTAAGTACTTACGTAGATACCTATTTTGTATCATAGGTTAGTTTTAATATTCTCCTGACGAAGGAAAGGTTCCTCCGAAACCGGTAGTTTAATTAAAATTTGAAAGTGGTCTTAAACAAATTTATATATTTTTATTGTACCTACATAGGTACTTATTTAGAAACCATACATTTTATATAACTTTCTTTTTACTTCACATAAGAAATTTTTCCAAAGAAACGCCACTTATCAATGACAATTCTTTTTTTTTACTTTCTTCAGGCACAAGTAGGATTTTTTTTACATTAACTCCACACAGGAGGCCACGAGGAAAATAATTTTCCTCATTGCCTATGCCGTCTTTGAAGATGCTGTGTGGAGAGTCTTTTTGAGGAGAGGAGGGCGTGAACGTGGGTCTTGAAGAGACCCATGTTGTAGGAAGGAGGAAACACAGCTGTTGCCGAGCTGTAGAACCATTTGCTGGCTCAAAGAAGGGTCGTAGAAGCGACCCGTTATCATGTGACGAATGTAGAAAATTGGTTGCCATAATAGAAATAAATATAAATAAGAAAGTTCGAATATACGCCATTAAAACGATTACCATCTTGAAACCAATTTACAAATAGACGAAATGCAAAACGGTCAGGTTAAAACCGAACTTAGCTCTAAGCTCAGTCATTTAATTTAACTCCATCACTTAATAACTTAAATCTAGTGGAAGGAGATGGCGAAAGGGAAGGTTTTAGAGTATTGATCTGGTAATTGTTGATGTATTTACTTAAGACGACTCTAATAATAAATATCAGATCACTAAACAAGTATTGGGATATTCTCCATGCTTATTTAAAAAACTGTTTAAAACATATAGATGTAATTATGCTTTGTGAAACTGCAATTCATGAGGAACTTATTAAATTGTATGATATTCCAGGTTATAATTCGCATTACTATTGCAGAAGCAATAAACAAGGAGGTGGTATTTTGCTTTATATAAAGGAACATTTATATTTTAAACAAGAAAAAATTGAAACCATTCATTTTGAAAATGTGTTTGGAATATTGACGTTACCAAATAAATGCAATTTTTATATTTTAGCAATTTATAGACCACCTAACCTCAATAAAGGGGGATTCTTAAATGAAATTTCTTGTTTTTTTAGTAATTATATAAACTCTAATGAAAATGTAATATTTTTTGGAGACATTAATCTGAACTTATTAAATCAAAGTGATACAAATATAATGACTTATGAAAATATTCTAACTAGTAATTACCTTATAAAATGTATAAATGATACGACAAGGGAAGCAATAGTTTCTGGTCAAATAACTAAATCTTGTATTGACCACATATATGTTAGATCTAATAAATATAACTTGTCCGCATGTGTAATTGATTCGACAATTGCTGATCATTTTATAACGGGATTAAATATATATTACCATGTCAAAAATATTGTACAAAATGAAAAAACTACCACTCTGTCTCAAAAAAGTATTGATAAAGAAATAAAAAAATATAATTGGAATATCCTTTTGAAAGAACTGAATTGCGTTGCTCTGTACAATAAAATTAAAACTAAATTTAATGAAATCTATGAAAAGAGTATTGTTGTAAAGTCTTTTAAACCCCAAATTAGACCTAATGCCATAAACGAATGGATAAATGATGATTTATTATCAAAAATCAAATTAAAAGATACACTTTACAAAAGATGGAAAAGTAATCCTACAAATAAATTTTATGAAAGAGAGTATAAATGCACCCGAAACAAAGTTACAAAATTAATCAGTGTTTACAAATTAAAATTTTTCAACTCAAAATTTAAAAATTATTTTGCAGACTCAAAGAAAACGTGGGATGAAATAAACAGATTGTTAGGAAGAAAGAGTAAAAGTAACTGCGATGAAGTAATATCACAATATTTCTTAAAAGAACAAACCACTGAACAAACATCTAACAATTTTGCTAATTTCTTTTCTGATAATGTTAGGCAATTATTACATAGATGTGATAAAAAAGCTTTTAATATTCAAACACATAGACTTCCACACAGCATGCTCTTAACACAAGCAAAACTCTGTGATATCGAAAAAGTAGTTAGAAGTTTAAAAAATAGCCAGTCGCCGGGGATAGATAAAATTAGAATGTCTGATATTAAAAAACATTTTGATATCTTAGGACCTATTTTAACTCAATTAATTAATATGATTTTAACGGAGGCAATTATACCAGAGGACCTCAAATGTAGCATCATCCGACCCATCTACAAAGGTGGTAAACACAGTGAAATTGAAAACTATAGACCGATCAGTATTTTACCTGCAATTGAAAAGATCCTAGAAAAATATATATCTATAAAATTAATAAAGTACCTTGAAAAATTTTCTATTATTGATACCCATCAATATGGTTTCCAGAAAAAAAAGAGCACAGATATACTACTTCAAGATTTTTCAAACATAATTAATAATGATCTTAATAAAAGAAAACATGTACTCGTATTATTTATTGATAATTCAAAGGCGTTTGATACTATTGATCATAGTAAATTACTGGAAACTCTTGAAGCAATTGGAATTACAGGAAACTTACATAAATTATTTGTTAATTACTTTGAAAATAGAAAGATTTGTGTAAAAATTTTAGATCATTATAGCAAAAAAAAGAAAGTTTTCGCCGGCGTACCACAAGGGTCCATACTAGGCCCTACCTTGTATATTATATATGTTACTGCAATGAAATTGATTTTCTCTCATGTAAAACATTATGTTTATGCTGACGACACTGCCTTAGTTATTTCACACGAGGATTTATTAATGGCGAGTATTTTACTGCAAATTGACTTTGTCACTCTTCAAAAATGGTCACATGATGTAGGATTAATAATCAATGCTAAAAAAACGAAGCTTATGCACATAAGATCTCCTCATGCCAATATCACCATAACTCCTAAAATTGTTTCTCATGATTTTGATTGCATCCATAATTCTGTAATACAACCATGCTCTTGTAAAAGTATTGAACTTGTTTCAAAATATGTATATCTAGGCTTAACAATAGATTGTAATTTTAAATGGGATTTACATATACAAAAAGTTTGCACAAGGCTTAGAGCTATAGTGAGCAAACTTTATAGACTGAAGTTTTTTATTCCACTGAATACCCTTAGAATAATATATCTATCATTGGCAGAATCCCTAATAAGATATGGAATAACTACATGGGGACATTCAACAAAAACAAATCTTCTTTCAGTGCAAAATTTACAATATTCCTTAGTAAAATTATTATTAAACAAAGCTGAATACGAACAAAGACATGATGTATCAAAATCATTACTATATAACTCTGTGAATTTATTATCTGTTCGTGCTATATTGTGGTTCAAAATTGCGAATCAGCATACATCTCAATCTGAGTATAATAAAATAGTGGTTCATGTTCATAATACAAGACTAACTGCAAACAATGGACTTGTTATTCCCAGATACCTAAATAAATACGGTCAAAGAACTCTAGAATACCTCGTACCAATAATTTACAACATGTTACCAAATTCAATAAAAAACTGTGAATTGACTTTCAGAAGAAAATGTATGCTAAAAAAATGGTTATGTGAAAGAATTTTTTTGTACTAACGTCCGTATTTCTAATTTTCGTTTTTAATGTTTTTTTCCATTTTTATAATCTTTTTTCTTCTTCTTTCTTTCGTTTTTCCTCTGCTCTTTATTTTATATATGTAAAAATATGTGAATGTATGTATATATAATGTATATTTTATAAATTCTGTAAAAATTATTTGTAAAAGAACCCGTTGACAAACTGATATAAATCAGTTTAACGGGACTTAATGTTCAAATATGTAAAAAAGAATGTTAAATAAAAAAAAAAAAAAAAAAAAAAAAAGAAAAAAACCTCGCAACTCTAGATCGAATCGCACCATAGGCCCTAGCACACTCGATCGATAACGTTCGATAGGATAACTATCGGTAACTTCTCATTGTTCCCTAGCATGACTACAGATCGTCAACGAATAAGTGACAGTTCACCATGACTAAGTGTCCTTAACATATTCGATATCAACTGTTGTTTGTAGGTAGTGATGTGCAGTTGTCCTAGAGAACGATGAGAAGTTACCGATAATTATCGATCGAGTGTGCTAGGGCCTCTGGGCAAAACTGTGAGTATTTTTGAAGAAAAGAAAAAAAGTGAAAAGATGTAAAAACGGGTTATTGTCTCTAAATTATTTTAATATTAATTCATTTCACTTTTTCACTTTGGGAGGCGGGTATGGGTACCGCCTGGAACGATTTATTGGATAACCACCACCCCTGCCGTAGGTCACTCCAAGATTTCAATTGCTTCGCTACGTTTGGTGACTTAATCTTTAGGGTTTGTAGAACTTTTGAACTCCCCAGCCAGACTCTCTGGACCTACTTTGCACCGCAGTGGAAGGGATAGATTTATACGTTTGTCACTCCTGAGCAAATTGACCCCCTCCCCCCTTCCTAAACACTACTCGTACCTTTTGCTTCCCAAAACTTCCTCTCTTTAAATTAAAACAAAAATTATTTCATTAAAAAAAACCTTCACACAGCATCCCCAAAGATGACCTAGGCCCTGAGGAAATGTTGCTCCTTTGTGTGAAGATGATGAAATAACATGAAACCTGTGGGTAAGGGGCCAAGGAACCCACCACTCTACTACGGAGGCCTTCAAAACTTCATAACAAAATTTATAGCCGACCCTACGCCAATTACAAAATGATTCAATTATATTATTTCCTTATCTCCCTAAAATTCCCTGCAATTTGAAAAAGCTCAACCGTGGAACGCCTTGATGGGCGTTCGCGGCCCATCAGACTGGTATTTTTCACTAACGCTATTAAGCCGGAAAATATGAGGAGGTCGACAAATCCAATTACTTAAGCCGTGGATTAGGCCTAAACCGTGGCTAAACCCCACAAACCGTCTGTGCTGTTTCGGCTAAATGAAAAATTGCAAACCGGGGTAATCGGGACCCCACTTAAGTCCAAGACGTTGATAAATTTTCCTAAAGAGTCTAAACGGGTTCTTACTCGAATGCATAAATTTATGCTCTTTGAATGAGTTCATGAAAAGGCTTAAAGTGTTGTCAGTTAAGGGAAATTCCCATAAACCGGGTAATTTTACAGGGAAAATCAATTGATTTTATCTGACAATGCTGAGAACATTTACAGTGTAAAATTTTCTTTCTTACAAAAAAAGGGTGTTAAGACTACCTTTATAAAAACAATATTAACTACTGGGGCGCTTTTTGCCACAATATGGCACTATTTCCAAAACCACGGATTGCTTTGTTGCCAAAATATGGCAAATTTTCTCTAGATTGTTGAAAATGTTTTAAAGTTAACGATTTAATAAAAAAAAATTATAAATCCTACGAATATGTGATAATTGACAAAAGGTAGGTGAATTCATTGACTATACAGAACTATAATCAGTTTGTATGTCTCCATATTCAAATTCAGAGGCATGATTTTTTTAATGTGGAAAATGCCGAAAAACTTCCTTCAGCAATCCGTTTTAAATTTCTCTGGCTCTCCAGTGGTTAATACACATTTTTACCTATTCATGAAACATATTATGTTTTGAGTATAAAAAAAAAAAATGTTTTTACATTCACTGTAGGTGTGTGGTTTGTATTTATTTTAGCTGATATTTTTCTTTAATTTATGATTTTTTTACTTACTTCACAAACTAATGTATCACAATAGTCTATGATCTACTACATATTTTATCTATAAGGGCTCTTCGGGTTACAAGGTCTCGTTGTTGAGCTGTGTCGAAGGTGATCAAAGGTAGTTTTACGGCCTCAGAAGTATTTTAAATACCGCGCCTTTTAGTAATGGGAAAGAAATATATTGGTTTTTGGAAATTGTTTTTTTTTACATTAGCCCCCACACAGGAGGCCCGAAGGAAAATATTTTTCCTTAGGGCCTAAGTCATCATGGGGGTGATATGTAAAGGGTATTTTAAGGAAGGGAAGGAGAGCAAGTTATGTGAAGCAAAAAGGTATGAGAGGTGGGCAGGAATCTAGGAGTCATTGTGTCCAGGTCATCCGCCACCAATACCTAGACAAACCTCACCCCTGAACCCGAGCACCCCTACTAAGTCACCAAACGTATCAAACCACTTGAGGAGACCAATGGTAGAGTTATTCAATAAATGGTTACAGGGGTGGCAGTACCCTTCCCGCCTGCCAAATTAACATCTGGACTGTCCTAAAAAATCTACTGGCGTTGAACGGTACCAAGTACGAAGAATCGTAAAAACTAGAGACATCAATGGAATACGTATTTTTCTAAAAGCTGGACGTAAAAGAGGTAAAAAAAACTCGTAATTCAAATTATTCTAACTTCATAAATTTCATTTATCCTGAAAATTCTGAAATTCAATAATAATTTGTTAAACTTTCTCAAAAATCTAATAAGAAAATCACTTCAATGAACAAGAAAACTTTCTGATATAAAATTACCCCCCTTCGGGGCGTTGAACCCCTTAAGGGTGTGAATGGCTTAACCCCATTTGCATTAACCCGTGTTAAAATAAACGATCGCTCTCGCCCGTGGTTTGGAATAAGGAGCCGAGTCAAATGATCGACAAGTGAGCTATTTTTGCTCTGTTTTAACGCTAAGTGTGTGAGTTTAGCGGTTTAAAGGCGAGAACAGCACTTAGAAGGCTTATTAAACATGCACATCAACACACCATTACATTTAGGTACGGAATTATGATGTGAAATATAATGAATATTTTAGATGAAGATGAATAAATGAAGCTATGGAGAGTACTTTGATAAACATTTTGAAAAATCTGTTAAAACATTGCTATTCTGTGGTGGATTACGGCAGCCTCCGTGGTCGAGGGAAATGGCTAACGACTAGCAATCAGGAGGCCACGGGTTCAAATCTCAGCGTGCACAAGTAAACTTAACCTGTTACGTGCCGTATATCTATACGTTACAGGCGTATTTGGAAAAATCGCGCGGAAATTACCTTCCTGACTTTTTGTCAAATATCAGTATAAAACAAAGGGATTGTTTTTTTTACTGTTTATCAGATAATGTATCGTATTATTCATATACATTAGATAATATGAACTGATTTTATTGTTTCAACACAAACCTGAATACACATCCTACATGAAAACCAACAATTCAAAGGTGTTTTAAAAGAATTAATTACATTTATACTTGTTTAAAAAGTTGACAGCTGGTAAAGCGGGAAAAAAATACAACAACTTAATGTCATAGATAATGACTTTAAAAAACATTCTTTCTAGTCTAGATCAATACATTTCCATGTTGCGAATAATTTGAAAATAATTTAATAATCTCCTACTACCACCACGGAAAGCGGAAAATGTTTTTTGAGTCATGGAGTGATGGAAAACTTAGCCAGCCGAGGAAAGGAACTCACGACCCCTGGGTGGGACCCAGACACGGCGCCAACTCAGCCACTGACCTATTTGTGTTATTTTACAAATAAATCAAAAATAATGTATAGTACACTTCCCAGAGTGGAATATACTTCTAGTATCGTCCTTGTGTAAGATAAACATTCAGTAATGAAACGTTACTTCAGATGGCTTTAGCCGTGTTTGGTGACCAGATCCCAAATACCTCTTCCATATCTACTTCACATCTCTTCTACCTTTAGCCTCACAACAAATAGGGTATGCCATAGTCTCGCTGGTTCCAGACGGCTGGAAGCAGTTAGGACTTTGTGTTAATCAAATAATAATAACAATGGTTCAGATCAAGTTTTACGGGATCTTAACTTGTTTTTTTATATCTACGGGATATGCTGGCTTCTTGTCGAACTCAAAAACTACCATAAAATAGTTTATACCATAAATAGCCATCAGTTCACTTAAATTTAACGTGGCTATATATATTTAAATTGATGAAATAAACGATGTTGGTACTACATACAAAATAAATAAATTTAATCACTTAATTCATCTTTGGAACTATGTAATAAATTCAACCCTTGAAAAATGGTCTGGTACACCCACATTTTCCGAGTTGAAAAAATTTTAACGTCTCAAGAGGGGCTTTGAAAAATGTTAATCGTCTTTCTTCTGTATGTACTTTAAAACGATAATTTAATTATTGGCAATTTTGACTTTTTTGAAGACATGAGACACAATATTTGAAGAACGTAGCACATAATATCATATATTTTACGTCTTCAACAATATTCACTCTGGCGAGTGAAAATATCGCTTTGCGAAAATAAAATATACCTATTATATAAATAACATTATAGTTGAGTCGTAAATCTCGAAAGGTTATTTATTCCCTAGGAAGTTTTCATAACAAATTTCTATTTAAAATTTTCTAATCTGATCTTAATTAGTCATATAATATAAATATTCAATGTGTATCATTATATTTAGAGCACCTAGTGGGTGGTATGTTTAAATTAATCATTCATCTCAAGTAATTTCGACCTATCTAACATTTCTGTGGATACTCATGACGTCGTATCTTATTCGTCATGTTCAATAACCAAGGGAGTTACGGCTGCTTTTACATTAGACGAAGACTTGGGGTGTTTGTTTTTTTATAAATCTATCCTTATTCTAAACCCATCCTAGCAACAGCCCAATGATAATATTTTCATCCCAGGGGAAAAATTTATTTTAGAGAAAAACAAATTGAAAGCGATTTCAAATTTAAAATAAGAACATTAAATTTTAATACGAAATTGTAAATTGTTTAGTACAAACAATTATTACCGCTGTAAGGTCAAGTTGTTTCATTAACTCACTAATAATCACATTTCATTAACTCATTATAATTGCCAAAGTTACCTCAAAAATCACAAAAAGTCAAATTGTTTAATAGCCTGTGTTTTATAATTTAAATCACAAACTAATAAAGTAGCATATAACCCTATTAGATAATAGCTATAACTTTAGATTTAAAAGAATTATTATTCAGTTATGTGGGTTATTTCGACCTGAAAACCAAATTTAAGACGATAGACTTCGCTTTTCGGCCCATACAAAGACGATGTCCGGGAAAAAACACTTTTCTACGTCAAAAACTGCACAAAATGAATATTAAAATTGCCTTCTAGAAGGTGAAAGCTATGTCGGTATGTTTTTTTAATTTTCGATGCGTTTCGTAGTAACGTAAACATTCACTGACAAACATGTATAATTTATCGGAAAAAATATGACTTAAGGAAAAAGTGCTACTAATGTAATTCTCATAAAGAATTATAAAAACATACCGACATAGCTTCTTCTTTCAACAACATATTTTTGTTTTTAAATTAAAATTTTGAGAAAGTTTAGTTGTAGAAAAATGTTTTCTCCCGAAACCCTTTTTCGAGCGATTTCTGTATAGGTAAATTTGAGCGTTGTCCCATTCGCACATTTCGCATTCACGTGTATCGTAAGTATGTGTGAGCTTATTGTGAGCGGGACAGAATGACAGACGCGTGTGTTTCGCGTGTAGTGCAAAGTCTAGCCTCTTAAGATTTGTATGAAAACGACCGCGCAGATGTTAACAGACCATAACTGACAATCATATCATTTTTTTCTTCTACTCAAAATAACTATTTTTTATATTACTCATTCCAAGAAAACTGTAAACGTAATGTTGACATTGTGTAGGTACTATTTTGTATTGCCAATATGTAGGTATATTATTGCAAAAATATTAAAATTTTGAAAAAAAAATTGATTGGCAGAACTGGGTATTAATAAATAATAATGTGTGTTAATAATAAATAATCAATAAAAATAAAATAAATCAAATAAAGGTTTCCTCCAAAAATCCTTTACTCCAAATAGCAATATTGGACAAGAACCCTTTTTCTTTTAGGGTTATTGATTGATGATATGTAAGTACTCGTATTTATTACAGAGTCCTAATCAAATTACTTATACGCAACAAAGGTTCCATCACGTTATAAAATACCTTAAATTGATATTCTATGTTCCACTAACTAGCTAATATATAATTTCATTGGAAATCTCTCATTATCTCAGAAGGAACTTATGTAGCAAGGCTTCAGTGGCGTATCGTGAATTTATTACGAATTTCAAATTTTAGGAAAACTTTTGAGTATATCTAACAAGAATATTTTTAATTGAGATTTGCGATTTGATTGGATAAATAAATATTTCATAGTTGAATCATCAGTAGGTTATCTCATAAATTCTAAAATTATTTAATTTTAAAAATAGTCTTTTTTATGTGAATACCACACAAGAATCCTATTGCTCCGACCACCTGGAGACAATGAGACCATGGAATCCCCAATTGGGGTAAGTTGTGAGGCTGAATGTAATGGGGAGGGGTAGGAGATGCGGAATAGGAAGGTGGGGAAGAACTTAGGTATTCAGATCTGGTTACCAAACACGGCTAAAGCCATTTCAAGCAACATTTCAAATGAATGGTAGTCTTCACCAGGACGATACTGACAGTATCTTTCACTCTGGAACATGCCGCAAATATATCTATGTTATTTTAAATTATTAAATTGTGAAATAACACAAATAAAATTTCCTTGTGCACGCCGGGATTTGAACCCGCGACCTTCCGAATTAGTAGAGTAGTAGAGAACCTCATTCCTCGACCACGGAGGCTTACATGTATGTAAAATTATTTGTACACAAACTTGAAAACTTTAAGTTATTCTCTTATTACAATGAAAATTAGATTTTATACCTGTTGGCTCTATTGACGTCTTAGGAAGGCAAATTTTTAAGATAATATTTTTTTTGGTAATGCCAGTTCGATTCGATAAAACCTCTGGGACTAAAATATTACATAAAATTGGAATTGGAATTAGATTAAACAATTTAGAATCCCTCGAAATTAAAAAAAGTCGTCAATAATAATTAAAAAATAATCAATAATCAAATCAATTTAACTGATCCCATATTTAATTTATTCCGCTAACCTCTGCTGAAACTGTTTCCTCCCCTCCTTCTCTAAATTCCCGTCCTTTAATATTTTTTTTCTCCCTCTTTTCTATTTTGTATCTCTTTCTAGCACCAATACCTCATCTTCTATTTCTATTTCTTTCACTTATTATTTTATTTCTTATTTATATTTGTGTCTGTATGTAATTAACTTTAGTTGATATAATAAGCCCAGACGAAGCTTGAGCTAAACGAAACCTGGTTGGCTGTTGAATATTAATTCAAAATAAAAGTGGTGTTTTACGAAGTGTGTATTTTCATTTAAATATAAAGAAAAGTAAAAACGATTTTCAATAAATTACTTTAATGTTTAAATTTGATGAATGAAATATTTTAATCCAAAATAACTTTATATACACATTAGTATTTTCATTGCAATCAAAAAGCTCATTCAAGAATGAAAACCTTTTTTGAAATTAACAAGAAAATCGAAAATAAAATCATGGGACGCCTCTGCATTGCTTACAAATTACATTCTCAAGGTGAATTCTAAATATAACAGATTGATTCATCCATGTATAATATTATTATCAAGAAAGGTTACATAAGGTTAACACGGTTAAAAGTTTATTTTAATACCCAAGGGAGTAAGCTCATTTCTGGATTTGTGTTTAAATTAAAGCATCGTTGATTTATATTTTATATTCACGTTAAATAAAAGATTCAGTATTTGCAATAATCTTTACAATGTTTCTTTCTTGTCAAGTTTTTCAGGTTTTAAAGTTTTTTAAACTTTGTGCTAACATTTAAAAAGCTCGAAATGTCAGTACTTTAAAAAACTGATAAAAATTAGTCAGTATTTATTATTTTTAAAGCATTATTCATTGAAGGATTATCTTAGTGTAATAAATTAGTAATTCTCTTAAGAGTACAAATAGAAGGGAAAATTTCTTGGCTTTTCTGATTTCGTTAGTGAACATTGTTAAAGATATTTTAAGAAATGTTTCTATTAAAGAAAAGCGGATCTTTCACAGAGGCAATACCTACTAAAAATATCTTCCAACTTAAACGTGGGACGTTAAAAATAACTTCATAAATAGTCTAAGATAAATGAAACAATATTTATTTTTTAAATTAACATTGAATAGAACTTCAAATTGTAATATTTAGTTATTTAATAAAAATTTGAAACAGAAAAATCAGAAAAAACTACGGTCACATCTAGGAATCGACCCCTAATAAAAATGAAAATATGCCAATAAAAATATGCGTTTAAAAATGCAGATAACGTTGGTAGTTCTTTATCGAAGTATATAATGTTGTTACAAAGAATCAGCACCTCGGCGAGGCTAAGGTCCTGGGTTTGATTCATAGTCACCGTATATTTTTGGATTTTTCTTCTTCAAATTTTTAATCGAGAATCGCTAAAATTGTCTTTTTTAATTAAATACTAGCTGATCCGGCATGCGTTGCAATGCAAGTTAAATAAATAAACTGTTTGTCTCTGCGTGTCCTTTTCCATTCGTCCCCGTTCGGCGATCCCCTTCCTCATCCCCTTCTCCTCCCACGTCTCCTTCCCCTCCCGCGTGCCACTTTTACCCCCCCCCCCCCCCCCCACACCCCTGTCCATAGTCTCGCGACCCCCCTCACGCATTCCATATACATATGTGATTAAGTGATATGTGAGAAACTAGATAAAATTACCTTTTAGAGTTTTGTATTTGAAATATATTTTAGTGTTTACAAATTGCAGTATTTTAAACTAAAACATGAAAAAATTGAAAAAAAGGTTACACCAAACATTTTCTATCAAATATTATTGTTCTTTACATGATTTTAAAACCATATATACAACACCAATTAATACATTTAAAACAGAAAATAAGAAACAGATTAATTAAGTAAGATAAAATTAATGTTATTGCATATAAGATGTAATAAGTAGCTTATAAAATAAATCAATAAAATATTCAATAAACTACCATACATCATTTTCGTTGTTTGTTTTTGGGGTGTTATGCCGTGTTGCGCTACCTCCTTCTTTAGCTGACGTTTCGGACAGCGTTGCAGTGTCCATCATCAGGGCAGATCCGGCAGATCCGACGATGTGTTAACGTCGGCTAAAGAAGGAGGTAGCGCAACACGGCATAACACCCCAAAAACAATCAACCGTGAACCGTTTTGGCCGTGAAAATCTAAAAACGTATCTACCATAGATCATCAATATCAAAATCACCACAAAAGACGTGATATTAGGTTTTTTTATTCTATTTATAAATTTATCCGAGATCCGCACCATTCGCATTAACAAAGCGCCATCTGTTATACCGGGCATCACGAGGCAACAGGGTGCACGTGAACAAACAACCCTCTCCGGGACAAGGGACAGGGAGTCGGGATAAAGGGGCCAGGACGCAGGAAGAGTGAAGGGTAACATATTTACCCGGAGAAGGCTTCACATAACACCGGCTTCTTGAGGGCCGCTCTAGTGTTTGCGTGGGAAGGGGCGCAATGGAAATATTTAAACTTTTTTTGCACAATATATTTTTAAAAGCTGCATACAGGGTTATCAGCACATAGCCGAATGACTTTAACCAGCGATTTAGAGTATATGTTACACAGGGTTTATCAGCATATTTAGAGTATATGTAGGTGACATTTTTAATCCCGTGATATTTTAATTGAAATAAGTGTATTTTTAATAATTGGAATTGATTTTGTAAAGAATTCTGATAAAGTCATAAAGCACCTTACTATAATAAAATATTTGAAGATAAAATTATTTGAATTGTTTTTTTTAAACAAAAATTAATTTTTCAATAATTACGATTATCCCCAGATTTTTCACGGGTATGTGCTTGTATTTTATGTAGATAATGATATAGCTTTTATTCAATCTCTCGAGCAACCCCCGATCGTGACTCTGATCCAAAGATATTGCCGGCCCGTCACATAACTAAAGCTATTAAAAATAATTTCGAAAAACTTTTAAAACATTGTAATGCGATAATTAAATAAATGCATAATTTTGGATACCATCAATTTGCAAGTATGCTTTAACAATAACTTTATGGGTTCACTCCCATAGAAAACTTAATTTTCGTTAACCGTTCGATGTCTTCACTCTAAGTTAGCTGAAATGCGAAGCCGACGGTTTGCTACGCATCTTTAAATTACCAATAGATAATTAATGCCCTAATAAGTAAGAGACGAAGCAATGCTGGAATGGAAAAGTATTAGTGGTTGGGCATTTACACAGCTACACTTACATACATACATCTATACGAACCTACACACATACAAGAACTGCTGTACTTGTAGCTAGTATTGTCACATTTCCTTCCTACCCTTCCCTATAAACCTGTCACTTTTTCCTATTACCCACAATCAGTCAATAATCGATCCTCGTTCTGCAAACATCTCTGCATTTAGTTTTCGCATCCGCATCCGCTCTTTAGCTACTCTTTAGCTTGCAACATAGTGCAAAGTTAAAACCGACCAAATGAAGAAAGAACTGTAAGACCCGCAGTGAGTAATTCTCTCCTTTTCCTTACGTGCTTAACTTCTGCTTGTACAGTGGTTAAAACACAAAAAACATACACATTTCAAGGTACTTCGACATACAAAATTACACAAAACACGCATCAATTAGAGATCGAAGAACTAATCAATACACTTTCAGAAATCTGCATAACAATTAAAAGGATTGTTAGACATTTTGTTTTTTTTATATATATATATTTCCATGTCCTGATACCGGCCTGAATATTTGTGTCTACGCCAGTCTCTCGCAGTTTAAAACCCTTTCAAAGACTACATCACTGATGTACTAAGGGCCTTGCTTACGTATCTACATGTACCAGTCCTCAGAAGTCCTAGAAGGCAACAGCAGGAAGAGTAGAGTACTTGAAATTACAATTTTTGCAGAGAACAGCGTACGCCTTGTTATTAATTTATATTTTACAACATTATTTGATAATTTTGGCCTCACTAAGTGGTTTTTCTCGCGACCACAGCACCTTAAAGACCTTATTTTACAGACAGCCTACGTATCTATTAATTTTGAATTTTTGAAGTAAATACTTCTTTACGCGAACTTGTAGGTAAACTGGCGAGAGCGTTACGAAAAGCCTTATATCCGAACGTTACGGTCGTTACGAACGTTACGGAGGCGAACGATAATAAATTAAAATTAATTTCATTTATTAATTAGGTTCATTCCTAACAATCTAATCGCAACAACAGTGCTCAAATCCACATTAATGACGTATGGAATGGGGGCTGGCATTTATGCTGACAATAGTTTTGTTGTTGTTTCTCACATTCTAAACGTTAAAATCTAACTAATAACTAGCACTTTATCGATTGGAATTTTTTCAATTTCCTGCTGCAAATGTGAATAAACGTCGCTCTCTAATTAGAATCCGCATCAAAAAGTTTTATTTTAAACTTTGTAAGAATTAAGTCAACAATCCCATTCTCAACGTAATTCCCATGATAAAATTAATCGAATTTTCGTTTAGAGTGTGCAAACTCAGTGCATCGAAACGACTGATTTGTCACGATGATTGGTAACATTCCAAACTAATCTTCAATATAGATTCTTAAACACTGATGATTGGAATGGCTTTATTCGATGCCAGGATGAAAATAAGATTAGATTACTAAAGAAGTCGCGTGGTCTAAAGTACACTCGTATTTTATTTAAATATTTTAAATATTTCAAAGCAATTTCAACGGCTACTAATCGTACCCTAGTAATAACACAAAGGGTAATTTAGCCAAAAAAACATTACGAATATTCGAATGAGAGTATTAAAATGGTCTATTTCTTCATTTTCCCTGGTTATGTTCCCATTGTTGAATTTATTTACAAGCTCCCCTATTACGTGTACAGACATTTTAGAACTTAATTTTGAATGTTCATATTTAAATTAATAAGGTACACAGAGCTTTTAACTTAATACTTCAAAGCACATCATTATTATTTCTGCATTTGCGTAGTATGTGAGTCTGCTAGATTCTAACCAATGGTAGTAATAATAAGAAATCAATTTGACCCCATATAAGATATCAAGTGATATTCAAACTTTTTTTCTCAGTACCCATATAACATTTTTTTAGCAGAACGTCAAATTTATTTTTTTTTATTTATTCATTTTTTTTTTTTTATTGAAAATTTTTTGATACAATCAGGTACATAAATAATAAAAGGTATATAACATACTTAAATATAATATTGTATGAACAAAAAAATCCCACAAAGGCAAATGCCTGAGCGTGGGTATAATATTGAATTTATTATAATTTTATGGTTAATAGGAGATTTAAGAATTTAGTTTATTTTTAGGTATAAAAAGAGTAAAAGTAAAAGAGTAAAAGTGCCTTAAAACATAGAGCAAAATAACAGCATTTGTTGTTATTATTGCATTTGTAAAATTTTATGAAGAATTAATGTTAAAGGCGTAATTAAAATAAAAATAAAAACAAAAACATAGCAAGCAATATAATATTTCTACTTTAAAAGTTGTCTGATGATAAACATAATTAATGGTTTTGTTTAATCTTATAAGAAAAATTGCTACATCATTATCCATTAACAGTTAAGATAAATTGATGGTCAACAATCAACACAACGCAATATAATATTTCTACTTTAAAAGTTGTCTGATGATAAACATAATTAATGGTTTTGTTTAATCTTATAAGAAAAATTGCTACATCATTATCCATTAACAGTTAAGATAAATTGATGGTCAACAATCAACATAATGATGAGGTAACAAAAATAGTCTACAAACGCGTGAAGATGTAAAATCAACAAACACGAAGATGATGAAATCATGATGCAACACCAACATCTTTAGAATCTTTAGTGAGGAGGATTGTGAATTAGCTAATTTACTTTAAATTTAAATAATCATTAAGATAATTTTAATTATAATTTTCATAAAGAAGATATACTGCATTATATATAAAAGCCCTTTGGTCGTTTAATTGAAATAAAATAACTAAAAAATGAAATACTTTAGCGCACGTTTTTAAATTTTTCAATAAGGAGAAAAGGGAATTATTTTATTTTCTCTCATGAGACAAAATTATTTTTTTAATTAATGAAGACAATAATAGCGAAATTCAATCGAAAATCTGAAACAGAAAAATCATAAAAAGATACTGTCACATCTGGGACTTAAGTTTCGCTAATATTGTCTACATTCATGAAAATATTGCAATTTAAGGTTTAAATCAACAAATTAAAAATAAATAAAAAAATAAAAAATTAATTGTTTTGACAGTAAGAACACACTTTTTAGGAAGACAAATCTGACTGAGTCGTAAAATAATTTTGATTATTTAACATGTTTCAGCTTCCAAATTTCTTCAGCGTGTTTAATGGAATGCGAAATTAATTTAGTATCTATCTATGAGAATCTATCTTTGTCTAAGGAATTCAAATACGGGGTAACAAAAGACAGATATTAAAAGTATATAACGTATGTTTAATGTATATTATAAGTATATATAATGCGTTGGTATTTTCTTGTAAATAATTCGAACACAGCATCTCGGTGGGTCGTAAACCACACAAGGAGTTTAGCTAACATCTAATTGAAAGTTCTTGTTGTCCAAACTCTGGCATTGAATCAGCAATACGAAATGGCTATTACAAGCAACTTCATCTTAAATTTTCCGCTCTTGGTCCCAGAGATTGGCCTATCAAAGAGGATTGTATAATGTTGGAGAAGCAGAAAGCAAATTATTAAATTATTTTACCACAGTATTAGTAGTGGTAGTACCTTTTGTTGATATTTTTATACACTTAATCTTTGACGAAGATAATATTACCAACAAATCAATTAAAATGTGAAAATAGTCAGGGAGAGGAAATATAAAATATAACGGTAGCAACTGCGACTCGAACCCAGGTCCTTTATTTTTACCGGGGCTGGCACTCTAGTAACTGAACGATTGCTACCTAATTAAATTCTGTAATTTTTATGAGTCTCATTCTCATAGTCTCAATAAATCTAGAAAATCTGGGTTCGAGTCCCAGTTGCCAACGTTACCATTTTTTTTTTTGTTTTCTGTCTGTGTGTTTCACATATTCATAAATTAATTCAATTCATAGATTAACTCTTCATCAATGATATTAAATTATAAATATTACATTGAGATTTATGAGCTGCAATAAGTTATGGATAAAAACTATGGATAAATAAAAAAATTATTCGAAAATAATATTACATATTCGTAATAAGCATTAACTTTGTGGCTCGCCATAATTTACAATAAAAATATATAAATTTGTTTTAGACCACTGTTAAATTTTAATAATGATTGTCCATCATTCTACATAGGTAACACAACCAGAAATGTAAATATTAGAATCACGTAACATTTAAGATGTTTAAATAACAATAATTTTTCGTTGTTTGCCTATCATCTTATTTCCACCAATCATACTTTTAAGAAGGATACAGGGGTTAAAATTCTTCACCGTAATAATAAAAGCAAAAAATTAGATAACTTGGAAACACTTGGAATTTTAAAAATCCTTAAATAATAACGCCAGTAATTAATTTATAATTAAAAATTAATTTTATTCCCATTCTAGATACATTTCCAATAAACCGGTCGGTTATTGCCGGAATTTCCCCTTTGTTAACCTCCCACTTAAACACCAATTTTTTTTTTTATATATCTGTCAATATTTTGTATCATATGTTAGTTTTAATATTCTCCTGACGAAGGAAGGGTTCTTCCGAATCCGGTAGAGTTTAATTAAAATTTAAAAGTGGTCTAAAACAAATATATATATTTTTATTGTAGAAGATAATATTGTTAATTCTGAAATTTAAAATTTGACTTTTTTGACAATTATGGCGGTTTTATAATCGGACGCAATGGCTGAATTGGTATAGCGCTGTTCCGGTAAGACGTGTAATCTGGGTTCGAGTCCCAGTTGCGACCATTACGTTTTTTTTATTTTTCTGTCTTGTTCATTTTCATATTTTAATTTAGATTATTATTGTTATCTTTTTCTTCAATGATATATTATATTGATGGGAATAGCCTCAAAAGTTAAAAAGAGAGTTTTTCTTATAAAAAATAAATATTGTTTCATTTAATTATAACAAGGTATCGCTACTTTCAAAAGAAAAATCAAATATGCCTAAAAGTTCCTATATGTAATCTTGAAGCCATAACATATTGGCCTTTTTTCTGGAAATAGTTATCAAATTTAAACAACAACTTAAGCAACAAAATATTATTACGTTTTCCTAACAATCAAAATATTATTACATTTTCCTAACAATCAAAATATTTTTACGTTTTCCTAACAATCAAAATATTATTACGTTTTCCTAACAATCAAAATATTATTACGTTTTCCTAACAATCAAAATATTATTACGTTTTCCTAATAATCAAAATATTATTACGTTTTCCTAACAATCAAAATATTATTACGTTTTCCTAATAATCAAAATATTATTACGTTTTCCTAACAATCAAAATATTATAACGTTTTCCTAATAAACAAAATATTATTACGTTTTCCTAACAATCAAAATATTATAACGTTTTCCTAATAATCAAAATATTATTACGTTTTCCTAACAATCAAAATATTATTACGTTTTCCTAACAATCTAAATATTATTACGTTTTCCTAACAATCAAAATATTATTACGTTTTACTAATAATCAAAATATTATTACGTTTTCCTAACAATCAAAATATTATTACGTTTTACTAATAATCAAAATATTGTTACGTTTTCCAAACAATCAAAATATTATTACGTTTTCCTAACAATAAAAATATTATTACGTTTTACTAATAATCAAAATATTATTACGTTTTCCTAACAATCAAAATATTATTACGCTTTCCTAACAATCAACGTTTTTTTTTATAAATTAACCTCAACAACTCTTCCATCACCGGTTTACACTCACCAAACACCCAAAGAAGAACAAATTAGTTAGCCTCCTTTAGAACCTACAAAGGGAACTTTTCAATTCCGGCCTCGGACAGAGTGGAATCAAAATGAACCAACTTTGATTAAGTTTTTAGTGCGCCAAGATTAGCCTGGAATCGCCGCACAACTAATTGTGGAACATTGCCACTCGGGTTCTGAACTCTGAAGCCATTAGACGAAAGCCTGAAAGTGCCTGAATTTAAAAATACCTACTGAATAAATGAATACTTTGATCGAAGGAAGTAATTAGTTTCCGGTTATTTATGATCTTTAAAAAACGTATCTTAAGAGGGTATTACCAGAGAATACCGGAAATTATTCATTTTTAAATCAAATTCTAGACGTATTGACTCTTTTTTACAAAAAAACATAAATTGATGTTGAAAGATTGTTATTTTATCTGGTACACGTAGTTTTAAAATTTTGTGTGCATTTTTAAGATACTAAGGTTGTACCGTTGGTCGTTGGCAGATTTGTTCAATTTTCAAACGATAGGTTCTATTAAACAAACACAAATTTAAAAATCATATAAGCATACAGCAAAATAAATCAATACATAATCTAGTCAACACAGTTTTCTGAACTAAAATCATTAAAAAATAAATCCGAGAACGTGTTTGTGACAAAAATATCAAAGTTTTTCTATTTATTTAAGACCTTACAAACTAAAATATTTCAAATTTTTTTTACACAGTTAATTTTTTTAGACATAAATACTTATGATCAAAAAATACTTACAAGATATACACTACATTTAATAATTTATCATCGTGTGTTTTGAGCATTTTTATTGCTTACTTGAATGTAGGTATATATTAAAGCAAGTTTTGAATGAAATAATTCAATATTATTTTTTTTTTTTTAAATTTGATTCGGGGAATAATCGATCTTTCTTATTGGAATCCCCCTGTACAGTTGCAAGCATTTTTAAACTTTTAATCTCAGCCGCTGGTCAATCACTCTTAAGACATGAATAGTTTGTGCTGTTACTTTAGTGAGCTATGATTGGAACTAATCTCTTTATGTTTTTGATAGCACAAACGTGTTACCGGTGCTTGAAGATGAAAAAAAACTCAAAAAAAAAACGATTTTGGTTTCAGTACATTTTAAAATTGACGACGATTTTCAACGAGCAATAAAAAGTCCCGTTTTTACGAATAAAATGATCCTACTTTAGAATAACATTTTTTCTCCGTGTATGATTGTACGAGCGCCCTTGGGGTGTTTTTTCGTAAAAACGTGCGCTATACATTATTATCCCAAATTATGATCAGGACTTTCTATAATACCATGCATAACAAATTTTAAAATAAAAGTCCAGTCGGAAACAAGACTTTTCTATAATACCATGCATAACAAATTTTAAAATAAAAGTCCAGTCGGAAACAAGACTTTTCTATAATACCATGCATAACAAATTTTAAAATAAAAGTCCAGTCGGAAACAAGACTTTTCTATAATACCATGTATAACAAATTTTAAAATAAAAGTCCAGTCGGAAACAAGACTTTTCTATAATACCATGCATAACAAATTTTAAAATAAAAGTCCAGTCGGAAACAAGACTTTTCTATAATACCATGCATAACAAATTTTAAAATAAAAGTCCAGTCGGAAACAAGACTTTTCTATAATACCATGCATAACAAATTTTAAAATAAAAGTCCAGTCGGAAACAAGACTTTTCTATAATACCATGCATAACAAATTTTAAAATAAAAGTCCAGTCGGAAACAAGACTTATATCTGAGAGTATAATTTAAATTATTTCATCAAATGGATGCAATTTGTGGTTTCTATAGATAGACCGAGTTAGGTAATATATCTTAGAAGCTTTTCGTGATCTGATTGGATTTTAAAGTGAGGGGACAAATAGAAGAATTATATTCGATCTGACTTCTACCCAAAGAAGAATATAGGATTTTTTTATTTTGAAATGTTTTTTTTTATGTACATACGTAGATTTTTTTACATTAGCTCTACACAGGAGGCCCTGAGGAAAACAATTTCCATCGGGGCTTGTGTCATCTTTAGGAATGCTGTGTGGGGGGTCTTTTAGGGAAAGGAACTAGAGGAAGTTCTGGGAAGAAAACGGTATGAAGGGTGGTTAGGAATCTGGGGGGTCAAGGTGTCCAGGGGTGACCGACATCTGAATCCATCCTTCCGCTACGGTGCAATGCGATGGGTCGAGAAGGTCCGGTCGGAGAGGTCAAAGTCCCTCCAGCTACGGCGTGCCACGCAGCAGGTGGGCAAACACATCCGCCACCAAGACCTAGACAAACTTCACCCCATGAACTCGGGCATCCCTGCTAAGTCATCAAAGACCTTTGGCAGGGGTGTTGGTTATCCAATAAATTGTTCCGGGTAGGCGGTCCCATCCCCGCCTCAAAAATTTAATACCAATATAGATAACAATTTTATTTGAAAGCTTTGCAATAGTAAACCTATTCAAAAGATCCAACATATCTCAACATATCATACCTCTATAATATAAAATAGTTCCCGCCGACGAAAAACGATCACCGTACAAAATTACCGGTTTTTCGTTCACTCTCCCAAAGGCCAGGAACTTGAAAACGAAATCGTACATTGTTCCATCGCTAGTGAGAGAGAAACCGTTCTGTCAACGTCACGGAGAGTGACCTCAAAAATTCCAAATTACGGCACAGAGGCTGTACGCGAGAAGTTTAACAGCTTGTTGTGTTTGCTTACTTCACTAACGTGGGAACCACGTTTGGTTTAAGGTTTTCTGTGATCACATAAAAATTATAACTCGGTTGATGTTAAAGGACTGGACACGTAAAAGTAAAATTTCGAAACACATTTGATTGTTGAAGAAGCATTACAACACTCTTCTACACTCTGGATTCTAGAGCCATTGAACAGATGTTCGGGAGTGTGATTTTACTCCCTTATATTTAATAAGATTACATAAAGATAAATTATAACATAAATACAGCACGAGATTCACGCGCAACGACGGGTTAATAGTTCCGAAATTTAATAATAAGTACGGACAGAGAACGTTAGAATACAACATACCGAAGATATTTAATTACCTGACACTATAAAGCAATGTAATTCTATGAATAAGGTTAAATATATGGTTAAAAATTGGCTATCGGAAAAAAAATATTTATATTGTGTATAAAAAATGTTATCTGAAGATATAAGATGTAAATTATGTATATGTTACTAAATTATAAGCACCTGCTGACAAGCCAATTCAATTAGCTTAGCAGGACCTGTTTGTTGATGTATTTATTATAACTATGCTTTCAATAAATAAAATAAAAAATAAATAAAAACTACATAGGTGATCCTATCTGGCTAGGAAATAGAATAGTTAACAACACAATATTACAATCAAAATAAAAGACAAACAAGATCGTGCAGTTGGTAATACATATAATATGTGGGTGTTAGAAAATGTTTGATGTTTGATCTGTCTTGACTAGTGATCCAAGATTCGGTGAACAATTTTTATTTACTATTTGTACCATAATTTGAGTTCTGTCTGATGGCCAGAAGAATTGCTTTGTTTTCTTTGGCCAAATGTTATTTTAGCAAAAAGGATAAGTTAGAGATTATGCCCTTTGATTCTCGTATCACGAGCAGTTTGGATTTGGACATTGTCAAATAATAGAGTTATGTATTTTATCCTAGTATGTTTATGATGTATTCTCATAAAAATTACGTCCAAACTGCTAGTTACCGGAAGTTTTTGAAAAATCTTTATAAATAGCATCTGAGCTTTAAAGGTGGGATTGGTGGGATTGGTGGCAGCAGTAGATCTCACCAAATTATATAAGAACTTTCGTCTGCTTGGACCCAGACAGACTAATAAAATTGATTACCTGTTGAAGAAATAAATTCGATATTTTAAAATATTTTATTTATTTCACTAGAAGTGAGGGAAAATTGTTAAATCAGGCACTTTTTTATTTTATTTTATTTATTTATTGGCTCGCCAACAGAATACATCACATAATTTTTCTAATTATAGGTGAGCACAACATTCATCTCAATATTCTTTATGTAATAATGATTGGTTAGTTACAATAGTGATAAATTTAATTTCAAATATTTATATAAAAATAAGGAGGATCGAAATCAGTTATTAGGAAGAAAAATGCTTGCATACTTATAAATATAATACACATACATATATACATACACATACATACATACATACACACTCAAATATACACACATAATCATATATGCATATATGTGCACACCGTACTCATATATATGTATATGCACACATGTACTTACACTTGGACATAAAAATACATTTCTTGTGGAGCCAATGCAATTGTTGAAGAAATTAAAATAATAAAATGGCTCAAGTAAGGAGATCATCTGGTAAAAGTATGTGTAAGTTCCTTCTGAAGGTATTAATTGAATTTGAAGATATATCTTCTTTTTTTTTATAAAAAGAAAGACAAACGTTCCCGGGTTACGAATAACCCAACAACATTTGAAAATCTCCTACTACCACCACACTAAGCGGAAGATGTTGCTTGTGTTGTGGTGGAGGACTTAGCCAGCCGAGGAATCGAACACGGAACGCCTGGATGGGACCCAAACGCAATGCCCACTCAACCACTGACCTAAGTCTTGAAGATTGCAGTACATATTATGCAATCGAGTCATTCTAGATGTTGGTTTGAAAAAACTTGTATTACTACGATAAGTGTCGATCCAAAATGTTACCGGGTTTCTTGAGGATTTCGGCCTTATATTAAGATTAATTTTATTAATTAAAGATGAATCATACACAGTGTTAATGATTTTAAACAGAGAGATTATATCTGATATGTTTCTTCTTTTTGCGAGTGAGACTTCTCTAAAGTGAGTAAGTCTTTCAGCATAGCTACCGAGATTGCGATGTATTCCAGATTTGTAAGCTCGAATTCTTAAGTATTTTTTTTGAACGGACTCCAATTTGTTGCTATGAATTGCATATAGTTTTGCACTTATGGCTGATTGGTTTATATACCTACATAAACCTGATGATATACACGGAGATTTAAAAATGAGAAACAGTATTATAAACCTAACCTAACTTAGAAAAACACAGTAAAATATGTACCAATTTAAAGAAGTGCGTGCTAAAGTAAGTATAGATTTCAAAAGGATGTTAAGTTAGGTATCTTGAAAATTGTTGACGGAATTCGAATAGGAAATATCTACAAGCATTCAATAAATTCTTTCAAGTTAATGGCATTCCAAGTAAAATTTCCTGTAACATTGCAAAGCAAAAATGCAATCCAGTTCTTCCGTGAAAACTATATAAAATTTCTTATTTTGTCGAAGCTCAATCGTGATTTCTACTCTATTTGTAATTATTTCTTGTGTACTTTTTTGTGTAATCTTGTTTTTGCTCTTATAGTTATGTAAGTCGGAATGGAGGTCAACTGAAATGAATACTGCGCATACGTCATAAAAAATGAGATTTCTTGTTATATTTAATAAAACCTACAGAATCCAAGCAGCAGTACTGTAGACATCTTGTTAAATTTCTTGTATCTATAAAATCAAGAATTAATTGGTACATGCTTTCAAGAAATCTCATTACTAAGAGGCGGCTAAGCGGTGGCAAAACGAATAATTCCAAGTCACGAATCCGCAAAAACATCATTCGGAGACATTGAAGTTTGAAGTTTAGAATTGATATGTTATTGTAATAACAAATAAATTCTAAACTTCAAACCTCAATATCTCCAAATGATGTTTTTGCGGATTTTCAATTTGGAATTCTTCGTTTTGCCACCGCCTAGCCGCCTACTACTCATTACGTTAAAAGCAAAATATTTTACATGGTTCATTATTACAGCATTTTGCAAAAACTGGTTATTCAGACGATAAAATGTGGAAACGAAGTAATTATTTTATTAATAGGAACGAGTCTTTAACTTCCCTCTTAATTGTAATCGATGTCTCTCTGAATAAAAAGAGAGCTGTGCGATGACGCGGTTATCTGGCGCCACTTCAACGGATCAGAAAGAAGTTTTACCATCTGCCTAAAAGAATACCTGTGTTTCCCAACGAAGGGAATGCTACCCATTCGCCAACAACAAAGTATCTCACAATACGTACTTACGATGTTTTTGCTTCAAAAGTTAGGGTTTTATCACAGGCACTTGAATAATTCATATATACAACGGATTCGATGAGCGGGAATGTATGAGCAGGAATCATACGGGGACGGTTCTTATAGAATACAGTTTAACGTACCGGCGAACGTCACTAATTAGATAACCATGTACCATTTTACAGGGGACTTGTCGGAGAATCAAAGTATTTTATAACGTTTTCCACGGTATGGAATGTGATAGATACTACCTCCACGGAGGCTTATAATGTTACGTGATAACAGGGCGATATTGACTTTACACTGGCGGATGCATCGAAACTATCATAACCTTATATTATGACAGGGTTACGGCAGTAGGTACTTGAAGACGGCTCCAAGTTGTGGATGTGATAACACGTGGCGGAAATTAACACACGTCAGAGTGTTGTTACGTCGTAACAAAGCGAGGAGTACTTCCACACGGGCTGCAAGCGGCAACCGATTGTACGCATTATGCAGATTCAACCTATTGGTTAAATCTTGGCTCTGCCATTGGCGGGGAGCAGAACAAAGCAATCAGGAATCAATGACATAACAAAATAAGGCGCTCCGCCCACTTAGACAACTGAAAACCAACTAAAACCGGCTCTTTTCTCTGTCTTGATTGGTCAAAAAGCTTGTTTAACCATAGATGAAGAACAATCAGCTGACAGCTCGCACCCTAGCAACGGCCGCCCAGGGTAATCAGCCGTGACAGTCGCAAGATGGTCGCAAGTCACCGCTTGCGTTACCATTGACAACGGGGTTTTGTGTGATTGTGTTGTGTGCGGGCCATCACATTGTCATACAAAGACAGTTGGCAGTTGAGAGTTTTCAGTTGCCTGAGTGGGCGGAGGCGCTAAGTCCAAAGCAAATAAAACCATAGATATTATAAACGAAACAAAAATAAAGATAAACTTTACTTTTCTTCTTCTTATGGTTGGATTTATTTGGTGAGGTCAAAGTGGAATGCTGAGATTATTCAGCCAGCCGAAGGCATCGGGAGTCACTTGGTTCAGCACAGATGTGCCATAGGAAAACTGTTAAAGGGGACATTCTTCTACGATGTTGTTTGAATGTGTCCAGGTTCACATAGTTGATCATTTAGGCTCTATTTAGGGGTCCAACAGACACAGCTATAAAAGCTCAAGCGTTATTTGGCTTGGCCTACTTCAGCATATCGCTCTTCATACATTCCCATTGGGAATGTACGGCAACCGATATGCCGAAATACGCCAAACCAAAGCTTTTATAGCTAGGCCTGTTGGCCCCATTATGCATTATGGGCCGGTATATCAGTTGGTCTAAAGCTCGGCTTTGACGGAATGTGGAGCTCAGCATGGCTTAGCACACAATCCGTATATCAGTCGTAATCCTAGAGTTGACCAGTTTTAAACGTTTAGTCTATGATAATTTTAGTCATTTCTATGCCGAACCAATCTATTTATCTAAGTATCTATGGACTCTATAGTTATTATCAAACAACCAAACGTCAAACGATGTCTAAATCGTCATCACTCGAAGAAAGTTCGAATTCTGTGTTGATAGGTAAACTTATTCCTCCAATGTAATTTATTGCGTCCGTACGTAGCAAATCGAAACCGAAGCAATGTGAAATCAGACAGATGACAGATGTGTTTTTGCCAATAGCGCCACAGCGTCTAGCAAAGGAATTATTCTGCGGCTTACCACGGCTTAAGCGACCGATTTCGGCGGTTTAAGTTGAGCGAGGAATGTGCTCCTTAGCAAAGACTGATATACCGGCCCTATGAGTGACTTCACCGGATGCAGTTAAAATAAGTTGAAGCCTGACTTGGATGATAAAAAATCAGACGAATTTTCAAGGCGTTCTGGCTCGAGTTTCAGAAAATATTTCGACAAAGATGACACTGTGATTTATTCAATTGCATTTAGCGTACAGTAAAATGCAATATATGACTAGTATTCCTTGCCAACTTAGCCTTGTATGCAAGTTTACGTAAAGCATTATCCCTGAGGTGTAACCTTGCCAAACGGTCGGATTTACAGTTACATCGGTTGCGTTTAATTGGATGATCTCCAAATAGCTCAGCGGGGATTATGAAGTTACACCCAACAAGACAGTTTTACCACAAGAAAATAAATAAGGTGATAAGAGACTTTATGGAGAACTGGTGGAAAGAATAAATAATGACATTTTGGTTTTTTTTATTTCGAGTTCTGAACTCAAGGGGTGTTGAAACTCATAACAAGCTTAAAATGAAATAACCCTCAAAGAAAAAAACTACCATTGTGTTATTTTTAGCTTGCAGTAAATTTTAAGAGTTATTTATTCAGAGATTCTAAAGAAGTTTTCTTTGATCTAATAAACCCACTATTTATACACTTATTCAACATATTTTATGGAAATTATGGCAGGTTAAGACGGTTCTGATAATACGTAATGGTTTTGTTATGTAACTCAGAAGTAGTAGATGTGTTCTACTGCAAGGAATATAGTTATAAGAAGGCTATAATAACATACCTCAATCACAACAATCATTAATAGACATAATACCATTCTTCTACATGGCTTCTAATTTATATTTTACTGCAGATTCTAAACAACTTACTTCAGAAGACAGAAGAGTGTTAGATAATAAATGCATAATCTTTTTCAAAATTATTATTTTTGTTATTTTAATTAATACATTTTTATTATTTATAAATTATTAATTATTGTAAATGACAGCCCTTTTTCAACAGAGCCTAACTCTAAGTAGGTACTTACAGTACCATTTCAAACAATTTAAATTTTGAAGGTACACGGAGAAAAATGTTATTCCAAAATACGATCATTTTATTCGTAAAAACGGTTAAAAACAGGACTGAAGTTCTTACGAACAAATTAACAGTGTTTCAATGTTTATTGACGGGAGCATGTAAGAATAATTTGTTGGTATACGTAATTTCGTACGTATACCAACCAATTATTCATTCACTTTCCCGCCAATAAATATTGAAACACTGTTAATTTGTTTGTAGGAACTTCAATTCCGTTTTTACTAATAAAATGATCGTATTCTACAATAACATTTTTCTCCGTGTAACAATAAACTACACAATAACCATTTCATAGAATCCAATGAATTACAAATAAAACTAAGAAGTACTATTTATTAAGTTGTTATTTTTGATATTTCTAGATTACTTCAGAGAACCTTATTGTGCTTAATATAATACTGTTTCCCCCTGTATATCATTAATAATAACCCCTGTATAAACTTTAAAACCCATGTTCACCTTATTGTAAAAGCATTGGCGTTTAAATAAATAAATAAACATGCCCTTGGAGCCCTTAATAAATCTAACATACAATCATTGAGAGAAATACAAGTTTTTAAAGTAAATTTAACTAATAAACACAGTTTTCACCAATCATAGTGAATTAAACCCGGATTAAAATCGGTTTAAACACCTCATCTCAGTGTCCTCAACGCAGTTGAATATGTTTTTCACTTAATCGGATGGGAATATTATTTTAGGCCGGCCGCACTGCCAGTGGAGCCAAAAGCATAATTTCCAAATTAGCAAAAAAACGAGAAATTTAAGTTTACGCATTTCAAATAGAATAAGTCATTTCTTCGACATAAAAACACATTTCTTAAACTTCGAGACAGGTAGTGCTGAACAGAGTGTCCGGGGTTAAACTGTACAACTTCGGGAAGTGATTCTACATGACAGTAGAAGTAAAAAAGATGAAGAATTTTTTTCAAAATTCCTACTTTTTTTCTGGTAAAAAAGTTGAATTTTTTTTATGGAAAAAATAATATAATGCTATGGAAAAAAAGATTGAACGAAAAAATTTATTTATATATTTTACTTCTAGTATCTATCGTGTGTAATTACCTCCCGAATATCGTGCAGCGGACAACCTGTATGTGACCAAATGACATGTCCTCATAATTGGAATGTATGCAATAAAAAAATTACCAAAGACTCTCCCTTATAAACTGTAAAACAGAAAACTGACCAACTGTTTCAAATAAATAATTTTACAACTAATCAAAGAAATAAAGTGACAATAACCATTATTATTTTTTTTACTTAATTTAAAATTTATTAATTTAATAATTTAAATTATTTAATAATATTATTATCAAGTTCTTTTGTATTTTTGTTCCTGCAAGTATTTTTGTTTTGTATTGCATGTATACAAACCTAAAATACTTGCAGGATATTATTAAATTAAATTTGAGTTATTTTTTTTTTAAATTGAATGGAGTTCTACTAAATAAACACAAAAACAATAAATAATAGCCTTTATAATACATTTGTCTAACTTTTCATATAAAGTGATAAGTACAGTTTACAGTATTGAGTACACAGTATTTCATTTTGGTATATATACATTCTAAAACAGCGATCTTATTGAAATTGAACGTCAAGCGGGAATATTTGATGCCGGTGATAATATTTTGTCTATGCCGGTGATAATTATTTTTTTTAAGGTTTGAGAAAATTAATGAACGTACGTAGATAAAGAAATAAAGCAAGAAGTATGGGCCTTCCGTGCCAATCTCAGAGGAGAACTACAGTGAGAGTTTGTTAATTAGTTTTTGTATTTGCTCCACAAAATGTAACCCAAACGACCTGATTTAACGATAACCCTCTCGGTCGCAATATATTATATTTCGGTATTTTCGCAATTTGCTATCATTTAGTTTCATCAAAAAGGCCTTAGACCTTTTCAGACCACCGCTGTTAACAGCTGATTGGCTACCTAATAGGACGTAGGTTCTACGCAGTACTTTCCTAATGCAGTCACTCAATCGGCAAATGTTCGGGTTAGGTAGGTACACCGTGTCGCTAAGGCAAATATACGGGACAAACAATAAAGCAGGTAAACCCTGACTATAATTTTCCATGATGAGATGATAATATTAAACAAAATTCATTTTTATCGGTACCTTTCGCGTTAAATTTGTAACCCTGTGTATTTTTAGCAATGCCGGAAGAAATCTGCTAATAAAACAAACAACTTTAGAAAAATGGCGAAGAATTTCCACTCAAATCTTCGGATTCAGAGAAAATGAAAGAGTCTTTTTTATGTATTTTTTATCTTCCTCGGCACTGTCAGAATAAATCCCACCTCTAGTGTAAAGGTACACTGGGTAGATGAGTAAGTCGTACGAAGGTAACCTTGGTGGTTTGTTTACTAAAAGTGACATCATTTTCGCCTTCGTCAAAAATCACGTTTTTATGGTAAAATTCCCAAAATATTTTCACGTGCTTTTTAATGAAGTCTTCACCGTATATTCCCACATTACAAATTCCTGGGAATTCAAAAAATGGCATAGTTTTCAATCACAATAAAATTAAATCGTGATTCCGATGAGTATTTTGATCCAATTCAATATATTAATTATAATAATAATATTTGGAAGATTTGTATAGCGCGGTTTTTGTGAAAATTCACCTCAAAGGCGCTGTACAAATTTATAATACACTTCTGCAATCTTACTTACTACAGACTAGACAAAACTTTATAAAAACTTTTGGCTAAAACATTGCATCCACCGGTTCTTCGATCAGTGATACAAAACTATATGTACAATGCATTTGACCAATTAATGCCGTGCTGCCTAAAAGTGTACATGTTTTTTTATTTAATAAAATTTATAATTACAATTATTTATTAATCTATTCTTTACAAAATATACAGGTCCAAAAATAAACAATCTTTGTGGTACAGTCAATAATATGTTAAATTTTGTTGTGACGATTTTCCTTATTGTTGTGTTTGAAAAGATTACGTAGGTGTTGTGTACCGATATTTCTCCTCATACCATCGAAAATCGCACATTTTATAATCACTTCGATAAATAAACAATTATTCATTAGATACTATGATTTTGTACTATAACAAATTCGTCATTCATGTCGTCTTAAATATTACGTGGGTTTTTCCACATATTTTTTTTTTTTTTTTATTTTTTTTTTTTTTTTTTACAAATACAGTTATTATACATTGTATATATATATTTTTAATACATTTTTTTAAATATCGTGTTTCACCTTTTTTTTGAGCAATGCTCGTGTAAAAAAGGTGGAGCAGCGAAAAACAATTCAACATATATTTTTAAAATGTGTAGTAGGGATAATGAAAATTATAATATTTAATTTTTTTATATATGTATATCATACATTATACGTGAAACAGAATTGAGTAAAGAAAAGATATAAAAGAAGAAGAAGAGAGAAAATAAAAAAGAGTATAAAAGTAAAGGGATTTCCAAAGTCACAGTCACAATGATTGTAATATGTTATTGATATATTGATTTAATTAACCTTTTGAATTTTTTATAGTTTGTTTCCAATCTTAAGTTAAGGGGTAATTGGTTAAACCATTTGACTCCAAAATATTTATAAAATTGTTGGGCTGTGGTGGTATTACAACGCGGGATAGTTATAGAGCCAAGAATACTTGGTCTTTTGCTGTTTGAAATAGATATTGAGGTATCGTTGTTGAAACAATCTTTGTGTATTTGTAAAAGTGATTTTTTTTTATAAATAATGTGTAGTGAAGGGACTTTAAATTCTTGAAATAATCTTATGGTGGGGTAATCATATGGTTTTTTTAAAATTATTTTTATTAATATTCTTTGGATGATTTCTAAAGGCAAGAGAGAAGTTTTGAATGCACCACCCCAGCCAACAATTCCATATTGTAATACAGATTGAATCAGTGAAAAATAAATGATTCTTAATAGTTTAAAATTTAATATGTTTCGGATTCTAAGAAAAATGTACAATAATTTTCTTAATCTTTCTACTGTTGCATTGATCTGTAGTTTCCATTTTATGTTACTATCTATAATTACACCGAGGTATTTTACATTAGTTTTAACAGTGAGTACAGAGCAGTCAGGTTTACATGAATTTAAATTTCTATTACAATTATATGAATGTATACTAATCTTTAAATTTTCAGGGAATGCATGTTTATTAATGGTGAACGGTATTACAAAGGTTTTTTCCGTATTAAGTGACAGCAAGTTTTTATCGAACCATTTTTTTAGTATGTTTAAGTCTAACTCTGCTGTTTTCTGGGTTTCATTCCAAGTTAATCCCTCGGTTAGAATTGCTGTGTCGTCTGCATATGAAATGAGTTTAGACTTGATTTTGAGTTTGAACATGTCGTTGACATAAATGATAAAAAGCATTGGTCCCAGTACAGTTCCCTGCGGGATGCCAAAATTCGTGGTTTGTGAACCGCTCAGAAAGCCATTTAACTTAACAAATTGCTCTCTATTAAATAGGTAATTTTTGATCCAAGTTAGAGCATTGGCAGTTATACCAATTTTCGTTAGTTTGGAGATGAGATTAGAGTGTGATATACTGTCAAATGCTTTTCTTAGGTCGACAAAAGTTCCGATGCATTTTTTTTTATTATCTAAAGATTTATATATTTCAGATGTTAAATCTACAATCGCATCTTGAGTGCTCAAATTTTCTCTAAACCCATATTGATGTGCATTTAATATATTATTTTCTTTTACAAATTTAAATATTTGTTTTTTTACAATTTTTTCAAATATTTTTGCAATATTTGAGGTAAGAGAAATTGGCCTATAGTTACTACTTAGATGGGATATAGTTACTACTTAGAATATATTTATAAAATTTGGGATAATTTCAACTCTTTCCAAATCAAAAAATCCTCAGCATCGCCTTTGTGAGGAACCGAATTCAGGAACGAAAATTCAGATCCGTGCAATTATCCGATCCATATTTTAACAGAAAATAATTTTAATTGTCTTTTTCAACAATGAAATTACTATATCCCGTGATTTTTCATGGGTCTCCGAAAGTTGACTAGACCATTTGGCATTTCATCTGTCTGTAAGTTTGTTTGATATGTTCCGGTTCCGGTTCAAGATGGCGGCCTTGTTAGATAGTAGCTTATTATCCATGATATGATCGTGATTCGTACTTGTTGTCGAATCAATATTATAGTACCTACGGGCCCAAGAAAGTTGGAGACTATCAAATATGCTACGGAGAACGATTGTCCTGTGGGCAGGATGCTAAGCTAGCAGTCGGACGAGCTGAGTTCTATACTCACAGCGGATAACCATCATTATACATATTTACCCGGGAAACATCATTATACATACATACATCGACCGGTCAGTGGTTGAGTGGGCATAACGTTTGGGTTCCACCCAGGCGTTCCGTGTTCGATTCCTCGACTGGCTAAGTCCTCCATCACAACACAAGCAACATCTTCCGCTTGGTGTGGTGGTATTAGGAGATTTTCAAATGTTGTTGGGTTATTCGTAACCCGGGAATGTTTGTCTTTCTTTTTAAAGAAAAAAAAATACATATTTACATACGTATTCATAAAAAAAACTGTGTTGAAACTCCAGCGAAATCGGATACAAACTGTTAATTACAAACCTAGAAGTTTTTAAAATATTTAACTTATCACATAAATAATTATTTAATGTCCCTTAATCAATGGCTTCAATTTATACCAGTTTAAAAACAAACCTTGTTTTTTGTAAGGATTAGAAAATGAGTGGTTTTTAATTTAATCTAGTCGGAATTATAAACTATGTGAATTTAGATTATTTTTAGAACACTTTCCAACATACCTTATTCCATAAAAGGAACAATAAAGCTTTTGAATGTTTCCATAAAATCAAATACACTCTTACGAAATAAAAATACAAGATAAATTTTGGTAGCCGGCAGTAATACTAAGAAATTACAATACAAATCCGATACAACGGTGATTTTTTTAGTATTTAGCTTCAAGACAAGTATGATCGAGTTGTACTGGGTAGCTGAGAATCGAATTTTAGAGATTCTCGGAAAATAAAAAGAAAACATTTTATCCAATTTCTATTAACGCAGACAAAAATGTTGTCGAGTAAAAATAAACACACGAGTCTTTCCTTGTTCTGAGAAAATGCCTTAGAAATGATGTCACGAGTATTTACGAAGAAAAAAAACAATGGGATATACTAACGAGCAGTACTCGTCACCAGTTTACAATAAATCTGATGCTTTTTAAAATATTTTACAAAAACAGCGAAATATTCTTAAAATTATGCATAGTTTTTGTGACAATATACAATTAAGTATTTTTCCTAATTTTCGAGCGCAAATTTGTGACATTTGAAACCCTGTATTAATTTGTACTCCGAAAACGACCTCTCGATGTCAACTGACATTGGACAAAATTGAAAATTTGGCGCCATTTCTGGAGATACCTGTTTAGGCAGGGTATAGACCTGTGTCGTTGATGTAGGCAATGTTCTTGATGTCTTCAAGACTCGGGGTTTTAAGCAAATAGCGTCTAATTTTTTACAAATCTTATCTGATATTAAATTAGGAAGGGCGTTGGCAAGTTCGATAATTGTTTCCAGTTTTTTATTGATTTAAATAGAGGAAGGTTTTTTGTTTCCAATTATTCTATGGCATCTGGTAACTTGTGGAAATGTGTTGAGATGAGGGCGATATTATGTTTAATGGATGCGTCTTTAAATGCTAGCTTGCTTGACTGAATTGCAATGGCTTCAGTCAACTGTCAAATAGGTCAACGAAATCATCGAAATATGCACGATTGGGAAAAAAGGCTAAAATATGCATTAACGCCGTAATTAGAGAGTTATATGCATTTGCATATGCAAATATGCAAATGCATAAAATCCGATGTCTAATTATTAGGTAGGTACTGTTGGTAGGTATTTGAGTACCTATTTAAACGTCTTAAGATTTCAGAAGGAATTTTGTTTTCATTTATTAAATAAGAGAACATTAGAAACGTACTTTTTGGTCGCAATGTATAATTACTATATGTACTAATCAGTAATAAAAATCACACGTGAGTATATAATCAAAAACATGTATTCATCCATGATAGAGGGTTAGATTCTATTTGACGATTCATATGATGAATTGCGCTTTTTAATTCAATGTTCACCACCCGAACGGGTCTTCATTTGATACCAATTTTCCGCTCTGATTAAAGCCTATTCTTTGATTTGAAAGGATTCAATTGCTGTGTGATGAATTAAACGTGTGTGCAGGTCTGTTCAGTGAAAACAAAAGGCATATCGCAGCCCAGTGGGTGGTGGATGGGTGGGCGAAAGGGGAAATGAGTGCAAAATATCACACTCTGATAAATATGATATAATGATCTAACAATACACAGGGTAACACGAATAGCATTGCGTGCCTATTCTATATATAAAGTAGATGGAGAATATACATACATATTATATTGTTTATTGAATTAGTTTATACTAGGTTAGTGTACACAAATGATAAACCTGTACAAATTTCTCTCTCTCTGACTCAGTGCAGCAACGGGCGGTCCGTTTGATTCCCCTATCTTAACAAGCGGATTGCAATCTTTAAAAAAAAAATTATCTCTATGGATCGTCACACTTAGGAACTATGATATATAATCTTTTTTTTTACTTAAATTGATTTGTATAACTCTAATATCTATCAATATTATAATTAACCTATTATTATAAATTATTATTATCAACATATTTAGAAACCTCGATGTATATTATTTGTAATTTAATTTAATTTAATTTGTATAATTTAGTAAATTATAATTCAATTTATCAACCATCATACTATGTAACTTATAAATAAATTATTATTTATCTGTAACCCACATTTCCATAAATTCATTGTCATATTATCCGTAAACTACACTATCATCAATTATTATATTATCTGTAACTTCGTTAACATAAATTCAATGTTATATTATCTGTAAATTTCATCTATCAATTATTATTTTATCTGTAAATTTCATTGTCATAAATTCCTTGTTATATTTATTACCTGTAAACATCATTATCATCAATTACTATATTATATGTATATTTCATTATCATAAATTCATTGCTGCATTAACTGTAAACCTCATTATCATAATTATTATATTATCAGTAAACGTACTTCATTACCTTAAATTATATAATCTGCATACTTCCCCCGCCATAATACAGGGACTTCCCTAGCATGGCGGGCGAAATAACACAATATCTACTGTTGGCGCAACTATGCATGTATATACCTACCTTCCTTCCTTCCACCAACCTTTCCCTTCTGACTACCCACCAGTGGACAATAATATGTGTGAGCTCTACAATCTACATGTGTTCAAACCAGTCTGTTTTTGTGCTCAATGCAGTAAACATCGACCTTATGAAGTCTGTTTTTGGCGATGTGCAGCGATGTACCTTCATCCCTCTTCGTCTTTTACATCGACTATTAACCCGTCTGCTTTTGTATTGTGCAATGGTCGCTTGGACCTCTCATTACTAAACATCGACTAAATACGGGAGTCTGCTTTTGTACTGTGCAATGGTCGCTTGGACCTCTCCTTACTAAACATCGTCTCTTAAGAGATATTATGTGTGCTGTGCAGTGCGTGATTAATCATCCCTTGGCGCTATAATATTGATTAAACGGGACACTTGTGCAAGTGGTAACCAGTGATATAATTATCAAGAACGAAGGCTAGGAAAGCAGGGTAAGCCAGAATTCCTTCCAGCATCCGAAATACCATCCCAATAGTTGTGTCACGCCACCTTACATATTTATTTTGATACAGTACATTCCTCGTGATTCGCATCCTTGCGACTACATCTACACTATGTATAAAATTCTTTTAATAAATAAATAAATAAATCTTTAGAGCATATGCATCTGGTAGGTATGCTGTCATTGTTCTACCAGAATTACAATGGAAGATGCTCCGAGGAAAACACGCCAAAACGTGCGGTCAACATATGCACATGGCACGACATTTACCACATGAGGAGGGGTCGCTTCTACGATTCATTCTTGAGTTCAACACCTCGGCTGTGGAATGATTTGCCGACCTTTGTGTTTCCTCTCTCCTACAACATGGGTCTCCTTCCTCTCCTCAAAAACCCCCTCCACCTTCACAGAGGACTTAGGTCTGAGGGAAATTATTTTCCTTGGGACCAATAGCGCGTTAAAAATGTTCGATTTCATCCTACTAATAACTCAAGATTTTCACAACGTCTCCGTCATTCTAATGTCATATTACAGTTAAGTTCGTAGTATTTTTGGGGTGGGTCGATATTATGGGAGCAGAGTGGTAGCAGTCACACAGTCACAAGATGGAAGAATAATTCAAGAAGTTTCTGCGACACCTTCATATTAGGGAGTTCGCCTACTTCCCCTAGTCACATACTCGTATATAGCCTTCTATAAGGCTTTCCCGGAAAATGTAGGGAATGAATATTACGTTGTTTTATAATATATTAATATAATATTAATGTGTAGCCGTTCCGCTAGGAGTAAATTTTCAATTTGCGAAGAAATATCGCGGAACTTTAAAACTTTGAAATTTTTTTTGCAATTTTCTGGTTGGAAGATACCTATTCTTTAAAATATGAAAGTAATATCATTTGCATAAAAAATATTTATTTGTCTATGATTTTGACAAGCTTTAAAAGCCAATAAATAAGTCCTCATCAAAAACGCCACGTTTACTGACATTTTATACTTCAATTGCGAATTTGCCATCAAATATATCGATGGCACTGCAACAAGTCATAATTTGTCGTTTTGGGATAATCAATATTTTGTTTTTGAGCACCTATGCAAAAAGGTCAAACTTCAATAGTTTTCACAGAAATTTCTACATTACATTATTTTAAAATAATCTCTTATAGCGAACAATTTTGACTTCTCTACTTTTGAGATATTTCGGGAATTTAATGTACCATCTGTCACAGAATTGTATAAGAGAAACGCCTTATATCAAATTTATAAGGATTATTTTATCCAAAAAATTCACCCCTCAGATAGCATAAGCAATAGATTCAAAACTAATGGCTTAATAACAATCCCTATGCTTAGAACGACTACGGCTCAGCATCACTACTTGTATTTAGGTGTGAGATGGTACAATATATTATTGTCCAAAAACAAAATTAGTGTAACCGAAACTTTGAAATATGAACAATTCAAAAAGCAAATTAAATCCCTGAAATTGGATAATGATATATTGTACCCTTAGTTTACCCTTACTTAATCTGTATTATCAATGTTGAAAGTTTAAATATACTAGTATATTGGTATTGTCATTCAAAAACATATTTTTTCCTAAATTATATACCTATGTTAAATAATGTTTGTATTTATTTCATAAGTCTTTGATTACATATCTATTTAGAACATATTTTTTTTGCATGTAAATACTCCTCCCATAAACACGAGCTCCTAGAGCTCAACTTATGGAGTAGTAGAATAATGATGAATAATTGTATAAATTTGCATAATGTTCACTTGTAATGTAAAACTTTTTTTCTTATAAATAAATAAATAAAAAAAATTAAAAAAATACAGTTTTTTTTACCAAAAATTAAAGCAAAAAATTACTTACTGGAATATTCAAACCATATTTTTTTACGATAGGAATAGTTCTTCAAGGCTTTTAAAAATAAAACCACATACATATATTATTAGACAAATGTATTGAAAACGTTATTGTCACCTCACTTTTTGTCGTTACGTGTAAGAAATCTTAATATTATAAATAATAGTGTTTTTTTGTTTGTTCCTTCTGCGCTCCTAATCCATTATTGTGTTAACTGAAATGTATGTAATCCGTCATTGTATTTAATTCCTAAAAAATGTTTGTAGTTCCTAAAACCGCCCGGAAATGTGTGAAACATTAGACGCATTTCCTAGAAAATCTATACATTTCCTAAATAGCAATCGGAAATGTAAAACATTTAATAATAATATAACTATAAAGGGCACTTTCTTTTGTATCACAAATCATGTTACACAAACCTAGCGTAGCCGCTAAACTACTTGAAAACTGGGATGTTTTTCTTGCTTTGACGCGAGCAGGCGCTATAAAGGGGGCACTTTTTTGAATGACAAACCATGTTAATTACTTAAATAACAGACAGATTACTTACCAAATGAAAGTTTAACTTTATAAGAACATAACAAATAAAACAACGTGTTTTATTACAGAAAGCATTCTTTTTATACATTTCCTAATACGATATTGGAATCATATACAATTCCTAGGAAATGTATACATTTCCCAGGATATGTATTATTAAATAATATTTTAAAACAATATTTTATACATTTCCTAAAAAACTTCGAAATCGTATACATTTCCTAGGAGTTGTATACAGTTCATAGATTTCATACATTTCCGGTAACATGTGCATTGCCCATGATGGTTTCTATAGATAATAGTGAGCTCTGGGATTATTAAATTACTTACCATACTATTCATCTGATTGCGATGAAACTATGATCAGTTGCTGTGCGCAAGCCCCCGAACGTTTCAATTAAAGTAAAAACAATTTCTTTATTTAAGTGGCATTGCAACGCATGCCGGGAACTCGCTGGTAATTAATAAAAAAATCTAAAAGTTTCATAGTTTTTTTTTCAAATTGCGATCTGAAATTTGGTTTCATAAAGGTGTACATTTTATTTATTTTGTGGTTAACTTTTGGATTTGAATATAAAGCGTAGTATTTTATCTTTCTAACACCGTTTATTTCATATTTCTCACTACGATAGTAAGGGAGACACAACGATTTCTATGCTACCTATATGAGTTTTTCTGAAAAGCGAACAAATTAGCCTAAGGGGTTAAACTCGGATGGTTTTTCAATTTATTGTCTCTTGCAATTACCTACTTAAACGAATGTGGGTAATTCTCGAAAAAGTCGAGCATTCCAGGAAAAATTATATTTTAATATCTAAAGGTTTTATATTCAACGTATTTTTGAAACAGCAATACACGAATAAGAGAGGAATAAAAATGACAATAAAATATTTTATTATGTTGCCATCTCCAAACATAATAATGCCATTAGAGGTACAAAATATAGTTAACTTCATAAAAATATTGTACCTATTTAATTCAAACGATTTCGAAAATATTAGTCATTTTTTTCCTTTATTCCTTTAAGTTTTTTCTTAATAACTGTAGTGTATTGAACTAGCAGGTTAAGAAGGTTAGCCACAGATGGCAGGAGATATTTAGCTTCGACTGGTTTCCGTCAGATGGCGGGATTATAGAGTTCTCGATAGGACCGCATACAGGCGATGAGCACAGGGCCGCGGGCCAGAATTCACTTATCAGTCACCTTAGTATAGTCGCATAGCTCAGAGTTATTTGTTTTTGGGGTGTTATGCCGTTGCGCTACCTCCTTCTTTAGCCGACGTTTCGGACAGCGTTGCAGTGTCCATCATCAGGGCAGATCCGGCAGATCCGACGACACATCGTCGGACCTGCCGGATCTGCCCGCCGGCATAATACCCCAAAAACAAACAACGAAAATGAAAACTGCGGTGAAAGGGAAACTTTTGAAACAAAAATCCGTGAGCCCGTCTAAAAAGTAGGCACAGGTAAGCCAATTATCTCTCTACTCGATATTTCCACGTCTTCTGCATCAAATGAATCCGATTGTAAGGATGTTTTCAAACCTAATGTTGTACCTCAAACGCCTCAGAAGCAGGCTGCGGTCAATATTGATCATTCCACACTGTCTAAAACTTATGATAGATATACGGTAGGTTCAGACTGGACGACGTACGTACGCATCGCTACTCAAACAATGCTTAGCAACCCATACATTTTCTACGAAAATGGCCACAGACATCGCACGTCGCGATGCGTGTGGCCAATGTGATTCTAAAACATAAATTTTCATTGAAAATCTATGGTTGCTAAGCAGTCCAGATATTGTTAGGCATAGCGATGGGCACGTACGTCGACCCAGTCTGAATCTACCAATAGAGTATCGGATAAGGCAGCGGCAGCCATTGCCTCAGCAGTTCTGTATTACATCAAGTCTAATATTCCAGTTATTGACAAGAGTAAACTCCACAGAGAACGAAAGAAAACAAGAGGAAATATCAAGGGTACAATACATACAAATGTGGTAATATTTTCTGTCTAGAAACAAAGTTTTATTTAATCGAAAATGTGCGCTATCGTAAGGATAATCCATGAGGAATTATTATAATGTTACGTTATGCTAAAAATGTGCGTTATCGTAAGGATAATCCATGAGGAATTATTATAATGTTACATAAACAGTAAACCTAACAACATCTTGCTATCCATTAATTATCTCCAGATTGTGAGGTGACTGTGGGAATTACACAACGCAATCATACCGGACTGGCAGAGTTCGGTTTCCCGCAGTATTTGAAAGGGGCAGGACTGTACTCTGGTTTACCTGTTCCTGTTTTACCTGCCTCCAGGACACTAATGAGATACAAACACGGGATCATGTCGCTAATGATGTAGTTGGGCTATTGTAGGCGCGCCACTGAACATGAATAGTTGAAAGCGAGTTGCTGAATGAGATCAGTTGAACAGTGAGAACACGAGTTCTGGATGTAGGTCTAAAGCTGAATTCTAGCAAAACTTTGAAAGATCTTACTAATATTATAAACGCGAATGTTTGTATGGATGTATGTATGTTTGTTACTCTTTAAATCGAAATTTAATGAATGGATTTTAATGAAATTTTACAATAATATAGCTCATACATCAGAATAACATAAAGGTTATAATTTATAAAGCTAGCTATTTATTTTCAATATATTTAAAATAATAATTATTGTTTAATAGAAAACGTCAAAATTTGAGAATGACATTTTGCAAAACAATGATTGTTAAATCAAAATTCTATTTTGGAAAATATTTAAATTATCGAATTTATTTGAAGTACTCGCCTAATACTTTGAATCGAATCAAGAATTTTATACATATTTTAAATAAATAGGTTAAGAATTTTGGTATAATAAACGTAGATGGGACCTAGGAAAAGAAAATAGATTACTCGAAGTACTAATCCTACGCAGACAAAGTCGCGGGCAGAAGCTTGTAGTTAATATACAAGAGGTTTTGCCAGTTTAATAAATCGTTGCATTAATCGCTTTTCATTAAAAATGTCTTACAAACAACTTCAATTACTTTAACAAACTTTTGACGCCTGTGAAAAATTCCCACGTGCAAACACATAAATATTCCTAGCCAGTTAAAATGAAATTAGGGTAGTTACTAAATAAATGCTAAAAATTTACATACCAGCTGAATTCAAATAAATTTATTTTGAGGACAACAAGTGGGCAGGTACCTACTTACGCGGGAACGTTTTTTTTCGAATATTGAGAATGTTAGGCGATCCGCTCACTGAGGCAACTGAAAACTGCCAACTGGCAACTGTCTTTGTATGACAATGTGATGGCCCGCACACTTCACAATCACACAAAACCCCGTTGTCAATGGTAACGCAAGCGGTGACTCGCGACTCGCACTGCTGATTGCCGTAGTCGGCCGTTGATAGTTTCCAGCTGTCAGCTGATTGTTCTTCATCTATGGTTAAACAAGCTTTTTGACCAATCAAGACATAGAAACCAGCCGGTTTTAGTTTGGTTTCAGTTGCCTCGTCAGCGGAGCGCCTAACTCATTCGGAAATATTTGAGTTTTTTAGTTGCATAATTGCATGGCCAACGTTAACGTTATTTTTGTTCATTTTTTGGCGTTCACCTAGAAGAAATCGAATTTAAAAACCAAAATTAGACACAAAGCTTACAATAAAACAATGGAGAAAGGGAGACATTGAGGAACATAATTTCTCTCAGGGCCAATGTCATCTTTGGAGATGCTGTGAGAAAGCTAGTTTAAATTAAAGGAAGGAGATGAAGTTCTGGGAAAGAAAAGGTAGGGGGGATGGATAGTAAGCTGGGGGTCAATGTGTCCAAGAGTGGAGGACATATAAATCCAAGGTTGCACATATGACGGACATAAATGTGCAAGACGATGGTTTGAGAGAGTTCAACTAGATGGCGTGTTTTATTTCTTGACAGATAAAGATGGTTTTATTTCTTGACAGATACAGGTATATTCCAAAGCTCTATCGGTCATGATGGAAAAAAAATTGCAAGCAAAAAATACCGGTCGAGGGTTAGAAAGAAACAGATTTTCTGCTTTATAGAAGATTTCAAGCGCGAAGGTAAAATAAAACATCCTTATCTGTACAACTTGAATAAAGGAATGTCGGGAACGCTCAAGGAAGACAAGGATTTTTGGGATTTTTGACAATTTTTGACAATTTGACAATTTCAATTTGGGAGGTGGGAATGGGTACCGCCGCCCCGGGAACCATTTATTGGATAACCAACACCTCTGCCATAGGTCACACCAAGTGGTTCGCTATGTTTGGTGACTTAGCAGGGGTGCCCGGGTTTATGGGGTGAGGTTTGTCTAGGTCTTGGCGGCGGATGATTTGGACACACTGAACCCCAGATTCCTACCCAATCCTCATACCATTTTCCTTCCCAGAATTTTCTTTCCTTCCTTTCCTTAAAAATACCCTCCATACAGCATCCCCAAAGATGACCTAGGCCCTGAGGGAAATTATTTTCCTCGGAGCCTCCTATGTGGAGCTAATTTAAAATCAAAAAAAAAAAGGCACGATCAAGTACGCAAATACTTGAAGGAGTTACAACAGAAGAATATGTATGAGGCGATGCACCACCAATATTTAATGTAAATGACACAAGATATGTGCCAAAACACAGTTTTATGACTTAGACAAAAATATTTGTTTTAATCTTGTTTTTCCAGCTAGTCTCTCGGCACTAGGTCATAAATAAACCTTCCCAAAAAGTTGCGAGAACCTACCGACCGAAAATCCAATATTTAACCATCTTTAATAACAAAATCTGGCAGACGCTCTGTGTATCTTGCGAGGAACAGATTGGGGCTTTTGATATTTATACAGAGTTTCAAAACGGGGCGACTCGGAGCGCAGAAGTGGCAAAGTTAAAATTTATAGTCATGGGGTGGTTTTTCGGTCATTGTCGGAATGGTCGGACGATTCTCCTCTTGGCTTTTTGCTGCCCGTTACTTCAGACGAAGCTATTTGACTGCAAGTTCGTCTTTGTTAAAGCACACATTATTCGTGATCGGAATTTCCTCGCCTAGACTTGGATACCTTACACTCTACTCTATTCACTGGGAAGATATCATTTTATTCATTATAATCACACAAGCTTATTGTAACTAAAAACAGAATATTCACATTTTGCATAACGGGCATTTTAGCGGGCATTGAAAAATTAAAACTTTGAAAATTATGTTAAGTATTAATACCGACTAGAAAAATAAAAATGCTGATATAAGTAAGAATGTCAATATTATCTTACTAATATTATAAACGCGAGAGTTTGTGTGGATATATGTATGTTTGTTACTCTTTCACGCAAAAACCACTGAATGGACTTTAGTGAAACTTTACAATAATATAGCTCATACATCAGAATAACATATAGGCTATAATTTATACCCAAAGCTTGCTATTTTCCATGTATTACAAATAATAATTATTATTATTATTGTTTAATGGAAAATGTCAAAATTTGGGAATGCCATTTTGAAAAACAATGATTGTAAAACCAAAATTCTATTTTAGAAAATATTTAAATTAGTGAATTTATTTGAAGTACTCACCCTTGAATCGAATCAAGACTTATAGATATTTCAAATAAATAGGATAAGAATTTTGGTATAAACATACATGGAACCTACGAAAAGAAAATACCTAGGCTAATCGAAGTACTAATCCTGCGCAGACGAAGTCGCGGGCAGAAGCTAGTTAAAAATAATAATTTAAAAATTTACTGGAGTTCCTTATTCAGGGGCATTCACTAAGGCATTTTTAAACAAATGCATTAAATTTTTAATTCCGATAATTTTAATAATGAATTTGAAATTTCTTTGTATTCTATTGCAGACTGTAAAAGCCGTGCAAATTTCACGACGCCATTAATATCCCCTTGGACTTTTGGCGTCTGGTAATTTCAGTCGATGACCCCATTTGACTATAAGTAGTTGGTCTTTGTGATGGCGCACGTTATCCGCGATCGGAATTCGCCTCTGCGAGACTTGGATACTGTGTACTGGGTATATGCTATTACCCTGGGTACAAGTCACAAAGGGTAGTCTGCGGAATACCTACCCTGATACATTGTTTGCTACGTACTTGCAGAGACTGAGTAGGTAATTTGCACCTACCACTGAACGGAAAATATCTAGATATGTCAACTAAACAGATTTGAAATAAAACTGGTAAAAATATTTTTTGTTAAAATATAGAACATCCACCACTGGCATGTAATTACGTTTTGCGTTTTTGGTAAGTTACTTTTTATGGGAGTTAGAACCATCCAAGTTTTTTTTCTCATACAGTTGGTGAATAAAATCTTTAAAATCGATCCAGTTTTGGAAAAACAACGCAATACAAAGCCCCGATTTTGACGATATTATTTAGCTATAATCAGCTTGAGGTGTAGTTGTCCCTTTCACTCAGTATTCGGGGGGTAAGGGACAGCAACAGTTTTGTAATAAATCTATCATTCAAACTTCTTCGCCCCCACTTTCCTCTTAATGTGCGTATCTTGTAAGTCTACTTTATTCAAAAATTTAGACTCGAATGCAATCTTTAAGCAATTTTTTTATATATATTTATTAGTTATTACGAAAATACCGTAAATGTTTTAATGAGAATGTATTTTAATAAATTGTATTTTCATCAAACATATTATCTTATTGTTAATTACTCCCTCTATCCTTGATTTAGTCATGGTTAAAAAATTTAAAACAGGAATTATACTGTAAGAAAATCAATATACTTCCTTAGACATACTCACCACTTTCTTAACTTGAAGATTATTCTAAAACTACCGATCACAATCTGTTCAATCAGGATGAAATCTTTAGGAGAATCAGTGTTTTAAACATTAGACATTGAACAAATATCAGTTTCACGCAAACTATGTTAAAATTGACCTTACTTTTGGTTTACAGACACGCATTTCTACCAGTTAATATCTTCAGTGGTACCTTCCCTACAGAGTTTCATTAGGGTGCACATGGTGCATTCTTGAACAAACAATATTATAGAGCCGCGGGCTGGAAGCTCGACTCTCACAATGGGAAACCAGTAGCCTGGATTTATAAAGCAAGGCCGGATTATGTGAACATTGCGTTTGGATGAAGCAGTGTTCTTGTTCTACTTGGAAATGAAAATAATGTGGGTAATTATATATATATCCTTGGGGTACACCTGAGAAACAATAGGCTGAGAGAAAAGAGAAGGTTAATACGAGGCTGAAAAAAGGGAATCGGAAAATGTGGTGAAATTAAGAAGGAGTTGTAAAATTTTAAAAAATGTACTTTTAAGTTTCTTTCTTTCGGATCTGGATCCATTCAGACGAAGAAAACAACAAACCTTTCTGAAATCTACATTTGCTCCATACAAATTTACTTGATTTTTTTGTATCTATGGTGGTAATTACTCACAGAATCGCATCCCTGTTGAAAGACCACCAATCAAAACTTCGCTTGAAATGACTTCAGCTGTGTTTGGTAACCAGATACGAATAGCCAGGTACTCCAGTTAGCCAGTTACCCTCCCTATTATCCCATATACTTCCCAACCTCCTTATTTCCAATCTCATCCCATCCTCACATCATGGGGATGTCATTTAATTTATTGCTGTATCACTTACTCTCTCTCTCTCACACTAGCTCCGGATAGTTGGGAGCAGTAGTTGAGATTTTTGCTATAACATTATTTTAAATCAATAAATAAAATAAGGTTTGAGACAATAGAGGAGGGTAGAGGTTCAACTCAAACCAAGACTAATAAAATGATAGAAGAGCAACTTTATAAAAATTGATTCAATAACATAAATATCATCAAATTCGATAGATGTATATGCTAATTGAGATTATGTAGTAACAAAAGGATTAATAATCTTGAACCCTTAAGGGTTACTTAAATTGTACTGTAATAAGATGAAAAAAAAAAGTTATGATAAATCATTTCAAAATCAACTTACTTGCAATAATACATTCTGCCATCTCTCCCCGTATGCACTGTCCATCCTTCCTTGAGGCTCTTCTTCACGGATTCCAAAGCAACTTCCGGATTTAATACACTAGCACTACCACTACTCACTCCCGAACTAGACACTGAACCAATCCCCAACCCGGCAGACAATGCCGCCCCCAAACCTGCCCCAGATCCCGAATCGAACCCAGCACCGGACCCAATTGACAGCCCTGTGGCATACCCCATCCCAGAATTCTTCCCCAAGCTAGAAGATCCAGCGTAACCAGAGCTGCTTCTGGATTCAAAGGTTCCGTTCCTAGAATCAAGTGTTCCATTCCTCGGGTCATACGTCCCGTTCCTGGTTTCAAACGTCCCGTTTCTGGGGTCAAACGTCCCGTTTCTGCTGTCAAATGTCCCGTTTCTGGGATCTGGAATTCCGTTTCGGTTGTCGAATGTCCCGTTTCTCGGGTCTGGAATTCCGTTTCGGTTGTCGAATGTACCGTTTCTTGGGTCCGGGGTTCCGTTTCGTGGGTCAGGCGTGCTCATAGCAGCGTCTCCGCTGGGGGTCTGTCCGGCCGTGGGTCCGGCCACCCCTTGGAGCAACATACCCGTGGACCCTCTTCCGTTGCTCATGCACGCATCATGACGAAGTTAGCAAACTCGCACTCCAAAATTTATCTGGAAAAAGAGAAAATAAAATTCTTAGAATCTTTGAAGGTTGAACAAAATAAACGAAAAGATCTCTAGGGAAATAAAACATGCACTAAGCACTTTGCTACATCTCGATAGAGTAAGCTGTTGTATCGTGAAATTTACAAAATTTAGAGGTATATATTAGAAGAAAAACTATTATTAGACCCTAGCATCGGTATCATCACCAAGTTTTAAAAAACTTGTTTGAAATATAATACCAGAGATTACCTTCAATTTGGGAGGCGAGTATGGGTAACGCCGCCACTGGAACCATGTATTGGATAACCAACACCCCTGCCTTAGATCACCCTAAGTGGTTCGCTACGTTTGGTGACTTAGCAGGGGGTGCCCGGGTTCATGGGTTAGTTTTGACTAGGACTTAGCGGCTAATGCGTTTGCCCGCCTACTTCTTGGAGGGCAGGTTCGGAAAGGTTGGTTGAGAGAGACATAACCTAGACCTCTCCAACCATATTCTCTTGACCTATCGCCTTTTATCGCAGTGGGAGAGATTGATTCATACGTCCATCACTCCTAGACACATTGGCCCCCAGACTCCTACTCACCGACATACCTGTTCCCTTCTTAGAACCTCCCCGCCTTAAATTACATTAAAAATACCCTCCACACTGTAGCATTCTGAAACTAATTACCCCATATTTGGCTTTACGACCATAAATAAGTACTGATTGCTGCTTTCAAACACAACAGCTGCTTGGGCATACCGGCCTTCGAGCACAAGTATTCTTTTCTCACCAGTACCAAGACTACCAAGAGGCGAGCGCAAGGGTGAGGACGTTACAACACAGGACGGAGACGCAAGGGATCGCGTTACCGACATTCGTGAGCCAATTGTCACCATTATGATACTTTAGATTTTAAATTAGAAATGGTTTATTATCCAAATATAAATATGCTTCTCTCTTATTTTAAAAGGGAGAGCTGGCGCCCTAAATAATTTTAACATGATCATTCCTTGAAATTTAGCTTTTTTGTGTGTCTTACCTCTCAGAACATGTGGCCTTAACGATAAACTTTGAAACTTCGTTTCATCACTATTTAGATGTTGTTTCACAATCTAAACATGCCCTGACGATTACTATTTAACAAATTATAAAACTTAGAGTCTCTTGCTATTCAAAATTTAAACTTGTAACGATCAACATATCCAATAAATTCAATGTCTTTCAATGTTAAGAATCTTTTTATTTGCTAACCTTTATTACATTACCATACACATTATAATGTCTTTTACACACATATTTCAGAATTAAGAAAACGTGTTATATTTAGCGCTCAACGCGTTATATTAAGTTCCTTTGTTATATTTGGCGGCCCTCGTGGTGAACCTAGTGATTTTGTTACAATTTTTTGTGGGGTAGGATATAAATGTATCAGTGTATGAGTTTTTTTAATGTTTTAATAATTTCAAGTTGTGATCATGCTATTTTAGAAACTATAATGGTGACTTTTGGTTCCGGGTGTGGGTACCTGCGTAACTATGTCTTGTGTTGTGCTCCTGTGACTCACTTAATTTATTCATAATTTTACAAATTTTTTTTTAAGCTCCCTTGGTACTCTGGGTTTTTTAAATATTTTATAATTTTCATATTAATGATGTTTTTAACTTTCGATCGCTCTCTTCAAGTTTGCTCATAATTGCCACATATATTAATTATTCACATATTTTGAGATGTAAACGCCATATTTCATTGTGGTAAGAATGTCAACTTTTCGGTCTCAAAATAAATTGCTACCCTAGCTTCAATGTGCAATTTACATCTTATCAGTGATTATTATTTTGTAATTTTAAATTTTTGTGTCTAATTGCGTTTTTCCCAATAGTTTCTTGGTTGGTATGTGATTCTTCAGGTGATGGGTTCAAGGAAATGCGTGTTCAATGCGGTCGAGTTTTGCCTTCCACAATTAATCATGTGAGCTATATTTCCTATTTAATTATTTTGACTTTAAATAATTTAAATAATATATTTTACAAAGGTTAGATACTTTCCTGAGCAACTACAGAATGTGATGGAGAATTTTTGCTCTCAATAATTACTTACCTACCTCAGATCATTATTATGTTACATTGAATAGAATTTACATTGTCATGCAACACAATTTTACTAAATATGAATTCAACATGGATTAACACATCCATTTAAGTCAAATGAATTAGCCTGAGTTTTCAATTTTGTATAATTTTATTAAGCTTTTGTTTTATTTGAGGGCACTAGGGTTTCTTTAAAAAAAAAAAAAAATCCTTCATGATTATTTTTACTTAACTCTATAGTTTTATACCTAATATATGGTAACTTGATTCGTATTTAGTTTTTTTTTTTCCTTTCTAATATAACTGCGTCAATGGGTACTCATTAATAATTGAATAATTGTCTTTCAGTTTGATTAATCCTGCTTTTCCTTGAATAAATTTGGGTACAACTTACGTTTCAGAAGGTGCTAGAACGCTTTGCAGAGTTCCTTGGCTATGAACGTTCAGTCAACGGATTCTTCTAGTTTTCAGATCCTGTCTTCACTTCGTGGTTACAAGTTTGCTTTTAAGTCTATCTTCTTTTATTTTTGCGTTTGGGTGTTTTGTTTTATTTGACAGAAATGATTTTGTATATAATGTTGTGTCTAAAATTTCTCTCAAATCTTGCAATGCTCTTCGGATGTTTGAATGTGGAATGGAGGTATATTTTATCAGCTAACTTAATTTTGGGAGATAAATTTTTTGAATTATAATGATTCCATTTAATTTATTGTAGCTTCTTTAATTAAATGCAAATCAACTTAATTTTCAATTTTTATCAATGAATTAGCTTTTAAATTCTTGCAATAAATTTAATTAATGGATTAATTCAATTCTTAGTTGGTTATGATAAATAAGATGATGTATCTGATATCGGTTCAGTTTTAGGCGAAAATTGAACAGTTTTTCATTTTTATTTAATTATTTATCGTATAAAAATAATTTTGGATGATAATTTTTTTTCTATGATTGTTGATAGCGTTCAGTTAGCAGGGAAATTTGAACGGCGGTCATAATTATAAATCAACATTATCATGATGTAATTCGATAATTCTTTAAGTTATTAAACTTTGTTCAAAATAATTTGGGGTTTGTTTACCATTTCATTTTAATAATTTAGCTTGAGATAATATCGCTTAGATAAAAGTCTAATTTAGTAACTATGTACGGTGTTAGAAGCAGTTATATTGGGTTTTATAATTACAAGTAATCTTTCAGTACAGATATTTGGGACTTTCATACATTCAGAGAATGGAATACCGCGACTTTTCTTTTATTTTGAATAATGTTTCCTTTCGGGGGATGTCAAACATTGTTTAAGATCAAGAATGCTGGTTTTATTTCGTTTAAAAAAAAAATTCTTTGTTGTAGATTCATTCCTTCTCCGGTTTTCTTTATTTAAATATTTAATTACGTATGGTAAATTAAAAATATATATATAAATATTGCACACATGCTTTATTACGGATTGACTGTGGTTGGTTACGCACGTATTGAGAATTATTTATCAATTGAATGTCTGTTTTCAGAATTTAATTTTTTTATCACCATTTTGATCTAGTAAAAATAAAAAATATTATTTTTTTTGATTATCATAGTTTATACTCTGGTTTCTACTTCTTTCTGGATTTTGTCCTCGATTGAGGGATTTTATACATATTTAGAGTTTGGTTTGAACTAGTTGTGTTTATTATGTTAAAAATTTAAAACTTAATTTCATTGGTGGTGCGAAGCTATACTTGATTTTTTTTCTAAATTATATTTTGGGAGTGGAAGTTTAAAATTTTTTGGAATTTCTTTCAGATTAATTAGTTTTTTTCTTTTCGGTGTTTTCGGGTATTAAGTTGTACATTCCTTTGGGGATTTATATGTCAATTTGATGTCTGTTTGTACCGCGGAAAATTCCTTATTTTGACAGTTTAGTAATTTCAATTTCAATTTCAATGATGATTCTTTTTGTAATAACAATTAGCGACATCTATTATTGCAGTTACGCATTTTCTTTAGAATTCGGATTATGATTACATTTTGGTTAGATTCCTTGCTAAATACATAAATTGATAGTCAATACAGTTTTATATCGCAATTTATTTCTTCAACAGATTGAGTCAATGGTCACTACTAAATTCTTTTCATTTTCTTTGGAGGCACAATAAAATCTTTTAGGGAGTGATTTGTAGTAAAATCACTTAACTCGGGCTTTAGTTTTCATTTTGTAACATATGCAATTTGAAACATTGAACACGTATGTTTTAGCGTCAATTGCGTGGTTATTTCGTAGTATTGTGTCTTGTGATTGTTATAATGTCTGTCATATATGTGTCCATGTGCGTTCTGGGGAAGTCGTGGTGATTCATAAGTGAGCGTTGAATTCACTTTTTATTATTCGGTTCCAATATAGTTGGATCGGGTATATTCCTTGTTCGCTGGTTAACAGTTACTCCTTGTATGCATACCTTTTGGGGAGTGAAAGCGCTGTTACCATTTTGGCGATTAGATAACGTATGCGTTATCTCGGATAAATCTCATCGTCTAATACGTTGGGGATTTTGATTTTCTGTCTCATGTTTTGAGGATCTATATGGAGAATCATAAGTAATATTGGTTGTTGTCAACAACTTATTTTGGATTAATGTAAATCCTTGGAGTAAATTTATAAGTTGATAAATTTCATTCCTTGAGGGAATAAGGGAAATTTTGGGTATTTTGTGATCTCCGGTCACTTGGTGGTTTTATCTAGAGTCATGAATGTAATTAATTTAATACAAGTATCGCCTCCACTATCACGCATTAGTGGGTGCGATTAAAATATTAACATTGAACGTGAGAACGTGAAGATTTTGTGTTCTCACATTGAATGTTATTTAATGATTGTCATTGTTTTGTTTTGAAATGTTATGTATTTTTAAATGTTGCTTATGTTGTGTTAACAATTTGTTCAACGCGGGAGAGTGATGCTATCCTTACCCTCTCGCATTAAACACGTTCAAATGAATGTACGCTGTGCTAGGGTTCTATAAGTTCATATTATAATATATTCTATTCTGAATGTGTGTGATTTTGGATGAGTACATGGTGCATACATTTATTTTGTTTATTTACAAGTAGTATCATCACTTTCTCATAAATTGTGCCTGCATGGTATGCTTTTATTTTGCAAATATGTATTATTAAATAATATGTATTTTGTATATTTGTCAAATCACCAATTATTATAATAAATTCTAATCAAATATCAATTTAATGTTCCCCGTTTGGGATTTTCACAAAGTTATTATTAATTTAACTATTTTCATATCAACATCCTTATGTGGATTTTAAAATTTTCAATCTTTAATTCAAAATTACTGTTTCATCAAAAATAAACTATTATTTTTCATTCTAATTAGAGGAATGACACCTATGGGTGGTGTTGTGAAGCTTTGCGTTGCGTCTTGGTTATAAAGTCACTTTTGGTTAAATTTGCAGGGTTTTAAATTGCATAATTCAGTTCAGAGATGCCACTTTTTAATCAATAAATTCTTGAAGATTTTATTATATATTATTTCACTTAGGGTCTTTATTTTGTATAATTAAAACAATGATCATTTGTTATCTACTAACATAAATTATTTTCATTAAATTTTCATTATCAGTAAACCATTTGATAGAATAGTTTAGACTTCGCTGGGCTATATCAAGAATGAAGAATATCAACTGTAAACTTCAACCTTCCTCTTCCCTTCGCCTATGCATTCTTTGGGTACACATAGCAGCGGCTTCTAACTCTATCATGGTTAATATTGAAGGAAGAATTCAACCTTATACAGACTTCTCAATACCATTGGACTACTTGAGATAAAAACTTTCAACTTTCAACTTCAACCTTCTTCATCCATTCAAGACCTTCACTTACAAATTCATTGGCACTCATCTCATCTGTTTTACCTCAAGATTCCTACATTTCTTCAACATATTGTATGCGGCCTGATCAAGTCAAGAACCCTGAAGGAGGAGCCTTTACTATATATTATCTTGGTAACCCTGGAGGGGAACCTCACCATTTCTAACCGTGGTTACCCTGGAGGGGAGCTACACCGTTATCATGTTGGTCACCCTGGAGGGGAGCCTAACCATTTTACCTTGGCCGTCCACAATGGAATCCTTTCATCAGTTGCAGTCGCTCATGCAGATTCGTGTCTGAGTTGGTCAAGGCGCCGGGAGGGCCTGCAATTTCCTATTGGAAATTCTTTTTGGAAGGAAAGGGTGTAATGTAGCATTCTGAAACTAATTACCCCATATTTGGCTTTACGACCATAAATAAGTACTGATTGCTGCTTTCAAACACAACAGCTGCTTGGGCATACCGGCCTTCGAGCACAAGTATTCTTTTCTCACCAGTACCAAGAGGCGAGCGCAAGGGTGAGGACGTTACAACACAGGACGGAGACGCAAGGGATCGCGTTACCGACATTCGTGAGCCAATTGTCACCATTATGATACTTTAGATTTTAAATTAGAAATGGTTTATTATCCAAATATAAATATGCTTCTCTCTTATTTTAAAAGGGAGAGCTGGCGCCCTAAATAATTTTAACATGATCATTCCTTGAAATTTAGCTTTTTTGTGTGTCTTACCTCTCAGAACATGTGGCCTTAACGATAAACTTTGAAACTTCGTTTCATCACTATTTAGATGTTGTTTCACAATCTAAACATGCCCTGACGATTACTATTTAACAAATTATAAAACTTAGAGTCTCTTGCTATTCAAAATTTAAACTTGTAACGATCAACATATCCAATAAATTCAATGTCTTTCAATGTTAAGAATCTTTTTATTTGCTAACCTTTATTACATTACCATACACATTATAATGTCTTTTACACACATATTTCAGAATTAAGAAAACGTGTTATATTTAGCGCTCAACGCGTTATATTAAGTTCCTTTGTTATAACACAGCATCCCCCAAGATTACACAGCCCCCGAGGGAATTGCTTTCCTACAGACTTCCTGTGTGAAACTAATGTAAAAAACAAGCCTTTTTTATTAATCATTTTTGTCTGTATGGTAGGCAAAAGGTGTTAAAAATAAAAATGATTACTTTCATCCAACATCAGACGTTGAATAATATAAAAAAAAACAATAGTAACAAAACTCGTATTTGTACAAAGTTAGTCATAAAGTTTCTCCGGGTAGCAATAATTATGAAGTAACTTATGGATAAGTGCAACCAACTATAAATTCATTGGAAGGAAATTGATTGGCGTAGCTTGAACTTCATAAAAGGTATGTTTATTTATTCTGGGAACTTCCAGCTTGGCAACTAGGTTCTGGAACGTCGGACCCACTTCATAAAAATAGGAGTTTTATGAAAAGAAACCCAATTTTTTTATTCAAGTAATTTCAGGAATTCCAGACGAGGTGACACTAAATGGAATCCGTGTTGAAACGGTAGACAGTAAAACTGTAGAGGAAGAACAAGGTTATTTGAAATGAACATAGTTCTTCAAGATGGCGGCACGTTTTCCCTACACACCTTTTGCCTGATAAATTGATCTTGTTATTTCCCCAGATGTAGAGTACATATCTGTGGATATACTTGTCGAGATACACGTAGAGGCACATAAATGTATCCAAGCAAAGTTACATGAATCTAAAGGTTAAATACATTTTAATTTCAATACAATCAAAAAGAAAGGTAATTGGAAGTGTGGATTAATCCTATAAAGAGTGTTATCTTTCAAATCACAAGAAAAGTACTGGAGTATTGAAAATATATATATTAAAATAGTAATAATGTATGTTAGATTTGACGGGGTTCTATTATTTTATTATATTTTATTGAGGTTAGGTCGTACGTAAATTGTTATTCCTGTTTTTGCAATTTTTTTACATATGTTTGCAATAATCGGACGTCCTATATTTTCAATTTATTGTTTCTGTGTGTCTAATCGTAGCTGGAGAACTGTACAGTTTGCACTGTCTGTTGCATGAATGTCGACGAAGCTCCATAGACACTGCCTGCTTCACTGTGTGGTCTGGTGGTCTCCGTTTTATGTGACCATACCATCTCAACTGTCGTTCCTCTAGCTTATTATTTATGTCCGTGACACCCAGTCTACCACGAATGCGTGAACTTTTAATTTTTATCTTTTAGTGACACTCCTGCCGACCATCTAAGCATTCGCATTTCTGCTGATTCAAGTTTGTCTTCTGCTGATTTCTTTGTCCAAAGGTGGTTTTAGCAAAAGGAATTTGGAGAAGTACTGAGGTTTAATACATTTATACGAAATGATAATGTCTTACGCCTTAAACTGTACAAAAATAGGTATCAAAATAGAACACGTCCTTTTTGTCCCGAATCCATATGAAAAGACGACTCGTATTATGGGAACTGGAAAGCCCATAAGGAGCACGCAGCGCAGGACCGCAAGGAGTGGAGGGGTCTTATCCACCATGAAAATTGGTTTAGGGGTCACGATCCTCAATAAGGAACCGACTTGAGAAGAAGAAATATGAAGTTAAAATTATAGCTTTAATTTGAACACAACACATCTTCGATAACATTTATTCCATCATTGGTTAAACCCCTTTGACGTCCTCCAGGTCCATAAAGGAAAGGCACCCTACTCCTATCACATCTAGAATCGATCACGAAGCCAATTGGACTCCATTTGAATTTTTATGGTACCAGGCGATTGCATCGTTAGAATAAATAGAGCTAAATTGATCTTGTAAGGACCTACTTTTTAACGCATAAAAGTACTAACCTACATCAAACTAGAAATTAAAAAAATATTACTAAGGAACTATAGTTTTACTTTTTTCTTATAATTCTGAATATTTTTGTAATACGGCTCTGTTATACAATATTTTCATAATATTTATTTAAAAAGTATTATTTTATTTTTAGTTTTTTATTCATTTTATTGACGGCCGGTGTAGTTCAGCGGTAGGGCGTTAGACTCCCATTCCGAAGGCCGCGGGTTCGAACCCGGCGTGCGCAAATAAATGTTATTTAATTGATTTGTGTTATTTCACGAATCATTATTTAAAATAATATATAGTATATATACGTTCCAGAGTGGAAGATACTCTCAGTATCGCCCTGGTGTAAGACCACCATTCAGAATTTAAACGTTGCTTGAAATGGCTTTAGCCGTGCTTAGTGACTAGATCTGAATAGCCAGGTACTTCCTGACCTTCCTCATTCCTCGTCTCCTTTCTTTTTCCACTTACCTTCAGCCTCATAACATACCCCAACTGGGGATGTCATATTATCACTGGCTCCAGATAGGAGCAGTTGGGACTCTTGTAAAGTATTAACTATAAAAAAAATATTTAAAAAATTCGTTTGTAAATTTGCAGAAAAATTATTGATACACAATATTTCCTCCAGGTTTCGAACATTTATTTTTCATTTAAATGATACAATGGAAGAAGAGGAATAACAAAGAGATCCAAACTATGTTTATTTTACCACCAGAAAGAAGTATATGACTGTTTGTGTTGCGACGTTAACCGACAGTAAACACAAAAGCTCGCTAATTATGTGCTTTAAGACTTTTGTAAACCCGATTAATTTGGTCTATTCCCTACAGACAAACAGTTCCTATAAATATACAACAGCATCTCTCTAGAAACAGACAGAATGGTGAGAATAGAATATACACCGCTAATTGAATTGGGATCCTTCGCCGCGACAGAACTCCTACAAGCCACAAATAAATAAAGGGAAAGTAGTCTGGAATGGTTTGCTTTCAAAAAATAATACTTTGACGATTTGTATCTGTCGTCTTTAACTGCGTGGCTTTTGGTTTTAAATTGCATAATTTAGTTTGACTTCTCTACCATGTACATTTTAACGCAGCATGGAGTTCATTGGACAAATGCATTGTACATATAATTTTATATTAGTATTAGACGAACCGGTGCAAGCGATATATTAGCCATAAGTTTTTTTAGACATTTGTCTAGTCTGTAGTTAGAAGTAAGATAGAAAATTGTAGAAATCTTACTTATAAACGCGAAAGTTTGTATGGATGTATGTGTGTTTGTTACTCTTTCACGCAAAAACTACTATGGATTTTAATGAAACTTTACAATAATATTGCTCATACATCAGAATAACGAATAGGCTATAATATATATATAACGCTAGCTATTTTCCATATATTAAAAATAATAATTATTGCTTAATAGAAAATGTCAAAATTTGACAATGACATTTTGCAAAACAATGATTGTTAAATCAAAATTCTATTTTAGAAAATATTTAAATTAGTGAATTTATTTTAAGTACTCGCCTAATACTTTGAATCGAATCAAGAATTATAGATATTTTCAATAAATAGAATAAGAATTTTGGGATAAACATAGAAAGGACCTAGGAAAAGAAAATAGGCTACTCGAAGTACCTAATCCTGCGCGGACAGTCGCGGGCATAAACTAGTATATTATTATATATTTGTAAGGTGATTTTTCACGGCGTTTTTGTGAAAAATCACCTCAAGGGCACTGTACAAATCTATAATTTATTTCTAAATTGCTCTATCTTTTGTCTTGTCTATTAAACTGGAACGCCGATTTTATAATTATTATTAAAGTGCACACTTACTTTAACCAGCGATACCTGTCATTATTTGGAGTAAAAAATGATTTTTTTTCCACTTGAAACATAAAAAATCATTAGGTATTGGACAGTTAAGGTCCGATTGAGGAGTTAGACGATTACTTGTCTGAGAGCAGTGATGATATGCGGAAGAAAGTTTTTTTGTTAGATTTTAAAGAAAAAAAAATTAAAAACACAAAAAAAAGTCACCTGACATCAAAACTTCATTTACATTTAGTATTATTACTTAAAATTATATCGGTAATCATTGGTTGTAAGTCAAGAATGTCCTATAACAACCTCTATATAAGAAACAATAATTAGTGTACAAATTCAATTAATCACTAACATCTAACACGTAAAGTGTTTTCTTTTTCAAGATCTCAACCCTTTTAAGCTAGGTTCCGGAAGGAGGAAGATGGAAGCTATTTTAGTATAATATCCTGGACTTGAGGCGCCTCGTTCCGTACAATAAACGTATCTTAAATACTAATTTCGGTTGTGTCTCTAATCTAAGCCGATTCGGTAAACTTATGGATTTCTGAATTTTCGGAACTTATGGATTTAAGTGTAATTTTCAAATATAGAACTGATTGTGTGAAACATTCAGACAAGCGATAAATAGATATAAAAAATAATTTTTAATTGTTGTTTTTTTTAATCCGTTGATTTTTCAGGAACAAAATACCAGGAGCACAGATATGTCAGAGGGTTTCAATCAATGTTCACAGTGGTTATGGTTACTTATTGCTAACATGAAAAAATAATAAAAAATATAATACAAACAAACCTCAAACGTGAACCTATCGTACCAAGCAGAACAAAATACCAGGAGCACAGAAATATGATTGGGTATTTCCATTTGATTATTATTATAAACATTTTATTACTTAGGACGGGTTATTTCACAGAATTTGAACAATTTATCAATTTTTTAAGTTAATTTAATTAAGAATTTGGCCTTTAATGATGTAAAAAGAGAGCTTGAATAGAACTTGCACAGCGCTTAAAATGTATTTTTAAAAAATTGATTTATTATTCAAATTCTGCGAAATATCTGGCCCTTAGTGACAGTGGTTATTAAAAATCACATAACGAGAGAAAAAATAACATTTTAAAAATGAATTACGTAATTGTTTTTTTCCCCGTGATTGTTCACGGGTCTGTGGTAGTTATAAAATAATTACGTTGAAAAGTTGTGAAAACTCGGAAGCAATTTGAAAGCATCTCTCAAATATGGAAATATGTTTTAATAAACTAACTTTAAGCATTACTTTTAATTAACAATTAACAAAACCTCTAGAATATTCAAATGCAGCTTGTTTCCTGCCAACAGTCCAGCAACACAAAAGTGGACGAATACAATATCCCGCTTTATCTGTCCTTAGAGGCAGAATTTACTTGGTGTTCAATGTATCTACGAGTATGTACAGTTGGCGCAAAAGTTATCACCCGATGTTCTTCGGCTGTCATTTTTTTTATAAATGAAAAATTTAGGTTCTGCTTTTGTATTGTGTTTATTTCATGTCTTAATTTTTTTTCCATTAAGTCGAAAAAATTATATCGGCTAAGGGTCCGCCGACAGAGTTGTGACAATACGGGCCCAATTTATGGCATTTTCCTTCACCCTTCCGGCGATAGGTTCTTTCATTCTTACATCGCATCGCAGAATCAGTAGAAGAAGAAAAATAGTAGAAGGTGATGTGATCTGCAACGACCTAGCGATAACCACTTCACATGAAAACAATTAATAAAAAGGTAACAATGGTTCAGATAAGTAAAAAATAATCACTTTAAATAGCTTTTCTTTGTCGTGGCACAATAATACACATATTTAATCGTTCGTTGGTAATAAAAAAGCACACTGCTTACGTCTCTTTCTAGCCAATAGCCATCAATGAAAACGTGGCCATTGTTGCTGTGGGAACAATGGCTACCTTTAGCGACAACTTTTAGAAGGTGCCATTGACTAGAAAAAAACTGCTGGGTGTTATTGTTAACCCCGTCTGGACGCGGCTTAAAACTTGGCGTGACAGAATCACGTAAAGTGGATTATAAAGAAGTCGAAAGAATACAATTTAATTAAAACTCCAAAACTAAGGGTAAAGGTAAAACTAGAAGAAATCTATAAATCGTCTGGTACAGGATTAATACAGCTTTAAAAATAATAAAAATTAACGGAAGGAGAAATAAATCATTTTTGTTCAAAACCAATAAAAAAAAACATAAAGCAGAAAATCTATTAATTTAAAGTCCTAAAAAAATCTAAATTCGCAAACGTTGAGCTTTGGCGTCATGAAATTTGCACAGAATTTTCTGTCTGGAATATACAGATCAACACCAGTTATGTTCAGCTCCAACGTCATTTGTAAATTTGTTTGTTCGTTCAGTTTCGGTTTTCGGAAATCTACCGCATCCATTTAATTTTCAAGCAATCCTTACTTTCACTACGGGGTTTAATTTTGACTAGGTTGTTAACAACAACAAAAAAGATTAATAAGATTATTTCATTAAGATTATTATTATTAAATAAGATTATTTAATTATTATTTAAATAACCATAAGTTTTCCTTTAATAAATCCATTACTTGTTGAGCATCTTTAGGTATATTCTTGAAAGTACAAATAAATAGTGAAGCTTTTTCACGCCCCGTCTGTTGCCTATCCTATAAAGGAGCTACCAGCCAGAGGCGTGTATTCCTTACAGCCAAATAAGCACTGCCAACCTTACCTAAATCACATAAAAATGTAAATGATAATTAAATTTATTAAATTATTGCACGAAATCAATGTACAGTGTACACGTTTGAAATTACGGGTGGAGTTCCAGCTACGCATCGCAGTAGGTATAACGCAGAACAATATGTAAAAATCAAGAACTAAATATGTAACACATAACGCTAGAGCTCACTTGCACTGTATATAGAAACCATCCCAGGCATATATATGACAAATTACCAAAGTTTCATCTCAATCGGATGCATTCTTTAGGTACCGCATAAGGGACCAACAAACATTTAATTTTTTTTATATTAAGATTAAGATAACGTTGATTACGTACGATCTTCCAGAATACATAAAATATTTTGAAAATTTGTTTAATAACAGTATTTGATTTATTTTTACTTATTTTCCTACAAATATTTCGACGACAAAAATTATGAGATATGCAAAATATGATTAAGAGAAAAAAACGGACAAAAATTATGTATTTAGCTCATTTTTGGATTTTGATCCTTAACAGCATTTCAAATCTCTGCTATCGAAATTTTCACTATATTCTACAACAAATATGGGGCGTATTTCGCAAAGGGACGAATTGTTTTTGTTGGTGTCGAAAAATATCGTGCCTTTCAGTACAAACCAAAAATGTTGCAATTGTTGGTACCTTTATTAAATAGTACTTTACTAACGAAATAAAAAAATGTTGGCTTTCTTTCTTATTATGGAATTTTTATAAATCCATTAATTGTCTCCTATTATGAATAAACAAAGTGGTTATGTGGATATTTGTTTGATAATATTAACCAACGTTGGCTAAAGCACGCAGCGTAGCCATTCTCAGCAAAAAAAACTTTCCACATCTGTAGCAAGATGGTAAATTAAAATCAATTAATTTAATGTTTTTTCTACTGCCCACCCTGATTAAAAACTCTGTGCACGCCACTGCTACCAGCTTCAAGCCACCCTGTAGTAATTTATTAATTTATTTTATGTGAGCCAAGCAGATAAGATTAATGGATAATGTGATGTGAGAGGCCATTAATCATGCTACGACGGTTCTACTTCTACTCCCCGGAATGGGAAATCTCCGATGAATCTATACTAATTGATGAGGCGATAAGTGAAGAAATTTCACCCAACCTTGTGGGACCAAACCAGGCGAATTCAACCAGGCGATTAATCTGATGGAAGATGCCAGATTGATATTGGGGTGTTTAATGAAGGTGGGTTGAAGCAAACATGCGGTAATTATTTACATATTAAGGCAGACCCGTGAAAAATCACGGGGTATTGTAGTTATGGGATTTGTAAACATAAAAGTATTTATTTAAAAAAATACTTGTCTAAGGATCAACGCCAAAAAAGAAATTGACCTATCGAATGTTTGGTGTACTTGAAAAATTACGACGTCTATGCAACCACATTATAAAAACACAAGACAGAGTGTATTCATACTAATAGGTAACAGGTACTACCCAACTTCGCCATTATTTCGAAACCTTGTGGACCCAACATCACGATAACAAAGATCCATCTTCAATCGAGAGCTGTTTATGCATTTTGAAATCTGGACAAGCCCGACAAAAAAACTGTTCGAATTTTGAGAATATTTTCTCAAGTAACAGTAATTTTTGTCTAATTTTATGGCGCAGTTTGGCGATATTTCAACTCAATTAGTACGCATAACAATCACGAAACTCGATATTTAACAGTGACAATGACACATTTCAACGCCTTGGGTAAACTGGTCAACCTGCCCCGTCTTTAAGCAACAAATAAAAATACAAATTGCCTCTGGTTTGGCTAGCAAATACAATACGTTGCTAATATGCATCCTAAATTCTTCCAACTATATTAATACTATACTAAATATTACAAGAGGTCTTCGCATTCCCAGTGCAATAAAAAAGCCAAAGAAAAGAGGATAAAACATTAGATAGCAATAAATCTGCTGGACCAGATGGTATTTCTCCATTATTTTTAATAACTTGTGTTAGTGGTTTAATATACATCTTTTATACAAACTCTTCACAAAATCTTTATCATCTGGGTTTTTCCCGGCTCAGTGGGAAAAGAGTAATTTAACTAAAGCGATATATCAAACTGCAGACCAATTTGTATTATGTCTGCTTTACCCAAACTTTTTGACAAATTAGTGCTAGATACCATTATAAAACCTATCAACAACATTATAGTTTCTAACCAATATGGCTACGTCAGAAGTCGCTCTACTTAGGTAATTTGATAATTTAAGAAACTTACATATCCGAATCCCTTGATCTGAAACAACGATTATTGGATACTATAAACACCAATTTTAGAAAAGCTTTTGATAAGGTTCGTCATCATATACTTATATAAAAAACCTAAATTGTTGGACATCAAAGATATATTATTGAGTTGGATTGGCAGCAGTGGCGGTTTTCTCTAAAGTGCGGTTGTGCGGTGAACCCCCATTAAAAATATGATAAAATAAAACAATCTAGTTGTATAGTAATATAAGCGCATTACAGATAGCTCGACATTAAAATTCCGTCTTTAAAACTCGCGCCACCGAAAAATACGGTACCTATCTATTCCCATTTTGTGCGCGTTGCGATCCGCACACATTTGTCCATACGAAAAATCATAGCCGATACGAATCGCTGTGACGGTAGAATGGAAAAAAACTACGCAGCTTGGTGCGCTGCTCACGAGCCAAGATGTCACGTAACCTCCGAACTTTAACGAGTCTCGCCGAAACGAAGCCCGAGATTGTCGCAGGATGACCGGCTGACGGTCGACTTTTGCACCGACGGATGCAAGTTAAATGTTATATATTATGGTATTTAACTTTGTAGTCATTTTTGTACATTTTTTATTTTCTTGTTTCTGCATTTCTCCAACCGTTTACTAATGGCATTTGTAAATCTACTATTGAAGTGGACCGATTTTGACTTCTGTTTTCGTATTTTTTTTTTATAGATAAGTCGTCATATCCCTTAGTTACGAGTACATTTACTAAAGTTTCGGCGAACAACGTCGCTAGTTATGCAATTTTGTGTTGAGCTTTCCTAGTATTGTTTCGGCTTTCAAATTGAAAGTGGTTGCGTTTATCGGTTGTCGCGAATATTCTGTCCTAATTTTTTCACACAATGACGGAATACAGTGTTATATATAAAAAATAACCCTAATGCTTATGAAAAAAGTTTGGAAATTAAAAATTATTATTTTTTGTATACGTGTATAATGGATTTTTAGTGTAAGTGAAAAAAGCTAATTTTATTTCGTGGCCACCTTTATTTGTGTTTCTTGTTTTTTTATGTTTTAAAATATCAATTATATTATATTCTACATTCTACGCAATTATTCTTATTGAAAAAAAAAACAATAATAATTAGCAACGTACATTGGGTGTTGTAAAAACCATTAAACAATTTCAATCCTCTAAAACCATTTAGGTTGTTTAATAATTGTATCGAGGAATATCAAGTTATTTAAAAACAATAGTACCTATTTAGGTACCCCCCCCACTAACTTTATTTAATTTGTGTGATAAGAGTAAATTTTGATTAGACAATATATCATTCTTCTCTTGAATTTCTGAACCCCCCGTTAAAAAGACCACGAACCGCCACTGATTGGCAGTGATAGTGTGCCCAGTATAAAGATAAATTCTGTACAATTTTAAATAAGTCCAAAAGTGGTGTTCCTCAAGGCTCCCATCTTGGCCCCACATTTTCAAAATTTTTATTTGTTAATGATATTTATAACAAAATTAAAGACTTAGATAATAGTCTTACTATTTGTAGACGACCTTAAACTGTATCTCTTCATTATCTTAACATTCAGAAATGTAAAGCAATACGATTTTCCAAAACTCACTGTCATATCTTACACGAATATACAATATATAATATTATACACATATCACAAATTCGTGACTTTAAAAATGGACAATTATTATAAGCAATAATTATTAGCATGAAACACTCATCAATATTGAAAAACTCTCCCGAGAAAAGATACATGTCGCCGACGGGACTCGAACCCGCACCCCTGTTTGCCGGACAGGAGCTCTACCATTAAGCTACAGCGGGTTACCTCCTACCCGCCAAACGATTCAATATATACCTAGTGTTTCATTCAACAACTATCGCTCATTATATATATATAAAAAATGTTGTCTTAAACATTAGTTTATCAATTTAAAAAAATAAAATAAAAATTAAAAATGGACTTTCATTGCAAACATTAACGATATAACTAATAAGGCTTTCAAGATTCTTGGCTTCCTTTGCAGAACTTGAATTAAATTTAAGGCCTTAGATTGTCTGAGATCGCTCTATATTTCATTAGTTAGAAGTCAAGTGGAGTATAATTCACCAATTTGGCCCCTTTTGTATAAAGTTCACTCTAACAATATAGAAAGAGTTCAACACAAATTTCTTAGTACATAAATTATAAGATCAAAATCCGAATTGAACAATTTAATTATATAAGTTTGATGACTTAATTGCATATAATTACGCTGTCTGACAGAACAATTATTTCAGATCTGGTTGTGTTACGTAGTGTTCAAACAACTTAATTAACAGCTCTGCCAACATCACTACTATTAAATTCCATATACCGACGAGGAACACAGGATAAAATTTGTCATTTTTTTCAATACATACACGACCAATCAGACACATTCACTAACAAATAGGCATATGCATGATCTGGACAACAAGCTTGGGGGTATTATTGATATATTTACGAACTCTTTTACTAATTTATAGAATTAAGTATAATCTACACCAGCACTTAGTTGAATCCTACATATCATAGAAGCTAGGGCAATGTTTTTTTGTGATTTGTCTTATAGCATTGTTTTAGTTTGTATGTTATTTTATGTTACTGTTATTTATTTATTTACAGTCTTTAGAATTTCATATAGGAAAATTTATGTCAGTGACCAATAAAATAACAACATAGAAAGTTAAGACCGTAATAGAAAAAGAAAAATTCACAACAATATACCTAATATAAACAATTTTTATAAAGTTCTATCTTCTTACTTAAATCTACAAAAAATGTTTTTTTTTTAAATTATTTCCAAGAATTACATTTAAATTTGGTGTCGATAACAAATACTATGTTTGAGGAAGTGATTTTATTCAAATTCAAACTGATGAAAGCCAAAGAGGAATGCTGTGAATTTATCGAGATTCGTGTTAAACACGTAGATGTCTGGGCATAGTCTATTAAAGCTTTCTTATAAAGGCTTCTTCCAATAAATACACTTTCAAAATTGATATATGTTTTACTAGTATTGTTAGATATTTACCTACACCAACCAGCTGGGCGTAAAACCAAATAAAATAATAAGTAATTTCCTAAATAAAACATAGTACCAAATGCAACAAGGAATGACTTTGGCACTATCCCTTCTTCCTAGGGCGAGAACCGACCAGAATTCAATTACCAAACGAGCTCTATTGTTCCTCGACCTTCCTCTTCCTTCTATTCCTTCTTCCTCCTTCCTGCAGTTTCCAGACGGCGGGGAATTAATTGAATTGCCGCCTCAACCTAATACTTGGCCAGAAGTAATACCTAACCAATATAATTGCTCGGTGGGGAAGCGAACATGTCGGAGGACCGTAAAAAGTATATTGAATGAGTTTTAGATGTAACTCCAGGAGTTCAATGCGTTTAAGGTGAATATCAAAAGAATTAATATTCTATGCTTTCGCAGATGGCGCGCGTATAGTATTTTTACTTCAAAAGGCTTTTTACAAGTTATACTTTGAAATATTAAGAAAAATTATTGTTCGCGGAAGTACACAAGCAATATGAATATTAACAAAGAGTTTTGTCATTTAAAAAACTCCAATCTTTCAAGAAAGGCTAACATATACAGTATTTTATCGGTGATTCAATCCAATAATGTATTTGTTAGCCTTTCTTAAAAGATTGGAGTTTTTTAAATGACAAAACTATTTGTTAATATTCATATTGCTTGTGTACTTCCGCTAACAATATTTTTTTCTTAATATTTCAAAGCACAACTTGTAAAAAGCGTTTATAAGAAAAATATACTATACGCGCGCCATCTACGAAAGCGTAGAATAAAAATTATTTTGACATTCACCTTAATGATCACCGGTTCAATATTGATTTTGCACGGTTTTTTGCATATTTTAAGGGACGTATGTACTTAATTTATTTTAACCAGTGATTCCTTACTCCTGCATTATTTGGAGTAAAATACATTGATGAAATTTTGGTCTCCGGTGACATTTTTGATGTTTTTATTCAACGAAAAACATTTAAAAATTAGTAGTTCTTGGACAGTTTTGGGCAGGATGTACTCGGATGTATTGGCACTCGGCTGAGTGACCAATGACGAAATGTGAAAGAAATATATTTAATGATTTAAAAAAAAAATAAACAAAAAAAGATATTTATAAAGTTACATTTTTTACCCCAAATAATATCAGGAATCAATGATTAGTGCGTCATTTAACATCCTGTAAATAAATCTTTTTAAATTTTTTATCAAAGTTCACACAGGAGTTTCTGAGGAAATAACTTGCTCTCGGGGCCTATGTCACCTTCGTAGGGTCTTTTTGAGGAGAGGAAGAAGTGAACATGGGTCATGAAGAAGTCTTGAAGAGACCCATGTTGCACGAGGGAAATAAACACGCATGCCGAGAGCACACACAAGCCAAGTTGTTGAACTCAAAAACGAGTCTTTTAATGTCAACCGTGTTCAGTTTTAATTGTTCAATGTTTCCCGACAGTTCATTGTTTTAATGTTTCCCGACTATGCACGAAGAAATCAATTATGAATTTTCCATCGAAATACCAGAGAAAAAGAACAGGATTCGCACCCGAGGTGCTCTAAAGATTGCAATCCGTTTTTTAAGAATCTATCAAACAAGTTTCTGCAAAGACTATATTATAATAGATATTTATATATATAAACCAAAGACTACCAAATTCAGCCGTGGGGCACACTTGCGATTTGTACAGGGTTAGCAGTTGTTGTGTTAAATTGATTGCGATTGACAATTATTGTAATTAAATACAGAAGCCAGACAAGTGTTTCGCCCAGCGCCATTGTCCTATTAAAGTGTGCTGTGTGGAGGGTCTTTCTGAGGAAAGGAAAGCGTCTAATTAGGTCTTGATGAGACCAATATCGAAGGAGGAAGGAACATATACAATCCCTAAAACAATATAATATCGTTGTTTGTTTTTGGGGTGTTATGCCGTGTTGTGCTACCTCCTTCTTTAGCCGACGTTTCGGACAGCCCGAACGTCCGAAACGTCGGCTAAAGAAGGAGGTAGCACAACACGGCATAACACCCCAAAAACAAACAACGAAAATGCTTTTGGCCGTGAAAATCTAAAAACGTATCCAATATAATATCGAATTGAAAGAAATCTTGACGTCACTAATTTACATAAGACCTTTCGATTTTGAAGCACCAGACGGGCCAACGAAATTGTTTATCCTCTCAATAAAGAATTTCGATATTATATTAAGTAAAAATAAATCTTTAAAGATGAGATTAACAGCGTTTATCCCTTTCCCATTGGGTTTACAAAATATACTACAACAAAAGAGTTATTTTCCTTTTGCCGGAATCGTTTTATTGAAATTCCGGGAAATCGGTAACCGGCTACTAATTGGGTTCGGGAGGGAAACCTAATTGGAACATATTCAGAACGGAAGGAAAATACGTATTATTTCTTAAAAATACCAACCCACTTTCGATAGGCACATTTACAACTCTTCTCAGAATTGATAAGAATCTAATTACTTACCTGTAAATAATATTAAAATTATTATTGAAGAAAAGGATAACAATGATAAATCTAAACGAATTATGAAAAAATAACAAATACAGAAAAATAAAAAAGTCGCGATTTCGTTAAGGCGCTTGTCCCGGTAAGACGATTCATCCTGGGTTCGAATTCGAGTTTTTATTTTTTCGGTGTCTTGTTCTTTTTGGAGACGGTCAAGATGTTGTCTGCTGTAGGTTTGTTAAAAACGCAGAAAAATTCGTTAAATCAATTTTAGGATATTATATTTATAATACTAATTTGTTTATAAGAATAACTAACTTTCTTTAATAAACATTTTTTAAGGTTATTACTAATTGAGAATGCCAGCGACTCATTCGTCCAGACGGGAGCAGTTGGGGCTCTTGTGCGGTATTCACAATAAAAATAAAAATAAATTAAATCAAAAATACGCGAGTTCTGAAGTCAAGAAATTTGCGTATAAAGAAAAACGTATAAATACGTTTGACATTTCCTAGTCAACACAAATGAATGGGTCATTTTCAGTATTTTAATGGATTATTATTTTGGATTATTATTTCCATTCCACTGTCGAGAGTAGCATTTAAATGTTTTTTCTTTAAATGCCGGGTAGTAAAACTGGTAGAAAAAAATATCACAATGTTGCCAGATAAAAAAATAGGTAATTGTGTTTACATAAATATTAACCTTGCAATTTTATTTAATTATTTGCATGGACTCATTAATATCGCTAAATAATGTAGAGCATATTTGCCGCGATATTTCAATCCATTTGTGTCAATATGTTTAATCGCTTAACTCTTTTAATATGCGCGTATTTTTTAAACAGCATTGGAAAATTATCGTTTCAACACAACGTCTATGTATTTTTAATGTGGACAAACATGAAAACAATGCAATATTAATGACGGAAAAATATTTTAAAGAGAGCACGTTTGATTATTATTTTTTATTTATATTTAAAAAAAAATAGTCTGTACTTGTGTATTTGTGCACATTTGTGGTTCAAACTGGTTAGAAATAATTTTAATAACAATAACACACTCAATAAATAGTCCCGTAATAGGGCACACTACTACACAAGCAAGAATCTCTTTAAATGTTTATAAATTCTTTTACATGAACAAAATGTACAAGAAATTTTTAAAATAAAACAATAATTTCGAAACTCGGGTAATTTCAAATAAAATGATTTTGAATATTTTTTTTCTTCTAACAGGAGGTTCCGCGGAAAAAAATCCTCAAGGCCTATGTCGTCTTTGAAGGTGCTGCTGTGTGGAAGGTCTTCTTGAGGAGAGGAAGGAGTGAACATAAGTCTTAAAGAGACCCATGTTGTAGGAGGGAGGATACACAGAGGCCGGCAAGTCGTTCCACAGACGAGCTGTTGAACTCAAGAAGCAACCTGTTCTCATGTGACAAAAAATTGGAATAACAAGGTTCCATCTGTCGCTGCAAAGTCATGCGATAACGGTATCTATAGCAAGCTAATTTAGAGTTCATTATCGCACTACGGTACCGCGACAGATCGTGTTTATATGTTGTGCGCGCGTTCGGCATAAAAAAAGCACCGGTGCCAAATGGATCAATGACGATAGTTCGACCTCAATTGTAAACCAGAAGAACAAGGACAGCATACTCCTGTGAAGATTGCAATCCTCTTGTTAAGTTAGGGGAATCTATCAAACGGATCGTCCGTTTTTGCACAGAGTCAAAGGTTTATTCAGGTATTTTGGGGTTCCAGACCAGAGGTGGCTCCCAAATTCAACGGTATCACTTATGACCCGTACAGATTAGGCTAGTATTTTAGTCGAGTAACGAGTATTTTAGTAATTAAAGTGTCCGAACACCGTACATTTAGTAGTAAGTAGGAGCATTTTGGTCAGTCAAATGACGAGTTACTTGCTACTCGACTAAATTACTTGCCCAGTCAGAACGGGGCATTCGAGTTGCACCAAGCATATCAAAAGAAGGCATGTTGGGAAGACTGGTAATAATGAAGGTTAGAACATATAATTTCTATAAATTTGTAGAGATGTACCGATTAAAGTGTAATGTGGGCTTTTCCGGTGCATGAGAGGCTAGCGTCATTGATCCCCTCGGCACCGGTGCATAGTCGGGAAACACGCCAAACGCGAGTCCAACATATGTACACAGTTGACATTTGTCACGTGAAAACGGGACGCTTCTACGACTCGTTCTTGTGTTCAACAGCTCGGCTGTGGAACGATTTGCCGGCCTCTGTGTTTCCTCCTTCCTATAACATGGGTCTCTTCAAGACCCACGTTCACTCCGTCCTCTCCTCAGAAAGACCCTCCTCACAGCATCTTCAAAGATGACATACACTGTGTGGAGTTAATGTAAAAAAAAAAAAATTAAGACCATTTTTCCTTACTTTTAGTGAAATCTATCAAACATTTTCTAATACCGAAATTCACACTTATATGAACGAAATTCATACTTAGGGTGTCAAATGGTAAACTGGACTAACTTCGGAGGTGATTCTACATGACAGCATAAGTAAAAAAGATAAATAAAGTTTGTACCTTACTCTAAGGATTTTTAATACGTAGGTCTTTTTGTATGGCAAAATCAAAGTTGGAATTTCGGAAAAGTTCTTAACCTCTTTTACTCCGACCATCATGCACTTTACCCCCGGACGTTGTTGAATGGTGTGTCATAAATGAGAAATTATTTTAAAATAAACACAGTTATATTTTTAACAATATATTAATATAATATAAGCGATTTATTCTACAAAACAACAGAATAAGGAATTGCAATACAGCCTTCTATAACTGATATTATTATATATTTCAGTCAGTTATAAACAAGTTGACAGCCTTGCAGGAAGCAGGCCAGTTTATTGTCAGTATACACTTTTATAAATACAATATAAGGTATATCAATGCGACCGGCAAAAACTGGCCGCTTATTTGCGTCCGTCAAAAAATTTGCCGGTTATTTGTGTCCGTCGAAAACTGTCCGCCTATTTGCGAGTGGTTTTGTCGTCAACATGCTATTATGTCACACTGAGTTGCATTTGATGAGCAAAGCTGTTTATTTTCTAGCGGCGGACATCTGGCTCAATTAATATGCAAATACTGGAAAATTATTTTGAATAATACAGAACACTTATTTTATTACTAACGCCTATTTATGAGATTGTATATAAAATAATGACCTACGTAAGAACCGAAGTACTCGGCCTGTTCTATATTTTACACATTGGTACAATATAACGATGTTGCTTGTATAAGGTCTATACCAAGTAGATTTTCATTAAAATACCCAAAATGTACACACCTAATGGTGGAGTTATACTTGTAAGGCGTGTTGTGTCGTGATGTTCTCTGCCGAAACATCCTGACGTTATTCAGGAACACAAAGACACAATACAATATTGAGACATTTTAATTACTATTATTATTATTAAGCCTTTGTAAAAAATACTTTCGCAATTGCGACGGAATAATGGTTAGCATCATATCCATCTACACCAGCGCCAACGGCTGATTCGAGCGTTTCAGATTACCTGCCATTATCGAATCGTGAAAATTATCTTTATTAAATCCAGACAAGCGATAAAGTAGATTCCTACGGATAAAATACATTTTTAAACGATTTATTTTTATTCTTTATTCATTTGAAATTTGTACTTCTTTATTCTATAGAAACGAACATTGTTAGTCCATCCGCTCACTGTCAACTAAAAAAAAACCTTTTTTAACTCAATTCGCTATCTTGTGTATGTCAATGAGATGGTCCCCACACTACAAAACTTCTCAAAAACCCGTTGTCAATGCCAACGCAAACAGTGACTCGAAACTCACCGTGCTAGTTGCTACGATGGCAGCTGATTGTTCTTCGTCCATGGTTGACTTAAATCTTAAAATTGAGTAGCGCCGTAATACAAGTTTGGTTGGAAACCAAAGCAACCAGCCAGTTTTAGTTTTGTTTAGTTTCTCCTGTGAGCGGAGCACTTTAGTTTTCATCATGGCAACTCAAATTAGGTTCATTCTATGATTTTCATGGAATAGTTTTAAAATAATGTCAGACATTTTAGGTCAATCCAACTAAAAGCAAATTTGAAGGGAAAGGTGCATACCGGGAATCATATTGCCAAGGATCCATTATTTAGTTGTGTCGATTTATCCAGTCATTCTCTTTTTCAAGATACAAAACAAAAACACAAGAAATCACCTAAACAAACAGAACCCATTGGCAGACTAAAACAATGCATAATTCAAACATGTTTGACAGGTGGCGCTGCGTAGTGACCTCTTGTTTTTCGCATGGGTCTTTAAAAGACAATGATTTTAGATCCACATGGCCTTCGTTCATGGTCAGTTTTGCGTTAATTGTTTATTTATCTAACAATATTTCCAACAACGGCAGCTGTTGTAATTTAAGGTTAGTTTAAACAAATATTAATAACTCTACATCCGGATTGCGTCATCTTTCGTCTGCGAATGTTACATTACGTTTTATTCTCATATTTAACTACCTCGTTACTATTCGACTTTATCCAAGTTTGCAAAATTTTATCCAAACCTTTTTTCTTAAAGAATAAATGAAAAATGTTAAAGCTCTATGACTATGGCACGGCAAATCCCTAAATAACAAAATACACAAAATCTCCTAACATCAAATCAAGCAAAAACAATAATGATGGACCCACAAAATACCAATCATGAAAACACTAACAAATAAGTAACTGTCAAATCACTGAATCGTCAAATTATCACAAACTGTCAAATAACCGATAATAATTGATATCAATCAAAACGAGAAATCAAGAAGAAACAAAAAGCAAAACTACATCATTTATCACTTCACTAAGGATGGGTTGTTTTATGTTATATATAGAATTTGAACAATTCATCAAATATCAAAGTTATTTTGTTCTGAAAAGGGTCTATTCAAGTTCTCTTGTTTTCGATTATTGGTCAGTTGTTTCACTTTACTGAAATGATAACAGAACTTGAATAAAACATTCACAGAACTTGAAAATTTACTTTGAAATTTGATGAATTGTTAAAGAAGCGAAAAGTTGAAATAACTCACAATAATAAACTACATCACTAAACGTCAGAGTTAAATAAATTATTATTGAAGAAGAAGATAACAATAATAATGTAATTTTTTTAAATATGAAAATGAACAAGACACAGAAAAATAATAAAAGATAACGGTCGCAACTGGGACTCGAACCCAGAACATTACGTCTTACAGGGACATAAGACGTAAGGTTCTGGGTTCGAGTCCCAGTTGCGACCGTTATCTTTTATTATTTTTCTGTGTCTTGTTCATTTTCATATTTAAAAAAATTAGATTATTATTGTTATCTTCTTCTTCAATGATATATTACATTGATGGGAATAACCTTCAAAAGTTAAAAAAAGAGAGTTTTTCTTATAAAAATATAAATAAATTATTACTTATAAACAACATTTCCCAACCTAAACCTATTCATATCACGTGTACACACATCTTTCATGGTTTGCGTTTGGTATTAAGCGCCATCTGTATATAAAGCTTGTAAACATCTCAAGAAACTATGTTTGTAAGCTGTGGTAATGTTGTTGATTATTAGCTTTTTATGCTTCCCCAACTCCGAAATTCCTCTAATAAATTTGAGGTATGACCCTTTTACGCATGCCGAACATATCACGCACCGCTGTTTATTACATGTAAACACATGTTCGAGATGATTTACTTATTAAAACAAACAAATTTATTAGATTCGTAAAAGTATCGTAATAAAATGTTCCATATTAAATCTTAGTCCCGGCTTTTACACCGCGTGCGATGTAATTTAACGCGGAGACTTGTTGGTAAATAAAACCCGCACGTGTCGAGAATGATACGGTCCATATTAGCGTTCAGGAGATGCCGCATGCCTAACGTATTATGAAAGAAACGTGACAAAGAGTCTGCAAGGGAAAATATGCTTTAAAGATATGGAAGAGGCGCTGCTTGGCAATATATCATGGCGGCGACGAGTGACGTCACAGAAATAGGCGTGTTTTTTGTATGGAAATAGATACAGTCGGAGGAAGTTGTTAAGCGAACAAGAACATAAAGTGATGTGGAAAAAATAATATCTATTACTTTCGTCTGAGATCTACCTACCTACAGACAGGAATACATCACATGTGATTGACATCTCTAGAAGAAAGGTAAACAAAGCCACGCGGTAGAAATGAGAACCATTATTTTGTCTTGTGTTATTTGGAACGTTTTTAAACTACGAGCTTTTCACTTTTCTGTGCTCCTGGTGGATGTGTTGCGGTTTGTCTGTTTTCCTTCTACTGATTGTCGATCGGTGCAGTCGGGGGCGTCGTTTATGTAGGTATATACAAAATATTAAAGTTTAAAAAAACCATTCTTTCAATCTTTAGTTTATCTTTTAAGCTCTTGCTGTATAGATACGAATACATTCATCTATAAATTAATGTGTTACGTTCCGGTTCCGGTTGAAGATGGTGACCGATTTAACCTGTTGTGCGCCGCAGTAGCCGGTAGGCGCGATCCAAATAATTAATAAATTAAGTACTCCTACGAAGCAAAGTTCTCAGGGATTTGGATTTTGTGACCTTTAAAAATATATGAAAATCTCAAATAATTCTATCGGATACGATAGCACTGGTTTATGTTACGTTGTTAGTTTCCGAGTATATAATAACCCTTAACATCAATTAAGGGTTATTACTTATTACTTACTCCGAAACTGACAACGCAACATAAATCTTTTTAATCTGTATTGAATTAGAATCTTTAGAGTGTTCAGAAAATAATTTAATTTAACATTTATTCCAGAGAACCACTATTCCAAAGATTTATTTTGCACAGATAACCACAATAGCGACTCCACTTGATTTGTACTGTTTGCAAGGTTAGTTGTGTTATTGAAACGATTTAAAAATGCGAGCTTTTAACTTTGCTGCGCTCCCAGCATATTTATTTCGCTCTGTTTTTACTACAAGAACCTTTGCATGGTGTTTATAGAGTCCATCTAAAAGTTGATGGTATTTATTATTCTAACAAAAAATCAACACGATTAAAATTCAAAAAGCGTGGGTTTGACTCCATAGTGGAATTCTCTGCATGTTATGTAAATCTGTTTCGGTTTGAATATTTACATTGAAAATGTTGTATAAACTTATTAAGTGAGCAAAGTGGACCAAGGACAACGAATTATACCTACATTTGTATTTATTTACATTACTTAATTGAAAATTCGCAGACAGAAGCTTTCAGCTTTCATAACATAGATTTTAGACTTCTTTATACTTACAAGGATAGTAAAATCTAAAAAAATACTTACAAACAGATAATTTTCAGCTTCTGTTTGAAGGAATATAGGGCCAAAATTATGATCTTTAAAAATTTACACTCGTCCTGCAATAATCTCTTTACCGAGAACAAATCATTTAAAAGAGATGTACGATGCGATACGATTGTACCACCCCAGCCAGAAGCACTCCTGTCCCGGTGAGACCGGTACACCCGGGGGCACTTGTGTGAATACGCGCTGTGAGGATGGGAAGGAGATTGGAGTTCAATCGAACGGTATTCATGGCAACCTAATAAGCCAATATTGGAATTTAGTATCGACAGGAAGAAAAACAAAAACAAAAAATTTGATTGAGCTTGTTTTTTTTTTAATCTTTCTTCGTGCCTCTTCTTAGCTCTTCATGGTTCTTCCTGGTCTTTCTTGGTCCTTTTTACCTCTTTTTGGATCGTCTTGGCTCGGTTTGGTTTTTCTTGCATTTCATGGTTCTTCTTGACTCTTCTTATTTCTTTTTGGATCTTCTTGGCTCTTCGTGGTTCTTCCTGAACCTTCTTGGTCTTTTTTACCTTTTTTTGGATCGTCTTGGCTCGGTTTGGTTTTTCTTGCATTTCATGGTTCTTCTTGACTCTTCTTATTTCTTCTTCGCTCTTCTTGGTTTTTCCTGACTCTTCTTGGCTAGCCTAGCTCTTGGCGTAGTACTCTTCTTGGATCTTCTTGCCCATTCTTGATTCTTCTTGGCTCTTCTTAGCTTTTTTTTTGTACGATAGTAGCTCTTCTTCATTCTTCTTGGCTCTTCTTGTCTCTTCTTAGCTCGTCTTGGCTCGCCTTGTCTCTTCTTGCATCTTCGTGTCCCTTCTTGACTATTATTGACTCTTTTTACTCTTGCTCGTTTTGGCTTGCCTTGTCTTTTATTGCATCGTCTAGCCCCTTCTTGGCTCTTTTTGGCTCGCTTTGATTCTTAAACATTTAAAAGGGATAACAAATAAATTATAAACTTAATTGCCTCACACTTTATGTGTTTAAATTGCAAGCAAAATTTAAATAAAGCTCTGAAGATCTATTGCCAATATTTTTTATAAAGTGTAATATTATTTGCATAGTACCATAGTAGTATTATTATCCAGACGTCGAACTGATGATTCATTCAGCTCTCTATTAATATATTTAACCATCAAGACACCGAGGTCATTGAATTATAAATTGACGTCTTAATAAAATAGACTTATTGTTATTACCGGCACAAGATTTCTCTTAATTTGAATGGCCGAGCAATAAATCTATCTGCCGGCCTTTCACTGTCAAACGTAATGAAATAATAATGAAAACAAAAGTCACAATTAAAAGCGATTGGCCAGCAGCTGAGAATTAAAGTTTAAAAATGCTTGCAACTGTACAAGGAGGTTGTACAACTGTACAAGGAGGTTTTCAACTACAACATCATCAGTAATGTCATTTTTATTATTAGGGCTCTAGCACACCCAAAAGTCACGAGCCGCCAATGCTTATAACACTATTTTTTGCAAGAAATCGTAATTACAGAGCACGGATAAGTATGCCCAATTCATTTGGAGAAAATGGGCCGCGATACATTTCGTCGCAAAAACAGTAAAAGAATGCCAACTGTCGTTTTTCTGTTAGGTAAGTTCTGGGTTCCTTTCTTAATTTTCGTTACGCTTACATTAAGTAAGCGACTTCTTTTCGGATCTCTCACACAATCATACATGGTTTTTTTCACACATACGCCTCAGGGATCTCATTTCAACAGCATTCAGTCTACTTTCATCCTTCCTCTGCCAGTTCCATACCTCACTGCCATACATCAGGGTAGGTACAAGCACTCCATTCTGGACTGCTAGTTCGCTCCTTTGGACAGCTTTTTGTTAGCGCCAATGGCATTCAGTCCTCCATTAATGGAGTTACCTGCATTTACCCTTCTTTCAATATCTCTATCATCCTTCCCATCCAATTCATCCACCTGCTCTAAGTATTCATAGTTCACAACTACATTGCACACTGTTTTCGTACTCTCTCTTTCAAACACCATAACTTTAGACTTGTTACCTCGAAGTATGTTACTTTGAAGTTTCCATTTATTTCATTGTATGAAATATATAGGATCGAGGAACCTAAGTATTTAAACTTACCTATTGGTAAAAAAAAAAATTGACAAAATATTGAACAATTTTTACAATATATCTATAACATACGCTGTTATTTAATATTGGAAATCTTATTTGTGGTAGCAGACATAAACAAATCATAAAAAACAGTGTTTGCGAACACAATCTTACGCCACAAAACTCTAAGAACGGGGGTTTTCTCGAGGCAACATTTTAATTAATTTCGACGATTTTGTAAGTAAAAATCTTTTTTTTTCAGACGATTTATATTTAAGATAAATTAAAACAGTACCAAACCATTAAAATATTTTACGTAAAACGTTTTTATCTGTAAAATTTAGCGGTAAGCATCAGATTTAATTTTTTTAAACTAGTATAAATTAGTAACTTCCCGAAGGATTCAGTTAGAAACATCTGAGATTTTAGTAACAGATACATTTATCAGAATTAATGAAAATAGATGAGAAACCCAGCCAAAAGATTCATTTTCGAGGCCTGCTAGGGCAAATTCTACAGTAGTTCCATCAGTTTTCTTACTTTTACTTATCTATACTGTGCATCTAATTGAGTAACTCTTATGTTAGTCAATTCCATTATCTATACTTAACATGCTATATCTGTTTATTTATTTTTTACTTCATTTTTTTCTTTTTTTTTCATTACCTTATACTGTAATGGCACTACTCCCCAATTCAAACACGAGAAATGTTTTCTATTGGATCGGGTAGTTTCGTTATATGTGGCCTATTTGCTCACAAAAAGTCTATTTAGTTACATAAGCAAATTGAATAATATCAGATACAATCATTTCTTTTGTTGTGACGTAATGGCACAAATCTTTAAACGGTCATGAATGAGTCATGATTCAGATTTTGATGTCTGTATGGCGAGTGTATGGTCATTGACTCCGAGCCCCAATAAGTGGAAGTCGGAAGTTACCTACGCAATCAACTTTATCAAATGTGATTTTGATTTGTTTTGACTCGGAAGACTTGGGAAAGCGAACAAATATTGCGACTTTGCTTCAGGAAGTCGGCTTGTTCTCATCATAGAAATCGTAAGCTGTAATATCTTAAAATAACGTCGTGGCGTCTTCCGTTGTAACTACTTTGATTTGTGGGAAAGATTGTACTTATAAAGTAGAGCCCTTTTATAATATTAAATTGATCCCCTCGTTTTAGTAACAAGAGCAAGTGCCACATATAAAAGTCCGATTGAAATGATTTCAATGCAGTTTTTTCTCAATCACTTATATTATACATACCGTTTACCTCTTAATTATTATGTCACGTGTCTTGATATTATTATGTTTGAATGAAACAATATGCTTTAACTGCAGTTTGATTTGGTAGATAGGTTTATAGTGTTTTTTTATTGTATTTTACGTATTTCTGCATTATCATATACAGTGCATAAAGGTAAACAATTCAAAACTACCTTAAAACGATTCTCCAATGACGTATATGTGAACACAGCAGTGACAGCAGTAAAATTAATTTTAAAAATATATAAATACATACTCGGATCCGTCATGTCGAAGTTGGTAGAATGCTTATATTGTTAATTTGCATGTCCTATGCTACGGTCTACCTGGTCATTACAGACAAACAGATCAGACAGACATTTTAAATGGCTGCATCTAGCGTAGAGCACAACATATAGCAGAGGGATTCTAGATACGAAGATATATATACTACTCTAAGCAGGTCCTATAACTACAGCCCTGAACACTGAACATCCTTCGAACCATTTAATTGGAGAACCAATCAGTGCAGTGTGCAATTAGAGCCTTATAAGCTCTAAGCTCTAATTTACTATACATTCCAAAGGCTAGTGATACAGGGTTCTAACTGCGAAACGTGCTTAAAGAACACGGCAGTCATTATATTTCGAATATCGACTGATTCTAGAAAGACTAAGTGATTTCACAGCCTAAACTTTTGAGATATTCGTATTATTGTGGACGTTTTTTCTTGTGATCCTCAATTTCTTCTTATAATCCCTTATTAGTGTAATAAGGAAGTTGAGTCCTTTTTTATTTTTTTTTATGAATGTTCACATGCAAACTTAAATATTAGTATATATTTTTTAAAGTTCATTTTCATAATTAAATTAATTCTACAAGTTTAAATTTGATTAAGCCCGCGAAAACGCCCGGCACGGTACAAGAGAATGTGTGACGTCATCTGGTCCTTTGTGTGGAATTAAAGGAAAAATATTTACGAAACCGGAACACGCCTAATATGGACGAAAAAAATAAATTTAAAAAGTTGTAATGGTTAGATATTAACTAGTACTAATCAATTCATTTACCGGAATTTCGAAAAAAGTGCATTTCACATGGTTATTTTATCAATTTAAAAATTTTCACCGAAACTTCCAACAGTTCCTAACATAGCAGTCGGTGCAAAATGACATTTCGTGTTTTTAAATTGAAAAAATAACCATTAAAATGCACTTTTTTCGAAATTCCGGCAACTGAATTGATTAGTACTACATAATATCCAACTACTACTTTTTAAATTTATTTTTTTCGTCCATATTAAGCGTGTCCCGGTTTTGTAAATATTTTCCCTTATATTTCAAACAAACAAGGGACCAGATGACGTGAGAAGTCGTCACACACTCTCCAATCTCTGGCCGGGCGTTTTCGCGGGCTTTCATAAAATTTTTGAATTAATTTAATTACATGTTTGCATGTCATCTACATGAACATATTTTTAATAAGTCAAATTATTTTTCACTCAACTTCCATGAAATTGTAACCAGTAACTATGACATATTGCACCAAAACTTTTTACTAAAAACAATATTAGAACAAAACTATAATGTTAATAGCACCCAACGTATTATGGAGAGAAAGTTGATAAAGTTAAACAGATAATATAACAATTTCGCCAATTTGAGACCAATTCCATTTACATCAAGGATATAATACAAATACGATAAATGGACAGGCCATGCTGCAAGGAAAACATATTATTGATGGAATTCCCTTCTAGACTAGACTAGAAATAAAAAGGTCACCACAAGGATTGAATAAGAGGTTGCCGACGATTTAAAAAGATGCGAAGGACTAAAATATCACGACCTTGCTCAAAACAAGAAAGCTTTGCAAAGACATGATGTAAATCATGCAATTGACTCAGCAATGGCTAGAGCAGCAAGCGAAGGTCAAGAATGCAAAATTTCATCAATCTCAGAATAAAACTGTATTAGAACAAAGCTACGCCACCTACCAAAGACACTCTTCTTCGTATAAAAAGATTATTTTATATTAACTTTAACTTAGATTTTATAGACTTAAAATTCCCATTCGGAATATTTCAGTTATTTGGTCAAAATAAAACAAATATTGTCGATGTAAAAGAGCGACCATATATCTGTTACCTTCTTCAGAATACAAGCGGAAAATTTTATTAAAAACAATATTTATGTAAATTTGACGTATACGGTTTGTTGTTTACGGGACGTCAAGTGGAGTTAAATAATTTTAAATGTATTTATAATCGACCCATTGATAGTCGCATTTTAAGCAAAAATTACAACTGGTGACCATTTTATACAAAACCTCCAGCTGTTTACCCCCTACGTCTATTCATTATTCTTGGTGTTTTGATATTTGGTTGCTGAGTCACCTTTAGTTGAACAACAACTCTTAAATTGTTATTGTGATTATTTTTTGGGTTATTATGCCGAGTTGCGCTTCCTCATTCTTTAGCTAAAGCTTCGGACATCGTTAAAGTGTCTATCATTAGGGCAGATGTGTTAACTATTTTAACTAACTTTTTTCCAAATTGATACTAGTATTCAAAAGTTTAGAAGGTCACTGAAAAACTATCCCATTACTTGACTCACCAAAAATGATTTTTTCCACACTTGACTATATATAATAAGACGAAAATTAACTGTCTACATCTTATTTTTGAAAAATTCTTATTAAAGACCAGGCAAAGCAGGGAAAGTCAGCTAGTTTTCCAATAAAAGTTCCCCTGCTAAAAAAGATATTTTTTTAGTTCTAACTAGCCGAGATAGAACTCTTTAATAGCTAGGCCGCATAGTTAGGGCATTCGATTGGCGGTTAGACCAAAGATTCACTAGATTCAGACCATCTCTCTACAGACCTGGTGTATTTTACTAGAGGAAATAATATGTATTAAAGCCCCAAGCATCTGATTCAAATATACATATACTCACTATGTTAATTATTGGCTTTGGTCTTCTAAACTTCAAATCAGAATTCTGATTTCTTTAAAATACTACTTTTAGCCGCTGTATACAATCGCTCACAACTGGAATTAACGGCCGCTGTTTCTAACTTTTAAATCGATTCATCTGAGGCCGCGATCAGCCAAGCATTTTGTAGGGTAGCGCTCGATTTATGTTGTCCCCAAACATCTTTTGTTATCTGGCCTCGCCCACTTTCATAGACAATAAAATGACATCAAAGTAAGAACTTTCGAAGTTAAATTAATACTATAGAGTTAATTGTTGGATTTATTATTAATACACGTAATTTATTTAAAATATTTTTATCCATAAACTGACATTTTATATTTTTTAAACAAACGTATATAAAATAAAGTGTCAGCTTGACCGTAGGTACTGGACTTGACACTTGGCTTGGCGAATATTCGAAAACGACATAGTTTTTCGCATAAATTAACCGTTTTTCGTCTCTGCTCCGCACGCATCCGAACTTCTCAATCCATATTAATTAAAATGATAATTGATAAACGCAATACAACAGAAGTGAAATGAGCGCGAAACTGTGTCTTCTGTCAAAGTGATATTTCATCGACCATACATTGTGTTCGCGGTATTTTTTCTACTCTGTTGACACTTTTAAGAACTAGTCCAAAACTGAGGCGGCCGGAACGAGTTTAATCCGCTAGTCCGGCTTCCTTAGGTTAAGATATATGCTTAAGCGATACTTGTGTGTTGGAAAAAGGAACAGCGGCCGTTAGTACAGTGAGATTCCGATAAAAATATTTGTAATAAAATGGACTATGTGAAAGGTCACACGCATTAAAAGTATATATACATATAGGTAATATACTTATTTATTTATTTTATTTTGACGATCAATCACAACCGGTTTCATGCACTTGTTGCACATGTTACACACACAAACATGGCAAAAAAAAATTATTAGTTTCAATAGCAAAGTTTGTACATTATGTAGGTATAAAGTATAATATAAGTATAATTTTTTTGGCTTTTTTCACAGTCTTCCTCACTAGGGTTTCCTGATCTAAGGAGGCCTGTGGTTTTTTTAATTTTTTTTTATTTAGTTTTGAATTTTCTTTACATCGTCTTCATAACGTTTGTAAGTTGATTATTACATTGATCTCTCAGCCATGTTTTGACTTTTGTTTTAAATATACTCATTTCCTTTATTTTTTGGTTTGATTTGGTAGAGTTTTAACATTTATACACAGTGTTCGCAAACTCAACTGACAGTCGCGAAACTGGTGGATCTATATTTCATTCGTAGTCGATTTTCCCTATTCAGCACTGTATGTTTAAACTAAAGAGATATATTCCCGATCATTGGGTTTGGGCGTCGAAAACTTAAAGGATAGCTCTTAATTAGATGTTTTTTAATCCAACCAATTCTCTATCGAAGATTTTGGTTGATTCCTTATTCTTCTAATCCTTACCTGTAACAAGAAAATACAAAATATTAATTATTTGAAAACGATCTTAACATCTATGAAACAGAAAAAACTCTAATAGTAAGCACACAATATTATTTCCATCATAATCTGTGGAACTGTAGGTAAGTATTGTCAATCAAAATGTTCTAAAAACTTAGACATAGATGATAGAATATTTGAAATCCAATCCAAAAAAAATACGAGTGTGCTTTATACCACACGACTGAAGTAAATACTTAATTTGATTAATTTTATTATGAGAATTACGTTTAGAATGGGATTTTCGATTTAATTCTTACAAAGTAGTTAGAGAGCGACGTTTATTTACATTTGCGACAAGAAATTTAAAAAAAATCCTATTCGAAAAAGTGCTAGTTATTAGTTAGATTTTAACGTTTAGAACGTGAGAAACAACACAAATATTGTCAGCATAAATGCCAGCACCCATTCCAAACGTCATTACTCATTACTATGGATTTGAGCACTGTTGTTACGATTAGATTGTGAGGAATTATTCTCAAAACTAATTTTAATTTATTTTCGTTCGCTTCCGTAACGTTCGTAACGCCTAGATATTACGCCTCTCCACCAAGTCAGCTATTGATCCGGGTCTTGAGGGTCAAGAACTAGGGACGGGGGAAAACACAAATGCCGGACATCATCCCTCATCCCAGCATTCAGTGTTCAGCAATCAGACAAAGATATGTTCAGCAGACGAGAACAAACACAACTAACGTGCTGAGAAAGAATCTTTATCAACTTGAATGGTGAGAACCGCTCCGGGATGCTGGGCACGGGTTCGTATAACACCTACGAGATTATGGTGTATTTTCAAGGAAATGATAATGCTGATGTGATATATTTGATGCTGATACCTACAAGGCTTTTAGAAATTGAAATACAAGAAAAAACTAGTGTGCTTTAGACCACACGACTGAAGTAAATACTTCTTTAGCTTCATCTATATGTATGTCCATATAATATACGTTTATATGTATAAAATATATTAATTTTCTACGAATATTTATTTAAATTTATTATCATTCGCCTCGCCCAATCAAGCCGTGCGCTTCGACGTCCGCTCCCCCCCTCGCGTTTGACGCGTCACTGGTATTTCAAAATACTGACTAAAATATGTCATGCACTGGCTATGACAGGAAGAGAGAAAGAAAATGTGCGCGCGCACTGCTCTCTCTTGCTTCTACAGTGAGCCAGTTCGTCTCGCAACGCATTTCACTTTTCGTTACACATTCGCCAGTTTACCCCTCAAGTCAAGCGTGCGTAAAGAAGTATTTACTTCAAAAACGTGATACTTTAACAACCTCATAACGGTGTGTATTTTATTTCTTTTGTGGTCAACTTTTAGGAAAGACTTGTAAGGAACACACACTTCTAAGATACCTGCATGAGTTTTTCTAAAGGCGAACAAAGCCTGAGGGTTAACAGAAGATAATTTTTTCATATTTGGAATTATAATATCCCTTTATTTTTCATGGATCTGGGCTAGTTTGTATTCTTAAAATGAAAAGCGCTCCGATCGGAAATTGCAATGAAAGCATTGGAGGGGACCCCACCACTTTCCCAGCGGCATTATAAGGAAACATATGGTTTCCTCCTTCACCGCACAAGTCAAGACTCTAGTTTTTTTTTGAACGAAGCTACATTTATTTTGAACGACTCTAGACTCTCCAATGTCCATGCATACGAGGTTAGTAAGCAGTATGCAAGTACTTACATTGAAATAATACGAGAGAGAAATAAAACTAGCTGCTCGTGGAAGAATTCTTCTGAAAAAAATAATTGCAATGAAAGCACGCGTAAATCGCACAGCTCTATTTTCCCTTCCATAAATTTACATAATCCGATATTACAGCATACTTTCCACCGGTATAATTAAAAGCCATTGTATTCCTAAGAATCCGACTCATTGTTACCATCTTGGGAAACGAATCTTTAACGACACTAAGCCTTATTCAATTACGTAAAGTGTCTGAAGAAAAAAATTGTGGGAGGCGATTCACGATGAAATATGACGTACTGCCAAATTAGTTGGCTTTAAAAATCAACAAGTAATAACTAAGTTTTTTATTATAATGCATCTACTATCAAATGTATTTTAATTTTTTTTTGTCTTTCTCAGGTTTGAACCTTGCTAACCAGTGATCGGAATCAACCGCGCTATCAACCGGGTCAAATCCCGAGTTATTAAGACCAAAAATTAAAAAAAAAATTAAGAATAATGCGTATATGTCTGTGTATTTGTGCAAGATTTCCACTAAAAGTCGATGGAATACAATGTCATCGATAACGAGTGTATCGGCCGATTTTAGAGTTTCGGCTCGATCGGATGTCGGCAAGTGGGTTAAAATCCGCTTCATTAAAAATGGTGTGTCTGAGGATTAAACCTTCCTACCCAGGGCCCCTAGCACACTCGATCGATAACGATTAATATGATAACCTTCGGTAACTTCTCATCGTTCCCTAGCATGACTGAAAATTCCCTAGCATACTTTTTGTAAGTATTTTTTGATTATAAGTATTTATGATTTTACAATAATGGTTTAACAAAATAAGTGTGTAAAAAATATTTGAAATATTTTAGTTTGTAAGACCTTAAATAAATGGAAAAACTGAGGTATTTTTGTCACAAAACACGTTCTCGGATTTATTTTTTAATGATTTTAATTTAACTAAAATTAAAATTCTCAAAAATGTGTTGACTAGATTATGTATCGATTTATTTTGTTGTATGATTATATGATTTGAAATTTGTGTTCTTTAATATTATAATCCATTGAACAAATCTGCCAACGACCGACGGTATAACCTTGATATATTAAAAATACACTTAGTTTTTCAAAATTTTAAAACTGCGTGTACCAGATAAAATAACAATCTTTTAAAGTCAAATTTTTTTTTTTGTTGTAAAAAGGGTCAATACGTCTAGAATTCGATTTAAAAATGACTAATTTCCGGTATTCTTTAGTAATACCCTCTTAATATATTCGACATCAATTGTTGTTTGTACATTCGCGTTGTCCTAGGGAACAATGAGAAGGTACCGAAAGTTATCGATACAATCCTTATCGATCGAGTGTGCTAAGGGGGCAGCAACTTGGTCTTGGCGGCGGATGATCTGGATACACTGAACCCCAGATTCCTACCCAACCCTTATACCCTTTTCCTTCCCAGAACTTCTTTTCCTTAAAAACACTCTCCACACAACATCCCCAAAGATGAAATAGGCCCTGAGGGAAATTATTTTACTCGGGGCCTCCTGTGTGGAGCTAATGTAGAAAAAAAAAAAAAAAAAAAAACTGGAATCGACAACTCTACCAACCGAGATTGTTTTTCACTTCGAACAAACGAATCGAACTTCCTGATTCAGCCGATTCATTCAATAATCTAGTTCAAACGTTTTATAATTTTTACAACGAATTTTTCCCTTGGTAACATAGTGTACTGTACAATAATCCGTCCCATTGGGGCTTATCAAGAAGGGAAGATGATACAAGCATTAAATAAAGTTGTATTGTAATTATAATGTAGTCCCAGCTTAATTGTAGTGCAATTATAGCATCATTATTATAGTAAGGAGAACTAAATTCCCATTTCGGTACGCGGATAATCTAAAAGGCAACAACTTGACCGATTTCAAACTATAAGCAACATCAAATATAAGTAAATCAAAAATACTTATAATTATCTTAATATTTTTTTTTTACATTAGCTCCACCAACCAGTAAGCCCTGAGGAAAATAATTTCTACTTGTCATCTTTGGGGATGCTGTGGAGGGTCTTTATAAGGAAAGGAAGGAGAGGGAGGTCTGGGAAGGAAAAGGGTATGAGGGATGGGTTGAAATCTGCGGGTCAGTGTAACCAGAAGTAACGGACTCTGCGGTGAAAGACGATGTGGGTCGAAGGTCCGGTTGGAGAAGTCAAAAGTTCTCCCTCAACCAGTCTTTTCCGATCGGTAGATCCATTTCCATATCCCGAGAGTCGTTGAAACGACCCGTCCTCGTGTGACAATTTTCAACTGTAAACTAACCATTCCCGACTGCGCACCGGTACCGAAGGAATAAATGACACTTGTTCCTCGGAGCAATCTCCCTTAAAATACCGGTAGAATAATGACAGCATTCCCATCCGACGCCTGTGAAGAATCTATGAAACGGATCGCCCATTTCTACACAGAATTGAGTTTTTTTAGGTATTCTGGGACTCCAGACCAAAGGTAGCTGCCAAATTCAAGCGTGAATGGATTTATGTAAATGATTTACTTGCCATTACAGAGTGTGTCGTTTTATTAGGAAACAGTTTTTTTCTGAAACATTACGCATCGAAAAGCAGCAAAATCGGGTCCCGTCACCGTAGTCGACAATAACTCATTCTGCCATGGGCGACCGTCAATAGGTCCATTACGAGACTGTTCAACAGCTCTAGAAATTCGATCAAGTCGTCTTGGACCGGTCTTTATTAAAGACTAACCGGCGCTTACCCGCCATTCTTACTTTCATTTTCTTTCGGACCAATCACGAGACGGTAATGGTACAACAGTCACAGTGTTGTCTGCCTACGGACCGAGGGTGAGGTGAACAGTTCGAGGCTGATGCAAAAATGGACACAATTTCTTCAAAGTGCATTCACCCATTTAGGATTTTGTAATAGGGCGAAACTTTTTACCCATAAATTAGTTTATTCATATACAAATTTTATTATTTTAATTAATGAAGATAATGTTAGCGAAACTCAATCGAAAATCTGAAACAGAAAAATCAGAATACATCTGGGACTCGAACCCAGGACCTTCGGCTTTCCGGGCCGGTGCTCTATCAACTGGGCTAATGTATCCCTTTCCGATTCGGTCATATTTAACTGTATTCTTCGATTGAGAACTACCAAGACTATCTTCATTTTCTTAACGCATATTTTTATTGGCTGCTATTTTCGATTTAGTTTCGCTAACACTATCTTCAATAATTAAAATATTATACTTTGAGGTTCAAATCATTAACTTAAAAATATAAATACATATTTTATTGGTACACGCGGAATTCTACTGCCATAAGTCAAAAACATTTTAACTGGTTTAAAAAATATATCATATTCCCAATATTGGCTCAATACAGAGGAGACCCTGAGGAAAATAATTCCTCTCAGGGCCTATGTCATCTTTGGGGATGCTTGTGGAGGGTCGTTTTAAGAAAAGGAAAGAGAGAGAGTTCTGGGAAGGAAAAATATATGAGGGGTGGTTAGGAATCTGAAACAATGTGTACAGGAGTGACGGATGTATGATTCCATCCCTTCAACTGCGGTTCTAGGCAATGGACCGAGAAAGTCTGGCTTGAAAGGTCAAAAGTCCTTTAGTCTCTTGATCCGGCCCGCCATGCAGCAGGTGGCAGTCCAGACCCAAAAAAAACTCATAGGTTCTATACCTTCTAGCTTGTATGGAGCGAAACACTGTGCGGCGTTGCCCGGGCTTTAGGCAGAGTTTTTCGAAACCAGATACATACAGTATTTTCATATTATTTAGAACGCCTTTATTGTTAGATTATTTTGTAGAAAATTTAATCAGGAAATATCAAAATTATTCCTTAAGGGGAAGGAAAATGAGGTTGGTTTTTTCAAAATCTCTTGTAAACAGTGACCTTCGTTTTGAAGGTCAAGTATGCAAAATTTTCTCAATATCTGAATAAAACTGCGGATTTATATTTTTTAAATATATAGATTGACCTTTATCGTGCAATTTAAATAGGCAACATGTAAATTTTAACATATCTAAAAATGTGTTTTTGCCTTTAAGCTATGTTTAAAAATATTATTGTAAGTTGCCCTTTCAAATATTGAACGACCCTGAAGTACCCAATCGCACTCCCGCAACTACGCTGCCATACCGTGATATAAAATCAGATTTAGCTATATTTGGTCGATTGCAATAAATTACAATTGTGAATTCAGAAAAAATTGAGGTTTTTTTTTAAATAACAACAACGGATGAAAAAAATAATATCCTATAGTCGTGAAACCAATAGGTTAATAGATAGCATTGCTAGACTTGTACATAACTGTCAAATGCGAGCATAATCAAATAATGTTATTGTAACAATAAAAAAATAATAAAAATTGCTAAGCTAATGGACCCTTTTTGCGATTGGAACTATAAACATATTATGAAATAAAATATTTCCAGAAATATTTGAATTAATAAAAAACTGCATGAAGATGTTGAAGAACTGCAAAAAAATTCAAGTAGCAACTAAACTAGCTCAATACCTAAAAGAGTTGAAATTGTGGCTGAGTAATTTAGATACTCAAGCATTATTAATTTAATCTTTACTTCATTCTAATTTTCAATTTTGTTTCTGTATGGATTTTGTTTCTGTATTAATTTTGTTTCTGTATATTTTACTTTCTTTTCTTTTACTACATTTTTAGTAGCTTACAATTTTTATTTTTTACTTCAATATTTTAAGTATTTACGTCTTGTACAATCTTTAGACAACTTTTAATTATAATCTTACCTCTTTTATTTTTAGATTTTAATCTTGGTTTATTTTTTAGATGCACTTTGTTATTTTTAAGTACATAAATAAAATGTAAACACTTATATTACCCCCGCACAGGCTGCGCCTTAGTGGGTTTCCCTTTCTTATTATTATTGAACTGTAATGTTAACATGTAAAAAAAATGGGAAAAAATAAAGGAAATAAATAAAATAAATAAATGTTTGTATTCTTCCTTGCTTATCCATATTTATAACATTTTTTGCAGATATTTTTCATTATAAAAAAAAGAACTAAAAAAAAATAAAGAGAATATAAGAACTAAAGAGAAACTTTGTCTTTGCATTTTAAAACTTTAAAACACAAAATAATAATAATTTTGTTTTGTTTTCATTGAGGATAGAACCTTCCTACCCAGCAACTGGAGTCAAGAGGATGAATAAGACGAATAACTGTAATGTCATCCATAAATAAAAAAATAACTAGAAAAAAAAGTGGTCTGCTTCAACTTACAACCTTACAACAACGGCCGGTGAAGTCCAGCGGTAGGGCGTTGGACAGCCATTCCGAAGGTCGCGGGTTCGAACCTATTTAATTGCTTCGTGTTATTTCACAATTCATTATTAAAATAATATATAGTATATTTGCGGCACGTTCCAGAGTGGAAGATACTCTTAGTATCGCCCTGGTGTAAGACCACCATTCAGAATTGAAACGTTGCTTGAAATGGCTTTAGCCGTGTTTAGTGACTAGATCTGAATAGCCAGGTACTTCCACATCTTCCTCTTCCTCGTCTCCTTCCCTTTCCCACTTACTTTCAGCCTCATAACATACCCCGTTTGGGGATGCCATAGTCTCACTGGCTCCAGACGGGAGCAGTTGGGACTCTTGTGAGGTATTCACTATTAAAAAAAAAATTGTTGTGTTTGAATTCTATAAAACTCATAGAGTTGTTAGGTACTATAATAACTATAAATACCAGAAAAAATATAATTTATACAATTGAATTTGGAGAACATTATATGATATCAAAAACCAATTCTATTTTACATATCAGTTTTCACAACGAAAATCATAATCTTTTCAACTCCATTATTTAAGTTTGACATATTTTGACATACGGCAGTCAAGTTACGAGAGAGCGAAATATCTAAACGACCGTGAAATCCTAAAAACTCTTTCATATTCTAATTCGATTTAAAAGTTTCTGCGAACAATTTGAAACGTACATAATTCTATTACAATGGAAAGGCTAGCGGCGAGTGTTGCAAAAAAATGACCGGATTTCAATTTATATCAAGGAAAATACGGACCGAGACCTTTCCCATCGAAATTCAGATTTCTTTTATTGTTATCTCAAATCAGTCTTATGTCAATCTACTATATTATGACAAATCAAAAGACCAATTTAACTATTTTTAAGGTTTTAACTAAAGGGATAGACTGAAGTCACTGAAGGGTTCATGTGACATAAAACGAATCTATCAGAAAATAATAAGTGTACGTCTCCATCTTTTTAATGTGACTGCCTCACAAGGCGGACTTACAACCCTCTGGAGCTACTATAGGGACAATGACATTCCTGATGGATGTGGGAAGGGATAAGAGAAGAGGAAGAATAAGGTTAATTATTCAGATCTAGCCTTAAGATGATACCCAGTGGTGCAGAAATAGATTTTACTAAAATGTTGATGTCACTGTTGCTCTTACTCCACCGGATATTGAGCGAAAGGGACAATGCACCTCGGGCTACTGACACCTAACTAAAATGGAGGTTTTGTATTCCCCACTTTTCTCCTCCAAAAGTGGACTGATTTTCAATTTTTTTTTTTACCCACTACATAAGAAAAAACTATTCTATGTCTGTACGTTTTGATTTTTTTTTTTTAAACATATTCTAGTTTGTATACTGAACGTCTTTCGACGGCGTTTAAACAGTCAATTTTATTGATTTTTGGAAGGTCATAACTTCTATAAAAAGTAACTTATAAAAAAAAACAAAAAGTACCGACACGCTAGTAGTTGATATCTATTTTATGTAAAAACAATATTTTCTCTGGGGTTAAAATCCAGAGATATAAATAGGGAATACGTTTGTATGGAAAAATCACCGCCGGGTATCCTCTTAACATTGCTCAAGTCATTACAAGAACCGTTTGGATATTGAACTATGATCTCTCACCCGGACGATACTGAGAGCATCTACCCACTTGGAACGAGGTGCCAAAACACTACATTTCATTGAAATTGTATGTGAATTAACCCAAATAACTATTACACACTTTTCTTTTATCCAAGCCAAGTTTCGAACAAGCGACATCTGAGTAGTCGATCGATCAGTATACTCTACCCATCGGCGAAGTGGTCGGATCAAAATTACCCGATCTGAAGATCGAGTACTTTGTAACACAAAAGCACAATACATGGATCGCCGCCGCGTTAACATATACAGTTGATATATAAATAGATATACATAATATAAACGTAGGTTTATGGCTGGAACTGCAATGACAGTATATTTCAATGTTATATAAAATATGGAAAAAAACATTTTATGTATGTATAGTCGCTTGACAAGCACATCACGAGTGCTATCTGAGCTGACAGCTCATCGAACAAATGATTGAATCTTTTTTTAAAGTAACCCGATCGATCATTGTGATTTGTGATCGGGTAAAAATGATCGGATCAGATCTAAATAACTAATCACTAAGTATAACCGATAAGGATTCATTAGAGACACTTCAATGTTTTTACTTTATTTTTATTTAACTAATAAACAGGAAAATTGCTGCACAAAGTAGATGAATCTCACTATTGTCGAATACGTCACACAAATATGTTGAATGGAATCTGTTAACATTTTTTAACCCAAAATTTATTTACAAGTTTTTTGGAATACTGACACATACCTACATGGAGAAAAATGTTATTCGAAAAACGATCATTTTAATAGTAAAAACGGTTAAAACCGGGACTGAAGTTCTTACGAACAAATTAACACTGTTTCATTGTTTATTGGCGGGAACATGTAAGAATAATTTGTTGGTATACGTAATTTCGTAAGTATATCAACAAGGTACTCTTACATTTTCCCGACAATAAACATTGAAACACTGTTAAATTATTCGTTAGAACTTCAGTCCTGTTTTTAACCTTTTTCACGAATAAAATGATCGTATTTTAGAATAGCATTTTTCTCCGTGTACTCTTCAACAAAACTCTGTTGCCTGCAATAAGAAAATTAAATAAAATACAGTACGAGAATTCTAAAAATTCAAAATTTGAACTTTTTAAGGCGGTGTGATTTATTTTCCACTGTCAGTCACTCAACTGTAACATCACCCTTCCATTTTGTCAATGTGGTTTTAAAACAGTGGACAACTTGATTAATGGTCTAACGTCCTCCGCCGCAGAACAAAGAATGATTTGTTGGCCTCCGCTTGTGTTTTCACCGTCTTTTTGCCATAAATAGGTCCGCTCCATTGTTTCAATACAATTTCGTTCAATGAATCGCACATAATTACGAGTTTCCGGAGATTATGGGCTGCGGGCTCTCGCGTATGTTCGTATGGGTTCGAACGCTACAAAATAAAGTATTTCAACCGTCATAATTCTAATTTTCTAGCAGGTAATAATGTAAATGGTTAAAGTTAGCTTCTGGTGATGTAAAGACTACATCTTTCGCTTTCAGATTTTGAAAATCAGAATATATTTGTAAAAATCATTGATTTTGATTTCCTTTAAGAACCTTATATAGAAAATCTATTTGCGTCACGTTTCGAAAATCATTTAACAAAATAAATTATTTTGTTACAATAATACCTGTGTAATATAAAATGGAATCCACATTATATTACACAGGTATCTAGACTTGAATCTGTCCAAAGAAAATTTACACGGATCTTGTCTTATCGATCAGGTGTGTATCATTTTCTAGATGGATACGAACAAAGACTAACATATTTCAAATTAGAGAGTCTAGTTAAAAGACGTAACATAAATGACCTCTTAATGCTTTATAAAATTGTAAATTATCGGGTAGATAGTAACTTAATCAATCAAATCAAGTTATACGCCAGGCCCAAATCTACCAGAAACCTTAACATATTTTGGACCAAAATTTTTACCAATAATACTGGATATTTTAATCCTATTTCTAGAATGTCTAGATCATACAATGATCTTGCCAAATCACACATTTTCATAGATATTTTTGTAAATAATATAACTTGTTTCAAGAAGTATCTCCACAATTTGTGCACCTAAAAAAAAAAAAAAATTTGTTTGTTGATTTATTATTTTACAACTGTTTGTTGTTTTATTATTTTTTCATAAACATTTTCCTTTTGTTAGATTTTTTATTATTATAATTAAGTTTTTTAGAGTTTGTTGTTTAAAAGATTGTTTGTTGTTTTATTATTTTTTCTAAACATTTTCTTTTTGTTCGATTTTTTATTATTATAATTAAGTTTTTTAGAGTTAAGTTTAGAATTACTGGCATTGTTTTTCTTTGTGTTTGCTTATGAGTATATTAAAATATGATTACTGCAGACACATTAGTCTAGGGATATTTATATTTGTATTTAATTTTGTTTTATATTACCAACATGAATGTTTTATAAATATCCTGTTTGTGTCTCAAATAAATAAATAAATAAATAAAATATAAAATAAAACAAAAAATCAACTCAAAATGTAATGTACATTCACCGGTTTCCTGTTTGCACATTTGGTTTAAAGACACCATGTATGTACCGATATAATATTAAATCCCTACGTAGCAAGGCTGGAGAAAAATACACTAAACATTTTCAAAAATCTAAATTCCAATAAATGTCAAATACAAAAATTAATTATTAAAAGCAATAATTATTAATCTGAAACATTCATCCACAATAAAAAAATCTCCCGAGAAAAGATACACGACGCCGACGGGACTCAAACCCTTGTCCTTCTGATTTCCGGTCAAATGCCCTACCACTGAGCTACGTCGGCTTATCTCTTACCCGCCAAATAATTCAATATATACTAGTGTTTCATCAACAATTACTGCTTATTACATTTTTTCACCTTCAAACAATCAATTTTATTTTATATGTGAAAGGCATTGTAAATTGTAAGTGCTAAATCTCTGAGTCCCGTCGGCGTCATGTATCTTTTCTCGGTAGATTTTTTCAATATAGTTAAGTGTTTCAGATTAATTATTATTGCTTATAATAATTGTTACCCTTTGTGCTATGCATAAAAATCTTGTCGTAAACATTAGTTTATCAATTAAAAAAATAATAACAAAAAAATGCTTAGATTTTTCTCACACCTTTTCTAGACAAAAATTCCAGCGTTGAGTGTGTACCTTTGAAATATCAATTTTTTAACTGTTACTAAAAGGGTAAAAAATCAAAAATGTGAATTTTGAAACAAATTTTAATTACGAAAAAGTGGATTGAAACTCGGGCGAAGCCGGATATTGAAACTAGTAATTTTGAGTACCTTAAAACAACAACTCTGATTACTCGAAAACTTGGAAATCAAAATTAGTGATCTTGATGATTAGGAAAGTTTTAAAAGAGCCGAAAGCTTAATTATTATATTTGTTCGTATGAAGCAGTTACTTTGTGATGTGACATTATAATTTAAAATAAAACAATAACTTTGTATACACCACTTTTATTTTTTTATACTTAATGCCGACCGGGTTTCGCTACAACCGTAGCTTCTTCAGGGCAGTATAATCTCTACTAGAGATTATACTGCCCTGAAGAAGCTACGGTTGTAGCGAAACCCGGTCGGCATTAAGTATAAAAAAATAAAAGTGGTGTATACAAAGTTATTGTTTTATTTTTAATTATTATAGCTTCAGAGAATTATGATGAATATTTTCTCAGGGTTTGATTGAGGAAAATTAACTTGTTTTAAGTTTAAGCTCAGACAAAGCTTTTCTGATTCTCTCCAAATCAATAACTTTTGACTGATACAAAGTAGGGGGTGAAAAATTTTTGATATTTTGAAATTGGAGGAAATTAAGTCTTTCAGAATATTCTGCTTAATTAAATTGTGATTAATTTTATCAAGTCACGTGGATGTAAATATTAAGCCAACAAAGTTCAGAAATTATGCGAAAATATCAACACAAACATAATCACTTTTGAGGTATATAGGATCATAAAAGTATAGTTTCAACATCCTTCAAAAAATTTCGTTAATATAGATAGTTATACGTAGTGTATAGGTGTCTCAAAATATTTATATTTTTATTTTTAACTTTTTAACTTAAAGAGTTAAACCTCAAATTATAATATTTTAATTAATGAAGATAATATTAGCGAAAGTCAATCGAAAATCTGAAACAGAAAAATCAGAAAAAGATACGGATACATCTGGGACTCAAACCCAGGTCCTCCGGCAATCGGCCCGGATTGCCGGAGGACCTGGGTTCGAGTCCCAGATGTATCCGTATCTTTTTCTGATTTTTCTGTTTCAGATTTTCGATTGACTTTCGCTAATATTATCTTCATTAATTAAAATATTATAGTCTCAAAATATGTTAGTTAAGTAGTGCCTTAGAAGAGTATCGACAATCGTCGTTCGTGTTTAATGCACGAATGGTTGGAAAAAGCATACATATGATAGACAGCCGGGCTCCCACAGTGTTTGGTTCCCTGAGTTTTAGAATAACTTAGAGCTTACTATAATAAGGACGTCTGGTCCAGTTAAATATTTATTATTGCTATGTTAAATATTTATATTAAATATTTATATATTTATCTTGCGATAACGTAAATAAAGCAATTTGTGAAAGTTGGCAAATCTCGACCTTTATTGGAGTTTTCCCGAATATATTTCAAGTACCTAATCTCAATAAGAGCGGCTGAGAGTAAAAGTTTAAATATGCTTGCAACTTTACAGGGAGGCTCCAATGAGAAAGATCGTTTATTCCCCGTATCAAATTTTTAAAATTAAAAATTTAATGTAGATTTATTTCATTCAAAACTTGCTTTCACATTCAAGTAAGCAATAAAAATGCTCAAATGCACATTGATAAATTATATACTATAGATTTTTCAATAATGTCCAAACAAAATAAGTGTGTAATTTTTTTTTTAATATTTTAGTTTGTAAGACCTTAAATAAATAGAAAAACTGAGGTATTTTTGTCACAAAACACGTTCTCGGGTTTATTTTTTAATGATTTTAATTTAACTAAAATTAAAATTCTGAAAACCAGACAAAATTCTGATTAGATTATATAATATAATTTGAAATTTGTGTTGTTTAATAGAATCTAACGTTTTAAAATTGAACAAATCTGCCAAAGACAAACGGTATAACCTAAGTATAGTAGTAGTAGTTTTTCAAAATTTTAAAACTGCGTGTACCAGATAAAATAACAATCTTTCTAAAAAAAAAAATTTTTTATGTAAAAAAGAGTCAATACGTCTAGAATTTGATTTAAAAAGGACTAATTTCCGGTATTCTCTGGAAGATCACAGCTTTATAAAAAAAGGAAAAGACAGTAAGACTTCTATTTCGAAATGTCGGTCAAAATCACACAACTTATTACTTTACACATAGAGCGGTAAAGATCTTCTAGTCACTTCATCTTCTAGTAATTTGTTACCATTTACTTATTTATTGCTTCTCACTATACAATACCGTAATTAAATCATAATTTTCGCGCAAATAAATTTTATTTGTTTGATTTGTGCCTACAATTTCGTTATTTTAAAATAATATATTGCATGTTTGCGGCACATTCTAGAGTGGAAGATACTATCAGTATCGCCCTGGTATAAGACCATCATTCATAATCTTAAATTTGCTTGAAAGAGCTGTGTACAGTGTGTGGTGACCAGATCTAAATAGACAGGTACTTCCCCACCATCCTTTCTCTCCGTCTCCTTCCCCTCCCCACTACCTTCAGCCTCACAACATATCGCAATTGGGGATGAAATATAGTCTCGATGGCCCCAAACCGGAGCAGTTGCGACTCTAGAGAGGTATTCACACAAAAAAATATGAAAATAAATGTAACCGTTCTACATAATATGTCCGTTAAGTTTAATAAAGAAATACATAAAAATTATTCATAAAAAGACGTTTCATCTAAAATTCCAGTACGATTTTCTTTTCAAACTTTATATCTTACCTTTGAGGAACTTTTTTCATTGGCAACCTTATAGTTTTTCTAAACTACCCTTACATAATTTACACAAAAATCATTCGTAGTGTTTCTTACGTTAGCAGAACACAACGCGTGTGTTTTAGTTGTCTAGTCTTGACCATTAACAATATAATCTATTTACCTATCTGTTTGTATGTCTCACTAAATACTATCGAATGATGAGCTCTGGGATCAAGAAAAAAAGTTTTTCTCACAGGATTTGGGTAGATTTTCATAAAATGCTTCAGATGATTCGGGGTTTTATCCTTACCTGAAACAAGAAAATATAAAAATTATTAGTTATGTGAAAAATGTATTAAAAATGGGAAATATGCTCCAATACTATTAATTATATCCGAATTTTTAAATGGCATTTTTGAGCTATATTGTGATACGGGATTGATGCGAATTCTAGCACAAAAGTCAAACAAAAAATGTGTCACGATCTTTACAAAAGCTGAAAATTGGCTTTGTTGATTAGATCTGAACAGCCAGATTGTATCAAATATCTTTTTTAAAACTCTTATCCTGTTAATTACATTCGCCTCACAACACTCCCAAAAATTTATGAAGCCAAACATATAATAAAGAATATAACACCACATTCCGTACAAATTAGAATGGAATCAATTGTAAATGACTTCCTTTTGGATCAAGACTATTTAGCTTGTTGTCTATTTCTTTTACACTTGACTGAAATTTTTACCGCAATCCCATTTAAATTTCGTAAAATTAGGCCTTTAATTGGATCACGAAACACGCCTGTAAGACACTTCTTGTGTTATTCTTTATTCTATGAAGCCAAAGGCATCGTCAAGTCACCACATAAAAAAACTAGAGAAGATTTTTTTATAAGATCATAATATCCCGTCGATGGCCATTATGGAAACATCTGGCGTTGGTTGTGGGCTAAAGCATAAAGGTAGAGACAAACAGTAGCGCTCGCCATACAATCCCATGAGACCCGCCAGACGCAAAAAGATGATGTGCTCTGATCGCGGTTTGAATCTTCGCTAATCGGCGTTATTTTTCGTGACCGCTACGATCGCGGTATCAGAAAAGTTAAGCGATCCTCCCTTCGCCGTAAACAGGAGAGGGGTTATTTTGAATACACGGAGCATGCACGGAGCTGTCAAGTTGACATATCCAGTATCAAGAAATGACATTCTCTCGACCGCTTCCGATTTCGACTGACCCCTTCTCCTACCGTAGGAAGAAATATTTTATAACGTAGTGTGTCGGTAGAAAAGATACTTTATAACGCAGTATCTTTTGAGCTTCGAGTATGTCGCCCGCTTAAAGCTTATAGCTTGCGTTGTGACCTCTCACTCTTCCACATCAACGATACAAGCATCAGAAAGAGATGTTACAACGAAGCTCTCAGTGGCATGACCATAATAATATGCGAAATGAATCATGTTCAGAACAATAATCAAATATATAGGCATACCGCTGATAATTTCATCTTAACCTCTCTTTTTTATCGTAAACAATGCATGCAACAGAAAGAGATACTACAAAAGGAGATCTCAGCTACAATTATTCGTGATCGCGACATAAATCAAGAGAGTATCATTGAATCATGAAGATGATTCCGCATGAATGATGGAGCTGGTGTAGGTATAATTTGGGAGACGGGTATGGGTAACGCCGCCCCGAGAACCTTTTATTGGATAACACCTCTGCAATAGGTCACCCCAACTGCTTTCATCTGATTTCTTTCCTCAAAAGATTCTCCAGACAGCATCCCCAAAGATGACGTAGGCCCTAAGGGGAATTATTTTCCTCAGGACATTTGTTCAATGACGATAAAATCCAAAAAAAGGTTGAATTTTTTATGGAAGTTAAAGAATTGATGGCAGTAAAACCAGTAAATTTTTTTTTTTACATTAGGTCCACACAGGAGGCTCTGAGGAAAATAATTTCCCTCAGGGCTATGTCATCTTTGGGGATGCTGTGTGGAGGGTATTTTTAAAGAAAGGAAGGAGAGGAAGTTCTGGGAAGAAAAAAGGTATGAGGGTTGGGTAGGAATCTGGGGTTCAGTGTGTCTAGATTATCCGCCGCCAAGACCTAGATAAACCTTACCCCATGAACCCGGGCACCCCTGCTAAGTCACCAAACGTAGCGAACCACTTGGGTTGACCTATGGCAGAGGTGTTGGTTATCCAATAAATAGTTCCCGGGGCGGCGGTACCCATTCCCATTCCAAAATGTAATTAGAATAGATCTGAGCTTAAAATAATCTATCGTGTATTCAATATCATAATACATCCAAGAAATGAAAGATAACAATAGATTTATAAAAGCAATAATACATCAAGCATTAGCGAGCACTTTGCATTGGCCATTACAGGCTTCAAATCAAAATAAATGGCTTCAGATATCTAAAAATAAAACGCCAGCAGCCGAACGGCAAGTGGTCTCATGCCTAATAGAATTATGATAGAATTCACTCCTAGAATTTTAAAAGAAAAAGCCGTAAAGAAACGATAAATACATCAACGCAGAAAAATTGACTTCGTGGAATGAATTTCTAACTTAAAAGCTTCCACGTTCGGTCGTAAAAAAAACGTAACGTAACGAAATTAAGGTGTTCGATAATGCTTTTATGTTCAGTTCTTTCAAAAAGAATTCTCTTTTTTTAACGGGTCAATTAATTAGTGAGAAAGTGATTGGGATCGTTAAGCAATATTTTTTAGAAACAGTATGAATTTTTTCCATTTTATAAAAACAATGAGATATTTTCACAAAGTATGAATAATAAAAAATACCGTTAAAATACGTGAAAGATTTGAAGTTTATTTTTTTCATTCTGATCATTGTACGAAAAAATTATAGGTACTAGGGTCAGTCAAAAATTAATGCCTCCTATTTTTTTTTTCTCCTTTAATAGTCAAAAAATTAAAATGCAATTACACAGGTTGAAAACCACATTATTCGACGATTAATTTGTCACTTTTCAATTTAATCTACGTCCATTTTTACAGTGTTGGCCCATCTTTTAACAAGGTCATGTTTTCCATGTAAAAAGCAAAGTCCTGCTTCCTATTAAAGTCATTTACGCACGGAAGTTTTCACGACCTCCAAATTTTCAAAGTAAATCTCACAATGAGCTTCACATTACACTGCCTTTACTGAAGGAGAGAATGCATCACATTTCATCTGTAGTTATCCGGCGGTCACTACGGCGGTTGATTCATCGGATTGTACCCACCGTGTTTGAAATTCCACATACTAGTGCGCATGCGCGGGTCTCGGATTCCGCACGATCGCGAACGAAACGCAAGGAATGAACGAAAATGCTTAAAGGGACAATCCGGATTATCCCGCGAGTGCGCAGTAGGTTCTGCGCACTGAGAAATGCACCCAGATGGTTCGTGCGCTGATCGGCTGTCCGCTGGTCAGCGTGAGTGGTCGCCGGTTCGCTTTAATTTGTTGTATTTTATTTCTGCAAAATTGCTATTATGTTTAAAGATTTCATTAATTTCGGTGAAGATTGTTATTTATTTTAGTAGGTTTCAAGTTTAACTAGTGGGGACTGTCCCCACTGTCCCCACTGTCCCTATTTCCCCCTGTGAATAACCGCTACTGAAAAACTATCATGTGGATTTGGCGGCAAATCGAAATTGACACATTTTAAATCATTACAGAAAATGTATTCGTCAACATAAAGATACCTTAGTTTGAATACAGTACGCATAGTTTGTGAAAATACCCTATTATTAGTTTATTCAGAAATGTTTGACAGTATTCTTTCATTAAAATTCTAAAAACAAATAGGAGTCAGAGTAATTACAATAAATTGAGACCTCTATGGGTTAAATTAAATTCATTAAATTCGTGCGATTGACAGATAAAATATTATTATTTATCTTCTATAATCGGTTGCTACATTAGTGGTGATCTAGCGGGAAAATAAAACCACGAGATTAATCGAATTTTACATCGCAACATATGGCGGAGTGTTCGTGAAAGTACCAACTGCTTTTTTTGTCTCTGCCTTTTATGGTATCCACAACAGAGTTAAAAGTTTTGCGACGAAGCCTGAACTTTCCTTTGTACTGAGGTACCTACCTGCCTGCATTAGCATCTTACTAAACAATAGTTACTGTTATGAACATATACCAGCTTCACTGTACGTAATAATACATTCGAAGTTACGGTACATCAAAAATATCAAAAGTAAATCTACCTAAAATACAAAATATAACCGTGCTAGTATGAAAGAGACGACATGCGAGAGCGAGAAGAAGTGGGATTTGTTCTCGCTCTCGCATTCAAACCAGTTATTTGAAAACCAACACCCCAGCCATAAGTCACCCTGAGTGGTTCGCTACGTTTGGTGATTTAACAGGGGTGGCCGGCTTCATGGGGTAAGGTTTGTCTAGGACTTGGCTGCGAATGAGTTTGCCCACCTGCTGTATGGCGGGCCGGATCAGGAGAGACTGGTTGAGGGAGACCTAACCTAGACCTCTCCAGCTGAACTATCTCGACCCATCAGCCTCAGGGCCTTTGTCATCTTTGGGGATGCTGTGTGGATGATATTTTTAGGGAAAGTAATGATTTTAAATATTAATTTTTACAGTGCACTTGAGGTAATTTTCCACAAAAACAGCGCTGTGTAAATCACCAAAATATTATCATAATTATTATTATTAAATGAAAAAGAGGAAGATCTGGGAAGAAATGGTATGGGGGCGGTTGGGAATCTAGGGGTCAATGAGACCAGGAGTGACGGACGAACCCCGAGCTACGGTACCCGTAACTGCCTCCCAATTTTTTTTTTATTTTTTATAGAGAATACCTCTCAAGAGTCCCAAATGCTCCCGTCTGGAGCCAGTGAGATTATGGCATCCCCAATTGGGGTATGTTGTGAGGCTGAAGGAAAGTGGGGAAGGGAAGGAGATGGGGAAGAGGAAGGTAGGAAAGTACCTGGCTATTCAGATCTAGTCACTAAACACGGCTAATGCCATTATTAAGCAAAGTTTCAACTCTGAATGGTGGTCTTACACCAGGGCGATACTGACAGTATATCCCACTCTGGAACGTGCCGCAAATATAGTATATATTATTTTTATTAATTAATTGTGAAATAACACAAATTTATCAAATAAAATTTATTTGCGCACGCCGGGTTCGAACCCGCGACCTTCCGATTGGCAGTCAAGTGTCTTACCACTCGACCACGGACGGTCGTCAAATTGAAAATAACATAACAGTTTCCAATACGACGAAAAAAGAGCGTTGCGTCTAAAAAAACTCACGTTTGAATGAAGTTTGAATTGAAAATTTGTTTGTGATTAAAAAATAAATTAACACTTCAGAAGAAAAAATATGTCGTGGGCGGCTACAAAGGACAAATATTCATATTATGAAATAGAGTAGTTATTCACGGCCGCGATTGAGCGATCGATATCACAATAAAGACGATCTGTGTAATCGACATAATCGTTACGGTTGTGTATTTATAGGCCGACTGGATTATACAATAATGCCTATTAATATTCCTACGATAATAATAATGATGGGAAATGATTCTTCGAAACCACAGCGCGGTGGGGGCAGCCTTGACTCGGTTCCACGCAGTTAACGCGAATCGTAAAAAAGGTACAGTAACATCACTATTCCTTTCGGAGAATGAAGCCTAGTTATGAAAAATATGAAAAAGAACTTATTTTTACAATGTATTGAGAACGTTTTTTTTGGAGACTGTGGAGAAAGAGGTAGGCAAAGAAAGTCATGCAAATCGAGTGTTATGGGCATTTTACACTGTTTTTTGGTGATCGGACAACTCAACAACATACAGCATCAACACCTCCTTTAAAAAATTCAATAAAAGTGATAAAAAAAATGTTATTGGTTAAATAGGTTACATTAGGTTATGTTACGAGTTATTTTTCATTTTTGAAGTAAAACTTCTTTACACACTTTATTTGCACACTTGACTAGGGGGTAAACTGGCGAAAGCGTGACGAGAGCGTTACGAAAAGTGTAGTCGGGCGAGGCGAACGGGCTGTATCACACTGTAGGAGCAAGAGAGAGCAATGCGCGCTCACATTTTCTTTCTCTCTTTATCTCTTAGCCAGTGCATGAAGATTATTCGTAATTTCATTTCGTTCGTAAACAATTTTATAAATACTGTAGGAGCAAGAGAGAGCAGTGCGCGCCGACATTTTTTTTTCTCTAGAAATTTTACTTCAGTCGTGTGGTCTAAAGCACACTCGTATTTTTTTATTTATAACTTTTAATGGCTTTTCCGTTTTTTTCATCCGATCCTAATACGAAAACTACAACCGGTCCCATATGAAAAATAATTGCTTTAAGAGGGCATTACCAGAGAATACCCGAAATTAGTCATTTTTAAATCAAATTCTAGACGAATTGACTTTTTTTTACAAAAAAACATACGTAAATTGATTTTGAAAGATTGTTATTTTATCTGGTACACGCAGTTTTAAAATTTTGAAAAACTAAGTGTATTTTTAATATACTAAGGTTATACCGATGGTCGTTGGCAGATTTGTCCAATTTTTAAACGATAAATTCTATTAAACAACACAAATTTCTACTCATATAATCATAGAAGAAAATTAATCAATATATAATCTAGTCAACACAGTTTTAAACATTAAAATTTTAGTCAAATTAAAATCATTAAAAAATAAATCCGAGAACGTGTTTTGTGACAAAAACACCTCAGTTATTCTATTTATTTAAGGTTTTACAAACTAAAATAATTTATTTTTTTGACACACTTATTTTTTTTAGACATTATTAAAAAATCATAAATACTTGTGATAAAAAAACACTTACATGAAGTACACTATATTTAATAATTTATCATCGTGCGTTTTGATTGCTTACTTGAATGTAGGTATATATTAAAGCAAGTTTTTAATGAAATAAATCGATATTAAATTTTTAATTTTAGAAAATTGATACGGGGAATAATCGATCTTTCTCATTGGAACCTCCCTGTACAGTTGCAAGCATTTTTAAACTTTTCTTCTCAGCTGCTGGTCAATCGCTCTTAAGATCTCATACAGATAGTTTGTCATCGGAGAAGAAATAAATGGTTTGGGACATTATCTATACTAAAACATCAAAAAATTGCAACCCCTTGAACGCAGAGATTAACATAACCATTATATTACTTGAAACCATCTGTCATTCAAATTCACAACAACGAACAGTAAGTACAAAAGTTAACAATGGTAATAATCACATATTTACAGTATTCTAAAATAAAATTAACAAATAAAACGAAATTAACATGCAACAACAATTGCAAATAAATTAGGTACGCAAAACAATGAAAAAAAATAAACAGAATAAAACAGTTTTTAAATGACTAATGACAGACGATAGATATGTCAAATAATGTCCGCCACCTCTAATTGTACGAATCGGTACCAAAATAGAACACGTTCTCTTTTTATATCGAACCCATTTGAAAAAACAACCGACATGAAAACTGGACGAAACTATCTTCTTCGTTTAACGAGGTATTACTGTATAGATATAAAACTTATTATTATGACGACATCTCATGAGTTGTATATAAATTCACGGTAATATTATTCATTCGTGCAATGTGTGCCTGTATGTGGGTGCAAAGGCGTGCATTCAATATGAAAGAATTAAGAAATAATAATCCTGAAAAATATACCTAATGCTGGAGAACAATACATTTTTTTTAATAAAAAGGCAAGAAAACATCGTAGATCTTAACTCTTGTTATTTGGAAAAAGATTGGAAGTGGATTCATACGTAAATACAGAATAGTTCTTATTATTATTTACGAAATATTGGTTATTTTATTGAATGTTATCTATTAGTAGTTTTGTAATTCGGGATACTTTTGGGTATTGTCAAAGATTCTACGCAAGCCTTTGGCCATCAATGGAAGAAAAAACTGTGTTTTTGTGTGAAAGCTGAAACTGAATAAGATTTCCAGTCCCAGCGAAAAGGATGGTTGGAAAGTGTTTGGCTGACACGGACACCAAGCATGGTTGAAAATTAATTTCAAGCAACTGAAGAATTTGGCAACCACCTCTGGTCAAGAGCCACAAAATACCCTTGACTCTAATAGATTCCTATATCTTAGCAAGCGGATTGCGGTCTTTAAAGCACAGGCCTAAGGTTGGTATGCTGTCCTTCGTCTACGGGTAGGACAATGAAAGATGCACCGAAGAACTCACGGAGAAAAATTTTATTCGAAAAAACGATTATTTTAATAGTAAAAACGGTTAAAAACGGGACTGAAGTTCTTACGAACAAATTAACAGTGTTTCAATGTTTATTGGCGGGAAAATCAACTGAGATGATTTGCCAGCCTCTGTGTTTCCTCCCTCTCTTCACACTTCTGTCTTTCACCAGGGCGATAATAAGAGTACACACAGCTCTGGATAGCCGATAGCTTAATTCGTCAGAACTATATCTACATTTTGTTGGCTGGTTTCACTCTGCAGATACACTCCACTATCGCTCATTATGCACAGCACGCCCCTGGAAAGGTGAGTAATAGGTAACATTATAACGGGCAACACTGGCCACTTTGTCACGTGGGATGGTGGCTTCCTCCGTATCCATAGACAAACGTGTTTGTAACGCGAGCTTCCCGCCAAAAGCGGTTTATCATAAACAAGATGACAATCGGTGGCTCGAATGTGAGGATGAATCACAATGAATAATTATTATTTGTAAATAACATTAAGAAATCGCAATAGAGTTTTTTTAAAGACTCAAAAAACAATATTGGTAAATATTTTAAATTAATGGTAAATTGTATTTTATCTGAGGCTAATGCTCCGTTCACAACGGGATTCTTTGATATGAGTGAGATGCAAATAATACCATCGAGTTTTAATATGGAATTTTGAACCGGCACATTTTGTCTATAAAATAATAATTTTTGGCCATTATTTACCAATTGCAAACCTAAAATCGACTTCAAACTACCTTTAATGATGAGTTGGTATATATATCAAATGAATAAATTTACAGTGTCGATTTTATTGTACTTATAAGCTGGTATTTTTTTTTATAGTGAATACCTCACAAGAGTCCCAACTGCTCCCGTCTGAAGCCAGTGAGACTATGGCATCCCCAATTGGAGTATGTTGTGAGGCTGAAGGTAAGTGGGAAAGGGAAGGAGACGAGGAAGAGGAAGGTGGGGAAGTACCTGGCTATTCAGATCTAGTCACCAAACACGGCTAAAGCCATTTCAGGCAACGTTTCAATTCTGAATGGTGGTCTTACACCAGGGCGATACTAAGAGTATCTTCCACTGGTATATTCAGTATACAGGGTGTTAAGCATCGTACTTGACTTACTTTAACCAGTGATTCCTGACATTATTTGGAGTAAAAAACGTAAATGAAATTTTGGTCTCCGGTGACTTTTTAGATGTCTTTTTTTTTCAAAAACTTTTTCTTCAAATTCAAAGAAAAAAAAATCTTCCACATATCGTCACTGGTCTCTAAGCCAAGTAACCAACCAACCCCTCACCCCGCCCCTAACTTCCCAATACCTACTGATTTTTATGTTTTTGTAGAAAAAAATATATATATATCACCGGAGACCAAAATTTTATTTATATTTTTTACTTCAAATAATGTCAGGAATCACTGGTTAAAGTAACTTAATTACGATGCTTAACATCCTGTATAGACAAGTAATTTAATCCTGGTTGTATTTTAAAGAAAATATATTTAATTTTTTTTTTTTTATATATATATATGGTATATATTTTTGTTATTCGGGGGAACTTCCTCTCTAAACATCCCTTTGGGGACACTTAGTAATATTTTGGACAAGTAGGTATACCGAATTTTCTCTAAACTCTAAATCAACTGCAAATTGTAAACAACAAAATTAAATTTAAATTTGGGAGCCGGACCAGTTTCACCATGCAATAGACAATATTCGGACAGAAACCTAATTTGGCAGGTGTTATATTCAAGTTATTGAATATTGTTATGTAGGGTAGAACAAGAGAATTTTCTCTGTGGAAATTATCAAATAGCTTTGCTTTGTTTAAATTTGTTCTTGGTTTTTCAATAACTTCGTCGAATAATGGATCGCAGATAACTATTTAAAAATTAAACCATTAAAATAGAACTATTTTCATTGAGGTCTGAAACTTTTCTAAAGCTACTAAGCGCCCACTATGTAGACAGTTTTATTTAATAATTCGGAGAGCTAATTCTGAACCTAGACCTAGACGTGGAGAGCGAAAATTTAAATAATAAATCATTGCCTTAAAACGAGGGCCATGAAGATAAGAAATAAGGATGTGCGAGGATATAAATAACTAAATAACTATGGTCGTAGGTCAGTGGGGTTCTGCCGCTAAGAGATCCTTTATAACCTCTCTTTCTAAGTCTGTGGCTTTTATGCGAAAGAGGGAGAGGTACTAGCGGTAGGCATATATTATCGAATAATTTGATCATAGGGTCGGTCACTGAACAAAACAACTCCTATTATAGCAAATTGAAAGAAAAAGTTAGTCGTGCTTTCGACTCCTACACGGAGTGAAATGTTATGTTATTAAATTAAATATAAAACGCCATTCGCCCTCGCGAAAACAGTAAGTATATGTGATCCTTATTATATGATTATTACATTGACAAGTGCCAACAAAAAAACGACATAAAAAAAACAATGGTGGGTTGTACGATTATATGTAATGTAGCTTCAACACCCTTTAACAGATGTGGGTAGTATAGATAGCGTTATGTAATTTTTGGTTATCTCAACAGATGTCAGTTGAGTAGTACCTTAGAAGAGGGTCTTTTATCGTCGTTCGCGTCTAATACACGAACGGTTACAGATATATCCGATAGTATACGGTAGAACGCCGGGCCCCACACTGTTTGGGTACCCAGCTCCGGAATAACTGAGAACTTTCTATGCCTGCCCCGGTTAAGTATAGTTTTGTAACTCATCGGGATTGCTCTAGCAATAAATAAAAACAATAAAAAAAATTGTAAAGCTTACGATAACGTAAATACGTCAACTTATAATCTCGACAAACCTCGATATTTATTGGAGTTTTCACTAACATAACATTTCAAGTAATATCAATCAATGGGTTTAAAGAACGTTACAGCCTTCGATTCGTTTCGTTTTGTTTGATGAACCAAGTTATTACTAAGGAATTTTTTATTAATCTGATGAATTCACAAATTGCAAAACGTTCACAATAAATACAATGCAAGGAACAGTGACGAAAGCGCACGAAGCCATTGAAGAAGGAAATGTCTGTGGCGTAGCGCTGATAGGAAAACGGGGACCGCAAAAGCCAGGAAATGAAAATGGGCCAACACCCGTCGACAAGCCGTCGAGGCTTATTCAGCTGTAGCGGTGGCCAAAGGGGGAACTAAGCATCTGTGAGTTGTGATGTCAAAATATTATGGGACGGCACAAGAAATCTACATGTATTTACTGTAAGCTGCTGCTTGGAAAATATTTCAACAAACATACAGAGGTACGTTTTTAGATTTTCACGGCCAAAAGCATTTTCGTTGTTTGTTTTTGGGGTGTTATGCCGTGTTGCGCTACCTCCTTCTTTAGCCGACATTTCGAACAGCGTTGCAGTGTCCATCATCAGGGCAGATCCGGCAGATCCGACGATGTACAGGTAGCGCAACACGGCATAACACCCCAAAAACAAACTAACTTTAGTGCATGTAAGAAAAGCCGAACTTATATTAAGAAACTAGTTGTTCTAACAGAAAATCTATGCATAGTTTATGAACTATATATTACGATATCATATTTAGGTCTCCGCTCTTGTTTTTGTAAATTCAGATCCTAAAAATTCCGATTTCGTAGTTATTTTTTTTTTTATATATTAACTCCATACAGGAGGCCCTGAGGAAAATAATTTCCCTCGGGGCCTATGTCATATTTGAAGATGCTGCGTGAAGGGTCTTTTTGAGGAGAGGAAGGAGTGAACATACGTGGGTCTTGAAGAGACCCATGTTGTAGGAAGGACGAAACACAGAGGCCGGCAAATCGTTCCACAGCCGAGCTGTTGAACTTAAGAACGAGTCATAAAAACGACCAGTTCTCATGTGACAAATGTCAACCGTGTACGTATGTTGGACGAGCGTTTGGCGTGTTTCCCGACTATGCACCGGTGCCATAATTAGTATTATTTTTTACTTAATTGTGCGGATTAATTTAGTGGTAGATCAGTTACCCGGATGGTAAAGGGTCCCATGTTAATGTCCTAAAAATGAAAACTTATATTAATCTATTTACAAAATGGTTGGCCATTGCTACCACAATGTGTGGCCTGCCGCCTGCCAAATGGCTATACTATCGTAATTTAGATATTAGGAACCACACAGAACACACTCCATACAGTTGGACCAGACCACGCCAGTTTAGGTATTTAAATCACCTGTTCTGCCACACTTACCATTGGTGCCCAATTGTCCCATTAAACTCCTGAATGTCCCATTCACCATACACCATAGATACGAGTGACCACAAACTTACCGTTAAGATTAATTTATCTCAAACATTGTGTGAGCTGAATTGAAATACTATGTATGGTGGGCACGCCATAAAAAGTAAGCGTAAATTAGTTTTTATGTGACAGCTCAAAAGAGCTTCCATGGATTTATACAGCGCAATAAGGAATCCATATCAGCACACTGGTCGAAGTTGTGGGGGTTACAAGAAGAAACTTCGTAATGTAGGTCTTGAAGGATCTTTTATTTGATGTATAGTTATTTATACTTTGTTATTTTTTGACGATTTTACATCATCCAATATTTTTATTTCTTCTCTAATGGGACAATAATATAATAATACGACAATAATAATATAATACGACAAGAAGGCCTCTTGCATGCCATAATGGAGGGTATGACCGAGGGGACAAACTCTAGGGGACGCCCACGCCGAGAGTACCCGGAGGACCTGCTGGTGGACATGCGCTGCTCATCATATGCAGACTTCAAAAGAGCCGCACAAGATAGGGAAGAATGGAAGAAAAAAATAAAGGAAATTGCTGCAAACCAATCCCAAGATTGAAACCAGGGAGAGAGAATGGGAATTCTCTGAAAGAAATCGTAAGTATGCAAATAATGATCGTGTAAAGCGAAGATTTTCACATGGGCTACAATATAATTTTCTTATGGGGATTGTACGAAAAAAATCTATAAAGCGACTATTAGTACCAATATTAAGGCTCAGATTTATAATGTATGTCCCTAGAACACTTTAAGTTTGCAAGGTCTTAAAAAAATATAGGTTATTTTTAAAGATAATCTCTGGATACTGTAATCACATAAAATTCGTTCAATGGAAAAAAAATTCAAAATGCTCCGTAAATTAAAAAAAACACATACGGTTCTCTTATTTAACACATCATATGTTTGAACTATGTTTCTTTACATGCTTCTTAAGGTATTGTCGAGAGATTTTTGCTCTATTTTGAAGGAATCGTGTTTTATTAAACATTTCCCAATCATCGCTTGAATATTATTGTTTTTAATATGAGCGCGCTCCCTCTAACACTCTCCTTCTTCGTCTTTTTGAGCGGGTACTACACGGAGAAAAATCCTATTCTAAAATACGATCATTTTATTCGTAAAAACGGTTAAAAACGGGACTGAAGTTCTTACGAACAAATTAACGGGGTTTCAATGTTTATTGGCGGGAACATGTAAGAATAGTTCGTTAGTATACGTAATTTCGTACGTATACCAACAAGTTATTCTTGCATTTTCCCGCCAATAAACATTGAAACACTGTTAATTTGTTCGTAAGAACTTCAGTCCCGTTTTTAACCATTTTTACGAATAAAATGATCGCATTTTAGAATAACATTTTTCTTCGTGTACCGTGCCTTAAGGACTGGCTTCAGGAAGTTTAAACTTTCATGGTTCATAAAAAATTTAAAAGTAAGTATCTACTACCCATTCAAAATGATACTTATTTGGTTCGTTATATAATATTACACTTTATAAAGGTTTTGATTGACCTTTACGGCTTCGACAACAAGTTATGGATCCATCAAATAAGGCGATCTAATTAAACGGATCATTGTACCAATTTCCGTCCACCTAAATACATTAATTATAATCTCAAAACTCTCTTATTCATTCATTAACTCTCCTGTTTCAGCACGTGCTCTGCGGGAAAAGATCTGTTATGTAAATCTTATGTACAAATTAATAATCAGAATAAAGTACAGATACTCTCCGATATAAACATTAAAATTATTTTTTGAATATTTGAATAATTGAAGAAAAAGAATATAATACTTATAAATCTAAAAAAAACATGAAACAGAACAAGAAACAAAAAACAAAAAGGTAACGATCGCAACTGGGACTGGAACCCAGGATCTCTTAAGAGGGGGTAAGTTTTGTAGTGTATCTAAAAGCTTCCTGCTTGTAAACATAGATGGCAGTGCTAAGAGCTGTCCTTAGATTCCGCCAGATGGCAGGTAGGTCAGTACCTGTGGGAACGAAGAGAGGGTCAAACAGCTCTGGGAGAGCGTTCTTTGGAACACTCGATTAGATTCCATTTAGCTAGCTTACAGTTAGGTCGATCAACGAGATCTACATTGTAAACCGCGAAGTGTATAATAAACGCAAATAATAATAAAGTATCTATTATTCCTCAAAGTAATCTCCATCTAAAGTATTGGAGAATCTGTTAGTGTCTGTAATAAATAACAGAACACTACAGTTTTCAAACCTATTTTTTTTTAAATTCTGAATGTACAACATGTCGAGAGTATTTTCAAGTAAATCGGAGCATAACTAACGAAGATAAATCGATTTTCTCGCAAACAAATTTTATAACTACACTATTTCTACACATAAATCAACAGGTAATAAGGACGAGTTTTTTTTAAACCATTATTTCCAATTTTTATTTATTTTTTTTCCATTTTTTAATAACAAATTCACCGATTTTTTTAGCAAAAACCGCATTTTTCACTTCAAAATGCAACCAAAAATAAGAATAATAAAAAAACACTCCCTGATTACCTGAGAAAACATATCACCTTTTAAAGGCATTTAAATTTTTTTGTTTCGGATGATCCGGTAACGAGTTACTTGTATGATGTTCACCGCATAACAACTTTTTTCGAGGCGCCTCTCGATTCGCTCTCACGGACTTATTTATTGATATTTTTAATTGAAACCATTTTCAAAGATACTTCAGATACTATACTATAACGTGCATATAAAATAAATATAAACCAACATTATTCATATCTTCAAAAATAAATTATGAAAATATGCCATTTTTTCGATTTTACAACCTTAACCCCCCCCCCCCCCCCCCTTAATCCATGATTATCTCAATTTTAGGTGTCCGAAACGTCGGTTAAAGAAGGATTTAGCGTAACACGGCATAACATCCCAAAAAAAAACAACAACAAATACTTTTGGCCGTGAAATTATAAATCATTTTTTTAATATATTAAAAAAAAAATTAAATCTGTTTTTCGAATGTGTATTTCTTTTGTTTAAAATTTCTTAGGGTTAATCTTGACAAGTCAGATTTCGTGAATTTCCAAGGATCTGCCCTTTAACATGCAATTATAATATCCCATGATTTTTCACGGGACTGCGATGGATACATCATACTAACCGGCTTTGCATGGGTCACGGTAATAAAAAATAAATTTTATTTTAAATTGGCTACAGATAATTTTATTTTTAGTTAAGTAGGTTTAACGATGTAACTCGGAACAAATCTCGTGAAGCCGGATACGAAAGCAAGTAGAAATACAAATACAAGCTTTCGTAAAACCTTCTTACAAAATGAACAAACACTGTAAATAAAAGTTCTTATAATAACGGGAAGAAGGCAGCGTATTTCCAATGTTTTTAACTTCACTCCCGTGTATTGAATTTCTCGCAAAAAAGTTCAGTTTTAACCAATCTAAAGTTTGTAAAACGTCTTATCGATCTTCTTGTAAAGTAATAAAGAATACTATTTTGGGGCCAATTCATCGGCCAGAACCCTTTTTCAAATTACACAACTTTTTGAAGGCTCGCGATGTCTCAGAAATCTTTGAAACCCCAGGACAGAGATGTATCGCAGGAAGTATGATTTACGGATAAACCTTCGTTTAAATTACATGCTTCTCAATTTTAGGTTTGGCAGATTTACAGGTAAATGTAAGTATTAAATCTTCGTTGGCTATGTAAGTCGTGATCGAAAAAAAACTCTGTTTAACATCTTGATTATGGAAGTATATAAGCATCGTACCACCCACAAAAATAATATTAATAATCGAAAAATTTAATTTCTATGTCAGTTTTTTCTACTCCACACAGAGGAGGCTAAGAGGAAAATAAATTACACTAGGACCTATGTATGTCGTATTTGGTGGGATGCTTTGTGGAGGGTCTTTTTGGGGAAAGGAAATAAGTTAATCTGAGTCTTGAAGTAATCCTTTTTATGGGTTGACATTTGTCACATGAGAACGGGTCGTTTCTACAACTCATTCTTGAATTCAGCAGCTCGGCTATGGAACGATTTGCAGGTCTCTTTGTTTCATCAATATTATAAAGAACATATACTTGAATTGCGAAGCGAGGATCCAACTAGAAACCTTGGGAAAAAAGTTTAAGATCCAGAGAGGAGTAAGACAGGGAGACCCTCTATCACCAAAATTGTTCTCGGCTGCTCTGGAAAGTATCTTCCGCAAACTAGACTGGGAAAAATATGGTATCAACGTGCAAGGTGCAAAACTGAACCACCTAAGATTTGCAGACGATATAGTCCTATTCGAGGAAAACCCAACGAACCTAAATATAATGATAGAATCACTAATCGAGGAAAGTGTGAAAGTCGGCCTAAACATGAACAAAGACAAAACAAAATTGCTTACAAACTCCGAACCAATAACTATAAAAATTGACAACCAACCACTCGAATATGTCTCTGATTACATCTATTTAGGACAATTAATATCCCACAAAGATCAAACCACCAAAGAAATCGAGCGAAGAGTAGCGAATGGATGGAAGAAATACTGGTCTTTGAAAGAAGTCTTGAAATCCAAAGAACTAAGCATGCAAATAAAAAGGAAAGTTTTCAACACGTGTGTACTTCCAGTCATAACCTATGGATGTGAAACTTGGGCACTCACCAAACGCCACAGAGAAAAGTTGGAACGCTGCCAGAGAGCCATGGAGAGAAGTTTGACAGGAATAAGGAAACAGGACAGGGTGAGATGTAACATAATAAGGGAGAAAACTAAAGTTGCCGATATAGTTACCCGAATAGACCAACAAAAGTGGAGATGGACAGGTCACATGATCCGCGATCCACAAGAGAAATGGTGCAAAAATGTCACTGACTGGTATCCCAGAGATGGCAAGAGAAGTAGAGGACGTCAACACATAAGATGGGAAGACGACCTAAAACTCACGGCTGGACATAAATGGAGAAGAGTAGCGCGTGACAGGTCCCAATGGAAAATGTTAGAGGAGGCCTATGCCAAGAGGCAAACTGAGCTTCGGGACATATTATAACAAACATATTATAAAAAACAAAAAATGTCTAAATTCATGTACCTAACCGAAGTCCAGAATAAAGGGCTTATTATTATTATTATTATTATATTGTTTCTTCCCTCCTACAGCATGAGTCTCTTCAAGATCCACACGGAGAAAAATGTTATTCTAAAATACGATCATTTTATTCGTAAAAACGGTTAAAAGCGGGTAAGTTCAATTTGGGAGGCGGGAATGGGTACCGCCGCCCCGGGAACCATTTATTGGATAACCAACACCTCTGCCATAGGTCACCCCAAGTGGTTCGCTACGTTTGGTGACTTAGCAGGGGTTCCCGGGTTCATGGGGTTCATTGTCTAGGTCTTGGCGGCGGATGATCTAGACACATTGAACCCCAGATTCCTACCCAACCCTCATACCTTTTTCCTTCCCAGAACTTCCTCTCCTTCCTTTCCTTAAAAATACCCTCCACACAGCATCCCCAAAGGTGACATAGGCCCTGAGGGAAATTATTTTCCTCAGGGCCTCCTGTGTGGACCTAATGTAAAAAAAAAAATAAAAGAATAAATTATTAGAACAAATTTCGTACGTATTCCAACAAATTATTCTTACATTTTCCCGCCAATAAACATTGAAACCCTGTTAATTTGTTCGTAAGAACTTCGTTTTTAAACGTTTTACGAATAAAATGATCGTATTTTAGAATAACATTTTTCTCCGTGCAGGGTTGTTGTTTAATTGGTTTAACGGTTCGGAGATCTTTTTTAGCTTGCACAACCAACAAAATAAATTTCACGAAAATAAAACAACCTCCATGAAATCACTTAGAAATGTCAAAGCGATATTTCATTTGTGCCTTTATAACTCCAGAACATACTCGAGGCAAGTCTTTATGTACTTACCGTGTTAAAAAGATTATGTTGATATGATTTATTATACCGTAAAAGGCTACCGAGTTCAGTTGGTAAAGGGTCTACGTTTTATTCACATAAATCTATTGCTCTTAAGTTTTGTGTTTTCATTGCAAACCGCAATAGAGAATAATGACAGCTCTAATATGTTTACATAAAATCATTCACAGCCATCTTGATACTACACTATGTCTTAGCAATATTGAAATAAATGTCCCCGATTCGCATTGTTTAAGACAACACTTTTCACCTGAATACATTTAAAAATAATATCGCCTACTTTAGCCCTCTGACCCAGATGTGTCGACTATATAACAAGATAGAGTGTGCTGAAGTAGATATTTTCGTCGATAATGTGTACGGATTCAAAAAAAAAGGTTTTGGCGCTGTTAAAAAATATGTTTAACTATTTATATTGTGTCAATTGTCTCCCTTTGCATGCCTCTCATGATTCCTATGTCTCTTGCCTCTCATTGTAATATGTCTTACTTGAGGAGCTTGTATAAAATTTTGTATTTTTTATTTTATTTTTATTACTTATTTTTATTGTTTTTATTTGTGTTTTTTCTGTTTTTCTAATTGTATGTATCTGTATTTAATTGTATGAATCTGTATTTAATTGTATGTATCTGTATTTAATTGTAGATTTTTTGTAATTGTATGTCTCTATTTGTACAATAACTGAGTTTTTATAATTGGATGTTCTCACTTGAGTGCCAACATCTGTAAAAACCCAGTATAAATAAATAAACAACATTTTGCATTTCGTCTTTCTGCAAATATGTGTGTACGTTCCGGTTTGGTTCAAGATGGTGGCCGTATTGAATACCGCCTTTATATCCCGCCAGAGTTCGCTTGATCGTACATGGGTCCTTCTACAAGCTAAGAAATTGGAATAATCAATATTATGGTTTCTACCTGCTCGAAGAAAGATTTTTTTTTAAGTTATCGTTGAGATTGTGTCGTTTCTTTATACAAATTCTATACAATTCCTTATTTGAAAAATAAATTGTATAAATAATATGTTTTATAATTAAGTGGGTAGGTTTTAAATACGTACTTAAAATCTTAAGATTTCGTTTCATTATTATTGTTTATCGTTGTTGTGTTAAAAAAGTAACTCATCCATAATTTATCAATGATCCTTGGGAGGTTCGCAATCGCCAATGAACGATCAGTTCCCATAACCTTGGCATCCACGTGCCAGGATGACATAAACGGAGGCGATACCTATTGACGAGCATGTCATGCTGCCTATACACACCCAAGCCGAACTGCCAGCCGAGATGAACCACGACTTATGGGAAAGGAACGAAGGGTACGAAGCAACAAAAAAAACCACCGGTCAGTGGTTGAGAGGACATTGCATTTGGGTCCCACCCAGGCGTTCCGTGTTCGATTCCTCGGCTGGCTAAGTCCTACATCACAACACAAGCAACATCTTCCGCTTACTAGGTAGGAGGACATTTTCAAATATTGTTGAATGTTTGTCTTTCTTTAAAAAAATATATAAAATGATTTTTTTTTTAAAAGGCGCGAAATTGCTTCTTTTATTTCCAAAAATTCATGTCTTCGCTCACGTTTCGATTCGCAAATATAGACGCACACTACACAAGCCATAGAGCTATCGATATTTTGTAGGAAGACTAAGGGCCAATTGTTTCGCAAAATTTGAACATTCATCAAATTTCGAAGTTAATTTTCAAGTTCTGTGAATGTTCTATCCAAGTTCAGTTGATTATTACAGTTCTGTGAAGCAGCATGTTCATAATGATATATTAACAGAACTTGAACAGAGCCTTTACAGAACTTTTAAATTAACTTTGAAATTTGTGAATTGTTCAAATTCTATGAAAAATCCGTACTACGAGGCGATATATGAATGCAAATGAAGCAAGCAGAGTATGAGGTAGATAGAGTTCTATGACATTCCATTGTATCTGCCTACCTCTGCCAGACGAAAAGACGTGATTCTCGATTCTCGTAGTTAGTTATGAATATTTAAAAATTATAATATACGACTTGCAAGTATGCTTAATTAATAAATAACAATTATTACGAAATTTAATTACATAGGCATTAACATAACGTTAAATTCATAAATAATGTGACCATCATGAGGAATAATTTATGCTTATGCAGCAAAAATTCTACAGTTAAAAAGAAATGTAAACATTGAAGGCATTTAATGCGATGCGAAATTTTTATCTTAGTCAAATTTTAATTAAAAATTGTTTCACGTTCTCCACATAACAGTATTGCGCATAAAAATAATGACATACCTGGCTCACAATTACCTGTGTGTGCTGTTTTGTGTTGTATTACTAAAGCACCTTTTGTTTTAGTAATGTATTCACTGATGAAGTAATAGTTGACATCATAAAGGCGTGTTAGAAGTTATATTTGAGGTCTGATTGATGGTTTTTATTACCGAAGTAAGACTTCTTTAGGGGAATTATCAAGAGTAACCCAGATCGTTTTTGGACGGAAATAACATTTTAAATGTAAATGAAATTCGATTTATATTTCATCATATTAACGTCGTAGATATGGCAACAGTGAGACGCCTAGCAAACGAATAAAAAAACGTAAAATCTAACTCAAACGTCAGATGTCATTCATTTATCTTGTTTGGTAAGTTCAACAGGTTTTTGTTATGTTTTGTTGATTATTTTTAAATGAACATATTAGTTTGTTTTATTTATCTCTCTGATTCTTGCTATTGAAGTAAAAAGTGGCAGAAGTGTGACAATACAAATAGTGTTGTTTATAATTCAAATGGCTGAATCGCAGGAAAATTTTACAAATTCGTCTATAAATAATTAACAAAAAAAATAAACCACATAATAATGTTCCGCCGCCCAAAAATGTAAGTTTTTATTAGTTTTCAGTTTTTAGTCAAATAAGTTTAACTTCAACCGCGCGTAAAGGTTAAACGCACTCAATTTTTTCTTGAGATATTTAAAAACAATCCCGGGTTACGGATAACCTGACAATATTTGAAATCTTCAACTACACCACAGTAAGCGGAAAATATGTCCTTGTGTCGTGATGGAGGACTTAGCCAGCCAAGGAATTGAACTCACGATGCCTGGGTTATACGCAAATGCGATGCCAACTGATGCCACTGACTGATATATTGTCTTCCACGCTTAACTATAACAAGATTTAAAAAGTAATATAATAGATTAAATATTTTAAAATGCCATTAATTAGACAAATAATAATAAAATTAAGTAAAAATTCATAGATTCACAAATAAAAACAGAAAACCAAAAGTTATTACATATTATAAATGAATTGCCTGCATACTTTTATAGCGTCGTTTTAGTGGAAAAATCACCTCAAGGGCGGCAGCAAAAACATTGTTGTTTTATAATGCACCTAGCCAACTAACTTATCCGGCTTTGCCCATGACTAGATTTCGCTAAATGGATTCACTCTCGTTATTGAAAATTTGAAGAATAATGTAACAAATAATTTAGAGTCCTACGTCTGTAACCATTCAAAAGATATTTAAAATTTCCGTAGCTAAAGATTGATATTAAAATTCTACCTGAAGATGAATTTTACGCAAAATCACTATTTAGATTTATCTTTACTACGAATCGGTTTACATTATAAATATGAAAAAATATGTTATAGATACATTGAATCTGTTCCTACCTATCCAATTTAATGGATTTAAAATAAAATTATTAATTACGTTACAAAAAATATAAGTGAAAAGTACTAAATAATTTGTTTTTTTCAGTAGATAAGTATGAAGTTGTGTAAGAAACAACTTTTAAAAATTACCCCTTAATGTATGGCTAAGATTATTTTTGACTCGATTGATTGACTAACTTTTTTCGTTCTTGTAAAATTATTCATAAAAAATAAAATATGCCAAAAATACGCGGAGTTCTAAAGGGGTAAGAAGTCAAATATTTCTGGCGTTTATATTCCTCTAAAAAATTGTTCATTTTTTTATAGTGAATACCTCACAAGAGTCCCAATTGCTCCCGTCTGGAGCCAGTGAGACTATGGCATCCCCAATTGGGGTATGTTAACGAGCTGAAGGTAAGTGGGGAAGGGAAGGAGGCGAGGAATAGGAACCTGGCTTTTCAGATCTAGTCACTAAACACGGCTAAAGACATTTCAAGCAACGTTTCAACTCTGAATGGTGGTCTTAAACCAGGTCGATACTATGAGTATCTTCCACTTCCACTCATTGCTGTGTTATCCTAAACATTTAGGACAGAAAAAACTGTTCAAATTTCATAACGCCAGTAGTCGTCATTGTTCGAAATATTTTTTCTGATTCAAAAAACTGATTTTCCAATCTTCAGTAATTAAGATAAATATGACATAAAACCGTTTTTTTTTCATTAATTATCTATTTAAATATAAAAGAGTGTAGAAACATTATTAATGTGAGGGGAATAGAGAGGGGGATAGCTTTTGACATTTTTGGGAGTTACCAAAAGCTGTCTTGAATCACGTCTCATGTAAAAGCTACCAGGCGTGCATAGAGGCGAATCGGTCGTTTTTCATTCCGACCGCCATGCCACCCGTCTAGGGGCGCAGTCGTTAAACCACCACCGGCTCGTTGCCCCGCTTTGTAGCGGGGCTTACCCACTCCCTCGCTATATTCCCGCCGGTCGTGCATACCTCCTCGCCGACCTGCGCCCCTGGTATCCGGAGTCGCAACGGTGAAATAAAAAGAAGGGGAATGTTAGGTTCACCGGTCATAAACTATACATTTTACACCCCATGCGCGTTCCTGCGCTCCGAATTCGTTGCATCGCTCGGTTTCTGGATGATGTGACGTCATCAAACTAAAACTGACGATCAAAACAGCAATCCTTTGAAGGCTCTTTTGTAGCTTCTTTTTTTTTAACTTGTGATTATTTTTTTTTATTTAGGAGACTACGGCGATCCGCTCACTGAAGAGACTGAAACTAAACTAATCTAAAACTGGCTTGTTGGTATGGTTTCCAACCAAACTTTCTATTCAATTTTACGATTTCAATAATTGTCTGAACTTGTTTAACGGTAGACGAAGAACAATCAGCTGTCATGTCACGCAACTGGCATGTCGTCGCTGCGTTGCCATGCACAACGGGTTTTTGAGAAATTGTGTAGTGTGCGGACCATCATATTTTCATACAGAAGAAAGCGAGTTTAGTTGTAAACTGTTTTTTTTCAGTTGCCTCGTGGGCGGAGGCAGTAAGGCATTCGCTTATTTATGGGGCACTGTCATTTCAATGGCGGTCCGCACACAAAACTTTTCAATGACCAATTTTCAACGGCGACGCAACGGGTTCTTTTGCCAGTTGCGCCTCAAGAGCTGTCAGTTTTCGAGACATTAGCGATATTTCCGAGCAGAAAAACATCAAATGTGTTCAGGACGTTAATAAAATACCTGGCATTTATGACCATACACGGAGAAAAATGTTATTCTAAAATACGATCATTTTATTCGTAAAAACGGGACTGAAGTTCTTACGAACAAATTAACTGGGTTTCAATGTTTATTGGCGGGAACACGTAAGAATAATTTGTTGGTATATGTAATTTCGTACGTATTATATTTTTTATATTATTGCACCGTATGATTCCAGTGTCTCGAAAATGCTGCTCATGGTGTAGATATAAAGAAAATAATTAAATAATTATTTAGTGTAATCTCTAAAGATTGCGTAGTTATTTGAGTATCTTATAAAGGTAGAGTTGTGTCTGGAACACAATTTGTATTGTTTTGAAATCGTCATGGATTGTACTAGTTAAAGTGGATAACGCAAGATTTAATCTTGAGACGATTCCGCTTTCGTTGATAATAATAAGAATAAATAATGGCGGCTTAATAGGTGAAGTGTTCTTCGTTCTATGATAAAACAAGCTGGGATAATTACTGAAATCGTAAACTTGAGTAAGCTCGTGGGACTAGCTTAGTTGTCAACCAGTTTTAGTTTGGTTGGGTATCCCCACGAGCGAAGGGCCTTATCGTTCTACAGTAATAATGTATTACAGTGACTACAAAATAAAATGAATTAAATCAATAGGTTTCTTCTTTTATCTTCCTCTAAAATGTGTTGTTTATGAAAAGGAAAAGGAGGTTAGAACGAAACCATCAACTTTAAACCTTTACCGAGATTCAACTAAACCCGGAATGAATTTTTAATAACATATTATATTATAACTTCCGTTGAACACTTAAAGTTTTTAAGCTCTTAAAAAATATGTGTTATTTGTTATTTTTAAAGATACTCTCTATCCAGATGCCGAGTTGAAATGTAATTTTCACTGAGGAACAGCAGCTGTCAATAATAAATAAGCATAAAAAAATATGATACATCGACGAAATTCTGAAACAAACACCATAAAATAACACTTTAATCATGTAATATCAAAAACTATCGCACGTTATTTCACCTCATATCACTTCTGCGCTCCTGGTACGTAGCTAGTGTGAAATAGTTATGAAGGGGTTAAACTGCCAGCAAAATCAAACGTGCACTATAAATAAATAATACCTCTTCTACCTTCTTCGCTCCGGGTTGTAGCGAACTCGCAACGTGTACTAAACAGAAACGGTACCTAGATTGGTAACGTTTTGTACCTAGCTTGGTCTTGTGATAAGTAATATTTATCACGATCTTATTTTATATTCTGCACGGGGTTCGCTGGGGTGCAAGAAACGTGCTTCTTTGCGGAGAAGGGGACATAAAGATAGGTGCAAAGCTCAAAGCATTGTGATAAAGCAACTGTGTAGGAAACCAGAGAATTCACCAGCATTTAGTTTAAGTTTAGTTTTCGCCACCATGTGTCGTGGTATTAAATTTAATAGTTCGTTGGGATTAGGGATACAAGATAAAGATGTGTTAATGCAAGTACAAATAGATACCAAGATTTCGTACATCGCTAAGAGAGTTAAAACCTGTTTAATCACAGGAGACCATATTTGTCCCAGCTCACATAGGTCTCACAGAAATCGTTGTTTTTCGCTTACTACCAGAGTCAGAAATGTGATCTAAACGGTATTGGAAAGAGAATACAACAAACTATATATTCAAATCTAAAAGAAAACCACACAAAAATTCAAATTTACCCCTTTCTGAAACCAAAGTTTCCGATAGCAATTTGAAAAAAAATTATGGAACTTTTTTTAAGAATTTTTTTTACATTAAACGAAAAAAAGTGAGGTGACAGTAAGGTTTATAATTCATTTATCTAATGAAATAAGTATGTGTTTTATTTTTTTTCATTATCAGTAATTTTAGTTAGAAAAAGCTTAACGGCCGCGGAGTGTTTTTTTTTTAGTAAGGCTGTTTAAGTTTTCGCAAAAAAAAAATATTTAAAAAAATAAGTAATTTTTAATATGGAAATTTTAAAGCCTATTTCATCACCTTTCGAAAACAGTTTTTAGTTTTCGAATACGTTAACAAATGTTCCATTTATTTGGATTTTATTGCAAAGCGGGAATATTTTTAGCCTCTGACAAAATACGCCAATTTTTTTAAGGGTTAAATTGAAGAGACAAGGTTGGCATTTTTAATAGATGATATCAATTAACGACTCGAGCGCTTTTTGCCACATTTTGGCACTATTTCCAAAATCACGGATTGCTTTGTTGCCAAAATGTGGCAAATTTTGAAATTATTTTTTTATTAAAACGACTATATAATATATTGTACATTCAAAATATAACAAAATAAATATTCTCTAGATTCTTTAAAATGTTTTATGGTTAAAGCTTTAATTATATATTTTTTATAAATCCTACAAATATATGATAATAGACAAAAGATAGGGGAATTCATTGGCTACATACAACTATAATCTGTTTGTATGTCTCCATATTCAAATTCGGAGGTATGATTTTTTTAAATGTGGACGGAAAAAATTCCTTTAGCAATCCGAGAAAAAATATTTAAATTTCTCTGTCGCTCCAGTGGTTAACTTAAATATAATTTATGTACATAAGTATATATAATTATAAAACAATTAATATGGTGTCAGTTTTTAATTTATTTTAAAAGAAAAATACGACAATAACTACTACATAGAATGATATGTCAATATGGCAATATCATTGTTTTTAATTATCAAAAAAAATAAGATTATATTTTTGTAGAGGAATAAATTTTCTAAACGAATGTGTCATTTTTGATTTGCCGCCAAAACGACCAATTGATCCAAGTTATATATTTGGTCAATATTATGTACTCGTAAGGAGCACAGCAGTAGTAAACTTAAGAATCTGAAAACTAAACTATTATTTTCAATGTAATATATCATTGAAGAAGAAGATAATCAAATTTTTTAAATATGAAAATGAACAAGACACAGAAAAATAATAAAACATAATGATCGCAACTGGGACTCGAACCCACATCTCACGTTTTGCAGGGCGGGCGCACTAACCTGCGATCTATTACGAGACTAATAAATAATAATTATAATAATTTATTTTTGTTTTTTAAACAACCTGATTTTCTTTTGTCATTTTTTTTTATTCTTTTAATACATAATGTAATATTCTAAAATAATTTTTATATTTCATTTTATATAATTGTTTTTATAATATTTTTAAGTAATTAATCACTTTCTCTGTAATATTTTTGCCTTTTGTTTTTTTTTTGTCTATATTGTTTGTTCTTTTGTTATTTTTATTCATGTTATTATCCTGACGAAGAAACTATCGGTTTTGAAACATGTAAATATTATAACAATGATTATAATGGTTTACACAGAAGTAATTTGTTGCATTTAAATAAAATAATGCCTCAAAAAGAATTTGCAAAGATTGAAGAAAAAATAAAAGCCAACCACAAAAAAACATTAATAAATTACTACCTGTCTTTTATGGCTCTTGCATTCACACAAAGTGTCATAAAACATGTTAAGAATTGAGATTTTAATAACTGGAATAAAAAAAAACAATAAAAGATCTCTCAGCTATAAGCCGCTGATTGTAAACCCGCACGCGTTCTTCAGCCCATAAAATATTGAGAGCATTACTTCCCTATATTTCTTCATCAATGACGGAGTGGGATAGTGATGTGATTCGTAATTTTATTTCTCAAGAAGGTGAAAATTTTCCCCAGAAATTTCCCAGAGATACCCCATGAAACTCTTTTTTGGCATAAAAATGCGATGCCATTAATTTATAAAGACAATATGTCAATCGAATATCAAATATATTATTATATTATATATTTTTATAGTTTTTGAATCTTTCATCGTTAGGCTTCGATGGTAGAGGGGTAAGGCTCTCGACTAGTAATCCGAAGGTTCTGATTTAAAATGCCAGTGTGAGCAAGTAAATTTTATTTAAACCAAACTAACTAATTAACCATCACGCCGTTTTCCCGCAAGGGTAGGCAGATAGGACGGACCGCCAAACACCTCGGTCTTGGCACACACTTTTTGCCTCATTCACATTCATACATACTCTTCTATTTTTCTGACTCTTGACATGACCCGACTCAAGTATCTGATTCACTTGATCGTGCCATGTCTTCCTCGGACGTCCCCTACTTCTTATACCATTCACAATTGCATCATATATTCTCCTTACGCTCCATTATTCGTTCATTGTGTTATTTCACAAATGAATTATTTAAGAAAATATGAGCTATATTTTCGGCATGTTCCCGAGTGCTGAAGTTACTTGTTGCAGCGCTCTGTTGTAAGATCTAAGAATTGAAACACTGCTTGAAATGGCTTTAGCAGTGTTTGGTCACCAGATCTGAATAGCCAGGTACTTCCCTACCCTCCTATTCCCCATTTCCTTCAACTCCCCACTACAGTCTCACTGTCAGACGGTTGGAAGCAGTTAGGATTCTTGTACGGTATTCACAAAAAAGTATATATTATAAAATTGCCATCGAAGGGAAAATCCACTTTTTAACCATGATCAGAAATTCCTAACAACATCCATGTTATTTTGTTTTGATAAGAGAATACGCATAGTTCCTACTGAGGTGTCATTTATCCTGTACCTACCTCTCCCTAACCATCACCTTGCTGGAAGAGTATTTGAAATTTTGAACAATCACAAGAAAAAAAGCAAATTCGTGTGCATTTGTTTTAGAAACACAGAAGAAGGATTGGGACTATTTTGGAAGCAAGTTGTTGGTGTTTTTCGTGTACGTAATCTCGTTTTTGAACTAAAAATAAGTTATATGACCATCTCGAAAGCAGTGGCGGCTCGTGACTTTTGGTGAGCTAGAGTGCTAATATTAACAAAAATGGCATTATTGATGTCGTTGTAGCCGAAAAACATTTTTTATTTTTCTTTCGAAAATTTATTTTTTGTATGAAGATTTTCAGGAAATTTCAGTTTTGCCGTGCGCCGCACATATTTCCTGAAAATCTTCATACAAAAAATAAATTTTCGAAAAAAAAATAAAAAATATTTTTCGGCTACAACGACATCGATAATGCCATTTTTGTTAATACTAGCACTCTAGCTCACTAAAAGTCACGAGCCGCCACTGCTCGAAAGTAAAGAATATCGTTTTATACTTATTCGTTTTGTTGTGGCAATTACCTCGACGTAATCCAGGGGAACTATAATGTGATTATAATGTGTGCTCCTTCACAGAAGTGCAGTGATAAATGGCTGGTTATCCTTTTTCCTCGCATCCCTAGTTTTTCCTACACATGTTATCACCCAATGCCAGCAAACACCATTTCTTATCGTTTCATTTTTAGTATTTACAGTCTATTTCCAAGTGTCTGAAGCTTTCGTAAGCAGTTTTGGATGCAATATATATATTAAGTAAACAATATATATAGAGTATGTTTTAAATCATCATAATATTTTTTTTTCCTCGGAAAATTATGAAAATTCCCTAGACATCCCAACACTGCGAGCAATTTTTGGCAGTATTTCCCCACGACCCTCGGCGCAAGGCTTTGTTTATGGCACACGACCAAGTGCCTGAAAGGTTTCATCTTTCTTAGCCCCTGAATAGCCGGGACCGCAGATCCTTTATTAAAAATCGGGACAGCATTTTTACCGGGATGATTAAAGCGCCCCTAGAAATTTAAGGCATTCATCGAAGGACCGATAATCAAAATCAAAATATAGGGAAAAATTTAACTGAAAACTTTTTTTCACATTTACTCCACAATGGAGCGAAGGCCTTGAAGAAAATAATTTTCTTTACGGCCTATGTCATATTTGATGAAGCTCTTGAAAATATCCCCATTGCACTTTGTGTCTCTGTATCGTACTCGGTATCTGGTTAGAAAAAAGCGGCCATTCACCCTTCTACCAAGAAAAGTAACCGCCAACTATCGCCACATAGCGATCCCATCAGTTGTGTCCAAGATCCATTAGTGTGATCAACGACGAACTTGTCACATTTTTTTTCAATCAGAACAAAATTTTCAATGACTGTCTATACGAATTTCGTTCAAACGGTCACACTGGACATTTCCAAGGCCTTTACCAGGTCTAGCTGGCATCGAGGACTTGTCAACAAATTGCCTTCTTATAGACTTCCCGACTTTTAAGCGAGAGGACGATTCATACGGTTGATGACGGTTTCAACTCTTCCTCGCATTCGATAAATGCTGGCGTCCCTCAGGGAACGGTTCTCGCTCCAACTTTGTTTTTGTAGCACATCAATGACCTTTGACATATGCACCAAATTGTTTGACAAGCCCCCAAAGGCACACAGACTCCAACAGCTCAGAGGACTTTCAAGCATATAATTGACGGTTATCTCGAAAGGGTTTCCTCTTGGGGTAAGAATAACCTCGTCGAATTTAGGTAATATTTCAAAGACCCAATCATGTATAATTACGTCTGGGGATCGAAATGAAAATCTAGTTTTCTTCAACGGAAGCGTTCTTCCCAAGAGGCTTCCCAAGAGGCGAAACGTGTTATGTAAATTTAATTGGCGTCAAGAGCTTTCTTTTAAATCTATATAGGTCACGCTACTAGGTGTTATATCTATTCAATGCCTCAAACATAAAATAATAAACGAAAATGTGAATGAAGATAAAAAAACACGAATATTTGTAATGAACATCGTGCATTTTCTTTTCGTGCATATTCTAAGCCATTATATTACTTTCCCTATAAACGTGCCCTGAATCCTTTTAATATTCCCTGTCCCGCCAGTTTAGCGCATAAAAAATCGGGCATATTTTCAATTAAGGCTGCCTAATAGCACGGAGAAAAAAGTTCCGTAAATTTCCATACAAAACCGTTAAGAAACTTTTCGTAAACTTCATTTTTCGTCCGAAGCTTCTTCCCTCCGTGTATTCTTATTTCGAATTAAACTTTCGCACAAAATACGAAGTGGAGAGAAAAAAAGTCGAGCAAACGAGTGGATATTATATCAAAAAATATAGATGATAAATAATATCGTTGGGTGAAAGTTGGAATATTCCATTTTTCTTTCCGGGGATACGATTCGTAATAAAAGTTATATGCGCGCAGTCGAATTTAATTATGAAAAGGTTAAATCGATAACCGTCCTTATTCGTGCAAGGGAACCTTTTGCAGATTCTGGTCTCCTGGTCGATTCACAAAAAAGGAGGCTAATCAAAGCCCTCGGCGCTTCAATGGAACTTTGGCAAGACAGGATAAGGTAAATGGTAAGGGTAGGTACCTACCTGCTGATTATTATTATTGTACAGGTAGGCACTAGGTAGCCCAATGTTATTATGATCAAACAATGTGTGAATGCTAGTGATGAGTACAATCTGAACGTCGAATATAATGGTCAGAATAATTGTTATTGAAGAAGAAGATAACAATAATAATCTAATTTTTTTAAATATGAAAATGAACAAGACACATAAAAATAATAAATATAACGGTCGCAACTGGGACTCGAACCCAGAACCTTACGTCTTACCGGAACATAATAGATCGCAGTAGCCCAATTGATAGAGGTGTATGTCCCGGTAAGACGTAAGGTTCTGGGTTCGAGTCCCAGTTGCGACCGTTATCTTTTATTATTTTTCTGTGTCTTGTTCATTTTCATATTTTAAAAAATTTGATTATTATTGTTTTCTTCTTTTTCAATGATATATTACATTGATGGGAATAACCTTCAAAAGTTAAAAAGAGACTTTTTTTTATAAAAAAATAAGAATAATTATTGTTCGCTGTGATACAAAATGATATTTGTTCTTTACGCAAAGCAGCTTTTACAATAATTAAAAGATATATTAATTTGTTTGCCGGCGTAGTCCAGCGGTAGGGCGTTGGACTGCCATTCCGAAAGTCGCGGGTTCGAACCCGGCGTGCGCAAATAAATTTTATTTAATTGATTTAGTTATTTCACAATTAATTATTTAAAAAAGAATATATAGTATATTTGCGGCACGTTCCAGAGTGGAAGATACTCTTAGTATGGCCCTGGTGTAAGACCACCATTCAGAATTGAAACGTTGCTTGAAATGGCTTTAGCCATGCTCAGTGACTAGATCTGAATAGCCAGGTTCCTCTTTCTACCCACCTTCCTCTTCCTCGTCTTCTTCCCTTTCCCACTTACCTTCAGCCTCATAACATACCCCAATTGGGGATGCCATAGTCTCACTGGCTCCAGACGGGAGCAGTTCATCGCCCCCTTGTAACCTTTACCCCCCCCCCCATTTGCCCTCTAGCCCACCAGCCCCTCCGGGTCCCACCAACGCCTCCCGGAGGTACCGGTGTACAGATTACTTCGATAAGTGCCTTTTAATTTTGTTTTAAAACAATTTGAATCCTTGTTTAATGCAAGTAGATAATTTCACTACTTATTTCTTCAATCTTTGCAAAATTACTTTGTGGCATCGTTTTAATTAAATGAAATACTTTGTGTTACTTTGCGTAAACCACTATAATCACATATTATAATATCTACATGTTTCAAAACCGATGGTTTCTTCGTCAGGATAATAACCTGAATTATTATTATCCTGACGAAGAAACCATCGGTTTTGAAACATGTAGATTTTATAACCTGTGATTGTAGTGGTTTACACAAAGTAATTTGTTTAATTTAATTTCACTACTGTTTAAATATTATTTAAATATATCGTTTGTAAAGGGCACTTGGGCTAATGTTTCATAAAAATTATCCAAGAAAGCACAGAACCAGCCAAATCATGTGATTTTGGTTTGAAAATTATATCATTTAGAAATATTGAAAATTCTTCAATCAAATACTGTGAGTAGAATATATATTTGCCTTTAAAATAATCGAGCATTATAAGCCCAGAAAAAAAATATTGGGCCTATAAAAACTGCATTAAAATTCAAAATCTTTTTCTAACTTTTCCGTTACGGTTTTATCGAGCAATGTGGAAAAATAAATTCTTTGGAAAATGATCGTAAAACATTTAAATATTTGTGCCTGAAATATGCAAAATAAAATAAAACACACTATTTGCCAAATAAATCAAGGCGGCTAGTGTTAAACGGGAATTTAAACGTCCCCGTCTACATAAGGAATGTTTTTATTATTGCCTGATCCCGAATTTTACACCTCGTGGTGCATTACCTATATGCCTATAAATGATGAACCTTAACGCCAAATTACTATTTAGATTTATTTTTACTACCAATCGGTTTACATTATGAAAATGAAAAAATATACTGTGGATACATTGAAGCTTTTCCTACCTTCTCCATTTATTGGATTTAAAATAAAATTATAACTTACGTTACAAAAAATATAAGCGTAAAGTGCTAAATAATTTGTTTTTTCATTACACAAATATGAAGTTATATAAGAAAACACTTTTTAAAAATACCCCTTTTAGGCTAAGATTATTTTGACTCCATTGACTAACTTTTTTTTTATTCCTTTAAGATAATTCATAAAAAAATAAAAACTACTTTGGCGCTTCTTTCCTCGTGCAGATAATACCAAAAACACGCGAAGTTTTAAAGGGGTAAGAAGTCAAATATTTCTTGCGTTTATATTAATCTTAAGCATAAACAATTAAATTAATGAAGACATTAAATGTATTGTCATCACATTTTCAATGCCACATCGTCAAAAGCCAATGGTAGAACACCTTGCAAATTACGACATTGCAAATGTAATAAACAGAATCGTTTATTCATCGATTAACGACATTCAACCACACAATATTGATTATGAGGTGTGAATTATATTCGCGTGATATTTTCATTATATTAACTTCGACATACAAATTAAGAGGCTAGACTTTGAACCACACGCGGAACACCCGCGTCTGTCATTCTGTCCCGCTCACAATAAGCTCACGCACACTTACAATACATGCGAATGCGAAATGTGCGAATGAGACAACGCTCAAATTTACCTACAGAAATCGCTCGAAAAGGGGTTTATGGAGAATACACTTTTCTAAACCGAAACTGTCACGAAATTGAAATTTTAAAAAATATATATTTTTTAGAAAGAAGAAGAGTTGAGTTAGCAGCACTTTTTCCTTAAATAATATTTTTTGATAAACCGTACATGTTTGACAGTGAATGTTTAAGTTAATACGAAACGCATCGAAAATTCGAAAACATACTGACATAGATTTCACTCTCTAGAAGGCAGTATAAAAAAAATATATTCATTTTGTGCAATTTTCGATGTAGAAAAGTGTTTTTTCCCGGGCGTCCTTTTTGTATGGGCCGAAAAGCGAAGTCTATCGTCTTAATATAACCACGACAGTAACCTAACACGTGACATCTTTGTTCAATCAAAATCATGCCGCAATGGAATGTCATCGTACTCAAATCAGTATCAATATTATATTATTGAATATGGACTGATGTATGTAATTCTAGATTCATCATTCATATCACAGCTTGTTCTGTGACAGACTTATTATGATTCAAGAAGATACTCTTCGACTCTGAGAATCCGCAGCTAATTTCAACGCACAAGTCAAGATGTCAATCGTGGAATAATTACAACATTTATACGAACTTGTCATTACATTTGGTGTGAAACTGATTAACCTTTGAGACAGTAATGTCAAACCGGCACAAAAGTTAAGATTATACCCGGGTGATGGAGAAATTTGAAAAATAGATATTATTAAATTGTTGCTGTCACTGTTGCTCTTACTCCACCGGATATTGAGCGAATGGGACAATGCACCTCGGGCTACTAATACCTAACTTAAATCGAGGTTTTGTATTCCCCACTTTTTTACTCCAAAAGTGGACTGATTTTCAATTTTTTTTTATCAATTACATAAGAAATAACTATTTTATGTCAATACGTTTTGTTTTTTTTTTTAAAACATTGTCTAGTTTGTATACTAAACGTCTTTTGACGGCGTTTAAACCAGTCAATTTTATTGATTTTTGGAAGGTCATAACTTCTATAAAAGGTAACTTATCAAAAAAAAAACAAAAAGTACCGACACGCTAATAGTTGATATCTATTTTATGTAAAAACAATATTTTCTCTAGGGTTAAAATCCAGAGAGATAAATAGGGAATACGTTTGTATGGAAAAATCACCGACGGGTATCCTTTAATGTTACTCTTAATAATAGTGACCCGACAGGTGGCCCCCCAAAATTACAATTATTTTAAAAGTGTACCTTTTTGTGCATTATTTACCAATTTCAAAACTAAAATTGATTAAAAATTACCTTTAATTTTTTTAGTGTCGAATTTTTGTAATACATAAGTAAGCTAAAGTAAGCCAAGTAAATACCTTAACCTGTATAATGTTTTTTATAACCCTAGCATGGCGGATGAAATAACACAATGAGGGCCTGCCAACTGTCGCCGAACTCCGTACAAACTGCACTAAGTATCAAAGCGCAAGGAACCCGTCACCTTGGTCGCTTTTAGGCTATAACATGGAAATTTCAGATACAAAAAAAATATGCTTTTACCGTAACCCAGACCGTCAGCATACAAAAACAGTATGGCAACGTATATTCGAGCTGAATCGGTTGCGATAATCGATCTTGTAACCACCCAGATCAAAAACGGAAATCATTACCACCCATCGAAATTATTTTTCAAAAGTATGACAAACTACCTTGAGGAAATTGGGTTGTATAGAATTCTTTGTACAGAAAATTGGAAATGTTTCTTGTTGATTTCCGGTCACCAAACTTCGATAGATTCATTTATTTCGTATGAAAGCAATCTCGCTAAGTTTTGATGCTGTGATCCCCGATTAGGTGTTGGAAAGAGATGGACAAAAGTTATGATGGGTTTACAAATAATAATATGATATAGATAAAAGAAGGGATGAAATAAAATCACATTTACAGGTAACTTTTAACGTCTATTCTTGCTTTCAATCAAATAAACTTGGACACAGTTTGTACTTATAATCGTGTACCAACAAAATATGGACTATTATATTATATTTATTCTATGCATTTTTAATAACCACTGGAGCGACAGAGCAATTTAAGAGCCGGAATTCAGATTTTCTACCGATTTATTTATTTATTTATTCATTTTCAACAATGAACAAAAAGATCTTTTTTTATTTTTATTATATATATATATATATATATATATATATATATTTTTTTTTTATAGAGAATACCTTACAAGAGTCCCGAATAGTAAGTGTATGATATGGTATATACAGAGACACAATGTTTGGATAAAAAAAGTACAACTTAAAATATGAACATTACATAAATAGTAGGTATGAAGGTAAATTAAAGTGAAAATAATATATTATAGGAAAAAGAAAGAGAGAAAAAAAAAACAAAATAAACCATTTGTAGACAGCATAAAAATGTAGATTAAAATATATATATTTTTTAGCTGAATAATATGTGCTATAGAAAAAGAAAGGAAAGGAACAAGTTTTTACATTTAACATAGATAATAAAAAAATATCCGACATCCTTATGTGATGCTCCAATTTTAAAAAGATATGCTACATAAAAATATCATTCAGGTATCTCTTAAAGAATGATAAATTTATATTAAATATGTCGATATATGAGTTGAATTTGTTTGCAAGTGAGTAAAAGCGATGAATTGGTGCGTGTATGGTAGTTGGTCCCAGAATTATTGTTACAGAATAATATATTTTGCCTAGTTGCTTGGATTTATAACATATGTACCTTGAACACTTTAAGTTTCTAAGTTCTTAAAAAATATATGATATTTTTAAAGATAATATCTGACGATTTGCCGAAACGTTAATTACAAAAAATTCCCTCGATAGAAAAAAGTGTGCTCCAAAAATTATTATTTACACATTTTTTTCTAGTATTAACAAGTTACATGTGTGGAAAAATCCACAGTGTTTCTTTAAATGCTAATAAGGTGATGAAGAGCGATTTCTGCTCTATTGTAAACGGGTCGTGTTTTATTGAACATTTTCCCAATTTTCGCTCGAATTTTTACGTTTTTAACATTAGCGCGCTCGCTCCAACATTCGTATTGTCGTATCTCTCCTTCTTATTCTTTTTGGGCGGGTCCTGCCGGCCCTTAAAACTTTTTCTCGGATTGCTAAAGGAAATTTTTCGGCCCACATTAAAAAAATCATACATTTGAATTTGAATATGGAAACATCAAACTGATTATAATTCTATATAGCCAATGAATTCAGCTATATTTTGTCTATTATCAAATATTAGTAGGATTAATAAAAAAAAATATTATAAAAGAATCATTTTAAAGAATCTAGAGAATATTTGCCACATTGTGGCAACAAAGCAATCCGAGACTTTGGAAAAAGTGCCATAATGTGGCAAAAAGCGTTTGAGTGGATTGTTGTCCTTATTTTTGATTGAAAAAAAAACTTTTTTATTTTGTGACGTTTTTTTATGAATTGTCATCATCGTCATCTTCAGTCATCTTCTTCATCTTGTCCTATTCGATTCCAAGACCTATCGCTTCGACAAGACGCCTCTCCCGACACAGCCCCTCTGGAATTGTTTCTCCCAACTCCCACTGATCGTCTTCCCTCTGGAATAGAACTGTATTAACTTGTTGAAAGCCAGCATACAAAAAATATATATTTCTTTAATACGACGTAAAATATTTGACAGTTCTCACCTTTCTTACGAATTCAATTTTTATAACAATTCTTTTGTGATATATTACAAAAATTACATCAAAATAATGTCGATAAAACGAACTTCCTAATAATCACTCAAATCTATGGTTTCCACAATGGATTTATATAAAAAAACAATGAATAAATATAGACTTCCAATATGACAGCGTTCATATTATCAAGCGGCAGCCATTTTGTCCGCCATCTTTAGTGCCCAGCGCGTCATTGGCAATTAATTAGAATTTTTCGGAGTGGCTAAATGTTATCCAGTAATTCGTAATGTCAAGAACGAGAATGGCCCAAGCGATTCTGACCTTGTTCTTCATACAATTTCTTTATACATAAGGGGCAAAATCGCTTCAAAAATCCGGACCCGCCGGGGGAACTGCGGCCTGTAAGAGGTTAAATGAAAAACAGATATAGTTTCAGGAAGTTATCTAATATGATGTTATTAGATTCGTTCCCGAGGAAGGGAGGAAGTTCCGCTGAAAAGGGGTCATCAAATATCTATTTATCCTGTTGATTTTCCCAGATTCCCCTCGCAAGTTCCCACTCTTGCTGCAGTTGAAGAAATACTTCCACGATCTCGTTAGTCATAATGTTTTCAGTAAAAGATACTTTTAGGATTCTACTAAAAGGCTCTCTTTTAAAAGGCTTCCAATTAGGAGATGGTTTTAGATTTCCTGCTTTCGTTTTATTCCATTTAGAGAGAACGTAACATTTCCTCATAATTATATATATATATATATATATATATATATATATATATTTCTTAATAAATAATGCCTTTAAATTATTTTTTTTTCTTACAGCATTACATGAAAGACTATATATATAAAAATAAAAATCTTATGTCACAATGTTCGTCCGAGGTAAACTCAGAAACTACTTAACCGATTTTGATGAAATTTCGCTTACTGTGTGTAATTTGGTTAAACTTAAATGATAGGATAGTTTTGATGTCGATGATTGAGCTCAATATTTATTATTGCGAACTAAATGTTTTTATGGGTCAATTATTTGTAAGTTCTGTAAGTTTCTGGCAGATGGCGGTGTGAGTTAATTTATTGATACAACACTTGGTTATCTAGATTAGGTAACCATCCAGTAGATGGCGTTGTGTTTCGTTAGCCACAGCAACGCGTGGGCGGGTTAGCTAATTATATATAAAAATCTCGCGTCACAATATTCGTCCAAGGTTAACTCTGAAACTACACAACCGATTTTTATGAAATTTCGCTTGATGTGTGTAATTTGGTTCAACTTAAAAGATAGGATAGTTATTATCTCGATTATTGACCCAATATTTATTATTGCGAATTAAGTGTTTGTTATTAGACAATGATTTGAAATTATTTCTCAGTTCCATAAGTTTCTGAAAGATGGAGGTGTGAGTTAATTTATTGACAAAAAAATTGCTTATCTAGGTTAGGTAACCATCCAGTAGATGGCGTTGTGTTTTATTAGCCACAGCAACGCGTGGGCGGATCTAGTGTATGTATATATTTTCTTACAGCATTACATAAAATACATTCTCCTGTGAACCTCTCGTCATTGCTATTTTTCCTTATCCAGCACATTAAATATTACTCTTATATTTGATTTATAGTTTTATTGTTGGATTAAGTTATGTCCTTATATTGCCAATAAAATTACGCTTACATAAAATATTCTTTAATAAGTCTTTTTATATAATACAATATTTAGCAGAAACATATTTGTGTGAAACACACAAAAATTTGAAGAAAATTTACAGCAAGCTTATTGAAAAACTGATTCATTTAAAGGCACGAACGTCCACATAACAATTTTGAACTAAATAAGCTCAAAGAGGTAGAGCTTTGTAGAAAGCCACATTTACTCACAATATTAAACGAAATTAGTTTTAAAATATCTGTTCATTGTTTTGACACTTAAGATGATAGATTTCGCTTTTCGGCCCATACAAAAAGGACGCCCGGGAAAAAACACTTTTCTACATCGAAAATTGCACAAAATGAATATATTTTTTATACTGCCTTCTAGAGGGTGAAAACTATGTCGGTATGTTTTCGAATTTTCGATGCGTTTCGTTTTAACGTAAACATTCACTGTCAAACATGTACGATTTATCAAAAAATATTATTTAAGGAAAAAGTGCTGCTAACTCAACTCTCATAAAGAATTATAAAATTATAAAAAGCTACCGACGTAGCTTCTTCTTTCTAAAAAATATATATTTTTAAAAATTTCAATTTCGTGAAAGTTTCGGTGTAGAAAAGTGTATTCTCCATAAACCCCTTTTCGAGCGATTTCTGTAGGTAAACTTGAGCGTTGTCTCATTCGCACATTTCGCATTCGCATGTATTGTAAGTGTGCGTGAGCTTTTTGATCAAACGGGCAATATTTCCTTTACTAAGTATAAACTAAAGAGCTTCTTAACGCGCTATTCACTGCGCCAACGTATCCCAGATTGCCAGAGGTCCTGAGTTCGAGTCCCAGATCTGTATCTTTTTCTGATTTTTCTGTTCGGATTTTCGACTGACTTTCGCTAATATTATCCTCATAATTAAAATATTATGATTAGTATATTCATTATACAAGAATCGAAACATTTACTAAATCGTTTAACCTTTTTTGACAATAGTAAATAACATGAATATATGGTAATTTAAATACAGGCCACATAAAACCAAGAAATGGAAAGATATAGAAAAAAATATTAAAAAGAGCTTCGTCTATTCAGTTCAAAAGCTTAATAATACGATTATAGGGACATCTTTTATCAAAAAGATTAAAGGATCATCATTTCGGCAGATAAAAACAGAAAACGCCTGTAAAAAGTGCGTTATTTGCAAGATCAAATAATAGGGGGCATAAAACGGAACGACCCAACGAAAAGGGTATAATCCTAACTGTGAAACGTTAAAAGGGATAATACAGAAGACATAACACTAGGAAAATAGTTCACAAGACTATAGTACCAAATCTCAATAGTTATTGAGATGTCAGCATATGAACATTGATACTGTGAATTAAAGATTATGGAAAAAGAAAATAAGTTTTTCTTCTGTAATGTTTTGCGACAAGAAGTCCAGAAGTGCCAAGAAATAACTGGATTTTGAAGTCTGAATTCTCGCTTCCCCTGCAGCGCTCTAAAAATTCTGAACTGAATTTCCAATATCATAAAAATCTGGGGACCGAAAATGTTACATCCTTGTGAATGAGACTTTACTACTATTTGTAGAAACTGCTATGTGTATTTGTAGAAACATGTACTATGTTACAGCAGCTCTACCGCCATTTTTGTAAGGCATGACAAAGTTGTCAAAAGAGCAAAGCTATTGAGTAGTTTACAATTGCTTACTGAAACCTACCCTGACAATATATTATGTATTAAGGCAAGACACTGGAGGTTGTTCGAAAGAAGATTAAATGCATTAGAAATAAGATCCCCAAGGCGTATGTATTGCACAACCGTACGTATGACCGTGTCAAAAATATAGAGATCCAACAATAAGGCAACACCGATGTTATCCAAGTGGACAAACAAAAGGGACATTCTCAAGTTTGGACTGTTGGGTGTTATACTGTTCTATTTAAATTTCCCCGTATGGATAGGTAGAGTGTATTTAATACTACACAACTCTTTTCACAAATCAATATGAATATCAAATACCTATTTCATTTCATGTTTTTTCATTTATTAATTTAAATTTAACTTTACTTGCTAACATCGATGTGTAGAGTCCCTTGCATTAAAATTCGCGTCTATGTGTTACTTTTCATTCATCTTTCAATATTTGTTTCTGGTATATTTTGTCTATGGTGTTCATGTCAAAACAACGATTGGTTATTTAAATATGCAAATCATTGTCATATTACTGTCCTTAAAGTTTATCGAAAATTACCTTTCATTCCACTTTGAGAAGCCTAAGGGCTCGGATTCAAATATATACTATCATATTTGCTATTCATCTGAATAATTACAGCAATAAACTCCATTCCGTGTAAAACATTTGCTCAAAATTAACCTCAAAACCACATCCACAATCAATCTTCTGCACGCTTCCCAGCGCGTGGAAACGAAGGAAGTCAAAGAAAGCTGCTAGATTTACGACCTACGGCAGAGTTCCCGGAGACCATCACGCCAAGACCGTCCATGGACATCATCCGGGGGTTGATTGTCCCCAAATTTCTATACGCGCTGTGGAAACATTGATACGTAGAGCCGGCAAAGAAAGCGGATTCTCGAAATGTGGTGCTGTAGAAAAATGCTCAATGGAAAGCCAGACGAACAAATGTGTCCATTCTGGAAGAGCTGGGCATCACGATAGACTTTCAACTATCTGCCTACAACGTATTTTAAGATACTTTGGAGAAACTCATATTTGCACTTGCAAAGTGGAATGCAAAAGAAGCTGAGGAAGGTCATTAATGCGCTGGAGTGGTCAAGAATCACTGGCGTCTGGTACGTCGGTGTCCGCAGTGGAGAGGCCATGTCCACCGTGAAAATTGGCGTAGGCCAATTTTAACTCAGCAAAAGAACTTGAAAAACCGAATTAACAATAAGAGAGAGGAGTAGGAAAACACAGCACGATTTTGTGAATCAGTTTTTATCTATCCCTTCTGTATTCTGCATATTATCCCTGTGAAGAAATAGCTAAATGGTTAGCAAACTTTACAATCAACACAACAATAGATTAGCAACGGGTTTTAGCAGCTAGTATATTCGTATTAATTTTCTGCCAAGTCTAATACAGATACGAGTATCGACCCATACGTGAAGGCATTCCGTATTAAGTTGTATGGCATTGCGTGACCCAACCGTTTTGTACGATGTTTTCACAAAAAAAAAACACATAAGTAATTCATTCCGCTTGATTGGACCCATTTGCTTCTCTGCTAAACACAGTTTAACGGAACACGAACTGGTCTTGTAATTTACACAGCGAGGAAACACGAAGATGGTATCTCTAATCTATTGTAATTCATCGGAACTGAAAATTGTACAAATTTGTAAATCTTGAAAAACGTGGCACGATCTGGTGAGTCAAATACTTAAATAATACGAAAGAAAGAAGTGTCGGGAAGTATAATACTATGAAGTGAAAGTGAATGCAGGAAGAATTTAGGGATGTTCGTGGAAAACATGACACGACTTAGTGAATCGAATTATTGAGTCGTGATAACAGAATATTACGTAATATTATATATCACATACAAAATTACAAAGCAGAAAATCTGTGTGATATTTGAAGCTGTAAAAACTTTCTAATGTTATGTTTCTAATTAAAATGATCGTTTTTTCGAATAACATTTTTCTCCGTGTGTGGTCACGAAACCTTCACAGCACATTCTTTACATAATTTCTACTAGATCGATAAAAACTTTTTTCGCGACGTAATTTTTATCACGGGACATGGAGGTACGATAAACATCTCTTTAGCTTTTAAAACATAAGATAAAACAGCCTTTAATTATTGTTAAAGAAGTTTCACAAATTTTTCAACACTGTAATTTCAATTTTTTAAATTTTTTTTTTATATAGAAAAAAATTTAAAAAAAAAAACAATATAATAAGATCTTAACTAACTAACTAACCATCACGCCGTTTCCCCGCAGGGGTAGGCAAAGAGGACGGACCGCCAAACAACTCGGTCTTGGCACACGCTCCTTGCCTCATTCACATTCATACATCTTCTCATACATACTTTTCTAAATAAGATCTTTAATGTAAAGAACCCGTCAGACAAACTACTAAAAGGTAGTTTATCGGGACTTTTTGTCTTATATTTGTAAAGTCTATAAAATAAATAACTAAAAAAAAAAAAAAACTTAATCAGCAGAAATTTTGTGTTTTTGGTAGCTCTGGCTGTTTGGTTCAGATGCATATATTTGATAAAATAAGTTCAAACAATTGATTTTAGAGATTACAATCACTAATATGTGTTCTACATAAAACAGACATGTCAGAAAAAACACCTATATCTAAAAAAATTACTTTAAAATCCAATTTAAAGTATAAAGAATTGGTTTCTATATATTATTTATAATTTTGTGTAAAAGTAAAAAATTGAAAAGCATGAAATGAAAAACTCTTTTTTGCGTTTCTTTCTGCATATCTACAACAAAAACTAAGTTCAAATGTAGATGTGTATTTGCTACCTAGGGACGAGTCGTTCCGTATAATTATTTAGTTGAAAAAGTCGACTGTAAAAAGGTCTCTCCAATTTGTTCGTGAGCCCGCTTTTCTAGTTGTTTTTCCTTCAGTTTTTCCGCCTGTTTATATTTATGTATTGGAACAGGCGAGGGAAGCGTCGAGTTATTTTTTATGTAGGCCAAGATATATTTTTTTTGAGAAGGCTATTATTACCCGTTTCCTTTTCGCTTGAGATACCTCCAGATTAAAAACTGCAAAGAACAAAAAAAATATCCCTGGAAAGATCACTATTAAGCTAAATAGACGTCGAAATGTCCTCATGTGACATTTCGACCCTTTGGAATAACAAGGTTCCATCTGTTGCTTGTCATGCGATAATGAACTCTAAGGTAGCTTACCATAGATCTTATAACCGCGTGACGTTTCCGCAACAGATGGAACCTTGTTATTCCCAGTGCCGGATTAAGACTACTTGATGCCCTAAGCAATCCAAGCCAGTGGGCTCCCCTAACCACAAGCAAACTAGTATCGGTCTTTAAAAAAAAATTACCTCTTTCATACAACGAGATTATTAAGTACCGTAATATGTGTGAAGGTATTACATACAATAAAAACCAAAGCATTTTTTATTTATCCATTGAAATGCGACTTGCTACTTCTTCGGGCTTTAAATTCGCTGAAAATAGTTTATAAGTCAAACTTTTTTAGCATATCTATATAATATTGATAAAGCATCGAGCCTTTCCTGCAGCATCGTGGTTCTTTTTTCATTTTTCATTATGTTCAATTTCTAAAAATATCATTCCGCTGTGCAGTTTGATATCATTAGGCATAAACATATATACAGGGCTGTGTCCACATTAGGGAACTGATTCAATTTTATCATGGTGAACTATTTTGTACAATTGTGCGTCGGTTTGATTTTTTTTTCGTGCTGTTTCTGGTGCCCCCTAAGACGTGATGCCCTAAGCAATTGTTTATTTGCTTAGAGGCTAATCCGGAACTGGTTATTCCAAATGGTCGATTTGTCACATGAGGGCGGGTCCACGGGAGTTCAACAGCTCGACTGTGGAATGATTTTCCTGCCTCTGTGTTTCCTCCCTCCTATATCAAGGGTCTCTTCACCCCTCCCTCTCCTCAAAAAGACTCTCCACATATCGTCTTCACAGATGACATAGGCCCTGAGGGATTTATTATGGAATTATTTTCCTCGGGGCCTCATGTTTGCCTAACAATATTTGAAAACTTTTGAAAAATTCCCACTGCCGTCATTATAAGCGACAAATGACGGTTTGTGCGATAATGGCGAAGTTAGCTATTAGAATATAATTGAACCCATGACGCCTAGGTGGGAATCAAAGACATTTTTCAACTCAGCCACTAGCCGGACTAAAAGTAAAAATATGCAGCATTGTTTTGTTCATTACTTCTAAAGGCAGGATGCGGGTCTCCTAAGTGAGGAGATGATTGGGCCTCCGGTTGAAAGAGGAGATATCGGTGAGTCGTGATATCTCCGCGCGTGCTGGTCGGAATAATAAACGCTCTGGAGGATGATGATGTATTTACAGTATTTATAATATTTACAGAATGTACAGTATTTACAAATTGCGTAAGTTATTCCGAGGACTGCAGATCGCGAGGTTGTTTTGCTAGGCAGCTGACCTGCTGCCGTGAAGACTGATGAAGAACGACTGCTTGATTTGGCTTGCTCGAGCCCTTATATAGGGCCGTGTCTGGTACGAGAACGGCAGGCGAAATCGTGCACACGCTGGAAGATTCCCGAAATTTCGGCTCAGCGCTACGTATTGTGTGCCGTAGAACCGAGCTCTTTCCAGAAGGTGGTCAGTAGGCGCGCAGTACTAGATAGGCCGCTACGTAAGTAGGTGAATCGCTACACTTCTTTTGACGATCTCATGAGGATAGATTACCGAAAAACACAATGAAACAACCCTTATTTATGGGTTAAATTTTCGAAGATCCACATTATGTGAGATGACACCTGTCTCCTTTTTTACATTAACTCTACGTAGAAGGCCCTGAGGTAAAAAATCCTCAGAGCCCATTTCATCTTTAGGGATGCTGTGTGGAGGGTTTTTTTAGGGAAAGAAGGAGAGGAAGTTTAACGGAAGGTTTAAGGTCAATATATCTAGGCATCTGGGGGGTCAATGTGTCTAGGAGTGACGAACGTATGTACTCGGAGAAAAATGTTATTTTAAAATACGATCATTTTATTCGTAAAAACGGGACTTAAGTTCTTACGAACAAATTAACAGAATTTCAATGTTTGTTGGCGGGAACATGTAAGAATAATTTGTTGGTATACGTAATTTCGTACGTATACCAACAAAATATTCTTACATTTTCCCGCCAATAAACATTGTAACACTGTTAATTTGTTCGTAAGAACTTCAGCCCCGTTTTTAACCCTTTTTACGAATAAAATTATCGTATTTTAGAATAACATTTTTCTCCGTGTACAAACCTCACCTCCTGAACCCGGGCACCCCTGCTAAGTCTCCAAAAGTTGCGAACCACTTGGGGTGACATGTGGCAGGGTGTGGTGTTGGGTATCCATTAAATGGTTCCAGGGGCGGCGGTACCCATATCAGCCTCCTGAATTAAATACTGCCCCGATGATATGCGTTAAAATACAGAGAATTAGGTTTAAAGCTTGATTGGCAGTTTAAAGCAGGAGGGAATGTTTACTGCCAAAAAATGTATTCATAAAAAACAGAAGTTTTTTCCGAATTGCCTTACGAAACAGCTTCCGCGTTTAGTAGTCAATGTATCCCTCGCCCTACAAATCTTCCCCATCCAACACACCTAATTCTTTCAGCGTGAAAGAGCCTCATAAATAATATTGTATTTTCAGCTCTCCATCCTAGTGAAGCTGCAATTTATAGGGACTATGATAACTTTTCTGAAAGAGGATCGATTTGGAAGCTTTCATTGTAAAGTCTTTGTTACATCGTGAGATAAAAATAAAACAATTCTATCGGAAACTAATGAATAATTAATCTAAATAAATATAAATTATGGAATTCGTTTTATCATAAATTCACACACACTTAGGTACCGTTTTTTGTCTGTATTTGACCAGGTATAAAAGAACCCCCAGGGAAAATAATTTTCTTCAGGGCCTATGTCATCTTTGGGGACGATAAATGAGGGTTTCTTTTTAAGGAGAGAGAGGAAGAGCTGGGACAGAAAAGGAATGAGAGATGAATAGGAATCTGGGAGTGACGGATAAATGAATTCATCCTTCCAACTGCAGTGCAAGGCGATGGGACAAGAGAGTCCTGATAGGGAGATAAAAGGGTCTTCCTCAACCAGTTTCTCTAAACCCTGCCCGACACATAGTTGGTGGGCAGACACATCCACCGAAAGACCTAGACAATTCTCATCCCACGACCCCTGCTAAATCAAACGTAGCGAACCACTTGGTGTGACCTATGACAGAGTCTTTGGTCATCCTATAAAAGCATCCAGGGGCGGCGGTACCCATACCCGCCTTCCAAATTGCTATTTAGCAAACGTTTTTTAACGAATTTTCCGTTTTTATTTGTTATATTAACTTCCCACGTGCCTATATCATCTTTAGGTTTGCTGTATAATAGGGTATTTTTTAAGAAAAGGAAGGATTGCACTAAGTTTTCTGAAGAGGGCCAATGTTGTTGAAGACAGAAGTCCCAATTGTTGAGTAAAAGGATTCGTTATAATGGACTGTACTGTCAACCATATAACAATGCATTGGCGCACACGACAGAAAGGTCATTAACATGCAACAAAAACAATGCTGGAGTCAGAAACGATCCCTGTGGGACACCAACATTTATTAAGTGTGAATACACGTCTCTTGTTCAACAGCAAGTCAATTGATTTAGCACCGCACTTCTGTGTCCTCACACGCACAAAATTAATTAAACAATTATAAATTAATACGACGCCTAAAGTTCAATTACATTTTTCATTTAAAAATTGTTTTCGTGTTAAACTGCGTAGGTTCATAATCTTCACTGTTAAAGAAGTTAGGTACATAAAACTGCGCGAGTAATCAACTTAAATAAAGCACTTAGCTCGGTATTTACGTAACTAACTGGCATAAAGAGGAGCTATTCGGATAACCGTTGTTTTTTTTTCAGTGGAACGACTACCATTGCCGTGCGGCAGTCAGCATCCCTACGTTTTAATACACCCCATTCCACGAAATTTTACTAGATAATAACACTTCTGTGTCCTCACACGCACAAAATTAATTAAACAATTATAAATTAATACGACGCCTAAAGTTCAATTACATTTTTCATTTAAAAATTGTTTTCGTGTTAAACTGCGTAGGTTCATAATCTTCACTGTTAAAGAAGTTAGGTACATAAAACTGCGCGAGTAATCAACTTAAATAAAGCACTTAGCTCGGTATTTACGTAACTAACTGGCGAAAAGAGGAGCTATTCGGATAACCGTTGTTTTTTTTCAGTGGAACGACTACCATTGCCATGCGGCAGTCAGCATCCCTACGTTTTAATACACCCCATTCCACGAAATTTTACTAGATAATACGTAGGTGTTGAAATAAATTAGGAGAAAATGTTCTTTATTTTTTGGGATAAATAATAGAGTCATTAGAGTTGGGAGAGAAATAAAATTATATAACTGTCAAAAAATAAATAACTACGTGTAACGTACGACGATATATATTTTTTAACCTAAATTAAGGATAAGAGAAGTATGGACCATATTATTTGTATTGAAAGCAAGTACTTAAATTACATTTATTAGGGTGTCTTTATTGTGCTATTTAGGGTGAGAATATATTGAATATACACGGAGAAAAATTTTATTCGAAAAAACGATCATTTTAATAGTAAAAACGGTTAAAAAAGGGACTGAAGTTCTCACGAACAAATTAATAGGGTTTCAATGTTTATTGGCGGGAACATGTAAGAATAATTTGTTGGTATACGTAATTTCGTATGTACACCAACAAATTATTCTTACATTTTCCCGCCGATAAACATTGAAACACTGTTAATTTGTTCGTAAGAACTTCAGCCACGTTTTTAACTGTTTTTACTATTAAAATGATCGTTTTTTCGAATAACATTTTTCTCCGTGCATTACGTGAATATTATCATCATTTACCGAATGATAAAGAGAAACACAGAAATCTTATAAGGGAGAAAACGAACTTCGATGTTCTCATATCTTTTCCTATTTAGACTCAAACATTTACGAACCTTTATTTTTTTTTTAAACATTTAAAGAATATTATCGTACATGTTCTTAAGCGTAATATTACGACTACCGTGACGGTTTATTGAACCAGAATTAGACGGAACCTAGACGTAATTTAATGTAACAGTAATAAAATGTTGTGTTCTTTCAATTGGCAAACTATTCGTATGAAAGTGTTGTGAGGAATTCGTATAAAACTCGTCAGTAAATTAATTCATTATTCTATACTCGTATTAATTATAACTTAAAAACATTTCCCATGAGTTAACCCGTGACGGATCGAGTTATATGTTGGAAATGTATTTATTATGCCTAGCCATTGTATTTAACAACTACAATTTTATTTTATTTTCTAGCGGTCGTTGATTGAGCCATGGTAATCAAAATTTACGTAGCGTGCGAAGGTTGATGTGTTTTTGGCCTGAGTTCGCAAAAGCCTACGTATGTTAGATTGGTCTCTTGTTTTAAGGCTTTATAGTCTGGTTTGTCGTTATCACGGTGTATCTTTGTTGTATTTGTAAAGAATATCTTGTTGAGTCGATGACCCAATACGTTTTTTTAGAAGGTTTTAGAAGTTTCGGGCTCATATACTCTTCGCGGTCATACTTGCCTGTTTATGTGCAGCTCTAAGCTACGAATAAGCTCTCCCCTGAACCATGATCCATAAAATAACCTTCTCTGTATAAAGTTGAAAATCTGTTTAGTGACACAGCAAAAACGGTAAATTCTGACTGTAAACGAAAACTCTACGCCATATTCGTCTTGGAATTTCTTGATTTACGTGTCACAGCGTTGTATCTAGTCAACAGGCTATGGAGCTTTTAAATATACATTTTACCACTTTGTTTTTAAGATGTTTTTTCACAATGCACATATTTATTAATTTATTTTATTTATTTGCTACCGATTTCGACACATCCGTGTCATTCACTAGCGTTCTTAAAATTAACGTAAGAATTATACAAGTACAGAAATCATTAGATATTATTAGGTGAAGGTAGTGGGAGTGGTGATTTGGGGGGGGGGGGGGGAGAACGTTGGGAGGAGTCAAAACAATAAGGAAATATCGCCAACAAAGGTGGTTTACAGGGTATAATTGTCTTGTTCACTATAATGTATGCCTAATCCACAGGCAGACTTTGTGTTGGGCTTCTTTAATAAATATTATAAGGTCCTTTGAAAAAGACTGTTTTATTTATAATACTACATGTTTACATTACGATAATTATATTACCGGGTCTTTCGACCGGCTTCAACTCTCTAGAAAATGAATCTGCCCGGCAGAGCTCTCTTTGATCGGCTATGTTGGCTGAGCGCACTTCCTATAACTCCCCGACATCTGTCAGCAACTGGCGTAAGCTTTAAGCCTACTGCCATCTATCCAAAACCCACTGAACCTAGATGCCAATCAAGAACACTACATTTACTAAATATTTGTTTTAATAAATTTTTTGTTTATTTCTAACTTATTCATCGTTATTCCCCCAAATCACCATTCCTACTTACTTACTTAGTTCTTGTATTATTTTTAAGTTATTTTTAAGAACGCTAGTGAAAGATAAGGACGAGTCGAATCCGGTAGCAAATAAACAAAAATAAGAAACAAATATGCATTGTGAATAAAACTCTTCAAAACAAAATGTCTACTTACATATTTAATGCCCAAAAAATACAAGAAATACCTTTTAAATAAACTACAATTTTTGTTTCATGTATTTCAATCGTTTATTAATTAATATGAAAAAAGAGCTCGTGATTACTGGTGTAATAATTATGTAAATAGAATGGTATAAGTTAATTGGCTCTATTCCATATTCCAAACATCTGTAAACAACGTTAATTTCTCATAATATTTGCTAAATCTCTTGTTTGAAGGACTGAAACAAGAGGATTAATGACTCGAGATAGCAAGGATACTAATTGCACCCTTTGAGAGAATGTTTTCATAAAACGGCTGCAGAAATTGTAACAGCGATGCTTATAAAATCACTGAAACGATGCTAAGAATAATTGATCATATTATAACATAGATACTAAGCGGATATAAAAGGCAGCGATGCGAAATTGGATCATTGAAGCTGGAATAACATTATTATTTCAAGAAGTCCGTAAAAAGGGTAGATACAAGATACTCTCAGACCTAAGAACTGAACGACTGTTAAAAGACTAAAACGCATATAAAAAGGCGTAACTCAGAGTTACACAATTTTACAATGCAATAAAATTATTTTATATACACAAGGCTATCAAATTAACATTGTGGAGGTCCGAAAACGCTGGTAAAAGTGTGATGAATAATTTATTGGAAAAGTAGAGCGGGTGGACGAAGAAATAATATCTTAATATATAAAACAAAGTCGGGTTAGTTACACCATTTATAACTCAAGAACAGCTGAACCGATTTTTATGATCTTTGATTTGTTGGATTTGTCTCCGTCCCGATTAACAGAATAACTATTAAAACATCGGAAAAAATCACGATAAAAATAATTATGAAGAAAATAATTTTTTTCATATATTTTGTATGGAACGGCTTTTCAAATAATGTGCGTTGGTCGACATAATTTGAATCAATTCGAACTGTCAATGGTGTAGTGTGCCGAACATTTCGTGCTTAGTCAACAGCTCGATTTAATTTTTTGAACTTAGAGTAGGTACCTATTTATTTTAACTTAATAAATACTTACAAATAAGTACATTTATTTCAGCTAATAAATTAAACGTAACATTTATTGATTCTGAGGCGGTACGAAGTTTGCCGGGTCAGCTAGTAAATAATATAAGCGACAAAGAAGTGGCACGATCAAGTGAAGAATCGGTACAAATGAAGATTATGTATCAGGCAATGAATGAATGTAAATTAAGAAAAGATAATAATAAAAAATACTACGTAATTTCGGCTGTGCGTGTGTCTTATGTATAACTCTGTAAATCGGATTTATTTTTAATTTAATTGAATGGAACTGATTCTTGACTTCAGAAATGCGATAAAGTGTATAGCGATAAAGCGATAAAGCAATAAGCTGTAATATAATATTTTTAACAGAAAATAATTGAAATTGTCATTTTTAAAATTGGAACTGACTTATCAAGATTTGGGACTATCCCGTGATTTTTCACGGGTTTGCACTAGTAATAAATATGAAGGGAGATAATAATCATAAAAAAGGAGTGTGTGACAAGTTTTAGTTGTGTAGCGGTCCATCCTTTCTGCCTATTCTCGTCGATAAATTACTTAATAGATACTTTTATTAGAGTATTTTTGTAATAATGTAATACAGTAATATCTAGAGAACTTATTAAAAGTCGGCGTATGCTGGGAGTCAGCATGTGTCGCTAGTGCAGATTTTGCAGGAAATGTATGGACCTGTGCGAAGCATGTCTGCTTCTCAACATACGTTGTCTCATACAAGTCCATACATTGGTCCAGAGGCATGGCCCTTGACTAGAGATCCGGAGGTCGCGGGTTCAAATCCCGGCGTGCGCAGATAAATTTTATTTGATTGATTTGTGTTTTCACAAAATAATCGTTTAAAAATAATATAAGGAATATTTGCGGCACGTTGCAGAGTGAAAGATACTCTCAGTATCGCCCTGATGTAAGACCACCATTCAGAATTGAAACGTTACTAAAAAATGGCTTTAGCCGTGTTTAGTGACTAGATCTGAATAGCCAGGTACTTCCCCAACTTCCTCTTCCCTATCTCCTTCACCTCCCCACACCTTCAGCCTCACAACATACCCCAATTGGGGATGCCATGGTTTCACTGGCTCCATACGGAAGCAGTTGGGACTCTTGAGAGGTATTCATATAAAAAAAAAATATATATAAAAATAATATATATATATATTTAAAAAAAACATTACAAGTGCTGCCTGCACGTGCGACAAATGCTGACTCCCAGCTTACGCCATCCCTAATATTCAGAAAATTGGTATACTGTATTATGCTCTAAAATAATGTAAGAAAGACAATTTTTTTCACAAACAACGGATAATTATTACTTGCAGCTCAAGATCAATGAAGTTTTTTGACTGGGCGTATCGAAGTCCTATTTTAACTCGACCGTTTTTGATTTTGTTTATCTGTAAATATGTTTTTAAGTCCCGTTTCCGTTTTAAGATGGTGGTCGTTTTAATGGTTCAGTAAAGAATATTTTCTTCAAGTGTGTAATCGGCATTTTTATTTGGACTCTCTTATTCACATTTCTTCAATATCCCATATATATGTACCCATCTACCTTCCTAAAAAAAGTTTTTAAAAAATAATTTAAATTGAGATAGCTACCTTTCTTTGGACAAATTGTACAATTTTGTACCAATTTAAAAAAAAATGTTTCACAAAATAAAAGGTTTATGATTTCTCTCGTAGGCTGCAGTCCCCCCGGCGGGTCCTGATGTTTGAAGCGATTTGCCCCTTATGTATAAAGAAATTGTATAAGAACAAGGTCAGAATCACTTGAGCCATTCTCGTTCATGACATTACGAATTACTGGATAGCATTTAGCCACTCCGAATAATTCATACTAATTGCTAAAGATACGCCGGGCACCAAAGATGGCGGACAAAATGGCTGCCGCTTGATAATATGATAGCTGTCACATTTGAAGTCTATATTTATTCATTGTTTTTTTTTTTTATATAAATCCATTGTGGGAAGCACAGATTTTAATGATTATTATGGAAATTCGTTTTACCTACATTATTTTGATGTCATTTTTGTAATATATCACATGCTATAAAAATTGAATTCGTAAGAAAGGTGAGAACTGTCAAATATTTTACGTCGTATTGAAAAAATATTAAAAAAGAGGAAATTAGAAATATACTTACCCGGTAGCCAAGTCCACTACTAGTTGATAGAAGCATATCAAATACGCACTAGGGAGACTGGGCTGAAATACGCTTTTGCATATTTATCCACATCTGCATTTATGCAATATCCGTTTTCTAGAAATAACACGACTCCAAGATACCTATACTAGTCAGCCCATATTTGCCAGAGTCAATAATAGTTGTCAGGAACTGTCTGAGAATTCAATTTTCAACACAGTTTTTTCAACATATTGGAATAATATTATTTTAAATGTTAAAAGGCATGTTCGATGTTCGATGAGAAATGAAGGAGATCTGGTCATCTGTGGAAGTTATTTCCAAGTATGCCCCACAACCTTTGTTAAAAATTAAAATAACATTTTTCAAAATCGGTTTTGGGTGTTTTCGTAGTTTTTTATGCGAAATGTCCAGAACCAAAGGGGTGTATGCACCGTCTGAGTAGCGAAGTGACTTTAAATATTATTTCATGAACTTTGTGTAGGTTTTTTTTTATAGAGAAACCTCACAAGAGTCCCAACTGCTCCCTTCTGGAACCAGTGAGACTATGGCATTTCCAATTGGAGTATGTTGTGAGGCTGAAAGTAAGTGGGGAAGGGAAGAAGATAGGGAAGAGGAAGGTGGGAAAGTACCTGGCTATTCAGATCTAGTCACTAAACATGGCTAAAGCCATTATTAAGCAACGTTTCAATTCTGAATGGTGGTCTTACACCAGGGCGATACTGAGAGTATCTTCCACTCTGGAAGGTGCCGCAAATATAACATATATTATTTTTATTAATTAATTGTGAAATAACACAAATTAATCAAATAAAATTTATTTGCGCACGCCGGGTTCGAACTCGCGACCTTCCGAATGGGAGTCAAGTGTCTTACCACTCGACAACGGACGGTAGGTACTTTAATAAAACCTGTAATGTTATTGCATGCATTTTATCTGATGTGACTCAAAACAACATACATTTTAAATCATTTTCCTGTTAAGTTTATTTTATATATTTCATATTAAGTCATTTTCCTCAAAACGACGATACGATACGATACGATTGTACCACCCTAGCCAAGAGTACTGCTGTCCCAGTGAGACCAGTACACCAGGGGGCACTGATTTGTTAGGACTGGAACACGTGCTCTAAGGATGGGAAAGAGGTTGGAGTTTAATCGACCGGTATCCTGTTTTTGGAGGGTAGGTACAGATTTTTTTGAAGATACTCGTAAAAGTGTTGTTTTATGAAATGGATATTGTTCATCGTTCAAAAGATTTTACTGTTTCAATTTTAAACACAGAATTTCTTATTCACAGCTAAGACTAGTAAATTTTCTTTTTTTCAAATTTAACTAATTGATAAACATATTACAAATCGTATGTATGTAAAAACCTTTGTTAAAAACCACGGAGACGTGGTTTATGTTATTTATTTACTCGTATGTTATCCTAAAAATTACACGCAGAAGAAAATGCTAATTCGTTGACGCCAGATTTTCAACTTTATGATTAAGATAAAATTATAATTTAAGAACCCTGAGTGTGTGAAGGGTATTATTCTGTGTACCTTAATATGAACGCAGGCAACCGTGTACACAATAGAGGGGGATTTTAGAACATTAAACGTGAATTATCACGGATGCACGCCTCTGAACTATTAGATCACCTTGACCCGGAGAACGCGATGGTATAAACAAACAAAAAACAACTCCCATCCATAAAAACTCTTATTTTCCGCTGAATATTCAACGGCTAACCGGTTAGAGAGGCTCTTCGCAAGTTATATCAATTTAATTATAATGCTATAAAAATGTATTACACGGGTTTGATTTCTACGCAAGTCAAACGTAGCGGTTTTTGTACTATTTTATAAACAGTTTCAAAACGAGTTTTTTTTATTTTTTAGAAAACTAATTTTTTTAAGAGTAACTTTCGTTTTGGGTGATTGATTTATAGTTTTTTTGGCTAATACATTCGCTGGCTTATTATTACAATAATTAACGATCTTATAAACGCTGTATAATTAACAACGTGTCGATTAAAAATAATCTTGTACTTTTTTTACGAAATGGAAAGGAGATGGGGGAGGAAGGACGGTCACCTGGCTGGCCATTTCTGGTCAATAAACATGGCTAAAAACTCTTCTAAGCATCGCTTCGATTCATAATGATTGTCTGTTATTAGGGCGATACATTGATTATCGTAAACCTTCACTACATAACTAGGGAGGTTTCTCACCATCCTCCTAATAGCTTATCCATACTATAAATAATATTTTCGATTTCCGATTAACGATTTATTTAATTATTAAGTCGAAGATTAAAACTCGGTAGTCGAACCTATAAATAGTGGCTATATATTGGATAATTTGGCCGAGCTTTATAACTATCACGAGTATTTTATTTTTAATAATATTCATTATAGTATGGATAAGCTATTAGGAGGATGGTGAGAAACCCCCTAGGTATAATATGTGTGGAATACACTATGTCCGGAAACTCACAGTATATAATCTATATTACATTTGGATTCGACTTTGTGACATAACTTTGTTTGCTTTGAACTTTCATTGAAATCGAGTCCAAAGATGAAGTTTTCAGGACAAATTAAAAAAATGATTACTAGGCGGTTAGTATCAGCTGTTTATTGTCTTTTAAATTGCATCGAATCGTAGTTGCGCCAAGATTATATTTCGTAGATTGCGAAAAACAATGCTAAAAGTTTAAAAAATGTTTTTTGGTTAACAGTGTGAAGTAGATTCACAGTTTCTGGACACTATTTTTTACATACCTTTATTTAAATTAAATCTTCTATACCGTTTTCATTCAGCTTCACCCCTTACTCTCCTTAAAAAATCCTCCATACAGCATCCATATTGATAACACACACCTAACGGAAAACTTTGTGGAGTTAATATATTTTTTAAATCCAATCCTTATAGATTATGCTGTAGATCAGATACTTTCCGTATCTTGACAGATCGCGACACGTGTAATTATAGTGAAACCATTTTTCTCTTGTATCTGTGTTATTAAAGTGGATATTTCGGAAAAATGTGCTAAACGTGCAAGTTACTAAATAACTAGTCAAAAATACAAACCTAGTTATTATTAAAAATATATAAATGTGTACAGTACGAGTCTTCGTGTTCACGTATATACATTTAAGTAATTTATCTAATGAATTGACAACTATTAGAAAATTCTGGCCGTCGACATTGATCCATTAGTCAGATTTTAAAATGTGAAATCGTATAATTTTTACGTTGTCTAATGTAATGAAATATCTAACAGATGACCTTGTTGGGTTAACAAAATACTGGCCACATTCTCTTGTGCACTTGTGTAAAGAAGCATCAAATAAAACTGCAAATAATATTGTACTATGTAAAAAAGTCAGAGAATCGCATTACTTACCATTGTTATTATTCTGTTTTGACACTTGTAACAGGTAACAGTTAGGGTGGTATTTCCATTAATCCCGATAAGGCTGTCTTAATTATCTGTTAACTAATTATTAATAACAATAACTAAGACCTAGTAACGATCTAACTTCTTACTATCCGTCAAAATTAACAAGCAAGCTTGTTATAATATTGGCATATAGAAACATTCCTTGAATAAATAAATACGTATTTCGTAGATGTATACTCGTCAACATGTGAGGCCTCGTAATGTTTCAAATATCAAACGCCAAACAAAGCAGAAAACTTGTTCTTTATACATGCTTTAGCAACAATACCACTAGAACAGTGAGCACTGCCATCATGAAATTTGCACAGCTTTTTCTGTTGGGAATTTTTAGATCAACGCCATTTTTTTCAACATACAATGTTATTTTGGTAAATATTCCACTAACCGCCGCACTTTCATTAAACACAGATTTTCGAAATTACACTACGTTTTAACCTAATTACTACAAGAAATAACTAATTAAGTTTGGTTAGGTAGTAAAAGATTCATTATAATTCCATGTTTATTCAAAATTTAAAACTTCCATTAAAAAACGATTTATTTGCCGCCATTGTAATTTTTTTTTAAGTTAGTTAACCCAAACTAAGAACCTAATAACTCTTACCTACATTAAATTTTACAAATGCAATAATAACAATAGTTATTTTGCTTTATGTTTTAAGGCATTTATACAGTTACTATTTTTATACCTAAAATTATACTTAATTCTTCAATCTCCTATTAACCATAAAATTATAATAAGTTCATTATTATACCCACACTCAGGCATTTGCCTTTGTGGGATTTTTTGTTCATACAATATTATATTTAAGTATGTTATATACCTTTTATTATTTTATGTACCATTGTATCAAATAAATTTTAATTAAAAAAAAAAAAAAAAAACTATTTTGTGTACGTCAATAGTAGATAGTTATTATTGAAACAATAATCTGTGCCTAAAAGTGCGGCGATTAGGGGAATAATTACCGCAATTTCCAAGAACAATGGAGATTTAAAATATACAATGAAATACCAAAAATAAATAAAATATATACAGGTTGTTTCGGCACGTACCCGACAAACTTTAACCAGTGATTACTGACTTTATTCAGGGCAAAAAATGTTAACGAAATATTGGTCTCCGGTGACATTTTCGATGTCGATTTTTTTTTCTATATTTTTTCTTCAAAATCCAACAAATAAAATTTCTTCTGCATGTCGTCACTGGTTACTCAGCCAAGTAACCGCCCGACCTCTTATTCCGCCCTCAACTGTTCAAAATCTACTACTTTTTAATGTTTTTGTAGAAAAAAAATGTCACTGGATCCTAAAATTTTATTACTTAACATTTTTTACTTCAAATAATGTCAGGAGTCACTGGTTAAAGTTTGTCGGGTACGTGCCGATACACCCTGTATACTTCAGGGAGAAAACGGGGGGGAAATGACTTTTAACGCAATTGTATCCTACTTACTTTAGGAAAATATTACATAATGAAATTTCGTGAAGAGTGACATTTTCCTATGAAGAAATGAGTATCTACCATCTTCAGCAAAAATCTATCCATGCGGAACATTTCACGTATTAACCGTTCCTTAAAAAGGCACATCACAAGTTGAATAGTATGCCTTAAAAAGGCATAACACACATGGAATATGCCTTAAATAGTCGTTTTCCACAGTTCGGCACACCTTGGCGTTTCGTGGTAATAGAACTAACTGAATTATGGAGTTAAGAATGCCCTCAATATGTAATAATTATCGTCCGTACAAAGAAGTCGCATTTTGAAATGATTTAATTACGTCAATGTTCCTTTTACGTGGTATGGTTAGTTTATTTAACGTTGCAATTGAAATATGTTTCGCCATCGTTTCTCACAGTATTTATTACCTGTGATATTGAAAACCATATTATTAAAATAAAAATGCACTGGTTTTATGAAGCAAATTTATTTTTCCTCGGTGCCAACTACGTTTATACCAAAATTCTTTACCTATTTATTTAAAATATCTATATTTCTTGATTCGATTCAAAGTATTAGGAGAGTACTTCAAATAAATTCACTAATTTAAATATTTTCTAAAATAGAATTGTGATATAAGAATCATTGTTTTGCAAAATGTCATTCTCAAATTTTGACATTTTCTATCAAACAAATAATTATTATTTAAAAATAAATAGCCAGCTTTATAAATTATAGACTATATGTTCTTCTGATGTATGAGCTATATTATTGTAAAGTTTCATTAAAATCCATTCAGTAAATTTTGCGTGAAAGAGTAACAAACATACATACATCCATACAAACTTTCGCGTTTATAATATTAGTAAGATTCGCAGAATAGATTTGAAATATGATTGAGTTTGCCAAACCAATTTATAACCAATGAAAAGTGTTTAATGTAGACTAGAGTCAAAGATATATAGGAATATTTTATCTTATTTTATTTATTTGAGATACAAACAGGATATTTATAGAACATTCTTGTTGGTAATATAAAACAAATTAAAATACAGATATAAATATCCCTAGACTAATGTGTCTGCAGTAATCACATTAGCATATTCACAGAAGCAAACACATGAAAAACAATGTCAGTATTTTTATACACAACTTAAAAACTTAATTACAAAATTTGAAAGACATAATAAGTAGAAAACATTTATGAAGTATTTATTAAAAAATAATAATTTTAGTTTTTATCCACTCGAACGCTTTTTGCCACATTATGGCACTATTTCCAAAGCCTCGGATTGCTTTGTTGCCACAATGTGGCAAATATTCTCTAGATTCTTTAAAATGAATTAAAGTTAAAGGTTTTATAATATTTTTTTTATAAATCCAACGAATATGTGATAACAGACAAAAGATAGGTGAATTTATTGGCTATACAGACCTATAATCAGTTAGGATATCTCCATATTTAAATTCGGAGTTATGATTTTTTTAATGTGGGCAGAAAAATTTCCTCTGACAATCCGAGAAAAAAGTATTAAATTGCTCTGTCGCTCCAGTGGTCAAGTAGAATGGTGGGTTTTTACGGAGTTTTGTTGGTTTTTTTTTTAAGCTACCAAGATTTACAGCGGTATCAATATTATTTATGGTTTTAAAATGTAATAAATTAATAAACGAAATTAACTTTGATTTAAAATTTTAGGTAAGTACGAAAGAAAAGTAAAGTAAAAGTATGAACAACAAGTGTCAATTATAGTGATATCAATTGATGGCAATTATCGTGAATAAGTGGCAAGTTTGACCGGGCAGTGGCTGAGTTGGCATCACGCCTAGTTCCTACCCAGGCTTCGTGAGTTAAATTCCTCGACTGACTAAGTCCTCCATGACGACACAAACAACGCTTTTCGCTTTCTGTAATGGTAGTAGGCAATTTTCCAATATTGGCAGGTTATTGGTAACATGGTAATATTTATCTTTTTAAAAAAAGTCTTTCATTATATTAATTCATAAAATGCATTTTAAGTAACTTTTTCCTTGTGTTAACCAAACTACGCATTTATAAATTATATTTTTTTATCTATATTAAGTCATGAAAACTTCCGGCCATCCGATCCATGACTCAAATTACATTAGTACCAAAATTGATACAGTTCTATTTTTGAATCACCTAATTAAATTCAGTTCAATTGTTTCGCAGAAATTCAAATGTAACATTGTCATCAAATAGCCATTCAGCGCCATTTGTTTTTTTGACAGTTGTAAGGTTCCAGTTAACTACCTATTCTAAGTCCGATTCAGCTTTTAAACAAATTGTGATTAGCAAAAGAAGATGACTATCATGTTATTAAACTTGTCACTTATTACATTTTAAAACTAGTATTAAATTAGTTTCAATATTAATGCAGTTCCATTTTTGAATCAGCTACCTAAATCAAACAAGTATTACATTAGATACAACCGTAGAGCAGTCCATTTTTAAATCAGCTACCTAAATAAAACTATTATTACATTAGTAACTTAGTGCAGTTCCATTTTTGAATCAGCTACCTAAATAAAACAAGTATTACATTAGATATAACCGTAGAGCAGTCCATTTTTAAATCAGCTACCTAAATAAAACTATTATTACATTAGTAACTTAGTGCAGTTCCATTTTTGAATCAGCTACCTAAATAAAACAAGTATTACATTAGATACAACCGTAGAGCAGTCCATTTTTAAATCAGCTACCTAAATAAAACTATTATTACATTAGTAACTTAGTGCAGTTCCATTTTTGAACCAGCTACCCAAATAAAACTAGCATTACATTAGTTACAATAGTAATGCAGTTCCATTTATAAACCAGCTACCCAAATAAAACTAGTATTAGGTACATTACTTTCAATTCCATTTCTGAATCAGCTACCTAAATAAAACTAGCATTACATTAAATACGTTTTTTCACATCGTCGGATCTGCCGGATTTGCCCTGATGATGATGGACACTGCAACGCTGTCCAAAACGTCGGCTACAGAAGGAGGTAGCGCAACACGGCATAACACCCCAAAAACAAACAACGAAAAAGCATTACATTAGTTTAAATCTTAGTGCAGTTCCATTTTTATATCAGTTTATATAGTATTATTTTATATCAAATAATATTATTGCATTAGTTACAAATATATTATAGTTCCAGTTTGCAATCAGAAGTCACCTAAATAAAACCATTCCATTCCATTTTTGAGTCACCTACCTAAATAAAACCGGTTTTGTATGTATGTATCGTAATGTATCGTTCCATTTATAAATCAGATACTAAAATAAAATTGATATTAGGGATATTAGGTAATAAATAATACGTTATAAAGTCAGTACTTAAACCACCTGCAGTTCCATTTTTAAGTTAGTTTAGTTACTAATTTATTACAATTCCATTTTTGAGTCAGCCACCTAAATAAAACCGGTTTTCATCAGTAACAATTTTAGTATCGTTCCATTTTTGAATCAGATACTAAAATAAAATTGATATTGGGTAATAAATAATACGTTATAAAGTCAGTACTTAAACCACCTGCAGTTCTATTTTTAAGTGAGTTTAGTTACTAATTTATTACAATTCCATTTTTGAATCAGCCACCTAAATGGTTGAGTTTTGATTGATCGAGTTACGTCTAATTAGATGTACCGCTTGACCGAGTGAACTTTATTCCTATAAAAGAAGTCTCCGGTCTTATTGGGCAGAAAACAACGGAACCAACTTCGCGAAGGAATTCTCAACGCTACTAACAACGGAGTTAGCCGCTTATTGTGTTTTGGAGCGAAGAGAAATCGGAACAAGCCTAATCTATACAAAAACCATTTCAAACGTTCTCAAAAATGAACTCAATGTATTTACAACGGTTATATGCCATTTAAATCCAATGATATTTATTTATTTTACTAAATGGATAATAAGTATACTGTTTTCGTGAAATTTCACGAGCGTCAAACAATATAAGATAAGCAAATTATAACTACAAACTTGAAAATTTTGCGTTATTTTTGGTAAAATTCGCGTTATATTTTGAAATAATCGCGTTATTTTTGGCGAAATTCGCGTTTTTTTACTTGTAATATACAGTGTAATTTTTTAGTTAAAGCAAATTTGTTATTTTGCAAAAAAAACTAATATGTGCTAACTTTTAAGCATTTCGCACCAAAAAGCAGCAAAATACTTTTTTTTTCAAAATTGAAAATTTATAAAAATCGCGACGTTTTCTAAAATTGCGAATATCGCGTTATTCTAGTGAAAATTTGAATTGTTCACGCAAAAATTGCTAATTTGGCGTAAAAATAAAAAGTTTGATATTTAAACAAAATATTGTGACCCAATAATTTATAATTATTTATTTATTTATTTAGAATTAACGGCACTAGTGCCATTTACATACTTAAGTTTTTTTTTTACACAGACATGTTACAGTATTAATTTTGATGAGTGAAAAATTATATAATTATTGTATACCTATTTAAAATCTGTTAGTTTTCCGGGGTCTGAAGCAGAATTTCTATATCTGTTAATATTATTTTAGTAATTTCAGCTCGCAGTCATACCCATCATGAGCTTTGAAGCTTTGAACTCTCGAAAAATACATATTATAGAAGAATACATATTCGTAAGATGACAGATTGCTTTCTATATTTTTCGATTGTTAAAAAAATAGTGTTTAAACTCCGACGAAATGTGTAATAAATACTTTAAAAGTTCTAAAGCCTTCCATATCTTTCATTCTGTAATACTATTTAGCCAAAAATAGTATCGAAAAAGAATCGACAATATTTTAAGTAACAATTTGAATATTTTTATTCCCTTGAATTGAGAATAATATTTATTGCAACAGATCAACGTTCTGCTCGATTCATTTAACAATGTCGGCGCAGTTAGAATCAAACGATGAACAATACACATGAATAAATTAAAAAGCTAATAATTATTCTAAGTAGGGTTGTCATAGCAACTATTTTAAACAATAAATTATGCACTACGATTGTGCTATTTTTTAAATTATTTTTTGTAGTTTATTTACCAGTATATTTAACAATTATATGCATCTTTATCGCTCAAGCCTAGTATACGATTTTGATTCCACTATCTGCACAAAAACAAAGCGCTCTTTACTTTGATAACCGCTTAACTAAGGTAATGTTTCTCTTATTTTATTTATTAGTGTCTTTTAAAGGTAGGAACATACTCCTTGCTAGGGATTGCTGTTCCGAAGCGAACTGTAGGTTGTTGTGTTGGTGTCACTTCATAATTTGTGTGATTTCCTCACCTTCATGTTTACTTATACGTAAGCATATTTGGTTTGTAAACTTAGTTATCTTCATAATATTTTTAATTTCAGGTGGAAAGGTAGGGTGTAATTTTGTAGCATACAATTTATGGTTTTTCTTGCCAAAAGATGTAGGTATTATGGTAAAACTTTACTTAAAATGCTACGCAAAGTGAAAATTATGAGATACGCGCTAGTGACTCTAAACAAAGTAGACAAATTTTAAATTGAGTTTAAGATTGGTATCTAATAATACACGGGGAAAAATGTTATTCTAAAATACGATCATTTTATTCGTAAAAACGGTTAAAAACGGGAGTGAAGTTCTTAAATTAACAGGATTTCAATGTTTATTGGCGGGAACATGTAAGATAATTTGTTGGTATACGTAATTTCGTACGTATACCAACAAATTATTCTTACACTTTCCCGCCAGTGAACATTGTAACACTGTTAATTTGTTCGTAAGAACTTCAGTCCCGTTTTAAACCGTTTTTACTAATAAAATGATCGTATTCTAGAATAACATTCTTCTCCGTGTAAAAATACAAAATATTTTCCTTTACTTCTAAGACAGATAGATGACAGATTTCTATTTATTTCCTGTAAACATGGCGTAAACAAAATAAGATATAAAATTTTATTTGTAATGACTATTTGTATTCTTTTTTTAAAGAATCAAGTATTAAGAACTTGATGACGGTCCTATTTTTGTATTTTATATTTGAATAACTAAATTCTAGGAAAAAACTTTTATTTTAATATCTTCAACTTCTGTCAACCCTAATAAACAGTCTGTCATTATTCGGCCTTCGCGATGTACGAGTAGTATCAGAGATCGTAAACAGGCAAAAAAAACCTTTGTCAATTATTGTTTTTTGACATGAAACATGACAAAGGTTAAATTGGTTCCTCAATGAATTTTGCAAATAATATTTTCGTCACATCGTCGACATTTTAATTTACCATGTTATTTATTGCGTAATATGCCAAAAAAATTCACCCAGAAAATTTCATGTCAGCAAAAACTGATTTTATAATAAAGCTGCGAGCGATTTTGAAGTTGACTTTAGAATAATGTTTTTCATTGCGGTTGGAAATTTTATGTAAAATTTGTGTTTTTCGATATGTAAATAAATAGGGTAATTTTTTTAACGCACACGTAATATTCTTTGCCTCCAAAAGTCAATTAATCGGTTTTTAGCATTAAAACAGAATGTTAATGGTAGCGAAAAAACTTAGGAATGGGTTAAATTTACTAAAATGAACGGTTAACCTATTGTTATTTATTACTACTTTTTAATTGATAAACTAATGTTTAAGACAAGATTTTTATGCGTAGCACAGAGGGTAACAATATAATAATTATTTTAAGCAATAATAGGAGATTTTTTTTCAATGTGGATGAGTGTTTCAGGCTAATAATTAATGCTTATAATTATTATTATTAATTTATTTAACTACATTTTAAGGTTTAAAATATACAAGTTGTACTACTGAATCGGTATTTTTATTATTATTTTATTAATATTATTATTATTATTATCACATATAGATCATGGAACCAGTTTTTAAATCGGAGATTTTAATTTTTTTTTTGCAAAAATAAAATTGTACATTTATTACATTTTTTTGTATTATTTCATGGTATGGATGTCCCTGTGTTATAGTGGGAGAAGTTTACAAATTTAAACGAATTAACATTTTATGGTTTAATATTTAAAACCTCCTAGTAAACAGAATTGCATTTTTAATATTGCCTTCGCAAAATTACGATACGTCAGTAAACAGTCACTGTGATTTAAATAACCTAAGTGTCAATCAGCATTCTGTAGTACTGGAGAATACTGGTCTCAGTAGTCGGTCCTACTTACAAATAAAGAATGTCTCTGGAGAGATCATTGGAGATATTACAACCGGCATTATTTGTCGTACCATTGTCGTAAGCTTTAATGTTACTTTAATGAAAATGAAAAATGAACTTTAAAAAATAGAATTGTATCTTTAATAAAGTTTTATTTTTATAAAAACTTAAATTAAACAGTTTTTCCACTTTTGGTATAAAACATCAACGATACGATAAAAAAGTTTAAAAATATAAAACTTTAAGTTCGACTTCTTGATAAAAGTAATTCATTAAATTCTAAAAAATGTATTACGTATTATATAGGCTACTAAAATTAGATACATAACTGTCTCATTTTATAACAAAAGTTTATACAGCAGTTTTTTTTTCATGTAGCGGAACCAACTTACTATTATAGTACAATCTGTTGGTTTTAAACATTTTTCCTACGACGTGAAAACGGCTGCAAAATTCAACAAGTACAACATTTAAATGTGTGCCAAATGTTTATCAGCACTGCTTTTAATACAATCGCTGGCATTCGAACCACGAACGGACAGCGGAACATAAATACAGCTGTAGTAGTAAGCAATACGTTTCGGGTCATATTTTGTAGCGAACCAACACTATCACTAAAGAACTAAACTACCAATTGGTCAACTACCAATTCAATACTACAGAGTGAAGTCTTTTTTTTTTTTCTTTTTTTTTCTTTTTTTTTATAGAGAAACCTCACAAGAGTCCCAACTGCTCCCTTCTGGAGCCAGTGAGACTATGGCATCCCCCATTGGAGTATGTTGTGAGGCTGAAGGTAAGTGGGGAAGGGAAGGAGATGGGGAAGAGGAAGGTGGGAAAGTACCTGGCTATTCAGATCTAGTCACTAAACACGGCTAAAGTCATTAATTAAGCAACGTTTCAATTCTGAATGGTGGTCTTACACCAGGGCGATACTGAGAATATCTTCCACTCTGGAACGTGCCGCAAATATAACATGTATTATTTTTATGAATTAATTGTGAAATAACACAAATTAATCAAATAAAATTTATTTGCGCACGCCGGGTTCGAACCCGCGACCTTCCAAATGGGAGTCAAGTGTCTTACCACTCGACCACGGACGGTCGTCTACAACAAAAGCTTCATATCCGTGTCACGAATGCAACGTTAAACTCTATTTACACCTTCCTCACACCTGTGCAACAAAACGCACCAATAAAACGTTCAAATGCACCAGTATAAAATGCATTCGACAAAAAAACTAGTTTTGCCCCGCGGTTAAAAATACACCTGCGACACTGTTTGTTCCGGTTCCGCTAAATGAAAAGCCCTATTCAGGTCCCGAGTGGCTCTCTTCGTTCTCCTCTCTTCGTGCTTCTCTCTTCTAAGGGAATTTTGAACTAGGCACGTAAATAGAAGCTATAAATGCACTCGTCGAGTCAAAATCGCGGCGCTATCTAGTCTTCAAGAGCAGCTGACGGCGAAAAATGCAAGCAGACAGTGTCTGTGTGTATGTATGTAAAGAAAATTGACTGGTGTGATGGGAAATGTTGCAGGTGTAAAGAAGTAAAATAACGTAATTAATTATGAAAATTACGTGATAAGTAGAACAATAATAATATAAAATATTAAATTAATTTCGGTTGTGTGTCTGTCTGAAACTCTGGTTCATTGAACAGTAGAGCTCGGGTTTGCCTTGAATTTAAGTGTTTATTTAAAATTTGGAAATGATTGTCATAAAGCGATAAATCGATAAAGTACCTGCCTAACACATAATCCTAGAAATTATTGTAACGTGGGTATAATATATTTAACGATTTGATATGTTAAGGTAGATTCAGACTGGACGACGTACGTACGCATCGCTACGCCAAACAATGCTTAGCAACCCATACATTTTCTATGAAAATGGCCACAGACATCGCACGTCGCGATGCGTGTGGCCAATGTGATTCTAAAACATAAATTTTCATTGAAAATCTATGGTTGCTAAGTAGCCCAGATATTGTTAGGCGTAGCGATGCATACGTACGTCGACCCAGTCTGAATCTACCATTATTGTAATGTTTTATGTTATATTTTTTTCTAAGTTATTGTCAAATATTATATTGTTTAAAATATTTCAGGGTTTTACGCAATATTCTTCCAAAACTACTTGTATATTCTTTGTTCACTTTTATAACTTTTGGTATAAATTCTACGTACGTGTAATCCTCGATAACTTAAATATTATTTTATAATCTATGTAAAAGCCTCTATAACAACAATAATATATTTCACCGGGTGTCTTGCATAAATGTCTTTAGTACATTTTTAGTACCTACCTATAATATTTTTTTTACCAGAAAATTATTTTCATAAAATTCTATATTTGAAATTTGAATTTCTTTTATTTAAATTATTTAGGGTCCATATTTAGATACAAGTAAAGACGGATTTCGTGATTTTTCAGGGATCTGCCCTTTTTACTTAATAAGTAATTAAATAATTATCAACCTACAGTAATTATATTATTCTACTATGTCCCTTGATTTTTCACGGGTCTGCGCAAGTATTATTATAATTAAATAGCAGACAATACCGGAAATTTGTCATTTTTCAATCAAATTCTAGACGTATTGACCCTTTTAAAAAAAAAAAAACAAAGTGATTTTGAAAGATTGTTATTTTATCTGGTAAATGCATTTTTTAAATTTTGAAAAACTAAGTTTATTTTTAATATACTAAGGTTGGTCGTTAGCAGATTTGTTAAATTTTCAAACGAAATATTATATTATACAACACAAATTTCAAATCATAAATATAAGCATACAGTAAAATAAATTTAAAAAAAAATTTTGACACTTTTCAGACTTTTAATTTTAGTTCAATTAAGTAAAATCATTTTAAAAAAATGTGAGAATGTGTTTTGTGTCGAAAATACCTCAGTATTACTATTTATTTAAGGTCTTACAAAGTAAAATTTTTACACACTTTTTTGTTTAGACATTATTGAAAAATCATAAATACTTATGATCAAAAAACACTTACAAGAAATACACGATATTAATAATTTATTACTTGAAAATACAGTTTCATAGTGCTTTCACACAAACGAAGTACTGAATTCCGGAAGTCTAAACTTTAACTTTACACCCGCTAAAAACCATAATTTTAATAGTAAAAACGGTTAAAAACGGGTCTGAAGTTCTCACGAACAAATTAACAGTGTTTCAATGTTTATTGGAAAATGTAACATAATAATAAAATAGAACATAATAAGGTTAAAGTTATTGAGACATAACATATTAAATAATGCTACATAAATACATGTACGACAAGCATTACTATCAACCGCTTTTAATATATATTATAGAACTAGAACACAGTAACAAACTAAATTAAACATTAAAAACAAATAAATAAAGGCATATGTAGAACTTACAATCAATTTATTAAAATAGACGTGCTAACGACTAGGTGTTACTTAGTAAAATAAATTGGCACGAGAAAAATAAATAAGGACCCAAGGTAATACATCACTTTCTAGATCAATGTGATAAAATAATGTAGACTGGTAGGATTTTTACAAACTGTTCACATGACAAAAATAAACGTAATGGCGTTCATAACTCATTTTCACAAAAAGTCGTATTTTTATCGTTATCTTCTGTCAGAGTGGTGGCAGTAATAAAATTATGTAATATTCTCATACTAGAAGCGCGAACAAAACGTTAAAATGGTCAGCAATCGGTTATTAATCGACAAACTTAACAATGCAGTCGGGGGTCGATAGTGTAGATTTTGTGGATATTAAAAATAAACCAATCTTTTATTGTTCCTCTTCGGCTGAGAATAAAAGTTTAAATATACTTGCAACTGTACAGGGAGGTTCCGATGAGAAAGATCAATTATTCCCCGTATCAAATATTTTTAATAAAAAATTTAATATCGATTTATTTCATTCAAAACTTGCTTTAATATATATCTACATTCAAGTAAGCAATAAAAATGCTCAAAACGTAAGTATTTTTTGATCATAAGTATTTATGATTTTTCAATAATCTCTAAACAAAATAAGTGTGTAAAAAAATATGAAATATTTTAGTTTGTAAGACCTTTAATAAATAGAAAAACTGAGGTATTTTCGTCACAAAACACGTTCTCGGATTTATTTTTTAATGATTTTAATTGAACTAAAATTAAAAATCTGAGAAATAGCTTTACTAAATTATGTATTGATTTATTTTAATGTATGATTATATTTTTCGAAATGTGTGTTGTATAATACAATAATATTTCGTTTGAAAATTGAACAAATCTGCCAACGACCAACGGTATATATATCTAACCTTAGTGTATTAAAAATAAACGTAGTGTTTCAAAAGTTAAAAAATGCATTTACCAGATAAAATAAAAATTATAAAATAAATTTTTGGTAAAAAAGGGTCAATACGTCTAGAATTTGATTTAAAAACGACTAATTTCCGGTATTCTCTGGTAAAACCCTCTAAAGCAGTAGTTTGTCAGCAGGTCAATCTTATAATATTAATTATAACACAATACAGAAAATAGATATACGAGTAGAAGAATTACTAATTAATTATTAGTTAGAAGACTACTGTTGATTCAACTAAAGGAATTTTAAAAGATTTATTTACTAAAAAGAACCAGTATCTCCTGGGTGCCTTCTTATTTCTTTTGCGTATATTGTATAAGAAGGTACCCTGATACATTTTTTAAATTATGTGAATGCCGCACTAGAATAGAGCTATGAGATGTATAATGAATGTATACTGGGAAAAGGCAAATACGCGAGAGAGCAGCTAAATTGGATTCCAATTTAAAAAAATACTGTTATTTAATGTGTTAATTTTTGTGCATAAAGTCATAAACAACCGAATTCCAAAATAGGATGAAATTGTTTTTAATAGAGATATACACAATTACGAAACCAGAAATGTAAATAGAAATAGTTTGCCACATATTATGAAGAAATGAAAATCACAGAACTGCCTACAGTTCAGAGGACTAACGAGAAATGCCTGAAAGTCTGAAGAATGAATGAATTTAAAAAGAAATGTTACGTTTATTGTAAAAATATTTAAAGTTACAAAATAAAATATTATCTTGTATATATTAGTTTATATTCAAATGTTGTATAAACTAACTAACTCAATAAATAATAAAAAATAAAAACTAGAGTCCCGACTGCTGCCGACTGACCGGAGTCTTGGAAAATATGACATCCCCGATCAGAGTGTGTTGTGAGGCTGAAGGGAGTGGGGAAGAGAAGGAGATGGGATGATGAAGGTTGGGAATTAAAACCTGGACATAAAACCATATCATCCATGCTCTTAGGTGGTCTTTTTCCAAGGTGATGCTGAGATTATCTACTGCACTTTGGTCGCCTAAAAAGAATAAGTGTGTTAAATTGAAGGAGGGTGTCAACTCTCTTTTGCACCCAGCCTACCTAATAAGTAGGTAGGTATACCATGGTGTTACTATAACTTTAGTGACTAGCGACATTTCAGCTTTACCGTTGTATAACGGTGTTGTTATAAGAAAGGGGCGCTTAGATGGTTCGGGCACGTACAGAGCATGGACGAAGAAAGGAATGCCAGGAGAATACTTGATGCGGAAGTGGATGGACGAAGGAATCGAGGGCGTCCAGTAAAGAATTGAGACACGGCACGATTAATATATAAGGAATGAATTCAAGCAAGAATAAAAGAATTTCAAAGTTAATTTTCAAGTTCTGTAAAGGGTGTATTCAATTTCTGTTATTACGATATCATGATTGGCCAGTTGTTCCACATAACTGAAATAAAAACAGCACTTGAATATTAACTTTGAAATTTAATGAATTGTTTAAATTCTGTGAGATAACTGACCTTAATTCTAGTTTTCAGAAAGGTCCGATATTGCTATCTTGTCCCAATCAGAAGAAATTCAAAGAAAATTCCATTTGAAAACATTTCCTGTAAAGAGAGTTTTCTTTTGAACTGAGGAAATTTTGAGTTAAACAAATTTCTTGGAATGCTCTATCTTCTATCTCGTCTATCTTTGAAGTATTTCTACTTCTAATAATAGCGAGTAATGATTCTTCAGCTCTTCCTTATTCTCAAATTAATAATATCTATTCCTTTGTTGGCAGAATTTTGTAAGACCGATATGGATCACTAAATAGTAATTAAATTTGTAAGACATGAGAGAAAATATTTACGTATTCACTAAATTACGCGGGCAGGTAAATAGTTTTTTTTTCAACATTAGCTTCACACGCAAGGCTCTGAGGAAAGGAAGGAGAGGAAGTTCTGGGGAGAAATAAGGTATAAGAGGTGGACAGGAATCTGGGGGTCACTGTGTCCAGGAGTGACAATTCCTCGCACTGCGGTGCAAGGCGATGTGTCAAGAGTTTCCGGCTGGAGAGGTCAAAAGGTCTCCCTCAATCAGCCACGCATTAGGTGAGAAAACGCATCCGCCGCCAAGACCCAGACAAACCTCATCCCATGAACTGGGTACCCCTGCTAAGCCAGGGAAACACTCAACACAGGGATGACTTATGACAGGGGTGTTAGTCATCCAATAAATGGTCCCCGGGGCGGCGGTACCCACACCCGACTCCCAAATTGAATTCTCGCAAGCAGAAATTATTTAATTATGACTTACTTTAACCAATGATTCCTGACGTTATTTGGAGTCTAATAATGTTAATAAAATTTAGGTCTCCGAAGAGATTTTCGTTTTTTTTTTCAACTAAAAATATTTTTTTAAATCAGATATTTGACAGCTAGGGTCGGCGTAAGATAAGAGTAAGCAAATGTCACACGTGCAGCATTTTTGTTTTGCAATGTATGGGCCTCTATAAAACAAAGTAAGCTGAGGAGGCAGACGTGCTTCGTACATTTCCATACATTTCCTTCAAATGCTGCACGCGCGACACATGCGAACTCCCAGCATATGCCGACACTTGAGGTCGGGTGGGGGTTGGACAGTTACTCAACTAAGTGACATGCAGCAAAAATTATTGGTTATTGGGAAAAACAAAAACGTCACCGGAGACCAAAATTTCATTTACATTTTTTACTCCATATAATTTCTTGTTTCACCGGTTAAATAAGTCAGGGACGATATAAGGTGTAATATGGTTTTTTTCGTTGTTATTGGTAATGAAATATGTTTGAGAGAAAGTATAAACAAAGCTAAATCGTGTAGCATGGGGGTGCATTGATCTATGCCCAAAGGTAGGCCTGATAGTAGTTTTCAAGTCTGATATGAAAAATTACGATCATGTTTTACCTTAACAAAAAGTGTAAGTTAATCATATAAAAACAGTTAATTAATGTAGAACGATTGTGACACAAAAAATATAAATAAATTTATGGAAAAAATACATTTTTATGGTTGAATGTATAGTAGTAGTATACCATAGATAATTTTATTAAATTAAAATATCCTATGAAACATCTTCTTACTAATATTATAAACGCGAAAGTTTGTATGGATGTATGTATGTTTGTTACTCTTTCACGCAAAAATTACTGAATGTACTTTAATGAAACTTTACAATAATATAGCTTATACACCAGAATAACATATAAGCTATAATTTATACCCAAAGCTTGCTATTTTCCATGTATTACAAATAATAATTATTGTTTAATAGAAAATGTCAACATTTAAAATGACACTTTGAAAAACAATGATTGTAAAACCAAAATTCTATTTTAGAAAATATTTAAATTAGTGAATGTATTTAAAGTACTCCCCCTTGAATTGAATCAAGAATTATAGATATTTTAAATAAATAGGTTAAGAATTTTGGTATAAACATAGATGGGACCTACGAAAAGAAAATAGGCTAATCGAAGTACTAATCCTGCGCGGGCGAAGTCGCGGGCAGAAGCTAGTAAAATATATTCGTCAAATTAAATAATGATTCGCGTGTGTAACGTTAAATTGAAAAAGAAAATTAAACTTTAAATAGTACAGAATTAATTTGAAATTGCTACCTAACCTAGGTAGGATGATCAAAATAAAATTACTTCAAAAGGAAGTCATATCAAAATGAAGTCATGTCATAGATTGAATTTAGAATGCGCGTGTTGGATGTTCGGGGAATTCCCAATAAACTTTGGTATGCCCATATATCAAAATATATATAAAAAAGAAGTCATGGAATAATATATTATCAATTTTGCGATACTTAATTTTATTATCACTGGCAATCTTTTCCGTCCCGCGACGTGTTGGTTCATTAATGCCCGCGACTATGATCCTATCACTGAGAGTACCGCTGCGACCTCTCTTTCTGTTGCATACGTCTTTTGTGAGAAAGAGGGAGAGATTACAACGGATCTCTTAGCGATTTGCGCTTACAATTTATTTTAAAAAAATAGTAGAATTTTGAATCTCTACTTGCAATCTTTATTATTTCATCGGGGATAAAAGGCTTTGAAGCGAAACATCTTTCTGTAATAACCGCATAATATCAATAATGTAACACGATTTTGGATGAAAATGTAAATATTGAATCGACCGGTGGTTTCAGGCTAAAAACATTCAACGCATGTTCCTCATTTATAAACAACACGCACTGAAAAATCATTTTAAAATATATATCTTGTATTTCCATTCATAAATACAAAACGGGAGCTACGTTTTATTAATTTAACAGAAATACAAGGACCTCTTTCACCATTAATACCCGTTTAAATTGAATTAATGAAGGCACACACACAAGCATGATACATTACACTCATTGCATTCATCTAAAGGCTGTGTTCCTTACTTGTTTTTATTTGCAGCTGATGAATATCTCCCGGCGGCGATTCAGTGTAAAGATACAACAGCCGACACTCACTACTTCCTTATTTAGTTACTCAGTAGAACCAAAACACCCAACACAAGTTTCACAATTAATAATATTTCTCCGTCTTGGGCACTGCGAAAAGCAACAATTTATCCCAGCACTAAATCTCACTCACGAATCAAGATTGGTATCCAATTTTGTTTTTTAATTCAAGTGACATTTGAGTATATCCAAATATTTACACGATTCACAGCATATGCGAGTAAAGATCACGAGAAACGTACACAACATCCAGACGCGACGGGTCTCGAAATCTACTGAATTCTGTTCTACCGAAACTGAACACTCGACATTCTCACTCAGGAAATTTTAACTCAGTACACGCGATTACTTGAGCGGCGCGGACGGGGTTCTAGTTCTTAAAAATCTAACTAGATTCCGCTAGTGTCGCGTGCCGCACTGACATCTAGCGGAAACGGATTCTAACACGATTCGACGTAGGCCGGGTATCAAACTTAAAATCCAATAAACTTTCGCCTTTCGTACATACAATGCATTCTCTGATTGTTGTTCAGATTTTTTTTAAATAATATAATAAATACTTTGCAATTATACCAAAATATTTATACCCGTCGGAATAGAAAACGAAAATAAATCTATTTGGCTTATTTTTATTAAATAAGAACCTAAGCTCTACTGAAACGGAAAATATATAAATAAACGGAAATAATCATTGGATTCAAATGAAAAATATTACTTATTCTTTGATTGTAATTATTTCCTACAGTTTCCAATGAAACGTGGCGAATTTCTGGAAATATTATTTACAGATCACTTGAGATCAGATAACTTCGATAAATAATTATCGTTACGCAATATTCGCCATAACAAATTGACTTTTTGGGTCACCTTTCATTCTGTTACGTCAACATTTTCATCGTCAATTTTATCACAAAGATTGTCTTAAAATAGAACGATGACACACAGTTTCATTAATTAAATCGTAATTATTAATGTTTTTGAAGTATTGTTCCTAGTAAACAAAGCGAATTATATTATTTAAATCTCTCGTAACAACCATCCCCGGTTTAACTCAAGCTGTATTTTTTAATGTGATTGCCAATCGCCATTATTTCCGCATGGCCACACCGGCACCGCTGCCTTCATTACTTTTTGTTGTTGCGGTTTCTATCAGTTCGCAGATGTTGTTAGTAAATTTGTATCATTTAGTTTTTGAGTATGGTTGATCGCGGTGACGGCCGGACAATAGCGTAGTTTTAAGTTTTCCCAATAAGTTAAATGTGATATCTACTCGTTCAATTATGGCTGCTTCTGGTGCTGACATCGAAGAGTTTTTGGGTGGGCCTCTAATGTCATGGGTAAGTTTAATTCCGCACCTGTGTTGGTAGCAAGTCAGTAACAAATAGTGTAACTGACTACGGCAAGCCGTCATGGGTGGGTGGTTTCAAGTATGTTTAGAAGCTAAATTTATCATCGACCTGTGGTTTATAGTTACTTGAAGTACCTCTACCTGAATGACAATTTGAACACGGTGAGCAGGTGTTCTTAAAGTCAGCTTCGCTGGTGAATGGAATTGTGTAATACAGTTATCCATAACTGATTGAACTGTTATAATATTATTGTATTGTAAATCTCGTCGCTGTGTTTTTATTTATTGTAATTTTCATTCAATATTATTTATTATTCAGACATTCTGATGACCTTATAAAAACACCATTGATATCTTTGAATATGTTTTTAAATCGCTCATCGAAAGACATTCATGAATAGGTACTTGAATTCCATGTAAGGATAGTTGTTTTTATGAATTAAATTCCATTCCGGAATTGTTTTAGCTTTATTTGCAGCATGACTTGAAGATGGATGACTGTTTATTTCAGCTCGCATCATGTCTTCCTCAGCCAGAACGCATATCAGACTATTCTTCACTATGGAACGGACATTTGCTGAACGAAGTAGTTCTTCAAATAGATCCGGAGCCACCCCACCAAATCGCCTGCCTGGACGGTTTGGAAGAAAAAACATTAATAATTGGAAGAGTAAAAAATTTCGATTGCATTGTGAAGAATATAAAAGCGCTATTCGAAGAAGAACTTGGGCAAACACTTCTCATTCTTCCGGAATGTGTAAGCCTCGGGAAAACGCCAGAATCAAAAGAAGGATTAGAAAATATGAAGCTCTTAATTCTTTTATTACTGGGCGCCGCAGTCCAGTGTCCAAATAAAGAAATCTTCATCACAAGGATCAAAGAATTAGATGTGGGCGTTCAGCATGGAATAGTGGAATGCATTAAACAGGTTGGTGTAACATAATATTATCAGGATGTTATATATCTTCGCTTTCTTATTCCCAGACTTATCATTTTCTAGTTGTACTTGGTTCGTAGAAGACTAACAATGTAACCCGATACAAAGAAGATAATATGCTAATGCATTGGTGTAAGCTTCACGCTTGACGTGTTATGATTCACTATTTCACCTTTGAAATGCGAAACACCTAATTCTTATTCTGTTAAACTCCTGTGTTTATACACACTTTAAATTAACCAATTATTTGTTGGATTCTGTTGGCATTGAATTCTGACCATGAATACGCCATAGTTAAACATGTTAACAATTTGACTTTCACCAAATAAATGGTGGATTATAAGCAGTAAGTTCACTGTGGCTGTAGGTAATGAGGAAGGTCATTGTTCACTGATCTTCATTTGTTGTTTTTTCACCTGCTCGATAAAGAGAGTATTTTTTTTACCGGCATTAATTTTAACATAATGGAACACAGTAATGAATAGCCTGGGGCTATATTTTCTTCTCTACATGTGAATTATACACCAAATAGATTCCATCATGCAGAATAATCATTTTGATTTTTGTTTGCTGGAATCGGTAGTTAACTTTCGTGACCGAGTTTTTGGATTTATCCCCAGCATCACAACGAAATAAACATTTTGATATTTTACTATTAAATCGATTTAAAGATACTCTGTCCAAAATCAAGTTTTGGCCGAATAGATTTACCGCATTGCCATGTTGTTTTATTATGACGTTTTTCTTGGTTTTAAATTTTAATAGTCATTATTCGAAGGAGAAAACTTTTTTGTCAATCATGTCAACCATAATTTTTTCGGAAGTAAAAATAATGCAAATTTTTTTTTGTTCTTGAAAAACATTACATAAAATGTCACAGTAAGTCACTATCATAATATTGTATTTATTTTTCATATGATAGATGTTTCGCCTTCATACCTTTGTCAACTATTCTCATCATCGCTGTTAATGTTTGTTTGCTCTTGTATATATATTTAAAAACATTACATCTGCTGATAGAAATGGCTTTGGTTCACTGAAAGATCTGAATATTTAGGTTGCTCCTCTACCACACATAACAACTTGACATACACTAGTGGGATACCCGTTAACAGTTGATGTTGGCTTCATGAGAATGAGTCGTTTCTTCGACTTGTTTTTGTGTAAGTCGGCTGTCATGTGGCGTGAGCTTCATGCATCTGTTTTTCCTCCTTCACATAACACATAATCCGGGGCTCTTCAAGACCCACATTAATAAATTCTTCCTACAGTCCCTACATTAACCTGCCTCACAATGCAGCCCCATCGGGTGGTGATAGAGTTCTCTAGAGGAGAAAAATATGCATTATATTTAATTAATAAAAGTTGTCCAATATTTGCAATCATAATTAAAATGCCAATAAAATTTGAAGGTGACTGACAACCAGACAGTGGTGCTGACTCCAGACTCCATGGACTTCTTCCAATCCGCTGCCATGTACAACCACATCCGCCGTCTGGCCAAGGAGCGGGACCACTATTTGAGCCATTGGGCCAACCTGGCCGTGGCCGAACTTCCGTCCGGCGAGGAAACGCCCCGGCGGCCCGGCAAGCAGAACGTCCGCTCGCACAACACTCCCCCCTACAACACCTCCACGCCCAACATCACGGATAGCAACCACCTCGCTGTGGAGCTGGCCGATTGGAAGGCGAGACTTCGGAAGCAGCGTCAGGAACTGTAAGTGTTAACTAGCTCTTAAAATACCAGTGGACGCCTGAGGAAGACATACCATGTTCATATAAATCAAGTGCTTAAGATGCGATGAAGAAGAGACGATATATGAACGTGAATGAAGTAAGGAGTGCGTGCCAATACAGAGGTGTGAGGCTGTCCATCCTCTCTGCCTACCTCTGCAAAGAAATGACGTGATTGCATACATTAACTCCACACAAGAGGCCCTGAGAAAATAATTTCCCTCAGGGCCAATGTTATCTTTGGGGTTGGTGTGTGAAGGGTCTCTTAAAGGAAAGGATAGAGACGAAGTTCTGGGAAAGAAAAGGGTTTTAAGAATAAGACGATGGGGGTGAGAGGTTCAAAGGGTCTCCCTCAACCGCCCTCTTCTCGGTTGGTAGACAGATGCATCGGACACCAGTATTAGCTAGACAAACCTTCCCCCATGAACCCGACCACCTTTGATAAGCCACCAACCGTAATGAACTACTTGAGGTGACCTATGGCAGAGATGTTGGTTATCCATACCCACATCCCAAATTGTAGTTAGCATTGACAGTGAGAAAGTTACGTTCTAAGTATTGATTGTGAAAGTGATTGAGTTTCTTTGTCTTCTTCATATGGTTGGAGAGTTAATGGTGTCCAATACTAAACGATAAAACGATAGGATTGCATTTTAGGTGTATATCTGGTGTGCCCGAAGTAAGGTCAATCTTCCTTTCTTGAACAGATAACCAATTTCATTGACCTGTCTTTGGTCTGGGAGCAGATACCGGTCTCATGTAAATTGACAACATAATTTTTGATCTTGAGTGAAACACATTGGCGTACATTGATGAGTGATCACCATTCCTATCTTTCCCATTTACTCTTCTCTCTGTCCCACTTCCTTGCACCCCAACGTGCTCCAATAGGAGGTGGCGTAGCTCCACTAGCTCCAGAGGCCCTAGCACGCTTGCTCTATAACGATCGATAGGATAACTATCGGTAACTTCTCATCGTTCCCTACGACAACTGCTGATCGCAAACGAATAGGTGACAGTTCACAATTAAGTGTCCTTAATATATTCGATATCAACTGTCGTTTGTACATTTGAGATCTGCAGTTGTCCTAGGGAACGATGAGAAGTTACCGACAATCGGTCGGTAACTTCATATCGAGCGACCGTGCTGGCACACCAGGAATAAAAATAAAAAAAACTTCTTTCTTTTGTTTGACAAATCTGACTCAAGTCAGCGTATTATGTCACTTGATGTCTTACATCCTGTGTATTTAAATTCTGTCCATCCTTTTTGGCAACATTTTTACATAATTTATTCCTCATCCTAATGTGTGTGCCCAGAGATTATTTTATTCCAATTTTGGTGTGCTGTCCGCAAACCTTGAGAATACATTAGTTACATTACCTTTAATCTGTACTTAAACAATGAGGAAACCAAGATTACTTGTAATTGATATGCTACTGGTCGAAATAAGAGACCAAGAAATGATCAATAAATTTAAAGTAAAACAATACATGGGCTACATTCATTTACAACAAAACTTGTTTCATTTTCGTTTGGGAGAATTAGACTCGTTTTTTTTATTGTACAGTAGGTTAAATGGTAATGAATGTTATAGTGATACTCTTCACGAAAGGATATGTATCTGTTAAAGAGGCAAACTTATTATTATATATTTTTTTATTTTAGAAGAAATTATAACATTAATGATATGACAAAAAATTCAACAATAACTGGAGTATGTATTTGCTTATTCTTTTTAATAATGCATCGGGCTTTAAGATCTATGGTTTTATCCACTTAATAAATGATAGTGCTGAGTGTTTATTTGTTATGTTAAGTGTCCAGCCATATTATCTTACAATTTTTTATAATATTTTTATTATTGCAAGTGTTATGTAGCCACATAAATGTATTTTATACAACTTCAAAGCAGATGGTAATAATACTATGTGTGTTCGATTTGGCTGAAAAGCTAATCGGAAGAGTTTCTGTATCTTTTGGTTTAGTATAACCATATTAAATCGGCTGGATACAACACATTTTGACAATTCTAACGAGGTAAATCCTGTGCTAGTGTTAAGACACCAACTCTTAACCTCTTCAATGAGAATGGCCCAAGCGATTCTGACCTTGTTCTTGATACAATTTCTTTATACATAAGGGACAAAATCGCTTCCAAAATCGATGGTGCACCGGACTACGTACGGCCAATGAAAGGTTAATATATTTACATAGGATTTTCAGCATTTAGTAACAATTTCCTGTTTTGAGATTCAATGGGAAGGTTTTGTGGAAGAAGATGAACACTCCTTATGTTACACGCATATATTTTCCCATATTTCCCATTATGTATTGTGTTGCATGTGAACCAAACACTTAGATTATACAAGTGTAGAGAATGTACAAATTCTGCAAAATTAAAGAAGTAATACATATTTCTAAAGAGTGACCATTTGTAAGTTTTTATTTGTAGTAAATTAAAACACCCTAAATTGACTATGAACCATCCTTTTTTATTTTATTTAAAAAGGAGGAATTTACGGATGGTTTCCGAGAGCACTCAGGTACCGGGCCCATTATCTATCTCCCATTTCACTTTGTAGTTGAACAGCCATAAAATATTAAATTTTAAATAAAAAACTTGACTAGTGAAATCATTCCATTTTCGCTTTGAAACATTTGTTTTTAGCAGCAACATTTTTCCAACGTTCAAATGCAGTTGTACATTTTCCCCTCCTGTCGTTACGCTTTTAATTAATTAGATATGAAATTAAACAATTTTCTTTAAACTTTATTTCACTTGTTTATTAATTGTTAAAATATGTTTTCCTGCAAATATATCTAACTTGTATACTCAAGTGTTTTCATTGATAAATAACCAACACACGCAGCTCAGTTTACTGGCATGGTAAAGACTGTAAACTATAAATCCTATCCAGGATTAATCATCAAAGCAAGTACACACATCATACCAAAACCTCATTTATTTAACTGTAACCTGGTCCTTTTGATAAAGTTAACCATGGTTGTCTTTGGATATATGGCTATGTCCCCTGGTTCCACAGTGTGTCTTAAATGGTAAGCGGAGTGCCAGGAGAATATATGATGTGAGAGAGATGCCAAAGGAATAATCAAGTAAATAAAATAATTCAGTCGTAATATCAGATAAGCATTTATTAATGTAGATGGAGCAAGGAGTGAGTGGCGTCCCACCATCTCAATTTATATTATTTTCTCAATCTTGTATGTATTTATATATATCCACTGGAGTGATTTAGGTCCAAATTTATTTTTCTGCGATTGATATTGGTCCAAAATTGAACCACATTTAACGAACCTACAAATATGGGATAAACGGTGGAATCTAGGGGGATTCATTAGCTTTAAACCGCAGTAAACAGTTTGTATGTTTCCATATTAATATTTTGAGGAATGATATTAATTAAATCGAATGGCCAAATCAAAAACTAAGCACCAATCGCACGAGTGGATAACACAAGTCACCACTGAGTTTAACTTAAATCGAAATATATAAATATATTATAATGTAATTCTTACAATTAGCAGCTTCAGATCTGTCGTCAGGGGCATTGGTACAAATTAAACACAATCTTATTTGGTATTTCTTCTTTCCCCATTGTCAGATGCAGGAAAGAGTATTGTTTGTTGCAAAGGTGAACTGTACATCGGAAATTTCCCACAGAGCCATTGTCTTAGTTGCCAATTACAATAAACCACTTTTTACGGACAAAAAGAAAATAACCTGCTTTGGTGCTATGTTATTAAAACCGCTGGCGAATGCTATTTAGATTATTAAGGTTAATGTTAACATTTAATTAATCGAGCCTCGGCTTTTATCGAACATTGGCCATTTTTGGTTTTAATTAATTATTATTGTGTTTAGTCGCAAAAATGGTATACATGTTTGTTATAGTTGTAAAATTATTTTAAACAAAAATGTTTAACCCCTCTGACTAGTTTGTTCGGTTTTCGCAATATCGTTATAGGTTCATACAGGTCTCATAGAAATCGTTGTGCCTCCTTACTATCATAGTTAGAAATATGATCTAAACAGTTTTACAAAGAGAAAATACCACTCTTTATATTCAAATCTAAAAGTTAGTTACAAATTAATTCAAATATACACCTTTATAAATCCAAAGTTTCTGACCGCAATTTGGAAAAAAATAATGAAACTTTGTGATTTTTTTGTTAATCATTTTTACATGAATTACAAAAAGGTGAGTTGATGACCATTATATAATACATTTGCCTAATAAAATATGTGTGTTTTTATTTTTTTCATTATCAGTAATTTTAGTTTAAAAAAAGTAAGGTGCGCTTTTTTATGTTTGCATTAAAAAAAATTATATTTAAAAGTAATTATACGACTATTTCGAATTATCAAATTTTAAAGCTTATTTTAGCTCCTTTCAAAAACAGTTTTTAGTTTTCAGATGCATTCAGAAATATCCCATTTATTTGGATTTTATTGCAGAGATATTCTGAACTTCAAAAAAAAAAGCCCGAGGGGTTTAAAGTCGATGGTTTTTTTTAAAATTGCCAATGACTGAAAATAATTTATTCAGTTATGACCAGTTGTTTTACAGAATTTAAACAATTTTAATGTTAATTTTCGAGTTCTGTAAAGGTTGTATTCATATTCTGTTTTTATACCATGATTGGTCAGTTGTTTCATATAACTAGAATGATAATAGAACTTTCACGGAACTTGAATTTCAATGTTAAAAATTGACAAATTGTTCAATTTCTGTGAAATAACCTCTCCTTAATGTTAAAATTTTAAATAACTTAGATAGATAGGTATCTAGTTTTTTTAAATTTAATCCAAACAATTTTTAAATTTACGAACACGCTTTTCCTGTTCTTTATAAAATTGCTGAAACAATGTTAGAATTTTGGATCAACTGTCTTGAAAATAAGTCAGACCATTATGTGACAGTGGCTGAGTTGGCATCGCATGTGGTTCCTACCCAGGCATCATGAATTCAATTCCTTGGCTTGCTAAGTCCACTGTCCCCGACACAAGCAACATTTCCCCTTACTGCGATGATAGTAGAAAATTTCAATTATTGTCAGGTAATTTGTTCAAATATTGGATTATCATTTTACATGTCAGATGAACATACGAAATTGTAGTATTTATTCAATAATTAACTTCATACCATAAAATTTGTGAATATTATACTGAAGGGCAAAAATGTTATTTTTTACAATTTTTTAAGGCGGCAATATTTTTTAAAAATGTAAACAAGCAATAATTTGTACAGTGCACATGTTAGAAATCTCACCCAAGTGTCAAAAGTTATGATAAAACAAACAGTCAATAACCTTATCACACCTGTCTTTGAAATTTTAACTTTAATGTTCAATCACTTTAACCATCTAATTTAAAATGAAAACTTGAATTAAATTGTTGTGAATCACAATGTGAACTAGACAGCATGAATAATATTAATGCATAATTCAATTATGTATTTACATTTACTCATGTTACCTACTTGTAATTAATTATGTACTATCTTATTTGATTTTAATATGAAGTGTAACCAGCGATGTATTAGTTGAAGTATAACGATTCTAACCTAACCGGTGATATAATGGTTGAACTATCACGATTCTAACCTAACCAGCCATATATTGGTTGAAATATAACGATTCTAACTTAACCAGCGATATATTGGTTGATATATAACGATTCTAACTTAACCAGCGATATATTGGTTTAGTATAACGATTCTAACTTAACCAGCGATATATTGGTTGAAATATAACGATTCTAACTTAACCAGCGATATATTGGTTGAAGTATAACGATTCTCTATTCTATTACAATACTGAAAATAATTATCAAATTTTAGAACACTTACTGCCTCCGCTCACGAGGCAATTGAAAAAAAACCAGTTTACAACTAAACTCGCTATCCTCTGTATGTAGATATGATGGTTCGCACACTACACATCTTTTCAAAAACCCTTAGTCCATGGCCAGGCAGTGATTCGCGACTCGACATGCCAGTTGCGTGACATGACAGCTGATTGTTCTTCGTCTATGGTTAAACAAGTTGAGATAATTATTGAAATCGTAAAATTGAGTAGAAAGTTTGGTTGGAAATCATAGCAACAAGCAAGTTTTAGTTTGGTTTCAGTCTCTTCAGTGAGCGGATCGCCTTAGTTAACTTAAACAAAAGAAATACATATTTCAAATACAGAATTATTTTTATTGATTACTAAAAAATCAACAATTTGGGTCACTTGTCTGATAGGATTTAATATGTTCTTGTCATTTCCAATTTTCAAAATTAAAAGTTTTTTGAACATGAATAATTTTACACATTATGCAAGAATTTTTGCATAATGTGTAAAATTATTACACACATGCATGTACCCACAATGGAAATTAGTGTGTTTAATTATTATTGTAATGCTTGTTTGTGTTCAATGCAACATACAAGCAAATCATTTTAAAGAGTGCACATTTCAATGTATATCTGATTACCAATAGTTACGACCAAAATAAGTTTAAAATAATCGCCCACAGTCCCGTCTTACCCCACAGTACACCACTGCACAAGCAAGAATCTTTTTCAAATGATTTTACTATACAAATTTGAAACGGGAAATTGATACATTATACTAGAGTCAAGTATCAATGTCATTTGGATAATGAATTAATTTAATTCAGATAGTACATAGTAATATAACCTTTTGGTTATTACAGTATTGGTTCTGATAATATTTTAACCCCTCTAGCCTTTACTGTATTTTGTCAGTTAAAATATTTCTATTTCGCAATAAAATAAATAAATGTAATATTTCTGAATGTATCCGAAAACTAAAAACTATTTTGGAAAGGTGATGTAATATGCTTTCAAATTTTATAATTCGAAATAAACATATAATTTTTAAAATATAAAAATTTTGCTTGCTAATAATAAAAATTAAAAAAAATTAGGCAAATGTATAAACATTATTGTCATCTCACTTTTTTGTTGTTTCATGTAAAAATAATTAATAAAAAATCTCAAGTTTTCATAACTTTTTTCAAATTGCGGTCGGAAACTTTGGATTCGTAAAGGGGTACATTTGACTTATTTTGTGGTTAACTTTTAGATTTCAATATAAAGCTTGAAATTTTCTCTTTCTAACACCGTTTAGATCATATTTCTGATCATGATAGTAAAGGGAGACACAGCGATCCCTATGATACCTATATGAGTTGTTCCGAAAATCGAACAAATAGACCTGACGGGTTAATAACAGTCTCATTAAATCTGACTTCTAGTTTAAAAGGTACAATCAAATACAATAAAATTTGGTGTTAATACTTGCAAATTCTAACCTTATGCCAAACAGACATTCCCAATTGAATATACATACAGTACAACATAACAATGTTGACACTTTTTTAATGAAAAAATTATGCAATCATCAAAAAAAAAATTTCACTTGGTCCACAAGACATATTGATCACTTACTGCATTACCACAGTAACATTCTGCCTTAACTCTTTCCTAATCTAATGGATTCTGTTTTAATTGCAGGGAAGAGAAGTCGGAGCAGCTGGCGGAGTGCAAGGAGGAACTGGAGCACACCAACACGGCTCTGACGAGGCTCCGGAACGAGAGCCAGGTCTGGTGCAGCGAAGCCAGAAAGACAGCTACATACAGAGATGAGGTGGACGCACTCAGGGAGAGAGCCGACAGAGCTGACAGGTGGCTACTTCTTATTTTACCATTGAAGAAGAAAATGTCAATAATAATCAAAAAAAAATTTAAATATGAAAATAAACAAGACACAGAAAAATAATAAAAGATAACGGTCCCAACTGATGTTACAATATATTACATTGATGGGAATAACCTTCAAAAGTTAAAAAAAGAGTTTTTCTTATAAAAATACTTCTTATTTTATTTACTAACTCTTCAATCTCAATGTTACTTCTTTTGTTTGCAACATCGACCAAATATTATCTATACAAGGCGTGTGAACCTTAAAATTAACATTGAAAGACCGAAAGAAGCATTACTTTTTACCTTTTGTTGGTCTGCACGGAGAAAATTTGTATTCCAGCAAGTTCGTCCAACGCTTTGTAAGATCATTTTACGAACACGAAATTGATATTTATTGGTAGTTATAAATATTTTAGGTAGAGGCTCTTGCGAACTTTATCATTAACAATTTAATCAGTCATACGAATATTAAAAAAAATATATGTACCTTTTAGATAACTTCAAGGTGGTGTTTCGATTGACAACAATCTTACATTTCTTTTTAGCAAAACACTTTGTTTCAGAGGGACATACTTGGGTTACTTTAACCAGTGAGTCCTGACATTATCTGTAGTTAAGTTTTTTTTTCTCTGTTCTGAAGTTATTGTTTATTGATAATTTATTCAATTATGTATTTTGTTTTTTCAAAGACCTTGGCTAATTATTTATTAAGAATACTATGATTTTTTATTTGACTAAACTTTAATTTGTATGTGATTCCAGGCTGGAGATGGAGATACAAAAGTACCGAGAGAAACTGGTGGACATGGAGTTTTACAAGGCGCGTGAGGGAGAGCTTCGCGAGGATAACCGTGTGCTGCTGGAGACGAGAGAGATGCTCGAGGAGCAGCTGCAGCAAGCGCGGCGCCGTGCAGACAAGGGCATGGACCTGCAGCATGAGATTATGAAGATGAAGCAGCGAGAGAATGATGTCGCTCTTGTTAGTATAATTGTTTTTAATCAGGAACTTATGAGACTTTGAAATATCCATTTAACGGATCCAAGAAGCTCCATTTATCGACTTTATTACTAAAAAGTTTTTTTTTTCTTTTCAGGAAAGAGATATGAATCAACAGAAGATCCAAGAACTAGTGGAAGAAAATACTCATTTACAGTACATCATCAAGTCAACGTTGAACACCAGCAATGTTGTCAATCAAAATACCGAAGAAGAGTTTGATTCCAGTTTTCAGGGATCCGAGTCCGGGGACAACAGTCTGTCGGAACAGTTCACCAGCAACGCTCAAGCCAGGGCTTTGAAGCTCGAGCTGGAGAACAAACGCTTGATGTCCACCATCGATAGTCTAAAGGAACAATCTTTCCACGAATCTAGCGATAAATTCCTCGATTTAGAAAAGGAAAAGAAGAAACTCAGCCTCAAGTGCGAACAACTCCAAGAAAACTGTAATAGACTCAATCTGCAGAACACCGAACTTGAAAATATCTTCAAAAATGCTCTTGAGGAAAACAGAAAGCTTCAGGACACAATTGATAGCCAAAAGAACAATATGGACAGGCAAAATATCGATAAAGATTCAGACAGGAGTAAAATTCAAGAACTAGAAAAACATTTAGAATCTGTTACCAATGACAAACAGAAAATTAGAATGCTCTGTGATTCCATCCAAAGAAGAGCTGAGGATTTAGAAAGATCCGTCGAAGCTAAATCTAGTGAAATCCAAATTTTGAAACCGGAGGCAGAGAAGTCTGAGTCTTTACAAGTTAAATTGACAGAATTTCAAAATAAGATTGTGCATCTAGAAAAAGAAAACACTTCCATGGTGAAAGATATTGCCAAACTAAGAGAAACTGTAGAAAAGAAAGATATTGCATTGGACAAATTTAGTCTGGAAAAGGAGGCTGCTAATAAAGAAATTAAAATACTCATTAAAAGTACCGACGCAATGAAGTCTCAAGTTACCAAAATGCATGAAATTGAAAAGAAATCTCAGGAACTTGTGTCCCAAACAATGATGGACATGGAAACTATTCAAGCCCTCCAGAAAGATCTCATTGAACAAAAGGTTCACTCTGAAAAGGTCAAGACATGCATTGAGAAACTAGGGTTGAATACAAATGATATTGTTCGTACTGAAGTAGTGTTGGAAGATATCATAGAAATCATCTTAAAAAATGTGGACATTCAAAATGTCATCGGAGATGTAAATAACAAACTGAGCAAGGATCCATCATTCAATAGATCTACAATTTGTGGTTGCCAAAACAATGCTTGTGATAGCAACAAATTACAACAAAGTGAACAAAAATCCAACATTCATACCCAGTATGAACAACTGTCATCTGAATTGTCTAATTTGCAAACCTCGTATCAGCAATGTCAGGAAGAGAATGCCAAATTACAAGTGCTGACTTCCACCCTTAGTTCTCAAAATACCTCTTTATCTTCTCAACATATAACTCTGCAGCTTGCTAACAGTCAACTGGCAGCAGAGAAAGAAGATTTGGTCAAACAGTTGGAATCCTTGAAAACATTGTATGACAATTTGCTTCGGGATCAAAATTCTATGCAATCCTTACACGAACAGCTCAACACCGAGTATGAAGCCTTGCTTAAAGAAAGAGAGGTCCTCAAAACATCGGTGAAGGACTTCAAAATAGAAAACAGAGAACTAAAAGAAGAAAACACATCAGTTCAGAAAAAGATAACTGATCAAACAGAAGAAGTAGACTCTTTGAAGATTGAATCCAGGAACTTGACTAACTTGAGAAAGGAGCATTCCAAACTCAAGGAGGACTTTAGGAACTTGTTTTCGGCCAGTGACAGAATGAAGAATGAATACAGACATTTGCAAGAAGAGTACAGGAACATCAGAACTGAATCCAGCCAGCTGAAACTCAGGAATACTGAGATGTCAGGAGAGTTAAGCACTAAGACAGACATCACCAATGGCTTGGAGCTGGAATTAAACAAAATCACTCAGCGCTGTGAGGTAACAACAACTTTTCATTGAAACAAGATAAATTAATTTTATATCTGCTGTAGCACTTTTCTAATAATCCTTTCTATTACCTTTCAGATGCTGATGCACATGAACGTAACTCTGGATGCAGATCGCCGCTCTCTGATGGACCATGTGTCCTGTCTTCTCACACAATATCATGAACTATTGGCTCACTCCATGGAAGACAAGCAGCATTACCACCAAGAAGAGAAGATGTTTGCAGATAAATTGAACAATCTGTGTAGACAAAAAGAGAAATTGGAAGAGAAAATAATGGAACACTACAGGAAACTAGATAACTGCACTCCCAAAAAGAAGAGCTTCGGTTCCAACTTGGTGAAAAGGGTGAGGAAAGCTGGCTCTGATTTGATAAGCAAAGTTCCAACTCGTCAAGGAAGAAGATCATGGAGTGTGGATGAGAATGCCAAATTGAGTCAATCACAGCCAACTCTTCAAGGTTCAGAATCCGGTGAATCAGACCCAGGAAACTCAGAAGAAGGAAGATCAGAAGCCGCCGCTAATTGTGATAAACTAAGCATCACTAAAGCTACTAATGATCAACTGAATACCGTCACCGCGGCACCATCCGTCTCTAGCTTAGAACTCCCTCGACAGAGTTCAGATAGCTTTGCCAGAAGGTTGTCTCACAGCTCGTTCCACGGATCTCTGGGTGGGGGAGATGATGCCCTCATCAGAGCTTCCTTGAGGAGAAGACAACAAAACCACAAACTTAGCAGCAGCTTACTCAGTGGACACAGAAACAGTTTCCAAGGATTCGAAGCGCCGGAATCCTCTCACACCAATGTTACGGCAGCTCTATGCCGGGCCGGATCCAGAAGAGCCGTCTACTTGGCTGAAGACAACTCTCAAGCCAGTATCTCTGCTCCCATCGAGGCGGAGGTAGAACAAAAGACGCAGGAATCGCCGGAAAAAGCCCAGACTTCAAAGACATTCCTGGTTTACAACAGGATATCTACCGTCATCGGAGAGGGGGCGGCACAAGCCCACCAGACTCAGGAAGTGAAGAACCTGGACAATAAGATCACCACACAGCTGGAGGTGAGCGCCACTCAGGACCAGGATGATAAGGAAGTGAAGGCTAGTACCAAAACCAACCCCAAGGAAACGGCTATTTGGTACGAGTATGGTTGTGTCTAACGTCGTGTGATATTTGATCGTCCTGTGATCTTACCATGGAAGAATCAGCTTTTTAGTAATATGCTTTAGTAATGTGTGAAGAATTCTTCAGATATGTTATATTTAACGCTTTATTTTATATGCATAATATAGTAATGATTGTACTTAAACAGTGTGTAATGACGACTACTAGCGGGTGATTTAATTTGTGCCTTTATTGCGCCAAGAGTTGAGGTATGATACTCTACCGTAAGATCTTCCCATTGGCATATCGTAATATAAACATTACATTATTTAGTGCTATTTCCTTGATTTAATTGAATAGGTGCACACATATTTTTTATTTCATATAAAAAAGCTATGGAAAATTTGACGTTTTAAATTTTCTGTAGATAATGTTGCCACATTTTAATGAACCATGTACAAATATCATATAATTTAGCACGACAGGGAAAATAGTATTTATGAGCATAATTATCATCAAAATTTGAAGAAATTCCATTTTTGAAAATGTGTTCAAATAATTATTTATTTATTTACGATACATATCAATTTTTATTTACATATAACATTATCAGCTGAATTTGTAGAAATTTTTATTTCTGATTTCGTGTTCAAATTATTTATTATGTATTATTTATTTAATTATCAATTGATTATTTTCTCATGATATACTAGTTGTATGAACCAACCTTGTTCCTTACTAACAAATTTCCTTTGATTGATTGATAATATGTAGGCATTGCTGCTCTAGTTTTCGCATATTCTATCAATCTTTTATTTTTCTGTGTGTTTAATATCTTGCCACTTGAAGTTACCCGCTTTGATTGCTATCTACTAAATATAATATTCTTCCCTTTCTATTTGAATCTTGCCATTCAAACCCTAATAACATTTTAAATGTGGTAAGTATGTAATACATAACTCGCTATAACAACTCGCTATGAAATGAGCTATTTTTCAATTATTTATTCTCTTTGATATTTCAAAGGCAACTAATACCCCTTTGTATTGCAACCAAATGTTTAGGTTTAATAACTAGCCCAGTAATTATTCTTTAAGTTATAAAATTAAGTATATAAGCTAGGTAAAGTAAACGTCCGTGATAAGTGCTGTTGCATTAGTACCAATATTTTGCTATGTATTTATATTTTAATATTATTTGAAGTAGCGTCAATATTAGAACTTAGTAATCCAGTGCATTTTAAAAATATGTATACAATAAATAGAGACAAATTGATATTGTCCGCATTCTGCCTTATTAGAAAGATTTAATAGTTAGGAGGTGTCATTCCTTGCACTACTCTTTTTCACTGATCATCACATCACTAAAAACTAGAAATATAATCTTATGTATTAGAAATACAGTGAAACCCTTTTAAGAAGTTTTCCAAGGGACCGGAAAGAAAAACTTGTTAGGCGGGAAAACCTTATAAGTGGGAAAAATTGGGACATTTGGTCTTCAAGGGACCGAAAAAACCAAACTTCTTAAGCAGGAAAACTTCTTAAGAGGGTTTTACTGTAATATGACTTATCGTCCCAGAGCTTGTATTCAAAAGAAATGATAGACTATATCATAATTATATTGATCTTATCAAAATTATGAATTTCATTTTGTCTTTGAGTTCAAATGAAATCATTATTTTATAAGTTGACTAGCAATATAAAATATGTAACGGAATTATTGATGAATTTATCTCGAATTATTTGTGTTCAAAATAAACTATTGTATTTCTAATAAGACTTAGTGGGTTTCTCACCATCCTCCTAATAGATTATCCATACTATAACGAATATTATTAAAAATAAAATACTTGCAATAGTTAGAAATATAGCCACTATTCATAGGTTCGAGTACCAAATAATAAATAAATAAATCAAAAATAAACTTTACAGTATGGATAAGCTATTAGGAGGATGGTGAGATACCCCCCCTAGTTTCATCTCAATGTAATTCCAAAAAGCATGACATTTTTATGATACTCTGACGAAAATTATTTCTGATCATTAAAACAGTGCATAATATTTATTCATAAATCATTTTTCATAGGCCTTAATAAACTTAGGACAGGTTGTTTCACAGAATTTGAACAGTTTATCAAATTTCAAAGTTAATATCCACATACTGGGAGACAACCGGCTCATGATAAAAAAATAACTGAACCTTAATTTGGGAGGCGGGTATGGGTACAGCCTCCCCGGGAACCATTTAAATTACCATGGGCCACCCCTAAAGGTTCGCTACTTTGTTGACTTAGCAGGGGTGTCCGGGTTCATAGGATGAGGTTTGTCCGGATCTTGGCGGTCTATACATCTGCCAACCAACTGCATTAGGTTAGAGGGATAGATTTATCCGTCCGTCGTTCCTGAACACACAGATCCTCAAATTCCTACCCACCCCTTTCTCCTTCTCAGAACTTCCCTTCGTAAAAAAGACCCTCCACACAGCATACCCAAAGATGACATAAGCCTTGAGAAGAATAATTCCTGTCTGAATCTAATGTAAAAAAAAAATATTGAATGAATTTCTCAAATTCTATGACAACCTGTCCTAAGAAAATATATGTACTTCCAAGTCTTTGACTCGAAATAATCATTACTATGTATATCTAGGTTTGTACTTAATTTTGAATCTACATGTAATGTGTATGTACTTATACTCATACTTCAGACTTTCAATTGATTTGTGTTGATATCTTGACTTATTTGTTTCAAAATGCATTTAGCTTTAAATGATGGCCCTCCTTATCAGAGTTTGTTAGAATTTTTTATAAATTCAAAAAATATTTAACTGGCAGGATCAGTCTTTTTTTTAATATTTACTAATGTTTTAACAAAAACTTTAACGCTTGATTAATATTATATTTTTGAAATGTGCATTTTATATCCTCTCGTAATTTCAATCTGAAATTTGATTATAAGTATTTTTCCCTTTGACTAAGACTTTGTATTATTATAAATTTTATCAGTATTTTACTTTAACATTTTGACCTATAAATTGAGTTCCATTATTGAGTGTGATAGTTTATATTTATGACTTTAAAATTCCTTCCAGTTTAAGAAGAATCCATGACGTTGCATTTTTATATAATTTGATTTAATCCACGCTTTATATTATTGTTTATACTTGTACCCACCAGCGAACGCACAAGATTATATTAATTTATATAATCAAAGACTTATAATTGATAAGTATTTCATTTATTATTTTATACAAGTATTATGAAATTCTCTTTGGCTATAAATATACAATCATATTTTTGTTTATATTCAATAAATTATATGAAATATTTATATTACTTTTATTTTGAGTACATCAATTTATGGCGCTCGACAATTAATATAACTGAATTTGTTTAATTTACATACAATACAGGATTGGCTATGACAATAAACGGCACTTGAATACACTAACGTACAGTTTGCTACAAGTTAAGGAAAACATTGCAGTGGCATGAAATGAATGAGGTAGTTGAACATAAATTGCAAGTCAGGAAGATCATTGGCACAGTCAAACAAATACACAATTCATAAGAATAAAAATCTATCAGTCAGTCTTCAATTCCCACACTATCACAGGCTGCGGTTTCTTCTTCACCGAGAATGGAACTCCTCCCACTATGGACTTGGATCCCGCTTTCACGTTCACAGGAAGTTGCGACATCACACACTTAAAAAAAGATGGAAACGTTGGATTGGATGAAAACCTAGTAATAATAATAATACATTTATTTCACATAAGATTATACGATAACATATGCGAAAACTTTGACTAGCCAACTAGAAATGGATCCTGTTTTAGGCCAGGATGATGATGGATGAAATTTTAGTGATGGGTAAATTCCCAGGAGTTTATTTTTGGAGAATAATCCTGAAGCGTCTATGTAAATCTTTAAAAAATGGTCAAAAACCCATACAAATCTGAAGGTATCTCTACACACCTAGTGATGGGTAAATTCCCGGGAATTTATTTTTGGAGAGTAAATCTTTAAAAAATGGTCAAAAACCCATACAAATCTGAAGGTATCTACACTACTAGTGATGGGTAAATTCCCGGGAATTTATTTTTGGAGAGTAAATCTTTAAAAAATGGTCAAAAACCCAGACAAATCTGAAGGTATCTACACACCTAGTGATGGGTAAATTCCCGGGAATTTATTTTTGGAGAGTAAATCTTTAAAAAATTGTCAAAAACCCAGACAAATCTGAAGGTATCTACACACTTATATTCATGCTCGATGGTCTGGCTCGATCGAAATTAATTTCATAATATTTTTCATTTTCATAATAAGCGTGATGTCATGGTAAACAATAGTAACAGTGACATTTAATAATTGGACAATTTGTAGAGCGCCGTTTTTGTGAGAAATCACCTCAAGGGTGCTTTATATTTAATTATATAATATAAAACATTGCATCAATAACAAACAGTCACTATGTTGTAATGACTGGCATTCAAACATGAATTATGTTTCATATTTATAATGTCACGAGACATGATTGTGTACATTTTACTCAAGTTCACTTTGAAAACTCATAACTCTATCGTTTTCGGATATCGAAAAAACTAATTTTACCGTCGTTATTAACTCATTTATACAGGATGTCCGGGGGTAAAGTGCAGTAACTTCGGGAGGTGATTCTACACGATAATATAAATAAAAAAGATAAATTACTTTTTTCGAAATTCCAGCTTTAAGGGGTCCATTTTAGGTAAAACGATAAAATCAGTCCGTCGTATGCGGCCAGCACTAGGTACTATTTTACGCTGTTACGATACGGGAGACTCACAATAATCCAACATCGCGGGCGGTCGCACAGCAAATTTATCAGTAAGTTTGTACCTTACACTAAGGATTTTTAACAGGTATGTCTTTTTGTATGGAAAAAAAGTTGGAATTTCGAAAAAAGTCATTTATTTTTTTTACTTACATTATCATGTAGAATCACCTCCCGAAGTTACTGCATTTTACCCCCAGACACTATGTATAATACATTTTTATTATTAGGAAACAACCTTCTCAATAAAATTAAAAAAATATCTTTAGGGAATTTATTTTAGGTCAAGGAATATTCAGGGGTGCACATCACTACACATACCATTTATTATAAGTTCAACAGGAGCAAATAATGATACGAACTCACCTTAGGTCGACTTACGCCAGCTGTTGAATATCCAATGCACATGGAGGGTGTGGTGTGTCCCCACAGGAACTCTCCACTGCCATCTCCACTGTTGTAGCGCAACCCTATCGCACCACCCAGCTTTACAGGGATGTCCCAAAGGAACGGAGACTCATAGAACTGTTCTTTCAAACATTTGGCCATGGCGGTAGTTGGGCAGGAATCTGCCAGGCTTTCCGCCACGTTTTTAGCCAGTTGGGTCCTGATAATGTGTTCCCCGCAACCCGATGTGCACGAAGCGATTGAAGGTTTGGTATCAGTGCCAGTCGAGGCCCAAACTCCGCTGGCGAAGGAGGCGGCTTGCCCCACACGACCCTCGTGCTTTAAGGATACCCCTCCTGAACTGGCCCCCGCTGCCACATTCCCATCAGAGTCCACACAAATGGCTCCGACAGTATCCAAGGGACTAAACCTCAAAGCGTTCTGTTGCGAATACCTCTTGAGTTTTCTCTTGCAATGCTTGTAATTTGTAGAAGCTCTCGGTGAAACCATTTTACTATCTTCCACTATTTCTAGTCCCATCCGTTCCGCCCAAGCTCTGGCTCCCTTGCCGGTGAGGAAACAAGGTGGAACCCGCCCCAGCGAGAGGTTCTCACATTGCTTGTTGCACAATTGTTTGGCTAAGGATATCGGGTTGTGGATGTTGGATACAGCCCCGCAAGCTCCAAAGTGTAAAGTGGTCCCGTTCATTATGGAAGCGTCGCATTCTACCGTCCCCTCCCAACTCAAATTGGATCCATATCCCGCATTCGTTAAACCGCTATTTTCTAAAACTGACCAGATAATTTTAAAATGATAACATTAAAAATTGTATCAATAACAATTCAGTAAATAAGACATCTTGATCAAATTACACTACCTATCAGAGCAGCTTCTACAGCATCCATCGAGTTCCCATTTTGTGCTAATATCACTTCGGCCTTTTGACAAGCCAACTGGCATAATTTTTGATAATCCTTCTTCAATTTATCACTGTGATACCCAGCACCTGCAATCGAGAACAAATGACAGGTAAGTTATAATTTAGGAAAACCGAATCAATATTGTATTGAGGTGTGGTACTTTTCATTTGTGTAATAGATAAATAATTGATGCTCCAGTCAGAAAAGGATAATTTGTGATTCAAAAGTCAGAAAAGGAACAATTTGTTATACCGCAATGAACCGCAATAAATCCAGCCATTGTTTACGACTTTTACGAATTAACATTTTTTTCTAAGTCCATTTTAGCACTTCATTCCAGCGGAAATTTGTTTAAATCAACTTCAATACGAATGTAATAGAAAACTAGATTATGAGAGAACCAACGGCTTTTAAATATTCCAATATTTTTGATTCTTGTTTTGTCAAGTTTGGTGACATTTGAGGAATATGAAGTTTGTCCAAACCAAACAGCAACCACATTGCAAAGAAAATAATTTCAGACCGAAAACAGCAGAAAAATATAAAGGCCTTCCAAAATCTAGCGCTGGAACTAAACTTTACATTCTTGATTTTTGGGTATTTTAATTTCTAGTTTTTATCCTAAAGGCTACTAAAACTAACACTAAATATTATTAAATAATTATTTTGATTTTTTTATGTTTACTGTGAAACATTTTTAATATTATTTTTTATAAACGCCTTATTGCCCTATTGGGCCTTTACAAAAAACAGTATAACATAAATAAAAAAGATTTAAAAAATAAAGTATTAAATACAATATACTTGTTGCGCTATTATCACACTATCTTTAAAACAACGGATGAGGCAGTGCAAATGGCCGTATACTAAATCCGCCAACGCAAAAAGTCATAATGAAAATTATTCTAAAGTCTCTGTGACTAGCACTGATTGAACGATCTTATCATGTCAATTTTATTCTAAAACCATACTCCTTTGCATTCATAAATATAAAACACAATAAATAACAACTAACGCGTATATTAGAAACACTAGATCTCAGGGTCAAAAACATTTCCAACAACATTGGCAAAAAAGCTTCTTATACCACGGTACTATATTTTTTAAATAAATTGAATTATTTTATTATCAAGTTCTGCAAGTATATTAATTTTTTATTATTGTGACGGCTGTTTCGGCTTACAAGGCCATTTTCAAACTATTTGAAAAAGAGCGTTATTAATTAATTTCGGGTACTACTTTCGACCCCAGTTGGCTGCGGGAGAGTTACATTTGATTTAAATTTAAAAAAAAATAAATTAAATGGAGTCTACGAATTAAACACAAAAACAATTAATAAGCTCCAAACCATATGCACTAATTAGATTATATTCTCTAAATAGATTGTGGGCAGGGCCATAGGGCCATAATAGGATTGGAGTAGTATGCTCCGGGGACTGAATTACCAAGGCACCGGGCGGTCTGTGAGTTTTTAGTAAGCTAGAGTGCCAAAATTGAAAAAAGCGACGTTACAGATGTTATTGTAGCTGAAAAAAAATTAAATTCATTTTCAGCTACAACAACATTAGTAACATCTTTGTTTTTTCAATCTTAGCATTCTAGCTCACTGAAAACTCACGATCCGCCACTGCAAGGCACCAAGGACCCAAGGCACTGATAATTAATAATAAATACCTAACACTTATTTTCGTTGTTTGTTCTTGGGGTGTTATGCCGTGTTGTGCTACCTCCTTCTTTAGCCGACGTTTCAGACAGCGTTGCAGTGTCCATCATCATCACGGATCATCACGGATCTGCCGGATCTGCCCTGATGATGGACACTGCAACGCTGTCCGAAAGGTTGACTAAAGAAGGAGGTAGCACAACACGGCATAACACCCCAAAAACAAACAACGAAAATGCTTTTGGCCGTGAAAATCTAAAAACGTATCTGACCTAACACTTAATTCATCACCAGACGCCGTTTGCCTCAGGCAGATCACTGAAAAAACTGAAACCAAACTAAAACTTGCTGGTTGCTATGGTTTCCAACCAAACTTCCTACTCAATTTTACGATTTCAATAATTATCTCAGCTTGTTTAACCATAGGCGAAGAACAATCAGCTGTCATCGTAGCAACTAGCAGGGCCAGTCGCGAGTCACTGCTTGCGTTACCATTGACAATAGGTTTTTGAAAAATTGTGTAGTGTGCGGGCCATCACGTTGACATACACAGGATAGCGAGTTTAGTTGCAACTGGTTTTTTTTTTAGTTGCCTCGTCAGCAGAGGCACTTACGTTGACCAAGTATTATGTTCTTACCTTTATAATGGTTCTTTTAGGCTAAATTTAAAAAAAAAAATTGGCCCAAAATAAGAACCTACTTTAAGTTCTTAGATTCATATTTTGGGTTTTTTTTTTCATGGCTTTTCAAAGGAATGATCTAGTCACATATTTTGGGGAAAAAAATTCACCTTAAAACTTTCACATCAATGGCTGCCAAAAATTGATTTTAATTTTAACGATATAACTATTAAAATGCATTATTTTCCATTTCCGGAAACTAAAATACTTATGTCAGTCGCAGACGAGAAACTTTGGATGCGGACATAAAAATCATAAGTTTTTTTTTAATGTTGGAATAGTTTTCCAACTTTCCTCCACAACTAAAGTCTCTGGGGTGCTAGCATGGTCGGTCGATATGAAGTTACCGACCAATTGTCGGTAACTTCTCATTGTACTCTAGGACAACTGCAGATCGCAAACTAATAGGAGACAGTTCACAATGATTAAGTGTCCTTAATATATTCGAAATCAACTGTCGTTTATACATTAGCGATCTGCAGTTGTCCTAGGGAATGAAGAGAAGTTACCGACAATCGGTCTGTAACTTCATATCGACCGACCATGCTAGCACCCCAGGTCTTCGGACGCCCGCTCTTACTTCTCATTATTTACTAACAAAAAAGGGTGTTTTCAAAAGTGCATACATGTCACACTTTTCTCTATATTGAGCTTATTTTTTCAATTGGATTTTAGCTACATACTCATTTAAATTTTATTTTAAGTTTTGTTTAGTTTTTATGTTTTTTTTCCTACTAAACACACTATTTTTCTAATTTTATTTCTTACTAACTTAAATTTTTATTTTTGTTTTCGTTTCAAATTAAAGTAGGTAGCAATAACTTACTTAAAAAAACTTATAAGGTAAAATATATAGGTTGTATCGGCACGTACCCGACAAAATTTTACCAGTGCCTCCGGACATTATTTGAAAGAAAAAATGTAAATAAAATTTTGGGATCCAGTGACATTTTTGATGTTTTTTTTTTTACAAAAACATAAAAAAGTAGTAGGTTTTGGACAGTTGAGGGCGGGATAAGAGGTCGGGAGGTTACTCGGCTGAGTGCGACATGCAGAAGAATTTTTTTTGCTGTTAGATTTTGAAGAAAAGAAAATTGAAAAAAAAATTTACATTTACAAGTTTACATTTTTTACTCCAAATAATGTCAGGAATCACTGGTTGAAGTTTGTCGGGTACGTGCCGGATACACCTGTATATGTACATATATTTCAAAATATTTGTAATAATTCTACAAGGTTTACCAGGCATCGTATGTATTTTACCACCACTAGTTTTAATTCAGGACTGAAAGGTTACTTCTACGGATGTTAATCAATTCATCTGAAATTTTCTAGATTAAATTATCTTGAGATCTCTATAATATTTTTTCAACATAGGCCAATCGTGTTCAACCTGCGGCCCGCGACCTGCGACCTGTGACCAAGCCAAGCTTTTATACCGTACCGACCTGAAGACTAGGGAGTTAATAAAAGCTTCCAGCATTAGGAAAGAGGATCGATCTAAGCTGTTCGTAAAAGCCTCCAGAACTCCTGCCCTGTACGGTCTTCCGAAAATACATAAAAAGGATATCCCAATGAGACCAATTGTCAGTGCTATAGGTGCACCGACGTACAAACTTTCCCAACATCTTTCGAGATTGTTGCAGATGCAAACTGGAAAAACTGAATCCTGGATTAAGGATTCCGCAGATCTGATCAGCAAGCTCAAAAAGGTTAAGACTGAGGAAGGAGATATCCTAGTCAGTTTTGACGTAGTGTCCCTTTTCACAAATGTGCCACTAGAAGATTCCATGACAATGCTCAGGGAGATCTATGAGGAAGACATTTGCAAACTTTTTGAACACTGCCTCAAAACGGGTTATTTTGCATTCCAGGATGAACTTTTTGAGCAAGTGGAAGGAGTTGCGATGGGCAGTCCATTGTCGCCAGTACTAGCCAATTTTTTCATGGAGAAGTTTGAAGAAGTGGCACTAGACACAGCTTCGGCTGTTCCCAAGGTATGGTGGCGTTATGTCGATGATGTCTTCGCCATTTGGCCTCATGGAACAGAGAAATTGAACGAATTTCTGGATCATCTAAATTCACTCCATAGTAAAATTAAGTTCACAATGGAGCTGGAAAACGACGATAAAATCCTGCCTTTTCTAGATGTGGAGGTGACGCGAAAAGAAGATGGTAATCTAGGACACACAGTATATAGAAAACCTACGCACACAAATCGGTATCTACATGCCGATTCGCATCACCACCCAGCGCAGAAGAGAGGTCTTATCCATACTTTGGTGACCCGAGCGACCAGAATATGCGAAGAAACAAAACTCGGAACAGAACTTATAAAGCTGACCGATGCACTGGAACGCAACGGTTACCCGACAAGGCAGACAAGGCAAATTATAAGAGCCAAATCTACACCGAAGGAAGTCAGAGTTGAACAAGAGTCAAAAGGCTGTGCTTTCCTTCCTTTCGTTCACAATGTGACAGACAGAATTGCCAGGATGTTGAGAAAAGAAAGCATCAAGACTGTCTTCGGAACCACAACCAAAATCCAAGACCTACTGAGGTCTGCAAAAACTAAGTTTCCTCTGGAAGCAGACGGAGTGTATAAACTCAGCTGTTCCGGATGTGACAAGGTTTATGTAGGCCAAACAGAGCGGACGATTTCCAAGAGGATAGCAGAACACTTTCGTGCTTGTAAACTTGGCCATCCTGATAAATCGGCAATCGCCGAGCACTTAATTGAAACCGGCCATTATTTTGGATTTGTTCCTGAGGTCCTGGGAAGACCTAAAACTTATAGATCACGCCTGATTACGGAGGCAATTGAAATCTACAAAAATCCAATTAATATTAATAGAGACGACGGAGCTAAGCTCAACAGCTCTTGGTATCCGGTAATTGACGGCTACACCAAAGCTAATCGCAAAAAACCATGTCTAAGTATACTTTAATAACATATAATAATTCAATACAAAAGTATAAAACCATTTGTTTATACCTTGATGTTGGCTACATTCGCTTCAGATTGGTTTTTTCTATTTCTAGAATTCGCCACAAGATGACACTACTTTCGTTTGGAAATTTCGTTACATTTCTCCATGGACGGGCCCCAGGCTAACGTAAATACTGCGCTTTCACCAAATTTCCCTTTCAAAGTAGTTCACTTTCTTCTGAAATTAAGCTAACGGCACGGTATCGCTTCCAACTAAATAAGCACACACTTAACACTACAAATTCACATCGACGGATCTGCCGGATCTGCCCTGATGATGGACACTGCAACGCTGTCCGAAACGTCGGCTAAAGAAGGAGGTAGCACAACACGGCATAACACCCCAAAAACAAACAACGAAAATGCTTTTGGCCGTGAAAATCTAAAAACGTATCTGGTGTATACATATTTATAAATCTGTACACCCAGTATCGCCCTGGTGTAAGACCACCATTCAGAATTGAAACGTTGCTTAATAATGGCTTTAGCTGTGTTTAGTGACTTATCTGAATAGCCAGGTACTTCCCCACCTTCCTCCTCCCCATATCCTTCCCTTCCCCACTTACCTTCAGCCTCACAACATACCCCAATTGGGGATGCCATAGTCTCACTGGCTCCAGACGGGAGCAGTTGAGACTCTTGTGAGGTATTCTCTATTAAAACAAAAACGTGGCTTACAAGGCGAAAATAAAATCATTTCATCATTTTGCTTTTGAAGAGAAATTAAACATTTACCACGAAGAAATATAGAACCAAGTATTGCATAACTTACCAACAACTGTAATGAAAGCGTAACAAGATGGTATATATGTTTCTAAGGAAAACTATACGATGTGTTAAAATTATTTAGCTGCCTTAGCTAAGGAATTTAAGAGCAGATTTCAGGACTTACATTATATCAAGAATTGTTTGTTACAGCCACTTGAGTGATTGGTATTCAGTTTTTGATTTGGCCATTTGATTTAATTAATATCATTCCTTAAAATATTAATATGGAAACATATAAACTGTTTACTGCAGTTTAAAGCTAATGAATCCACCTAGATTTCACCGTTTATCCCATATTTGTAGGTTTGTTATTTGTGGTCCAATTTTGGACTGACATCAATCGCAGAAAAATAAAAGCTTTAAAAAAAATTAAAAAAAAATTTGGACCTAAATCGCTCCAGTGGTTGTAGAAAATCCCTGGCACCTAGAAACAGCACCTATAACACAATAAGCTGCATTGGGATATGATTATGCAGAGATTTTTTATGAATTTATCGAATTACTAATCTGAAAGCATAATTTTTGAAGAAAAAAGAGAGGAAAAGGTGTACATCGATTTTTGGAAATTAGTTCCTGAAAAATACAAGATTGTACAAAATTGTGCCTTCCTGCTCCTCACATTGTTTCCATCAACATATCTTTGTGAATCATCGTATTATTCCAAAATGAAATATGTATACAAAAAACGTATACAGGAATCGACTTACTGATTCTCACCTTGATGACGTATTTTAGGGTAGCATGCAGTAATTATAATCCCAATTTGTCTAAAATTGTTGAAAATTTATCTCAATGTCAAAAATAACACAAATTTTGAAATAAACGCTAATAAATGTAATTTTTGACGAACAGCGTGCTGATAAGCGATATGTACTATTATTATTCCATTTTAGTTTATAATTTTTAAAATCTCAAAATTGGTGGGTTATGATTTTTTTCATCATACCAGTACATAATATAGTGTTGCTGCCGGCGTAACTTTACATGCGGCCCGAAGAAAAAAGGAGTTGATTGTCATTGGGTTAGGCTCTCTTGCTTGAAATGGTTTTAGCCGTGTTTGTGACCAGACCTAAATAATAAGGTACTTTTTCACCTTCCTCTTACCATCTCACTCCCCTCTTCACTACCTTCAGCCTTACAACTTACCCCGATCGGGGATTCCAGTCTCACAGGCTGCAGACAAGAACAGTTGGGAATATACGCAGTATTCACATTAAAAAAAGTGCAATAATACGTACAATCAAAATCAGATTTCATTTATTACCATTAATTAGGAATTATCCCTTAATTCAGTCAAGCTAAAAATACTCTGAAAGCTTTGGTAGAAATTTTGATAATAAAACTTATTGCACTGAACTGAATTGGTGGGGATCACTATTTTATAATAATAATTCTTCCATCAACGTGTGAATGTTAAAAATAAATTTGTATAAATTCACTTATGCTATTTTAGTCAAGATTTCATCTATCAGAAGTGACAACTTTCTTGGTCCCTGAATTTATTTTTCAAAATTCCTAATTGATTTACAGACTTGCACCAAAATGCAACAGAAATAATAATTTAGGGAAACATAAATTAAAATCAATTTTAATATAAACATTTTTTATTCCAACTTATATTCTTACATATACACAGTACAAAAAATTCACTTGCCCAACGAAATGAGGCAAGATTTATGAAGTCACATTAATGCAGAAGGAAGAATTGAAGAAATAAAAGTAATTATCTACAAAATGTAGTATCAAGCTAGTTTTTGTGATACACAAATAACTAGCGGCTGTGAGCGCCATAAAATAAAATAAAATAAATGCACCTTCTAATGCAAATGACAAGGTGGGGGGCACGTAATGTTACATCACGGACAGCGAGTAGCCAGTGATGACGCATTGCCGTGGGTCGTTGTTATTTCACCTTCTGAGATCAAGAGAAGTTCAATGGAAATGAAATAAAATAAAACAAATCACAGTTTTATTTATTGTTGACTTGCTTCCATTCGCAAATAAAATTCAGCAAGCTAATAACATACTATCCTTTACCCCAATAAACAATACTAAATTCAAATTGGCACTTTTCAATGAAATAGCACTTATATTATCAAAGTGGACAGAATATAATATTGAACACCGAGAATACTGCAAACAAGTTAACATTGCACATTCATCTTTACTGTTTACTGTTTACCAATAATAATAATATCGTAAAGGGTCCAAGCACTGGCACCAGCACTAGGCTAGGCTAGAGTGCGTGGAGACAGTACATCCATACATTTAGTTTACTAAGAGTGCTTGTTTGCCGTGAGAAGCGACATGTTTGTTTGTTAGCTACGAGTACCTAACTATGTGACAGGAAGATGAACCGTGCAACCGACCGACACTTTACACTTAGCGTAGGTTTCCTAACTCACCGCACACCACACCACTATGTACATAGGATATCGCCCATACAGTTCACTACATAGTAATGATATCACAAGGGGACGCAACATGTCCATCAAGTATGTACAGCGCTAATTAAACTTACAAGGAGGAACTTAGTTCCGTTGTTAAAGAATGTATGAAAACAACAATAAAAACACCGAGAGTTCTCTACAACTAGTTTTCTTAGTAATTAGAAATTGTTAAAAGAATATCACAAGCAGATAAGTCAATTTATTTCGTATGTTCCGATCACTCTACTTAAATACACACGACTTCGTTGCTTTTTAAATTAAGTTACGTTTTATTTCACATTCACGGTAGTGCTTCTTTTTTAATATTGTCCTTGGAGTCGGGCTCTTCCAAGTTCTCTACACTCGCCGCTGCCTTCTTTAAGCAGTACAAGGAATCCTTGACTGCATGGTACACAATGTTCTTGATCTGCAGCTTGTCTTCGTGGTTGGTGTGCGTATCTGTCAAGTCCCGGAACTCTTGCATCAAGTTGAAGCAGTGGGAGACATTCTCCGGAGAGACAAAGTCTTCCGCCACCTTGATGCAGTCGTGCAGGTTGCGAACTTGATGCGGCGCGCCGGCGGGGATGAAGACGGCGTCGCCCAAACACTGTGCCACTGCATAGCCCTCCACGCGATACTCCTTGTAGAGGCGCTCGCGGAGAGCCGCATCCAGGTAACAGCTCTGGTCGTGGATGGGGTCGTGATGGGGTGGGGGGTGTGCACCTCTCTCGATGGCCGACTTGTTCAGAAGATCTCTGATCTTGTCGGCGTCACGAGGGTTGTAGATGTGCCACAGGGCACCGGGCAGCTCTCCGCGCTCGCGGACTCTGCGTCTGGTGAGGATATCACAGCCGGCTTCATCGATGGCCCGGAAGGCCTCGCGAGTGGCCCGCTCTCCGGCGTCCTTGGGGCCACTGACGTACACCATGACATTGACAGCATCGCTGACATCGAGGTGGAGATTAGTGGTACCGTGACTGGGGTAGAGGGCAGAGCCGTAGGCCGTGTACATCTTGGGACCGAGATCAGGGCGGACAAAGCAGTCGGGCAGACGAGCAGCGAGGTTGAGCCGGCCGTTGCGCTGGGTGTACTCTTGCAGAGGAAGGGCCTTGGTGAGATCTGCAAACCGCGTGGGAAGCATCTCAGCAAAGTCCTCCCCGGGAGGCCAGTCCTTCAGCTTCAGGAGCATAGCTTCTCCGTGCTCATCTTTCAATCGTTTGGTAGTTTGATCAAAGCCATCCCAGAACTTCTTCATAGGCTGGTTGGGGACGGTGTTGCCAGTGATGCAGTTGATGAGGTCGTTCTTTTCCTCCCCAAAGTCTTGGGAGAAGCTCTCGGGAGACCAAAGGTCTTTATCCATTTGCTTCAAAACGTTGGACACGATAACGGGCTGTCCTCGCTTCCATTGTTCCTGATAACAAAGAGAAAAATCATTAGAATTAACTATAAAATAACAAAATTATATTAAAATGCCTCCTAATCTATTAATAGTTTGAGCATTATAATTAAAAATCGGATTTTTTTAATTAGTTTCAATGATATCATATAACAAACCTGGAAAATTCTGTAATTGCCCGGATGGACTGGATCCAGCAGGCGCAACAGCTTTCCATCGCACAACCAGGAATGGGGGACATCAGGGAACAGGGTTCTTGACTCGATGAGGGTCATGATCCTAATGGGAAGTTGATCCCGTCCAGAGGCGTTAGGCCGACGATATCTACTGATGAAATGCTTCAACTCGTAAGGCTTGTCGTCTATTTCATTAGTGTCCTTATCTTCAAACTTATTATCGATGAAGCTAGAGACAACATCGTCAACGTGTGATTCGAGGCGGGACTTCTTGCTGGCTTTGGCGGTGCCGTTGGTGGATGTGGGCGAGGTATTTCCGCTCGAGGGTTTGTTGGGTCGGATGAGCAGCTCTCGGAGGGTGGAGAAGTTGCCTTCAGCTTCAGAGTCGGAGCTGGAGGTGTTATCGCTGCCCTTTTCTCCCTTAACGAGAGCAAAGTCCGCCATCCAGCTTCCCATGTTGTTACCGTTGGTCGGGGAGCCATTGGTTAGTACGTCAGCCTTGTCTTCACCTTCTTCTGTCTTCTGAGAGAAACAAAATAAAAACAGGTTAGAGATATTGTATAGATTTAGGCAAACTAAACAATAATAAGTTTGTAGGACAGAATTGTTCGCCCTTAGAGAAAAAAAAATAATACAAGGAATTACAGGTTCTAGGTCAAGTGAAGTTCAGTTGGTTGTCCCAAAGCTGGGCAAACTATGCAAGGAAAGACTGGGCCTGTAATGGATAGAGGTCACTAAAGTAGCAGAAGATAAGGTACTAATTGAAGGAATGGCTTCATAATCCAGTACAAAAGCTTATTTGAATATCATAATTAAATTACATTATGTACATACTATTATTTTTATATTGTTTTTGGGGGATAATAACCTACTTATCCTAATCAGATTTTTGTTCAAATAATCAAAAACAAAATTTTAATAGAAAAATATCCTAAAGAAAAAGGTAGAAAACCGGTCTTTTAATTTTTTGCATTTTGCAACGACGCATTTACATAAGTGCCATTTCTTACAGTGAGCATCTCAACTTATCAAACTGATTTCATGAACTCTTAATTCGCATGGACGCGATTAGACCTGTCAAAAACTTACGCCTTTGGCCACTGTAACATTCTATAAATTAGAGTAAGGGTCGTTTATGTTGGTAATTTTGCCATAAGTCACTTACACAAACGACTTATGAGAAAAAGTTATGTGTGTAAAGGCGGCTCAACACACCATCTAAGAGAGTAAGAGTAATAATAAAGCGGAGAATGATTTAAATGAAGTCATAATGATCTACCTTGATCTTCCCCAGCACCACCTCCTTCAACATCTTCCTGCAGGCCCGGGACAGTGCTGTGGGGGGGGGCGTGCCGGGTGCACAACCGCAGCTGCGTGGCACACCCCACAACGTGCGCGCCGCATGCATGCTGCGACCAGTGCGTACCAGCGAGTCACCCGCCGCAATCTGCGTCAGCTGCAGGCGCGCCGGCTCGTGAGACGCGCGCGACGTGCATGGCACCCAGCCGTGTGCGTCGCGCTCGCGAGCTGCGGCACCCGACGCCGGCGGGACGGTGGGGACGCTGCTTCCTGTGCGGGACTGGAATTAAACAAATTTTGAGTTTAATAAAGGATTGTTGAAACAAACAGGCACTGCTCATCCGGCTCGAAGGACCAATTTGTATGGGACAAGTTTATGGAGCCCGCACAAATACTATTGAATTTATAGTGTTTGTGCAGGCTCCATTAACTTGTCCCATACAAGTCCCTTATAGAGCTAACCAGAAATATAGGCTTTTATAGAGCTAACCAGAAATTCTGACTGGAAATAAAATTATGTGGCAATTTATTTCAACGTGTTTCAAATAATTTTGATTTCTAATGATTTTAAAACAAGCGGAGAGCTTATTTACACTTTGATTCTGAATTCCAGTTCCAAAGGATGGGTCAGAAAGCATTTCCACTTCTCTCAAATTGTACAATTCTAGAATGTGTAAAAAAAATATAGGTTTTATTAAAATTTATTGATGGTAGTTTTACCTTGTAGCAATCTAGGCATGCAGCGAAGCCACACTTGCCACAGCCCCAGTGGAAGTTGAACAGGGTGGTCTCACACACATCACACATCTCCCGGACACCCTGTACCACCCTCTTCCAGGCAATGGTCTTGTCTGGAAACAAACAATACGATATCATTAATAACTTATTTAAAAAAAAAAATTATTATGGAAAATAATCACCAAGATTGTTTAATATTGACACAAAAATTCTATCTTTGTAATGCTTGCCTTATCACAGGCAGACATTAGTAATTGTGTTGGGCTCTTTAACCTTTTATTGGCCGTACGTACTCCGGTGTACCATCGATTTTGGAAGCGATTTTGTCCCTTATGTATAAAGAAATTGTATCAAGAACAAGGTCAGAATCGCTTGGGCCATTCTCGTTCTTGATCTAACAAAATACTGCATACTGAAGCCTCTCAGAATAATTTTAATAAATTGTCGATGATACGGCGGGTAAGAAAGATGGCCGACAAAATGGCCGCCGCGTCAAAATATGGACGGAGTTGGTTTAGAAACTCTATATTCTTTCACTGTTTTTTTATATAAATTCATTGTGGAGAGAATAGATTTCAGGTATATCAGAAAAACCCTTTTATCTACATTATTTTCATGTAATTTTTGTAATATAACACAAAAGAAATGTTATAAATATTGGATTCGCAAGAAATGTCAAATTTCTTACGTCGTAATGAAAAAATATATTTCCTATGCTTGCTTTCAAAAGGAATAATAGGTCCTTGTTAAAAACTGGTTTATTATTGATATTTACAATGTATTATACTTCTGGGTCTTACTGGGATTACATTGAGCGAGTTTACTAGCAGATAGTGAATTCGCCGGTTAGTAGCTTTATAAACTCGCTCAATGTAATCGAGGCTGCTTTAATGGAACCTGATGTAAGCTAAGCCTACCGACATCTATCAAAAACAACTGAAACTATGTATTATTCAAGGACACTGCAGACTCGAATGGACATTGAAAAATTGACAGTTGTATTATGAGGACAGCTTCACATATTATGGTGTCAAAAATGGTGTGATATCTGAATCAGTGGCAGGACACAAAAGTACATCTTTATTCTTCAGTGGATCCATAAAGTATGAACTAAAAACTGATATCTTGGATGAAGATTTGTGAAATAATGTCATTTAATAGTAGTACCTTCATTTAAATTATAGCTCTTAGTTTCATTTTCTTGTTGCAGCAGTTCACAGAATTGATCTCCGACCTGCCTCAATAGAAAACAACTCATTTCTATATCCAGTTCTACATCTCCTGACGCCTGTAGCCACAGCTTTCTATCCTCCTGAAAAACAAGAAAAATATTATATTAGTTATGTTTTTTTACCATAATACATTTATTTTCAATTTATGACTTAATTGCCATCTCTTGGGCAGTCTAGTAGCCAATTTTGAATTTACTGAGGTTAGACTGGCTCATTGCTGTAAATTTTTTTTATGTCTATAAGCCAAATCCTAATTAGATGGTACCTAGTTTTATGTCATATATTAACTGCAGTAAATTTTTAAATATAATGTTATCAATTTTCAGAATAATGAGTGTGTACGCATGTAGGCGTGTGTACGTGAACAAAAGTTGATAGAAAGCATTGCCAATGCGACAACGCGTCTATCTGCCGAGATTTAGTTCAAGCAGGTGTCCGGAAGTAGGTTAATTTCCACTTCCAAGATTTACATTCATTCATTTATTCAAGAAAACAAAATCGAAATTCAGATAGATGTATTTAAAAATACAAAGTTTTAAAAAAACTAGGTTAAATGGTTAGGTATAATTTATATAACTTTCCAAAGGTGTGTTGAAATGTCACAGTCCTGAGTTGCACTGAGCCAAAACAACAAAGGTCAGGTAAAAAATAAATGATGATTTGTTTATTTGTTGCTTTAGTGATAGATTGATAGAGGCAAGGGCATGAACAGAGTAAGAGAAATGAAAGAAGTAAAATAAATTTTATAAAATTGAGTTGTATTTTCTTACCTCAGTTGGATCTTTGTTGGGGTCTGAGAAGCCAGCGATGGCCAGCTGTCCATTCTTGGTGTATCGCAGACGTCGAAAGGCATAGAATCTGCAGAAGATTTTTGGCGATTTCTTGGAACGCTGGTGGGGAGTCCATCGGCATTCCCTGCATTTGGGTAACTTAGGGGCTATTTCAATGCAGTCCCCGTCTTGCAGAAATGACTCGCCGGTTTTCTTCAGTTGGCCTTTTGTGGGCTTGCTAAAAGGCGGATTTGGTGGGTCATCTTTGGATTTCTTCTTGATGGGTTCATCGTCTGTGTTCTTGTCACTTTTTGATGACTTGGGTCGTCTTCCGCGCTTCCTGGGCTCTTTGTCTTTATTTTGTTTGGTGGTGCCGCCTCCGCCTCCCCCTCCACCGTTAGCAGCGCGGGACTTGACAGAGACTATGTGGTTTAAGCTCGCGCCCGAATCAGAGTCCTTATCGCTATTTGTGTCTTTCTCCTTTTCACTATCACTTCCACTTTCGCTAGGTGCTAAAACTTTCTTTTTCTTTATTTGGTCCACTAGAGTTTTGCGCGGCGCACCTCCCTTTTTCCGTTTCACCTTGGGAGGTTTTCTTTTAGGGGGATTCTTAGCACCTCGCTCTTGATCGGAACTAGAACTGTCTTCTACTTTACGAGGGTCTTCGGCGTGACCATTTGTTTCTTTAAGAGATTTCCTAGCCACTTTGGCAGGCTTGGTCCTAATAATACTATTAACAGCCATCGAGGAGCCTATGCTGTAGGGAAGAGCTGCCGGGGCCACCACTACGGGGGCCACTACTACGGGGGCCACCACAACTGGAGGAGGAGTCGGAGCCAGAGTAGCAATCACTGGAGTGGATTCCTTCTCGGGCTCGGGGGCCGTCTCGTGTCTCTGTAACCAGGCTTTTTTGAGATGGCGCACCGGGGCCCCACTCTCCTTGGGACTCCCAGCCGCCGGGGGGGAAGGGGCCTTGGCAGGCGTCACAGGAGGTAGCGGCGAAGGCGACGGGGAGGGCTGCACCTCAATGTCAGTCTTCTCTATGATGCGCGGCACACTGGGCGGCCGCACCGCCCCATCCGCTGAGGGAATCCTCACCGGAGAGTCAGTCTGGGTGCGCGGCGCGGGAGAGGTGCAGTAGGCGGCCGTGTTCACCATGGTGGTGATGGTGGTGGCTGCACTAGCGATCAGGGGGGTGGGTTCACTGACCCTGGACAGAAGAGGGGAAGTGTTGGCCGGAGGGTACTGATGAATAGATTCCATTTGGTATGGGGGTCCCACGGATTCTAGCCTCCTCTTCTTGTTGTCCATTCCTGGGCTGTCACATAAGTTTTGAATGGGGGTTCCTCTTCTCTTGGGTGAGCAATTGCTGTCGTCCCGATCGGAGGAGATTCCCAGGTCCAGGGGTTGTGTTTGGTAGGCGTGAGGCTGCGGGGCAGGGTGGGCGGAGGGCGGGGAGGCCTGGCTCATGTGGAGGGGACGATGGTCCCCGCGGGAATGTGCCGGTGGAGGAGGTCGCGCCACGCTGTAGGCGCAGGGGGCCGTGTTGGCCTTGGAGGTGAGTGGAATAGCATTGACAGCCACCGGGGGCTCCTGAGATCTGCACACTGGGATGCCGCTGGTGATCCCCGCATTAGGCTTGCCATAGATGTGGAGAGGCGCAGGACTAGATACTTTGGGTTTGTTGGGGACAGGCGGGGGCGCCACGGGGGGCTGGTGGTAGGCGTAAGGCAGCGGTGGCCTGGAGGGGGGATGTGCCTGGGGGTGCATGTTGCCGTGGGGGAGTTGGTGGTGCGGCCGCCCCCGTTGGGGAGCAGGGACCCCCCGGTAGGAGTTGGGGGGTGCCTGCGACACGGGGAGGTAGTGCACCATTTCTCCGCCGCGTAACTTTGGCGAATGAGCGGGATGGGCCTTAACTTCTAGGTGATGCTGAGGTATTTTTCCTTCATGTTTCACAATCACGGAGTTCTTCATTTCACTCATCAGGGGAGGGGGGGTGGGTAAAGAATTATTGTCTCTGTCCCTCTCCTGTATACTGGGTGCTTTAGTCACTGTGATATTACCGTGCATTTGAACTTGTTTTAAATGTTCGGACTTTTGTTTATTACTATCGTGGTTGATAAAACCGGAGGGATGATGGTACCCCGTATAATTATACATGTTAAAATTAGGCTCTCCCTTGGGGAGGCTCACGTGCACAAGAGGCTTTTCTAAAGGTTTATTAGGATTTAATGACAGTCTATTGTGAGCTGGAGGAGGGTAATCATTCTTAGGAACACTGGTAGGTCTTGGAATCTGGAAAGGAAAGAGATAAAACAATTAATGAATAATCAATAAACCATACAAAAATATACACATTAGGTGATATTAAATATACTTGTAAATAATCAATGAAAAGAGTGGTTGATAATCTTAGGGTAACAGTTTACAGTTTGGTACAAATGACTCCTAGTTATAGTTAAGCAATTATTTATTAAATAATATGTAATCAAATAGTTGATATAGTAATGGAGGAAGTCAGTGATCAGTAGGAATAGGGACTTACAGGTGCCTGTGTATAGTAGGTTCTCTCCCTCATGTCCTGTCCCCCGCGCAGGCGATCGCTGTTGAGGGCGGCCCGGTGATCCTCGGGCCCGGGCTGCTGCTGCGGGGCCGCCGGGCCCGGCCCGGGCCCCCCTCGCCCCGGGGGCGCCAGACTATTGATGAGACTCCAGGACATTGTGCGGTCACGCTAAAGGAAAACATTATAATATTGTTACTTTTTTTTTAAGCATCCCATCTGTTCCCAATCATTTAGAGCCAGTAGGTCTACGGCATTTCCTATCGGGTTATGTTGTGAGGCTGAGGTTAACGGGTAGAGGAAGGATATGGTGAAGTAGACGGCGGATAATACCTATTTATTCAGATCTGGGCTATTTTGGTAATTTTTCAGTGTAGCTGGACATGCATGATAAGATTTTTTAAACTATGTACATCGGGAGAGATGGAAAAACATGATGGTAAAACAAAATAGGTTTTTAGTTTATGTTATTTGGTAAATATGTATTACTCCGCTTACCGGATAATACAGAATACTTCTTGTCGAAGTTCAATACACGGATAATACATAGCGGAACATTTCATTTACTGCCATTTCTTTTGTACGGATTTGATACTTGCGTAATTTTATTTCAATCTAAATACGCATGAATTACTTAGTTTCCCCAATATAAGAACCTAATAACATATTTTGTGCATGTAAATAGTTGTTTCTTGTAGCAATTGAAGTTAAGTTTATTGTATAAGTCCACTTCACTTGGCCAAACAATCGTGTAAATGAATTAATCTTAATAAAATTAAAATATAAAATGCATATTTTTAATACTCACTTTTCATAATAATAAAGCTAAATCTAACTGTTTGAATAAAAAATATTCCATATTAACCGGTAAGCGGAGTAAGACATAATTAATAGAATATCTTTCATTCTACTAGATGCTATCAAAACAGGAAGTCCTACTGATAAATTCTTTTTTTTTTATAACTTTAGGTTATGTTGGGGAAATGAAATAGATTTAACTTAAATAATTCAGAATCATTCATTAAATACTTACAAAGGTTTCAAATTAAACGATAAACCACATGTTTTATAGTACCTGTCAAATTTAAAGGTTAGCTTAGAATTTATGATTGATTTTAAGTTTGAATTCATTTGTTTTGTTCTTAGACAAACTGGAGTTAAAAAATTATTAAGTACCTACCTACGGAAACAGCATTAAAATAGAAGAATAATATCATAAATAAGCCTATATTGAACTACATAGGGTAGTATGAATATAGAAAATGCTTTTTTTTATTATTTTTTTTTATTATTTAATACATTTTTACTAGTTACAGTTTAAATAGAATATTTTTATAACCCTGTGATAGTGGGCTGGTGACTAGTTTCGTGGTTTTGGTTTGGTATTGGATGAATGACATTATTAGAATAAAGCTAAATTAAATAAACATACCTTTTGATTGGCAAGCCTAAGACTATCTTCAAAGTGCTTGTGTACAGCCTTTTCTTGCCTCTCTCTCTCCTGCCTCTCTCTCTCCTGCTGCTCCCTCTCTTTCTCTCTTTCCTTCATATCAGCTAATTCTAGGTCCCTCCTCTCTCTGAAACAATTGAAAATAATTTGTTAACATCTTGAAGAAACATGTTGGGATGATCAACCCCCTTACTCATAATAGCGGTATCCGCCGACTCATCCTTGGTTTTGTAAAGTTGGCCTTAAACCTGGTTTAATGCCGATTAAACCATGCACAAGCAGTGATAATAAGCCAAGTTTTTCACTGTTACGTCGTAAAACAACGCATATTAATTTTACTACGATTATGAGTAAGAGGGTAAGTAAGGGACGGATCTGCCGGATCTGCCCTGATGATGGACACTGCAACGCTGTCCGAAACGTCGGCTAAAGAAGGAGGTAGCACAACACGGCATAACACCCCAAAAACAAACAACGAAAAAGAGGGTAAGTGTTTAGAGGTGTGGTGTAGTGTTTAATCTAGGTTACACCGTGAAGATATTGGATTGATTTATTGAAAATGATAATTTCCATAAAGTTAAAACTGAATACTGGCTGAATATGTTCACCTTCAAAGTGCAAAAGTAAGGTAACAGTTTACAGCTCAGTCCATTGCGAGACTTCGCTACGTCGACGTCGCTAGACGAGACTTCGCTACGTAGACGTCGCTAGACAAGACTTCGCTTTGTAGACGTCACTACGAGGTAAGCATATGGATGAACCTAATTACTAAAAAAATTACAAATTGTTTAATTTATTTTTTCCATTCTAACTCATAGGCGGCGTTCGTTATTTTGATTTTTATACAATTAATTATTCCAAGATGGATGAAATTTAAACACACTTGACCTTCAAAACAATAGGAAGGTCACTATACATTCTGCGTATTGTGGCAAAGCCAATATTTCAGAGTTCTAAGCTGTACGCAAAAGCAAAGATAACTGATATCACTGAATCAATTCAGCAGTCAAGAATGGTCTAATGTCTAGTCATTTAAATAAAATTATACAAAAAACATGTTTTTCTTTTTTTTGCACTACTTATTCCATTGTGATTGCATGGCAACCCATTGTGTGGTGCTCAATTCATATTATGGACATATATGCACAACATTATTCATTAAAATCATTACAACACAATACATGACAACAAATAATTGTGACAACAATAATAAGGAATGTTTTGCACTTCAGCTGTTATTAAATTCATTTTACTAGCCCAAATTAAATTTAGACACGATTTGGGTGACCTATTGACGAATTTAATATAATAGAAGTATATTTGGCTGTTTGAGGAAGTATAAAATGTTTAATGATTTATTTTTTAACAATGTTTCGACCCCAACATTCGGCTATCATGAATACCTACCTACCTAATAGTCCTCTCACGGTGAAAGTTCTAAAATTGGAAAATTGGCATGAATACAAGTAACGTATAATGAATGGATGGCATTGTATTGTAAGGGTGGACATGCAAATTAAGAGCCATTGACCAGCGGCTGAGAATAAAAGTTTTAAAATACTTGCAACTGTACAGGGAGGTTCCGATGAGAAAAGGTCGATTATTCCCGTATATAATTTTAAAAAAATTTAATATCGATTTATTTAATTCAAAACTTGCTTTAATATATACCTACATTCAAGTAAGCAATAAAAATGCTCAAAACTCATGATGATAAATTATTAAATATCGTGTACTTCTTGTAAGTATTTTTTGATCATAAGTATTTATGATCTTTCAATAATGTCTAAACAAAATAAGTGTGTAAAAAAAATCTATAATCAAAATACGTGTGTAAAAAAAATCTGAAATATTTCAGTTTGTAAGACCTTAAATAAATAGAAAAACTCGGGTATTTTCGTCACAAAACACGTTCTCTGATTTATTTTTTATTGATTTTAATTTAACTTTTAAGTAATTTTTTAATTTGAAATGTAATTTCGTGGTTTTTCAAGTTTACTAACGGTGCACATTCGGAAAGTGAATTTATGATCGAATCTGATGAAGAATAGAGAATAATTGTTGTTTTTTATATACAGTTGTATAATATCCCGTGATTATTACGGGTCTGCGCTAATAACAGTACAATTATTACAAACGGCAAAGAAACTGCCATCTCTGAATAAAATACAAAAAATAATTTAATTCTAACATGCGAGGTAAACAACTATTCGAAACACGAGAATAGGCGAGCAATATAAAGAAATTTGCGCAAAATTTCGACAAGAAGCAAACTCACGAGCGAAGACATAGACAATAATATCGAATGATAAGAATATCACCTAAATAATGGGGGCACATGTAATAATTATAATTAAATTATTAAACTGGTTAAAAAAATAATATGAGTCACAATGAAACACTATTGTTTTCCAGATAAGAAAGTTATTTAAGGAACCAAATAACAATAAATCACGCCTTATCATTTGAAATAATACTCGAAATTCTCGCGGCGGGGATTTGTTTATTATTATCGCCGAGGAATTCACGTGAAATTATTACAAAATCATAATAATCATATAATAGAGATCGATAGAGCATTCGCCACACCGTTAACAATTCACACTCGGAGAAAGCGATAAACTAGACTAGGCGATATATTGTACTTCGAGTACAAGAGAAGGTTTTGCAATGTATAGGAAGATCGAAATGGGCTTCAGGTAACAAGGATAATAATTATTGAGAATAAGAGCACAAAACTAAAATGAATATCTAAAAGTTATCATGGAGTCGTGGTGCGAATATAGTCGTGGAGCGAATATAATCGTGGCGTCAGTATACCTAATTTTGGAGCGAATATAATCGTGGAGCGAAAACAATCGTGGCGTTAATATACCCGGTTGTGGACCGAATATAATGGTGGAGCAAAAATAATCGTGGAGCGAATTTATAATCGTGGAGCGAATACAATCATCGAGTTGATATAGTCGTGAAGCACAAACTGTTGCGTGCGTGAAATGCCATTGTGATATTGAAAGATATTTGTGATTATTATGACATCGAGAAGGCGAAATTACTGATGAAGGTAAATGGGACGAAACAAATCGGTCCAATACGTGTTCGACTGGATTCGTTTCAAGAAATAAATATTTAGGACTGGTTACTCGGAAAGTATTTATTTTGTCAAGCGATTAAGACGAAGAAAATAAAACTATAATATATGCTTATAGATAATGTAAGGCATTGCAGCTCAAAAATCTAGAAACCAGATATAAACAAAGTTCTGATAAAAACTTTCCACTAATTGCCAGAACGAAATTTAATGATCATTTAATTAAATATAACAGAACATACCCAGCTAGGCCATATTAGTAATGATAATAATTCACAAACACAGCCAGAAGGCCCCACAGAATTCAAGACAGCCACAGCAATAAATGTATGCAAATCGTGTGGCGTATACCGAGCCGAAGCTCTATCAATTTATAAGCTGTATATATAATATAAAAAATTGTGTATGGAGCTATAACGGCACAGCTGCGACAAGGCAAAACACGCGATCCGATTTCACGGCGACGTTCCTCGTTTCAGCCAGCCGACTTGAGCCAATAAATTACTCAAACTGAATATCAAATAATAACGCAGCAGCGAAAGAGATTACGTATTGTTGGCTCGAGGGATCCGCTCTCGGTGTGCTGGAGGAATAATTATTCTAATACGTAACGCCGCACGGTTTAGTAAGAAGGTCGATTTAGTTGAGGAGCTGACTGCTAATTGGAATATCTTGTCTGTTATGGAGGGCAAGGTTTTGGTAGAAACAATGCAAGAATAATACAGGTCAAGCCCGGTAAGATCGCGTAAAAGGGTGTAAATGTATAGTATCTGGAATAATTAACGCGAACGTGTGAAGTTCAATCATAATTGCCTAATTTTGAAAGGGACAATGCTCCTCGGGCTACTAATACCTAACTAAAATCGAGGTTTTGTGTTCCCCACTTTTCTCCTCCAAAAGTGGACTGATTTTCAATTTCTTTTTACCAACTACATAAGAAAAAACCATTATATGTCTGTACGTTTTGCTTTTTTAAAAAAACATTTTCTAGTTTGTATACTGAACGTCTTCTGACGGCGTTTAAACCAGTAAATTTTATTGATTTTTGGAAGGTCATAACTTCTATAAAAAGTAACTTATCAAAAAAAACAAAAAATACCGACACGCTAGTAGTTGATATCTATTTTATATAAAAACAATATTTTCTCTAGGGTTAAAATCCAGAGAGATAAATAGGGAATACGTTTGTATGGAAAAATCACCGCCGGGTATCACCTTAAGTAAAAATGAAATAAAACCAGAAAAATCATAGAGGTTTTCATAAGACCTGCTAATAAATGAACCACTTCACTAGGATTGATAATTTCGGTTTAGCCTAAAACATTTGGATCGGAGTTATATGCCCCCTAAAATATTTGGATCGGAGTTATATGCCCCCTAAAATATTAGATGTGTCAGACCACGCTATGCTTTTGTTAGGTTGTTAACGTATCGCTCGAATGCTATGCTGAAATAGGCCAAGCCCAAAAACATGTTAGATGAGGTACAATTTTGCAGTAATTAATTTCGTTAATGACTATTCATTTATACTAACCTATATAATTTTAATTTAATTATAACACTCGGGATTTCTTCTGCGATATTGAGAACACGACTTCAAATTAATTTTTGATAGATAAATCGCATCATAAATCAATGTTTTTTTCACCTTAGTTATTTTATACAATGAATTTATTAGGAACAAGGTAGTTTCTTTGAGGATGGTCGTACCTGGTTAATTAAGTATCCGCATTCATCGACTGCAGCGTTTAAAAACACGTTTTCCACCAAGGAAAACCTCCCAATACGTCCGAATACAAAAGACCACTAAAAAAGAAATAATAATGATCGATCGTACAAGGTTAGGTAAGCCTTGGTTAATTTTTAGTATTACACACTCGACAGCGATTCGTAAAAAAGTTCAAAACATTCAAGCATGAACAAAAATAAATTACAAAAACAATCGAAATGCTATCGACGTTTTAATAGCTACATTTTTTCAATGGATAATGAACACGTCCTCTAAATTAAATCGGTAAATGCAGCAAGCATCTGCTGTGTTTATTCTAGCAGAACAAATAATAAAAAGGTTATTAAAACAAGGAGAAATACCAGTGATGCTGGAGATACTTTATAAAACCAGAAAAGATCGTTTGAAAATGCAAAAATAATTAATATATTCTTGCAGCCTAGATAATATACTTAAACATTAAAAATTATAAATTTATCTCAATTACGAAGAATATAATCAATTTCTTCGGTGAGCTCTTGATTCATAAAATTTACACATCCCCTTTATTGTGGCGTAAGCAAAAGTAATAAGTAGGAGGCGGCTAAGCGGTGGCAAAACTAAGAATTTCAAGTCACTAATCCGCAAAAACATCATTCAGAGACATTGAAGTTTGAAGTTTAGAATTGATATGTTATTGTAATAACAAATAAATTCTAAACTTCAAACCTCAATATCTCCGAATGATGTTTTTGCGGATTTTCAATTTGGAATTCTTCGTTTTGCCACCGCCTAGCCGCCTACTAGTAATAAGATTGTGCGAAAAGTCTGTGAAACGAAATTCACAGCAAATCATGTCTCTCGATACACTACAAAAATATCTTCAACTATAAAAGCAGAGATTTGTCTGAAATAGCAATAACCCGAAAACGGTGAGCTCTGTCGTAATGGAATTTGAATAACCAGGAATTTCTAGAGTAACGCAACTATTTTCAGCGCCTAATGTAATTTGCATCATGAGTTATGAAGATTTGAAGTATTCGTTACAAGAAGCCACATTTTCCAGTAAGAATTGTTCAAACTTATCTGGTATACGTAACAAAACAAGTTAAATGTGTACACACAATCGATATTTCATTCGCCTGTTAAAACAAATAATTACAAATCGTGTTTTCAGTCGCATTAGTTGTGTTTAATTATCGGCCATTATCTTTCTGGTTAAAAATACACAACATGTTTAAAGTTCGACGAAATGTGAATAATTCACACAGCTATAAATAAAACCGGTCTTATAATAATAACGACGGTCATATAATAAACATTACATATCGGATGTGAAACAGCTCCTTTTATTATCGCTTCGTGTTATCGGAAATTTTTATCACTGCGAATTTTCTCAAGGATAAACATACAACGAATAAGGTAGGCCCATATTATATTTTATAGGCGATAGGTATTTTATTATTACGCAAGTGACTCAGTTACAAATTTTAAATACGAATAATCTATTAAGGCGTGACTAGATGACTGATAATATTAGATATACAAAACGACGATTATCAATGATAATACTGCACTTGATATATTAAACGGTGAAATCAAATGATTAATTCATATTGGCGACAGTGCTCCTTGCGAGGAGGTTCCGAGGTCTCTCTCGAGCCAATGTTATTTTTGGGATGGGGATGCTCTGTGGAGACTATTTTCTAGGTTAATCATTTGAAATCTGTAATATAATCTATACTTGCGGCAAGTTCCAGAGTGGAAAATACCCCCAGTATCGGCACTGGTGTAAAACCAACATTCAGAATTGAATTGTTGCTTGAAATGGCTTTAGTCGTGTTTGGTGACTCGATCTGAACAGCCAGGTACTTCCCCACCTTCCTTTTCCCCATCTCCTTCCCAGCCTCACAAAATATCCCATTTGGGGATGCCATAGTCTCACAGGCTCCAGCCGGTTGCGAATAGTTAAATACTATTATGCGGTATCCACACACGGAGAATTTTTTAATTCTAAAATACGATCATTTTATTCGTAAAACGGTTAAGAACGGGACTGAAGTTCTTACGAACAAATTAACAGGGTTTCAAATCTTTATTGGCGGGAAAATGTAAGAATAAATAATTATTATTATTATTATTAATTATTTATTAGAACAAATTTCGTACGAATACCAACAAATTATTCTTACATGTTCCCACCAATAAACATAAAAGAATAACATTTTTCTCCGTGCACTATAAGAAAAAATAATGAGATGAGTGAACCTGGTTCTTAATGAGACCACATGTTGAACGAGGGAGGAAACACAGAAGCTGACTAATCTTTTCACAATTGTTGGGCACAAGAGCAAATCGTTAAAACGAGCTGTTTTCATTCAAAAAAATTCAATATATGTATATTTATACGCATTCGACGTGGCTGAGTACTGAATTTAAGAAATTAAAATACATTAATCATAAATAAGAACACTAGAAATGCCGCTTTCCATACTGAAAGGAAACAAAGGTTACATACAGCCCAATCCCCCTATCTCTCTTACACTCGCCTGACATTGTAGATCTCCATCCCATTTCAATTTCGTAAACATTGTATTGGAAATTTAAGCCCCGATTAAGCAAATATTTGGATCACGAAACACTTCCACAAGGTACTTCTTGCGATCTTCTGTATTCCATGATTTTAATAGTGTAATAAGTAAATTTTTCTTCAAGGTCATTTCTTAATTGGTGAATTGGTGCAATGAGGTTTGGCAAACAAACTTCTACGAAATAAAAGTGACGTTAAATAAATAATTATATAATCAAAATCGTGCCATAAACAAATGAATAGTATGTGAAAATTCTCCTGTAGTAAACATTAGACATAACTTATTGAATTCAAGGTGACCATTCATAAAGTGGGGAAAAAACCAATATGGTGGTAAATTCATTATTTATCTTAAAAATTCGAGGAAATCGCGGGGCCCATACACCAAATAATAGATTACCACCAGAAGAACAAACCTGTTTTCCTAAACAGCAAAAACTACTGAACGTTAATCATTGATAAAAATTGAACATATTTTTGAAGTAAATACTTCTTTACGCACGCTTGACTTGAGGGGTAAACTGGCTAATGCGTTACAGAAATTACAGCGTTACGAGGCGAACGATAATAAATTAAAATTAATTTTGAGGTTCATTCCTCACAATCTAATCGTAACAACAGTGCTCAAATCCATAGTAATGACGTTTGGAATGGGTGCTGGCATTTATGGTGTCAATAGTTGTGTTGTTGTGTCTCACATTCTAAACGTTAAAATCTAACTAATAACTAGCACTTTATCGATTGGAATTTTTTTTGAATTTCCTGCTGCAAATGTGAATAAACGTCGCTCTCTAACTAGAATTCACATCAAAAAAGTTTTATTTTAAACTTTGTAAGAATTAAATCAACAATCCCATTCTAAGCGTAATTCCCATAATAAAATTAATCAAATTTTCGTTTACAGGGTTTCCCCTAAAAAAAGACCCTCTACACAGCATCCCCAAAGATGACATGGGCTCTGAGGGATTTTTATTCTCGGGTCTCCTGTGTAAAAATAAGTATTTACTCGGGCCAAGCGTGATAATAATAATAAGTCATATTACGAAAAACGGATGCACATGGGAAATAATTACTATGCTGCGGAAATGGGTGTAAATAGACCAGTGGTTCCCAAACTCTGTTGGCCCACGGACCACTTTTCATAGTAAAAATTGCCCATGGACCCCGGGGAAGGGAATGTGTGATTTGGGGGTGGGGGGGGGGGATTTTCAGGAATCATAAACTTATCGAATCATTGGTCTATAATAACTCCCATATTAATAAAAATGTGTCATAATTGACCCCCTGGGGGTCTGTAGTACTGGCCTACATTGATAGGTAAAACCACGACATCATTTTTGTTCTTTACTATCGAAACCAGATAAATTTTCGTAAACCCCACATACAACTTGTGGACTCCCATTTTTTATCACGCCAACGTAGACCCCCATCGAGTCTCCCGTGGACCCCTGGGGGTCCACCTTTTTTTATTTTTTTTTATAGAGAATACCTCATAAGAGTCCCAACTGCTCCCGTCTGGAGCCAGTGAGACTATGGCATCCCCAATTGGGGTATGTTGTGAGGCTGAAGGAAAGTGGGGAAGGGAAGGAGATGGGGAAGAGGAGGGTAGGAAAGTACCTGGCTATTCAGATCTAGTCACTAAACACGGCTAAAGCCATTATTAAGCAACGTCTCAATTCTGAATGGTGGTCTTACACCAGGGCGATACTGACAGTATCTTCCACTCTGGAACGTGCCGCAAATGTAGTATATATTATTTTTATTAATTAATTGTGAAATAACACAAATTAATCAAATAAAATTTATTTGCGCACGCCGGGTTCGAACCCGCAACCTTCCGATTCCACCTGGACCACTTTGGGAGTCACTGAGTTAGACCAATTCAATCGCAAGAAAAACAAGAAACAACTGTTTTCTAATCTTTGTACATTATAAATGAAAAGAATCGTTGCATCACAGTAAATAAATAAATAAAACAATACACATCAATGAATTAATACGATTGGTAGTGAAATATGACCTAACCAATATTTCAAAGTGTAAATTCATTCCAACGCCAATACGGTGTAAAAACATTTTCATGGTTTCAATTTGCAGACAGGAAATTTATCCAAGCGATATCCGCACAGTTCGGTAGCGTTTCACAGAACTGGGTCAATCCGCAAGAAATTCGCTCGGGATAAAACCTTTTAGCTATTTTCTGTTTATTTATAATATTATCTCAATCTTGTGTTTATATTTCACCGAAAACACAGACGCGTTCCGGGTCGGTGTTTTCCCGGCTTCCGGGTGACAGATACGCCCGGAAGTCATTTATTTAAAACCGCGAAGAACGCGTTATTTTTTAAATGCAACCATTATTTCTAGAAAATGAGATAGGTATTTGAATTAACGATTTTTCATCCAGTAACGTATTTTTTATCAACCATGATGAATTTAAATTCTTTTTTTTCTTCTCTCATCTTCTTTTATATATTTTTATTTTGTATTTCATGTATCATATTATGTTATATACATACATATGTATATATTAAAAAATAATAATAATAATTTTCATTATCCTTACACATTATAAAAATATGTGTTAATTTATTTTTTACATACGCTGCTTCACCTTTTTCCCACGAACATTGCTAAAAAAAATAAAAATTTGATATTTAAAAAATATATTATTAAAAAAAAAAAATTATGTAATGTATAACAACTATAATTGTAATAAATAAATAATATATAAAAATAATAATTTTTACAATAATATAACCTTTATGTGATTTTAAAAAACCCTTGTTGGTCAGATCCCACAATGGCAGGCTTCTAACAATCAAAATATATGTGTTCTTGGGATAAAATAAATAAGGAGATAACTCGAAAGGGTTATCGCTGGTACTAGAAAACATGATGGATATATAATATTCTAGGAAGCTATCTGTCTTAACAAACCAAAACGTGTATTATTAATTTGAAAATAAATATACATATATAAGCATTTGATTAGTAATACACACCGTACATATATACATATTACGCAAATTACGTAAATAAAACAAGAATTATAAATAAAACATTAGTGAATTATTAGTGTGCATTTAATCTTTATATTGTAAAAATGAATGTTTCTTTGTTTGTTCCGTACGCGTTCCTACATATACCATTCAACCGAGTTGCTGTGCGCGTGCCCGCGATGGTTTTTACATTATGATGGTGAGCTCTGGCGTTATTCAATTATTAGTATAAAAAAGGTGGCACGTGATATGTTTGAAAATGTGTGTATTTCATACAGTTTAGCGGCAGAGAGAGAAGGAATGAGGTGGAGGGGATTCCGAAAGGGGAGAGAAACAAAGAAGGTTGGGGGGCTCAACGAACACAAACAGTTTCTTTTTTTGAGTGGCATGCTGGGTACTCGCTACTTATAAATAAAATATTCAATTACTTAGTAATTGTGAATAGTATAAAACACATTAAACATCGAATAAGTAAAAGATATGACTGTGTGTGATTTAAACAAAAACAGAAATTTAAATCGTAATTTATGTGCGATTTTATAATAAATTCCGTTGTTCATAAAAGCATGACGTGCGATCAGAATGCTTCACGTGAGGAGGGCCCTACATGGGGGTAATTTTAATGTGAGAAATATTTAGCGTGCAAAGCAAAGGCCACTGGGCTCGTAAATTTGACCGGGGCCAAGTGGACCGCTAGCCGCTTGTCGACCGTTCACTGCCTACCCACACGCCGCGTGGGTGGACATTGACCATTGACCGCACTTTGGCGGGGGAATAATAATATTGCGTGTGTAAATAACGAAATCTGATAAAGAAAAGCAATTTACGTCTTGGCAAGCAACCACGCGCTCCGAGATCTCCAACTGTATTTACTTACTGTTGTTGATTTTTCTATCTGGCTATATTTAATCATCGTGTTTTTGTGTCATATTGTCGTACATCAACTGTGAAAGCTATTAAAGATTAGCCCAAATTTGCAATGGATGAAAAACCTCGTGTTTATTAAAGAGAATTGACGATTTTGTAGCTGCATATTTCTTCAAACTTCGCAAAATCACTTTGTGGCGTCATTTTGAATTAAATTAAAACAAATAACTTTGTATTAAACCACTATTATATAATCACAATTACCTACATGTTTCAAAACCGATGGTTTCTTCGTCAGGGTAGTAATGATATTAAATAACAAAAGAATTTTATTTTTATTTTTATTTAATATCATTACTACCCTGACGAAGAAACCATCGGTTTTGAAACATGTAGGTAATTGTGATTATATAATAGTGGTTTAATACAAAGTTATTTGTTTTAATTTAAAATAAAATAAAATAAATAAAAAAATAAAAAAATAAAAAATAAATAATAAAAATAAATAATAAAAATAAATAATAAAAATAAATAAAAAAAATACCCTGAAAATAATAAAAAAAATAAAAAATAAATAATAAAAATAAATAACAAAAATACCCTGAAGATCAAGGAATATTCTCCCCCTTTTGATAATTGAGACGATACCTCAGAAAGGCCAGACTATTCGTTTCCAGCTAGCTGTAAGAATATGGTCACGGAGTGCCCTTGGAATTTTCCATATTATTTGGAGTAAAAAAAACTGCAGTCTATTTTTATTCAATGCCAATTATAGCCGTAGCAATAATGGCGAGCAATTTTTTGCCGGCATAGCTCTTTTTGTCTTGCAGTTAAATGCATCTTCAAGTTTACTAAGATTGCCTTGAATCCCTTGCTTTATTTAAAAGTTATTTCTTTTTACCAGGCTGTGTGAGGGTCTTTCCGTTCTTGATTTATTTCTTGTAATACTTGTAATGTACAAACTATTTCTCAAGATGGCTAGATCGAACATTATATCACAACCGGATACGTGGCGGAAGCACCATCTTAGCAAGGGTGAGGGATAGGTTATATGAAGGTTTGGATTACCTGACTAGTCACAATAGGTAAAACCTAAAACCATAACAAAGCTACAGCTGTTTCCGTAAACAGGCATCTGTTGTAACCTAAGAGTATGGATATTAGAGAGACGGCATGTGAAGTGTGCCCGCGCGCTCCAAGTGTGCCATTTCGAGAATTTTACCCAAGCGGCTTACATTGGCTGCTGGTTTTTGGCCGTTTGATACGTTCCGACATTTTTACGACAGCAGCCACTTTACATGGTGATAGCCTAAGAGTATGGATATTAGAGAGACGGCATGTGAAGTGTGCCCGCGCGCTCCAAGTGTGCCTTTTCGAGAATTTTACTTATACGGCTGATACCATGGAAGATGGCTGCTATCGTAAAAATGTCGGAACGTATTAAACGTCCAAAAACCAGCAGCCAATGTAAGCCGTGTGGGTAGAATTCTCGAAAAGGCACACTTGGAGCGCGCGGGCACACTTCACATGCCGTCTCTCTAATATCCATACTCTTAGGTGATAGCCAATGTCAGTTGTGTGGGTAGAATTCTCGAAAAGGCTCACTTGGAGCGCGCGGGCACACTTCACATGCCGTCTCTCTAATATCCATACTCTTAGGTTGTAACATAGGATATTTACTTCTAATACACAATAATAATCACCATTAAAGTGCGCGCGAGCATCAAATTGGTTGCCAAGTGTATTCTCAAAGCACAGCGATATTTATCTAACTAATACTATACAATAATTAATAATTATTAAATTCACTAGTCATAAGTTCAATGCAGATAACCTTGTTGCGGACATGCGGTGTTATCTTTATAATTAACATTTAAATAAAACAAACAATAAGAAATATGTTTTTGATGTAAGTTTTTAAGATTCCCTTCAGGGAAGAAAAAAATATTTACATTGACTTTCGACCTTCAAAAACTAAATAATAAGTTTGTATTATAATATTTGATGTACAAAGACTTATTAATTAACGTCATTTATATAAGACTCCCTCTTAGAGGAGAACTAAACTAAAAGCACTCATCCGGAATGTGGTGGTGAGCTTTGGGCAACTGTTTAGAGAAAGAAATAAAAAATGAATAGAGAAAGGAAAAGTGGATATTTTTGGAAAAAGATGAAAATGAATTTTTAGAGCCTTGTAAAATATGGTGCAAAATAAGATTAAATCAAGAGCTTTATCAATTTTTTAGATAAAAACGCATCACGTAGCGCTATTATATCTGTCACTGATAAAACTCGTTCTATCTCCTTTTCTATTATGGTCAGATACATAATACATATTTAGAAAGAGAAAGCGCATAGCTTTCCCTTTGCATTTATAAGTTTACCATAGACGCTCCCCGTAAAATTATTGGAAATAATTATTTAACCGTTGGTCTTTATCCGGTCAAGTTTTGCTAATTTTTAAAATATTTTATTTTTTTTTTACATTAACTCCACACAGGAGGTTTTGAGGAAAATAATTTCCCTCAGAGCCTATATCATCTTTGAAGATGCTGTGAAGAGGGTCTTTTTGAGGAGAGGAAGGAGTGAACGTGGGTCTTGAAGAGGCCCATGTTATAGGAAGGAGGAAACACAGAGGCCGGCAAATCGTTCCACAGCCGAGCTGTTGAACACAAGAACGAGTCGTAGTGACAAACTGTGTACATATTTTGGGCGCGCGTTTGGCGTGTTTCCCGACTATGCACCGGTGCCGAGGGGATCAATGAGGCTAGCTCCTCGGAGCATCTTCCATTGAAATACCGGTAGAACAAGGATAGCATTCCCACCCGACGCCTGTGCTCTAAAGATTGCAATCCGTTTGTTAAGACGGGAGAATCTATCAAGCGGACCGCCCGTTTCTGCACAGAGTCGAAGGTGTTTTTCAGGGAAAAAAAAAGGGGAAAAAAAACAAGAAAAAAAAACAAAAAAAAAAAACAAAAAGAAAAAACTTAAATACCTAAAGCTTAGGCGTCTCGATAGTGTGGATTTGTGGAGGTCTACACAGTAAGATTATATTGTATGTACAAAATATTAAATGTTTGGTAGGGTCATATCATCACGACAAGTAACTTATTATCACAGTGAATACTTTTACTTTATTGACGTAATGTAAAGTTTCTTTATCTTAAAGTAAAACAAATAACTTTGTAATTAAACCACTAATATAATCACAATTACCTACATGTTTCAAAACCGATGGATTCTTCGTCAGGGTAGTATTATATGTCATTACTACCCTGACGAAGAAACCGTCGGTTTTGAAACATGTAGGTAATTGTGATTATATTAGTGGTTTAATACAAAGTTATTTGTTTTAATTTAATTCAAAATGACGCCACAAAGTGATTTTGCGAAGTTTGAAGAAATTTCTTTATCTTACTTGATTCAGTGGAAAGCGCTATCGAGGTGATCGTTTCCACGTTCAAAAAATTGTATCTAATCCAAATATTAAAATAACCAGTAAAATGGGTTTATATTATCATAATTCATAACTGAGATGGCTAGTAATCAAATGCTATCCGCCAGGAGTGATCGGACACGTTCCGTCAATAGAGGATGCTGGGAATGCGCATTGCGCATATAGATCGCATTCGATCGAACAAGAATATATTATTTGTAATAAAACAGGATGTAATAATATTCATGTGAACTATGAACGGGTTTATTGAAGCGAAAACTGTGGTTCAAAAATCTTCCTAATAATAATGTTAACTACAATCAACATGATTGTTCAAAATTACATAAAGTTTACTAGAGCATAGCGTTACATTATTATTGATGTTGCTTTTCTTTACGAGATTTATTTATTGTTGTCGAATATTTACAGAGTATTAACATCAAAAAGTTAAAACATTAACATTGTAAATAGCGTAAATGTTAATAATTCACTTAAAAATGTTCACGGAATGCACCTATATGTAAAAATGTTAATAATAATTAGAAATAACAGGATATAACTAAAAATATAAAGAGAGATAAGAAAAACAAAACAAAGATTAAATTATTATGTAAAAAGGGCATAATAAATAAGAGTAAATAACGACTCTTCACATTCGATTTCAAATACAACTATTCTCCATGATATGTTTTAGTAGATTGCTAATTTGCTTTTTAAAATATGCGATACTGTTTGCGTAGATATCTATATAGTCACATTCATAGTATTATACAGATGACACATTCGAGACAGTATACAATATTATTATTAAATAATTCAACATGGAATATATTACAACTCATTAAATTATGTCTATTAGGAACTTACGAGATACGAGCCTTCCAAGTGTTAGAAGGCAATAGGAATGGGAGAGTGTAAAAGGGAAACAGTACGGTTAGTAGTAGAAACTGGCCATTCAGATCCGGTCACTTAACATTGAGGACACTATAAATTTAACGACGATACAGCGGTCAAACTTAAATAAAACTATCCAAGGGCATAACAGCTTTTACGACTTCAAAATAACTGACGGGTATAAAACACGCGATGTACTTATTAATAGAAACAATCAATATTGATACTGTTCCGCAGTGCTGTACAAGGTATACAAACGAAGAATCTATACTATGTAGTAAACGTTAATTCGAGGCGCACAGTTTACAACCAGATCAACAAACATCTTGAGTACCATACCGTAATATATATAACTTGTAAAGTAACTAGTAAACTCTGCTCGTCTTTCTCTTCTCTTCTCTGATCTTTTCATTAGAAAAAGCTTTTTAATACAATTTAATGGTTAAATTATCTCAAGTTTCCATTGATTTAACATTTTTCTTTCTTTTTTTTACATTAGCTCCACACAGGAGGCCCTGGGGGAAAAATTCCCTCAGGGCCTATTTCATCATTGAAGATGCTGTGTGGAGGGTTTTTTAGGGGAAAGGAAGGAGAGGGAAGTCTTGGGAAGGAAACAGGTTTGAAGGGTGGGTAGGAATCTGGGGATAAATATGTCCAGGAGTGATGGACGTGTGAAGCCATCCCTCCCACTGCGGTGCAAGGCGATGGCTCGAGAGGGTCCGGCTGGAGAGATCAAAAGGTCTCCCTCATCCAGTCCGTCCAGATTCCAGCCTGCCACGCAGATGGTCGGCAGACGCATCCGCCCCCAAGTCCCGGACAAACCTAACCCCGTGAACCCGGGCACCCGTGCTAAGTCACCAAACATAGCGAACCACTTGGGGTGACCTGTGGCAGAGGTGTTGGTCGTCCAATAAATGGTTCCCGGGGTGGCGGTACCCATACCCGCCTCCCAAAACTCTCAAAAAAATAAATAAACAAAACCACTTTTGCGCTTGAAATCGTGACCCCTAGACTCCGTTTGCCAGGCGATTTTTATGCCTACGCCCTGTATTCGCGGCGATATAGGACACAGTAAGAATACAAACATGTTTGGCTTGTGACTTCCCCTTAAACGACCAGCTATATAGCGTAATGAAAATTGCAAAGCTGAAATGTCTAGGTCAAATCAAATAATTTTGCTTCAGAAACGTCATATACATGACGACCGTCCGTGGTCGAGTGGTAACAACACTTGACTCCCAATCGGAAGGTTGCGGGTTCGAACCCGGCGTGCGCAAATAAATTTTATTTGATTAATTTGTGTTATTTCACAATTAATTAATAAAAATAATATATACTACATTTGCGGCACGTTCCAGAGTGGAAGATACTGTCAGTATCGCCCTGGTGTAAGACCACCATTCAGAATTGAGACGTTGCTTAATAATGGCTTTAGCCGTGTTTAGTGACTAGATCTGAATAGCCAGGTACTTTCCTACCCTCCAATTCCCCATCTCCTTCCCTTCCCCACTTTCCTTCAGCCTCACAACATATCCCAATTGGGGATGCCATAGTCTCACTGGCTCCAGACGGGAGCAGTTGGGACTCTTGTGAGGTATTCTCTATAAAAAAAAAAAAATACAAATGGAGCTCTGAAATATTAATATACATAACTGCCAAAAAAATAAGGAAAGATGCCACAATGTTTTTTTATATATTTATCAACATTGATCTCGGGCACCTGGTTGTAAAGCTAGCAATAAACAACATGGAATAAATAAAAAATATTTTTTCAAAAGAAGCAAACACATTGTGACTTGACATTTTAAATAAATTAAAAGAAAATACTTTGTTTTATGTCACTTTATTTTTATTTTTCTTCTACCGGTTTCGGTACCTCCGTACCATCATCAGGACTGTTACAAAATAATGTATAAAAATACATAAGTACACTCTCTAGTATACTGTCCCTTTCGTTCACAACATTATGTATATATATATGTATACTTATGTATTTTTAGACATTATTTTGTAACAGTCCTGATGATGGTACGGAGGTACCGAAACCGGTAAACGAAAAATAAAAATAAAGTGACTTAAAACAAAGTATATTCTATTCATTTATTTAAATAAAATATACAAAATTTCAAGGTCAGAAATCATGCATTGCAGTTTTCTTATCCGAATGAATAATAAATACTCGACCATGAAAACAATAAAATAACATTTGAATTGCATAGGCAGGTATGTAAATAATTTGTATGCTTAGTGATTTGATTCACTGTGACGTAATAATCCAAATAAAGATAAATTCATTGTCTTATATTTTTACACGATTCATAATTCTACAGATTAAAGCCAGGGACATACACAGCGTTAAAAGCGCCGGCGTTATTTGAATTGGCCTACTTCACCATATCGCTCGCCATACATTTGCGATTGGAATGCATTACGAGGAATATGCTGAAATAGGCCAAGCCAAATAAAGCTAACGCTTATAACGCCGTGTGTGTCTCTGGCTTAACGGTACAAACAAAAATATAAAGCGACCCAATTCGTGTATTACTTCAATCAATATTATCAAGGGAGCAATAAAAAATACTAAAAAGATAAAGACTGTACGTATTTTTGTTGACAAACATTAGTGGGGTTAGTCAACATCGCAGGTGCGTGTTAATGAACTAAATGTCTCGAGGATAAATATTTCTCGTGTTTATCTTCGGCATAACATAGTTAAGGTCGTACTTGCGCAATTATGACTACAAAAATAGATTTCAACTAATACTAAAATAGAATCTTATAAGTAGTTTTATAGTGTGTACTAAATTTTTTCTAAGTATATTTTGACAAGAAATAAATAAAAAAAATATTTTTGTGAGTAATTTTTGGGTTATTACGCTGCACAACACGGCAAAATAATACTATAAATACTTGTTTGTCGTGAGAAACTGAAATCATTTATTTATATTATTTGATTATACGTGGTTTGTGAACACGATAGTTAGGTCACTAATGTAATATGTATTTACACGAAATGAAAAGAAAACCGATATTGGTAAATCGCTTAAGAAAGGTAACATGAAAACAAATCTAAATTTAGAAAAATAAACTATCTACAACGGTTGGCTAAATAATTCGTGATGTTTGGCATTACCTATACATTGTAGGTACAATACGTATAGGTATACATTATATCTACGACGAGTTTGTATTCCCAGGCGCTCCGTGTTCGATTCCTCGGCTGGCTAAGTCCTCCATCACGACACAAGCAACATCTTCCGCTTAGTGTGGTGGTATTAGGAGATTTTCAAATGTTGTTGGGTTATTCGTAACCCGGGAATGTTTGTCTTTCTTTAAAAAAAAGGGGTGGTACGAGACGTACTTGACTTACTTTATCCTGACATTATTTGGAGTAAAAAATGTAAATGAAATTTTGATCTCCAGTGACGTTTTTATCTTATCAACAATGCCCGTGATAAAACAGTCTAATCTCAACATACTTTGTAGTCAAGATAAAAAATATTTTACCTGGTAAAACTAGGTCAATAGTGTTACCGAGTAAAGAAGGATCACGCGGCAAGAAATATCTCGCCCCCAACCACTACTTACGGACCTTGAGAAATAAGCACCTACTTCTAACGAAGATTAACCCCTCATGCCTCGGTAGATTGACACAAAATTGACACAAGCGTCATATTATATTAAGAGCCTCTGAAGGACAGATCTGACCAGGGGGTCGATAAAATTAATTATTATTTATATATATTTTTTCTATAATTCGTTCGTCAATGAAAAGAGAAGTAATTACTCTTCTAAGTTTGTCTCAAATCTTTGTATTTGATTCAATGGATAAAATCCAAAAAATGTCCAAAAAAGTGTATAATTAAAAAATGTTTCGATAAGTTTTTATTTGTCAACATTTTCATGTTTTTATCTAGTCTCTAAGGTAGGTATTTCTTTTTACGATAACTTCAGAAATAAGATATAAAATATAGCAAATTTAAAATAACTTTCATTAGAAGCATTACGAAGGTCCATGAAATTTTCGTGTCGTTGGGAATTATAATGAGAATATTGCGTACGTACGGGCAAAACAAATAATTCATTTTAAGGCATAACTTTAAAAGTATTTTTTTTCACAACGTAATTTTTTATTTATATGTATAACGCACAAGAGTCCCAACTGCTCCCGTCTGGAGCCAGTGAGACTATGGCATCCCCAATTGGGGTATGTTGTGAGGTTGAAAGTAGTGGGGAGGGGAAGGAGACGGGAACGTGGAAGAGGAAGGTGGGGGGAAGTACCTGGCTATTCAGATCTGGTCACCAAACGCGGCTAAACCCATTTCAAGCAACTTTTCAATTATGAATGGTGGTCTTACACCAGGGCGATGCTGATAGTATCTTCCACTTCTTTCAATTAAGTTGCCCCATCTCTAAACGCCTAAATTATAACGAATGTTCCGTTTAACCTTAAATAAACATTTTCCAAGCTCAACGGTTTGTGATGGAGTTGACGCAGGGACAGAAAAGCTGTGCATATTTCACGACACCAGAAAGATTCATGACATTTCAGAGTTTTGTTGCTCCAGCACACAGATTTCCTGCTTTGGCGTGGTTTTCTTTGTTTGATATGTATATCTGTAATACAGAGAATTACGACTGTATTTCAATCATATAGAGATATTTTATTGTGTGAATTCTGAATTAACTATCTGAGAAATTTTTACAAGGCACTTAAATTTGAGGCATAATCACATTCTTAAATCTTATAATGTGAATCACTTGACAAATGCGACTTATCACCTTTATCCTTCTTTATCTATCTTTCAGTAAAAAAAACAGAAAATTATTATTAGAGAAAAGGAGTTTCACAGCTAATGAATATCATAAAATTCGCAACTTAGATAATTTTGTCTTGCCGATAAATACTAATTGGAAAGGCTCTTAACAACTAAACTCTAAAGATAAGGTTTGAATCTAAACCACTAAAAAGCATTTTTAGTACATTATGGATTATATTATTTCACGTTCATGACAAAGGACATATACTTTGCCACGAAAGAAATTAGTTAAAAAAAAAAAACATTTTTATTGATCCCGTTTACATGTTCATTGTGAAATATGGAGTAGTAGGTAGACAATACCTTCTGCTAAAAAAAACACATTGATGGCTTCCATTCTTTAATTATTATTTGAGTTCGAGGAACTCAAATAAAGAAAACGACGAATTTCAAATGCCTCATATTAACATAATACAGGCTAATTAAAAACACTGACAAAAAAACGTGTGCGAATTAAAACCAAACCACTTAAATGTAAATTAAGTTTTATATGCATGTTTTTTTTTTCAATGATAATTAATTCAAAATAAATGACGAGATATTTAATACGTGCCGGTTCATGGACAACAAGTAACAAGTAACAAGTAAGTATTAAATAACAACTTGGATACATTTCGTTTTCTCCCGACGGTAATGTATAATGTATTATACAGCCGTACGTATATTTTATAGCCGACCGGTTAGACGGGTAGGAACGGTATCTTTCTTCATCTCATTCGTGATGCTCGAATCATTGTCACGACTATTTTCACCCACGACCCGTCAGTTTAAATATCGACATGATTGTGATAGAATAGTGACGACGGTCTGACTTCAATATCAATTCAATATCAAATACGTATGAAAGTATTTTTGTACAAACCTATATTGGTTCAAATTGGTTCGAAATGATTTCGAATACCTGCCCACAATCCCCTTTTATCCCGCAAAAGATCTACGAAACAGTAAACCTACACAAGCAAGAATCTGTTGCCTCCGGCGTTGCCCGGGTTTTTGGAAAGAGTTTGTCGAAATCAGTTCACAGAAATTTTCATTTTATTTTGAATGTCAAGTGTGCAAATTTCCGTCAAGTATCACCATCATTCAGATAAGGAGTTGGTAAAGGCAATGAGATTGTTTTTTAGAAAGAAAATCTACAGTGATTTTTATTTAGTTTTGAAGGTCAAGTGTGCAAAATTTCATCGATCTCGGAATATAACTCGACGATTCCGAAGAACAATATGGGATGTGCGATTTTTTAGTTTCGAAGTAGACTGTTTAAAGTTTAGTTTCTGCAATTAAACTTTTTTTGAGATCAAGAAATATATGTTGCTTTGATATTTTACATTCCATTCGTAAAGAATTTTTAATTAAAAGATTTGTATAAAAAAAAACAAAGTCACGCCGCCACGGACCTCGTCGGTATACGGTTATATAATTATAATACATAGATATGTGATGGTAAATTCATTATTAAAAATGTTTGATTGTAAACGGTTTCTCCAAAAAACTTTTGATTTGATTATTTATAATTTATAAGTATTCGATATTCCTGACACTTTCTGACTTGCAAGTTATTTCGTGTAATGTTCAGGACGTGAATAAGGCATTCAGTTTCTTGTAATGAATAACATTCGAAATAGAACATTCGCTAGAGTAGTAGTACAATCAGATTAATCATACATATTCGACATTGGACCATTTTTAATCTACCTCGTGAAATAAGCAACACGAAGGAGTTATAAAACTAGTTTTAAATAAAAACAGTTTAATCGCACTTTATGTAGTTTTGTGTTTACAACAGTAAAAAGTTGTTTTATCTCGAATTTACGCCATGGCGAAGTTGATAAAATAACAATAAAATCGGATCACGTGGTATGTAATACAAGTATATGAAAATAGTTTACTAAAGTATAACAGTGCCATAAAACGTGATGTACTTAAAACTTCATTGATTTTTATATTACGACACAAAACAGCAAAATATTACCTATTGCCCAAATTCACTGCAAATATATATATATATTTATTAAATTTATTTCTTTTGTGTTTTAATTCGTAGAACTGCATTTATTTATGTGCCGGTGAAAATCGCAAGTGAGAGTGTCTTCTAGTATTTATGTAGAGAAAATGTATAATATGAATAACAAACACGACGTAAATAAACTCTACGTTGACACAATTTACTTAAAACAGACTTTAAATTAATTTTATGCTACAGATTATCTGAATCGAGAGGAAAAATCATCTTGATTTACAGCCGTTGGTCGCATGACGTGACCCATTTAAGACGGAGCCAAGAATGTAGAGATGATAATACAAGCAAGAGATATAATGAGATGTACAGCGAGCACCGAGAGATATAATACACCAAGCCACGAGTGGACCTCGGGGATGTCCAGTAAACAATAGAGTTCAAAAATTAAAAAAAATTAAAACTGTAAGCAAAAATACTTTTGACAGCGGACAACACAAAGCCGGCAAGCAATCTTGAGTAATTTGGTTAAAAATAATAAGCAGCAGTTACAGACGAACACATTTTTATTATTATGTACAATCTTTTAGCACGAGCGCAAATAAGAATAGATTTACGTATGGAAACATCGGAATGAGCAACATCTGTTTATTTATTTTAATCTTGAGTTATATTAGCGCAAATCATCTGAGGTACTAATAATTTACAAACAAATAATATATTACAGATTTTGGACATTCGGCAAACATATTTTTCAATACTGTTAAAATTCAAACTCTATTTTCGCAGAATTAAGGCATTGGTACCCACATAACAGATTTCTGAATGCGTCATTTCTATTGTATATACTCAAAGAGCAGTCCGGGCAAAGCATTAAACGACGACCGTCCGTGGTCGAGTGGTAAGACACTTGACTCCCATTCGGAAGGTCGCGGGTTCGAACCCGGCGTGCGCAAATAAATTTTATTTGCTTAATTTGTGTTATTTCACAATTAATTAATAAAAATAATATATGTTATATTTGCGGCACGTTCCAGAGTGGAAGATATTCTCAGTATCGCCCTGGTGTAAGACCACCATTCAGAATTGAAAACGTTGCTTAATAATGGCTGTAGCCGAGTTTAGTGACTAGATCTGAATAGCCAGGTACTTTCCCACCTTCCTCTTCCCCATCTCCTTCCCTTCCCCACTTACCTTAAGCCTCATAACATACTCCAATTGGGGATGCCATAGTCTCACTGGCTCCAGAAGGGAGCAGTTGGGACTCTTGTGAGGTTTCTCTATTAAAAAAAAAAAAAAATTAAACGCGCATGACCTTTACAAGCTGATAAGTTAAAACTAATTAAAGTGTTTACTTATTAGGCTGAAAGTTCAAAGTCTTTCAATTCCCTTGCATTCTCAAGAGATTACTGTATCATAGTGTCCTTGAAACTACGCAAGAATCGAATTCCGCAAGTTTATTTAGAATGTTTGTTACTGTTAGATGAATACGTTACGAATATTACGTATTAGATGAATAATTATTAGCAATGCAGGGCAGAAAGGTTAATATGTAAATTAAAATAAAGACGATGTAACGGTTAAGATGATACCCGGTGGTGCAGAAATAGATTTTACTAAAATATTGCTGTCACTGTTGCTCTTACTCCACCGGATATTGAGCGAAAGGGACAATGCACTGACACCTAACTAAAATGGAGGTTTTATATTCCCCACTTTTCTCCTCCAAAAGTGGACCTTCCAAAAATCAGTAAAATTGACTGGTTTAAACGCCGTCAAAAGACGTTCAGTATACAAACTAGACGATGTGTTTTTAAAAAAAGCAAAACGTACAGACATAGAATAGTTTTTTCTTATGTAGTTGGTAAAAAAAATTGAAAATATGTCCACTTTTGGAGGAGTAAAGTGGGGAATACAAAACCTCGATTTTAGTTAGATATTAGTAGCCCGAGGTGCATTGTCCCTTTGGCTCAATATCCGATGGAGTAAGAGCAACAGTGACAGCTACAATTTAGTAAAATCTATTTTTCAAATTTCTCCACCACCCGGGTATCATCTTAAGCGGTGTTGGAATGTTAAACGATTGATGGGACGTTCACAAGAGATAACATCAAACATATATAAGCCTGGTCATAGATGAAGTAGGTAATAAAGGATTATATAAATTGGCAATTGTAAAATCATGCAATGGTGCAGTGTTTTTTAATATTGTGTTCTCCGCGTGTGAAAACGTACCTTCTCCAAGCTAAATTTATTAACTGTGTGTTCATCTGTGACCTGCCAGGAGTTTGTACATAACTTAATAGAGCCTAGGAAATCATATTTTTACAGCGCCCTTGAGATGATTTTTCACAAAAGCGGGGCTGCACAAATTATCCAATTATTGTTATTATTATGATTAGAGATGATGCAGAGATGGTGACAACGACAGTGACAGTACACAGATTGATTTGTGAGAGGTGGGGACATACCTATGCCATGCGAGGAGTCGTTGAGAGGGTTGACCAGCAGACAGGGCCAGTTGTTCTGCCTCCGGTGTGGTGCGCAGGTACTGCTGACTCCTGTCGGGCACATTGCAAGGTCAGTCATTGGATGGGTGATCGGCGATCAGAGATCGGGCAAAACCACTCACATGCATAATACGATCGCTCAACCCGTGGAGGGAAAATGTCACTTGACAGTGACGTCAATACGCTCAATCCTCGAGATATTTTATTACTTGCGTAGCTTTAATTAGGCTTGTGGCCGAGTTCTATTGCACAGGGAAATATGGAGTAACGTAATTAAGAGCTAAAAGGTTTGTGGGGTTCGTGAATGAGTCATACAAATGATTTTTTTAAATGTAAACGAGTGCTAATTTGGGTTAGTATTATGTAAATACAAAAAATGCATAGTGTGTATTCGATCAAACATATTATGTAAAAACAGTAATTGAAACCTAAAGTTTATTTTAAGTTTTTCGGTATATGGGAAAGTGTAACGGAATCACTGGAACCAATATTTAAAAAAAAACGCTTGCTTCAATAAAATAATAAGCAATTCAAAACGTATGTACATAATTTATTACATTACGTGAATATACAGGGTGTTAAGGTACGTACTTGACTTACTTTACCAGTGATTTCTGACATTATTTGAAGTAAAAAATGTAAAAATAAATTCTTGGTCTCCGGTAAAATTTTTGGCGTTTATTTTTATTTTTTTTACAAAAACATAAAACATAGTAGGTGTTGGACAGTTGGGGAGGGATAAGTGGTGGGGTGGTTACTCGGTTAAGTGACCGGCGAAGTCATGTAAAAGATTTTTTTGTTTGATTTTGAAGAAAAAAAAATCGAAAAAAAAATGTCATCAAAAAAGTCACCGGAGACCAAAATTTCATTTGCATTTTTTACTCCAAATAATGTCAACTGGTTAAAGTAAGTCAAGTGTACGTACCTTAACACCCGGTATAAAACCGATATTTTATAGTTTTTAACTCATCCAAAATTCGCTATATTTTTGTCTACGAACGAAAAATGTTGTGCGGTCTTAAAAATAACTACTGTGATAAAAAATGGGAAGGTTATACTAATTATAATAACTGAGGTTACTTTACTAAATATACACCTACAATAAAGTTTTCGGTTTGTGAAAACCACGTCTTGAATAATAAACACCACTCATTAAATATTGACAAGTTCAATTCTGTGTAATATAAATTATGTGAAACTCACGACTAACAATCACGATATATAAAAAAGGTAATCACTCTAGATCAATAGACCTGAGACCTGTAATAGGAATTACACATTTCCATTGCACGAAGGTCAACAATGACTGGTGAACGGGCAATTCGCGTTAGTCACTGGTTGCGAAACATTTACTGATTTGCTAAAAACTTCCCAGCTACTGGGAACGAGATTTGTTACATAATAATATCACGATAAAAAGAGTTTGATAGAATGCCTGTTTGATGTTCATATTGCTATTAGCGAGTTGCTATTCGGATAATATTGTGGTGGGTAGAAATACCGTAACATATGTATGCCAATTTGTGTATATAGTAATTGATATGCTACATTAAATTCTGTACTTCGAATGCATGGGCATCATTTAAACGCAGCATTTTGCCTGCATAGTGGTATTTAACAATATAGCAAATCCAAAACATAAATCAAAAGTGGTGTGTAATAATACAAGACTTTACAAGTCAATTTTCGTTTCAAGGATAGCCAGCACGTTAACATAGAGTTTTATGATTCGAATCGCATTTTTTTCCCATGGATTGATATCATATCCATATGTTTGGGTATATAGGGTATACATTTTTTACGCGAGTAATCTAATGCTGCGTAGGTATAACACATAATAATAAAAGTCATCTTAAATGGATAGATAGCTTATAATAAGCTTCCCAGAGGCCCTAGCACAGTCGCTTGATAACGATTGATAGGATAACTATCGTAACTTCTCATCGTTCCCTAGGACAACTGCACATCGCTTACGTACAAACAACAGTTGATATCGAATATATTAAGGACACTTAGTCATTGTGAACTATCACTTATTCGTTGGCTATCTGTAGTCATGCTAGGGAACGATGAGAAGTTACCGAAAGTTATCCTATCGATAAGAATTGATAAAATAACTTTTGGTAACTTCTCATCGTTCCCTAGGACAACTGCAAATCGCTAACGTACAAACAACGAACGTAAGTGAACTGTCACATGCTAGGGAACGATGAGAAGTTACCGATAGTTAGCCTATCAATCCTTATCGATCGAGTGTGCTAGGGGGCCAGGTACGTAGTTGTTTAAGCGCATGTTTTTTAAAGTTTTTGCATTGAATCAGTAAATTTATTATTATTTTAGATTGTCAATTTTACTTGCTGGGTATCGAATGGCTCCAACTCGACCGACCGCTATAATCGTACGGCTAATGAGGTAAGTTGATTGCGAGAAGGAAAAAACGATTCCGAAATCCAAACCAGAATGGAATAATGGAGGCAGGGCAGATGTTTCCGCTTGTAAATGCCATCGCCGATCAGTCGGGGAAAAAACCTGCAAAACTCGTTATCCGGCCAACAGGTGATGGCGGCCCGGTCGCCCGAGGTGGCAGAGAAAGATGCAAGACTAATAGTAATTAATAAAAACAAAAGTGTGCTATATTATTACCTACTTAGAGTTGCAACAGCGTCGTCCATTAAACATAATCACACTCCATTCAGCGGTGTGACTTTGTCTAGTGTTCAATGACAAACAACCGATAAGGCTCGAGGGTACACTTGTAATAATTGCTTATTGTGCATTATCATTGTCAGTATTGGAGAGAACAATTACATAGGGAACAGATAGAGCAGCCATAATGCCGAGGAAAACTGATGTAAATACCTCTGGAGGACTCGTTCATGGCGCTCCCTCTCGAGGTACTCCTCCTGATAGCGTTTGGACCACAGCAGGTCTGTTCCTGGCGCGTACATCTCCGGCGGGGGCAGGTGCAGCAGCGGCGGCGGGTAGTGCATGTGCGCGTGCTGGGCGTGCTGTGCGTGCTGAGCGTGCTGCGCGTGCAGGTGCGGCGGAGCGGGGCGCGCGGCGGGCGCGGGGGCTGCGGGGTGCGCCATGCCCCGGGCGGCCAGCTCGTGCTCCTCGGGCACGGAGAGCGCGCTGGAGCGGGAGCCCGAGCGCTCGTCCCCGGAGGCGGAGCGCAGGGAGCTCACGCCCGAGTCGCTGCGGTCGTCCGGGAAGCGGCCCGCCTCCTCCATCCTGGCCGCATCGTCCAGCGCTCCCGTGGCAGCTGTCGGGGCGGGCAGCGGGGGCACCGCGGGCAGCGAGGGCACCGCGGGCAGCTCCGGAGGAGAGGGTGAGGGACAGCTCTCCACGACCCTGGGGCTGACGGGCTGCAGCTGCAGTAGCTCTTCAACTTCAGCTTCGGGCTCTACAGCGAGTTCGGGCTCTACCAGCTCGGACTCTACTACTAACACTGGTTCAACTATCACTTCACTGTTGGAACTATCACCTTCGATGAACGATTCTTCTTCTGGCTCCCGTAATTTATTCACTTCCTCTAATACCTTCTTCTTGCTAATAAAACTTCCTTCACCTTTCTTCTTTTTCTTATTTTCGATGTCCTCTTTTTTTGGAGGACGATCTATAAACACTTTTTTCACGTTATTTTTTAACTTTACAACTTTCGTTTTCCGTTTCTTAGTAGTCTTCTTAGATCCTGAAAAAAAGAGAAAATAACAAATTAATGAAGATTCAACAAATATTTCACACCAACAAGAAAGAAGTAAACACAAAAAATGTACTGTCAGACTAAGCTATATTTTTGCCAGCGAAACAGGCTAAGCCACGAAAGTATAGCGTAGTCTGACACAGGTTTAAATCAAATTCAAAAGTCAAGTCAAAACGTCCGCGAACGACATCCTTCATTTTGCAATTCAATCCGCCAGCCGTCTAATGCCAATGACACCGCAGACAACAAGTCTTGTGAAACTGGCATGACCGATTGAGACTGTAATCTATATTATTATGTAGTACCTAGCAACTAGCACTCGTAGCTGTTTGGGACGTGAGACGAGATGAGAAGAAAAAAACTCAGACCAATTAGGTACGAACCGACGAAAAACCTTGAGGGCACATAGGTACAATAGGTGATCTAATTATCTGAGGCACCGTGCAAAATTATTAGCATATTCAGATTTGAAGATTTAATTTAATAAAGTTATTATAATTTTTAGATTTTTTTAAAATTTTATTATTGTGACGGATGTTTCTTGATTTCAAGGCCATTTATCAAACCGTCTTTATGACAGACATATTGAGACGACTTATTCATGATCTTATTTACCCTTACCTTATTTTTAATCGTATGATTGATTGTAGTGATTTATTTATTAATTTGGTTTTTAACGATTTACTTAGATACAAATCCCATTTTGTAGTTGGTTCGAATAGCCTCATCCTAAGGTTAATTATTTTATGTGGAGGATATTGCTGTAGTGTGCAAGTGTGGTATATCCCATAACATAATATACGGCCATGTAGAGATTGTGGAGTGAATGCAATGTGGGCTTCGTGGGCGTACGCGGTAAATCCGTGTGGGAGCATGTTTTATAACATTACAATAGTATAAATCCTTCCAAACAATTCTCCGTGAAAGCGTACGGATTATGGGGCCGGGTTATGAATAGCCTAGCGGCACGTTCTGTAAAAACTTTTGGATAATAAATAATACAAAAAACAATATCGGATGGATAGACAGCAAATAAAAGAAAAACAAATCGATATCGTAAGGGTGCGTATAAACATGTAGATATTACCGCGAGCCGAGACACGAATAATAGGAAAGGAACGAAGTAGACTTGTGACGCAGCATAATACAAGTATAAAACGTAAGTAGTTATAAAAAAGCCCCCTTACTTATAATCGTAGTGTAACTATAACTATTACGCGTAACATTGAACAACTTGAATTATTATCACTGCGTGTGTATGGTTAAAACGGCTTTAAACCAGATTTAAGGCCAACTTTACAAAACCAAAGATGAGTTGGCGGATACCGCAAAATTATAAGTAAGGGGGATATGTATTGTTTATTCTATCAAGAACTAGTTTGTTGTGTTTTCTCGTATATTGACGTCACACGAATGCGCATGAAGGAAACCAGATAAAAATGTTTTTCCTGCCATTTTTAATGCCGAACACTAATCGCGTCATAAAAAATGACACGGTCAATCTTATGTTTATACTATGTTCACTGAAAGGAAATCATGATCATGAATAATCTCGTAAAATGAACTCAAGAAATGTGATGGGCATGCAATTTTAGTTTGGTCGGTCTTTAAAAGTTAACATGATTCGTTTTAGCATATATATACAGTTTACACAAAGTACAGACTTATTGCATGCATTCAGTACCTACATATTTTCAATAACGTTGAAGGTATTAAAAACTACTCGTTTTCGGTCAACGGAGTATGTAGGTACATAAAGCAATTTTTACAACAAGCAAAACGTCATACGAGTCGTAATCGTAAACAAACAAACAAAAAAGTTGAATTTTCTGCATCAAAATTGTTTCCTTGATATTTTGTTTGTTTCAAACAATAATTTTTCCAAATTAAGATCATTCCCTCGGCGTTTCCATCGGGAAATTGATACGCGCGGAGGTCGTCTCACTTAGCATGTTTCCCACGTATCGAAGGCATAATTTATGTATTCAGTGGTACACCGATGTATTCCGGTATGTGCAAGCTCACGTTGCTAACTTCGGGAGCCTCGCCTTGTTCTAAAACAACCAACCCTGTGCTGTATGGTGTGTGTTCTCCTTGTGTATATGTTCTGTATGTTATCTTGGTGTGTTCGTGCGTAGAGGGCCTCATGATAAATGTACGTACGTGTATCCGACGCTGGGAGAGCCGTGGACGAGAGGTGAATCCCAATAGTCGCTTTGCCAAGGTGAGCATTTTCGTGCACCGATAAGCCGCGCCGAATAAAGGCAGGAAAGCTGCAAGACGTGTGTTCATTCGTCGAGACTACCTATTTCGTATTACATTTCATTTCAGAACAAGCCTGTGGCACCAACACTTAAGAATATTTTTACACCATTAGTTGTTTGAGGTCCCCTGAGGTGATATTACACAAAAGCGCTATATAAAATAGCCAATTATTATTATCTTCTCAGTAAGTGAAGAAACCAGTTTCTAAAATCATACATACTTTAGTGTCATACACACGATGATTATCTTATACACGATTACCATAATTAAAATACATAGTTCGATATTCGCTTGTATTACAAGATAGTTGTATTTTATGTATAAATCGCAAATATCATCTTTAAATATTCTCATTGACAGTCGTCATCAATGCGATCGGTGCCTACGTGTCTCAAAGCTGATTGTAATAATTATTACGAGGTACCTAGTCTAAAAATAAATAACGGGAAAAACTTCAATCTTTTAAAATGGGGGAAAAAGATCGTATTACAATTATAGATAAAAGATCAGATCTGTAAACACTTTCTTTGTGCGCAAATTTTAACAAGAAAAGCCCTCAAATATGCCGAGTGAAAGTATCGATCCACTTTGTATTACAAATTAAATAGATAAGTATATTATTTACATTAACATCAAAAACAAATCAATGTGCGGACTAAAATCCATTTTTGTAATAAAAAATCCATGAAATGTTCGAATTTCTAATAGTCGTGCGATTTAAACATGTACCAACGGACAGGCGGGCAGGCAAACGATCTTAATTATAATATTTGATCGATTAGTACCTATTAGCGAAATAATTCCGAGCCTACAAATAATATTCAATTTACGACTTTCACCTCCGTTTAAAATTTAAATGTCTCATAATTGATATCATTATTATTAACGGTTACGATTATCTTGGTCTAGCACACGGTATAACCAAACATAAGTAAATTTAGAACATCACATGTTAGAGATAATTGTTTCCTGTAATGTTTTATGTATATAATATAAACCGACTGCGAGAATGATTATCTACATACGAAATATACACATGGACGGTACTACGGATACCCCACATACAATGTCTGCGAGGGGTGACATTGCGAAGAGAATTGCTTATTCGTAGAATGTGTCCCGAGCACCCCAACTTACGATGACAAAGCCAGCACATAACCCCCCACCTGTCGCCCAAATAACAAAGCGTCAGCTCTAAAACATAAATTAAATGACAAACCATCAATTTGGGATTAACCTGTGTAATATATAATATTATTATGATTGAACTACATTTGTCATTTGAAGAGTGATTTAATGTAAAAGTTATTGATTTAATTAAGTGATGACGAGTTTATGTGATATTAAAGTACATGTCCCAATTCACAGTCCACAGTCTCACTGGATACAGACGGGAGCAGTTGGGACCTTTGTAAGATATTCACATAAAAAAACATTCATTCAGAAACATTGTGCATAGTTTTAAATCCTCAAGTAAACATTCCACAATAAAGACGTGTTTGCAATCGCAATAATCAAGTTTCGCAAACAATAATTAAGTTATTAACAAAGCTGACGTAATGATTACATATATAATTCTTGGTACATTATTTCCAGTAAACAATGTCGGATATAGTTTTTATGAATGTTGGCGAATGAAGAATGCAAATAATTGCGCAATGACCCGACGACCTAATATAATTGCGATAACAGTGTGTTATTCACGTCGTGTTATCGCCGAGTACTCACCCTGTTATCGCGGTCTAGCGATAACGGCTATCTATGAATTTTATGAAAATCACTACAAAACAAACAAAAGGAATTCGTGATAGAGTGATGCGGCTGTAAATGTAGCGTACAGTAACACCACGGTTTATTAATTAAACAGGTTCCGCGAAAACAAATATCAATACAAATAAACGGCACAAATTAATCATCGTACATGGAAATGGTGGTAACCTAACAGTCGATCCCCCAAGAGTTGGGGAAATTGTGGTAACCTAACAGTCGATCCCACAAGAGTTGGACCCCGAAATTACATTTATAATGAAATTATGATTATTAAAAATTATTCACAAATTTTAAATTTAAAATCAACATCGAAAATACCTTTAATAAGAAGTTTTTTTTTCTAAATTTTTTTCACAAAATCAAACAATTTTTTTTCTCATCTCGTCACTGGTCACTCAGCCGAGTGTCCGCCCAGCCTCTTAACCCGCTCCCAACTGTCCAACACCTATTGTTTTTTATGTATTTGTAGAAAAAAAAAACATCAAAAATGTCGCCGGAGACCAAAATTTCGTCCTGTTACACCCTTGCAGTATTATAATCAAGTAGTTTTATTATTGATGCATTTGATTGAAAATTATGTTTTATACTTTGGTTATTCGGCGGTACATCCTCTCTACACATTCCCCTCGGAGATATTTATTTATATTTTGTGTAAGCAGGTATACCGTATTTTCTAAACCGACTGCATATTGCATATGTATGCCGGAGGGCATACTGTCTGGTGGATCAACAGTCATGGAATCGGAAATTGTAATATTCCATCACTTATTAAGTTTTGTGTTTTTAAAACTAAGAAATGTGACAATTCTATAAGCCATTCATTATGTAGATGATTTATTTGTACTGTTTTTTTAATACAATATCGATTGCAAAAATAATAACTAAACATATCATTTTAAAATAGGACAAATTATCTACTTTGATCGCCCTTTCGTATTTGCTCCGAAACCGGATAATAGAGGCATCACTGTTTTTTGTACATACCTACCGTCGACATTTCGAGCACGCTATGTAAATAACTTGTTAATTACGACTGTAAAAAAATGGAGATTAGAATGTATAACCCGTATAGGCATTAATTATCAATGTTGAATTAGGACAAATATTTCAAGCAATTCGAATTACTACCTCGGTAGTCGTAAAACTGTTGCGCCTTTGGCAGTTTATCTTACTAATATTATAAACGTGAAAGCTTGTATGGATGTATGTGTGTTTGTTACTCTTTCACGCAAAATTTACTGAATGGATTTTATTGAAACTTTACAATAAAATAGCTCATACATCAGAATAACATATAGGCTGTAATTTATAAAGCTAGCTATTAATTTTAAATATATTGAAAATAATAATAATTGTTTAATAGAAAGTGTCCAAATTTGATAATGACATTTTGAAGTACTCGCCTATTACTTTGAATCGAATCAAGAATTATAGATATTTTAAATAAATAGGTTAATAATTTTGGTATAAACGTAGATGGGACTTAGGAAAAGAAAATAGATTACTCGAAGTACTAATCCTACGCAGACGAAGTCGCGGGCAGAAACTAGTCACTAATAAACGTTTAGGTATGTCACCAGTTGTCCACGATGTAATCACCCATTCCACACCTACAATATATTATATCTTATCTGTTGATATTGATTAATTCTGCTGATAAATTTGAATAGAGTTGTGTGAGTGAAGGTACGATGACTTTGTGCGGACTGAAAGTCATACGGTGAATAGCTTAGCTACAGGATGTCGGTAAACATACGCAAAAAGTGCTAAAAGTGGTTATGACTCGCCTCGACCGAGCTCTGTTGGCGTCGAGTGGTCGAGACCGCTGAGGCCGCGTGACCCCAAAACTAGATGGCGCTATTTAATTAGGCCTCACGAACAAGTGTGTATCCGTCCTGCAGCCTGCAGCGGTAGGTACTTTAGTACCTACGCGGGAAGACCTCGAACCCGATTTACTGGCAAGCATGCAAATCATGCAATCAGGAAATTAACACGTACCCTTCACGTACGTAGAATGATTTTAAAAAAATGGATTCTTGCTTTGGGGTAACAGGGGGCTGTGGACGGGTTTTCCAAAATATTTCGAACCACTATCGGTGTGTATTTTAAGTTATTTTCTAATCTGCATCCTTTAAAATGATTTGTCTGTAAATGTAAATTTACACGACTGTCAAAATGGCCGCCTATCATATTCAAATAAATGCAAGTTCTTATAATATGGTGGGTTTTTTATTTATACCTACACTCAAATTCTTATTCCCTGTGACAGAAATTAGTGTGGGTGGGTGGGTAGGTAGGTGGGTAGGACAATAACGGGAAGCCAACACAAAAACACAACTACTATACAGTAAAAACATAACTACTATAAAATAAAAACATTACGAAATGAAATCCAAATAAATGACCTATGGACTTGTTTCTGCTGCCGGATGCGCTCTCAGAACCTAAGCATATGTAGAATGCATAAATGGATTGATTCAGGGCAAATAGAACGGGATTGGCTTTATAGTGATGAATAATAAAATGAATCTACTACACTTAGAATTCATTCCCTGTGAGGTAAATAGGCCCCTAGATTTCCCGTTTTTCGTCGTGGTCACCCTGTTGGAGATGTTAGCACCGCGCATTGTGCACAATTCTCAATCGGATAGAATGCAGACACCGTTTAGGCAAAAGGCACCATCCAGGTAAATCACGGCGAGGCAACGCAAAATGTCGGAGTCACGGATACAAAGATGGCGGGAAGCAGTAATGGGGGATTTCTCCCGAGGCGGTCATTACTTAACGATCGCGGCTCGGCAGGCCGCCGGTCACGAAAATAGCTTATACAAGTCACGAACCGGAATGAGCGCGAGCCTCGCCACATATAAATACATCATTATTTATACTTTCATAATATTATCGGGCGAATCCATCCACCCAACGGACGAACGAGCATCGAACATGGCACGCTGGCAGTGGCAGAAGCAGTCGCAGCCCCTTGCAAAATTAACTACAATAATTGCGTAACGATGAAAATCATCATGGTGATTTGGTAGCGTGCAACGGTGCCAGCTCAATGTCGATCATTGTTCTCGTGAATACCAACACTAGTCGCTAGTCCCACCTCTTTATGCAGCAACTGCGACGGGTCGCGATTTCACGCCAAATTTATCGCGCCTCATTGTTGGAAGTGTTTTCTACGGAATGAAAGTTATAAAACAAGCGCGTAACTTTAATTGGTTTTTACTTGAAGCGGGCTTCGAGTCGCGTTAATAATCGCAATGAAAGTAATTCAACTCACGTATGGATAAGAAGCACAAGTCGCATGACTGAACAATTTATTCCATCAACATTATTTACCGTTAATGCTATGTTGCTATGGATGGATATGCTCGTGGACTAGTTAGCGTGCTCCTAATAGAATATCGCCGGTATTACAAGCAAGATAAGGCCGTATAATTGCGTGGCATTTTTGTATAATCTTGCGAATTATTAATTAAATCACGATAATCTGTCAAGAACTCTGATGTCTGACCGAATCGCTCCGGGAGATAACACTCAGACACGATCCCATAAATTAAACCGTATTTCAGCTTTAAGAGCATGCATAACGATAGATTTAAAAATAAAATGATTCCGAGATTATGAATACTAACGGTGTTTCCATGTAGCACAAAAAAACATCGCTTAAGATGATACCCGGTGGTGCAGAAATAGATTTTACTAAAATATTGCTGTCACTGTTGCTCTTACTCCACCGGATATTGAGCGAAAGGGACAATGCACTGACACCTAACTAAAATGGAGGTTTTGTATTCCCCACTTTTCTCCTCCAAAAGTGGACTGATTTTCAATTTTTTTTTTACCATCTACATAAGAAAAAACTATTCTATGTCTGTACGTTTTGCTTTTTTAAAAAAAAAACATTGTCTGGTTTGTATACTGAACATCTTTTGACGGCGTTTAAACCAGTCAATTTTATTGATTTTTGGAAGGTCATAACTTCTATAAAAAGTAACTTATCAAAAAAAAACAAAAAGTACCGACACGCTGGTAGTTGATATCTATTTTATGCAAAAAACAATATTTTCTCTAGGGTTAAAATCCAGAGAGATAAATAGGGAATACGTTTGTATGGAAAAATTACCGCCGGGTATCCTCTTAAAGGTTGGCCACCATTCAATTTAGCATTCGCACGATAAACAAGAGCGATATTAGTATGCATACACATATATTGTAACCTAGAATCGAGAGCTATTAAGCAACGAAGTCCGTGTTGGAAATATTCATACCATTTTCACACGCAGACAAATAAATACGTTGAAAAAACAGCAGTAAAATTAAGTAGTACAAAAGAGCAAAGTAAATACCCACATAACGCGGTTTGAAATTTAAATCACAGGAGAGCAGGACCGTTACGGAGGTAAGGTACCTAGCGAGGGGGCATATATGTATTCATATCGAGTGACGGCATATATTGGTGTGCGAGCCGTCCGGTGGGAGCAACGCTCGCGGAGGAGAAACGCGGAATTAGCATAAATTCAAATACGTGTCACCATTCATCATCACCCCTGTTCTGATCTGTGCTCCTGGTATCCGTTCTGCGCTCGGCTCGGCCAGGGGATTCTGGGCCGTCGTCTCTCATCCATCACAATTGGAATTGATGGCCGCGTGTACCGGGGATAAATAAACGATGAACGGATAATGCGGAGGCGTGTTTATGTTCTGCTTTCGGAAAGGTAACACATGGCAAATGAAAGAGTGCGCGGTATTTCTTGTCAAGTAATGGGAAGAAACATATTGAAAATGTTATAATTAATAAATAGTGAATGGGTTTAAATCCAATATTAATATCTTTCGCAGATGCTGTTTTGGAATGGTATTGAAATGATTATATAGATACGTTAGAGGATATAACGGATATGCAATTGATAGTTTAATGACGTTCACATCCCAGACATAATCACATAACACGAAGCATATTTACTACGGTAAGTGGATGGAAAAAGAAACAGCAGACTAGATTATATACATGCCAATCTCGATTTACAAAATCATACCGCATATACGATGGAGCTTTCAGTGGAAGGACCATATTGATAAAGAGTAATGCTGTCATAATATCCGAAGATCTGTGACTGTGCCCTCGGAGACACGTGTGATACATTTGAAAGACACTGCCATCGGACTGCACTGATGATATGAGAAACACAATGAAAAACGGACAGGGAGCAGAAGTCGGAAAGAGCAAATGTCGGATCCGATTACGGCTTCCGAGAACACTTCCCGAGGGACGTTCACAGTACCTACCCAGCGTTGTAACAACTCCGGCCCTCCCCATACATTCCTGGGCACATAGACTACACACCCATCAACACACGACTCGTGCGAATTGTTCCGAGCGTTTCGTGATAGCAAGGCGGGGTTGCCAGCGCGGTAATCACTTGGGGATACCATTATGAAAAAATGCACACACATAATGAGGGCAATGCTGTAAAGAGGTAAGTACCCCCCTTCAACCTTATCTTTTTTTAATTATACCTACATAGAAAATTGTGTCATCAGAGATATTATCTTTGCATGCATCTTGCACAATGACGCGTATCGTTGATTGCTTACATTGTACCAAAAAAAAGTGATTAGAATTACCCTAAAAATTAATTATTTCTCTCATAAACGAGGAGTGTAATATATTGAGACATTAAAAGTTAAAACTTTGTCCTCGGTGAATGTCTATAAACCATTAGTATGGCTGTTAAGGAAATTATAGAAACAAAGACGATTTTAATGAGAAACGTTTACAGAACAAAAAGGGTTCATTTGTTGCAGAGAAAATTTTCAAAAGCATCAAATTAAATAATCAAAATTTATGTATGTACATCGTTCTCGATATTTTCTATTAGTTTTATCTACGGCTAGGTACCTAATTCGTCACTCCAACTATTCTTAAACATGCGTCATCTAAAATAACGCAATTGAAATCTCACTACCAGAGAGCTTCTGGCATGAATAACTACTGCAGCAATAGGTACAGTAAAGTCAATACGGATCGTGCTCGATAACAATTAATCAACTCAATAAAGAGCTGGAATTCAAATTGCTTTTAAATGTGTTCGATAATGCAAAGTTCGCGAACACGACGCCCTAGATGAATACTATGAATAACGATAATAAATATGCACACAGTATGAGAACGTTCAATAACTCACTCTCTCCGGGTGTGTTCCGATATCTCACGCATTTGCATAATGAAGCTGTCAATGCGAATTGAACGAGACCAAAGGACGATTCAATGATAAATTAATATACATACATAAAATATATACGAATGGACTGGTAATGAATTTTTAAAAAACCTTGGAATAAAAAGAGCCAAACTTTTTAAGTGCATAAAAGTGCAAAACTGTAATACGGTATTTTTACTATTACTGAGAACCAATCATTTATAACTTTATTATTAATTATTATTTATTCAATCTCACGATTTCAAGACATAATTTATAGCTGAACTGCAACACGATAGAAATAATGCCATTTGAATGTGAACCACGATCATTATCAATTTACATAACCATGTATGTATTATTGAACATAATGAAAACAAGTTTAATGTATGTAAATGGGTAGGTAGCTATGTACCTACCCAAGTGCAAGTAAAACAAAACTACGAGGCATGCAGAAAATTTTCGGTATTCAATAAGAAACCTTTTTCTTTGTGATCATACTGATTATAAATGTACCTACTTAGTTGCTAGAAATTAGATAAACGGATGAAGACATCAGTAAGATCAGACATTTGATAAGTTATCGTATCATTCAACACTGAAATGCTACCGAATGCGGAAGTATACGTCCATATAAAAAAAACTTAAATAAATTTAAAAAACTGGGAAATGAAATGATGACAATGTAAATAAGAAAATATTCCATGAGCCATTATTCGTTATCACAATTTCCCACGATGTTACCACCACCTATTATTTGTTCACTTCGTCGTAGCGACAGACAATGGATATTGTGATTGTTTATTATCGATAACACATTCCAGAGTACAAAAAGAAATAATAAATAACACACGTAGCTCTTTAACGAGGAAAACTTACACACTCGCAATGGCCAACAATGACCGAAAGAAAACTCAATCGCACTATTCTGTTTTGAGAGTTCCCATTTGAAATAAATAAAGTTATTATACGGCCAAAGAGAGTATTTAGGCGGCGACCTTCTTGGAAAAGATGTTATGGTAGCACTTTGTGTTGCCAAGGAAGTTATTTTTAAATGGCACAACATGTGAAGAATTGCCAGCGGTTCTGCTTGCGTCACGGCGCCCCCCGTACTGCTAACTGCTAGGTATCACAGCAGCCGTAATGGCGGCCAGAAAGTAAAAGCCAACAGAGGCCTCTAATCTAATTGCAGCTCAAATATTTTTGGCATTCCATTCCATTTTTCTTCCTCCGGAACGAACAAACTATTCTGAAAAGATTCTACTGCAAAGAATGCGGTAGTGCAACGAGATGCAAAACAAAATACATAGACAAATTAACTTCTTTGCAGTTTAAAAAAATTTACTGATGTAAAGACACAAGTAAAAGTTGGCAGTGGCGTAAACATGAACTAAACGCCTAAAAAATGAATTAATTTTAACCACGGACTTGACATCGTATTTCTTAATTTTGTCGATTAATAATTTGAGACTAACAATACTTCAAGTTATAAAAACATTTAGTAGTTTTCACAACACGTGAAAACTACTAAATAAAAAAAAATCTTATAAAATCCAGACAATGGCCGCACTTTTAAATGGCACAAATTATGGAAATTATACGTTTAAATGTAATTACTACAAGAAACAACTATTTACGTCGGCAAGTACCTATAGAAAAGAATGTATTAAGTTCCATTTCTATTCAAAGTTCAAAATTTCGCTTATAAGATGACATTGTGCAATTTAGTTATTTTTTATTAAAGTATGGAGTGACGTTTGAATTTACATAATACGTCACGATGAAGATATGCAAAAAAAAAAAAAAAAACACAAAATGCATCCGATATTGTTATAAAATTATTCCCACACAAAAAAATTATGATAATAATTCATACATGTACACATTAATTATACGAGGCTGCATTCAAAGCGCCATTCGATATCCAAATTTATACTATATTTCGACACTACAGAGAAAACATACCTGAACATGACAAAAAAAATAACCTTCAAGGAAATAACAGCAGACGAAATGTGTAGGTACCGGGAAAGGCGACTGGTGGGTGCAATAATAATAATAAGAGATAATAAAGAAAGAAAAAAAAACGATAAGACGGATTGACGCCTAGACCCTTTTTTCTGGGGTCAAGAAAACCAGGTATAAAAGACCTGATTTAATACAAAAGACTATCACGGGATTGATAAATACTAATACAAATTGTTGCAAAGGCCTTTTTATTGGCTACGTTGAGATTAAAATCGAAACAATCAAGATAACAATGGCTATGCTATCACAGTATGAAAAATTACACGATTTAGCATTTACATGAAAGCTTAATGTTTTGCATCATTTTTTATCATTAATTAAATTACAAATTAGAATTTGCGTGAGGGATTTATTTCAAGGATAACATTTCGCCTTTTCACTTCATCGGACGATTAATTATCAATGGTATTAAATAATTAAAAATTATTTAATCTATTTTCCCGACAAAACATTATAATAGTGGGTAAACCGAGTTAATTGATCAAAGTTCTTTATGAATCACCCATAAATGGAGAGTATAATAAATATAAAACTTTCGAGCAGTAAAATAAAATTTGCGGAAAGAGTCTTTGTTACTCGATTTTTAAAAGTTACGAAATAACGACACGAAGGAAAACTTTTGATGGCACGAGACTAAACTTTTCCGGAAGCAATTGAGTCGGTAGGTACTGCTATATAAATAAATTACGTACACTCACATAAGATAATTACATCAATCTTTTTGGTTCGCTCGTAAACTTGTATCGATACTCATTAGCCGTAAACAAACTGAGAATAATATGCACAGAAGGTAAAACAATTTAGAAAGCTGACTAGACAACCGGAAAGTAATAAACGAGTCTATGTTCACAGTAGCGTGGGCCCATCACTAGTTTAGCACGAGATGAACATTATTATTTATTATCACGGCGGCCGCGAGCCATTCCGTTCATTTCAGTGTATCCTATCAGATCTGTATTAAACCAGAGTTCCTAATCTATGTAAGCCACGTTTTAAATTACTTGAATCACAACATGGAAACTAGACGAATCCAGTTAGGTATCCAATTATAATAATAATAATTTATCGCGCTCCAGTTTATTGGTGCAATAGGAACTAACAACGCACACATTAATTTGATCACGCACGAAAAAGTTCCTCCTACAACTGGATAATATTCATTCGCAAACAAAGTCGCCATATTCCCCGAAATTCCCGTGCGTCTAATTACATGACAAACAGTATGGCGTAGATCACAATGATCGATGCCCCCTGCTTGGAATGTTAGGAGGGGCGAACCCCATCCCTAAAGAACGCAGGTGCATTGGGAAGGTAGGTACCATACTCCAGAGCTCCCCTCACTATAACTTGATGCTTGTGTGCGTGTATCGACAAAAAATCCCTTTATCGGATACTTTTTTTCATTTATCTAAAGCTCGCTCCTTCCTTTCTGAATCAGAATAGAGTGGTGTTTATCGCTCTTGGTCGAACGAAGCGAACTTCAGAATTTAGATATTCATTATTTGTACATGAAACGTGGCGCATTCATTCGTTGGAATCACGTTTCGACTTTCAAGTTTCCGGTTTAGATAGGTACCTATTCGATTGTAGTTGATCCCCGAGTGCAAAATGAATAGCGATAAATCGCCACGTGAATCGCTCGCGTTCCGCATTTCTGCATTGCTCTCGAGGATATTTCAATTCGCTGTTATTATTGGCTACACCAGGCTACACACTGAAATAATAATTGAGGCGGGAATCGCCATCTTGCTCGCTCGGAACATCTTGCTTGCGGTCAGCGAACACTGGACAAAAGCCCGAACGTGAGATCGGCCGATGGCAACTACTTATATTATTATAAATTATACCTAACATCACGATAGCCGTTATTACTTGGAGCGTAACCGCGAGACGGCAATAGCACAAATTATTACAGAGAGAAATCGACCCATAATCCAAGCCACTTTCATTTCCACGGCCAAATTATTCATCGTCATAATGGTCTCTTGTCGTTGCGTATTATGATTTATTATTAGTAACGGCGGAACAGCTCGTGATCGATTAGCACTAATTAAATAATGATCAAGAAGAGCTCAACAGAATACAAAAGCAGACAGTGAGTGTAACTAATTGAATATAGAATCGAGAACAAAGACTTTAGCCAACTCACGAGAAATGAACTGAATCACATTAGATTTAAGTATCCACGAGATCGTTGCACTGATAAATTTACGTAAAAGTAACCCTTCCCATGAAGCCGTAGAAATACAAAGTTTAACCGATCGCTGAAGCAAACAAGATTAACCAGTTGGAAAGTTAAAACCTTTGTAAAATGTGCACAGTTTTTATGAAGACTGCATGCGAGAGAACGTCCCAAGTGATAAATTATGTGATCAACTCACAACGGTAGGTAGCAGTAAAGGTCACGGAAACATAATTAATTCGTAGAATAATCCGTTGGACATCCCAGCACAGTTTACTTTATAAGCGGGTCACGAAGCACAAAATAATTTAAATCAGCCGAAAGCACCAGGCGGTTCACTAAATTGCAGGATATGATACGAAAAACTTCTTCGATAACAATACAAGATGTCCTTGAATACATCTATAAACCCGGTCCACCTGCACACCAAACGCAAACGATAAAATGGCGTCGCGGGAGTTTTGACTATGTATTATAATAACTGTGTAATAGTTAAAAAATGCGACGAGATACCTTCACAACACTTCACGACAGCTGCGCACAAAAGACTGAAGCGGAGGTTCTAGCAACAAGTGAATGTTTCGCCTCGGCAAAGATCGGATGTGCTCGGCTCCGCTCGGCCGACTATTTCCACGACGCTGACGTGTAAATACATACAACATCACCACACCGAACTATCTGAACAAACGGAAAATGTTCAAATTCAAATAAACCGGCAAAAACGGTATGTGTAGGTGTGCACCGCACACTGTGCAGGTACCTACTCACATACTACTTTAGAGGGGTCAATAATAATGAATTATTGTGGCTAAATGCGAGTGAAAATAACTTTCAGTGAGCTTTTAAAATAATGTAATTAAAATTAATAATAAACGTTCCTCAATTATGCATAGGTAATTTGTACTAGGTAGTTCGACTAGATTATATCTACCTATACTCAGTATTTATTAATAGTTTCGTACTCCGCCTACTGGTTAATTCGGAATATTTTTTATTCAAACAGTTAGATTTTGCTTTATTATTACGAAAATTGAGTGTTTATGTCGGGGGAGACGAAAATACATGCATTTTATATTTCAATTTTAAGAGATTATTTCACTTACGCGAAGTATTTGACAGCCACGTTTGGCCAAGTGAAACGGGACTTATACAACTTCAATTACTACAATATACAACTATTTACGTGCACAAAATAGGTTATTAGGTTCTTAGGCTGGGTAACCTAAGTAATTCGTGCGTATTTGATTGAAAAAAATCGCAAATATCAAATCAAAAGAAATGGCGGCAAAGGAAATGTTCCGCTCCGTGCGTATCCGTGTATCGAAATTCGAATTCCGTATTATCCGGTAAGCGGAGTAGTAAGCATTTACCCAGTATTTATATATTATACCTACATATACTCAATACCTAGTATGCAGTTATGACACGGGGACATCCCTAGCATGGCGGGCGAAATAACACAATATCTACACTAGGTAGGTATAAAATTCTTTTAATAAATAAATAAATATCATGTAAAAATTTACTCTTTAGCTGGTACAATTCTCAAATTGCCCTTAAATACCACCAAATCAATTAAAATGCAGAAAAACTTGTACCTACTGCATCATGTTATTGTTTTCTGGGTCACTAGTAGAATATTTCAAAATGCGAAACTAATGTACCGTACCGTTTTGCCTTCCGGTGATATTTTGTAGCATTTAATATGTAAAACGCAGACACGTGGTAATAATATCTGATTTATAGTAAACATTCGAATATTGCTTTCCTCATTATCTCAAAACTTAGTATTTAGAAATGTCTGACTAATCAACTAGAAACTAGACGATCGATGTTATGGAAATTTTAATTGTTGAATTTTTTTTTAATTGTTTTTAAGGGAAAGACAAACATTTTGACGACCGTTCGTGGTCGAGTAGTAAGACACTTGACTGCCAATCGGAAGGTCGCGGGTTCGAACCCGGCGTGCGCAAATAAATTTTATTTGATTAATTTGTGTTATTTCACAATTAATTAATAAAAATAATATATACTATATTTGCGGCACGTACCAGAGTGGAAGATACTATCAGTATCGCCCTGGTGTAAGACCACCATTCAGAATTGAAACGTTGCTTAATAATGGCTTTAGCCGTGTTTAGTGACTAGATCTGAATAGCCAGGTACTTTCCTACCTTCCTCTTCCCCATCTCCTTCCCTTCCCCACTTTCCTTCAGCCTCTCATACCTTCAAGCTCTCATACCTTCTCTTTACTCTTCAACATACCCCAATTGGGGTTGCCATAGTCTGACTGGCTCCAGACGGGAGCAGTTGGGACTCTTGTGGGGTATTCTCTATAAAATTCTCTGGTTACGAATAACCCAACAACATTTGAAAATCTCCTACTACCACTACGCTTGAAGATGTTGCTTGTGTTGTGATGGAGGACTTAGCCAGCCGAAGAATGGAACACTGAACGCCCGGGTGGGACCAAACGCGATGCCCACTCAACCACTGATCGGTCTTATTTTATACAAACATTGAAAATTTGGTCAATTTAGAGGATATAACACAGAATTGGGAACATAGAGATAGATAGAAAATTCATTTATGATGCGGGAGGAATGATTTATAGATTTATAGGTATAGACTGCGCAATAAGTTTACGTGGATTTGAAAAGCATGTTGTATTTTCTTTGTTTGTTTTTGGGGTGTTATGCCTTGTTGTGCTACCTCCTTCTTTAGCCGACGTTTCGGACAGCGTTGCAGTATCCATCATCAGGGCAGATCCGTCGATGTGAATTTGTTGTGTTAAGTGTGTGCTTTTTTACTTGGAAGCGATACCGTGTCGTCAGCTTCAATCCACTACGATCTGGTAGGTATTTCAGAAGAAAGTGAACTAACAGCATGTTGTATGTTTTCAGAAAAAAGAATTAGCATGACAAGTTGGTAGGTACTTTATTCATAGACCAAGTTATTTGTTGTTTACTTAGGACATGTAAATGTAAAATAAACATTGTCGTAATTTATTACTGCATTTAAGTGGAACAAAGTAATGATAGTCTTGTGTGCATTGCGCCGGCTGATAAGATAAAAATAATAATAATATAATGTTTTATCAACAAAGTGCTGTGGAATGATAAAATAAATTAGATACAGCTGCTTTGTACAAATAAGATTACAGGCACATATAAGTGTGTTCTTACTTACTTATTTTCAACACTTTTTTTTTTTTAAATAATGCTTCACCTAATATAAGAACGACCTACAATAAATTGTTGATAAGATAAGAACTGGTGTAGAACCATTCTCAAGATGTTTTTTTTTTTTAATATTGTAATAAAGATTGTAATAATATCACAGAAGAGTAGGTACCTACCCACGTCCGGAGATAGAGTGACTTGGCAACTGTGTAGTGACCATGGCAACTTTGTAGTGACTATGTCAACTCAGTTGTGACTATGGCAACTTTGTAGTGACTATGGCAACTTTGTAGTGACTATGGCAAATTTGTAGTGATTATGGCAACTTTGTAGTGACTATGGCAAATTTGTAGTGATTATGGAAACTTTGTAGTGACTATGGCAAATTTGTAGTGACTGGAAAATTTATAGTTACTATGGCAACTTTGTAGTAACTATGGCCAATTTGTAGTGATTATTTATTTATTTATTTATTTACACATATACGGCACAACATGTGCCATTAACATAATTGACATAACATATAAATAGTACAACAACATGAAGAATAACTAACAGTATAAATGTAAGTTAAATATAAGGAAAAAAAAATGTTAAAAGTAAGTAGTAAGGTAATAAGTAGTAGGAAAAGGGTAAAATATAAATGTAAAGTGAAAAATATGGTACAAAGTATAAGTATAAAGTACAAGCTTTAAATTAATAAGCAAAGATAAAAAAGTTAAAAGTTAAAAGTGAGAATAAAATAATAATAATAAAAAAAGTTAAATGTAGAAATATAAGATGTCTTTAAAAGGAACAAAGATTTAAATATAAAAAGTAAGAAGTCCTCACAGGAGCAAAGAAAAATAAAAATAAAATATTTAATAGGTAGATATTATAGATTACAAATATTAACCGATATGATGAATTTTACAAGTACCTATGATTTCTAATGAATTAATGTTTTGCAAGTTCTGGTAAGCATATTATGTTTACATGATTATTATGTTTACATGGTACTAGAAGACAAATTTTGTTTAATGCATCTTTTGTATGAGGCCAGATTATTATGGCAACTTTGTAGTGACTATGGCAAATTTGTTGTATGCAGACCAGAGGCCTTAGCACACTCGCTCGATAACGATTGATAGGATAACTATCGCTAACTTCTCATCGTTTCCTAGCATGACTACACATTGTCAACGAATAAATGAAAGCTTACAATGACTAAGTGTCCTTAACATATTCGACATCAATTGTTGTTTGTACGTTAGCGATTTGCAGTTGTCCTAGGGAACGATGAGAAGTTACCGAGAGTTATCGAGCGAGTGTGCTAGAGCCTCAGGTTTTGTACACTTCACATAATAAAATTAATTCAAATAAAACTCTTCATAGAATCTTCTATGCAAATCATTTTGAATACGTCTATTTGTTTTTTTTTTATGTTTCTATCGAATACACGAGATTAGGTTCCAACACTTAACAATCTAGTAGTACTGGTTTTCATACCTACAAGTTTTTTTTATTGGCAGTAAAAACAGAACAGATATAAAAAGGAAAATTAATGACACGATAACCAGTATTATTAAGGCATTAAGACTTTAAAAAAAGGCTTACCTAATGTCGAGTGACAAGCACATCACAAGCCAAAAATGTATGTATTCTTAGTGTAAGCGCCACGAACATATAGGCATAAAAATCACTTGGAAACAACTTCATGCGAAAAGTTGTATTTTTTTTTGTTAATAATTTTATAAGAAAGATAATAAGTTAATCAATGTCAACTGTCGGAGATAATTTTAGCAATAAAAATGTATTTTTAAACGTCGTTTCTTATGTGCGTTCGTACATTTCTAATGAAAAAATATTGTATTTAATAGTTTAAGCTTGCATGTTTTTTAGGTTATTAACAATTTTATTTTAATTCTTCTCAATGAAAACGGTAGAAAAATATTCAATTTATCCAAAGCATATTTTTTGGCATTTAAATTCCAGGACTTCGGAAACTTATTCCTGTCAATTCGAAATGGTCTTTGACACCGTAAATAAATTAGTGTTCCTTCATCGTGTTCATATTTTTTATGGCTTCTGGCGCTTTCCATTACCAACAACACAATGTGCCTACCTGTCGATGGGGCTGAGTGTCCTATTGACCCCTCGGACCTCATAAAAATATATAATATCATGTCCTAAAAAAAAATTTCCGCTTGATATGGAATTTCAATAGATTCGCTATTTTTGAACGCATTTAAAAATAGAATACTGTTTTTGAAAACAGATGAAAGACTCTTTCAGATTTTAATTTAAAATATTAAACGTTCGATAAAGAAAGTTTTTATAGTCGCTTACCAATGGTTTTCATCGTGTAAACTATAACTGCCTCCGCTGACGAGGCAACTGAAAACCAACTAAAACCGGCTGTTTTCTCTTTCTCGATTGGTCAAAAAGCTTGTTTGACCATAGACGAAGAACAATCAGCTGACAGCTGGCAACTAGCAATGGCCGCCCAGGGCAATCAGCAGTGACAATTGCGAGTCACCGCTTGCGTTACCATTGACAACTGGGTTTTGTGTGATTATGAAGTGTGCGGGCTATCACATTGTCATACAAAGACAGTTGGCAGTTAAGAGTTTTCAGTTGCCCCAGTGGGCGGAGGCGCTAACTGCCTCCGCTGACGAGGCAACTGAAAAAAAAAACAGTTTAAAACTAAACTCGCTATCCTCTGTATGTAAATATGATGGTCCGCAGCACACTACACAACTTTTCAAAAACCCGTTGTGCATGGCAACGCAGGCAGTGACTCGCGACTCGACATGCCAGTTGCGTGACATGACAGCTGATTGTTCTTCGTCTATGATTAAACAAGCTGAGATAATTATTGAAATCGTAAAATTGAGTAGGAAGTTTGGTTGGAAACCATAGCAACCGGCAAGTTTTAGTTAGGTTTCAGTTGCTTCGCCTAAGTGCCTCCGCCCACTCAGGCAACTGAAAACTCTCAACTGCCAACTGTCTTTGTATGACAATGTGATGGCCCGCACACTACACAATCACACAAAACCCCGTTGTCAATGGTAACGCAAGCGGTGACTTGCGACCATCTTGCGACTGTCACTGCTCATTGCCCTGGGTGGCCGTTGCTAGTTGCTAGCTGTCAGCTGTCTCGTAGTTCGTCTATGGTTAAACAAGCTTTTTGACCAATCAAGAGAGAGAAAAAGCCGGTTTTAGTTGGTTTTCAGTTGCCTCAGTGGGCGGAGCGCCTAATTGTATATATTTACCACTTTAAACGAAACTAAAAGGCATGCATGTTTAATTTAAAAAAGTCTTTATCACTTCATTTTTAACAAATAATCTATTTATAAAAAAATTGGCAAACTTTGATACATATTTTCAAAAGCGTACCTATTGTTTTATAGAATTATTTCAAATTTTTCGGGTGCGTTTATGGCTAACTTTTAAATGCAAATGCACAGCGTTGTGTTTTTTCTTTCTAACCTTGTTTAAATTATATATCTCACCGCAACACAAAATGAGATGGCACGACTTATATGAGTCCTTGTCAGGCTGGGAGAGATACCTCCCAAAAAGACTCGAGTTACTATCTGTATTTCCCGGCTGGTTTGGAATTTAAACTTACCGTTTACGAGCACTTTAGATTGTCGCGAGTACCTACATTAATTGTACAATAATAAATAAACATAAAAAAGAAAGTCGGTGCTACCACACTCAATACGTTTTCACAAATAATAATATTGCAATCACAAAAAAAAACAATTTATAAAAAATGCTTGCCGTAACATCCGCCATAAAAACAGCAGATATTCACGGCTCTTTATTACGAAGCTCACGTTCGAGTTGGTCTCCATTGTTATTTTGTTCAACAGCCAAGCCATAGAAATTGACTGGATTTCATACCGATACAAGACCATTTAAGAATAATTAATTAAGTTAATAATATAATCATCTTTATTTTTTTAATGTAACCCAAGTCCTCCTTCGATCGTTCTGATTAGGTAAGTACTAATGGTTCCGTGTCTATTCGTACTACGAGATCTCAGCGTCTGAATTCCCATAGTAAATTTATTCAGACACGATACTTCCTCACATGATAATTCATCACATCATAACTCACATTAACCTAACCTAACCTAAGGTTAAAAACCCCAATTATCAGTTTTCGACGCTTTGAGACATGATGAATTATCATGTGAGGAATTAACATCCAATGAAAAGTTTGTACTTAATATTCATACACTTAAAAAGTTTCCACTGAACATTCTGGTCACCGTACTAATATGTAAGTTCGAATGAGTTAGAATCGATTATTATTTCGAAACGCATACCTCGTTCTTGCCCATCGCTACGGGATTCCAATTTCAAATAATTGTCATCGCCACTTCGTGATGTCAAGGCGAGTCCGTGGATTAGTTTTTATCTCCGTTCAGTTTGGCTAGACTGTGAATGTATTTGTGCTTTTTGCCAATTTGGCAAAATAATGTTTATTTGGCGCGTGTAAATGCGGTCTAGTAAAAACCGAAAATAGGAGGAACGTGCTTTTGATAGTTTTGTTATGTTATTAGAAATTCTGCTTTCTAGAAGTTGGAGTTGAAGGTTATAGAAAGATACGCACGAGAAGTATGAAAATTAAGTAAGGAGTTATAAGAAAATTAAGTAAGTGTGTAAACATAAATAATAGGGTACTTACCTCAGAAATTATTTGAGAATATTTCCAGAATGGATACCTTCTCATCGCCCTATTTATACACGGAGAAAAATGTTATTCTAAAATACGATCAGTTTATTCGTAAAAACGGGACTGAAGTTTTTACGAACAAATTAACAGGGTTTCATTGGCGGGAACATGTAAGAATAATTTGTTGGTATACGTAATTTCGTACGTTTACCAACACATTATTCTTACATTTTCCCGCCATTAAATATTGAAACCCTGTTTATTTGAACTTCAGTCCCGTTTTAAACCGTTTTTACGAATAAAATGATCGTATTTTAGAATAACATTCTTCTCCGTGTACCACCGTTTAGATTCGGAAAGTTGCTTGAAATAGCATTTCTGTATTTTGTGACCAAATCTGAATAGCCAGGTACTCCCCTCACCTTCATATTCGCCTCTTCCCCATCTCCTTTCCCTCCTACTTCCAAAAAACCATATTTAGTGACCAAATATGAGCATTAGTGTTTTGTGATAAGATCTGAATAGCCAGGTACTTCATCGACCTTTCTCTTCGCCTTTTACCCTCTTTCTCCTCTCTCCACTACTCATATAAAAAAATGCATCTTAAATTACCAGATCTGAATAGCTAGGCACCTACTTTTCAATCTGCTTATACGCCATCTCTTTCCCGTCCTCACTACCTTCAGCCACACAACATGCAGTCTGAGATGACGAATTTCTACTGGCTCGTTGGGACTCTTGCGAAATATATTTAAGTAAATAAATAAAAGTATTGAAAAGGTCAAGTTTCCAAAAAGATCCAAGAAAATAAAATATTCCTTAAAAACAATACTAATAAAATAATTAATTATCACAAAATTGTCACAAATTAATTGACAGAAAGTTAGCTGCAATTGACCATTGAACTATTATTTGGAAAGGATACATTTACATTACACAGGAGAATAGATATTACAATCTTCCATGCCATCTGTAAACTAAACTTCACATTTACAAAGAGTGGTTTTTGTTCGATCTCACTTTGCATGAGAATGGCCCATCATTGGCAGATGTTTCATTCAGTCGGTTCAAAAGAAGTTTTAAAAATAAACGGGCTTTTGTAGCCAACTTGAAGTTCTCGTAATAGAGACTTAGATATTAATATAATCTATTGTGAAAGTAATTTGTGTCTTTAGTTTTCTTTACCACGTTATTAGTGAGAACTAGAGAGTGGGTGTTTTATATTTTAAAATACGTGGAAGAACTTGCTTCGTTGTTGAATATTTAGTAAATATTTGCATGGCAAGAATTTTACCAGTGTTGTTAGTAAACTGTGTGTGAATTTTAATATTATTATCGTTTCATTTACATACACAAAAGTACCTATCTATGTAAATATTATTTACTTATAAATATTTTATACTAAGTATAGGTCGAAGGTCTCAACCTCGAGACACTAAAAACGAATATACCTATACAATAAATTAATACAAGATAGATAAAATGAAGGTACACATTAAAAAAAAAACATTGTTTGCTAGCTAGTGAATATAATGACGCGTAGCATGCTGTTATGTATTTATGATTCCATGACAACCCAGAATCATGCAACTTCAACACCTCCTTTTAAAAGTTATGAAAAAGAAAATGGAAAAATAACCCATAACCTAACCTATTCAATCATCTTTTTTTTAAATTTCATCACTTTTAATGACTTTTCAAAGGAGGTGCTAAAGTTGCATGATTCTGAGTTGTCCGGTCACTGTATTTTTAACTAATAGGTGGCGACTTTGGGATCCATGATAATTCAGCAAAGTGGCTTTTGAATACTCATTTGAAAAGTCATTAGCCATTAGGTGATGAAAAAATCCCATAACCCAAGGTCCTAAGCTAACGTAACCTATTTAATGCAGTTATTTTTTATTATTTTTCAAAGGAGTGATGAAGTGTCACTTTGTTGAGTTGTCCGGTCACCCCACTTAGGTACTTACAAATTGACACTAATAAATCTTCCTCATTTGGCATCACGAGGGGTACATAAGTTTGTTGTTAGTTAAAAAAACGAACTAACCATCACCTCGTTTCTATGCAAGGGCAGGCAAAGCAGGCAGGATGAACCGCAACACAGAGTGGCACATATGCATTTTATACGTATTATTGACCAGCAGCTGATAATAAAAGTTTAAAAATGATTGCAACTGTACAGGGAGGTTCCGATGAGAAAATCGATTATTCCCCGTATCAACATTTTTTAAATAAAATTTTTATATCGATTTATTTCATTCAAAACTTGCTTTAATATATACTTAATATCGTGTACTTCTTGTAAGTATTTTTTGATCATAAGTATTTATGATTTTTCAATTATGTCTAAACAAAATAAGTTTGTAAAAAAATTTGGAATAATAGTTTGTTAAACCATAAATAGAAAAACTGATACAGTATTTTTGTCACAAAACACGTTCTCGGATTTATTTTTAATGATTTTAATTTAACTAAAATTAAAAATTTTAAAACTGTGTTGAGATTATGCATTGATTTATTTTATTGTATGATTATATGATTATATTATTTGAAATTTGTGTTGTTTAATAGAATCTATCTTTTGAAAATTTAACAAATCTGCGGTATAACCTTAGTATATTAAAAATACACTTAGTTTTACATAATTTTAAAACTGCATGTACCAGATAAAATAACAATCTTTCAAAATATTTTTTTTTTTTTTGTAAAAAAGAGTCAATACGTCTAGAATTTGATTTAAAAATGACTAATTTCCAATATAATAATCAACTCAAGTATTTGTTTCGCTTGATCGTGCTAAGAATTCTTCTACCATTCGTTTACGCGTTATATAATTCTCCTTACACTCCTTTCTTAGATCAACCCTACATGTCCAAACCATCTTAATATTTCGTTTACAACAATCAGCCTTACATTCTTTCCGTATCTTCACATATGTAACACGGTCATATCTGCACGATTTTCCAACATATATAAAAGACAAACTAATAAAAATGAGCAAATACAATAATAATTATGTTTTTGTTATTTTGCACCGAATTCTGCACACTTGAGATAAACATTATTGCTACATACGATAAACAATGTGTCTCAAAACAGATTTATGGACAGCCTGTTCATAAGAATCACAACATCGTAATATTTGCAACATGTTTTGAATTGCCTCTACAAGAACAGTGTACGTCATATTGTAAAAAAAAACAAACATGTGTCATGTTTGCTTCATTATTTTAACCTCGTGGACTATTGCTATCTGTACTAATAAAGCAGTAATGTGATTATATGCAGCAGATGAAATCTTGAAAGAATGAGCTCTTGCATCTTGAAATTAGCACAGCTTCTTCTGCATGGATTTTCTAGGTCAACACAACTGTTTCTGCTCGAAGGGTCGCGTCGTTTCTAGTTTTTATGTTGATTTTTAAAAATAAAATATGTATAAAATGAAACAAAGTTATTTGTTTCATTTTATAAATAATGACTCCACAAAGTGAATATGCAAAGTTTGAAGAAATAAAATATGTATTTCGAAAATACTTTGTATTAAAATTCAAAGAAATCTTTTATATTGTAGACTAATCAACTAAATAACTTACAATCGCACCGATGCCCCGTAGGGGTAGGCAGAGAGAACGGACAGCCAAACAACTCGGTCTAGGAACTCACTCCTTGCCTCATTCACATTCATACACCGTATCATATATACGGTTATATTATTTTGACTCTTGACATGGCTAGACTCAAGTATCTGGTTCAATCAATCATGCCATGTCTTCCTTGAGCATCCCCGACTTCTTCTACCATTTACATTTGCATCATAAATGTATTCTCCTTACACTCCTTCCTTCATTTATTCGCTATACGTGCCCAAACCATCTGAGCCTCCCTTTCTTCATCTTACTCATTACTCATTATGACGCTTACATCAACCTTGCATTCTTGCGGATCTACACTTTTCTCACACGATCATACATCCACACGTAAACGCCTCAGGGGCCTCAGTTCTACATCATTCAGTCTACATTCATACTTCCTCTGCCAGTTACATGCCTCACTGCCATACTTCGAGTGCCAGCACTCCATTGTGGACTGCTAGCTTCGCTTATTTGGACAGTTTTTTTTTTTTTAAATGATGTAGAAATATTTTTTATATATCTAAAAAAACCTGTTATAGCGAAAGCATTTTTTGTGCAATGACTAAAAACTTGTCCTGTACTTTGTTTAATAATACTTCAATCATAAATAATATTATATAAAAAAACTAACAGTAGGATGTATTAATATAAAAACCTGTATTTCGACAATTTTGTATGTAGAATGATTCAAAGCTAATAAAAAATAAGAAAAGGCAACACGAATACGCCTATTATTAGTGTGTTGAAACATGTAAATAGGTAAAGGTAGACGAACACCAACCATATCTCTTATTTCATCACCTTCGAATAGGCGTCGATAAAACGTCGGTTTCCAAGCGAAAACACGTTGAAAGTAAATATTTAATCGACATAATAATAATAATACAGGCTTTTCGGGCCGAGTGTGTTTCTCAGAATTACGAACCGGATAGTGGCCGAATGCTGAATTTAAAATTGATATGTTAATGAGTGATCAGGTATGCTTGCTTAACTGGAGAAAACATGATATCCCGTAAATCGTCTGCAAATGGTTCGAATTCTCCTCACGGGCTCGTGTTCTGTATCTGAAACGAGGTCTGGTGAATTGTATCTTGTCCCTTTGCAAAGATACAAAGATTACAAAGATACATTCATGTTATTTTATTATACAACCGCACGTTTCATGTGCTAAAAACAAGACAACTTGGGAATAGTGTACATTAAATTAAATTATTTTCGGTCCCATGAGAGCAGTTGACTTTTTTATATTAATAATTCAAAAAAGATACATAAATTACAAATACATTTTATACACTAATTAATTATATAATATATATATGTTTGATGTACCCCCATAAAAAGCAGGGCTTGTGTGTATGGGGGGGGGGTTATTATATAGTTTTTATTTGATATGATTTAGTTCAGGTTTTGAGTATGATTTTTAAGGTGAGTTTTAAATTATTTTGTATTGGTATTCATGTTTCTATTTTTTTCTGGTAATGAATTAAAGAATTTTACTCCGAGATATTTATGATTTAACTGACTTATTGTTTTTTTACATTTTGGAGTAGGAAGTATTGATGTTTGTCTAAGATTTTTGTTATTTTTAAAGGGTGCAGTTTTATTTTGAATATTATCTTTATAAATTTGTAATGTTGCATGGTAGAAGTATAATGCACTTAATTTTCTGACCTTAAACTCTCTGAATAAGAGTTTTGACGAATAGGAATAGGGTTTTTTTTTCATTGTTGTTATTATTAGTTTTTGTGATATGTAAATTGTTTGTGTTTGATTTTTATATGTACCGCCCCATCCTATAATGCCGTATTGTATAATTGATTGATAGAACGCGAAGTATGTGGTTCTTAGTAATTTTTCGTTTAAAAAATCTCTTAAACGTCTAAATCTATATGTTAGTTTCCTTACTCTGTCGTTCAGAATATTTATATGTGGGGACCATTTTAAACGTTGGTCTATTGTTATGCCAAGATCCCCCGACAGTTGGCCCTCCGGCATACTTATATACATAATTCAGCCGGTTTAGGGAAAATACGGTATACCTGTTGGGTGTTGTACTTGTTCTATTTAATATTTCATTTCATGTTTTTTAATTTATCATTTCAAATTTAATTTCACTTGCTAACTTCGATGTGTAGAGTCCTTTACATTTAACTTCGCGTCTGTGTGCCACATATTTAAATGTATACTGCATGTACCAGCGCATAGATACAAAAAATCTAAACCGTAAATAAATTCATATGATATCCTTACCAAAATATTAATTAAAGTATTTTTTAAGTCGATTTAAGGTTTTAAAATGGTAAATGATACACAAAAAAATATAATTTTATAACTGACGGGGGATCATTTATCTATCGAAATATGGGGTCATCCTTTACAACCACAAGTTTAAAACCATAGTAATCTATTGAATAATTAAACAATTGAATGAATAATATATCGAGAATAGATTTCGCGGACCATTTAGAGGAATTTTAGGGGCTACGCGAAATAGTTATAAAAATATGGATAAAGTTATAAGAAAACTTCAATATCAACTCGTGTAACCCCACCAATAGATTTAAAACTTACGTAACTACGAGATTTTGATGACAGCCATCCTCCAATAGGAGAGAATGTGAGAAAAGAAATCTACTTATTGACAAGGTTGTTTGAAAATACGCATTATGACTTTCGACTCTTTTTGTCAAGCCTGATGATACAAAAGTTCAATATTTGAACTTAGCATCTGGTACGCATAGTTTAGTTCTACCATTTAATAAAATTCGAGTGTGCTTTAGACCACACGACTGAAGTAAAACTTCTTTAGCTCCATCTATATATATGAATATAAATATGTTTATATGTATAAAATATATACATATATTAATTTTCTACAAATATTAATTTAAATTTATTATCGTTCGCCTCGCATGATCAATCCGTGCGCATTGACGTCCGCTATCCCCCGTTTTTGGTGCATACTGGTATTTGAAAATACTGACTGGGATATTTCATGCACTGGCTATGAGAGGAAAAGAGAAAGAAAATGTGCGCGCGCACTGCTCTCTCTTCCTTCTACAGTGTAATACAGTCCGTTCGCCTCACCCATAACGCGCATTTCACTTTTCGTAACGCATTCGCCGGCATACCCCCCAAGTCAAGCGTGCGTAAAGAAGTATTTACTTCAAAAATACTTAGTTAAAAGTAGTATGGTTGTGTCTATCTCATTCCCCATTTGATATTACCTACCCTCAATTAGCGCCTGAAGCCCGTGTTTTTTCAAGCACCCATTGGTTCGAGTCTCAGGTATTCTGGTCGGGGTCTCCCACTGCTGATTGCTGAGTGGATAATGGGAACAAAGAGGAAACAACAATTGCCTCAGGCCGCTGACCTATTCATGCCGAGTGCGTCAGTCATAAATGCCCAACTGCTACCGAGGGTATAATATGGTATGGTACTGCCGCTAAGAGCTCCGTTCTCTCCAGCTCTTTCAGTTGCTTGCCTCGTTTGCGGGAAAGAGAGAGAGGCTGCAATGGAGCTGTCAGCGGTATATTGTACCTTTAATGGCTCCCGTATTACTCATCGTATCTCTGAGCAACGGAATCGAACCACATTCCTCGAAAACGATCATAAATATACGAATATAATTAAGCCAACAATCTACAAATCGTTTCATTTCAGATAGTCATTATTCATTATGCAATTATTATTTCTTAAATGAAACAAATTATTTTGTGTAAACCATTATAATGACATTTTATAATATCTAACATATCTATATATATCATAATATTTGATTACAGTGGTTTACACAAAGTAATTTGTTTCATTTAATTAAAATGATGCCACAAAGTAATTTTACAAAGATTGAAGCAATTATTATTCCGTTATGAGTATTAACTTTTGTGCAAAATTGTGCAAAACATTCTAAGAAACAATAATTGGAAAATAAAAATATTATTGTGTATTTAAACAGTTGAATTTTTCGCAATATGTAGGTCACTGAAGGATTCTTTTTTTGTTGTTTTCAGCTATTCTGCAAGTTATCTTAAACGATGGATACTGACTACACTGAACCATTTACAAACTATTAAAAAGTGGATAATGAGTTACGTAAAATGTACAAGTCACGATATATGTATAACTAGCTTCTTCCCGCAACTTCGTCTGCGCAAGAATTGTAGGTACTACGAGTAGCCTATTTTCTTTTCCTAGGTCCTATTTTTGTTTATTCCAAAATTCTTAACTTACTTACATAAAATATCTATAATATTTGATTCGATTCAAATTATTAGGAGAGTTCTTAAAGTAAAAACACTAATTTAAATATTTTCTAAAATAGAATTTTGATTTAACAATCATTATCATTCTCGAATTTTAACATTTTCTATTAAACAATACAATTATTATTTGTAATAATTGGACAATAGCTAGCTTTATAAATGATAGCCTATATGTTATTCTGATGTATGAGCCATATTATTATTAAGTTTCATTAAAATCCATTCAGTAGTTTTTACGTGAAAGAGTAACAAACATACATACATCCATACAAACTTTCGCGTTTATAATATTATTATAGTAAGATATAAAGTTCTCCCTATACTGTTCTCTTTTGCAAGTATATTTACAATTCAAATGGTTTTGCTTACTCTTTGGGGAACATCTTTTCATTCATTTGATGATTGTTGTTCATTTGTGTTATTAATCTAGAGTAATGTGTGCACTTGCAACATAAAACTTCCGCTAGTTGTTCAGTGTTAAGCTAATCAGAGATGATGTGACTCAACGTTCACAAGAATCCCGTGTCGAGATATTTCCACAGTGTACCAAACAACTTTTTAAGCACCCAAGACGATTACTCGACTCGTTACCATGTCGACTCTCAAGGCCCGTCGTAAAAACACAACTAATTCAAACACAATAATAATATTTTAATTAAAAATACCACAATCAAATTAATATATAGTTACCAACTTGCCCACATTTTTATGAACGGATTAAAACGAATTGAAATATTGTGTGGGCATTATAATTCCATCGTAAAACTGGGTGAAATATTATTCACTTGGCCTTGACTGTGTAATAAACGTTTATGGATGTAAATTTCTTGGTCTAAATTTAAAATACACAGCTGATAAGATAAGGCCGCTAAAAAAAGTTGGCAACAATTTATAATATTTCTTGGCATTTACTTAAAAATAGTTGTACATAATAATAATAAAAATGTGCTGAATAGCGATTATCTTTATCAAGTTATTTCAATATTAAAATATACAACCCGTAAGGAAATAGAAGTACCACATAATATTTACTTCTATAAAAAATGTAATAGTGTAAACAAAGGGACAATCTCTATAATAAATAGATAGTTGTGACCTTTTGCTGACATTGCCAAATATTTAATAAAAATATTTCTATTCGATGTACCTACCTATGAATACCGACCAAAATTTTTTGGCTTGACTTCATTTTAACAATGTACATATTTATCTTTTCATTTTGTGTTTAAGCTGTTTACCTCTTACCAATAAATAAATAAAACTTATTTGATCAAAAAATTATTGATTTGAAGAATCCGTTTGCGTTAATTTTACATGGAAAATGTTATTGGTTCTATCATAGCTAAACTTAAAACTCATCTGTTCGGACTGTCTTATCCATAAAGTCAAAACCTTCTCACTTTCACATTCACAGCCCGTGACATTGTAAATAACTAATTGTGAAAATATGAGCTAATTCTTTTTTGTAAGCTTTTATAATAGTCACTTGATGAAAATTCTCCAGTCGTAAAGAATCATTAAATTCTCAAGTCTTTCAAAGTATTAACTCACCTTTGGCATTATACTTCTTATAAGTGAATACCAAAAGTGATGGGGTCAGTAAATGTAAAATCATGCAAAGTCCAGTGTTTTCAATATAATGTCCTCCGCGTGCAAATTGGTATCTTCTCCAAGCATAAACTTTCTTATTAAAGTGTGTTTATCGGAAGTGACCGACCAGGTAAGTATGTTTCTGTATACAATTGTAAATAATAAACTTAAATATAGCCTAAGAATTATATTTTAAATTGTACAGCGCCCTTGAGGTGATTTCTCACAAAAACGGCGCTATACAAATTATCCAATTATTATTATTATTATCAAAAATGCAAAAATATTGTTTAGTTTAAAATTTGGTGCTGAATTGGAACGAGTCCAAATAATTTAGGCACTTTGAGGTCCAGTCTGCTTTTGTTTGGTTCTAAAAGTCTGAAAAGGTCTTAAGCATAAGGGTCTACGATCCCTTAATTCCAACTAAAAACAAAACACGTGTGCAGAGGCCGAAATATCACATTTTTAAGATCAACTTTTGTACGGATCTCTGTCTCAACAAAACGTGCATTAACACATTTTTTTAAATGTTTAAGTTCTGACTGCAGATAGCACAATGAATGCTATTTGAGGAATGGAGCAGGCAGGCTGGTTACGACACCTAGTCATATTACGATGCCTGGAAGAGAGTAGTACAAAAATCTAAAAGCATTTTAGAAGAAATTATCTTATTACTAATTCACACCATAATGTGTTTTATATTATTGAACAAGTGTTTGCTACTGACCATTATTTTGGGACAACAATAGCAACTATTTAATGGCTATCATCTACTGTAGTATCTATCCATTTCAATTTTAGAGGCGGGTGTGGGTACCGCCGCCCCGGGAACCATTTATTGGTTAACCAACACCTCTGCCATAGGTCACCCCAAGTGGTTCGCTACGTTTGGTGTCTTAGCAGGGGTGCCCGGGTTCATGGGGGTGAGGTTTGTCCGGGTCTTGGCGGTGTACGCATCGGGATCGGGAGTGACTGGTTGAGGAAAACCTTTTAATCTCTCCAGCCGGACTCTCCCGGAACATCGCCTTGCACCACAGTGGGAGGGATGGATTCCATATGTTTGTAATTCCTAGAGAAACCGACCCCCACATTCCTATTCAACCCTAATACCTTTTTCCTTCCCAGAACTTCCTTTCCTCAAAATACCCTTCACACAGCGTCCCCAAAGATGACATAGGCCCTGAGGGGAATTATTTTCCTCAGGGGCTCCTGTGTTGAGCAAATGCAAAAAAAAAAAATGTATTTAAAAGAGTTTGTGGCGGTGTGATTTTGTTTTCATGCATACAGCGATTTTTCACGAAAATGGCGCTAATTAGCCAAATATTATTATTATTATCTACAGTTTTAATAAGAGATTAATGAAATTTTGCAAATTTGACCTTCAAAACAAGGGGAAGGTGAAAGGATATAAAATGAACCCGCGTTACGTTTACCTGAAAACTTAACAGAGATTTATATTTTTTTTAGATTTAGATTTTTTGTTTTTTACGCACTAAAAATAAGAACATTTACAAAAAAAAACTAAATTTGATAATGTTTATTGTGTTTGCCACTTTGGAATTAATATTATAAATAAGAGTAATATTTCTTCTACAATTCAGAAATTTCCAGAATTGCTAATGGAGAACGAATAAAATATTGGGTGGCAAATGCTAAAGAAAAGTTAGATTCTTCGAACATACTCGAGAAGAATTTTTAGATGGATTAAACATTATCAATAATTACTATGACTAACTTCACAATTACGTAAATATGCAGTAATAATATCCTACGTGCCATTTACAATTGCAGCGATACATTATTTAATGAATGACTAAAAACTCATTAGAAAGTGTCACGGCGGCCATTGATGACACGGTTATAGTAATAATAATATACACTATGTATTATTATTTCTTATAGCTGGCTGCGGTAAAGTATAATACATATTGTATAATGTATGGCAGACGTTTTGATTATGGCATTTGCCAACAGTCAACAGTGATGCTGAAGATATACAAAAATGTTGCAGTAAAAATACGATATTTATTATGCATGGCTGCCAGATGGAGAGTGGACCCGTCCATTATTATACTAATTAAAACAGGTGAATAAAAGAGGGTGAAGTAATGGCAATAAATTTATAAATCTAAAATGGGGTCAATACACAGACATAGACGTTTCTAATGTAATGTAATGTAATGCTTGGGTAGGGAGGAGTCTGAAAAACTATTACATAATGTGACTTAAAACGATACATGGTTACCTATGAATGGCACATTTAGTAAAAACTTAGTACATAGGTATTAATTAAAAAAAAAATATAATAATTTAAATTGCATTTGGCACTTTACACACTTTGGTTCCTTAGAACAGGCAATCTGCCTAGCTAGGAACTAATATCGACCTAAAACAACGTAATAACACTTGTATTCATTTTAAATATATTCTCTTATTATGTAATATTATTTGTTATTTTGGCTTTAAATGTATCAAATGTAAATAAATAAATAAATAAATAAATAAATGTCTATGGCTCAGCTCGTATTTTATTAAAAGTGTTTTACCAGAGAATACGGGAAATTAGTCATTTTAAAATCAAATTCTAGACGTATTGACTGTTTTTTACATAAAAACATAAATTGATTTTGAAAGATTGTTATTTTATCTGGTACACGCAGTTTTAAAATTTTGAAAAACTAAGTGCATTTATAATATACTAAGATTATACCGTTGGTTGTTGGCAGATTTGTTCAATTTTCAAAGGATAGATTCTATTAATCAACACAAATTTCTAATCATATAATGATACAACAAAATAAATCATGTAAATGTGTTTTGTGAAAAATCAAAATAAGAATGTCTTTTGTGACAAAAATACCTCAGTTTTTCTATTTATTTAAGGTCTTCCAAACTAAAATATTTCAGATTTTTTTTACACACTTATTTTGTTTAGACATTATTGAAAAATTATAAATTATTTTGATCAAAAATTAATTTTAAGAAATATATAATTTTCATTCATTTACCATCTCCCGTTTGATCATTTTTATGGCAGTTCGAGACATAAATTCTCTCGATTCATTAGCCGCTGAGATGCGGCCGTGCGAGGTTCTGTGTTCGCGCCGCTCTTATGACAACATTTTGCGTTAAATTTAAAACTAATACCGTTTAGCTTCATGGTTGCAAAAACATCCGCGCGCAGCGCTGTTAACAAAAACGGAATAGTGGATTGCTGGTTATTACCTCTTTTAAATAAGATAAAAGAGACCGAAAGACGGTACAAAGTACATAACCTAAAACGAAATTTTGAAACATTTCCACCACCCTCACCTAATAATATCTAATCATTTCTGTACTTGTATAAGTAAGTTAGTTTTAAGAACGATAGCAAATGACACGGATGTGTCCAAACCGGTAGCAAATCAATAAAATTAAGTAACAAATGTATATTGTGAATAAAACTCTTCAAAATAAAACGTAAAAAAGGGAAATTTCGAGGAGAAGAAGCAATTTATGACGTCAGAGCTCACAGTTGACCGTTCGGGAGTTTTTGCAACTTTATCAAGCCCCCAAATCAGTAAATCGAATGAAAAAATACACAAAGAAACTAAGAAATCTCGAAGATAAAAGGGAATACACAATGTCAATAAGTTATTGTAAAGCACAATCGATAGTCATTAAATTCAACAAGTAAACAAACACACAAGAGAGGACAAAGTAATAAATTGCACTGAGCTGAGTTTGCAAATAAAACACATTGTCGGCGTACAATTATATTACAGTGCTATTGCTTGAGGAGATGTCAAGGTTTCGCCAGAGGTTTATTATATTATATATTACGAATACGAAACAAATTAAACACAGTAGGTAAATGAATTATTACAAACTGTTGTTTTTTTAACAGACTCGTGCGTGCAGGAAAGAATGGAAAACAACATCCAATGAACGATGATTTTATATAATGGATAATATATTATTATACAGAATGAAGACGGCTGCATATAGAATATATATGGTATACGCACACAAGGTGTAACAAAATATTCCCGACAGATTTAAAACAGCGAATTTCACATGTAACCACTGATTGCTAGAACATTAGTCCAATACGGTAACCGGAAAAAAAAACACAACAGTAACAAAACAGATTGGGTTAGGTTTGGTTAGTTTAGGTTAGGTTAAGTTTGATTTTTTTCTCTCTTTTCACTTTTCTTCAATGTTCTGTTCTGGGACGATGCATACAACGTGGTACAAGTGCACTTTTTAACTGCAATTATTAAGCTCATGAAAAGGTGGTTAAAGTCTGTCGGGGAAGTCGTGTATTATACACATAAATACTGAACGTATACGTGCGTTACTTAGCTGGCAGTTGGTAGAGGCCATGCCTGTTACAGGAAAACGTGATTCACATAAACCTCTTTATTACCAAAGCACGAAACTCGGGTCACTCCAACAACCAGCGGCCAGCGAACAGGCAGAGTTCCGAGAGTTATTGATTGAGATGATTCATTACTCGAATGCTGCCATTCGTTATGATTTCTATCAAAATATTTATTATTTGAGTCTTGAGTGTGTATTATAAAACTTGTTTTCGTTTTCGCCCACGCTACTTAATACAACACGCATCGATTATATTAAAGGAGAGTTTGCCAAGGGGTGAAATTCTCAGATATTTACAGAATGAATCATTTTTTACAGAATGGTAGATGATTTCGCTGTCAGTATTGCCCGGGTGAAACAGATGTTCAGAATTCATTCAGAATCTTTGCTCGTGTTTTGGGGAATCGGACTGTATAGTCAGACATTTCCCTCAACATCCCTCGGGCCTGTCTTAATTCCCTCCACACTTCTTTCAGTCTCAAAAAATTCTCTAAATTAAGCCAAAATTGAACCATTGGTTTCGGGCAATTGGGAATCTTGCCCAACAGAAAGAGTTGCATGAAGATATTTCAAGAAAATGTTATATGACCTTGATAAAGCTTCTCAACTAATAACACACGAAATTACAATACATTTACGTGGCCCAGTCACAGTTTAGCAATGAAAACAAAGAGCAAAGACAGCTTTCACGCAACAAGCAAAACTATAAGCCAATTAGCATAACGTTAAACTTCTACAAACTAACCATAAAAACATAAGCAAATACCATCTCCTAGCCATTGAAGTTCATGCAAACACATGTTTCTTATTCCAACAACAATTATTATTTATTACATGAGTTTAAAACAACCGTCCGAAAACCGGAATATTTCCCAGCTATAATTTGATAAGTGAACAATAGAAGCTCTTCTTACTAAAAATACAATAATCAAACACAAAATTACTTTAGCTATTCCGTTCTGCCATCAAAATACACAAGTCTCTAAAGATTCTTGAAGGTTACATAAGGGTGAATACCAAAACAGATAAAACATCTTACCCAAAACCACATTTCCACTTAATGCCTGTATCTGCAATAATTATTGTTCCCTCCCGACCAAGGACTTTCTCAGTGTACCGAGATACTACACCCACACGGATGTTTCAAAGATTTATAGCAGTTTACAAAATGTTTTATTTAAAAGTGACCTTCAGAAATGTGTGTTGAACTTCTCAATCGTAAGGAGAATAATATTATTAAAGGTCGAGCCTCTGTACGAGCTTATAAATAATCAAGTTTGTATTGCGTTCGGTTTTAAAAGATTTTGTGCCCGTAAAAAAACGATTGAGACTTTTACAAATTATATAATCTGCTACTAGTTGGTAACTGACTGCCTGATCTACTTGCTTTCTTTTTGAACAATAATTGAAACATGATAAAATTATAAAGGTAGATTCTTCACTACTAATGCATAATTCAAAGTCCAATAAAAGCTCTGGACTGAATTGACGTAGAGTTGAAAATAGCTGCAATGATCCATAAATTTCAGAATGAAAATGCTGTGAAAAAGTTCATGACCCAGAGTAAACCGTTCTAGAGTTTTAAGTGGAATATTTTTCAGCTAGATTGTAGGTAAAATTAAGTGCATTAGGGCAGTGTACATTAAATATACATACAGTTCCAGAAATCCTAATGTAAATTAGAAGAAAACAACTTCATTATCGTACATAGAATGTTTTGACTCTCAGTCTCAGATAAACATCCATTTCTATTGTTTGTGCGTCTTAGAAACAGTAAACATCCTGAATCTAATTCTGCCAATCATTCCATTATGTAGGTACCCTTTCTTCGTATTCAAAAACATCTGTTATAAAAACAAAAATGAATCATTTGAGATGAGACGTGGGAATTGACAGAATTGATTAAAATAATTACAGTTTTTCTAACAATTTTACCGTTTGATGCTGCCATAAAATATGAAGAATTCGCGTTCGCGGCAGTTTCAGTCGAGCAATGTCCAGTGGAATCAGTAATCGATGAACCGGCAGATTAGCAATGCTATTAGTTTTGTAGAAACTAAAGGAACTCGTTTTGTCAGATGCCAAATTGCTTGAAATATGTGGCCTGTCTATATTCATAATTGACGCCGCAGAGACGGACCCACACTAATACCAAATGAGAAATCGTATTTCGTAAATTCTTGAATCCGAATATCAATGTCAGAAAGCTGTATTGGTCTATTGCAAAATCTTCGCTATTTTCGTTCGTTATAAATATGAATATTTTTATTTGATGGTCATGTTTACCGCTTGGTATCTTGCTGTTGACATTTATATTAACTCCCCACTGGAACCTCAAGGCCTCCTGTACAGTTTTGTGGATGCTGTGTAGGGTCTTTTAATGGAACAGAAGCAGTAAACCTGGTTCAGGAAAAAATCTCTTTTGTAGGATGGAGGGAATACAGAAGCTAGTAAATCACCTTCAATATAAATACATATGGATAGCAAGCCTACAACCCGTCAGTTTAGACAGGGTAATTCATCAAACGAATTGGCCGTTTCTGCCCAGAGTTAAGAGTTATTTAAGATACCTAGGAGTTCCAGATCAGAGGTGGTCGTCAAACTCAACCGTGAAGTGCACTCACACTTATATTATCCTATTATAATAGCCTACACTAAATATGCTAATATTAGTGACTTTCTATTGCGTCCCCAGTCCTGTACAACGAATAACAGAATTAATTGCGTCTCTCGATACAAACACGAGTCTCAACTCGGCTCTATTGAATGAATGAATTGTAAGAAGAATCTTATTATGGATTCGTCAGCGTTATTGGCTCGTGATGTACGAAAACATTTCAAATAATGAAATGCCAGCAGCAGAAATAAAGGCGGACTATCTACATAAACATAACGGGTATTTTTAGTCTGTTGGGATTTTTTGCCCGCCTCAAAACATCTGGGTTCTATCTTTCAGAAAGTGGCTGGGTAGAAATATTTTTATCTGTAGTCTGTATACGCCATGTATACACGTGTTCTGGCGAGGAATGAGTCGGGGATTTGGATCACGGGGAAGCTGAAAGAATTCAAAGCAGTTTGATTGGGTAAATAAATACCTCAACAGATGTATCGTGGAAAACGTGGTCGAACCAGCATTCTTCTACAATAAATTGGTTACTTGGCTTGCGTGTTGCATACAAATAACTATTTGCCCTTTGAACAAATAGAAATAATAATGGCATTATTATTACATCTTCCACTGTCTTATTGACTGCTGGATGAAGGTCACCTTAACTGCCACGTGTTTTTTCTAACTCATTCATTTCGTCGATTTTTGACAGAGGGTTTTAGGGCAGCCAGTCATCTTATTCTCTCTTGGGTGGGTATTACTGAATGTAGAGATTTTTTGATCCTTCGAGCATTGTGTCCTCGCCCTGACCATTTTTTCTCTCATTTTTTGCGCATCCAATTATGTCGGTTACTTTTGTTTGTCTCTCTGATCTCGTGAGTCGTTTATTGTGCGATTTCTTCGGGTGATGCATGGCCTACATCTTTTCGTCCCACGTTGCGATATTTTGAGTTTTTTTAACCGCTTTTGTATTAGGGCGATATTCCGAAATGTGTTTGAAATGCGTGAGTGGCCTCATACTCATTGCCCGGGCGATATGCAATATCAAAATATGTTGATATATTAGCAATATTTTATTCAAATACCCTATCAATATGACAAATCTTTTACATATATGCCAAATACTAGCGTGTTTCTGGGTTCCACCAGACGATTAAAAATCATGATAGATTTTAAAATTCTCTAAAATACCATTAGAATAAAGTGTCAATTTACAACAGAAATACCTACAATTAAAGTCAACTAACTTATGACTATGACTAAACCTCTTACAATTATCTCACACTAAGGAGCGTAGATATCTCTACGAGTATCATCCTTACTAGAATGGATGCATTCATTAGCTATGAGCGGTATCTCTTGAACAGGAATGTCGCGGCAGTCAAGGAATTCTTCTCGTTGACGTTCAAATATGATGTTGCACAATGTCTTTGTGTTTGAGTTTGAGAGGACGATGAAATGAACCGGCCGGACCTATAAATACCAGTTGGCACGCCACGGCCGGAATTGCCCCAGAAATAACGATGAAATATTATTTCATGTTTATTTAATTTCTTTATTTACTTCACAACGTACTAAGCGGTGGCCAGTCAATTAACCACGCTGGGGGAGTATTTTCATATTTAATTGAAATTTTCCAGAATTATAACGTGACTAAAGAGATTAACCTATTGAACTCACGGGTTGGATGTCGGACATCTTTGGTTTATGTTAATGAAGCTTTTCCTTTTGCCAATCGACATTCTACCAGTCGTCATGTTTATGACTAACCGTTTTGTATTTGCAGGAATTTTAATTATTGTTGTTCAATTTCCGCCCATCCTAAATACAAGTTTTTGAATCACGATTAATATTCGTGATACCTGTTACGATACGCGTGTATTTTGTTAGTCTAGTCAGTAATAATAATAATAATAATAGATGACTTGTATAGCGCCGTTTTTTTTTAAAATCACCTCAAGGGCACAGTACAAATTTCAATAATTTCTACTATCATACTTCTAACTACACACTAGACAAATATAAAAAAAAACTATGGCTAAAACAATGGATGCAAATCCACCGGTTCTATGATCAGCGATACAGAACTATATGTACAATGCATCTGACCAATTAGCGTGGTGCTGCCTAAAAATGTACATGTACGAGTTTTTTTTAGAAGAATTTGATGAGAATGTTTATTTTCTCAAATGAATTCTAAGTCTCTCATTAAGCGACGGATTGCTGTGAAGGCTTCGAATGATGTTAATCTAATAAGAAAATAGATTAAAATTAAGATAAATTAAAGGCAATACACGATACATTAGGCATTATTTGGTGGGTTGTACAAAATCCAATACTTCATGTTACAACGGACGTTGTAATATGAAGTATTTTATTTATTTAGCATACAACAATATGTAAATTTCTTCATTAACCTTTTATACACAGTTATTCATCTGATTTCGACTTAATTATCTATCATCTATCATAGATAAAATTAAAAGGGATTTTATTTACATGTAAGATAAATACATTTCTAAGTTGCCTGCAACAACATAGCATCATGTTTTAATTTGTTTGATTTTATTGTATCGTTTTATGTTTTATGCATCGAGTTGTTGTAGGTGCATTATTATTATGAAAACCCTCCACTACGTTGAAAATACATTCTCTAGTGATGTTACGCAAAATTTATATTATAAAGCACCTCTTCATAGTAACGAGATAATTAATAACTCCGTTGGTATTGTTATTGCCTACCCTGCGGAGGTTAGGTTAGGTTATGTGAGGTTAGTTTAGATTTTTAATAATTAATTAGGTTAGCTTGTTTGTAGTGTCAACGAATTCACATGGAATTTTTGACCTGGAGGCAATTATGCTGTTCAAATACCACGTGGTTAAAAAAACACATTTGACTGTTTCATGAGAAAATATTTAATTTTTAAGTAATATTAAGTAGGTATTAATGATAGGTATGTACTAATTTTATTAAAAAATCATGAATTACACATCTATGTTCGGGGCATCGGCGTAGGACGTAGGACAAAGATCACCCACGTAACATTCACATTCAACAAAGTTCAATGAACAGCATAAACACGGAGTGTCCATCATATTCAAGTGTTCATTGAACACAGACTTGTTCATTCTCATCGTAAAAAGAAGTTAATATTAATGAATTTAATGGAATAACAAACGACAGCTGTACAGCATAAAACACAGTAACTTTGTGGACACGACTTTATTTTTACGATCACGATTAATAACCGGTTTCGACATAACTCAGGGTAAATATGAATTAAATTTAAAATTCCCACATAGTGAGTAGGTACCTACTTACAAGATGCCAACATAATAATTAAGAGGTGAGCAGGTGCAATAGAGACAGAAGCAACAGCTGTAAAGGAGGTTGAGTGTCAGCTGTTGGTTTTGTCGAAACCGGTTTGCATGCTCGTAAAGATAAAGTGTAGTGTTCAGATTTGCGAACTTATTTGTGCAAGCGGCTAAAGAGTCCAGGAACGAAAAATCATGACGCCAAAAAAGGAATTAACCAACGAAGGAATAAGGTCTTATGTTGTAAGAGGGGGGAAACACAGCCGAGCTGTTGAACTCAATAATGAGTCGTAAAAACGACCTATTCTCAAGTGGCAAATGTTTCCCAACCGTGCACCGGTGCCGAAAGAATCAATGACGCTACTTCCTCGGAGCATCTTCCACTTCTATTAAAATACTACTAGAAAAGGGACAACATTCCCACTCGACGCCTGTGCTATAGAATCTATTAAACGGACCCGTCGTTTTTGCAAAGAGTCGAGGGTTTCAGGTTTTTAGGTGCTCCAGATAAGAGGTGGCTGCCAAATTACACCACCAAGTTACACCAAGCATATTAATGGTGGGCCTGTCCAAACGACTGCACAGAGAAAAATTTTATTCTGAAATACCATAATTTTATTCGTAAAAACGGTTACAAACGGGACTGAAGTTCTTACGAACAAATTAACAGTGTTTTTAGATTTTCACGGCCAAAAGCATTTTCGTTGTTTGTTTTTGGGGTGTTATGCTGTGTTGTGCTACCTCCTTCTTTAGCCGACGTTTCGGACAGCGTTGCAGTGTCCATCAAAGAAGGAGGTAGCACAACACGGCATAACACCCCAAAAACAAACAACGAAAAAAAAAAAAAAAAAAAAAATTAACAGTGTTTCAGTGTTTATTGACGGGAACATGTATGAATAATTTATGGGTATACGTACGAAATTACGTATACCAACAAAATTATTCATACATGTTCCCGCCAATAAACATTGAAACCTTGTTAATTTGTTCGTAAGACCTTCGGTCACGTTTTTAACCGTTTTTACGAATAAAATGATCGTATTTTATAATAAAAATTTTCTCTGTGTGCTTCTTTTATTTCAGAAGCTTATTCATTATAGCATTTTCAACCCGTTTCGTTCCCCTCCTTATTTCTATCATAAGTGTCCAGTGTCCATAAACCGAAACACTTCTTCATATATTTAGACGCCTCATTTTTTTTAATCACGTTGTTCATTTTTGCATAAACATGCACGTCTCTAGAAGTAATAAAGTATAAAGCAAGCAAAAACACCGCGTTATTATTGGAACAGGTGTAAACGGTTTCGGCGAACCGACCATAAGGTGGACGGATACATTCCAACGGGCATTATCATGCAAGTATTTACCTGCGAATAAATCATATCAAACGGAGCGCTGGTGGAACAATGCGAGAATTTGGCTTCACTCCAGAACTTCGGACGTTTGGATATTTGGACGCGAGTCGGCCGCTGCGCGAATTAGTGGGTGCCAACGTTTGAAAGTTGAGAGATCACGTGCTTTACTTACTGCAATTATGTATATATTAATTTATAATTTTTTAGCTCCACACTGGAGGCCCTGAGTAAAAAAAATCCCTCAGGGCCTATGTCGTCTTTGGGGATGCTGTGTGGAGGGTCTTTTTGTAAGGAAGGAGAGGAAGTTCTGGGAAGGAATGAGGGGTGGATAGTTGCCCAGGAATTACGGATGTATGAATCCATCCCTCCCACTGCAGTGCAAGGCGAAGGGTCGCGAGAGTCCCGCTGGAGATACGATACGATACGAAAGTACCACCCCAGCCAGGAGTACTCCTGTCCCAGTAAAATCGGTACACCAGGGGGCACTGATATGTTAGGACTGGAAAACGTGATTAAAAAGTCTCGCATTCGCCGCCAAGACCTAGACAAAACCTCACCCCATGAACCCGGTTTCCCCTACTAAGTCACCAAATGTTAATTGAGCTTGAAAATACATTCCAAAATGGGCTTGCTCTAGCCCTGATTTCAGCAATTTTTTCGTATATTTAAATCTATTCGTTTCGACCTTAGTGCAAAAAAAGCGTTGAATTTGTTGCCACTCCCGAATTTCAAAGACCATTTTTGAAAATGCATCCCCAAAATCGAAGAATCTGTGGCAACCTTCAACAATTTTAAAATGGACAATATATATACAATATGCATTTGGCAAAATTGTATTTTAAACTTGCCGTAAGAGCTGGTTCAAATCTTTCGCATATCCATCTGAAAAAATAAAAAAAATCAGAAGATTACAATACCCAATTTATTACGACCCATCTCAAATTAACGATCCAATAATAAACGTTTTGATAAAATATTTAAATTTCACTTTTATCCTGTTTACGCAACTATCAGAGTTTATTATCGTTAACCACATAGAAAAATGATTTCCAAGTTATTCCGATTTCTTATCAATAATTTATTACAGATTTGACCCTTTTTATCTCCGGAAGGTCACACAAGCACTTGGGAAAGTCTCTATCGTTTTATACGAAACTTCAGAAATCAAATATTTAAAGAGGTGATTTAAAAAAAAAAATCAGATAAGATATGAGTTTCAAGATTCGCACGGCCAAGTATAGAATTGTATAATGTGGCTTCACTTATGAGGTATTGAATCCTTGATTTTGACAGATATGCAGGGCTCTTCAACAGGGCCAATAAGATCACATCAGGAGAAGGTGGTAGCCCAACATGGCTTTTTGTTTCAAGAGTCAATAAAGAGCCAGGACTCGGACAAAACTCATTACATGAACCTGGGCACCCCTGCTACATAACCCAACGTAGCGAACCAATAAATTGATGTAACCAGTGAATTAATATATTTTAGTTAAATCATATCATCTTGATCTTATTAATAATTATATTCATCAGTACTTGACCATAAACAATGTTATTGAATTTAAAAATGCGTCAGATAGTATAGATTTAGCGCAAGTGAAAGAAAAATGGAGAAGAACGTTAGTATAAATTGAATTAAATACTCCAATTATATCAGGTCACGTCAAGAGTTGGAAAAACAGAAGAGAATGTATGAATGTGACTAAGGCAAGGAGTGCCACATAAACTATAGTATTCATAAAGCCTAAATTAATGAAAGAAGAAATCGGGACACCCAAGGAAGACACGACATCATCAAGTTCATCATATATACATACCTATATATCGGTTCAACAGAAGATTATGCATGATACCATCTAAGAATGTGAAAGAAGGAAAGGTGTGTACCAAGACAGAGAATTTTGGCGGTCGCTTTCTGCCTACAAAAATATCGTGATGGTTTTTTTACGTGTTTCACGGGATAGTTCCCGTGAGCACTTCGGCTATGTGACCCATTGTGCTATCTCCCATTTAAGTTCATTAACAGTTTACCCGGTCCCTTTGATAAAGTTCATCAGGTTTGTCATTGGTATTTGTCTCCTGGTTCCCCAATAACGGTTAGTCAGTATTTGATAAGCATGTATATAACAGGTAAATATGTAACGCTTATATTATTAGCATTCCACCGATAGACACAAAATTAATCCATGCAAAAATTGAACATCTATCATGAGAATTAATGAATTCTTCTTTGAAGTGTGTTGCTGTTCCGAGTTGGTCTGGGTTTATCCAGTCAGCCAAGCTTGCAGTTCCGCACGAAGTCTCGCCATGTTGTTTTATGTAATACATAAGGTAAAATGCAAGATGAAAGTGGCGGACGTGGAACTCAATTAGAAATCTCATGACAAGGTTCACTCATTGCGCAAGCAGCTGTCCGGAACACCGGGCAACGAGGCGAGGAGGAAGGAGATAACAAAGTTCACGTTTGAGAGAGAATGATCCGTTGCATCAGCTGTATTGTGACTTCAATAGGTCAATAGATGTTGTTAGACAGTTTGAAAGTTATCGCGGACATCTTCTGGCGAATGCGATCATCGCTGAATATAATATTATTATTGTTATGTAGCGTCTAAGTAAAAACGTCAAGTTTTAAAAGAAAAACCGACGAACAAAAACCAATAATAAATAATGATAATAAGTATGACATAATTGTTTTTTTTTAAAGTTTTTAGTACTTACACAAAACATGTGAAATTTTGGGTAAACACAGTAGAACTCATGAGATATCCGTTGTAAGGCCAACGCAACGCAGCCCGTACATAAAAATCAAAAATACAAATATCAGTTTTGTGTCTGTCCTGCGGAGTAATGAACTCTAGAAGCAGAATTTGATTTGAATTAAGTGTCATTTTCAAAATTGGAACAATTTGTTCGAAGAATTCAGACTTTTCAGTTTTTCAAAATTTGAATTATAATATGCACTGGTAACATGAAAATAAACCGAACTCTTATGCCTTGTTCTGACCTGACAAGTAGTAAGTCGAGTGGCGAGTAACTCGCTACTTGAGTCACCAAAAAGTGTTCGCACTGCTGTCAAGGAGTTCTTTAGTAAGCGACGCGTGGCCACATGACGAGCTGCAAAGCAATAAAGTAAACACGCTAATTAAAGCTGATTTTAATGCTTATTTTAGAAGAGGTGGAAGAATAAATTTGTGAGATGAAAATAAATAAACTCTGGCTACGAAAATAGATAGCCGCAAAAATAAAGAATTTTAGAGTAGTATTTTCGCTCCAACGGGACGACATATTGCGCGGGTTTGCGTCTACGAATGAACTGCGCAGGTCAGTGTGCAGGGACACGTGGAGGGGGACTCTATTCGCCGAAAAAATATAACCAAATCGATTCAATCTATTTAAAGAGCTGACTAGCCTACTCTACTAAAATTGTGGTGTTCGGACACGTTTAGTTACTAAAATATTAGCTACTTGACTAAAATACTCTCAGTCAGAACAAAGCATTAATTACATCGACAAAATTAAAGCGAACGATTCTGAAATTTAGTACGTTTTTCAATTTCTACGGTTATTATTCGAGTGGAAACATTCATTCTGGTATTTTCTATTTCTTTCGTTTTCACGAAAGACGTGTGGGAAGCTTGGAATGATGATCATTGATCAATATGGAAGAATTTCGCATAATGAATATTGTTCTTTATCGATTATTTACGACAACCCTCTCTGCTTTGGTCTACTATAAAACGTTTCATTCAACATTATTCCGTATTTCAAGGCCTTTCCCGTTCATTTTATAGAGCGCGTTTTGCCGGCAGATAAAGCTATATTAATTAGGCAAGGGTCCGACACGACTGTATAATAATACGCGCTAAAGGGAGACCGCAGCGCAGCATCCTGCGAGCGTGAGATGACGGAGGATCCTGATGGCTAATAGGCATTATGGAGCGGTAAAGTCGTCTGTCCCGGGGGCAGCGGGGACCAGATAGCAGCATCCGGAGAACGGACCCCAGACCGCTTCAGAGCGGTTCAATTCATCTACCGATAGAGATCGCCGGCCGATAGGCACATATTATACAGTTAAACATTATTTTGGCGGAAGAGAGAAGTTGTTCCTATATTATTCCTAATATTATAAAGCCAATATTTTTTTGGTGTCCGGACATGTACAACTTCAACACTCCATTAAAATTAATGAAAAATAACTAACTTGATTAAATAGGTTTCGTAAGGTAAAGTTTATGGGCTATTAAAAAAATTAATGACTTTTTAAAGAGTTGCAGAAATGCCACTTTATTGAGTTGCCATGGAAACATTTTTTTATAAAAAATTCAAATCTATCTATCTTCTGCTTATATAAAGAAGAGGGTATTTGGCGGACGCCGAGAGGACAGCGGAGAGGCGGCGTGTGTTTGATTTTTATACAAATCTACAATTTTATTTCGAGTTTGAAGAAATTTTGCACACTTGACGTTTAAAATAAACAGAAGGTCACTGTCTGATTTCCAAAATCTCTGTGAACTTCAGATCTTGTGTACTGAGGACTTTAGCTAATCTATTTGTATAAAGAAGAGTGTGGCGGACAGCGAATGGGCGAGTCCAGGGGACGTGGATTACATTTCGTCGATCTAGTTCGTTTTTGTCTAACAGACTTTTTTTCATGAACTTAAGTTAAGTATGCATTTGTTCTCAAAAAGCCTTTATTTATACGATAATTGTTCAAAAAAAAAATTATAAAAGATTATTATCAAAACGCACTTTGTCTTACGTCCTCCAAAATTGATGCGTTTTTATCGTAAAAAAAACATTAAAGCGCCATTTCTCCCGATTAACGTTTTGGTCTGTTGGATGTTGTTGAAGCGACGATTTGTATTCCGAGGTTGATGAAATTTTGCATACTTGGTGTAATGTCGGTATAGTTGCCTTCCAAGCAGCTGCTCGGGGTTCGACTCCCGGCCGTGGATTTAAAAATAAAATTACAAATTTTTATTAAAAAAAAATTATTATTCAGTAATTTGTAACGGATCTGCGCTACTCAAAATAAATACAATCAGTATATTTTATTTTAGTTAAACACGTAAAAGGGCAACGCCTGGAGTCTATTGATTTGGCTAGTGATCCAACATAATATGAACATTCCTCTTTTATTGCTCGTTTATTTAATTCATACAAATTATTTATTTTAATGTAAAATCAGTCTGAGCTATTCCTATTAGTCACGTACTACTTTGCTGCGAACGGTATTCAACAACCAATTAATAAGGAATGTAAACAAAATTATGTTTATATGGTTTGAATCACCACCGCATGGGAAACTTTTACAAAGACATGGCACGATCGAGTGAATCAAGTGCTATAATAAAATTCCCACATAAGATTAATAATCATTATTGACTCATGATATCTACTACAAGTTTTAAAAATGTATTTTTCCCCATCAATTTTTCCTATCTAGATGGTAGTCAATTGCGCTACCCCTCCAATACCTTCAGTTTAATGCGTAACTCAGAAACTCAGATTTACTTTAAATTTAAGTGTCAATGTCAAAATTGGAACTGATGTAGGATAAACCTACCTAAAAAAAAACGAAAACCTTGAAAATGTATTTATAAGAAGAAGCTGTAGCACATTTAATAGATTATGCCCTAACATCGATGTGTTTGACACGAACCTTGCTAAATTCACAACATTCATAAAAAAATGACATTCCATCAAATGCCGTATGTTTAACCAAAAACTTAATTTTATTGGTTTCTTTTTTTATTAATTCCTCAGATTTTCTCTTTTACTTTTAGTAGTTTGTATTTTAATAAAATCTTTTCCTCAAAGATGTTATTGATATCCATTAAAATTTTAGTGTAAACCTTAGAAATATGTATATCATAAAACACTTTGTAAATTGAAGAAGCACTTAATCAGAATTGTTTGTATGAGGTATATTGTTGCATATATATTTTTTTTATTATGGTCCTGTATCTAAATGTCGTTATTTTATTGGTCTACGACATAAACAATATAAACATACTTATTCACTGTCATATATAAATGTATAGACTGTTTATAACGCAAATAAATGAAATAAAATAAAATAAAATAAAATTGAAAAAAATGTAGTTTTCAAAATTGTTGTGATTTTTGTCGTTTTCAAAAATCCCGTGATTTTTAATCGCATCAGATCGCGTTTTTTTTATTATGAACTTCAAATGTTAATCTTTGACCAAATAACCTTTAACATTTTGAAGGTCATTCGGTCCAACTTGCCATATTTTAAACATTATCAAGTAACGCCCATAGAGAGCAAAATTTCTCTAGAAATGTTTCAAGAGTCTGAAAATGGGCCCCAGGGTCGACAGCTTCCCAGAAGCGCCTGGCCGCTCGCCAGATCCGATATGGATATTCTCTCTAGAGTTCTTATAATCTATGGATATTCTCCGCCTTATATTATTTGCCTATAGAAATACAGGGTGACTTCGTGAGAAATATTTTAGAATGTAATAGACATATTGTAAAAGAGCGTATATTCAAGAAAGTAATTTCATTTGAACATGGTGGCTGGTGTTTGTGGGCATAGTTTCAACAAACATATTATTTACAGGGATCTCGTTTCTGTTTCTTTCAGGAATTAAAACAAAACTTGGTTGTGAAATGTTTCGCCTCGCTTCCGTTGACAAGTCTTGATTATAGTCTACTCTACTGCATTCAGTGATTCAGTACCCCATTAATTGGATTTCCTGCATTCACCCTTCTGGCAATTTCCTTATCAACCCTCCTTCCTTATCGACCATACGTCCTAAATACACAAACTCAACCACTTGCTCGTGGGACTCAGTATTCACAACTATATTAATATTCCTATTACACACTGTATTTACCTTAGAGTAACAATATATAATATATAACGTATATTGTTACTCTAAGGTATTTACACACTCTTTCAAGTACCACTACTTTGATTTAAAACCATAACTAAACCATTCTGAAAAGATACCTCGTTCGTCCTAGATAATAAAGATTACAGATCTTCAGTTCAGTTTAACCACTGATTCCTGACATTATTTGGAGTAATAATTGTAATAGAAACTTTAGTCATGATTTTATCGTTTGTTTTTTTTTCTTCCAAACCAATTTTATTTTAACACTTAAAAAAATTGGCGTATTTTGTCAGAGTTTAAAAATATTTCCCCTTTGCAATAAAATCCAAATAAATGGAACATTTGTTAACGTATTCGAAAACTAAAAACTGTTTTCGAAAGGTAATGAAATAGGCTTTCAAATTTCTATATTAAATACTACTATATATTTTTTTAAATAAAATTTTTTTTTGGCGAAAACTTTAAAAAGTGTTCAAAATGGCTCACTTTACTTTTTTTTCTAAGTAAATTTACTGATAATGAAGAAAAAAACATACTTATTTCATTAGATAAATGAATTATAAACCTTACTGTCACCTCACTTTTTTTCGATTCATGTAAAAAAAATTCTTAAAATTTCTGACTATGATAGTAAGGGAGAAACAACGATTTCTGTGAGACCTATGTGAGCTGGGACAAATATGGTCTCCTGTGATTAAACGGGTTAAATTTTTCCACGTGACACTGGTCAATCATAAAAGTAACCGCCAAACCTGTCACCCCTATGTAAACCGTCCAATGTTTTTTATGTCAAGTTTCTATCCTTTCTATTATTCCTTCCCTTACAACATACCCGAAATGGAGATGTCACAGTCTCACTGGCTTCAGACGCGGGAGCTGTTGGGACTCTTTTGCAATGAATTGATTGAATAATAACGGTGACAGAACATACCTTGCCACAACTTTTGTGACATGAAACCGAAATTAATATAAAAAGGACACAGTCGTTGATTAAAATGAAATTGTGGAGATTTTATTGAGAGCAGTTGTTGTGAGATCCAACATAATTAAATCATAGTCTAAGCAGATAAATTAAAACCCATTACAGAGTAAAATAGCTACGTAAAGTGGATTATCCATTAACCGTGATGAGTAGATGTATAATGCGGATTTAATATCGTTTTTACCTGGTAAGAAACATAACAACTTGCTGAGTCACATTATACAATACGGTAGGTATGCAGGTATCGCGTAATCGGACATTTTGAATACGATTTGAAAATACCAGCACGCCACGCTAATACACTTTATTTTTCATTGTTATTTTCACTGAAAACAAGAATGATTTATTGTCTCGCCGAACCGCAGACCAAATTGAACCACTTTTTAATAAAAATAATTTAATGGAATTATTCATAAAATATTAAATTGTTATTTACATTGATAAAACACAATAAAAACTAACCTCTATATGTAGATCTTTAGGCAGGATAAAGCGAATAGTTTTAAATGTAACAAACCTGTAACAAAAGAGAACAATTCATTAATAAAAGCAATTATTTATTGATTTAAAAAAAAACATGTCGATTATCAGTGTACGATTGTATTATCTACGAAAATAATGCGGCTGATGAAAAGATATTGAGCAAAATAAGGAAGTTGAGTCCTTTTATTTAAATTTTTTTATCAATGTTCACATGCAAACTTTAATACATCTATATGAAAAAAAAATTTATAAGTCAAAATATTTTTCACAAAAGAAGAATTTTTTCCGTTTCACAAAATACACTAAATTGGGGATATTAAGCTCACTGGCTTCGGGCAGTTGGGACTTTTGTGAGGTAATAACGTAAGTACCAAGTAAAGGAACGCCTGAGGAAGACGTGGAATCAGGTCATGCCATCGACCAAAGAAGGACGGTCATGCTAATTATCGGAATAACAGGAGAGAATTTATCAGACGATGTATGAATGAGAATGTGAATGGGGATTTATGGCCTCCGTGGTCAAGGGGCAAGGCTCTCGACTAGCGATCCGGAGGTCGCGGGTTTAAATCCCGGCGTGCGTAAGTAAATTTTAATTATTGATTTATGTTTTTACAGTTTAATCATTTAAAATAATATTAGGTATATTTGCAGCACGTTCCAGAGTGGAAGATACTCTCAGCATCGCCCTGGTGTAAGACAACCATTCAGAATTAAAAATTTGCTTCTAATGGCTTTAGCCGTGTTTAGCCAGCCAGGTACTTCCCCACCATCCTCTTCCCATCTCTTGCCCTCCCCACTTACATTCAACCTCACAACATACCCCAATTAAGGATGACATAGTCTCACTGGCAGTTTGGAGCAGTTGGGACACTTATGCGAAAAAAGAAGTAAGTAAGTTGTGGGTTGCAGGCCGGCTTAATTTCTCTGCCTAACAACCCTGCTGAAAAATTTTATGGAAGGTTTAATAATTCACAAAAAAAAATGTTAATGAGCATATTTAAATAATTATAAAGTGTTTATAAATGCTTTGCATTTCAAAGCATGGCAAATACTTGCTGCCAATATCACTTTCGCATTGTTTACGATAAACAAAGGAGCATAAGAAAAACATTGAAGGTCACAGAAAGGTCGGACCCATTACGGAGCATGTTGTGTGTTATCAGGGCCGTTGTAAGCTACGTAAGCATGTAAGTTTATAAGCAAGCGACTAAATACTGTGGAAGGAATTCACCAGAGAATTGGGGCAGATAACAGCTAAGTAAACAAGTGGAACACACGTATTTATAGCGCTTTCAGTAGTTTGTTTGAGTTTTGGCCGGCAAACAAATTGGAATTTTTCCCCGCAATGTGCCAAATTTCACGTGGCTCTTTTTCTTACATAACTGTAGGCAATAATAATACGTGACATACATACATTGCATAGCGTAGAAACATTCATTCTTACAGATAATAATATTGTAGCTTCGAACATATATCTAGTCTATCTTTGTATTTCTTCTAAGGATAATAAAATAGGTTAGAAATATATATATTTTTTTAAAATGAGTTTAAATCTTTTTTGTAGTAGGTATAATTATTGAGTTCCGCCGAATTTCTTATTTTCCTCTCCCTTTTTATCGTGATACATGTAACAAAAAGACAGATTATAGGAGATCAATTTGGGCGGCGGGTGTAGGTACCGCCACCCAACACCAACACCCCTGCCATAGGTCACTCCAAGTGGTTCGCTACGTTTGGTAACTAGTTGCAGGCGTGCCCGGGTTCTTGGGGTGAGGTTTGTCTATGTCTTGGCGGCGGATGATTTTGCCAACTACTGCGTGGTGGGCCGGATAAGGAGAGACCAGTTGTGGTAGACCTATCGACCTCTCCAGCTGGACTCTCTCGACCCATCGCCTTGCACCGCAGTTGGAGGATGAATTAATACGTTCATAACTCCTGGACACATTGACTCCCAGATTAATAACCACCCCTCGTACTTTTTCCTTTCCAGAACTTCCTTTCCCTAAAAACACCATCCACACAGCATCCCCAAAGATGGCATGGGCCCTGAATGTATATTTTTCCTCAGGGCCTCCTGCGGGGAGAAAAACCGAACTACAGACCGTGCAATGGGTATGCGCGGCAGAACACAGCCCCAAGTGGCAAAATCACGAACTAAAAAACCCAAAAAATGACACCGGCACTTAAATGGTTATTTTACTACATTAAACAATATCCCACTTACTCAAAATCGTAGTATAACTAATACGCGTCGTATTACGACGTAACAGTGAAAAACTTGACTTATACGGCTTTTAACCAGGTTTAAGGCCAACATTACAAAACCAAGGATGAGTCGGCGGATACCGCAATTATGAGTAAGGGAGTATAGGTATAAATTTTATATTATAATATCACTTTCGGCGTCTACAAATTTGTGTAAACCGAGAAATTTGTGGAAATACGATACCGTAAATACCATACGAAACCATTTTCCTTCTAAATTCAATAGGTTTACCGTGGCTCCGATAAATTTCCATAATACACGGTAAGTTTCGTACCTAATAATATTATGTGAACATGTTAAAACACATCAAATACACAAGACCGCTTACATAATAATGTATACATAATAATACGATACCTGCTCCAAGGTAAAATTTAACATCGTGCATTTATTTGAAAGATAAACTAAAGTTTAGACGCCTGCTGTCAGTTTCAAGGATGTAATAAATAGGTTGTCTGATCTGTGTTATAAATATGAAATTATGTACACACGTAACATAACAGAAATAAGGAAAACGAAGGAACTTTATTGATGGACATGATGAAATTTTAATAAAATACTAATTATTTTATATCATCGAAGAAGAAGATAACAATAGTAATCTAATTTTTTTAAATATGAAAATGAACAAGACACGGAAAAATAATAAAAGATAATGGTCGCAACTGGGACTCGAACCTAGAGAGAGAGAGAGAGGTGTATGTCCCGGTAAGACGCAAGGTTCTGGGTTCGAGTCCCAGTTGCGACCATTATCTTTTATTATTTTTCTGTGTCTTGTTCATTTTCATATTAAAAACAAAAAAAAGATTATTATTGTTATCTTCTTCTTCAATGATATATTACATTGATGGGAATAACCTTCAAAAGTTAAAAAATATTAATAATTATTTCTTCAATCTCCGCAAAATTACTTGGTGGCATCATTTTAATTAAATGAAACAAATTAATTAATTAATTAAATCACCACTCTCTATAATAATTTTGCCTATTGTTCGTTGTGTCTATACTTGTTTGTTTCTTTTGTTATTTTTATTCATGTTATTATCCTGACGAAGAAACCATCGGTTTAGAAACATGTAGATATTTATTAACATTTGATTATATAGTGGTTTACACATAGGAATTTGTTTAATTAAAAATAATAATTCTCCAATAGTAATCATAAAAAGCTGATGTCATGACCACAAAGTATTATGTATCATATCAATTATTAGAATTTTTTTTACTTGGTTAGTGAATTAATTACAATATTTAGGTATCTACTGAATTCCCGTCTTTGATTCATTTTAGTTTTTCTAATGAACACTCGACAAACAAACATGGAAATTTTGACTGTTTCAGAAAGTATATTTTAGAACTATACGACGCAATTGGTGTAGCGAAAATAGTTTCAATATCCTTCAAAATACATTTTACACAGGCTGTGCAAATTTCATGACGTTGGGTCTCACCGTTCTCGAGTTTTAGCAAGTTCATTCAAACAACCCCGGAATTCTGCAATGTAGTCAATTTTGATATCTTGCGTGATAAGCGATTAAGTTATTTTATTAATATGTACCTTGAATTTAGTCTCATTGACAGTCTACATATTTGCATAATCGTTATTATTAGTAGTTACTCAGTACTATTTTTGCTTAAATGGCATTACATCATTCACAGCTGAGACACGACATAATGGAGTACTTAGTAATGTAAAATACTAGGTGAATAATTAACGATTTCTGAGAAAACATCATTGGAATATTATTTATTTTTTATCTATAGTTAGCTTGGACTTGACATTGAGTTTTCCTCATTCTCTATTGAATCTTAATCTCATTCAAGGATGCTATTGATTGATGTGCCCAGAAACATTGTTTGAAAGTAAATTAAAAATAGACCCGGCTTGTATGTCAATTATTTAGGTGTGTGGCACACTCTAAGACAGATTGTTGGCAAGTGGTGACGTATAATCAAGACTAATTTATCAAAGAGAAGGGCATTATAGTTATACACATATGATAATGGATCTAATATTGGAACAAGATAATATTGGATTCTGTGATCCTGTTCCACGTCACAGAAGTAGAAAACATAAAATAGAACGTGCAACATCTTGGAAGTGTTTGAAATCTCCGAGCAGAAAAACCACACAAAGTTATATTTGCCTTTAATTTTGAATTAACAAACTCTGGGTCCTGATCCAAGGAGTTTATCTCTCTGCGACGGAGGTCGTAAGAAAAAAGAATACTATTCTATCCCAAGGATGTACTCAAATAATGATGCATCCAGATGCAATGTTGTAGCATGACCTTGTACTTAATTCGAAATTTTGTCATGTTTCATCTTCCAGTTACTTGTAAATAACATACATCAATGCTTCTTTGTAAATTTAGATAGTTGGCAACAAAAACAGTCATTACACAATTAATATACCACAAGTCGACAGATAATCCAATAATAATGTTAAACAAATAAATACATAAAAAATACGATTGGTTGGCAACACAAAATCTAGTGATTGCCGTAAATCCAATAAAATATCGCGTCTCTGATAGCTCTATTAATAATCGATTAATCGGACAACCGAAGCGGGAGACTAATTATTTAAACAAGGTAGTTTGTAATTAAAGGCAGAGTTTTCCAAGCATATTTAGTTTATTGATGCCCCATCATCAAATAATTTGAAGTGAAAACATATTTTGCCAAAGTAATATTATATTTAGCATTTTCTTACTGCCCAAACTGCCCGTAACTGCCCTTCAATGTTATCCTTATGGTGTTATCCTTGAAGACACCACTGTCTTTGGAGATCACTGATTTACAGTAATTATGTTAATCAACGAGATAATCCAGAAGAATCATTGAGGAAAACGCCTTATATTGTATTCACAAGTGTCGTGTAATGGTTATTTATAAATTACAAAAATGTAATAAGTTAAATATTGCTCGTGTGTCAGGGGTATGATTAAAATCCACGCGGTAAGCGCAAAATAACATATAAAACCATCCGTGTACGAAGTGAAAAGACTGTGTTTATTTTCTTCCATTTCTAACAAAACAAAACAACGTCCGACGCTTCTTGCCCGCATCGGCGTCTGTGTCGGATTCAGCGTCGGCGTCGTGACACAAATAGTAATCCGACTCATCTTGTTCTTGTTTCAACTCTTAATAACAAGTTCACTTTGTATCAGAGCAGGGAATTAATTACTTTCCCACCGGATCACAAAGGATTCCTAAACCATTTGGCATTTCTCTTCAAAACTACAGTTTTAATTAAAATAATTCACAGACAATAATAAACATTTTTGGAATCCACATGCTTGTGCTTAGCGCTTGTAGGCACTAAAATTGAGACTTGTGAAAATTAAATTTTACTTGACATAGTGTCAACCTGGTATTCTTGCTCTTCTACGGCCTCGTCGTTTCTCGTCGTATCAGTTCATTATTTGTAGCCATGTACACCTAATGACAAAGACCATTTCTATACAAGTCTTTACACTTTTTCTGATAAAGCTTACACATCGCATTTTTGACGTTGTATTTATGCAGACCTTGAACCATTACCTTGTAGGCAATAAAATAACATTGAATATTTATACAAATAACATGACTGAACAATAAATTCCATTCCAAGCAGCCGATGACGTGGCCAACGTTTGTTCTCTTCGTAGAACTGTCCACGAAACATTCAATATTGTATGTGTTCCGATTTCGATCAAACAAAACGACCAGAAAATATAATAAAGAGTAGTAGTAAACGCAAGACAAAGAATTCCCGATCGATTCAGATATTGGACTCACTTTTATTGGTTCCAAAACGTCTAGAAATTTTTCAGCTAAAATTACGTGTCACGCTTTTACGACCGAATATTTATCACGCGACATTTTAATGGCGGTGTTATTACAAAAAAATAGGCGTTATTCGACCGCCTACGCCAACATGTCGACTCCGTGATACCATTTTGGGCGTCTTATCATAAATTTTATATTCAGAGATGATGAAAAATCGTATTATGGGCAAAAAATGCGAAACATTGCGGTTAAACGTACTCTGCTCACGACAAAATGTAACGAGGAAAGGCGAAGACAAGGAAAACGCATATTATTATTTAACCACAGGCGTATCTTTATTCTTTACTTTGTCTGGGAATTAACAAGGAGGATGACGGTTAATTGATAAGCATTTAAATTATAATTCTGATTAAATGGGAAGGTAATCAGTAATCAGAAAGTTATTGATAATTCAAGTGTTCAGAACAGAAACTCTTTATCAAACTAAACAAAAAACAATACTTTAAAGTATCCTAAAAAATAGGTAGAAATTAGATACATTATTACAAATTTGCCTTTCCTATGATTTACGAAATATCTCACTTTCATCATTATTGCATTAACCTAAAAGATATTCCGTACAGACAAATTTTTAAGAAGCCAAAACTCATCCAACAAACGTAACAGAGTTTTAATGTGTACAACAAAACAAATGTCATCTAGATAAACAGAGAAAATAAAGATAAATATTTTTAAAAAACGTAATAGTGCGTTTCTTTAATGTAGTAAATTCCACAAAATGTCTCCTGAAGAAATTAAACTCTAGCATCGTACAGCTGACAAAAAGCCAAAGAAAATAATAATTCTTAATCGCAAGACCTACATATCTCGCGTATGGAGAAAAAGAGGTTAGGAGTTTATTTTTTTTTTATTTTTGTTTCCTTTACTTCGAACTAATTGTTGTAAATAATAACATAAAATACAAGAGTTAATCTACCTATAAGTAAAATAACAACACAATTGATTGATTTTTTATTTAAATAATAGAATAATCAAGTGCGTAAAAGGACACTTTAAAAAAAAATAATAATGTTGGTTTGTACCATGACCATATTTAATGTTGGTTTATATTGTATCCATACTCTGGTCAAGATTGGCCAAACCAACAGTAATCATATGGCACATCAATACACATTCACATACATAAGGTATTAATAATAAAAATAAATTAAAAATTTAAAAAATTCATTAGGAAGGAAAATTTAGTATTATCGTATGAATAAATATAATGTATGGAGTAGTCAAACATTAGTAACTTTTACATACACGTACATAAGGTTTTAATAAATAATAGTAAAAAATTAGTATTGGTCAATGGACGTAGTACACTCCAATCCTCGCTTTTTTTGTAATTACTACTGAAAATTTGTTTTTTTTGTGGGTGGATATAGTAGATAAAAATATGAATAATATTACAGCATTCACAGTTTAAAAAAAAACATAAATGGACAATTTTATGTCCAAGCGAATTTGTAAGCCGGGATTTTCTCTCATTTTTCTTTTTATTTTCCAATTCAAATGTTGTGATTTATACACCCACACATTTTAAATATTGCCACTCGAATAAAACGTGTTTTCCGCAAAGAATCGCGTGGAGCGAAAAAGTTTTATATTACTATAAGACATGTTCCTGGAAATAAATCACAGAAAAATATATCATAAATGTATTCGTGAGCTCTTTCATATTTAAATATTAATTTGATCATTTCGTGTGAGAAATTATTGTTCAAGTTATTACAAAACCCTCCTAACAACATGTGAAATATCTCAAGGTTAAAAAAAATGAAATTTATCACATGAATGAAAGACCGACCACTATTTTTATATCCTGGTATTATCGTACAGTAGATTTTTTTCGTTAGATTGTAGAGATAGGCAAAAACAAATCACCCAATTTCATATTATCGACTTTTAAATAATGGTAAATGGTGGTTAGCGGTAAAAAAAACTTAATGGGCTTTTGAAAAGGTCGTACACCTACAGTCTTGTTATGTATTTAGAAATAATAAATTGCTATTGAATATCGATTACGTATGCCGGATGTGAGTTTGAAAGTGTGAAATATGATTATAATTAGGTTTGAAAGTTTGAATGATTATTCTTCAGTTTGACAGCGTGAAGTAAAGTTTATTCAGTTTGGAAGTACTAATAGGAATGATTATTCTTCAGTTTAAAAGTGTGAAGTAAGGTTTATTCTTCAGCTTATTCTTCTTGAAAGTAGGTACTAATATGAATGATTATTCTTCAGTTTGAAAATGTGAAGTAAGGTTTATTCTTCAGTTTGAAAGTGTGAAGTAAGGTTTATTCTTCAGTTTGAAAGTAGGTACTGATAGGAATGATTATTCTTCAGTTTGAAAATGTGAAGTAAGGTTTATACTTCAGTTTGAAAGTACTAATAGGAATGAATTTTCTTCAGTTTGAAAGTGTGAAGAATGTTTTTATTCTTCGTGTAAATAACTTTATAATGCAGAAAAATAGTTTTTTTAACAGGGTTGTAGACATATTAATGTTGAGTGAAGCAGGAAATTGTACAATCATAATTATTTATATTTTCCCACGCTGCGCTGTTAGGAACTTTGATAAAACTTTCTAACTAAGCGAGGTAACAACACAAAACTTACATTTTCCAACGAATAGAAACTACGGAATAAGCATTTTGAAAGGTAAGTGCCATTACTACAAAATAAATTATGGTTGGAATGTTAAATTTAAGCGATAATAAACACTGATAATATAAATATGATCTCCAAATATTTGTATCCAAACTTTTTATTTGATCATCATCATCATCACAATTGGCGCTACAACCCTTGGTGGGTCTTGGCCTCCTCGAGAGTCTTCCTCCACTCATCTCTGTTTTGTACTAGTTCTCTCCAGTTTGGAATCTCCAAGGTACGTTGGTCTTTGAGGACGTTGTCGTTCCATCTCAATTTTGGTCTTCCCAGGCTCCTTCGCCCTACAGGTCTAGATTTTAGCAGGGACTTTAGTGCTAGATACTCTGTCATTCTTTCCACATGACCCAGCCACCGAAGCCTTATTTTATTTGATAAGAGTCTTAATTATATTTGATAGAGAATAATTATGATTTTGTAAAATCTCACGTCAGTATAAGATACTAATTCGTTGTCGCATTAAGTTAAAACATGTATTTATAGATAGCGCGATTCGCCATTATGAAATTGAGTCAACAAAAGATATTATTATTGACTTAGCCATTTTAAGGCTCGCCGCTTCAATTGGGTGTTTGTAATAAATAGTATTATGTCATGCTTTCGTAACGATACCCCTTGAATGAGACGGATTAAAATGCTAGTCATTCCGAATGTTTTCCGCCCACTACCTAGCCCCGGGTTACCCTCACCGTTTTACCACCCCCTAGCTTTCCCCCTGATACCATAGCAACCCCTATAAACCCCTCAAGACATTATTTCCTATTTTCGAACACATTTTACCATGTTATTTGCCAGTTAATACCGCGGAAGCGTCCGTTTCACAATAACACAACATTTCTTTATAAAACTCCAGGTATATAATATATTTGAACATTCTATAAGTATACCGGCGTAGTACAGCGGTAGGGCATTAGACTGCCATTCCGAAGGTCGCGGGTTCGAACCCGGCGTGCGCAAATAAATTTAATTTAATTAATTTGTGTTATAAAATAATATTTAGTATATTTGCGGCACGTTCCAGAGTGGAAGATACTCTTAGTATCGCCCTGATGTAAGACCACTATTCAGAATTGAAACGTTGCTTCAAATGGCTTTAGCCGTGTTTAGTGACTAGATCTGAATAGCCAGGTACTTCCCCACCTTCCTCTTCCTCGTCTCCTTCCCTTTCCCACTTACCTTCAGCCTCACAACATACCTTAATTGGGGATGCCATAGTCTCACTGGCTCCAGACGGGAGCAGTTGGGACTCTTGTGAGGAATTCACTATAAAAATAAAAATAAACTCAGTTACACAGTCTATTTACATATTATTAGATATATTTACTTTAAAACCATATCGTTTCGTTTCGCTGTAACGGATGAGACAGGTAAAAATAAATGGGATCTGTAAATAATAAGTAATCGGTAACCTAAATAATATTTGGATATAAAAACAATAATAATGTTAAAAAATCAGCCTATGTATCACTGAAATCATTGATTTTATGTTTGCATTGTAACACCATTTTTCTCTAACAACTAAATAATTAGAATCAGTGAACGGAAAAATATAATATACTTTGTGTGTACTTACTTAAAATGTGCTAACATGAAGGAAACGTGCTATAAATTTAAAGGTAAATGCAAATAAGCTACCTGGTAACGATTGAGGTAAATAGTACTTAGCATATCCAATCGTAAGGTGTTTATTGTTTGAAAACGAATATGACCTTGATCCGATAAACTCCACATCGTAATTAAATTGTTCAACGGTGCTTAAGGCACTCTATCCTTTGTCTGCACTTATAGCTAGTATTTATTTACAGACAATAATTACATTCTAATTGCGTACGTACTTCCCATTGCAACTTTCTTTTATACGAGCGCACCCAATTAACTAATACACTCAAATGTAAATATTTTTAGAGTTACAAAAGCAGTCACTTTCTGTCTTATATTACATTGACGGCCGGCGTAGTCCAGCGTTAGGGCGTTTGACTCCAATTCCGAAGGCCGCGGGTTCGAACCCGGCATGCGCAAATACATTTTATTTAATTGATTTGTGTTATTTCACAATTAATTATTTAAAATAATATATAGTATGTTTGCGGCACGTTCCAGAGTGGGTGATATTTTTAGTATCGCCCTGGTGTAAGACCACTATTCAGAACTGAAACGTTGCTTAAAATGGCTTTAGCCGTGTTTAGTGACTAGATCTGAATAGCCAGGTACTTCCCCACCTTCCTCTTCCTCGTCTCCTTCCCTTTCCCACATACCTTCAGCCTCATAACATACCCCAATTGGGGATGCCATAGTCTCACTGGCTCCAGACGGGAGCAGTTGGGACTCTTGTGAGGTATTCAATATAAAAAATAAAACATTAAAAACCAAATTATTTGATGCTTATTAAATATATACGTACCAGGCACACTTCTCTTCTTCATATAGAAGCCCACAACACCAATGCAGCAAATAACTCACCAATCACTCGCGCAATCACAACCTATACCCATTATGAAAAATTATTACAATTAGACATTTTTCACGATTCATTGCGAACATACAAAACAAAATTATTAAATTTCTTATCATTTTATTAAACTTTAGTGAGCAAATAATTTTTGATTTTAAAATGTAAAATTTTCTCCACCCATACTCTTTCATTTATGTTTTATTAGTCAACCAATGTTTGATTCTTTTCATTAGTTTCATCATAATATAGTTTTAAAACCCAGGCGAAATTACCTATTGATATTTTACAGATTTACGTAATAGGTACAAAACCATGTAATTTATTTAAAATACCATACAACTTATATTTAATGTACTGTGTAAATCTTATAAACAAATAAATAAATAAATAAATAAAATATTATAAATATTATGAAATATTTTATCAGTTAGGTGTATACAGTGTGATGAACTTGCAACAAATAATAAACCTGAACTAAATCATAACAAATAAAAACTATATAATAACACCCCTCCCCCCCTCCCCCCATACACACAAGCCCTGCTTTTTTATGGGGGTACATCAAACATATATATTATATAATTAATTAGTGTATAAAATGTATTTGTAATTTATGTATCTTTTTTGAATAATTAATAAAAAAATAAAAAAATAATGTTAGTCCGCAAAAGATATTGGCTTTCCGAATAGATTATTTTTATCACTACAAAAGCGATAAAACGAAAAAAGTGAAGGGGAAATTGATGTATAAAGAAATCTAGGGAGAGAGGGGGCATTCACGTACCTTTTGTGACAGAGATAGGGCAGTAAAAAGGGGAGGATAAATACTCAGTAAAAATCAGCAAACATTTCGGTTAAATATCTCATGGTCAATTATTTATGACCATGGGAGTAATAAATATTCTCGGTAAGCCTATCCAATTCTTTTGAATCTATCCATATAACACATTGATGAGGCCCTAGCACGCTTGCTCTATAACGATCGATAGGATAACTATCGGTAACTTCTCATCGTTCCCTACAACAACTGCAAATCGCAAACGAAAAGGTGACAGTTCACAATGACTAAGTGTCCTTAATATATTCGATATCAACTGTCGTTTGTTCGTTTAAGATCTGCAGTTGTCCTAGGGAACGATGAGTAGTTACCGACAATCGAAACAAACTTCATATCGAGCGACCGTGCTAGCACACCAGAGGCCCTAGCACGCTCGCTAGATAATGATCGATAGGATAACTATTGGTAACTTCTCATCGTTCCCTAGTACAATTGCACATCGCTAACGTACAAACAACAGTTGATGTCGAATATGTTAAGGACACTTAGTCATTGTGAACTGTCACTTATTCGTTGGCGATCTGTAGTCATGCTAGGGAACGATGAGAAGTTACCGATAGTTATCCTATCGATCGTTATAACGATGAACTCGGTTTAATAAAGTTACCAGTAGTTTGTATTAGTAGAAAGTGGGATATTGATTGGATATTGGATATTGGCAACGTTGCCATTGTTTGTCGTAAATGGCTGAATTTATCGCTTCCACAGTTGCCGGTGTGTAATTGTATTTCGGCCAAAAGCAAACAACGGGATTAGTAATTTATACAATGTACGTATATAAGATGGGCACGCAATCACTGGTTCACATAACTCAGTGCATTGTTCTCTGTAGAACAATCGGATGCGTGAAAATTGTACATAAAAACTACAATGATAAATGATTACGACTCGTAATGTGAAATCAACTGCCGGCAAATCATAAAATTAAAACATAATTATGTTTATATACAATTTACATTAATGAACGAATGGAATTGCATTATTAATTGCGTGAGATCAGTTTTGATATCTATTCATACTACAAAACATTTTAATATTATTATAGCAATCGAATGCATTATTTAATCAGGGATTAGTGTTGAAATTAAAATGCAATTAGTCATTATTCATTATAGTAATTGTGTTCAGAATTATTATGGTAGATTCAGACTGGACGACGTACGTACGCATCGCTACTCAAACAATGCTTAGCAACCATACATTTTCTATGAAAATGGCCACAGACATCGCACGTCGCGATGCGTGTGGCCAATGTGATTCTAAAACATAAATTTTCATTGAAAATCTATGGTTGCTAAGCAGTCCAGATATTGTTAGGCGTAGCGATGGGCATGTACGTCGACCCAGTCTGAATCTACCATTATTGATAGATGGAAACGGTCTTCATTTCATCACACGATTTAATAAAATGCCATAGCAAATTGAAAAATTTGTAAGAAGTACCTATCTAGTGTCTAGAATAGAATCATACCTGATAATCCATTGTTTTTTTTTTTAAATAATTAATGGTAGATTCAGACTGGGTCGACGTACGTATGCATCGCTACGCCTAACAATATCTGGGCTACTTAGCAACCATAGATTTTCAATGAAAATTTATGTTTATATTTTTTATTTTTAACTTTTTAACTTAATGAGTTAAACATCAAATTATAATATTTTAATATTAATGAAGATAATATTAACGAAATTATTACTATCGAGTCCCAGATGTATCCGTATCTTTTTCTGATTTTTCTGTTTCGGATTTTCGATTGACTTTCGCTAATATTATCTTCATTAATAAGAAAATTTATGTTTTAGAATCACATGAAAATGTAATAGAAAATGTATGGGTTGCTAAGCATTGTTTGGCGTAGCGATGCGTACGTACGTCGTCCAGTCTGAATCTAGCTTATCACTCTAATTAAAGAAATTATACTTACCTACTTGCCGTAAGTAAGAAATTAGTTTTTTGTTTTCTACAATGAAGTCTAAAATCATATCAGATGATTCATTAATAAAGATTGGCATTGTCATTTTATTTATCATTATATTTCTCTGTTAACCTAGACTTTAATTAAGTTGCAATAAATTGCGATAGGTAAGTACCTACTAATAAAATGCAAATAGCCTGTTTATAAAATGAATTGGATTCACACCAAAAAAATATGTTGTGAATTGGATTAACTTGGTCCCCCGCTTGACTCCTTGTTAAATGGCTCCATGATTATAAGTCGGCTACCAGGAGCACATGTTACGGAAGAGTAAGTAGGTAGTTGTGTTGTGTATCGAACGCGAGCGGCCTGGTACCGGGTACCGGGTACATTGCCCCGAGAGCGCGGTGAGCACGGGGCAGGACGCGGACCGGGGGAGTGCGCAAGGGGCAGGTGCCGCTCGCAGCGATTCATCTCGCTCCTCCGCGCGCTCATGCTTTCCCGGTACGTCAACACGGCGTATGCATACGATTTACTCTGGGCGGCTACCGAATCTATCGAATCGAGCAAAAGCAACCAATCCAACCAAAAGCTGCGCTCTGGTGAAACTAGAACAAATAATATGGTGACAAATCAAAAATTGTACTATTGTGTAAATAACTTTAATTGATGTAAAATTATGATGAAATAACGTGATGGGTACCTTAAACAAAAAAAGTTTATTTTGAATATTGACGAGATAGTGACAGAAAACATGCAAGCCTTTGTAAATGACGACTTTAAGAGGCTAGACTTTGAACCACACGCGGAACACCCGCGACTGTCATTCTGTCCCGCTCGCAATAAGCTCACACACACTTACAATACATGCGAATGCGAAATGTGCGAATGAGACAACGCTCAAATTTACCTACAGAAATCGCTCGAAAAGGGGTTTATGGAGAATACATTTTTCTACACCAAAACTTTCACGAAATTGAAATTTTAAAAAATATATATTTTTTAGAAAGAAGAAGCTACGTCGGTAGCTTTTTATAATTTTATAATTCTTTATGAGAGTTGAGTTAGCAGCACTTTTTCCTTAAATAATATTTTTTGATAAATCGTACATGTTTGACAGTGAATGTTTACGTTAATACGAAACGCATCGAAAATTCGAAAACATACCGACATAGTTTTCACCCTCTAGAAGGCGGTATAAAAAAAATATATTCATTTTGTGCAATTTTCGATGTAGAAAAGTGTTTTTTCCCGGGCGTCCTTTTTGTATGGGCCGAAAAGCGAAGTCTATCATCTTAATATACATTCTGCCTCGACCACGTTTATTATGCATTCTGTTATTATTTTAACAGTCTGACTGTTGACCTTTTATTATGAATCGAATATTTAATTACGCTTGTTAAAATAAAATTTCCGTTGGCATTAGGCAAATATACTTGAACGCTTGCGTTAAAATTAAAACGATTGAGAGAATACATTATTCAGCAAGTTTTTCCCCGTTCTGTAAAGCCCCAGAACGTGGCTTCGTAGACAATGAATTGTGCGAGACGGAGAAGCCGCGTAACAATGCAAAAGAAAGTAAAAGAATAATCTCACAGTATTTACATTTAGACATGCTTTATAACAGTCAATAGACTGCCAACAATACCCACATTGTTACTGGGGAAAATAGGTGTGGTGAAACATCTATATGAGTGTGTAGGCAGGCCATGATGGATGAGTAGTGAGTACCCCGTCTCGTATCTGCAAAGCTCGACCTTTGTGACCTCAAGAATATTACCAACCGGTTCAATCTCTAGACCCTTCTAATTAAACTGCCATTTGGAACACGATCCCACTCAACAAAGAGGAAGGGTATGAATAGATAGAGTAATGAAAAATTGAAAAATTGGTTATTATAGGAATTTTACAGTTAATAATTGTTAGTTATCGAGAAAGCCAATTAATCCAGAAAGATGCAATACTGATTGCTGTCAAAGGGCATTTAAAGGAATGCGATAATAAATGCAGCTTTTTTATCACCCTCAAGGGCGTTTTACAAAAAAGTAAAATAACAAGCTTAAGCTTTCTTACAACGTACCACCGATAAGGTTACCCTAGGGCTTACAACAGGTGACTTTTAATCAAGGGCTAATAACTATGGACAAAATTGACTTGAATCTTGTTTGTTACGAGAAAAAAACTTATGATAACTTAAGACTAATTACGTAAAACTGCCAGTAAGCAAATTTCGACTAATTTTATCGCAAAATAAGAAACTTTTTTTGTATCCAATAACTTACAACAAATAATGAAATTTCTCAAATATCTTACAAAAATTATGAAGACGAGGGTAATAATAAAATGTCAAAATTTTGACAGAATTGATAGGACTAAAACTCAGTCCAAACAAAATATTAAATTTAGATCAAACAAAAACGCCACATAAATGCTGCACGCACAACAAATCAACTTCATAATTTTCGGATCAATAATATGAACTTCAGTTCCGTCACGATGAGCAAACACACAATTCCACAGAATGTTAATTATTCTGGTAGAAAGTGAAACGTCATCACAAAAAACCAAAAGCCGAACTCTGATTCCAGACACGACAATGATAAACGTAAATTCGGAAATCTTACAAAAAGTCTTGCACTCGACAAAAAGACAGCAAATAAAGCATGGCACTAAAAAAATAAGAAATTTCTACTGATCAAATACCTCGGCCACGTTAGTTGTTACACACGCGGTATGCTGAGGTTAAAACAATGGAGGTGAGTATCGAGAATTGAGTATTGCAAACCGGTTCTCTTTATATGGAGTTTAGATACAATCTCTTCAAGACCCGGCTCGGTGCAGACACTGCAGACGTGGCTTGCCGACTTGGCTGAATCGGCCTATCCGAGTTGGATTGACAGCGAGCATACTCATTACGGCAACTATTCCACTGAAGTATTCATCCAATGCCATCAATGGACACTGGATACCTTTGCATAATTGATAAGCCTTGCGCTTTTTATGCAGAAATGCAAAGGAAATGCTGAAACGGTGGTTAAAACAAAGGTGTAGAGTGAAAAGGTGTACGTTTGGCTCAAATTTAAGAAATCGTAGATGAAATTCAGGCTATCAGCCTACAGGGGAGTAAGGATTTCAAATACTAACCCAACAGGAACGGCAGTGAGGTATTTAATTGGTAAAGGAAGAACTAAAATGCAGTATTGGATGGAGTAGAAATGAGATACTTAAAATGTGTTAAAAAATTCACCATCGTACAACGAATTAGGAGATCTGAAAACCATGCAAGGCAGATTTAAGTGTAATGAACAAAATAAAAAAGGCATGCCTATATTGCAGAATGAGTTGAATGTGTGATCCCCATTAGATAAATAATTGAGGGAACCAAATAGTCATGTCGAAAGCCAAATTAGAGAAGAGTACACGAGATTATGAGACGATGGAAGAATGTGAATAAAGTAAGTGTCTTGATAGAGTTTGTGAAGTTCCATTGCAATCATCGTTATTACACGACACAACACCCCAAAAATAAATGACAATAATAATTTTAGCCGTGAAAATCTCAAATCATTTGGTATCAAAATAAATTCAATTAAAACCTGCTTTAAACAATTATATTCGTATCGTTTACAGAAGTAAATATTTGTCATAATGGGAATTTAATCTGAGAAATTCTACGGCACAATTACATCATAAAATAATATGCCGCAGACAATTTATTGAGCCCAAATTAAACGAGCGGTCCACTGCCTAATCTTGTATGGAAAACTTTATGTTATCTGACCTCATTAAGTAATATTTATCTGGTGAATATGTTCATAATACGTAAATATATTATTAAAAAACAGTGAGGTCAGAAATACCGTACAGAAAAAAGATATTATTATATAAGATTATGAATTATTGAGAGACGATTTCTCATTTGACAGTTTGTATATTGTACAAGATGATAAATATATAGCTTTGCTGTCCCATATAAATTGAACGCTCTTGTATTGACGATATTTGAGGATATTTTATTTATACAACGATAATTAAACAGATGTTAAATAATACCAGTTGGTAAAACAAAACAGTTTTTTTCAAACCCAGACGCGAGTTGCGTGCAACAATGAAATTCCTGATAAGTTTTCAAATAAACAAACAAAGGAGATATTTATTTTGTTTGCTTTGTACATAATATAAGATAATACGCCGAGATAAAATACTTCAAGAATTTGATTCGCAATACTTATCGATTAATAATAGTTGATTGATTGTATATTTATTATATTATCTATTATATATCAGGGGTTTGGTGTATCGCTTTATTGGTATAGAACTCAAGTTACCAAAAAAATTACTGATAATTCTAATACTCGCGATATGGGATGAATATTAAATAAATATTCATGACTCACGCAAGCCAACCAGAGAGATTATTATATTATTATTGATTGCGGAAAACGGCGTGCGATACCTACTACGATATCGATAGCGAGAGATAAGGTGATATCGAAGCATCAATGTTCACCTCAAAACACGATAATGGACTATAACGTCAAAAAATCATAAAATAAACTGCATGCAATTATCATCACATTAGAATATAACAAGTTTTACTCAATAAAATGTAATGGCAATATAAATTGGAAAATAAATTATTGCCAGCGAGGTTTAAGTAAAGAGAGTTATATACATATTTAATTTTAATTAAAGATAATTTTTACTGACAGTTCTCCATGCAGCGTGCGCAATTTTCGAAGAAGCACAATAATTTTCTCCCGACACTTGTATTTTAAATTAATTTAATACAATGTCGTTTGACAGCCGACTCGGAGTTGCAGACTGGACAAAAACAGATCGTTCCGAGGTCAAGATAACCGGTTCTTTGTCGTTGGTTTTTGTCAATGATTTACAAGAATCACAACCTTATATAAAATATACAAAATAGCCACCATAATTATATGACCGCAAATGGACTAATAATGGGCAAACCGAGCAAACAGCATTCCACATGGAATGATAAGGAGACCACTATTATTTAAGAAAACTGTAACACATCTGTTTGTGCCAAGTTACTTGCGTTATACGAATTTTTTATAAACATTCCATACGAAAAGAAATGAGATTTCTTTTCTGAGATGTAGAAGCTACGAACCAGTTTATAAAAGAAGAAATAAATAAATAATTACATAATTGCGTGAGTAGTTATACCAGTCACGTCCGTGGATCATTACATCAAATGCTTCCCATTGAACTGGATACAAAATGAAGTGAAAAACATTCTAAATTACACAATGTCTATGGTTAGATCACTAACTAAAAACCATATTTTACAATGCATGACACAGATGTAATAATGGGTAAAAAAGATCTATTATTTAGTGGAATAAAAGAAATTGACTGATGTAATGTTGAAGCTGCAGCCGTGAAATAGTACAATGAATATAGTTATAAAATTAGTAAGAATGTTAATACTAGCATAATATTATGTATATACTAGTGTAACATTATAGAATATCTCCCATTTTCTTGCAAGATTTGCATAAAAGTCAAATGATATTTTCCAACACTGTTTCCAAAAGAGATAAATAGGTATCTATTATTTTTAAAACAAGTTCTCAATCAAGCGTAGGTACTATTGTTTGTCGGTTCGTTCATCGTGATGGCAGCGGAGTGGCAATGGGGGCTAGGTATCCATTATTCATTAAAAAAGGTTCAAACGGTTAGCTACAAATGGAACAAAAAGATTGACACGCCGTTGAACTTCTTCACATCTGTGTTCTTAAGAAATGTATTTGAGCTGTGAATCACAACTTCTAACTACTGTCGTACCGAGTTAGAGATGCATGATCTCGCTCCAGTTATAAATTTCTGCTCTTGTGGAGAAACTTGCGTCAGACTGACAGTGTGATGTACAGAGTTTACACACATATACCGAGGCGCGTTTGGCGTGGAGTCACCGTAATGCCATTAATATTCTGTTTACCGCATAGGCGCATATAAGCCAACACACACTTAAACACAAGTAACTATCATACCAGTCGAGCACGGAACAGCTAGTCAGCAGTTGAGTGGTGTCAGGCCTATGCCTTTGCCATCTTTTGTAAAAGAAGTAGATAGGCAATCGGGGACTGTTGTTTGACATCGCGTAAAGTAACGTGATAACATGGTTAGTAACTTCTTGCGACTTCCAATAGACAGAGACATTGCTGGATGTTGCCTGTTATCGTGTCGCGAGACTCGGGCGCTCGATAATAGAATGGAGGTCAATAACTGCGCTTACTCAGTGCACGGTGCAATACTATAATATATAGTCGAAGATAAGTAGGTGCAGAGTGTAGATTTTACGTATTATGCAAGAATATAGTATTATATTACGTATTTAGAATTAAACAATGGGAGTGTTTATTGATTTCTAAAGCTAACAAGCCTCAGCGACGACAGGTTGAGCAAAAACTAGTCGGAGCGAACATCCGCCAGAAAACAACATGGAGATAACATCTTCTTTTACAGGACTGGAGAGCTGTAAGCTGTTGGCTTCACACTCGTGTAATAAAGCGAAGCCGTGCAAAGCTGGGGCAACAGCATTATGGAAGAGGGGCTAATGAGATTTGTGTGAACGTTGAATACATAAAGAATGGAAAGTACACGAGCGGAAGGAATATCGTGTTATTGAGCGCAGTGTCTAATTCATGGCGGACTGTTAGCAGACCACTTTCGAAACGGCTTGCTCGCTTGGCATTTAACGTCGGTACCAGATTACCGTTTACCGGTGCGAGCTGTGAGCCGAGGTACGATTGTTGCATTAAGAACGCCTCCATGTCTTGTGACTTGTGACCGCCTCATTATTAACTAGACACTTGGTACTACATGATTGGCAATGCTATTGGTAATAATTGGTCATGAACTGAACTGACCTTGTCATTCGGTTTTGATTTGGAAGAGCTGTACAAATGTACAACAGCACACATTATGTAATAAAAACATCAATAAATATGGGATAGTGTAATGTAAAAGCATTGGGCAAAGTATTTCATGGATATTAAATATGAAGATAACGAGTGATTAATTTTAATTAATATTAAAAATGAAATACGTGTTTCTATATTTTTTACAGGTTATCGAGTATTTATAGATTGTTTAGAAAATGTAGTTTAAACTTTGGTTGCAGGTCCGACTTTTTCTGAAAAGAGGGATTAATTAAATTCAGTATCTAACCTAAGCCCTAATTTAATTTCAGGTGACTTTTAGCTTCGGTTCGTACGTAAGACAATATTTGATTCTTTTTACAACCTTTCGGAAGAGAGACATATTAAAGTAATTTTATTTATAAGTCTGGCCTTTTGGATCTAATACTTACCTTCACGTAGTTAAAACCAATAACGCATCTAAAGTTTACCTTGGCGAGATAAAATAGAAAGATATTTGCTATAGGTATATTACAAATACAAAGCTTCATGTAAAACGTTTTTTTAATCTTCTTAGATACGCCAAGTGCATCAGGTCAATAAAATAGAGAGTTGAATTTTTGGACACAATGGAATACATGATTTTTTTATTTCGTTGACTGTGGCGGACATGCCAAGAATTTTTCTATGAAATCAAAACCTGTGTGATCAGAATCCGTTGGGCATTTAAATAAATTATTATTTACGAAAGGGACTTCAAGCGCTTCCAGTAAAATATTGTTAACTTAAAGCACCGACTTGCTGGGATAAATCTTTTATGCCTTAAAACAGAGACAATGAATCTTATTACAAATAAGTAAATTAGGTTTACAAAAACTAACTTCTAAGAATGTTAAAGGTGACGATGACAATGATTCCATGAATGGTGAATTCTCGGGTACATTTGCTTGAATGATCCCGCTTCTGCCTCTTCACATTATTTATTGCATACAGCTGAGATACGAAATCAGCTTTGAGGCGCGTCTACGTATTCCATGTGCTACCTCAAAGAACAGCCAGACGATGGTAAACAAACGTCTCCAGAAGAGAGACGATAGACTTGAAAGCCTTACGAACATACAACGCGAGAGAGGGAGAAACCCCCCATGCGTCATTCCCGCCTTTCAACAGCCGGATGGCGCAGAGATGGGTAGTATAGGAGGAAGGAAGTACCAAATTATGCGAAGCGTGAACGCCATACCAAAGTGAATTATGAAATGCTCAGAGTTGGATAAAGTTATGCAAAAGGAATATAATTTATATATCGCGTGGGGCGAGATGGGGAAGGGACTGTGAATAATATAGGTGCTGCAGGTAGAGGCAGAAACGTGGAACCTACGATCAACGACTGGCAACATTTTTATGCAAATCCGCCCGCGAGAGCTGCTTTTTAGAACAAAGGGTCCAATCCTTCCAAATTTCACCGTTTGCAAATTCATACATTAATTTGATGTCAAGGTATTCGGAACATTTAGAAAACATGTTTGAAATGCCGATTTTGTTACAAAAAAGCAAGCACTTTATTGGTATTTTGTCGAGTTCCTAATTGCAAGATTGGATTTATTTAATCTAGTTTTTGTATTATTTCTTTCCTCCAGTGATTCTAAGGAAATCATTGTTAAAATAATGGTTATTGTTGCGCGACTGTTGATAAGCTGTTGCTTAAAAAGAAGCCTAAAAATAGTAACCTAATCAAGCAGGCTATTTATAAAAGAAACCAAAAAATAGTTAAACAAAAACTGTAAAATGAATCGGGCCTTTTGCAATCCCACCACAGAGAAAAAAAGACAGTAAATGTCAAAAAAATGTCGATAAAAACGTTTATTGAAGGCAGGTCAGTTGTTATGCGACAGCGTGATGTGAACAAAAGACGAGAAGAAAAAAAAAACAATGCGTCGCAACAGTGAGTCCCGGCAGTGGGGAACCCTTGGTACGTTTAAATTTCCATTAAATACTAGATCATTCATACAGGGTTGATATTGAGAACCAAGCCAGGATAAATACATTTATACAATTCCACAAAGGTTAGATTATCCACAAAACTTATACAAACCATCGAAAGTTTCAAACTGCTTCATGCTCTGAGATATGTAATTTTTGCATTTATCATATTTTAACGAAAGACCATAGAAGTATGCTGCAATTTACAGTACGGAAGACGAAAGGGTGTGAAAAGGAAGGTGTACAAAGACTGGCAAACTTGAGAAACATTTTATTAAACTTTTCAATAACAAAGGAAATCGTGAAATGGTCGGCTTAAAAACCTAAAATAATCATCAATAATAAATTCAGCCTCCTCAGTATTAATTGTGTAAAGTTGATCGCTTTGGGCTGAGACCGTTAGAGCGAAAAGGCGAAGGCTCTCGGAATATCTCAAATGGAACAGTGAGTTTTAATGTTGCGAATGTACAAAAACAAACTCATTGTTTCGTTAATTAATTGTCATACTTTTTGTTCAAGTGTTCCGGCGACGGAAGCCGTTTCCGCGCATTCAAGAGGAGACAATGAAGTTCACAGCATTCCACAAAGTAATGATCGAAGGTCACGGATAGTGATATGCCCAAATTAATGACAATCCAAATGGACTCCAGACGATGGCTGATAGCTTAACGAAGCTCAATCAAAGGTTAACGTAATCCAAGATGCGAAGCTAAGAATATCTCGCTTTGTTGCTAGCTTACCTCAGACGGGTTGCAGTAATAGATACCGCTATTAGAACTTATCTCGCTAATGGACTTTTAAAGGTTACCCAAAACGTTCAGCTTGTAATTAACAAAGAAAGCGATGCCAAGGTTGTGATACAAAAAAATATGGATGCAGATTTAAACGAGAGAACATAATTAAACCATGTTTGTTCGAAACTCGGCGTATTGAATGTTGCGAAAGAGGGTTTGCGGTAAAATTAGATTGTGTGCATTGGCGTTTAACAATAGGATAAAGTCAATCACCCCATCAGATGCCGATCACAAACGGCGGGACTTTCGTTCGTGTTAAAAATTGCTCAGTGAATAATTCGTGAAAGAAGAAGGAGAGAGAGGACGCAGAAAGTAAATGGTTTATTGGAAGAGCTGAATTCGGAGACGGAGGAGATTAATGGGTGGAGATTTCTGTGTCGCGAGGCAGCAACGGTAATAAATACCCCCAGTCGTCTGTCGCCCTCGACCTATTTCAAAGGGGGTGAAATTGCGCGCACATTTAAAGGAACTCGGATTGTTCAGACGTCCAATAAAGCTGCAAACTAAAACAACATAGTACATGCTGTCTATATGGAAAAGCGCTAATTTCCTTTATTAATAGCCTTGTTATCCTATCCATATTACTTCGGTTACGACTTAATCACTGTGAAATAAAGTCACCGGGGGCAATCTAATAATAAAATTTGTAGTCTTAGGTCAATGTATCATGATTCATGGATAAATATACACATAGCAATTATATGGTAAGTATTTTATTAGATTATTATGCTCTGTGCCCCCTTTCGTTTAATTTGTCATTATATTTTCACAAGTAGCCCACCAAATCACCCAAACCATTGAATTACCCATATTTTTTAGATTTACTGAAACAAAAGAAATTTTCAAATTTTTTTCGACTCTTTTGCACTTATCATTATTTGATCTAAAACCAGTATCCGACTACAGATTTTTTAGAAAACCCTGTACGTTAATGTTACGATTGAGCCCGAATGTATGTTACCTTTGTAACTGCATACATGATGCGCAGTTGCAAGACTTATAATAATTATTAATTTAGTGTGTCGTTGTTTGGTCGATGGTCGTTATACATTATCGGCAGCGTGGTAAACAGGGCAGACTAATGTACATGGGCGTTTTCCAAAAAAGATGTCGGTGACGTAATAGGAATTCCACTTAAGTGAGATGCTGCATTTCGATTAAAAATATACGTAAATTTATTAAAGAAAGAATGAACTTCATGACAAAAAGTATTTAAATAGAAAATGTCAATAAACTTCGAAAATAATTGCAATTTAAGTTTAATACTATTGGTAAGAAATTCTTTTACGTCACTTTTATCATAAAGTTTATAAAGAAAATTAAAAGAAATTCATTATTTCAGATTTTTATTTACGAATTGAAAACACAATCAGTCTCCTAAAAAATATGAATAATCAAGCTTATTGAATTAAATATTAAGTTTTTCAATAAAAATATTCTTTTACGCTACTTTTGGATACTTTGTACTGTATATTTTGCGTTCTAGAAAGACGAATATAAGTTTTTGTTTTACGAATGTTTAATTATAACAAATTTAAAATTAATCATGAACTATATCAATAAAAAAAAGAACAAATTTCTTTGAGATATAATAATTGATCTTAGAAAATAAATCACAGCAATAACAGGACAGTGGCGTAAGGGGAAAAATTTGGTAACGTTTAGGAATTCTAAGGCCTCGGCCAGACTGAGAGGCTTGCCCGGTAGCGACAGCGGGCGCGAAATATCAGTCGTATGTGTACGCACGTTGTGGCTACACTGCTGAAAGCGTGACAAGCGACTGGTATGGGAAGAGTGGAAGATACTCTCAGTATCACCCTGGTGTAAGACCACCATTCAGAATTGAAACGTTGCTTAATAATGACTTTAACCTGTTTAGTGACTAGATCTGAATAGCCAGGTACTTCCCCACCTTCCTCTTCCCCACCTTCCTCTTCCCCATCTCCTTCCTGTCCCCACTTACCTTCAGCCTCAAACGTACCCCAATTGGGGTATCCATAGTCTCACTGGCTCCAGATGGGAGCAGTTAAGACTCATGTGAGGTATTCTCTATAAAAAAGGACGATTTTACGTACTACCGCCACCGTGGAAGGCCCCCCGCGCAAGTACTTTTTCTTCCACTTGGTCTTTTTTCTTTTCTTTTTTTTTCGTTTCTGTTCTCTCCAACGTCTTCTTTTTTCTATTCTTCTTTGGTTAGCTCTCTGATTATATTTTGATGTTATTTTTGTCTTTGTAACTCTTTTTTCATAAAGGCTTCATATTTTTCAGGGTCGTTTTTAATTTTGTCTCTGTACCTTTTTGATTTTTCTGCAGCTTTCAACGGCATATTTGAACATAAAATTAAAATAAATTATTTATAAAAATGCACAAATAATTAGATAGGTAATAATGGGCTACACGTGCATACCGTGTATAGCCTGAAATAGGTAACTAAGCTGAAAGGGTATTAAAGTACTTGTTAATGTACACAACTTTAATTAGGTACAGGATTAACTAAAACACACAGGAACATAAATCATGCCACATTTTATACTTACTTAATCAAAATTGTATGAACCAGCTGATTTTATACTGAATTTCAGAGTTGCCTCTACAGTAATAGTTGCTCATATTGCTGTCTATATTAGTACTTCGACACCATTTCGACTCTTTCAGAATTAATCTTTAATAATCTTAATTAATAAAAAAAAGAAAAAAAATTATACACATAAAAATCAAATAATTTTTTCTTTTTAGCTATGCTGTTCTTTTTTTTTCAATGCTACATATATCACTCAACCCACATATCTACATGTAATAGTTACATTTTGAAGATACATGCAAAATATAAATTTAATTAGAAAATTGTAACACACCCAAATACCCTAAAAGACGGACAGAGTGAACCGACCTTTAGAATTCCATTACGTCACTTTTAAGTTCCATTCACGACACCGTTGCGTAAGAGAAGTAGCGTAATCGCGTCAATATTTTTTCGAAATGTATTTATCAATAAATTATGAAACTTCTGTTTGTTCTAACTAAACATTTCATAAAACAATAAATGAATCAATTTAATACAAAGTAGAGTCTAATACATTCTGGTAAATTACCTGGAGAAATACGGAAGCGTTGGTGGAACACTTTTTTAGTACAGCCGAGAACGACCACTTTTGTTACGATTTCTTGGCAAACTGGCTGTAAAAAACCAAGCATGGCCGCCCTTCATAGACTAAATAGGGTTGCTATTTTCGAAAATATTCATCAATTTGGTAATATTTTTATTGGAAGACGTCAATAATGTGGTGGCGTAGGCGGAAATTCCACCATACGCTATTTCGTAGGACAACTCAATATCTGGTATTTAAATTATTTTGCACGATAATTAATCTATATTATGGTTGCAAATCGAAAATATTATCATATACTATTAGTAGAATTAGAAATAAATACTGGGATAACATTAAATAACATTAATTTTTGAACTCTTACTGGTAGTGGTAGGTGTAGGACATACCAGAAACAGTGACCTGTAGTCTTACTTATTTTAAAATAATATCGAAATTTAATAGATTTATTCATTATTTTTAGTCCATAAAGGTATTTATTTGTTATTATATTGGTAAAATATATGGTTGGTCATTAAAACCGACACAACAAAAGTTACTGATCCTGAAAGTGATGGGACACTGACTTTTATCTATGTACACTTTTTTTGAAAAACGCCCACATACTATACTATACATAGCGCAGGCGCAGCGGAGACAGCAGAGTCAGCAGACTGCGCACTGTGCGGCCCAGTCTGTCTCCTTCCGTTCCGCACTCCCGCGCTCCGCAGTCCCCTAGAAACTGCGCGACGGGGTAGTAGTTCTGCGCGGCACTGTGCTGTGCTGAGCTGTGACCCGCACCGTGATTCGCAGTATGACCAATAAGATGACCATGCAGTATTTCATTAAACTGGTGCAGGGACAACCAGCGATTTACGACACCACCCACACGAATTATAGCAAGCCGAGGATAAAAAACGACATCTGGAAGAAGATCGCTAAAGAAGCTAATCTTGAAGATGGTGAGTTTACATTACAATATTTAAATATGGGCAAATACGAATGGAACTGATTATAAACAAATCATCTGCTTTGAATCTGCAAACAAATTTACTGCTCCATGATGTGAGATATACGACACAGGAGAATTGGGTGTTGAAAATTTTCAATTTCTTCGAGATATTGATGATTGTTCGCGACACATTCGCTCGATAGTGAAAATAATAATTAGCTCGACTTTGGGCTGAGAGTATCTGAAAATTCCTAATTTCTATTTATTATCTAACGTAACATAGGTCATTCATCTTTCGTTCGTCTGATGGTAATTTTGTTTACTAGAATACCTACCTCAATGATCAATGATTTACCGACTAATAATAGATCAAAATATTTGTTTAATCAAGCAACCGTATTATCATTCGTACCTATATTTTCATGTATGTATTCCAGGGCCAACTGCCAAAGAGCAATGGCGCAGGCTGAGGGAATGCCACAGGGACGCCTTGAGGAGGCGAAGGCGGAAAACTGTGAATCCTGGGTATCAACAGAAAAGGTGGATCTACCAAAAAGAAATGGAGTTCTTGGTCGCATATACGAAAAACCGGTCTGACGAGACCTACAATGCGGATGACTTTGTATCTGAAGTAACTGCTGAAGAATCGGTCCACGAAGAAGAAGAAGATCAACAAGAAGACCCAGACGAAATATCAACACACGAAGTCGACCCTTTTGACATCACAATAAAAGAAGAACTACTATTATCCGAACCAACCGTTAAAAGAAAGAAATCAGATCTTACTTCCATGATGACGGAAACTTTGAAAGAGTATGGTAAACGGTCCAGAGAAAGGGATATTAGCAGGAAGCAACTATTAGAAGAACAACAGTTAACGAATGATCCAGAAAGAAACGACGCTCTTCATCAATTTTTCATGAGCATGTACCATACCGCTAAATCTATGCCTAAGCATGTTCAAATTCAAATCAGAAAACAAGTTTTCGAAACTGTCACAAAAGCAGAAGAAGAATTATTACTGTTGTCAAGCCAATGAAATATTATACCATTTCTAAATATAAAAAAAAAACTGAATATCATGAATAAAAACTAACTTAAGATGCACATTGTATTTTTCATAATAAATAATTGTTATAAATATAAATAATATTTTGAATTTGTGTAAAAAACACCAAACAATTTTTATTTTCTTTTTAAATTACATAATATTTTGTACTCTAAGGAAGATGTAGAAACAAATAAATTGAATATATTTATTAAAATATTTATGTAGGTGTAAGTACGTATCTCATTCAATAATGTTAATCGTATTTAAGCATATCGCAAGCAATATAATATAATGAATATCCATAAAAATCCAGGTAAATAATGAGGGAACTATATCCCGGATATTATGTTCAAAGCGGATAACTTTGACCTGAAAGTTTGGAAAGCTTAAATAGCCCTCGGGGAGATTACAAATTGGGTTTTGGTTTCTGGTTATAGCTGCAGGCTCTCGTACAAGTATAAACGTTTGACATGTTGCGGTGAATACTAAAATGCTACCATATTCTAGAATGTGCTCAAACCAGATGTAATTACGCAAATAGGACGTGTATTATTTGCTTCAAAAATACCGTTTTGCACATACTATTGAATGTACCGCGAATTGTTGTTGTTATGACCAATTTTTTATTAATTTATATTTTAGTAATTTGTACATTCAAGTTTACAAATTGTTAATTATTTACATGCTGTATTCTATATTAAATTTTCTCCAGTTTCATGTAGCTTATACAATTCCTACAATTTATCTTAAACTTTCCAATTGGTGCAGACTTTATAGTTTCTGGTAGCTTGTTATAACATTTCATCCCTTTGTACGGTAGACTATTCTGTGTGTTCGCTTTATCATTTTTTTGTAGCCTGATTTCCTTGCACGTCCTTGTATTATGTATGTGAATGTCATTGTTATATATAATTTTATTTGAAAAATATTATGGTAATAAGTGTTGTTAACTATTTTATGAATAAATATCATAGTGTTCAAGGTTATTAACCGTTTCACTGTTAGCCAATTTAGTTCCTTTATCATTTTATTTATTTTTTAATATCTATTTCTGCGAATTCTCGTTGCCCTATTGTGGAGAATTTGAAATTTATTTTGTTCTCGTTCGTTACATAGGAAGAGAATAGTTGAGCAGTAGTTAAGGTGTGGAGCAATAATTGAGTTGTAGATAGTGATTGCAGTTTTTGTGGAAAGTTTTTGTCGAATTATTCCCAAAAAAAATATCTTTTCCCAATTTTCTTTTGGGTGTATTCAGCATGTTGGTTAAGGTTAGTTTCTTAGTTTCAGTAACATTTTCAATAATTTCACTATCATATTTAATTTGGCTTTCACTGGATGTCTTCTTATATCCAATCATTAAAAATTTGGTTTTTCTTGTATTTAAATTAAGCTTGTTTAATTTTTGGCAACTTGATACATTATTTAGTTCACTATTTAAAATATTCATTAGTTCTTCAGTTATCTCCTATTATGTATATTAGTGTATCATCGGCAGATAGTCGTACTTCGCATTTTGTGAATATTTTCACCATGTCATTAATATAGAGTATGAACAGTAGAGGTCCAAAGACCGATCCCTATGGTACTCCTAATTTATTTTCCATTGGTTTTGAAAATTGATTATTAATTTTTATTACTTGATGTCTGTCTTTCAGATACTCTTCTATTAATTTAATAGCAACAGCTGAGAAACCAATTTTTTAAATCTTTCTTATCAGTATTTTTCGATCAATAGTTTTTAATGCCCTTTGAAAATCCAAGAATATTGCTGAATTAAAGATAAATTTATTATTATTATTCATTCCTTCCTTCCAGTCTTCGATAATTCCGTTTAATTAATTTAATTTGGCTAGGCGAGATGTTACAAGAGAGATATTATTATGCATTTCACGGGAAAAACGACTTTTCAAAATTATGTACATTATAAGCTTGGTCATGTACACATTATGTTAAGCTAAAATATCCAAGAATAGTATACATATTGTATATAAGTAACGAGCAGAAAAAATATGACGATTAATTAATTCGTGTCAGGAACGCACATGTTATGGTTTAAATTCCCTAAGCACACAACTTCTGTGCAAGCCATGTGTTTTCAATTATGACGTCATTTCTTTTCAAGGGCAACGTTCCGGCTCGATACTAGGAAACACAAGCAAAACAAAAGAAATGCTCAAAGAAAGACCGGTGTTCAACATTAATAATTTTCTGTTGCTCTCTAAACACGAAATTTACAGTCCGCTCACGATATGCAAGCGAAACCTTGGTGGAAATAGAAGGCTGTGAGATAAGGGAGGTGAAATGGGACACGGGGGAGAAAGAACAATGAACAAAGTAGGGATGGCCGTGAAAGAAGGAGGGAATGTGCGAAGAAGAGAGAGAAAGAAGACTCGACAAGCGAGACAAAACAGGTTTACTAAAAAGGAGTAGGGGGGCGAAGCAACTGCTACTGCTACATTCCACATTTTAAAGGGTTACATTTTTAATCGGGAGCTCTTGAACACAACAGGGTGAGTTTTAATGAAGATAAATCGGGGAGTCTGATACATCGAAATATGTACCTATGTATCACGTCCCCACGTTGTTTTGATAGCGAATCGAACCTTCTGAAGAAAACATTACAGTGGGAGTTTACTCGTATTGTTCAAGGATTGTAGGTTTTAATGATCGCCATCATTATTATTACCACGTCCTAAACTCGACGACTAACAGTAATAAAGATAACAGCCTTCAAGAATATCAAGATATCACGCGTTATTAGTAGACATCGGATTATATGCATTTGCACATTTGCGTATGCATATGCATATATAACTTTCTAATTACGGCGTTAATGCATGTTTTAGCCTTTTTTCCCAATCGTGCATATTTCGTTGGTCAATTTGACAGTTCCGAGGCCATTGCAATTCAGTCAAGCAAGCTGTAGCATTTGAAGACGCATCCATTAAACAGAATATAGCCCTCATCTCAACACATTTCCACGAGTTACCAGATGCCATAGAAAAATTAAATACAAAAGCCTTCATCTATTTAAATCAATAGAAATACTGGAAACAATGATCGAACTCGCCGACGCCCTTCCCAATTCAATATCAGAAAAGATTCGTAAAAAGTTAGACGCTATTTAATTATTTATAGTCTTGAAGACACGAAGAACATTGCATACATCAACGGCACAGGTCCATACCCTGCATAAACAGGTATCTTCAGAAATGGAGCCAAATTTTAAATTTTGTCCAATGACGTTAATTGACATCATTGATATATATTGTTGACATAGAGAGGTCGTTTTCGGCTTACAAAATTAACACTGGGTGACAAACATCACAAGTCTCTGATCGAAAATTTGGAAAAATACTTATTTGTATATTGTGACAAAAGGTATTCACAATTTTAAGAATATTTTGCTGTTTTTGTAGGGTCTTTAATTAAAATATATAAAAAATTAAAAAGGTTTTTCGATTTTGCATTGTGCATATTTTGGGCATATCAAAAGTTTTTAGTACATATTTCGGCATTTTTTATTGCGTATTTGCATGCACATTTTGGCACCTTGTTAATGCATATATTCCGATGTCTAGTTATTAGTATACGTAAACAACATAAATTATTTTTATTTGCGTAGGTACCCGTAACACAATAATATATCAAACCTCGAAAAAAATATTACTGTTTACAACGTTTCATCTACATACCTTTCAAACTGACTAATATAAACAAAGGATATTAATTTGATAACGAGAACAAAACGGCCTGTAATATCAAGTTTAAAATTAACCTATAGAACCGTTTATCAGAATCGGGAGATGTAAACATTTTTATTGGATTCTCCAGAGTACATAGACGCTTCGTTTGACTGAGTTCAGTCGTGCAGTGAGTTGGCTCTTTCCTCTTTAGGGGGAATAGCGCAGTGGAGCACGCTTTGTACAAGCGTGTTTATGGAAGTTGGAGCGGGGGGTTGCGGGAAGGGTTTCAAGGGGGGGAGGCAAGGGTCATTGCCCAAGGACGTGATTCAGCTCCTCCCTCCCGCAGACCGGCCGCCCTTCAGCCCGGCGCTGGCGGCTTACAACCACATACTAGCGGAGGCATTACGGGCTAGGGCTACGGGTACACGTACACTACACAGTGCAGGCAAGCTCTGAAGCCTGAAGCCGTACGCCGTATGCACTTTGCGGGACTAAGCTCTGGCGAATGCGGACAATACACCCGCACTCACTTCCGTAACAAAGCTTTGATAAATATTTATGATACCATTATACCCCAACTTTGTAAAGATAAACCAATAATACTATCTACAGCATAATTCAATCACAATAATACGTGACTAATTGTTACAGTGCAATTTTTGAGAAATTTCACCTGAAAGGCGCTGAAGGAAATAACGCCAAAATTTGCCAACTTTGCACGAGGCCAAAATTGTACCTATTCATATATTTACAGATAAATATAGATCAACAATCGCATTTCAATGCATTATACAATAAAATTGTTAAATTTCGTTGTTTACTAACCGACGATTATTGAACCCAATATAGTTTTGTCCAGATATACATTTCAAAGCAAGGATTCGGCACGGACGGTAATAATGATTAAGTATATAATTAAATTAAAACAAATAACTTTGTTTAAACCACTAATATAATCACAATTACCTACATGTTTCAAAACCGATGGTTTCTTCGTCAGGGTAGTAATTAATTAATTTAATTTAATATCATTACTACCCTGACGAAGAAACCATCGGTTTTGAAACATGTAGGTAATTGTGATTATATTAGTGGTTTAAACAAAGTTATTTGTTTTAATTTAATTCAAAATGACGCCACAAAGTGATTTTGCGAAGTTTAGAAATAAGAATATAATTATTAATTATATTAAACGTTGACTAACGAACCTTCTACTCTGATTTAAATGACTTCGTGAATTTATTTACATATATTACTTTTAAAAAACAACTCATTCAAGGTCAAGATATTCAGGATTCTCGTTTACTATGCGAGATAATAAATTATGCATGGAGCGAACACTCGCTTCGAATTATTAACGATTGATTCACTTGTAACACGAACACTGAATTAAATTATTGATTCAAATTATAATAATACAACATGGCTATTGTCAAATTCACAATTAAATGAAATGTCACCTCAAGGGCGTTTTACCAAAACTCAAAAAATAACATAACAGAGTAATTAAATAACATTTCTAACACTAAGCCAAAGCTACTCACAAAAAATCTACTGCGGTAGTCGAAAGTCCATAAATACCTGTAAAAAAAGAAAAGATAAATAAATAAATGGTACATTTGTATATATACAGGTTGTAAGTTGTGATAAATAATGTAATGACAAATGTGCCAAGAAACAAAAAATCAAATTATTGAACAATTATAATATTCATATTTTTATAAGAAAAACTCTCTTTTTAACTTTTGAAGGTTATTTCCATCAATGTAATATATCATTGAAGAAGAAGATAACAATAATAATCTATTTTTTTTAATATGAAAATGAACAAGACACAGAAAAATAATAAAAGATAACGGTCGCAACAGTCTCTTAATAGATCTCAGTAGCCCAATTGGTAGAGGTGTATGTCCCGGTAAGACGTAAGGTTCTGGGTTCGTGTCCCAGTTGCGACTGTTATCTAGTATTATTTTTCTGTGGCTTGTTCATTTTCATATTTAAAAAAATTAGATTATTATTGTTATCTTCTTCTTCAATGATAACTATAATATAGTTGTTAATAATATTATTATGTATATAACCCCCATAGAACACGAGTGGAATTTGTTAAAAAAAAAAAATATATAATACTATACCATAGAAGGTGAAAGGTAAAGGCAGGATAACAGTAGTACTTAATGTAAAGCTTATTTTTAAATTTACAATAGGTTTGAAAGGATTTTGATTCCAGCGAAATCTCCGCTTTTGTGAAGGCGTTTTATGATGAATCCATTACAAGTTGAAAAAAGCTTGTTTAAAACGTCTGCAACACGAGGAAATAGCTCCGTGTTAAATAATTTCTCCCACACTTACATTGTGAGTTACAACATTACATGGTTCAAGAATGAAGAATCAAATATTCTGCCATAAAATCAGAGAGAAATGTATCATAAAAACCCCCATAGAATACGAGTGGAATATCAGATCTGTAGGCGTCTAATGTTAATGGCTTTTGTCCGTATAATGCACAGTTAGCTCGTGTTAGTGATGGAAGATTAGATCGTTAATTAACAGCAAATGCCTGTTTTATGTTTTTAGTCTTAGGTACGGCTGTTATGAACTCTGTTTTGCTGTAAGCATAAAACTTGCTTTTGCTAATGCATAAAAATTGTATTTTTTTGTTTTATCGTTGAACCAACAAGAGTGTTAAGTGTGATTACGATTACTGTGTACTGTAAGGAATATAAAATTTAAATATTTTTGTAGAAAGCAATCATTTTGCGGTTTAACATTATGAATGAAATGATACTACCAATTTACTTGTAATGTACAATGTCTAAAGAGAGAAAAATAATAGTCATGTTAAATGACATTTTTAAAGCAGGTGTTTGTAAAACCACATTAAATACATATTTAATTGTGTTTTACAGCCCTGACGATTCTAACTAATTCCAAACTAAAGGGAACAGTTGACCTTGTTCAGCACAAAATAAAATGGTTTTTAAATTCAAACAAAGATTTGTTAAATGAAATTGAATTGTTAAATTCAAACAAAGATTTGTTAAATGAAATTGAATTGTTAAATTCAAACAAAGATTTGTTAAATGAAATTGAATTGTTAAATTCAAACAAAGATTTGTTAAATGAAATTGAATTGTTAAATTCAAACAAAGATTTGTAAAATGAAATTGAATTGTTAAATTCAAACACAGATTTATTAAATGAAATTGAATTGTTAAATTCAAACAAAGATTTGTTAAATGAAATTGAATTGTTAATTTCAAACAGAGATTTGTTAAATGTTTATTTCACACACAAGTTAAAATAACTCAGGTACGGGACATACGTCATTCCTATGTCTACCTACGTTAAATTATCGTGAAAACAAGCTTATGTGTCCAAGCGGTTAAATAGATATTTCACACACAGGTATACCATTATGTCACCTTGTCGTCAGGTATGGCATACTATGTAAAATTCTAATGAAATAAAGGAGTGAAGTCTCATTTTAAATTCAGGATATTCCAGAGTCGAGCAGTTGCTGCCGAGTATAAGAAGTAAAAACCTGTTGTAAAATTGACCGGTTCTCAACGTTCTCATGCGGAAAATGTCAACCGCGTTTGCCCTGCTTCCCGACCGGTTTTAAAGGGATTAACGGCGTTGGTTCCTCAAAAATTGTCTAGAAAGCTTTGAAAGCCATGAAATGATAGACTAATTACCTTTACAGTAATATTTCAAGCTAATAATATTAATTGCAGTTCTCAATCAAATTGCGAGGTACATAAAAAGTTGGGTTCGTTGCAGTACGGTTGCAGTCATTAAATTTGAAGCGAGTTATTGCGAGAAAAGCACCATTATTCTCCTGACTTGGCACGCTTGCTACATTGAGTGCGACCAAACTGGTTCTATCGCAATAAAAATAAACGTGAGATCATTGTTTGATCCGATCGTCGGGTATTTACAATATTTAAATATTAATAACACGTTTATTGAAATACCAGATCATTAATTGATCTGTTATTACTTCTTAGAATTGTGTGTCGAATGACCCTGAGATGACTCCCGCGTAAACATTTTGCGCCATGCAACATTGGCTAACAGATCTCTTCGATGGGTCACCACTTAAATTTTATATATAATGGATTACTCAATTACATTGAAATAATATCCATCAAGAAAGAAAGATGCTTTCCGAAAGGCCCTGGTCAAAGACGACCTTTAAAAAGAATTAATAATAATAATATTTTGATGACTTGTATAGCGCCGTTTTTGTGAAAAATCACCTCAAGGAAGCTGTACAAATATACTTCTACAATCTTACTTCTAACTACACACTAGACAAACATAAAAAAACCTATGGCTAAAACATTTGAATCCACCGTTCTTCGATCAGCGATACAAAACTATATGTACAATGCATCTGACCAATTAATGCGATGCTGCCTAAAAATGTACACGTACATGTATTTATTTGTAAAAAAAAAAATTAATTGTAAAATGTAATGTAACTTTAACGGGAATTAATGATTATACCGAATGCTTAAGTTAAGGTTAGGTAAAGTGGTTCTCGTCCTTCCCATTTGTATAGGTTGTAGTAAGATTGGCTCATTGGGACTCATTGGGAATCATACAAAAACTACTCAGTAATTACTATCTTACTGCTATGTAGTTATTATTCTTCACATTATTTGAATACATATAATTACAACGAAGTAAATATATACAAATAATACACGCTATCAATTATATTTAAACGTTGAGCAATGTCATGAGATCAAGAGCTGGGAATTTACCCAGGACGGAAGTGGCTGAAAGGTGCCAACTATCAATTTTAGCGAAATCGTGTCATTTTTCACGTTTGCCAATTTTGTAAAGTGGGCACAATTATTGTAGAGTGAAATACACCATAATTACATAAATTATTTATTGCGAACAAGGGAATTTAAGAGTTGCATCTGCTCGGGGTCAATGTAATTAAGGCACCCCTATTTGAAATGTTATGGGACGAAAGAAATAAGGGATAAAATGATAATTTCAAGAGGAGGTATGGGAACTTCCCAAATATAATAATACCTGTCCAAAATAACGAAAAATGACTGACCTAACCTTTTTATTAAAATTATTAAACTCTAAATTTGATTGCTGTGAACTCTTGCATTTAATAAATCTACATGTACCTACACGAACTACTATTATTAAATAAAACATACAACGAAGTTGCATTCTAATGAGTTATTAAAACTCACTAGAAAAACATTAACATTTTATATACACACATCTCATTCTAACTACAAATTGCATTCCCCAATACAACGATTACATAGTCTTGGTAACCAATATTTAAACAATATTGATGTATTTGACAATAGTTTGAATTTGGCAAACTTTAAACGCCCTATGTGTGAACTGTTTCTACTTAATTCATAAACTATTGTAAATACCAATTTTATACATTTTTATTAATATATATTATTATTGATTTGGAGGATATTGGCAGGCTATCTATTTTTACTTTAAATTAAACAAATAACTTTGTATTAAACCACTATTATGTAATACAAAGTTATTTTTTTAATTTAATTCAATATGACGCCACAAAGTGATTTTGCGAAGTTTGAAGAAATATTTTTACTTTATTTATATTCTGTATTACTTCATTTTGTCAACTCATATTTTATCTGACCTATATTATGTGTCTTTATATTTTCTGTTACTTACCTGTATTTTATTCACTCTAACTCTTCACTTGTAATTAATCAAAACATGTATTGCTTTATGTACGTAAAAGTCCTATGGGCGTTTAAATATAAATAAATAAATAAAATATAATAATATGATAATACTTGAAATATCTATGACTAAGTTGCCTGACTGCTATCTCTCACCAGGGCGATAATAAGAAAATCGCATACTCTTTAACGAGGTGAAATTCAGACAACTTCTCTGATCATAACCAAGAAGTCACTTTGCCGCATCAAAAATAAAAGCAATGAAAATCATGAAAAAAAGTAACGACATAGTTAAAAGATAGGTCCAGTCGGTATAGTAACCTGTTTGTATTTCTAAAACCCAGGGTCTCTTACGTTGGTTTTCTGGAGCTCAATACTGAACATACAGTAATGCACTCGACAAGCAAGAGCCAGGAGTCATGGATATCGTTTTCTCCTCCTGGCAAGTTGCCACCACAAAGCGTTTGGTATCGAAAGCTTATGCTCGGTAGGTATAAAGTATATAAAGTCGTAAAGACATGCAGCCAAGACCATGGGATGTTTTAATGATTAACAAATCATTCAATCATGCCAGATATTTGTGAAGTACGTACAACGAGAAATGCACGAGTGCATTCGTTGACAATCATAATGTCTCTTTGGTTGGTTTATTAATGGATTCATGAATATAAATTGAATCACATCACAGTTAAGTAGTAACAGTTTGTGAATAACTTAAAATTTCAAGTGATCTTAATTACCTCTCTGCCCGTCTTCACCCGTGTTTCAACCCCTCAAAAAACTCTAAGAAAATTGATAAGTTTAAAAAAAATATATATAGATATTTTATACAATATTTATAAATTTCATAGTACAATCCGGTAATTTTGGCCTCACTGGGTAGTTTCCCCGTGCTGGAGCTGAGTTTAAAAACCAATGCGCTCAAAAAATCTACGGTGACCATAAAATCTCAGCTGTATAAAATTCACGACGCCAAATGTCACCTGTTTTTCTGCTCTATAGGATAAAACCCGATATCTTATGATGAAAGATGAATGACAAATTGCACATGAAGACAGAAAAACGCCTAAACATCATGACAGAGTTTTTGGTGAGACCGACAAATTGATTTCCCGCTTTAAAGTTAAGATGTTCAATTACTGTCAAAACCTTGTTTTGTAAAATGATTGCTCCGATTATCAACAGTCCGTCACGACCAAAGCGAGCAAAAACAACCAGCGTTATTCCCAACCGGGAGAAACAAATCAGCCGATTCGGATGAACCAATATCTTAAAATACTTCTCGCAGTCGGCGGCCCATTGAACGGGTGACATTCGAAACAAAAGTCCATCGCCCGCGGTCCAACGAGGCATTTTTCCACATCTATTCACCTTGTCGCAGGCAGAATGTGGTGACGTTGGCTTGCCTCCAAGCAACGCCAGCGTAACGGGCATACATACACGAGCGAAATGTGTCATTGCACCGTCCCCACTGAATTGATTGACTGACTTTTCAAGGCACTAATTTGTAATGACAGTGACACTTTTTAACGTAATAGCCTAACTACTGCAGGAACGATGCCAATGTTTAGGCACACACGACGATCTCTGTGACAAGGTGGTAATAAGCTGCTCTGGGTCTTTAGGTAGCAGGTTCAAATCCTAGTTAAAGGCAGATAAAATGGAACGTAACAGCTACACAATTCTGTATTAGCACAAAATCCTTGCTATGAAGGAATTCAGAACCCTCTTATAATATTACATTATTTTGACATATCGACTCTTGTCAGAACCTGGCTCAAGTAATTCAATTAAATTCATCGTGCTTGTATTGTACAATATAGTATACTTGCTCATCTTTCCAGATCGAAACGTACTCTACTTATTCTATAGTGAGGTAACAGGAGAAAGTTCACCATTGAGAATCAAATAATTTATTGTAATTATTAACTACGTTTGATAGCCAGATCTGAAGAGCCAGTTACTTCCCAACCTTCTTCTACTCGTCCCCCAATTCCCCAAGCAGGGTACCATAGTCCCACTTACTGCGGGCAGCTAATACTTTTGTGAGGTTTAAAAAAACATACACATCACGAGGCAATGGTAAGATTCAAACGTAAATATAAGGAAACATGTTAAATAGAAGACAAACAAAAAAACTCGTGCTCACAATAGCAAAAATACTCGTTACTGATAAAAAAAAACATATTAAAACTAGTCAAAGGCAAAAGTAAAAATAGAATGATTCAGACTACGACCATTCTATTGACCAAAGCCGGTGGATTTTCCCTAACAAAGCGACCAAACACGTTTTCCATTTGCAAAAAATTGACAGAGATTACAAAGAGCGAGATGTTTTGTTGGCATCAGATTCTGGTAGAGTGATTCACACTCGGACTGCGGACGGAACTCGTTTAGATGAGCGAATATCGTAATTATTACAACAATCAGAATAAAATGTTACAATACGGGTATCATCAGTGCACACGTAATGCTATATATATACTTCCGTAACAGTAATCATACTAACGATGATTGGCCAAAATGTATGAAGACATTTAAGTGAAATATCACACCAAGAAAATAATCAAAAGAAATACGAACATGTAGATTAGGAGCAAGTTTTTGTTGATGAAATTATCATTTCAATCTTCTAACTTATGTGGGACTATGCTAAGGAAGTGACAGTTACTAATAAATGATCGTCGGAGTTTTTTGGGACACTCTCCTAATTTGGAAAGACAAGTAGAAGCACTGGTGACCTGAAAAGAACTACTGGATTTGGACAAGCAAGAACCGCTCAGAATTAGCAATTTTCAAAATTGGACATCAGAAGAATTAAGAGCAATAAGAAAAAATCGACCCGTAAAAACAAACATTTTTACTATTTTGCATCTATTTTCAAAACTCTTTTAAAACTTTAAAAATAATTGAGCTCGATCGGATGTCGGGAAGTGGGTTAATTTCCACTTCCAAGATTCCACATCAACAAACAAAAGTAAAATTCAAATAGATGTATTTACAAAATAAATGCATTGAAAGAGCGTTTTATGCAATTCTATATATATTTAAATAGAATTGCCATTAAATTAAATTTAGTCGCATAAATAAGGCTATGCATGTATAAAAACTTCAGATTGTTTGAATGTTCTAAAAGACAAGCGCCAATGTCAATAATTATAATAATTAATTCTGCTGTTTCGTCCAAACGCAAACACAAACCAGTTTGTTGAAATAGACGGATGAAGCTCGATTAGGCATGATTGATACCCCGAGTCGGCGCACGAGAAGAATGCAGAATGGCGTTGACCTATACTCGAGTACTTTTGGTGCAGTTAGCTGTCGTGACGCGTTCTGCAGCTAATCGAATGCATGACGTATGTGCACGGCCAGCCGTGAAGCGAATATTGTTTCTTATTCCCTATTACCCAAGAATGCTATTCGCTCGTAAGCGAGAATGCACATAGGAAGTCTGGCGGCCGCTATTTCCACGCGACACAATGCTCCGGCAGAGGTTATTCCGAGCCGACTGCGGGAGCCAAAAGTTGATTTATCACCGCTGCCAACAAACATGTCTGGATGAACACCGGAAAGGTTTTATTTCGTAAATCCATGCGACGTTGGAATGTGTGTTTTTTATTACGCTTCCATTAAACGGCGGAATTTGAAATTTAAAATAGCCCATTCTTACTGCAGCGTGTCCGTAGGAATACATCACCTAAATCAAGAAGACCTGAGTTTTTTATAACAGCGTTTTCAGCAGTTAATTGGATCATTAAATTTGAACGTTGATTTGTAGATATTATATTTATATTAGTAAAGAAGCATTGTTGTGGAAATAACAGCATTACGTGTGCACTGATGGGATCGTAACATTTTATGTCAAGTCTTAAACTGATAACAGAGTTGGAAAACTTGTTTCAGAGCTGACCTAAAGTAGTATCCAAAACTTTATTTATTTTCATTATTGTCGATTTCATATCGATCTTTAATTAGGTATTTCTTATACTAGCTAATAATATTCTCTTTAGAACAGGTTAATGCAGATGACACACAAATAAAACATCAGTTGATAAAAACGTTCCATAAATAATGGTACCCCTCTAAAATTTACGCAAATGCAGAAAAGATAGCCCTGCACTCTGGTCACGATTTTTGCACTATCATAATCAATACTTATTCACACTAGATAGTACGTTACATTGATTACAGCCCAGTAACATAATATTATTATGATGTTATCAAAAAGTAAACAAATGGAAAGGATAAAGATAAGGTCTTATCTAGCCTGTTCACAAATTATCTATAGTAGATAGGAATTTTTAAAAAGGAAAAATTGTAATAAATATATTTAATATTACTTTAATATTTATGCAATCAAAATAATATGACATATTATCTGATAAAGGTGTCATTTTGTATTTTTAAAAGAGAAGTCACTTTTTAATTGGTATTTTTATTGTAAAATAGATAATGTCTTTATGTAACTAAACTAAAACTGGGAATATACCATGTTTTATCAACTGGCCTACATTGACGTAATATTAATTAAAAAATAAGAATTATTGTTCATTTCCATATCAATATCAGATATTCCTTATATATAAATACATTCTTATAAAATTTACTAAAATGGTGGTAAACATTACACAACAATGGCGTAGTCCAGCGGTAGAGCGTTAGATTCCCATTCCGAAGGCCGCGGGTTCACACCCGGCGTGAGCAAATAAATTTTATTTAATTGATTTGTGTTATTTCACAATTAATTATTTAAAATAATATATAGTATATTTGCGGCACGTTCCAGAGTGGAAGATACTCTTAGTATCGCCCTGGAGTAAGACCACCATTCAGAATTGAAACGTTGCTTGAAATGGCTTTGGCCGTGTTTAGTGACTAGATATGAATAGCTAAGTACTTCCCCACCTTCCTCTTCCTCGTCTCCTTCCCTTCCCCACTTACCTTCAGCCTCATTTCACACCCCAATTGGGGATGCCATAGTCTCACTGGCTCCAGACGGGAGCAGTTGGGACTCTTGTGAGGTATTCACTATAAAAAAAAGCAATAGTAATAAAACTAAAAATATTCAAATTTATAATTTCGCTTGATGGAGTTAACGTTTTGGAACAAATATTTATAATAACTACAGGTAGTTTTACTACAGCACGAAGATCGTCAAATACAAGGACATCCAACTGATAATCAAACACAGTTACAGTGACTTATTTTAAGCTTCATTGGCGTTATGCAAATAATAATAATCGTTATTTTGTAAAAAATCACCTCAAACGCGCTGGATAAATATTAATTCCTAGGCTCTATAAAATTATGTTTTTGTTTTTAAATCTATGAATTTTATTTAAAATCGTATCTCTTTATTTATTGATCCATTGAATATATTCACCAGAATGAGCAAATTGTTAAATATTACATCCTCTGAAAGATGAAGTAGGTATTAACTCCTCCAAAATTGGCAATAAGAGAGGAGCTCCTTGGCTATATTAATTCCTAGGCTCTATCTAATTATGTTTTTGTTTTCAAATCTATGAATTTTATTTAAAATCGTATCTCTTTATTTATTGATCCATTGAATATATTCACCAGAATGAGCAAATTGTTAAATATTCCATCCTCTGAAAGATGAAGTAGGTATTAACTCCTCCAAAATTGGCAATAAGAGAGGAGCTCCTTGGCTATATTAATTCCTAGGCTCTATCTAATTATGTTTTTGTTTTCAAATCTATGAATTTTATTTAAAATCGTATCTCTTTATTTATTGATCCATTGAATATATTCACCAGAATGAGCAAATTGTTAAATATTCCATCCTTTGAAAGATGAAGTAGGTATTAACTCCTCCAAAATTGGCAATAAGAGAGGAGCTCCTTGGCTAATGCTCGTGTGGGGAGGGATTGCGGTTCGTGCAGGTGCCATGGTTCCTCCCATCCGATGCTAATGAATTATTCAACAATTCGCTTATGCTGTTTTACGAGAGATCTGTTATCCTCATTACAGCGTCTGTCATTTCCTGTTGCGAGCTTGCTGCAAACGTTGGAGACGCCGGTTAAAATGGAATCCGTTGAATATTTATTGAGCTTCTAGACTAGACAAAGAACCAATATGACCTTTTGTTGAGCGCCGAGTGACTCAGTTTGAAAGGCAGATGACTCAAAATTATTTGAATACATGGTTTCTTAATTATTTATATTGTTTTTAGATGACAGTTTTGATCAACTGTAATAATTGTACTTGAGATCCAGAATTGGACAACTTCCTAGAGAATCAAGAAGCATTGATGAGACTCTTCCAAAATCGGTTGAACATTTAAAATTAATAACCAAAGCTATAAAATCAATGGAATGTCGAGGCTCGAATGACAACGGAACTCTGTAAAACGCCTGCAGTTGAATGCATGTTTGTACATAAAGGCAAATTGAATTGCCGCCTGCGCCCACAAGGGGGACAAAAATATACGCTTGGGGGAGTCTCCAAACCAAACCACACGGACCCACACACAGGCAAGTCATTGTCGGTACACAAAGCACAAGTACTCCACACTCATACGCACGACAGTTTAATTGCTGCATACAATTGCCCGTCGGTTCAGCTCACGCAACGTATCGCGTGCCAGTTAGCTAAATTTCTATCCGCATGTGGCGAAGCAAAGGCAAACAAAATATCAGCAACGGGTAGGAAACAAATGACAAATACACGTTAAAGAAAGCCCCAAAAAACACAGGAAAGACGTGAGACAGAAAGTGTCCACCTCCCAACGGTTATGCTACCCTAATAACAAATAATTGTTGACACTTAAAATAATTTCACTAGTTTGCAGACAAAACGAGGCGTGCATACACTATTTACAGTCCAAATCTAATTTATATTTGAAAATCCAAACACGTTTTGCCAGAGTTCAATGGAAGTCGAGCACGCCGGTAAAATACAGAGATCATATCGCCAATTTAATTTAACAACTGTGTATTAATAGAGTTTTTAAATCAGCCATACCAAACGAGGAGTGGGTTATCAAGGCAAACGATGTAATAAGCAGTGGCTATATGGGAAACACGCGCTGCTCGATGCTCGTTTCTTCGTATCGATTCGTAAAAGAAAAAAAAAGATATAATTACATCAATAAAAAAGTAATACATAGTCTATACCGTTCAATCTGGTATGGTAGGTATTCAATAACCTTGGAATGAAATAGCGACCAGTTGTAAAACAATTTAATAAATGATTATGCAAATGAGAATAATTAGGATACCATTGGAGTAACTCTAACCTTGAGACAAAGATATTCGTGTTATTTTATCGTGACTGCTTTCAGATAAATGCCATCCTTTCTTTCGCTTCTATTTTTATGCAAGAAATCAGACTATGCAAATAATGTTTAAATTACCAGTTAGAAGTAGTAGTGTAGTTAGAAGTAAGATTGTAGAAATTATTGAAATTTGTACAGCGCCCTTGAGGTGATTTTTCACAAAAACGGCGCTATACAAGTCATCCAATTATTATTATTATTATTAAATAAGAAGAATGGCACTTCGTGAGTGGGCTCTGGGAAATATGAATAGAGAAGAAATAATTCATGGAAATTAAGAGAGCTAAATAAAGGCCATGGCCATTCCAGATGAATAATAATAATGTTAAGAGTAACAAAGCAGTGAACGACCCGCTCTCAGCCAGGAGACGTTATATATTTTGCTAACGAACTAACCATCATGTAAAAATGGCAAGTTAATAAAGAAATCACGCTTTTACCCCGAAAGGACTACAAACACCTTTGTCTTGGCCTAAGAGTATACAATGAGAGCTCTATGGTCTTGGCATAAACTCCTTTTGTTTATTCACATTTATACTTCATAGATCGACTCATGCATGCGTACTCTTCTCTTACTCCAATTCTTGATATGACCCGACTCAATTATTTGACTGCTGATACTTCTACTCGAATTATCATCTAATCCTCTTTTTGTTAATACGGTTCATGACTTTTACTTTGGACCTTGCATTATTTTCGGCTCTCACAGCGTACGTGTCCTGTGCTAGCAAGCACTAAACTAAAGTCCCTCTATTGCTTTTGCAAGCCCAGTGTAAACTGGCCTCAGGTAACTTATATATTATGCTGGTTGTACGTAATCCGGAATACCCTTTCATAACAATGATACAATAACAGGTGCGTATTTCTCTCTTATTGTTATTCAAATCATAAGATAAAAAGAGAGACGTCCTTCGCCGCATTCCGCCTACCAGAATCTCCATTACGATGACGTATTGGGTCCCTCGCTCGACTGTAGGTACCGCAGACCTAAAAAAAAAAGCCGATAATGTATCATTGTGACGGAGGGCGGTTAAAAAATGTATACAATATAACATTACGGTGCGGTTCTCGGCCATTTAAAGATCTCCAGTTTTATTTGTGCCCATAAACAATTTCCCAGTATTGCGGACAAAAAAATGTTCCTCTGACTCCGCTGGTCGTCCCGCTCTTCGCATTTGTGGGCGTCGTCCGTCTCCCTCATTCCAACGGCCGTTTAATGGCCGGGAGATGTTTGTAAAAAAAAAGTTTTTATTTCTCTCTTACCTAACAGCAGATGGCCCGTAGCTATTGTTAACTTGGCAGACCCTTTTTTTGCTTATGTACGTTTAAGTATTTATGCGCTATGTATTGTAAATGTTTGCTTTTTTTCGTAAATTTGGTGCATTGGGATATCGCTGCTTGGACAGGTATGCCGCAGGTAGGAGCTGGACTTCGGAAACTTGACCCGATTTTGACATTGAACCGCGATTGTGAATTTGAAGGACAAAATGTAATGTTTTATTCGAGCTTGTTTCGACTAATTTCCGTGTTCTATTTATTATATTTCGACGTTATCTGTGTGGTTTTGTGGACATGTGAACCAAGAATGTATTAGGTACTTCTATTAAATTTATATATAGAATTGATATGGAATGTTATTGAGAATGTTATGAAAGTTCTAGCACCTATTTTAGATAATACATACATTACAAATACTCACTTAGATAACCGCTTGTACTTCTGTTCTCCGGTCATGAATATTTTACGTGACGGGTCGAAAATAATCGTTTACATTAATTTTATCAAGGCTTTGATGACATGACATCAAAGTCTTCGAAGTGTAAAATTAGAAATCTCCATCGGAATTAAGAATTAACATATTTTTTTAATAAAATTTGCATGTGTTTAAACGACTTAAAAAAACATTTAACGAATTATAAGGAAAACCACAGGCTTTGGAGTTTAATGTGTGCATTTCACAAGTAGAATTTGACGACCGCAAGAAACAAAAGGTCAAACCAATAACAGTGTTCATTACGACAGATGAAAAGCCAAAAGTGTTGGGTCAATCAACTTAAGTTGATAAAATAAAACAGAAAGATTTACTTTTTATCCAAACTTCTTCGTTGTTAAAAAAACGAACGGTACACTCTCTTGCAAGTGCAAAAAATAGAATATCACATTTAATGAAGAGGTAAGCTTCAAAGCGGGTATCAGATTACTAAGAAAATCGTCTGTGGATGTTTTCTTACGTCTATGTCTGTGGACTATGACTATAAATAAACAGTGTACACTCAAATTACATTATAATTAACAAAGACTTTTCAGTTATAGTAAGCAAAGATTGTTTATTTAATAAAAAATGTGACACCACATAAACCAGACATCTACTGTGTTTCATTTAAATACTTTGGTTGGCTTTTGGGTTGAGATGTAAATACAGCCTTGTGGGTTGAGCTGGTTCATCGTCCAGCCTTTCATCTTCGGGGCCGATGTATAGTCTAGAAAGTTTTATATTTAAATGCAAAAAACACACTTTGTAAAACACCACTTTTATTTTTGAACTAATATCCATCCACCCATAACCCATCCAACAGCCAACCAGGTTTCTCTTAGCTCAAGCTTCGTCAGGGCTTATTATATCAACTGATTTATCAGCTAAGCGAAACCTGATTGGCTGTTGGATATTAATTCAAAAATTAAAGTGGTGTTTTACAAAGTGTGTTTTTTCATTTAAATATATAATGTCACACCCCAAAGTATTTGCTTCCTTCGATAGAAAGTTTTATGTTTCTCCATGTATTTGATGACGAATACTGCAAAGTTGACTCACGAGAGAAAATGAAGCACAATCCAGTTAAACATCCCAAAAGTCAATCAACAAAATAATATTGTTCATGAGTTTCATGACATATTTAAATCTTCTCCGCATATTTCCCAATTTCTGTACAAAATTAAACTTAACACAAGACTTCTTATGTTAACGAGCCGATCTCTGTGAAGGTCGTTCGAAGGTGAAACAGATGCCAAAGGTTCGGACCTACAACACACATGGGTATGGTACACAAACAAGACCATAAGCCTGCCTGTGTTCAAATTCCCACCCTTAGACAATATTTCACGTCCAATACATTCAGAAAGACCGGTTTCCAATGCGAGTCATTAAAAAAGGTGCCAAGATTTCAAATAAATGCAGCCCTATTTTTTTTCGTTCTTATCTCTAAAATGTAAGAGGGAGAAAAATAATGACAACACAACATTATATTTCCTTGCCCCAGGGGTGAGTAGGTAGATAGGCAATTTTTGAAAAAAATAAGGGATCTCGGAGCAGGTATAATCGTTCTAAATGCATTATTTAAAGCGGGTAACAATGGAGCAGGTATGCCAAGGGTGTTAGACGGGTGAATTGTGAAAGCAATGTTAAATAACTCGCTTGAACAATACAATGAGATGATTTGATTAATCAGCTTTAATGTGAGTACACGATGATAAACAATTTTAACACTTCCTTATCGGGTCTCAGTAAAAAGGTAAGTTGAAGGCTTCGTAAAGCAATCTTAACTAAAATTACTGTAAAATCCAAGGCTAATAAACTGAGGTCGCTTGCAGATGAAATGGGCTGACAAACTGAATATAACCATTGATATATAATTAATATACCTCTATGAATATAACATGCCGGATTCAAATGGATGAGAAACTTTTAGGAAGAACAACAAAACTGGAGACATTTTAGGAAGACCCTTGTTTTTATGTTGAACAGAGTGAGTCTGAATTTCCAATGTCAACGCAACTATTTTCAGCTAGCAAGGTCAATTAAATCATGAACTATCGAGCTTCGAAATAGAAATAGGCATACTTCCAACCTTCAACAAATAAGACAAGAAGCCATATTTATATTCTTTGTTCCTTATTTTTTAGATAGTTTTCAAGAAAAAGCCAGGTTTGATAATAAATTGATAGAACCATTATGGGTTTCTGAAAAAAGCTTAACGACAAATTCATTCAAATGATTCAGTAGTCAATTCAGGTAAATATTATGATCGTACGATAATTAATGTTTTGACTGAGAGAGATTAAAGCGTCCGCAGAACTAATTTGCATTATGATTTGGACCTGATTCGAGATTGTATTATAAATACATAACTAACGTGAGATAATCGCAGTGGCTCGGCGTTGAATTGAATAGAATGTTTGTAATAACATAATACGCTAGGTTCTATGTTCTGTTCTGTGGTGTGGGAACGATTGTATGCAGTATGCACTTACTGCGGTAATAGAGAAAGCTGGCAATCATCAATTTATTTCCGCAGCATCGCGGAGAAACGCAGCCAAACCGCGCCAATGCCATTACTGAACACTGCCTGAATGTGCAATGTGCAACGATTGCAAGCAAGCAAGACTGCACTCAGTTATATTGCATGATTGTATGTAGCGATTGAGGGAATTTAAGGTTCCAAAGAGTCTCAACATTTAAGGAACGAGTGAACTATGCTTGTATATAATATATTTATTAATATCTTTCTGTAATATTTCCATCTCAGTACTTTTGCTTTTATTTAAAGCATTAACTATGCATTATTGCTATGTGATTCAGTAACGTGCATTATAATCCATGGGTCATCTCAGATCTTAACAGAAAATAACAATCATTTGTTGGCATAGATATCAATGTTTGTTGGCTATTATCGCCATATATGAACGTGAAGACAAAAAAAATCTCTACGGAATTACATGTATAACTCAATTTAAGAATCAAAATACAAAAGAAAATCTAATTAAGGCATCTATAATGCTTAAAAAACATTTTTCATACATATTCTTGCCGAATAAAATAATAAAAATAAATTGTATAGACGGAGCGATAATTTGATCGCTTATGAGCGATAGAAGAAAGAAATATCTCCAGTGAATTTCTAGAATACGATTGCCACACCAATGAAACGAAAATGGAATTTATTTTATTCCGATTATCATAAAAATTAAATAATTCAGATTGTTAATTCCTTAACAGTGGCAAGAAAAAGGGGACCATTTTATATGGCGTGATTCACGTCTCAAGGTGAATGGAATCATTCATCAACAATACACAAGTTTATAAAATAGTGAAAAAAAACGCAAATGGAAGAACGTAAAAAAACACGTTTACATTATGTATGAATTCTGAGAAATTCTAATCCCAGCATAGTGACGTAAAGCCACGTAAAGCAAACAGATTTATGTTTGTCTAAATTTATGAGCATATCTCAGTGATAATAGTTTCAACTTTATAAGCAAATATTGTATGTTTAATAACGAACGATAACAGTCACCGGTTAAAATATACAAAATAGTGTTTTAAAACAGGAAAGCAGATGCAAAAAACTCAATAAACGTTGATATAATAATAAATAATCAATCGAATCTAGGCAGAATGAAATATGTAAACAGAATTAATTAAACAAATCCAGCATCATAGTATTTGAAACAGACGTTAAATAACATATTTGTAGACGGTGAATTAAAGGAACAAAAGTGGAAGAGTTTGTTTACTTGGGAAGTGGGTTCACGAGAGAATAGAAGACTGATGAGGGTATTGAAATTAGGGTGAAAGCGGAAAATTCAATTAATGGAGGACTGAATGCAGTATTCGCTAATGTAAGGACAAGGAAGGAAGAAAATAACAAACGGCAGAGATTTGCAGGTCGATAAACATGGCATACACGAAAATAATGTTCGAAAACCCCCATCTTTTTTATTTAAAGACCTATAAATCTTCTCTCTGGGCAATTTGATAAGGAATCTTCGGTCTTAAAGGTCGTGTGGGAGAGTACACCAGAAAGTGGTTCACTCAGACCCTGTGACGCACGCTAAGAGGAAGGGTGGGTAGCGTTATTGTCTGCAGACAGAAAAGTCAAGGGTACGAATCCAAGATCTGCTAGGTCACTCAAATATTCAAATCCAAAGCCGCAAAACAAATTATAAAAACCAAAACAACAAAAAAAAAAAATTACCACCTTGATCAACGATCAACTGACAAATAGTGCTCGGCGGCAAAACATGCATAATTCTAAATATTAATTTACAATGTTATTCGCCTTTGAAACAAGACAAGCTATAAAAGTTGAATGTGTCATCAGCGTATGGCGTGCATAAACCTGTTTCAAATGTATATTATTCTCGGATTTTGGTTCTCATAAATAAATGTCAATGCTGATTACTGATTAATTAGTCAAGAAGACAAACATAACCGGTTATGTTATATGTATTCATATAATTATATGTAGCATGTGTTTTATCTGTTACTGTAGGTACCTACTTGATATAAAAGGGGTCATGAAACAGTGACCTGTAGTGACTACACCAGAAAAATTTATGAACGACACGTTTTTGTTCATGTTTTGCCAGAAAACTATTACCCTAAAAATAGTAGAGAATAAAATATATAATCTCTAATCTCGTTCTTGGTGAATTCCGAGTTGGGTAGGTATATCAGAAAAGATTTTAAACGGTGAATGATAAATATTCCAATATAAAGACTGACACGTCTTCCAGTTGGATAACAGATTGTTACCCCACGTGCAAAGTACGCACAAAATATGAATAATAATTATTATCCAGTTCTGCTGCTGTCAAAATGCAAAGTCACGACTTGTATCTACATGAAAGGCATATTACACGAACATGATTTTATTTTCCACTCAGCTCTTATCGTCAACCCGGCAATACCAGACTCGGTATGTTATTTACCTTACAAGGTAAATTACGGAAGAATCCTTACGTAATCGTAATACACGCTGAGGCAAGTGTGCAAATTTATACCTGTGATTGATATTTGCAATTAACTTTGACGTGACATCAGGAATTAACAGTAAGACATAATTGAATTTTTGCTTCGAGTATTTCTACACATTACTTAGGTACTTGCCATATTGTGCATCTCATAATAATTGAGTCTTCTTTTTCATCTTGAGTTCTGCTCTACCTATTGCTGGGAATATGTATTTTCAATATTTCAGATTGCCATTTTAGCCCGCCACACCTTTTTAAACAATCATCCGATCTCACCTGCGGTTTTCCTGGTTGCGTTATTCCTTCTGGTCTCCATGTAGCATTAATCTTTTTTCCTCTCAGCGTGACCTGCCTATTCCTTTAAGTTTTTTTTTATATCAGCTCCACACAGGAGGCCTTATCGAAAAATAATTCCCCTCGGGGCCTATGTCAACTTAGGGCATGCTGTGTGGAGGATCACTTGAGGAAAGGTAGGAGATGAAGTTCTGGGAATAAAAAAGATATAAGGGGTGTATCTGGGGGTCAGTATCCCCAGAAGTGACGGACACTCCCGATCCGGATACGCAGATGGTGAGCAGATGCATCCGCCGCCAAAATCTGGACAAACCTCATTCTATGAACCCGGGCGCACCCCTACTAAGTCACCAAACGTAGCGAATAACTTGGAGTGACCTACAGCAGAGGTGTTGGTTATTTAATTAATGGTTACCGAGGCGGTACCCAGAACCGCTTCCCAAATGAAATTTTAGTTCTGCTATTCCAAGAAGGAAAAGCTCAGGTATCTATTAACAATTCTAATTAGATATTTGCAAGTCAAGATTCACATAAGAGTCCAGATAGACAGATCTATATCAATATGTAAATGATTTGCTGGGGAAGGCAGTCAATTGTGCTGCTATTAATGATTAGCCAATCAAGGTAAAAGCAATAGATATCTAGATACTGATACGACTGTGAAATTAGAAGTTGCTAAGACTTACTTTGATTAAATCATTAACTATTGTATTGTTATTAAATTAAATAGCCCGATGAATGTGATTAATATTTTGAAACTGGTATTGAATAATGGAAAGGATTCTGAAGCGGATTTCCATGGCTCACTTCAACAATCGAGAGCCCAATATTTCTGATGTCATATTACATAATAAGAGCCATGCTTGGAAAGCTGCCAGCAATACGGGGAACAGTTCACGATGGAATACCAAGAACAAAGGATACGCTTCGTTGACAGACTGACTCGAGGGGCGACGAAGCATATTAAATTCATTTCAAAGCCGTTGTCAAACCAAGAACAAGAAATCGAATGATACCGAAAAAATGTGGGCCGACTTGAGAAAGATTGAGGAAAACTAGCCCATTTATATATTTTAAATATTCACCGAGTAACTTAAAGAAATTCCAATATCTAACCCTTAAAAAAATTGGCGTATTTTGTCAGAGGCTAAAAATATTCCCGCTTTGCAATAAAATACAAATAAATGGAACATTTGTTAACGTATTCGAAAACTAAAAACTGTTTTCGAAAGGTGATGAAATAGGCTTTCAAATTTCTGTATGAAAAATTACTATGTATTTTTTAAATAATTTTTTTTTTGCGAAAACTTTAAAAAGTGTTCAAAATGGCTCACTTTACTTTTTTTCTAACTAAAATTACTGATAATGAAAAAAATAAATAAAACACATACTTATTTCATTAGATAAATGAAGTATAAACCTTACTGTCACCTCACTTTTTTTCGTTTCATGTAAAAAAAATTCTTCAAAAATTCACAAAGTTCCATAATTTTTTTCAAATTGCTATCGGTAACTTTGGTTTCAGAAAGGGGTAAATTTAATTTTTTTTTGTGGTTTTCTTTTAGATTTGAATATATAGTTTGTTGTATTCTCTTTCCAATACCGTTTATATCACATTTCTGACTATGATAGTGAGGGAGAAACAACGATTTCTGTGAGACCTATGTGAGCTGGGACAAATATGGTCTCCTATGATTAAACGGGTTAAAACACATTTTCATAGTTAAAAACGCACGACTCAAATATCATTTGGCTAATGCTGCCAAGGGATTTTGAATCAAAGCATCAATAGCATCCGTCTGAATCTGTGTCTTCTGAGCCGAGCCGGAGCGTTTCGATTGTCATGTTTTTATTCATTGTTCAAGATCGATTTATGACCTTGCATAAGAACTTACATATTCAAATTCAACGTATTTTGTTCTATATACATATAAATTTAAGACATAATATTTGTCGGTAGAATTCCTCATTCATTACTAGTTGATCGTGTCAGTTCGGCGATTCATGTATTATTACTATTATTAGACTCTACGACACACATATTATGATATAACGATAAATCTTCATGCAGACACATCGTGGAGTAGACGTTCTGTAAGCAATGTTTTACGGGATGATTAGTGTCATGGACGCTTTGTTTCTTGGTCGAGTGTGACACGATTTTAATAAGATGTATTGGGTGTCGATAAATGGCTTCTCAAATCACAATACAACAATAAAGGCCCTCCTTGAATGCTTATTGTGCTACCTATACCTACAAGTAGCATTGTCGTGCTCAGTATTTTTGTAGCGGCGAATTCGTATAATGGTGTTGCGGTATTCCGGTGGACTGTTATTCTGACTACTCACAGAAACACCTGAATAAAATGTATTATGCAAATGTATAAAATTGTTAAATGCGAAATCGAATAAAAATACGAAAACGTCAATATCTTGGTCACATCATGAAAAACGACAAAGTTCTCCGCCAAATTAGAAAACATTTCATGTTTTCTGGGCAGCTGTTTATAAGGTGGAGATTGCTGATGACTGATGATATCCAAAAGCCAATTTGTGAAGTCACCAGAAGACTAACAATGAAAATGCAGCTTTAAAAGAAGATTAATCAAAAAGATCAGATGTATTAAAGAAGAATCTGGTAGCGAGACAGCACACTCACGATCTCTTGGAATTCCAAGTGTTATGCTCGCAAAGCAAATGCAGTGCAAGCAGTAAAATAATTCCTCTTGGCAAAACGAGAAGTATCTCGCTCAAAGTTCACCAGTCTTGCATATAATATCTGATCCATTTATTTGTACCCAACGGTAACCGGTATTCATAACAAAGAAACACGAACTGGATATCTGGCCAAGTTCCAATTCGAATAAAATTCTGATCCGTGTATTTGGGTGACTTTGCATACCTTCTGCGATCAAATCAATTAATCAAAACGGTTGTATTTATATTGTTATGTCTCAGAGATCTATGATAAATGACGTGCTTATAATATTTTACATAATTATGATACAACTCCCAGTTACGAAGGAGAATGCGATGGAACCAGTTTAAACGGATTCTAGTAAATCTTTAAATCATTCCATACTACTTGTTCAAGGATACGCGAATCAATCTAACGATAATAATGGTAGACGTGCTCTCGAGAATCTGCTGTATTCCCACGAATCTCTCGACTCAGATTTTCAGTAGATCGACCAAACAAACACAATGACGTGTAGACTGTACTGACTTTATAGTAGGCAGTCTGGCGAAAAATTCCAAATGAACGTGAACACGATTTAGTTTAGATTTAGCATTTGGCGCTCAGCGATTAGTTTTATTTTAATTACATCTTCTAAGTTCTTAAAAATATAATTGGATTATTTACATGCCTTACTCAACATTTTGAATGTCACCTTGAAGATCAACGCTAACACACAACGTTAATGCACAATCTAAACTATTCTTTAGTGCAGTGTTAGGAGAATGTAGAAAAAGTCGGATTAGTGAATCTGGTAGAAATTAGGTAGAAAATCTAGTAAAATCATGTATGAAAATTAAGGCCGATGCACGGAGAAAAATGTTATTCTAAAATACTATCATTTTATTCGTAAAAACGGTTAAAAACGGGACTGAAGTTCTTACGAACAAATTAACAGTGTTTCAATGTTTATTGGCGGGAAAATGTAAGAATAATTTGTTGATATACGTACGAAATTATGTATACCAACAAATTATTCTTACATGTTCCCGCCAATAAACATTGAAACCCTGTTAATTTGTAAGAACTTCAGTCCCGTTTTTAACCGTTTTTACGAATAAAATGATCGTATTTTAGAATAACATTTTTCTCCGTGTGGAATGAATCAGCCCCAGAAATACTTGTATATGGCACTCACTACCAAATCGGGGTATCGGAAAAGGTCTACTGACCTGTGTCCCGCTCTAAGGTAGTAGCGAATAATTATAAGGTTTGGTTTGGGTCATCTCAGGGGTCGATATGTACAAGACTTATGAATGTGAATAAAAAAATTTGCGCTAGGACATCATTAGAGGACAACCTTACTGCCAACCTCAGCTAGGAAACTTCGTGATGGTAAATTGGTCAGTCAATTATAACTTATAATGCATTTGTAATGTGGGTTTTTGCATGTAAGAAATAATAAATTAATACAACATTGGGAATAATCTCTGCGGGCATTGTTGCGTAATCGATTTGATGAGATGTTAGAAACCCACCGTCCATTTAAAATGATTAAATGTGTGCAAGAACATGTGTAATAATGAGATGCAAATGAAACATACAGAAACATTACCATGAATGATTTATCATTTCCTAGAATGACTCACGAAACTACGGAGCGTGCTGTATAACGCATAGCACAAAGAAAAGCATAATTCACGAAGTCTTAACAAAACTGGAATTTACGATCAGAACTTAATGCCGTGCTAGAAGCTAGAATGTGCGTTCGTTATTTTATAAACTTGAAGAAAGCGTTGACCTTTAGTGGAACGACAAACGAGAAAAAGCGATTTGTTTTCCTTAGAAAGTAAAAAAAAAACATTATTTTTACAGTATTTGCAGATTGTATGGTTGTTTTTGTTATTTTCTAAATGTAATGGGTGATACAAATAATATGTACTATCCAACAGATAACAATGGAAAGATAAATTAAACGAGAAACAAATCTTTGTAACAGCCAAAGCTTTGGAATGGTGATATCTGGCGAACTGAAAATTGTACAGCCAAATCTTTGGAATGGTGATATCTGGCGAACTGAAAATTGTACAGCCAAAGCTTTGGAATAGTGATATCTGACGAACTGAAGATTGTACAGCCAAAGCTTTGGAATGGTGATATCTGGCGAACTGAAAATTGTACAGCCAAAGCTTTGGAATGGTGATATCTGGCGAACTGAAAATTGTACAGCCAAAGCTTTGGAATGGTGATATCTGGCGAACTGAAAATTGTACAGCCAAAGCTTTGGAATGGTGATATCTGGCGAACTGAAAATTGTACAGCTCGTTCTGACTGTAGAAAGCACTAGTTTTCAACTCGCAACGTTGAAATCGTAACAACAAAAAATCCATCATGAGTTATGGAGCTTTGAATTATCGGTTGTACAGTCCAAAAGAGGCGAACTTCAATATTGTTTGTCCTTTATGCCCTTTCACTTTAATAAAAAAGACACGTGATATCAAAAGACATCCTCTCCCTTATTTTTATTATTAGAAACAAATCAGCATAATAAAAAATTGTCTTTTTTTAAAGCAAAATGACGTCTTAAAACATTTTTCAACATATTCTAACAATACGAAACACTGTGGTGTGATTTTCGTGAATTTAATAATAACAATATATAATAAATACTTGGAGCAAGTGGTCGAGTTTGTGTATTTGGGAAGTACGTTTACGAGAGATGGGAAGGCTGTTAGGGATATTGAAATAAGGGTAAATGAACGACTGAACGCCGTTAGCGCTAACAAACAGCTGTCCACAGAAGCGAACCTAGCAGTTCACAATAGAGTGCTGGTACCTACCCTAATGTAAGGCAGTGAAACACGAAAATGGCAGAGAAAGGATGAAATTAGACTGAATGCTTTAGAAATGAGATCCCTGAGGCGTATGTGCGGTAAAATCATGTATGATCGTATGAGGAATGCGGAGATCTGAAAATAATGCACGGCTGACGTGAGCGTAAGTAAGTAAGATTAAGAAAGGGACGCTTAAATGGTTTGGGCATGTTGAGCGAATGAATGAAGAAAGGAGTGTAAAGAGAATTTATAACGCGAATGTGAACGGTAAAAGAAGTCGAGGACGCCCACGGAATACGTGGCACGATCAAGTGAATCAGATACTCCATGTCAAGAGTCAGAATAATAGAAGAGTATCTATGAGAAGATGTATGAATGTGAATGAGACGGAGTGTGTGTGCCAAGACCGAGTAATTTGGCAGTCCGTCCTCTCTGCCTAGTTAGTTAGTTACAATATCTTATCTTATCTTTCTAATAATATTATAAATGCGAAAGTTGGTATGGATGTATGTATGTTTGTTACTCTTTCACGCAAAAACTACTGGATGGATTTTAATGAAACTTTACAATAATATAGCTCATACATCAGAATAACATATAGGCTATAATTTATAAAGCTAGCTATTTATTTTCAATACATTGAAAATAATAATTATTGTTTAATAGAAAATGTCAAAATTTGAGAATGACATTTTGCAAAACAACGATTGTTAAATCAAAATTCTATTTTAGAAAATATTTAAATTAGTGAATTTATTTGAAATACTCGCCCAATACTTTGAATCGAATCAAGAATTATACATATTTTAAACAAATAGGTTAAGAATTTTAGTATAAACATAGATGGGACCTAGGAAAAGAAAATAGATTACTCGAAGTACTAATCCTACGCAGACGAAGTCGTGGGGAAAAGCTAGTATGATTATAAACACTGACATATTATTTCCCAATGATCTTCTTTATTTTCAAAGGAATAACGAAGGCAGCGTCTTATTTCTTCCTCGTAACAAAGACAATGTGATATTTTTTCAGACCAGCGGGAAAGGATGTCAGTGAACTGAATATGGGCGTGTCCGGAAATAACGTTTTCCTTTTGAAGGTTTATGACGGAATACGGTAAGTAACAAAAGAGCCATTTTCTCCTTTGTTGGGAAAAGCGTGTGATTTTTTATATCAACAAATAGAACGGCCTTGAAGGCAGATTTAAATCTGAGAAACGTGAGGACGAAAATGCTTTCCAGATTTGAAAACATAAGCTTCACTTATCAGAACGCTATAAAGGCTATAAATAACGAAATGACCAATAATTTATTGTTGAAATTACGATTCAATATCGTATTTAACCACTGGAGCGTCAGAGCAATTTAAAACTTTTTCTCGAGTTGCTAAAGAAAATTTTTCCGCCCACAATAAAAAATAATACCTCCGAATTTGAATATGGAGACATACAAACTGATTAAGGTAGATTCAGACTGGGTCGACGTACGTACGCATCGCTACGCCAAACAATGCTTTGCAACCATACATTTTCTATGAAAATGGCCAAAGACATCGCACGTCGCGATGCGTGTGGCCAATGTGATTCTAAAACATAAATTTTCATTGAAAATCTATGGTTGCTAAGTAGCCCAGATATTGTTAGGCGTAGCGATGCATACGTAAGTCGACCCAGTCTGAATCTACCATTATAGTTCTATATAGCCAATGAATTCACCCATATTTTGTCGATTATCACATAGTTGTAGGATTTATAAAAACAATATTATAAAATCGTAAATTTTCAAACTTTTTAAAGAATCTAAGAATATTTGCCATATTTAGGAAGCAAAGCAATCCGTGCTTTTGAAAATAGTGCCATATTGTAGCAAAAAGCGTTTAAGTGGTTAAAATATCCAATAAGAATGCTATTAGAATTGAAACGTTGCTTGAAACGGCCTTAGCCGTGTTTAAAGACCATCTGAAGCCAGGTACTTTCTTACCTTCCTCTTCCCCATCTCATTCCCCTCCCTACTACCTTCATCCCCACAATATACACCAATTGGGGATGCCATAGTCTCGCTTACCCCGGACGGTTGGGAGCAATTAGGACTCTTGCATAAAAAATAAAAAAAGATACAAGATTCAATAAAAGGCATATAATTTAAAGGTAATTTAACTAAGTGTTCATATATTTTCTAGCTTTGCACAATGTCCTTCAGTTGAAATTCATAATTTGTCTACATATCACTAAAATGGAGCTATGAAAATTTACCAGGCAATTAATTGAGAGCGATTGACCAGCAGCTGAGAATGAAAGTTTAAAAATGCTTGCAACTGTACAGGGAGGTTCCAATGAGAAATATCAATTATTCCCCGTATCAAATTTTCTAAATAAAATATTTTATTTCGATTTATTTCATCCAAAACTTGCTTTAATATATACCTACATTCAAGTAAGCAATAAAAATGCTCAAAATGCACGATGATAAATCATTAAATATCGTGTACTTCTTGTAAGTATTTTTTGATCATAAGTAGTTATGAATTTTTAATAATGTCCAATCAAAATAAGTGTGAAATTTTTTTTTTAAATATTTTAGTTTGTAAGACCTTAAATAAATAGAAAAACTGAGGTATTTTTGTCACAAAACACGTTCTCGGATTTATTTATTAATGATTTTAATTTAACTAAAATTTAAAAAATTAAAACTGTGTTGACTAGATTATGTATTGATTTTTGGTGTATTATATGATTTGAATTTGTGTTGCTTATTAGGATCTATCGTTTGAAAATTGAACAAATCTGCTAACGACCAACGGTTATAACCTTAGTATCTTAAAAATATACTTAAAATTTTGAAACTGCGTGTACCAGATAAAATAACAATCTTTCAAAAGCAAATTATGTTTTTTTGTAAAAAAGAGTCAATACGTCTAGAATTTGATTTAAAAAGGACTAATTTCCGGTATTCTCTGCTAATACCCTCTTAATATAAATCTTGAAATTAACCTATTTAATAAATTTTTAACATAGTCAAAAGGATATAAATATAAATAACAACGATTATTAAATAATAAAACATTACAATAAATAACAATTCGAGGTTAATTCACCAACTAATAAAAAAAACTATATATTAATATTACAATCAATATTCATCATGGATGATAACACTGCTGCCAGTTCAGTCAGTATTTAAATGTTACAAGTTATTATAAATATTTATTATCCTCCAGTCAATGTCACTCGGGTCATTCAAGACAACACGCTGACACTAAACTGTCCATATAAATTCCATAAAAAACTACTGCTAAACAAATTAATACCATTTATAACAGATCATAATTTTCTATGTTAATAACTCGTGTTCTTTAGAATTTATACATATTACGCATTCAGATATGCTGAGGCTGCGTTTTATATAATATTTATTCAAGTCATAAATAATAATGCGTACTTAAAATCTAAAAAACAATATCTTGTTCTACCGGTATTTCAATGGAAGATGCTCCGAGGAACTAGCGTAATTGATTACTTCGGCACCGGTGCACAGTCGGGAAACATGCCAAACGCGCGCCCAACATTTATACACAGTTGACATTCATCACATGAAAACGAGTCGTTTCTATGACTCGTTCTTGAATTTAAAAGCTCGGCTGAGCAACGATTGGCCGGCCTCTGTGTTTCCTCTCTCCTATATGACCCATTTTCACTCCTTACTTTCCACAAAAATATCATCCACTCAGCATCCCAAAGATACCATAGAAATTATTTTCCTCGGGGCCTCCTGGGTGGAGTTAATGAAAAAAGGGTTCTAACTTGTATTTAATGAAAAAAAACATATTTACATTTCGATGAGATCAGAATCAATATATTTTTTTTAAGTACATCAACTTTTAAATTACGTCTCTCGTGTTAACTTAATCGTGGAAAGTGGTGACGACAAGTGACAGTGACACATAAAAATGTTTAAAATAAATCGATAATAATATATTCTAAGAAGAAGCGATATCGATTAACAAATTAGCATAATGAAAAGCAATGCCTTTTTTACACAAAATAATGATGTTTAAAAATCGCATAAAACTTGACAATTCAATGTCAACTAAATAGTTGTAGTTTTATCAAATTGTTGATTATTATTTACCGGTAAGATCCTTAGTATACAAAACAACAATGTTGCTTGAAATGGTTTTAGCTCTATTTCGGGACGAAGTCAAAAAAGTCAGTGTTCCACGAAAACTCAACAAAGTGGCGTTTCAACGCCTCTTTTAAAAGTCGTTAAAAGTGATGAAAAAAATGCTTAAATGAAGTTTGATTAGGTTATGGGCTATTTTTTCCTCACTTTTAATGACTTATTGAAATGCGACTTTGTTGAGTTGTCATGGAACCCTGACTTCGTCACGAAAAACGGCTAAAACCATTTCAAGCAACATTTCGTACTGAATAGTGATCTTTTACCAGGACGATACTGAGAGCATCTGTCACTCTATATATTAGCATATGTATATATATATCAGTGGCGGTCCGTGAGTTTTCAGTGAGCTAGAGTGCTAAGATTGGAAAAAACGACGTTGCTGATGTTGTAGCTGAAAATGATTTTTTTTTTTCAAATTTTCTTCTTTTTGTATGAAGATCTTCAGGATTATTTCAGTTTAGGGATGCGCCGCATCCATAAAATAAAAGATCTTCATACAAAAAGTTGAAATAAAAAAAATAAATTGTAGCTTCAATATCATTAGTAACGACGTTTTTTTCAATCTTGGCACTTTAGCTCACTGAAATCTCACGGACCGCCACTGATATACATATAATATTAGAATACGTAAGCTGAAAATAAAGTAAGTAATTGAGTAGATATTAAATGTAGAAAGAGAAATTATTTCAATTTTCATTCATAGAGAAAAATCCAGGAATACCTCTTGAGCTGTAAAATACTGTTCCAAGAATTTCCTTTATTCCTAGGTGAAATTCAATTTTTACTTTTAGTATCAGGTGGAATGAATTATTAATTAGAAATATAATTAATTATAATAAACAAAGAGGATATTATTAATTAAATAAATAAAAGAGGAAATATAATAATAAGTTTAAAGTACCAGACTAATAAATAAATTTAGCCTTTATTACTTCGCTGGGCAATGGCAAAGGCCAATGGGGTCAGTCGATTAATATCATGGATATTTAAAACATGATTGCGATGACCTAGAAATTCTACAGACAAAGGAACTGTCCAAATTTTATAAGTCGAGGAACGGTTAGGTTGGAAACATATTTAGACAAGCTAGATATAACTATTTATACACCAATAGTCTATATAGATCGCATTGGGAAGAGAAAAGAGTATATACTCAACTCTCTGTAAAGATGAAGCATTCAGAGGGGTCATGATCCTTAGTCATGATTCATGATGGATCAACCAAGAAGAAAAACGACCAAAGGATCAGGCTAGCGTGGCAACTGTAAAAAAACCACGGTGTGAAGTTGTGAACACAACACTAAATCTGTCTTCCCTGCCTCTTCGTCTCACATGCCAGGTAACAACAGATAACCGGTCCTACCAGGGAATCAGCTTTACCGAGAAGGTCACAAGTCACTAACAACAGGCAGAAAAGGCCCGAGGCATTTCCTGATAATCTGATCCTCGGGTTTAATCGTTTAATGGGAAAGATATAAGCTAAAGGCATTTAATTCGATAGATGTGTACACATTGTACACCAGTTTTTAGTTGAAGAAAGTGGATGGCGCCACTTCTACGCTAAAGTGCTTTGTTTTAAGAAAAGTGAAATACATATTTTAAAGTTATGCACAAGTTTGTGTGACCACTTATAAAATTGCAGCTACTTTAAGTAGGTAATGAAAACACGGGTGCATGCGTAATAATATATTAAGTACACAATACAACTTTTATTTTAAGAGTGTGTTGATTTATAATATTATTTTATGTAAATAAGCCTTTCATTCTTAATAATATTGTTTTATTGGAAATCATTAATGATTGCGATATTAATCAACTAAACGACACAACAAAATAATAAATTTAGGCCAGCAGAAAACGGTGTCAATGCTGACATACCTATCTATTCACAAACAAACAATTCAGCAAATAAATATCTAAGAGGTTAAATAAATCATTTAAATTAAGGGAATTTAGGTATAAAACCTTTTTACTTTTCACTAAAGTTTCACGGTAAATTCGTAGGAAAATTGAAAGGCTACATGGTAAGCAACTTAATCGGGAAAATGTGCTGTGAAAAATGCTCGTTACGATCCGGAAAAGAGATTTAACATGGTTTAAACAGAGAATGATAAGGATAATAGTTTCAAAAATGTGAAAAGATCAAACGATGCAAAGTGATGATGCAAAAGAGCTGACGGGAATTTCGACGTAAATAAGCATACCAACAGACAAAATTAAGAACCTAAACTAAAAAAAAATCCAACTATAAATGATCACATAAAAAAGCAAACAAATAATATAGACTACTTTACAAAAATTACATTAAAAACAGTGTTCTTATAAGATTCTCGTAAGCCATTGGACAAACCTATTCAGCGTAACATAATATGCAATAACGTAAATTTGCCAAACTTCCAACGTAGTCGTGAAGCCAATTAGAACCATATAAGGATAATCTAGAATTGCTATTCTAGAATAAATTAAAATAATTCGAGTTGACTATAGTGAATTCATGCTAAGTATGAGTCTGGACTTGTATAGTAGTGACTAGAGACTAGACAATTAACCAGAATGTCGAATGGAAGGAATCCACGCTCTGGAATCCGTTTGAGAAGCCGATTGACCTGTAATCATTAATTATTCTACGTGTGTTAGACGCTCGAGGGATCGGATGGGATGGGAAAAGAAGATGGCCAGTTCAGAGAAGTTGGAGGTGAAATATGAGTCATCGGGGAAATATTTCGGCCAGTCTTTTGTTGCAAGATTAATCACTAACTCAAAGAGGTGGGCGGAATCACTCTGTCTCATATTAAATACTTATACAAGTATCACAGAACCATAAAGGATAGTCATGTCATAACTAATTCAAATCCTTGGTCCGAATAGTTTTTATTTATTTATTTACAGAGCCTAGGTTACTGACACTGCCCTCGCAATAAGGTTGCCAAAATTGGACTTTGTTGGACAAATTGTTAATTTAATATAACTTTAAAATGTCGCCTAATAGCTAAAAGCAAATGCTACCATAATCTAATTGGACCACTGGTTAGGTCTAATAAAAGTACCAGGAGCCAAAGAAGCAAACTGCTTTTACACAAAATAAAAGTAAGACCAGTGCATATCCTACGGTGTTGAGAAGTGGAATAAAGAAACCAAATAAGAAATATTTGAACGCTAAATACTTTCATCTGAACACCCACAATTAAAATGTATTTATTTATATTTATTTGAAAGAAATAATAAATGAGGTGAAGGTAAAACCAAAAAAGTTTCTTGTGGTAAAGCTGCTTAGTTATAGGACTTTTATTATGTCTTAAAACTAATAAGGATGTAAAAAAGGATATGAGAGGAATACAGGATATGGATAGTAGACATGTAATAATAATTTATGATGGTACGCATTACTTCTGTTGGATATTCTGAAGGTATCGCTAAGAATTTCTACGTCTTGAAATTTTGTGTGTTACTGGCGCACACAAACGGGAATTTTTCTAACGTTGGTTCTGCATGAATAATGAAAATGGGCTAATGAAAGTAATCGGTTGATATTGTCGGTAAAGGATTTTTTATTGTACACCATTGTAAAATTCTGTAAATCCCAAAAAAATCGATGAGCTGGCCATGGAAAGAATGCCAGATGAAAGGACACACAAACTCATGTCAAAATGGGTGCATCAAAGGAAGCGACTCGGAGGCTTATCGAGGAAGAAGTGAACTAACTGCTTAGAAGAATATTGGAGCAAGTTAAGAAAGTCTCAGGATTGAAGAAGATTGGATAATAACCGGAGACAGTGGAGAAAATTTGCAACTAGCTTGCGATGAGAGTGAACTTAATATTGCACCTATCAAAAGTATCCTCAATGTCGATTTATGAGTTTATAAATTTGTCTGACGTTGACAAAATGAAATCCTTAAAGTTGTCAAACCGATAAAAGAAATGACATGCAATTAAACCAATAAACAATAAAACTGTCACAGCAAGTTCCCATGTTCATAAATAAAATCTAATTACTGCGTTGAAACGAAAATCAACAAGTTTTTACTACCACTACTAATAATAAGTAATGATACTAACACTAGAATAACTAATAATTGCTCGTTTGCAGAATGAAAACATGGCCGGCACAATCTAAATACATTATCAGTGGCAGGCGCGATAACCTATACCTTATACGATAACCTACATTCGGGTTCACTGCGGTCCAACCAACACACCAAACCATTCAACCCACCAAAAAGCCAACCAACGAACCAATGGTAACGGTAAAGTGGTACACCGATACGTGAGTGTTCACGGGCACAACTTGAGGCAATTTAAATATGAAAGTGTTACATAAGAGGGAATTACTAAATTATCATATAACTGTAATAGCCTGTTCTAAGATGGCATTAAAACCAGAAAGGCTGCAGTCACTGAACAAATAATAACACTTCTTCTTTCTTCTATGGCTACTATCGATACATGGCCGAAGATGGCTGCAGTCATGTCAATTTTACCCCGCTTTTTTCCGTGGGTTAACGGGTGCCAATGATTTCTCTACTACATATATTATATAAATAGAAAGATAATGTTATAATGTTTGAGCTACCTTTTCCAGCCAAAGACAACTTCCATAAAATCATTTAGAGAACCAATTGCACGGAGCTTTTTGACAATTCTTCAATCGAGATTATAGCCGATTTATTATTGTGCCAAATGAAAGAAAAGATTTAAAAAACTACTAATTAGCATAATTGATACTTTGCATGAGTGAGTTCATTTGTGGTTTGTTCCTAAAGCGTTTATTCTGAGAAATGATCATTTCAATTCAAATAACATTGACTGTTATTATAATATGGTTGTCAGTATGGAAAATTACAACGAATATCAATACCAAAATAAATAAAGTCTACATAAGAGCCGTTAAGGTAACGCTGTTACTAAGCGTCGCTGTAGTATTAAATTTTCATATATCAAGCTTCAAAGCATCTTTAGTGTTATTGTTATTACTTTCCGTACATATTGGTGTTAATTACTTCGTAGACCGATAAGGGACGCCATTAGGCGTAAAACTATACCCCCAAAGGATATAACGACTTATACAGGGTGTTAAAGCACATACCTGACAGACTTTGATTCCCAAGCTTGGAGTATAAAATGTAAATAACATTTTTTCAAAGACGACAAAAAATCTTATAAGGTATACGAAATGGTAGGCACCGTCCCTTTTCCGCAGAATTGAAAACAGGAGACTGAGCACGGGGCGGGCCGTTAGTGGTCCGGAAATACATATTTTTAGAATAAAAAAAATTTGGCATAAAATCTATAATATATACACATGGCCAATCGCTGATTGTAGTTCATCGGGTGCGTCCTGTTACACTCTACATAAGCGAAAGAATGTATTACTGAAAAAAAGTATTAGATAACCCATGTAACATGATATTATTACGGTGAAATAGTGTGACAGTAATGCCCGTAATCAAATGTCAATTGATATCACATGCCATGTCCCATGTAGTGAAATGACCCAGAGGGAATTTATATCACAATATTATCATATTATAAACGTTTAAAAATAAGAAATAGAATAATCGATAGGTACGTAACTTTATTTAGAAAAGGAAAATGTTACGTATATATTCCAGTAATTGTGTTATCCATTAAAGTGCCTATAAAGCAAAACTAGGTGCTTTGTTTAGTGTAAAATATTACAAACACAGCTCACAATATTAATTTACCGTAAAGCTATAATATATGGTGATGTGAGGTTATTGGTAATGGTAAATGGTACTAATGTAGCAATAAGGTAAACCAACATTAATAATTCTAATCTATTTTCATAACTAATGTCCGTCCTTTAGGTTTTAAATACCAATAAGTAACCATTTTGGGTCAATTACTTCGTTGCTAAATACTTAGTCCTATTGTCCTATCCATGTCTCACTTTTGAGTATAAAACACACAAGGACACTATATTAAAGGCGGTCCGTATTGTATTTAACCTTCTGTATCGAGGGTATCTTTAAATACCTATCACTATTCAATTAACATTTTACAGAGTTTTATCAAAAGGTCAAACGTTTTTATTTTAAGTTTTATTTTCAGAATTTCTTTATTAATTTCAGGTAGGTGCCCTCAATATAATTATTTTCGAATCTTCTTTAGCAAAAACAAGTAATTCTAGGAAATACGATAATGAATTCATGAAAATACTGCCAGCACAAAATTAAAAGTAGACTAGAATATTTAATGTGACCTTGGTGAAGTTGAATAACCAGATTAATTAGAGGAAATCAACTAATTATTTATAATAAATAGGAATTTTAATTAAAATCACGTAGTATCACAATGTTTTATAACAGTGAAACGGCTATTTTTGTGGTTTAGTTGTGGACACCAGTTCCAGATAATCTTTTACATGAACTTTTGAAATTTCAACTATGCTTGTCGAAGAACTGATTTGCTATATAATATCACAATGCTTTTTGGCCAAGAAAGGCTAACGGAGGAATTTATGGAACTTCCGAAATCCCGGTTCCAGAAACTGAAAGATGAAATAGCATCAACATTTTTTATGGTCAGGGCGTCAACGAAATTTAAAATGTGTGGCTTGTAATGCACTTCTCACTTCTTTCAAGTATTCTGCATGTGCCATCAAGCCTTTCTAAAGATTAAACTAGTCGTGCAGTTATTAAACAAAACAGTAGGTCGCATTTCTCGTAGCATCATAAAAAATTAACATGCTACAAAAATAAACAATTTTTCGATGACATGCATGATGTCTATTTTGTCATTGGAGAAGAAAGCGGTGTTGATTTTAATAGTTTGCCAGGGAGAAAGTGTTAACTAAAGTTAAACACACTCACACATATTACGGTCATGCCCAACTGAGCAGCTTAACATAAAATCCATAAAAGGTGTCAACACCGTTTGCTGCAGTGTCCCACTAATTGGCGATTCCACACAACATCTTCACCTTTCCTAATACGACCTAAACAAACGCGGCCGTACAGCAGACTTTGTATATTGTATTTTCAATGTTTATGCTTGTAGTGTGATGTCTTTTGAAGCGTCGATAAATTATTAAGGCATTTATTTTAATTGGGATCTAGGAATGCGTATTCAAATTTATGTATTAAGGAGGATTTCAATAAATAGACTTTGATATCCCTGTCATACCTATTTACATCTAAATAGTTATATGGAGATAGAATACTAATGAGGAGGTAGGAACGACATTGATACCTTTCAAAGTCAAGAAATCCTCGAGGAATTAGAAGCTTAAGGCTAGATTCATAGATTTTACATATTAATCACGGAGAACATGAATCCTACACCCTATGAGAAATGATTAATTTTCCGAAACAAACGAATTAATTATAAGCAAACTGTATTAGCAAGGTGAAGGGAATATTCACTCTATGGATTGTGCATACAAATATAGAAATGAATTGAAATGGAAAATATGAGAATCTAGAGATGAGTCCACATCATATTTTATTCTCTCTTTTTCTACTGCAATTAAATGTATTACGAGATTGCTGAACTTTGTTCGATATTATAAAACAATATGTGTAAGGTGGACGGTACAATGAGCCGAGTACGCATGAAGTATAATCGTAGGCAATTAACATACGAATTCCATAAGCATGACATAATATCATATTTATATTGAATAAGCACTACAAACATGACTATAAAACCTTAATGTAGGAAGTCTATCATAGCAGAAGTCGGCCAATAAGGTCTCTGGATATCCTGCTGAATACGTTATTTTACGGGACATTAACGTAAATAGCTACGCCGTTCAACAGAATAAACTCATAAAGGCATGGACTCGTGTATTCACGGATAAGTTGCCATTTCTATAGCCTTACGAGTGTCTAACTAATTACATTTATAGCTAGAAATAGATAGAAGTTCTTCAAGTTTTAGATAGAAGCTGGTGTATATAAATGAAGACGAAGTTCCCGAAATTTGCCGTATACGTAACTCCCAACATGAAACCAATAGACGGCTATTGAACGCTTGGAAGCCGTTGAGTTTAGGAAGATAGAATTATTTTCACAAGAAAATTGGGGCCTTCATGACGGTATTGGAAAAACGGTAAATCCACCTAGAATTTGGTTCACTTTTAAAAGTAAAAAAATAATAAAAAAAGTGTACCTGTATAACGTGAAAACATGGACAATCCGAGCCAAAAGCTTGTCGACAGTAAAACGAGTGGGTATTTTACGCATCGCTGCCCTAGTGCTTGTATGTTAAATAGACCATTTGCAAATTTTACAGGGGACGTTTGTTTTTTTTACAGGCATATTCTAAATAATTCTCGACTTTAGTCATTTCGTTTTATACATGTCTATTGAATACGGTATAAAACGAAATGACTAAAGTCGAGAATTATTTAGAATTTGCCTCTAAAAAAACAAAAACAAACGTCCCCTGTAAAATTTGCAAATGGTCTATTGAACATAAAAGCACTAGGACAGCGGCATGTATTTGAATTTCGAATAAGGAATAGGTAGACCTTCTCCATAAAATGACAAATAATACGTTCTTTAACACGCAAACCTTGCGTTAATCTGATAGTATTATTGTTCTAATGCCCGTAGGCAAAATTTGAGAATCCCACTTCGATGACATCTCTGACGTCGCGGGTTACCAAAACCCTCTATTCCATCTCTGTACGTAAAAGTTTGGGACAAAATACTGCTGTGATTTATCATAACGCCTATTCGGTTGAATTTAAGAACCCCACTCTAATTACATTTCTGACGCCGCGGCTTATCTGAACCCTCTCTTCCATCGCTGTGCGTTAAATTTTGGGACTAAGCTGCTTTTGTGATTTGTGGCCGCACGTTTTGCGTAACTGCCGTATGGCGTTTGGGCGCTGCAGTCTGCAGTCGTGTTGGTTCATTTATGCTCAGTCTCAGTCGCTGTCAGCGGATTGTCGGAGATGGTCGATCATGTTTATGTGGTCTATATTCCTGTCACGGTTACTTCGATTTATTATAAAAGTTGAATACATTGTAGGAGAATAGATTTGCTTTTATAGTTTTTTGGTAAAATCATAATATTATTTCAACCAAATGTAGATTTTTTATATATTTAAAAAAATGCATTTACTTTGATAATATTTTGGTAAGAGTAAGTTTAGCTAGATTTCATGTAAAATTATTATGTTATTATTATTATATATATATATATATATATATATATATATATATATATATATATATATATATATATATTTTAATTTCCGTGAACGTTTATATAAATTTTACAAATTTATTTCGATAAAAAGAAATCATTTCAGAGGTATTTTTTTAACATTAGCTCCACACAGGAGACCCTGAGGAAAACAATTTTCCCTCGGGGCCTATGTTATCGTTGGGGATGCTGTGTGGATGTTATTTTTAGAGAAAATAAGGAAAGGAAGTTCTGGGAAGGAAAAAATATGAAGGGTGAGTAGGAATCTGGGGGTCGATGTGTCCAGGAGTGACGGACGTATGAATGCATCTCTCCCACTGCGCTATAAGGCGATGGGTCGAGAGAGTCCTGTTGAAGAGGTAAAATGTCTCCATCAACCAGTCTCTACCAATCCGAACCGCCACGCAGTAGAGGGCAAACGCACGTGCCACCAAAATATAGACAAACCTTACCCTATGAACCTGGGCACCCCTGCTAAGTCACTAAACGTAGCGAACCACTTAGAGTTACCTATGGCAAGGGTGTTGATTATCCAATAAACGGTATTGGGAAGAAACGTTTGTCTCTTTCATTCATTACTAAGAAGATACAATTTATTATTCGTGTTTTTGTTTTTGATTTGATTTGATTACTACATTATTTATTTTGACTATATTTTATACTTGACGATTTTATTTTGAGTTTTAATTGAGAATATTTTATTCGAATTGATTTTATTATTTTTTTGAGTTTTAATATTAAGATTATTGCCTTTAATTTGAATGCCGATTTACATTATTAATTTATGGTTTTTTATATATTGTATTGTGTGTATTGAATTAGAGATTTGATTTAATTATTTTTATGTAATTTAATTTAATTGTAATTATTTTGTTTTGCTTAATTTATTTTCTGTTTTATACTGGAGGCACTGCTGAAAACCAACTGCATTCCAGGAGAAATCCTGAATTGTAGCTGAACAGTGACCTTTACGCTAATAGAATCAATGATTAAGAACAAAATGTGTAATGTTGTAATAAATCTATTGATGAATAAATATTTTTATTATTATCAATTTTCTTTTTTTGTCATTGACGTGGATGAACGAGATTTAGGTATGCTGAGTTGATTCTTTTCCGAAATTCTACTCACTGTCCGCGGTCTTATAATACAGAATGTCTACTGTTATATATCCACATATTAAATGTAAGTGTTTTGTAATTTTATATTCACAGTTGTTATTTTTGCATAAGGGCGGAGCCTTATAGATGGTCACCAACACTTGGCGAAATTGGGCGAAGCCCGAATAAAAGCCGCCCGCAGGGCCTAGCAGCAAAAACCCGCGGAGCGGGTTTTTAACTGCTAGTACTATTTATATTGGTTTAATTTGTATGTAACCTCACGGAGTTTTCATAGGTAATTGATACATTGAAAATTGAAATTAGGACTGTGAAGATAGAGCTCAATAAATAGTGATTTTCACCAGTGTGTCGCAATATGAGACTTGTGTAAATTACGTGTAGACGAGCTCCGGAAAATCCACCCTCATGCATCAAAACACTCGGCGTGGAGATCTGGATCGCTTGGAGGGAGGTGATAACTTTTGAAGAAGAAATATCATAACATGCTATTTTTAAAAGGTAATATCAATTTATTTGCTTTCGACAATCGTTCCACACCCTTCTTGATAATCCAACAAAGAAAAAATATCATCGGATTCTTACCTTTATCGTTCTGTATAACGGCTGGCAGGAGTGCTCCGACTTTTTTGGCTCTCGCAGCGGACCTGTTGCTCACTCGTGCCTGAAACAACAAAAAACAAATACAATTAGAAAATAATAATGCAAAATTTTTAGTCACAATGACGAATGAACGGCAGAACGGCGGAAAAGCGGGTTTCTTGTATTTAGTCACGTTTCATCAGTGTAAATTGGCTCTTTGTTCGGGAGGAAAGTTGGATTGGAAAGAAACGCTTGTTATTATATATTATTACGTTACAATCAGTGCCCCGATTTTAAAGGTGCTTCATTTTTAAAAATTGAATTGTTGTTAATCGGTTATTGCCGAAAAGATTTTACCATTTCGCCATAAAACTAGGTCGTAACATACACTTCTTACTTCTTCCATATTCATTAAAACTTTTCTTTTATTTCAATTCTCAACACGATCTTGACCTTTGCATTATTTGATTCAATCGATGATGAGGCGTACTAGCAGCTATTTGCAGGTCATATATTTATATCCTGACACTACTTTGTTCGCCTATTCGCTTATACATTTATTACACAGTTTCCCTTTATTGTGGACAAAAGGTTTAATGCGTCATCGACCTTGTTGTATTTTCGGATCTCCTGAATCATTAAAACGTACGACTCAGGGATTTTATTTCTCCTTTCATTCGTCCTTGGCTCCGGAACTGACATAAAAAACTAAACATTATTTATGATAGCATGTCATAATTTTTCAGAACAACAGGCATAAAAGGTCTTTCTATACCCCAGATAAATTTATTTTTGAAAACACTATAAACTTAACAACGTTTTCTTATGATTAAAAAAAAAATCGTATTAATTTTAATCATTAAAAGTAACGAGAATTGCGAGAATAAACGCCAACGGTAATTCCACTTCAGTATAATATATAAAGTAGAGGTATTTGATAGTTGACCCAGCAACACATTAGGTTGGGAAACAAGTCGCCGCGAGCAGTAAAGCTGGCCTTAATGAATGACGCCCCTCGATTGCAGTGACTATGGAAACGGGGGGAAAATCCTGCCAGGGGTTGGAAGAAGGGGAAACCGAGGGAGAATATCCCCTGAAGCCACCCCAATTTTCCCAGTTTCCGTATTTCACCCAAACGCGATCCCGAGACGTACAACACATTATGGAAGTTACACTACTGACTACTGATGTTCTCCTGGCACTTAAACAAAAATTACTCAAGTCTATTTGTTTGCTATGTAACATTTAATGGCCTTTTGATCAATTGATTGAAATTACTAATGGTATACGCGCTGAAATGTGCTTGCCCAAATTTTATGAAAGTTCACCCAAAATCCTGAACCCGAAGCGTTCTACATTTTAGGGAAGTAATACTGCTGCATATCCGGCACTTTACTAATATTACTAATAGCATGTATATGGATTGTGTGTTTGTTTAGTGTCCTTTTGACTATTTGGTTGAAATTAATAATTGATAGTAGGCGTGCTCAAATATGCTTTCTCCGATTTTGTAACTTCTCCACACCTACTACAGAGTTTTAGGAATTAATGGATTTGGAATAAGGTGCGCCCTTAATAGAAAATAACATGTAGATTGAGAAGTAAATAATTAATTAATGTCTGATTCTGCCCTTTTGATGAGTCGGTTTATATTGCGAGTGTTACAAGAAGTGTCACGGGGTGAGGGGAAGTTTTAGCCAAAAGCTTTGGAAGGAAGCTCGCGGAATAAGTTTACATTTCCCAGAAAAATTTCGGGGAGGTAGGTAATCGAGTTTATTATTTGACTTGAAAGACATTCTAAAATTAAATCTTCATTCAAGGCGAATAAAAATATTTAAAATCAAGGATTTTTATAAGTTTCCCGTTTTCTCTTTACTTTTTCTTTCAAGGTTAATACCAAACCTTTCATAAGATCGTCGTAAAACTGGAACAGTCCAAAAATAACTTTTAAATTTGAAAAATCACTTTAAGTAAGATCTGGTGTTATAAAATGAGCACACAATTTTTCCCCGTTTCCCGTATAGAATTTTTAGTTCAACACAAGTTTCAGGTCGCAAAGTCATTTTTAGCAGGAGATGTAAAACTTTGAAATATGAATTTTAATGGCAAAAGATCAGACCCAATATATAGTTTGTTCCATTACATTAAAATAATTAGAGCGACTAACCTTTACGCGCGGTCGAAGTAAAACTTCTTTCACTGTTGTGGCAGGTATTACTAAAAAGATTAAACAGGCGAGAACCCTTTAAACATAAAAACTAAAAAGGTGGCAGTAATTGTACCGATATCGAAACGTCATTTCCGTTTGAAAACGTTATTTCCGTCCTAAAAAGATCTGAATTACTTGACATATCGCGCCTAAAGAAGTTTTACTTAAAAAAAACACTAAGGGTCAGTTGTTTCACAGAAATTCATTTTTGTTGACATTTAAAAGGTCCCCGTTAAACAATGATTCTAGGCGTATTAAAACTTTCTATCAAATTGTAATTAGGTGACAAGCTTAACAACTTGATAGAGGTTCTCTTCTGTTTATCTCAATTTGTTCAAAAGCTGAAACAGACTTAAAATCGGCATTTAACGGATACCTTTTGACTGTCAAAAAACGGCGCTGAATGGCCATTTGACGACAATGTTACATTTGAATTTGTGTAAAATAAGCCGTATTTAGTACATAAATAATTATTATGCAATGGTTTCTTGGTAAACATGACAATAATAATAATTAATTGATATAAATTATAAATGAGGAAAACTATTCTCATGCTTATTACTTATTATTATGTAAACACTATTCACGCTATATAAATGGCTACTCATCGAGAATGACAAACACAAGTGAACCAGTCGAGTGACCTTAATTTGTTATTGCAAATTGCGGATCGTGTGAATGGCAGAGTTTGTCGCGAATCCATACGTTTCAAGGTAAATAGTTCATCACTGGGAAACGCGTTGACGTAAACATGTTATTTTATTTACATACAACTAACTCATCGCATCTGCATCGCAACGAGGATAACCGGGCAGGCGTCACGCGCACTTCACAATTTCGTAAGTTACGTTTACCGAGGAAAATTGATACGTGCAATGTTACGGTTGAGTGCAGACTACACTTTCCTGTATTAATGGCTCTAGACGTAGATCTAGGCAGTTTTTTGCCCAATATTATGCGGATTTTGCTAGGAATCAGACCTTAGACATGAATTACGTCATTTATTACATCTTTCTTTAATTATAATTTACAAATAAAACTTTAGTGTAAGGCTGCATTTAAAAGCAACATATGGCTAAAAACAAATGTGCCCATTGGCCAGAAGTCGCTTACGTATGCGATTTACTGTAAAAAAACAGAAGTGTGTAAAGGCAGCCTTCGACTGAACGCAGCGAAGTCCTGTTAAACTCAATTGTTTGGCCTTTTATCTGTCTGTTAATTTGTTTGTTCGTTCCATTTCCGGTTTCTTGACTAAATAGCTAAATTTTACTCTTTTCAATATTTTGGTACCTACCTGCACGAAGAAAGTTTGAAACAGAATTGTAATTGAGAATGGTTGAGAATTCAAAAAACAACATCTACTTGGTGTCATCTGTATCCACCATGCAAGAAATTATCAATGTTTGAACAAGATCAGCGGCCATGTTAGCTATTATAAGTGCCCAGACATTTATGTAGGGAGGTTTCGGTGCAGATCACTGATTAGTGGAATTCTCGCACGCGATATTGCAGGCGGGTCGGAACAGTGAAGTGGATTAGCAAAATGGCTGACCGGCGCTTTCCGCACGGGCGAATCTCCTACACCGGGCCCCACCCCCGAGCCAATTCCGCACAAAGTAATAAGAGAGTAAACAGAATCCCCTGCAAAGAGGAATGCCATTCCAAATATCCTGTTACTGGCGGAATTTCAAATGCTTCCTACGAGCTTCAAATGAAACATTTTTCCGACATGGTATCCGCATATTTTAAAATACCTGAAACTGAGTTCTCTTACAAAAGGCTACAGACTGGTCATACTTGCTCTCCTTTTCCGTTTTAATTAAAAAACATACCAAAAGCATTTCATAAGAAATGTCGTTCGACATTTTTAAATGATGCAATGCTTAATTAGGCTACACGGTGAAAAATGTTATTCTAAATTACGATAATTTTATTCGTAAAACGGTTAAAAACGGGACTGAAGTTCTTACCAACAAATTAACAGGGTTTCAATATTTATTGGCGGGAAAATGTAAGAATAAATTATTATTATTAATTGTTGGAACAAATTTCGTACGTATACCAACAAATTATTCTTACATTTTCCCGCCATTAAACATTGAAACCCTGTTAATTTGTTCGTAAGAACTTCAGTCCCGTTTTTAACCGTTTTACGAATAAAATGATCGTATTTTAGAATAACATTTTTCTCCGTGTAAAAGCACCTTCATATGTGACTTTTTGATATTTCCTATCGATATGATTGTACCATCCCAACCAGGAGCACTCCTGTCCCGGTAGGACACCTGTCTTACCGGGACAGGGGACACTCAGGATAGGAAGGAGGTTGGAGTTTAATCGACCGGTACACATGGCAACCTAATAAGCCAAAATTGGAATTTAGGATGGGCAAGAATTGATGGAATTGATTGAGCCTTATTTTGCTTGCTAGTTTTTCTTAGAATAATTTGAATAGCGTGTAAATCATTTGACTGAATAAAAAGTTACTAAAATATTCCTAAGTTTTAATTATAACTCAAAAGCTAGCGAAAATCGGTTCAAAAACTCCCAAAAGTTCTCTAAAGGTGAATTCTAGGATTACGAAGCTTTTACTATATGGAATTTCTAAATCTACGCAACTGATTTCAGCTCGAACCGTTTTTCCATTTCATAGAGCTATTAATATTTGAAACGTGCTTAAGGTCAGCACTCAAAAATACAAACTTTTGCAATCTGCTAACGAAAGAAATACAAGAATAATTTACCTGTAAATTCTATACGGACAGTTAGTAAAATGCATAAGGTTTCCAGTGAAGTGCTTAAACTGTAATTATTAAAGTTGTAGATAATTGAAATACGTATTGGAATTTTAGACGAAACTTTTGAAAATGCCTTCACTGGTTTTCAAACTGAACGTTTTTTAGACATTTCGGTAGGTATTTCATAGGATTAAACACTCTGTTGAAATATATTGTTGTATATACAGTTTCAAGATTTTGTCACTATACCTTAGACATTTTCCCAACTATCGGTATAGAATTTACAGATAAATATTGAATGGTGTTAAAAATTAGGATATATTTTTATTTATTCCATTTTCAAATACATATTCATGAAACAAGAGACTCGAGGGATCAGGAGAATACCTACTAACATTAAATGAAATATAACAAGGTATTACCTACTTTGAATTAAAACGATGGAAATTAGATTTAGCAGTGAAAGGTCAACAAATTTAGCTCATTTAGAGATGATTAATAAAGCAAGTAGACATCAAAGCGGAAAGTTAAAAAGAATAATTAGATATTTAGAATTAATTCAGGGCCTTCCCACGCGGGGTCTGTACAAAAGGAGCATAGCCTCCATTACCAATGATCCGGTTAAGTAAGATTGATCGATTGATCAGTCTATCTGGTGCTGTCGAAATTTGGACAAATAACTTCTTATTAGAAATCGGATTGAATGAAATAAAAGAGAAAATAACACCTTAAGCTTGACTTTTTCGGTTGCTTTGCAATCTCAAATAAGTAATAGGTACTTTTTATTGTCTACTAAACAAGATCAAATTTTCCCCAGTCTTGACACAGTTAGCGGAACAATATTTGTGTTTTTAGTTAATTAACCCAATAGATTTCTTTTCATCATGGGAAAGCGTAGTTTAGGCGTTTGTAGTTTTTATAAATAACCACAAAAGAAAGATAATGGTTACAGTAATGTTTGGTTAATGAATAAATATCATAAATATTTCTTTATTTACATTATTCATAAGATTAGTCATAATTTATATGTAAAAAACAGTCAGTGATAACTAGAAATATGTGACACGAATAGCGGAAGGACGGTAAAGTGGTTAGAGACAGAAGGAATCGGGGACGCCCTACGAAGACAATGCACCATCAAGACCAATGTTTTCCTTGCACATATTTGTTTAATTAAACCATTATCGTGTGATTCAAATTCTTGAGTCAGAGTAGGTTTAACTAAGTACGTTTATTAGATTATTACGTATACTTGTATATGAAGAAAGAAGTGTGTGACAAGACCGAGTCGTGTTTTTTTACAACTGCGCGGTGAAGATGAATTTAAGTAACGTTTTTAATAAAAGAAAAAAAAAATTTAAAACGGTCGGTTATTTTTCAGAAACAAATGCGGCATTAAAAAGGAATTAAGAATTCTTTCTTGGGAAAACATGTCTTTTCAAAGTGTCTCTCTGCGTTTCCCGAAAGGATGAGAAGTTTTACGGTCGGGAAAAGCCGACAGAATGAAAAATGGGGAATATTACGAGAAGAAAGGCGATGGTGGGTATTATGGGGGAAAACAAACGATGTTGATAAACAAAAGGTATCTCATTCGCTGCAGGGGACGAGGAGGATAAGGGAGAAAAGGGAGGATGGGGTAGGATGGGGAAATTGAGAGAAGGGAGACAACAACAGAATCCATGACAGAAAATGTGTCTGACATTTTATATAAAGGTTTATATTAATTCCCCCGAAAGTCAGAGCAGCCACGTGTGGACGGTGATTGAGAGAATAAACAAGGAGATGAACAGTTTCTCAGAAATTATAATCAAAAAGCACTATTGTAGAGCCATTATTCTCGCATTATTGTTTGAAGTAGGTACGTTTTACGAGACCTACACGTGGAAACTGGAAACATTACGGAGCAATTTGGCAATTCTAAGAATGTATTCAATATTGAAACGGAATTCACTGGCGCTTCGTAAATTTACTTTCTCCTGACATTTATATCTTCGTTTATCCACTCCAAACAACCATTTCTAAATCTTGCTTATTATGTACGCTGAGTGCATTATTTTCGAATCTTCCGATTTATAATAACAGGACACACAAACTACAATCTATCTTTTCTATTGCATTCGGTCGAACTTCGTTCTTTCCATGCCAGTTCCATACATAATTGCCATATATCAGGATTGAATTCACTTCATAATACTCAACAAAAATCTGAATATCCATACACGATCGTTTTAAATTTTATTAAACGCAACACACCTTTGTTGTACCCGCTTTTTATTTTTAACATTTTCAATAAAAAGGCGAAGCAATTCAATTTCGACAAATGACAATGTATTATTTTTTTATTACTGCTAATAAATAATAACGATGCGAAATATACATTCAAAGATAGGTTGTTGTCTTGGCGGAAAATCATATTTTTTTATCTCATCTCCTATTTTTTGATTTCCCGATCATCAAGTTTATAGACAACAAATTCAGTTTTTTTTATTGACTGTGTTGGTAGATTTCTTCATCTTCAAGTTTGTATACCCAATTTTATTTAACTTGCTGATTTTCCCATCTTCAAGCTAGTTCACTGCAGGTGGTTGAGTTAGTGTTACTACACATTTATTTATGATTTTCTCATCTTCATATTTACTTAGCCATATTTTGATGTTGTTTTTAACTTATTTATCTCAGAAGATTAGTTTTCGCAATGAGCTTGTTTTCGTCCTACATCTACAAGTTAAATATATCATTACCATTAATCATTATTGGGGTCATTGTGAATTAACCTATTGCAAAACTTCAGAAAATAGTTAGATAGAACTGCAAATAAATGTAAAAATAACTTCAAATCTTCTCAGTCGTAATACGAACGTATCAGATTTACGCATTGGAGATGTAATTTTTCCAGCGATGACTCTACTTTCGCCGCTCATTTGCAGTTGATTGATCAGGACTGGCACCAGAACTCCGTTGTGAACTCCAGGAAATGCTCAGTCAAATAGAGCTGCGAATATGCGGATCATAAAATAATACACACGGCTCGTGAAATTGAAAACAATAAAAACACTTCATGAAAACATTACGGGCTGCAGTCAACCTGGGGCGGAATTACAGCACTTTGGCAGTGCTCCAAGCATTTCCCTTCCGCGTCAGACAGAGTCTACATCTACAGTACACCGAGGAATAAAGTCACCGTCGCTTTGAGACAGTTACTTGCCGACAGCTGTTTTAGAGCTGGGCATATATTATGTCACTTTATAGATAATAGATTATTATAGGACACGCATTAAATGTTCTATTTTAAGCTTTTATTTGGTTGTAGTGGGATGTATTTAATGGCCGACAAACTGAAAGCGCGGAAAGGGAGAACATGAATAAAATATAATTTATTTTGAACGATTTAAATAAAGTCATATAAAATATAACATCTTTTGCAGTGTGATGCAAAATATCGACCTGGAGGGTGACAACCATTTATAATCGAAACATTGCTTCATATGGCTTTGGTTAGATATTATTTTTAGTGAGCAGAAGTATTTTGGGCGAATTGTGCAAATAAAATGTCCTATTCTGAATGGTAGTCCCTCATCAGAACAACTCTGAGAGTAATGATGCATATATAGCACATTTTCTTTTCATAACTGAAAATAATATATGTTAGAGTTGATGTTAATAACAACTGACTAAATCTGTTTGAATTTTTTAATGTTTTGGCAAATCTACAGTGATGTAGACGTTAATCCGTCTGAGACCTATGTACATTTTTCCTCCCTCCTACATCATAGGTATATTAAAGATCCAGGTTCACTAACTCCTTTTCTCAAAAAGACCCTCTCCCCATAACATCTTCAGTGATGACGTAGAGTAAAATTATTTTTCTCGTGTGGAGTCAATAAAAATATGGACAATTAATCTGCTTTGACTCTAATTTTAATTCTGTATAATTAGTAGGATATATGTATGGTATGTAAGTAGTTATAGTAAAGTATCGAGAGATTGCCTGTGTGACTTTAAGGAGTGTGGTGCAGAGTTAAAAATGTCAAATTGTGTATAGTATGTATTGAAAGGGTGTGATGCACGATACATGAATGAGTTTTGCTTAGAATTGGTGTTGCATCGAGGGAGGCTAAACATTTTGTCTGATCTGGTTCGTTTGATGGGAACTCGTAGTTGGATTCGTTGCAAGAGTTCGGGGCAATCTACGATGGACCTGGATATTTTCTGCAGAAACGATTTCGAACACGTTCCAGATTGTGTACATATGATTTGTACTGCGGGTTCCATACTTGTGAAGCGTATTCTAATAAGCTGCGGACGTATGCAAAATATAGGATTTTTTAATAAATATTATTGTTGTTTATTAAATAATATCCATACGATGTGATTTAAGTCGCTACCTAATTCAACACGCGTCGTATTGTTAACCTTCGCTATATATTGTATTTGTTATTATTCAAGTAGGTATTTTATATTCTCAATACGTTGTTGCCATAATTGAAAATACATTGCCTTCGGCTTCATCCGAAATTTCAGCATGTTTTTCTCCAAATTGTTATAGAACAAATGAATAATATAGAAAGTTTAATGGATAATTTCAAAGCCTCGTGGCTTATCATTCTAATGACTCTAATAATGACAGAGTTTTGAATAGCATATAACAAGAACATGCAATGGAATCAGACTAAAAAAAAAGAACGCAACCAATACGCAAAACAATTTACTCTACAGAGATGACATATGAAATGCGTGCCGGAAACTATAAAGTCTGCACCAATCGGTAGATTCAACGTGTATTGTAGGAGACTCATTAAGCAAGACAAAATGTAATGGTACCTATGAAAGTTATAATAAATTAGTCGTTTATTAACTTAGATGTACAAATAACTAAAATAATATTAATACATAAAAATAGGATATTATTATTGATACGGAAACAGTCTTTATAGGTCCCATAAGAATTATACTAGGCCTAGGCTAATAATTATTAAATTAAATTAAACAAATAACTGAATAATAATGACGCCACAAAGTGATTTTGCGAAGTTTGAAGAAATAATAATTATTGTACTATATCCTACGTCACACCTTATTCCGTTGTCCAGAACCTTTAATGAAGTTCACTAAGTTTCTCAATGGGTGTTTGGAGGTTTCTGGATTGTCCAGAATCTTTAATGAATTTTACCAAGGTTCTCAATGGGTGTTAGAAGACTTCTGTATTATCCAGAACCTTTAATGAAGTTTACCAAGGTTCTCAATGAGTGTTAGGAGACTTCTGGATTATCCAGAACCTTTAATGAAGTTTACCAAGGTTCTCAATGAGTGTTAGGAGACTTCTGGATTATCCAGAACCTTTAATGAAGTTTACCAAGGTTCTCAATGAGTGTTAGGAGACTTCTGGATTATCCAGAACCTTTAATGAAGTTTACCAAGGTTCTCAATGAGTGTTAGGAGACTTCTGGATTATCCAGAACCTTTAATGAAGTTTACCAAGGTTCTCAATGAGTGTTAGGAGACTTCTGGATTATCCAGAACCTTTAATGAAGTTTACCAAGGTTCTCAATGAGTGTTAGGAGACTTCTGGATTATCCAGAACCTTTAATGAAGTTTACCAAGGTTCTCAATGAGTGTTAGGAGACTTCTGGATTATCCAGAACCTTTAATGAAGTTTACCAAGGTTCTCAATGAGTGTTAGGAGACTTCTGGATTATCCAGAACCTTTAATGAAGTTTACCAAGGTTCTCAATGAGTGTTAGGAGACTTCTGGATTATCCAGAACCTTTAATGAAGTTTACCAAGGTTCTCAATGAGTGTTAGGAGACTTCTGGATTATCCAGAACCTTTAATGAAGTTTACCAAGGTTCTCAATGAGTGTTAGGAGACTTCTGGATTATCCAGAACCTTTAATGAAGTTTACCAAGGTTCTCAATGAGTGTTAGGAGACTTCTGGATTATCCAGAACCTTTAATGAAGTTCACCAAGGTTCTTAAAGGGAGTTTGGAGGTTTCTGGATTGTCCAGAATCTTTAATGAAATTCACTAAGGTTCTCACAGTCTGAAGTTCTCAGGTCACAACAACTGCACTTGTATCCCGAGGCGGTTGTGTCCTACTTATATTCCTCCTAGCTTCCCCTGTGAGTTTTTATCCATATTGATCTTAACAGTATAGGTAAAAAGTTGACATTGGATAAATGCAAAGTCACTCAGTACAAACTTCCAACCAGTCATTAAACATTTCTTCTTCAAACTTCGCAAAATCACTTTGTGGCGTCATTTTGAATTAAATTAAAACAAATAACTTTTTTTTTCTTCTTCAAACTTCGCAAAATCACTTTGTGGCGTCATTTTGAATTAAATTAAAACAAATAACTTTGTTTAAACCACTAATATAATCACAATCACCTACATCCACCAAAACCATCGGTTTTGAAACATGTAGGTGATTGTGATTATATTAGTGGTTTAAACAAAGTTATTTGTTTTAATTTAATACAAATAACTTTGTTTAAACCACTAATGTAACTACTAACTTATATGTCATTACTACCCCGACGAAGAAACCATCGGTTATGAAACATGTAGGTGATTGTGATTATATTAGTGGTTTAAACAAAGTTATTGGTTTTAATTTAAGTCATTAAACATTTTATTTTATCAATCTACGTGACGTAGGTACACTATGTAATTAATTATGGTTAGGTGTAACCCGTGATTCAACAAATTTAAAAGTAGAATGCATTATTTTATCATATCATAAAAAAATTAAAATAATTGCGCAAGTATTTCGCGGTTCTGCGTGACACAAAAAATGACTACATTCAAAGCCGAGGTATTTTTTTTTACTATGAATTCTCTTTATCGCGTTAACACGCCACAAAATGTAAATAATACATATTCATAATACAAATACTCGAGTCTGTTGACGCATTTAGCGGGTAAAGTAATAATTATAAGAGCATAACAGACAGATATTTAATGACCCCCTTTCAGCACTTGTTCTAAAGAAAGCCAAGGAATGCGGTGCTTTAGTTCAAGGTCAACGATAAACACAGACGATTTTTAAATACCAACCCATTGAAGATAGTGATAGCGACTCTTTACAACGAAAACAGTAAAATAGTTTTAAATGATAAAACTTTTATAGTAGAACATTAAGTTTTATGACACGACAATAGACATTGTTTACCAACTCGTGAATATTTGATAAAGTAAGTATGTTAAATCGCATGAAGTAAGAAAGGAATATGTTTTGAAGCTGCCATGTTGCTCAACTTAGGAAAAATAGATGGACAGGTAGAATCGAAAAACGGTAATTGTCTTGAATGAGAAACTCGAAGACCAAGATGGACTATGACTTTGTCAACAAACTTTAACAAGAATAAGAAAATTTTAAGAAATTTTGAAAGAATTGATGGTGAAATCTGTACTAAAGACGGACAATAAATAATAAATCATCAGGTACCAAAAAAAAATACAAAACAATAATTCAGGGATACTCATCAATAAAGTATATGGAAAGTAAAACTCTTCAAAACAAAATACTCGTCAGAGTACATTTTACCAAATATTTCCAGTGTGATTTCAACACACAGTTGGATATTATTTCAAAACAGGTTTTGAACAAACCGTGCCAAAAATAAATTTGTAAAAAAGTGTCAATAAATTAGGCACGAGACAATAACACCTCAGGTCAGGAGGAGAGTAAAGTTATACCAAATTTAAATGCCTTATTAAAATATCTGAATAGGGATTGCCCACTTGAAATAAACCGTACAATCGATAATATTATTATTATTTTTGCTAATAGGAACAGCTTTGTTGTTCGGATATAAATTGCGTGGGTCGTGCGAGTACGTAACGTTTAAAAATTACTGGCATGGTAGGAACCGGTTACGCGAAATAAATAACGTAACGTATAAAATAACAGGATAGTTAGGGCGGGAACCATGGGAGTGGGCGCGACATCAGAGATTAATCTGCTTATTGGGTATGGAATTCTATGAACTGGTGCAGGCTCTGTGGGCGCTCAAAGCAAGAACTATTGTGGCAGGTGAATTTAAGCCTACCAGGTAATTAATCAATATTCAGCTGTAATTCACTGTTGTTATCTTTCATGGGTGCAGAACTTTGGCAGAGGATAATGCCATTGCCATTAGGTAATGAAGTAAGGAGTAATTAATTAGTTAAGTTGATGATGAAACTTGATCATGAAATGGGAAATTAATAGAACCATTCTAATCAAAATATGCTACAACATACTAACAGAATTTCAATTGAATACATATCTTTGATATATCTATGACCAGTGCGCTAATGCGAAAATGGTCTCAGTGTCACGATGATGGATGTTTTTAAGAGGAATAATGAATCTTTGGAGCCATACATGAAAAAGGTGTCACGAGCTACGCGAATTGTTTGAAGAAAGTAGAAAACAAGATAACGAGATTTGTAAAACTTTGATAATTCTCAATTAATCCTGAAGGACGGCGAGCCTGGAAGGCCTAAATTGGCCGAAGATAGCTAAACCGCGTGAAGGTAATTCCTAGCAGCGGTCAATCGGAATCCCGAAAGAATGTAGCTCTGATGAAGATTATGATAAATGAAATACTTAAATTTTTGTGACGTGCTCATTTAAAAAAAATAAATAAAACGTTGCATTATTAGAAAATTATCATTTAGCATTAATCAGCAATTTAAATATCAACTTTCTATATATGATATAAATTACGCAAAATTTCAAGCAGAAAAGATGATTATTTTGTTTACAAATTATTATTATTTTGTCAACCAAATGTTTTTATTATTATTATTATTTAGTATAATATTTGAAGAACGACAAGTGTGAGTGAGATATGATGACTAAGATTATGAAACACGATTACTGAGAACCCGCCGCAAGAACTAAGTAAAAAAAGGAAAAGGTGTTACGAAAGACATTGTTTGCACAAAAATAAACACGGGAATTTGATTTGCATCACGAGATAGCATAATTCCATGACTACATCCTGCTGCCGCATGCCGGTTTGCGGTTGAGACGTTTTTAAAAAAGGTAATCATTATAATCAGTTATCACACTCGTAATCATCGGGTAAAGCACATATTATTATCAAAAGCACTTCCGACTTGCATCAATTTCGTTGCCGATGAAATTTTAATAGATTTTCTGACATCGATATTAAAATTTATATTGTGGATTTTTACAATAAAATGGTATCTGGTGGATGAGGTAAAACCGCAAGCTATAAAAATTGGATGAAGAGTGGTCAGAAATAATAGTTATAAAACTGGGACGTCTATGTTTAGCCGGATACGTGGCAAGGATGGAAGATGACCAACCACCAAAAGAGGCTTCTCCAACATATGGGTGCAGGACGAAGAAGTGTATACGACAAGATGGTGTACGGGCAAATGCCGAAACACTGGGAAAAATGAACCAGAGGGAGATGGCAGAAAGCCGGCAGGGCGTTAAAGCGTTTCCCATTCATAGAAACGAATACAACTCTGATGTAGCGCCGATGAAAATGATGATGAATCCTTTTCGGCATTTGAAGAGTCCATAAATTGATTGATTGCATATGATTGCCCGAAGATTTATCCAGTGCAGCAATAATGTTAAAAAGACATTGTTCAAATGTTCAATGCATTCTGTACCAGCCTATATACATGTGAAACATGGTGTCAATACCGAATCAGTTCAATGGAACGACTCCGGATCCAATATAATAACGCCTGCAGAATTATATTTGGATACAGGAGATACAGCAGCGCTTCAACAATGTTTACGGAACTAGGACTTAATGGATTCGCCGGCCTGATGAGACACCGGGTCACTGGAGCCAACATGCGGCTAATGGCCTCCGACAACACGGTGGTGAACGCAGCCTTCCAGCACCAAGCGCCACTCCTGAGTGAGCGCTGGGCCCGAGCTCACTCAAGACCATGTAGAAATTGATTGCCTATTTATAACTTTGTACCTACTTATAATTGTTCTACTTTATTTATAATTTAACTGTATTTATAACTATATGGGACGTGTGGGATTGCACTATCCTCCCCACATCCTGGAATAAAACATTATTATTATTATTATAAAGTGTCTACAGTATTTTAAAATATCGAGTTACGTTTTTTAATTATAATAATAACGCTATTATAAGTAATAGGAAACCATAAAACACGAACAATGAAAAAAACGTTCCAAACTAGTTCAGTAAAGTCAATGTACTGAATAATTTGGAGGTCATGCAAGATTAGCTATTCCACTTTGGGAGATAAGTATACGTATACATTGTTTATTTACTTATACATACACATTGCTGATTGCAACTATATTGCATTTACGTTTTACAAATTTCACTATCTCAATCACAATCTTTCCAACTCCCATGCAAGCTAATAAATCTGTCAATATAATGTCAATATGATTTAATATTCTTTCTTCAATCTTCGCAAAATTACTTTGTGGCATCATTTCAATTACATCAATCAAATTACTTTGTGTAAACCACTATATAATCACATGTTATAATATATGTGTGTGTATGGATGTGTGTGTGTATGTGCGTATACACTTACACTACTAGAAAAAAGAGTTATGTACTCGTATATGATCTTTTCCTGCATAATAGCATGTCTTATTCTTCTTTATTCTTTTTCATTTCATTTTCTTCAGTTTCACTGTTTTGTATTTTTATATTTTCAATTTCCATTATAAATTTTCTACTTTAATTTTTCATACTTTTAACATGTATAAATACTTTTTTTTTTTTTTTAAAGAAACATTTAAAAGAAAGAATAATACATACATAAAAAATAAAAACACAATACAAAAACAGAGAAAAAGTCCCAATAAACCACTTTTAAGTAGTTTGTCAATGGGTTCTTTTAACTTAATGGATTATAACAAAAATTAAATTAATTATTAAGATATAATTGTTTACATTCATAAAAAAAAAATATATTGTATACACTCATACCATAAGAAATATAGCCTAAAGAGATGTAACATGATATAAAAATAATAAAAAAATGATATAAAAATAAAAAAGAGGTGTAACATGATATAAAAATTAATTTAAAAAATATATAAATAAAAAGTGTATGAAGTTAGAAATTGTTTGTCTTAGAATCTAATACAAACTATGTCTTTCAGCGAGCCAATTTTTTAACATGATATTTATTTTGCGTTTGTACATTTTTTATTGCTGCAGGTAACATATTTAAGCAATTTGGGATCATGTAGTCCAGCGTTCTTTGCCCATATTTGTTTAAATGCTTAGGAACGATTAGTCCTTCATTTAACGTAAAACGAGTATTGTTAGAGTGTTATAGTCTATTTATGTACAAAGGGCTATTTTTATGCTGAAAAATAATTTTATACCATAGAATTGATCTCACTGAGAGAATTTTAAGATTTTGATAAAGGTATGGAACATTATGTCTTTGTTCGTATAAACTTTTATGAGCTAATAATTTAACTAATGAATTTTGAACTGATTGAACATGATTTATATTTGTTTTACAGGAAAATCCCCAAGCTGTAATTCCATACCTTGTAATAGATTCAGCTAATGATAAATAAATTATCCGAAGTGTGCATATTGGAACGTAGAATTTTAATTTATATAATCTACTAATAATAGATCTCAGTCGTTCACAGACTTTATTTATTTGTAAATCCCATTAAAAAAAACAATCAATAATAACTCCCAAATAAACATATTCTTTAACCAGTTCAATATTTTCACATGTGCATAATGCAGGGATACCAATATGTAAGCAATCTGAAATGTGTGTTTTAATTTCAGGTGTAATAATATTTACCTTGGCATTGGGTGATCTAATACGTATCAACTTAGTTTTTTTTGCATTTATGATTAGACTAGAGTCGTGAGACCATTTCAAAAGTTCAATGTAATCTTTTTGTAAGAGTTCAATACATAATTGCAAATCACTGCCAAAAATCCCCAATGCAGTATCATCAGCATACACAAAGTGTTTTACATGTTTAAAAATGTATTTAATAAAAGAGACATAAATAATATATAAAATTGGACCTAATATGGAACCTTGAGGAACACCTGCTAAGATTTTTCTTTTTTTACTTAAGGTGTTCAATAGTCATAATCTTAATAATAATCTTAATTCATATGTTAACACTAGACCTCACATGTTAACTAAATTCCATTGGTCACCATGAAACAGGCAGTCGCCTAGTGTGGTGATTTAATGTATCATATGTATTAAAATGTCCTAATGTATTATCATGTATTATATAAATAAATAAATAAAAATCTACACGTCATAATATCTACATATCTACAAGAAACCGATGGTTTCTTCGTCATGATAATAACATGAATTTTCATCGGTTTTGAAACGTCTGGATACAGAACATGTGATTATATAGTGGCTTTCACAAAGTAATTTATTTCATTTAATCAATATGATTCTGCTAATTTTTGTTGTTCTTCTTGTAAAACTTTTTTGGTATTTAACCTCCTCCAGGATTTACTTAGAAGTACAAGGAATTATCATAGAGAAGTTGATATAAAAAGTCAGCAGAATAAATAGCCACCCAAAGACGATTGGCTAACGAGTGACAACTTCGTGTTCAAAAAAGGCTGAAATCATAATGTTTCTATATGGTTGGCCATAAATAAAAGCCGCCTGATACCCCAAATGCTGACATCGCTATCTTCCCGCTAACATTGTTCTAGCGGGAAGAATTATTACAGGCGGAGCAGCTGTCTACTGGGGCGCCTGATAGCTCTAGGTTGTCATACGAGCAATGGTTGATATTTTGCTCTTGACTTCTAACTAGAAAGATATTATTTATGTATGTGGCAACTCTTAGAAGAATCCAATAGAGCAGCTAACTCTATGCGATTCCGTGTCTCAGCAAAAAAAACATCGTCTTGACCACAAGAGAAGTCGTAACAAGCAGTCAGAATTGTCGGAGACCAAATTCATAAATAAATCACTGTGTTATTCAATGAAATAAATCACGTTATTTTGTAAGTTCTTACTCCACGGTAGTAAATAGCTCTCTGCGACCCAATAACGTTTACACACAGCTTTTAGCTATCTTATCGATATGGAATATCCGGCAGCCGGCTAGCGGCCACTTCTCTCCATTATAATAAGTCTTCACAAATCCGAGAGGCCAATTCAAATAAATACTTCGCAGTCCGGTGGGACATCTGTTCGCTACCGTTTGATGCGTTTACCGACTCGGACATTCATGGCGAAGGACCAGTTTCTCGCAGAGAGCATTGGCAACAAGCGATAGCATCGCATTAACCCGTACCTGGCAGGTGACTGCTATATATACACTACATGACTACTGACTGTTAACTAGTGGAAAAATGGTAGGTACCTCTTATCTACAAGGTGCAAGAAATATTATAAAGTGGTCGTCAATGTAAGGGTTTTTTTTTAGATATTCCTATATGCGTCTACCATTAACATATGTTCCTTCATTGTCCATCCAACCTTTTATCCAATTACCTGACCAATTCTGACAGTGTTGGAGTACATTCTTGAGTGACCTTGAAACAGTTGTAAACCACTACGGAAGCTTGTGCGGTGATAAGCAATAATATAGTAAGATCGATTGTCAACAAGACGTGCACCAAAGGGATGGGATAAGTATATTCCTTACCAATATTCCATAATTTCCACTGTACACCAGCTATTACCAGCAGTTTGATGAGTCAGGTATGACAAACAAAAGGGTTTCCTTATATTTTCAACGGTTCTGTTCAAAATCTATAATTGCCAGTTGCTATCAAAAGTCACACTCATAAAAAAATAGTACCGTATAAGATTTTTCTTTTTCTTTTTTACATTGCTTCACACAGGAGGCCAAGAGAAAAATAACTCCCCTCAGGGCTTATGTCATCTTTGTTGCGGGAGCGTCCTGCTGGAGATGTCAAAAGGATGATACTACCACTAATGCCTTGTTCGCACCTGACATGTAGTAAGTTGAGTGGCGAGTAATTCGCTACATGACTCACCAAAAAGTGTTCGCACTACTGTCAAGTGTTCATTAGTAAGCGGCGCGTCACAACATGACGGACTGCAACGCAATAAAGTAAATACGCTAATTAAGCTGATTGTAATGCTTATTTTAGAAGAGGTGGAAGAATAAATTAGTGAGATTAAAATAAATAAACTATTGACACGAAAATAGATTAATAGCCGCAAAAATAAAGAATTTTGGATTAGTACTTTCGGTCAACGCAACGACATATCGCGCGTCTCTTCTTCGTGCGCAGGGACGCGTGGATGGGGACTCTACTCGCCAAAAAAATAGAACGAAACGGATGCAATCTACTAAAGAGCTGATACTAAAATTGTGGTGTTCGGACACGTTTAGTTACTAATATACTCACAACTCGACTAAAATACTTGCCCAGTCAGAACGGGGCGTGAGTATTTAAACTTATGGTTGTCGGACAAAATCAAGAGTATGATTTTGAAAACATTGACCGAAAATAGTAAGAATAATAAAAAAAAAAAACATTATTTGAATGTGCTATTTTCAAGACCACTAATGTATCCAAGTTATAAAAAGCAATGAACCACAAACAGAGCCCACCTAGAAAACACGCGAATAGTTGCTATGTAAGGAAGATGACAACTGTCTTGTTTATGGTGATAAGGACAGGTTGAAGACTGGATCGACATTTCCGCAGATCTGAATGTTCCATCTGCACCGGGAGCTTGATTGAAGCACAATGCGACATCTGCGAGAAATACTGATCATATTTTGCAATTGCATGTATTCCAGTACTAAAACATGGTTAAAACAGACGTTAACAAGATTATACGAAACATACAACGGTACAACATTCATATCATGTGGCCTAGTGCTAAAAGTGCCGAAGAAGATTTTTAAAAGTCCAACGAAATACAATAGGAGTTGATAAATACTCTGATATTATTCTCTGATAAGTTTTTTTTGACTTTGTACCTTTAGCAATCGGTCAAAGAATTAATTCTAGACAAGTAAAATTGTATTTTGGAGTTAAAAATAGCTGAAGATACTAATACCGCAGCAGTAAAATTCTGATGTTAGACAGATCAATAATCTAAAAATAAAAATGTTTACTCGAGAAATTTTCTACGTCTTGAGAAAAGATATAAAACTCAAACGAAGCCGAAAGAGCTCAAAATAGAAATGTATCAACTTATCTAACTAAAACAAGAAAACTCCACGAAGAACTTTGGAATGGCGAGATTTGGAGTCATGAAATTTGTAAACCTTTTTTTGACTAGAATTTCTAGGACAATGCAACTATTTCTGGCCCTACGAATCATTTCGATGAAGCTTTTAAGAGGCTAGACTTTGGACCACACGCGGAACACCCGCGTCTGTCATTCTGTCCCGCTCACAATAAGCTCACGCACACTTACAATACATGTGAATGCGAAATGTGCGAATGAGACAACGCTCAAATTTACCTACAGAAATCGCTCGAAAAGGGGTTTATGGAGAATACACTTTTCTATACCAAAACTTTCACGAAATTGAAATTAAAAAAAAAATATATATTTTAGAAAGAAAAAGCTACGTCGGTAGCTTTTTATAATTTTATAATTCTTTATGAGAGTTGAGTTAGCAGCACTTTTTCCTTAAATAATATTTCTTGATAAATCATACATGTTTGACAGTGAATGTTTACGTTAATACGAAACGCATCGAAAATTCGAAAACACACCGACATAGTTTTCACCTTCTAAAAGGCAGTATAAAATAATATATTCATTTTGTGCAATTTTCGATGTAGAAAAGTGTTTTTTCCCGGGCGTCCTTTTTGTATGGGCCGAAAAGCGAAGTCTATCATCTTAAATATCCGCTTAATTGTGAAAAAAACTCAATATTGTCTATTCATTATTTTTAATTTTTTCTACAAGAAAGAGTGTAGAAAATTTGAAAAGAGTGTAATGGTTAACTATTGTTTGATACATATTCATTGTTGAAAGTTATTTTATCAAATGTGGAAACATTACATAAGCCTTTTCAAATGCCATTTATTTATAACTCGACCCTTGCGATGACGTAAAGTAATGACAACGTGAATAAAAAAGGCGAGGTCGTAAATCCAACAGGATTACACACACACACACACAAACACACGCCCTGTCTACAGTACCGCCGAAGCCGTACATCTTCGGGCAGGAACCCGAATCGAGGGTACCTACAAGAGAATCAACGGGAATGAGAGATTTACCACCAAGTAAAAAGACACCCATCCAACCGTAAAACTATCAGAATATTTTCACATATGGGTTATTCTTTTTGATATGAACCATTTGATTCATTTTCGGAAACAGGAAATTCAAAGGAAAGAGAAGAAAAAAGACTCCAATTCATCAGTAGATAATCAGAAGCATTTCACAGATAAGTCATTCCTTTTGATACGAACTACGAACCATTTTAGGAAATAAGGGACGAGGAACACCATCAAGTAAAAACAAAGAAAAGGAGAAAAAGTTAAAGAAACAAGTAAAAAGATACCAAATGGTAGAGCTATCAGAATCTTTCCACATATGGTTTAACCGTTTTGATGCGTTTTTGGCTCTCTCGATATCTTAGTTTTAGGAACCGGAACAATTGGCACCGGGAAGAGAAACAAACAAACAAGGCCTCAAACGTTAAAACAGTGAGTTAAAGGACACCAATTCAATCTTAGAGCAATCAGAAATTTTCCTAAGAAGATTTTTGATATGCCATTTAAAGGAAAAGAGGTGCAGAGAGACAAAATGCAATAGTAAAATTATATCACAGATGGGTTTGACTTGTTGATGCGTTCTTTGTTTACTGGTTTATATCTCTAGTTTTGTATGGCTTCGAGTGATCCTCCAAGCTCAGATTGTATGAAAATGTTCGGCGAATTTAAGTATCGCGAAGAATTATTGCAAATCGATGCAAGGCGAGTCGGAGAAAAGTCGTGATTTATGGCACGATTTGGGCGGCTGGAAAGCCGATGTCCGGAAATTATGCAATAAAAATAAAAAAGAGGGGTCAGACCAAGTACCCAACAGAAGATATATTGTTATATAAAGGAGAAGATAACAAAATGCGGGGTTGAAAACCTGATTTAATAGTAGGTACATACGTACGGTCTAAACATAATGCATTTACGTATACCTACATGCATAATGTTCAGCCTATCCAATAAGGAGTGTTTGAGAATTTATCGTTCAGGATCAATCGATCAAGCAATACTATTATCTAGTATTCAGACAAGACATAAAGTACCTAACAACAATATAATATATTTTTACAAGAATCTTTTCTAAATATTATTTTAAATGTGTATTTTTATGTTTAAATTTTCTTAGTGCCTCCGTTGACGAGACAACTAAAAAAAACTGTTTGCAACTAAACTCGGTATCTTTTGAATGTCAATGTAATGGCCCGCACACTACACAGTTTCTCAAAAACCCGTTGTCAATGGTAATGCAAGCAGTGGCTCGCGACTCGCACGCTAGTTGCTATGATGACAGCTGATTGTTCTTCGTCTATGGTTAAACAAGCTGAGTTAATTATTGAAATCGTAAATTGAGTAGGGAGTTTGGTTGGAAACCATAGCAACCAACAAGTTTTAGTTTGGTTTCAGTCTCTTCAGTGAGCGGATCGCCGTAATCTTGATAGGTAAAGTCAGATTCGTGATTTTTCAAGTGTCCGCGCTATTGTGTCAGCTAACATGCAATTATCAATCTTATTAATATTATAATAACCCGTGATTTTAGACCGATCGTTATAATGTCATTATTATATTATAACGATCCGTCTAAAATCACGGGTTATTATAATATAATATGATATTATCATTATTATATAATATAATAATGTTATAACGGATGAAAAACTTTAAATCCTATTGGAATGCCAAATGCTCGAGTAATTCGTAATTATTACTAATTAATTACAGTCAAGTGTGTGTCGTTTTATTGTCAATGTGACTTACAGGGTGATCATTATTATCACAAGTAGATGTTCATGGCTGCACTTCAATAGAAGTGTGCACTCATCGTCTTCTCAAGGATGATGCAAGGCGCAACATAAATATTATAATAAAAGGTTATAAAATAAATACATTTTCTTAACTAAATCACGCCATAAATCATCATAATTTATTGTTATAATACAGATGTTCTTGTGATGCAAATAAACAGGGGAAAATGCGCTTAATGTTAATAATTTTTATTTTAGTTGTAATTGCTGGGGTGCAAACGTGAATTCAAATTCTATTCCTGCATACCTGGTGGTTAAAATTATTTAAGTTCAATGAACTTTTAATTTTGAAAATAGAATCTGATAAATATTATTTACGTCTTATCAGATAAGCGATAAAGTAGGTACCAACATTATTTTATAAATTATTAATTTTTATTTCAAAATGTACATGTTCCAAATCTGTCAAAAAATGATGATGAGATAAATCCGTATCACTAATTATTTGTAAGGTTTAAAACGGTGTTCATTCGAAATGTAATTCTGGTCGCCTCTAATTATTTGTCGAAAAAAATATATAATAGTTTATAAATATATATTATATATAAAAGTGTATTGTAGAAAAATTAATTAATAGTTTCGTACTCAGCCTACTGGTTAATACGGAGTATTTTTTATTCAAACAGTTAGATTTTATTATTACAAAAATTGAGTATTTATGTCGGGGGAGACGAAAAATCATGCATTTTATATTTCAATTTTATAAGATTATTTCACTTACGCGAAGTGTTTGACAGTTACGTTTGGCCAAGTGAAACGGGACTTATACTACTTAAATTACTACAAGAAACAACTATTTACGTGCACAAAATAGGTTATTAGGTTCTTAGGCTGGGTAAACTAAGTAATTCACGCGTATTTAGATTGAAAAAAAATCGCAAATATCAAATCCAAAGAAATTGCGACAAAGGAAATGTTCCGCTCCGTATTATCTGTGCGGATCCGTGTATCGAAATTCGAATTCCGTATTATCCGATAAGCGGTGTAGTAAACATTTACCAAATATAGAACAGTTTATAAATATGTATGTATGTATATTTATAAAAGTGTATAGTAAATAATTATAATATTTGTTTTTGACAGGCAATGATCATGAAGCAAATAATTTATACATACCTACATTCACTTCACTCTCGAGCATATACATAAAATTGCTCTTAAGATTATTTTTAATTGATAAACTAATGTTTTTTAAGGCAAGACTTTTTTTATGCATAGCACAACACATACAAAGGGTAACAAGTATTATAAGCAATACTTATTAGCCTGAAACACTCATCCATATTGAAAAAACCTCCCGAGAAAAGATACACGTCGCCGATGGGACTCGAACCCGCACCCCTTCGATTGCCGGTCGAGAGCTTTACCATTAAGCTACGTCACCTTATCTGTTACCTGCTAAATGATTCAATATATACTAGTGTTTCATTCAACAACTATCGCTTATTACATTTTTTCACCTGCAAACAACCAACTTTATTTTTATATGAGAAAGGCATGTAAGCGCTAACTCTCTCACTAGATGGCGTCGCGACATATGATGTCTACTTTTTTTGGTGATATAATTTAACTGGTCAAATATTGATTATTTTTAATTGATAAACTTATGTTTTTTAAGACAAGATTTTTTTTTGCATAGCACAAAGGGTAACAATTATTATAAGCAATAATTATTAGCCTGAAACACTCATCCATATTGAAAAAACCTTCCGAGAAAACGTGGGAGGCTCTTAAGATGTTTGCGGACTATACCACTAATGTAGATAATGTTTAGAAAAAAGTAGTAATTTGGATGAAACCGGTTTATGTATTGATATTAACATAATGATCGACACAAATTTACTGTGTTTCATTTTGTAATATATACCTATTGTGTTTCATAAGGTTTCCTGAAGTTATAAAGGTTCACAGTAGGTGGGTGGATATCGGATATTATTTATTATCATGATGTCTTACATAAACAGTAAAGATGTGAGTTATTGAACCCAATATTGAACCGATGAGCCATTAATCAAGCAAGCCTGTAAAGGTATAAGGCATATTATTATAGCTAAAAGCTCCGTTGTAACAATATTGTAACCATTGACGTGTTGTATTGTTGTAACCTCTTCTTCTTCCTCATAAACGAAGCATGAATAAGTAAGACACGTTACAACAGAGCATTCAACGACATGACTAGAGACCTTAATTTACTAGTTGATCTACGCTATTGTAAAAGCCTAAAAATTGGTAAATGTTAGGTTTTACCAACAAATCTAGAATTTACTGAAAATCATCCGTGGAAAACCCTGAAAAGGTTCAGTTATGTTTTGTTGGGTAGGTGGTTGAGGATCTTATTGAGAACACTTTCATTAATATTTTATAATGAAGAATTTATAATTCACGACTTGCTGGATCAGACTTCGACACACAGAGAGCGTACACCATAGACATAATGATCATAAGTACTTTCCACTAGTGATGTGACCTACTTTACAGTAGTGATGTGACAATAGTGATGTTAGATTGAGTTGATCCAGAATGACTTTCATAACACATCAGGATTGCTCTACAGCATGAAATATATATTTAAAGTTTGGCAGACCCTTCCATAAAAAATCGCTTACCGCTTAAGAGCGATTGACTAACAGCTTAGAATAAAAAATGCTTGCAACTGTAAAGGAAGGTTCCAATTAGAAAGATCGATTATTCCTCGTATCAAATTTGTTAAATAAAAAAATTAATATCGATTCATTTAATTCAAAAATTGCTATAATATATACCTACATTCAAGTAAGCGTAAAAAATGCACGATGATAAATTATTAAAAATAGTGTATTTCTTGTAAGTATTTTTTGATCATAAGTATTTACGATTTTTCAATAATGTCTAAACAAAATAAGTGCGTAAAAAAAATTGAAGTATTTTAGTTTGTAAGACCTTAAATAAATAGAAAAACTGAGGTATTTTTGTCACAAAACACGTTCTCGGATTTATTTTTCAATGATTTTAATTAAACTAAAATTAAAATTCTGAAAACTGTGTTGACTAGATTATGTATTGATTTATTTTGTTGTAAGATTATATGATTTGAAATTTGTGTTGTTTAATAGAATCTATCGTTTGAAAATTGAACAAATCTGCCAACGACCAACGGTATAACCTTAGTATATTAAAAATACACGCGTTTACCAGATAAAATAACAATCTTTCAAAACCAATTTAGGTATGTTTTTTTTTAAAAAAGAATCAATAGGTCTAGAATTTGATTTATAAAGGACTAATTTCCGGTATTCTCTGGTAATACCCTCTCTGAAACGCTTCTTTGCCGATCCATGTAAATAAAATGCTAGGATTTCAAAGATACTGCAATCTTCGGGTACGGTTTAAATAGTGCACATTTGAATGTATTTGAGCACACCCATAGCGCATGGGTGAAACACCCGCCAACAGTTTCTCTTACGCCGTTCTTCGCCGTGTTTGAAAACGCCGCTAGGTGCTACACTAGCAAATTTGTTTGACAGGTAGCGGTAGCGTCGCTTGTGAATAGCTACGTGGAAGAACGGCGTAACTCTGCAGTGACCTTACTATACAGTTCACCACTACAAAGGCAAAAATATCTTTAAAATTATTCTACTGTAGCCACATCCCACATGCCAAAATAATTCCCTTATAAAGTTTCAGACAAGTCAGGGCGTGGTAATTATTGATTGAACGGCCGCTTCAGACCAGAGATATACATAAGTCAGTCAAGTTCACGATTGCACAAAAGGTGTGGAGAGCCGCAGAGGCAACACGCGATCTATGTGAGGAGAGGACAAAGAGAAGAAACGAGCCAAGAGTTATATAAGAGAAGGGAGGAAGTCTGGAGAAGAACGAGGATTAAGATTAAACCGGTTCTCCATGATACCCGAGAACTCCGAGAGCTACCAAAGAAAGGTAAACCAATGTAGGTAACTATTAATATAGTACACCAGCGCAGAACTGTGAAAAAAACGGGATCTTATAATTGTAGGATTGATAAAATTGCATGTCTAAAATATGACTAGTAAAGAATAATCCTAAGAAATTTCAACAAAAACACATTTCAAATATAGAATTAAAATACTTTTCTGGTAAATTTTTTTTCATATTATAGGTAGGTACTTTGTCGCTTGTCTGAATTCTTGACAAAATCAATTCCAATTTTGAAAATGACACCTACTCGTAAATTCAAAACAAGTACCTATGACGAAATAAACCAGAGTTAGGCGCTCCGCTGAAGAGGCAACTTAAAACCAACTAAAACCGGCTGTTTTCTCTGTCTTGATTGGTCAAAAAGCTTGTTTAACCAAAGACGAAGAACAATCAGCTGACAGCTGGCAACTAGCAACGGCCGCCCAGGGCAATCAGCAGTGCAAGTTGCAAGTCACCGCTTGCGTTACCATTGACAACGGGTGTTTGAGTGATTGTGTAGTGTGCGGGCCATCACATTGTCATACAAAGACAGTTGGCAGTTGAGAGTTTTCAGTTGCCTCAGTGGGCGGAGGCGCTTATGGATAATGGATCTCGTCTGTTATAATCATTTACCTAGAACCATGAACTTGGCGGTTCCATGACTAAACAGTATAGTAAAAAGAAAACAATATGTTAGCATCGCACGTTGCCACTGATCGCGTGGAGACGGGATCACGTGATACGCGTTCTCTCTCTCCCCTGTTACCGCGCTGCTGAAAGGAGACGCAGTGCGTCTGACATCTACTTTTTGTATTCCAACCATACTCAGCAATTGCTGGTTAAAATCCTTCGGGTGCGTGCTGTTACACCCTGTTTATAAATCAGTAGCTACCTATAGTTGATTACATTCTAGTTTGATAAATCACTTAAAAAAAAAGATGTCTGATTGCCAATTTGGTTGCAATAATGTAAAAATTCTGGGGTGCAGAAGTAGACAAACACAGTTTTTTTGATTTGAAGACCAACACAAAGGTAACGTCGGCGTATGCTGGGAGTCAGCATGTCTCGCGCATGCAGATTTTGCACGAAATGTATGTGCAAAGCATGTCTATACGCTGTTTCATATAAGTCCATAAATTACAAAACAAATTCTGCACGTGCGACAAATACTGACTCCCAACTTACGCCGACCCTTAGCAATTAGATATTTAGAAATAGAAATCGAAATTTGTACTTTTCCGTCAGGAAATTCTAGTCAACGCATTATTTTAAATACTCCAAATTATCGATTTTATTTTTTATTTTAATGCAATTTAAAGGCAAACAGTTACAATTTTTTTTAATATTACCTAAGATTATACCAGTAGGTACCTACTAGGTAGGTAAATACTTAATTAAATAAAACAAATGCAAGAAAGGGGATTTTTTATTAAAAAAACAATCAACTAAATAGAGTTATGTACTATTTAATAGGGTTATATGATATTCGTTTATTGACTTAGAGATAAACTTACGAAAACAAAGACCACCTCTGATTACCAAACAAGAGGAATTTTATAAATACATTATTGATATCCGAGAAACACGAGTGGGCCTCGTCAGTCTAGATCAGCAATTTAATCAAAGCGATTCGGAGCAATTATAAAAATATGATTTCAAAATGCACGCGAGGCTAAAAACTTTTTTTCTGGAAACAACAATGAATCAACATTAATTGGTAAATCGTGATGCCTTTAGATGAAAAGGTGTTATTAATATCGCAACTCTGGCTGTATAATGCGGATGAAGAACAATTTCAATTATATACATTTTTTTTTCTGCAATCATCTAGATCAGAGAAAACATCATAGATTAGTAATGATCGAAATATTTACAAAAAAGAAGAGGGAAGATTATTACATCACGTTTGTTTTAAAAAAGACAAAACTCTTCTAACAATTATAACAATTTTATTAAAAAAAACATTAGTTTAAAAGTGCGAAAAAATCACGAACAAGTGATCTTTGGCAACACAACATTCCAACAGCTTTTTATGTCCGGAATTTCTAGACCAACGTTTTTAAATCGGTGTAAAGGTTTTAACAATCTTAATTACTACGTACCTATTTATCACCATCTTGAAAAATTATGTTATAATCTGTAATAACCTGACTAGTGTGCATTTGATAAAAAAAATTAACACGGCACTGTATTCAAATATACGGATTTTTAATAGAAATTACAGTAATGAGATAAAAATTAATTCGTTACAATTTCAAGTTATAATAACAACAAAAACTTGGGTCAGGTTCAAAGATTATTTCAATTGAACCAGTTAATAAACCAAATAGAAGAAAACAATTCAATCAATAACAAGAAGCAACAATAATTCTAAAAACAGATTTAACGAGATATGTTTTATCAGACATCATAACAAAGACGAAGTACTCTATCGGATCAGAAGCCAGATAGAATTCCACGAATTCCCCAATAGTAATTGATCATTAAGGCACTTCGTATAATCTTATAATATTATGTTACTTAGATAATGCAACATGTCTGTATCTTTAGTTTAATGCATCAGATTAAGGTGGAATTAATTGACCGATAAGACACCACGTTAATGACAAGCTATTTAAACTTGACTCGGAAAGTCGTACGATTATTCAAGGTGACTTGAAGAACTGAGATCACGAGGAACGATGTAAAAATATATAGATGAACATAAATAGAAATGAAATGATAATTGAGGTGAGAATATAGGCGTACTGTTTACAGTACACAAGTATAATGAGTTATATTACAGAACTGCTAACGCTAGCAACAGCAAGTACAGCCATGGAATGTCTGATTTATTAGGTAGATTCACCTATTTAAACGGACATAGGTCTTCAGTATTTCAGTTTGGCAAAAACTCGGCACCTAGAGACGGATTCCACAAAAGAACAATCTAATTAAAAGAAGAAGCGAAGTCGAAGGTTACATAATAGAGTCTGTTGCAGCACTTAGGCGTTTAGTTGACATCAGGTTTGAGCTTTGAAAGCAGACTATTGCGCAAGTAATTGACACTTGCAGAACGCCTAATTAAGATGCTTATACCGTTGAACTGTGGCAATTAACTAGAAACAGCTTTCATCAAAATGGCCGCCATTTCAGCGATCACGATTCTGCGGCTTCCGTGCAGCCACTTTCCAGCGATGCAGTATGGAACTTTGTAACAAGATAAGATTTGAGCGAGCCCATTCTAAAACTATGCAATGTGTCGGCTCAGCTCTTTTAACTCGGTTATCCACTTTAACCCACCTCAAGCTCATCCCCCCGGGACCGTGTAAGAAAAACCGGTTTTCTTTGTCGATTTGGAAGGAACGACTCACCTTACTTCGAGTTAAAAGACGGCCATTAAATCCACATATGGAATGGTCAGTATTTATTATCCGATTATTTTTTTTATTCTGAACATCGACTGTAGAAGTAAAATGTGTATGGAGACGAACAATTTCTTATACAGAATCTTCCTCATGCATTGTGAACGGCGATGTTTAAAGTATATTATGTTGTATGTGTATGTATAATGTATATTATGTTTGATATAATCCAAGAAAAACACTCCCATAACGAAAACACGTGCTGACCTCAATACCGAAGCGCGTTATGTAAATTTAAATGCAAATTAAATACTAGTGGGTTATTTAAAACCATATCAATAATTCAGGTTTATCTGAAAACCGAAAAAACATACATTAATAAAACTCGTTTGCTTGTATTGGTATGAACTTTGGATAAAGGCGAAAATTGTTATTGCAGCTTTAATCACAATAAAACGAACGAAACACGCCCAATAAAATAACCCGCGTTATTGCCAGAGCAACACGAATTTTGCCAATATAACGAAAACACGGTGTGAGAATAAAAAGGTCAACGAAGTAACCGTTTAACTATCGTTAATTTCGGCAGCCAGATAAAATACACGAACCTAATCGAGGCACTCGAGGTCAAATTTCTATTTGTCAGAAACTAATGAATTATTTATGATCAGCCGGATCATTCGGAAACTGAATAAATTTGCAATGATTATTTATCCTGGTATTTAAATGTTCAACAAATCCAATTGGACGATTGACGATCATCGGCACCAGAGCATCAGATCTGCCCGGAGCGCAAAGAAGCGGGAGGGTATATGTACAATACAGCTAACTTGTCGCCAACTTAAACCGTTCCGAGAACAGCGAAAATCACATTCAGTTGACCGGTCATTCCATATTCAGTGCAGAACTTTCCGGAACGATCACGAGTAGTCGGAGTCAGGGTATTGAAGCGGGTGGCGGGGGGAGCTATTTAATATCCTTCCACGTAGACACTACTCCACAAAGGGGGACATATAGATACACACAAACCTGGAAAACGCCGCGTCTATGTCTAGTAACTTCTAGCTGTTAGCTGCTAGGTAGTTGGGTTATAGCTACATTCTCCCACAGGCACGGACGGGGAGCGGGAAATGTTCCGTGTTCCGCATACAAACGCAATGGGGAACACGGCTCTTTGTAGACAGAATCCGGGGAGGGAGAACCAATCCATTGTGGGTGTAGTTGTGAACCGTGTGCTGTATTGCGAATTTTGTGTCTGTATTGGTCTGTTGCGCATTGTGGCGTTGTGTGTACTTGTGTCCTCACCCAGTGGGGAAAATTCGTAAGTGCCATTTATATTCGGTTGTTTACGAGGTATTCGCTCCGAGGGGAATTATTGTACGCATTTGGATTCACGTTTAACTTGCGATTGTCGGTTCCGTAGTTCAGAAGCGCATTTCAATCAATTGCGTGTTGCATTACAATGAGTTACATTACAAAACAGCTAGCTACAAGAACATCAAAGACAAATACAACAGTTTACATGGATTTAATAGAAGACAATAAGCGTACATAAAAAGCAGGAATGAAGGAATTTCAATATGATATCACGTACCTATAAGTGCAAGCTTCTGATTCCTCCAACACATAGATGGTGTAATAGTTTAAAATAATGATCTATTGTAGATTCGAACAAATAACCATGCGATACAATAACAGTGCACACAAATTCTACGAAGAATTGGATCCAATCGCTGTGGTCTTGAAAATCAGACTCAAAAACAACAATCGGTAACGTTCCACACCGATACTTAAAAAATGAAAAAGTGTCGAGCAGTTAACCAATCAAAGAGGGATAAAAACACATTTACACAACAAAGGGGCGGCGAACAATGGTATCGGAATATCCCGGACACCGGTCAAGTATTTAAACACGGGTCTCTCTGATACGAAAAGATCTCCTTGGAAAGGTGAAAACGAGTAACTAGCCCAGACAAACACAGATATGCGGGAAACAGCGACTATTAGCTTCTCTACTAATTGAAACACGGTCTTTGCACTCACAATTAGTGTATTACTTCACAAGGTTGGCGCAATTCGCAATTCGCCATTCGGTCCCACACTGACGTAACAATGATCCAATGATCGATCACAACGATCGCAATGGTCGCGCTCGGCTGCTCCGGGAACTTGGAACTTGGTAGAGATAGCGAGTAGCGAGTCGTGCGGCGTTGCTTTGAGTTTTACTTTATTTTCAGTTGGCGCTTCTTTCGCGTACGGCGGATCGAGACAGAGACGTCCACTCGGCGGAATGGCGCAGACTGAACGAGCTCGACCAGGGCGGGGGCGGATGGCGGGGGTGGAAGGCGGGAAGGCTGTGGAGGACGGGAGGACGGGAAGACGGGGATGGCGGCTTCCCCCCCGATACCAGCCCAACCTACCCTCCACCCCACCCAGCTTGTGACCACATGCACAGCACAGTGTACAAGTATATCTACACCATCCTGATGTATAGCGCTGAATGCACTCCTATTGTTGTGCACGTATTACGGTAATGTTTCAACCCCGATTATCAATCACTGTGGTATGTTATTATTGTGAATCATCGCGTGAAGATGGTCTTCAATTTCGATTAATTGCCAATTGAGAAACTGTATCTCCATTTAAATACATTTCATAAGTACTCGTACATCAAAAGGAATGGCAACCTAAACGTTACATATTATTATTTTATATTAATGACACGAAGATCAAAAATGATCTAATCTAGTCAACATCTTCAATATTACGGTATAAAATAAAAAAAATTTAAGTACTAGTTTTTATATTTATTAACCAGGCCTTAGAAACTAGCCATCTGGAAAATTGATCTCATCAAAGGAAAGCGTTCAGGGAAAACTTATCAAACGGTTATGAAGTTTTTTTTTAATATTTTTAACTTAATGAGTTAAACCTCAAATTATAATATTTTAATTAATAAAGATAATATTAGCGAAAGTCAATCAAAAATCCAACACAGAAAAATCAGAAAAAGGTACGCGTATAATTTGAGGTTATGAAGTTGTTAATTATAAAACTAAAAATGACATTTTTGAAAGGGAAGAAACCATAAAAGTGGTTATAAAATCACATTTTTGAAAGGGAAGAAACTATAAAATCAGATTTTTAAAAGGGTAAAAACTATAAAAAAGGTTATAAAATCACATTTTTGAAAAGGGAAGAAACTATAAAAGGGGTTATAAAATCACATTTTTGAAAGGGAAGAAACTATAAAAGTAGTTATAAAATCAGATTTTTGAAAGGGAAGAAACCATAAAAGTGGTTAAAAAATCACATTTTTGAAAGGGAAGAAACTATAGAAGTGGTTATAAAATCACATTTTTGAAAGGGAAAAAACTATAAAAGTGGTTATAAAATCACATTTTTGAAAGGGAAGAAACTATAGAAGTGGTTATAAAATTACATTTTTGAAAGGGAAGAAACTATAAAAGTGGTTATAAAATCACATTTTTGAAAGGGAAGAAACTATAAAAGTGGTTATAAAAATTAATTACAATTTCAGATGACAAACACTTTTCCAAAATATTTTTTTTATCAAAAAAGGTTTACAATAGGGCCAAAGATAAAGAAAAACAAAATATATCATACATGTAGTTAGTTGGGTACTATACAGTTTTGAGAGCCTTTCAACTTTCAACACTCATATTTTGATTCTAAAAACATGAATCAATTAATTTTTTTTATGTCCCAACTGCTCCCGTCTGGAGCCTGGGAGATTATGGCACCCTCAATTGGGGTTTGTTGTGAGGTTGAAATTAGTTTGGAGGGGAGAGAGACAGGCAGAGAAAGGTGGTTGTTCAGATCTGATCATAAAACACGGCTAAAGCCATTTCAAATAACTTTTCTGAATATTGGTCTTCCGGGCGATATTTAGAGTCTCTTCCACTCTGAAACGTGTCACAAATATACTATATAGTATTTTTAATTAATTGTCAAAAAACACAAATTCATCAAATAATTTTTTTTTGCGCGTGCCGAAATTTGAACCCGAGACCTTCGGATTGCTAGCGGAGAGACTTACCCCTCGACCACGGAGATTGTGAAATAAACATTTAAAATCTCTGTAGACTTATATACACCTGTCACAACCTAAAAATGTAATAGTGCGCGTTGACACATTTCCAAACAGTAAATAAAACCTGAGCAAATGTTGAGGATTTTTACTGCTCTATAAAATCAGATTTATGCTTTATACTTTATATACAAACATCTTTTATGAGATTATTATTTTTCGCCACTCTTTCACGTATTTTCTTAGTGTTTGGAAAGCCACTCACTCACATTATAAAAAAAACTCTAAAGTTTTACTGATCTTGAATAAGTTATTTATGATTGATGATTGTGAATTCCCCAAATTTAATCTCCTTGACGATTGTAATGTTCTGCAGCATTAATAATTTGTTATTCAAGATATTTCTCAGAAGTTCAAGGTTACAGTCAAATCATAAGTAAACATATACATGAAAATAATACGGTGGGCGTTTGAAAGACGAACATATAAAAACTAAACAAACTTCTGCTAAATTTACTCCATGCTCCGGGAGAATTTTTGTAAGGGATTTGCGATTATGATCACGAAACTAAGGGCAAAAATCATTGTGGAATTGGATGATTCGTCTCGATGGACCAATTCTAGGAATTCTTTACATTTTAATGTTTGTTTAGTCGTCGGATGCTCTCAGATGTGGAGCACGGTGTAATTTAGTGTCCGTCGCAGATATAATATTGTATTTATAATAGGGCATTCAGAATTCAATTTAGTACTTCCTTAATGGTAGATGGTAATAATATTATTATGAATGTTCAACTGACCTGAACAGTGAACACCCACACAAGTAAAATGGAATATGTACAGTTAGTAACAGGCAAAGAGAGTATCACTTGTACTTTATATTGTAACACCCGAGATTGTAATTGGCTGGTTTAGTTTTAGCTATATAAGCGATCTTTTTTTTTAAAATTTGCGTATGACGATTTTACTTTGAAAAAATATAATAACAAGAAATAGCAGCTTCTATGCTATTTTAAAGCCAAATAAATACACATGTTATGGTATTGTGACAAAATTGATCATAGGGATAATATTAAATATCTTGCCTTAACTAAACCATTAACTAAAATGGGATCTCCACATTAAATTACTAAAAAAAATTCAGAAACTATCATACAACATCAAAACAATAAGAAACATCATGTCATTAAATCAACTAAAAATATATATATTTTGGACTTTGTCAAAGTATTATAACGTATTGTATATCAGTATGGAGAGGAGCAGCAGATACTTACTTAAAACGTTTAAACATAAATCACAAAACAATAAATTGAATTATATTTAAAAGCCTTACCAACATCCGAAATATATTAATAGACTAACAGCCGTTGTGTCCAATCGTAATAATCAACTACTGAGTCGAAATCTCGGCTCAACCCTACTCAAATGCATAAATATATTCTTTCCAAACCACAATCATTGCCATACACTACTCAACGTAAGGAAGCTACCCTGGTGGATTGGGGTTTCCTGAGGATGCCGTACTTATAAAAACTGCCAACAGAGTCTGACATCTGTCATCTCTATGTCATCTCATTTACACCAATTCACACTCCTGCCGGTTTTTTAGAATTGCGTTTTTTAATTTGAATTATGGACGTATTGACTACAGTAGATATTGTGGGATGGACGAAAATGCATGTTGATTATATTATAGGGTCACACAAGAGGCAATAATAGGCAGATATTAATTATATCGAAATAAATAATGGGAGGTTTTCCAACCGTTTTAAGATGACATAAAATGTGTTTTTTATATGTTTTGCGCCCAATTTTGTCATGAAATCAATTGCTTGTAGCTTTATGATTCTCTGCAACTGGAAATGTTCACATTAGAAATCGAAACTGTTTCAAAATTTGCCCATCCGCATCCAACAAAATCGTAATAGAACAGCTGTTAAACGTCAGACTATGGTCAAACTGTAAAATAAATAAAAAAGAAAGTCAAGCCAACACTTTGTTTTCAACATATTAAATACGTTTGTTTAAAAAATATGGTAACTTTGCAATAAGCCGCCGCTTTTTTAATAGGCACAGATTTTGAAAAGTACACTACTTTTAAACTTAGTTACTACAAAAAACATCGGTTTCAGTCGAGACCGGTAGAAAAATATGCATTTAAATTTACATTTCATAAAAAAAAAACTGTACGTAATTTCTCGTTACGGCTGACATTTCGTATTACATTATTTTGCATAGAACAATGCTGAACAATTTCCAGGGTACCAATCGATAAATATTTAAAAAAAGATTACTCTATGGCAAGAAATCACTCGAGGAAGGTACTAACTAAAGATTGGGTTGCACCATACAAATTTTAATTTTCTGAATAAATAAATAATTAAGTATATTTAGGACGAATTAAAAACAATGTACTATTAATTAGGTTGTGTTAGGTTAGGTTAAGTAATAATTATTGGATATAGATGGAAACACTTTTTTTAAATAAACTCTTTTGATTCACCTTAATTACATTAGCTTCGTCTTGTGAAATTTTGCCCATATTTGTAATCACTGTCACTTTGGTATGTTGGTAGTCCTGATAATTTTTTTTATATATAACGACCGGCTAGAAGATTTTGAAGATATCACGAAATCTGGGCGTATTAGATAAACACTAATTTAAGTACCGAAGTTTTGAAAATAAAATGACGTAAAAAAACATGCTTTTTTTCTAGTAATTATTATTTTTTAAATAATACACTCACTTTTGTATCACAAACCATGTTGCACAAACCTAGCGTAGCCGCCAAACTACTTGAAAACTGGGATGTTTTTCTTGCCTTGACGTGAGCAGGCGCTATAAAGGGGGCCCTTTCTCTTGTATCACAAACCATGTTACACAAACCTAGCGTAGCCGCCAAACTACTTGAAAACTGGGATGTTTTTCTTGCCTTGACGTGAGCAGGCGCTATAAAGGGGGCACTTTCTCTTGTATCACAAACCATGTTACACAAACCATGTTACACAAACCATGTTACACAAACCATGTTACACAAACCATGTTACACAAACCTAGCGTAGCCGCCAAACTACTTGAAAACTGGGATGTTTTTCTTGCCTTGACGTGAGCAGGTGCTATAAAGGGGGCACATTCTCTTGTATCATAAACCATGTTACACAAACCATGTTACACAAACCATGTTACACAAACCTAGCGTAGCCGCCAAACTACTTGAAAACTGGGATGTTTTTCTTGCCTTGACGTGAGCAGACGCTATAAAGGGGGCACTTTCACTTGTATCACAAACCATGTTACACAAACCTAGCGTAGCCGCTAAACTACTTGAAAACTGGGATGTTTTTCTAGCCTTGACGTGAGCAGGCGCTATAAAGGGGGCACTTTCTTTTGCATCACAAACCATGTTACACAAACCTAGCGTAGCCGCTAAACTACTTGAAAACTGGGATGTTTTTCTTGCCTTGCCGTGAGCAGGCGCTATAAAGGGGCACTTTTTTGTAACATAAACCTAGCGTAGCCGCTAAACTACTTAAAACGCGTGCGTATCTTTTTTTTTTCGTTCTAGGTATTCAAATAATTACACAAACCCGTTAGACAAACCCTGCTTGCCCTACAAACCATTCAAAACCTGGGATGTATATCTTGCTTAAACTTGCGTGCGTGTTCCTTTATTACTTTCGTTCTTAGTTTAGGTTATTAGATTAGTTTAGGTTTGGTTAGGTATATTAAATAAGACGTTCTCCGACGACATTCAAACATTAATAATTGAGAATTTTGAAGCTGTTTTTATAATAAAATGTATTAGAACACATATCAAGACAAGCACTGCTCTCTGTACAAAACGAAAAAGTAGAACGATTTTTCTTTTGTTTATGGTTCTTTATTTTCGAAAAAAATTTCCTATGTGGTTTCTATGGACAAGATCAGACAAGATTTAATATGGCGTCCGCGTCAAAACGGAGAATTAAAGAAATATTACATGTATAAAAGTTTTTACGAATATAAATTTAAATGCATATTTTTCCGCTTTTTTCGACTGAAACTGATGGTTCTTGTGGTAGTCAAGTTTATTTGTAGTTTAGTTTTTAAAATATATGCCTACTAAGAGCGTAGCGGCATGCGGCGGCTTATCGCCAATTTACCAAAAATATAAAATGTCAGTTTATGTATTACACTATTTAAAAGAAATAATTTATGTAAATAATAAATACAATTATTAACGTTTTAATATTAATTTAACATGAAAAGTGTTTACTTTGACGTCATTTTATTCTCTATTATAAACAGGAAGGTCCCACACACGAGTAGTCAAAGTTATTACGTTGGACACAGGCAAATAGGAGCGTTTCCTGAGGATCTCTATAGGATCACTTGACTGAGTGGCGCTTCTCGGTATACTCAGATTTATCAATTGAAAAGTTGGTCACAACGGCTGTTAAATAAACTATCATAAGGAAGATCATATATAAAAACTGTATCAAAACATCATCGCACCACACAACTAACTCGAAAAACACAAGAAAAAAACACTTTCACTTTCAAGTACCCTATATCTAATCAACTTTCGAAAAAAAACATGAATCTTACCTGGCACCACGCGTATTCAATATCGTCCTAACACAAACGAAAACTTACGTCACCCCTAATAATTTGATTTGGCTATTCGAAAGATTTGTATTTGGACTGAAAAATTAAGAACAGACATTCGAAATAACTAACACCAAATATATTAAAATTACATATTTTTGGTGTAGTAAGTTATCATATCTTCCCTGATGATAAACACTGTAAAGCTGTCCGAAACTAAAGATGGAGGAGGCGCAACATGGCATATAACATACTCTTATATATGTATCAATACAAAATATTCATTAATCAAAATAAAATAAGCCCGGACTGCCGGCACCAAAAAACTGAAAAAAATAAATATTTTTAAATCTTAAATCTGTAGCTTAAAAAAAATCTGTAGCTTAAAACGAATAAAAAGCGCAGATGGCAGCAATGCGATCATGTAACGAATTTCGTTCCGGCAAAAAACGTGAAGCCGGAATTCCTGCGCGGCAGGTTATGCAAGGGTAATTTATATGAAGGTTAATTAAACAACGGTCGGCCGCCTCTCGTTTAACCAATCTTAAATAATCGTAATCGTAATGTATGAACTGGCGTAACCGTGAAACGTGAACGGAGACAAACGAGAAATTTTATAACAACGAAAAGAAAAAGAAAAGGAAATTACGCACGACAAAAGAAAAAGAAAAAATGTTTTCCCAACATTTTAATTAATTGTACAACAGAGGTGAACTTCGTTTATGATTCATTAAATGCTTAATATGCATAACGGGTACAGTGCCTTTCTAGCCTTTTATTGACCGTGTAATATTGATAATTTTACTACACACAGAGTTCACATAACTTATATTTTTGTCTTATCTATAAAAGAGACGATAAACTGTTTATGGTCTGAAAGTCTAACTATAAACTCACAAAAGGAAAGCTATGGTATAGTTCAATTATTATCCCAACTGAGGTCAACGCGGGCAAATGTTTTCAGTTTTAAACACACACACACATTACATTACATTATGAGTTATGCAGCTTTGAAATAGCAACTTTACTGTCAAAAAATAAGAAAAAATGCCAAATTCGTTGTTAACATTTTTCAAGAACATTCATTAAAAGCAAACAGCCCTCCTACAACACCGGTCTCTTCATTCTTCAAGGCCCATGTTCACTCCTTCCTCTACTAAAAAATACCCTCCAATCAGCATCTCTAAAGATGACATAGACCACGAGGGAAACTATTTTCCTCAAGGGCTCCTCTATGTGGAGTAAATGAAAAAAAAAATTAATAATTGAAGATAATTTTAGCGAAAGTCAATCGAAAATCCGAAACAGAAAAATCAAAAGGGTGAGATTCACCAAGAAAATGATAAACCAGAGACATTAATTTAAGAAACGCAAATTTTCAAAGCTGGACGTCAGAAGACTTAAGAATAAGTGAAATTCAGGTAAGTTTATAAATATACTTAATAATTTGAATTAGGTCTGACCACGGTCGACAGGATTACTGTCGTCTAGTAAGTTTGTTGTTCCCATAAACGCTGGCTTTAAACCCTGATAATCTTGAAAGCAGAACCCTTTGGCGCAAACAGAAAGGCACGCTGACAGGCGTGGGAAGAAGATGATTACATTATTATTTGCTAGAACAGAACAGTTTGTGTGGGAGAGTCGGCTTTCACGTTAGATCAAGGAGAATCTGCAAAATCAAGCACACTAATGAAGGAAACACAACCCTACTCAAAAAGCTATAAACCAACACTTTGGAAACATAAATCTAACCATTCATTCGAATGCATGATTTTGAATACTTCGCACCTTTTGATTGCATATTTATTGGTGTGGTTTTCTAATAGAGATAAGCCCAAGCCGATTAAGCTTTCTTGTTTGATTTGAAATATATTATGACAACATGGTTAAATGACGAAAGTATGGTGCACAATGGACAACTCAAATGCCCACTAGGTAAATGTAATTAAAAGATTGGGCAAATAGTGCCAGTTCTGTATGAGTTTAGGATATTGTATTAACATTAGGATGACTAGATGAGATAAAATAATAACAATTTGTGCCAGCGTAATTGTTAAGTCATTAACCCGTTTAATCACAGGGGACCATATTTGTCCCAACTCACATAGGTCTCATAGAAATCGTTGTGTCTCCCTTACTATCCTAGTGAGAAGCATGATCTAAACAGTGTTGGAAAGATAATACAACATGCTATACATTCAAATCTAAAAGAAAACCACAAAAAAATTTAATGTACACTTTTAGAGGATCGTGACCTTTTTTTTATAGATTTTCACGGCCAAAAGCATTTTTGTTGTTTGTTTTTCGGGTGTTATGCCTTGTTGCGCTACTTCCTTCTCACATTGTCGGATCTGCCGGATCTGCCCTGATGATGGACACTGCAACGCTGTCCGAAACGTCGACTAAAGAAGGAGGTAGCGCAACACGGCATAACACCCCAAAAACAAACAACGAAAAAGGATGATGACTGCTTACTTAATTTAACGATCACGATTTTATTAATTGATCTGGTTTTGAAATAAGAACTCCGATGGTGTGGAAAACTTTAGAATTTATTTTAAAACTCAAATATAAAACACACGATCAACGTAATAAATAATCAGAAAGATTGCGGGAATAAGTCCGGTCAGTGGTTCAGTGGGCATCGCGTTTGGGTCCCACCCAGGCGTTCCGTGTTCGATTCCTCGGCTGGCTAAGTCCTCCACCACAACACAAGCAACATCTTCCGCTTAGTGTGGTGGTAGTAGGAGATTTTCAAATGTTGTTGGGTTATTCGTAACCCGGGAATGTTTGTCTTTCTTTAAAAAAAAAAAAAAAAAAAAGTACTAAGTGTCCTACAAAGAGAACAGCGGAAATCGGAATGAATTGCCAAAATGGTAGGCGGCGCTTTGCATGAGAATGTCCAGTGTTGCGATCCGCAGTGTGTTGCCCGTGATTAAAATCTTTAAAGTTTTTATCCAAAAAAAATTTTATTTAAAAATTACATTTTATTTCTAATAATAAAATTTAAAAGCCTATTTCATGACCTTTCAAAAACAGTTTTTAGTTTTCGGATACGTTAACAAAATTCCATTTCTTTGGATTTTATTGCAAAACGGGAATATTTTTAGCCTCTGACAAAATATGCCAAATTTTTGAGGGTTAAGGGGATAATGACGGTCTGTAATGGTGTGAAAGTTTTTTACACACGACCTATTTGCTTAATTATTTTTTATTTATCAATTAACAGAAAAATCAAGGAACTGAATCGAAGTCCAGAAACTGAATTTGGAAATCACACTTTTGGCTAATCAGGCTCCAAGCCTAGCTTGGAAGAGACCACCAAAAATCTCTTCAAAGAGTCGTATTCACAAGAAAGTTAACCATATATTATCTATCTGAATTGTATATTATACTATTTTCTTTTGACACTATTCTAAAAAAGTTATAAATGCTATGTGAATTCTTATCTTCTGTAAATGTAAATTGATTTCAACAAGTCGATTGAGATCCACCATTGATTCTATACCATTAATCGTAGGCGGAAATCGAGTCGTTGCACAAACTTGGCACTCGTCTGAATGCAAACTCGTCTTGAATGCAATACGGTTTTTTCTACTGACCATATAAGACGATTAAACATCAAAGACTAAAAAAAAAGAACAGCGAAAACGTAAAGATTTATAATGCCGATGCCATCAATCATCGACGTCAACTCGGATGACTTTTATAGTCATCTAACGATACAAGATACAGTCTCTTTTCTATTTAGATGTCTCTGTACATTACTTATGCATAAAATGTAAAAGAAACTGGACTGGGTATAAGTCCATATTTTTTCTGTTCGCTCATCCAATTCGAGTATTGCCTCGGATGTCTGTTTTTTAAAGTGTGTTCATTTTCAACCGCAAGTACCTATTTTCGCCCACGTAATACGATTATGAGTTCATTACAGTGAAGATACAAAGCAAACCCGATAGCTAAAGACAGAGATGTGGTCATAGATACTAGAAACTGACTAAGACTAATAAGATCTAACTGAAGATAGCAGATAGTTTCAACGGAAATACAAAAAAAAAAAAAAATTGGTACAGCTGACTAAGAACTATAGTGATGGATGTATTGTTTTAAATGTGTTGTCTTATTAAAGAATTTGGTAAATGCAACACAATAGTTTATACACTGGTAAAATAACCGTAACGAGTGTCCTACAAATGAAAGGTATACAATTTTACTATTTGGGAGGCGGATATGGGTACCCAAGTGGTTCGCTTACTTAGCAGGGAAGCCAAGGTTCATGGATGAGGTTTGTCCGGGTCTTGGCGGCGGATGCGCCCAACCACCAACTGCGTGATAGGCCAAATGAGGAGAGACAGGAGAAGGGAGACCTTTTGATCTCTCGAGCAGGATGCTCTCGGAAAATCGCGTTGCACCGTAGTGGGAAGGCTGGACGCACTACCCCACAAAACTCCCTTCCTTCCCAGAACTTCTTCTCCTTCGTTTTCTGTAAAGACCCTCCATACATTATCCCCAAAGATGACATATGCCCCGAGGGGCAGTAATTTTCTGAGGGAATTAATTTTCCCTCAGGGCCTTCTGTGTGGAGCTAATGTAAAAAAAAAAACAAATATTACATACCTTTTTCGTTTCAACAACTAAATGCATTTTAAACTGTGGACCGGTTTTGGAAGAACGTTTCCGTAGTCAGGATAAAGGTTTTAATAACTAGGCGTTGGATTTGGAAGAAAAATAAGTAGAAAGGACAGATGATATATAGATTGATTATAATATGCGAACAGCATATTGGTAAAATAAGTCAGAGTTAAATTAAATCGGTTATTTATTATGTTATGATGTATATCATACATATAAGAAAGAAGAATTATGTTGCTATATTATTTATGAATTTTCTGATATTTAATGCTTTCATGTTGTCTTTATGCCTTTATTATTTGGTGAAGACTGTTTATATCTACCTCTGCACATAGTACTAAGCACATACCTAGTTAGGTAGAAACCATAAGAAATATATCAGCATGTTTATAAAAACAAAAACACAAATAGATTTATACCACCCCTTTGAGAGTCACCGGAAGACAATAATTTGTATCCACATAAGGTAACAAAGTAAAATCGATTTCAATGGCGTAACCAACTATATTTAACCCCATTTTATACAATAAAGGCCAACACTTTCCTGGTCTTCAGTTCACTTTCCACCCCGAATCGTAAAATATGACACACCTAACAATTACAGGCGAACCAAAGCTAACAGTCACCATTCGTAGAAGCCCAAATCAACCACAAAACTTACCTGGCAGCTTATTGCCTAAACCCATTAGTTTTCTGAATGATGTAAAATATTTACTGAGTTATGTAAAATAAACTGAATTATAGAAAAATAACAGAAAACGGAAAATCTGGATTTTTGCACCCCTACGTACAACAAGTGAATAGTTTTATTTAAAAAAATGAGACACAAGGTAAAAAGATTCTTCTTATTGATGATACAATGGAAAAATTACATAGTGTGCATTACGTAAGGCATTCTACATTTAATAGCTACCCTTGAAAAGCAGTCCTACCTAATGATTAATATATGGATTGACCAGTCAGACTAAAGCTAAGAGAAGAAAGTAAGAATATGTAAACGGAATTGGTTACTCCCAACACGATTAAAAAAAACACATCTGTAAACAGTTAGTAGACATCGCTTCCAAAAAGTATATTTCTATAATTTTCTAAATTGGCAAGTAAAATGGTTTTCTAAATTTTCTAAATAACTTCCAACAAAATAATATTTAACATAACATTATTTTAAAATTTCAAATAAGGCATAATAAAATTTGTCCAAAGAAACGTCAGACCACCTAGTCAAATTTATCTATCTAGTCAAATTTATCTATCTAGTCAAATTTATCTATCTAGTCAAATTTAGCTATTTAGTCAAAGTCAGCAATCTAGTAAAAGAAAGGCTTGCTTAAATAATGCAACAGATTTTCGAAAAAGTTAATCAGTGAACTATTTAGTCAAAGTTAGTCACATATCAGAACGCGCCAATAAACAGAGCGACTCAACTGCTTAACGATTCTGCATTGACCATCGACATTTTCAATGTCACTTACAGACAGTTCAGCAACTATCTTTTAGCAAATGTCACTAAATAGTAAAACTGCCCTTGTGTACTTTGTAATTTATAATCTTCTCTATGATATATTGGTGTATAACTGTTTTATAGAGAACATGAAAAAATAAATAAATAAATAATAATAAATAAATAATCAAAGTTAGCCACCTGGACAAAGTACTTTATTGAAAAATAAAGTGATTCAGCAGTTTTTAGAACCCGCAAAAAGAACGTACAAACAAATTTACAAAGAGATAAAAATGCCAACAGCCTATGAGTAATGTGCGGGTTTGCAGAAAGTTACTTTAGTAGGTAACGTCTAACTTCAAAGAACATATACTAAACGGGACAGCTTACCCAGAAAAACGAATTATTGTTATTTTACACCGATTTAAATTTAACGAGATCCAGTTCGGTCAGTAATAAAGGGTTAATTGTAACACACTGTATGTGGATATTTGGGATGTTAGTTACTCTATATCGGTCCAGCTTAAGCTTGTACATATATTTTAGCATTTACGGCTAACGTCAGAAGTCAGAGAGCTTCGTGCAAAACGATATCCCAAACAGTCTGACCCAAATTGCTGTTTGCTAACAACTTGGGATATAAATATCAGAACGAATTGCTGAACTTTCTGAGATTAGGCATGTATCCGCATGAATCGGACATTAAATAAGAACTTAGGCTTTTTGTTGTTTATAATTTGGTGACTTTTGACCTTGAGAACAACATGTCTATTATGATTAGGAATCAACCAACAGTTTAATGGTCGGGTAGTCATACTTAAGCCATTTCAGATTTCAAGGACTTTGTGGTGTGTTTTCAGAATTATATTTACCGAAATAAGCTAAATGAAGGGCGTAATAAGTTGGATCAACAGAATATTAATGATAAAGTTGATAAGACAAGCAAGCTAAACTTTGTTCTAAAGTTTCGAACACAGAAAAATATTTATAGCAATTATTAACCTTAACTAGATATAAAGCAGAATATCTGTTTTTAGTATCCCTTAAGTTGACGAGGATTTGAAGACGGTAGTACACAATAAAAGTATTCCACCGATAAAATTTTTCTACATCATCCAGTCTGTATTAGTGGACAGAATGATTTCACATTTTATTCTAGTTTAAATATGTCGTATTAAACCCACGTTGTATTTAGAAAACCACAACAAAGAGGCAAAAAGCATACAGATTTAATTGAATTCACCAACGCAAGTAGCTCACTGGGAGATAGCTATTTAATACATGTCAACGAGCTTTCATACTCCTATATTTATGACTACTGGAAATGAGCCAATATTATGAAAAATAGTTGTTGGACGCACCCAAACAGATAATTTTGAATGGAACGTGATATAAGTTCTACTGTAGATAGATATTAGATACCACTGCTTTTATCGATAAAAAATACTGTTAAGTTATGATGCACGCTCTTATGTAATAAAATGATAATATATACTTCTATTTCCATATCAGGCAGTATAGATCGAACGTTTTGAATGCCCACGTAATAAATTCAGTAGTATTTTTTTATTTAAATGACGCTAGACGCTAAAAAACAAATCTTATTTACAAGTCCCGTTGAGTAACAGAATAATTTCACGTTTCAAAACGTAGGATATACAAATTGGTAAGTTTTGGTTTTAAAAGTTCGTTTTTCTGCACTCTTTTAGGAATGGAATTTATAAACATTTTAAGTAAGAGCTTTTTCTTGTTGAAGTTTTATTTGCAAAAATAAGGTTACTTTAGTAAGAACACAGCAGTATGATATTCAAATGACCTTTCTGTGAAATTGGAGAAACCCAAATCATGCCTTTATTCAATTACTTATTTAAGAAAGTTATTCAAACTGATAGCAGTTACTTTGGAAAGATAATAATTTAACAATATTAAAGATCTTCCATGACAGGCATTCATTTTTCTATAGTTTATGAAATATTTTAGTACTTGATGCGCAGATAGAAAAATAGTGGGCGAATCATTAAATATAATCATTCTCTGAGAGTAAAGTGTTGTTAGTATGGTCGTAAAAAAGGTTTTTTATAAATCATAATATTCCACTTGATAGAAAACAATAATTTATATTACACATTTCAATCAGATCAAAGGAAAGACAGCGGGAAAATGTTATATTGAATCTTATAGTATGCGAAGTAATATTATGAAAACAAGTTAGGTAAGTATTTTTAATTTTAAGAAGTTTATCAAATAAGCTTTTAAAGAAACAAATATATATTTTTTAAATATATTCTAACGTTTCCGTCGTTGTTATGAAAAAACATTTATTAAATAGGCCATTGTAGCCTAGGATGAAAACATTTCACAAAGATTTAGTACCAGGAGCGCAGCGAGGAAGAGAGTTATCGGGCCCAAGCAGGCGATTCAATACACAACACCAATGACCTCACTACAGGAAACTTTGCTGAGTCACAAGCTACCGTTATAGCTTAAAGCTAACTAAGTAGGTAGTACTATGCATTACGCCCGACGGAGAACGCTGTTTTCCGATCATTGAAATATACCCGTAATATCGCATCGATCGCAATTTATCTGTGACAAGTTGTAATGTTGATTCCGAGCTTATCTGTATATAGTAATCAGATTCATTAGAGACAATGAAAGAGCGATATGTTCGTGAAAGGGAAGTTAATTGCAGATGCAAGGTAGGCGATATGATAACACGATGATGACAAAAAAATGATAGTAAGATATAAACAAGACTAACTAACAGGATTTAGAACCGTGTTATTTAGAGATATTAAATTGGAATAATATGAAAAGAAGGCACAAGGAATGGCACGTAATAATATATCTACTACGTAATAAGTATATATTATATCTACATATATGTATATTACGTTAAATAACTGTAGAAGTTCTGACGGATGATTGACTTGTTTAAAGAAATTTAGTTTTCGATATTCAATTAAATCGGAATGATAACGTGCCTACTAACCCAGTAATTGTTTCCAATGAGTTAGATATAATATGTTCTGATTCTTAGTTTATAATAGAATTAATTTATATTAGAATTAAAGGTATCAGAATTTAACTTCTCTGGTTATGATTGCTAGTTGCTTGTGGCACTTGTATGGTCGAACTAAATTCTCATTCAGCACGTCTACTGCCATTCGCCACATGCCACATGGCAATCAGTATTCAATATTATAAATTGATTACAAGCTTGAAAATGTTAAGACAAACAGTTGTATGTATAATTATTGAAATAATGTGTTTCAGTAATAAGTTTGGCTACTTTCTGTAATATGCTTTAATTTAAAGACAGGGAGTAAACGGCATGGTTGACCTTGAAATGTATTTTCTACTAAACTTGCAGAAAATGTTAAGACAAATAGTTGTATGTATGATTATTGAAATAATGTGTTTCAGTAATAAGTTTGACTACTTTCTGTAATATGCTTTAATTTAAAGACCGGGAGTAAAAGGCATGGTTGACCTTGAAATGTATTTTCTACTAAACTTGCAGAAAATGTTAAGACAAATAGTTGTATGTATGATTATTGAAATGATGTGTTTCAGTAATAAGTTTGGCTACTTTCTGTAATATGCTTTAATTTAAAGACCGGGAGTAAAAGGCATGGTTGACCTTGAAATGTATTTTCTACTAAACTTGCAGAAAATGTTAAGACAAATAGTTGTATGTATGATTATTGAAATAATGTGTTTCAGTAATAAGTTTGACTACTTTCTGTAATATGCTTTAATTTAAAGACCGGGAGTAAAAGGCATGGTTGACCTTGAAATGTATTTTCTACTAAACTTGCAGAAAATGTTAAGACAAATAGTTGTATGTATGATTATTGAAATAATGTGTTTCAGTAATAAGTTTGACTACTTTCTGTAATATGCTTTAATTTAAAGACCGGGAGTAAAAGGCATGGTTGACCTTGAAATGTATTTTCTACTAAACTTGCAGGCACAATGAGAGAGAAGATTGTTAGTGACAGTTTTGGGTCTAATACTACTGACACAATTACTAAAATGCCAAGACAATGATAAGTCTAGACCACAAAGGTCTTGCTGAATATAACTTGGTACAATGAGCTATATCAATGGTTTATTGTTGAAAGCTAGGATTTTTTAGAAGCTCCCAGACAAGTGTAAAAGCCATGAATACATAAAAAAATGTTTGTATTGGATGCTCTATGCCAAAACACGGTGAATAATAATATTAATAAGTGTCATGGTGAAAGAAAAACATATTCATGTTTCTATTATGTAAATTTAACGATCAGAAATATTCTAATATAAAATATAGACACTATAGTATCAAATCACCGTGTCTAACTGGGCTAGACAGCGAGGATTTTTCCAAAATTCTGAAAACAAGTTACTTTTTAGTGGTTGGTTTTAGCCCCCACGCTCGAACGCTTCACAATTAATAATTTATTGAATTCGGTTGACTTAGCGTTTCCACGGATTAAAACAAAACCAGACAAACTTCAGTTCTTTTCAAGGCAATTATAATAAGTCTTGTTAATGGACAAAATTTGTTGAATTTATATTTAATGTTTGAAAGTGTCTTATTTAATATTCCTCCCAATAACTTTCCACGAAAGCCATTCCGCCAGATAAGACAGGGCAATATCCATTCGGGGAGATTGTATTCATTAACTGCAAAGAAAATTTCCCCAAGTTTTCAAACTTTGAAAGAAGAAGTCCTAAAATAAAGTAAACGAACAGACCAAACTCTCGCTCGCAACTTTCTCCGGGCGCCGGACGTACCTTGGTGTCGGCGAATACTTTGCAACTCGCCACAGCCAACAGCCGAATCCTCTTCAGATTTCGTTCACTCTTCACAAAGTAACGGAATTAATTTAAAAAGTTAACATTGAACCTCAATCGGGATAAAGATTACTTAAGTGTGCGTTATATAAACATTTGTTAGTATTAGTGAGTCGCGACTGAGTTGTTACGTAATGGTCTAGCTTGGATACAATCTCCATTTTTCATCACATCTCACATGTTCGAAGTCAAAAGAACCGTAAGGCGAATACAGCGACATATAGGTGATAGTTACGTCCTTTGTATAAAGTGTTGCCAATCGTGACTCTTAGTATGATTTGAACCGGAGTTACAAATGGCAGAGAAGATGTAACAAAGAGAAAGAGAAGAGAGGGAACTATCAAAACAAGATATTCAAACAGGCATGACTGAGAGGGGAGACGAGAGTCTGTGTACGCGAGTGTTGATTCGTGTCTGTATCTCTGTCTGAGTGTGGGTAGAGTGGGAGGAGGTAAAATCCCCGCTGTGGATGTGTGAGTACGAGGAGAGTGCGGTTAGAGCATTAGAGCAACACAAACTGTAGCTATTTATTAACGAAACCAGTCCGACGATGCCACATTTCCACTGAGACGGATTGTCTTGAGCGGCGTTTTGCTCTTTTTAACTAGACAGCTTAATAATTAGGAGTCTGACTAGATCCAGTCTGGTCACTGCGGAGGTGGTTTGAACCGATACAAAATGAAATTTTTATCAGATTTTAAAAGAAATCTAATGTTTAACTGAATTCTAAAACAGTATCATTTTCACGATTATTCAATATATCTAGGCCGGTGGGTTAGGCGCAAATTTTAGTGTCCGATGGACAGGGGCCACTAAATTACTTACTCCCTTTTCAACACAAGTTTATGCTTAGTGAAAAGATCTGTACTGCAATCAATTTCCTTTATATCATGATGTGATTGATGTGTCTTAACACATTTTTTACAATTTCATTATACAAATAATTATTTAAAAATGAATGTTACAAAAATTCTACGTTGCCTTGCACGCCTGTCAAATCCTATTCCTAAGTAAAAATGAAGCTTCGAAAAAAAAATCTAAATGCCCTGAGGTATTTTCCCTGAAATGTGGGTGATGTTTAATAGGTTCACGGTTGTAAGAGGAAACGTAAATAAATAACAGGGAACTCTACGTTACACAATGCTTGACAGCTGACGGGAAACAAAATGGCGTCTGGCACCTACATATTCAACAACTAGTCAAAGTACGTATCGTGCTACTCATCGCCGTTCCAGGATTGTTATTGGAGATTCAAGTAACCGGTGTATAATATTGTATAATGTGTAATAGGAAGGGTGTATGTATGTATATATGTATATGAGTGATAGTCTGTTCTATACGATCCCTGGAGTGAGCAAGTGGTTACCAGATATTATAACCGGGTTCCATTATATTGATAAAATATTGCCTTTCTTTTACGCTTCTGGAGTGACAGGGCAGAATGTCTTTATGAGATATTATCCATACAATTGGGCGTATAAAGTCGATATTGGTACATCTTACTTACTACGTAAGTGGGCCACCAATCAGAACTTATCTTTTGAATAATGTTATAATGGAAACCGGACATACATGTAAAGTTGGCACGATCGTAATTTCGTTATTTAATAATCTTCTTAAAAAAAGTAAAATAATTTTAATTATTGTTATCAATTTTGATTTGTAAAAATCTATTCTCCAATACTTAATTAAGGTTTAATATGTAAGTAATTTAAACACTGCAAAAGTATTTAAATACAATTGAGTTTAACAAATTAAAATTGCTAACAATAAATAAAATTAAATATTAAAAAAATAATAACTAAGGACATTATTAAATCTTGGCTTAGGGAATTATTGAAAAAGAACTTACTAGTAAATTAAAACATCATCGTAGAAGTTTATCAAAAAACCTTTCCCGAACCATAAAGTTGTACCATAGAAGTCGCTGAAAACTTATCCAAAACCAAGTCCCCCTCAGCACAGGATCGTCTAATGAGGAGGACTGCGAAAATAATTTACAACTGTCTTATATTTATATTTAACACTTAATTTCTATAAAATATGTAAAAATGTATATAGACAATGCATCACCCTAAGTGGTTCGCTACGTTCGGTGACTTAGCAGGGGTGCTTGGGTTCATGGGGTAAGGTTTATCTAGGTCTTGGCGGCGGATGATCTAGACACACTGAACCCCAGGTTTCTACCCAACCTTCATACCTTTTTTCCTTCCCAGAACTTCCTCTCCTTCCTTTCCTTAAAAATACCCTTCCCAATATTTTCCTTCTCAATTATTTTCCTCAAGGCCTCCTGTGTGGACCTAATGTAAAAAAAAATGTACCTTCATTAGGCATAGAGCTATAGTCGAATCAATAAGGTGAAACATAGGACAATGGAGCTCTGAGATACTCACGGGAGCCCTATAGACTATTGACGGGCTATGTATCAATCATAATAATAATATTCGCAAAGAAAAGAAGTTGTTTTGGCAGAACATCTATTGGGGTCGTGCGTGAGAGACAACTGAAAGAAATTTACAGACAGGTGTTTTTTCCACCTTTACAAACAAGTCGCAGAAACAGAAGGTGAATCACTAGTGCTAAATTGAAAAACCAACAATGGAAAGGCAAACAGAGTAATGTAATATAATGCTGAACGCGAATGGCTTTAACTCTGCAAGAGCCTGTCACAGAACAGCTGCATTACGCTGAAGATTGTGTTATTTGCTTTAGTCGTGTGTTATCTGACTCGGTAAATTGTATTTATAGCAGTAAATAATGCTAACCTGCGACCCACTCCTACGTCTGGTATCTATCTGCTCAATTTATTCACGACACTAATTTCAATACACTGCACACTGAATCAACAATTGAGTAAATCTAAATTAATTCAAAGGGAATTAATTGATTGAAGCATTTTACAGCAAGTTGTTTTACTTACCTACTTACCTTAGGCTTAAAAAGAAACTATTTTCACTGTAGATTACTTAAATAAAACTAACAATATTGTGTAAGAAATTTAAAAAAATTTTTAACTCTATTTTTTTGGAAAATCCATAAATTGAAAGCTATTTGCATTATTGTAAAAGAAGGAAGTAATAAATATTTGAATATGAATCTAGATTCTGTCACAATTACTTAAATATCACGAATCGAAATGACAGACAGAGACAAACACATGAAAAATCACGGGTTAGTCTGAATTGATAAATCAGTTCCAAATATGAAAATAACTAAAATAATTATACTAAAAGTTTTTTTTTACATTAGCTCCACACAGGAGGCCCCGAGGGAAAAATTTCCTCAGGGCCTATGTGATCTTTGAAGATGCGGTGTGGAGGGTTTTTTAAGGGAAAGGAAGGAGAGGAAGTCCTGGGAAGGAAAAGGTTTGAGGGGTGCGTAGGAATCTGGGGATAGGGGAGACCCAGGCAAAGCGAATGTACCGGGTAAAGCGAATAAATTGAATATTTCCGAAAATTACCGCTATAATGCGCTAATAGTCTTACAATCGGTGTACCCCATCACTACCGACGCCATGACAGTGAATATTTGTTGTTTGCTAGAAACGCACGCTCCTTTTGATAAACAATCGTTTTTTTAGAATTTTCATACGATAAACGAAGGTAAGGTACTTGTGATTATTATTATTTGGTTATATTTAATGTGAAGATTAGTTTATTTCATCCTTTTTTAACAATTTTTATTTGTTTCCTATCTAAAAAACTAAGTTTAGTTATGAAATGCAGCAACCACATCGTATTTTTTAACAAAAAGTTATTTGATATTGCCTTGGGCAAAGCGGATAGGGCAAAGCGGATGGACCATTCGCTTTGCCCAAGTGAATGAACTTTTTGATTGATTATGTGCAATTGCGTAGGCATAACATATTTACAATGTAAATATTTTTATAGATGGTGTATACATACGTACGAAAAACAAATCAGGCAAGTTGGACTAAGTCAACGATGGCTAAAGCTATTATTATAAGCGAGGTCTTACTTCTCTTCGACAATCATGAAGCTCACAAATATTACCCAGCTTTGGATTATGCCTCTAAAAATAATGTGCATTTTGTGTACTTTGCCCCCCATACAACACATCGTATGCAACCACTTGATGTTGCTATTTACGGGCCTATCAAAAAATATTTTGAAAAAGAACTAAACATGTTTCAAAAGAATCATGCTGGACGCATAGTCAATCACAGTGACATGGCTAAACTCTTTGCATCCAGTTTTTTAAAAGGAGCATCTGTGCAAAATGCAGTCAGTGGCTTTCAAAAACCAGGAATATGGCCTTACAATCGAAATGCATTTAGTGACATTGATCATGCTCCTGCTACAGTGACAGATCCTCCTGTTGAACCAGAAAACTCTGAAGGCCGCACATTTCCAACGATTTTTCCACCGCATTCTATCCCTGTTATAGATAAAGCTTCTTTGCCTCCTGCTGAAATCATCACAGAAATCATCTGATTATCACTCATTATCAACGAATATTAAGTCACCATTTGATATTAGACTAATGCCCAAAGCAAATTTTAATTCGGCAATAAGAAAAAGAAAATGTTTATATCAGAAGTTCTTACTACTCCCATAAAAAACATACAAAAAGACAAAAAATGAAGCCAAGATTCGAAAAAAAAGAAATCATAAAGAAAAAATAACTTGAACCATCTACCAGCGGACTAAAAGTTAAAGTAAAAACAGATGAAAATAAAAATTTGAAATGCCTTATTTGTGACGAAAATTATGTTGAACAACATTAACAGAGGATTGGATTCAATGCAGCCAGAGTATGAACCTCATATAGTGGATATGGTTCATACTTCTGCTGTGATTGTGATTCCTAATTCTCTTTGCCCGGAGCCCGAAGTGCAGTGAGGGCAAAGTGAAAAATACGAAGGTTTTTTTAATTTGCATTATTTTTATAATTCTAATACCTTATTACCTTTTCATTTATTATAATTTTGTAGACAAACGTTTTTTTAACATTACACTTTATAAATATTTTATGTTATGCAAACATTGTGTTTTTTATTTAATATCTCCCTTATCACATTCGCTTTGCCTGGGTCTCCCCTAAATATGTCCAGGAGTGATGGACTTGTGAAGCCCTCCCACTGCCGTGCAAGGCGACGGGTCGAGAGGGTCCGGCTGGAGAGATCGAAAGGTCTCCCTTAACCAGTATCTCCCGTTCCGGCTTTCCACGCAGATGGTCGGCAGAAGCATCCGCCCCCAACTCCCGGACAAACCTAACCTCATGAACAAAAGTAAATCATTGATCGCTTAACTGAATTATCCGAACAATGAGCTCCAATTTTGGAAACGACACTTAAATTCAAAGCAAATTTGAGATTATTGAACCAGATTTCACGCAGGATGAACAGAACACCGAAATTATATGTAGGTTTTTTTTACAGGGTGAGACAAATTGGATGGGTTGATAAATTTTAACACTACAGCTTACAAGAGCGTCATGAGACATCCCTGAGGAGATAATTTAACCACTTTAAGTTGATTAAAAATAATAATAATATTATTTATACTTATCTCTGACTTAGATATGAAGATATATTCTTCATAAAATATTACACAATATTGATCTATCCGAAACAATGAACAAGACAAAATCAGGTTTTGCTTTCAACAAGTTCATATCAGAAGAAGACATGGTAACTCGAACATCCAACTGATATATAGATTAAATTCCATGTTTGACTGTCAGACCGGTACCCACTCATAAAGTGTAAAGGCTAAAGTTTAAAAGCGAAGGCCAAAGGGGTACCGTAAAATTACCTTACTTTGATCCATAAGGGGAAACTTTACCACCTTTGATAAAAAAGTTTTCGTTTTAAAATATTTAAAAAAATACTGTAAAATTGAAAATTTTTAATGACTTGATTCAACGAAAGTTAGGAGTGAGTCCCTATGGTAACATTATTTTTTTAAATAATGTTTTTAAATAATCTAATATATCTCAAAAAGGTTGTATTTTTGTCATATTTTCATATTATGTTGTGTTAGTGTGCAAGTTATAGATCATTGCTTCAATAGTTACCTGTGTTACATCATTGACAAAATTACAAGAAACTTGCGAAATTTCATTTGGGAGGCGGGTATGGGTAACGCCATTAATTGGATAACCAACACCCCTGTGATCACCCCAAGTGATTCGATACGTTTGGTGATTTAGCAGGGGGCCTGGGTTCATTGGGTAAGGTGTCTTCAGGTCTTGAAGGCGGAGACCATTTGACCTCTTCAGCTGGACTCTCATGACTCATGACCTATCGCCTTGCACTGCAGCGGGGGTGATGGATTCATAAGTCAGTCACTCCTGGACACAGTGAAAAATTCAATCTCACCCCTCATATATTTTCCTTCCCAGAACTGCCACTCCTTCCTTTACCTAAAAAGATCCTGCACACAGCCTCCCTAAAGATGACAGGCCTCAAAAAAATTTTTTTTTTGGAGGTACATTTTTTTTAATTTATTTTATATTAACTCCACACAGGAGGCACTGGGGAAAACAATTTCCCTCGGGGCCTATGTCATCTTTGAAGATGCTGCGTGGAGGGTCTTTTTGAGGAGAGGAAGTATTTTAGAGTAGTATTTTCTGTTAATATATTATAAATTGTAGACAGGTACTTTATAGCTTGAATCAATTAGTCGCAATTTTGAATATTACATTTAATTTCAAAACTTTTTTTTTTACATTATCTCCACACAGGAGGCCTTGAGGAAAACAATTTCCCTCAGGGCCTATGTCATATTTGAAGATGCTGTGTGGAGGGTCTTTTTGAGTGGAAGGATTGAACATGGGTCTTGAAGAGACCCATGTTGTAGGAAGGAGGAAACACAGAGGCCGGCAAATCGTTCCACAGCCGAGCTGTTGAACTAAAAAACGAGTCATAAAAACGACCAGTTCTCATGTGACAAATGTTAACCGTGTACATATGTTGGGCGAGCGTTTGGTGTGTTTCCCGACTATGCACCGGTGCCGAGGGGATCAATGACGCCAGCTCCTCGGAGTATCTTCCATTGAAATACCGGTAGAACAAGGATAACATTCCCACCCGACGCCTGTGCTCTAAAGATTGCAATCCGTTTGTTAAGAAGGGAGAATCTATCAAACAGACCGCCCGATTCTGCACAGAGTCGAGGGTGTTTTTCAGGTACTTTGGGGCTCCAGACCAGAGGTGGCTGCCAAATTCAACCGTGGGGCGCACTTGCGATATGTACAGGGTTAGCAGTTGTGTACTATTAAGATGATAGACTTCGCTTTTCGGTCCATACAAAAAGGACGCCCGGGAAAAAACACTTTTCTACATCGAAAATTGCACAAAATGAATATATTTTTTTATACTGCCTTCTAGAGGGTGAAAACTATGTCTGTATGTTTTCGAATTTTCGATGTGTTTCGTATTAACGTAAACATTGACTGTCAAACATGTACGATTTATCAAAAAATATTATTTAAGGAAAAAGTGCTGCTAACTCAACTCTCATAAAGAATTATAAAATTATAAAAAGCTACCGACATAGCTTCTTCTTTCTAAAAAATATATATTTTTTAAAATTTCAATTTCGTGAAATTTTCGGTGTAGAAAAGTGTATTCTCCATAAACCCCTTTTCGAGCGATTTCTGTAGGTAAATTTGAGCGTTGTCTCATTCGCACATTTCGCGTTCGCGTGTATTGTAAGTGTGCGTGAGCTTATTCTGAAAGGGACAGAATGACAGACGCGGGTGTTCCGCGTGTGGTTTAAAGTCTAGCCTCTTAAAGTATCTGCGGGCCCTGTACAGTACGCCCAGTTTCTGAGAGGCTAACTTAACTCTGGCCTCGATGGAGCCCCCACGATATTACAAATAAAATACTTTTTACCAAATGTGACAATGTTACCGCATAAGGGTTAAAGTGAGACATTTTACCAAATGTGACAATGTTACCGCATAAGGGTTAAAGTGAGACATTTTACCAAATGTGACAATGTTACCGCATAAGGGTTAAAGTGAGACATTTTACAGTAGTTTGGAAAGCCCGTTAGCAATATATATAGTCTGTGGAAGAGATAGCCCCGGGCGCAATTTAACTTGACTCTAATCGGGCATTCTTGTCACGTTTTGGTCTACCTCCGGTTAATTGGGAGGGCCTAATAGGACCTCCTTTCTCCCGTTCACGGGGACTTGCATTAGCATCGGAATCTCCAGATTGGTGGTACACCAACTATATAATACAGGGTGTTAAGCATCGTACTTGACTTACTTTAACCAGTGATTCCTGACATAATTTGGAGTAAAACGTGTAAATGAAATTTTGGTCTCCGGTGACTTTTTAGATGTCTTTTTTTTTCAAAAACTTTTTCTTCAAAATCGACCAAAAAAAAAAAATCTTCTACATGTCGTCCCTGGTCTCTAAGCCAAGTAACCAACCTAGCCCCTAACTTCCCAATACCTACTGATTTTTATGTTTTTATAGAAAAAAAAACTTTAAAAATGTCACCGGAGACCAACATTTTATTAACATTTTTTACTTCAAATAATGTCAGGATTCACTGTATAAATCAAGTACAATGCTTAACATCCTGTATAGCGGAAAATGTGTCAATTTCAAATCATTTCTGCTTAATTTCTAGGTCAGTAAAACAATTTTTAACTTAAAAATCATTTCCATTACAAAAAAAACGACAAGTTTGAGGACTGGCATCATGAAATTCTAAATTTCTTTTGCCTGAAATTTCCAATAAATTTTTTTTTACAATACAGGAGGCAAAAATGTCTGACTCCACACAGGAGGATCATCATCATCATCATCATCCTGTCCTCTTTGGGGATGCTGTGTGGAGGGTCGTTTTAGGGAAAGGATGGAGAAGAAGTTCTGGGAAGGAAAAAGGTATGACAATATAATCTAAGAAAATGGCTATTGGATAATAATGATTTATATTGATGCCCCACTGAAGTCCTTGCATTCCAAAATGGAATTCACATTCTAAGGAAATGGAAAATTAAATATTTTGTACCTGACATACCTACCTCTATCTATGAAACTATTGATATACTTGTTGATTATACTAATTTGTTCATACATTTATTTGTACTTGCTTATTACATAAGGCTTATGATGCTATTTATACTTTCCTGTAATTTAACCAATTAATGTAATTATATATCATCATATACCGTTTAAATTGTATCATGTTATTGTATAAAATGTTATCTCTGTATCCCTGCTGACAAACAATAATAGTTTAGCGAGTTTAAATCTGAATATAAAAAAATTTAATTATTCATTTGAATGTATTATTTTCCAATCCAAATATTGGGCGGAGAAATGTAAAAACCAAGTAGTCCGATTTTAATGTACTTACACAGTATTTTTGTAAGTAAAGTCATTGAAAAGTTGTAGTATTTTACTGTCTCCCATCAAATTGCTTAAATGTTATTATAACAGTTATAAACTGAAAAACTGCTGTTAGAGTACTTAAGAGGCTAGACTTTGAACGACACGCGGAACACCCGCGTCTGTCATTCTGTCCCGCTCACAATAAGCTCACGCACACTTACAATACATGCGAATGCGAAATGTGCGAATGAGACAACGCTCAAATTTACCTACAGAAATCGCTCGAAAAGGGGTTTATGGAGAATACACTTTTCTACACCGAAACTTTCACGAAATTGAAATTTTAAAAAATATATATTTTTTAAAAAGAAGAAGTTACGTCGGTAGCTTTTTATAATTTTATAATTCTTTATTAGAGTTGAGTTAGCAGCACTTTTTCCTTAAATAATATTTTTTGATAAATCGTACATGTTTGACAGTGAATGTTTACGTTAATACGAAACGCATCGAAAATTCGAAAACATAGACATAGTTTTCACCCTCTAGAAGGCAGTATAAAAAAATATATTCATTTTGTGCAATTTTCGATGTAGAAAAGTGTTTTTTCCCGGGCGTCCTTTTTGTATGGGCCGAAAAGCGAAGTCTATCGTCTTAAGAGCGATTGACCAGCGGCTGAGAATAAAAGTTTTAAAATGCTTGCAACTGTACAGTGGGGTTCTAATAAGAAATATCGATTATTCCCCATATCAAATATTTCAATTAAAAATTTTATATCGATTTATTTCATTCAAAACATGCTTTAATATATACCTACGCTTAAGTGAGCAGTATAAATGCTCAAAACGCACGATGATAAATTATTAAATATCGTGTACTTCTTGTAAGTATTTTTTGATCATAAGTATTTATGATTTTTCAATAATGTTTAAACAAAATAAGTGTGTAAAAAAGTTTTCAAACATTTTAGTTTGTAAGACCTTAAATAAATAGAAAAACTGAGGTATTTTTGTCACAAAACACGTTCTCGGATATATTTTTTAATGATTTTTATTTAACTAAAATTAAAATTCTGAAAACTGTGTTTGCTAGATTATGTATTGATTGATTTTGTCGTATGGTTATATGATTTGAAATTTGTGTTATTAAATAGAATCTATCGTTTGAAAATTGAACAAATCTGCCAACGACCGACGGTATAACCTTAGTATATTAAAAATAAACTTAGTTTTTCAAAATTTAAAAGAGTGCGTTTACCTGAAAATATAACAATGTTTCAAAATCAATTTATGTTTTTTTGTAAAAAAGAGTCAATACGTCTAGAATTTGATTTAAAATTGACTTATTCCCGGTATTGTGTGGTTATACCCTCTTAACGTTCCATATCGTTTATTTCTTATTGTTCAAAGGGCGTAAAGTTTGTTGAAATTCAGGAAAACTCGGGGAGCAACTTCTAGTTCATCATAAAGCAATAAATTTGTAATTACTTCGGCTTTATAGCAATTATAAAAACACGTCTGAAACACTTTGATGGAAGATCATAAAATACTACCGGGTTCCTTAATTGCATTTACTTACGAGTGCATTGCGTAAGAAACAAAGAAACCGGTCTAAGTACTTATTTTTTATATTATTTTATTATTAGATGTACTACCGGGCTCCGCCTGAGATTTTAATTGAAATAACTAGCTAACTAACTAACTAACCATCACGCCGTTTCACTGCAGGGGTAGGCAGAGAGGACGGACCGCCAAACAACTCGGTCTTAGAATACACTCCTTGCTTCATTCACATTCATACATTAATACATGCTCTTCTATAATTCCGACTCCTGACATGGCCAAGTATCTGGTTCACTTGATCGTGCCATGTCTTCCTCGAGCGTCCCCAACTTCTTCTTCCATTCACATTTGCGTCATATATTCTCCTTAGACACCTTTCTTCGTTCATTCGCTCTACATGTCCAAACCATCTGAGGGTCATTTTCTTGATCTTACTCATTACGCTTACATCAGCCTTGCATTCTTTGCGGATATCCACATCTCAAACGGTCATGGATGGTTTTTCCACATACACGCCTCAGGGATCTCATCTCTACAGCATTCAGTCTAATTTCATCCTTCCTCTGCCAGTTCCATGCTTGGCTGCTTGATTGAAATAAGCAATATGTCATATTGTTTTAAATTCATCAGTTTTTATGTTATTGTTAAAAAAACAATGTCAAACAATCTTTAAATTCGAAGGCAAATGACACATTACTCCAAGTCATTCCCAGAACTTCCTCTTTTTCCTTTTCCTAAACAGATCCTTCACATAGCATTCCCAAAGATTACATAGGCCCTGAGGGGATTTTTTTTCCTCAGGGCCTCCTGAGTGGAGCTAATACAAAAAAAAGGCCACGACTTTGTGTAATATCTAAGTTGGCTTTACAATACAGAGTATAATAATGAAGGTAATCCCAGAAAAAACTATTCCCCCCCCATCCTCCGAAGCACCACTGTTTTAAAAAGATCATTTTAATGAATAATAATATTTACATGTGTGAGTTATGCTCGATTTCGTACTATACCTTTTACTATTTTGATTTGACTACAATGATTGACTGCCGGGCGAAGATGGGCAAAGTCTGATTATAACGGTAGATAGTAACTAATACCGGAGTGATTTTAAGGGGGACCTCAGAGACCCTCCTTCTGTCATCTTTATAGGCGGAAAATGTTACTTATGCATTATTAACCAATGATAAAGGACTTGAATGGAGAACCCGGAAACCGAGAGTGATATGGTATAAAGAAAATACAAACAAAACGTTATTAAAGATGACAGCTCATTCTTAATTAAAAAAATATTACATGGTCGGCGTATATTCTTAACTTAAACGACGTTTGGCCAACAAGATTTAATCAATTACAAAAATGCACATCTAAACAGCATTCGATACTGTGTTCAGCTGCACAGCGTGATATCGTATTTTGCATTGCAAAATAATATATCGACAAGTTTGTTAGACAATGATTGTTTATGCCATACGGAACACATTGACACGACAGAGAAATAAGGATGCGATTCAATCGACATAATATTATACAGTCGACATCCTACCTGTACCTCCTAATTACCATAATAAAACAGTACCCACATTGAACATCTCAGTATCGGATTTCCCCACGCTAAGCACTAATCCAAAGGGCTTTAGTCCACTGTTATTTTATCACTAATATAAGTTAGTTTAATATCTACACCTACAAGCAGCCTGTCTTATTTCCTATGGCGATTTTAGTAATGCGCCGAGCATCAAACAAGACACGGCAGAATGTTTCCGCGGTATCACGTTGTGTGTGTGCAGTGTCATTAAAATTGCATTTAATGCAGCGAGTATCCTATAAAGACATATCTCGTGTGACTGGGACAGGTGTTATGCAAGAGAATGAAATATCGCGTAGTATGTTTAATATGCCAGTTTTGAAATAACATTTTGCCAAATGATAATTATAAAAGTGATACGTGATTAGATTGATAGAAGATTCTTTCGCTTTTACGACTCGCCAGCTCGGTTGTGGAAATAACAGTAGTAATGGTATAGTTCTGTTAATGTATTATAAATTATATACAGGTACTTTATAGCTTGACACAATAAGTCGCAATTTTTTAAATTACACTTAATTTCAAAACTAATCCGAGTTCATTGAACCACAGTTACAAAGTTACAATCACTCACAGACAGACCCACAACAGAATTGATTATGTTTAATGCAAAGTAGAATAAAGACAAAATATTTGTCATCTTTTAAATTATTTTTTTTATTTTTTTTATTTTTATTTTTTTTTATTTTTTTTTTTTAGAAACAAATCATTCTTTTGATATAAATAAAGGGTTAAAAATTTTACACACAAACTCAACAGATTTACAATTAGCAAACTTAGAAATTTTAGAAATTAGAAAAAGTGTTAATAGTAAATTAAATATTATTAATAACCAAATATTTTTTTAAAATAGCCATCTCTTAAATTTATTTTCTATTAATAATTATATTTAAAATAATTTATTTTTGTTGTTTAAACATCTTTATTATGTTTTGATAATTTATATAATGTAATTTTTCATATTTTTTAAATAATTTTTATATTTAATTTTAAATAATTGTTTTTTACGATATTTTTAATTAATTAATCACCTCTCTCTAAAATATTTTTGTCCATAGTTCTTTTTAGTCTATACTTGTTTGTTTATTTTGTTATTAATGTCATTACTACCCTGACGAAGAAACCATCGGTTTTGAAACATGTAGGTAATTGTGATTATATTAGTGGTTTAAACAAAGTTATTTGTTTTAATTTAATTTTAAATTTTCATTTACGAATAAAATGATCGTATTTTAGAATAACATTTTTCTCCGTGTACACTAACATGTAAAAGCCATCTGGGCTTTGAATAATTAAATAAATAATTCAAGCCCATAATCCAAAGAAAAAACTAATAATAAATACGTAGACTAAATTGGTTGAATTCTATGACAAATAGCAATAAACTGTACCGTGTCATATTAATTTCTGATCGAGGGAAAAACGCCTGAAATTCGTGATGTCATGCAATGAGATTGCCAGGAATGTGTCTCGGTTGGTCTACCGTAGAATTGAATTTTATGAAAAACTAAACCTTGTTGAAATCTAGCACATCAAATCATACTTTAATCATACGTTACGTGATCAATTTTATGAGGATCGTGTAAATTATTACATTAAGAAATCAAAAGGGGGAAAAAACAAGCCTATTTCTGCTTTTTACCTTAACGAACTATTAATAATATATTAAATTTTTTTAACTTTTTTCTACTTATTTTATTATTCACCGTTACCGGTTTCAGCCTATTAAAGCCATCTTCAGACTGGTACAATTATTCCTTAAAATATGGATTTTATTCTACATTTGGGGGATGGCGTTAAACAGTGGTGGTGTACAAAGAATTTTCCCATTTTCGTTGCTTTGTCGTTATTTGACAAACTGAATATCCAATACTTTGCTTTTGATTTTTTAAATAAGAGAAATTAGAAACTTATTTCTTTGTACGCTAGGTCTACTATTGACAGAACTACTAGTGTTAAGGGACTTACATACTTCATTTAATTAAACCATTGATTCCTGACATTATTTGGAGTAAAAAATATAAATAAAATGTCGGGCCTCGGTGACTTTTTAGATGACTTAAAAAAAAAAACAGCACTGTGCCACTTGAAAAAATAGTGTCAAAACGCAAACCAGAAACCATTACGCTTCACCTATCTGCGATAGAAGTGCTAATAGATACAATAAGGAATGATTATTGTCTCTTGATGGACTTATTTTGTATAAAACCACTTTGTATTGATGTAAATGTATCCTCACTGTTTGTTATATATTTATCTTGTTGTATCCCTCTGTATTTTTATATGAGCACACACTGTGTATTTCTTGTTTAGTATTAAGATGAAACCCGGTGGTGGAGAAATTTGAAAAATATATTTTACTAAATTGTTGCTGTCACTGTTGCTCTCACTCCACCGGATATTGATCGAAAGGGACAATGCACCTCGGGCTACTAATATCTAACTAAAATCGAGGTTTTGTATTCCCCATTTTTCTCCTCCAAAAGTGGACTGATTTTCAATTTTTTTTTTACCAACTACATAAGAAAAAACTATTCTATGTCTGTACGTTTTGTTTAAAAAAAAAACATTGTATAGTTTGTATACTGACGGCGTTTAAACCAGTCAATTTTATTGATTTTTGGAAGGTCATAACTTCTATAAAAAGTAACTTATCAAAAAATACAAAAGTACCGACACGCTAGTAGTTGATATCTATTTTATGTAAAAACAATATTTTCTCTAGGGTTTCTTAGGGTGAAAAATCACCGCCTTCATTTGTACCCTGATGATGCTTGGGCAAAGCGAAACCGGTCGGTAAATAAATTAATTAAAACTCATGGTATTTCACAAAATAAGTATATCAAGAGACAATAATCATTTTTTATTGTATCTATTAGCACTAGCGCAGTTAGGAAAAGCGTAATAACTTCTGGTTTTAGTTTTGACACTATTTTGTCAAGTTAGTGGCACAGCGTTTTTTTTTCATTTGACCGCATTTCGCATTGAAGTTTTCATCACATTTAACTTTTTTCCGTCCAAATTATAATCAGTCGGTAACTGGTAACATTGGTTGCAGGCACCGAAGAGATGAACAAAAAAAATGTGTTGTGAAGTAAGCTCAAATTTACCTTAATCCTGATGAAAATGCTAAAACATTTTGAAATATAGCGCCTAGACAGGCCAATGAAATTGGTAATTTGTTCCAGAAAGAATTTTGATATTTGAAAACGTTTCACAAGAAGTAAGGAAAAATCGCACTTAGTAACGATTCTAACATAATTCTATCAGTGAGTGTTTAACACTTGTAAAGAGTATGTTCAATGTGCCGATGTGTCACCGGTCGTGTCTGACTCGTTAATGTTGAAATTAACGTCGTTTTCCACGCCGGCAAACAGAATGATGAAGGTGAACTAGTTGCAACTTGGAAACGAGAGGCAATCGCGTACCGAATCGTCACGTTTCCACCTAGGACCTAGGTCAACGACTCGGGCGTAGGGTCGAGTTACGAAACGTGTTGCACGCCCGATCGCACATACTTCTTCAGTCGTTAGTTATTTGCACAAACTAGTTTGTTTAATGTTTCCACATCGAAATGCAGCGAGAATCGGATGATCGTTTTCTCAAAGCAAAATCTGTAATAGAAATTCCTCTGTAAAAAATCAACAATTTTTAAAATTAAATTGTTCGTTGTTTTTCTAAGATTGAATTTTGTTGATATTATTTTTTCAACTATATTCCCAAACCTTTCCATCTATTTTTTTTCCATATGGACATGAAATTCATAAAGCTGTGCTTTCTCCAAAAAAGAGGACTCTCTTCTTGGACGACTATAATGTGATTGATTTACTTTATTCTATTACGGTTTTTGTAAAGAATGGTATCACAAAACAACATAGATAACCGTGCGTAATTTATGCAAATCGAGAGAAGAGATCGCGGTGCCAAAGGAAGAAAATGAACAAAAATCAAAGAATAAATTCAGCACACTATCTCTTTAATACCTACAACTACTCTATGTATTTTTTTACGACTTTATGTCCGGGTAAAATTTTCCCCATAGGAAAAACTAAACCCTTTCACACACTTTTCCACAAAATTAAATTAATTTAAATTTTTAAGATAATTATTGATTTGGATAATATTATTTAATGTATTTTCTTTTCTTTTCACCACACTGTCATTATTATGATGAACTTTAACTGCTCCTAACTTATAATACAAAACTGCCGCAATCGGTCGAACCAGTGTCCTCCTTAAAAGTCTCAAGGACGATGCAGTGTTTTTTATCTACGATGGCAAAATAATGGTAGGTTCAGACTGGACGACGTACGTACGTATCGCTACTCAAACAATGCTTAGCAACCCATACATTTTCTATGAAAATGGCCACAAACATCGCACGTCGCGATGCGTGTGGCCAATGTGATTCTAAAACATAAATTTTCATTGAAAATCTATGCTTGCTAAGCAGTCCAGATATTGTTAGGCGTAGCGATGGGCACGTACGTCGACCCAGTCTGAATCTACCATAACACTTTATCTAAAACATGCGAACACCTCAGCACAGTTGAAATATTCACAAAATACTTCTATTACATACACGGAGAAAAACGTTATTCTAAAATACGATCATTTTATTCGTAAAAACGGTTAAAAACGGAACTGAAATTCTTACGAACAAATTAACAGGGTTTCAATGTTTGGTGGCGGGAACATATAAGAATAATTTGTTCATATATGTAATTTCGTACGTATAAAAACAAATTATTCTTACATTTTCCCGCCAATAATCATAAAAACAATGTTAATTTGTTCGTAAGAACTTCGTCCCGTTTTTACGAATAAAATGACCGTATTTTAGAATAACATTTTTCTCCGAGTACAGTTAACGATTCTTATTGATTTTTATATTACTGTTACTTATTATTGTATATGTAAACATCTGTAAACTACATGTATGAGAATACAAATAAATAAATATCAAAGTTCATGTTTGGAAAGGAACAAAAGAAATGGAAAAGGGAGATTCACGGAAACACATTACAGAAAACCAGGTCAATTCAGAGAACAGAGCGATGTAGAGAAGTGATCTTGTTCTGGATCGTGCACTAAATCCATTTATATATCCACGAGTTAGTAAAACTGGCAGCAATAAAGATTGAACATCATTATTTACGCTTTGCTTCGTAAGCACGAAGTTCCCTTTCCTCTTTATTTTTCCTGGGCTAACCGGAAAAAATAAAAACCCATTATAGTTGCAGATTTTCCAGGATGTAAGCATTATGGCAACAGACATTTTTTTATTGATCGTATATTAACTATCAATACACTTACAATATTATAAATTCTTTGAATTTTTTCCTCTCATACACGATTTTTCCAAATAATATTGCAATTGTCTAGGAAATAATTAAATCAAAATATTAATGTAAAGATTTAAGATTTTGACGGCCAAAAGTATTTTTGTTGTTTATTTTTGGGATGTTATGACGTGTTACGATAACTCATTCTTTAGCCGACGTTCCGGACAACGTTACAGTGTCCATCACCGGGGCAGATGTGTATGACTTTTTTAAACTAGAGCGTAACACGGCATAACATCCCAAAAATAAAAAACAAAAATTAATTTTCTAGACACTGATTTCCGTTCGATTTATTTGGGAGGCTATCGATTAGCAAACTAGATGTCACGGTTAAGAGCCGTTGACCAGCGGCTGAGAATAAAATTTTAAAAATGCTTGCAACTGTATAGGGAGGTTCCGATGAGAAAGATCGATTATTCCCCGTAGCAATTTTTTAAATAAAAAAATTAATATCGGTTTATTTCATTCAAATCTTGCTTTAATATACCTACATTCAAGGAAGCAATAAAAATGCTCAAAACGCACAATGATAAATTATTAAATATCGTATACTTCTTGTCGATCATAAGTATTTATGATTTTTTCATAATGTCTAAACAAAATAAGCGTGCACAAAAAATCTGAAATATTTTATTTTAATACCTTAAATAAATAGAAAAACTGAGGTATTTTTGTTACAAAAAGCGTTCTCGGATTTATTTTTTAATGATTTTAATTTAACTAAAATTAAAATTCTGAAAAGCGTCTTTACTAGATTATGTATTGATTTATTTTGCTGTATGATTATATGATTTGAAATTTGTGTTGTATAATACAATATTTCGTTTTAAAATTGAACAAATCTGCCACCGACCAACGGTGTACTTAGTATATTAAAAATAAACTTAGTTTTTAAAAATTTAAAAAGTGCGTTTACCAGATAAAATAATAATCTTTTAAAATCAATTTATGTTTTTTTTTGTAAAAAAGTGTCAATACGTCTAAAATTTGATTTAAAAATGACTAATTTCCGGTATATCTGGTAATACCCTCTTAACCGGCAACACCTTATTTACTTCCAGGTCCCCGGTTTACGTTACGACCATCCCATTTCATCACTGTAGGTAGACCTCTTGTAATTGCAGTCAAGCTCTCCAAGTGGCGATAACTCCGGGCTCTAAGCCAGCGTGTCGGGTTTAGTCGCGGGTGCGGAGGTACATAGTATAGTACAGAGTGAAGTACATACGGAGTATAAGTACAGAGACTGAGTAGTGTGCACACTGAGAGTGTGCGGCCAGGCTGACTTGAAACTAATACCGGGTAGTTTCTCAGGAGGTAGACAAAACACTGTGCAGCGAGTAGCTCTAGTAGCAGCTAGGAGGAACTACGTGTGTAATATCGGATTTCAAGTAATGTGCTTTGTCGCAGCGACGAGCTCCTGATCGCGTCAAAACAATGCACAAAGCCGTGAGAACAATGCCTTATGAAGTGGAGTACATCATGCGTTGCTATGTTAACTATGTGACTCTAAAGATTAATGAGGGATTTATTATAATTATCCAATTTCTTGTTGTTTAGTTGTTTATCGGTATGGGAGGATTTAAGACATCGCAGAAAACATGTGCTAGATGGTTTTTTTAAATTTTTATAGTGAATACCTCACAAGAATCCCAACTGCTCCCGTCTGGAGCCAGTGAAAGTATGGCATCTCCAATTGGGGTATGTTATGAGGCTGAAGGTAAGTGGGGAAAGGAATGAGACGAGGAAAAGGAAGGTAGGGAAGTACCGGGCTATTCAGATCTAGTCACTAAACACGGCTAAAGCCATTTCAAGCAACGTTTCAATTCTGAATGGTGGTCTTACACCAGAGCGATACTAAGAGTATCTATCTTCCACTCTGGAACGTGCCGCAAATATCTTATCTTACTAATATTATAAACGCGAAAGTTGGTATGGATGTATGTATGTTTGTTACTCTTTCACGCAAAAACTACTGAATGGATTTTAATGAAACTTTACAATAATGTAGCTCATACATCAGAATAACATATAGGCTATAATTTATAAAGCTAGCTATTTATTTTCAATATATTGAAAATAATTATTATTGTTCAATAGAAAATGTCAAAATTTGAGAATGACATTTTGCTTTTTTGTTAAATCAAAATTCTATTTTCGAAAATATTTAAATTAGTGAATTTATTTGAAGTACTCGCCTAATACTTTGAATCGAATCAAGAATTATAGATATTTTAAATAAATAGGTTAAGAATTTTGGTACAAACGTAGATGGGACCTAGGAAAATAAAATAGATTACTCGAAGTACTAATCCTACGCAGACGAAGTCGCGGGCAGAACCTAGTACTATATATTATTTTAAATAATTAATTGTGAAATAACACAATCACGCCGAGTTTGAACCCGCGGCCTTCGGAATGGGAGTCCAACGCCCTACCGCCGGACGTCAAAATGGTGTAATTGACAAGTAATATTTCAAGTTTAAAAAAATTATAGTTAAAAAATACGCAGTTTTAGGACACTATTTTTTTCCATTAATATAGTACAAAGATGTACAAAGAGTACAAAGAGTACAAAGCTTAAATCGGGGTGATTTTATTATGCAGTAAAATTAATTAATTTTTTTATGAAAACTTTCGTGTCAGAAATTTTTATGTCAAATTTATTGCATACATGTTAATAACCATTGGAAATAAATTGAAATTATTTTGGAGATGAAATTATTACAATGGTTGAGGAATTCATATAAAAATGTTTTTACATTTTTCTCTCTGAAAATATCTAAAAAAAAAAACAATATATGTTTAATTATAATAGAAATCAACTAATTTGACACTCAGTTTCGAAGAGTCATTGTATGAACATCGCCCGAAAAAAAAAAGAGCGAGTAATTTCTGTGTACGTGGTAGCGCTATGTTTGCAGATATGATCAAAGTAGCCCCATCGATTCTCAATTTGCCCCATATTACCTAAAGTACTTCAAATAATGTACATGTCCTCTTGGTTCTGAGTGGAAGATATTCTCGGTATCGTACTGGTGACTGAATACGATTCCTGAATATTAATATAATATAATGAATTACATGAAATTCAATGACCAGAAACCATTCTCCATTTCCACTCCCCCTTCTTCACTTCCTTCACCCTTATGACATTCGATGTTTATTGTGTTTATGTGTTGTCATTATATAAATTATTACATATTGGCGCTTTTTTAGGTTTGTCACTCGGGATATTCTATATTTAGTATCTTTTACATTCGTTAATCTCAAAACTCATGTTAAAAAGTCAGTTATTACTTCATTTTGATGCACGGAACCAATCTGACATGGCCTTTCTTGCTCTTTCGTGTTTCGAATCACTGTTTTCTAGACAATAAAATCCTTTATTAAAATTGTCCGGAAAGGTCGGGAAACATTCACAAACTGTATTATTATAGTAAGAGAAGGTGACGTTGTAATAAAATGATTGTCTTAATTAAAGAGAGATCATTGATTTATGATAGTAATAACTTACTCAAGACCGTGAAAATCGCGGAGTAGAAAGTAAGAATAACCTTTATGGTAAAGTGCAGATAGAAAGGAAAAAAGCTTAAGTAACATCATCCCACGTTGATATTTTCCATTTGTTCTCGCGTCAGTTTCCTAAATGTAGATATATATGAAAAAATTTAATTAATACATATATTAATTACGAAATCTTTATCCCTGTTGTGTGTAAGATCTCCGAGTTATGTAACTCATTTTCATTATGTTGTTTTTCTTCCTTTATTTTCTTTATCTTTGATAATTTTGTTAATTTTTTTTTTAAAGAAATTAGTTTTACATCATCTGCTTACATTTAAAGTGTATTTTTATTACATTTTCCGTTTTTATCAATTCCACTTAATTATGTTTTTCTTTAATCATTTTTAAAAATTATAAGATTCTTATGCGGAAACTTCACTAGTTCACGCAACAATGTAATGCTGCGTCTACATTTGCGAATCGAGACACGAGCCGAGCTACGAATTATGGAAAATAAACGAAGCAACCGCAAGCGGCATCATTTTATTTATGTAACTGATTATAATCTTTTCCAAATATATCCCACTCGAACGCTTTTTGCCATAATACGGCACTATTTCCAAAACCACGGATTGCTTTGCTGCCGAAATATGGCAAATATTCTCTAGATTCTTTAAAATGTTTTAAAATTAACGAATTTAGATTTTTTTATAAATCCTACGAATATGTGATAATAGACAAAATATGGGTAAATTCATTGTCTATATAGAACTGTAATCAGTTTTTAGGTCTTGATCCCCGTCAACTGAAATTCTTATAAATGTAAAATTTAAACATTTTGACCACTTACCCCCATCGTTCACGTAGCTACTTACAAGCGACGCTATCGCTACCTGTCATACTATTAGCGTCGTTTTCAAACACTAATAATAGTATAGAAAATACGGACGAGCAGCGACCCCGTAGCGCCATGGAAGAACGGCGTAACCCAACCAATTACAAAATTTCGAAGATACTGAAGTAGGAAAAAAACATTAGGTAAATGTACGAAGTCACCATACGAAAATTATCGGAAACAATAAATTGAAGAATTCACCTAAATACATAATTACCTCAGAAATACCTTTAAATGTTGTTGTAAAACATATTGTAATGTCACTTACCTATAAATTCTTTATAAATCATCCACGTCACAAACAACAGTTATTGATATATAAATATTAATAACACATTGTTGACGTCTGTTTTTCACACATCGCAATAGCAAACTGGATGTTGACTCAAACACATATTATTATTATTGTAAATAAAAAACAGAACTCACCTGATCGCTTTTCTTCGCCGTGACAGCACCGGATCTGGAACGGCGAGGCATGATGCCTACTGATTCTCCTCGCATTATGGACTCCACAACTGAAAAAAATACACAAATATAAGGAAATAAAAATTACACTGAACAAAGAAATTCAGAGATGTATGCATAAAGCAAAAACGGAAAACAACAAAAAAAACAGCAATAATAAAAATGTGGTAAATTACACAAATGGATAGAGCACCACGTAACTCTCTGTTAGCAAACACTCTAAACTCAAATTCATACATTCTAAAAAGTTGTATACTGTTTAAATAAGTCACTCAGAACGGGTCGTTTCTAGGACACGTTCTTGTGTTCAACAGCTCAGCAGTGGAACGATTTGCCAGCCTCTGTGTTTCCTTCCTGTATACTTATCGTTCCACTCCTACTTCTGTCACGGGTGTGTCTATTTTCGTATGAGCCACGTACACCACTACACATTTTGTCAGAAGAAAATCATGTAAATAAAAGTAAGGAATCACAAAAGGTCACACAATCGAGGAAAAATGCCATAAAAGAGTATAAGGAAAATGATAGTGTTTTAGTCTACTTAAGACATCTAAAAAGTCCGATGAAATGGGTTCAGGGAATAATTGTACAAAAATTAAGTCCATGGGTATATTTAATTAAATTAATGGGAGGAGAAATAAAAAAGGTTCATGTTAACCAGATAACAAAAAGTTGTTTAAAGTTTAAATCTAATTATGAAAATCCCGAAAAATGGTTCGACTTGGGAAGCCAAGAAAATAAACATGATAGTGAACCTGAACCCAGCACAAAAAATGATGTTATTACTAGGTCTGGCAGAGTGGTGAAACCCCCTGTCAGGTTTAGCCATAGTGATTATGTTTAAGTTGTGTCATTGTGATTAAGTTAAAAAAAAATGAAAGGAGGAAAGGATGTTATGTATTGATATGTTGGTATTCTCTTGTCATTTATATCGTTATGTTGGTAGCCCACAAGCGGCACTTGTAGAATAACCTGGAATGTATCGGAGTGTCAATAAACGTCATAATAAGTCAACCGTTTTCTTATTGATTGCAAATCCCAGACATTATACCAACAACATGGCTCTTCAAGTCCAAGATTCACTTCTTTCTTCAAAAAGTCCCTCCACACAGCATCCCTAAAGATAACACAGGCCCTGAGCGAAATCATTTTTCTCAGGGCTTCCTGGGTGGGGTTAATGTAAAAGAACATACGTATCATATCTCTGTTATTCCGACGCTCGAAATAATGTCGACCCGAGTGTTTGATCCACTTGATCTTGCCATTTTTTCTTTGGATCTTCCACTTCTGCTTCTATCCAATTACGCATTATACAACCCCATATCAATCCTTTATCTAGCCACCCGATCTATATATTATCCAAACCAACTAAGAATTTCTTTATTAAAATTGTTGATTGCTGTTACATAAGTCCTAGCAATCTTTCCGGATCTCATCATTTTTATTATGGTCACACATGATAACTCAGATCCGGGGCATACGCCATTCCTACGTCAACCTACGTTAAATTGTCGTGAAAACAAGCTTATGTGCCCAAGCGGTTAACCAATCTTACGTCTCGAGGATTTACTCGTAGATGCACGGAGAAAAATGTTATTCTAAAATACGATCATTTTATTCATAAAAACGGTTAAAAACGGTACTGAAGTTCTTACGAACAATGTTGAATAATTTGTTGGTATTACGTACGAATTTTCGTATACCAACAAATTATTCTTACATGTTCCGGCCAATAAACTGAACAACGAAACCCTGTTAATTTGTTCGTAAGAACTTCAGTCCCGTTTTTACGAATAAAATGATCCTATTTTAGAATAACATTTTGCTTCGTGTGTCCTTTCAACTGCAACATTATAAATCATAAAGTTTATTTGACTTTCATTCTAAAGATTCAGTCCGATTACTGTCAGATTTTATTAAATTACTTTGACGCTCTCAGACACGGTGTCGCAAATTTGATTGTAACCAACGTTTAATAGGACTGTTATAACCAAATTAATAAATAAATTATTTTTTTTAGGTAAGCATGTTACATAACACGATTTGTTGACGTCCAAAAAAACTTGTTTGAATTCAGACTCAAGTGCGTATTATCCAGGTTAGGCAACATTAAGTAGTTGTTTGAATAGAGGTGTGTGACGCCAAGCTAAAGTTCAAGGTTATTTTAATATACATAATATATTGCTTTGTACCTACCTGAGAACAGGTTATACCTTGTGAGGTGGGTAATGTAAAGCATACAATTAGATTATTATACATCAAATTGTGGTGCTTATGCTGTTTACTACTCGAGCGATGGCTACCCAAATTTGATGGAAATTAAAAAAAAAAAAAATAAAAAAAAAATAAAAATTAAATTTATAAAACGTAACAAAATGGGATAAAAGATGAAATCTTTGTGTATTCATCGGCCTTTAATATTATTTGGCAGTAGGCAGTTCATATGTTTCATTTGCAGGTAAGATATTTATTAATTACTAGCTTCTGCCCGCGACTTCGTCTGCATAGGGTTGGTACTTTGAGTAATCTATCTACGTTTATACCAAAATTCTGAACCTATTTATTTAAAATATCTGTAATTCTTGCTTCGATTCAAAATTACTTTAAATAAATGCACTAATGTAAATATTTTCTATAATAGAATTTTGATTTAAAAATCATTGTTTTGCAAAATGTCATTATCAAATTTTTACATTTTCTGTTAAACAATAATTATTATTTTCAAAATATTGAAAATAAATAGCTAGCTTTATAAATTATAGTTTATATGTTATTCAGTAGTTTTTGCGTGAAAGAGTAACAAACATACATACATCCATACAAACTTTCGCAATTCTAATATTAGTAGGAAGATTAAATCGAATGGCCGAACCGAAAACCGAAAACTTACGGCAGTTTTTTCCCAATCCTACTGATCAATTGTTGAGCCGAAGTTTTGGCTCAACACTCCTCAAATAGATAAATGCGCTCTTCCCAACGCAACTCTCCGACAAAGAGGCGAATCAAGCGTTACTCAACAAATCACTTAGGTGATCAGAGATTAGAGACCGAGTGGTTAGTTTAACTTGGTAATAGTGCCCATATATTCCTCGAACGTCCCCGACTCGCCTACCATTTGATTTCATGACGTGTAAATATGTATTTCGCTTATTTATTATTAAATGTAATCAAAGCTTTTGTTCAGTCCAGTTACTTGACAGCTAAGGGGATGGGGTATAAAAAAAGGACTAATAAACCTCCTGGCAACATCCAGAATCATAATCTGCAAGCTTTTCTGAGTTCAAAACTATGTTAAGAATGCGGCACTCTAATTTTGCACACTCAACTTCATCCAGCGCCAAAAAAAGTAAAAACAAAGTTTTAAAAAATGATGAGATAAAATAGTAGGAAAGGAGACAGAAATCATAAAGTAAATCTAAATCAATTTTCTTTATAGTTTATAACAATACGTACAGTTTCGTGGAAACTTAGTCGTTAGTCGAAAACGAAGATATACACGGAGAAAAATGTTATTCGAAAAAGACGATCATTTTAATAGTAAAAACGGTTAAAAACGGGACTCAAGTTCTTACGAACAAATTGACAGTGTTTCAATGTTTATTGGCGGTAATTTCGTACGTATACCATATATATAATTTGTTGGTATACGTAATTTTGTACGAACAAAACTGAACAAATTATCAGTGTTTTAACTTGTAAAAAAAACAAAACTGAAGAAATTAACAGTGTTTCAATGTTTATTGGCAGGAACTTGTAAGAAAAAATTGTTGGTATACGTAATTTCGTACGTATACCAACAAATTATTCTTACATTTTCCCGCCAATAAACATTGACACACTGTTAATTTGTTCAGTTTCAGTCCCGTTTTTAACCGTTTTTACTATTAAAATAATCGTTTTTTCGAATAACATTTTTCTCCGTGTAAAAGCAACTTCGTGCTTTATTCTTATAAACAACACGTAATGGCAAACAATAGACGGAAAAAACCATCCACGAATCACAATAACACGACGAGATGCCTAACCATACGTATAAACCAAATATTTATTCATTTTATTAGCGTTTACGACTGGCGCATAATTGGAAACCATATAAATAAATAATAATGTACATAAAATAATATACCTACTAAACATTACAACCGTTCAAATAATAGCAAACTTGATAGATATAGGGCCGGTATATCAGTCATTGCTAAGGAGCACATTCCTCGCTCAACTTAAACCGCCGAAATCGGCCGCTTAAGCCGTGGTAAGCCGCAGAATAGTTCCTTTGCTAGACGCTGTAGCGCTATTGGCAAAAACACATCTGTCATCTGTTAGATTCCACATTGCTTCGGTTTCGATCTGCTACGTACATGCTACGTACGGACGCAATAAATTACATTGGAGGAATAAGTTTACCTATCAACATGGAATTCGAACTTTCTTCGAGTGATGACGATTTAGACATCGTTTGACGTTTGGTTGTTTGATAAAACCATAGAGTCCATAGATACTTACATAAATAGATTGGTTCGGCATAGAAATTACTAAAATTATCATAGACTAAACGTTTAAAATTGGTCAACTCTAGGATTACGACTGATATACGGATTGTGTGCTAAGCCATGCTGAGCTCCACATTCCTTCAAAGCCGAGCTTTAGACCAACTGATATACCGGCCCATAATAATGCAATTATTTCACGAAATAAAAGAGTTCTTCTCTGAAACGTTCCATTGGATGGTGTATTTATTCGATAGAGAAGTTGTAAAATTTGATTGTAAATTATTTAGAAATGAGTTCCTCAAAACGACTGCTCGGATAATAAAATTTTATTAAGTAAGTTGGGATATGGAAGAATTATGTATAGGAGTCTCAGTTCTGTCATGTAAAGTATATTTCTATCCATTTGAAAGGGGCTAATTCGGCTTTTATCAAATAAAAATCCTATAAATAAAATTCAATAGCAATTGAAATATATATTTTGTAATGCGTTTTTATTATTTTTAAGTCTATTGTTAAAGAATTCAAGTCAATATTATTGTTTGCTTGTCGTCGCCTACGTAATACTTTAGAAATACAATAAAAAAGTGAGAGTTTATTAAATAAATACTGAGTGCTTTAAGGCTTCTTATTTTTTTAACTTTTTTTTTTTTTAATGACAATACAAATTAAAATTAAAATGCAATATTAAGTAAATTAAGAATACAAAGTGAAGTATTTTATCCTCAGTCCTCCACACTAGGTATTCCTGTTCCGAGGTGGACTGCAGGTTGTTGTATGGTATTGTATGGTTGTTGTATGGTATGTATTCACATGGGAGTTTGACCTGTGAGCCAAACCACGATTATGGAAAATAATATATAAAAGGAACGAAACAACCGCAAACGGCGCGTAACGCCGCTTATGCGTTTGTAGATTCAAATGGGATGGAAAACTACGATGTCGGTGCCCATACTTGCCTCAAAAATTGATTGAAGGCACTTCTAATTTTCTTCCTTATTCTTATATGTACAATTAAGTGAGGTAAAGTTTTCTTACCTCCGTCTCCCAACAGCCGCATTTGAACTAGGGCGGGATCCTCGTTGTGCTCCTCAAGAACGGTGTCATCCGTCAAGGTCAGCTCCTGTTCAACAAATATACACATTCATTTAACAACTCATTATAATATATTTATACAAAGAAGAGTGTCTGTGGAGGGCGGGCGGCCTGGCTTTACTTTTTATACAAATATACAGTTTTATTCCGAATTGATGAAATTTTGCACACTTGACCTTCAAAACAAATGGAAGGTTACTACTGTACCTGATTTCGAAAAATTCCCGGCTAAAAAAAGCTTAGGCAATTCCGAGGACTTCAGTTAGTGTGCTGTAATGTTTTTTTTTTATTATTTATTCTTCTTTAAACCCTTAAACAAATTGGCGTGTTTTGTCAGAGGCTAAAAATATTCCCGCTTTGCAATAAAATCCAAATAAATGGAACATTTGTTAACGTATTCGAAAACTAAAAACAGTTTTCGAAAGGTGAAAACATAGGCTTTCCCAATTTCTATATTAAAAATACTATGTATTTTTTTAAACTACTTTTGCGCAAACTTTAAAAAGTGTTCAAAATGGCTCACTTTACTTTTTTTCTAACTAAAATTACTGATAATGAAAAAAAAAACACATACTTATTTCATTATATAAATTAATTATAAACCTTACTGTCACCTAACTTTTTTTCGTTTCATGTAAAAAAAATTCTTAAAAAATTCACAAAGTTCCATAATTCAATACCGTTTAGATCACATTTCTGACTATGATAGTAAGGGAGAAACAACGATTTCTGTGAGACCTATGTGAGCTGGGACAAATATGGTCCCCTGTGATTAAACGGGTTAAAATAAACTATAAAGATTCAGATTCGAAACATTGCTTGAAATGGCTTTACCCGTATTTTGTAACCAGATCTGAATAGCAGGGCACTTCTCCATATTTCTCTTCCTCTCCTTTAAGCTTCACAACATACCCCAATAATTGAGGATGCTAAATTCCGGGCAGTTGGGACTCTTTTGCGGCATTTATATAGAAATCATAATTTATGTTAAAAAGGGGAAAAATCGTTAAGAAACATGGAAATGCTAAATTCTACGTTCTGCAACGGGCGCAACATGTTTAGTTGTTGGGACGGGCCATCGATAGTCGGACCTGAAACGATTCGATTCATCTAATCGGAAACCGAATCACAAATACAATATAATGAATTAATGTGAAAACCTTTATAAAAACATTTATTGGACTTATTGATTGAGTTAAACAGGCAAATTATAATGAGATATATATATTATCTATCAATAAAGTTTAGTATTTTTTTATTGGTATTTTGGTTGAAAATTGTTCAGTGTTAATAATATTTACAAGTTGTTAAGGAACATACTTAACTTGACCAGTGATTCCAGACATTATTTGTAGTAAAAATGTTAATGAAATTTAGATCTACAGTAATATTTGATTTTTGTTATTGTTTTTCTTAAATCGTTAAAAATCAATCGATGTTGGACAGTTAAGGTCGGGTGAGGGTTGGTTTGGTTACTCGGCTGAGTGAACAGTGGTGATACATAGAAAATATTTTTTGTTAGGTTTTGAAGAAAATAATTTAAAAAACACACACATATAAAGTCACCGGAATCCAAAATTTCATTCGCATTTTTTTACTTCAAATAATTTTAGGAATCACTGGTTAATAAAGTACGTCCTGTAACACTTTGCATATTAAACAACGAAATAACCGAATTTCATATTATTCGTATTATTAATATTTAGAATTTACCAACATCGAGTAGTAGTCGACCTAATTGCATAATTCCACTGTCATCAAAGCTCGCATCGATTTGCATCGCCTAGATCAGTGATTCCCAAAGACCCCCAGGGGTCCACGGGAGACTCGATGGGGGTCTACGTTGGCGTGATAAAAAAAATGGGGGTCCACGAAAATTTATTTGGTTTCGATAGTAAAGAATAAAAATATTGTCTTGGCTTTACCTATCAATGTAGGCCAGTGGTTTTCAATACCAATGCACAAATTATTTGCGATTTTTACGTCCTAAATAAAATATATAATTCATAACTTGAAATGCTCTAGACCCCCCCCCCCCCCTCCCCCAGAATTAGATGGTTTTAGTGCTAAGTCAGGAATTTTGGTAGGATCACGCATTCCTTTCTCCGGGGGTCCATGGGAAAATTTTGACTACGAAAAGTGGTCCATGGCCCAAAAAAGTTTGGGAACCACTGGCCTAGATATTCGGTTTTTTGTTGCCATGTGCGAGACTACGTGACTGAAGTTGGGATATTTATTGAATCAGTTACCCATATACTATATTCTAAGATATAAATAATCAATTTAAATTAAAACGTAACGTTTGGCGTGTAAAATATTTTTATTGAATATAAGTTACGTGTCCGGTATTGTATAAGAATCAAAATGTTGTGAAGTGATACCGGCGTTAAATAATGGGAACAACTCAACAATGTGCAACTTCATCACTCCTTTGAAAAGTGAGACAAAAAGTGTGGGAAAAAACTTACAAAATAAAACCTACGTAAAATAGGTTACGATAGGTTAGGTTATGAGCTGTTTTTTTTTAAATTTTCATCACTCATCACCCTTAATGACCTTTCAAAGATGTGTTGAAATGCCACTTTGTTGAGTTGTCATGGAACCGTTATAATGATACTACTGCAGAATAGTGCAGACCCGTGAAAAATCACGGGTTATTAGAATTCCAATTTTGAAACCTACAATAAAAATAATTTTCCGTTAAAATATCATATCATATGTAGGTAATTTATGGCTTGTCTGAATTATATACACAATCAGTACTAATTTTGAAGATACACTTTAATTTCAACAAATTTGAGTTCATTGAAGTAATCAGTTTTATTATGTATGCTGTTTGTTGTCAGTAATTTAATAGTAATTTTTCAAACATTTGTTTAGGAATGTTAAACGGAGTAGTATTGTATGATATTATGTACACAGAAAAGATATACAAACATATAAAAATAGAATTAATAACATACACAGATAAATTTAGATAAGGTGCGAAATTAAATTAATATATAAAAGCTGATATATAAAAATAATTTTATAATAAAGAAAAAATCAATCAAGCGTAACTATCACAGATAATATAAGCCATCAAATTGTTGTTTCTTATACACGTTATACATTTCTAAAGAAGAAATACATTTTTTAATAGTTTACGCTTATATTTTTTTTAAAGTTATTAAGATTTTTATTATGATTCTACGAAAGCGAAACGATAGGAAAAGTTTTAAAGTTAATTTAAGCTTTTAAGTTGTTAATTAATGTAAACATATATATATATATATATATATATATTATATTTTATTATTCATAATGTAAACCGATTTGCAGTATAGATTAATCGAAAATATTACTCTTCCCTTTTGCCTCTCTTTTTTTTTTACATTAGGTCCACACAGGAGTCATGTCATCTTTGGGGATGCTGTGTGGAGAGTATTTTAAAGGAAAGGAAGGAGAGGAAGTTCTTGGAAGGAAAAATGTATGAGGGTTGGGTAGGAAATTGGGGCTCAGTGTGTCTACATCATCCGCCGCCAAGACCTAGATAAACCTTACCCCATGAACCCGGGCACCCCTGCTAAGTCACCAAACGTAGCGAACCACTGGGGTGACCTATGGCAGAGGTGTTGGTTATGCAATAAATGGTTCCCGGGGCGGCGGTACCCATTTCCGCCTCGCAAATTTAAGCTTTTTATTTCATCTTTACAACAATATTCAATTAGGGTGTCATTCTTGCGTGACATTCACAAAAAATATAATAAAAATGATGTTCTAATTTGTATTCCTTCCAAAATCAAAAATAATAACAATAATGATCCAATTTGTATTCCTTCCAGAATCAAAAATAATAACAATAATGATCTAATTTGTATTCCTTCCAAAATCAAAAATAATAACAATGATGATCTAATTTGTATTCCTTCCAGAATCAAAAATAATAACAATAATGATCCAATTTGTATTCCTTCCAGAATAAAAAATAATAACAATGATGATCTAATTTGTATTCCTTCCAAAATCAAAAATAATTACAATAATGATCCAATTTGTATTCCTTCCAGAATAAAAATTAATAACAATGATGATCTAATTTGTATTCCTTCCAAAATCAAAAATAATAACAATGATGATCTAATTTGTATTCCTTCCAAAATCAAAAATAATAACAATGATGATCTAATTTGTATTCCTTCCAAAATCAAAAATAATAACAATAATGATCCAATTTGTATTCCTTCCAAAATCAAAAATAATAACAATGATGATCTAATTTGTATTCCTTCCAAAATCAAAAATAATAACAATAATGATCCAATTTGTATTCCTTCCAAAATCAAAAATAATAACAATGATGATCTAATTTGCAATCCTTCCAAAATCAAAACAATGTTCCGGATCGCATAGCCGGAGTATTTGTCTGTAGATATTTACGATCAAAACAAGGGCCAGCGAACAGCGGCACAACAGTAGGGGAGAAAGTTTTTACATTCCAACCGGGCGATTGAAGCGTTAGTCTGCAAGTTACCCCACGCTGGGGGCGAACTTACCCCACACAATAAACCACCCAACTCCACCCCCAGTCATCGCGTGTCTGGGAACTTTCCCTAACTGGGAAATGAAACGTCCCGCCTGCCCCTCTCTCCCTGGCCGCCATTTTGTTTCAGAAGTTTCAGTCAGCCCAGTGCCACATAGTTTCCCCACTTTTCCCAGTTTTGTCTCTTTCACTCTCGTTACTTCTCGCTCTCTCGCTGGGACACGTTTGTGCGAATCTTGAGTTAAATGGTTTCGAAAGATGTATTATGATAAAATGTAACTTTACTTTACAAAGTAATGTAGGTGGGTGCCTAATTTTATACCCTTGAAAACCTTGAAGTTATGTTCATTACTAAACAGTCCGAGAATAGGTTTGTGAACAAAAAGGGTTTGTTCAATCAGTACAAATTCTATCATTTAACGGTGAAATGTCTTTCAGGTACTTACAAACTAAAATTTTCATGTTTTCACAATAATAAAAATAACAATAAAAACAATAAATAAATTATAAATTATAACATTTCAAATTCTCCAATATAGGGCAATGAAAATAATACTTCGCAGAAATAGATATTAAAAAAAAAAAATGATAAAGGAACTAAATTGGCTAACAGTGAAACAGATAATAACCTAGAACACTATGGTATTTATTCATAAAATAGTTAACTACTTATTACCAAAATATTTTTCAAATAAAATTATATATAACAAGGACATTCATAGACATAATACAAGGACGTGCAAGGAAATCAGGCTACAAAAAAAGGATAAAGCGAACACACAGAATAGTCTACTGTACAGAGGGATGAAATGTTATAACAAGCTACCAGAAACTATAAAGTCTGCACCAATTGGAAACTTTAAGATGTATTGTAGGAGCTACATGAAACTGGAGAAAATTTAATATAGAATAAAACATGTAAATAATTAGCAATTTGTAAACTTGAATGTACTAATTACTAAAATAAAAAAAATAATAAATCAAAATAAACATAGAGTTCCCAGAGATTAAGGTTCTTTGTAACTATGTAAAAACTACTTAATCTTTTAAAAAAATATGCGTACAAATTGAACAATTTCATTTGAGGCCAATTATTTTTACCATATTCAACATCATAATGCAGTACCTATTTGGCTAAGGAATGAAATACATACAACACGAGATTCTTTTGTAGAACGATGAAAAAAACTGTTTTTTTTTATAAATCATTAAAAATAATCAAATTTACAAGAATTTTTTAAAACTCTTCTTATTTTTTTCAATAAGAGAAGAGAAAACTTATAAAACTATGATAATTCGGAAAAGTAAATAAGTTTTTCGAAACGAGTCGACAAGAGAGTTACATACCTGACCTTGGAAAAGTTGGTATCAACTACCAAGGAAAATACGACCCATACTCGCGTCGGGTCATGGCGGTGGCATTTGTGAGGAACACCGCTTCACATCCACTTCATGTGGGGAGGTTATGCCACCTCAACGAGAACGATGAAAACTTTCAAAGCGAGAAATTTCTCGAAGCATAAACAAAGGAAGTTTTTCAGTATTTTGTTTTTGTATTTATGAAGGTATCATTTTAACTCCGTATGGAATTTTTGTGTGTCGTGTTTTGGTTTGGTTTTGACATAATTGGACCAAAACACAAGAAATTTATTTAGTATCTATTTTAACACTGGCCATAACGGCCGCGGCACGCTAACTTACACCAGTCTCCTAGTTACAACCGACAATGACGGCGATGTACCACTGTGTGGCACCCCTGGCCCGGTACTCCTGCGCCATCTCGGGGGCAAGCCAGGATCCGCTGCGCCTGCTGCCGGCGCGCCCACCGGCGGGCGGCCTGGCTTGCCTCGCCGCATATATATCCATACTGTTTATATCCACTTACCCCAGTCTCCTGGTTACAGCCAACAATGACGGCGGTGTACCACTGAGTAGCACCCCTAGCCCGGTACACCTGCGCCCTGCAGCCGCCGAGCGCGGCCGGAGAGCGAGCCAGAACCCGCTGCGCCTGCTGACGACGCGCCCACCGGCGGGCGGCCTGGCCTGCCTCGCCACCGCACTCCCAGTCCTGTGGAAAATAACAAAATTATTGTTTAAAATAAATTTAAGACGTTTGAAAATTATTAGACCTTTGGAATTTTTGTGTACCGGTTTTGGGGCAACGACTAACTAGGACAAATTACAAAAAAGCAGTAAGCAATAAATCAAATTATGGCGTTTTAATAGAGCAAAGGAAAACACACCAAAATAGATTTATTAATAATAATTTTTCGGAGTTTGCCAATCATCTTATTTCCACCAATCATACTTTTAATAAGAACACAGGGGTTAAAATTCTTCACCGTAATAATAAAAGCAAAAAATTAGATAACTTGGAAACACTTGAAATTAAAAAATCCCTAAATAATAACGCTAATAAATTGAATAACCAAATTAATTTTTCGTTTAGTCCCATTCTAAATATGTTTCCAATAAACCGCTCTGTTATTGCTGGATTTCCCGCAACTACCCCCCCTCCCCCTTTGACCTCCCACTCCAACACCTAAATGTTTGGTATACATCTATCAATATTTTGTATCATAGGTTAGTTTTAATATTCTCCCGACGAAGGAAGGGTAGTTCCGAAACCGGTAGAGTGTAATTAAAATTAAAGTGGTCTAAACCAAATTTATATATTTTATTGTAAATTATGGCGAGTCACAAAGTTAATGCTTATTAGTCTTATTACGAACATGAAAGATATTTTACCTTATACCTACTCTACCTAGCATAATAGATCTTTGTGAAGTGTGTTCTTTACATATGTTTTCGGATGATTTTTTATCGATAAACAAAGTAAAGCACGATATAATAACATTATGAAATAGCACTGCAGAAAATCGAATGCAATGCAAGCAGGCAGTAGTGAATAGGTACATGGGCCATTTGGACCGAGTGAATCACAATCCATGCATAATCGCTTCAAGCACGAATGCACTTATTGCCTTTTGTTGGGGCAATCCAGTCCATGACCTGGATAAGGACAAACGACGTTAACGACAGAACGACGCATGTCCAATGGTTCATTAAACCATTCTGATCTTACGTGGGCACAGGCAAATTATCGATAACGGCCCACGCGAATAATAAACCTCGTTAGAAATCTATACAGGTGTTATAGATAAGTTAAACTGGTTGGGACTTGTGATTCATAATAGCACAATGCTTTCTTTGAACTGAATTGCCTTGCATAATGTATGTCATTTTGCTCGACCAATGCAAGAAAGACATAAGACATAAATGTGTACCGTTTAGCGATGACTCACCGACTGATTAAAGAATGAAGAAGAAAAATGTTTTCATTTAAACTGCCTGGAGTGCGTAAACGCATTTTTTGCATAATGCCATTTTCCTAAACCTTATGCAAGGCAACAAAGACAGAAGATATACATGTGTCCAGTAACCAGTTTAATGACGACTAACCTTGGAAGAATGGAGAACATAATTAATTTTATTTCAACTGCCCGGAGGCATTACTGCATAATCGATTGTATGTTGTGAGGCTAAATGAAGCTAGAGGAAGGAGATAAGGAAGAGAAAGGGTGGGAAGTGCCTGGCTCTTCAGATCTGGTCGCCGAACACTACTGCCGTTTCAGGCACCGTTTCGATTCTGAAGGACAATACTGAGTAAAGCAGTTAAGATGATAGTCTTCGCTTTTCGGCCCATACATGTACGTACGATTTATCAAAAAAATATTATTACCGACGTAGCTTCTTCTTTCTAAAAAATATATATTTTTTTAAATTTCAATTTCGTGAAAGTTTCGGTGTAGAAAAGTGTATTCTCCATAAACCCCTTTGCGAGCGATTTCTGTAGGTAATTTTAAGCGTTGTCTCATTCGCACATTTCGCATTAGCATGTATTGTAAGTGTGCGTGAGCTTATTGTGAGCGGGACAGAATGACAGTCGAGGGTGTTCCGCGTGTGGTTCAAAGTCTAGCCTCTTAATAGAATAACATTTACTATCTTAATTATCAATAATACATATCTACTAATCTTTTAGTGTTAATGATAATTATCTTACTTCTTATGGATGTATGTATGTTTGTTACTCTTTCACGCAAAATTTACTGAATGGATTTTAATGAAACTTTACAATAATATAGCTCATACATCAGAATAACATATAGGCTATAATTTATAAAACTAGCTATTTATTTTCAATGCATTGAAAATAATAATTATTGTTTAATAGAAAACGTCGTAATTTGAGAATGACATTTTGCAATACAATGATTGTTAAATCAAAATTCTATTTTGGAAAATATTTAAATTAGTGAATTTATTAGAAGTACTCGCCTAATACTTTGAATCGAATCAAGAATTATACCTATTTTAAATAAATAGGTTAAGAATTTTGGTATAAATGTAGATGGGACCTAGGAAAAGAAATTAGATTACTCGAAGTACTAATCCTACGCTGACGAAGTCGTGTGCAGAAGCTTGTTAACAATAATGTATGAAAAAATGTTAAGAAGGAAAGAATGAAATATTGTTAAGACTTTTAAAAGAGCTTTATCCCATTGTTTGTTACACCATGAATAAAGTGAATTTAAAACCAATGATATTTTTCCGTAAAGAAAATAAGATTTTTTAAAGGTCAGTAGGTCACTGAACCTTACGTAATAAAAACGTGCAATTTGCGAAAAGTTAATTAACGGAGAGATTTTTTGTTCTTATTATTAAACGCAGTCGAATTAATTTGTGATTTTTAAATTTTATAAATCGGTCTCAAGCCTCAACTCTCAAAGACTTAAAGCCCGGGGCGAATTAAAAGTGAAAGTCTACCATTCTTAGATCCGACGTGAAAAACGATATAATTAAACTAAATAGCGCAAAAGTTTAATTAAAATTATATTCTTTGACCGCGTTATGAAGATTTTGCTCCGGGAATGTAATCATTGAATAATAACGAATTTGAAAATGAAATGGTGAAATACTCGTATATATAATTGGTCACATTTATTAAGATCAAAAGACTTCTTACGAGTTTAACGTGCGTCATTTTTTACTGAATCGTTTGAGGGCTTTTTGTACGTAGATTAAATGTCTTCCTTTGCCGTCACGACGTGATGAATGAGAATGTCAAAAAGAGGGAGAAAAGTTTGAAAGAAATTCGCATGATTACTTAATAATTTTTTTTTTTTTATTAATTTGCGTCATTATCATTTATATGAAGTGTACTGTAATGTGGGGATAAAAACAAACCAAAATTACACTTAATTTCATAATTACAAGCTTAAAGGCACTTTTTTATTTTCATTGAAAAATATGGATACAACGTGGCGTCTTTTCTTATTTTTTAATGTCTCTTAATTAATTAATTTAATTTAATTAATAATGTTAGTTGGATTAGCCAGAAAAGATCGCAAACATGAAAGAAACAAATTAATATTTTTTTGGTATATTTCGACAATTATTTATATATTTATTTATTTATTAACGGACTTGCTTAAATTTAATTTAAAATAAAATAACACTAAATTTCCATGACAACTCAAGAAAGTGGCAATTCAACACCCCTTTGAAATGCTATAAAAAGTTATGAAAAAAATATATATCCCATAACCTAACACGACGTAACCTATGTTACATAATTTTTTTATCACATTTAATGACTTTTCAAAGTAGAAATGAAGTGCCACTTTGTTGAGTTGTCCGGTGATCCAATGCCCCCAACATACAGCCTCATACATTTCCCAAAATAGGACAGTACAGTAACGGTAGTTCCACTGGCTCGGGACAGTTAGGGCTCTTACGCGGCATTACACAAAAAAATATATCATTACACGACAGAGCTGACAATGAGGCTGAATGATGGGGGCATTGGGTTACCGGACAACTCAACAAAGTGGCAATTCAACACCCCTTTGAAATGCTATAAAAAGTTATGAAAAAAATATATATCCCATAACCTAACAAGACGTAACACGTAACCTATGTAACATTTTTTTAATCACATTTAATGACTTTTCAAAGGAGTAATGAAGTGCCACTTTGTTGAGTTGTCCGGTAACCCAATGCCCCCAACATTCAGCCTCATACATTTCCCAAAATAGGACAGTACAGTAACTGTAGTTCCACTGGCTCGGCTCTTAAAAATATATCATTACACGACTGAGCTTAAAACAACGGTTAAAAATATAAGATTTATACTTTAGAATGAATTTGATTTATATTAATTTATGACTCATGAGTGTCAAGGTTGAAAAAAAATTCGGAGCTGATTCGGTAATATTTTTCAGAAAATCCGCCACAAAGTATTGCCTAAAAACAATGGAAGATCTATTCGAAGATAAGTTGTAAATTTATGGCCTAGTTGGTGCCAGAACCGCTTTGTGTTGGCTTCCAGATATTTAATGAGACCGCCATAAATTATATCCACGTAATCTCCTTTCTTTTAATTATTGTTAGGCCACAGTTAGACGAGCTCGGTGGCACAGCGGTAAGGTCTTTGGTTTTAAGTTAAAACAATGCGGATTAAAAATGTGCATAAAGTACAAAAATTAGTAATTAGTATCTGATTTAAATTTAAATTTAAATTCGTCAATCTTTCCAAATTCACATTGTGGCGCCATTTTTAATTAAATGAAAACAATTAACTTTGTGTACACCACTTATATAATCACAATTATCGACATGTTTCGAAAACATAGATTTATTCTTCAAGATAATAAGAATATGAATATATCATAATTGTGATTATAAAAGTTTTTGTTTATCATTTAATTCATAAAATCAGAAAAAGATAACCTAACCCTTAATTTCTTACTTAATTATTCGAAATAACTTCAATTTATTAACTCCATTTTTGGCAGTAATCTTCTAATTATTTAATTTCAATCTATTTCAGAAAGTACTCAATTTAATTTTTTTTAAATAGGTACCGCCCCAGTGAAATATCACCGTGATTAGTAAGTACATTGGTTTCAAAAAATTTTTGTCTTAATTCTTGATAAATAAGTTCCAATTTTTAAAATGATATATAAAATAATTTCTTGTTAAAAATATTATTATTTAGGTAGGTACTCTATCGTTTGTCTAAAGACATCACACATACAGTTATCTTTTTTTTTAAATGGCACTTAAATTCAAAGCAAATTTGAGTTCTTTGAACAACAGTTATGCAGGACGCACACGTCACCAAAATTAGTATTTTTAATTGATCTAAATTGCTTCTGGGGTGCTAGCATGGTCGATCGATAAGGATCGGTAGGATAATTGTCGGTAACTTTTCATCGTTCCCTAGGATAACTGCAAATCGCTAACGTACAAACAAAAGTTGATATCGAATATATTAAGGACGCTTAGTCATTGTGAACTATCACCTATTCGTTTGCGATCTGCAGTTGTCCTAGGGAACGATGAGAAGTTACCGACAATTATCCTACCGATCCTTATCGATCGACCCCTGATCTGTCTCCCTTTGATTAATTAGAAATAACTTTCTACAATAATGGTTAAAATGGTTTCGGGCAGAGGCAGTTTTGTGTAACCCAGCAGCAAAAAGCTCTCAACAGACATTAAGTTTGTGTGGAATTTCTGGGTCAAATTATCAGCAATATGTCATTGAATAAATAAAAAAAACTTAACGCGCCGTAAGTACCATCCCGTACTTTACAAATCCAAATCTCGGGACACAAATATGCTGTTTTCTAGTTTATCTGCTCTCTTGTAAATTCCTTGATTATTTGCATCAAATAGAAATACACAAAAAATAATATAATAACCAATAAAATTAGTAGAAAATTTCAAAAATGCGAAAAATATATTTGAACACCAACAGGTTATTTAAGAATGTCCAAAATGCTTGTTCGTGACATTTGAATTAATTGCTAACATAAAAATATTTTACCTTCATATTTTAGTACCGTGGGACACAGGATTTCACCGTTAATATCATAGTTATAGTCAAATATATACATGACTAATATTTAAAATTAAAATACACTAAATTATAAAGCATATAACAGAATGAATAATATTTGCATATCTCGACAAAAAAGTGACTTCGGATTAGCGTTAAAACTGAATACGACAGCCATCTCCGGTCTGAAATTTCAGAATACCTGAACCCTTGAATATGCAGAAACAGTTGGTCAGTTTGGTAGATTTCCCCTATTTTAACAAGCGTATTGCAATTTTTAGAGTACAGGCGTCACTACCGTCAGGTAGGTATGCAGTCCTTGTTCTGCCGGTATTACAATGGAAGATGCTCCGAGAAACTAGCGTCGTTAAGCCCTTAGGAACCTGTGCATTATCGGGAAACACGCTAAACGCACGTCTAACAAATGTCCACGGTTGACATTTGTCACATGAGAAACGTTCGCTTCTACGACTCGTTCTTGAGTTTAACAGCTCGGCTGTGTTTGCTTTATCATACAACTCGTACAAAGGTCTCTTCACGACCCATATTCACTTCTTCCTCTCCTTAAAAAGACTCTCTAGACAACATCGTCAAATATGACATGGGCCCTGAGGGAAATTATTTTCCTCAAAGCCTCCTATTGTAGTTGGAGGATGTAAAAAAAATAACCCTGATACATATAAAAACAATAATAAAATATATAGCTAGATTTGTACTGATACTGTACCTACCCATAACGCGGCGCAGTAAAATATTCAAAACATAAAATATTTTAGTTCCACACGCGAGAAGTAAAACTATTACTGGACAACTCAGAATCATGCAACTTCAACACCTCATTTAAAAATACTTCAAAAGTGGTGAAAAAAAATAAATATATATATATATATATTTTTTTTTTTTTTTTTTTAAATGTAGATATTTTAATGATTTTCAAAGGGGTGTTAAAATTGCACGATTCTGAGTTTTCATTGAACCGCTTAAAAAATGTATGTATGAAGAAACAATAATTTTAAGAGGGTATTATTATATACCAGAGAATACCGGAAATTAATCCTTTTTAAATCAAATTCTAGACGTATTGACTCTTTTTTTACAAAAAAAGCATAAATTGATTTTGAAAGATTGTTATTCTATCTGGTACACTGGCAGTTTTAAAATTTTAAAAAACTAAGTGTATTGTTAATATACTAAGATTATACCGTTAGTCGTTTGCAGATTTGTTCAATTTTCAAACGATAGATTCTATTAAACTGCACAAATTTCGAATCATATAATCATACAACAAAATAAATCAATACATAATCTAGTCAACACAGTTATCTAAATTTTAATATTAGTTAAATTAAAATCATTAACCGAGAACGTGTTTATGACAAAAATACCTCAGTTATCTATTTATTTAAGGTCTTACAAACTAAAATATTTGATTTTTTTTACACACTTATTTTGTTTTATCATAAATACTAATGATCAAAAAATACTTACAAGAAGTAGACGATATTTAATAATTTATCATCGTGTGTTTTGAGCATTTTTATTGCTTACTTGTATGTAGGTATATATTAAAGCAAGTTTTTAATAAAATAAATCGATATTAAATTTTTAATTAAACACATTTGATACGGGGAATAATCGATCTTTCTCATTGGAAACTCCCTGTACAGATGCAAACATTTTTAAACTTTTATTCTCAGCTGCTGGTTAATCGCTCATAAGGTAAAATGAATTCAAGAAAGTTAATGTTTCAACGAGTTAGATAGAATCAGTATTCAGTAGAAATGTGGCAAAGTGTAAACTTCTGAAAGTATTTTTGTCTAATATTATTTGTGACACTTAGGGGGTTTTTCACCATCCTCCCAATAGCTTATGTACACTAATAACGAATATTTTCGATTTACGATTTACGGTTTATTTATTTATTAAGTTGGAGTTTATAGTTCGGTACTCGAACCTATGAATAGTGGCTATATATTGTATAAGTTGGCTGAGTTTTCTAACCACTGCAAGTATTTTATTTTTATTTTTAATAATATTCGTTATTAGGGTAGATAAGCTATTGGGAGGATGGTGAGAAACCCCCTTAGTGTCACAGTGATCCGAACATTAAGTATTTACGTAAGCACGTACTTAGCAGGCGATCAATAAAACTTCGTTGCGGATAAGGAAGTACTTCCGCGAGGCATAGAATATTGATGAGTGGAATTCCTTTGTCCGTACAAAATTCGTTAAGAAACTTTTAAAAAAAAATTCGTTAGAAAACACATAATAAATTTATTTTCACATTCACATAATTGTCAATGTTATATTTGAATGGATAAAATAATAATGTTGATTCGACTGCATAGTCTGATGACGAGACAAAGTATTATTGTGTCATTGGTGAATGTTTAAAAATGTTTACACTGAAAAAGCGAATTTTTATTTTATTCATCTGAAATTATTATTTTCACGCTCTCATAACTGTCAATGTTATATTTGAATGGAATGTTGATTAGACTGCATAGTATGATGACTAAACAAATTATTATTGTTTTAATGGTGTAACATAAAAATGTTTACATCGAAAAAACGAAGTTCTGAAATTGCCGTGCGAAATTTTGCAGTGACAATATTAACAAATTTAGCAAAATCTTCTACACATAATTGAAGAGCAATAATTTGTACAAAGCATGGCAGATTTTCATGTTGTGCAGAATAGAGTTTTAAGTTATTTTTTAAATATAAACATGTACATAATATTTATTTTTTCTAATAGAAATAAATTTTAAACAACTTCTCATCAAATTGTAGTATTATCTAAGTCATTCATTCATAAAATATTCGATGAAAACGAAAATATAATTATTATCGAATAAACGAAAGCCCCACACCAAGCACAAGAGTCAGTCTTATTTTCGGTGACATACACGGAGAAAAATGTTATTCTTAAATATGATCATTTTATTCGTAAAAACGGTTAAAAACGGGACTGAAGTTCTTACGAACAAATTAACAGGGTTTCAATGTTTATTGGCAGGAACATGTAAGAATGCAGTATGGTCTCCACTACAATGGAATCGAATCTCATGGAAACTGTAACAAAACAGGGGTATACTTGAGGAATTTAAAAAATATAAAATTCAAAATTGTGGGCGTGTCCGAGTGCCTGAAATGGGGGTAATTTTATCTTAATTCGGATAAAAACGATAAAACATTTTCAAAAAATCGAAATTCTTTTTACAACAAACTATAATCAAACATTGAAGAAGACGATAATTATTCTAATAATGGCGGGCGCACACGAGACTACGATAGATACAGAGACAGATGCGTTGCAACAGTTGTGGACAAAAAAATCCATTTCTGTACATGAAGGTGACTTTTTTTGAATTTGGAATAGTTTTCCAACTGTCTCCGTAACTAGTATCTGGGTCTACGGACGTCCTATATCAAAACGAAACATAAAACAGAAGAAGACAGAAAATAAAAAAAGTAACGGTCGAAAATTAAACTATTAAAAATAAAAGTATAATTTATTTTAATGGCCTGTGCCTGTCACCAAAAAGTCGACCTATCTCTTAATTAAAATTATTTTCTTTAAAATCGGCAACAAAGATAACACTTTTATTCATTTTTATGATTTGATTTTAATCAATACATTGACGTGAACAGCTTTTTTAGTTGATAATATATGATTTCAATTACTATTTTTCAATATCGCAATGTTTAATTTTAACCATTACACTGAATGGATAATTTCAACCACTATAATATAAGAGGCCGCTCTGCCAATTTCAACGGATTTCTTACACGTTTTCCTCAAACGTTAGAAGTTTTTAAGTTCTAAAAAAATATATGTTATCCTTTAAGATAGTGTCTATACATTCCTCACGCCGAAAATGTAATTAATTGAAATTCCCTCGATAGAAATAAATCGCAAAGTATGCTCCGAAAATTATTATTTACACGTTTGTTTCTGAAAATTATTATTTACAAAAAAAAAATCACAATGTTTCTATAAATGCTACTTGACACAGCCTCCACGAGATTTTTGCTCTTTTTCAAACGAGTCGTCTTTTATTAAACATTTTCACATGAATTGTATGGTTTTTAATGTTAGCGCACTCGCTCCCATATTCGTATTATCGTATATCTCCATCTTCTTCTTTTTGAAAATTGAAATGTTTAATTTAACCAACACACGGATAGATGATTTGAACCGTTGTTCGTTAAACGTACGTAGTGTATGTATAACGTAAACTTTTATACTGCATATTCGCGGTTAAATTATATTTGAAACTAAGGAACTCAATGGCATGGAAAAGTGTTTGCATAAGCAGCGGTGCGGAAAATACCCAGGATCCAATGTTAGCTTTTCATTTCGCCTCCTGTCGGTTAACTGCGGAACTAATTACGGGACAGGAAATTTATTTTCATAACTCTGGAGCTCCGGTGATAATAAAGGTTTATTATGTTATGTAACACAGTTTACGGAACGACTGAAATACAAAAAGAAAAAATACACCTACATTTTCAAAAGTTTTCAGCAAACTGAAAATGTTTTAATTCTTGGCTTAAATACATATTCAGGTCTGCTAAAGACAGAAAAAGATACGGGATGTGACCGTATCTTTTTGTTATTCAGTTTTGTTCTTTTATTCAGTTTTTAATTGAACAATATTTTATCTTTCTTAAATCTTAAAAAAACTGATCGATCAGTTTGATTTCTGATTTTACTGTTTCAGATTTTCGATTGAGTTTCGCTCATACCATCTTCATTAATTAAAAAAAGTTATTTTGATTCATTTAATTAAAATAGATAACCAAAAAAATTATAGCAACATTGAATATAATAATTATTTTATAGTTTAATATCGATGGTTATCCGCATTCTACTAATTTTATTGGGAGTTTGTCAGCCTCTTGAGAAATGCTGCTTGTTCCATTTCGCCTGGTTAGCTCTCCAGATGGTCTCTCTCGACCCTTCCCAGTGATGGATGAGTAAGTTCGTCACTCCTGGACACACTGAACCCAAATTCCTACCCATCCCTCAAACCATTTTTCCCTTCCGGAGCTTCCTTTCCCTGAAAATGACATAGGCACCGAGTAATATTATTGTCCTCTTGTATGGGGTTAAAGAAAAAACGAATGATAAAGAAAAAGTTTTTGATTTTAAGTAGCTTCACTGGCTTAGTTCAGGCTTATTTTTATAGCAATTTATATAATTTTATCAATATATAATGACATTATAGAACCGTCTTTGATTGTTTATCGTGGAAATCGAAATATTCAAAAAGTACCACCAACAAAGGTTTGATCTTTATAACTTGTCAGAAATAAAGTCGAAAATCCAGAAAATATTAAAAAATAACGAGGGATAAAAAAGCGAAACTTTTCAAGAGAGAAAAACAAGAAGAGAAAAAACGAATGAAAAAATGTAAATTGCCGAAGTTTGTCTTGAAACTTCAATCTCCAACGGAAGCCAAGCAGAGCTATATAATATTATCCCTCGGTAAATCCCGACAAACTTTCCGCTGTCTTTATTTGTTTTTGTATGAAAGTAATTATAAGTTAAAAGTCTTGGGGTCTGCCGTTCCCAAAAGAACTTGCTCTATAAATAATTAGGGCGAATTTATACGGCAAAGCTCATTACTTATTCAGCAGACGTACCGACCGATAACGTACTCCTATGTACGTGCTTGTACTTATTATCTGACGGATAGTATAGGAATAATAAAGTGCTTAACTAACTAACTAACTACTGGTCGAATCGATACATTCCTAATATTCATGTACTTTAGTAGATTCTGAATTAGCTATCGACAGAGGCGTAGCGACCATGGGTGCAAACAATATTCAGATCGGCAATTGTCCGAGTGGGGCTACAGTAGATATCTGAATGAATAAAAATTATAATAGTTCCATTTAACAGTCACTTTAACAGCAAAAGTAATAATCAACATCGTAACTATACAAAATTGTACTTGATATTGTAAAAAAATTTAAATATTTTTTTGTCAAGCAAATAATCGAACCAGCGATCCCTAAATACAACTTATTGGTCCTTGAGTATTCATTTATAATCTTATGGTGGAGTTATACTTGTCTGTCGTGACGTGAAGTGACGCGTCATAACGGAATCGGTTTCATACATTTAGTATGATGAAGATTATGTTAGTCTGTTGTGTTGTGTCATGATGCGATCTGTCGTGATGCGTCAGAAGCGATTTCGATATTTGACAGAGCGGGGAAGGTGAGGGGCGCGGGAACGGCCGCGTCTTGGCTAGTGTGTACGTACCACGTGCTGTATTGATTTAAAATATTGTCATAAGGCGTCAGAACACAACTTATAGATGTGAACTCTAGCCATCACGGCAGAGGATATCACGACACAACACGCCTTACAAGTATAACTCCACCATTGTGCAGCACACATAGACGACCGTCCGTGGTCGAGTGGTAACAACACTTGACTCCCAATCGGAAGGTTGCGGGTTCGAACCCGGCGTGCGCAAATAAATTTTATTTGATTAATTTGTGTTATTTCACAATTAATTAATAAAAATAATATATACCACATTTGCGGCACGTTCCAGAGTGGAAGATGCTGTCAGTATCGCCCTGGTGTAAGACCACCATTCAGAATTGAGACGTTGCTTAATAATGGCTTTAGCCGTGTTTAGTGACTAGATCTGAATAGTCAGGTACTTTCCTATCTTCCTCTTCCCCATCTCCTTCCCTTCCCCACTTTCCTTCAGCCTCACAACATACCCCAATTGGGGATGCCATAGTCTCACTGGCTCCAGACGGGAGCAGTTGAGACTCTTGTGAGGTAATTTCTATAAAAAAAAAAATAAAAAAAAAACATACTTTGCTAGTTCCGTACGAATAACAAATGAATTAAATTTCGAACGACAAAAAACAAAGCATTGTTTGAAGGGTTGTTATTTGAAAGAACGTGGCGAAATTTCAGCTCAAGAGGAATGCGAGAACTACCAGGGTATGTATTAGACCGAACCACTGTTATGAAAACAAAGTTTTCTCGTTTAGAAGTTGTTTCCAGTTTGTGCAAAGTTGTTGCCAAGTCTGTATTAGTGGAATATAGCATATAATATTTCACACACACTGTCAAACTAGTATCTAGAGGGGAAGAAACTTTATTAGACATGATTAAGCTTGTAATTTTCTTTGAAACGTGTTCATTGATAAACATTTCGCTCGTCTGTGCCTGGCAAGGTAACAATACGAAAACAAGTTTAAAGCGCTACGCAACCACCATCATGGCTAAAGTTACTTTCTTCGATTTAATCTTACAAATAAACATGTTGAATGTCTATTTATCAGTGTTCGGAAATTGTCTTTGTAATTTTATGGTTAGTTTAAGGTTCTGTGTTAGTAAAAAAAATATTCAAGTAAAACTTCTTTACGCACGTTTGACTTGGGGAGTAAGCTGGGGAATGCGTGTCGAGAGCGTTACCAAAAAGTGTGATCAGGCGAGGCGAACGATAATAAATTTAAATAAATAAATATTTGTCGAAAATTAATATATTTGTAAAGGAATAAGAATACCTACCTGGAAATGTCTAGGATTTCTTTATATTTATTTACCTACCTACCTACCTAGTATTTAAGTACCTTCCTAGAAATGTCTAGGATTCTTTTATATTTGAATTATGAATTTTATTTTAATCTATTGTTTTTTCAAATGTCATTGCATTGGTTACTTCTCATTGACGTTTCTTAATACTGCAGAGCAAAAATATATATATATTATACATATAAACATATAAAATAATAATTCTCCTAACGATGAGCATTAAATTAATATTTTTAATCAATAAGCTCGATTAAACTAAATCTACTTAAACTCATTGAATTATCTGATAAGTGTTAATTGATCGCCTTGCATACCATTTATTTATTGGCAACACTATGTGCTAATTTCCGATTCTTTACTTCCATTCGCTTCTGAAATGGCAGACGTACGGGGGACACACGACAGTTCACCGTTTCAAATTAAACGATTTATATTATTATTTCAATTTAGTTATGCTACTGTTGAAGAAGGATTAACATGCAAGGATTAAATCGAAGGCATCTGGCATTAAAAATATCTTGTAATTGAAATATTAATTTAATATTATTTGCTTGATACCTTGACTTCATCTCTGAGAACGAGAGCATACACTCAGGACTGTATCTGGAGACCAGCGACGCGACGCTACAGAAGATTCCCAGGGGTCTGGCTACTGAAGGAGTCCTGACGTCACCAGTGGATTCTTAATACAGTGACTCCGTCAAGGTTTAGATTAGCACCGTTTACGCAAATGACATATGGTACCTACATTTTATTGTACAACGTATAATTATTAAAAAAATATTGAAAAAACCAAGAGATTATACAACACATCTTATTTTTGACGAATTTAAAGTATTAAAATTCAATAATCTAGTCCGAAAAAATATATTAATTCAATTAATAAAAGAAAAACAAAATCACAGCTTTTTAACTGAAAGTCGTACTAGTCAAATACATATTTCCAAAACAAAAATGTAACACCTCATTTGCACAACATCGTTACATATCACTAGAAAAAAATACTTCAACAGTTTACCGGAAAAGATAAGAAAAATTGAAGACGATAAATTTCTAATAAAAGCAATTAAAAAGCAAGTCAATGTAAAAACAAATAAATTATGAATTTATCTTCAAAATTAACATATTTAACTGTCTATTTATCTACTTATTTTTAAGTTCAATTTTTTTAATTCATTAAATAATAAAATTTAAATAAAAAAATTTAAAAAAATAGGTACAAAATATTTTTCATTCTGACACTCGCTCCTCTTCTAAGCACAAGCGTCCGCTTCTATAGAAGAGAAACATCATAAATCAAAAATCTGTGAAAACTTATTTTGTAAATTATTGTTATCAACTTGTAAACTTATAATTTAATAAAAATAAAAAATTTAAAAAAAATTAAAATAAAATGATTATGCTTAATATGATCTCTCAAAAAATCAGCTTCTTTTATTTAAACATACCATTTCCCTTCATACCAAATTAAAAACAGTGTCCATGCCGATTAAAAAGAGCTCTCGGCTGATGGTTCTACTGACCTGAAGGCCTGGGTTCCACATGAACCCAGTGTCGCCCTTCATTCTTAAATTTAAAATAGGCCTTCAGCCCAAACACTTTATTACTACTATTATTACCTTTCAACCCTTCTACGTGACATCAGACTTTTAGGTTAATATGTTCAGAAAATATATTATTATAACGAAATTATACCCCTGACCCAGATGTTATAAATATCCTTACTAAGGTTACATATTTTATGAATTTAATCAAATTTAAGACAGCTTCTCTGAATTAAGAGAACTTAAATTAATTCCCGTCAGTCTGGATCGTACCGCTGAATAATTCACTCTTAAATGGATTAATTAATTCACTCTTAAATGGATTCATTAATTCACTAAATAATTCACTTGTACCTACCCTACTTTTACACTTCTTCTACTATTGGATAGCCAACCCCGAGTAGATAATATACACTCTTAGTTGTATGTAGGTGATATAGGTTAAAATGATATTTTTTTTAAACGTCCAGCAGCATAATTTTACAATACACATATTTGTGTTTTCATATATTTTGTATAAAAAATCCCAACTGCTCCCGTTTGGAGCCAGTGAGACTATGTTAAGTATGTTATGACGCTGAATGTAGTGGGGAGGGAAAGGAGATGGGGAAGATGAAAGTGGGGAAGTATTTGACACACACGGCTAAAGCCATTTCCAGCAACGTTTCAATTCTGAATGCACGGAGAAAAATGTTATTTAAAAACACGATCATTTTATTCGTAAAATGGTTAAAAACGGGACTGAAGTTCTTACGAACAAATTAACAGGGTTTTAATGTCGCGTTTTAAATCGCGAGAATTTATGTCTCGAACTGCCATAAAAATGATCAAACAGGAGATGGTAAATAAATGAAAATTATATACTTCTTAAAATTAATTTTTGATCAAAATAATTTATAATTTTTCAATAATATCTAAACAAAATAAGTGTGTTAAAAATATCTGAAATATTTTAGTTTGTAAGACCTTAAATAAATAGAAAAACTGAGGTATTTTTTAATGATTTTAATTTGTCTAAAACTTAAATTTTGAAAACTGTGTTGACTAGATTATATATTGATTTATTTTGTTGTATGATTATATGATTTGAAATTTGTTTTGTTTAATAGAATCCATGCCAACGACCAACGGTATAACCTTAGTATATTATAAATAAACTTAGTTTTTTATTTTAAAACTACGTGTACTAGATAAAATAAAAATCTTTCAAAATAAATTTATGTTTTTTTGTAAAAAACAGTCAATACGTCTAGAATTTGATTTAAAAATGACTAATTTCCGGTATTCTCTGGTAAAACACTCTTAACAAGAGCATATCATTGTTCTATATATAACAGGTGGAAGAAAAGTTAACATTGCGTATCAGATATACTAATTATTATTATACATTCACGTGTGGTGTCGAACGACTAAATTATTTCTTAGTAAAGATACTTAAACAGGCGTCAAACAGCTTTTAGTAACTAAACTTACCAAGAGCGGATCATTGTTCTATTTACAACGGTGGAAGCAAGTTAAAATAGCGTATCAGGTACACTAATTGTAATTATCAAACGTTCTAGAGGTGTTGTCGTGTGACTTAATAACTTCTCGGTAAAGACATCGGCGTCAAGTAGCTTGCAGCAAACTAACAGAGCTTTCAACACCACGCATTTGAGAGCCCGACTGTAACGTCATTTCCGTCTAATTAATTCATTTTAATAAGCGTTCGCACGCCCAGCAATTACTAAAGTCAAGATCATGCTTAAATGTGACGGTTCAGAGAAGAAATTAAAGTAGCGAATTGATGTTACATACGCCAGGTCGTCAGATGGGGACGCTGTCTTGGTTTTATCGGTATTTTATTGGAAGGGGCTCCGAGGAAATTGCATCATTAATTTCTTCGGTACCGGTGCACATCGGGGAAAAGCCATACGTGTGCCCAACGTTTTCACGACTTTAAAAAAAATTTATTTTCTTGATAACTCTCAAAACTGTATAAATCTAGTCTCCTAAAATTTTATTCGATTATTCGGCTATAAAGAAAAATATTAATTCAGGAATAATTTTCAATTTCGGTATTAAATTACCTTTATTTCAAGGAGTTGAAAGATAAAAATATTGAAAGCGTGATACTACGATTATAACGAGAAATTTCGTCGAATTAAATTACCGTAATTTTAAGGTGATCATAAAAATATTAAACGCGTGATACTACGATTATAACAATAAATTTCGTCGTATTAAATTATCTTCATTTCAAGGTGTTGATAAAAATATTGAACTCATGATACTACGATTATAACGAGAAAAATCATCGTATTACCTTTATTTCAAAGTGTTGATAAAAATATTGAACTCATGATACTACGATTATAACGAGAAATATCGTCGTATTACCTTTATTTCAAGGTGTCGATAAAAATATTGAACGCAAAAATGATGGTTAATCGAATTAAATTTAATTAAAGTTTCAAAAAGATTTTTGACATTTTGACAAAAATAAATATTCTGCAGGGTTGCAATACCCTCTGAGGAAGGTTTTGGGCTATAAAAAATCAACAAAGTAGTGTCCTAATAAAGTTATTTTATTAAAATTACAATTGTGCATAACCACAAAGTTATGGCTACCTGTGAAAGTTTAGATTAAAAGCTTTGTCACGTGAATTTTGTGTTTTCGTCATTATCACTGTGGGGCTTTCAACCGGCAATATTAATAATGGATTTATAATTAAAATACGACACGCCACTTTTACAAAATAAAATATTTCGTTAGAAGAGGATAAATAAATATAGGTTGTTTGTATAAGGCACAGCGCCAACTCTACTTCAAAGACGATCTGAAGGAACTAAAACTAGAGCAAACCGCCGACAGCAGCTGGATTGTGGAACCGAAGATTATCTCCTGCACCAGACTTCTTACTTTGCTTAAGAGGAAACCGGGCGCTGATTTTTCCATACAAACGTAATCCTCTTTTATCTTTCTGGATTTTGACCCTAGAGAAAATATTTTTTTTACATAAAATAGATATCAACCACTAGCGTGTTGGTACTTTTTGTTTTTTTTTGATAAATTACTTCTTATAGAAGTTATGACCTTCCAAAAATCAATAAAATTGACTGATTTAAACGCCCTCAAAAGACGTTCAGTATACGAACTAGAAAATGATTTTTTAAAAAAAGCAAAACGTACAGACATAGAAAATTTTCTTTTTATGTAGTTGGTAAAAAAAAAATAGAAAATCGGTCCACTTTTAGAGGAGAAAAGTAGGGAATACAAAATCTCGATTTTGACGATTTTAGTAAGGTATTAGTAGCCCGAGGTGCATTTGTCCCTTTCGCTCAATATCCGGTGGAGTAAGAGCAACAGTGACAGCAAAAATTTTGTAAAAATCTATTATTAAAATTTCTCGAGCACCGGGTTTCATCTGAAGGGCCGGTAGTACCCGCCCAAAAAGAATAAAAAGGAGAGATTCGACAAAACGCATGTTGGAGCGAGCGCTCTAATATTAAAAACGTCAAAAATTCTGGTGAAAATTGGGAAAATGTTTAATAAAACAAGACGTTTACAATAGAGCAAAAACCTCTCGTCAACGCCTTAAGTAGCATTTAATGAAACACTGTGAATTTTTTTATAAATATAACTTTTAAAATAACAGAAACAAACGTGTAAATAATATTTTTTGGAGCATACTTTGCGATTTTTTTCTATCGAGGGAATTTTACGTAATTAACGTTTCGGCTCTACAAATTTTCAGATATTATCTCAAAAAATAACATATATATTTTTAAGAACTAAGAAACATAAAGTATTCAAGGGACTAATTAATAACTAATAATTGGAAGAAAATCGGAATTCCGGCCCTTAATACTTAAGGGTTAACTTTAAATAATTCATAATCTGCTCGTTCAAAGATGGCGGTGATTTAATTATTTAGGGAAAAAACCATTTTTACAAGTTATGCTTTAAAATATTAAGTTGAATAATTATTTGTTTTCCCCCATAGATAAGCATTATGAATATGAATAAATAGTTTATTCAGTGTAAAAACCTAATTATTTCAAGAACGGCATAAATATATGTAATTCACCGGGAAGCAAACAAATAATTTCATCTTAAAATTTTAAAGCATGATGTTTTTTTCATAAAATAATTAAGTTGTCGCCATTTGTGAACGGGCAGATTATGAATTATTTTAAGTATACTCTTAATATAAGCCAGCTTCGTTTTAATTTTTGCAATACCTCGTTAACTTGTTAAAAGGTTAAGAATAAATTTTCAAAAAAATCTACCAAAAGAAGAAACTTGACTTTCCTTTGTTATGGGTGTTGTGTTATTTTTAAATAAAAAAACTGATATAATATCCTTTGATATTCTTGGAAGATAATAAATAATTTTATTATGAAAATATTTTGGTTTGGTTAAAATAAACAGACTCTTCGATTTACATTCCAGGGGAGAATTTATTAAATTTTTCATAAAACGATAAAGCGTATAAACGTTTTTTTTAGTTTGGTTTATGTTATAACTCATAACCCGCATAAGTTCCTACCGACATAGAAGATAACTGACTAACTAACTAACCAGAGGCAGGCAGAGAGGACGGACCGCTAAACAACTCGGTATTGGCACACACTCCTTGCCTCATTCCCATTCATACATCTTCTCATACATTCTCTTTTATTATTCTGACTCTTCGATATATATATATATATATATATATCCCGACTCAAGTATCTGATTTACTTGATCGTGCCACGTCTTCCTTGTGCTACTTCCACGTAACAAGCAACTTATAAAACGAAATATGACAAAGAATATTTTAAAGGACATAAATAAGTCATCAAGGACTTGATTATCAAGAAGACGACACAGTTTTCACTTTAAATAAGACTTGTGAATGGTTAACTCTAATCTATCTAACAAAAGAAGGAAGCGTAATAAGTAACAGTTAAGTAGACGTCGTTTGCAGTTAGGTAGTAACTTATTAAGGATTCCAGCTGCAACGTAAGTCGTGGGCGTCGACGTAACCTAGCACGTATGGATATCGTGCTAGATGAGATAGAGACAAAGCGACGATCGTTTCGTGGGCGTATCTTGCTGAGTTTTAACTTATTACATAAGCGACGTAACTTGGGAAGAACCTAGAACTACCCATGACCTATCACAGCTTACAAGAGAAAATATTTAAAAAAAAACTATACACTGTAAAAAATCGAAAAAAAAAAAAACATCATAGACATATGAATTAAAGTACTAATTTCGGTTGTGTGTCTGTCTGTAACTCTGGTTCAATGAACTCAAAAACTCATGTTGGCTTTGATTATGTTTAATTTTCAAAATTAGAACATATAAAGCCACAAATCTTCAGAGCACTTACCTACCTACGTCATTATATTATCTATTGTATAAATTTCTTTAGTACTTAAAGTACCTGCCTGTAATAGTAATATAATATTTTTTACCATAAAATTATCATCAAAAATACTTATTTCGGTTGTGTGTCTGACCTGTGAATCCCGTGTAATTCTGATTCAATGAACTGATTGTCTTTGACCTGAAATTCGCAGCAGAACATTATGTAAAAATCCTCTTTTTAGTGCTATTAAAAATAATAATCAAAATTATTTTGCGATTAAATTAAAAGTGTACCTTGCGTGCTGCGACATTCAAGTCGAAAGCCTTTGCCGTTTAAACTGTATCCCATTAAGTTAAACCCAAAATCACCCCTTTCTAAATGTACATTTCGATATTATTTATTTATAAACGTAACCCCTGTATAAATCTGAAAGATTCGCCTAACAAACCGCGGATCACGCTAAAATCGCCTTTATAAGAAGAGTTGCAAAGTTCTGTATATTTAATCCCATCAAGTATCCATAAAAAGTTTAATATGGAACAACTTGGTAAAATTACTTGATCGTTCGCGACCGTAATAACCTTCAACGATCCAAAGCTTCTACCATCAAAGCTCAAACTCTGGTTGAAGTTAGTCGAGTGTTTCTATGGAAATCTCAGTGGGACATACCCGCCTACTCCTTCCTACTGCCGACCTGGTAACTTTCAAACTATCCGACTGTTAGAAGAAATAAATGTTATTAGTTTTATTGTTACGCTGCTCTAGTTAATTTTTTCAAAACAATAGACAATTCAAATAACATTTTCTTGAAAAATTAAAATTTGTTTTCGTTTTGTATACATAGGACACAGAGATAGTCTGTGCGAATGCGATTGCTTAGATGGTCAGCAGGAGTATCACTAAAATATAAGATTAAAAGTTCACGCATTCTATCACGGACATAAACAGTAAGTTGGAGGAACGACAGATGAGATGGTATGGGCACACGAGACCGAGACCACCAGACCACACAGTGAAGCAGGCAATGTCTATGGACAATCATCCATCGACAATCATCCAGAGGAAGACCAAAGAACTCCTGGATGACTCGATGATCCAAAATACTACATAGAAACGGCCTGGATGAGAGCGATACGATATAGTGCAACCCCAACAGCTTACGTGCAAGGAAGAAGGTGCACCCCGTGGTTGAATTTGGCAGCCACCTCTGGTCTGGAGCCCCACAATACATGGGGAAAACCCTCGACTCTGTGCAGAAACGGGCGATCCGCTTGATAGATTCTCCCGTCTTAACAAACGGGTTGCAATCTTTAGAGCACAGGCGTCGGGTGGGAATGCTGTCCTTGTCCTACCGGTATTTCAATGGAAAATGCTCCGAGGAACTAGCATCACTGGTCCCCTCGGCACAGTGCATAGTCGGGAAATATGTACACGGTTGACATTTGTCATATGAGAACGGGTCGTTTCTACGAATCGTTCTTGAGTTCAATAGCTCAACTGTGGAACGATTTGCCGGCCTTTGTGTTTCCTTCCTCCTACAACATGGGTCTCTTCAAGATCCATGTTCACTACTTCCTCTCCTCAAATAGACCCTCCACACAGCATCTTAACAGATGACATAGGCCCTGAGGGAAATTATTTTCCTTAGGGCCTCCTGCGTGGAGTTAATGTAAAAAAAAGCAGAAGAAGGCGTAGAGATAGTCTGAATTCTTGACAAATCAGTTTCAATTTTTAAAACGACGATTCGAGTTCTAGGGTAAAAAAATAACGGGATAATATATGTCGAAAAAGAGCATTAAAATTATTTTATATTCAAATATTATATTATATAGGTAGGTAACTGCATTATCGCTTATCTGAATTACATACTTCACAAAATCAGTTAAAAATTTTAAAATAGACCTTAAATTAGAAACAAATTTGAGTTCATTGAACTTGAACAATTTCAAGCAGGAATAACGTATATCATCAACCAGTATTTCAAAAGTCAAAAAGTAACATATATCACAGACCACCAGGAATCAGGGTAGTAATAACAGTAATCAGGGATCCTCGAATCCATATAATAATAAAATATTTTTGACAAACAACAATGTTAAATTACGAGACAATAATTTATTATCGCTGCTATCAAATGTATCGTGACAGCAGGAAATAATTATGCACAAAAATCTGTAGAGTTGGAGTGTTTCAAAAGAATATTTAACTGACTTCGTTAATAGGATTGCGGAAAAGTGCAGAAACTTTCGCAGAAATGGAATAAAATCGATACGAAGGGGAAAAATTACGACTACGATTTTATCTCGTGCCAAAACTTGCAGAAAAATGGGACTTGAAATATACGAGGGGTGCAGAGAAAATGGGGTGCAAGGAGAATTAATGTGGCGCAAGATTTATTCATGGAAGAGTGCTTCGTAAAGGAATCACGAATTATAAATAATAAATAGCCTTTGGATAAAAACTCTATTTTAAGGCAATGATGTAATTTTTTTTTAATTTTAGGTAAATTAGTTATCCACTGGAGCGACAGAGCAATTAAAATATTTTTCCTCGGATTGCTAAAGGAAATTTTTCCGCCCACATTAAAAAAAAACATACCTCCGAATTTGAATATGGAGATAAACAAACTGATTATAGTTCTGTGTAGCCAAGGAATTCCCAATCTTTTGTCTATATCACATATTTGTAGGATTTATAAAAAATATATAATTAAATATTTAACCAACATTTTAAAGAATCTAGAGAATATAATATATTTTGTTATATTTTGAATGTACAGTATATTATATAGTCGTTTTATAAAAAAAAAAAAAAATTGAGAATTTGCCACATTTTGGAAACAAAGCAATCCGAGGATTTGAAAATAGTGCCATAATGTGGATAAAAGCGTTCGAGTGGAATGACTTGCAATTCAAAAAAGTTGACATATCCAGTACAAAGAAATGATATTCTCTCGACCGCTTCCGAATTCAACTGACCCCTTCTCCTGCCGTAGGAACGTAGGAAGAAATATTTTATAACGTAGTTGGTCAGTAGAAAAGATACTTTATGACACAATATCTTTTTATGTGAGCTTCGAGTCTGTACCGTGCTTAAAACTGTAACATTGTTAGTGATGAAGATGGTGCAAAGTGAAAGACAATTAAAATTACGAGTGAAATTTGCTATTATAAATCGCAAAAAAAGATTTCAGAGTGGAATCTCCGGTGATTAACTATCCTTTTTTAAGAAAACTTTCTTTCCAAGGTTGTTTGAAATTATTATTTCTTGAAGTTTAGAAAAGTTTTTACCTACCATAAATGTTATTCTAGATTTTATTCGTCGAAAATAAACTATTTTATAATTTCCCAGCCCAAAGAAATACCTTTTTTACAACAATACATCTATTTTCAAATGTCTTTTAAATTTTATTTTAATTTTAAATTTTTTTATTTTTTGAACTTTTCTTTTCTGCTTGAACCTTTCGATCAGCGATAGAATACATATCAATATCGAAACAGACCTTTCGAAATACTGATTTTTAAAACGGACATTTATGTAAGTGTGCTTGCGGTGATTGATTCAAAAAATTATAGAAAGAATTGTCATCGACAACGAGTCTATCTGCCAAGTTTCAGCTCGATCGGATGTCGGTAAGTGGGTTAATTTCCACTTAAGACGCACAAGAAGGATTAAAATGCGGTCCATAATCAACAAGCGGAAAATCTAACATCATTAATGATAAAATTGACATTGAAATTTGATATAAAAAACGATTCATCAAATACCTGATGTAATCCTCCGACAACACAAACAAATTTTAATGAGGTTGATTACATCTTACAGTCAGCGATATCAAAAGAGGACCAAGGACATCACGATTCTCAAAAAAATAAACAAAACCACATAATTCTTGATACTACACTTCTCACATTGTGTAGGTACTAATCAATCATTTCGATCATGATTCAGTGTCGTCATTACTCGGTTTGCCATCCAATCACGAACAGCTCAAATTGTCGATCAATTAAGACAAAGTATTAGTACAAAGGCGGTTTTATTGTGTGTGTGAATCGGAGGTTGTCTGGCAGAGGTACCTACCAATAATAATGTAGTAAATGCATTCACTTCCAATGTATTGTTGTACAAACAAAGGACCGTAGATGGCAATCCAATTATTGAGAACCTACCTACCCGTTTTGCGGGAAATTCTGGGTAGTCCAAATATATACAAGTTTTTGATGGGAATTAGTATGGCCTATGTTAAGACCTAATAGAGGAAAATGGTCTACATAAGCATAACGGGGCCGACAGACTCGCAGCTCACATCAAAAAGATACTTAATAACACATTAGCGCTCGCCATACAATCCCATACAGACCCGCCAGACGTAAAAATGTCATGTGTTATAAGCGCGGTTTGAATCTTCGCTAATCAGCGTTATTTTTCGTATCACTACTGTCGCGATATCGGAAAAGTTATGCGACCCCCCCCCCCCCCCCCTTCGCCGTTAACAGGAGAGGGGGTCGTTTTGAATACACGGAGCATGTACAGAGCCGCCAAGTTGACATATCCAGTACAAAGAAATGATATTCTCTCGACTGCTTCCGAATTCAACTGACCCCTTCTCCTGCCGTAGGAAGAAATATTTTATAACGTAGTGTGTCAGTAGAAAAGATACTTTATAACACAGTATCTTTTTATGTGAGCTTCGAGTCTGTACCGTGCTTAAAACTGTATGAACATAGGTAGTGACCATTTTTAATCATTGCGAAGATGGTGAAAAGTGAAAGACAATTAGAATTACGAGTGAAATTTGCTTTTATAAATCGCAAGAAAAAATTTCGGAGTGAGTCTCCGGTGTTTAACTATCCGCTAAGCGAGCTGGGAGGGTCTTTCTTGATTTACTTATTTATTGGTTGAAATACACATATTTTGCTTTCTAACTACGTTAATTCAATGTTATTACCATAAAAATATATGATATTATTCTTATCTCACAGTTGTTCTAAGTACTTACATTATAAAACCTTAAAAATTCTACATTAAAGTACATTGAATTTTTTTAATTTTGATTTTTGATATTCCGTTTTCAGGCTATCGGGAAAGAGATTATAAATGTTTGTAACTTCATGGCTGCTTCTTTTACGACATCAATTCATTAATACTAGTATAATATACCTACACGGCGAAAGATCAACATTAACGGCCTCCATAGTCGAGGGGCAATGCTCTCGACTACCGATCCGATCAGTTTTTGGAAGCTGTGCAACCTTAAACTGAATTAATCTAGAAAAAAATTATACTACAAATAGAAATTTAAAAAAAAGTAATTTTCCGATACAACCTCAATAAAGTCGTATTTTTTTATCTCAGCACTCTAGCTCACTTAAAAGTAGCGCACCGCCCCTGTTGTACATCATATTTTTTTTATTATTTACGTTACTAATATGCAAATAGAATATTGATTAAATATATTGTGATTTATGTTTAATTAGTATTTACAATGTTATAATTTACATAGTACAATTTCTCTTTTAATTGTTAGTTATTAGCTATAAGCATTTCTTTCAAATGCGCACTAAAGAACTAGTTAATTATTAAATCTACGATTTTAATTACAGTACTAAACAATATTTAATTAATTTCATATAATTAATTAACATAATGTGTATGAGAGAGCGAATACAACCTACACAGTAATTCACAGGCTATATTTGTTGCATTGTTTACAGAGCCTAAAATAATAAAGACATAAATTATAACATATAGGGTTCGTAGGCAACTGCTAATATAGGTTCAGGTTGTATACCAATATAATATATACGGAAAGACAAAAGCACCAGACGAAGCTAGTGTACAGAGCCAGTCAGTATTACTTGTTTACACAAAACAACCCCTCCCTTGGGGTGGCAAAATAATATAATTCAGAGTTTAATTTTCCTTTATATTCTTATAGGCGAAGGTCAATCTAGCTTACCTGTGTTGCTGAGCGGTAGAAATATCACTTCCATAAAATACAGACGAAATATACTTCACATTGTACTTTGAAGGATACAAAGTTACTAATCTTAGTGAATCATTCAACTATACTTTTGGCTATGATCAATATATTCATGACTATATAGAACAGCTTTGTCATTTTTTGTCTATTCACCCGTAAAAATGTTGAGCGCCCTATTTGTACAAAAAATTAATACACATTACGTGAATACCTACCACACAACAGTCCCAACTGTCTGGAGCCAGTGGGACTAAAGCGTCTCCAATTGTGGTATTTAGTTGGGCTGGGAAAGGAAGTAAATGGGGAAGAAAAAGGTTGGGAAGTACGAGGCTATGTAGATCGGTCACCAAACACGACTAAAGGCATTTCAAGGAATATTTCGAGTCTGAATGACGGCCTTTCATCAGAGCGATACTGAAACGATCTAACACTCCCCAGTAGATGAAGTCATCCATCAAAATAATTAAAAAAATATAACAAAACAACACTTTAATATTGAGATGAGGGGCATAAAATCAGTGATCTAAGAGAGTGAAAGCTGTAAAATAATTATGACCCATTTGATTATTATTTAAATAATTATGACTTTGATTATATTTGGGATTTAGCACTGAAATTTAAAAAGAAATCAACTACAAGATCAATGCTCTTTCGTTAATGCAAACATCTCTAATTAGTAAAGAGGATAGCGTATTAGATAAAAGTAGCAAAAAATAAGTGTTTAAACTCAAAACAAACATAAACAAAGAGTTACCATTAAAAAAGCATTATCAAATTAATTTGCGTCTAGCAAAATTAATTCGCCGTGATAATAAAGATAATCCCTTTCATGAAAGTTTTGTACGCTTTGCACGCCACATATGAGAATGTATTCCTCACACAGATACAGTTTGGTCCAATTCGCACAAAGAGGACCACATTTACTTATTATTTGAGGGGGTGGAACGTCAGAGCGAGAAGGGATGATGCGGATGGCTCCAGAGAAACAAGGACGAGGCTTGTCTAAGCGGAGAGGAAATCAATACGGTACTAGCGCCAATTCTCTAACAGACAACTAACCGCGTCCCATAACAGGGTCACTGAAAATACTTCATCACACAAATATGAATACCTACTACTTACTCACGTAACCATCTAGTGCTTATATATATATATATATATATATATATATATATATATATATATAAATATAAATCACTAAAGCTTATTACAACTCTCTCTCATTCGTATTTTCATATAAAGAAAACACAGTGAGTGTTGTATGATATTAAGCTGTGAATAACGGTGCGAAACATCGCTTGCGGTTGCTGCGTTCCTTTATCATAAGTCGTGGTTCTGGTCGCTCGTGGTTTTTCTCCTGTTTCTACGCTGCTTTAGAAATAAAGTAATTCACACTTACACCACTGCTTATTTAAAACATTTTATTTGTCGACAGTTTGTGTTTTAACATTGAGCCATGATGTTATTGTGTTAAGTTATTTCCTAAATACTTATCTGAGCTAGGTTTCACTAGACCATGGGTAAATAATTCTATATTTTGATCGATCGGTTTTACATCATTTTAACTATTTCATATCTGTGTATTCGTTTTAACAAACATTCCAAACCACCCCCTCACCCTTCCTTGTCATTTCTACGATGCAACTATCTGTGTACTAATTATGAAAAAAACGAGTGTGCTTTAGACCACACGACTGAAGTAAAACTTCTAGAGTGAAAAAAATTACGAATAATCTTCATGCACTGGCTATGAGAGGGAGAGAAAAAAATGTGCGCGCGCACTGCTCTCTCTTGCTCCTACAGTGTGATACAGCCCGTTCGCCTCACCCGACTACACTTTTCGTAACCCAGTGTGCGTAAAGAAGTTTTACTTCAATAAATATTGCCATGCGAAGGAAAATGATAATTACTTAAATATCTTGAATATAAGGGGTGTGCTTTAGACCACACCACTGAAGTAAAACTTCTAGAGCGAAAGAAATTACGAATAATCTTCATGCACTGGCTATGAGAGGGAGAGAAAGAAAATGTGCGCGCGCACTGCTCTCTCTTGCTCCTACAGTGTGATACAGCCCGTCCGCCTCGCCCGACTACACTTTTCGTAACCCAAGTCAGGCGTGCGTAAAGAAGTTTTACTTCAATAAATATTGCCATGCGAAGGAAAATGATAATTACTTAAATATCTTAAATAGGTACCTACCTACTTAAATAGCATGCTTTTGACCTAAACTAGAAACACTCCAAAAGTAAAAATAAGGCAATAAAAAAGTTAATACTAAAGCTTAGAACCAATTAAATTTTTAGTATTTGTTTGATTATAATTTTAAGTATTTTAATTTTAGTTTAGTGGAACTCCATTGCACTAATAAAGTATATTCAATTTTTTTCAAAACATTATTCCACTTTCATTTCTCTTTATCACGTCCATCTTCAGACATATTTACTTTACATTTACTTAAAACTACGGTATTTATACTTTATTTTCTAACCTTTAATTCATGGCACGTGTTTACCTCAAGCTTATTTTAGTCAGTGGATTGGGGATGTAGTGAAACACTGCCCAAGTATTGGTGGGTGGAGGTAATGTCGGGTGGGGTGGAGAAGTGGGCTGTGGGCGGTGGGTGGCCGGCAATATAAGCCACCCTGGTGTAACACAACAGTGAGGGTGGCGTTATTATAACTTATAAGATATATGTTTGCAAGGTTTCCCTTGCACTTCCGCGTGGGAATCAAAATGGAACTGTTGTAGGACTTCGAGCATTATTGTTATTTGTGAAATAAATAGCAAACTTTGATATAATCACACAACAAATTTAATACATTTATTTTTGAAACTTAGTTCAAAATAGAATAAATACCATTTTATAAAAATGTGATTCCAAATAGGGACTAAATATTCGTGAAAACGCTACTCTTTGGCGGATATCTTCACATCTTCAGGATCGCTAAAATTACTTAAATAAATAAATAAAAATAAACAAAAAAACAGGCAATTGTTAATTACATTAATTGGGCCAAAACGAAACCTTGAAAACTTTCCCAGCTTTAGTTTAGTTAGAGTTAGCTGAGTACACGACTGAAGCTGAGTACAATATTTCCTTCTAACAACATTTATAATGTTATTGATTCGAAATAATTTAACTCTTGTAGGGAAATTCTTAGCTATTTGAAATTCTTAGATAATTGTAATTTCTACGTACCAAAACAAAGAAAAATTATTTGAATACGAAATATAACTTACATACTTAAGAAACATAGAGCACTTTTTATAGTTATAGATATTTGTTCATTGGTAAAAAAAAATCTTGGAACCCTCTAATTATTCATATTCAATCCGTTAAGATAGAAATATAGATTTTTATGAAAAGGTTCAACGAGTAGTAGAAGTCATTAGGGTAAACTTAAAATAATTCACAATCAACTCGTTCATAGATGGCAGTAATTTAATAATTTTAATAAAACACCCTTTTTGCAATGTATGCGGAAAAAATAAAGATGAATTGTTTGTTTCCGCCTGTAAATACGCAATATGAATACTAATAAATAGTTTTGTCCGTATAAAGAATAAATTCTTCCAAGAAAGGCATTCAAATACAATATTGGATTGAATCACGCATTTTTTAAACATTATTTCGACACAGGAGGCCCTGAAGACAATACTTTCCCTCAGGGTCTACGTGATATTTGTGGATGATGTGTGGTGGGTCTTTTGGAGAGGTGGGAAGGAATCTGGGGGCAGTGACGGACGTATGAACCCGTCCCTCCCATAGAGTTGCAAGTTGGGCAGACCCAACCGCTGCAAAGACCAACACAAACTTCATCCCAGAACCCGAGCACTCCTGCTAAATCACCAAACGTGACCATTAACTTTGGGCGACCTATGGGTTATCCAATAAATGGTTCCCGGGGAGGCGGACACATACCCACCTTCCAAATTGCAACCAGATGTGTTTTTAATAATTTTTGGAGCTTACTTTGCGATTTACTTCTACCGAGGAGAACTCATCTGAATAGAGATTATCTAAAAAAAAATAAGTGTTCAAGAGAAGTATGTTATACTATAAAAAAGCGTGTTTGAATGCTCACCATAAATTAAATATTAATTACAAGTAACATCGGGAACCATAATGGTTTTGTACATTGGTATGAAATTAAAGTTCCTACTGGTAACTCAGAAAAAAGTTTTTGTACATTATTATTGACTAGCTTCCTCCCGCGACTTCGTGTGCGCAGGATTAGTACTTCGATTAGCCTATTTTCTTGTCGTAGGTCCCATCGATGTATATACCAAAATTCTTAACCTATTTATTTAAAATATTTATAATTCTTGATTGGATTCAAGGGTGAGTACTTCAAATAAATTCACTAATTTAAATATTTTCTAAAATAGAATTTTGGTTTTACAATCAATGGTTTTCAAAATTTCATTCTCAAATTTTGACACTTTCTATTAAACAATAATTATAATTTGTAATACATAGAAAATAGCAAGCTTTGGGTATAAATTATAGCCTATATGTTATTCTGATCTATGAGCTATATTATTGTAAAGTTTCATTAAAGTCCATTCAGTGGTTTTTGCGTGAAGGAGTAACAAACATACATACATCCATATGAACTTTCGCGTTTATAATATTAGTAAGATTGGCGGTGTTTATGAATAATGTGAGTATTGTACCAGATAGAAAAAACAGCATACTAAACTCAAATTTCGATATTTCGGAGATTTCTGACTAATCAAATGAAAGATAAAATCGTAATACCTTTAAGTCACTAATTGACAACAAAACACACACAGTATTCAAAGGGATCCACAAAGTTCTCTAATAATCCTGTTATCCAATCACAATAGAGAGAAGATTATTAGTAGTTATATTAGTTCGAGGAAGTTTAATCCATGGCAATAAATCCACTGCAAACTAAGTTCTGACCGCATGGAGGGCCAGTGGAAAAGCGAAAGAGAGGTTAGACCGATATTTGTATACCGTCCCGCTCACTCCAACTGTAACAAAGTTATTTTGTTCAACAGATAGAAAGTTGGGAAAGTCATTTAATTTGTTTGAAAGCTCCGTCGTCGTGGATACGGCATTCGTAACTTTGTTTCATGAAAGTAAAGTTGGGTGGTTTTGGCTTATTGTAATTTATATTGTCTCACACCCTCCGGAAAACCAGCCAATAATATTGTTGTTGTTACCGCTGATTCTAAAGAATTATTCCGGTATTGTGACTTAATAATGGGTTAATTTAAAGAAGGGAATTTTTTTTTTTTTTTCATTAACAGCGGTAAAAAATATTGTCAGGGCCCATGTCATTTATGGGGATGCTGTGTAAGGGTCTTTATAGGCAAAGGAAGGAGTGGAAGTTCTGGGAAAGAAAAATGAATGAGGGGTTGGTCTAGTATATAGTACAGGTAAACTGTATAGTATACGGAGAAAAATGTTATTCTAAAATACGATCATTTTATTCGTAAAAACGGGACTGAAGTTTTTACGAACAAATTAACAGGGTTTCAATGTTTATTCTTACATTTTCCCGTCAATAAACATTGAAACACTGGTAATTTGTTCGTAAGAACTTTAGCCCCGTTTTTAACCGTTTTTACGAATAAAATGGTCGTATTTTAGAATAACATTTTTCTCCGTGCACTGCGGTGTAAGGCGTGGCTGCAAAGGGTTCGACTGGGGAGGTCAAAAGTGCTCCCTCAACCAGTCTCTTCCGATCCGGCCCGCCACGCAGACAAACTCATCCGCCGCCAAGACCAAGACAAACGTCTGGGTAGAGGAACCCGGCCACCCTTGCTAAATCACTTGAGGTGAACTATGGCAGGAGTGATGGTTCTAATAAATGGTTCCCTTGCGGCGGTACATGTAGGCAGCAGTTATTCTGAACACATTAAAAAACCCCTGATTCCTACCACACCTCATATATTTTTCAATTCCAGAACTTCCACTCCTTCCTTTTCCCTCCACACAGAATCCTCAAATATAACGTAGGCCCCAAGGGAACTCTTTTTATTTAGGACCTCATGTGTAGAGCTAATGAAAAAAAAAATTAATATATGATAGAAAAACTTTAAATTGGGTCAAAAGATTCCGAGTTCACGTACTTTTCATTTTAAACACTACACGGAGAAAAACGTAAGAGAAACGGGAAAATGTAAGAATAATTTGTTGGTATATCTACGTATGAAATTATGTACACCAACAAATTATTCTTACATGTTCCCGTCAATAAACATTGAAACCATATTAATTTGTTCGTAAGAACTTCAGTCCCGTTTTTAACCGTTTTTACGAATAAAATGATCGTATTTTAGAATAAGATTTTTCTCCGTGTAAGGGCTTTACTAATAAACGTGTTTTAAAGTAAACACAACTCGTACGTGATTTCAGGTTTTGTATTGTATTTATTCCATTCATAATCAACAGACCATTTAACTTACGCAAAATTATTATAAAATATATCTGATAACAAAATAATTTAAATAAAAAATTCGAATGTAAGTAAAGTACAAAGACGATAAATATAAAAATAAATCAACTACGAAAGGTAAAAAGCAAAAAATAACTAAATAACATCATTGAAATTAAAAGTAAAATTTTGAAAAAAGTATGCGAAAGAGATCTGGAATCGTTTACTTTTTATTGGTTTCAAGGACAAGGTAAAAAAATCTGTCGCTTCATATGATTTGACTGTAGTTTTATATAGCAATTTTTTTAATAGTTTTTATCAGTCTGTTGGTTTTGTAGTGGTCCAAGTTGTTCTAGGAGTACGTATAAACCGACTATAGAGTAAGTAGATATACCGTATCTTCCCTAAATAAGTATGAAAGTATACCTATATATACCGTACCTTCCCTAAATAAGTATGAAAGTATACCTATATACACCGTATCAAGTATGAAAGTATACCTATATATACCGTATCTTCCCTAAATAAGTATGAAAGTATACATATATATACCGTATCTTCCCTAAATAAGTATGTAAGTATGCCGGGGGGGCCAACTGAAGGGGGATCAACATTCTTTCGTAGCGCAGCGGAAAAGGATATCTGGGACGAGGCATCCAATAATAAGTTCGTTGAGTGATTTGGGAGTATAGGGTAATTCTAACTTATAACTTCATCAATTATCATGTAACAAGCCATTGCCTAGCCACTTTTGAATGAATTTATGAATGTTTGAATGAATTTACCACACAATTACGTCGCATGCACCTACCCACAGTAAGTACACATCTATTTTGAGAGCATTGAAAAGCGAAAGGCTTCCATACCGTTGCTACCAACTTTCGTAAAGACCGAGGAAATGTGGATATTATCAAGCCTAGATAAAGCTTTCTCCGGCGTTCTACCTAGCGCATCATTTCCCCAAAATAAAGGAAATTGGGTGTCACGCTCAGGCCATTAGATCCAAATGAATGGAAGTATAAATTACTCTCTAGTACGCTAGACTGCTATTTTGAGCGAAATAACTAGAGCATGGGTGGCCAACCTTTTCAGCAGCCGGGCCAAATTGAAAAAATGAGATTTCCTACCGGGCCGTACAAAAAAATTTATTTAATTATTCCAAGCAAACAAGAAATATATTGTTTTTTTAACCGCTTGGGCACATAAGCTTGTTTTCACGACAATTTAACGTAGGTAGACATAGGAATAACGTGTGCCCCGGAACTGAGTTATTAAGAAGATATAACAAAAATGAGAATCAAACATATTTATTAGTGTTTGGCAATACCAAAAATAATAATAAAAAATTAACAAAATATAATAAATTTTAGTGAGATGTCTGATTTTGTTTGTCAGAACTAAGTGCATCAATTTTGATAACGATTGATGTTGTTGCTACACGCAAACAGTTTTCCAAGTGCTCATTAGTGATTTGTGTTCTCATTTGAGATTTAAGCCAGACAGCGCCCTTGAGGTGATTTTTCACAAAAACGGCGCTATACAAGTCAACCAATTATTATTATTATTATTAATGTGTTTCATTCCACTACAAAGCTGTTCACACGTGTTGTTTCAAATAGCGAAATGCGGGATATTTCTCCTTGTCAAAATATGTTTTTTAAAACTCTTCCAAACCAACGTGATTGAATTTCTCCTTTAACCGTGCAGCACAACACATTTCACAATGTTCCACTTGTAAAATTGCAGCAAAAATCACACGATGCACTCGTATTTTAAAATCTTGAAGTCAGTTTTCAAATTCCACGTTCAAGTCGGATATAAACGAAGTGTTTTTATTTTTTATCCGCCGCCATTTATGTGTCGTCTGGCTGCAATAACAATGTAGGAAAGTGAGTGAAGATTTTTGTCCTTAACTGTTGTTCCCGAAGCCCAAGTTTCATTTGGAATGCAGAAATAAGATCATACATGTTATTAATTAGTTGATCTTTCCCTTGTAGACTAGTATTAACAACATATGTATCCTTATCGACCAGAAATGCAAAGTCACTAACCCACTCCTTGTCTTCAAATTCTGGGATACTTTTTGACTTGCTTTCAAAAAAATAATGCATTTCTTCCTTCAAATCAAACACTCTTTTCAACATTTTGGCACGGGTCAGCCTTATTTCTACATAAAATTATGTAAGTCACTATACTGTGAATCCAAAGACTTGAGAAACTCTTGGAACTGACGCTGATTCAACACTTTCAACTTATTACCAACTTTGCAGGCCTCATTTTCAATCAATTTTACCAAACCTTCGTGTTTCCCAACCAATGCTGAAGCACCGTCTGCTGTTAAGATAGGTTGTTGAGTTGTAACGAAAAGCGATTCAATGTCTTTGTAACAGCTCCTAACAAATCTCGTGAGCAAGTAGTATCTTTATGTGGATACAGTGCCACTAATTGTTCTATTTTGTTAAGATAGACATCAACACACCTTTTAAAAATTGCCACTTGGGCGGTATCTGTTGGTTATGTGCTTTCATCCAATGCTAGAGCATAAAATATGAACTTGGATGCTCGATTTTTCAAATTATCTTCAATATGGTTTCCAAGTCGTCGACACGCCTAGTAATATTTTGACGAGACTTTACTTTTGAGAAATCCGTTTTTTTCTGGGCACAGAATTTCAACGACACTCTCCAAACATTATTAAACCATTCACAATCTAAATATGGCTTCGATTTTTTACTTGTATCATGGCTACTTCATAACTAGCTTTTACAAAGCATGCTGACTCTTGAGCCGCTCTAGTAAATATCCGACGTTGTGCAGAACGCTTTCTTTTTAATCATTTACTTGGTCTTGTCAAAATTGCCGTTCGTACTTTCAAATTTATTTGCATGTTTAGCCTCGTAATGTCGTTTAATGTTATACTCTTTCAAGTCAGAAACAGAATTATTGCATATGAAGCATAATTACTTTGTTTTAAATTCGACGAAAAAATAATTCAATTTATGTACTGAGATACTTCCCCATATATGATATTTATATGATACGAACTACGCACTATGGAATGTTCTTTTGGTGGCTTTATATAAACTAAAAGACATCATATGCTCCGCGGGCCACAAGTAGAGGCCCAGCGGGTTGGCCACCCTTGAACTAGAGGAAAATTCACCAGATGAATTGCAAAGTTTCTGAACTCGTCAAACCGTGTTCGAAGAACAAAAGCCGTAATTCTTTGTTAGAGGCAAAACACTTCATTATTATTCCGCAGAAATCCGTTTTCATGGCACATTTTTCGAATATAATATATTTTTTTAAAGTGAGATACTACATAACGTCTTTGTGGGTATACCTGACGTCAGAAGTTTCAATACACTTAACCGCTTGGGCACATAAGCTTGTTTTCACGACAATTTAACGTAGGTGGATATGGGAATGACGTATGCCCCAACCTATACCTGAGTTATTAAATAACCAACCCTCTGCAACAAAGGGGCCGCTCTCCCAATTTTTACCGATTTCTGACACGTTTTCCTTATACGTTTGAAGTTTTTAACCTCTTAAAAAAATATATGTTATTCTTTAAGATATTATCTATACATTACCCACGCCGAAACGATTATTTGAAATTCCCTCGATAGAAATAAATCGCAAAGTATGCTCCAAAAATTATTATTAACACGATTTTTTCTGTTATTTTACAAGTTATATGTATGAAAAAATTCATATTATTTCTTTAAATGCTACTTGACACATCCCCCGAGAGATTTTTTGCAATTTTTCAAACGAGTCGTCTTTTATTAAACATTCGCATTAATTTTATTGTTTTTAATGTTAGCGCACTCGCTCCCACATTCGTATTGTCGTATCTCTCCATCTTCTTCTTTTTGAGCGGGTTAGCGCGGCCTTAATACTCGTGAACTAATATAGAAGCGTGTTATATGTGTTTACCATATTCTGACGAAGAAACCTTTGGTTTCTAAACATAAACATATATAAAATTGTGATTATGTAAGTGGTTTTTTATACGAAGTAAATTTTTTCATTTAATTAAAAATGACGCCACAAAGAGAATTTGCCAAGATTAAAGAAGTAATATAGAAGTGTTTTATTTATCTCTTCAGGAGATAGTGTTGTTTCTAAAACTTGCTGACTATAAACTCATATAAAACGGTGTATATCAATAATTTTACAATAGCTTTATAGATAGTATATGTTTACTATGATTTTTCTACGAATGTTTTTTGTCGTACTCGATGTCAAAAGTTTTTCATTTAAAATTTGATTTTGAGCATGTAACAGAGAGCAGACAAGAAAAAAGATATAAAATTCTTCTAAGTGAAACTAATTCAATTTTACAAGCCAACATGTATCTCATAACAAAATTATAAAAATATAAACTTATAAAATACTTTTATTTAGAAATGAATTTAAGGCTACCCAATTCAGATACTAACAAGAAAATGGCGTATCTTGTTGTGTGAGAAAACAGAAGCATTGAAAACATTCGATCAATCAATTCAGCGCTGAAAGAATCCTTTGATATTCAGCCTTAGTTCACAGAGTTACGAAAAATGAATACAAAATTAACGAAAAAAACAACACAAAATATCTAATTCCATCAAAACAAAGCCGGTGTTATCAATATCGTCTGTTCCCACGTTTTGCCCTAAAGCCGCCTGAAGCGAACAATTCGATATAATAACATATAAGCCAATCCATAGAAAAACAAGAACCTTATATTTCCGGTTATACAATAGAAAAATTTGTTGAAAAATGTATATTATAATATTTACTAGAATATTTTATATACTTATGTACTTCAGCCTACAGCACGATTCGGCATTATAGGCCGCCCTTGGTGATTTCTTACAAAAAACGGCGCTCTGAAAATTACCCATTAAAAATAAAAAATTTAATTTTATGAAAATGTCCGGGTTAAATCTTCCCCACAGGAAAAACTAAACCCTTCCACACACTTTTCCATAAATGATCTAGTTAATCCACGCTATTTAAGTATAATAAATACAAAACAATACAAGAACTACATGTCAACCTAACAGAGACCAAATGGGAAAATAATTCACCGACTCCAAATATTTTCATATCAGAGGTATAACTCCTAACTAGACCGATCAATCCTACTGATCCCTCAATATAAATACTTGAAAAATCTTTCGTAATCCTACATGTATTTAAATGATTGATTTTTGCATTTTTATATATATTATTGTAGCAATTCTACATCAACGTCCCAATATTACACTCCTATGCGACGGATTCAACAGGAAATAAATACTCCGATGTTGTTGATATATTTAGTACATCAATTTTAATATATAAGCATACCTTATTAAAGTAGGGGAATAATTTGATAAAACTATTTAAATTGACTAATACCATTATGAGCATTTTGTCGGCTGAAAGCAAAAAAAATATTTTGGATTTTTTTATTTTTATATTTTGTAGGTACCTACGTACTCTGTTGATCAAATTCAATAATATTTTTACTTCATATTTATTTTTATGCAAGTGTCGTTTCCTGCACTATTTATTTGTATAATTTTGTAGAAAATGTTATATGTATGTAAAAGCCTTAATAGGCGTAAATAAATAAATAAATTCTTTGACAAATCTAATAAGCCTAAATTTTGAATGAGAGAGCTAGGTATAATGCCAGTAGCCGAAGTAACAAATGGTAATATTTTTATAGTCTGAAAATGAAAAATTCTTTTAAACTCATATCCTAAATCTGTATATTTTCTTATTTTTTCGGAAAAAGTGTTTTCAATATTACAGGAATTAGGAATAGCTACATCAATGATATGAGTTATTTTTTAAATTTTGTCATGTAAAACTATATCAGGTCTATCATGAATTATGAATTATGACTCTTGCTCTATCTGTTAGTATAGTTTCATCATAATACATGTTATGATATTCATTTTCTAAAAATTTTAATTTTGAGTATCAACTTAACGATTGAACCTGTTTGGAATAAATAACAATGTACAATGTATTCAATAATATTGACTACATGCTGTAAAAGCTCAGCGGGTGTTATTATTTAAGATTTTTTAAGGAATATAATAATACTAGCTTCTGCCCGCGACTTCCGTCTGCATAGGATTAGTACTTCGAGTAATCTATTTTCTTTTCCTAGGTCCCATCTACGTTTATACCAAAATTCTTAACCTATTTATTTAAAATATCTATAATTCTTGATTAGATTCGAAGTACTAGGCGAGTACTTTAAATAAATGCACTAATATAAATATTTTCTAAAATAGAATTTTGATTTAACAATCATCGTTTTGCAAAATGTCATTCTCAAATTTTGACATTTTCTATTAAACAATAATTATTATTTTCAATATATTGAAAATAAATAGCTAGCTTTATAAATTATAGTTTATATGTTATTCTGATGTATGGCTATATTATTGTAAAGTTTCATTAAAATCAATTCAGTAGTTTTTGCGTGAAAGAATAACAAACATACATACATCCATAGAAACTTTCGCGTTTATAATATTAGTAAGATTATATTCCAAATTCTGTACAAACAAGCAATTTCTGACTGCCTTTCACGTGAATGAACGCCGGACGTTTTAAAGAATTATTTATGATAAAGGGAGTATGAATTTATGCAAAACTCGAACACTCCTAATAATAATAACTTTTTAACGCTTACATTTTGTGGCTTGAGTTTGTTCATAAATATGTATTATGCCGAGACGGAAAAACACCGACAGTTTGGTAGATAATATTATGATAATTAAGCCCAACGAAAATGTCTCAAATATTTAACAAGAGAATATTCCCTCAAAATGTGTGGAGTAGGTTTAAAAAGATTTTCTATATTCAAAAGAGAGCCACCGTTCAACGTCGAAACGTTGCGTTGATGAATGAATCGACCCGAATAACCTACGAGATATTTCAATCACTCATGATTACTTATCGCAGGAAGTTTATTGAGTACCTAATTCATTGAAATAATTGTAGAAAAGTGATTGAATAATTATATTAGTTCCATGTTCGTTATAAGATGTTTAAATAATAATAATTTAATTTAAGATGTTTAAATAATAATAATTTTTCGGAGTTTGCCAATCATCTTATTTCCACCAATCATACTTTTAATAAGGACACAGGGGTTAAAATTCTTCACCGTAATAATAAAAGCAAAAAATTGGATAACTTGGAAGCACTTGAAATTAAAAAAAATCTCTAAATAGTAACGCTAATATATTGAATAACCAAATTAATTTATCGTTTAGACCCATTCTAGATATGTTTCCAATAAACCGCTCTGTTATTGCTGGATTTCCCGCAATTACCCCCCCTTCCCCTTTGACCTCCCACTCCAGCACCTAACTGTTTGGTATATATCTATCAATATTTTGTATCATAAGTTAGTTTTAATATTCTCCTGACGAGGGAAGGGTTCTTCCAAAACCAATAGAGTGTAATTAAAATTAAAGTGGTCTAAAACAAATTTATATATTTTATTGTAAATTATATTAGTAACTAGCTTCTGCCCGCGACTTCGTCTGCGTAGGATTAGTACTTCGAGTAATCTATTTTCTTTTCCTAGGTCCCATCTACGTTTATATAAAAATTCCTAACCTATTTATTTGAAATAGATATCTATAATTATTGATTCGATTCAAAGTAATAGGCCAGTACCTACTTCAAATAAATTAACTAATTTAAATATTTTCTAAAATAAAATTTTAATTTAACAATCATAGTTTTGCAAAATGTCATTCTATTTTTGGACATTTTCAATTTTATTAACAATAATTATTATTTTCAATTTTATTAAAATTAATAGCTAGCTTTATAAATTATAGCCTTTATGTTATTCTGATTTATATTTATTATTTATATTTTTTTTATTCACCAGATTTACAGGAACGGGTTTAGTTTTTCCCATAGGAAAAACTAAACCCTTTCATACACTTTTCCATATAAATGAGCATCTAGTAAATCCACGTTATGCAAGTGTATTATATAAGTATAATTAATACAAAACAATACAAGAACAACACGTTAATCTACCAAACTATTAAATGGGAATATAATTCACCGTCTCCAGATATTTTCATATCAGAGGGTTCGGCTCTGTGGAATTCCTAATTTGACCGATAAATCCTACTGATCCCTCAATATAAATATTTAAAAAATCTTTCGTAATTCTACATGTATTTAAAATGACTGATTTTTGCATTTTTATATACAAATTCTTTGACAAATCTAATATGCCTAAATTTTTAATAAGAGAGCTAGGTATAATGCCAGTAGCCGAAATAACAAAAGGTAATATTTTTATAGTCTGAGAATGCCAAATTCTTTTAATTTCATTTCCTAAATCTGTATACTTTCTTATTTTTTCAGAAACAGATTTTTGAATATTACAGGAATTTGGAATAGCTACATCAATAATATAAGTTATTTTTTTAATTTTGTCATGTAAAACTATATCAGGTCTATTATGACCAATTGGTCTGTCTGTTAGTATAGTTTTATCATAGTAAATTTTAAAGAAATTATTTTCTAAAAATGAATTTGGTTCGTATTCATAATATGGTACTATATTATGACAGTCAATCAAGTTATGTTTAATTACCAAACTTTGGTGAATTATTTTTAAAACCTGATTGTGCCTAAATGTATACTCAGACGGCGCTAATATAGAACATCCTGATATAATGTGTTCTATAGTTTCCGGAAAAGCCATACATTTTCTACATAAATCATCAATTTGATTTGGATCTTTGATTATATGCTTCCTATAATTTTTGGTATTAATTACTCTATCTTGAATAGCAAGCATAAAACCTTCTATTTCTGCGCTCAACTCTCCAATACTCAACCATTTGTTTGACGAAAGTTTGTCAACGTACGTTTGGTTGAGATAATTGAAGTGTTTTGCGTGAATAATTTTATTTGACCAGGAATCTAATAATTCCTGGTTGGTATTTATAAAAATGTTGGCATTCTCGTCGTATAAATTTAAAGGTGAAATATTTCTGTCTGCCTTGCAAATTATTTTATGCAGCTCTGAGCTATTAGCTTTTCTATGAAAAAAATTTCTTAACATTTCTACCTGATTTTGTTTTAAAGAAGTTATTTTGACTATACCTCTACCTCCTAAATTTCTAGGTAAATTAATTCGTTCTATAGCTGAATTTGGATGATGACAATTAAACTTTGTTAACGTAGTTCTAATTAATCGTTCTAAGCTATCTAAATCTGTATTAGACCATTTAATTATACCAAATGAGTACGTTAATAGAGGTATTGCCCAACTATTTATTGCCTTTACTAAATTTTTAGCAGATAGATTGCATTTTAAAATTTTTCTTATCCTAGTTTGAAATTTAATCCTAATATCATTTTTAATACTAGTATGATCTAATCTATTCGATTGCGGGTATCCTAAGTATTTATAAACCTCATCCCCTTTCATACTTTTAATTTTGAAATTTCTAAATATACCCTCATCTCCATCTATAATTTTGCCTTTCTCTATATGGATCGTTCTACATTTATCTAGACCAAAAGTCATTTTAATATCATCTGAAAAAATTTTAACTACCTTAATCATTTTCTCTAAATTTGATTCAGTATTTGAAAATAATTTTATATCATCCATATATAATAGATGCGAAATTGTACTACTCTCTCCTGTATTTCCCTTAATTTTTATTCCAAACTTGCTTTTTATTAACATTTTGGATAGAGGATTTAATGCTAAGCAAAACCAAAGAGGACTCAACGAGTCTCCTTGAAAAATTCCTCTTTTTATTGAAATGCCCGGTACTACTATTTTCTTACCCTTTAAATTGATAAATAAATCTGTATTCCAAAATGACATAATATTTTCTAAAAAGCTAATAATCATTGGATTAATTATTAATTTATATTTATATATATATTTATATTTATATTTATATTCATATTCATATTCATATTCATATTCATATTCATATTCATATTCATATTCATATTCATATTCATATTCATATTCATATTCATATTCATATTCATATTCATATTCATATTCATATTCATATTCATATTCATATTCATATTCATATTCATATTCATATTCATATTCATATTCATATTCATATTCATATTTATATTTATATTTATATTTATATTTATATTTATATTTATATTTATATTTATATTTATATTTATATTTATATTTATATTTATATTTATATTTATATTTATATTTATATTTATATTTATATTTATATTTATATTTATATTTATATTTATATTTATATTTATATTTATATTTTATATTTATTTATATTTATATTTATTATTTGCAAAGTTTCTTTAAAATCCATTCAGTAAATTTTGCGTGAAAGAGTAACAAACACACATACATCCATACAAACTTTCGCGTTTATAATATTAGTAAGATAGTAAGAAAGATTAGTAAGATAAGAAGTAAGATTATTCAATCACTATAATATAATATATTTTGTAATCACGCTTGAAGAGTGTCTTGATTCTCGGTTTTTGCAGGCGATTTAAATAACCAAACATATATCTATTGTTAAACATAAGCATTCGATTTTTTCTCTTCGCTTATTTTTTTCTTACTTAATTGTATATTTAACTAAAGCTTTTATGAGGAATTCAATCTTAACACTTTTTTTCTATAAATAATATGTTATACATTTAAACATTGTAATTTGAAATTATGTTATGAACTAAATTTGTCAATTTGTCTAGCCTAAAACAGGATCCATTCCTAGTTGGCTAGTCAAAGTTTCCGCATAATATGTTATTGTATAATTTTATGTGAAATTATTAATTCGATTTCTTCTATTTTTAAGCACAACTGCCCTGAGGCAGATTGGGGTATAAGGCTGAAAGAGTGTGGAAGAGGGGCAGACAAGTGATGGGTAAGTAATTAGGATAATCGGATACGGTAAAAGAACAAAGCTAAACCATTTTAAGAGTTTTCTAATTATTGTGTTTATTAAAATGAAAGCATTAAAATAACGTCTAATTGGTGACGAGTCCAGGCTTGGTAGACGTCATATTAATAATTAATTACCTTGGCATAACAAATTTAAAATATATTTCATTGGCTATGCACGATTTTTTATCTTAAAAAAATACAATTAAAATTAATATTTCCGTGTAATAGTTTGTTTGCATTGCACAAACCAAACGTTGTGTTTCTATGTTACGAGGGGTTATGCATTTTCAAATGCTCTGTGCTTTTCCCAGTATTAATTAGCGAACACAGGATACGGAACACGGAACACGGCACACGGCAGGCTTGACAAAGTCACAGGACATGGGTGGTTTATTGTATGTTCTATAAAGAGGGAGGAATATGATGATTACTTACTAATGAAAAACGAACCAATGTAAATTATTACTATCGTGTTTATTAAACCAAATTAAAATATCAAAGAGTTTTAAGGGTTTGGAAACATTATAACGCAACATAAAACATTATTCAAGTAACGCTCTAAATTTTTCAAAGAAGGGTGAAAATGGGGTGTCGAAAACGGTGGTCTTCAAAATTGGTTTCAAAATTCTATACTCCAAACTTCAGGAGGGAACGAAACACGAAACACAAAACGTTGGAAATCATGCAGAAGAGAATATTAAAATATTTCCTAGTTTATGTTAACATAACACGAGTAGGTATTTGATTTAATTAAAAAATACAAGTGTGCTTTAGACCACAAGACAGAAGTAAATACTTCTTTAGCTCCATCTATATGCATGTCTATATGTTTATATGTATAAAATATATACATATATTAATTTTCTACAAATATTTATTTAAATTTATTATCATTCGCTTCGCCCGATTAAGCCGTGCGCATCGACGTCCGCTCCCCCCCCCCTCTCCCCGTTCAGCGCGTCACTGGTATTTCAAAATACTGACTGAAATATTTCATGCACTGGCTATGAGAGGAGGAGAGAAAGATAATGTGTGCGCGCACTGCTCTCTCTTGCTTCTACAATGTGATACAGCCCGTTCCGTAACGCTGTAATTTCCGTAACGCATTCGCCAGTTTACCCCTCAAGTCAAGCGTGCGTAAAGAAGTATTTACTTCAAAAACTGTACGAACTTGTGAACCAACGAATCAATACTTGTTATAAAAAATAACGTCTTTACAAAAGCTGCTTAACCAAGCAAGAACTATGTAGATTATCATACTTTCTGGCAACGTTAATATTTACGCATAAAGCCAGGGACACACACAGCGTTAAAAGCGCCAGCGTTATTTGGCTTGGCCTACTTCACCATATCGCTCGCCATACATTTGCGATTGGAATGCATGGCGAGGAATATGCTGAAATATGCCAAGCCAAATAACGCTGGCGCTTATAACGCCGTGTGTGTCCCTGGCTTTAAACTGAGAATAAGTTAGAAGTCGTGTCAGATGGTAATCATTTCTTGGAATGTTTGAATTGATTGAGTACCGGCGCTTTCTCGATAAATGTTATAAAGATTACGATTTATTATCCGATGATAATAAAAAATATCGTAAAAAGGCGTGTCGTGAACTCATCCAAAAGTAATAATAATAATTTTGGTATTTTATCAACGGGAAGCGATAAGTCATAAGAATTATGTAAGTTTTGCAATTATTTTTTTAGAAGATCATTACTTAAAAGTTATGAGAGTTGTTTGCTAATATCTAATATTACTTGCTTACTATAAATATTTTTATTTCAATCATTGTGAGTTTCACAAGGTTCTCTTAAGAGCCATTGACCAGAGGCTGAAAATAAAAGTTTAAAAATGCTTGCAAGTGTACAGGGAGGTTCCGATGAGAATAATCGATTATTCCCCGTATCAAATTTATAAAATTTAATATCCATTTATTTCATTCAAAACATTCTTTAATATATACCTACATTTAAGTTAGCAATAAAAATGCTTAAAACGCACGATGATAAATTATTATAATCGTGTACTTCTTGTAAGTATTTGTTGATCATAAATCATAAGTATTTATGATTTTTAAATGATGCATAAACTAAATATGTGTGTAAAAAAATCTGATATATTTTAGTTTGTAAGAACTTAAATAAATAGAAAAACTGAGGTATTTTTTGTCACAAAATACGTTCTCGGATTTATTTTTTAATGATTTTAAACTAAAATTTAAATTCTGAAAAATGTCTTTACTAGATTATGTATTGATTTATTTTACTGTATGATTATATGATTTGAAATTTGTGTTGTATAATACAATATTTCGTTTGAAAATTGTACAAATCTGCCAACGACCAACGGTATAACCTCAGTATATTAAAAATAAACTTAATTTTTCAAAATTTAAAAAATGCGTTTACCAGATAAAATAACAATCCTTCAAAATCAATTTATATGAGTCAATTCGTCTAGAACCTGATTTAAAAATGATTAATTACCGGTATTCTCTGGTAATACCCTCTTAATAATTAGTTATCACTTTATTAGGGTTAACATATTGAAGGGGTATTTCACCATCCTCCTCGTAGGGTATCTTATACGATAACGCACATGTTCGATTAATTATCAATGAGGGGGTGTAATTTTTTATTTTTTATTATTAAATGGCCCAATTGGTAGAGACAGCAGTCCAGGAAAGAGTAGATGGATTGACGGGCTGAATTCGATTCCCAGTTGCGACGGTTACCTTTTAATTTTTTAAGTCTTCTTCTCTTACTAGCTTTAAGATGATAGATTTCGCTTTTCGGCCCATACAAAAAGGACGCCCGGAAAAAACACTTTTCTACATCGAAAATTGCACAAAATGAATATATTGTTTTTATACTGCCTTCTAGAGGGTGAAAACTATGTCGGTATGTTTTCGAATTTTCGATGCGTTTCGTATTAACGTAAACATTCACTGTCAAACATGTACGATTTATCAAAAAATATTATTTAAGGAAAAAGTGCTGCTAACTCAACTCTCATAAAGAATTATAAAATTATAAAAAGCTGCCGACGTAGCTTCTTCTTTCTAAAAAATATATATTTTTTAAAATTTCAATTTCGTGAAAGTTTCGGTGTAGAAAAGTGTATTCTCCATAAACCCCTTTTCGAGCGATTTCTGTAGGTAAATTTGAGCGTTGTCTCATTCGCACATTTCGCATTCGCATGTATTCTAAGTGTGCGTGAACTTATTGTGAGCGGGACAGAATGACAGACGCGGGTGTTCCGCGTGTGGTTCAAAGTCTAGCCTCTTAAGTGTACCACTTTCGTCCAACAAATATTAATCAACATTAAAGCACGTCGAGCATGCGCTGAATTATATAACTTCAAGGCAATAACTGCCAACCTGAAGTTATGGCGTGCATACTTCTGTCTGTTATCTTCGTTGGTTTATGACAACGTATAAAAATGTATAAAATAAAGCAAGTTTTTTACTAATTTCAGTAGGCGAGCTAAGTAAGCAAGATACTTATTTTTTACGTTTGTACAGCCGTGCTATCAAATTTATAATATTCCTAAACAAATCTATCCACACATTCATCCAGTTTTCTGTATTATAATCTTCCTTTTTTTATAATTTTTTTTTTTATATTATTTTTTTATTATTATTACTCACATACATTCATTAGTTGTGATATTATTAAGAGGAAGCATAGTCGCCGAACATTTTTAATAATAGGTATTTTACAAAAAATGTTATTGTCACTGTCTCTGTTATCCCCCCCCCCCTCCCCCTCTTAACAGGAAATGCCGCCCGGTTTCCTCTCAAGAAGCGTTTTCATCTCAGGCGAAATCACCAAGATATTGTATGGACATACGTAATACATTAATTAACTACGTATTATAATACAATATTTCTACATTAATAATAATAATAATAATTGGATGACTTGTATAGCGCCGTTTTTGTGAAAAATCACCTCAAGGGCGCGACATTATTACCTGAAACATAATGTAGTCTAAACAAATATATAATAATATTACTTATATTTTTATTGTCGTACAAAATGATATCTCCACATTTTTTTTCCTGTTTTCATTCTGGAAAGTTTATCCCACAAAAATCAGTACCTTTCACTAACAAGCACGTCAGTCTCATGGTGTTTTTTGTCCACAAATATTAATAGCATTTTGGTTGGTGGAGTTTTAAATATTTTAGAGTTTGGCAAAGCGCTCTTGAGGCACCGAAGTATTTAACAAAAATTATCATTACAAAAAATATGCATATATATATATATATATTTAATTTAACGACTATATACAATAATTGTAAATACTAAATATAATGGTGAATTCAAGTTTAGATAAGTTATTAATGTCTTTATTAGGATGTTTTCGTTGACCTATTTCAGCCATACTTTTATTCTTGATTTGTAGGTACTGATTAAAATTTTAAATTAGCCAAATGTTACTTTATTTATACATTTTTTAAAAAGAAAGACAAACATTATCAGGTTACTAATAATAAATAATCTTACAATACTCAAATTCCTCCAACTTCCATCACTAAAAACGTAAAATATAGCATAATGCAATGATACAGAACTAGATAGTGCTTAGTGGTTTGTTATTATAAATGTACAATTCAGTAATTGGTAATTCGTGGTGAAACTTCATTGAAACGATTTAATAAAGTAAAATACGTAAAGAAAAAATAATATTTTTTGAGAAATGTCATAGTCATAAGTAATAAATAAATAATAATATTACCTTAAATGGTTGGAGGTCGGAGTCGTCCACAAAGGAGAGTTCGTGGTCCACTAAAAATTCCACAGGTTTCCTGGTGCCCAGCGTCACTGACTTCAGGGCGATAAAAGTCTGCAAAATAAAACAAGCATTTAATGAAAAATTCCGAAGAAAGCTTTGAAAGATGAAGAAAAAATCTAGAAATCTTAAAAAATCAAAAAAAGGAATTTTTCATCATCTATCCGAAAATAGGGTATTTCTTCGCTTGAAGAATGAGAGGAAAGCTTTGAAATGCCCACCCACCACTATAAATCATTCATACATTCTTTCACTGAGCTGTGCGTTTCTGGAGCGAACTACCTTCAGATGTACGGAGTCCTTTCAAATGCCACTGTCAAGTATAATTTATATTCCCACCAGTACAAAGCAACATTTTTACCCGTTTTCAATGTTTTCCCTTCACAAAATGTCTGAATATGTGTAAGTGTCGCATAAATAAATGTATCTTTTTTACAATAAAATATTGTTTTATTATAAGTAGCGGAATTGTGTCGAAAAATCAGGAAAAAATACTTTGACACGTGTCTAATAAGCCATCCATTTTACTCAAATAGTATATTTTTTAAATATTTTGTTTCCCTGTATAAAAACTCTAATGGGGCCAACAGACTAACCAACCTAGCTATAAAAGCTCAAGCGTTATTTAGCTTGGCCTACTTCAGCATATTGCTCGTCTTACATTCCCATTGGGAATGTACGGGAACCGATATGCCGAAATACGCCAAACCAAATAACACTTGAGATTTTATAGCTAGGTCTGTTGGCCCCATGAAAGAGGTTTTACCTACACAGGATGACAGTACATAATCCAGAAAAATTTATGGCAACAAAAATATACTAGAATATAGCAACTGTTCTATTATTTAAATAAATTATGTATCGCTGTTATTCTGACTTAAAAAGTATTAATTGTTCAATGTACAAAGGGGAACAAATACTGTCCAGAGAAACATTACACAATGACCATAGGAAATAGGAACATACAGGATATTGTTTCTCTGGACGAAAAACTAGTTTTATTTCGATGGCGTTTATTTCACAATATACAAAAAAGTAGCAAATAAAAAATCGTTATTACAAAAAATCAATTATGTGAGATCCAAAACACGTAATTTTATAATTTAAATTGCTAAAAGTTTTGATGAAAAAAATTAAAGTTTACTAAAAACTGGGAAATGTCCAGAGGAACACGTATTGCCCCTAATAAATACTTTAAGACACTATACCCATGCTTAAGATAGTATTTACCAGAGAATACCGGAAATTAGTCCATTTTAAATCAAATTCTAGACGTATTGACTATTTTATACAAAAAAACATAAATTGGATTTGAAAGATTGTTATTTTATCCGGTACACGCAGTTTTAAAAATTCTAAGGTTACCGTTGGACGTTGTTCAATTTTCAAACGACAGATTCTATTAAACAACACAAATTTCAAATCATATCATACAACAAAATAAAATTAGTCAACACAGTTTTCAAAATTTTAATTTTAGTTAAATTAAAATCATTACAAAATAAATCCGAGAACGTGTTTTGTGACAAAAATACCTCAGTTTTTCTATTTATTTAAGGTCTTACAAACTAAAATATTTAAAAAAATGTACATACTTATTTTGTTTAAAAATTATTGAAAAATCATAAATACTTATGATCAAAAAATACTTAGATATGATACAAAGAAGTACACCATATTTAATACTTTATCATCGTGCGTTTTGAGCATTTGTATTGCTTACTTGAATGTAGGTATATATTAAAGCAAGTTTTGAATGAAATAAATCGATATAAAATTTTTAGTTTTAGTTTCAAAAATTGTATACGGGAAATAATCGATCTTTCTCATTGGAACCTCCCTGTACAGTTGCAAGTATTTTTAAACTTTTATTCCCAGTTCGAATTTTACCGATTTATATGGTTAGGTTAGTATAGCATAGGTTATGTTGGTTGCCAATGTTACATAACTCAGAGTGTGAAATTTTATATAAGGGAAAAAATATATTTTCTAATTCATGTATTTTTAATCCAAGTTTTAATTTAATATGAATAATTTGTGTAATCCCGCTTTTCTCCTCTTCGATAATTTTATTCACACCACGCGGAAACGCTAAACAAACAAAACATTAAAAAGGCAGTATGTACGTAAAATATCATTAATTATCATTTCAGGAGAAGAAGAAAAAAAAAACAGAAACATTTATTGAAATTATACACTGAAACAAATCATGGAAAAATAAATGAAAAAATTATTACATTTCCATTTTCTCTAGTTTCGTTCGCTGCAAAGGTAAAGTAAACAAAAGTTATTCGTGTTCACATCCGTGAACGTTTCAAAATAATAATATTAAGTAAGTACTGCGTTATCTGAAAAGTTGAGAGGAAACTTCACAACTTCGTGGTTCATTCGGTATGTAAACAACGGCATACAAAAGCAATCTAACAATGGCTTCCGAATCTAACTCAACATTTATGTTGTGAGTGTGTTCGTTTACCCAAGGAAGTTAATTAACAATGCTGTTATGGAAATTCAGAAATTCTGCTATAACTATAAAATTTAATATCGTGTATAATCTAGATATAAAATTTATTAAAGCCAAACATTGTGTGAGAAAATTCAAACATTATGAAAGTTACAAAATTTAAAAAGAAGTTATTATTACGTGGTTGTAACAGATTGTAAGAAACAGTTAAAGCATTCTTTGAGGTAATTTTTTTACAGCTTTTGGTCTAGAATTAATGTATTGTCTTGTATATGTATCGTATGTATAGTGAACAAGAGAACGGGTTGCTTCTATGACTCGTTCTTGAGCTTAACAACTCTGCTGTGGATTTGCCACATTTACAACATGGGTCTCTTCATGATCCAGGTTAACTTCTTCCTTTTCAGAAAAAGACCCCCTATACAGCATACGCAATCCCCACAGATGATCTCAAATTATGTTCTTCAAGGCCTCCTGGGTGTTAAGTTAATTTATAAAAAGTTATTCTTTCGCGTCATATTCCTAGCTCTCATTTTTCCATTCATCCGATGTGAGCATCATTACATTACTCATTAGACTTACGGCCATCCCAAGAATTTCAAAACTACAGCATTCAGTCTACTTTCATCCTTTTTTATATTTCTTGGACATTAACTGATTAACAATTTGTGGACATGTTGTTTTGAAGAGTTTTATTCATCATGTAAATTTGTTACTAAATAATAGCACACTACGGGTCACACACTACCCTTACCTAAATAATAACACACTACAGGTCACACACTACCCTCACATAAATAATAACACACTACAGGTCACACACTACCCTCACATAAATAATAACACACTACAGGTCACACTACCCTCACATAAATAATAACACACTACGGGTCACACACCACCCTCACCTAAATAATAACACACTACAGGTCACACACTATCCTCACATAAAAATATCTAATAGCACACTACAGGTCACACACTACCCTCACCTAAATAATAACACACTACAGGTCACACACTACCCTCACATAAAAATATCTAATAGCACACTACAGGTCACACACTACCCTCACCTAAAAATATCTAATCATCTCCGCACTTGTATATATATATTTTAAGTTACTTCATCCTTCCTGTAATAACCTAATATGACAAAGATATGAGAATTTACTTCTTCAGTATTCCCAAATGACATTGATAATTTAAATGAGAAATTAGTTAGATTTTTTTAGGTACTTTTCCAATTACAATTTTTGAGAATTTTGAGGATCGCTCAGTGGCTTATCTGCATTGCCAATGCCAGGTTGCCATGCGAAATAGAAAAAGAATGAACCATTCTTATAGATACCTACTCAAATTTGGTTTAGGTCACGGTTTCAGAAGAGTTACTTCATCTTAACAAAGACCTCCTCAATTGGACCCTTTAATACTTGAGAAGGATCCTATTATTTGTGGTGTATTCAGGTAGTACTTCAATTCATCTTGGTTATATATGAATATTATGGTAATATGTATGATATTATGTGCATGCTTAAAAAATATCAAATATGGCCTTCACCCTGGTTTTGATTTATTCATCGCGCGAGTTTTTCAATAAACAATAATAAAACAATTAACATACTTCAAACCGCAGTACACAATAGCATTACTCTTACGACTGATGGTTTGGTTATGTGTTACTTCCCGCGTGACCATGTTACAAGTCGCGGAGTCTCTGTGGCAGTCTGTGGTAATATTGATAAGTACTTAAGTACCTCCAGTAAAGACTCGCTAAAGTATTATAAAAACTACCGAATAAGTCGGTAAAAAGTATTATTATAAACCGGTTATGAATTCTGAAGCATAGTGCAGTCATTCGGTGGCAGTTTTAGGCCAGGGATGGCCAACACGCAAAGACAACTCCCAGGGTCAGGAGCCAGTGGGTCTATGGTTAATGTAAAATAAGATTTTAATTAATGAAGATAATATTAGCGAAAGTCAAACGAAAATCCGAAACAGAAAAATCAGAAAAAGATACGGATACATCTGGGACTCGAACCCAGGACCTCTGGCAATCCACTGCGCCAACGTATTCCTATATTATTATTTTTGGGATACGTTGGCGCAGTGGATAGCGCGTTGGCCCGGATTGCCAGAGGTCCTGGGTTCGAGTCCCAGATGTATCCGTATCTTTTTCTGATTTTTCTGTTTCGGATTTTCGTTTGACTTTCGCTAATATTATCTTCATTAATTAAAATATTATAATTTGAGGTTTAACTCTTTAAGTTAAAAAGTTAAAAATAAAAATAAAATAAGATTGTGAAATAATGATTTTTAAATTGGGGAAGGACGGAAGATTAGATCTAATCACTATAGATATTTTACGCTTAGTTTAGATACCGAATCGTGGGCTCTCTAGGTTTAGGTACACTCAGAGTACCTTCTACAAGATAAATATTAAACTTAGCGTTTAAAAAAAAAAATTATAATCTTTATTTTAAGCATCCTTGCTAAAGCCGTTTGTCAGCAGGTCAATTTAAAAATATTAACATAACACTAAAGCACACATAAGGCCAAACCACAGTTTATGTAGAGAATATATTTATATATTTATTTAGAAGAATAACATTTCAAGTAACTACAATACAAAGGCATAAAATACATTGACAGATAGATACAACGAAGACAACATACTCTTAGTCACATTTATAAATAAGATTAAAAACAATATGATCATAAGAAATCTTTACCTATTAACAATTTTTTTTTAAATCGATGCTGCATTCTGATCCGCGTTTTATATGATTATATTATTAACCAACATGTCTGTGAATGAAAATGAGAGTGTATTTCTGTTATATGAGTTGTTGGTGATGAAGATGGAGAGGGAGTGAGGAAGGAACCAATATAAATAATTTATACTAAATTTAAAAAAAAAATTATAATTGGACATGTTCATTGAAAAAATAGGTTGGCATTCCCTGAATAGATTAACATTTAACGTGAAATAAAACAGCTCTCGAATGTAATGAATGCCCCCAAATTACAGGTTGCAGTAGCCGCAGCTGTCTTTTGCTTCCATTTCAGTTTCATCCATCCCATTCCAAAGCAAGATGCGTCTGTTCTCTGTCCAGCCTGTTTGTTTTAATGGGTAATACGGGATATCTCTGTATTCCATGTTATTGTTACTCAACGTCAAGATGCACCAGCAGTCCGCACTAGGATTGGGAACTAACCTCGAGTTTGTACTTAGTCAATGTATATATTGAGTATAAAGCAAAAGAGGTTTATGAGGAAATATATATCTAATTCTTCGAACAAACTTTTTCGGAAAGGTTTTCACTTTTTGATGGCATTATTTATTTTAATAAAAAGACAAATAACTTTGTTTACATCACTTTTTATTTATACACAATTTACATGTTTCGTTAACGATGTTCACATCATCAGAATTAAATGTACACTAAACTAAAAAAATAAATATAAATCACATATTGGAGGAAAGGGTAGAAGGAAGGGGAAGGGGCAAGAGTGGGGGAAATTTATTAAAATTAGAGATTTCAATGTCATTAGCAGGGAAAGACCGGTTAAGTGAGAAAGGGTTCAAAAGAGGGTTTATAAAAATTAGCTTCTTATTAATTACGTCTGCTTTATTATTTTTTTTTTTTTTTAATTTCTAAAATCTCTAAATTATTTATCTGTCATGCCTTATAACCCTTATATAATATTTTAAGTGCATGGTCAAAATTATGATCATTTTTTAATAAAAGATCTGCGAACTCAGATTCGCTATTGCCATTTAATGCCCTGAGATGTTCTTTAACCCTTACTTCGAAGTTTTTCAAATGTGATCTATATTTATTTTTTTAGTTTAGTGTACATTCAAACCTGATGATGTGAACATCGTTCACGAAACATGTTAATTGTGTATAAATAGAAGTGATGTAAACAAAGTTATTTGTCTTTTTTATTAAAATAAATATATATCTGCCAAAATATTAACCATTTCTGTAATATGCCTTCGAAAAATATATTAACCAAACATTTTTTTACCCTTTAAGACGATAGACTTCGCTTTTCGGCCCATACGAAAAGGACGCCCGGGAAAAAACACTTTTCTACATCGAAAATTGCACAAAATGAATATATTTTTTTTATACTGCCTTCTAGAGGGTGAAAACTATGTCGGTAAGTTTTCGATATGCATTTCGTATTAACGTAAACATTTACTGTCAAACATGTACGATTTATCAAAAAATTTTATTTAAGGAAAAAGTGCTGCTAACTCAACTCTCATAAAGAATTATAAAAAGCTACCGACGTAGTTTCTTCTTTCTAAAAAATATATAATTTTTAAAATTTCAATTTCGTGAAAGTTTGCATAATTAACTTTAAGGCGATGCACTACTAAGTAATGCAAAATCGCTTCTTTTTTTTAATTAGTTGAAATATTTTAGATTCTTTAATTAAGTACTGCGAGAAGAACAAATAATTTTATGCAGCCCTTTAAATAATTGAGAATTTTTTTATTACTATTTTTATAAGCTTATAAAAAATAACGATTCAGGCCTATAAAAACTGCTTTAAAGTTCAAATTTTCTTACTTACAAACTCCTTTTCGGTTTAATTGTATAATGCAAATAATAAATTATTTATGCTAAAATATTGAAACAAAGAAAATAAAAAATGGGAATTTAAAGCTTATCGCTATCTACATAAGAAGCGTTATTGTTCCAGATTTTTACATGGCGTGGTGCATCGCCTTAAATTTTAACATTATTTTTTGGTTTGAATATCTTGGTAACAAATTTTAGTAATATATTTTAAATTCAAATAACGCTCTGGAACTATATTTTATCATCTATCTATGTTGAAATATATCAACTTATAAGTGCCTTATAAAATAAGTATACCCGTTTTTATGCTCCGAAAACGAGAACTTCTCCTTATCAAAACTGCGATGCTGCATTGACCTTACAGACAGTTTAGCGCCTATCTTTTGACACGTATTACAGAATAGTTGTAATGCTGCCCCCGCGACCTTTGCATTTTTCTGGTTGTATCATCGTATTACAATAATGTAATTTTTTGCATGTTTGATACAGGTTATCATTTTTTAAATCAACATCTTGATAAGTATGTACTTACTAATAATTCTACTAATAATTTTTTATAGCTACTCTTGAATGCAATGACGCCAATGACATTACAAGTGTTTATGTAAATTTTTGTTCTATGTCTGTAGTCTTTGTAACGTATTCGTGAAGGATTGTGGATACAGCTGTTTTGTGAAGACAAAGAAAAATAAGTAAATATTTATTGTATAAAGAAGATTCGCATTAGCAGCAGCTGTGATTTTCTCTCCTTCAGTTTCAGTCATCCTAGTCCTCTGCCTTTTATTGCAACCCTGATGTGTGGGCTGGTGTTTGATGGTGAATATAGGCTAACACTGTATAATCTGTTATTGTTAGTCAACATGCAACCGCACTTGGATTTGGAATTGACCTCGAGTTTGTGTATTCCGTATTGTTCTCAACATTCAGCATTCAAGGTAAAGTGATGTTAAGATGATTTTTTAAACCTAAAACGAAAGGATAAACTGCAATACCTCCTTACTGATATTTGATATACCCACTGTTTAAAGATTAAGTATCGAAAAAAATTTGACTTATTTTTAGTACCTACCTTAATTTTACTAAAAAAATTCAAAACCTTATTATTATTAGGCTGCGGGAAGTGAGAAGGGGAAGAAGATGTCTAAGAGTAATGATAGGAAACGTCGGGCTTCAAATCTGGTTCCACTTCCTTCAGTCTCATAAAATTCCTTAAATCTAGTTCCGCCTCCTCTCCAGTCTTACAACATTCCCCAAATTTGGTTCCATCTGCTGCAGTCTCACAACATTTCCCAAATTTGGTTCCACTTGCTTCAGTCTCCCAACATTCCCCAAATTTGGTTCCACCTGCTTCAGTCTCCCAACATTCCCCAAATTTGGTTCCACCAGCTTCAGTCTCACAACATTTCTTACATTTGGCTCCACCAGCTTCAGTCTCAACACATTTCCCAAATTTGGCTCCACTTGCTTCAGTCTCCCAACATTCCCCAAATTTGGTTCCACCTCCTGCAGTCTCAACACATTTCCCAAATATGGTTCCACCAGCTTCAGTCTTACAACATTTCTTAAATTTGGCTCCACTAGCTTCAGTCTCACAACATTTCCCAAATTTGGTTTCACCTGCTTCAGTCTACCAACATTTTCCAAATTTTGTTCCACCTGCTTCAGTCTAACAACTTGTCCCAAATCTTTTTCGCCTGCTTAAGTCTTACAACATCCTAATGTGGTTCCACAGTATCAGATACCTCCTTCAGTATCACAACCGCCCGTTCCTCGTGGAATGCTATGATGCCACAGTTCCACAGAGCAATTAAACACACGAAATCACAACGAAGTACCATACTCAATAAAAATAATATGAGCATTTCATGGTATCCAGGTAAATTAAAATTAAATTAAACTCACCAGTGCTGGAAATGTCAGGGCACCCTTGGGGCCTCGCGGGGCCCACACGAGCTCTTGCTCCACTAAGAAAGCCCCGAACGTGCCCCCGTACACTGAGAGCCACTGCCTTCGTCTCCAACCTTCGCCATCATACTCCACAAGAACCTAAAATAAAATAAAGTATCTTTTAACATAAATAATAATTCTGTTTTTCATACAAAACAACATTGAGGTGATTTTTCACAAAAATCATCCAAATTATTAAATAAAATCTTCATCAATATGAATACAGTTACTGCCATCTATACGCGACGTTTAAAAGCAGTGTTTCTATAGTTGTCCCTTTCAAGCCTGGGCGAGAGAGTGAACCAGCAACAACAGCTGTTCGGAGAATACTTCTTAGCCTAGGCGCAAACCCTTTCCCTGTAAATTGTCTGGTTTACCGACATTTTAGTTTCATCATTTTCCGCTGGTGGCGGTAGTTACTGGCGGCAAATAATTCGAGGGAAATTCCACTCCGCCTCCTGAACATTGTGCAAGTCTGAGCTTGCGAGATGGAGACTGGAGAGGGAATAACCGGATATCGAGTTACACAAGAGCGAGAGAGATGCCCGAAGTGTTACGCCCTTATCAGTTGTTGTCATGACGACACGGCGGCCGCCATCTTTAATGTTTATTTTTCGGCGATTGCAGGTATGCAGCAAATTGCGCGCGAAAACTGATTTGAAATATTTTGGTACCTAACTAATGCCTAACCTACGTTATAATTCCACTATTTCGGAATATTGAAATACTAAATTGGCGATAGTAGCAAAAAATTAATCTGATGTCAGTGGTAGACTTCGAACTTAAATAATAAATACTTAGATTTATATTTTGGAAGTTTCAATTCGATTGTAACGACTTTTTAGTAGGGAACGGACTATTTAATTACTATTTCAAAGTTCGTGTGGGTTCGAGTTTATTAAATCAATAATCTGGCAAAAAACAAAAAAACGGTCAGAATTTCTATATCAACAGAAAAGAGAATTCTTCATGCAATAATTTTTTCATCCGTTCTTGCTTTCATATAAACGGGTGCTCGTTTCAAACAACCTGTAAAAATCCTTACGAGAAACCGTAAGAAAAGAAAAACCTGGAAAAACCATAGAGATCTTAAATTACACGACAGAAAGCATTCCGAAGTTCACCAGAGAGTTTTTTTTATAATAAAAAGTGAAAAGGCTTCATTACATTAGCAATATTGAAATAAATGTCCCCAATTCCCATTGTTTAAGACGTCATAACATTTTTCACCTGAATACATTTAAAAATAATATCGCTCACTTTAGCCCTCTGACCCAGAAGTGTCGACTATATAACAAGATAGAGTGTGCTGAAGTAGATATTTTTGTCGATAATTTGTACGGATTCAGAAAAAAAAGTTCTGGCGCTGTTAAAAAATATGCTAAACTAATTATATTGTGTCATTTGTCTCTCTATGCATGCCACTCGTGTTTCATATTATGTCTCTGGCCTCTCATTGTAATATCTGTTACTTGAGTGAGCTTGTATATAATTTTGTATATTTTTTATTGGTGATGTTTCTGTTTTTCTAATTGTTTGTATCTGTATTTAATTGTATGTAATTGTAGATTTTTTTGTAATTGTATGTCCCTATTTGTACAATAACTGAGTTTTTATAACTGGATTGTTCTCATGTAAATGCGAACATCTGTAAAAACCCAGTATAAATAAATAAATAAATTACAGATCTCGAGTCATAAAAAGCAGACAAAGGAGTTTCCCCATAAATATTATTTGAATAATTGCGGGGCGCCAGAACTCAGATGAACAAAATGAATAACTATAGTTATTATGTAGATTATAAATGATAATTTTTTAAATACATTTATTTGAATTTCGAATTTGTTTCCCCGAATGAATGAAGTTGAATCTTGTAAATATACATTAACCTACTTCCCGACTTCCGATCGAGCTGAAACACATCATCAAAGCAGATAGGCTCGTTGCCGATGACAATTAATTCTATCAAATTTTGGTGGCATTCGCGCACACATACGCGGACATATACGCATTTCTCTGAAATCGAATGACATTACAACAGAAAATAAACGAAAAAATGACGGTCTTATCCAATTGGGATTTGGTTCCGTTTATAGCGTTGTTCCAGGTCCCTGCGAAGGAACGTTCGATCGTAGGTCTAACCATTTTTTTTCTTCTTAAAATTTGGCTTTCTTAGAGATGGCGCAACCAGGAGAAACGGTATAGATGTTTACAATAATTTCTATATATATACTATAATTTTTTGACATTACCGGTATCGGTAAAAAATATTTTTTTTTTATATAAAAAACTTGCGTACAAACCCACACGAACTATCAGGAATACTGATATACCTACCAAAATGTCAATATGGCGTTCGCCCCACAAATGAAAATTTAACGATTATTTAAATACACAATTTTCCATTTCCCCTGAATGCGAATCGTAATCTTTGATAGTTTAAATTTTTTTCAAAAAATATATTCGGCAAGCTGATATATCTAATCATAGCTCAAACGAAATTACATTAATCGTTAGTCTGTGAGATATAGTTAGGATGCAGGCGAATTCTCTAGTTACACGGAGAAAATGTTATTCGAAAAAGCGATCATTTTAATAGTAAAAACGGTTAAAACGGGACTGAAGTTCTTGCGAACAAATTAACAGTGTTTCAATGTTTATTGGTGGGAACATGTAAGAATAATTTACTAGTATACGTAATTTCGTACGTATACCTGTTAATGTTATTCGAAAAAACGATCATTTTAATAGTAAAAACGGTTAAAAACAGGACTGAAGTTCTTACGAACAAATTAACAGGGTTTCAATGTTCATTGGCAGGAAAATGTAAGAATAATTTGTTGGTATACGTACGAAATTACGTATAACAATAAATTATTCTTACATGTTCCCACCAATAAACATTGAAACACTGTTAATTTGTTCGTAAGAACTTCAGTCCCGTTTTAACCGTTTTTACTATTAAAATTATCGTTTTTTCGAATAACATTTTTCTTTTAACCGTTTTTACGATTAAAATGATCGTTTTTTCGAATAACATTTTTCTCCGTGTACTATCATAAATTGTCTTGGTAATGACAATTAGTGTCTGTATCTGTGTTATCTGCAAAAAAGAAATAAAAAGTAAGACGACACAAAACTGAAAAGATCACATGGCAATGCCCATTTATGCAGTTTTTAAATATTGGCATCAGACCATAAAAGTGTATGTATTATTGTTAATATTTTTTCTACGTAACGTAAAAGTTGGAAGGTTATCCAATATCCATCCTTGTTTAGGGCGGGACGAGAGAGAACCAGAGAGTAAACGAGAAAATAGATGCAGATAATAAAAAAGAGAGTGGGGCGGGAGAGTGAAGGAGAGAGAAGGGAGGGAGGAGCGAGAGTAAAAGAGAGAAGGTGAAGAGGGAAGGGAGGTAGGAGGCAAAGAGGCCCAGTTGTAAACAGAGGCTCGTCACTCGGGGGCGGGTCGTTGGCCTCGACACACGTGCTCGAGCCAGCCGGGCCAGCCGAGCCCGAGACTCGATTAAATCGAAACCCAGGTCACTCGAGTCTGCTCCATGAATTGGAGGGTCAAGTAATAATAATTGTTATCATGACGGTCGGGAGATAGAAGCATGGGAGAGGAATTCGTGATATAATTGGGTTGACCTAGATAGTAGATAATAGAGGCATACGAGTTTTATTCAGGTTATATCCGAATAGAAAACGTTATAGGATTACTGTCACTTTGAAAATAGTATCATTTTGTTGCCTGTTTCGTGGAAATGAATCTTTGAAATAGGCTTATGAATTTGTTGTTGAGGGTATATTATTCTGGAAACTTTTTGTGCCTACAAAGTACTGCCCTTGAAAGTTAAGTTCAGTGTTATTTTTTATGATGTATAGTGTATAGGCGTATTGGGAATGAGAGAGAACTTCAGAGAACCACAAAGAATCATGAGATAGATGAATGTAACAGGTCCAAAGATGGACGCTAGAAGGTTAATGACGAAACATATGAAGAAAAACCAACAAATTTTCAGATTTATGAATTTATCAAAAATAAAAGTCCCTTGAGGTGATTTTTCACAAAAACGGCGCTACATAAAATAGGATTTAGATTTCCAAAAACCTCCAGTCGTGTCTGTAAAGAATACAAAGTATTTTTTATACATTTTATTATTTTATCTTAGTAATCAAAAAATATTATATTATATTAGCGCACACGCTTAAAAAATCACGGAATATTATAGTTGTAGGATTTGTGAAGCTGAGAGCATTATTTATAAAATACGTTTGTTTTTCAGGAGCCGTTCAAAAACAAAATAACAAGATAATGACAATAACTTTTCTAGTTTACAAAGTCTATAACTCAATAACTTTTCCTGTCTGCTAAGTTATATGTACCTACCTACAAATGTATCAGTTACGTTCAAGGTTATCAGTATTCAAACAAAACACATCTTTTTCAGTTCATAAAGTCAAACAAGGATATATAACAACAATTGTTAATATAAAGTCAAACAAGGATATATAACAACAATTGTTAATATACAGTCCAACAAGGATGTATAACAACAATTGTTAATATAAAGTCAAACAAGGATATATAACAACAGTTGTTAATATAAAGTCAAACAAGGATATATAACAACAATTGTTAATATAAAGCCAAACAAGGATATATAACAACAATTGTCAAACAAGGATATATAACAACAATAATGTTAATATAAAGTCAAACAAGGATATATAACAACAACTTTTAATATAAAGTCAAACAAGGATATATAACAACAATATTTTTAATATAAAGTCAAATAAGGATATATAACAACAATTGTTAATATAAAGTCAAACAAGGATATATAACAACAATTGTTAGTGTCTACAAAGGTATAAAGATTTTGTCCGATCAGTGGCTGCGTAGGCATGGCGTGTGGATCCCACCCAGATGTCGTGAGTTCAATTCCTCGGCTGGCTAAATCCTTCGCCATGACAAGCAACAATTTCCGCTTACTGCGATGGTATTGGAAGATTTTCAAATGATTGTCAGGTTATTCGTAACCCGGGGTTCATACAAACGTAATCCCTAATTTGCTCTCTGCATTTTGACACTACTGCAAATATTTTTTTATATAATATACATAGGTAGATATCGACCACTAGCATGTAAATACGATTTGCTTTTTTTGTCACTTATAGGAGTCACTTTTGATAAGTCACGATCAACAGACGTTCAGTATTCAAACTAGACATTGCATTTTTTGAAAAAGCAAAACGTACAGATGTCGAGTTATTGTCTTCTAATACAGTTAGTAAAAAAAATCTTAAAAATCGGTCTAGTTTTGGAGGATAAAAACGGTGAATAATAAACCTCGATTTTGATGATTTTATTTAGGTATTATCAGCCTGAGGTGCAGTTGTCAAACAGTTTCGTTAAAGACCTATTGTTAAAATTTCCCGACGACCGGAAACCCGGTTAAAAAAATACAAATGATTGTAATGTTCACCGCGTTCTCGGTTATATTATATCTAATTCGGTAATAAAATAGAAAAAAAAATGCCGGACACACGCGTCCTTAAAAGAATTATGACTGGACACCTAAGTGAAAAGAGAAAAGTGGGAAGACCCAGACTGAGGTGGGACGACGAGGTAAGAGGGGATGCAGCACAGCTTCTCCAGGTAACAAACTGGAAGCCACCCGCTGAGGACAGGAGGAGTTGGAGGCGAATGTTGCGGAGGCCAAAGCTCGATACGGGCTGTAGCGTCATCGAAGAAGAAGAATTATGTCTATAAATATTAACAACATTTTAACAAAGTCTACAAAATCATATTGTGGATTTCGAAATACTTGTATAATCCATGCCAATGAATGTAATGTTCAAGGTCATGATTATGTTAAGAAGGTACATCATAATAATTTTTTGAGTCTACAAAGTCAAATAAAGTATAGCCAATGACTTTAGAGACTACAAACTCAAGTAAAGTAAATATTTCAATTACTTAAGGATGTCTGCAAAGTTTTGAAAGAAGTAAAAGCAGCTGTTTCTGGGAGAATCACTCAGAGAACAAAAGTTTTGTAACTTACAAGAGCTCAAAATTAATTTTATGCATATAATAATTTATATGTACCTACTCTTTTGGAATTAATTAATGTTATTTTTTATTTGGGAACCTGGTTTCACTAAGTTTGTGTATTTGGACATTACAAGAATAGAACATTAATGATTACATATATATATATGTAACTACTTTTTTGGAATGAAGTAACCTAGTAACAACAAAACGTTGATTACGCATGCTGTGAACATTTCTAATTGTAGTATATATAATATCTGTGCACATTCCAACTCAATAATATGAATGTAATAATTGTTAACACTCTGTAAATGTTTCTAACAATAAATAAATAAATACGTAATTATATTCATTATTTGGGAACCAGGTTCCACTAACTTCGTGTATTTGGATATTAGAAGAGCAGAAAATTAATTATAATAAATAAGTACGTACTCTTTTGGAATGAAGAAAATTTTGTTTTTATTTGGGTACCTGGTTTCACTATGGACGTGCATTTGGACATAACTCCAGCATTCCCCAGGTCATAAAGTATTTAAAAAGGAAACAAAGCGAGGACCCTGTAATAATTATTTCCCCAGACGGAATTCCAGAGCAAGCGGAAGTCCTACAGCCAGGATATAACACCGGCTGCGGAATAGAACCTTCAGTGGAGGCTTTTCACTTCCACCCCTAAACAAGCCTACAGAGGGCGCAACACTGCGAAACTGATAAGAATATTAATTTTAGGGTGTGTTTTGAAACCTTGTTGGTATATCCTATCGATCGTATCCTCCATCGATGAAGTGTGTGCATGAGTGCCACCAAAAAAGGTGATGGAACGCAATATGACATAGACAGTAAGTCAATCTTCCGAATTTCAGTTCGATCGGATGTCGGAAAGTGGGTTAATTTCCACTTGCAAGATTCGATTTCATTTATTCATTCAAGAAAACAAAATTCAAATTCAAATAGATGTATTAAAAAAACATCCATACAACATAGCAGCACAAAATAATATAGGTATTTTATTCCTCAAGATTAGGTTTAAATTAATTGTAATTTTCTTCAAGTAATATGCGGAGGATACAATGGCACAAAATACAAAACTCGGTTTTGCCACAAACTCCTTGTCTCATCCACCTACAAATTGCTTTATATACTGCATGAAGAAAAGTGTTATTCTAAAATACGATCGTTTTATTTGTAAAAACGGTTAAAAACGGGACTGAAGTTCTTACGGACAAATTAACAGCGTTTCAATGTTTATTGGCGGGAAAATGTAAGAATAATTTGTTGGTATACGTACGAAATTACGTATACCAACAAATTATTCTAACATGATCCCGCCAATAAACATTGAAACGCTGTTAATTTCTTCGTAAGAACTTCAGTCCCGTTTTTAACCGTTTTTACGAATAAAATGATTTTCCCCGTGTGGCTAAAGTCATTACAATGGTCCTTAACATCCCAATGTTAAGGACCATTTCCCAAAATGTCGCGAGACGAATGTAATGAGTGAAGAAAAAAAATTGAGGAAATTTGATAAAATGTAGCTAAATTGATATTGCCAGTAACTTGCAAACCAACGTGCCAATTCCAGCAAGGATGGGTAGCAATTATGGAACGCCGAACACCTCCGTCCTGGAAAACAATCTTTGCTCCGGGAACATTTAAAGACCATACATTTATAGATCAGAGTTCCAATCTTCTACTGGTTTTAGTGTAAGACGGCTGAGCTACAGACACATGTTTATCTTCCATCATATAATTCTTCAACATCCCTTAATACAGCTCTCAATGGTGCCCAACCGGATGGCGATACAGTTGTCTTTCTACCACTCACATAGTGGCGCTCTTGTGAGTTCTAACACAAAAAATACATAATAAAAATTAACAAAAAAACCTACATATCACTTGCTATGTTTTTTACAGCGTTCCCTTTCGATTAGGTAATATAAATACAGGGGTGGATTTCCTCTCGCCTCGGTGAATACCCGAAATACTTCCGCAACCCTCCTCGTTAGGGCTGTTTGGGGAAGAGAACTAGGTCAAACAAGTACATCAGGCATGAGGTATGTCGACCGTAGTTCCCAGCCCTCGGCCCTTACAGCCTGTAGGCCTCCGTGTCCTCAGTGCTGCGAGCAGGGAGGGTGGCACATACAAGAGCGGAATCAATAAGGGTCGGGATACTACAGACTTCCAGTTTTTAACTGACTGGGAACTTTGAAACTGGAGTTTTAGCGATTTTTGTTGCAAAAGTGGAGATATTTTTAAAGTTTTGTTTTCTAGGTTAGATCTAGGAAATATAAGCTACAATTTTAGAGGTTAACTCTAAGTAATATTCTAGGTTAATTGTTAGGTAATATATATATAGTAGCTACAATTTAAAGGGTTAGCTCTGAGATACACTGCCAATATTTTGCTCTAAGGTAGTGGTTATAATTTTCTAAGTTGTTAGCTCAAAGTCTTTGAAGATATATATATATAAGATATCAATCAGCCTATACGGGCTGATTGATATCTTATCTTACTAATATTATAAATGCGAAAGTTTGTATGGATGTAGGTATGTGTGTTTGTTACTCTTTCACGCAAAAACTACTGAATGGATTTTAATGAAACTTTACACTAATATAGCTCATACATAAGAATAACATATAGGCTATAATTTATGAATATATTAATTATTTTATTAAATTATTTACAATATATAAAAAAAAATGTATATTGTTTAATAGAAAATGTCAAAATTAATAATGACATTTTGCAAAAATGTTAAATCAAATTTCTATTTTAGAAAATATTTTTAAAATTAGTCTATTTATTTGAAGTATTAGCCTAATACTTGGAATCAAATCAACAATTATACATATTTTAAATAAATAGGTTAAGAATTTTGGTATAAACATAGATGGGACCTAGGAAAATAAAATAGGCTACACGAAGTACTAATCCTGCGCAGACGAAGTCGCGGGCAGAAGCTTGTATATAATAATTTTATAGAAGGAACAGTGGTTATCAAGGAGTAAAATATGCTAATTAAATTATACATAACCCATGCAGAAGAACAGTGGGTATTATGCTAACATTGATTATTATTGAGATGTTATTATAATCTGTCTATAACCATATGCCGTGCAGTTGAACACATCTACTACTTCTGAGAAAGTATTGCCAATTGCATGCAATCTTGGTACTGATTGTTGTTGAAATTAAAAAGAATTTTAGATAAAATAGTTGTTGGTGAATGGATAATTATGCTTAATACATCAGGTAACTGTCTATAACAGGTAGGTACACGGAGAAAAATGTTATTCTAAAATACGATCATTTTATTCGTAAAAGCGGTTAAAAACGTGACTGAGGGTCTTACGAACAAATTAACAGGGATTCAATGTTTATTGGCGGGAACATGTAAGAATAATTTGTTGGTATACGGAATTTCGTACGTACACCAACAAATTATTCTTACATTTTCCCGCCAATAAACATTGAAATAATGTTTATTTCTTCGTAATAACTTCAGTCCCGTTTTTACGAATAAATTGATCGCAATTTAGAATAACATTTTTCTCCGTGTATCATTAACAATTTTAAAAATAAAATGGTAAATAAGTCTTCTACCTGAGAGTTTTAATAATTGATATAATAATCAAGTATAGCTAATAGATATTTATCTAATAGGTTAATTAATATCTATACATAATTGAAAGATATCAAAACAGAGTTTTGGTTTTACTGTTCATTGGATTCAGTTTGGTCCATCTATAAATTTGTTTGCACGTTCCATTTCTGGTTCAAGATGATGTCCGTTTTAATGGTTTACTAAAGATTCTTATTTCTAATGTGAATTCGTCGCGACGTGATTATTTGGACTTTCTTATGCGATTTTTTCAATATTGAACAACGAGCTTTATTGAAGATTCCCGAACACACATCAATTAATCCCTATCACTGGGACTGAAGAACATTACAATTAGAAATATGCTTTTTTGGACGCGACGTCTATTCTATTCACATAACTACTTCTTCTTTCGTATGGTGGGGGGTCAGAGGAGGACATCGATAGGTCCGCGAGCCAGTCTAGGGCTTCAGGCGTCGCCCTGTGGACCTCATCAATCCCGCCGGGGAATGAATGGAGCTAACATTTGCTGACGACATGTTCGGTGGTCTGCACCGTACCGCATTCGCACATCGCCGACACTCTTTGCATCATATGGGCACAACGGCTATGGGTTCACCTTATCCAATTGAAGGCGGACCAGAGTTTTAGATGAAATGAGGCTGATTCTCAGTGGGGTCTTGTACAAGATGGGCATTTTCCATAAGGGTTTTCGGGACTTCAAGCGGCTTGTCGAGTGAGAAACGACATAATCGTGCAAAGGAATTGCGCTTTTTTGCAGAGCGTTCTTGTATTCCCTCAGTGATGCAATCTCTCGCCTTATGTTTGGCGGGGTTTGCAAGTACGGGGAGCCAATGGAGAGGAGTAGATTTTGAAGTTCCGCTGATGGTTCGCATTGTGGCATTAAGCTGAACGTCGACCATGGAAGTGTGGGCGCTTCTGGCCCAAACTGGAGCACAGTGTGCAGCTGGTAAGAAACAACATAACTACTAGCATTTTGTTAAAGTAAACATTCACAACAACAATTTTTTACTTAACTGGCGGGATTGAGATCATAAAACATACAATAACACATTTAATAACATGAGCTATGGATGAAAGCAAAAGCAAAACAGTTCATTCATGCCAATAATTCACAAAGAATTTTCGTTTAATAAAGCATAATATACTAAAATAACACATAATGTAAGTGAGTTTACATGGAAATGCGTGATGTTTACACGCCTACGTAATCTAATAGTAACTGGTTGTGTAATAACTCATGTGGGAGAAAACTGAATAATAACGTGTCCGGCCTAGCGTTAAGCCGGGCACGATTAGGTTTTACTCGGTAACTCTCACGTGCCACAAATATGGCAGAACATCATCGATCAAATAAACTGTGTTTTGTAATCGAGTGCAAAACCGAGTGATGGATATTAAGGTTAAACATGCGAAAAAATGCTTCAATTAAATCCTGTGAGTAGAACACATCTTGGCCTTTGAAGTGATCGAGTATTTTTTTGATAAGCTTTTTAATAAGGTTAGAAAAAAATTATGCGTCTGACCTATAAAAAATGGTTAAAAGTGAAAAATCTCCTACTTACAAATCCTTTTTCTGGTGTTGTGTTATTGAATAATGTATCTAATTAAGTTTCTTATAAAGTGATCGGAAAACATTTTAATATTTGTATCTGAACTTAACAAAATAAAATAAAACGTGCATTTTGGCGACGTTTCTTTTCAGTGAATAAAAATAGGCGGTACCCAACGAATTTGTAACTGCGAATTTAACCCTTCTGTGGTGTACAGAAGGATTTTAGCTCGTCGCTCAGTCTACGCCCAGAACCCAGGGCAAACGGACATGCCTTAGTCTACGCGGCGCTTCGATCTTTAAAAATATACTTGCGGAATAACAAAACACTGTTGTTTGCTAGAGATTAGGGTTTTTATTGGTAAACGCCCAAAAATCGTTCGCTCCGCCCGATTCCGTATGAGTCAAGGACTAGTGGATCATCTTAAACATAATATTGCATTTCAGATGGAAACCTTATTTTATGGAGCAAGCAGTGAAATTGATAATTTAACGATATCCGATCGATAGGCGTAACTTCCGATGATATTATATCGTTGCCCCTAGCATGCTTTCAAAGCCGAACAGATTTTGACAGAGAATAAATACAAAAATCGATGTACGCTGGCAACACTGAAGATATTTTCTATGAATTGACACTACGAAATGTCAAACGCCAAGCAATTACCTAAAAATATTAATAAATCGGCAATTTTGAATGAAATACTAACCTAAATATGCATTGTCTTTATTCGTATTTCAACCATTTTCGTTTCTTAAAAATCGAACGGAATAAAAATGAATTCTTAGAAGCTTTATTAAAGTCTATGGATCACGTATACGACTTATTTCATTTCTAAGAGCTTCGTTAGTTCAATACATTCATTAAATAAGAAATCATCAACAGAAAGACTGCTTCCTCTATTTCCACATGAAATGTCACACCGATAATAATTATACTTGTTTTTCTTCTTACTGAATACTTAGATGTTTATGTCTTTTAGTTAAAGGGTCTTGAATGCGATGTGACTGTACAAATTGTATCTACGTAACATGTGAAATGTAAGCTCTTCTTCCATCAACAAGAAAATTCTTTTAATGGAAGACCAGTAAATTCACATGTAGGTACCATTTTTAAAATACTTAAATAAAATTTTAAAAAAAAAGAAAAAAAAACAGTAATTTTGCGTAACGAACGACATACATACAAACTTATCCGATACTATGAAAGCCGCGCTAAAACTTATCAATCGTCGGTCGGAATATGTGTAAACAATGTGTTCGCAAATATTGATAACTGGCCATAGATGACGGCTTTATATCGTATTATAGGGATTTATCGATCGACCATGCTAGACCTCTTGGATGATTTTTAAGTAGAAAACAGAGAATCTGCGTGACATCTGAGGGCCGATACTGATTCTACGTATACAATGTGCGAATGTTTGAATTAACACCAACATTGCAATTATAAAAACAACAACAACAAACAACATTATAACTTTTAAGTCCTCGGACATATTCTTTCAGAAGGTCAAAATATTTCCGCTTTGTAATAAAATCTAAATAAATGGAATATTTCTGAACGCATCTGGATGCAACTAAAAACCGTTTTTGAAAGATGATGGAAGTAGGCTTTCAAAATTTATAATTAGATGTAAACATAATTTTTTTTAAGCACATCTTAGGTTTCTTAAGTAAAATTACTGATAATAAAAAAACACACATACATTTTATTGGACAAATGTATTATATATCATAAACGTTATCATCACCTCATTTTTTTGTCGTTTCATGTAAAAGTAATTAATAAAAAATTCACAACGTTTCAAATTTTTTTTCCCAAATTGCGGTCAAAAACTTTTGCTTCATAAAACTGTATATACTTTGTGGTTAACTTTTAAATTTGAATATAAAGCTTGGTATTTTCTCTTTCTAACGCCATTTAGAGTTTAGGTCATGTTTCTCACCATGATAGTAAAGGAGACACAACGACTTCTACGAGACCTATAGGGGTTGTTCCCAAAAGCGAACAAATTGGCCTGAGGGATTAAATTTGGTGAGATCGAAACCACCATCATAAAAAAGAAAAAGCAATTCCAGAACATTAAAGCGGGCGACAAACCCGAAGTTCACATCAAAAAGATACTGCGTTATAAGTATCTTTTCTACCGACACACTACGTTATAAAATATTTCTTCCTACGGCAGGAGAAGGGGTCAGTTGAAATCGGAAGCGGTCGAGAGAATATCATTTCTTTGTACTGAATATCTCAACTTGACAGCTCCGTGCATGCTCCGTGTATTAAAAATGACCCCCTCTCCTGTTTACGGCGAAGGGGGGGTCGCATAACTTTTCTGATATTCGCGATCGTAGCGGTCACGAAAATTAACGCGAATTAGCGAAGATTCAAACCGCGATCACAGCTCATCATCTTTTTACGTCTGGCGGGTCTCATGGGATTGTATGGCGAGCGCTATTGTGTTATAAATAACTTTTTGATGTGAGCTGCGAGTTTGTCGCTACCTTTAAACATTCTGAATTAAATAAGAATATAATAGAAGTGAAAGATTTAATTAATTTTTAATACAAAAAAAATAATTATTTTGAAAGCCATAAAAATCATTACCATATATCAACATAGAAAAAGCAAGTGAATGCTCCTAGAAGTGCCTTCGACAAGAACACTTTGAACATGCATTCACAGCCGCTAGAGACAAACCAGTGCTAGTACCAGTTCTGTAAGTGGGTCAGATGGGTTTCGCTGCGAAGTAGGCCGTGCTACATTATTTTGGAGTTACTAAAAGCGAAGCCAAAAGAGCTTCTGGAACTTTTAAGGCTTGAGCTGGGACAGGGGTCAGTTTAGGCTGTTTTATAGGTCAGAAACTGTGGAATTGTGTGTTACCTGGAGGATTTGGAACTCAATGAGTGGAAAACTTAACGTACTTCTGCTGCTTTGTGGAAAGCGTTTGGTTCAATTGTATTCAACAAAATCGAATGGAAGGTAATTCGAAATATACAGCGCACTCTTTTTTCGTATTTTTGGTTGTATCGCTTTCGATAGTTGGGTTTTTAATTTTGGGATAGGTAGGGATGAGGGGTGAGTTTAGGAATCTGGGATTCAGAAGTAACGGACGCATGTATCCAACCCTTCCTCTGCTGTGCAAGGCGATGTTCCGAGAGACTCCTGCTAGAGAGATCAAAAGTTTCACCACTCTCTCCTAATTCGGCCTGCCACGCAATACGTGGCCAGGCGCTACAGCCGTCAAGACCCGGACAAACCCATTAACACGGGCACCCTGCTAAGTCACCAAAAGTAGCAAACCACTTGGGTGACCTATTAAAAGGTTTGGTGACTTAGTAAGGTGCCCGGATTCATAGGTTGAAGTTGGTTTACGTCTTGGCGGCGGATGTCGAACCTTTTGATCCCTCCAGCCGGACTCCCAACCCATCGCATCGCCTTGTACCGCAGCCTCATACGTCCCTGGATTTATACGTCCGTCACTACATAGCACACTGACCCCTAGATTCCTACCTAGCCCTTATAATTTTCCTTCCCAGAACATCCTCTCCTTCCTGTCCCTAAAGAGTTCCTCCACACAGAAACCCCAAAGATGACATAGGCCCCGAGGGAAATTATTTTCCTCAGGGCTTCCTGCGTTGAGCTAATATAAAAAAGCCCAATAGAAACCGCAAATCACATCCATATAATGTCCATGGCACACCCGTTCGTGTAATCTATTTAAAGAAAATCATTGTAAAACAAATTCAAATAAAAATGCGCGTCTTATTAACATTCTTCTTCAATTGTAACCAAAATGAATATATAAACTCTATTAAAAATGTATTAAACGTGTACCAAACAGTGACGGATACATGTGGGGGGCGCGGAGTTCACGCCCCCCCCCCCCCCTTCCCCCCTTGAGGGGCCGCCAGCCCGCACGCAGCCAGTCGACTCTAAGTCGAGTTATCGAGTATTTGTACTTTCTTTCTGGAATGTTCTCGAAACAACCGAGCTACATATATAAGGGAAGCAGAGACGCTACCAGGCAGTCTTTTTTGTTGCGCCCCCCCTCTAGTTTCTTTTGTATCCGCCACTGGTACCAAACTGCATAAAATGTAATGATAATGATACACTATTTAATGAGTAATGACAAAGACATATATTTTGTAGTATCTGCTGTTATGATAATCTCCCTCTTGATGTAATATTTTTTTAGTTGTTTTAAGTACAGTGTTAATTTTTTAGATACATAATACAATAAAGAAATCTGTAACTCGTTTCTCAGTTAAGTAAATTACACATGTGCAAATGAACCACATTGTAAACTGTTGATTTCACTAAAATAAAATAAATAAATAAAATGTATCTCGTCTCTCAAAACGTAATAAACCACGAAGAAGCGTATACAAATGAAAGTTCATCCTGGCTCTAATAAAAACTGTAGATTAATTTCTAAGTAAGTCTACTGCTAACAGCAATTAGAATTAGTACATATGTATTAATACATTATCGCACTAGGCGGGAGGCCAATTTCAGGAGGAAAAAATCCTTTTCCGTTGTTAGCAAAGAGATCCTGTATCAGGTTTTCTTCTCGAACAGGAATAATCAAGAATGGATAGAACAGGTTCGAACAGCCAAGCGCAGACAGGACCAAAGACCTGCACAGTGTCTGTCAGCTGACTAACATGAAAAAAGCTCACGTAAAAAGGTTAAATACCAATAAAGCTAAAAATAATACACCAATACTGGGAATCAGAACTTTTTCTGTGTAGAGAAAATTTCCACACTCATGGGTGATTTACTTGCCGCTTCTATACCGGGATTAACGCGCTCATGCAACAATAAAGGCTATCTGGAAGCTGAAATAATCTCTTTCGTCTGGATGCGTCTTTCGAAAGGGTTTCACCATTTTTACTGCCTATAAATTTTGAATATACATTGTGACGAATCCTTGGACCAAGTGCACGCAATTTATCAAGTTTAGGCGGATTCAGCGAGTGAATTGAGTGCAATGACTATCTGGGAATCTGAAATAATCTCTTTCGTCTGGGTGGGTCTTTCAAAAGGGTGCACCGTTTTAACTGCAGATAAATTTGGTTCATATATGTGTGTAGGATTTTTTGATGATGTGTACGTAACTTATTGGCCTTTCAGCGGTATCGGTGTGATGCAGTGTTCACATAAAAGTGCGGTCAACGACAGGAACGTCCTCTACGCGGACGATAAAACGCATTATTTTCGCTCGTGCTCTTAGCAGTAAGTTCCGGCCAACCAGAAACAATTATTATAATTAGTAAAAAGATATATGCAAGTAACTACATTAACTTAATACGTAACTCTATAACACATTGACACTAACTGCAGTCCAAAAGGAATATGTAGTTTTAGGCCAAAGGCAAAAAAAAAATCTGTAAATCAAATGTTTGATAATAATGGAAATGAAATGTCAAACCTCCAAAGAAATCTTATTTCTACAAATCTCACAATTCTGGAAGAAGCTACTTTGAGATGATTCAAGGCTCCAGTTTTTACCTGAAACAAGGAAAAACGCAAATGATTAGTTTGTGTTCGAAAATATTTCCATGTAACAGCATGTACCTACCCGAAGTATTGTCTTCGGGTACATGCAGTTCCCGAGCATAATTATTTGGAGCAAAAAATAAATGTCATTTTGATGTCCTATAAGTTTGTACTTTATGTATGCTATATGTTTGTACTTTCACCTATATATATATATGGATGATTATACTTAATATTTTATACTTAATATAACATCTTATGAATCTCGACTACTATAATACGGGCATTGGCCTAGCTTGGTAGTCAAAAAGTAAAATAAAGAAATTTTTTTTTTTTTTTTCCATTAAAAATAAAAGAAATATGTTTCAATCACACGTCGCCACTGATCACACTCCTATTGTCACGACGGGATCACGTGGTACGCGCGCTGTTTCGTGTGTTACCTTGCTGTTGGAAAGAGACAGAGTGCTTATTACGTGACGAACTAGGCTATACCCGACTACTAAGTTGCGACGTGTGATAAAAAATATTTTTATCGTTCAACTAATAACATATAACATCTTTTACTCCCAATATGCTCAAGAATCGCTGGTTAAAATTCTTCTGTTAAAGTCTGTTGATATCTATCTACGTCTCACTTTAAAATCTTGAACGGTGAGTTCTGGCATCATGAAATTTGCACAGAATTTTCTGTATAATATTATTTCCATCTTATCTAGGCCTGTTTACAGTTTCCCGCTAAGTTTTACGCGCTAATTACTGAATTCGTATAATTTACAAAACTTACGGATAAGGTATTTAGAACCATTGGAGAAGATAATATTATTAATTAAATTGCAAATCGAATCATCGCGCATTCGAACTCAATGCATCCCAAACTATCCGGTTTTACCGTCTAATTGCACCAGTTGCAAATCGCACCAGTCTAGTTCTCAAACTACTTTTAATGGGATTTGAAAAAAAGAGGCTGTGAAACTTTAAAAAAAAACCGAAAAACTTTATTTATAGTGATGTTGTTGATGATGTATGTAATGCAACTTAAACATGCGATGATAAATATATATCACTCGTGTGAATTTACAAAATAAGATATACTGTAGCGAACGTTTTGTGCAGTCGAAGGATTAACAGAGTGAATCAAATTAATTATGGTCATTTTGTTTTGAAGAGTTTTAATTTTCAATGTCCTTTCGTTACGTAAATTTTTATTTTTCTGCTAGTACATTGAAAATTAAAACTCTTTAAAACAAAATGTCTAGAAATTGTTAAGTACATAGTTAATTCCCAAGAAATACAAAAAATAATTATGGTCATTTTAGATTTTAAACATCTTATAGTAAGTCTTTGCTGACGCTGACGTAAGTCCGCCTCCCGAGGTATTGCAGCGCTACGTAAATATTCCACATGGAAAGTCTAATAATACTTTGTATTTAGTGTACAACAATCCAACGATAGATACGTTTTTAGATTTTCACGGCCAAAAGCATTTTCGTTGTTTGTTTTTGGGGTGTTATGCCGTGTTGCGCTACCTCCTTCTTTAGCTTACGTTTCGGACAGCGTTGTAGTGTCCATCATCAGGGCAGATCCGGCAGATCTTTGGATTGGATCTAGCCAGCCTATTTGACAAACGAACTTATGTGCGATTCTAAACGCAGTAAATCTCAAGTATGTCCACTGGACCTAGTTCACTGCAACCACGAGATTGCAGTAAGCCGAGGAATGCACTCAGAGTTTAATATAATATGTGTTTTGTGCGGAGATTTCAGATGTTGCGCAATATTGACGAGATGGACTGTGTTTGAAGTAGACGCATAAAAGGGAGATAAAAGCATTCATAAGATTTTAAAAATTATTTTCTTAGTAGGGCTAAACATCCTCTGCCAAGAAAACATGAACCTAATGAATGATATTATGGTAGGCATAATATGCCTCGATGATTGATGCTGAAAGGAAATTTGAATACTTGGATATCCAAGGAGGAAGTTCCCGTCTAATTCATGAAAAATCTAAAGAAATTGTAGTTTTTTTTTTTTTTTTTAACTTAATAAGTTAAACCTTAAATTATAATATTTTTAATTAACGAAGATATATTGGCGAAAATCAATCGAAAAATCAGAAAAAGATACGGATACATCTGGGACTCGAACCCGTTAATGTGCGTTAAAAGGATGAAGATAATGTTAGTAGTTCTCAGTCGAAGTATGATACAGTTAAATATGACCGAATCGGAAAGGGAAAGATAGCTCAGTGGTGAGTGCATCTGCCTGGAAAGCCGAAGGTACTGGGTTCGAGTCCCAGATGTATCCGTATCTTTTTCTGATTTTTCGGTTTCAGATTTTCGATTGAGTTTCGCTAAAATTATCTTCATTAATTAAAAATATTACAAATTGTAGTTTACCTAGAGACTATTTATTCATTAAGCAAATCAAGTTCTGAAAAGTAAAGAAGTGTGATCTGTACTTACTTACCTACCGAATTGAAAGAAAACAGATGTCGCTAATTTGGATAACACTTTTCTATTCCTCCACCCCAGATAGGATAATGAAATTGAACATATGTTCAATAAATAATTTCGATGTTTAAAAACGTTTGATCAATGTCACCGAAATAAAAAAAAAATGAGCTCGCTCACTATAGCACTTCTATGGATTAATCTCTTCAGTGCCGACGTATACAGTCTCAGAGAGATGTCGTACGTGCCTCATCGACAATCACACTTTTGTATGAAAACGAAAAAGATAAGCGATGTGACTAATAACAGTAACAATGTAATAACTGAGCATCCTACCCATTTGGTTATCGACGTATTAAATTATCTATCATGTCAACTTTATTAAATTTCTGTTCTGCAATTATGTCATGAAAGCTTTGGTTATCGACCATTATGGGGCCAACAGACCTAGCTATAAAAGCTCAAGCGTTATTTGGTTTGGCGTATTTCGGCATATCGGTTGCAGTACATTTCCAATGGGAACGTATGACGAGCGATATGCTGAAGTAGGCCAAGCCAAATAACGCTTGAGCTTTTATAGCTAGGTCTGTTGGCCCCATTATACCGTGTGTTTTTTTTTTAAATTTCTATTCTAATTACGTCATAAAAGCTTTGGTTATCGACTGTTCTATCATGTCAACTTTATGAAATTTCTGTTCTGCAATTATGTCATGAAAGCTTTGGTTATCGACCATTATATCGTGATTTTTAAAAATATTTTCTGTTCTAATTAAACCATAAAAGCTTTGGTTATCAACCGTTCTATCATGTCAACTTTATGAAATTTCTGTTCTGCAATTATGTCATGAAAGCTTTGGTTATCGACCATTATATCGTGATTTTTTAAAATATTTTCTGTTCTAATTACACCATAAAAGCTTTGGTTATCAACCGTTCTATCATGTCAACTTTATGAAATTTCTGTTCTGCAATTATGTCATGAAAGCTTTGGTTATCGACCATTATATCACGTAATTTTTAAAAATTTTCTGTTCTAATTACATCATAAAAGCTTTGGTTATCGACCGTTCTATCATATAAACTACTACATATAAACTTTATTAAATTTCTTTTCTGCAATTATATCATGAAAGCTTTGGTTATCGACTATTATGTCATGTAATTTAAAAAAAAAATCTGTTGTAATTACATCATAAAAGCTTTATTTGGTTATCGACCGATCATATAAACGTTATTAAATTCCTGTTCTGCAATTATATCCGGAAATCTTTGGATATCAACCATTATATTATCATGTAATTTTTATTTATTTTAATTAAAAGACAAAATTCCTGATGAGGTGAACATCGTTCACGAAACATGTAGGTTGTGTATAAATAAAAAGTGATGAAAACAAAGTTATTTTGTCTTTTAATTAAAATAAATAATGACATCACAAAGTGAAAACCTTTCCGAAGAAGTTTTCTTCGAAAAATTAATTTTTATTTATTTATTTCTGTTCTGTAATTGTGTAGTAAGTATATGAGTTATTGTGAGGTTCATTAAACGTCCTAATGAAAATACTATAAAAATTTCATGAAATAAAAAAGACAATTGACCGTAGTAATTTAGTGAGGCCTTTCGAAAGGCGAAACGGCTGTTAATGAAATCTGTAAAACTTAATAATTTTGAATAACAAACGACTGAATCACTTAAAACTCTTTACTTTATTGATTTACAATCCACTTGTTATCTAAATACGGTGCTTTTCAAACTTTTTGTGCTTCCGCCCCCTTGCTCGATAAACGTATTATTTCCAGTGCATTTTGTACCTAATAGCGTTAGTATACACTATGTGATTTATTCTTCGTGTCCTATCTCATCGAATTCATAAAAAAATTACAAAAAATCTTAAGCCGTTACATTAAATTATAAGCATTGTATTAACAACTTAAAAATAAAATAGTTCATTTTATACCACTTTGCATACAAAACAGTTCAAAGGTATGCACAAGATGGCTGCCATGCGCATATCTTCTAAAAACCGACAATAGATGTTCAAATTCCCCACAACTTCCTTTACCCCCAAAATGAAACAAAATTATATTGTAATTAGTATTTATTTTTTAATTATTTATTTATTAGGAAAAGTTGACAGCAAATCTGAGATTATACAATGATATATTAATAAGATAGTTAATTATGCCAATTATAAACTTTCCACTGATAATAATAAATGATAAAGTGTGACATTGTAGGGTTGTTTTCTTAATTAAATTATTTTCTAGTTACAATATGTGAAAGGAGTGACTAGTTACAATATGAAAAAAGGGGGAGGATGAAACATGGGATTAGGATGAAGAGGCAAAGGGCGGGAATATATAGGGAGTGAATTTCTACTTAGAGTCATGTTGTTAGTGAATTTTTCGTTTTATGTCGCGTAAAGTCGAGCTAAAAATGTCAATATGGTAATAATTTAAGTTTAATGAATGTGTGGATCTGTAGATAAATGAGTTTTGTTTGGAGTTGGTCTTGCAAAGAGGGAGATTAAAAGTAAGCGACTGTCTGCTGTTGCGATATGGAACATGGAATGATAGGCGTTGGAGAAGATCGGGGCTATCGATTAAGTTGTGTATGATTTTAAATAACATTACCGAATCTGCTATATTTCTTCGGCAAGTCAACGTCTGTATATTGAAGAACTTTGCAGAGTCTTCACTACTGACATGCGATCGGAAAGAGCGGAAGTTAAGGTACCTTAAAAATCTATTTTGAACACTTTCAATTCTATTTTTATGTATTGTATAGCCTGGGTTCCACACTTGTGATGCATATTCAAGGATACTACGAACGTATATCTAGGCATTTTTCCCAGAGTAGTAAGAGTATTTATTTTTTAATTATCTAGGTATTTTCTCCCAGCGAAGTAAGTAGTTAGTCATCAAAAATCTTAGAAATTCTCCGCAATTTGTGAATTCCCCACGAATGGGCTACTCTTTACAGGCGATTTTCCCTCACCCTAGATTTGGCTTCAATGTCAATCATTCAAAAACGCAATAATGCTCTCCAGGGCTTTTCAGGTTCTTGCTGAAGCCCTACGTAATATTTAAAATCTAAATAATTTAAAGACCTATCGACTCCTAGGCCCCAGTTGGGCAAATAAATTGGATCGTTATTTATGAAAAATTAATGAAAAATTAAACATTTATCGTTAAAAAAATTTTAAAAGAAAACTACATTTTTTTAGAATTATATAAAAACATTGGAAATATCCTCGACAGTTGGTAATCTTGTGGGGTATTCACATTAAACAAAAAAACCTTTAGGGGGGCTGCCCACTTTGGGAAATAGTGCTTAAAATAGTATAAATAATGTGCGTTGTAATAGAATACTTTGTTTCTTCACAGCGCGATTGGAGCTAATGACATTATTATTAACAAGAATGTTAAATTTTCAGGATAGAATTACCATAACCTGATTATTATACGTATAGTCGAGTTACCATAAGTTCAAGGAGATAACCTTGATATAGGAATATCCACAAACTGCGATTCGTTTGTTAGCGAACCAATTCGATAATATAATATTAATGCTAAAAGACGCATGTTTAATAAAAATATTTATCAAATAAAGCCAGAAATCTGCTGGTGTGAAGATATAAAAACTATCGAACAATGAGTTCAGACGTCAGACATTAACTATGCACAACTTTTACTTGGGATTTTTGAATACAATTATTTTCAGCATTGGCGTCGTGAAATTCGCACAGCTTCTTCTGTCTGGAAGTTTTGGGTGATCGGCGTAGATGGCCGGCGTAGTCCAGCGGTAGGGCGTTGGACTTCCATTCCGAAGGTCACGGGTTCGAACCCGGCGTGCGCAAATAAATTTTATTTTATTGATTTGTGTTATTTCACAATTAATTATTTAAAATAATATATAGCATATTTGTGGCACGTTCCTGAGTGGAAGATACTCTTAGTGTCGCCCTGGTGTAAGACCACCATTCAGAATTGAAACGTTGCTTGAAATGGCTTTAGCCGTGTTTAGTGACTAGATCTGAATAGCCAGGTACTTTCCCACCTTCCTCTTCCTTGTCTCCTTCCCTTCCCCACTTACCTTCAGCCTCATAACATACCCCAATTGGGGATGCCATAGTCTTACTGGCTCCAGACGGGAGCAGTTGGGACTCTTGTAAAGTATTAACTATAAAAAAAATAAAAAAATTAGATCACAACATAATTTCCATATTGAGCTACGAAGCTGTGAAATATGCATTTATATGTAAATGAAAGGTCAACATGTTCCACTGTTTGTTGAAGAATAAAATAAAGTTTTTTTTTTTCAATTATTGTTGAAACTCGGGCGAAACCGGATGGTAAAATTTGTGGTTAGTTAGCTTTTATTGGAGCTTTTAGGAAAACACAAATATTTTCAGCTTTGGCGTCAAGAATTTTTCTCAGCTTCTTATATCTGAAAGTTTCAGGTAAAGGCAATTAGTTTAAGATTGCAACATCATTTCCATCATGAGCTACAATAAATTGTAAACGAAAGGTCAAGACGCACAGTGTAAGTTAAATAATAAGGAAAAATATTTTTTTTTATTGAAACTCGGAACGAAAGCAGGTGGTAAAGTTAAATATTTGTTTGTCGTGATATAAAGTAACTGGCAATAAAACGTATCGAGAATTATAAACAATAACCATGAAATGTATTGTGTGTATCCAATATAAGTAATACATGTTTACATACGTAAGGTGGTGGGTTTTTACTTCAAGGTCATGGGTTCAAATCTCGTCCCATTCAAAACAAACAATAAATAAGATTGAACACACGCGTTTCCCATCTGTGATTGATTGTCAATAATTCCAATTAGGCATAGAATAAATTAAAAAAAGAAATACAATGATTCTCTTTTAATTAGACAACTCCTATTGGAGATAGCGGTATTGTGCATGAATGTAAATAAAGCCCGTAATAAATACCATCATCAATCATTATTGGAGACTTTTACGAATAGATTCAATCAACAGGTTGATTTTAGTGATGCAACCATTTTAGCGATGTCGATGGATGTAACGATTACGGACCCGATTAATCGTACTCAAAAAAGTACACGTAAGGGCATCATCGTAATATACGGATTATGTATTTTATAACATGAGTCGGTTGTGAACCAGAGAATTTCTAAAGTATTATGGACTCCAAACCAAATTTAAGTTTTGTATAAAAAGGGCCGCGCAGTCGTTCCCCAAAAGTCAAGTTTTCAAAATTGTAAGACTTAGTTGGGGAAACTAATTCTGCGAGTCTGGAAACTAGGCGGAAAGCAGGTCTAGCTATTATGTCTTTCAAAATTTGGAACAATTTTATCGATAGCCCATTCCTCTTGGAATGCAATGATTTATTTGTACCAGACTACTACAGCCGAAGTCGATACCATGACTTATTCAGATTACGAAACGGAAAAACCGACATCCTGGCAAAGCATAGCACGACGAGGGAAATGGTGCCTATGAACTAGCAAATAATTTGGATATAAGATATTGAAGAGTCACCTAGCTAAATGCTGATATATAACGATGTGAAATTTTGTACTGTAATTGGAATTAATATTCGGTTGTACAATAATTTTTTTTTTCTTTTTAAATTGAGATTTAAAAAAATAGCGGAAGAGTTTTATATCACCGCGCCAGTGCAACCATGGCAATCCCATTTTTACTTGGCTTCCCAAAGGAAGTTGGGAAGAATAATGAGAGATGTAATTAAGGGGATACCCGGCGGTGATTTTTCCATACAAACGTATTCCCTATTTATCTCTCTGGATTTTGACCCTAGAGAAAATATTGTTTTTACATAAAATAGATATCAACTACTAGCGTGTAGGTACTTTTTGTGTTTTTTTCATAAGTTACTTTTTGTAGAAGTTATGACCTTCCAAAAATCAATAAAATTGACTGGTTTAAACGCCGCCAAAAGACGTTCAGTATACAAACTAAACAATGTTTTTTTAAAAAAAGCAAAACGTACCGACATAGTTTTTTCTTGTGTAGTTGGTAAAAAAAATTGAAAACAGGCCACTTTTGGAGGAGAAAAGTGGGGAATACAAAACCTCGATTTTAGTTAGGTATTAGTAGCCCGAAGTGCATTGTCCCTTTCGTTTAATATCCGGTAGAGTAAGAGCAACAGTGACAGCAACAATTTAGTAAAATCTATTTTTCAAATTTCTCCACCACCCGGGTATCATCTTAAGTAAGTTAGCTTTCCCTACTTATTTCTACTACTTACCTGGTTATTAAAATCTGGTTACTCAACACTGCAAATACGTTTTTGCTCACACTAGAATAAGAATTCGAGAACTTTGGATCGAAATACAAGAGCTTACAACTCGACCACGAGGCTATAAAGGCAAATAAATCAAGTAAAAAATTCTGATCTGTTATTCTTTCTCTGGACGGAAAACGATTTGCTATAATCGATTACGATCATTCGGCAGTAAAAATATTGATTGAATAATTGTAATCGTAATCGTTTAAGGTTAGTCGAATTACCATTTTATATTTTGCTTGAAGACTAAAGGCGCTAATTTACACGTATGAATTAACAGGGAATCGTTAATGAAAAACTCAACACGTAAACAAAGAAAATCAGTACAATATTTCAAGTTAATTAATAGCCACGGTTAATTTCCTGAACCGGAGACAATAATTTATTCACAACTCAGGTGGTCTCTCACCAGGACGATTCTGAGACCATTCTTCAGTACTAAAAAATGTGCAAATATACAATTTTAAATTTATGTACATGAATGTGAAAATATTTTTATTTTTCCTTTTTAGATAACGGTCATTGAACTGGCAACTTTTAGGGCCAGATACGAGAGATAAAGGCTCTATCACGGAGTAGTCAAATAATTCAATACCTACTATGTCTGTTAAAATAGAGTAGAAAACATAGGAGCACTGTTCTTTAAATGGCAATACTAAAGTTAAAACACCTGGTGGAAAAATAAAGCTATGTAAGCTACAATTTTATAAATAAACAAAAACACATTTGCTCACATTTATCTAATACTAGCTGAAGTACCTAGCGGTGTCTGGTCTTTAGATCATCCCACTAAATAAGTACCTTATGACGATTAACACTGACGTAAAACTATCTATAGCTTTCGGAGTGCGACCCTTTTTTATTTTGCCTGGAGTTTCGAATTTACCCCCATTTGTTTCGCTCTCCTTGACAATTCTACAATGGTACTTTCTGATATAAAAAAAATAATACGACTATGATAGCTAACAATATTGTAACTAACTAACTAACTAACTAACCATCACGCCGTTTCCCCGCAGGGGTAGGCAGAGAGGACGGACCGCCAAACAACTCGGTCTTACACATACATACATACATACACTCCTCGCCTCATTCACATTCATACATCTTATCATACATGTTCTTCTATTATTCTGACTCTTGACATGGCCTGACTCAAGTATCTGATTCACTTGATCGTGCCATGTCTTCATTGTATTCATTCATTCATAACAATATTGTATATTTAAATAAATAAAATAAAATCATACTTAAAACATGTATCACTGTTTGAAAATATTTTTACAAAGCTAATATAAATTGGTATTATTAAAATAAAACTGAAAATATTTATACTTAAAAAATGTTTTTTTATGTTACTTACAGTATTCTAAATAAAAAGTGTCATTGTCATTTTACTGTCATTTTGACAGTAAAATTGATGTTGCCAGCCTACAATTTTTTTAGTTCCGGTATTTATGTTTTCTACTCTATTTTGACAGTCTTATACATTAATGTATTTACTAGCGCAGACCCGTAAAAATCATACGGTATTATAATTTCATGATTTGTGACGGTGAAAGCATTCATAAAATATTTGTTTCTATCAATTGCTTTGCCTACCAAAAACAACTATTGGCAATTTTCGGTATAATTATTTTGGTCTTCAAATAATTATTAGAGAGACGATCAGAATGACGTTTCGAATGAATACCTGTAGTAAACATTAAAAATCATCGATGATTTATAAAATATTTATTTAATATTATTTCTATTTTTTTTTCATCATGGTTCAGATTTAGATCTGTCAACTTTTGAAGAAGTGCAAATCTGTGAAAAAAATGAAACGAAAGAAATATACATTTCAAAAATAGATTTATTATTAACATTAAATAATTTTGGTACCTTCTTTATCGTTTGAATTGATCAATTCCAATTTTTAATAACATTAATCAATATGTACCGACGTTATGCAGGAATATTCGGTATCACGCTTGATGAGAACTGGAATATTCGATGGGTTCAAATTACGTCATTGTCGGCAACGATGTGATGATTTTTTAATTGTAGGTTGTCTAACAAGTACCAGGCTATCAGAAGTCATCAGAAGGTTTGTGTGCGTACCTAGACCGCCTAGGGCCCGTAGCAAAAGACCCTGACATAGTCCAACTGTGTTGCTGCTTAGTTTCGTAATCCTACCATCAGATTATCATGTTACCATGCTTCTTTATAGTGAGATTTCACGTTAGATGTTATAACGATACGATCGATCTTTGATATCAAAGTAACTATGTAGAAGGATATTGCGTATTTAATTTGTGGCGGTAGGTATTATACTTCATCAATTTTATAGATATTCTTCATTTAGATAAATACAAAACGTAAGTAATTTTTCGCAGTAAGCAGGTATGTTTATTGATATCCACAATCATTTTGTTGGTATACAAATACATTTTGAAAAAAATAAATTTGTTTGTACACTGCTTTATTGAATAAAATATACAAACGAATCGGTTTCGGTTCCGCCCGAACCTTCCTCAGGGTTTCATATAAATAATTACAGATTTACATAAGAAAACATAGAAAACTTAGAAGAGGGAGAGGAAACATCAACTTTGGTGAGGTGGGGGGGGGGGTAAGCAAGAGAGAGGGGGTAAAATTGGGTATAGGGAAGGGGAACATACTCAAAGAAAAAATTGAAAAAAAAAAATTTACCAATCCAATTCTCTTCCAAAACGGAACCGATTTTTAAGATTTTTTTTACCAACTGTTTTAGAAGAAAATATTTTATGTTTGAACGTTTCGTATTTTTAAAAATACATTGTCGAGTTTGGATTCTGAACTTTAATCTGTTGATGGCGTTCAAATCAGATTTTGAAGGTAAGAAGTAATTAATCAAAAAAAAGTAACGTACGGATACGCCAATGGTCGATATTTACATTACATTAAAAAGTATTTTCACTTAAAAAGTATTTTCAAAATCAAATTGGGAATACGTTTACATGGACAAAACTATGCCGGGTTTCCTTCTAATCACACCATCCATTCCTTCTTACATAGTGAATTGCACCGTATAATATTTCCATGTTTAGAAATAACTACAAATTTCGTAAATTCAACGTCAACGGGTAAAACAGAAAGCCACACACCTTTGTTTTGGCAAACCCTAGTTGTTTCATTTATGTTCATTAATTTACTCTTGACAATTATTTGATTCACTTGATCATGCCAGGTTTTTAACCCCCACGAACCCGGGCACCCCATCTAAGTCACCAAACATAGTAAACGACCAAGCCAGAAGTGTTTTATATTTAATTTGTTAAAAAAACTTAAAATAAAACCATAAATTTATTAATTCTTTAAACAATTAATAATATCTACTAAGCGAATCGGTTCTAAACAAAAGAGTAAAATATTAAAGATGTTAGAACAAATTGATTGTTGTATTTCCTACATTTTTTATTATTTATCCTTGCCATACCTTTATCCAAAAAACGACCAATAAATAGTTCTTACAGTCGTAACAAAGAGATAATTAAAAACGACGTTTAGATTAATTTAGTGTAGTTAAAATATACTGTCTAAATCTCATAAAACAAACAATAAATCTATTACTTTTGAAAAAACAAACACTCCACAATGTGACCGAACTCAATGTTATCGCACGACTAACAAACAGCAAAGGTCATCAGTAGTAGGCGGCCACGCTGGGGCTATTACAGTGTCGTACTCAAGGGAAAAATAACTTCATCACACTTATTTTTAAACCGCTTCCCGGTTTTAGCATGCGAGAAGTTGAGTATGTTGTTAACAATAAAAATTGACTTATGAAAATGACGTGATATATGGGTACGTTTTATATACATATGTATATCGGGGATATCCTTGACCTGTAGAAATCCCTGGTGATGATCCTGTAGAAATCACAAGTGCGCCCCACTGTTGAATATGACAGCCACCTCTGGTCTAGAGCCCTAAAATACTTTAAAAAAATCTTTAACCCTAAGCAGAAACGGGCGATCAGCTTCCTCATCATAGCTTCCCCAATTACAACTGGATTGAAATCTTTAGAGCACAGGCGTCATGTGGGAATGCTGTCCGTATTCATTCGGTATTTAAATGGAAGATGGTCCGAGAAACTAGCGTATGTCCCTTCGACACCGTTGCATAATTGGGAAACACGCCAAACGCACGCCCAAAATTTGTACGCAGTTGTCATTCGTGTCGCATGAGAATGGGTCCTTTCTACGGCACGTTCTTGGGTTCGGAACGAACGATATTTCATTCGCATTTGTGGCTGTGGAACGATTTTTTATATGAATACCGCATGAGAGTCCCAACTGAGACTATGGCATCCCCAATTGGCTATGTTGTGAGGCTGAAGGTAGTGGGAAGGTTAAGGAGATGGGAAGACGGAAGAGGGAGGTGGGGAAGTTCCTGGGTATTCAGATCTGGTCACCAAACACGGCTACATTTCAAGCAACGTTTTAATTATGAATGGTGGTTTTACACCAGGGCGATACTGAGAGTATCTTCCACTCTGGAACATGCCGCAAATATACTATAGGTATATTATTTTTAATTTATTAATTGTAAAATAACACAAATTAATGAAATAAAATTTATTAGCGCACGCCGGGTGAACCCGCGACCTTCAGATTGAGAGTCCAGAGCCTTACTACTGGACTACGCCGGCCGTCTATTTGCCGACTTCTGTGTTTCTTCCCTTCTACAACATGAATCACTTCAAGACCCATATTCACACCTTCTCCTCTAAAAACCATTCACACACACCCCAGAGATGACATAGGCTCTGAGGGAAAACTATTTTCCTCCGGGCCTTCTGTGTGAAGTGAAAGTAAAAAAAAAAATTAAAACATTTTTTAATTGTGAATACCGCCAAACAGTCCCAATACCTCCCAACCGTCTTGAGCCAGTGAGGCTATATGGGGTGTGTTGGAGGCTGAAGGTAGTGATGAGGGGAAGGAGATGGGGAAGAGGAAGCTGGGGAATTACCTGGCCATTCTGATCTGAATGGCCAGGAAAAAACACAGCTAAAGACATTTCAAGCAACATTTTAATTCTGAATGGTAGGTCTTACACCGGGGTGATATTGCTAGTGTCTTCCACTCCGGAAAGTGCCGCAAATACCAGTATGATATACTCGTATATTATTTTTAATTCTTTTAAAATTTACACCAAACGCGCACCCAACTTTTGCAGACAGCATTTTTCACGTGAGAACGGGTCGTTCTTACGACTCATTCGTGAACGATGTCTGTGTTCTACACTGTCTGTGTTCTACTTCTCAGTGGAAGATGATCCGAGGATCTAGCATCTATGATCCTTTTGGTATCGTTGTATAATTGGGAAAAATGCCAAACGCACGCTCAATATTTGTACATGGTTGACATTCGTGTCGCATGACAACGGGTCGTTTCTACGGTTCGTTCTTAAGTTCAACAGCTCGGCTGTGGAACGATTTGCCGGCTTCCGTGTTTCCTCTCTTCTACAACATGATCTCTTCACAACCCATGTTCACTCCTTCCTCTTCTCGAAAAACTCTTCACACAGCATCCCCAGAAATGACGTAGGGTCTATGGGAAAAATATTTTCCTCAAGTTAATTTAAGGAGTTAATTTATAACAAAAATAAAATAAAAAGATTTCTTTTTTATGTTAATAGAACCGTTGTGAGACTGAAGGCAGTGGGGAGGGGAAGGAGATGGGGAACTATTCAGATCTGATCTCCTAACACGGCTAAAGTCATTTCATATAACTTTTCAATTCTGAATGGTAGTATTACGCCAGGGCGATACTGAGAGTATCCTCTACTCTGGAACATGCCGCAAATATACTACACATTATTTTTTACGTTTAAATTAATTTGTGAAAATAACACAAATAAATCAAATAAATTTACTCGTGCACGTTAGAATATGAACTCGAGCCCACCGTATTGCTAGTCAAGACACTAACCTCTCGACCACGGAGGCTGTCGAGTATTATATTTCTTCTTTAAAATACAATAATTATTAATTAGTTATTTTTGTCCATTCTAATGCGCTAGTTAGCTAAATAAATCCTTTAACATACTGTAGTTTTAAAAGGATTGCTTATATAGAAGATAAGCCGATAGTATGTCTCATTTCTTTTCCATATATTTTATTTTGAACAGAAAGGGACAAAAATAACATTATATTTACGTGTATAAATATCGTAAACAAACATATCATATTTCATGTTATCGCCAAGGAACTGCAGCTAACAAGTCCGGTATAGTAATTTTTAGCACCAAAAGGTCGAAAAGCAGTACGCAATTGAATATTATTTTAGTTTGGTTGATTTACACTTTTCCATCTGAACTCAACTGTTATATGTCGCAATATTTTGGATGTTGAATCACAGTAGCTCACACGTGTTCGCATTATAATACCAGCGAAGAAACTGTAACGTATTTATAATTAAATCTTTAATTCATTTCCTCTATATTTCATAAAAAAATTATACAATTGATATCACACAACATCCAGATTGAAAATCCAATATATGTTTATGAAAATAAATGATGTATTTAAGTATTCCCTGTATGAAAACTAATTTCGTTAATAAATCATTCAAAAATGAGAATTGATACAGATCAGGTCTCTTGTTGTACACGCTCGCTCACATCGGCCACCTGCAAGAACTACACTGTGTTTAAAACAAATTTTACCCGTTAAATAACGATAATTTAATTGTTTTGCCTTTAATAATAAGCGGCTCTGGGAATTCATCATTTTGCCACCGCTAGCCGCCTCTTAGTCATCAGTCATCATTTACTTAACTACGTAGGTAGGTACCCACCTACAATCTACACAAAATAATATTATATTATTAAACATAATAATTTCTGTGCGATGCATTAGTAGCTAGTCCTGAGTGAAATCTGATTCACAAATTAGCTTTGAATTTAAGTGTCTTTTTCAAAATTATATCAAACTCATTTTACATGATAGTGACCACTTTACATTATTTCTTCTTCTTCTTCATGTGCCTTATCGATTATATTAATTTGGTCGAAGGCCTTATTGGGTCCCCCCGACGTTGGCGATCACTCTGGTGAATATTTCTCTATATTGCACTGCCCGGAATAGCTCCTCCACACTTCTAATACCGGTCCAATCTCGTACATTTCTCAGCCAAGACATTTGTCTCCAACCAGGCCCTCGGCGACCTCTATCTCGCCTTTTAATATTAGTTGGAGGAAGTGAAATTTCTCCCCTCGAAGTATGTGACCCAGATATGAAATTTTCCTGACTTTTACTATTGTGAGTAGTTCTCTTTCTGCTCTAGCCTCCCTGAGATTTTCTATGTTGGTGATCATGTCGGTCCATGGGACTTTGAGCATTCTCCGGTGAAGCCACATTCAAAAGCCCCTAACCTGTTCATGGTTTTTACTTTCAAATTCCATGTCTCACATCTATGCAGCAAGACCGACCACACATAGCATTTTAACATTCTCTGCCTTAGTTTTAAATTGCAGAATTGCAGCATTCATATTGTCATTGCAGAAGCGGGATTTGATTTTACGAATTTTAGTTCTTGCTGCTTCAATTCTGCACATAACCTCTACATGGATCAAGAGTCTCCGTGAGAATGCTGCCGAGGTATCTAAATCTTTCCACCTTTTCAACATTGCAACCATTTAACTGTATCACTGATCCATTATTTCTATAAATCTATTATTTTGCATGATAACAGTATAAAAAAATTAGTTTTACGAATTTAATTTCATAAAACTTAATGAAGTTCTTACGATTAAGCAATTGTTTCGTAATGAATATTAACTTTAGAGCTACGTAAAGCGGTTATGTATGTTAATGTTTTTATCTTAACCTTATTATGTATTTCAGCGCCCTTGAGGTGATTTTTCACGAAAACGGCGCTATATAAATTAGCCAAATATTATTATTATTTGCGTTTGTAAATTATTTATTAAAAGAACTGGCATCGTATTATTATTTTATGTCATATTTTATGCTATCTGCAGCTGTAAATCTGTTTCTTTTTTTCTTTATCTTTTATTTGTATTATTAAAACATAAATTTAATTGTACCTCTACATCTACCTCTTGCTATACACATCTTTGTATTTTTTTCTGTTATCTAAACCTTTTATTGATCTGTTTACACTAAATCATAGAAACTGTTTAAATATGTAAAAGCCCATTAGAGCGTTTATTATCAATAAAATAAAATAAATAAAAATGGAACTTGATAGTTTGCAGAATTCAGACAAATAATGAACCAATACATCATCAAACATAATCAATTATCTGGGAAGTGGGTTAGTTATTACAGCATGAAATTTGGTTCAAAGACCTCAAAAGTGTTATTTTCAAAATTGGAAGTTGATTGTTTGCAGAACTCGAAAAAATGAAAAAAGTACCTACTAACAATCAAATCAAACAAAATCAGTTGTCTGTGGTGGGATTTAGTTGATGCTGCGTGAAGTCTGGTTCAATGTCCACAAATTTGCTTTGAATAAAAATGTCATTTTCGGAATTGGAACTGATTGGATAAAGTACCTAACTATTATGATATTTCAACAGAAAAATATTGGAATCGTCTTTTTCAAAATGGTAATTAGAATATCATGTGATTTTTGTATTGGTCTGTGCTAGTAACATAACATTTTTAATGTAATTTTTATTGTAATATCAAGAATTCAGAATATTCAATGATTTTTCAGGGGTCTGCACTAGTAATAATTTACCTAATGTTGGTAGGAATATTCACATTCACATTACATTTTATGTAAGTTATTTAATTTTCGTTCAGATGTGTTACATACAAGTATGAGTAAAGGTGTGTGCACCCTTTCATACACACCATATTTATGGTGTCGGTGTGTGGCACCTCCAGTACTTACACAGCGCTTATTATGATTGGTCAGATTGCCAGCCCTGGATTAATTTGGAGGTAAACTGTTGTCAAACCTGCAGGCAGCATTCAAAATTTGAATTTGAATTCTAGCTCACTCATTCCTTGTCACTCACTCAGTGACATTCTAGCTCACTCAGATGTTTTGAATAATCGCTACGATTCTGATTGGAAAAATTGGCAAATTGACTCTGGCCATCTTTAACCTTGACTGAAGAGCACACCGGGCTGATGAGAGCCATGTTGCTGGAAGACCGTTTTGGCTGGGAGTCTGGGAGCCAACATTCTGCAGCCAATTCACCCTCACGATGTGAAACCCTTTGTCAAAAATAGAGGGATTTTTTTAGTCAAGGCCACCCTTTAGCGAAACTCGACCCAACCTGGTATCAGCCTTCATATTATATTACCCTAGCAAGCCCCTAAATGCCAGAAAGTATAGATTTAGGATGTCATTTTGATTTTAAATATTTATTAACTCAGGTCCGGGGCATGCGTCATTCCTATGTTTACCTACGTTAAATTGTCGTGAAAACAAGCTTATGTGCCCAAGCGGTTATATTACGTGTATATTATTATCACCATCAACAAAATCAACAACATTATTTTCATTTCTAAACATAGAAACTCAATCCTTGCATTAGTATTGCCTGTTCATTCTTGACATTTGACAACATCTAACCAATATTATTATTTCAATGATAATGTTCTATAAATTATATGTATCACTAAAATGATGCAATATTGTTACCGCCCAATCCTACGGTAGCAGAGGTTGCTAAGGTGTTCAGGTAACAGGAAGATTTAATAATAAAAATTCTAGATTCACTAGTTTCTTAACTTGCACTACGAGTTTTCGGACACCGTGCATAATACATATGCCTTATACTCAACATCACTAGTTATTATTATTGGTTATTTTTCAAAGAATGAAACAGCCCCGAGCTACGAATAATTTGACAATATATGAAAAACTCGTAATATCTTCATTATAAGCGGAAGATGTTGCTTGTGAAATGATGGAAGACTTGCTAGGAAAGGAATTGAATCTATGAAGCCTGGGTGGGAAGCAGACGCATTTGTCAAGTTAGCCACTAAACAACCAGTCATTGTTATTAATATTGTAGTATAGCGCAGTTTGATAAATTGAATTTTGTGATAAAGTGATAACGTCCGTGCAAGGTGCTTCAAGAAACGCCATTATAGACGATTACATCGTTTCATTTTACAGTGTACGTTTTATTAAATGTGCACACTTTTATATGGGGGCAGATGGCGAATAGTAAATCGTCTATAATGGAAAAATGTCACCACCTCAGGGGCAGAAGGTAATAAAAATATACCCGGCTTTAAGGAAAGGCTTACTTCGAGGTGCTGCAGTATTGGCCTTTTAGTTTCTGGATACCATTCAGTGGGGATACTGATTTCCACAACGATGGATTTCCATTAAAACTTCTTTGAAAAATTAGAAATTAGTTTTTTCTTGATGATTAGGTTTTTCTTTTTGAACGGTGTTCATGTTTTCGTTTAGTGAGATCCAAAGAGACAGATAAATTAGGAAGCCTAACCTAGCCCATTTTAAAATGTTAATTCAGGAGAGCTTTTTCATTTACTTTTTTTTTTGACAAAATTATATCTCCCGTTTTAATAGACTTATAATTATGATTTTGATTATAAAATAACAATGAATATTTTAGTATACTAAAACATTTTCGTGTAATTTTTGTAACTTTTTGAAAACAATTTTTTATTATTTTTAAATTCCTCTTATAATGAACGTCGTCAAAAAAGAGCACTTATGTTTCTAGAAATATTTCGACAACGCAGAACGCAGATTGAAAGAGAGAAAAAAAAACGGAAAAATGACATATCTAACTCATTTTTGGATTCATTATCCTTTATAGTATTTCAAATTTTCGCTATGGATATGGTGGATATTTTTTTGTAATTTTTTAACGTTTCTTTAGTTGATCCGTCTTCAGAGCATCTTATTTTAGTAGGTACATACATACTACCAGAAAAAAATAAACTGACCCACAACAATAATAAATTAAATATATTCAAAATTTACAAACTGCCATAATAAAAAAAATTGTTACACCAAATATTTACAGAGAGAGAAATAACTTAAAACTATTATATGGCTCAGAGAGCATACTTACAACAAAAGGTCTACTTTGGTTCATTACTATTATGGATAACGCGGGGGAAAGCTCATATAAACACCCAATGGTACATAAACATACCACAAGATTTAAAGAAGGAAAGGGCCTAAAAACTCCTCGAATATTAAATAAATATGGAAGCCGTACTCTTGAATACCAAATACCAGTGATTTTCAATAAAATAAATAAAAACTTAAAATTTGAAAAAAATGACAGATTATGCCCTAAAATGATAAAAATGTGGTTAATTAACGAAAACTCCATGTATCTTTAAATATGTTGAATTGATCATCTTAATGTAGCTGCCTATATATCTTATTATTAGGCATTTACATTGAAATATCTTACAGATGTAATTCAAATAATCTAATATTATTACGTGATCTATCCTAATGTGTCCTTAAAACTATATAATATGTATTAACAAATATTTCCTTATGTATAATATTAAGAGTGATAAATTGTAGAACCTACAGACAAGCTGCCATATGACATCTTTGTGGGACTACCCTTATATTGTAAAAATGTATTTTTTGATAAATAAATAAATAAAAAAAAAAATAAAAAAAATACTGTATTGAAACATTTATAAATCAAATGTAATATAGAACACTTGAAATACTCACTCATGTAATCGAAGTATGCTTTTTTCTCCTAAAAAATATTTAAAAAAACTAAATTATTCATGAAAAAAAAACTGGTTTCCCTTTTGTAAAAAATGATTTCTGGAAACCCCTGGATTACCGTACGGCCTTAGTGCTACCCAGCTTTGTACCATAAAAGCTCAAGTACATTGCATTAATAAAATCATAATGCAGCTGCAAGAAATATTTATAATGTACATTTTAACCGTATTGATTGTATCAAAACTGATTTGATCCAAATAACTTTTTGAAGCACGCAATTTACCCTTTATTCAATTGCAGAAGAGAACGTAAGGTTTTGTAATTTGCAGGTATAATAATAGTAATCATTGTATTGTTTACAAATTACAAGCTTACGAAATATGATTAGTATGAACAAGAATTAATAATTGTTTTCATATCAGGTTATAAAATGCATTGTGTTTATGGCACGATAGCTTCTGTTGATACCTACCATTGACACGTCAATTTGTATGGATGTTTAATTTTTAATTATCAGTCTATAACCATCATATTATGAAATTCATCACGTTTATCAAGAAAACGTTGCAAAATAAGACGTGGGTGAGGCACTGCAGGAGTAGAATCGATGGGTTGTAGGTAAAACCACCTCATGTCAGGCCGGGACACTGAGTCATATCGGCCTCTTAATTTATAATGATTGAATTTCACCCTATGACATATGAAATTCATCACGTTTATCAAGAAAACGTTGCAAATTAAGTCGTGGGTAAGGCACTGCAGGAGTAGAAGGTCGATATGGGTTGTAGGTAAAACCACCTCAAGTCAGGCCGGGACACTGAATCATATCGGCCTCTTAATTTATAATGATCGAATTTCACCCTATAAAACACACTCTATGGCAAACGTAAAGATTCTGAAGTATTGCTTCTCCACAAAATAAAACATACATCGGTTGATTCACAAACATTTTATCCTATGTTAACATTAACTCACCATCAACAAAATCAACAAGGAGGATAAAATATATTACCCATATTAAAGCTTACTAACAAATATTTAAATATAGGCTTTAAAAATTAAGACATTGTAACACATTACGCTGTTCTAATAATGGAGAAGATATTTTTAATGAACCGATTACATTATTACGATTATATTACGATTACATAATAACCCCTAATCATCTCAATCTGGCAATGTAATATAGGCCTTCATTTTAGAATATGTTATATTTCTCTCTCGCTTTAATCTATTATATATGTAAAAACAGAAAATATGTAGGTACATATATTTTTTGATTAACAGAAAAATATGTACATATATTTTTCTGTTTTAATTACATTCTACTTATTATTTTGACCTGACAATTGTGGACCTTCCGCAATAACAAATGGGTAGGTACTGCAAATGTTTAATGCATCCGTCAGCGAAACATTGGTTGATAATAATATTTATTGATTGATCGATCGGTGCCGTGATCTTTCGTTCTGAGTTATCGGCCAATAAATACCATTGCTCAGTGTAGTCAACAAACATTACGTGGGCAAACCTGTTGTAACTCTCACAACCAGAACTAATATATTTTTCTAAAACACATTAAGATCAATAAATTAGATCAATAAAATCAATAAAAAGAGGCGATGGATTTTTAAATGTTTTTAACATACACCGAATGTTTGTTTTTTTATCAGAGGTTTGTAAATAAAGTAATGACGAAGTTTTGTAAAAAAAAACCTACACTTTATTTTACATATTTTCAAAGATTAGATATTTAAAAATATGATTATTCGAAATTCGATTTATTTTCGGAATTACTATTTTTGTGCCGCGTTAACTAAACCGGTCTGGCCGGAACAAATTGAACAATTTAAGGTAGGCGTTGCCCGACTACCTGCAGATGGATTACCCCATTAAACCTTTGTTATATTCTACACCTACACAATGTATATTTATTTAATGCATCTTTTTCTCGAAACTACTTTTTTCACTCTGGCTTGCATGGTATGGCAGAGTTCTACTGAACCGATTTATTTGAAATTTGGTATGAACTTTCTCCACACATCCCTTTATGGCGCCAAGCAGAATCAGAGAAAAAAAATTTTTACTCCTCCGCGTTTCCGGCGATAGCGAAATCTTTAATGATTAAGAATCCGTTCGATTTTTTTTTTCAGAACCAGACCAAGAAGGGTTGCAATTATGCACGCCAGGAAATTCCTTTTTTTTGATCCCCCACTTTACCAGCCGATTACTTTCGAGTTTTGAATATTTTTTTTTGTTTATTTTTTTATGTATTCTTAAAATACATATATCTAAATAAACAAATCAAACAAAGGATACTAAAAATATTCTTAGATTTTTTTTTACAGAGCCCAAAAAACGCACGAAATTTGTGCCTCTAGACTAGAATACCCCCTTAAGGCATACCATTTCCCGTAGGTTTTATTGTATAATGTAAAACAGTTAATATCATATCAGTATAATGCATCGAATCAGCTACCTCATCATAACTGTATTTCATATACAAATTTGATTAAATAAAGCTATTATAAAAAACGAATATTTAATTATACAGATTTATACTTTAACCAGTGATTCTTGACACATTTGGAGTTCGGAGCAAAAAAAGTTAATGAAATTCTGGTGACATTTTTAATGTTTACTATTTTTCCATATTGTTTACTAATTTTCCATTTTTCAAAAACCTGCAAAATAAACTTATTTGTTGTCACTGGTCATTCTGTCGAGTAACTAACACATGACCTTATGATTTAAAAAAAAAATTAAGAATAGGCCCCGGACCAGGAGACTAAAACGACATCTACAATTTTTACTCTAAATAACCTTAGGAATCAATGGTTAAATCAGATATGCCACATAATGGCAATGCTTTCTCAAGTAGTATATAGTTATAAGAAGGCTATAGTAACACACCTCAATCACAATAATCAACGTTAGACATTATACCGCTCTTACATATGGCTTCTTATTCATATTTTATTACTGAATCTAAACTACTGACTTCAGATATCTTAACCCCTAAAACTAAAAAAAACTGTACAGTAAATTCAAGGGATGAGTGGATGCTTGCTCAAAAACAGTATATGAGCAAAATAAATTCCAAAAGATCGGAATATTGGAATGAAAAGATTGACTCTGAGCGAACCAATCCACAACGTCTCTGGAACTCCATAAAGACTGTTATTTCCGAAGCCACAGTACCTACTAAAATAGATATTACCCCAGATGCGTTCTCAAAGTTTTTTCGGGAAAAAATTGAATCTATTCGTGCATCCATATCTCACGCCCCTCCGCCAATTTACACTCTCAAAGGAAATTTGTCTTCCTTCAGATCTACAACGCTGGAAGAAGTAAAAAAATTAATAGCAAGTTCGCCAAATAAGCAGTGCAGTCTAGATCCTATACCAACATGGTTATTAAAAAAATGTGCAATTGTCTTAGCTCCGTTCTTAGTTCATGTTTTTAATAAATCTCTCAGCACAGGTCACTTCCCTGAACCTCTAAAGTCAGCCATAGTCACACCCATATTAAAAAAGCCACAACTAGACTCCGATAACTTAGGTAATTATCGACCCGTTTCAAATTTACCTTTCATTTCAAAAATCCTAGAGAAAATTGCTGCAGCACAAATAACCAGTCACTTGAATTCAAATAAATTATTCACAAATCGTCAATCCGCATATAGAAGGTTTCACTCAACAGAAACCGGACTACTTCGTATGCTGTCAGATATAACTCTTGCCATAGAGTCAGGAAAATTAGCACTCATCTCACTCCTAGACATGAGTGCAGCATTTGATACGATTGATCACAACTTCCTCATTAACAGATTAGAGAAAACATTTGGTTTGAATTCCGACATCAAAAATTGGCTGGCATCCTATCTATCTAATCGCTTACAAGCCGTGAAGGTTGGAAATAAACTGTCTAATTTCGCTGCACTTTCTTCAGGGGTACCCCAGGGATCCGTTTTAGGTCCACTTCTCTTCATCCTTTTTACAAATGATGTCGCCAAAATAATCGAGTCATTTGGTCTCTTGTCTCACTGCTACGCAGACGATCAGCAAGTTTATTTTTACTGCACTCCAAACGAAATCAACAGTCTCAAAATCCGTGTAGCTGAATGCCTAGAAGCAATAACTCGTTGGATGTCTTCAAACAAGCTGAAACTGAACCCATCGAAGACCGAGTTTCTCTGGGCGGCCACAAACAAACGGCAACATTTGGTAGACGATTCACCTGTTTCCATTTCTGGCAGCAATATTATTCCAAAGAGAACAGTTAAACTTCTTGGCGTTAATCTAGACTCGGACTTTTCGCTTAAAAGTCAAATAAATAGGACAGTAAGCACCGGATTTTTTCACCTAAGACAACTTAAATCAGTTCGAAGAAACCTTCCTACAGAGGCAACAAAATTACTCATCAACTCATACGTAGTCTCACGTCTCGATTACTGTAACGGTATTTATGCTAGCCTTCCGAAATGTCAAATCGACAAACTTCAATCCGTGTTTAATGCAGCGGCACGGCTCATAACCGGGGTCTCTAAATATTCACACATTTCAGAACACCTTCGCAACCTTCACTGGCTTAAGTGCCCTGAAAGAATCCAGTACAAACTGTGCTGGATGGTGTTTAAATCCATCAATGAAATGGCCCCACATTACATCTCTGAACTATGCGTCCCGGAAAACATTGGTCCAAGGCAGTCAACCCTTAGATCAGCAACATCATCAGCTCTAGGTAGACTGATAGAACCTAAACGAAAGCCAAATACTAAGTTTGGAGATCGTGCATTCGAAGTATCTGGGCCTAAGGCTTGGAACAAACTCCCTCCGGAACTAAGGTGCATAACAAGCCCAACAGAATTTAGGTCAAAACTAAAAACCTACTTATTTAGGCTCTCATACCCTTAAATTTAATAAATCTATATGTATTGCCTATAATTTATCTTAATCTATTTTCTTATTAGATTAACATCATTCGAAGCCTTCACAGCAATCCGTCGCTTAACGAGAGACTGAGACTTCATTTAAGAAAATAAATAAAATTCATGTACTACTCTCATTAAATAACATAATATATATCAAATAATTACTTTTCCAACAACATGTGTTCGCTATTATGTCCTCTGCGCGCAAACTGTATATAAATAAACATCTTTTAACTTTAATCTCAAGTGACCTACCAGGTAAGTATGGTCCTGTACATTTTCATTGAAAAAAAAGATATATATAATTTAAAAAAAAAAATAAAAAATAAAAATAAAAATAAAATAATAAAAAAATAAATAAAAATAAATAAAATAAAATAAAATAAAAATACATGTACATTTACATTTTTGGGGTGCACCGCGCTGGTTGTTCAGTTGCATTGTACATATAGTTTTGTATCGCTGATCAAAGAACCGGTGGATTTGCATCCATTGTTTTAGCCATAGGTTTTTTATATTTTCTAGTGTGTAGTTAGAAGTAAGATTGTAGAAATTATTGAAATTTGTACAGCGCCTTTGAGGTGATTTTTCACAAAAACGGCGCTATACAAGTCATCCAATTATTATTATTATTATTATTAAAAAAATTGGCGTATTTTGTCAGAGGCTAAAAATATTCCCGCTTTGCAATAAAATCCAAATAAATGGAACATTTGTTAACGTATTTGAAAACTAAAAACTGTTTTCGAAAGGTGATGAAATAGGCTTTCAAATTTCTATATTAAAAATTACTATGTATTTTTTTAAATTTTTTTTTTTTTGCGTAAACTTTAAAAAGTTTTAAAAATGGCTCACTTTACTTTTTTTTCTAACTAAAATTACTGATAATGAAAAAACATAAAACACATACTTATTTCATTAGATAAATGAATTATAAACCTTACTGTCACCTCACTTTTTTTCGTTTCATGTAAAAAAAAATCTTAAAAAATTCACAAAGTTCCATAATTTTTTTTCAAATTGCTATCGGAAACTTTGGTTTCAGAAAGGGGTAAATTTTAATTTTTTTGTGGTTTTCTTTTAGATTTGAATATATAGTTTGTTGTATTCTCTTTCCAATACCGTTTAGATCACATTTCTGACTATGATAGTTAGGGAAAAACAACGATTTCTGTGAGACCTATGTGAGCTGGGACAAATATGGTCTCCTGTGATTAAACGGGTTAACTATCACACAGAAGAGTGATTACTAATAAATGTATAATGTTATTCAAATGTTATATTTTCAAAAATTATTACTAAATGTTTAACTGACAGTCCTGATTTAAAAGAGCAAGCTCGCAGTGCTCAGACAATTTAAACTAATATAATTTTGAAGGTAACAATAACTCATTACTAATATAATAATTACTAATATAATAACTCATTATTAATACAAATTATTATTAACTCATTACTAATACAAGTTATTGTATTAGTAATGAGTTATTGTATTAGTAATTAGTAATTATTAATACAATAACTCATTATTATTGTATTAGTAATGAAATGAGTTATTGTATTAATAATTACTAATACAATCACTCATTACTAATACAATAACTCAGTACTAAGTACAATACGAATTGCAAATAAAAATGCGAATGTATGTATACTCGATGTTATTTTTTAATATAATTTGATATTACTTCTCAGTTCTTATTTGGTTCAATACAATGTATATACCAGTGTAAAATAATTCTCATGTAACACATTATTGTAAAAGCCATTAAGGGGATACCCGGCGGTGATTTTTCCATACAAACGTATTCCCTATTTATCTCTCTGGATTTTAACACTAGAGAAAATATTGTTTTTGCATAAAATAGATATCAACTACTAGCGTGTCGGAAATTTTTGTTTTTTTTTTATAAGTTACTTTTTATAGAAGTTATGACAGTATACAAACTAGACAATATTTAAAAAAAAAAGCAAAACTTACAGACATAGAAAAGTTTTTTCTTATGTACTTGGTAAAAAAAAAATTAAAATCAGTCCAATTTTGGAGGAGAAAAGTAGGGAATACAAAACCTCGATGTTAGTTAGGATTAGTAGCCCGAGGTGCATTGACCCTTTCGCTCAATATCCGGTGGAGTAAGAGCAACAGTGACAGCAACAATTTAGTAAAATCTATTTTTCAGTTTTTTTTCACCACCGGGTATCATCTTAACGGCGTACAAATGAATAATTAATACCCAGTATTTAAAAATTACCATCTAAAAATAAATGCGGATTTTTTGCTAAATTTTCTACACACGAACTTCTAATAAAATAGAAATAGAAGATTAATAATGGAACTTCAATTAGAACAAAGCTTTTAAAATTCTGAAAATAAATCTCAATTGAAAAGCAAAATCAAAGAATTACGTTCGCTAAATATTTTGTTTAACGTAATGGAACAAGTGAATCTATCTGGGTTAGATCTCAGATCTCATCGGTCACTTAGACTTTCTCCTGTAGTGTGGTCGTCGCTATGGTAACTATGTACCTGTTGCGTCGGAAGCTACAGACGGAAGACCTACAAGATCATTATTAATTCGGTTTCTTGTGGTCAGAGAACCACAACAGATCACAGCCTCCGGAGCCTTGGGATGACGGAGAAATGGAAAGCGACCAAACGACACTGAGAAGGTAGAGTAGTTTCAGCATCATAAGATCCTGATGGTTCATATTAACTTCCTATTGTTTTGGTCAAAATGTGGCCGTTTGGACAAGATTTTAATATGTGCACTGCTGACCGCTATTGTGAACTTGTGAAGTGAAGTGCCTCGAATAGACACTCGCCGCGCCCACATGACACAACCCGCGTAAATTATTGGTAAATGATCTTATAATGATTAGGTCTGTTGGCCCCATTATGGGGCTAACAGAGCGTTATTTGGCTTGGCCTACTTCAGCATATCCCTCGTCATACATTCTTATTGAGAATGGACGGCAACCGACATGCCGAAATACGCCAAACTCTGTCTGTTGGCCCCATAATGAAGCCAACAGACCTAGCTATAAAATAAGCTAGCTATAAAATAAGCAATATCACTCGTCTTACATTCCAATTGGAAATGTACGGCAACCGATATGCCGAAATGCGCCAAACCAAATAACGCTTGAGCTTTTATAGCTAGGTCTGTTGGCCCCATAAAACTATACACAAACGTCTACACATCAGTGGTCACCAAATTTCTTAAGAAAAGGGCCGGATTGATGTTGTTGAAAACCTGTGGGGCCGAATGTAAATTAAGTCTTATTCGAGTTAGAATCCAATTAGAATATTACTTTTTAAGTGCTTATTTTAAAATAGAAAAGTATTTATTGTAAAGTAGGAATATCTAATTTATATTTACAGCTAATTAAAAAAGGAATAAAGTAACACCAAAGGCCTTCAATATGTCTGTTTTTTTTTGCATTACATTACAAGTTCGCAATTATTTGTTTTGTTATTTTCAATATTCAAGTATTGCAATTTAATATTATTATTAATGATAGGTAAAGAAAAACGGTAATTTAAAAATGCATTTGTGTACGAATATCTCAACGACCTTGCACATTGTATACTATCTATCATCACTAGTTTTTTTAAAAATTCTTCTCCAGTCTGTAACAGTTATTTTTATTCATTGATTTACAGTCTACTAGGTGGGGGGCCCGCACATCATATTATATACATATTATAAAAATTACATTTATTATCTACATAGGCCCGCTGTGAATCCATGGTAGTTATTTGAGCATATCCTAGTTATGGGCATAATTATTGGAACATCCGTTTACGTATCATTTAAATAATTATATAATGATTCGAATAAGTAGACGTCGATTTAGATGTCAAAATGTCTACGACGATCATTGTGCCCTAGAAAGGAAAAAATAGAAAACGTCGTAATTTTTTTTAGATATTATTACAAAGTATTCGAAGCATCATTTCATTTAAAATATACCTACCTAAAGTTTTATAAAAACTGCCAGTGTCTTTTTCTAGCCAATGACAACTATAGTGGTCATTTGTGACACCTTTTTTGGACTTCGGTAGGCGTAAAAAAATGCCGGGAGCTTTTTGATTCTCTTTATGAACAGGAAAAATCGACCGTGAATGATTGTGTTCTTTCAGTCGATTTTTTAAAGAATTGAGATATCTTGATAATATCTCTGATGGTAGCAAATCTCTAATTAGAGATTTAAAAACAGAACTAATACACCGTGCTTATTTATTGACATTCATTTATTTATTTAAGGTACAAATACCCTTAAATGCAGAATAAAATAAAATTTCAGTTTAATAGTATGATTAAATTAATGAAAATTTAATTTTGGAAACGAAATGTAAACTAATAAATGTTTTCAAAAATTATACTTTTTTTGCAAGTTTTTTCTGTGCTATTGAAAATATTTGCTGGTTCTGCATATTGGTTACCTAAGCTGTGGATGCATAGCCGGTCTGTGGCCGAGTTGGCATCCACTCAGGGTCCCCGTGTTCAATTCCTCGGCTGGCTAAGTCCTCCATCACGTCATTGTGTAGTGGTAGTAGGAGATTTTTAAAATATTTTCAGGTTATTCGTAACCCGAGAATGTTTGTCTTCTTTAAAAAAAATTTGATAAGGGATTACATAAACGAATTGGTTTTGACATAATTGTTAGTTGCAGTGAAATAAAATTTTAGTTCGTGTGACTCTATTAGGTAAGAAATGAAATCAATTGTAATAATGCAGGGCGGACAATAAGGAGATTAATGACTTTAAAAAAAAAATGACATCGGTTACTGAACTTCTGTCAGATTGTAATGTAATTGGGTGTAGCCAACTGCCAGTCTACTTGTAATTTGTGATATTTTAGTACTTTTTACAATCTATATAAAATAAATAAAATCTCGTGACAACTCCAAAATACACTCCATAAAGTGTTTAAGCGAAGACTTTCGACTCCCAATCCGAAGGTTCCGGGTTCGAACCCGGCGTGGGTAAATAAATTTTATTTGATTAATTTATGTTATTTCACAAAGTATTAATTAAAAATAATATGTAATAGATTTGCGGCACGTTCCAGAATGGAAGATACTCTCGGTATCGCTCTGGTGTAAAACCAACATTCAGAATTGAAACGTTGCTTGAAATGGCTTCAGCTGTGTTTGTCACCAGATCTGAATAGCCAGGTACTTCCCCACCTTACTCTTCCCCATCTTCTTCCCCTCTCCCCTACCTTCAGCCTCACAACATACCCCAATTGGTGATGCCATACTCTCACCGGCCCCAGACGGGAGCAGTTGGGACTCTTGTGCGGTATTCATAAAAAAAAATAAGAAAACCTCGTACAAGGTTTTCTCGGTAATAAATGTACACCTCTACAATTCTTCATGCATGCCCAAATCATCTTGCACGGTTACGATTGTACCTTCTTATCACCGATTATGGTCGCTGCAGTGTTCAAGGACACGACGTGATTGCAACCATAAATAATACAAAAAAAAACAAACAAAACGATAAGGAAAATAATCCGACTAAAATCTGCCTGAATACTCGATGCACTTTTTTTACATTTTTGATACCTAACTAAATATTTATATACTAGTTCATATATATGTTTTGTTTATTTTTCGTTTACTCTTTTATACGCCCTTGTAGTTTTACATTGGGTGCATAATGTTTACAATGTTTTACACAATGGTTAGTAATAAAATTAACAATGGATTACAAAAATAATTTCTTACATTACAGTGGTTTACGATAGGATACAATTAAAAAAAATAATAATAAAATGAAAAATGTATTTTATGTTTAAGTATGTTAAACGTCAAATTTGTTACAAATGTCAATATCATATTGAAAAAAGTCAAAAACTATCACCTATCACCTTCACCTTCAAAGTACGCGACATTATTAAGAACTAATTGTGTAAAAGTATATCTAAGCAAATTATTATTTGTAAGCTTTTGTTAAAGTCGTTTCATAAAAATGCTCCAGTCCTAAAGAGTTCTAAATTCTCCAGTCTTTCAAAATAAACATGACTAATTAAATCTTCTTACTAATGTAATATCAACTGTGTTGTTCTCCGCGTGAAAAGTTTTATCATCTCCAAGCATAACTTTTCTTATTAATAAGCCAGGTCATACTTCAATCCTATGTCTACCTACGTTAAATTGTCGTGAAGATAAGCTTATGTGCCCAAGCGGTTAAAGTGTGTTTAACGAAGTGACCTGTCAGGTAAATGTTTTATATATCTATCTTACTAATATTATAAACGCGAAAGTTTGTATGGATGTATGTATGTTTCTTACTCTTTAAATCAAAATTTAATGAATGGATTTTAATGAAACTTTACAATAATAGGTATAGCTCATAAATCAGAATAACATATAGGCTATAATTTATAAAGCTAGCTATTTATTTTCAATATATTGAAAATACTCATTGTTGTTTAATAGAAAACGTCAAAATTTGAGAAAGACATTTTGCAAAACAATGATTGTTAAACCAAAATTCTATTTTGGAAAATATTTAAATTGGTGAATTTATTTGAAGTACTCGCCTAATACTTTAAATCGAATCAAGAATTATACACATTTTAAATAAATAGGTTAAGAATTTTGGTATAAACGTAGATGGGACCTAGGAAAAGAAAATAGATTACTCGAAGTACTAATCCTACGTAGACGAAGTCGTGGGCAGAAGCTTGTTTATATTATAATAATAAGATAGATCATAAGAATTAATAATAAACTGTACAGCGCCCTTGAGGTGATTTCTCACAAAAACGGCGCTCTACAAATCATCAAATTATTATTATTAAGGAGGTTCTTTTTCCTTACGCCTAGTGCGGCGAGTAAGTAAGTACTCTTAAATTGACTAAGAGACTCAGGAATTCGCAACACTCAAGCTATGAATTTACAATTGTTAGATGAGATTGACCTTCACATTGGCCGAAAGTATATAAGCTGTTGCAGTAAAAAATTTAAATAGTTACACTCGCGTCATGAAATTTGAACAGTCAATGAAGAACTATTAGAACTATTTTCAGCCTGCAAGGTATCCGTTATCTATAAACCATTGAAAAATCAAGAAAGTTTTGTATAAATTCAAGCATGCTAAAACGCACCTGGTCGCAAAAAGTATTAGGGTCTCTTCTTCTGAATAAAAATGAATGTTTCTTTGTTTGTCCCGTATATTATTCATCGGACTGCGATGAAACTTTGGTGATTTGTTTCCATATATATATATATATATATTTTTTTTCCTATACCATTCAGGTATAGGAAATAATTTCAGGCGGAGGGATTGCAAATGAGACAAAGTAGCGGTAGGGGATAGCAGGGGGTAAATTTGGAAAATCCATGCTTCTCACACGGACAGCTGTAGGTATGTCTCACACATGCTGCTGCCTACGTAGGAAAACCTTCTGATTTATTGTAAAACAAAAAACTTGCGGATAGAAAAGCACTTCGATAAACATAATTAAAACGCCGGCTACTCGCTAGTTTTAAATAAATAACAAGGTTTTTCCTTTAATTAAACTTTACGATAAGAAAGGAACGATAAGGCACAAAAGCTAGGCTATTATTATAACGGTTGCGAGAGAACATCCTAGACAATACTTAAACTATAGAGATCCTCCATAAAAGTATATATATATATAGAGACTCGGAATTGTTATATGTTTTAGAGAACGGAGTGCTTCGTGCTATTATGGAATTCCAAACTCGTTAAATGCAAATAGTTAAGCTTTGTCTCGATAGTAAAGCTGGCAAAAGCCTTTACCGTAAATGAAGTCCTAACGAGTTCTTGCACAATATGTCCGCTTAATTATTATTGTTGTGGACCTGGGTAACTGCAGGAACATCTTAGCATCTTGAGAGACTAACGGCCGCTGTTCCCAATCCTACTAATCAATTACTAAGCCAAAATTTTGCCTTAGTATTTGATTAGTGCACAACTACGCTTTTTCCAACACACAAGTATAGCTTAAGCATTTATCTTAACCTAAGGAAGCCGGACTAGTGGATTAAACTCGTTCCGGCCGCCTTAGTTTTGGACTAGTTCTTAAAAGTGTCAACAGAGTAGAAAAAATACCGCGAACACAATGTATGGTCGATGAAATATCACTTTGACAGAAGACACAGTTTCGCGCTCATTTCACTTCTGTTGTATTGCGTTTATCAATTATCATTTTAATTCATATGGATTGAGAAGTTCGGATGCGTGCGGAGCAGAGACGAAAAACGGTTAATTTATGCGAAAAACTATGTCGTTTTCGAATATTCGCCAAGCCAAGTGTCAAGTCCAGTACCTACGGTCAAGCTGACACTTTATTTTATATACGTTTGTTTAAAAAATATAAAATGTCAGTTTATGGATAAAAATATTTTAAATAAATTACGTGTTTTAATAATAAATCCAACAATTAACTCTATAATATTAATTTAACTTCGAAAGTTCTTACTTTGATGTCATTTTATTGTCTATGAAAGTGGGCGAGGCAAGATAACATAAGATGTTTGGGGACAACATAAATCGAGCGCTACCCTACAAAATGCTTGGCTGATCGCGGCCTCAGATGAATCGATTTAAAAGTTAGAAACAGCGGCCGTAAATAAATAACAATTTGCATACTTAATAATGAATAAGAGAACATAAAAGTATCATCAAAAATACTAATTTCGGATGTGTCCGTAACTCCGGTGTAAAAAAACTCGTGCGATTCCTGGGCATATTTGGGGGAAAAAAACATTTTGTACTAAAATATATATATACTTGGACATGCGTGCAGTTACATCCTGTGTACAATATTTTAACTAAAAATTATATTAATTTTCTTTTTTTAAATTGCACGGAGAAAAATGTTATTCTAAAATACGATCATTTTATTCGTAAAAACGGGACTGAAGTTGTTATGAACAAATTAACAGGGTTTCAATGTTTATTGGCGGGAACATGTAAGAATAATTTGTTGGTATGTCCTTCTTTGGTCGAAGGTTGGTATACGTAATTTCGTACGTATACACACGTCTTACCGGGACGGCGCTCTACCGATTCAGCCATTGCGATCTATTAAGAGACTGTCGTATTTGTCAAGATCATATTTCATATTTATTATTGTTATCTTTCAAAAAGTTAAAAAGAAAGTTTTTCTTAAAAAAAAAATAATAATAAAAAAGGGAATATTTTGACCACAAACATGTAAATCATTTCCATGTTATCTTAAGAGGCTAGACTTTGAACGACACGCGGAACACCCGCGACTGTCATTCTGTCCCGCTCACAATTAGCTCACGAACACTTTTTTTTTTATGGAATAGGCAATTCACCCTGAGAAGAGTGCTTTGTGCCATAAAATTTAAGAAAGATAGTTAAATTTTTTAGGTTAATCTACGAGGGGACAGGACAAATCAAACATTGAACTCATTTAAGTCTATGAACTTGTATAAAACTGAAAAAACGCGAGAACTGTTGAGAGACAGCAAATACGGAATACTAAGGGGAGAACTGTGGGTAATTTTAATAAGCAAACGATAAATGTTTTTGAAGGAAGAATGATTTTTACAATTAAAGAATATATGGTTAAGAGTCTCCTCCTCCACACCGCACTCGCAGAGTGGACTATCGAGGACTCGGATCTTAAACAAATGAGTTGCAATAGAGCAGTGACCAATTCTCATTCTCGAAATGCAGGAAATAAATCTTTTGGATTTTTTTTTGCCGTGGAACCAAGGTTTACTCGGAATATGCCTTTGTATTCCAGCATAGAAAGATCCAGTTCGGGTTTTCGTACTTGTCCAATTTTCTTCCCAGGAACGAGACATATTGGATTTAAGAATAGAGAAGATGTCAGAGATAGGAATTCTAAAATCTAAAGGGATAGAACCAGAGATCGTTCCAAGTTTAGCGAGAGAATCGGTTTTCTCGTTACCATCAATTCCTAGATGGCCAGGGACCCAAACCAATATTGTCTCAAATTGTGATTCGTGTAGAGAGTTGAGGATGTTTTTAATATTACAAATAATGTAGTCTTCTGGACATCGAACGATATTAGAGGAAATTTTTAATACAGCACTTAGAGAGTCAGTGCATAGTATTGCTTGACGAATATTGAGAAGCTGGATTTGAATTAAAGCTTGTTCAATTGCGAAGCATTCTGCGGTAAATATAGAAATTTCTCTAGGCAATTTATAAGAAAGATTTAGATTGAATTCAGGAATATACACAGATGCGCCACAATCTTTGAGCTCGGACTTGGAACCATCTGTGTAAATTAGGGAAAACCCAGGAAACTTAGAAGACGTAATGCTTTTAAAATGATCGTCCACATTTTGAAAGTTATTAGATGATGTTAAAATGTTCGTCCGAAAGTCGGAAGTTATTACATTGGGGATAAAATTAATAGTATCAAACGGGATTTTGTAAATAGGAAGGATTGGATCTTTTTGTACGTTTTGGAGAGAAGAAGAGAGAGATCTGTATGAAAGAAAACTTTTTAGAAGGAAAGACTGTCGATTTTTATCTGTCAATCTTTTGCTGTTGTTTAAGTTATTAAACAAATGATCGAGACTTTCTTCTAAAGGATGACGAGACAGAGATAAAGATTTGAAAATAAACTTATCAGCAAGGAATTGTCTTCTCAAAAATAAGGGTGGTTCTACGCATTCCACCTGGAGCGCGTTAATAGGAGAAGATTTCATCGCCCCAATAATCATTCTGAGCGCCTTGGATTGAATTCTTTCAAGTTTTTTATCCAAATATTTAGGAAGGGGGTCGAAAAGAAATGTGCCATAATCCAAGTGGCTTCGAACTAGGGAGTTATACATTAGTTTCAGGGTAGTAGGATGAGATCCCCACCATACTCTGGAAACTGCTCGCATCATATTAAGCCCCTTTTCACACTTGGCAGAAATGTGTTGAATATGTGGGAGCCAGGAAAGCTTATGGTCCAAAAGTATACCAAGAAATTTTACTTGCTTAACAGTTTGGAGATGAACATTATCAAATGAGACAGAAAAAGGGGGCAATTTTCTTTTGCGCGTAAAAGCCACTACCTTAGTTTTAGAAGTCGCTAAATTCATTCCATTTGACAATAACCAAACTTTAATATAATGCAAAGCCAAATTTAACTCCTTAGCAGCATGGGATAAATTTTTGTGTGTTATATATATAAGAAAATCGTCCGCAAAATAAAGTCGCTTGATATAAAAAGGGATTAAAATGTCTAAATCGCTTATATAAATATTAAATAACAATGGACTAATTACAGACCCCTGAGGTAACCCTTTCCATAATTTACGTTTTAAAATTTTTGAGGAAGAGTGGATTATAATGGATCTGTCTGATAGCAAGTTGATAATAAATTGAACCAATTTCATAGGAATTTTTATTTTTATCAATTTTTCTTTTAAAATATTAATTAATACATCGTCATAAGCTGACGAAAGATCAAGAAATGTGGCCAGTGTACAAGAATTAAGGGATTGGGAAATACGAATTTCTGTTGTAAATATACTTAAATTATCCATAGTTGATTTCTTTTTCCGGAAGCCATATTGATTTTGAGAGATAATACTGTGATTTTCAACAAACCACTCCAATCTGTTCTTTATCAAGTGCTCCGCTACTTTTGTTAAACACGACGAAAGAGCGATAGGACGATAGGAAGAGACTTCGGAAGGATTTTTCCCTGGTTTTAAAATCGGGAGGATTTTTTGAATTTTCCAGATATCCGGAATAAATCCGGTTTCAAACATGTTATTAATTAAAGATAAGAAGTATTCTAACGACGTGTCAGAGAATGCTTTAATAAAGCTATATAATATTCCATCAGGACCAGGAGAAGAGTCTGAAAGGGAATTAGTTACTGGTTTTAATTCATTAACTAAGAAAGGAGAGTCTAGCCAGTTAGAGTGAGAAGGATAGGAAATAAAAGTAGGCATTTCTTCATATCTGGCAACTGATGGAGGGGCTATCTTGTCAGCAAAACTATTTAAAATTTCTTCTGGAATATGCTTTGTACGCTGAGGAGCAAATGATGAACCGAACTTTTTTAAACTGGTCCAAACAGATGACTGGGAAGATTCAGGAGACAAACTTTCACAAAATTTTCGCCATCCAGAACGCTTTTTATTTTTCAATATACGTTTAGTTTCTGCCTGGGCGCGTTTCACTAATAAGTAATTTTCGAACGACATACACTTGCGGAAAATGGAAATTGCTTCTTTTCTAGAGTTAACAGACCTAGTACATTCTTCATCCCACCATGGAGTCGAATGTTTTATCTTAATAGTAGCATTACGTTTCGGAATGGATTTTTCTGCTGCTTTTATTACTAGACTAGGAAACAATTCGCATTCTCTTGTGATGTTCCCAAGGGATGACTTTGTCGAGTGAACAAGGGAGTCTAGTTCATTAGAGAAAGTTCTCCAATCTGCGTCTTTAGTTTTGAATTTAAAATTATTGTTTACAGTAAAGGAACGCAAGGTAGTTAGTTGGTGGAAGAGAACAATGATAGGAAAATGGTCACTGGAAAGGGGGTCTTTAAGTATGTCCCAAGAACATTTAGGAATCATTGAAGATGAGCAAAGGGACAAATCAACGGCACTTTTCCTTTGTTGAGGGGGGGTGAATCTAGTTGGGGATCCGTCGTTTAAAATACAAAGATTAAAAGTATCAATAAAATCTAACAGATTACGACCCGAACGGTTTGTTAATTCGCTACCCCAAGAGGGAGAATGAGCGTTAAAATCGCCCAATATCATATAAGGGGGACGAATCTGAGATATTAATAATGACCATTCGTTTTCGTCAAAAATAGTAGAGGGAGGGATATATATTGATAATATTGTAATGTCAGATACAACAGCTGCTACTATCTGAAAATTGATGGGGAGAGTATGAAAAATGATTTGTTTAAAAGGAATAGAGTCATGAATAATAAGAGCTGTGCCACTTTTACCATCCAATCTATCATGTCTAAGACAATGATATCCAGGAATCTTAAATTGATACAAGGGTTTTAACCATGTTTCGGAGATGGCGGCGACTGAAATATCATGTACATTGAGTAATTGAATAAGCTCAGATTTGTTAGAGAATAGACTTCTACTATTCCACTGAAGTATTCTGTTCAGTTTCAGAGACATTGGGAAGACAAGAGAGTAATGATTTAATATAATCAGCAGCGTTGGACGGTACATTATTGTTGTTTGAAAGAATTGAAATTAAGAGGGTAATTAATGTCTGAATGAAAGAAGAATTTTCATTAACAACTTTAGGGAAAATAGGTGAAGCAGAATTATTTTTTAAAACATTTCCATTGGGTTCCTGAGTTTTATTGTTCCCATTTGGGTAAAACAAAAGTTCATTGTGTTGCTTTTTGTCAAAAGAGGGAATAAATTTAGGTTTCGGTTTTAACGGTTTAAAAAACGTTTCTCTGTGAGAAGATGATAGTGGAGGTTTAGAGGAAGTGAATTGAAAGGGAGATGAGGTAGAAGTTATCTCTGCAAAAGATTTTTTCGCAGTGGGGAATATTTTTGACGCCTGGAAGTAAGAAATATTGTCTGAAGCCATTGCTTGCTTAATATTCTTTTGTCTAGTTAATTCTGGGCAGGCCAAACTAACCGCGGTATGATTGCCCTTACAATGAATACAAATTGGATCATTAGATGAATTTTGACAATTATCAAAAGCGTGATTTTCTCCGCAATGAAGACAACGTGGAGGGGAACGACATACGGGTTTCGAATGTCCAAACCGGCAACAGTTGAAACATTGAATCGTCGGAAATTTATATACTTCTACAGGAAGTGAGTTGTAATAGATGAACACACGGGATGGCAAAGTTTGACCTTCAAATGTTATTACAACAGATTGCGAAGGTTTCCATATGGTGGTTCCAGTAGATGTATCCTTGTAATTTAATCGACGTACTTTTAATACTTTAGGAGTCACTTGAGAATCATTAAGAGCATCAACGATTTCTGATTCTGAGAGATCAGGTGGAATACCCCTGACCCGCCCCATCCTTGTAAGGTTATATGTAGGAATAAATGATTTAAATTTTTGGTTTGAAAGTGCATCAATTTTTTTTACAAATTCATTTGCAAGGGTGGCGGATTTAAACTCAATGGATAATTTGTAGCGGCCTTCCGGTTTGATTGATCCATTAACTATTCCAAGGTTTTTATTATTTGAACTGAAAATAAATTTCCCAAAATCCAGCGGATGAATAATCTTCCCATGTTCAGTTCTTTGAACATTAACAATGAAAGGGGCAGATGAGGAAAGAGAATACATTAGATCAGCACTTTTAGTTTCAGGTAGAATGGTGTCTTTATGATTTCCCTGAGAGCTTGAGGTTTGATTGGTATGAGAAAGAGATTTAATTTTGGGAGGTACATTAAGAGAAAGCGAAGGTCTTCTTTTACGGGAAGGGAGAGTTATAGAAATATGGCTATCATCAGAGTCACATCCATCTTCATTGTTGAATATGGATTCGGGATCAGGGGGTCTATTTTCGTCTTCCTCCATTTTTACAATTTATTTAAACACAAAAAAAAAAAATAATTTAAAAATAATAAACAGTCTATTTGATTGACTGTACACACGAATTTTTCGTAAACAAAATAATACAAATAAATTATAATCAAAACAAAAGTGTAACAATAAATTAATTCTTATCTGCAGTAGAATCAGGAGGTAAGTAGGTAGATCGTCAAACACAGAGCACCGGTAAACACAACCACTCACTACCGACGTTCGATGCGGAATCTCACGAACACTTACAATACATGCGAATGCGAAATGTGTGAATGAGACAACGCTCAAATTTACCTACAGAAATCGCTCGAAAAGGGGTTTATGGAGAATACACTTTTCTACACCGAAACTTTCACGAAATTGAAATTTTAAAAAATATAAATTTTTTAGAATGAAGAAGCTACGTCGGTAGCTTTTTATAATTTTATAATTCTTTGTAAGAGTTGAGTTAGAAGCACTTTTTCCATAAATAATATTTTTTGATAAATCGTACATGTTTGACAGTGAATGTTTACGTTAATACGAAACGCATCGAAAATTCGAAAACATACCGACATAGTTTTCACCCTCTAGAAGGCAGTATAAAAAAAATATATTCATTTTGTGCAATTTTCGATGTAGAAAAGTGTTTTTTCCCGGGCGTCCTTTTTGTATGGGCCGAAAAGCGAAGTCTATCGTCTTAAATAATAATAAAGAGCGCCTATACTACATTAGGCATCTACTGTACTGACACGTGTAAAATTCTTATCAAGGGTCCTTGGAAATAATTGTGTTGGTGTTTCATTGGAGAGCGTATTGTTAGATTTTTCCATGTTTAAGTGAGAAATAATTTGTTAAAGCATAATTTTATACATTTATATCTTGGAAATCTAATTTAAAGCACTGATAATCAAGGATTAAGGTCCTGCAATCTCGAAGACAAAATTAAGAAATATAATGGTTTTAAAGATTCCACTAAGAAAAATAGAAAAATATATGTAAGACAAAGAATAAATAATCAGATTAGTTCAATCTTCGCATAATTAAAAATAATTTTTATTTCATGTTATTATCCTGACGAAGAAACTGTTGCTTTTGAAACATGTAGATATTACAAAAAATAGATATTACAAAAATAGATATCATTGGATATAACATGTGATTATAGTGGTTTACACAAAGTAATTTGTTTCATTTAATCAGATTAGCCTTATAATAAATAATGGTCCGATTACAGTTGATTTAATTACATTTATGTAATAATTAATTATCATTATTAATCGAGATATTAAAAATTTTTTTTCGTAAGAACTTCATACCCGTTTTTAATCGTTTTTACGAATAAAATGATCGTATTTTAGAATAATATTTTTCTCCGTGTAGGTCTTGGCGGAAAATGCGTTTAGCCACCTACTGCTTGGTGGACGGATCAAGAGAGACAGGATGAGGGAAATCTAACTTAGACCTCTCCAGCTACACTCCACTCTCACGTCCCATCGGGAAGGGTGGATACATACATCCGTCACTCCTGAAAACACTGACCCTCTGATTTCTACCCACCCCTCATACCCTTTTCCTTCCCAGAACTTCCATTCCTTCCTATCTCTAAAGAGATCCTCCGCACGGCATTCCAAAGGTGACGTAGGCCCTGAGGGATTTTTTTTCCTCAGGGCCTCAGGTAATGTAGAACAAAAAAATGTTCAGCATAGAGGAAAACATGCCTACGGAACGCTCAATTTTATCTCATCTAACTAAAATGGCATTGCATTTGGTGTCCACTCCACAGGTTTTCGTGTCTGAAGAGGTTAAAGAAACAATCCCTTAAGCCTTGTTCGGACCTGACAAGTAGTAAGTCGAGTGGCGAGTAACTCGCTACTTGACTCACCAAAAAATGTTCGCACTGCTGTCAAGTAGTGTTCATTAATAATATAGATATGACGGGCTGCAACGCAATAAAGTAAATACGGTAATTAAGCTGATTGTAATACTTATTTTAGAAGAAGTGGAAGAATAAATTAGTGAGAAGAAAATAAATAAACTATGGTCACGAAAATAGATTAATAGCCGCAAAAATAAAGAATTTTAGAGGAGAATTTTTGCGCCAACGGGACGACATATTGCGCGTGTGTTTGTCTACGAATGAACTGTGCATGTCAGTGCACAGAGACGCGTGGAGGGGGACTCTACTCGCCGAAAAAATAGAAACAAATGGATTCAATATACTAAAGAGCTGACTAGCCTAGTCTATTGAAATTGTGGTGTTCGGACACGTTTAGTTACAATATATTATCTACTCGACCAAAATACTCTCCCAGAGCAAATAAACTACTAACTCACTGTTAAGAAATAACATACCAAGATCAGTGCTCAGTTCAAAATCACACATCGCCTAGCATATCGCACAACTCACAACATACACATGACAATATCTTCAATAGATTAGGCGAAGCAACAACTTTTAATTCGGAGATTCAAGAGCCAAGCTCATTGAGAGTCGTTAATCCTTATCTTCCCACCGCACTTATAAGGAAACGTCTGACCATACCACACCGTGTGGCCATACCAGCTTACATAAAGTGGCTTTACCGGACATAGTGGCTATTGGCTATACGATACCCGTGGACCTATTGTACCATGGATGGGTTCATTACTCTCCGAGTTAAGTGCGGATTAAGAAGAGGTGTGTAAAGTACGGAGAATATCTTGAAAATTGCCCATTGTTTGAACAAAGTTTATGTTGTGACTAAAAAATATACGAATTTCTAAAGATGTTTATGAAACTAATTCAATAATTTATTGCAAAATTATTTTGTGGCGTATAATTTTTATTAAAAATAGTGGTGTGTACAAATTATTTATGCAGTGTTATTTTATGCAGTGTTTATGGATAGGTGTTTCCAAGATTTAAGCTGTTATAAGTCAAATGAAAGATTGAAGTCTGTTGTAAGGTCATCGAGAAATTTCTGTGTGCAAAAATTCTTCACTACGTGATTGATATGCAACTATCCTCCAAAAAACCGCTTTTCAAGTATCTATCAAGTTGTCAAACTGTGCTTTTTTAAACCAAATTCTGATTTTCTTTTAAAAAACGTAAACATTGCACATCCATAACCTTTGAATTAAAACGGAACCCATTTATCTCTTGTATTTTGTCTGCTTTTTTTAACTCACAGTCGTAAGACAAGTTTGTTGCAAAAAACGTAGATCTTTAAAACTAGGTGAAGTATATCCCAAAAATGTCCATTCGCTCCATATAATCCAGCGTGTTTAACATCCGTGAAATAACAGAAGAACTGTTCGGGCTACGGGGTACCGTTATCACTATTATTACAAATAATGGCCTTGGCGATATCGCTCGGGCCATTGTATAAAAACATCAGGCTTTAGTACATACCTCCTTCCTCTCATCAAACCCCAGAGCAATGTGATACACAACACAAAACAGTGCGACAAAACAGAATTCCTTTATGGAGATATTACTGACGGGTTTGCTTTGTTCAAAGATGAGACTGGAGATTGCGTATTTTACACGGTGATTGAAGAAAGTGAGAAGTGAGGAGTGAGGTCTTACATCTGGGATCTGGGACTGACATAAACAGAGATGTTTGAACACACTGTATACAATAATCTTTATTCTTGTTTACAGTCTACACAATTATTATTGTGGATTGAACAGACTTTATAATAGCTGGTAGTTTCGTACTTCAGTTTGAACAATGTACATAACAATGTACACATTCAAAAATTGAGATACCTACAGAAAATTTAAAAATTTATATCTCATTTTATTCCCCATTTATACGTATATAGAATTTTTTATTATTCCAAAATTTTTATAATATTTTACTATATAATAAATTTATTTGTGACCAGAAAAATAATAGCTATATTCACTTATATTAAATTAATGGATCTGGGACTGACATAAAAAGAGATGTTTGAACAATTGAACATACTATGTACAATAATCTTTATTCTAGTTTACAGTCTACACAATTATTATTGTGGAATGAACAGACTTTACAATAGCTGGTAGTTTCGTACTTCAGTTTGAACAATGTACATAACAATGTACACATACAAAAATTGAGATACCTGCAGAAAATTTAAAAATTTATATCTCATTTTATTCCCCATTTATACGTATATAGAATTTGTTATTATTCCAAAATTTTTATAATATTTTGCTATATAATAAATTTATTTGTGACCAGAAAAATAATAGCTATATTAACTTATATTAAATTAATGGATCTGGGACTGACATAAAAAGAGATGTTTAAACAATTGAACATACTATATACAATAATCTTTATTCTAGTTTACAGTCTACACAATTATAATTGTGGATTGAACAGACTTTATAATAGCTGGTAGTTTCGTACTTCAGTTTGAACAATGTACATAACAATGAACACATTAAAAAATTGAGATACCTACAGAAAATTTAAAAATTTGTATCTCATTTTATTCCCCATTTATACGTATATAGAATTTTTTATTATTCCAAAATTTTAATAATATTTTATTAATATTTTATTATAATATTTTTTTCTGAACAAAAAAAGAATGGCTATATTAATTTATTATATTAAATTAATGGATCTGGGACTGACATAAACAGAGATGTTTGAAAAATTGAACATACTATATACAATAATCTTTATTCTAGTTTACAGTCTACACAATTATTATTTCGGATTGAACAGATTTTACAATAGGTAGTTTCGTATTTCAGTTTGAACAATGTACATAAGGTGATATAATAATATTATGAGAGAAATGTAATATTTGTTTGATAGTATCTAGTATTTGATGTTTACTAGAAGTAAATAATACTGTCTAGATATAAATCTATACCCGGGAGGCAAAGGGCGTCACGTAACTATGTTTACAAGATTATTATCGTAAATTTGAGATGAGAAACATTTTTTTTTATTTCTTACAGATCTGCTTCATTGATGTTCGTTTCGAGATGATCCACGGCTCTTATTCTTACCTGAAACAAGAAAAAACAATGTATTAGATTTTTGAGAAACATTTATGTACCTACTACCTAGCTAAACAACAGGGTCGAGCGATAAAAAACAGAGGGTTTTTTTCGTAATATTATATTCGACGTAAGCGGGAATGATTCTCTGGGTAACCGACGAGTTCATCGAAAATCAATTCATCGAAAGCAAATTTATCAACAACGAGAGGTTAGGTTAGGTTGAACTCGTTTTCGATGAACTCGCCGTGAACCGATTCTCTGTATATAATAATATTCAGAAAATAAAAGTATATAATAATATTGAGTACTTCCACAACAACCTTGAAATTTGAGTTTTTCACTCCAAATTCTTCTAATAATCTAATCTAAAGACTTTACATTCAAAAACATCATAATAATGTACTTCATAAGCCGTTGCTCAAGCAACAATACCAAGTGAAGTGCCTACGACTTAAAAAAATATGCTGGGGCTGCGGAACGATGTGCCGATTTCTGCGTTTCCTTCCTCTTACAACATGGGTCTTGAAGAGATGTTCACTCCTTCTTCCCTTCAAATGGATCCTTCACCCTGCATCCCCAATGATGGCATAGGCCCTGAGGGATATATATACACGGAGAAAAATGTTATTCTAAAATACGATCATTTTATTCGTAAAAACGGTTAAAACGGGACTGAAGTTCATACGAACAAATTAACAGTGTTTCAATGTTTATTGGCGGGAACGTGTAGGAATAATTTGTTGGTACACGTAATTTCGTACGTATACCAACAAATTATTCTTACATTTTCCCGCCAATAAACATTGAAACACTGTTAATTTGTTCGTAAGAACATCAGCCCCTTTTTTAACCGTTTTTACGAATAAAATGATCGTATTTTAGAACAACATTTTTCTCCATGTATGTTTTCATTAACTCCACAAGAAAAATAATTTCCCTAAAGGGCCTATGTCATCTTTGGGAATGCTGTGTGGAGAATTTTTTGTGAAAAGGAAGGAGTGGGGAAAATAATCGTTCCGCAGCCGAGCTGTTGAACTCAAGAACGTATCGTAGAAACGACCCGTCTACACACAACGTGCACGTCATGTCATGATGTTAACAAGATAATAATACAATATCAGAACTATGTTATAACGGAAATTAGTTCATTCGGAACTGTATCATCTTTCACTAAAAACTCTTCCTCTGGAAGATATGGCGTTATGAAATTTGCACCGCTTCTATTGACTGGAATTTCTAGGCGAATGCATCCTATTTTCAGATCGCAATTTCATTTCCGTAATGGGTAAGGTAGCCATAAAATAACCATTAATTTTAGCCATTAATGGCTTACTAAAAATAAGACGTCAGGTACCTACTTAATAGTTGGGTATATATTTTAAAAGTAGTCAATAAAGGCGATAATCCGGCTAAACCGAGTAAGTAGAAATACAGTAAATTACAAAAGGTTCAGTAGCCTGTCTAACTTGCGGTCAGATAAAAGTCACTTCGTTTATATGGAAGTTTTCAACTTGCGTAAGTATGTGTATTAGTAGTTACGAGTCATACCTATGTTAATAATATGCAGTGGCAAACAACAATAAATCTCTAGTAATATTGTTATGTAAATTAAGAACAAGCACGTTCATATTATATTAATGTCAATGTCATTGTCAATGAAAAAGATATCAATGTCAAATTTGTTACGATATTATTTAATCCGATTTGAATTACGTACTGCGCTGTGACATCATATTGTAATCATTTGATAAAGAATAATAAATAGATCATTTGGAAAAATGGCAGAGAAAGAAAACCGGACTGGGTCAAGACCAAAAAACAAGGTCAACGATATAAGTTGCTATTTTTTGTACACGGATATAAAACTTACATAATTATTTTAGCCTGGAAGGAATGGAACAAACCTCGTAAACCATCGAACGTGGAGGCGGATTCCCTTTGTTTATCCTTAGCTAAGGAATATAGCGATCGTTACGCGGCTATCTCACTCGCTCTTGTTGATGATAAAGCTAATATGAAGGGGATAGGTGAGTATATTCCTTAGCTAGGAATAAAGAACGGGAATCCGCCTATAGGTAACTATTCAATATGGATAGAAATTCACTGTACATAGAAAAATGAACTGTTAAAAACGGGACTGAAGTTCTTACGAACAAATTAACAGTGATTCAATGTTTATTGGCGGTAAAATACGTACGAAATTACGTATACAAACAAATTAGTCTTAATGTTCCCGCCAATAAACATTGAAACCCTGTTAATTTGTTCGTAAGAAATTCAGTCCCGTTTTTACTATTAAAATGATCGTTTTTTCTATTAAAATGTTCGTTTTATCTATTAAAATGATTTTTTCAAATAACATTTTTCTCCGTGTAGTATTATTAAATAACAGGACACAGCCACCTCACATCTACCATGCAGCTGTTGGAAGAGGAAAGCGCCAATAGCAGTATGAAATGTGAAGACGATTAAGAAACTCCGATTCGCCTATTGAAGGGAAGATACTTTAGATACCTGTAAATCGACCTTGTGGAACACTTTGTGGAACCAGGAGAGTGGGAAGATCCCAAGAGCTGATGTCACTTTAATAAATCATTATTTTATTTATTTATTATCAACCTCCTCAATTACGTTTTTAGATTTTCACGGCCAAAAGCATTTTCGTTGTTTGTTTTTGGGGTGTTATGTTGTGTTGTGCTACCTCCTTCTTTAGCCGACGTTTCGGACAGCGTTGCAGTGTCCATCATCAGGGCAGATCCAGGGCACATCGACGGATCTGCCCTGATGATGGACACTGCAACGCTGTCCGAAACGTCGGCTAAAGAAGGAGGTAGCATAACACGGCATAACACCCCAAAAACAAACAACGATAAAAACCTCCTCAATGGTGATTCTGTGCCTGTTGAGTTATCCTCTGCGTTAAGATAAAAATTATACGACACACTTTGACAGTTTTCTTAAATGCAGTATTCCATGTCGGGCTAACGAGCATAAAGCGAGCATACTACGATTGTGTTAAGACACCAACTCTTAGTAGTTAGGGTATGCCAGGGATAACGGCAGGTTTTGCCGTGTAATGATTGTTTAAAAAAGTAATAAAGAGTAATTTGTGTTTTATGTAGGTAATTAATGCTACAGAAATATCATTCAAGTACCTGTTAAATAAGGTTAAACTTAGATTTAATATGACGATGCTTGAAGTGAAATAATATAGAGAAATAGGTTCGTGCAAGTAGTATTTAGTCCCGGAATGATTGTTGTAGAAAATTATAATTTGCCGAGAAGTGGAAATTATTATGAAACGTGGGAGACATTGGGCCCATACCCCGAGTGATAACGGGAGCTCTGCAGACAGTTTCCTTATAAATCAATCAACAATAATTATACTGGCGGCAATTCTGTCAAACCTCTCCCCGTTCTCGGCCAACCGGAAGAAGGTTTCTCCACACCTTAAACACCTGTCCATTGACGAAATGTCAGTCATGAATAACTCCTTCGTCCAGTTGTGACATTTAATTTTAATAACGGGAGGTTCCCAGCAAAAAAACTTCAAATACGTCAACTGCTTTATTTTATAAATATATTTTAACAAAAAAATAAATTGATAAATTGTTTTTTTAAGGAATGCTTTTTCTTGTGATTTCATTGAGTGCATCATCATCAATAATGACCATAGAGATACAATACATCAATGATAATGACATATATATGGCCTGACGATCTTTTTATTGATGAGGGCCGTTGGGAAATGGCTGTAATAAAAGTTTTTTTGGAAGTAATAAATTAATAAATACTGAACCTTCAAGGTCCATTAAAACGTTTTTTCATAGGAATATATAATACCGTTATCATCAATAATATCGAAAAATGCTTTATGAAACGAAAGAAGCGAACGTTTATTAGTAATTAGATGTTAATTTAAGAATAACAGGATAAATATAAAGTATATTACAACAGCATAGGTAAAATAAAACTGATAAAAGTTATCAAAATACTATATATGTACACCATGATGACTATTTATTTAATTAAGAGAGAGAGAGAATAATAATAAAACAACAAAATATGCATAAAATATAAAAGCAAGTACGTACATACTTATAAGCGTACAATTATGTATTTATGTGTGGTAAAAACCAATAAAACATCAAAAAGAAGATTATAAGTAATCGTAAAGTATAGAATATTATAAGACTCCGATTAAAAAAAAAGAAAAATAATTAAGTTAATTTTTAGCAAATAGGATTGAAATTTAATTGCTTAACAAATTTGTCAACACTAAATCGACATGTTCAGCAATTTTTCGGAAAATCTAAATTCTTTTGACATTCCTAAATCCTTAGAATGATTTTCAATCTACATCTTCCATTCATGACCTATTTGGTTTTGCAGTACTTATTGTGGAATGTGTCCAAGGAAAACCGTTATTCTTTTCTTAATGCTTTTTAGGAGCTTCTCTTTATGTTGTGTTCCCTTGGCACCTGCTTGTTGTGACCCAAACTGTCCATCTTCAGGCTGCATACCTAATACGACGGTGCAGAAAAAACTGCGGTATTCTCTTCTTACATCGCAGTGAATTCATCTGCTTTTTTAATTACCCGTCACCGCGGGAAGACTAGTAATGTACCACAGGCCAAAACTTAAAATTCTTCTACAGTGAATGCGAGTTGGATGTTCTGAGGATCAACCTTTTAAATTTCTTATCAGTTAAATATTAACCCTTTACAAACACTTATAAACTACCATTTACCCTACATTAAGACATATTTATCAATTGTATAAATTTTAAAATAAATTTATAAGTATCGACGAATCGACAATCGATAGTCGCTGAATAGCGAATATTCTGCCTAACCCTGAGGTGAGTTTTAAATTGATGGGAAGCAAAACTTGAGAATTCCGGAAAGGAAAAATGAAGTATTACAGGGAGAAAAACGTTATTAGAAAAAACGATCATTTTAATATTAAAAACGGTTAAAATGGGACTGAAGTTCTTACGAACAAATTAACAGGGTTTCAATGTTTATTGGCGGGAACATGTAAGAATAATTTCTTGGTATAAGTAATTTCGTACGTACACTATCAAATTATTCTTACTAATGACAAATTAAAACACTTTGTTTTTACCACGATAATCTTTATTTTAACACATCGACATGTTTCGAGAACGATGTGTTAAAATAAAGATTATCGTGGTAAAAACAAAGTGTTTTAATTTGTCATTAATAAAATGGTGCCACAAAGTGTATTTGCAAAATTTAAAGAAGAAATTATTCTTACATTTTCCCGCTAATAAACATTGAAACACTGTTAATTTGTTCGTAAAAACTTCGGTCCCATTTTTAACCGTTTTTACTATTAAAATGATCGTTTTTTCGAATAACATTTTTCTCCGTGTACCTATTTTAAACATGGACCGTAAACAGAAATGTTACGAATATTCAGTGCATCCTTTTAACAAGCTAACGAATATTTCCAGCAGGTCGAACATCTTATCACAGCTGACGAAAGAAAATGCCACCAGATAATTTTATGAGCCCACCTTTAGACAAATATTAATACAACATCGACATCAACTGACTGATATAATCCCGGTGCACAATAAATAGTAACAACAGTCGTTAAAATATTATCTATCTGTGGTTAGAATATTTGAAGGAAAGTGAGAACCATTATTTACATAAAATCATTTGTCCATTCGACAAAGCGATAATAGATTTCAAGCAATATGGGACATAACGTAATTATTTATTGACTGCAAAAATGATAGATACATTATTAATTTTGTACAGTTTGATAGCCTCGATAGACAAATTTGTAGGTTGAAGAAACTTAAATGAATTGGTCAAGATATTTTACTGTCCTGAAATATTGGTCAAATTAAATGATGAATGAGGAGCGAACTTTTTGGAAACATGATTTAGAAAAGTACGCATTCTCGGAGTGTTAAAAATATCAATAAATTTATTTAATTTTCTTTGAAGGGTCATTTAGAGATCACCAAATGATATTACATACCCAATTTATATAAATGATTACATTATTTACAGATGATATCATTACTCACTGCTGTTGTGTGTAAATAATTTCAACCAATATTAACCACTTGAGCACTTTTTGCCATATTATGGCACTATTTCCAAAACCTCGGATTGCTTTGTTGCCAAAATTAGGCAAATTTAAACGACTTGATTTTAACGACTATATAATATATTTTACATTCAAAATATAACAAAATAAATATTCTCCAAATTCTTTAAAATGTTTTAAGGTTAAAGATTTAATTATATATTTTTTTTATAAATCCTACATATATGTGATAACAGACAGATTGATGAATTCCCCTATCAGAAAAGATAGGGGAATTCATTGGCTACATATAACTATAATCAGTTTGTATGTCTCCATATTCAAATTCGGAGGTATGATTTTTTTTAATGTGGGCGGAAAAATTTCCTTTAGCAATCCGAGAAAAAATATTTTAATTGCTCTGTCACTCCAGTGGTTATGTTAAAATCATACGAACGCACGTATATAATAAATAAATAAGTATGCAATAAAAAAAATACTGATTTTAATCGAGATAAGAGCATAGAAAGATGAATTGATGCTCAGATACGATTTTCAAACAAATATGCACCGTTGTTGAACTATATTTAACCGCAAAACTGCAGCATTCAATTTCCTACAGCGAGAAGAATGTTTGAGAACGCGGCACTGATCTCGATCTTCTATTTACAGAATGCAAAAAGAAATAAGAAACAAGAGCATTCTGTTTACCACAGAGAGATCCGCCCGGGCTCCCAGCAGGAGCAAAAATAAAGGCAAAACAATGCTTATGGTAAAAAAGAACAAGGAATTTTCCCGGTTCAATAAACCTGCTAAAGTAAAAAAAATTGATAGGGTGCCAATAACAGATAAGGTAAATAAAGCACTTGATAAATTCAATGCCATTTTGTTATATTGTAAGGACTTCCCAGAATATCGTATAATTTCAGTGTTAAAATTCTGTTAAAGTTCTGTGAAAGTCGTATTTAAGTTCTGTTACTATCCAAGTAGTTTGAATCAATCGGCCCATGGTAAAATAATAACAACTTGAATAGCACTTTCACAGAAGATGAATTTTAACTTCGAAATTTGATGACTTGTTCACAACCTGTAAAACAATCCGTCCTTTAATATGATTTTGGGGTAAATTGTTTAAGTTCCACAGATTGTGAATCAAATATTTTATACAGTAACTTTTATAGTTAATTTCTAACATTGTGATAGATGTGAAAACTCAAAAAATTTAAATCAATTGGTAGAAGAGTTTTATTTTTAATGTACCTACATTCGTTAGAGCTTTTAAATTGCTCGAATGATTTCAATAATTTCCTTTCATCGCAGTTGCTCTTCCAGATGTTTAAGTCTGATTTTTTTCATGTGTTGAACCCTAAAACCGTTATAATTATTATTATGCCCATTGTAGGTCACCCTCCACTGAAACTAGGCGAAGTTTAGGTGTGAATGAACTCCAACATCCCGAGCCGACAAGCATACACCAGCAGTAGAACACTCACCCATAATAATAAAATTAATACTCATAACTTCTGGCTTATAGCTTCTAGTTTCTAGCTCATACCTTCTAGCTTCTAGAATGTATATCGTGTGGTGTGTGATGTGTGATATTCCGCCACTGCAAGTTGAACAGCTCGGGCCATCTGACCGGCTTTCGTGGATGAGATTGTACCCCGGACTATTTCTAGAAAAACAGAGCATTTACTAAGCTTCCTGACGGCGAGTTCTGTGCTGAAAGCTTGTATGTTCAGCTGGAATAATTTAGTTTAGGTAAGTATAGAATTCAATACTGATAATAAGTAGCAGCATATTGGGTTGTTTGCAATGTGCAAAATGTATAATAAAAAGTAACTACAAGCAGTGTTATGTTTCGTTTCGACAGATTTACACATTTTAGTAAAACACATGTTTATTTTATTGATATAACATATGACCTGTTGCTATGGGAACCTAACATACTCATATTACTAACGTCCAGTATATTCACTCCGTCATAAAAACAGGACGCACTGAGATTTTATATCGCTATCAAACTGTTTTTATCTATTTTATATTAGACAAGACATAAATAAAAAAATACAGACTGAAACGAAGACCATGCCATTTCTATGAAACCTGCTTTTCTGCTTAAAATTTAAGAACTATAAATACCAATACAATTTTTTTTTTACGGATATCCTGTACAATAAAACTCGAAGGTAATGAAATTTGCACAGCTTTACACATAATACACGTGCCAGGTTAACGCAACTATCTAAAAAATATCATCACCTCACGCCTTTTCTGAAACTCAGAAAATTCAATTCAACTGTCAAAAAAAGACAAAACGCATTATCGATTGCTCAAATTTTTTGATCATATACATGGAGAAAAGTGTTATTAAAAAATACGATCATTTTATTCGTAAAAACGTTTAAAAACAGGACTGAGTTGTTACGAAAAAATTAACAGGGTTTGAATGTTTATTGGCGGGAACATGTACAAATAATTTGTTGTACAAATAATAATTTACGTAATTTGGTACGTATACCAACAAATTATTCTTACATTTTCCCGCCAATAAACATTGAAACACTGTTAATTTGTTCGTATAAACACCAGTCCCGTTTTTAACCGTTTTTACGAATAAAATGATCGTATTTTAGAATAACATTTTTCTCCGTGTAACAAGAAATAATACTGTTGAACCACAAGTGACACACATATTTAAATGTTTTATAAAAAATTGCCTTAAATTGCTATTTATATTGTCTGTATTAGAATACCGCGAGAAAGGCCGTTTGGAAATGAGATAAAAAAATGTATTTAAAGATATTAAGTACCTCAAATAGAGACGATTGTATATCTTCCGTTATATGGATTAATTCATGCACATAACTTCACAAACACATGCCTTCCCAAAGGTTACAAACGAGCAATCCACCTGTGTAAACTATAAACACGGTTAATTTCGGTTTCGTTAGAGGCAGCGAACTCGCAGCAAAACACAGGTCTTTTTTACCACTACTAGTTTCCCACGTTTTTATGTAATTTTATACGGTAACAACCCGTGATACGCTATGCAATCTAACCGGTGGACATTAATAGAATTTTAATTAGACGTTTAATTTTGTATTTTCAATTTACGATCTTCTATATTTTTTATTTATTTAACCCCTAAAAAAATTGGCGTATTTTGTCACAGGCTAAAAATATGCCCGCTTTGCAAGAAAATCCAAATAAATGGAACATTTGTTAACGTATTCGAAAACTAAAAACTGTTTTCGAAAGGTGATGAAATAGGCTTTCAAATTTCTATATTAAAAATTACTATGTATTTTTTTTAATAAATTTTTTTTTGCGAAAACTTTAAAGTGTTCAAAATGGCTCACATTACTTTTTTTCTAACTTAAATTACTGATATCGAAAAAAAAATAAAACACATACTTATTTCATTAGATAAATTAAATATAAACCTTACTGTCACCTCACTTTTTTTCGTTTCATGTAAAAAAAATTCTTAAAAAATTCATAATGTTCCATAATTTTTTTTCAAATTGCTATCGGAAACTTTGGTTTCAGAAAGGGGTAAATTTTAATTTTTTTGTGGTTTTCTTTTAGATTTGAATATATAGTTTGTTGTATTCTCTTTCCAATACCGTTTAGATCACATTTCTGACTATGATAGTAAGGGAGAAACAACGATTTCTGTGAGACCTATGTGAGCTGGGACAAATATGGTCTCCTGTGATTAAACATATTTAGAGTTACAATGTTTAGAACTTAATATAAATATAACATTTTTCTAATAAAGCAGTTGCTTGTGTTTAAGAGAGGACAAACATTAAACATATCTTGCCAATGCTACCTAGATTACGGCGCAGAGTGTTGAAAGCAAGCCCCTCAGAACTTAGAAATATTCTGTCAGAAAAATTTCGTTTTGCAACAAAATCCAAATAAATAGAATATTTCTGAATGCATCCGAAAACTAAAAAATGTTATTAAAAGGTGATAAAATATGCTATCAAATGTTATTATTAGAAAAAACTTAATATTTTTGAAATATTAAAATTTCGAATATAAAGATAAAAAAAATTTAAAAATGGCTCCCTTTTTAATGATAATAAAAAAAAATATTAGACAAATGTATTATAAATGTTACATTTAAATTTTTTGTCGGTTTATAAAAAAATACGAATTAAAAAATCACATACTAGATATTTGCTATATTTTTTTTTCAAAACGATAATGTATTTTGGCCTCAAATCCAAATTTAAGATTTGGACGAAAACGGTCGGCTGCCATTCCACTAAATACTTACAAGAAGTACACATAATTTATCACATGCGTTTTGAGCAAGCTTTGAATGAAATCAATCGATATTAAATTTTTAGTTTAAAAAATTTGATACGGGGAATAATCGATCTTTCTCATCAGAACCTCCCTGTAGAGTTCCAAGCATTTCGGAACCTTAATTCTCAGCCGCTGGTCTTAAGATACTCAGAGAAAATTAAGATACTCCTCTTACTAACAACTCGAACGCGGATGTTCCAGTTAACCTTGGTGAACAATCTCGAGAGATCAAGGGTTCGATAAAATTCAAAGAGTTCTTATAATGATATCACTAAAAACTGTGTACATTATCTAGTTTTAACCAAAACTCGGCCTCCGTGGTCTGGAGTGGAATGCGCACTTGACTTTGAAGCGGAAGGTTGCTCGTTCAATTCTTGCTGCCAAAAAGACTAGGAGGTATTTAATTTTATTTATTTAACGCCCAAAGGGCTATCAAATGTCGCTACAGTGCACTTGTTACATTTTGTTGGTAGTAAAAAATACAAAAACACAAGTCATAAAAATTTAAGAGCAAAAACTGAAAAATAGAGCAATTAGATATGTTACAAAATACAAGATCAGTCTAGGAATAGTAATCACGTATATTATGTTAGTAAATCTAGTCAGTTAGTATATAAGGCTGGAATAATGGAAAAAGCGCAGAACTTTCATATTCCTTCACTTATCAAGATTAACCATTATAAATTTGAAGCAAAGAAATACAGAATTAAAATATTTTTCTGGAAAAATTATTACAAATATTATGTTATAGGTAAGCCTTTTATACTAAGAGTATGGATATTAGAGAGACGGCATGTGAAGTGTGCCCGCGCGCTCCAAGTGTGCCTTTTCAAGAATTCCACCCACACGGCTGACATTGGCTGTCACCATGTAATATGGCTGCTGTCGTAAAAATGTCGGAACGTATTAAACGGCCAAAAACCAGCAGCCAATGTAAGCCGTTTAAGTAAAATTCTCGAAAAGGCACACTTGGAGCGCGCGGGCACACTTCACATGCCGTCTCTCTATCCATACTCTTAGCTTTTATAGCATGCCTAAATTCTTGACACAAATAGTTCATGTTTTGAAAATGACACATAACCAAACCAAACCAAATCTGAGTTCATTGAGTTACAATCACTCACAGACAAATGTCTTGTTCATTTTTATATTTTAATTTAGATTATATTATATTAGTGTCATCTTCTTCTTCTATAATATTTCTAAGCGATTTCAAACAAAAAACACATGATTTTGATGATATTACATTATAATTTTGCATGGCTTCATCTTCAGAGGAATTCAGAGAAAAAACCAACACGAAAATTATCGGAACATCGAAATTCAAATATGAGCGCAGGTATTAACATCATATCTATTACCTACCCAGGTAAGTACTATCATAGCTCCCATTAATTTAATGTTTAAAGAATTTCATAACGGTTCAGAAACGCCTTTCGTATTTCACGTACATCTAGCTAGAGATAACAATCGACTCGCTGGTTACTCGATTGTGTTTCAGTTGATAACATAACAGAATCGGACAATACACACACCAACACACTCACACAACTTGCCCAATGCACATGTGCACCGACACAACATACTCCGTGGGTGCATTGACCACGGGACAGACGCGACCGGTGCATAATCTTATTGTTACGACGATACTAAAGAGTAATAGATACAATCGAAGGTGCATCGTATCGTGTGTGCATCCATAGCGCATACTGCATCACATCGTGTATGCATTTATAGGTAGAATGCATAGTTGTTAGATTTGTTGCACTCGGAACTGGGAAGAAAATTGATATTGATTATAATTACCTAGCGTTTTGAAGTATTTACAAAGTTTTAGGAGTTGGATCCATTTTGGTTAATGTTATAATGTTAGTCTGGCGCCTTCGTGGTCGAGGGGCAACGCTCTCGACTATCCATCCGAAGGTTCGCAAGTAAATTTTATGTGATCAAATTGTATTGTTCCACAATCCAAATATTTAAAATTATGTAACATATTTGCGGCAAGATACTATCCATATCGTTCAGGTGTAATACCACCATTCAGAATTAAAACGTTGCTCGAAATGGTTTTAGACGTGTTTGGTGACCAGATCTGAATAGCCAGATACTTCCGTAACTTCCTCTTCCCCACCTACTTTCTCTCCCCACTACAAGCAGTACAATATACCCCAATTGGGGAAGTCAAAGTTTCACTGGATACAGGCGAGAGCAGTTGGGACTACAGACATAAAAATATTAAACATGAAATTATGTAATTTTCTTGTCATGTTTTTTTTCTCTCATTTTCTTTCCCTGTATTTGTAATTGTCCAAATTTGTGTATCCTTGTTTGTTTCTTTATCTGTTTTCTCTTGTAGTTTGCTTTTCCTAACCCGTCTTTTATTTAATTTAATGCTGTATTGTATGTGAAACTTATATTACTGATATCAAAATACCCGTGTAAACTTGTACCTATTACCTCCAACTTATGTATTGTAAGTTCCTCCCGACCTAATTAATATGAGTTTTGAAAGTCATCGGGATTGTCCTAACAAAAAATAAAATCAATAAAAAGATTTATACATATTATTCTTAATTTGTGGCGGTAGGCCATCATAAGCACGTGATTCGTCTGTTTCTGTTTCTTTGAATAGGATTGGGCCAGAAGTGCTAACATATTTTTTTGCGTGTAGGAAGCATCAAATTCTCACAAACCACATTTTTACAGGTTTGGCTTTAGAAGATATTTTATCATAATGTTGGATTAAATCATTGAAACATTGCACCGAAAGAAGAGTGAGAGTTTTAATAGAATTAATTATGTACATAATATGGTTCTCACGTCTAACGGCTTGTAGCCGGCATACAAATCGTTATCAGTTATCACGAGTAAAAACGTTTGAAGGTATTGCAATGAATGGAACAATAAATATTAAATTGTACACTGGAATTGTTAATTTTTGTGTTTAGGTAGTTCCAAAAATTTCGCGATTTCTACTTAGCGTTAGTATATTGTTATTGTAGAAAATTTTCTGATAAGGGGTTTTGGTTAAAGTTAGTCACGTTTATCCTACTGTATATGCGCATTTCGACTTTGAAAATGTTGTTAGTTTGCAGTCAAATCGAATATAACTCCTCGATCTGGTCCCCCCTTTAAAAATACATTCAGATTCAATTGAAAAAAGTTAACATAAATTCCTGAAGGACATTAATTTTAAATTCGGTATTACATTTGAAAGCATAAAGAAAGAATTAAATTTATAAAACTCTCAGATCAAAAAATTATATACGACTTAATATTTATTAAAATTTATAAATAGTGATAAAGACAGCCCTATTTAATTAATCCCTTTGAATTGCATACACCTATGAGAGATATTCGTTTCAAAATTATGTTTAAATGTAACAATACAAGGACTGAGTATTTTAAACATATGCTATAATATACAATAACAAATAATTACAAATATAATACTACTATAAACGTCACAACATACATAAATATAAAAAAGAAAACTTTCTGTTTCAATACCACTTCCGATTAGATTCTGATGCCGTACATTTGAATGAGCGGGAATAAATAACTGTTTAACGGGTGACCGGACAACTCATCAAAGAGACACAAAAACATGAAAAAATCTAGGTAAATTAAATTACGTTAGGTTAGGTTATGGGATTTTTTTTATCACTTTTAATGATTTTTCAAAGGGGTGGTGAAATTTAAAAATTATTGACCCAGTGTCCAACACGCGGTCGCCCGTTTGCCAAAGACACTCTTCTTTACCTGTATAAATAGTTAAAATGGTATGTTTCACATCTTTATTTAGTTGATGGATAAACATATCTTACTAAAGAATATTGTTTCAGAATTGCAAAAATACAAAATACCCGCTATTCTGAGAATATTGAAGCTGAAGAGAAAAAAAATTCCCTCAGGGTCTATCTCCGTCATCTTTGAGGAAGGAGTAGAGGAATTTCTGGGGAAAAATGGGTAGGAATCTGGAATCAGGAATGACCAGGAATCACAGGCGTGTGAATCCATCCCTTCCACTGTGGTGCTAGGCGATGGATCGAAAGAGTCCGGCTGGAGAGTTCAAATGGTCTCCCTTAACCAGTAGGTGAGCAAACGCAACCGCCCCCAAGACCTACTCAAACCTCACCCCATGAACCCGGGACCCCTGCCAAGTCACCAAATGTAGCGAACCACTTGGGAAGACCTATGACAGGCAGAGGAGTCGGTTATGCAATAAATGCCGCAAATATGCGAAAAATGGGGGAAAAGTTATTAGAATATAAAATTCGCTCCTACATTCCCATTTATTTCTCCGCCCTCCCGATCCCCACCTAATTCAATCTGTAAGTACCAACCAGTCCCGACGAACCCACCGATTCTGCAAGTTACTCAAAATAAAATGATAATGATAAAACCATATTTCTTGAACAAAATTTAAACTATAAGATGCAGGTTGTTCAAATATTCCCAGAATGTCCGGAGATTCCCGCCTATTTTCACCAGAACCGAGTGTACGAAGTAGGAACCAATGGCAATGCCTGGGAGAAGAACAGGAGAGCCGAAGAGAAGCAGACACGGGCGGGCCGCGAAGATGCACGCGGCCGCGGCCTATAAATAGGGTGACCTCACGCGGGGCCGCCCAGACGGGGAGCGGGGACAGCGGGGAGTCAACGCTCCGCGCGCCCGGGTCACAGACCCGCACCTGCCGCGAGGTGGCCGCCCGCCCCGTACCTCCGTACACCATCCCGTAGTCCGCACTACCGACACCATCCCGCATCACGTGCATTGTTTAGTGGGGGAATTAGATCGATACCTGTGTCTGAGACTGGGGCGGAATGGGCAAATGGGGTCAAGGCACTGCGACTAACATGTATTATTTTACATTTATTACTATTAAGCCAAAATTATACCAATAGAGCGTTGTGGCACCATCAGACCGGTAGATGTGATTTGTTATTTGGAACTTCAAGGATGAAAGTACTACTTTTACAATGTTTTGTATCATTACAATTGTCTACTTTAATCCATGCCCACATTAACTCTTACATTTATGAAGAAAAGTTTTTTTTACAGTGAATATCGCACGTGAATCTCATCTGCTCCCAACCCAACCATCTGGAGGTAGTAGGACTATGGCATCACCAATTAGGGTATGATGTGAGGATGAAGGCAATTGGGAGAGGAAGGAGATGGGTACAAAGAAGGATCTGGTCTGATTCTGACTGGTGGTTTTTCACCAGTAATGGTCCTATCCCAGTCTGGTGGTCCTATCCCAGTCTGGTAGTCCTATTCTAGTTTGGTGGTCCTATCCTAATCTGGTGGTCATATCCTAGTCTGATGACCCTACGCTAGTGTTGTGGCCCTATCCTAGTACCCTAACTGCAATTGGGCAAATTTTGGGCATAATTACCATATTATAATTGCTTGATTTTTATAATTATTTATAAACAGCTTGCTTTTGAAATATTGGTTTTAAGCATAAAAAAATTTAGTCTACCATAAGATTTTTTATATTCTTAGATTCTATTCACACTATGGCTATCTCAACAAAACATTGGAAATGTTAATCTAAGGTGTTCTGAAAATGAAATCTCTTGTAAGCAACAGTTTTGCACTCACACAAACTTCAATATGAGGTCATGAATTTAAAACTGAGATTGAGAATGAGAAGACATTATTTATGTTAAGACTTTTGAACTAAACTTAACATAGGATTACTAAAAGAAATATAGCCTGGGTAAAGAGTATAATCGATAGCTGTGTCTAAGAAACTATCGGGCCAAGGAACAATGTAGTAAAATGAACGAAACAAGCCAATATATTAATCAAAATTATACCAATATGTTCTGGAGTTGGAGTTCAGAGTAGATTATATACTGAAAAAACGTGACTGGTTACCTGCCGATGGGATTTTCGGCATTATACGGTATTACGAGGAACTATTGATTTTCCTGTATAAGTACTTCTAGAGTATCATCTCGAAGGAATCTACATGTTTTCTGCTAACGAAGGAGATAATATGGGAAATGAAGTTATTTTTACTTCTAAATCGCGAGAAAGAATTTAGAAGGAACTGACTTACAATATTGGTAAACCGACCAAAATAAACGTAACTAGATTAAGTAAGAGCTTCTCGTTCCGAAATTAGATTGCCACCTGCGTGGCAGACTTTTTACTAGAGAGTTGCAACTGCCTGGAGTCAGTGGGAAAGGAAAGAAGAAGTGAAAGATTATGGTCGGGATGTACTCCCGTCTATTTTGACTTCAAAACTAAATAAAGCCAAAGCCATTTCAAACAAGATTTTGATACTAAGTGGTGGTTTCTCACTGAATACCGAAAATATCGTCCACCCTGAGAAACTTAAAAAACCCCCAAAGTAACGTACTTACACGAATGGAATCCGGATACAATTAAGTAAAAAAAATAAATTATTATTGGGATAAACCCACTTAGGTAACACCAAACGAACCCTTTTTACAATCAGAAATCAATACCTGGGTTGGAATTGGATGTTTCTAATGAGGTCAATGCACGAAAGGAAAATTAAATTTATAGCATCGAAATAAAACCCATATCCACTTTTCAGGGCGGTGAACCTGTACCCAAGCTGGTACCTGAGAGATCGAAAGCAATTATTATTTTTAGGTACGAACCTTTCGACTGATGAAGTCAAGGCACTTTGAAACTATGAACCGTTTCGTAAAATTGCCAAACATCAGGACGCTACCCCTGATTATGCATTCAAACGAATTTATTAAATAATCTGACTGCGAAAAGGTAGAAGGTAATATTTTTAAAATGTGATATATTTTTAACTAGCTTTTAAAAAATTTCACGCACCTTCTTTATTCACAAATTTCTCCTGGGACTTGATCAAAAAATAAAACGGCTTGATGTCCCATTTTTGTCCTAAAAATGATTTTTCAAAACTTTCGTGCAAAATTAAATTGTGAGCAGAAAATGCTATAAATTGAAAAAGTCTAACATATTTTCTGCTATAGTTAGTTCTTACTTAACATTCTCGGAAAGTCTGGAAAGGTCCGGAAGTTGCGGGTTTGATTGCCAGGCACCGAACCAATATAGAATTTAAAATTGTCTGATGTGATTTTGATGGTTTTACGAGATTTTCATAAAAAGCTTGGCTGCCTCATAGTAAGGAACAGCCATTAATAAATAACTAATATATTACGTATACTTAAAACAATGAATAATAAATTCAAATTTAGTTCGAAGTCATTAATCAAAATACCGCACGTGCTGAAAGAAATATATAAAAACAATGTGATTTATTTACCTGGCTAATAAAACTATTTATTAGCCAGGTTAATGAGCGGTCGTTTATACATGAAATAAATTAACTTCCTAAAACCGACTGACAATGTTGATTTAACGGTGATCATTGGCCAATGGCCGCTCCGATTTGAATAATCGATAAGTACTGATTTTTGTTTATTATGTTAGGTAGCATTTGTTTCCCACCATCAAACAGGATACCACAAGGTATCCCTCTTGGACCTACGTTATCTGTAATTTTTTTGGAAATGCTGTTCGGAGACTAGTCTGTACTTTTTAAATTTTATTTTGCGAAATCGGTACGAAAATCAACACATAGCAAAAAGCGATTAAAAAATTACAAAAAGATAGTTATCATAGATAATGTAGAACAAAAAAAAGTAACGTGTAGGAATGTAGATATTAGATAAGATTATATACCTACGCGAAATCATATTATTAATTCAAAGTTAAAGGATACTTCGTGCTTAAAATTGTATTAATTTATTAATGAATTTTACTTATATAATAGATTCTGTAAAAGATTTAGACATTTTTATTTGCATTGGTTTTTGTATTATTTACACACTATGTTACAGAAACAAATCAACTTGTAATAAATACACCACAAGTTTAAAAAATAATTACTCCACAGAGACATAAAAACTTATGAGATAATATACCTACACCCTGAGCGAATACTGTGCTGATTATGCACCTACCTCTAATGGTACATGAAAATAAGAATAATTAAGAAAATATAAAAAACAAATTTAACATGGCATTCAAATAGATTATCACCACAGCATTATTATTATCAGCATAGGCTGCATTGAATGTTGTGTAATTGTAATATGGCAGAATCTGAGAGATGTTTTAATTTGGAAGAATCTTTAAATAAATGGAATTTTCATGTTCGTAAAAAACAGTTACTACAGGCTTACCGCAGCTAGAATGAAAGAAATAGGGACTTTGATTTAACCACTAGACTCATTTGAACCGTTGACAGGTTTCGGAATAACATTCCACTCGTTATACTAACAACACAGAAAGAATTTGGTTTAGTCATAACCCATTGGAGTGGGAAGTACAAATACCGCATGAAAGTTTATATTTTAACAAAGTTAAAATTGCTAAGTTCTAGAATATTTGCTACCAAATGTGATTGATATCTGTTGACGCGAGAGGAAAACAAGTAACCTTTTCACACACCACTCAAAATTGACCAACTCGTACAAGAATGAACACAAAACGAGTTAAAAACAAATCAAGGAGACTTGAAGTCCTTACATCGACGTGGTGTCGGTAAAAAAAACAATTTAAAGGCCCAACTGTGTACAAACAATTAATAGTACATGGCAAAAATGTACGAGAATGATTTTAATTAGTAAAGATTGTAAATTTGTCAGTAGTTTTTTTTGTATGGAGTTTGCGCAGACTTGATGTTGATACCGGCATTCCAGTAGAGGAGGGACATGCCTAATACCCATGGCAAATAGCATAGTTCAGAGGCTGTAGGCTCAGTAGGTTATATTATATTCGCGTTATCTGTTTTCCAAAAGTGGTCGGAAACTTACTGACGACACGTTTACCATAGCATTAAAGGCGTGAAGTCAAAAAAGGCTAATTTGCTGTACTGCAAAAAAGGGCATTTGAAAGGAAAGGTATCATTTGAAAATGTATAAACGATTATTTTCCATAAATATTTTAACAATTTTATCAAGAAGGTAATGAATTAAGTGTTAGGTTTCAATACTTCGCTCTTTGATACCTGACCAAATAAATAACTCACAAGTAATTTATTTTTAATCAGTGGCGGTTCGTGGTCTTTTTAACGGGGGGTTCAGAAATTCAAGAGAAGAATGATATGTCTAATCAAAATTTACTCTTGTCACACAAATTAAATAAAGTTAGTGGGGGGGGGGGGGGTACCTAAATAGGTACTATTGTTTTTAAATAACTTGATACTCCTCGACACAGTTATTAAACAACCAAAATGGATTAGAGGATTTAAATTGTTTAATGGTTTTTACAACACTCAATGTACGTTGCTAATTATTATTGTTTTTTACAATAAGAATAATTGCGTAGAATGTAGAATATAATATAATTGATATTTTAAAACATAAAAAAACAAGAAACACAAATAAAGGTGGCCACGAAATAAAATTAGCTTTTTTCACTTACACTAAAAATCCATTATACACGTATACAAAAAATAATAATATTTAATTTCCAAACTTTTTCATAAGCATAATTTTTGTATATAACACTGTATTCCGTCATTGTGTGAAAAAATCAGGACAGAATATTCGCGACAACAGATAAACGCAACCACTTTCAATTTGAAAGCCGAAACAATACTAGGAAAGCTCAACACAAAATTGCATAACTAGCGACGTTGTTTGCCGAAACTTTAGTAAATATACTGGTAACTAAGGGATATAACGACTTATCTATAAAAAAAATACGAAAACAGAAGTCAAAATAGGTCCACTTCAATAATAGATTTCCAAATGCCATCAGTAAACGGTTGGCGAAATGCAGAAACAAGAAAATAAAAAAATGTACAAAAATGACTACAAAGTTAAATACCATAATATATAACATTTAACTTGCATCCGTCGGTGCAAAAGTCGACCGCCGGTCATCCTGCGACAATCTCGGGCTTCGTTTCGGCGAGACTCGTCAAAGTTCGGAGGTCACGTGACATCTTGACTCGTGAGCAGCGCACCATGCTGCGTAGTTTTGTCCATTCTACCGTCACAGCGATTCGTATCGGCTATGATTTTTCGTATGGACAAATGTGTGCGGATCGCAACGCGCACAAAATGGGAATAGATAGGTACCGTATTTTTCGGTGGCGCGAGTTTCAAAGACGGAATTTTAATGTCGAGCTATCTGTGATGCGCTTATATTACTATACAACAAGATTGTTTTTAATTTTATCATATTTTTAATGGGGGTTCACCGCACAACCGCACTTTAGAGAAAACCGCCACTGTTTTTAATACTTGATACCTGAAAGAACGAGTAATCGTTTTTTGTACAAGTTTAGTACTTCTACGTTACTGAAGTATATACTTCTTTACGCACGCTTGACTTGGGGGTAAACTGGCGAAAGCGTTACGAAAAGTGAAATGCGTTGCGAGGCGAACGGGCTGTACAACATTGTAGAAGCAAGAGTGAGCAGTGCGTTACATTTTCTTTCTCTTTTCCTCTCATAGCCGGTGCATGAAATATGTCAGTCATGAGTCATGAGGATGCGGATGCATAGATGGAGCTAGAGAAGTATTTACTTCGGTCGTGTGGTCTAAAGCACACTCCTATTTTTTATTTAAACTAAAGTTACGCATCAAAGAAATAAAAATTGTCAGAACTAATATGTAAAGCATTTAATAAATAGAAAATAAATTATAAACACATTTTTTCCAAAAGGATATATCCACATACATGTATATCCTTTTTAAGAGAATATACTAAAAGCGCCCTGAAAATTACTAGACATATAATTAGTTCAAAATATCTTAACATTTTGACACCTACACTTCTCAGATTATCCAAACTACAGTTCAAAGAGCAATGCGTGCCACTGAAAAAAATAGGTACTACTGACTTGTATTTATAGCTCACGTACTTAACTGGCAACACTGGTAACACATTGAGTGAGATACTGAACTGAACCAAAACAACTGGCTAACCTTGCCGCACCACTCTGAAGTCTGAAGTAGCGACTAGCAGTGATGTGTTGTGTAACCAGAGATGTTATCTCGCACGATTTTAATCGCAAATTACGCAGTTAAATCTCAAGAATGCGTTAACTTTCAGAATACATCTCATTCTACGCGTTTTCAGCACTCCGGAATTGCCGCTTTGTGATTAAATTGAGACATTTTTTACAATTGTCTTATAGCAAACGATAACAATAAAAATGTAAGAACATGACGGCATTTCAAGCGTGGTATAATATAATTTTGAAGAGAGAAAGAGAGGCAGCACAGCTTCTCCAGGTAACAAACTGGAAACCAGCCGCTGAGGACAAGAGTTGCAGGCGAATGTTGCGGGAGGCTAAAGCTCGATATGGGCCGTAGCGCCATCGAAGAAAAAGATAATATAATTTTGAATTTTGATTTTTTCTACTGAAAACCTTACCTAAACTAGGTTACGTTATATTACGAATACGAATGATGAAAAGGTTTTCCATGTAGCAAATGTATTGTTTCGATCAGAATTCGTATCAGCAATCGGTGGAAGCCATTTTTTGGTAAAAGTTTTGAGGATAACGGAAATAAGGAAGGAAAAGGGAAAGAGGAAGCTTGGGAAATTATACTTGACTAATTAGATTTGGTTACTAATATCGCCACGACGATACTTATAGCATATTCATCCCTGAATTCATTTTTAATGAAAACGCTACGATTATTTTTCCACGCCTGATATGAGCCTGCGACCCGAAAGTCTAGAGACAAGAGGCTTACCGCTGAGCCACAGAGATCGCTGATTACAATTATTATTATACTACTTCTGGAATCGTGTTTTTCATGTTGTACCAGAGGATGTTACGTTGTGTAATTTTTATCGCAACAAACGCAAACACGTTGGTGCTGAAAATATTTAATAGTAGATTTTTCTGAAGCTGTTGTTGCATTCGGAATTAGCAGATATTTTCATAATAGTTAAGTTTGGGGCTAATTTTATTTGGTAACGTCCATAAATTGTTGTGCCTTTTTGTGATCATCCACGAAGCAAAGAAATTTATACCTACAAGAATAGAAAAATATTTATCAAGCAGAGGGTGTCAAGTAGTAGCTGTGGTAATTAATGAACAGGATGTTAAGAATCGTAATTAAATTACTTTAACCAGTGAGTCCTGGACTTAGAATAAAAAATGTATATGAAATTTGTGATTTTTTAAGGGTTTTAATATTATTAAATTGGCTGCATTATTACAGAACATTTTTAAAGCTTTATTTGGTGTAATTTCAATATGATTAATAAATTTTTGATTAAAGCTACCGAAATCATTTTCCTCGGTTACAGTTGGTTAGCAAAAATCAATTCTGTGAAATATCATAATTGTGCGACCATAGAATATATATTTTTTTAACTTTTTAACTTAAAGAGTTAAACCTCAAATTACAATATTTTAATTAATAAAGATACTATTAGCGAAAGTCAATCAAAAATCCGAAACAGAAAAAGATACGGATAAATCTGTCCCAGATGTATGTATTAAATTATGACGAACTAATCGTTGAAAACAAATTATTCTTTCGACGTCTTCCGTGTTCCGTGGTCGCGAAATAAGGAGGCCCTCGACAAGCAGACAGGAGATAACGTATACCAACACATTATTCTTACATGTTCCCGCAAATAAACATTGAAACCCTGTTAATTTGTTCGTAAGAACTTCAGTCCCGTTTTTACTATTAAAATGATCGTTTTTTTCGAATAGATAACATTTTTCTCCGTGCACGGCTTCATTTGTATTATTTCATCATTCAGAAATTAAAATGTTGTTTGAAATGACTTTAGCCGAGCTTGTTGGACAAATTGCACTCTTTAGCAGTATTCACATAAAAATGGAAATTTTAAAATCCCTCAATTACCAGACAGTTTTAGATTGAGTATCATTGTTTATCCATGAATATCATCGATTTTCCCTATTGCTCGACAAAAGTAGGTAATTTATGTAAATGTCTGTGAGACGAAATTGTGCAATTGTTTACTATATAAATGTCATATTTAACTTGTGTCACTTCTTAGGCTGCGTATACCCCACGAATTTGCGAAAGGAAATAAGCAACCGCAAGCGGCGTTTCGCGGCTAAAAAGGGCCTTCTTTGCGACTTATCAAGGATCAAGCGGCCGATTAAGCGCGCTTAAATTTGGGCGAGGATTCTCGAACGATACTGATAAATAAAAACAAGGATACTGATAAATAAAAAATGGCCTTAAGCCCTAAAAATATTGGCGTATTTTGTCAGAGGCTAAAAATATTCCCGCTTTACAATAAAATCCAAATAAATGGAACATTTGTTAACGTATTCGAAAACTAAAAACTGTTTTCGATTATCTATATTAAAAATTACTATGTATTTTATTAAATATATTTTATTTTTGCGAAAACTTTAAAAAGTTTTAAAAATGGCTCACTTTACTTTTTTTTCTAATTAAAATTACTGATAATGAAAAAAAATAAAACGCATACTTATTTCATTAGATAAATGAATTATAAACCTTACTGTCACCTCACTTTTTTTCGTTTCATGTAAAAAAAATTCTTAAAAAATTCACAAAGTTCCATAATTTTTTTTCAAATTGCTATCGTAAACTTTGGTTTCATAAAGGGGTAAATATAATTTTTTGTGGTTTTCTTTTAGATTTGAACATATAGTTTGTTGTATTCTCTTTCCAATACGGTTTAGATCACATTTCTGACTATGATAATAAGGGGAAAACAACGATTTCTGTGAGACCTATGTGAACTGGGACAAATATGGTCTCCTGTGATTAAACGGGTTGTTGTAAGCATAAATGTATGATACAAAAAAAAATATTTAAAAAAAATGTGATGATACACATGTGGTTATTCATCTCAGTGATGACTTATCAATCACCATACTAGGTTGACTAAGATACACCTGTATAGGTATTTTAAAAATAAATAATATAGTGGAAACCGTTTAAAAAAACGTATATGACGAAAACGGTGACCAGAATGTTCAGTGGAAACTTTTTAAGTGTATGAATATCAGTGGAAACTTTTTAAGTGTATGAATATTGAGTACAAACTTTTCATCGGATGTTAATTCCTCATATGATAATTCATCATGTATCGAAACGTCGAAAACTGATAATTGTTTTTAACCTTGGGTTAGGTTAGGTTAATGTGAGTTGTGATGTGAGGAAGTATCGTGTCTGAATAAATTTACTATGGGAATTAAGACGCTGAGATCTCATAGTCCGATTAGACATGGAACCCACGAAAACATTATTCAAGTCCCGGCAAATGCTCTCCGTTTTGATTTTTAGACTGTTTTCATGCATTATCTTATTTTTTAATTCTTCTCGTTACAGTTAGTTTCGTTAAATTATCAATATGTTATTTATTATTTAAATAACTGTGTAGAAATCCAAGTAAAGAAGTAGATACAGGTATACTTACTAATAACTGATTACATGTCTAGAATAATAAATATCAAAGTGGATGTGTTATTTTAATTTTACTATATTAAATTAATTAAGAGTCCGTTAATGTCAATAAGTAAAGTTAATTTATGTTAAATGCGTATAAGTAAACATGCCATGTACGTAACAAACTAATAGTTTTTATATCTTCGATAGATTTATATAATGATTGCAAACGTCAATCATAATGTCCGTACAAAGTAGTATCTATTAACGTCATTCTGCAAATTAAGATGATAGACTTCGCTTTTCGGCCCATACAAAAAGGACGCCCGGGAAAAAACACTTTTCTACATCGAAAATTGCACAAAATGAATATATTTTTTTATACTGCCTTCTAGAGGGTGAAAACTGTGTCGGTATGTTTTAGAATTTTTGATGCGTTTCGTATTAACGTAAACATTCACTGTCAAACATGTACGATTTATCTAAAAATATTATTTAAGGAGAAAGTGCTGCTAACTCAACTCTCATAAAGAATTATAAAATTATAAAAAGCTACCGACGTAGCTTCTTCTTTCTAAAAGATATATATTTAAAAAAATTTCCATTTCGTGAAAGTTTCGGTGTAGAAAAGTGTATTCTCCATAAACCCCTTTTCGAGCGATTTCTGTAGGTAAATTTGAGCGTTGTCTCATTCGCACATTTCGCATTCGCATGTATTGTAAGTGTGCGTGAGCTTATTGTGAGCGGGACAGAATGACAGACGCGGGTGTTCCGCGTGTGGTTCAAAGTCTAGCCTCTTAAGATAGTTTTTTAGTGTCTTTAGCTATGAAGGCATGATAGAACATGTTCATAATTTTATAGCATGGACATAATTCAAATCAACTGGGTTAATAGACTTCAATCTTGTCGTTTCTTGTTATTTACACGAGAAATATTAATTAAATATAAAATAGATAATAGATTCACAAATGTGTGGAGTCAGTCAAGCAAAGAGGACTCCAGTAAAATGGCCAAGTAGATGTTATATTATGAAGAAAATAAACTGTATAGTACAATATACCTACCTATAGTAGTATAATAAAACAAATTTAACTTTTCCACTTTAATTTATTGACCGTAACCGGTTTCAGCTTGTCAAATCCATCTTCAGACTGGTACAAATTATTCTTAACCTACGGTTTTTATACACAACATATTAGGAAGGGGGTGGTCTACAAGGATTTTATTTAATTATATTGGTTTATTATTACGTGTGGTCTTTCAATGTTCAACTTTCTAATTATTTTGGTTATTCTTAGTAGGCTAATTTCCTGGGGTTGGTAGCTTACATACCTTTAGTTTTATTTGGGAAATTCCTTACAAGTAATGTGAATTATTAGCAACCTACTTTTGTTGTTATCAATCGTTATTTTATTTATGATGAAATGGAATTTTAGATTGATCGATTGATTTTTAAAAGGGAAAAAATGGAGTACGATTATTCTTGTAATGGACCTAATACAAGAGATTTTGCAAATGATTCTAATTTCTTATTCATTACAAAAATATTATGGTCTGCTTTTTTAGTTAGGCTGCTTATTTCTAATGATTCTAGCCTATCTAATTTATGACCTTCGTAACGTTAAAGTGTGGAGAACTTAAATGGGGCCAACAGACCTAGCTATAAAAGCTCAAGCGTTATTTGGTTTGGCGTATTTCGGCATATCGGTTGCCGTACATTCCCAATGGGAACGTATGACGAGCGATATGCTGAAGTAGGCCACGCCAAATAACGCTTGAGCTTTTATAGCTAGGTCTGTTGGCCCCATAATGTCTCTGTCTTTGTCAAACTAGTGTTGGTTTTCTAATATGTGCGAAGGTAAATTTCAAATCTTTATAGAAAAAAATATTTATTAACACAAAAATAAAAAAAATATATATTTTCATTATCGTAATTTATTTCGAGAATAAAAAAAACAGTTAAAGCACCTTAATATGTTTCAATTTTAAGTGTTTCTTCCTCTTATCCCATTATCATCACTCTAAATTCGCACTTTTTATGCTTTTAGGAATATAATTTAAAAGAAAACAGATCATTTAGATTTAATTTGGTCACGGACATGCATAAACCCACTTTAAAAGGTACTCGATCGCTTTAGTACGTATTAAAAAAAGCATAACAGGTATGATTGTCGAAAGCAGTGGTAAAAACAATATGGACTGATGTGAAACATTGAGTAACTCTCGTTTAGTCACTCGGAGTTGCCTGAACGTAGGAGGTAAGCATTTCAACACTAGAGTACAATGCACTTTCGGTGCATATAATGCAATTATTATCATTGAAAAAATATTCATTTATTGAAATATTGCATTTTTATTGACGTATACTTTCAATTTCATAATGAAATGACAGGAATCATTTGATTATCTACTGATTCACAGTCATTGATACCAAAGTTGATAACAGCACAATGACAGATCCCACATTAAAATGAATGGACTGATTATGTGCTTAATATAGGTAAGCCAAACCAAAGAAGTCAATAAGTATGCAGCAAATCAATAAGTAATTCCACAAAACATGGTTTCGCCAATTCCCTGTGCTACTTACAAAACACTTTTTTTTCGTTTTTTAATTGGTAGGTATGTAACTGCACAGACATTGCTAAAGACTGTCTAAAATGATCTAAATCCATGTAGGCTAGTTTTATATTCATATATTTTTTCTTATAGTGAATACCTCACAAGAGTCCCAACTGCTCCCGTCTGGAGCCAGTGAGACTATGGAATACCCAATTGGGGCATGTTATGAGGCTGAAGTTAAGTGGGAAAGGGAAGGAGACGAGGAAGAAGAAGGTGGGGAAGTATCTGGCTATTCAGATCTAGTCACTAAACACGGCTAAAGCCATTTCAAGCAACGTTTCAATTCTGAATGGTGGTCTTACAACATATCTTCCACTCTGGAACGTGGATGCCTCAAATATACTAAATATTATTTTAATAATTAATTGTGAAATAACACAAATCAATTAAATAAAATTTATTTGCGCACGCCGGGTTCGAACCCGCGACCTTCGGAATGACAGTCCAACGCCCTACCGCTGGACTACGCCGGTCGTATAAAAAAGTAGTTAAAAAAAAGTTTGGTAATCTAAATTATCTAACTAATCATCGTAGCTTTCGTAGAGCAAGTCAAAGAACATGACTTTTTTAACATTGCGGAAAATAACTTTTAAGAGAAAACCGTGCGGCGTTTCGTCCATAAAAACAAATTTCCTCTCTGGTTTACACATGAAAATATTTTTTAAAATAACATAGACACTCTTCTTTTAAGGAGTTAGGCCTTTCCAAAAATGGTTAAAATTGTCTGGTTTGAACGCCATCAACAGACAGTATAAAAACTACACAATGTATTTAAAAAAAAAGCAAAATGTACAGACGTAAAACACTTTCTTTTAATACAGTCGGTAAAAAAATACTTTAAAATCGGTCCAGTTTTAGAGGAGAAAAATGGGGAATATTAAATCGATTTTGATGATTTTATTTAGGTATTATAAACCTGAGGTTCTGTTGTCCCTGTCCCTCAGTATTCTAGGGTATTATTTCCCTCAGTTCAGAGTTTCCTCTTAAATTTCAATTTTGTGAAAGGAGTAGCAAGGATTGACAAATTTATCCATATTGTCGGAATCGTCGCTAGTGTTGGTTTTGTAAATATATATAAGGCATTGATTTTTCGTTAGTTCCTCTTTTTGCTAATCTGTACACACCCACACAGTAGAAAATGAATATTGTGACGACGTGTGACAGCTGACTACGCCAACTCCTCAAAGTCGGTACGTATCGAATTCAAATTATTGTTAAGGGTACGATATCCGATATTCGCTGAAATAATAATCAAAGCTTTAGATTACTACATTATTAGTTAAATCTTTATGCTCTACCCACCTGTATACCCCATACCAAATGTGATGTTACAAAGGTATCACGTTATAAGTAGTATTGGTACCCATTTGATTTACACTGTGAAGGATTCTCTGAAGACAATAAACAAACATAAAAATAGCAAACTAGTATATGTTATGTTAACAAATTAAGGGTATACTGTTAACAGTTCATCGGACAGGCCTATTAGAGGGATTACGTTTTATAAGGTACGGAAAATGGACACACCGAGAACGTAGGTAATATTTGCATTTAGTAGGATTCGTTTAATTCTAGAAGAATACTGCTGGAATGTCGTACACGTAGATAATATAGGCTGTACATAAGATAGCCATGTACTAGATTTACCGAGGACTGAATACTCTGGTCGAGAGGTTATGTAGATGTGGGATAGGGTTACCAACCGAAGGAATTTAATAAAGCGACCGATCGTCCGAGATGAATTTTACCCGGAAGCAATATGTAGGGATACATAGGTTTAATCGAAGACAATATAGAATGAGAGGTTACAATAGGGAGCCAGTGATTTACCCGGCAGAATTAAATGTTTTGTAGCAATAACTATGAGACCAACTGCACCGCAACATTTAATAACATTTAAAAAACATATATTATAATCCCTGGGAAATCTATGCATTCTTCATAAAAGTTAATTTTAAACAGGACAGTGGCATTACCGTCAAATTATCTGGTATGTGACAGGACCATCATTAGATAGATAGGACTAAATATCCAATTAACGTCCTTGATTTCGGTAGAGGCATAGGTTCGGTGGCGTACATTAATTACGTGAGCAAAACGGGGGGAGCACGGGGGGGGGGGGGGTCTAGTAAAATCTCATCAAATCTCATTATACCGAGGGGGGGTCAATAAAAATCTCGCGTCAACTATAAAAGAGTATATATTATTATGGAGCTAATAAATAAATAAAATTGTTTCTTTTGAAGTGTCCCATTTTGTCCGCTTAAAAATTGGCTATTTTGAAAAACATTTATTTCGCGAATGAGAAAAAATCTCACGTGAGGAGGGGGGTCCCACTAAAACTCACCAAAAGGGGGGGGGAGGGTCTATTAAAAAAAAAAAAAACAGCTCACGTAATTAATGTATGTCCCAGCAGGTGCCTACCCACAAATGAGATGTGCTTACAACTCGAAGAGACAGAGCTAGTTGAAAGAAGTCCATTGTAAGAATTGGATTTCAGACAGTGAAGAAATCAAAATCCTACACAGAGAACGTACGAAATTACGTGTACCAACAAATTATTCTTACATGTTCCCGCCAATAAACATTGAAATCCTGTTAATTTGTTCGTAAGAACTTCAGTCCCGTTTTAACCGTTTTTACGAATAAAATGATCGTATTTTAGAATAACATTTTTCTCCGTGTAACTGTATGATGTTATCAAAATACTGTGAAAACTAAAATTTCAAACCTGGATATATAATGAAAAACATATTTGGCAGCCCTTGTATGTGTGAAATACCGAAAGCGTGTATTACGTAAGTTTACGACATCTATATACTCGTATGCTGCACTCCGGGTGGTTTACAGTCCGAGAGCAGATTGCAAGCAGTGCAGACATCATAACCAACTGTTGCTATAAGATTATGCATTGGAAATAATTCGTACTTCATATATTGACGGGAAACAGGATCTGAGCAGTCCAATTGCTAGTACTACAATAGTTATGTTAGTGGAAGAAGGAAAATACTTTACCACGGTTCATTACAAAAAAAAAGTTTTTGACAAAATTAATCTTGGACCTCTAATCAATAACATCATTATTTTAAAATCTCTTTTCTAATTAGATCGGTTACATAAATTATATTGTTTCAATAACACGCATTATTACCAGACTTACCTTGCCAGGGCTCCTACCAGAGAGCAACTTGACGGAAATAAATCTCTGGATATACCTGATTGATAGCATGAAGCATTCATGTGTATTTATCGAAATAAAGATTAAAACCAATACAAGTACAAAATTGTATAAAAGCTCACTCAAATGACAAATAATACAAAGAACCACAGGATAAACTTAATAAGATAAGATTTTAATAAAATTCCATCTGCCAAAATCAGAGTGTCACCCTAGTTGTGTTAAACTGTCACTTTGCTTCTCAATGGGTATAGTGTTTAATAATGTATTTATGGTTTAAACATTGTTACAATTTCATCCTCAAGTTCTACCCATCTGACCACAATGTAATATTTCTTTCTTCCTCCATGTAATATTTTAGTATTATGTGTTTTTTTTTTGCAGTTTTTGTGTTTTTTTTTAATTTAACTTATGTGTTGAATTTAACTTATGTGTGTAAAACATTAACGTATGCTTCTTCACTTAAATGTACTAAAGTTAACCTCAATACAGGCTATTATAGTCCTAGTGAGGTTAATTTCTATGTAAAAAAAAAATATATTAATAACATGTGAGAAGATTAATAAATAAATAAATAAAATAAATAAACAAATTGAGACAAAAGTTATGTATAATATAATTAATGCAATATATTTTTTAGTAATAGCGTAACGTTTTTCCCGAATCTGTATAAATTATTAACGAAATTATCTACTTCAGCACATGCGATCGCAAATTTTTGATTTACGCTTGCATCAGTGACTACAGTGAATAATAAATTGTACAGCGCCCTTTGTGATTTTTGTGACACAGTGATTTTTCACTAAAACGGCGCTTTACAAATTATCCAATTCTTATAATTGGAGCTATAGGGCTCTGCCACACGTGTGCGAAAACAATAAAGTAGCCCCATACTGAATACTCATATATGTATTAATCTCGTGTGTGCTAATAATTTGCAAACAATTGGGCATAAATTTAAAAACATAAAAAAAAATTATTAAATAAAATAAAATATAAATTTAAAACTATTACTTTTTTCAATAGTTCTTAAATTTATAGACATTCAATTTTAAAATGAACAATTGCTGTAGACATATATACTATTATTAATATAATGTATTTATAATATATAAAAATACGAGTACATCTTTATATATAAAAATCTCGAGTCACAATGTTCGTCCAAGATAAACTCCGAAACTACTAAACCGATTGTGATGAAATTTTGCTTACTGTATGTAATTTAGTCAAAGATAGTTTTTATCTCAATTATTGTCCTTAATATTTATTAAAGCGAATTAAATGTTTGTCATAGGACAAGGCTTTGTAATTTTATGTAATTTCCATAAGTTTCTGACAGATGGGGGTGTGAGGTTATTTATTGACACACATGGTTATCTAGGTTGAGTAAACATCCAGTAGATGGCGTTGTATTTCGTTAGCCACAGAAACGCGTGGGCGGGTCAGTTATATATTTATATAAATAGTAAGCAGGAGGAGGCCATTTTCGAATTCGGTGTGTAAATCTTCATTAAATCTAAAAATCATAATCAAAAATCAAAATCAAATTCATCATCAAAAATCAAAATCAAATTCGTATTCAAATTCACGGTCCACAAAAAAATCACAATGAAAAACTGACCAGAATCATAGGTATAAATAACATTCATAGGTAGTGAAAACGAAAATCAACTGCATAATTAATAACCAAAATTAAATTCACCAAATATGTCAAATTCTTTATTTTTATTTTTATAGAGAACACCTCAGAAGAGTCCCAACTGCTCCCGCCTGGAGCCAGTGAGACTATGGCATCCCCAATTGGGGTATGTTGTGAGGCTGAAGGTAAGCGGGAAGGGAAGGAGATGGGGAAGAGGAAGGTGGGGAAGTACCTAGCTATTCAGATCTAGTCACTAAACACGTTGGTGGTCTTACACCAGGGCGATACTGAGAGTGTTTTCCACTCTGGAACGTGCCGCAAATATAGTGTATATTATTTTTATTAATTAATTGTGAAATAACACAAATTAATCAAATAAAATTTATTTGCGCACGCCGGTCTCGAACCCGCGACCTTCGGAATGGAAGTCCAAAGCCTTAACCATTAACAGTCTATAATTATTCCATTAACAATCAACTTCATTAACAGAAACCATACGTAATCCAATCCAAATAAAAAAACACACAAGAGCACAAACACAAGTATGAAAATAAATTAAATGAGACACCCAATCAGAAAAAAATCTAATCAAAAGTTGTCGTAAGTCTTGAAGATATTTGGCGAATTACCAGAGAAAATAAAATTATAAAAAAATGCAATAATTTTTTTTAATCCAAATTACAAAAATTTGTATGTATCAATTTATACATTTAAAAAATATATAATATATATGAATAAGGGTTTTATCAGGACGTAGTCTACATGTTTATTTGTCATAAATGCACGAGGAAAAAATTATAGTCAAATTTAAAAACGGATTGTAAGCATTTAGTAAAGCATTGTTTTTTTTTGTGTTTTTTACAAATAAAAATAATTTACAAATCAGCGATTGAGAATACATATAATATTGTAGAGGCATAAGTACATATTACTACAATGTATTTCTGTTATAATAAACTATTTCAAAAAAATAAAACAAAACAATATTTCAAACATGCTGCAGATTTGGATGCTGCGCAAAGCTCTGACGTATCTCGAGGAGTTTGGTCTTGTTTCCCAATATTAATAACACGCCGATGCCTCCGTAAGTCATTAACCCATTTAAAAGATAAATGTTTGTTTGCATTTTAAAATAACATCATCGTTGCTAATAATCTACAAATCAGTATAAATTATTAGTACATCGTCGTTGAATATAGAATATGAACCATGTGAGACTGAGTACATTCTGAGAAAATCGATAAAAACTGTTTAAAAAAATAACGAAACGGAAATTAACAATACTATTTATGGACAAAGTAGGAAAAATATATTTCGTTCATTATAAGAATGTATAAGGCAAAAATTAATTATTTCATGTCAGAAAATTGAATTTTAAGAGGCTAGACTTTGAACGACACGCGGAACACCCGGGTCTGTCATTCTGTCCCGCTCACAATAAGCTCACGCACACTTACAATACATGCGAATGCAAAATGTGCGAATGAGACAACGCTCAAATTTACCTACAGAAATCGCTCGAAAAGAGGTTTATGGAGAATACACTTTTCTACACCGAAACTTTCACGAAATTGAAATTTTAAAAAATATCAATTTTTTAGAAAGAAGAAGCTACGTCGATAGCTTTTTATAATTTTATAATTCTTTATGAGAGTTGAGTTAGCAGCACTTTTTCCTTAAATAATATTTTTTGATAAATCGTACATGTTTGACAGTAAATGTTTACGTTAATACGAAACGCATCGAAAATTCGAAAACATACCGACATAGTTTTCACCCTCTAGAAGGCAGTATAAAAAAATATATTCATTTTGCTTTAAAATGTATCTATCTATCCAGGTTTTCTACAAGTATTGATGATTGATTGCTGATCACAATTTGATCAAAAGCCGAAACGGACCGTGAAGATCATCCTTACAATAATAATAATTAGGAGCAGTGAGTTCAGTGTGGAATAAAGTGCATTATTATCGGCCGTTTTGTTCGGCGGCCGCTAGCCGGAGCAACTTTCCCTTTCTGGCGGCAAACGGCCGTGAACCGTTAGCCGGCTACATTGAACCCAGTTCACTTACACTACTTACACTACTGTTGATGACGATGACATCATCTCGGGGTACAAGTGTTAAATGAGAGTGTGACAATCTACTAATTGTTTTTAGTTATTCATTTAGGCAAGAGAGGTAACTAGCACTTAAATGCCGTTGCACGAGTTTCATCACCATTTTTTCTTATTTTTTCATTTTATGAATGTATGAAAGAAACAAAATATGACATCCTTTACATAGTATAACATTTTGTGACGGTCAAATGAAAATTCCAAAGCCGTTTAGCGAGTTTTTGCGGTTTCATAAAACGGATATTCTTTTCTTAGTTGTATATCAATTTATTATGATTAGAAATGTGTTATAACTCACAGTAGTGGTTTTCTCTTTATTATCATTTCATCTGGATTTAAATGCAAGTCTGTCGAACCAGTATCAAAACTAATAATTTATAGCCCAAAACAATAAAGATAAAATTAACTTTAAATGATCTAAGAATGTAATAAATTGTTTTCTCATTTAATTCTAGACGCCATATCAGAAGATATATTAATAATATAATATCTGTCAATTAATGATTAAATATTGAATCTCAGCATTTCTTTCATTGTTTCCTGCTCTGTAAAAATTCGACTAAAATACATTTTTATAAAGGATCCATGTTTCAGTAGCCAAACCAAATTTATCAATAAGGTATTTGTTTAGCGTATCAAACGATAAGCTTGAAGTGCATAACAAAGCAGTAAAAATCAGGTCAACGATCCATTACAAATCAAAAAACAAAATGTACTATCAGATGATACCATAATGGTAAAGCAATTAATTATTCAAACCTGTTCCTGATAAAAACATAGCAGTGTAACTGTTATCTTTATTTATCAGTTAACGAAATGATACACGACAATTTTGACGGCAATCGTATATTGCCCGAGGCGGTTGACCTAATACTAATTGCATAGATTGATGCTGGTATTGATAACGGTGAATAATTATTTAGAATGTAGACGACAAAGGTTACTTAATTAGCGAGCCCACCAGACTGTAAAAATAATATTTGTGATTTGTTGTTATAATAACCCTGCAGGATAAAAGAGTGTAGGGAGGCCTAAATGTATACTTATGGAAATCTTAGGAATAATGTGCTAGAGGGAGACATAATGAGACCTACAGGAGTGGAGGCGTTTACAAATTGCGGTAGCGCAGGTGATATAAAAAACGTATGCCTTTAAGAAAAGTTGCACAACGATAGCAAAATTGAGTACTGATACATAAACAAAACTTTATAAAGACGACTACTTCCTTTGAAATTAGATAGACTAGCTCAAAACCATGAAAAATCTCGGGTTATTATGTTTCCAATTTTGAAAACGATAATTAAAATAATTATCTGTTAAAATATTAAATATAAATTATTCCAATATTCCAATTTTGCAAAAGACAATTAATGTTCATATATTCAGTTGCAATTATGAAAATGACACGAATTCAAAGTAAATCAGAGTTCTATACTTTATTTAACCAGAGTTACAGAGACACAAAACCGAAATTAGTATTTTTGATAAGGCAGAAGACAAACAGTATTACGGTAGGTACTATGAACTTTATGTATAAATTGTGCATGTTCCACGAGTCCACTGGGTTTCCAGGGCAGCCTAGCTGCACCTTGCGCAATCTCCCGGCGCGGGCGCTCGCTCGTGATCTCCTCCGGTCTTATAGGAAACCCCTCCAACGGCCATCTTGGAAATATTTTACTTGTAACAATAATAATACACACACAGAAACCCTCACACAAACAAAAGTTTAGTTCACATTAAAAACATAGAAACATACCACTGCCAGTCAGAGACGAAGGAACGCCTTGCACCTACTATATTGAAACTAATTTTGACAAAAAACCATCTGAAGCATTTATTCCTCGACTAGGTATACCTTTTTATTAAATAAAAATTGAAGAAGATATTACTAATAAATCTAAACAAAAATGAAATATCGTCGGATCTGCCGGATCTGCCCTGATGATGGACATTGCAACGCTGTCCGAAACGTCGGCTAAAGAAGGAGGTAGCGCAACACGGAATAACACCCCAAAAACAAACAATGAAAAAAAAAAGAAATAAACCAAGACACGGAAAAAATAAAAAGGTAACGGTCGCAACCGGGAATCAAACCAGGATGTTAAGTCAGTAATTTTTGTGGACGTTATGGTTTCACATTCGACAATGGACATTGGATCGAATACGCTACTCTGGGAGTGCTCTGGAGCGTCGGTAAGCGTCGGTCTGGTTTGACTTTCATACTCTACATAGAAAAAGGTAAATTGTCTATGGATGGTCTATGGTTCACATCTGACATTTGCGGCAAACAGCCTGCGCTTTTTTTACATCCAAACATAATATATTATTACTACAGCAACAATGGCGGTAAGTTTTATTATTATTTATTACATTCATGTTTGTTTACGTTCGCAAATGTAATTTGTAAGATATCGGAACATTCCCAGAAATAATTAGTATATAAAAGACATTATAACCTGCAATTTGCTTTGAACGATTGTGTTTTTACATGTGAAGATATTACGTTATCTTAAAATTACATGTAAAACGTGACTATTTGTAGATTTCTTTTCAGTTGATGAAACTATTCAATTAGATATTGGGTACTGTAAACGTGACTGTTGTCAGGGTTGGGCATTATATGAATTACTTGTCAATTATTCCTTCCTAAAAATGTAATTTGTAATTGGTATTTGAAATACCTTATGCGGAGGTATTTTGTAACCAGTATTTCAAATATTTGTGGCTTCAAATTACATTTTCACAAAAACATTAAGTGATCTTAGTTAGATGAAAAGTAAGCTCCTCACATAGACTAAAAACACTAGAATCCAGAGCAATATATATATACATGTTATTCTTTAGAGTTGACAATACTGCATGTCAAAGCAAGGGACTTGTCAATCGTCATTTAATGGTTTCACAGTATTCATTTATACGTATTATTTCTAATTTGTGATTCTTAATTCCGTTATTTTGCTAACCGCATTTAATGTTGTTTAATGATAACATTTCATGTAGTTATATAATAATAATAATATTATTCTTTTACAGACTAAAAGGGCTACGAGTGAGCAGATGGATTTTCTGGTGTCATTACTCGGAGATAGGCCGGCCAACAAGAGAGAATGGGACGAGTTGGCCCAAAGCCTTAACGCCATCAGGTTTGGGACCCAGAAATCGGGCGACAGATGGCAGCAAGTACGTATTTAATAAAATAAAACTATTGAACCTGAAACAAATACCTTACTCAAAATAATCTTATTTTATGGGTTTCTGAATAGTAGTTTGAAAATAATCTTATTTTATGGGTTTCTGAATAGAAGTTTGACTATTTATCAATTTTTTCAGTCATGGAGGGACCTGAAAACAAATGCCAAGAAGAAGGCATCAAATATCCAAGTGGAGATGAACCGAACGGGAGGTGGATTGGTGAGATTCCCACCTCTCACCCCACTTGATGAAAAGGTCTTGGCCATCATGGGGCGATTACCCATTGATGGATTACCGGAAGAGTGTACGCTATACGTTGTATGTTTCAGATCATATTCATGCACATTTATATTTTAATATGGATGGTGAAAATCTAATATGCAGTTTATTACTTTCTTGTAGACTGAAATTGAAATCGATGCCCCGACTTGCCAGGTTGTTCCTCAATCGCCTGGCCCGGTGCTTGAGGAAGTTATCTCCACTGGGCCGGTGCTGGCCGAGATACCCGCAACGCCTGGGCCATCCGGCATCAAAAGAAAGGCGTCTAACAAAGGACTGTGTAAGTACTTACGATGAAATGTGCTATGAAAATCTAGTCTCCTTCGTGAAAGCAATCTTTCGAATAGGCCCGCCATTGATATGCTTGGTGTAACTATAAGAGCTAGTACGCATTAGCGGTCAGCCGCTTGAGCGGATCGGCTAAGCGGCTGGCCGCCTGACGTGGTTCAACCGCAGTAGGCAGAAAACTATGTTGCCTTGTCTCATCATAAATAAAATGGATGCTGTCGAGAGGTCGCTTGTGTCATTTATTTGTACCATCTACGACAGTGACGCAAAACCAAGAAAATAAAATATTTTACTTTACTGCAAACACGTAATGAATAAGGCCAGTTACTACAACTAAACCCCAACCGTCTAGTTCGTATAGTCAAGAAGGCGGTCAACCGCGAAGCCGTCCTCTGACCAACCACTGCGGTTTGAATTTTACAAATTTTTGTACAAATATAAGCGGTTGCATATTAAAATAAAAAAGCAGCCAGCCGCGCGGTTAACCGCCCACTAGTGCGTACGAGCTCTAACGGCCGCTGTTCCCAATCCTACTAATCAAATGCTAAGCCAAAACTTTGGCTCGACACTGCTCAATTACACAACTACGCTCTTCCAATTACACAAGCTTAAGCACACCTTAATCTAAGGAAGCCGTCCGATTAGGCTTTCGATTGAACCTCAACACCACATTGGCAGTTATAGTCGCATGTGGAGTTCTTCATGCATCAATCGTGGGGAGGAACATCCACAAGGTTGGATCCATGGCGTTGTCGAAGTTCCCAACAATGTGAGACATTATTGCAAATAATATGTATGTATGACTACTACTCGTAGTTGCTTGATGGGTATGTTTTTGACCCTGAGATCTAATATGTGTGTTACTTATTTCTTGTGTTTTCTATTTATGAAAGTAAATTGGTATTATTAGAGTAGACTCGTTTAATGACATGAATTTAATTTAATTTAATGACATGATTGATGAAAATTTAAATAAAAATATTAAGTAAACAAAACAATTATCAAATTGTAATTTCTTTAAAATGATCTCCTGGGCTTTCCTCACAGTTGGATTTCCGATTGGGCCGTCTTTGTGACCCTCTCCTTCATCTCCTCTTTAACTTAACAAACTGATTGCAATCTTTAGAGCACAGGCGTCAGGTGCGAATGCTGTCCTTGTTCTACTAATATTACAATGGAAGATGCTCCGAGGAACTAGCGTCATTGATCCCCTCGGCACCGGTGCACGAGGGAAATTATTTTCCTCAACAACCTCCTGTGTAGAGTTAATGTAAAAAAAAGAGTAAAATCGTATTTAACAAATATATTTATAAAAAAATTACATAAAAATATTTTGCTTTCAGTTGGTAAAAGAGCCATCTCCTTTGACCACAGGTACCTTGTTGCCACTGAGAACACCAATCACGAGAGGGAAAAGCTTCTTCTGGAAAAAGATGAATTAAAATTGGAGGAGAAGAAAGTTGCGAAGATGGAAGAGTTGGGTGCGGCCATGCTGGCCAGCATTGCCGCGGAGAGGCAAGAAGATGCGAAATTCAGAGATGGCATTTTAGCTGAGCTGTTGAAACGGAAGTGTAAGATATAATTTATTTACTATTTTGTAAGCCCGCGGGCTTTCACATTGAGTACATAATGATTTAAAAAAATTATACAAGGGTTTCAAAATAAAATATAAGCACTTAATGCTTTGAAGAACCGTAAGTGGGAGATGCCCGAAGAACCTAAGGAAAAGGCTGTACTATATTAGACATTTACCCGTGTACTTAGTTGTACCATCTCTCCTTTACTGTATGTGTTCTAAATTGTATTTAATGAAACATTTTTTAAAATTTAAAATGAGGAATTATACAATTTGTCCAAAGAGACATCATTCCTAGGTTGTATTAAATCATCAATTTACCTTAGATGTAATTAATAAAGTAACGATACGTTACAGAGAAAAACTTGCTTTTATTTCATTTGATGATTGTTGTTTGTGAATAATGAATGCATTTATTTTTGTACTTTTCTAATTATTTTGTTATTTTTCTTTCACATTCTCGCTTTATCTTGAGTCTCCTCTGTTGCTGAGAATCGAGACTCCTACTTCAAAAGCCCTGATGAACGAGGATCATTCACTACTCGCGGTTCTTCGTGGCATAGGAAGCTGCTGACTCCAACATCCCAGATGCCGTGATACTTGGCCCCTCCGACATATTGATGTTGTTGTATTATGTACACTGCATTTATGTAAAATATATTGCTTAGGTTTTTAACTCTGAATCTCTTTGCGGAGGATGTTTTTTTCGGTAGTTTTATCAAAAGTTTTCTTTGGGGGATAGAATTAGAATCAATCAACTCAGTGATATTGACGTTTCCCTTCCAAGATGAGAAGCAACAACTTGTACATTTATTTTACTTGTCTTAACGTGTCTACACAGATTTTCAAAGCTTTTCCTAGAGTGTAGAAGCATGGACTGTTTTGTGGAGACTTATGTTTTCTTATAAATATAAAAATATAACACCACATACACAATTTTATTTGTTTTTGTAATTTTTATTGTTCCTCCCTTCAACCTCGACAGAGACGATATGCTATAAAATTAATATTACTGTAATCGTAATAAGTCAGACCGTTTTTCGCATGAATTTCCAAAACCACACTGCACTGTGTTTCATCATCATTATGAAATTCAAGTAAGTGTAAGAAAGACAGAGCAAAGGTAATTGGGTTAGAACCAAAAGACACTAAATCAGTGGTGACTTTAAAATCTACATGGAAGGCATTTGTATAGTCCTCTTCTATTCTATGACTAGTAATTTTTTTTATATTTTTATTTTTAGGAAACAATTTTATAAAAAATCATTGAACATAACACTTGTGCCGCACACAGTGTTAAAAGTGCTAGCGTTATTTGTTTTGGCGTATTTCGTGGGAACGTATGGCGAGCGATATGCTGAAATAGGCCAATAACACCTATTAATGTTAAATGTTTTCATTTCGGTTAATATAAGTTTGGTATTGAGGATTCCAAATCACAGATACAAATTCGAGGTGAGATCTTACGTATGCCATATAAAGTAATTCAAGTGTAAAAGGTTTATTGAATGGTTTTGTGACTCGTAGAATGAAGCTTATTTGTTTTTGGGCTTTTTCTAAGACGTTTTCAATATGATCTCAGTAATTTAGAGTCAAGTAATACTCCAAGGTCTCTTGATTTTTTCTACTCGTTGGAGAGGAACATGGTTTAGACGGTAAGTATGGATGATTTGGTGACATTTACGTGAAAATGTTATCACATTACATTTATCTATGTTTAGGACTAATTGATTTTCTATGCAATATTTATTAATTCTATTAATATCTTGTAATTTGTTACAATCATCTGCTGAGTTTATGTATTATATATTTAAATTGGCCTTAGACTATGCCTGTGTGTTAATATAATATTCATGTTGATTGATGTGTTCATTCCTCGACACAAGGTGATGGAGATATGACATAATGTTACGAGTACATAAAATAATTACACATTAGTCTGTTGTCTGAATATGCCTTAATCAAGATAATTAACAAAATATAATAAATCTGAACATACCCTTGTTTGACAGAATTCCTTTGTTGCTCGGTACTTGGGAATCTGATATGTCGTACCCTGATTTGATTAATAGCCGACACGATCTCATTCATGTGTCGGTTTACTGACTTTTGGGAAAGACTCAAATGAAAGTCATTTCCTACTATTTTTTTATACGACCCTGTCGCAAGGAACGACAGTGTCGTTAGAACCTTAAAAATAAATAATATATTATAAGTATAGCAAATACATCAAAAAATAAGATAGGCAGAAAGAAAACAAGACTATAACTGTTTATTTCACGTTAAAATTTCGATTTTATTTCCGGGAGTCCTGGGGCTCCACCAGGTAAATTATGTATGCATGAAGTCACCGTGTAAATCAAGGGTTAATTGAAATGGATTAAGATATCAATTTATCCATAGAGGAATCACGTGAAGCCAGTTAATAAAAACTATTTATAAAAAAAACACAACAACAAAGCAAAACCTTAGCAAACGCCATCTCTTATGACATTTATACAACAGACGAAGCCTCGAGTAGCACCACTGTGACCTGCTTTTAACATGTTCATATCTCAATTTACCGTCCACCATTATTCCAAGGTTGTGCGCAGCGTCAACAAAGGGAACGGTGGCTTCATGTATTTTTACAACATGTCCTCCATTCCTTACACATGATATTTTTTGCTTAGTTCCCATTAATAAAGCAACAGTTTTTTGAGGATTAAGAAGTAACACTCCTGTGCCCAAGTGCAAACTCTACGTAGATCATCCGTTACCATATCCACCGCCAGATGAGCGTTACTTATGTCAAATGATAAATATTATTGTGTGTCATTTGCGATATACAGTATTTAATAGATTGCATTATGTCAGCGGCATATATAGCAAAAAAACAATGGCCCCAGTATCAACCCCTGCGGTACCCCTCGCGTTATCTTTACATCAGATGAATGTTTTAGAGCCCTATTGATTTCCCTGTAAACTGTGCGCTGAGTTCTATCTTTGAAGTAACTCTGAAACCATTTTATTGTTTCATCGTTAAAACCAAAGTAATGCAACTTTCAAACAAGCAATGGAATGCTCAATAAGTCAAAAAATTTAGAGAAATCTAGAAGAACTAATACCGAGGCTTTGCCTGCATCATTGGAGGTAAGAATATCGTCTGTAATGCATTGCAGAGCTGTTGTGCTGTGACCTTTACGAAACCCCGATTGATGACGAGGTATAATCCCGCAAGTTTCAGTGTTGACACAACTTTTTCGAGTACTTTGGATAATGCTGGTATTATGCTGCTCGGTCTGAGATCGCTAAGACTAGTGAAAAATTAAATAATTTCATATTCACTTTGAGTTCCAAGGGCACTGCGATTGTTCGTCTACGTACAGGGACTATTGGCCGCAACTCCTCACACAAAGCTCTGTATAGGTCCTGGGATAGCCTGTAGTTTGCCACAAATACTGTGACAGGAATAGTCAAAGGGTTTGACAGATCCCTTAACTGCCGTCTTTGGACTGACTCATTTCTCAGCTCTTCGCTGCGCAGAACTCCATTAAAAAAATGTAGACGGAAATAATTGTCCATTGTAGACTGGCTGTGGCTAAAATAATACACATAAATTATTAGCAGACCCGCACCCTTTTGGTACATAATAATATACTAAAGGAAAATATTTCCTTGACTTCCTAAAACCAACAACTATTTTCTAAGGAGAGGTTATGTCACAAAATTCCATCTTTATTCAAGCTAAAATTTTCTTATAAAACGAGTCTTTGCCGGGTTGGTCTAAATACGCACAAAATACTTAAATAACCCAAACTAAGAACTATTTTGTGCATTTAAAAAGTGGTTTCTTATAGTAATTGCTGGAACGAAGTGCAATTACAATATTCTGTGCCTAAAAGTGCGGCGATTTATGTAAAAACATCTACCAACCCGGTTGATATGTCGTTAATTCGAAATAAATCATATTACTTACCTTAAAACCACTTTAAAACTATTAAATTCGTTTTTATTAACTTCAAGAAAAATGTCATTCGGCGATGTGTCAACTCAAAACGTTAGTAAGGATTCCAAGCCGGAGGTCTGTTGAGCTGTTTTGTGAATCAGGAAATGAATATGTCTCAGACTCACACATGGGACGTAGAGATTACCAAATTCAACGAGAACTGTCAAAACACAAGGAGAGACGCCCGGCGTCGGCCGAGAACGAGACGTATAAACGTAGAGACTACCAATGATTGCGAAACTTTGCGAAAGTGTAAAAAATATGGGTGTGTGCGTAAAAAAACGTATTCACGGATGTTTGTGAGAGGTACTGACTTCACGTCCAGGATCTCTGTCTTACCGGGACGGCTCATCAACCAACTCAGCCATTTTTTTTTTCATAGGAACGCGTGTTATCATGTTATCAACGCAATGTTATCGTTAAAGATTCTATCGGCCGAGCTTCATCTCGATCGGATGTCGGGAAATGGGTTAATGTCCAATCCAAGAAAACGCCTTAATTCATACATTCATTAAACCAAGAAAACCAAAGTGAAATTCAAAAAAGATCCTAACTTAAGACCCATTTACCAGCGGCCGAGAATTGAAATTTCAACTTGCGATCTGCAGCCCTTGCAACTGTACAGGACGGTTCCGATGAGAACTATTTATTTATTTATTTATTAGGAAAAGTTGACAGCAAATCTGAGATTATACAATGATATATTAATAAGATAGTTAATAATGCCAATTATGAACTTTCCACTGATAATAATAAATGATAAAAAGTGACATTGTAGGGTTGTTTTCTTAATTAAATTATTTTCTAGTTACAATATGTGAAAAGGAGTTACTAGTTACAATATGAAAAAAAAGGGGGAGGAGGAAACATGGGATTGGGATGAAGAGGCAAAGGGCGGGGATATATAGGGAGTGAATTTCTACTTAGAGTCATGTTGCTTAGTGAATTTTTCGTTTTATGTCGCGTAAAGTCGAGCTAAAAATGTCAATGTGGTAATAATTTAAGTTAAATGAATGTGTGGATCTGTAGATAAATGAGTTTTGTTTGGAGTTGGTCTTGCAAAGAGGGAGATTAAAAGTAAGCGACTGTCTGCTGTTGCGATATGGAACATGGAATGATAGGCGTTGGAGAAGATCGGGGCTATCGATTAAGTTGTGTATGATTTTAAATAACATTACCGAATCTGCTATATTTCTTCGGCAAGTCAACGTCTGTATATTGAAGAACTTTGCAGAGTCTTCACTACTGACATGCGATCGGAAAGAGCGGAAGTTAAGGTACCTTAAAAATCTATTTTGAACACTTTCAATTCTATTTTTATGTATTGTATAGCCTGGGTTCCACACTTGTGATGCATATTCAAGGATACTACGAACGTATGAGTAATATAGTATTTTGAAAGTAGCAAGATCTTTGAATTGTTTGCAGGAACGGATTACGAAACCCAGCATAGAGGATGCTTTAGTGACTATGTGGTCGATATGATTATTGAAATTTAGTTTACTATCAAGTATAACCCCAAGGTCCCTAATTTCTGATTTGGTGGATAAAGGTTGATGATTAATTGAGTATTCGTGGATAACTTTTTTTTTGTTTCTAGTAAAGCGTACGACAAAGCACTTGGATGTATTTAATTCCAGACCATGGGCGTTACAGTACGTGTTTAAACATTCCAAATCCTCTTGTAGTTTCTGACAATCCTCGGTAGACTTTATGGGTGAGTAGATTTTCATGTCATCTGCATACAGGATGGTCTGGGAGTTTAAAAAGCAGTTACCAATATCATTGATATAGATATTAAATAATAATGGTCCTAACAGTAGATTAGCTATAACTATTAATAATAATGGTAAATATATAATAATAATGGTCCTAACAGTAGATTAGCTATAACTATTGATTATTCTCCGTACAAAAAACTCAATATCGACTGTATTTCATTCAAAATTTGCTTTAATATATACCTACACTAAAGTAAACAATAAAAATGCTCAAACGCGTGATGATACATTTTTTAATATCATGTACTTCTTAAAAGTATTTTTTGATGATAAGTATTTATAATTTTTCAATAATGTCTAAGCAAAATAAGTGTGTAATTTTTTTTAAATATTTTAGTCTGTAAGCCCTTAGATAAATAGACAAACTGAGGTATTTTCGTCACATAACGCGTTATTGGATTTATTTTTGAATGATTTTCATTGAAGTAAAATTAAAATTCTGAAAAGTTTCTTTACTAGATTATGTATTATATATTGATTTATTTTACTGTATATGATTTGAAATTTGCGTTGTGTAATACAATATTTTGTTTGAAAATTTAACAAATTTGCCAACGACCAACGGTATAACCTAACTATATTAAAAATAAACGTGGTTCTTTCATAATTTGAAAAACGACTTTACCAGATAAAATAACGATCTTTCGAAATTAATTAATGTTTTTTTGTAAAAAATGAATCAAATGCGTCAAGAATTTTATTTAAAAAGGATGAATTTCCTGTATTCTCTGGTATTTTCCGGTATTTAGCCTAGTTTTTTTTCATCATTTTTTATGACTTTATATCGCTTTTCAAAGTTGATTTGCCACTGTCGTTGTCCGGTCACCATAGGTTTGGAAGTATACGTCGAATTTTTCATTCACCATATTCAGATAACGGAAGATACTGACTTCAAAGACTTTCTCGACAATACAACGAGTTTTGGCGACGTCCCCAGTGTGAGGCTCAGGCACAAAGCTTTTATGTACTGTTGAACAATTAAAGTAGGCATGCTTGAGGGTGGTGACCAGATAGGGCAAAGGATATGCGTGGGATTCCCCTTAAAGAGCAAGGGTAAATAGGACGGAGTCATAAACTGAGCTAAGAACTAGAATTATTTGTAATATTTTAATTAATGAAGATAATATTAGCGAAAGTCAATCAAAAATCCGAAACAGAAAAATCAGAAAAAGATACGGATACATCTGGGACTCGAACCCAGGTCCTCCGGCAATCCGGGCCGAGGCGCTATCCACTGCGCCAACGTATCCCTATCCGATTCGGTCATTTTTTAACTGTATCATACTTCGACTGAGAACCACCAACATTATTTTTATTTTTCTTATCGCGTATTTTTATTGGCTGCTACCTTTATGTGTGATATTTTATGTCGGCCCGGATTGCCGCAGGACCTGGGTTCGAGTCCCAGATGTATCCGTATCTTTTTCTGATTTTTCTGTTTCGGATTTTTGATTGACTTTCGCTAATATTATCTTCATTAATTAAAATATTATAATTTGAGGTTTAACTCTTTTAAAAGTTAAAAATAAAAATAGAATTATTTGCTTTGGTGAGAAACTTTTAATCAGATTTTACCTACGGCTTTAACTCAAAGGGTGCTTTTTGTGTAAGCACATTTTTTATTTTACATTCCAACTTGCTTCTCATACGAATATTTTATTGAACACAAAATGCCAGTATAAGATTTGTTATTGTAACAAAAATCATTTCTTGAAAGATTCTCATTTCTGGCATTACATGAGAGTACTGGACGCCAGTGATACTTGTATAATCCAGCGAATTGGTGATCTTCCTCTGTTTCTCCTGCCTTCCACTTTGCCTGTGACTATGAGTTTATCCAAGTTGGAGTCCTCAGTTTGGGCAAAGTGTCCAAAGTATCTTAAAATACGTTGTAGGCAGATATTTGAGAGCCTATTGTGGATGCATAGCTTTTCAGAATTGACATATTTAGGTTGGCTGTTGTATAGTAGAACTACAGCAAACTTAAATTGACTAACTAACTAACTAACTAACCATCACGCCGTTTCTCCGCAGGGGTAGGCAGAGAGGACGGACCGCCAAACAACTCGGTCTTGGCACACGCTCCTTGCCTCATTCACATTCATACATCTTCTCATACATACTCTTCTATTATTCTGACTCTTGACATGGCCCGACTCAAGTATCTGATTTACTTGATCGTGCCACGTCTTCCTTGGGCGTCCTCGGCTTCTTATACCGTTCACATTCGCGTCATAAATTCTCTTTACACTCCTTTCTTCATTCATTCGCTCAACATGCCCAAACCATCTAAGCGTCCCTTTCTTAATCTTACTTACTACGCTCACATCAGCCTTGCATTCTTTTCGGATCTCCACATTCCTCACACGATCATACATGGTTTTACCACACATACGCCTCAGGGATCTCATTTCTACAGCATTCAGTCTACTTTCATCCTTTCTCTGCCATTTCCACGCTTCACTGCCATACATCAGGGTAGGTACCAGTACTCCATTGTGGACTGCTAGCTTCGCTTCTGTGGACAACTTTTTGTTGGCTCCAACGGCGTTCAATCCTCCATTAATGGAGTTACCTGCATTCACCCTTCTTTCGATATCCCTATCAGCCTTCCCATCTCTCGTAAACATACTTCCCAAATATACAAACTCATCCACCTGCTCCAAGTATTCATCATTCACAACTATATTGCACACCGTTTTCTGACTTTCTCTTTCAAACACCATGACTTTAGACTTACTTACATTCATCATTAATTCATTCTTCATACATACTTCGTTCATCCTTGACACGAGAGACTGCAGATCTTCTATACTGTTGGCTATCAGCACCGCATCATCAGCATACAACAGGCAACATACTATCAGATTATTCAATTTCGCGCCCAATCTCGCCTCTTTCAATTCTTGCATACAATTGTCCATGTATAGATTGAATAACCACGGTGACATTACGCAACCTTGCTTAACACCTTTTATGATGTCAAACCACCCCGTAAAACCACCGTTTACCCTTATGCAAGCAACGCTTCCCTCGTATAGAGACGCGATTGCCTGTACAAGATTTGTATTCACTCCATACTTGGACAATACCTTCCATAGTTTTTTCCTGTCGACGCGGTCGTATGCTTTTTGTAGATCTACAAAGGCACAGAAAAGTTTCTGGTTTTTTGCCAGAAACTTCTCAGTGAGCATACGCAAAGAGAAAATCTGATCCATGCACCCCCGTCCACTCATAAAAGCACCTTGCACATTCCATATTTTATCTTTTGTTTCCATTCTTACCCTTTCCATCAATATTCTACCATACAGCTTGCCGACTGAACTTAGCAAACTAATAGCCCTATGATTCCCACAATCCATGCGTGACCCTTTACCTTTGTATAACGGCATGATCACAGCCCTTAAATTGATGTAAGTTATAATGCTGAAGGGAGAGGAAAAGGAAATGAGATATGTAAAAGGAAAGTTGGGAAGAACCTGACTATTCAGACTTGGTCACTAAACACGACTACAGAGATTTAAAGCTACATTTCGGATTAGAATTCATCTAGAAGTCTTTCACCATAGCAACACTTAAAGAGTACCTGTATCCATGTATACTCTGATGGTATATTGATACATTCATAGTCGTAATTGAGGATGTAATACAATCGAAAATTAACCCTTATAAAGGTAATACCTTAGTATACCTATATATAGTTAGGGTACTTACTAAGAGGAATGAACGAGCACTGGACATTTTTGAACGAAAAATTTTAAGGCGTATCTTTGGACCGATTCTAGAAAATGGATTTTTGCGTAGACGTTACAACGATGAGCTTTACACTCTGTTTCATTCTGAACCAAAAGTGAAACAATTTATAAAGTTGGGAAGACTTCGGTGGCTGGGTCATGTGGAAAGAATGACAGAGCATCAAGCACCAAAGTCCCTGCTAAAATCTAGACCTGTAGGGCGAAGGAGCCTGGGAAGGCCAAAATTAAGATGGAACGACAACGTCCTCAAAGACCTACGAACCTTGGAGCTTCCAAACTGGAGAGAACTAGTTAGTACAAAACAGAGATGAGTCGAGGAAGACTCTCGAGGAGGCCAAGACCCACCAAGGGTTGTAGAGCCAATTGTGATTATAAAGGTAATACGTTATGTAGCCTAGTTCGGATGTATTTAAATTATTTTATTAATTATTATACAGGTACCGAGGAATGCAGTGTAATAATTATAATTTTCACAGCCCATTAAACTTTAATTACACATGGCTTCACGAACATTAAAATTTTTGGAAAAAATTCGGTACTTGGGAAAAATTCCGAAAAAATAAGTTGAATTATTTTTATACTAACTTTGGGCTGGAAAATCCGAATCTGAAGGAATTAGGTTGGGGAGGTCAATATCAACTGAGTTACAGGATTTTAAAGTTTCGTACACAGGAACAAATCCGCAATGCATTTTTGACATATTATACTGAAGAGGTCAAAGTGATTCAATGATGCCAACCTCAGAAAATTGCAAAGTGTTGCCATTAAGCAATAATATGCTAGGTTTGTGTAACATGGTTTGTGATACAAAAGGATGTTCCCCCTTTGTAGCGCCTGCTCACGTCAAGGCAAGAAAAACATCCCAGTTTTCAAGTAGTTAAGCGGCTACGCTAGGTTTGTGTAACATGGTTTGTGATAAAAAAGTGATTGACACATTCTATTCACATAATAACATTAATATTATTGCTTAATGGCAACACTTTGCAATTTTCTGAGGTTGGCGTCATTGAATCACTTTGACCTCTTCAGTATAATATGTCAAAAATGCATTGCGGATTTGTTCCTGTGTACGAAACTTTAAAGTCCTGTAACTCAGTTGATATTGACCTCCCCAACCTAATTCCTTCAGATTCGGATTTTCCAGCCCAAAGTTAGTATAAAAATAATTCAACTTATTTTTTCGGAATTTTTCCCAAGAACCGAACTTTACCCAAATTTTTTTTATTGGTAATAACGGCGATAGCTCAAAAGCGTGCAACAAATTACAAAGGTACTCGTGTGTAGGTAATTCCATAATATTTGGCATGATTTTTTCCTACCTGTTTGGCTACGGCTCTTGTTATTTATTCGATGATCAACGCAAGGTCACTTCGGTCATACATACCGTAACAAATCAATAACAGCAACAAAAAACGATCTACTACTATTCAAAGAATAAAGAAACATTAAAAAAAATCTAATTTATAACAGTGACTAAATCATATAAAAAAAATTATAACAACTAATGTTGCGAATCACCAAAAACTAATAATTTAAAAAAATATATTATTTGTTAACATACCGATCATGGAAATTTCAAATGCAGTAAAGGACAGAACATCCAAAATTTGATAAATTGTTTTTTTATAAATTTAAGAATTCTGAAAGATCTAAATTCATAATTATAGGTACATAAAAAGAGGAAATGTGATTTTTTGATTAAAATAATTTTTAATTTTTTTATTTAATAAATTTTTACAAGTTACAGTTTTTGACATTTTTTTAACTACACATAAAAGAACTTTGTGTTCGCTTTCCCGAGCAATTAACATGTTGTCCTAGACAGCATTTCAAATTTTCATAATCGATGTGGTTAACGTACTAGTCGTGTTTGGTGAACGTATCTAAATAGCCAGCCTTTTCCTCTTTCTCAAGTCTTTTCCCCCTTTCTTATGTCTCACAATATACCCTAATTGTTGGAGATGCCTTAGACTCATTGGATCCTTTGATCGTGTGATGTCTCTTTATGTAAGCATTCCCTTTTCTGCACGCAGTCTCCTTTGCCATCCACACTTTAGTCAAATATTTTCCTGAAATTCCATTTTCCGTCCTTCTGCAGTGCCTACGTGTTCAAATCCAAACCACATCTTGTCTCTTTCACTATCATTACACTAATTGCAGCATTCTATTACGTTCAAAACACCCCATTCGTAATTATTTAGTCAAATATCGCTAAACGTCTAAAGAATCCCAGTGGTACTGCTTTCAATATCCTTTGATTCTTCCTCTGGTAATTTCACTTACTCGTTTTCACCAAACAACCAAAGTGTTTTAATCCAAACTTGACTAATAAAAGTTACAGTTAGTTGCAGTTCAATCTCTCATCGGACGTGCTTCAACTAATATTGGACTAGGATCGGAATGCATGTTTACATACTGATAGAAAAACGTAGCAAGTTCATAATTGTATATAGTGCACGCGTCTATGGTTAGGTTGGTGTATTTATAAAGCGAACCCAACTGCCTTCGTGTGATACATCTCTCGCATATTCTTGAAGAGAGGTGGACGCTGCAAGGGTTACCAGATGAACAAATTAATTATGCGAATGGAGGACTTTGATAGAATGTATAGTAGGACAATAATATGTGAAATTAAAATCAATTCAGTGTTGTACGTTATAAAATATTGTTTTAACGTAAGTTTCTTTCTTTATGGCCATGGTTCTACTCGATTTTTTTGCAAATTTATAGATTGGTTATATAAAACAGGTATCTACCCATTTTTTTTTCCCGGGGACAAAAGTATTATTAATATTTTTACTCCAAATAATGTCAGGAATCACCGGCTAAAGTTTAGTCATCAAGTACGTCCCTTAATACCCTGTATACATTTAAATGCAACTATAAATCTACCATGTATTATGTTTTCTATAAAAGTTTGTTTTTACTTACAAATTATAAACTCTTGCTATCTCTTTATCATGCAGTTACATGCATATCATGTCACATACATATTTTAAAAGCTCTTCAGAACGTTTAAAATTAATAAGTAAAATAATTAAAGGAGGACATTCTTTTCAGGGAGAAGTAGGACATTTAATATTATCATCCTTTTGTGAATGATCAGATTCTGGTAACCCTGGAAGCCGCTCATGCAGTGTTTCAGGCTGTTGGGCACTATCCAGATTGAAAATATCTATGCACCAATGCAGAAAGTGCAGAGTTCGCCTACAAAGTCATAGAGAAATGGATTTAAAAAGACATCAAAGCGGGGACCTCCGAGTGGTGCGCTGCCCCGAGTGGGCGGACTTAATGCACACTACACGAGTACGCTCTCACGAAATAAATTCATAAAATCAACCATAAATTTTATCGAGTTATGGAGGATCTTCACAAGAAAATTCTTCAAATTGGTCTTGTAGAAAGTTATTCTAAAATACAAAATAAAAATAAAACCACACTTTATAATTTAATTTCTCGCTGCTTTTAAGATTATACAAATTGCATTAAAAGGATACCCGGCGGTGATTTTTCCATACAAACGTATTCCCTTCCCTATTTATCTCTCTATTTTTTACATAAAATATATATCAACTACTAGCGTGTCAGTAGTTTTGTTTTTTGATAAGTTACTTTTTACCTTCCAAAAATCAATACAATTGACTTGTTTAAACGCCGTCAAAAAACTTTCAGTATACAAACTAGACAATGTTTTTTTTTTAAAAGCAAAACGTACAGATATAGAATAGATTTTTCTTATGTAGTTGGTAAAAAAAAATTTAAAATCAGTCCACTTTTGGAGGAGAAAAGTGGGGAATACAAAACCTCGATTTTAGTTAGGTATTAGTAGCCCGAGGTGCATTGTCCCTTTCGCTCAATATTCGATGGAGTAAGAGCAACAGTGACAGCAACAATTTAGTAAAATCTATTTTTCAAATTTCTCCACCACCGGGTATCATCTTAAGGGGATGCCCTACTAACTAAATCATGTGTTTTTAGTTTGAAAATTAGAACGCTTAGAAATATTTTTGATGCTTTAAAATTCTGCAAGTAGAACACATATTCGCCTTTGAAATGATTGAGTATTTTTAATGGTATTTTTATAAGCCCAGAAAAAATAAAGTAACTGGACTATACTGCTTTAAAGTTCAAAATCTCCTACTGAACGTCGGGGTATGCTGGGATTCAGCATGTGTCGCGCGTGCAAATTTTGCAGGAAATGTATGGACCTGTGCGAAACATGTCTGCCTCTCAGCATACGCCGACCCTTACAAACGCTATTTCGGTTATAGTTTTATTGTATAATATGAAAATTTATTTTTTTTGGAAAACGATTGTAAAACATTTAAATATTTTTGTCTGAACTGCGCAAAATAAAATAAAACACTCCCTGGCGGTGTTTTTTTCTTGAATAAATCAAAGCAAGCGGCTGGTGTCAATAAACAAGAATTTAAACCTTATTGCCATCTACATAAGGAGGGTTATTGTTAGCGGCTTAATCCCGAATTTTACACGACTATTGGTAAATGTGAGCTGGAGTTTAGTAGTCAGCAAATTTAAAAAAAAAACCCGTACGTTCCATCGAATCCATTATTTGCCAGATGGTTGATATCAATTCTTACTAATTGTACTACCCGGTTTCGCCCGAAATTGAACACTTGTTTTCTTATTGATCAATACTGAAGGCATCTTAACCACTCGAGCGCTTTTTGTCACATTATGGCACTATTTCCAAAACCACGGATTGCTTTGTTGCCAAAATGTGGCAAATTTTGAAAATATTTTTTTTTTATTAAAACGACTACTTATATAATATATTGTACATTCAAAATATAACAAAATAAATATTCTCTGGATTCATTAAAATGTTTTATGGTTAAAGATTTATTTATATATTTTTTTATAAATCCTACAATATATTATTATAGACAAAAGATAGGGAAATTCATTGGCTACATAGAACTATAATTAGTTTGTATGTTTCCATATTCAAATTCGGAGGTATGATTTTTGTGGGCGGAAAAATTTCCTTTAGCAATCCGAGTAAAAATATTAAATAGCTCTGTCGCTCCAGTGGTTAATTATTTAAAGTTAAATGAATACTGAATAAAAAATATTCTAATTCGATATTAGGGCATTAATAGTCGGGTTAGCCCAGAATTCCAGAGTAAAACAGCTGTTTGAATTACATGACGCCAAAGCTACTTTTTGTTGAGATTTGCTGCAGACAATTTTATTTCGTGCTTTGTGATCATTGATTACGATTACATAATATGGTAAATTTTATAGATAGGATTGAATTGGTAGGGTCACAGCGGTCTGCAAATTTCTCTCTACAATGTGAACAGTATTTTAGACAAGAAAATACACAAATATCTTAGAAAGATAAGAGTAATTTTCCGACACAAATAAAATAACAGGTTTATTATTGTTCTAAGGATCTGAGTGGATTCTTGAGTAAGAACTTTTCCCGTGGCGCGGCGGTTCGCGGGTGGCCCATTACACATCACAACGAAAGTTCACATCCCTAGATAGGCTAAAATCACATAGACGAAAGACACATAGTAAAAAGGAATAAAAAAAACTTTTATATGAGTACACAACGGTTAAAGATGGATTTGTACTTTTTGATGAATGTATTGCAAAATAGTAGTGATGAGATAGTTTTATTTGGAACGTGTATTAGAGACGTGGAGCCATAAGTAACAGGGAACAAACCAAACATAAAATAGGGTATTTATTACAACTGAAAGGGATTGTTTCGAATTTTTTGATGAAAGTATTTTTTTTCTCCACACATGAGGCCCTGAGGAAAATAATTTCTCTCAGGGCCTATGTCATCTATGAAGATGCTGTGTGGAGGGTCTTTTTGAGGAGAGGAAGGAGTGAACATGGGTCTTGAAGAGATCCATGTTGTAGGAGGGAGGAAACACAGAGGCCGGCAAATCGTTCCACAGTCGAGCTGTTGAACTCAAGAACGAGACGAAGAAACTACCCGTTCTCATGTGACAAATGTGATTCGTGTACATACATATGTTGGGCGCGCGTTTGGCGTGTTTCCCGATTATGCACCGGTGCCGAGGGGATCTATGATGCTAGTTCCTTGGAGCATCTGTCATTGAAATTCCGGTAGAACGTAGAACAAGGACATCATTCCCACCATGCCTGTGCTCTAAAGATTGCAATCCGTTTGTTAAGACGGTATTGAGTGATCGAGCAAGAAAGTATAGTAATGGGATAATTTCGTATGGATCGTGTATTAGAGAGGTGGTTGGTTCTGTGTGGTCGCATTGGAAAGAACAGGAAGTAGAATGTTTTGTGAACCGGACGGAATCGTGCATTGGTCGTGGATGAGATGATCGATAATAGTGAAAAACAGTGGAAACGGAATTGAAACGTTATCGTTATTATTATCGTTATAAACGTTATCATTATTTAATACAAGCTTATTGCCCGCGACTTCGTCCGCGCAGGATTAGTACTTCGAGTAGCCTATTTCTTTTCCTAGGTCCTTTCTGTGTTTATACAAACATTCTTAACCTGTTTATTTAAAATATCAATAATTATTGATTCGATTCAAAAGTGGTAGGCGAGTACTTCAAATAAAATCACTAATTTAAATATTTTCTAAAATAGAATTTTGATCAATCATTGTTTTGCAAAATGTCATTCTCAAATTGATATTTTCGAATAAACAATAAATGATATTTTCGAATAAACAATAATTATTATTTGTAGAAATATATGGAAAATAGCTAGCTTTATAAATTACAGCCTATATGTAATTCTGATGCATGAGCTATATTATTGTAAAGATTCATTAAAATCCATTCAGTAGTTCTTGCGTGAAAGAATAACAAACACACATACATACTTTCGCGTTTATAATATTAGTAAGATAAGATTCCACGGGTACCTGCATTGTAATAATTACTTTATGGAATTGAGGCGCCCCGCTGACGAGGCAACTGAAAAAAAACCAGTTTGCAACTAAACTCGCTATCCTTTGTATGTTGTATGTCAATGTGACGGCCCGCTGTACTACACAATTTCTCAAAAACCTGTTGTCAATGTAACGCAAGCAGTGACTCGCGACTCGCACTGCTAGTTGCCGTGGCCGGCCGTTGCCAGTTCGGTCGGTTGTCATGGTTGTGCCAGTTTTGTTGTCAGTTTTCTAGGTTTTTCTTGTTTTTTCAATTTAACAGCGACAGATGACTACAATGACAGCTGATTGTTCTTCGTTTATGGTTAAACGAGCTGAGACATTTACAGAAATCGTAAAATTGAGTAGGCCGTCATAGAAGTTTGATAGAAAAATTATTCACGAAAAGTTACTACCAAACTTTTCCGGGGTATATAAAATTTTAAATAAAAAAATTTTACGAAAAGGTTGAAAAGCATGTCTACATGTTTATAATTTTATTTAATTTTATTATTGAATTTTCTATTTATTTCTCTTCTCTACATTTATATTATTTTAAATATTTAAGTATTTATAATTATCTAATTTTTTATATCGATATATTTCATTCAAAACTTGCTTTAACATATACCTACATTGAAGTAAGCATTAAAAATGCTCAAAACGCACGACGATAAATTATTAAATATGGTGTACTTCTTGTAAATATTTTAAACATAAGTATTTATGATTTTTCAATAATGTCTAAACAAAACAGACCAGAAAAACTGTTTAAACAAACAGACCTTAAATAAATAGTAAAACTTAGGTATTTTTGTCACAAAACACGTTCTCGGATTTATTTTTTTATGATTTTATTTTAACTAAACGTAAAATTCTGAAAACTGTGTTGACAAGATTATGTTTATATATTTTTTGTTGTATGATTATATGATTTGAATTTGTGTTGTTTAATAGAATCTATCGTTTGAAAATTGAACAAATCTGCCAACGACCAATAAATATAGGTATTAAAAATTAATTTAGTTGTTAAAAACTTTAAAACTGCGTGTATAAGATAAAATAACAATCTATCAAATTCAATTTATGTTTTTTTGTAAAAAAAATCAGTACGTCTAGAAATTAATATTAATATTAATACCATCTTAATATTTTACAGCATAACTTAAAAAAATAGGTTTTTCCTAAAACAATTAAATTACCGCTATCTACATCCATGAACGAGCAGGTTGTGAATTATTAAACTAATTCTTCATAAAAAACAAAGTAAACGATGGCTGTTAAACTACAAGATATCATGCTATAACCATTACGGTTACGTCGGTTGTTCAAGACATACTAATTATAATATAATCCTCACCGCTACATGTGCTACAGTTCTAAATCTGAATGCTATCTCTGTCTTATATTACCTTACACCATCGATTAATTAATCTGTACTCATACGTACCCCATACCGATTTAAACCCGCGACGTTACTTTTGATATAACTCGCTCCATTATAGTATCTTCTGTCTGGTTTCATGTCTAATAGGACTATGAGATTTCAGCGTCTGAATTCCCATAGTAAATTTATTCAGACACGATAATTCCTCACATCATAACTCATAACTCACATTAACCTAACCGAACCTAACCTAAGGTTAAAAACCTCAATTATCAGTTTTCGATGCTTCGAGACATGATGAATTATCACGTGAGGAATTAAAATCCGATAAAAGTTTTTGTATTAATGCACTTAAGAGGCTAGACTTTGAACGACACGCGGAACACCCGCGTCTGTCATTCTGTCCCGCTCACAATAAGCTCACGCACACTTACAATACATGCGAATGCGAAATGTGCGAATGAGACAACGCTCAAATTTACCTACAGAAATCGCTCGAAAAGGGGTTTATGGAGAATACACCGAAACTTTCACGAAATTGAAATTTAAAAAAATATATATTTTTTAGAAAGAAGAAGCTACGTCGGAAGCTTTTTATAATTTTATAATTCTTGAGAGTTGAGTTAGCAGCACTTTTTCCTTAAATAATATTTTTTAATAAATAGTACATGTTAGTCAGTGAATGTTTACGTTAATACGAAACGCATCGAAAATTCGAAAACAAACCGACATAGTTTTCACCCTCTAGAAGGCAGTATAAAAAAATAATATTTTTTTTTGCAATTTTCGATGTAGAAAAGTGTTATTTCCCGGGCGCCCTTTTTGTATGGACCGAAAAGCGAAGTCTATCATCTTAAAAAGTTTCCACTGAACATTCTGGTCACCCTTCTGTCTATTTCGTTTTTATACAAGATTACACATTAGTGGTAGACAACTCCAGTGTAGCCCTGGTTCGACAACCATTCAGAACCGAAAGACTGATTGAAATGTTAAAGGTTGAGATGAAGGAAGAGGACCATCGATGATGGTTTCTGTTACACATTATTGTTCTTCAATTACCGTTCTTTCCCATGTTGCTCCAGTCTTCCACGAGCTATCCAACCTCTTCCCTCCAATTTTTTATGAACCTAACCTTTGACCTGACACCCACTCAATCTTTTACACAAAGGTCAGTCCATTACAGCCTTTGCAATCTATTTATTTTAATAAGATGCATATTGGTTGTCATTTTAACTTACATATTATATGCTGACGAAGGAAGAGTTCTTCCAAAACTGGTTTAAATAAATCTTGTGAAGTAATTTTATTTATTAATTAAATCTTTTATGGCAAGCAACAATCCATAATTGAAATTTACGAATATTATTTATCATTTACATTCCGCAGTGCAAATAAAAATATTCATGAAAGTTGTACCGCGCAAGAACAAGAAGTCTTATTTATATAGTGGCTTTGGCTGTAAGTATTTACAATAAAATAAAATAAAGTGCTGCAGACTAAAGACGGCCGTGATACATTACAATGCAATGTCAAAACAAAGTTAACCGATTTTAAATCAGTTTATCGACCCAACATTACACAAAGATAAACAATTTGGATGATAATTGCGACAGTCGAACGAGAATTCAAACTGCCAAAAAATTAAAAGATTCTGTTTATTTCTTCTGCGGGCAATTTATTACAGATATCATTCGATTCTTAAAATGTTTCGATTATCCAAATATTTATGGCTAAGGACCTATAAATTACGCGTAATTTTTTGTAGAATTTATGGGAAAATCGATATCATTTTTCATCAAGTGGTATTTTGCAACAAGAGTGATGTTATGTTAACTTTTTGGCATTGTAAGCACAACATGTGAAAGAACGCCGCTTTTTTACAGTTAACCGATAATTTTAGTTATTTTCTTTAAAATATCAAAAAATCGGGAAAATTCGCGGTATTTGTGAATTTTAGGTAAAAAATTTCGCGTTAATCCAAACGCTCAAATTTACATCTACCATATCGCGGAGTACTAAATGACATCTTGAACATTAAATTTATTTCGAAATGTAGGGAAATTTAAGTCGCCTAATATTCTTGTGACATTAATAATGCACTAAGTATAAGGTCACCTTAACATAATACTTGCATAATATCCACAACACACAATAATTTATTTGTTCAGTGAAGTTAAGTTAGGTTAGGATAGGTTTGATGTTAGTTTATTATCATTCCTTGTCACAAGTCACCATATATATTTTTTCGTTTGCGACCGGTCAGTGGCCGAGTTGGGTCCCACCCAGACGTCGTGTGTTTAATTCCTCGGCGGGCTAAGTCCTTAATCACGACGAAACTTCCTGTGCTGTTAGTAGGAGATTCTCAAATATTATCAGGTTATTGATAACCAGGAAATGTTTGCCTTTCTTTATAAATTAAAAAATCGAATAAACAGAATACCAGCAATAATTTTAAAGCTCATATTTTACTGCTAGAATATTACAAATTATAATGCACATATTTGGCCATAAAATAATTCATAATTAATAGGTACTCGGTCATAAAACTAATGGGTGCGCGGTTTCCCGTCAGCTCAGTCTACGATCCCCAACCTATATAATAATATTATGTCCGAATGTAAAATAACTGAGTTCAGTTCGAGACTCGAGGCTCAACGTCCTCAAAAGGTCGTCTGCGGACTACGGGCCTCAGACCTACGGAGGTCTGGAGGCAATGTCCGTGTCTAGTGCAAAAAAATTAGAGGGCAAAGCTAGAGGGTGGGAGGAGGTATTTGGGGGAGAGAAGCCTAGACTTCAATAGGTAACCAGACGAAATAGCACTTCTTTATTTCTTTACGAGAAGCCTTACTTCTCGGGTCTTGATAATAAATAACATGAGACTAATAATTAAGTTTTTTCATTTTTTCAAGACAGATTTATTTGACAATGTACGAATAATAAATATATCTGTGGCTTGCTTTTTATGGGGCCAATGTCAGGTTTTCGATAGATTTCTTTCTGTACGATTTGGTCTCAATATTTAGTGATTATCAGAATTCCAAAAGAATCTTTCGATTTTGAGAAATATATTTTTAATTTTTGGTGATCAATGTTACACCAGAAAAACGCTTTAATTAAAACATTTATTTTACATGAATACCGCACAAGAGTCCCATCTGCTCACGTCTGGAGCCATTGAAAATATGGCACCTCCAAGTGGGGTATATTGTGAAGCTAAAGGTAGTAGGGAGGGGAAGGTGATGGGGAAGAGGATGGTGGGGAAGTACCTGGCTATTCCGATCTGGTCACCAAAAACGGCTAAAGCCATTTCAAGCACCGTTTCAATTCTGAATAGTGGTCTTAACCCAGGGCGATACTGAGAGAATATTCCACTCTGGAACGTGCCGCAAATATACCATATATTATTTATTTGCTGCAAAAAGCACATTCTACAAAGGCCTCGTGAAACTTTAAAAACTGACATTGACCCTTTTAGAAGAAAGCCACAGATCTACTATGGTGTAAACTGGTCCCAGCGAGAGAGTCCTTTTCCTTCTCATGCGTCTTGTCTGAAAACGAAAAAGACAGAAGATACTAGAACAATAACGTCACGTGAGATCTCTCGCTGGGGCTAGTATAACAAAGTTGTAGTAGTTAGTAATAGAATTCTAGCAAAATTGTTATTGGAGCCAGTGAAACCCCATTAAAATGAAACGAGGAGGATTTGTTAATCCGAGAGTTGCTCCCAATATCTTCTAAATCTAAACATTTCTTGAAATGGTTTTAGCCGTCTTTAGTGACCAGAACTGAACAGCCAGGTACTTTCCCTTCCTACGCCCCTAGTTTCACAAATTACCTAATTGCTTCCCAAGGCTTACATTTAAACTTCGTTGTAATTTTTCTCTGTATGCTGACGACCTCAAATTATATAAAGCAATTAATTCTATGGAAGATTGTGAACTCTTACAAAAAGACCTTAACACAATATCTACCTGGTGTGTTGACAATGAAATGGAACTAAAAAATGCAAAGTTATAAATTTCACCAAGAACACCAACAGAACTGTATATTCATATACCATATGTGGTCACAATCTGGAAACAGTTGAATCGATTAAAGATTTAGGAATTATATTCGACAACAAACTAACGTTCAGCCAACACATTGAATACATTGTGAGTAAATCAAATAAATTACTTGGTTTTATTATAAGATCAACCAAATTATTCAAGAATTCTAATAGCCTAATAATTCTATTCAATTCGTTAATCCGTAGTGTTCTTGAATACGGGTCAACAGTCTGGAATCCACATTATATTACACAGGTATCTAGACTTGAATCTGTCCAAAGAAAATTTACACGGATCTTGTCTTATCGATCAGGTGTGTACCATTTTCTAGATGGATACGAACAAAGACTAACATATTTCAAATTAGAGAGTCTAGTTAAAAGACGTAACATAAATGACCTCTTAATGCTTTACAAAATTGTAAATTATCGGGTAGATAGTAACTTAATCAATCAAATCAAGTTATACGCCAGGCCCAAATCTACCAGAAACCTTAACATATTTTGGACCGAAATTTTTACCAATAATACTGGATATTTTAATCCTATTTCTAGAATGTCTAGATCATACAATGATCTTGCCAAATCACACATTTTCATGTAAATAATATAACTTGTTTCAAGAAGTATCTCCACAATTTGTGCACCTAAAAAAAAAAAAAAAAATTTTGTTTGTTGATTTATTATTTTACAACTGTTTGTTGTTTTATTATTTTTTCATAAACATTTTCCTTTTGTTAGATTTTTTATTATTATAATTAAGTTTTTTAGAGTTTGTTGTTTAAAAGATTGTTTGTTGTTTTATTATTTTTTCTAAACATTTTCTTTTTGTTCGATTTTTTATTATTATAATTAAGTTTTTTAGAGTTAAGTTTAAAAATACTGGCATTGTTTTTCTTTGTGTTTGCTTATGAGTATATTAAAATATGATTACTGCAGACACATTAGTCTAGGGATATTTATATTTGTATTTAATTTTGTTTTATATTACCAACATGAATGTTTTATAAATATCCTGTTTGTGTCTCAAATAAATAAATAAAAAATAAATAAAAGGCAACAAAAATGTTTATGAATTTCGTATTTTGGATTGCTAGAGGAAATTTTTCCGCCCACATTAAAAAAAATCATACCTCAGAATTTGAATATGGACACATACAAACTGATTATAGTTCTATATAGCCAATGAATTCCCCTATCGTTATTTGTAGGATTTATAAAAAATATATAATTAAATATTTAACCTTAAAACATTTTAAAGAATCTAAAGAATATTTATTTTGTTATATTTTGAATGTACAATGTATTATATGGTCGTTTTAATAATAATAAAAAAAAAATAATTTGCCACATTTTGGCAACAAAGCAATCCGAGGATTTGTAAATAGCGCCATAATGTGGCAAAAAGCGCTCGAGAGGTTATGTAAAATTAATATTATTGGACAATTTTGTATAACTTAACGTAATTAAGGACGACACTTCATCGAATGATTTGAAAAATCTATTTTTTTCTGAAAATGTGAGTTAGACACCTCACAGAATTTGAACAATTCATCAAACTTAAAGTTATAATTCATGTCTGTTAATGTACAAATAGGTAGGTACATTATACGATACGTAATATATCTACATAAAAATACTATATTAAATATCGGCCACCTCGGAACAGGCTCAGCCTAGTGAGGTGGCATATACCTAAAAGAATGTACATAACATGTATTTTTTGGTTAATAAATAATAAAAAAAAAAAAATATGTTAATTATTAACACTCTATATGAAATAATACGTAATCTTATAGGTTCGTTTCACAATATATTTGAATAATTTAATACTCCGAAAACCACCATTTAGAATTTTATTTAGACACCCAAGTTATTATTATAACTCAATAGAAAAAAATAAACCTTTTACCGAAAATTGTATTGTATATCAATGTTTTAATTGTGAGGTAACTGGTGGACATGGGTTGTCGACCTCTGGTCTAGAAAGAGACAGTGTTTCCCACTCGTCTCACGAGTGCGGCATATTCTCACACTCGAATGCAAATTCCGATTTTATTTGCATAATTTCATAACGATCGGTGTGAGAAAAACGAAATCCGTATGCATTACCGAACTGGCACAGATCATTTGTCTATGGTATGTATGTGATTCACCGATCACTATAAACAAATTGATTGCAGATCGACATACTTACTCATGTAGATAGGAGGGTCGCTCCTCTACGATATTGTGGATACAAAAAAACTATGGATTTCCAAAAAGTTATTTCGAACAAATTTAAAAAAAAAAAACCGATATTCAGAAAAACTTTAATAATCAAATGGGGTTTCGTTACCGACGACTTTACTTCTTTCTTTTCTCCATCCTATAAAGACGAGTGTCAATAGGGAGCAGGCCGGCGGAGAGGATTTGATTTGCATACAAATCTCACCCCTAAACAGGCAAGTCTTTGAACGACAAGCGGAACACCCGCGTCTGTCGTTCTGTCCCGCTCACAATAAGCTCACGCACACTTACAATACATGCGAATGCGAAATGTGCGAATGAGACAACGCTCAAATTTACCTACAGAAATCGATCGAAAAGGGGTTTATGGAGAATACACTTTTCTACACCGAAACTTTCACGAAATTGAAATTTAAAAAAAAATATATTTTTTTAGAAAGAAGAAGCTACGTCGGTAGCTTTTTATAATTTCATCATTCTTTATGAGAGTTGAGTTAGCAGCACTTTTTCCTTAAATAATATTTTTCGATAAATCGTACATGTTTGACAGTGAATGTTTACGTTAATACGAAACGCATCGAAAATTCGAAAACATACCGACATAGTTTTTACCCTCTAGAAGGCAATATAAAAAAATATATTCATTTTGTGCAATTTTCGATGTAGAAAAGTGTTTTTTCCCGGGCGTCCTTTTTGAAACTTATGAAACTTAATTAAATTTTGAAACTTATGAAACTTATTTATGAAACTTAATTAAATTTTCCACACATGAAGTTCAAAATAAGATAAAAACAACTGTTTACGTTTGAGCTTGTAAAGACAAACACCTGTGTAAAGCCGACAACATCATTTTATCAATTTGACTTGCTTGTATCATGAATCATGACGATACAAAGAAAAATGCACCATAACAACATTATACGCATTAACTTGATGAGTAGGTAATCTCTTCCGATTTCCTAAAAAGGTTTCCGTCCAAAAGCCTTTTATTCGGTTATCCTGTTACTCTATCAAGACGTCGCGTCGTCGTGATTATTTTGCGAGTGTAAAATATAAAATTTTCTATTGTGACCTATGAAATTATTCGTACAGAACTGTAATGTTACGCTGAAGTTGTCCCTAATAATATAATATGACGCCTTATTCCTCACATATCTTAGGGAAATTACCTAATATATACCAATAAGTTGACTGATAATGAACGAAGCGAATTATAGATGGAGATACACAAGAGAATAGTGAGATTTTACACAAAAACAAAACTAAAAAACCTAAACTAAGAAGAAACTTTCTACTACAAAACATAAATACTTGTCACACTTAAAAATAACCACGTAAATACCTCAGCACAGGTTCTCCTAGTGAGGTGTTCACGAAACATACAACATTACCCAACCACAGTTTCACCTTCACAAACCTACCTTACACACAACATAATAAAGAGTTCATAAATTATATTATTTTGTAAAAATATTAATAACTTTATGTGAACACCGTAATATTATATAGAAATAAAAAATAAAAAAATAACATTCAACGCATTTATTTCCCTGTAAGGATGTAAGGATAGCCATGGATTATAGAATATCAAACAGTGGGGACATAATATGTTAAAACAAAGGTAAAAAAATGAGTTTATTGTGAGGCTGATGGCAGTGGGACAGGGGAGGAGGCGAATACCTGGCTATTCAAATTTAGTAAAGACTTTCAGGGCAGACAGATAAATAATAAAACAATTTTTAGAAAGACTTTAATTTAAAGTAAGGAAAATTTGAGCTTCGGACACATCGACAAGCCCACAATATTTCTACGGTGTATTTATTCAGAAATTGTAAAATAATAAACTATAATATAATACACATTATTATATCTATAGGTGTAGTGAGCGGCCGGAGTGTCGGAGAGCAAGGTCTTTAATCACGCCGATGACGTTATAATAAATGCAATGGCCTTCAATGGTCGATGCATCGCGAAATGCACTCAAATAAGAAGGATTGTTTCAAGTTTGCTGCGATTTCTAAGGCGAATTGAAATGGTACAAATTTATTAAATTGAGACAAAGAAGCTCTGAATCTTTAGCTGAAAAATTATACAACAAACTCAATTTGGGAGGCGGGAATGGGTACCGCCGCCCCGGGAACCATTTATTGGATAACCAACACCTCTGCCATAGGTCACCCCAAGTGGTTCGCTACGTTTGGTGACTTAGCAGGGGTGCCCGGGTTCATGGGGTTCATTGTCTAGGTCTTGGCGGCGGATGATCTAGACACATTGAACCCCAGATTCCTACCCAACCCTCATACCTTTTTCCTTCCCAGAACTTCCTCTCCTTCCTTTCCTTAAAAATACCCTCCACACAGCATCCCCAAAGGTGATATAGGCCCTGAGGGAAATTATTTTCCTCAGGGCCTCCTGTGTGGACCTAATGTAAAAAAAAAAAAAAAAATCAATATCACCCAAATTAAATCAATTAGATAATAACTAGATAATTTGAGTTCAGCCCAGAAAAAGAATTGACGGGTACTTAAGAGTGATTGACCAGCGGCTGAGAATAATAGTTTAAAAATGCTTGCAACATGTACAGGGAGGTTCCAATGAGAAAGATCGATTATTTCCCGTATCAAATTTTTTAAATAAAAAAATTTATATCGATTAATTTCATTCAAAACTTGCTTTAATATACACCTATATTCAAGTAAGCAATAAAAATGCTCAAAATGCACGATGATAAATTATTAACTATCGTGTACTTACTTATTTTAAGTATTTTTTGATTATAAGAATTTATGATTTTTCAATAATGTCTGAACAAAATAAGTGTGTAAAAAAAATTGGAAATATTTTAGTTTGTAAGACCTTAAATAAATAGAAAAACTGAGGTATTTTTGTCACAAAACACGTTCTCGGATTTATTTTTTTAATGATTTTAATTTAACTAAAATGAAACAAATTAAAACTGTGTTGACTAGATTATGTATTGATATATATATTGTTGTATGATTAAATGATTTGAATTTTGTGTCGTTTAATAGAATCTATCGTTTAAAAATTGAACAAATCTGCCAAAGACCAACGGTATAATTTTAGTATCTTAAAAATACACTTAGTTTTTCAAAATTTTAAAACTACGTGTACCATATAAAATAACAATCTTTCAAAATCAATTTATGTTTTTTTGTAAAAAAGAGTCAATACGTCTAGAATTTAATTTAAAAATGACTAATTTCCGGTATTGTCTGGTAATCCCCTCTTAAAAAAAACATCGGCATAGAAGTCACTGAAAATACCTTAAATTGAACTTCAGAAAACCTTCTATTCAATACCGAGTTCGCCTCAGCATAGCATCTGCTAGTAAAGACGAGTACGAAAATATTCCACAGGTAGGTACCACCTATTTTTATATAATATCTTTATATTCCTAAAATGGCAACATTATAAATATTGTAATTAAAACAACTAGGTACATATCTGCCTATTCGTTGGGTATTTTATATATTTATTGATTACAAAGTTGGGAATAACCGGTTTCGCTTGTAACTGTTAACACTTTTGAACACTACACAAATGTCGACTCTTCCTATTTTTGGCAATTAAATTATTTAAAAAAAAAATCTATAGCTCTTGATGGACATGGTATTACTAACAAAGGGGCTGGAGCGTGCAGGTAAAAGATTGTCCTAATGATAGCCAACCTCAGATAGAAGATGGTACAGAAAATAAAAAAAATATTAATTCCAGACAACAAAATCTCATTTTTTTTTTTTTTACATTAACTCCACACAGGAGGCCCTGAGGAAAATAATTTCCCTCAGGGCCTATGTCATCTTTGAAGATGCTGTGAGGAGGGTCTTTTTGAGGAGAGGAAGGAGTGAACGTGGGTCTTGAAGAGACCCATGTTATAGTAAGGAGGAAACACAGAGGCCGGCAAATCGTTCCACAGCCGAGCTGTTGAACACAAAAACGAGTCGTAGAAGCGTCCCGTTCTCATGTGACAAATGTCAACTGTGTACATATGTTGGGCGCGCGTTTGGCGTGTTTCCCGATTATGCACCGGTGCCGAGGGGATCAATGACGCTAGCTCCTCGGAGCATCTTCCATTGAAATACCGGTAGAACAAGGATAGCATTTCCACCCGACGCCTGTGCTCTAATGTGATGATTAGAATCGACAATTCTATCATGTTGCATGTTAGCAAAACCCTTAAAAAATGACAAAATCTGACTTTATTTGTTATGTTCAACCATAAGGTACAAAAACATACACGTTTCACAAATAATATTATAAATTATAAGCAATGATATCATAAAAATTATTATTAGGAAAGGTAATGAATATATCGCTTGAAATTTTGATACCATTAGTTACAATCTAAAAAAAAATAAAAATTCATTAACAAATCCGAGTTCATTGAATCAGAATTAAATCACATATGGACCCACAACCGATATTAGGTTTGACTTATAACTTATAATACACAAAAATAAACTAATTTCTCCACATTAAATGATTGAAAATAAGATAGTTACGTGTGTATCCACTATATAAAATTAACATGTTAGAAGATTAACGATCGGACTAGTTTTGATCCTTCCTTACCAAACATTCAGTTTCACAACCTATCCCAATTTGAAATCTCCCTGGCCCCAGACGCTATTTTTAAAGAAATTACTTTAGGTCCCTTCACGAGGCCATGGAAAGAAAGGAGATGAAGTTCTGAGAAGGAAAAACGTATTAGGAATTGGTAGGAATCTCGGGGTCAATGTGTCCAGGAGTGACAGAAATGAATCTATCCCTCGAGTTCAGTTGAGAGAGTCCAGCTGGAGAGGTCTGCCTCAACCAATCTCTCCAGATCCAGCCCGCCACGCATTATGTGGGAATACCTATCCGCCGCCAAGACCTAGACAAACCCAACCCCTTGAACCCGGGCACTTCTGCTAAGTCACCAAATATAAAAAAAACAAATATCTATAAACTAAACGTACTTAGGAAACGTAACTATCATCACGCCGTTTTACAGCAGGGGTAGGCAAAGAGTATGAACCCCAAAACAACACACTCCTTGCTTTATGCCAGTGTAAGACCACGCTAACTTCCCGTGGCATAGTGTGTTTCAGCATATCGCTCGCTATACGTTCAAATTCAAAATGCATGGCGAGCGATTTCCTAAAATAGGCCAAGCCACGAGAGTATAGCGCAAGTGTGTCGGTTCCATTGGGGAACCAGTATCATCAAAATGGTAGATTCGTAAGAAGGTAAGAAATAAAAGCGTTTTAATAATACTTCTCACGTATTTTTTTTTTCAGGTGGTTCGTACCAAAAAAAGTCAAACACAATGAATCAAGTACAGACCGATAAGCCTATCAAATAAAACAATATCTTAATACTGTTGACATGCTGCTGAGTAAGGTCAGTTCGTATCACTTATTAACTGTTGCATTGTTGTAATTTACGTAAAAATAAAAGTGAAACGGTGTATTTTACCAAAATAATGAGAAACGTTCACACTATAAATACGTAGATAAAAAATATTATATTTCAAATAAAAAGTAAGTTGGTTTTTAAAGCTGAGAAAATTTTATCTCAAAGACCACCAAAAAAATATTTCGAGAGAAATGGCGCGTCCTCAACTGATCATTTTTTAATCTATTTCATAGAATATATGTAATTAATAATATTTAATTTTTCTTTTCAAATACATTAATTATAAATATTAAAAAAAACATGAAATAGATCAATGAGAACAGACTTTTCTATGGAATAGAAACCCATAGTTGAATCGACTTCAACTTTTAGGCGATCCGCCCACTGAGGCAACTGAAAACTCTCAACTGACAACTGTCTTTGTATGACAATGTGATGGCCTGCATACTACATAATAACTCAAAACCCCTTGTCAATGGTAACTCAAGCGGTGACTCGCGACTTGCACTCTTCGTCTATGGTTAAACAAGGTTTATGACCAATCAAGACATAGAAACCAGCCTGTTTTAGTTTGATTTCAGTTGCCTCGTCAGCGGAGCGCCTTCTATAAATTGTCCATAGAGACTCATAGAATAAATCAGGCTGGGATCCCGAATGGATCCCAGCCTCAGAATTAAATTAAGCCGGCGTCTCACCTGATCTATTTTATGAACTCTACGATATAGGTTTGTGAGAACAGGCTTTTCAATGAAATAGTAACCTAAAGTTGAATCGACTTCAACTTATTTTCTGTAAATTGTCCATAGGGACTCGTAGAATAGATCATGGGAATGTAACGGATGGATTCCGGCTTCAAATTCAAATTAAGCCTGCATCTATTTGGTCTATTTCATAGAATCTACGAAATAGCTCAGTGAGAATAAGCTTTTCTGCGGAATAGAAACCGAAAGTTGAATTGACTTCAAAATTCGTTCTATAAATTGACCAAAGAGAATCGTAGGATAGATCTGGTGAGAACGCGCTGAAAAATGTACCTAGAACGAAAGGAATGGTCTGGTAAAATATATCGTAGGTAGGTACCTAATTATCTGCTTACGATATATACCTACCTACTCAAATTTTAAATATCACCTGAAATAGAATCCAGTCCCTATGAAATTGTAAATGGTGTCATTCACGTGGTACACCTACACGAGAGTAGAAAGGGTAGGAATTCCTATATAATGTGATTGATATTTAATGTTTTCTCGTACACAGCGGACAAAACTTTTTACCGCCCAAAATTCAAATGCAATCAATCCGTCAGTGAACTGATTGGGGTATCCCAATAGAAATCTATTGTAACAATTATCATTACCGTAAATTCTGTGTTCTTGTTGATTGAATTCGATGTGTTATGAAATTGTCCAGGAAAATATTGGTTCAAATCAATAACGATCTTTATTCGTACTGCATTTTTGAGTTTGGCCGAGGAAGTTATTTTTTATAATAATTACTAGAGATACAATATAATGTTATTAGCGCGTGCTAAATAACAGTAACAATAAAATTACCAAAACAATACTTGTGAGAGACTGCAATATAAACTGAAAATGCAACAAAGAAAAATCAATTGCACAAGTTTGCGCGCGTCTTGAAAAAATATATTACGACAAGAAGAGCGTTGAAGGCGACTGAATCGACAGCAGAAGTCTTTTGGAATGTGTAGAAGCCCTTTTCAGGTGTCCTTTCTGTTATAATTTCGGGGAAAAATAGAAAAATGCACACGAAAGATTTTCTTTCCGCCCACGCCCAGCGGCAAGCCATTGGCTCATTTCTTAGGAGAAAGGTGGCAACGCAGACGAAGGGTGAAATTTAAGAAACAATAAAACTTCACTCTTTCTTATCGACCATAAGACAGAATATTTCTTTAAACAAATACATAATTAAAATTACCTGCAAATCTTTGTTTTTGTTATCTTTGTGGCTGGCAGCTCTGATAACACCAGCCTTCCACCCCCAATCCGATATTTTGGTAACATTTAACTTAGAAACTCCACTCACTGACAGAAATCTTTTTCCAACTAATTCCTCTCGGTATTTATAAGCCATTTCCATTCACAGTACACATATTTCACAATAAACTGCACCGTAATAAAAACTTATATGCACCTGCGTTTTACGCACGACACTTGCCTCGTAGTACAAAGTGAAACTAGTAGGAATTCGTACAAAATCCCTACGAGAGGAGGCAATCGACTGGCTGCTTCGGATTTCTCTCACCGGGCGGCGCCACCGCACGTGGACTCAAACGTCATGATAACGGCTCTCCCGGACCAAAACACAGTATATTCCTCCATACAAACGAGTAATATAATAATGACGGCCCAAGTGATGAAGGGGTAAGGATCTCGACTGGTGATCCTGAGGTCGCGGGTACAATTCCCGGCGTGCGCAGGATAATTTTATTTAATTGATTTGTGTTATTTCACCATTTAAAAATAGAACACTTCATATAAATTTTGCGGCACGTTCCAGAGTGGAAAATACTCTCAGTATCGCCCTGGCGTAAAACCCCATTCAGAATTAAAACGTTGCTTGAAATAGCGTTAGGCTTGTTTGGCGACTGGATCACAATAGCGAGATACTTCCCCTCCTTTATTCTTCCCCATATCCTTCCCCTCCCCATTACCTTTATCCTCACAGCATATCCCAATTGGGGATGCCAAAGTCTCACTGGCTCCAGACGGTTAGGAGCAGTTAGGTTTTAAAAGTAGGCTCTACCCACCATCCGATTTTAATTGCTTGCAGGACAGCATGCTAAACCGCCAACCGAAGTATTATTATTCCGACAGTCCAAAAGGGATCAATAATGATACGGCTGGCGGTTTAGCCTATAATTTGTAGAGACCATGTATGATGTTCTGCAAATCGGAGGGTGAGTAGGCCGTGTAAAGACTAGACATTAATAAAAACGCGATTGCATTGAAACTCAACAAAAATAAACGAAAAATTTAAATTTAAACGGTTTTGTAAAAAAACACTTCAATGTGTTCATCATTTGAATGTTAGTTAAAAAATCGCTGTGTTTATAAAGCGTAATGAAAATTTTAAACGATATCATATTACGAGAAAAAAGTTGAAACTTAAGTTAGTTTTTTTTTTTAAATAGGTAATTCACCCTAAAAATAGTGCTTTCTCTAAAGTTAATTACTATTATCATCATATTTGAGATGATGAATTTAAATAGAGAGATGAATTTTAATAGTTTGTCAGAAAAATGTCGCCTACTGTGGTCTGCTTTGGGAGCGTGTACAAGTTTAAGCTTTGCGCTTGCGCCGCTAGGCTATTGATCATCCAAGGAACAAAGATGGTCACATGATCAAAACATTGACTTCATTTTACAATATGGCGAACAGTTCGTACTGCTGATCTGTCGTGCTTGGTGTGTTTAGACATTTACAAATTTAGGCCTATTGAGTGAATACAGTGTTTTAATATGATATCTTCTATTATATCCCGCATCGTTATGTAAGTGCTCATTTTTTGTAATTATTTGTGTAGCTAAAGACGTTTTTTTTCCCACTGCACCATATATATGACGGCAACGCACGTAATTTTTGACCGTTGCTAACAGTTGTTATTCTGTTATTTAAATTTATGTTAGGCGTTATTTTTAAAACGAAACCAATTATGTTTATTTTGATGATTGAAAAACATATATTACAAATGATTATTTTCGTTTAGTATCGTTTAAAGTTTGTGTTTTGTCTAAATCTGCAGTAATTTCACCAGATAAGAAAATGTGTTCCTTTTGTGCTATTCTTATATTATTTATAACTCATCCATCGTCGCAGGATTTTCTTTGTTCACTGTATCCATCATGAAATGAGAATAATTGTTTTAATTAATTGAACATAATATAACCAATAAAATAACGTGTAGGTAGATGTAAAATTGAATGTCACTCAGTCCTTTGAAATGCCACTCGAATGCAATAATCGCGAAAATTTCAAATACTTCTTTAAATTTCAATAGAACTTCTTTGTGCTTGTATCAACTCACGTCTTCAGATAAACCAGTATTAACACCAACATAAAACTCACTTACAAGTAACTAATTAGAAATACCATCAATATTATTCGCATTCCATGTTTGCGCTGAAATGTCAAACTCGAAAATTATGAAATGTCAGTTTCGGCTTATTTATTTCCTAGCTTTTACACTCTAAAATGACTAATTTATCGTTTATTTTAAAAGCTCTTCAAATGCTTATGTTAGTAAGGTCTGTTTCCGTTGTTGAAATATTGCTTTTAACGTGAATTTATTTAGCGTTGATAATTTCATTATGTAAGAGATCGTTTCTGTTCCGTGCTAATAATCTTTTGTTACGTCTCATCTTGGCATTTGGTCGAGCCCCTCATTATACCAAGATTATCGGCATTTATATCTCTATTACGAAAATAGAGCAAAACAAGGTAAAACGCCCAAATTTCCAACACACCTTGGATTCCGTTAGAATCATTCATGAGGTAAAAACCGATTTTTAGGTAATATAGATAAAACTTATGTTAGGTCCAGATCAAGTTTTAGGTTAGAAAAAAATATTTCATCCACATCCGAAATACATATTTCAATATTATAATTCGACAATTTTTTAGGATTAGTAGGTAGGTACCTACCTTCCTACCTATCTATTCAAATAAAGATATGTTTTATAGGTATCAACTTGTTGATTTTATTTATTATTGAAGCGATTTTGTACCTTTTCAGCGAGTTTGTGTTTGGTTAGATCAGGCTTCAGAATTATTTCAATTGTTAATTATTTAAATTAAAACAAATAACTTTGTTTAAACCACTAATATAATCACAATTACCTACATGTTTCAAAACCGATGGTTTCTTCGTCAGGGTAGTGATGACATTAATAACAAAATAAACAAACAAGTATAGGACTAAAAAGAACAGATTAAAAAGAACTATGGACAAAAATATTTATTTTGTTATTAATGTCATTACTACCCTGACGAAGAAACAATCGGTTTTAAAACATGTAGGTAATTGTGATTATATTAGTGGTTTAAACAAAGTTATTTGTTTTAATTTAATTCAAAATGACGCCACAAAGTGATTTTGCGAAGTTTGAAGAAATAAAATGTTAATTATTTATTTATAACGGTAGTATTTTAATTTAAAAATCGTTCTATTAGTTTATATAAATGTTCTATGTGACACGTTATGAAAACGTATGTGATGGATTAATATTTTATTACATACATTATAACCACAATGAAAACCACACCGGTTTCTGGTCTGGTGATTGTATTAATAAATCCTAATGGCAATTTGGTTGGGTAAGTACATACCCACCTTCCTATAATATTTGTAATAATATTATGATTTATATCGGTAGGTACTTATATTCTTAATTGCGAATAATTCTTCGTGCCGATACACAGTGCTATGGTCCCATACAAGCTTGAGACAAAATTCAAAAAATAAATAAAAATCAGTAAAGTCGCACAATTAATACACATTTCTACAGGTTGGCTGACAACGGCAATGCGCACGTTGCCAAAAAATCTGAATTAATCACAGGGAACGATGAAAAAGGTCATTCACAAATGATGCATTATATTATTGGAAAAGTGCATATTCCCAATCGAAAAGCTCTGAGAGAGCATCATTAGTTAATATCTAGTTTTTGTATTTATTTTACAAGGGTTTGTTTAGATTATATATCCAGGGTCGAGTGTTAAGACGATAGACTTCGCTTTTCGGCCCATACAAAAAGGACGCCCGAGAAAAAACACTTTTCTACATCGAAAAAAGCATAAAATGAATATATTTTTTTTATACTGCCTTTTAGAGGGTGAAAACTATGTCGGTATGTTTTCGAATTTTCGATGCGTTTCGTATTAACGTAAACATTCACTGTCAAACATGTACGATTTATCAAAAAATATTATTTAAGGAAAAAGTGCTGCTAACTCAACTCTCATAAAGAATTATAAAATTATAAAAAGCTACCGACGTAGGTTCTTCTTTCTAAAAAATATTTTTTTTTTTAAATTTCAATTTCGTGAAAGTTTTGGTGTAGAAAAGTGTATTCTCCATAAACCCCTTTTCGAGCGATTTCTGTAGGTAAATTTGAGCGTTGTCTCATTCACACATTTCGCTTTCGCGTGTATTGTAAGTGTGCGTGAGCTTATTGTGCGCTGGACAGAATGACAGACGCGGGTGTTCCGCGTGTCGTTCAAAGTCTAGCCTCTTAAAAAACCGGCGAAGTGCAAACAAAAATGAATAGGATAGAGTGCATGCATATTTTTCACTCTGGCAATTACATTTTATTGTCTTTCCTATCTTCTACCCATCTTTTGAATGTTTGCCAGAACTCTGCGAAAATTCTATAGATTTTCCATTAATCATTCTCATCCCCAATAGAATTGCCCCGAATCACAAATAAACGTTAAGTTAGTAGTATATGCAGTACGTAGCTACAAACTTATCTGTTAATTAGTTTGTAAATCTTTGCTTAAGTTTTTCGTTGAAGTAGAAGGTAGAAGTGTAAACGTAAAAATATAATGAATTGTTGTGTTCGTTGCTTGTTAATATGGAACCTTGGTCTCAGAATATTCAAGTCTACAGCATCCAATCATCAGCTGGCTGATGTTGGTAATTTTGATGATAAAAAAATAGTGCAATTATGTTAGAACCTTGTTTTAGCTCGCTTGCTTGAACTTTTGTCCACGATTAGTTTTTATTTTATTTTATTTGATTTAAACGCCTTTTACACATAATGCAGTACACCCCTTTTTTGAAAAAGTACAATAAAAATGAAGATTCGACAAAATGCAGATAACGTAAAATATAAGAAACAAAAAATAAGTAACATAAAATATAAGAGCTACATAAAATGTAAAAGAGAAAAAATATAGGTAACACAAAATATGAGTGAAATAAAAATAGATAATCTGCCAATATCCTCCATTTCAACCAAAATATAAAAAAAAATGTTTATGAATTAGGTAAAAATAGTTCGCACATACGGCGTTTGAATTTCGCCAAGTTTAAGTTATTAGAAAATACATCCATATTCTTTAAGTATTTGTTACCATGTCTATTATATAAACGTTATATTGTTATGTGTAAACGTTGTATTGGGGAATGCAAAATATTTTTTAATGAGATGTATAGTTAGTTGTTCGTGCAGGTACATGTAGATTTATTAAATTTAGGAATTCACACCATTCGAATTTAGAGTTTAACAATTTTAATAAAAAATAGATTGTTTATTTTTCGCCTGTTTTCTTAAGTTGGAATATTTAAAATATTCATTAAGGACTAGTAATTTATGTGCTCTAAAGGGGTGTAATGTTTAAAATTTACGAAATGAAGAATTTTTCTTTGAATTCTTTCGACATTAAATATTTTTATTACATTTTGTTGTTATAAAAGAAATTTGTATTCTATGTGTAAAAGCCCAATAGGGCGTCAATAAATAAATAAAAAGACACCCAACAGATATTGTAATGTAAAAAGGTAAAATAAAAAATATGAGAGGCAAAAAAAAAAAAAAAATTACATTGATTTTAGTTATATCAATGAATTTTTACTTTAATATCGTACATTTAATTAGCTGTTTAAATTATTTTTTTTTATTATTTTAAAAAGAAAGACAAACATTCCCGGGTTACGAATAACCCAACAACATTTGAAAATCTCCTACTACCACCACACTAAGCGGAAGATGTTGCTTGTGTTGTGATGGAGGACTTAGCCAGCCGAGGAATCGAACACGGAACGCCTGGGTGGTACCCAAACGCGATGCCCACACAACCACTGACCGGTCAATGTATTATAAATGTATTATAATAGTGACAAAAATTGACACGATTCAGATTCGAAACATTGCTTAAAATGGCAATAGCCGTGTTAGTTACCAGATCTAAATAATTCCAACCTTTCTCTTTTTATGTCCTTTATCCAACCATCTTTTCAGGCTCACAACATAATCTATTTGGGGATATCTTAGGTTCCCACTGACTCTTGCGCGTTGTTCTCAGAAAAAAAAAACATTTCAAATAATCGAATTCATAGATAGACGGGATACTTACCGCTATATAAAAATGCCCAAAATCATTGATTATACAACCGAGAGATACAGGCGTCAGTACATATTTACGAATCTATTTGTGACATATTTCTATGGTAATTATCGCTAAAATTGTTAACCCCTCATCTATTTCTCGTTCCCCCCTATGTTCTAAATTTGAAAGCTGGATTCAATGAACTGCAAAACGACATTCTATTCTCAACTCACTGGGGTGGAAAAAATTTAGGGGCGGATTTTCACCTGTGGCAAAGTATCGATGGGATTGAAGTACCTACTCGCAACATAATATGATATAAATGCATTGGAAACTTCGTTTTGAAACATACTTGCAAGCCTTAGCTTAAATATCGCCAATAATAAAGCCATCTTGCTTTTATACTTCAACCCCCTTACTTATAATCGCAGTATAACTAACACGCGTCGTATTACGTCGTAACAGTGAAAACTTGTCTTATTTTCACTGCGTGTGTATGGTTAAAACGGCTTTAAACCATGTTTAAGGGCAACTTTACGAAACCAAGAATGATCCGGCGGATACAGCAATTAAGTAAGGGGGCTAGAGTACTATTATTTTATACTTGTTATAATGAAGGATAGGTACTTGTGTATACACGTGTGATGTCAAATGCCAGAAACCAGGGGAACTATGGCATTCCTATTTGGAGATTGAAGAATGTTTTGAAGCTGTGCAGGCCGGTAACTTTTACAATAATAAACAATACACATTTTGTTGATGGTCGGGGCCACAATGTTTTTGCTTTCGGTAGCCAATAGAAAACAAAAAACGTTGTGGCCCTGCCTGCCCCATGTTTGTGGTAATGTTTGAAATATTGTTTGTGGAAACGGTCACAGGAAACCAGACGCAGGAGTGGGTAGCGGAAGAAGAAATACCTGGCAACGCACGTTTTGATTTTGAGAGTATCTTCCAATCTGGAACTCCAAAATTATTTTCCATCCTAAACCTATAAAATGCATTATAAAAATATGGATATTGATCTACGCACATTCGAGTTAACATTTTTTTGTTCAGTTTAAGTCCGATCTCCAGCTTCACAAAAAGTTCAACAAACGTCGAGAACATTTCATTTGTTATTTCCGCATTGTCGCCTCCTGGGTTTGTTTGAAAATTGGAGCGCGGTACGGTAAACACAGATTTTAACAAACACCACTGTGGGCGTGGCTACAAAAATGACGTATCTCTACCATCATATTTACCATCTTTGAAATATTGCCGTTTTGCAATAAAATCCAAATAAATGGAATATGTCTGAATGTATATGAAAACTAAAAACTTTTTTGGAAAGGTATTGAAATACGCTTTCAAATTTTTTGATTCAAAATGAACATTTGAAACATTTTACGTGCAAACATAAAAAAATTTAAAAAATGACTCACATTAGGTTTTTTCTACCTAAAACTATTGTTATTGAAAAAAAAAAAGTGAATACATATTTTATTCCAAAAATTAATTATAAACGTTATTGTCACCTCACTTTTTAGTCGTTTGATGTAAAAATAATTAATAAAAAAAATCTCAAAGATTCATAATGAAAGTAATTTGAACAAACTAGAAGTTATACAAAACAAAGCCATGAGATGTATACTGGGGAAAGGCAAATACGCAAGGATTAATCAAATGAGAGAGGAACTAAATTGGATTCCAATAAAAAAGAGACTATTATTTAATGTATTAATTTTTGTGCATAAAATTATGAAAAACCAAATGCCAAAATACTTTAAGGATGAAATTGTTTTTAATAGAGACGTTCATAACTATGAAACAAGAAATATAAACAGAATTCGATTGCCACAAATGAAGAAATCAAAATCACAGAACTGCATAATGTACAGAGGACTAAAGATGTATGATGAAATGCCTGAAACTATGAAGAATGAAGAAAGAATGAATGTATTTAAAAAGAAATGTTATGATTACTGTAAAAATATGTAAATTTATCAAATGAAATGTTACATTGTGCTTATTAGTTTATATTCATGTAGTATAAACTAACTCAATAATAATAAAAAAAAAAAAAAAAAAAAAAATAATTGATTTTCAAATTGAGCTCGGAAACTTTGGATTCATAAATGTGTACATTTTAATTACTTTGCAGTTAATTTTTAAGTTTAATAAATACTACGCTCATTGCACATAACCTCAAAAACTCGTGCCATTCATTCACCTAAGTCGGGAGCGCACCGCGCGGCTGTTATCAAATAATGAACAATTCACTTTCCCAGCCTTCCCCGCTTCACCCGGGTGTTGTGTTTTCCATCGAACACGAAAAGAAATAACAATACGTCTGTGTGTAAGGTCACTCCCTTATTGACGATGTTGTAAGTTATTTGGAAGCAGAATTTTGTCGCAGGAGACGATTATATTCAAGGAAGAGACCTAGCTTTAGAAAACGTCACTCAGTGGACATGTGTTTTGTAAACAACATATTTTATTTGCGGAAAAGCATTTTGCGTACTACAAATGTACACATAAATCAAACTAAATGTGTGTTTATCTAGAGGCTCTGAGTAAAATAATTTCCCTCAGAACCTTTGTCATCTTTGGGATGATGTGTGATGGTTTTTTTTTTAAGAAAGGAAGAATGGGAAGATCTGGGAAGGAAAAGTATGAGTAGGAATCTGGGGGTCGGTGTTTACAGGAGAGACAAACGTTTGAAATTATCCTTCCCATTGCGGTGCAAGTTGATGGGTGGATGAAGAGAATCCTGCTCGAGAGGTAAAAAAGGTGAAAAGATCTCTCTAAATCCGGCCTCTAGACCTAGACAATCCTCACCTAAGTCACCAAACGCAGCGAAACACTTGGTGACCTTTGGTAGAGGTGTTCGTTATCCAATGAAAGGTTCCCGGGCCGGAGGTACCTATAACCACCTGCCAAATTGCTAGACCGATCTACCGGTCTACCAATAATTACTAAAAATTACAGTCTCTGCTAAAAACTGCACAAATTAATTTGGAATAATTATTGTTCTGTAGATGACACTCTGTAATCTCACATTGCATTACATTGCACGTGACGTGCACCTACATTTTGTTCTTCACAATTTCAGTATAAACAGTATTAAATAAATTAAATAACAGTACCAACTACTAGCGATTTTAACATTTCTACACAATGTTTTTGGCATAGTGGCTTTCGCTCTCTTCTGGCACCATATCAAATTTGGGTCTTTCTGTTCGTGTCCGATGCTGTTGTGTTGTTGGCCAACGCGATCTCCCGCTCGCTCTGTTCTAAATTTACCCACATAACTCTTGACGTTAGCCCTAAGCTGCTAACTTCGGCCGCACCGTCGATTTTTCTTTACCAGCAGTCTACCAATGCGTCGTCTCACATTGGACGCGAAATCTAACCGAATCACAATCCCGAGGACTCAGATATTTGTCACAATACACCCAAAATCAGAACGCAATCTTCTTGGAAGTTTCTTGACCATCGTAGGAAAATCCTCGTCATGGGAGATTGCAGCCTCAATGGACACAGAATACATTTAATGATGATGAAGTATTGAAACGGCCCCATGCCACAGAAAAGACTGCCGAATATTGGATGTTGTGTTTATGTGATATAATAATAATAAATAATAACATTAGGAGAGAAGAGATTTCAACAGGTCCGCTTTTGTTTGGACACCATTTGCATCATCTGGCAGCTGGCCTGCGTTTGATACGATACCGGAACCCAGCTTTCCGTGCCTAGGCATTGAGTGGAGTGTAATGGGAGTCCAGGAGTTGGTTCAGTAACCCCGGCGTGGTTCCCGACGAATCGTCGCTGAGCAGGAATGCGCCGAGAGTTGGTTATTTATAGCCTGCATCCACTCGTTGCACATCTAACCGAGGCTCTTCAGTACAGACTGAAGACCGCGTGCGTCTTCCTGTCATTCGCGGCATCTTCTGCTTCCCTGGTCGAATATTTTGACATTGACCAAGTACTAACTTTACCGAGTGTTTTCAATTCGCACGTTTCAACAGTTTGACAGTCGGTTTTAAACAATATTGTAAATAAAAGACACGTGAAACTGCAAATACATCTAAAATTTTCTCAATATACCTACCGCATATTTCATCCCGATTTCCGTGTGTTGTTTCTGCGCTCCCGATGAAAATTTTGAAGTAATTCACTTTTGTAAATCGGGTTTTACTAACTTTTCTTTGAACAATTTGAATAAATTATCGGATAGTAAGGAGTCCGTTTCGTCTTGGGGCTGCAATGTATATTGCAAATGACAAGAGGAACTTCAAATATAACTAATTTGTCACACACAGACCGCTAACTATTTTCTGCCCTCCTGATCAAGATTTTTCCTGGCATCTTTATAATTAGTCTTTTGTTACTTTTATTTCGACAATTTAAATAATATAACCACGTTCCGTACCTATTTACTGAGTTCCTCTCGTCTTGTTCTGGCATTGACAGGTGGTAGATGTAAATAACACGTGAAACTGCTAAACATAACTGATTTCTGACGCTGATTCTATATATATTACATCCAGTAATCTTTACAGCTCTCTTGATTTACAAAAAAAAAATACGTGACCCCTTTGTATTTCATTATTAGGATCTCGCTTTTATTTCGTCCACGTATTTTGACCTGCGCATCTCTCTGCTCTGTTCTCCTGATATTTGTTATTTTACCTGGCATCTTTCTAAATCAGTGTTTTCACCCATTTCTTTGCACAATTTGAAAGTCTGTATTGTCGAATTTATTACCATACTCTGTGACGATTGTTTCATCTCGTGCCGGTCTGATATTGACAGGTGGTGTTGGTAGAGCAACCAGGTAATCAGCTTTTCACGGCCCGCGCGTTGCCCACCTTGACACGGATTTGATCCATATAAGGAAATCCAATCCCGATTGCTTTGTGCGAAGATCAAACTAAAAACTTTCGATTAATATCCCGTTGGCAGATGTGTGAAGCTTGACCGTTTGAATATAATGTAAAGTTGTATTCTGTACTGTTAGTATATTGAACGTTTTTTGCGTTTTGTATTAAAGATTGATAATATATTTATAATAATGTCTTATCCCGATAAACAACAGATTCGTATAACTATTTACTATGGGGATCATCAAGTTGTTATTTATATATGAATGTAATAAAAAATAATGTAGTTGATTTGTTTTGTTATTTTCCGCTTTAAAACTCCGCTTGTTTTTGGTATTATCTGCACGAGGAAAGCAGCGCCAAATTGTTTTTTATTTTAGTCAAAAGACTAAATTATTTAGAAAAAAAGTTAGTTAATGGATCGAGTCAAAAATAATCTTAGCCATAAAGGCTTATTTTTTAAAAGTTATTTCTTATATAACTTCATATTTATGTAGTGAAAAAACAAATTTTATTTTAATTCCAATAAATAGAGAAGGTAGGAAAAGCTTCAATGTATCCATAGCATATTTTTTCATATTAATAATGTACCTAAACCAATTCGTAGTGAAGATAAATCTAAAAAGTAATTTGGCATATAGCCTCACCTAAATATGGCAATGTCTACAGCTCATGGTGGAATTAATGCTATTTGCATTTACGTAGAAATTCCTTCATAAAAAAGAGTTTTTGTTACTGAAGCCTAAAGTTTTTCTTGTTTGAAGGTGATTTTTAGGTAAAGAATAAATTAAAAATAATAATCTACACAGTGAAAACTACTTATATTTTTTTAAATAAATATTCTATTTGAATTTCAATTTAGTTTTCTTGATTGAATGAATGAAATGTAGTCTTGGAAGAGGAAATTAACCCTCTTCCCGAGATCCGAGCAAACTGAAACACGGCAAAAAAACTCTTTGTAGATGACAATGCATTCTTTCATTATTTTAATGGCCATCACGCATACACACGCGGACATAATATACGCATTTCTCTGAAATTGGATGACATTATAGCACACATTACAGCCAAACCATTTTTTTAAGTTTTAAAAACATTTGATGACTATTATAGCACACATTTAGAGCCAAGCCATTTTTTTAAGTTTTAAAAACATTTTAAAAGTTCACAGAAGAGACCGTCCCCGAAGAGGAAGACTCAATAACCAAACAACAAAAAAAATGATATATTATAGAAAAAAAACTTATTTTACCCGTTAGACCTCCACCATTTTTTGTCAGAGGGTCAAAAATTACCGTTTTACAATAAAAATAAAGGTGATAGAATAGGCTTTCAAATATTATAAATCAAAATAAACATATAATTTTTGAAGCAAATGCAATTTTCTATGCAAACAAGTTTTAAAAATGGCTCATCTGACCAAAAAAAAAACACATACATATTTTATTAGACAAGTGTGTTATAAACGTTATTGTTACCTCACTTTTTAATCGTTTAAAGTAAAAAAAATTCAAATTGCGACATAAAGGTCTACATTTTACTTAATTTGTGGTTAACTTTTATAATTGAATATAAAGCGTGATGTTTTCTCTTTCTAACACCGTTTATAGCATAATTCTTACTATGATAGTAAGGGAGACACAAAGATTTCTATGAGGCCGAAGCGAACAAATTAGCTTGACGGGTTAAGCCAGTGACACACACAGCGTTAAAAGCGCTAGCGTTATTTGGCTTGGCCTATTTCAACATATCCCTCGCCATAGATTACCATTGTAAATGTATGGCGAGCGATGTGGTGAAATAGGTCAAGCCATATAACGCCGGCACTTTTAACGCTGTGTTTGTCCCTGGCTTTAAACAATATGAAACAGATATTGCGGGATCTCGTCTTAAATTTTTTTATGAGGAATATAACGCCAGAAATATTTGACTTAGTACAAAGTGCTTATACAAAACTTATAGTACAAAGCCAGTAGTACGTTTCTGTCCTTAAAACATTGCAAAGCCACAACAATTAAATCGGTAGAAACAAAGTTTACCTCCTTGATTACTTTCTTGAGTGCCGCTTTTTCTTGTAGGTATTAAAACACGAAAAACACACATTACTGTAAAATGATATCGGGCTTTTTGAAACGTGCAAACTTTGTCTTGTCTTTATTATTCCTGTCGCATAATTCAATTCACCTGCGAGGAAATGTACAAAGGCTCTCCTGCGTGTTTCTGTTTGTTGCCAGTGAAATTATAAAATATATAAAATTGTATGTGTACTCTTTGTTGAATTAAATTGACACAAATTTGGCTTGGAGCCACAGTGGCTAGCTGCATATACGAATTGTAATATGTAGTTTGCAAGTACGTATTATTATTGTCAGAGTTCAATAATTGTGACATGACAATGTAAGGCAATAATGAATAATAGATCTAGCAGTGGACATTGAATTTTGCTTGAGTGCTTTGAATTAAATAAGCATGGACGCTATTATTTCTAGTTGGATTTGTATATAGGTTTGTTTTTAAATTTCCTTGAAAATGACAAATGTTTAGCGCCACCTAACACACATATTGTCGGTGCCGAAGAACGATGTCTGATGTGCCATTTTGTATTTTTGCACTAGAGCTGTTTAAAGTTTCGATTCTGCATTAAATTTTGCTGTTTTTGAGTTCAAGAACGTGTTCTGTTGATATTTTGCATTTAATTAAAAATTCCGATAATACAGACTTAAGGGAGGGAAGGAAACAAGACAATTAAAATAAGCCAACAAAACGATTTTCAATTTTTAGCAGATTCGACTTTGTTTGAACTCCACGCACACAGCAGTACATACAAGAGGTTCCATGACAACTCAACAAAATGGTATTTCAACACCCCTTTGAAAAGTCATTAAAAGTGATGGAAAAAAGCCCATAACCTAACCTGACATAATATATTTTAAATTATTTTTTTGTTTTTTAATTTTAACTGGCTTTTCAAAGGAGTGATGAAGTGGCACTTTGTTGAGTTGTACGCCATACAAGAGAACAGTGTGCGTTAGTTTTTTAGCTTGTTAATGAGGTTACATCACATTTTTATTGTAGCCAGCGTCTTCTTTATTAGGGATGTAATTTTTCCAACAACAGTCGCTTTTACTGCTTTGCAAATGTGCCTCTACCTATAATAGATTAACCGATTAATTTCAATTTATCCCTTTTCACATCTAAAACGTATTGTCATATTCTCTGTGTTTGTAAAGCTCGCATTCTCTCGGCGAAGGTTCAAGCTTCTTAAGACGATAGACTTCACTTTTCGGCCCATACAAAAAGGACGCCCGGGAAAAAACACTTTTCTACATCGAAAATTGCACAAAATGAATATATTTTTTTATACTGCCTTCTAGAGGGTAAAAACTATGTCGGTATGTTTTCGAATTTTCGATGCGTTTCGTATTAACGTAAACATTCACTGTCAAACATGTACGATTTATCAAAAAATATTATTTAAGGGAAAAGTGCTGCTAACTCAACTCTCATAAAGAATTATAAAATTATAAAAAACTACCGACGTAGCTTCTTCTTTCTAAAAAATATATATTTTTTTAAATTTCAATTTCGTGAAAGTTTCGGTGTAGAAAAGTGTATTCTCCATAAACCCCTTTTCGAGCGATTTCTGTAGGTAAATTTGAGCGTTGTCTCATTCGCACATTTCGCATTCGCATGTATTGTAAGTGTGCGTGAGCTTATTGTGAGCGGGACAGAATGACAGACGCGGGCGTTCCGCGTGTCGTTCAAAGTCTAGCCTATTAATATAATGCCTATGCAGATTCGTACATCTGCTCGGCAAAATAACCAAGGATTAGATAACTTTTAACAATAAATAAGGATTTGATAACTTTTATAGTGTAATCAAACATCCTTTTACCTTATTCCATACGAAACACGGTCTCTTCATTTCCGCGACCTTGCGATTTTTGTATAATGTTTTTAAACATTTCCTATTTACGGCCCCGGCAACAGCGCTGCAGCATATCATATTATATCATATGGCATATCGTCACGGCAATGTCGGGTATTGTTCAGTAGAATACATTATCCGTGATTTAATATTAACAAAAGGCCACGAGCGCCCGAGCGGAGATCCGCAGCTAGCCAACAGGAATGCACGATAGAACCAAACACAACCAACAGTTTTAGACATGGGCCACATCTGTTTATCCAGCTATGCCTGAAGACGGCTATTTGCAGTTTTGGACTACTACTGTTAGGCTGTTAGCTAGCCCGGTTAATGAAAGGCTACGGTAAGTTGAGTTGGGTTACGAAATACTGTTAAAAAGTTGCTGCGCCATGGTTCGTTTAAATATTTAGTTTAATCTGTTTTTAGCGGCCCCAATATTACTGAAATCAAAAACCATTTTTTAATGATTGGCTAAACTATTTGATGAAGACCAGATCTAATAATGTTGTGTTTTAGTACCTACTACCTAGCTAGCTGTCAAAGATTCTTTAAACAGTTTTTTACCACCATTTTATCATACGGTTGTATGTCAAAGGAACACATGTAATAGTGGCTATATTGCTTTTCTTCTTGGAAGTTCTGAATTTGGTGGTGTTTAGTATGAATTTTATTTTATTTCCGTTATGCAGGGCTGAGAAAACATTTTAATTGTACATTCGCAATGGGAATTTAATGTGGTAAAAATAAATATCCACAAAGTATTGTTATAGTCAAATTGAAACTAAATGCACGGTCAAAGTTCATCGTTAGTAATAAAATGTACAGGTAAAGAAACACGAGAAGGTTCACGACTTAAAATTAATTTTATTAAACAAATAGTTTTTATTATCTTCGGGACTGAATTCAAGTGTCTTCAAGTCTATATTTAAGGTTCGAATAAAAATGCGTAGGTGTTTAAAAATATCTACAAGGTGTCCAGTAACTCATATTACATATATATTTCGGAATCAAAAATTCTTAGACAGGTGATGCTAATTAATAAAGCGGTAGGTAACCAATTTATGAGACATTTTTGTTTCTCCCTTCGTGTCATTTCCCATTCGTCCCCGTTCCCCTCCTGACTCCTTTTCCTCTACCCCTCCCGCGTACCCTTTCCCCACGCGTTCCATTTTCACCTTCCCGCGTTCCCCCTCCCCTCTCCCGCTCACCACTTTCTCGCGACCTCCCCCCCTCCCTCACGAATTCTGCTCCCACCTTCTTCGCCTTCCCCTCTCCCTCGTTCCCCCTCCCGTGAAACCCTCCTCCTTAATTCCCCAACCGACTTTCCCGCATATGCATATGTACTATATTAGCAATCGTAATCAGGTAATCTTAATCAATGGCGTCTTCTCAAAGTCTTTAGAGGTATTATCTGGTGTCCCGCAAGGTTCTCACCTAGGTCCGCTCTTGTTCAATATTTATATAAACGACATTGGATCATGCTTTCAAAACTCCGAATATAAGCTGTACGCTGACGACATGAAAATTTTCAAAGTTGTGCATTCTCTTTCTGACTGCGAAGCGTTACAAAGTGACTTAGATAGGCTTTGCGAGTATTGTAAAGTTAACTGTTTAGATATAAATGTTTCGAAATGTCATACTATGACATTCACCAGGAATAAACATATAATTAAGTACTCTTATTCACTCCAAAATAAACCTGTCATCTCTAAAACGGATTGTAAAGATCTTGGCGTTTACCTTGATAGCAAACTTATATTTAATAAGCACATCGACTCAATCGTTCATAGGTCATACAAAATGCTTGGCTTTGTTCTTCGTATAAGTAAAGTTTTTGGTAACCCACGTACAATAGTAATGCTATACTTTGCATTGGTCAGAAGTACACTGGAATACGCATCGCCAATATGGAATCCGCAGTATAAAGTGTACATTGATAGCATCGAACACATTCAAAACAGATTTATAAAATATCTTACCTTCAAATTCAACAATAACTTTGAATTTAAATTTCAAACTTTGCAACAAAGGCGGGCACTAGCTGATTTAACATTTATACACAGAATTTTAAATAATAATATCGACTGTACCGAACTACTATCCTTAATTAATTTCAATATACCTTTAAGACGTACACGACATACTGCACTGTTTCACACGCTTAATTGCAAAACAAATGCAGCAACTAATTCGACAATTAACCGTGCTCTTCATACATTCAATAATATTTGCCTAAATTCTAACATTGACATTTTCTTCGATTCACTGCCCAAATTTAAAAAGAGCATTATGTCAATGATATAAACTATTCAATGCGCATACACTTCTCACACCTACCAACATACTCACACATACACTCACACACATATACACTACGCACATCACCCGGTAATTACAAATAAGACATTCAAAGAAACATATCATAGGTACCCACCATGAAATATCATTTAATATATGTAAACTGTCTCATCACTGTAACCAATGTACTGTTTGTTTCTGTAATATAAAATAAATAAATAAATAAAAACAAATATCCCTCCCCCCAGCCCCTTTTCCCTGCCGCCTTACTCCATAAAATACACTAATTTTTCTAACAACTCGCGTGAGCTATTTAATTTTTTTATGCAAATTTCATAATGCCAGAGCTCACCAGTACATATAATCTCGATATAGCAATCGGATGAACGGTATAGCCGCGCATAAGGTACGAACAAATAAACATTAATTTTTATATATTAGATTTACATCCTTTGATCAGTATCAACTTGAAATTAAAATTAGAAAGTCGTTCATGTAGTTATACGTATTATGAAGAAGTAAATACCAAGTTTTATTAAATGTGGGTAGTTTATAATGATTTTGGATTAGATATCAGTAACTTTTGCATTAATGAACCAGCCTTTCTCTATTATGACGCTAAACAATGTCAGTCCAAAATCAATGACACATTTAACATGAACGCAAACTGATGGAATAGGTATACTTTTGGGTTGAATAGCTCTAGAATATTTTACTGTTGTTTCCTTATCTGCTTTAACTTGAATGGTTAGGTACTATCTAAGAGTATGGATATTGGAGAGACGGCATGTGAAGTGTGCCCGCGCGCTCCAAGAGTGCCTTTTCGAGAATTCTACCCACACGGCTGACATTGGCTCCTGGTTTTTGACCGTTTAATACGTTCCGACAGCAGCCATTTTACATGGTGACAGCCAATGTCAGCCGTGAGGGTAGAATTCTCGAAAAGGCACACTTGGAGCGCGCGGGCACACTTCACATGCCGTCTCTCTAATATCCATACTCTTAGGGTACTATCCTCGAATGTCTGAGAAAATATTTTATCAAAATAATTTTTTTTAAATAAATCATTTCTATTTTATTTTGAATTGTTAACCTAGCTTTACTGTTTTACTTATATTTTACTTTTAGGTTATATCTTTTAAATTATATCAGGTCATATTCGCAAAACATTATGATAAGTGGGGTTATTTTTCAATTTTATACTATTTTCCGCGCATGTGATATCATTTTTTAATCTGATATTCCAATTTCTAGATGGTATTACACAATAATTCTCAAAATCTGCTAGCCAATTGTTGCAAAATTAACATTTTGTAGGCCGTTGTTTCCCCAGCCCTGCTTTATTATGGACGCATGGGGAAAAACTGTAACACGATACGCCTGAAAAAATCAAAAGTGACGCATGAAATCTCGTTCACTCAACAATATCAAATAAGGTCACACAATATCAGTACTTACCGTCACCGTGTAGTATAGATTATCTCTCGTGTATACTTGTCATTAGGATTCCTTGTCAATACCCAAGTCTTTATTCCATCGTGTTCTCGTAAATTGATCAATTTATTTATCAAGCATGTTTTAAACCTGGGGCTCGATTCTCCAATCCAGGTCGCTCGCAGGCTGATCGTCGAAAATACGTACATTGGCCGACTTTGTTATTATTTAGTCTATTCAAAGGTGCATACTTAGAAGCCAAATGCCAAAAGTCATTGCACTCGAACAACGAGCGGGTCTTATCATTGATATATTGTATCCTAACTTCTAACCCTAACCTAAGATTGTTTCCTGCGCGTCTTCGAAGGACAAGCCAAATATAATATAGAGCAAGCTGAGGCAGATGCTTTGAGACCATTAATAACGTTTTGGCGGGAGATTTCTTTCAGATTGTTTTCACATGAAAATGAACTTCCTAATTAATCTGTTGCAATGTCGTTTTGCTGGTTTTAGCAGTATTAAATTTCTTTTCAGCGGGTGGTTACCATCTATTTTTGGTTCTGAGTAGTACATCCGCCAGCCATTTCGAAGAAAGACAAGTGACGCAGTGATTTTGAATTTTAAACATTACTATACACGGAGAAAAATGTTATTCTAAAATACGATAATTTTATTCGTAAAAACGGGACTGAAGTTCTTACGAACAAATTAACAGGGTTTCAATGTTTATTGGCGGGAAAATGTAAGTATACATAATTTGTTGGTATACGCACGAAATTACGTATACCAATTATTCTTACATTTTCCCACCAATAAACATTGAAACCCTGTTAATTTGTTCGTAAAAACTTCAGTCCCGTTTTTAACAGCTCTTACGAATAAAATAATCGTATTTTAGAATAACATTTTTCTCCCTGTAGAAATGCCAAAAACATCAGAAACATAGACAGTATTCACAGGGCTGCATATATAAATATCTCTTTAATCCCTCGAAATTCAAGAATACATCATACAAATCAAACATTCCACAAAGTTCGTCGAGACGATGGGTAATTTTTCGTTCGCAGATGGCGCACAGCGGATAAATCATGATCGCTATTGGAGAATTGAGTCTCTGTTAATTTGTTTATAGGTTTGCTGTGATTGGAAAATGTAACCATTCCATTTGTTAATGACTTTGTCTGGCTAGCAGGATAACAATAAACATTTATTCTGAATAACGGATGTATTCACACGTGACCATAAAGTCACTAATGGAACCATTAGGCGTAACCGGAAACCACGGAAACTTACCGTTAGAAACGGTTGAGAATGAGGATTCACCCAACGCAAATAGTTGAGGTACAATAACATAGTATAACTCATGAAATGCAGAAAAAACGCACGGATTTGCACGAGACTTCACACTGAATAATTATTAAGATATCGTGTCAGTAAACTTGCTCTAGATATAATTTGCGGTGTGATTTTATTAGGTTTTTTGCGACTAGTTCAGTTTTCAATTTGGGAGGTGGGTATGGATCCCGGGACTTGGTATTTGGGTTCATGGGTGAGGTTTGATTAGGTCTTCGCGGCGGATGCGAATGCCCATTTAACTGCGTGATTGACGTAATCGTGAGAGACAGGTTGAGGGAGAACATTTGGCCTCTCCAGCAGAACTCTCTTGACCCATTCATTGCCTTACACCGCATTGGGAGGGATATAATATATCATAAGTGCGTCACTCTTAGACCCATTGACCCCCAGATTTATACTCATCCTCAGACCCTTTTCCTCCACAGAACTTCCTCTCATTTCTTTTTTTAAAGATCCTCCACACAGCATCCCCAAAGATAATATAGGCCCTGAGGGAAATTGATGTAAAAAATTACCAATATTATGTTTACTTTCTACTAACCACTCGGAAACGGGGAGTTCTGGCGTCATGAAATTTGAACTGATTTTTCTATTAGTTATTTCAATGTCAATGCAGTTATTTTAAGCTTTCAACGTCATTTCCGTAATGTACTAAGGAGCTTTGAAGTACAGTTTTTAATTTTGCTGTATTGTTTGTTTATTATTTTTTAATTATGTTCATTCAGAAATAAAGTGTGTTGAAATTCGGGCGTAGGCGAGTTCATAAAAATAACTGCTAGTATGTAGGTACCTGTACGTAATTTATAATTAATTATTCCACATTGAACATTATTTTCAGCACCCAATAAATAAGCTATTGCGATTCGCATAGTATGTGGTTGAAGCATTTATTATGTAGGTGTTTTAGAGATCTCGAGTCTTTATGGTAGGTACTTAATGCTAATATAACTTATGACGTGTAGACAGACGTTCAGGAGTTTATTTATTCAGTTTCGATCGATAAATAAATAATTAACCTCATTTTTGTGAACCAATTCCCAAAGATGTCAGTCGAAGTATGCAATCTAAACAATGTACAAAGTTCTTTAATAAATAAACAAGAAGTTCGCTACTTCTGTCTTTATGAATACGTAAATTCTATCTTTCATTTTTAAACCATTCAGAACTTCATGCAGCACCAGAGTTAGTCCTGGTTCCTTTTATGGTGTGGTGATGTTGGCGTGAGGATGAAAGGCGTGAGCGTTGCCTGCCGAGGTGCAGCACTGAACACTGGGTACAATGTACAATGTAACTAACCATGTACGTATGTTGAGAGGAACCTACCTTCCCTCTGAGGTCATTCATATCCTTGAGAAAATTACAACTTATTGACTGGCAAACAACACTGGTTTCATATAGTCAATAGTCAATACAAACTCTTCGTAAAAAGGCGTTCTCACTTCTAGATGAATACAAGAAAAGGATGTACTGCATTGTATAGTACAATAATATGTCACAGTTCATTGAATTTACCGTCTGGGTTTTCAGGGTGACAAAGAGGTTCTTATGTCTGTTTAGTGTGTACTAGACACGGGCAGATTTATTCACAGTAGTGAATTGATTCAGTCTGATTCCCTTGGCCTTTTGAACTGATTCCTTTCATTCGATCCTTTAATTCAAAAAATTCCCAAAAAATATATATATGTATAAATATATATATAATAATAATAAAATAAAAACGACGACGGGGTTTTTAATTTTTTAATGTGTGATTTTATGACAGCAAAACCGATAGAAAAAATGTATTTTTATAAGGCTATCAAATGAATCATCAAATTAAACAGTTTTAATAATTTTATTTTATTTATTTTAAACTTAAAATAGTTCCGCTTCGTGTGATCGAATATAAAGCGCATTATACCCAATTTACGCAGGGCTCGTAATCGGAAGTTTTCGACCTACGATGTAACGAAATTGACGGCTCGGCCCACGGGGGAATCGCACTGCACTCCCAAACGGATTTGCGGCAGGCATTGAGAATGAATTTTATCTTTTGACAATACAAGACAAGACACTCCTGTCTTGTGTCTTGCCTTGCAGTGACTTATTAACTCGCGAGCTGCGGACCTAGTCAGAACTGCAGCTAGAAATGGAACTAACTGACTATGACTGTGAAATGAGATTCGGAATGTAATCGGGAATAAAATGGATACATTCGGACTTGGGACCTTGACGTCACAGCTGAAAAAGACAGTATTGTTTTGATTCCTGAATAAGTGATACAGAGATCTCGCTCCGGACAAAGTGTACGATCATAAAGAAAGCGGGTTTCGGCTTTCGGACTACCCGCGCACAGCGCCCGAGCGCGCCGGCGGTATTTTGTACCGAGTTGCGGACATCTGAATCTGGCTTCACTGTGTGCGCTTTAGTACGATTACATACAAACATTCTTGTCGGCCGTCGGCTGCCCATGCGCCGACTGCTTTACCCGCGTTCTACGTGTTTCGACCCAAACTCGGTAGCGACAGACTAGGTTCGTCGATTTCGGACCCCAGGAACCAAGAATGAGTGTGATTGCATCTTGGAAATCGGTTTCCGTTTTCCCGTTCATTATATGCATTTGCATATGCAAATGCATATAATCCGATGTCTGTTTATTAAATTTCCTAGCCGATTCTATAATATGCAACATGTAATGTACTGTTTCACTTTTTACCATCTGCGTAATAGTTAAGAGTTAACACAATGTTCACATGAACTGTTTTGCTTGAATACTCACCCTGTATATCAGATCGCTATTAGTAAAATCGATGTTTATTAATTTATTTTGACGTTTTCACAGCGCACGTTGTGTACAAATTAGCGGCCAGCCGTGGGTGTTCGAGCGCAAAAATTATGCGTGATTAGCTCTGCTTAGGCGTGTGTTACTTTCCAGATTGGTTTTAATTTATTTCCCTTCATCTCGGCTCACTTGGTCCGATTGGACGATTGGAGCTTGGAGCAGTTGTCTTGTCGGCCATCGTCACGTGTGGATGTAAGTCGATACTCAAGTCGCGCACATGGCGGCTGCATTCTCGATCGGTCCGGTTGCGCTCTATTATTATCCATTTCGGGAGTTTTGCCTGATCGTCTGAACATTCCGGGTGCTCGCCTTTATTGCTAGATGTTGGTGATTTGCCTGAGTTGCTCGCTTTTATTGCCCGATTCTGGTGATTTGCCTGATTATCCGAACATTTCGGGTGCTCGCCATTATTGCACGATTCGGGTGAATCGCCTGATTGTCTGAACATTCCGGGTGCTCGCCATTATTGCCCGATTCTGTTGATTCGCCTGATCGTTTCACAAACCGATTGTTCGTAATATCTCCCATAATATTGCGTGTTCCACAGACGATAGCCTAAATTCGTTATTATTGCGCGTTCGGGGTTCAGCGATTGTCTGAAAAGTCTAGTTCGTGTGTTCGCCATTATTTACCGATTCGGGAGTTTCGTGTGATCTTCTGAACAGTCCCGTGTTATCGGTATTATTTCTCAGTTGAAATTATTCGCCGAATCATCGAAATATTTGATTTATTCTTTATATTTGCCAATTTCGGTTTTTTTTTTCTTTTCTCCCTATTTCTGTCCGAATCGGGTTATTCGTCGTATTGTCTAAACAGGCAAGTTTCTCGCTACCAAGGCGAAATTCGTCTGAACGGTGCGGTTATTCGCTATTATCGTTCGATTCTAGTGATTTGTCGAATCATCCAAATAGTCCGAATGCTCGCTGTTATTCCCCGATACGGTTGATTCGCCAGATCGTCTGTCGTCGTTATTGCCCGATTCGGTTAATTGGCCTGCTCTTCTGAACATTCCGCAGTGCTCGCTTTGATTGAATAATGAAGAGCGCGGTGTTCTTCTCGCTTAGTGCGGGTCACTTGTGCAAGATGCAATTTGCACATTCGTCCTGACCTTACAATCTAGTGAAGTTCTTTCCTAGACAGAAAATCAGTGTGACCGTCTTGAAATCAATTCCTTACCAATGCAAACTTCAAAGGATTATAAGTTTTCGCTAGTTTTTTTAATATTTTGCCAGTAATTTGTCGCTTTGCTTTAAATGTGTTGTTGATCCACGTGTGAATGTTATTCTGTATTCGTGGTATTGTTAGACGTGGGTTCACGCTCGACTCAATTGATATTCATTTACCCAAGATATACGACTACTGTGTTGAAGGTCCCCCATATGCAAACAATACGCAATTAAGAATTTGGCCGGAGCATGTTTTCCTTATCTGCTTTATTTTTGCGTGTTCTCTAACTAGCTTTGTTATTTTTAGCTAAAGCGCTTTCGCTAAAGCAAACCATCCCATTGCGATAAAAAACTTTTAAATTCGGAATAATCAGCACTTTAGCTCGGGTAAAGTGTTTTTTCCCGCCTATTTTGCTACCAAGTCGATGTGTTTTTTCGAATTCTTAAAAATCATGACCTTTGTTGAATATTCCAAAATAGTATCCAGAGTGATTCTGGATTCTTTAATAATATACTACGGTAGAACACACCTTAGTCTAATTTCTTATCTATCCATTTTTATGTTATCTTTTCATAAGAATATATTATCAGTCCAGTAACAATGTTTTGAACTGTTGTATTTCTTTACAGTTTTTTGTTTTGTGTTGCAAATTTTGGTCTAATTTATGTTCGGAAAAACTTTGTAGATTTGGGCCCGAGCTTCACAAAATGAAATAAAAAACACAGTACATCATGCTTTTTTAGCATTTTTCTGTGCAATGATTACGAGGCATTAATGAATTTCAAGGCCATTTCAGAATATTGCGAATCTATTCGGCGCTTTTCTCCGTGAACTTGTCAAGAGAGAGAGGTCACGTCCATCCTCACTTTGTGTCCGATTAATGACTAGTGGCTACTGTCCTCGACTAATAATTCAAGTCCCCTGACTTACTTGGAGTAGGTACCGATATAAATTCGCACGTTAAGTCGTCGCGTGCTCGACAAGTCGGGCGCGACTAAATACGGCAGGCTCGATTTACCGGGTTTTTTCTGCTAACCGGGACGTTTCAAAGACCCAAAATATATATTTTAAAATTTAAAATTACTTCTTTTCTTTTTCTGTCATCTGGCCTTGCAATCATCTGCCTAAAAATACTCCAGTTAGTAGTTTTTACAATTACGTAAATGCAAGTAAAGATTAGGCAGATTGCTTCTGCTGCACGTCAATTGGAACTCATTGCGATGAGCATGTCTTGATTTTTTTTTTTTAATACCTATTTGTTTTTTTACCCTTAGCATACATAAGTTTTAATTAACCGTGAAGTTCGTTTAATCGGGATTGTTTCAATCCATTCCGTTAAATCGAGAGTCTACTGTGACATTATTATGCCGGTAGCGGGGTAGTTGGTAGCTGGTAGCGGAACTGTTCCGTTCCGCGCCGTGACGGTCTGCCGGCGATGTGCACCCAACAATTGGACAGTGGGCTGACTGGGTCCAGGCCGCTGCGCATGTCCAACGCTTCACATATTCGCCTCATAATCAGCCGGTTCGAGACCAAAAACGAACGCGCTCCGACCAAAAACACGGCGACTTTGCGCGAAATCAACAATATCAACAAACGCGAAACACTCCAACGTGATTTCGCTCCGCTGAAGACCATAAACGAAATAAAAAGCGACCTAAATAACAAATCGCGAAATATAACCGACGAACTTTGTAAAGCCAGTGATCATGCCAAAACCTACCGCTCAACAAACAATAGTGTCAATATCCGACGTCTAAGTGAAAGTGAAACCAATTCGGAAACCGACAACGAAGACATTACTGTTTTCCCAAAGCAATGGAACAACAAATGTTCATCAGAAAAGTGGATTTTTCCCCAGTTTAGATGCGATATTGTGTCTGAAGTTGTGGTGCGAGTGGTCGGTGACTGTTTGCAAAGTGCAGGGCGGACCATATTGCGCTGTCTGCCTCCAGTCAGTCCACACAACCTGGCCGTGGTGACGGTCATCACCTCGGCTTCTGTTCCCAGGATGGTCACTAATCTGCTTATCTATCCTTCTTGCAGACTCGTTTTTGGCACCCTCTACCCCGCCTATGCATCATATAAGGCTGTTAGGACAAAGAACGTCAAAGAATATGTAAGTACCAATTTTTATCATTTTTAGTACTTTATGCCTTTCTTTTATTAACATAATTTTCTATGAATTTTTTTGTAATTATTGGTAATTTTAGTTGGGCTGAACTTTTATCATCATTATAACTTTTTTTTTTTGTTTATACTTTATCCCCGTGTTTATCTTTTACGATCTTATTTATATTTTTTAATTTGATTCTTGTTATTTGTATTTTGACTTTCACACAATAATTTTTTATTATTTATTTAGTATATAACACATTTGTACAAAATAAGGGTAGTCCCACAAAGCTGTCATATGGCAGCTTGTCTGTAGGTTCTACTATTTAACACTCTTAATATTATACGTAAGGAAATATTTGTTAATACATTTATAGTTTTAAGGAAACATTAGGATAGATCACATTATAATATTAGATTATTTGAATTACATCTATAAGATATTTCAATGTAAATGCCTAAGAATAAGATATGTAGGCAGCTCAGATACTTGAGTCGGGCCATGTCAAGAGTCAGAATAATAGAAGAGTATGTATGAGAAGATGTATGAATGTGAATGAGGCAAGGAGCGTGTGCCAAGACCGAGTTGTTTGGCGGTCCGTCCTCTCTGCCTACCCCTGCGGGGAAACGGCGTAATGGTTAGTTAGTTAGTTACATTAAAATAATCAATTCAACATATTTAAAGATACATGGAGTTTTCGTTAATTAACCACATTTTTATCATTTTTTTTAAATTTTAAGTTTTTATTGATTTTATTAAAAATCACTGGTATTAGGTATTAGTTGCATTGCGATATTTTTACGAATATATTTTATCGGATTGGGATAATTACAGGATTTTAATCCTTTCTAGAATAATTTTAAAGACAACAAAACATGAGAATTCCACTATTTAAACATTTTTCTACATAAGTAATATCATAATAAATTTAAGCATATACATATATCTAATTAAATCTTGGCAGAATATTTCAATTCCCATACAGGCGTACAAGATGCTTTTTAGGTCTACCGTAAAATTTCTGATGAAAATGGTGACCCATTCAGACGCAGAAATTATTATTTTAATTTTTTGTATTTTATTTTGTAGTGTTACTTTCTTTCTTTTGAATGACAAACGCATATTTAAATTGGGATACGACTCAGGTCTCAGCTTTCAAGATTGAGATTTCTAACTGAGTCAAGGCAGCTTGCTTGGCTACTAAAAAAAGATAAGTGAGTGAACTGCCCGATCGGGATATATGTATACAAAAAAATATATAAGTGCCACCCAAATACGGAGGCACCGTATTTTCAATTACTGTTTTTTTTAGGATCATTACATTACTGTTTAATTTCATAATTTAAATTAGGTTGCTTCATTAGGTACCTGTCGATTTTGGAAGGTGTGCTGTTTAAATTAAATGTGTTTCGGACCACTTGGCTGACACTTTGTGAAAAAGGCGGATGACGTTTATGTGAATCACATTTGCTTTATTTAGCTTTTCTAGAGTATGTTGTTATGGAATACATTGATTCGTTTATAAAAAATCATATAGACGCGATGAACTCTAGTGATAATAATAATAGTGACCGGTCAGTGGTTGAGTGGGCATCGCGTTTGGGTCCCACCTAGGCGTTTCGTGTTCGATCCCTCGGCTGGATAAGTCCTCCATCACAACACAAGCGCTATCTTCTGCTTAGTGTGGTGGTAGTAGGAGATTTTCAAATATTGTTAGGTTATTCGTAATCCGGAAATGTTGGTCTTACTTTAAAATAATAAATTGTTATTATTATCTTCAAAATTTAAGATGTTTTTTTATAATTAAGCATAACAGAATTTGACGTGACACTTAGCGCCTCCGCCCACTCAGGCAACTGAAAACTCTCAACTGCCAACTGTCTTTGTATGACAATGTGATAACCGCACACTACACAATCACACAAAACCCCGTTGTCAATGGTAACGCAAGCGGTGACTTGCGACCATCTTGCGACTGTCACGGCTGATTACCCTGGGCGGCCGTTGCTAGGTTGCGAGCTGTCAGCTGATTGTTCTTCATCTATGGTTAAACAAGCTTTTTGACCAATCAAGACAGAGAAAACAGCCGGTTTTAGTTGGTTTTCAGTTGCCTCAGTGGGCGGAGCGCCTTAACCTTTTGATCTTTGTATTGGCTGCTCATTTGATTTCGAGTTGCGTAGGCAGCGGGTTCAATTATCCCATGTAACCCAATCATAATTTACCAAACAAAATGAACATTAACATAGGCCCTGCAAAATATTGAAGTTTATTTTTTGAAGTAAATACTTGTTTACGCACGCTTTACTTGGGGGGTAAACTAGCGAATGTGTAACGGAAATTGAAATGCGTTGAAAAGAGAGAGCAGTGCGCGCGCACATTTTCTTTCTCTCTTCCTCTCATAGCCAGTGCATGGAATATTTCAGTCACTATTTTGAAATACCAGTGACGCGCCAAACGCGGAGGGGAGCGGACATCGATGCGCACGGCTTGATCGGGCGAGGCAAATGATAATAAATTAAAATAAATATTTGTAGAAAATTAATATATTTTATACATATAAACATATATATGGACATACATAATATAGATGGAGCTAAAGAAGTATTTTCTTCAGTCGTGTGGTCGAAAGCACACTCGTTTTTTTTAAAATATGGATTTACAACTCTCGTAAACACAACATAAATAACCTATAGATACAATTATATATAGGTACAATACAACAAAGGCTGTTATTTTGCTCTAAGTTTTAAGGCACTTTTACTCTTTTACTTTTACTCTTTTTATACCTAAAAATAAACTAAATTCTTAAATCTCCTATTAACCATAAAATTATAATAAATTCAATATTATACCCACGCTCAGGCATTTGCCTTTGTGGGATTTTTTTGTTCATACAATATTATATTTAAGTATGTTATATACCTTTTATTATTTTATGTACCATTGTATCAAAAAATTTTCAATAAAAAAAAAAAATTATTGTGTTTACTTATGTAAATTTCCTACATAATGTTTACTAAGGTGGAACTATTTTTTTTAGTCCAAAGCGTTTTGCGATTCTTCGTATACATGCATTGCATAGTTGAGTTGTATTTTTTTTTACAATATAGTAATTAATGGTCCCATTATTTTAAAATGCTTTATTTTTTTTAAATAACTCATTTTGAATACAAATCGCATTAGTAAAAAATAAAAACTTAAAGTAATACACAACTTCGTGTAAAATTCGGGATCAGGCCGCTAGCAAGTAATACTCCTTATGTAGATGACGATAAGGTTTAAATTCACGTTTAACACCAACTACGTGTTTTGTTTTTCATGAATTTTTTTTCATGAATTGATTTTATTTTGCGAAGCTCAGGCCCAAATATTTAAATGTTTTACGATATTTTTTTTAAATAATTTAATTTCCCACATTATACAATAGAAGCATAACGTTCGTAATTAGGTGATTTGAAATACTTTTTCTGGGCTTATACATGTATGCTATGTATAGACTAATAAATAAAACTCGATTATTTCAAAGGCAAGTATGCGTTCCACTCGCAGTAATTAAAAAGCAAATCGTGTTAATCGGCATTACTTAGTGACTTAGTGCAACACTTTAAGAGGAAGCCGGGCGGCGTTTTGTCCGTAAAAACAATTTGTCCAAATCCCCAATTTTCGCTCTGGACTTTGACACTACTTCAAATATTTTTAATACAATATAAATATTGACCACAATAGCGCGTCGGTACGTTTTGCTTTTCCTGGTTTTGAACTACATCAAAATATGTTCAGTAAACAAACTAGCGACTTAAAAAAAGCTTAACTTACAAACATTAGTATTGAGTATTTTCTTCTAATAAAATTTGTAAAAAAAATTAAAATCTGTCCAGTTTTAGAGGAGGAAAATGGGGAATATAATATCTCGATTTTGATGATTTTATTTAGATATTATCTTACTGAGGTGCAGTTATCCCTTTCAGATAGCAACAGTTTGGTAAAATACCTATTGTTTAAATTTCTCGGCGACCGGGTTTCCTCTTAACAGACTACATAATTAGAATGAACGATCGATATATAGGAATGAAATGATTTTCTTTTAAAATATTTTATAGAAAACCGACAACAGCTGCCGCTGATGTCAGATCATCATCAAGAATACTCAAGTTTTAATACAGACAGTCCTTAAAGCTATATTCGTATAAAATTGCGATCATCATTTTTAATCTAATAATGTTCAATTGGCTGCGCGAGCCAGTTGGAGTTGAGTTACAACGTTTGTTGATTTTATTGGTTAATCATTTGTGTATAAAATCCTTTCAATCTACCACAGATTTAAATAAATTCAATGATACTGTTTGCGGAAATTATATTATTATAATTGGTTTCTGGCATATTTCTTAATTATTTGATGTGTACATGAACCTAATGCCGCGTATATATATGTGTGAGCCGATCCGCGTATTGTGGGAAAAGAACAATGCAACCGCAAGCAGCGTTTCTCATCGTTTGCGGTTGCCTCGTTCCTTTCCCATAATTCGTGAATCGGCTCGCAGGTTGGCTCGCGTGTGTATACGCAGGCCCTTGATAAAGCTATTGGAGACTATTAGTATTAGTATTAGTATGAAAGATGCTTTTACCTATGCTAGTGTTTCCCAAAATGGTCCAGGTGGACCCCCAGGGGTCCACGGGAGACTCGATGAGGGTCTACGTTGGCGTGATACTAAAATGGGGGTCCACAAGTTGTATGTGGGGGTCCACGAATTATTCGTTTCGAAAGTAAAGAACCAAAATGTTGTCTTGGCTTTACCTATCAATGTAGGCCAATGGTTCCCAAAGTAAAGTGGTCCGTATAGACCACTCATTAGGATCACTCATTCCCTACCCCGGGGTCCATGGGCAAATATTGACTACGAAAAGTGGTCCATGGGCCAAAAGAGTTTGTGAACCACTGACCTATACTAACATATTTAATTACTTTTTATGTCCCATTCCCTGTCTCATCAAATACCCCAAAAATCATAAACCGTTATAATTGAATCATTTCAAAAGTTTGTCATGTAAGATGGCTGCCAGCCGATTCTCCTTTCCTTAAATTTGGCTTTAATGTCATTCATCTTTTCATACAAATCATTTCAAAGTTTGTATGAAAAGATTGCTGTCAGGCGATCCTCCCCACCCTAGATTTGGCTTCAATGTTATGCATGGATAAATGAAAAATGCTTTAACCTACTAACATTTTTAATGACATGTCCTATTCCCTGTCTCATCAAATACGCAACAATTCATAAGTAGTCATAATTGAATTAACAAAATAAAATTAAAATAATCAATTTATACCACTTTGCAAACACATCATTTCAAAAGTTTGTCATACAAGATGGCAGCCAGGCAATTTCCCCTCATCCTAAATTGGCTTCAAAGTCATTCATAAACTACCGTCCAATCTCCCAACTTCCTATTCTAAGCAAAATTCTTGAAAAAATCGTCTTTGATCAATTGTACTCGGCCATTTCCTCAATCATTACACCGAATCAGCACGGATTTATGAAAGGTAGGTCTACAACATCCAACCTCACCCTTCTCATTAACTTCTTGCATAGCAAGATGGATGACAAGCAGCAGGTCGATACTATGTATACAGACTTCTCTAAGGCCTTTGACCGCGTAATTCACTCCATTCTTTTGAAAAAACTCACCCAACTTGGTATACATGGTGACCTGTTTAGATGGATTAAGTCCTATATTAGCAATCGTAATCAGGTAATCTTAATCAATGGCGTCTTCTCAAAGTCTTTAGAGGTATTATCTGGTGTCCCGCAAGGTTCTCACCTAGGTCCGCTCTTGTTCAATATTTATATAAACGACATTGGATCATGCTTTCAAAACTCCGAATATAAGCTGTACGCTGACGACATGAAAATTTTCAAAGTTGTGCATTCTCTTTCTGACTGCGAAGCGTTACAAAGTGACTTAGATAGGCTTTGCGAGTATTGTAAGGTTAACTGTTTAGATATAAATGTTTCGAAATGTCATACTATGACATTCTCCAGGAATAAACATATAATCAAGTACTCTTATTCACTCCAAAATAAACCTGTCATCTCTAAAACGGATTGTAAAGATCTTGGCGTTTACCTTGATAGCAAACTTATATTTAATAAACACATCGACTCAATCGTTCATAGGTCATACAACATGCTTGGCTTTGTTCTTCGTATAAGTAAAGTTTTTGGTAACCCACGTACAATAGTAATGCTATACTTTGCATTAGTCAGAAGTACACTGGAATACGCGTCGCCAATATGGAATCTGCAGTATAAAGTATACATTGATAGCATCGAACACATTCAAAACAGATTTATAAAATATCTTACCTTCAAATTCAACAATAACTTTGAATTTAAATTTCAAACTTTGCAACAAAGGCGGGCACTAGCTGATTTAACATTTATACACAGAATTTTAAATAATAATATCGACTGTACCGAACTACTATCCTTAATTAATTTCAATATACCTTTAAGACGTACACGACATACTGCACTGTTTCACACGCTTAATTGCAAAACAAATGCAGCAACTAATTCGACAATTAACCGTGCTCTTCATACATTCAATAATATTTGCCTAAATTCTAACATTGACATTTTCTCCGATACACTGCCCAAATTTAAAAAGAGCATCATGTCAATGATATAAACTATTCAATGCGCATACACTTCTCACACCTACCAACATACTCACACATACACTCACGCACATATACACTACGCACATCTCCCGGTAATTACAAATAAGACATTCAAAGAAACATATCATAGGTACCCACCATGAAATATCATTTAATATATGTAAACTGTCTCATCACTGTAACCAATGTACTGTTTGTTTCTGTAATATAAAATAAATAAATAAATAAAATAAATAAAAAATCTTACTAATGGCCATCCAGGGCTTTTTAGGTTCATTGATGTATAAAAAGAAGTATGGAAATTTCTTAGAACCAAATTAGATTTACAGATAGAATAATAACTTTATTAAATAGTTTTTCCACATATTGTCAATGTTTTTATTTTATTTTTTATGTAATATAAATTGTTTTTAAATGGAAGATGATGATACAGGGACAGGAAATAAATTGATGTAGGTGGAAACGGAGCGTCAAACTGGTGTGAGGAACAGAATGTGCCTCTTTAATTTATTCTTGCTGGTAGAGTTTGGGAGAGCACCTAGGAACATCAGAGGGCATATACTCGTATATTTTTTATTTAAAATCTGAGAGATACATGTATAATTTTTGTATTTTACATTATATCACTTTTGATATTGGCCTTAGAAAGTAAATCCGTAATGATTATAATAAACTAGTGCAGAAACTGCAGACCTATAAAAAATACAGAATAATTTTTAGAATTATGTTAAATAATAAATAAAAAATAATAAGTATGTAATTGTATTTTTTAAATAAAAGTAAAAACAAAATAAATTTACAAAAAAGTTGCAGGGGCTAAGAATCAAACCCCGACCAACTGTTTGAAAGGCAAACTATGTTGACCATTATACCACTAACTATTTTAATAATGGGTGGCATAAATTTTCATTATAATATACTGAAAATACAAAAATTATCCAGCAGACCCAGCAGAAAATCACGCATATTCCGAATTCTCAGCAAAGCAGTTCCAATTTTGAAAAATGGCAATTAAATTAATTTTCTGTTCAAAATTGTATATTATATCTCCCCTCCCTTGCGTGTTCTTTCCTATATGTCCCCTTTTCTGCCCCCCGTTTCCCCACAGCGTTCCCTTCTCCCGCATTCTTCTTCCACCTTCACCTCTTCCCCACTCCTCATACCCTCTCTCCTGTCTTTCGTTCCACTCCCCCTCCTGAATTTTCTTTCCTCTCTCTCCTTCCCTCCCTGCTGCTAAACTATATGAAATAATCACATTTTTCAAAAAACTCGCAAGCCATCTATTGCAATTTTTAAAATACAAATTTCATAATGCCAGAGCTCACTATTATATATAGAAACCTTCACGGGCGTGCGTACAATAAATCACTTAAATTTCAATGCAATCGGATTAATGGTATAGGAACGCGTACGGGACAAACAAGGAAACAATTTTTAAATATATTAAAAAGATCCACTTCTTCATAAATATTTTTGTTATTAGTTTTAGGTTACTAGGTATAAATAATACCTACTTGGATGATTTTTGTAAAAAATCACCTCATGGGCGCTATAAGTAGTCTAAAGGCGGCAGTTCGCGCAGAGACGGAGACAGGAAACGACGACAAGTTTCTCGGTCTCTTCTGCACGTACTATGGATGGAGACCGAGACCGCGACCGCAACCAAGCTGTATCACTATTCAGTATTGCAGAATCTGTCGATGGTAGTCAGTTGTGTTGCACTGTCATTAATTTACACTGTAATGGAAACCCAAGTAGAGCTACTATTAGAGGAAGAAGAAGACTATGATTTGTTCTTATATTATTATTACATATCTAAAAAAAGATTTCCTATTAACGAATTATATTATGCAACTAGAGGCCAAGAAGGAAATTAATTAATTTAATATTTAAAAAATAATTATTGATTAATTAATAATTAATTGATTAATTCATTAAAATTAAATAAAATACTTGTGCATTGTATATCGGAGGGTGTTTTCTGATCAGTTAATCAGCTTCTCACAGTCTTCGTCAGAAAAAGCAGTCATTTTTTACAACAAACATATGTGCTTCTCAAGCGCGACGCGAGACACTTGCTATCTCTGGTCTCTGTCTCCTGTCTCGGCGCAACCGGCCCTCATACAAAGCCAAGTGACAAGTACCGGTCGCAGTCTCCTGTCCCCGTCTCTGGTCTCAGTCTCCGGTCGCAGTCGCGGCGCTAACCGCCGCCTTTAGATTTTGTATTTATTTTATTCCACCCACATTCTTCCTTTTTGTTATTATTAGTCATCCAATTGTTGTCATCCTGTTATCATCAGTTTCATCAGTATTATCATCAGAGCCAGAAACCTGCTAAATTCATTGTAGGTTTCAAAGAAAATGTCGAATTTGTAATCCACCATATTCAGATAGCGCATCGTTCTCCCCATAGATGAATAAAGATTTAACCTGTTTAATCACAGTATATTTGTCCCAGCTCACATAGGTCTCATAGAAATCATTGTGGCTCCCTTACTATCATAGTGAGAAGTATGATCTAAATGGTATTGAAAAGAGAATACAATACGAACCACAAAATAATTAAAATGTACACCTTTATGAAACCAAAGTTTCCAACCGCAATTTGAAAAACACTATATGAACCTTTGTGAATTTTTTAATATTTATTTTTACATGAAATGACAAAAAGTGAGGTGACCATAATGTTTATAATTCATTGGTCTAATAATATATGTGTGTGTTTTTATTTATTTTTTCAATATTATTAATTTTAGTTAGAAAACACGTAAAGCGAGTCATTTTTAAAACTTTTTAAAGTTTGCACTACAATTTTACATTGTTATTTCTAACAATAAAATTTGGAAACATATTTCATCACCTTTTCGTTGTTTGTTTTTGAGGTGTTATGCCGTGTTGTGCTACCTCCTTCTTTAGCCGACGTTTCGGACAGCGTTGCAGTGTCCATCATCAGGGCAGATCCGTCGATGTGAATTTGAATCTGCCGGATCTGCCCTGATGATGGACACTGCAACGCTGTCCGAAACGTCGGCTAAAGAAGGAGGTAGCACAACACGGCATAACACCCCAAAAACAAACAACGAAAATGCTTTTGGCCGTGAAAATCTAAAAACGTATCTGATATTTCATCACCGTTTCAAACAGTTTTTAGTATTCGAATATGTTCACAATTGTTCCATTTATTTGGATTTTATTGCAAAGCGGAAATATTTTTTCCTTCTGACAATATGCGACCAATTTTTGAAGGGCTTTAAACGACTCGAGGCTAAAGAACAAGTAGTTATTATTTTATAATCATGAAATTTTGTTTGTAATTTCTAAGTTACGCCTTATCCTTGCAGGTAAAATGGATGATGTACTGGATTGTGTTTGCGCTGTTCACGTGTGCGGAGACCATAACCGACGTGTTCTTCAGCTGGTTCCCCTTCTACTACGAGGTGAAGATCCTGCTGGTCATATGGCTGCTATCCCCCGCCACCAAGGGCTCCTCCATCCTCTACAGGAAGTTCGTGCATCCTGCGCTGTGCAGGAGAGAACAGGTTACAATTACTTTACTGTACTAATTAATATATATTTAACCTTCTTTGCCTCAGAGCACGGATCTACCAACGAACCAAGTCTGTGCTAAAACACTTGCAGCGCTGATCTGCCAGCACAAACTTTGATATAGTAAAGTTTAAGAAGAGACTTACGGAATTCAACATTTCGTTTGTGCGAAAGCATATATTATACCTATAGGGTGAATCAGCATGAACCCGACATACCCAGCGATTCCTGAGCATTTAGAGTAAAATGTAGTAAAACATTTTTTTTTTCAATTAAAACTAAAAATATTTTTCTATCACACATTGCCACTTATCACACTGGTACACGTCACAACGGATCACGTGTTTTTCACGGCTTGTACAGTACTGCTAAAACTAGATGGAGTGCATATTACATGAAATGCTAAGTTGTACCCAGGGGTGATTTGTGATGGAAATTTTTCTGTTTGATGTTAATTGAAAAAGTCACCGGACAGTAACATTACATCTACATTTTTTACTCCAATTTTTTAAATTTATTTATCTAAGTAAAGTTTTTTTTACATGCGGTTTTTCGATGTCTGTCTCACTAGGATATACCTGTGTCGAGACAGACATAGAGGTATATAAATGCATACACAATAGTTACATGAATATTGTTAAGGTGGAATACATATTAATTTCTATATAATCAAAAGGGTAATTGAAAGTGTATGTTAATCCTATAAAGAGGGTGATCTTAGAAATGTGTGAAAAGATGATGTGTAATTGTTATTAAAATGATAGTTATATACGTTGGATTTATAAAATTCTCTTATTTAGTATGCTAAAGAATGGTTGTTCAAGTGTGTCGGTTATGTGCTGATACATATTGTACAGAAGGCGGTGACTTTGAAACTTAGTGAAATAATGAAAAAGTCCATGAGAGTAACCTTTTGTCATAAAAAGCATTTTGAGTGAAAAATTGATGAGGTCAAAAGAGTGATTCATACATAAATGAATTATCACATTATACTTGAGTTGATGATGGATAGTCTAGGCTGATTGAAATGTGTCAATTAACAAAGAAATAAATGGTGGGGACATTGGATATTTACATTCAATTACTAATGCTAGCATTTTTATAATTTTATCATCCTATCCTGTCCAATAGGGATGATGATATGTGAATTTATGAAGATAATGTACAGGAGATGCCTCATTATTTTTGTACAATCATACGGCATTTGTCACATGAGAACGGGTTGATACTACGACTCGTTCTTGAGTTCAATAGCTCGGCTGTGGAATGATTTGCCGGCCTCTGCGTTTCCTCCTTCCTACAACATGGGTCTCTTCGTCAATATTTTGGAAGTCTCTTCAAGACCCATGTTCACTTCTTCTTCTCCACAAAAAGACCCTCCACACAATATCTTCAAAGATGACATAGGCCCTGTGGGAAATTATTTTCCTCAGGACCTCCTGTGTGAAATTAATGAAAAAAAAAAAACTAAACATTATTATTGTACAATTAAAATTGTTCTTGTTTACTTACAAAATATCACTTGTTAACTTCTGAAGTGGTAAAATATTTCATAATACAATGTCCAAACTAGGCTAGATAACGGAGTATTCCACCAATATGGTGGTGGGCATCAGTGGTGCCACTTCTTCACTTGTTCCTTGCCCCTCTCGCCTGCTTTGCTTATTATGTATGTATTCCGTTACTTATTCCGTTTGGAGATCATCTATTTTCGGATGCTGATAGCTCCACAATCCATTGACCATTTCTACTAACTTGTACCTTTGTCTCGCTGTATATTGGAATTTAGATACCTAACCCCTATTACCTCTTTCAATAGTTTGCATTAGTTATTATAGGTTTATTTTGGTGCTAATCCATTCCACTAAGTTTGCAGTTGTTTCCTATTTTATAATGTTTTAGTGTTTGATACAAATAATTACGCTATTATGTTGTTGGTTAGTTTCTTGAATAAAATACATTGTGTTGAACATTTTGATGAAAAATGGACAAATGTCGTGTTGAACATTTTGATGAAAAATGGACAAATGTCGTGTTGAACATTTTGATGAAAAATGGACAAATGTCGTGCTTGAGTGGAATATTTCGGTAATATCCTCATTTTTTTTAACAAATGGCTCATCGTCCAATGTCGTGAGAGTTTTGCTCATTCTGACAGTTGAAGTAAGAATGCTCTTAAACTTAGTAATAACATGTAAAGTTTATTCCTAAAATCACTACAAAAGTACCTAATAGAGCGAGTGAGATGTTTTTGTTCAGACCATTTTTTACAGTTTTCGTATTTGACATTTTAACATTTGCCTACAATCTTTAATTTACTGTTCCCTTTGTCTTTTTTCAGGAAATAGATGAATACATATCCAAGGCCAAAGACCAGGGCTACCACACAGTCCTGAATCTTGGCACTAAAGGAGTCAACTATGCGACTAATGTCATTATGCAAACCGCCATAAAGGTAAGTTTGTTTGAAAATGCTGTTACATTTAAATAACTTGTCTCCATTGATATAGAATACTTAGATCGAGAGATTGTAGACCTCACAGCACCAAAACTGACTGAAATATGTTATGTTTTATTAAACCCTACTACCAATTCACCCGGTTCTTGTTGCCGTATATATAATATTGTTGTTCGGCGTGCTAAACACGAATATTATATTTTGACCAAAATTAATGTTTTGGTGTAACATACTAGCTAAAACATCCACTTGCATGCCTTTTTAAATTGGTCAATCTTTTGGAAAAGTTATAATTTTGACTGTGATGATTTTAAGCTATGCCAATGTGAATGGCTTGCTTGTTGAAAGCCAGCATACAAAAAATATTTTTTTTCAATACGATGTAAAATATTTGACAATTCTCACCTTTCTTACGAATTCAGTTTTTATAACATTTCTTTTGTGATATATTACAAAAATTACATCAAAATAATGTAGATAAAACGAACTTCCTAATAATCCATGGAAATCTATGCTTTCCACAATGGATTTATATAAAAAAACAATTAATAAATATAGACTTCGAATATGACAGATGACAGCGTTCATATTATCAAGCGGTAGCCATTTTGTCCGCCATCTTTGGTGCCCGGCTCGTCAGTGGCAATTAATATGAATTATTCGGAGTGGCTAAATGCTATCCAGTATTTCGTTATGTGAAGATCGAGAATGGCCCAAGCGATTCTGACCTTGTTCTTTATACAATTCTTTATACATAAGGGGCAAAATCGCTTCAAAAATCCGGACCTGTCGGGGGGACTGCGGCCTGCGAGAGGTTAAATTGAAATGTACAAGAGTGAAAATACGCTCAGTCTCTTTGGTGACACTGTGATTGTACATGAGCACAATTTTATCGTAAGAGTTTTTTTTTGTTAACTTAATTCCACCCAGGAGGCTCTGAGGAAAATAATTTCCTTCAGAGCCTTTGTCATCTTTGAAGATGTTGAAGGAGTGAGTGTGGGTTTTGAAGAAACCCAAGTTATGGGAGGGGAGAAACACAGAGGACGGCAAATCGTTCCACAGCTGACCTGTTGAACTCAGGAACGAGTGCTAGAACGTCGCCTGAGTGCTTAATTGTCCAAATGACCATTCGCAAGTTTTACAGGAGAGGGTTTTCTTTCATTATTTCAATGAAACATTATGATAGGTGTTTGAGATGAAGCTATTCCCGTAAAGGTAAAGGTCTCGTTAGTTTAAATAATTCTAAGTTAAGTGATTTATTATCGTATGTGATACTTTATTTTTAATTTTAAAATGAAGATTGAACGAAAACTAAAATGGAGATTGTACAATTAAGCACTCAGGCGACGAGGAGTGACCCATTCTCATGTGACAAATGTCAACTGTTTTACATATGTTTGGTGTGTTTCCTGACTGTGCACCGGTGCCGAGGGGATCAATGACTCTAGTTCCTCGGAGCAACTTCCATCACAGTAAAACAAGGAAAGATTGCAATCCTTTTGTTAAGATAGGAGAATCTATCAAACAGCCCGTTTCTGCACAGAGTTGAGGGTTTTTTTCACATATTTTGGGACTCCAGACCAGAGGTGGCTGCTTCATAATTTCATTAATGGGGCCAACAGACCTAGCTATAAAAGCTCAGGTGTTATTTGGCTTGGCCTACTTTAGCACATCGTTCGTCATACATTCCCATTGGGAATGTACGGCAACCGATATGCCGAAATACACCAAACATTAAATAACCTTTTATAGTAGGTCTGTTGGCCCCATTATTCATAATTTGTACAGGGTTAGAAGTTGTATACTATCTGCAGTATCTGCGGCCCCTGTACAGTACGTCCAGTTTTTGAGAGGCTAACCTAACTCTGGCTTTGATGGAGCCCCACATAGTTACACCATAGTTACACATTGGTGACCGATGTTGTCATTGATTTAAGGTTAATACAATAATTAGGTGAATTGCAGTGTTTAAATTTTAATTCAATAATTGGAAAAAAAAAAATATTATTCTTGAACAATTTGATTTATGAACAATGAAATTTCCCTGTGGGCTGCAAGTTATTTTAGTGCTTGCAAATCGGTCTAGGTATTCTATATCTATATGCTTTAGTAATTCTTTTTTACCTTTCTTGATTTCCGCAGCTTCTGCATTTTGTTGGTGGTTGTTACAATTAGTATTGCACCTGAGTTTGAATGCAGCAAATTTTATTGTACAGTTCGATGTCAAATGGAATTTCACCCCCTCTGTATATCTATGTGAAATTCATGTTTTTAAATTTACAAGCCGTGCAGCAAACAATTTTGCGCATTACTTTCCCGCCTTCCATCTGTTAGCTTTTTATTTATTTAATTTTATTTTTGTTGTAGATAATACATTTCTTTGCCTAAATGTTGTAAACAGTCATTGTTGCATTTTTGAATTGTTGAAGGCTACCATGATAAAACTAATGAAATTTTTTTCGTTGTTTGTTTTTGGGGTGTCATACCGTGTTGCGCTACCTCCTTCTTTAGCCGACGTTTCGGACAGTGTTGCAGTGTCCATCATCAGGGCAGATCCGACGATGTGTAATTGTTAGTGTTAAGTGTGAGCTTATTTACTTGGAAGCGATACCTCGTCGCCAGCTTCAATCCACTAAGAGCTGGTAGGTATTACAGTGAAAGGGAACTGCGATTTTGTGAAAGCGCAGTATTTACGTTAGCCTGGGGCCCGTCCACGTGAGAAATGCCAACGGAAGTGGCGTCATCTTGTGGCGATGATGGACACTGCAACGCTGTCCGAAACGTCGGCTAAAGAAGGAGGTAGCGCAACACGGCATAACACCCCAAAAACAAACAATGAAAATGCTTTTGGCCGTGAAAATCTAAAAACGTATCAAACTAATGAGATGTTGAATGTTAGTATGTACATAAATCTATTCATACATTTTTTTTTTAAATGACTAGTGCTGATAATTCAGTAATTTGAGATCAAAATAACTTGGTTCCTATGGTGGTTTGAACCCCGTCACAGTCAGGTTACATTATGCTTTATATACCTTTTCTGTTATTGTTACTTGACTATTAAAACCAGCATTCAATCGACACACTTGCATGGAATACTCGGTCAGAATACTAAGTGTTTTCAAAGATATTTTCTCTAATGGCTGCATTATGATTGCAATGATATGACGATTGTTAGAACCGACAGACATAACATTATTTTGCAACCTAAGAGATTGCACTAGACTGAAATAATGCACTTCATGCCTTGTGCACTTCGTTTCTAAAGCATTGCCCTCTTAAAATATGTTAACGGAATTTGATTGTGCTTTGTGAGTCATAGTTCTAAATAAAAAATCACTTCAAATTAGCAATGAGAACCAAGCATTCGTTGATCTGTATATAATTATTTTTAAATTATTGCATTATTTTATTATCTTGTTTGTTATAAGTTTATGTAATAATTTTTGACAAGTTTAATGTGTAGATACATAATCCAGAAGCTCTCTGCAAAAAAAAATTGTTATATAGAATCATCAACAGATTGAATCCCCTTTCGTTAACATGGCACGAAATTAATACTGAATGCTTACATACATTTATTTTATTTTATCGTACTTCAAATTGAAACTTCAACAATATGAAGATTTCATAATATATAATCATTAATCAAGTTAATATTCTAAATTAATTATTATTAAATCGCCGTTTCCTAGCCGCAGTTTCATTGTTTTCTTTTTTCCATCCCTTTTGAAATTATTATTTTCTTTATGTTTATTAACATGCTTTTTTAATTTTTCTCCCGCATTCTCACATGTTACCCATTCCCGGTGGTCTTCACAATGCTAACACCAATTTGGAACACCGTCCAGAACTTTGCTATTCAAGGAAGGCCGGCATTAGCATTCCCTCTGCCGTCTCCTCGACAGCCTCTGGCGTCTGTAGCCGGCAGGAGAGATGAAACTCCAGAAGTTTCCTTTGTTGACCAGCGCATCTACGGAAGAGATCAGACTGATGCTCCCATAGATGTTTCCTCGGAAGAAGAATATATTCCTCTGATTCCCAAGATCGAAAAAGATACCATGGCCACCATAGTCTACCGAAGAGATGAGGAAGATGTCGAAATGGAAGAGACTCCAATCAGGGTCAGCAGGACTAAGGTTACCAAGAAGAAGGCAACCACTGGAGTTACCAAAAGACCCAGAAGCACCAGCAGAAAAACTAGAAAACAAACTGCCGACAAAGCAAAGTCAATTATGGTCAACTCAGAAATTACAGTAGAATAGACCCAGAAGCAATACTTGCCTCTTGATATAACTTGAGTTTACTTGATCTGGCTTAGTTAGTAGAAATACATATCATAAAGGGTGTTGCCAATACTCTCTGCCAATCATTGTTTCACCATACATTGACCTAACTTGTGTTGTAGTGTGAGTGAGTAGTTTTGAATGTCCGTCTTATTGCTTTGGGTTTGAAACCTATCTATTCATAACCATTCGTAGACCATGGTGCTAGTTTTATTTATACAAGGGAATAGGCAGTTATTTTTGGGTGAATCCTCTATTTTAAATTAAAAGCTATCGAGCTAGAACTATCTTCCTGAAAAAATATATAACAACCCATGTTTCAATACCATGACAATAATATATTATATTATTATGTAATGTCTTCCGTACACGTAGAAGGAGATTTAGACTTTAGTTTTTTTTGGTTGTGTTTTGTTAAAAGTGTATTATTTTTTATCCTGAAATAATATTTTGGATCTCTGAACCTTTGGCACAAATCTCCTAGGTTTATTATTTTTGTAAAATTCTCCATTCCAAATGCATTTCTCGTTGAGTAAGTCATCAATTTCTTTTCTTTCAATAACTTTTTTTATATATAATTATCATAGTAGTAGATTTAGTGTGTGATCAATCTATGTATCATAATTAATTTGTATCAAATTGAATGAGCTCAATTATTAAGGACGTTTGAATGAATCTTTTTATAAATATTTTTATCTGTGTCAACTATTTGCAGAAATGTATTCCTAAAGCTTCGAGCTGTAACATTACTAGCCTTATATTATTAACCAAAATTAAATGATTTTTAGGTTATAAAATATCCAAAATAGAGATCTGAAATTGAGCTGGCTGTAATATAAAAGACTGAATGAAAGCTGGGGTTTGCACCACATCCTGCCTTTAATGCTGTAATATGATATAAAACAATTGTAATGTTTAAAGTGCATACTTCATCTCTGCTTGCTTATTTTGACAAAGTTCTAAAAGCTAATAATAGCTTACTATTTTAGTATATGATAAATATTTAGCGTAACATTGTTGTGCCGATAATCTGTTAAGTGACACTTAAATTGTTTAGAAGCTCAGCTTAATTGTTCCAACTGCATACGGAGGATATTGATTTTTATTTTTGTTGAGACAGGGGATCGTATCGACAGTATGTATCGACAACATTGCACAAATGTACTGAGTAAGATGTGAAATTCCAAATTAAAAGCGAACTGCCAAGTTTAATACACAGTTAATATTAGTATCGACTTTAATGTATCCTAGATGAATTGTGTAATGTAAATTTCACTTGAAACCTTTTTCCAAAATCATCTTGAGAGATACGGTAATCGTATTCGCATAAACTTACACTTAGTACATTTTTGCACTACTCCAACGATATGTCCCAGGAAAACATGGAGTGGATCAAACCTAAGTCATGTGTCAGAAAGATAGAAGATTGTATGAGACAAAGTATGAATTTGATGAAACAAGAAGTGCCTGCCACTACAGCTGTGTGGCTGTCCATATCTGCCTACTCTTGCGGAAAATGGTGGATGATTAGTTAGTTATTCTAGTCTTTTGAATTTATAACAGAAATAACTAAACTATGAAGCATTTGCTTTGATATTTTGGTCACTTAACATTTATTACCATCGCACTAAAAATGAACTATTCAAAAATGTTATAAAAATGCTTTGTTGATCAAAGTTGAATAACCGAACAGTTTATGCTTAAAATATTTGAAAAATGATATTGTTAAAATAAATAATATATGAATTTGTAAAAATAATAATTTTCACATAAAGTGTGGCAAAATAATGTAGAAATTCATTCAAATGATATCATAACTTTTAATTGCTATGGCAACACCAAGCTATTCACTCATTTGTTTTCCAAATTCAAATTTCATCACATCTTCCTAGCAAAGTATTAAATAATAAAAAAAGTTTAAACCTAAAATTGTTTTAGAAATAAGAATCATCTCCCTTTGGAACTTACCAAAGTATGCACTTGGACCATTGTGCTTTTTTATACTTAGATTCATTTTTCTATGAGCCATCTTAGTGATGTCATTTAAAACATTTGAACTGATCGCAGCACCCTCATTTTTTTTCTACATTATTTTGCCGACCTTTACCTATTTTTAGTTGGTATTTGTAGTTTTTTTGACAATTTGTGTGTTTTATACTTTCTGATTTTGTATGAAAAGTGATTTTTATAAATAGCTCTCATAAATAAATGAACAATTGTGAATAATGTCTTTTAATTTTTTTAAATGTGAAACTTTGATACCAGAAGCCGGTTTTCCATGGGTTAAATTTGCTAAAGCTTATTTATAATTTTTTGGATTTTACATTTTTATTTCATGAAAAATATAGTTTTCAAAAAATTTGGCTTCTGAAAAATATGAAGCCAACAGTGTGGCATCTTGTTTTTTTGTTTTTTGACAGTAAAAATGAAATTAGAAAACTAAAATTAGCTGAGAATACTATCTGACCTTCGACCAAGTATATCATAAATTTCCCGCAAAAAAAGGTGTGAAAATTTCATACACCAGAGCTCTCTGTTCAAGAGTTATTGCTGCTTGAGACATCGAACTAACAGATTTTCAGTTTTATATTTAAGATTGTGGTCGGTTCCAAAACCTACTCACACTGACACTCACGATTTCAACAAAATATTTCACTTTTATTATGTAAACACATTGTACATATTACACATTTTTATGTATATTTATTTAATTATTAATAATTTTTACACCTAACAAATAATCTTACACCGTTCATTGGATAATCTTCCATATAAATATTATCTCCATCACATTCTAAACAAAATGTGTACAAAATCTGCAGTTTTCAAATAACAAGGTAAGTTTGCATGATTTTAATATTTTTATTTGTGTCCTCACATTTTGCACTTTAATGTTTATCTTTTTTAATCACCTAAATTAAATACGTTTCACCTGGCTATATTTAATTTTATTTTAATTGGACCCCTACTAAAGCTATTTGCATATTTAATACTTAAAATATGATTTTACATAATTAAAATTTTTGCAAAAAACAATTTTTTTGTGTCCTTAGAATGATTTGATAAAATATATTTGAAAATAATATTCTTCGAATTTTTATATTAAATATTTTCCTATATCTGGATGATTTCTTTTAAAGTACTATCTCCTGTTGAATCTCCTTATTCATTGAATTGAAAAGAAAAAAATAAATCAAGACAAATTACATTCTACAAGGGATAATAAGCACGTCACCTTACTATGTATAAGATTCCATAGAAAATAACTTTTTGAAACATAATAAATAACGATTTCTCATTCTCTGGTATGCCATACGAATGAACCTTTTAGTTGGTGAAACTCTTGTAATAGAGCTGGGTCGATCAATCATTTTACATGACCCGGGTCACTCACAACTCACTGACGAAAGATCAGGTATTTTTATACACTGAATGCCATAGAGTAGAGAAGAGAGATTGATGCGCGTGTAAAATATTTCCCCCAAGCAGGTAAATGATAGCTTATTTTAGATTTCGGGTATATTCCGTCTCTACCTGGCTATTGCAAGAACGAGATTCGAGATGACCTATCTACAAAATTGCCACACCAGCACCCATAACGGGACACGATTGAAGACTGACGATCGAAGCTAATTAATGGTTCAGAATCGAGTTACAATGATCCAATAATTCACGATCGACCTAGGACTATTTTGTAACGCTATAAATTTAAGATTTAGAATTATCCGTTGTCATGTTTTATTGTTCTTGAAACTAAACCAAGAGCTATTGACACGGAGGATAGAATTCTTTGAAATGTGGATCTATTAATGCATTCTCAAATTCCTCTACAAGCACTTCATTGAATAGCCAACCATTGCGAAATTGTAATTGTAAAGATCACGGGAAGCAACAATTACAAGATTACCCAACTAATCCAGGGGAGAATGTAGTAGAAACCTGATATAAGTGTAGTTAAGCTGGGCAGTTCTGAGCTGCAGCCTGCAGGGTAAAGACTGTCTTGATGATAGTCAACTCTGATAGGAAAGAGGGTAAGGGGGATTTTTAAAATTGAGCTTTTGGTAATGTTTCTCAAAAAGATTTACTTGAACTTAAATCATAGTAAGGCGACGCTATTTTCAATTTTTCATCTGCTTTCCAATAAAATTAATCAGTAATCACCTTCCAGGGTGGCGGAGGGTTGGTTCAGCAGCTCCGTCGGAGCTACAGCCTCTCCGACCTGTCCGTCTCTGACGACCACATAGACAGTCGGAGCCAGCAGGAGTTGGACGAGGCCGAGGACCTGGTGCTGACAGACCCTCGCCTCGTGAGACGCAGTACTGTGGGGGGCCGGGGAAGGAATCCTCGCCCGCATAGCTCCCCACGGGTAGATATGATCTTCCCAGAAGTGGATCTATTGAGTCATAATAGGGCAGTTAGCGGCGGGAGGGATAAATTTAGGTAATTATATTTTTAGTTCAGGTAAAATAGTATCAAAATGCCCAAAAAATTAAATGGGTTTTGTAAAAAAAGGCAATCTACCATACAGTGAACATTAAAGTTGATTTTCTGAAAAATATGAAAGCGACATAATATAATTTTGAGCATAATTAAGTTTTAATATGGTATTATGGATAGCGGAAATTTGAAATGCTGTAAAGGATAATATGTCCAAAAATGGGCTAAATACTTTATTTTTCTCTTTCGATCTGCGTCGTCAGAATATTTCTATCTAAATATGGCATCTTTTACAATGCATTTTAAAAGGATTTTTTTTAGAAAATTAAAAAAAATTTGAAATTAAATAAAATTACAATTTTTTTAAGTATTCTGAAAGATGTGTGCTATTTTATAATAAAAATTCATAACTATAAGTCTATGAAATATATATGAATTTTTGAAAAAAATAAAAGACTTTCTTTTCGCTCTCCGAACAATTAACATTTTGTCTTTCACAGCATTTCAAATTTCAACGATCGTTATGATAATACCAGACTGGTTTCTTCACCCTGGTACAGGAATCTTCAGACTGGTATATGGTGTTTGTACATTTTTCTAGATCAGGAGCATTTATAACATTTTTTTTTCTCTTTTATTCAGTTAAAAGAGGTATTGTAGTGTGAGATATTGGCATATTATTGATTAATTTAAGTAGAAAATAAAATTTAAAAAAAAAAATGTTGGCCCATGAGGGGATCGAACCCGCGACCTTCGCGTTATTAGCACGACGCTCTAACCAACTGAGCTAATGGGCCAGATACTACACCTGACAATTTACTACTGCCAAACAATATTTCTTATTGTAAACGAAGATAACTTTGAGATTAATAATAGATAATAAATTAAAATTATTTGCACTTAATTTGACGAATGAGTAAAATTTATACAGGAATACCTTTATGATTTATAAATGGATGACTAAAATTTATGTGGAAGTACCTATATGATTTATTGATATAATAAAATATTATTTTTGTGGTGCTGTGCGCAAACATTTAGGGCCAGTTGTTTCACATAATTTGAACAATTGATCAAATTTCAAAGTTATTTTTCAAGTTCTGTGAAAGTTCTAGGTATTTTGAATCTATTTTTACTTCAGTTCTGAGAAACAACTGGTCCATAATGAAATAATAGTCTTCCTTTTGTTAATCTTTATCTTATTATAGTTCACTTTTTGTATTGTATATAATAATAATTAAGCCCATTACCACCATTAGGCAAAAATAACACAAAAGTGTTGCTAATTAAGTTTGTAATGATTTAGTAACTAAAACTAAATTATTAAGAAAACGAATTACTACATAACATTACTATTATTTAATTCTAGCCATATTAGATCGTCAGAAGATATAAGTTCGGCCTATGTCCCCGAGGGGGCTATCGGCCCCGATGGGCTGCTCAGGACAGCTTCGGTGGGGGGCTCCACGCGCACACGCAGCAAGGTCACCCGCAGCACCTTTACCTCCATCAAGAGGCCCGGCGCTGCTGAGGTAAGATAAAGGTATCCTACCTTCCTCAGACCTCTTCAATATTGTTGTGTATTATTTTTTATGCAAAAAAAAGATTTTCCACAGATCTATATTGTCAATTGTTCAATTTTATAGCTATCTATCACAGAATCGAAAGATATATAATATGTATAACTTATTTATGAATATGTACACATAAATATCAGTAAAGTGTCCAATGGGTACTTGTTTGTCAAATTAGCAATGTGAAGCCGGTTGCAAGCCAATCTCTGTGTATGCCTAAAACAAACTAAAAAATAAAACTTGATTTCTTACTTCAAAATTTATTTTACGATCTCTTATTATTCCAATCAAACCATATAAATTTGACTTTTTTTATTATTTTTTATGTGTTGTGCGAATGTTTTGAATGAAAGTGTTTTTCTAATTGAAGGATGAAGATGTCTTCATTGAAGAAATGGAGGATGGCACCGATCCCTCTGAATTTTTAAGAAATATTCTACCAATCCCACAAGACGATGGTACAGTTTGCTTGCCATATTCAAAAGATATTCTTTCACAATATTTAAGGTTCATAATGAATTCTGAAGTTCAAGGAAGAAAGAAAGAAGTTGATGATGGTGATGCAGAATATAAGCAGTACCTAAAACTCAAAGAAGTTTACGATTCTGATAGCTTACAAGATGCAGTTAAACTAAGATGCATCACCCCTAGTGATCCAGGTAAATTAGAATCAAAAGATGCTAACCTTAAACATACTACACCAACTGTCCAAGAAAAGAATACTATTTCAAATCCTCCAGTTGTCATTGCAGAAAGTAAAAGTATTGATAAAAAGGTTGATTCCGAACCAACTAAAAAAACTGACAATGTTTTGGTTGTGGATGACAAAAGTAAACCGGTTGTGTTGGAAGAGATTAAGAAAGCTGTTAAAGAAACATTTTCAAAATCGGCAAGTAGCCCAACATCCGATGCTTTTGTTGATAAACAGGATAAAATTAGTGAAGGGTCCCTAAGTATTGGAGGAAAGGACATTGAAGATTCAAATAAAGTTGTTGAAGAAATAACTTCACAATCACCAACCACCCTAAAACCAGATGCTTATGTTGATAAATTAGATAAAATTAGCGAAGAGTCCAGAAGTATCGGGGTTTCATCATCCAATTTGAGCTCCGATGATGAAACGGGTGAAGGAGATTTCACAACTCCAAACAGTTCTCCCATCATGAAAAATAAAATAAACAGAAATGGGAAGAACAAGAAAAGACATGCACCTCCTCCTCCAGTTTGCCATTCATCAAGCCCTTCTGATAAAAATGATGCAGAGAATCCAGTTAAACAGCAAAGTGGTACTAAACTTGATACTAAAAATAGTATCACATTTACGCTAGGGGAATCACCTTTAAATTATGGATCTCTGGTGGACTTAGGTCCAACTGCAAGTGTGACTTCTGTTAAAAGATCTGAAAGTAGCATTACATCACAATCCCCAATCAAACGAAAGCAACGCACCAAAAGTAGATCTTCCGTGAAAGAGTCTCCCCTCTCAAAACTGATTCACTTGCCTGCTAAATTTGCATTTTGGAATACGGGAGAAGATGGCAAAGCATCTGGCTCTGACAATGAGGAATCAAATGATAGCGTCCATGATAACAGTTCTCTCAGTGACTATGGTTCAACAAGTAATGTTAGAAATTGGAAAGGGGAACAGCCAGGTGATGGTGAAGTTCCTGCAACAACTGCACTATCCAAACAGGACATTGATGAAGATCATTTTGTAGATGCTGAAAACGGTTCATTAATGTCGACTCCACCTACAGTTATTTCCGGTAGTCCAACATCGAATGACAAACTCGAAGAAATGAAAGACAAAAAGGTTAAAGAGGAAGAACAATCTAAAGTTAAACTTGGAAATGTCCAGGTGAAACCAGAGCTAGATAATGTCACATTCATACCACTAAAGATTGAAACATTAATGATGAACACAGAAAGCAAGAGCACTGACGTGTAAATTCACTAATAATTATATATTAGTTGTTATCAATGACCAAAAAATAATTAAAAACTACAGTGTTAGTAATGAATGTAAGACTTCTTATTTTTACTGTTTTGTTTTGCTGTGGTGTGAAGATATTATTAACAAATTAATACGTACATATTGAGTGTGTGTAAATTGAAAATAATACATATTAACTTTTATTTTGTCTAGTTTCCATTTATTTTCCTCTCCGACTGGATAAATTCATACATGTCTACACTACAACAATGCAGTATTATCTACTGATTACATATTATAATCTGACTTTTATAGTCTTTTGATTTTGTTTAATATTGGGCTCCATTTGGCTGCCTTTTTAGTCTTCCGTCAAATCACAATTTATATTATTATAGTAAATTACATACCTAAATTAAAACCAAATGTAAATTAGTACCCATGAGTCAATTTGACAGAAGATGATGACATACAGGAGGTAATTGCGAAAACAGAAATCTGCAAAACCGACAGTTTTCAGCGCCGCAAGCTACAATATATTTACATCTACCGTGTGCCGAGACCATGCAGCATACATTGCGCAATATATCCCCAATTTTATAGCACTCAATTTATGTCAATACCTTACTGGCCCATGGGATGAAGGCCTTAAATAACATTTTTGTTCAAGTGCATAAATACTTATGTACATAATTCTACCATATTTATATTACAGTGATTTTGAGATGAGTTATTAGAAATATGCATTGCATGCACATTACAATAAAAGCTAACAAATAATGAATGATAGATTTGCAATAAATATTAAAATAATCTTTTTGATTCCAGGTAATCCTCTCCAACCCTGCGACTCTTCCCCGTAGCAGAAAGCCGAGCAAACGAAAGACGACCTGAATTGTTAAACGAATACAGAATTTCCTATTTACTTTATACGCTTACATGTCAAGACCAAGTGGTAATGGGCTATTGGGCTAATGGTGCGGCCCCACTCGGTCGCTATACATTGAGCTTAGAAAGTTGTGACTGGTATGAAGAAATCGAATGAATTTATTAAATGTTATTGACTGTTTCGGTATGAAACTCGTTGTGATATTCCATAAGGAACGCATCAGAATAATGCTTTCTAAAAAGCACAATTCATAGATAACTTATGAAGTGTATTCCCCTTTTAAATAGATTTATAATAATGACTAGTCTTCGGTAGATTTTTGTTATACGAATGCGATATTTGTAGATTTATTGGGAGATACATCAAAATTTTTGGTTCTGTTTTGATATTTCACAGAAATGCTTTTTATCCATGAATTATTTTCAGTTTGTATGTACCTAGTTTAAATATTGGTTTAAGATTTTTGCATTGTGTTATTATTAATTATTTAAACCTTCGCATAATTCTCATACACATCCTCACTGCAAATTTGAAATCTTTTGAAGGTTAGAAACTACATGAGATTAAGCTTTTAGAATAGAGTTGGTTTTACTTCTTTTGCTGTACAATATATAATATTATGATGAAATATGTAATAGAGCAACTTGACCAAGGTGAGAAGGTTTTTCTTGTCTGTATTAAATAATTTTAAAGTTTGCTTCGATGATGAAACTTTTTGGCATATCTTTTATTTCTATTTACACGTGCCAAAATAGAATAAAAAAAATTTTAGGGCAATTTGTTAAAATGTGAAATTTAAAATATAAATGGAATTGATTCACATGCTGGATAAATAATAAATAAATTGTTGCCTGAGAATAATTTTTTTTTAGATTTGTTTCCAAAACAATTAAAAAAAGTTTTTTTTTTTTGCTATCTTGTTGAAAAGTTTAAAGCCCAGTTGTTTTGCAGGAATTCAAATGTAAAATTGACATCAAATGACCATTCAGTACCATTTTGTTTTTTGACATTTGAAAAGTCATTTCAACATTCTATCAAATTGTATTTGCTGACACATATATATTCAAAAGCTGAAATCGGCATACCTTTCAACAGTAAAAAAAAACAAAATGGCACTGAATAGCCATTTGACGACTTTGAATTGCTACAAAACAACTGGGCCTAACATATCCCGCCTAAAATAATGTTCCACTAACGCACAAACAAAAAGTAGCTTGCGATATTGAAAATATGCTAGAACCGTGATAAAAAATATACAATAATGGCTATCGTTACTACACAAACATTATCACACAATTTTCTTGAAAAATGTAATTGAATAAGTTTGCTAAATCTACTGTTTCTAACGATTTTCTTTCAGACCTTTTTTTACCCTTTAAAAATGTTTATGAAATGAGTTTTTGTCACCAATAAATATAATTTTCACTGTAAGAATGTTAAATAAAATGATAAATATTCAAAATTATAGATTTTTTATTGGGGAAACCACAAAATAATCTATTTATTAATCTACATAAAGAAGAATCTCAGTGGCGGGTGGCATGGATTTGATCTTTATACAAATATACAGTTTTATTCTGAGGTTGATGAAATTTTGGTGTATTTGACCTTTAAAATAAGAGGAAGGTCACTGTCTAAATGAGATTTTGAAAATTTCCCATTCTCCTTTACCCACCCTTTAACCTCTAATTGGCCGCAATCCCCCCGGCGGGTCCGGATTTTTGAAGCGATTTTGCCCCTTATGTATAAAGAAATTGTACGAAGAACAAGGTCAGAATCGCTTGGGCCATTCTCGTTTTTGACATTTAGTTTTTCATATAAATCCATTGTGGAAAGCATAGTTTTGAGTGATTATTAGGAAGTTTGTTTTATCTACATTATTTTGATGTAATTTTTGTAATAAATCACAAAAGAAATGTTATAAAAATTGAATTCGTAAGAAAGGTGAGAACTGTCAAATATTTTACGTCATATTGAAAAAAAATATTTTTTGTATGCTGCCTTACAGGTTAAAGCAGAATTTTGGTACTTGATGAAATTTTGCACACTTGACGTTCAAGGAAAATTACTGTCTACATCTGATTTCAAAACTATGTAATCCCGGGCAACGCCCAGGACTTCAGTTAGTAATATATGAAAGTTTATTTTTTTTGTCATGAAGTAATGTTTTTTCCTTTTCCCTTGTTATTACAATTATTAATTTTTAGTTAGGTACCTAGTTTTGTAAAATTTACCTTTGAACCTTTCTTATTAGTTCTTATCATGGAGGAAAGTAGGGGGTGGAGGTGGTCCTACGTACATTTCCTACATTTATCGCTAAAGGCATTGTTTGCACTGGGCAAGTACTTTATTCGAGTAGTAAGAAACTCACCACTTGACTGAACAAAATGCTGCTACTAACTACTAAATTTATGGTGTTCGGACACATTTAAAATACTCACTACTCAACTAAACTACTAGCCTAGTCCGTATGGGCCATAACTCCGGAGATGGAAGTCTGACACGCAAAGCATATGGCAGTTGGGACCTTGTGCAGTATTAAAATTTGGGTCTTTAATCATATAGGTATTCCAACTTTTTGAAATTGGCTAGTTCACACGCACATACGAACATCTGTAAAACCTGAGTTAAAAGTTTATAATTTTTATAGAATATAAAAATAATAATTACGCGTAAGATAATAATTTCATACTTTTGACTCACGGGTTTAGTTTTAGTTTTAATTAAAGAAAGACAAACATACCCGGGTTACGAATAACCCAACAACATTTGAAAATCTCCTACTACCACCACACTAAGCGGAAGATTTTGCTTGTGTTGGGATGGAGGACTTAGCCAGCCGAGGAATCATACACGGAACGCCTGGGTGAGACCCAAACACGATGCCCACTCAACCGCTGACCGGACGGGTAAAACATGCTTTTGATAAAAAGTTACAATTTTGGATTTCATCCTATATAAAAAGATCGATTTGGTTTCCTAATTGGATCACTAGAAGAGCAAACCTTGGAGCAAGTAATCATTTGTTAGTAGAAATGCGAAAAGAAGATGTCACCGGATATAAAAATCATTTACGAATGCTTCCGCAGAAATTTGACGAGCTACTCTCTAAAATTGAAAAGCCTCGTACAAAAACGAGTAATGGTACTGACACACTTGATTATTACAAGCCGGCTTGTGAGCATGCTCATTAATGAGCACGCTCACACAACTGTACACACTTGCTCATAAATGAACAGCTTTTCTCATGAATAAGCATGCTCAAAGCCAACAATTGAACACACATGCTCATGTCAAATAATAAATGTCATCGTATAGAATCAGTTTTGTTCGCCCAGAATATCTTATTGCTTGCAACGCAATTATTAATTATTTCAGAAAATTATAAAGGTTTAATTTATTTATTATTTTTAAAAACATTACATATTTCATATTTAAAGATCTTTGGCTGTCCAACTAGGAAATTAACCTGTTTTAGGGCAGTCAAAATGAGCAGATTTATTAAATATAATTAGGATTTTGTCTATTGTATAGACTTTTTTTTTAAATATTGCACTTTATATAAAAATAAATTAAAAAGTATTGATAGTTGATACAAGAATTTGCTTATGAATGTAAATAATATAAACGTAGAGAAGAGAAATAATAAGGTTGTACAAGATTTTATTATATTAAGAAAATAAAAATATAGATTTGGGTTAGGATCACTAGAAGAGCAAACCTTGGAACAAGTAATCATTTGTTAGTAGAAACGCGAGAAGAAGATGTCAACGGATATAAGAATCATTTACGAATGCTTCCTCAGAAATTTGACGAGCTACTCTCTAGAATTGCATACAAAAACGAGATACTCAAATGCGGAATGCTATTCCGAACTGAGATTGGATTGAAATGAGCATGCTCATAAGCCAGCCTTTTCACACATGCTTAGAGGCTTCCCCTTACATCCGATAATCTAATGAGCATGCTCACAAATCAAACGGCTGTCGATTTGAGAGCATGCTCTTCTGGCTTCAAATGAGCATGCTCATTACTAACACCGTCACTGACACACATGCTACTAGGTAGCAATTGCTACTACGTAGCATGCTCTTTGGCTTCAAATGAGCAAGTGTGTCCGTAGCATTAAGCTATGTTATGTGTGTCAGTGACGTTGCTAGTAATGAGCATGCTCATTTGAAGCCAAAAGAGCATACTCTCAAATCGACAGACGTTTGATTTGTGAGCATGCTCATTGGATTATCGGATGGAAGGGGAAGCCTCTAAGCATGTGTGGACAGGCTGGCTTATGAGCATGCTCATTTAAATCCGATCTCATTTCGGAATAGCATTCCGCATTTGAGTATCTCGTTTTTGTATGCAATTTTAGAGAGTAGTTCGTCAAATGTCTGCTGAAGCATTCGTAAATGATTTTTATATCCGTTGACATCTCGCATTTCTACTAACAAATGATTACTTGCTCCAAGGTTTCCTCTTCTAGTGATCCGATTACGAACCCATATCGATCTTTTAATTTTCTTATCCCTTCAAAAATTTGGCGATTTTTGTCAGAGGCTAAAATATTCCCGCTTTGAGATAAAATCCAATTAAATTGAATATTTGTTAACGTATCCGAAAACTAAAAAGTGTTTTCGAAAGGTGATGAAATATGCTTTTAAATTATATTATTGGAAATAACCATGTAATTTTATAAATATAACATTTTTGGATGAAAACTTTTAAAAGTTTTAAAAATGGTAACCTCACTTTTTTGTCATTTCGTGTAAAAAAAAAACTTTAAAAATTCACAAAGTTTCATAATTTTTATTCAAATTCTGATCGGAAAGTTTGGTTTCAAAAAGGTGTACATTTTATTTTTTTGTAGTTTACTTTTAGATTTGAATATATAGCGTGTTGTATTATCTTTCCAATACCATTTAAATCATACTTCTCACTATGATAGTAAGGGAGATACAACGATTTCTATGAGACCTTTGAGAGCTGGGACAAATAATATGGTATCATGTGATTAACCGCGTTAATAAAATAAAATCTTTTATAATCCTTATAATTTTCTTAAATAATTAATAATTGCGTTGCAAGCAATAAGATGTTCTGGGCGAACGGAATTGTCTCTATAGATACGATGACAGTTATTATTTGACATGAGCATGCTCTTTAAAGAGCATGTGTGTTCAATTGTTGGCTTTGAGCATGCTCATACATTAGAAAGCTCAAGCCAAGCCTGTTCATTTATGAGCAAGTGTGTACAGTTGTGTGAGCATGCTCATTAAAGAGCATACTCATAAGCCGGCTTGTAATAAGCAAATGTGTCAGTACCTTTATGAGCAAGAGTGTCCGTAGCTTAAAATGGGAAACGCGATACTTCTACATTGACGTTTTGGATCCAGGGATTATTTCACTTTCAATCGGAATGTACTTACTAGATTTAATAAATAATATTTAGTATAATTATTAATTACCAACGTATTATAAAAAAATCAGTTGTAGATGAATTAAATTATACTTGACACCCTAAATAGACCAACTTGAGCCATTAGTTGTTTCTAAGCGAATCCAATTCTCCCGGTAGGGAGTGGACTTCAAGCTACGTCAGGTCACGATTTTCTAGCCAACCACCGCTCTGCCCACTCGATGATCTAACCATAAAGAGCTACGAGCCTTGGCAGCAACGTAGCCATAAATAAACCTATCAAACGTAGCCAATGCTGCCAATAAATAAACAACGAAGCAATTGGTAGCAATGAGCGGTGCGGAATAGCGATGTGCAGGTTCAGCTGGAGAAGGCTTTTCAACTCGGGTTCTTCGCAGGAAGCGGTTCCTACTCCTACTCATTTTACAAATCGACTATTTCCAGATAATCCGGCCCAAGATTCGGATCCAAACGCGGAACTCGGTGCCGAAAACCAAATACCTTCACCGGCCACTGTGGCCACAGTCTTGCGCCACTCGCGAGTCGTGAGGGTTCTTGTCTTGGCCCGAGTTTTTGTGCGGGTTCCATCTGAATCCGGCTCTGAGGTCCGGCCCCGGCCGAACCCGTGCGTCCCTGTAGCCGCAAATGCACCGAGTACCCAGTCCGAACCCAAGAACTCGAACCCGGGACCTGCTAGAACTCGAGTACTTTTAAAAGGAAGCACTCCTCGGAGGCCTCCGGAAAAATGCAGAACTCTCCCATCTCTAGTTTCAAAGCCGTGCGGCGGCGCATGGAAACGTAGCACCCCCTCCAGTGGAGGGGGGGCTACGTTTTCACGCGCCGCCACACGGCCTTGAAACGCTCGCACTCACTTCTGGCCTGCCGCCGGGTGAAGATGGTCGAGCCTTCTCTCTGGAGCGCGGGTAAGTTTATATTTTCTCAAACCTCATAATTAATTCTTGCAATAATACAAACTAACTAACTTCAAACATTTTTTTTAAACTACGTCGTTGAATAATTCAGGAAAATTGTGAATTTCGTTTTAAATGATATAGTGGTTTTATGTGATTCATCAGTGAATTTCTACATAAAGTGTGTCAAAGAAAATGCTGCAAATATTTCCAGATCTTGGAAATTACACTACGTTTCAACTTAATACTTTAATCAACGTTCAAAATATCTCGTATAAAACGAACCGTTAACCGCCGTTTTATTTTTTTTATATGAATTTGACATTTCCGAAGTTTTGTTTCAATCTAAAAGCTAAGGACACTTGCTCATTAGAAGCCAAAGAGCATGCTACCAGTAGCAATTGCTACCTAGTAGCATGCTCATTTGAAGCCAAATGAGCATGCTCTCAAATCAACAGCCGTTTGATTCGTGAACATGCTCAATGGATTATCGGATGGAAGGGGAAGCCTCTAAACACGTGTGAACAGGCTGGCTTTTTTCAATTTCTACGGAAGCATTCGTAAATGAATTTTATATCCGTTGACATCTTTTTCTCGCATTTCTACTACCAAATGATTACTTGCTCCAAGTTTTGCTCTTCTAATGATCCTATTACGAACCCAAATCGATCTTTTAAAATCTTTTATAATCATTCGATTCATTAGAAGCATTCGTAAATGATTTTTATATCCGTTGAAATCTTCTTCTCGCATACTAACAAATGATTACTTGCTCCAAGGTTTGGTCTTCTAGTAATCCAATTACGAACCCAAATCAATCTTTTTTTTCCTAATCTAATAAAATCTTTTATAACCTTTATAATTTTCTTAAATACTTAATAATTGCGTTGCAAGCAATAAGATCTTCTGGGCGAACAAACTGACTCTATACGACGACATTTATTATTTGACATGAGCATGCCTATTAAAGAGCATGTGTGTTCATTTGGTAGCTTTGAGCATGCTAATTCATGAGAAACCTCAAGCCAAGTCTGTTCATTTATGAACAAATGTGTACAGTTGTGTGAGCATGCTCGCTTGTAATAAGCAAGTGTGTCAGTACCAAAATACGCATGAATGACTGTTTGCCCTAACTGAGAACCTAATAACCCATTCTGTGCGCGTATTATAAAGTTTAATTTCCATAATCTGTGCCTAAAAGCGGCGTTCTGTGGAACATTTCATGAAAATACTTATTTAATACAGATAGACTTTGACATAATGTGGTGAAATAGTTGCATAATTAATTTCAACACATATTAATTAATTATGCAACTATTTCACCACATATTAATTACTTATGCAACTATTTCACCACATCACGTCATTGTATGTATGCCGTTGCTGGTTTAAAGGTTCACACTGACCCATCCTCAGTTTATTTTTTAATTTGTTTGTTTTTTTTTTAAATTTTAAGATGAAATTATACGCCAAACCACTATTTAGTTTATCTTTATTACGAATCGTATGATTGTAAAAAAATATGTTGTGGATAGATTGAAGCTTTTCCTACCTTTTCAATTTAATGAAATTAAAATAAAATGATTAATTACGGTACAAAAAATATAAGCGCAAAGTACTAAATAATTATTTTTTTCATTAGATTAAATATAAAGTTATATAAAAAAAAACTTTTTAAAAATACCCCTTTACCCCTTAGATTATTTTTGTCTCGATTGATTGACCAACTTTTTTTCGTTCTTGTAAATAATTTATCATCAATTATTCATCAAAAATATTAAAACAACTTTGGCGCTACTTTCCTCGCGCAGATAAAAAAATACCAAGAATACGAAGAGTTCTAAAGGGGTACGAAGTCATATATTTCTGGTGACTAAGGCTAAGGCTAAGGGGACATGCATTAATTACGTGAGCAGTTTTTGAAAAAATTTGGACCCCCCCTTGGTGAGTTAAGTGATATTTAGTGGGACCCCCCCTGGCGTGAGATTTTTTTCTTACTCTCTAAATAAATGTTTTTCATGGTAGCCATTTTTTCTGCGGGCAAAATGGGACACTTCAAAAGAAGTGGAACAATTTATTGTCTCTATAATGATATATACTCTTTTAAAGTTGACGTGATATTTTTAAGGACCCCCCCCGGTATAATGACATTTGGTGAGGTTTTACTGGACCCCCCCCCCCTATTTTTTGCTCACGTAATTAATCAGCAGGTAAAAATATTTCCGCTTTGCAATAAAACCCAAATAAATGGAATATTTCTAATCATATCCGAAAACTAAACACTGTTATTTTTTAACAATTATTTATTTAAAATTATGGAGAAATGAAAGGTGAATTTGAAAATTAATTTTATTTAAATGGGCAAATTTCAAAATTATAATGAAGATTGGAGTCGAGTTCAGACTTAGAAGAGATGAGATGTTGAGTGGTGATGTAGCCATTTTAAATACGGCTTGCTAGAGAGGATAAAGTATAAACTGTTTTTGAAAGGTGATGAAATACGCAATCAAATGTTATTATTAAAAATTTAATTTTCGAAGTATTCAAAATTTAAGTACAAAAGTTTTTTTTTAAATGGCCCACCTTACGTTTTTTCTGTTTTCTAACTAAAATTTATGATGACAGTGATAACTGATAACTACACAAAATAAAACGTATTCCCATTTAATTAGACAAATTTAATGTACTATAAACGTTACTGTCACCTCATTTTTTTTTGTTATTCCCTGTGAAAATAACTAATAAAACATTTCCAAAGATTCATAATTTTTAATAAACTTTGGTTTATTAGAGATACACATTTAATTTTTTCGGTGGTATTATTTTCGATTTGAATACAAAGCGTGGAGTTTTTCTTTCTGACACCGTTAGAATCATATTTCTCACCGTGACAGTAAGGGAGATTACGATTTATATGGGACCTATGTGAGCTGGGACAAATATGTTCTCCTGTGATCTCCCCAGGCTAATCTGTTCGCTTTTGTGAACAGCTCATGTAGGTCTCATAAAAATCGTTGTCTCCCTTACTGTTGTGGTTATAAATACGATCTAAATGGTGTTAGAAAGAGAAAACACGTTTTTTTTTATTAATCTAGAAGTTACGAGTGCCCTACTCACCATCCGATTTGCAGAACGCTTGCAGGACAGCATGTCGAACCACCAACCGAATTATTATTATAATTCGGCTAGGGGTTTTGTTTACTCACGATCCAATTTGCAGAAAACCAGCATGCTGTCCTGCTAAACAGTTATGCAATGGTGAAAAGGCGGTGAATGTCAAAATAATGCATATTCTACGCTTTCGTAGATGGCGCGCGTTTAGTATTTTTACTTATAGACGCTTTTTACAAGTTATGCCTTGAAATATTAAGAAAAAAATATTGTTCGCGCAAGTGCACAAGCAAATGCTTTTAATGGAAGACCAGTATGAATTAATATGAACCATTCTTAAGTTAATAAAAAAAAAAAAAAATACGAATATTAATAAATAGTTTTGTCAATTAAAAAACTCTAATCTTTCAAGAAAGGCTAACAAATACAATATTGGATTAAATCACCGATAACTTGAGGATCTGGGTTTGAGTCCTAGTTGCGACCATTATCTTTTATTATTTTTCTGTGTCTTGTTCATTTTCATATTTAAAAAAAAAAATTGAGTATTGTTATGTTATTCTTCAATGACTAATAATAATAATAATATTTCCAGATACGAGGATGTCGCCGCCTCGCCCAATCATGGGGGCGCCGTGATGGGCATCCGGGGGGTCGCAGCACCAGTCCCCGACCGTGCTACGTCCTCCTCTCAACCCTACCAGATGATGCCCATAGGATTCAAGGTAGGACCACTACAGATAATTCAGTTAATGCATAAACATCAGCTTGGTATCGGATCGTCACTGCCTCGCCTCATCTAGCCTTGCAGTATGGAGTGTCATACAAATAATTCTGAACGGCTCGAGCTGAGGCACTGCAGATCTGGTGCCGAGTTGATATGCGTGCACCTTTAATGTAATTCTGTTATTAATATTTTATATCATCATTAAATTGATTAGGGAATGTGGAAAATGTATGCAGGGAGGTTAGGGGGTTAAAGTGTATAGTGAATGAGAATTGTGATCGAAATGTATTGCAGATGCAGATGTGAGAATCCATAGTGTTTTGTTATGTTAATCAATTTTTTCGATGTCTTTTGTCTTCAAATCTCTAATCAGATTTTGATAACACGACTTTTTCAAAAATAACGCATGGCAGAATTCAATAGTTGTAATTCTTCTTTAAATAGCCGTTTTTTTGTATAACAATTAGTTTTGTAGGTGTTAAGATTGTCAAAATGAGAATTGTACAGTAATTGGATAATTAATATGTTGTACAATGATATCCCAAAACTTTACTTTTGACTTAATGACGGTTGGTCCCCTGACCTTTGATCCCCGACAGTTGGCCTCCTAGCATTCTTAAATACAATACAGAGTCGGAAAATACAGTATATGTACACACAGTCCGTTAAGTGAAAATACAGTATATTTACCCACATACTAAAATATAACTAAGTGTGCCAATGAATGTATTTTCATTTTCACACTCAAAATATAACAAAATAATTAATATTCTCTAGATTCTTTAAAATGTTTTAAGGTTAAACATTTAATTATATTTTTTTTATAAATCCTACAAATATGCGATAATAGACAAAAGATAGGGGAATTCATTGGCTACTTAGAACTGAACTTGTATGAACAAAAAAAATCCCACAAAGGCAAATGCCTGAGCGTGGGTATAATATTGAATTTATTATAATTTTATTGTTAATATGAGATTTAAGAATTAAGTATAATTTTAGGTATAAAAAGAGTAACTATATAAATGCACATAAAACATAGACTATAATAACAGTATAATAGTCTGTATTGTTATTTAATGAAGAATTAATATTATAGCAATATAATATTTCTACTTTAAAAGTTGTCTATTAATAAATATAATTAATGGCTTTGTTAAATCTTGTAGAAAAAATATTGTTTCAGTCTTTTTTAGCCAAGTTTTGATATATCTTTATATATAAAAATCTCACGTCACAATGTTTCATCCAAGGTAAACTGCGAAACTACTTAACCGATTTTTATGAAATTTGGCTTACTGTGTGTAATAGATAGGATAGTTTTATCTTGATTATTGACCTCAATATTTATTATTTCGAATTAAATGTTTTTATGGGACAATTATTTGAAATTATTTGTAAGTTTCATAAATTTGTGACAGATGGCGGTGTGAGTTAATTTATTGATACAACACTTGGTTATCTAGATTAGGTTTCTATCTAGCCACTCTTTGACAATACTAATACATTTTTTAGCTTTATTAGTTGTATCTCTTCATGCATAAATAAACCACTCATTAGATTGATATCTTCGGGCTTTTTGTATGGTGCAACTTTCGATACTATTTTACCACGGATATGACAACAAAAGCTCTATTTGACGTCACATACCATAGACAAGGATATAGGAAATTAAAAATGCCACTCAGTTCTTCCTAAGTTCTCTATTAGCCCAGTCAATGAACGCATTGAACTCGGACAAATTAGGGGAAAGCTGAATTTTTGCAGGTGGATAGTACTTTTTACAGGGAGTATTTTCCAAAAAAGTCCCCACCCCTCCCCCGCTTGCTTCCCCTCCTGCCACCCTCCAAACTTTGAAATTGTAGAGTTCTGCAAAATCCATTATATCTCCTAAACTATAATATATATCTGAAAAAACATTTCACCGTTATACTTCTTAAAAAGCTGTCTAAAAAAAAACATAAAATATTTTTTGATATCTACTACGGTTTGGCAAATAATAATGACATTGTCGCGAAAAAAAATTTTTTTTTCAAAATTTTTTGATTAAAATGTGAAATTTTTTTTTGTCTGAGGAAACACGCAAAAATGTTTCAAACAAACTATTTGCCAAATTTAATAAGCTTTAAAGCGATATATAACATTGCCTACTTTTTTCTTTAATATTGGCCAAAATCCGAATCAATCGCAGGGCGGCACGGCGCGCCGCGGCGAGCAAGCGACGGTAAGGCCTAACCCTCTGTGGTTGTAGGTGGCCGATTTGTGCTTAGGAAGCATTAGTTTGGTTACAAATTGAAATATTAAGTACTTTTTAATTGATTCACGATATGAAAATACTTAACAATAAATAATCTTTGCAATAAAAGTATGTAAAGAATAACAATACAAAAATTATATAACTTTTCAGGGACTACTGAATATGATTTATTATTCACTGAACATCACAGTCGTCTTCAAATATTTCATCAGTATTTGAAGGTATGTAACTGCAGTGGCCACACATATCACAAGAGGTTTTACAGTTACGAGAAATCAGCATGAGAAGCTCAATTGGAGCCGCGGTACCTACATGGAGCCGCGGTACCTACGGTACATACATAGATATAGGTGTTAACTTAAATTCTCTTCTTTGCCATCCCCATTCATTAGATGATAGATCATTTCCTAAGCCATGTTTAAATTGGAGGAATGTCCTTAGGAGATGCTGGCGGGCCGCGTTCTTTGTTGGTGGAAGTTGTGCAAAATCAAATTTAGATTTAAGAGACACATTGGCATTTAAATGCTTAAATTTAAAATATCTAGCCTCGTCAAGATTCTTGTATTTTGCCAATGCTTACAAACGAAAGCGTTCACCATATACAAAGAGCAGATCCTTTTCCATGTGTGGCTGAATGGAACGCTAAGCCACATCTTTCAAATCTGTCGGTGTGGTTATAAGACTTACAGTCTTCATTTTTCCGACAACATACAAAGCAGAGATTGTGTCACATCCTGTGACAGCGTGGGCCAATAATATGAGTTTTCTTTGATCACCATACATATGTGCAAGAAACTGAACAGAATACACTGTACCGGTGTTAGTAGAAATGGCTATTGTTTCCAAAAAAAGCTTGTTTTCCGTTGGAGGGGCTAATGCTACTAGCAATACTTATCTGTGTCTGTTCCAACAACCACTACAGTGCTACCAAGCTGTAAAGACTAAATCGCCTGACCCCTGTTTCCGTATCAGCATCATCGTTTGCAGTTACTGTATGTATGTTTGCAGCATGACACATAGTTTTAACAGCTTCTATTAACCTCTCCTTATTGAGAATTGGAGAGAAAATCTATCTGAGGTGTTGTACAGACAGTATCATAAGAAAATATAATTTCAATTGATGTTCTCCTCTTAACTGCTCCTGCTGTTTTGTTGTAGCGTTCTCAGTGTAACCATCAAAAACTATTATTACATTTGAACCATACTTTTGAGATACATAATTAGCATATATTTTGGTAATATCATGGAAAGTAGAGTACTACTGCATCTAATAAGTATCAACTATCAAGAATAAATGCAGAATCATCCTTTGTGAAGTTGATATCAACGATACCATCGTCAAATGTTTTCATAATGGAAGCTTTCTTACCTTTCTTTAAAGAAACATCATCAAATAAAGAAGGTGGATGCGAAGTTAGTTCAAACTCAAAGTAGAATTTGAGCTTTTCAGGAATGTCACATACGTATAATATACTATTGAATACCTGCTGATGGTTGATTACAGCTTCTTTAGTTCCAACTCTGACAGATTTATTACTGGCTTGAGTAACAACCATATCCGATCTGTGTAGTTTTACTAAGGAAAAACTTTGCCCTGTCATTTTCTTCATAGCTTTGAACCCTACCTCATAGACATCGTCACATATTACAGTTGAGTCTGGTACTATTCAGTCTGATACTAATTGGCCTGCAGATGCTATTGTGGCGGGGTTACTCGTAATTTCAGGTCCATTATCATTTATTTTATTTTTATTTATTTATTTGTTTATAAGATTTACACAGTACATTAAATATAAGTTGTAAGGTATTTTAAATAAATTACATGGTTTTGTACCTATTACGTAATCTGTAAAATGTCAATAGGTATTTTAGCCTGGGTTTTAAAGCTAAATTATGATGAAACAAATGAAAAGAATCAAACATTGGTTGACTAATAAAACATAAATGAAAGAGTGTGGGTGGAGAAAATTTTACATTTTAAAATTTAAAATTATTTGCTCACTAAAGTTTAATAAAATGACAAGAAATTTAATAATTTTGTTTTGTATGTTCGCATATACATATCATACAATCTCTTCTTAGTTACAGTTGACGTGAACAGATTCAGAGTATCAGGAAATAAATCATCACCCCACGACTGATTTCCGGAATAGCAGGATAAAATTTCACAATGAAATGGCATTTTTTGAATATCTTCTCTGATTATTTCTGCGGCAGCACGTATAATTCTTAAACGTTGCAGATTTGCAATCTTTTCTTTGTTTCTGTACCAGTTATCTAGTATAACTTGAGCGAGACATGCAAAATATACGCATACATCCGATCCTAAAAATAGTCAATTAGTTGTTTTTTCAGAAATTTATCTGAGTACGGAAGATCAGTGCCATTTTCGCTGAATTATCATCTTTAGATCTTCCTACATACTGAGTTGGTTTACTTTTAAAGAACTTCTTGTAAATGTCGTGATAGCGAGATCACTTAACAGTTTAGATTTTACTTTTGCACCCCTATTTGCACACCTATCATATATTGTATTGCAAGCATTAATCAATGTTTATCTTATATGTATTTGTTCGAGATATGAATGAGGTAGTTGATGATTAAAAACTGTGTTTTTGTCACAAACACATATGTATGGGGTAGTTTATGATTAAAAACAGTTTTTTGTCACAAACTATAGGTACAGTTCTCCATGAAATTAAATGTATTTTCTAAATGCCGTAGAAATGGCTGTGGTGTACTGGTCGACGGGCTACAATTAACATGTATAAAAGCCTTAATACTACTAGGCCTTGTATTTTTTATTTATAATCTACGTGCACGGTTGCGGTATTTAAAATTGTTAATTTTACATGATTATTGTCATTTATTTAAAAAATAGCGTTAATTAGCATTTGTAACCCTTTCATTACTACAACAACATTTCCTGTAAGGTCTTTTAAAAAAATATATACAATAGGTTCTCTTCAGACATTTTCAGTGTGTCAATTTCTGATTAATTAAGTTTTTCTCAATGTTTTTACCTGATGAAGATGGTAAAACGCAGAAAAACTTGATACACTTAACGCTTGGCACAACAAGTCCAATATAACGTACAAAACCGACACACACCTTAACCTTAAGACATAGGAGATCAAAATAACTTTATATTTTATTTATTTATTTGTTTCAACTTAAAACAACAAGTAGCGACGCGACAAGAGCGACAAACATAACATGTCGCTCGGCCCCGCGCTCCGTGTTACCGCCAGCAAGCACACGCCATTAAGCGCTTATCCACTATTTTAGATAATAATAAAGCATGTAAGTAAACATTGTTATACACGGTTTTAAAGCTTGTTAAATTTGGCAAATGATTTGTTTAAAGTATTTTTTCATATTATCTCAGACAACAAAAATATTCAAGTTCAAAAAATAATTTTTCCAAAAAAAAATTTTTTTTAACAACAAACTCATTATTACTGGCCAAACTAACGCAGATAATAAAAAAAGTTAAATTATATAATTTTTTGGAAATTTTGTGAGAAGTTCAGTAATGAATTTTTTTTTTCTCATAAATATTATAGTTTAGAAGATATAATAGATTTTATAGAACTCTTCAATTTCAAGGTTTGGCGGGGACAGGGGGGGAAGCAAGCGGGGGAGGGGTGGGGACTTTTTTGGAAAATACTCCCTAAAAAAAGTACTATCCACCTGTAAAAATTCAGCTTTCCCCTAATTTGTCCGAGTTAGGGCCTGTTTTTTGTCTAGATTGACTGGGCTATATAGGATGCGAAGATTTCACGTCATAATGACGTCATGCGTCTTTTTCATTCGGTTGGCCATTCGGTGTAAAAAATACAGTCAATCGATGAAGTCAACTTAAGGTGGATGTCAAAAGAATTCATATTCTACGCTTTCGTAGATGGCGCTCGTATAGTATTTTTACTTATAAACGCTTTTTAGAAGTTATGCTTTGATATATTAAGAAAATTTTATTGTTCGCGAAAGTACACAAGTAATATGAATATTAACAAATAGTTTTGTTAATTATAAAACTTTAATCTTTCAAGAAAGGCTAACAAATACAATATTGGATTGAATCACAGATGAAATATTGTATTTGCTAGCCTCTCTTGAAAGATTAAAGTTTTATAATTAACAAAACTATTTGTTAATATTCATATTGCTTGTCTACTTTCGCGAACCATAAATTTTTCTTAATATTTCAAAGCATAACTTGTAAAAAGCGTTTATAAGTAAAAATACTATACGAGCGCCATCTACGAACGCGTAGAATATGAATTCTTTTGACATTCACCTTAACTGTCTGTCTGTGACTCAATTTCATTCCTACAACTCGGACTTGCATTGAATTTAAGTGTCAATTTCTAAATTGGAACTGATTGTGTGAAAAATTCAGACAATCGATTAAGTCTACTTTACTGTCTTGTCTAATTCAATTTCATTTCTACAACTCGGATTTGCTTTGAATTTTATGTGCCTTTTCAAAATTGGAACTGATTGTGTGAAAAATTCAGACAATCGATGAAGTCAACTTAACAGTCTGTGACTCAATTTCATTCCTACAAATCGGACTTGCATTGAATTTAAGTGTCAATTTCTAAATTGGAACTGATTGTGTGAAAAATTCAGACAATCGATGAGGTCAACTTAACTGTCGTGTCTAACTTAACTTCATTTCTACAACTCGGATTTGCTTTGAATGTAAATATCATTTTCAAAATTGGAACTGATTCTGTGAAAAATTCAGACAATCGATCAAATAGTATTTGCTTTGAATCTAAGTTTCATTTTCAAGATTGGAGTTAAGTCTACTTTACTCATTAGAAGCCAAAGAGCATGCTACCTAGTAGCATGTGTATCAGTGACGTTGCTAGTAATGAGCATGCTCATTTGAAGCCAAATGAGCGTGCTCACAAATCAACAGCCGTTTGATTCACTAGCATGCTCAATGGATTATCGGATGGAAGGGGAAGCCTCTAAGCATGAGTGAACAGGCTGGCTTATGAGCATGCTCATTTCAATCCGATCTCAGTTCGGAATAGCATTCCGCATTTGAGTATCTCGTTTTTGTATGCAATTTTAGAGAGTAGCTCGTCAAATTTCTGCGAAAGCATTCGTAAATAATTTTTATATCCGTTGATCTCTTCTTCTCGCATTTCTACTAACAAATGATTACTTGCTCCAAGGTTTGCTCTTCTAGTGATCCAATTACAAACCCGAATCTATCTTTTTATTTTCTTAATGTAAAAAAATCTTTTATAACCATCATAATTTTCTTAAATAATTAATAATTGTGTTGCAGGCAATAAGATGTTCTGGGCGAACGGAACTGACTCTATACGATGACATTTATTATATGACATGAGCATGCCCATTAATGAGCATGTGTGTTCAATTGTTGGCTTTGAGCATGCTAATTCATGAGAAAGCTTATACAAAGCATTAATGAGCATGCTCATAAGCCGACTTGTAATAGCAAGTGAGTCAGTACCATAACTCAATTTCATTTCTACAACTCGAATTTGATTTGAATTTAAGTGTCATTTTCAAGATAGGAACTGATTGTGTGAAAAATTCAGACAATCTATAAAGTCTGTAAGTCTGTCTGTAACTCCGGTTCAATGAACTATACAACTCGGATTTGATTTTAATTTAAGTGTTTCAAAATTTGAACTAACTTTGTGCAATATTCAGACAATCCATAAAGTCAGGAAATAAACTTTCGGGGGATGAACTCTTGGGGGAAAAACTGTCGGGGGATAAACTATTGGGGGACAAACTGTCGGGGATCAACTTAGGGCCACCCACTAAAGAAATCATGGTGCAAAATATACACACGGTCCGATATGGTTAAAGCCATTTCAAGCAATGTTTCATATTTGAATGGTTGTCTTTCACTGAGGCGATATGTTTGTCTTCCATTCTAGTAGGTAATTAAATTCGGCATGCATTTAGGCAGGCCTAAGCTAAGGGCCAGTTGTTTCACAGAATTTAAACAGTTTTGTATTCAATTTCTGTCATTATTTCAATGTGACAGCAACTGGTTCATAATAACATAACAGAACTTGGAAGAGGGTGGGATATGGGGGTAGAGAGGCAGAGTTGGTACAAAAAACGTATTAATGTATTAGAATTATGTACTTATCTGTTTTCTATTATTTATTTAATTTTTTTTTACATATTACAATGATCTTTCGCTGTCCAATTTGGAAATTAACCTGTTTTTGGACAGTCAAAATAAGCAGATTTATTAAATGTAATTATTGTTTTGTCTATTGTATTGACTTTTATTTAAATATCGAGTTTATAAATAAAAAAAAATAAAAAGTTTTGATGGTTGATACAAGAAGTTGCTTATGAATGTATATAAATATTTTAAAATAATATGAACGTAGAGAAGAGAAATAAGAAGAAAATTCTAAAATGGAAAATTCAGTACTTAATAAAAAATAAAAAATATAAACATGTATGCTTATCGACTTGAAATTTTACTTTTGATTTTGATGACATTAATGAACTAGAGAATCAAAAATTTATAAAAAAGAAAAAGTTAAAGAAAGTAAGAAATAAAAAGAAGATTAAAAAATAAAATAACAATTAAAATCATGTAATGCTTTTCAACCATTCCATGAAATTTTAGTTTTGATTTGATGAATTAATGAACTAGAGAATCAAAAATAGATAAAAAAAAGATTAAAGATAAATGCAAAGAAAATTTAAGCTTTTTTTTAACCTATATTGGTATAAAGCTAAATTTAATGTAGTACAAATATAAAATAATATATTATAGGAAAGGTAATCAGCATGTTTTCGCATCTATCAAAGCATTTTTTCAAAACTGATTATATAATTTTTTTTCTAGGTGTTTGGTTTTCTATCAAAGAAGAATGTGACGTCATCAAGCTGCAATTTGGTTCAGCAGATGGATTGCTGAACCAAAACCCGCTGCAAAACCAAAGGTGTAACCTGTCTGGCTGTTGGGAAGTGAAATTTTATTTATTATACTTTTTTTTTTTTCTATTGTATTTTGTTGATCTCTATTAATGAGGGGGGGGCCCCCCTGACTGAATATATTCATAAACTGGTATGCAATTTAAATTTTATTGCCGTTTTAGCTTTAAGCCCCTTTTAACTTTAACCCGTTTAGTTCTAAGCACGTGTAGCTCTAAGCCCGTTTTACCTTTTAAGTCCGTCCTAGCTCTTAAGTACGTCTTACCTTTTAAGTCCGTCCTAGCTTTTAAGTCCGTCTTGGCTTGTAAGTCCGTCTTGGTTCGTAAGTCCGTCTTAGCACGTAAGTCCGTTTTATCACGTAATCCGTCTTAGCACGTAAGTCCGCCTTAGCACCTAAGTCCGTCTTAGCACGTAAGCCCGTCTTAGCACGTAAGTCCGTCTTAGCACGTAAGTCCGCCTTAGCACGTAAGTCCGTCTTAGCACGTAAGTCCGTCTTAGCACGTAAGTCCGTCTCAGCCCGTAAGTCAGACTTAAACCGTAAGTCCGACATAAACCGTAAGTCCGTCTTAGCCCGTAAGTTGTCTCGTTCAGATTTAAGCCATCTAGTGGAGTTCGGAGGAACACATAAGTTTTTTTTATATTTTTTCAACTGTGCTTTGAATTTTGTGTTTGTTACCCTTTTCATTTCATTATAATAATGTCTTTTTGTTTTTTTTTCAGGTTGAGCTTCTAATTTCTTCTCTTTTAGTTCTATTTGAATTTTATGTATTTTATCTGCTATGCTTTGAATTTTATATATTTTTGTGTTTGTTCCCCTTTTCATTTCATCACAATAATGTTTTTTGTTGTTTTTTTTTCAGGTTGAGCTTCTAATTTCTTCTCTTTTAGTTCTATTTGAATTTTATGTATATTATCTGCTATGTTTTGAATTTTATATATTTTTGTGTTTGTTCCCCTTTTCATTTCATTATAATAACATCTCTTTTAGTTTTTTTTCAGGTTGAACTTCAAATGCCTTCTTTTCTAGTTCTCCTGCACTCCAAGGGTCAACTTGCTCTTCCGAGAAACATTTGTCGACTCTTCCGAGATTTGGTAAGAAATTTAATTTAAGTAAAGATCCTTTATTAAATTCCTTTTTTTTGCAGTTTGCCAACCAATTAATAAAAAATTGTGAAGCTGGTATTACTTATTTTTAGTGTTAGAAGACCTGTTTTAACTCGATAAAGAAAGTTTGAAAATGAATCATTATTGTGACTAGCAACTGTTTTTGAAAGGTGATGAAATACGGTTTAAAATTTAATTATTAGAAATAAACATGTAATTTTTTAATTATAAACATTTAGAATGCAATCTTTAAAAAGCTTTAAAAATGGCCCACCTTACGTTTAACTAAAATTACTGGTACTTAATGGAAAAAAAATAAAAACACATATGTAATTTGTAAAGGTTGTACATTTTAATTATTTTGTGGTTAACTTTTGGATTTGAATAAATAGCATTGTGTTTTCTCTTTCCAATACTGTTTATCATATTTCTAGCTACGGATAGTAAGGGAGACACAATGGTTTTTTATGAAACCTGTACGAGTTGTGTGAACAAATTAGTGTGAGGGGTTAATAATCTCTTGTTTTATATATATAATAATATATAATAATATCTGTTATGGTGTTTTTCAGGTTTAACCGGCCTGCGCCCTGCACCAGGATTTTGGATTGACGGCACTCCGGGGGACTTGATTGGATCGCTAATGCGTCTATGAATTTGGTATGTTATTTCATTTTATTTATTTCGTTTTAAAATTCTTATTGTTTTTATAGCAGTTTTTAAATTCTTATTGTTTTTATAGCAGTTTTTAAATTCTTATTGTTTTTATAGCAGTTTTTAAATTCTTATTGTTTTTATAGCAGTTTTTAAATTCTTATTGTTTTTATAGCAGTTTTTAAATTCTTATTGTTTTTATAGCAGTTTTTAAATTCTTATTGTTTTTATAGCAGTTTTTAAATTCTTATTGTTTTTATAGCAGTTTTTAAATTCTTATTGTTTTTATAGCAGTTTTTAAATTCTTATTGTTTTTATAGCAGTTTTTAAATTCTTATTGTTTTTATAGCAGTTTTTCGACAGATCAGTATACCTATCGATTAGTCAGACATCTCTGAAAAATCAAAATCTTAGAAACTTTTGCAGTGTAAAAGTGTACCTCCTGTCTGAAACAATACTCAGATAACTCATAATTACCACTAAATCAATTATAACGCACAAAAACGCACTGTGAAATAAACAAAAAATTGATGTTTTATGGGTTACTAATAGGAAATTTCAAAATTTCTTACTAATTTACCGGACTGTATATGTATATAATATTCGATGATGAGCATTCGAATATGGCGTTCTTCATTATCTCAAAACTTAGTATTTGGAGATGTCTGGCTAATCAATTGGGCAATATTTTCGGTTTTTCACATAAAAAAAATCGTACACATACAAACTGATTATAGTTTTATGTAACCAATGAATTCCCCTATCTTTTGTCTATTATCACATATTTGTAGGATTTATAAAAAAATAAAATTAAATATTTAACTTTAAAGAATCTAGAGAATTTTCGTTGTTTGTTTTTGGGGTGTTATGCCGTGTTGCGCTACCTCCTTCTTTAGCCGATGTTTCGGACAGCGTTGCAGTGTCCATCAGGGCAGATCCGGCAGATCCGACGATGACAGATCTGCCGGATCTGCCCTGATGATGGACACTGTAACGCTGTCCAAATAACACCCCCAAAACAAACTTTATTTTGTTGTATTTTGAATGTACAATATATTATATAGTCATTTTAATAAATTTTTTTTTTTTTAAATTTGCCACATTTTGGCAACAAAGCAATTCGAGGTTTTTGAAATAGTGCCATAATGTGGCAAAAAGCACTCGAGTGGTTAACAGATGTTTTAATGGTGGCCAATGATGAAATTGTCAAATTAATGGAATGGTTTTTTTATGTCCTTTTAAAATGAAAGCACACATCACCTGGTAATTACTAATTATACATTACATTATAAAAGACATTACAAAGAAACATATCGTAGGTACCCACTATGATTTACTTTTTAATATCTGTAAAAAAAAATTATCACTGTAACAAATGAACGGTTTGTTTCTATAATAAAAAATAAATATCACAATGTGTATTTGATAAATATTTACAGATCACTATAAATATTGAATGTGTACGATAGTACCTTACGTTTAGCTAAAATTAATGATAAGTGATAATAAAAACAAATTAAAAACACATATATTTTATTAGGCAAATGTATTATAAAGGTTATTGTCAACTAACTCAATTTTTTGATTTGTTTACAAATTGCCGTAGGAAACTTGGTTTCATAAAGGTACATATTTAAAAAAAAATTGTGGTTAACTTTAAGATTCGAATATAAAGCATGATATTTTCTCTTTCGAACACTGTTTAGAACATATTTCCAACCATGATATTAAGAGAGATAACGATTTCAATAAGACCAATATGAGTTGTTCCGAAAACTGAATAAATTAGCCGGAGGGGTTAAACTGACCTTTCATTTTTATTCATTTTAAAAATATGTTGATTTTACATTATAATAACATCTCTTTTTGTGACTTTCAGGTTGAACGTTGCATTTCATCTCTGCGCCCCGCACCAGCTCCAGGAATCCGGGGGACTTGGTTGTCGGTGCTCCGGCGGACTTGATGTGATCACCAACGCTTCGGAGGGACTTGGTAAGTGATAATTTCCTTTTTAAAATTCCTATTGCTTTTTGTAGCAGTTTTTCAACAGGTTCTTATTGAAAACCTTATAGTGGTAGGTGGGGTGGGAAGGTAGGTTTTTGTCAAGGTAGTTAGGGTTTTTATTTTTATTTATAAAAGTGTCCCCCCTATCTGATACAATACTCAGATTACTCATAAACACCACCAAAACTATAATGCAAAAAAAAATATGAATTTAAAAAAAAGTTGATGTTTTCCGAGTCACTAGTAGGATAACTCAAAATGTTATTCTAATGTACCGGACTGTTATGCCTCCCGGTGTTATTTTATTGCATATTTAATATGTAAAACAAAGACACGTGTAAATAATATTTGAATTACGGTGAACCAGTGAGTTAAACAATTAGAGGAAGAAACCTCATTACCGCGCGTCGAAAAAAGCGTAACCACTATAAAACCGCGCAGGAGCATTGAACCCACTAAACATTTTAAAGTAAACATATATTTGTCTCACTTACACAAGTCGCAAAAAAATACCCGCCGCCAATATTAGACAAAGACAGATAGACAAACTTGATTTAATGAGTTGGTTTTGCTAACCATATAAATTTTTTCCCAAATAAGTAATAAAATAGGGTGTTTTTAACGTTTGTTTAAATAAAATAAAATTATTAAAATTATTTCAAATGTGTATTTTTCATTATATAACTAAAAGTTAGCGTAACTAATGAAATACATATATGATGACATTCATTGTACCAATAAATCAAATTCCGCTTTGAAGCATCAGTTTTGTGTACAACTTCCTTTTAGATTCATTTTTGTAAGCTTGTATGAATAATTTGTTTTCGTGAAACAATATTATTTTTAGGTATTTATAAATAATGACATGAATTAAAAAAAGGGAATGATCCACTTGTATTATATTTTCTCAGGAATTGAATTATTTCCACCCTCTTCTCACTACTATTATTAAATACGTAAAAAATATAATTAATAGATTATTCAAATAAACTAAAATAAGATTTACGACTTCTTTTGTATGAAGATTAAAATATTATTTTTTATTATTTTCAAAATATATAAAATCAGAGGCAACATCCATAGTAACTTATTCCATGAATTATGTATTCTCCCATTAATGTGGGTAAACCAAAATGTCTTTTTAGTGGCAACACTGAACCTAAAATATAGTACTCAATATTTTATTTCAATTTTTATGTTTTTTAGTTTAGTATGAATATGTTAACAATAAACTTACGTGTGGAAAATAATTTCACTTGATTTGTTATGTATTCCTGACCTTAAATCGCATTCTTTCACAACGCATTTACGCATTTTGGAGATCGTTTTGATCGCGTGTTGTTCGGTCCAACTCGGTTGGTGTCACCTTGAGCACTGAACTGACGTTAGGCGGGAAGGCGACTGTGGTCGAATGTGCAGTGACAACGCTTTGGCGTGGAAATTATCAATCTATATGTATTTATCAATGCGGTGAACAGTAGAATGTTGTTTTCCTCATTATCTCAAAACTTAGTTTTCGGAGATGTCTGTCTAATCAACTGGTCGAACGACATACAAACATAACTTAAATATTAACTTGGAAATGTGGTTGCCGTGGGAAATATTTCATTTAAATTATAGTTACGTAAAAATTTTATTTTTGCTTGTCATTTAGGCGGACCGCCATATTGATTATTTGTAAATTTATGCAATTATTTGTCAATATTCTTTGACATTTTGGTATGCTGGCAATCCTGATAATATAAAGCCGGGTCTCCAGCAACAATAATAGCATTTGGATAATTTGTAGAGCACCGTTTTTTGTGAAAAATCAACTCAAGGGCGCTTTGCAATTTATTATGAATTCTTAGGCTCAATCTAAAATTATTATTTACAAATAGATACTAGAGAAAACTTACCTGGCAGGTCACTTCTGATAAACACACATTAATTAGAAAGTATATGCTTGAAGAAGATACAACTTTTGCATGCGGATGACATTATAGGAGTATTTCTAACCCTGGACATTGCTTGATTTTACATTTGCTACCCTCATCACTCTTCATATTACATTAATAAGAAGATTAGTGCCAAAAGTAGAGTTAATATTTATTTTGAAAGACTGGATTTTAGGACTCTTTAGGACTGGAGAATTTTTATGAAATGATCTTTACAAAAGCTTATTGGGGCAGGGTCACAATGTTTTTGTTTTCCGTGGTCGATTGAAAGAAAAAAACGCTGTGGCCCCCCGATCCAATGCTTTTTTGTTTAATGTTTTGAAAATATTTGGTCTCTGGAGATCCGACATAACATAACGAAGGGCCAGAGGCTATTTCATGCAAATAAGAATAATCATTATTACAACTAATTACGTTTTAGTTAAGTTGCCAGGAATTCTGGAAATTAAATAAAACAATTTAATATATACAGGGTGTAACAGGACGTACCCGAGAGATTTTACTCAGCGATTCCTGAGCATATTTAGAATAATAAATGTATTGGGCACTAGCTGATTTAACATTTATACACAGAATTTTATTAAATAACAAAATCGGCTGTACTGAACTTCTATCCTTAATTAACTTAAATATACCTGTAAGACGTACACGCCATACAGCACTATTCCACACTCTAAATTACAAAACAAATGCATTCAATAATGTTTGCCTAAACTCTAATGTTGACATTTTCTCGGATTCTCTGCCATGTCAATGATATAACTGTTTAATGCGCATACGTATCCCTTCACAGATCATCACTTCTCACACATACACACACACTCACACACTATGCACATCACCCGGTAGTTACTAATTATACATTCCACTCAAGACATTACAAAGAAAATATCAAAAGTACCCACCATTAAATATTATTTAATATGTGTAAACTCTGTCATCACACTGTAACCAAAGTACTGTTTGTTTCTATAAAATAAATAAATAAATTTGTCATTTTGCTGTCTGATGACATTTTTTTTCTATTAAAAACATTAAAAATAGTTTTCCACCACGCGTCGCAACTGAGTTTGTTTCTAGAGAAGCACATACGTATTCTAGCGCGTCTTGATAAGCATTGTGTCTCATTCTAGAGGCATGCTGCATGCACGGAACCGCACATGTTTCACTCAAACCCATCGTGACGCGGTATTTCCGATGGCTATGATGGGATCAGCAGCAATGTGTGATTGAAAAAAATATTTTTTGATTAGAAAAATAATATCATCGGACAACAAAATGACAAATACATTTATTACTCCAAATATGCTCAGGAATTGCTGGGTAAAATCTCTTGGGTACGTCCTGTTACACCCTGTATATATATCCCCATCTGAGGTTTATGGCCAAAATAAAATATATACACCATTTGATTTGGATTTTTTTCTCTACATCATGCACAATATTTCCTATATCAATTATTATCTGTTATCAATTATAAATTATCAATTGTCAATTATCTGCAGATATATTTTCAACTTTATAAGGACAGAACAATTTCATCTTTCTACAGTATGAATTAATTATGAGTTAAGGTGAATGTCAAAATAATTAATTTTCTACGCTTTCGTAGATGGCGCGCGTATAGTATTTTTACTTGTAAGGCTTTTTTCAAGTTATTCTTTGAAATATTAAGAAAAAAGCGTTTGCGTAAGTACACGAGCAATATGAATATTAATAAATAGTTTTGTCAATTAAAAAACTCTAATCTTTCAAGAAAGGCTAACAAATACAATACATATTGGATTGAATCACCGATGATAATATTTGATAAATATTTACATATCACAATAAATATTTAATGTGTAGGGTAGAACTCTGATCCATATTGATGGATCAGAGTGCTATCGTGGTAAATATTAGAAGTGTAGAATACTCTGATGTGGTAAATATTGAATGCATAGCCTAGTGTACTAGTAACACTGTATGTGTTACTCATTTTACGAATTACTCTATTTAGTGATTTACCTTCTAGCTAGTATGCAAGATATAACATTTATTCGGTTTTGAACTAACTAATCACGCAATAATTGGTAATTACGATTATTTGTTTTGTTTTCGCATAGGCGTTTTATTTTTATTTACCTGAAAAATAAAGAAATAATACATACTTACATATAGTTGTCATACTAATATAACATTTTATGCTTGACATAAATGTTACTAACCTGTTACTAACAATGATTTTTTTAAACGATAATAAATGTTAAATGAAACAAATAACGTTTGTTAGTGTACACCACCAGATAATTACAATTATCAACATGTCTGATACGTTTTTAAATTTTCACGACCAAAAGCATTTCCGTTGTTTGTTTTTGGGGTGTTATGTCGTGTTGCGCTACCTCCTTCTTTAGCCGACGCACTGCAACGCTGTCCGAAACGTCGGCTAAAGAAGGAGGTAGCGCAACACGGCATAACACCCCAAAAACAAACAACGGAAATCAACATGTCTGTTTCAAAACCAATAGTTTCTTCATTAGGATAATAAGAACATGAATAATTGTGATTACATGGTGGTTTACACAAAGTTATTTGTTTCATTTAATTAAAAATGACGCCACAAAGTAATTTTGCGAAGATTGAAAAAGCAATAATAAATGTCTTGATTGTGTTTTGTTAACCTCATCTCATAGAAATTTTTGTTTAAATTACTATCATGGTTAGTAATATGATCTAAACGGTGAAAGAAAGAGAAAACATCACACTTTATATTAAAATATAAAAGTTAACCATAAAATTAATTAAAACCAAATTTCTGACTACAATTTGGAAATAATTTTATGACTGACATTTTTTTTATCAATTATTTTTACATGAAACAACAAAGTGAGTTGACAATAACGTTTATAATACATTTTCCTAATAATATATGTGTGAAATTATTAATTATCAGTAATTTTAGTTAGAAACACCGTAAGGTTTAAAACTTATTTGTGTTTGTATTAAAAAAAATTAATATTTCAAAAATTATTTATTAATTTCTAATTTTAAAATTTGAAGGCTTATTAAAACTTTTTTCAAAGTTTTTTCCTCTCTTTCAAAACCTTTCAAAAACAGTGTTTAGTTTTTAGATGCTCAGAAATATTCCTATAAATAAATTTAGATGTTCAGAAATATTCCATTTATTTGGATTTTATTGCAAAGCGGAAATATTTAGACATTCAGACAAAAACAGGGGTTAACCTCTAGGAGAAAGAGTTTCCAAGAGAAGGAAGTGTTCAAAATAGTGAGATGTTTTAACCAAATATATATTTAATTTGTATTTATAGATGTATTATTAAAAAATAAACTTTGTTAAAAAAATACCAATATAGCAACAAAATACACCAACTAATCGGACATTAATGAAAACAAAAAAATAAATATTATTAAAAATTAATATTAATAGAAGAATTTCTACTAACCCTGCTGCACTTTTGGCATCCATACTCCAATCACAGAACACAAATTTAAAATCACTCTTGCTTTACAAGATAGGCGTGAAGTCACATGAGGAACACAGTTTTTTGTTACCTAGTGTCTGTCATTGCAAATATGGGACCTCTGAGAAAAAAAATTGTGAAAATTTCAAAAATCCTTTTCCTATTCCTCATGAGGTAACTGTCGTAAAAATGATGACAGTCTGCTGGACTTAGTTTCCTGCCAAAGGTTGAATTTGTGTGTTTGCTATAAACTTAACATAATTATTGTAAATAACATGAACACCAAGAAAATAGCTTTTAAGTCATTAAAAATAGCTTTTAAGTCATTAAAAATAGCTTTGAAAATAGGGCCTATTTTGTCAGAAGGCAGAAATATTTCTGCTTTGCAATAAATTCCAAATAAATGGAATATTTCTAAAACTAAAAGCCGTTTTTGAAAGGTAATGAAATACACTTTCAAATTTTATAATTCAAACTAAACATACAATTTTTGAAATACATACAAACATTTTTAATGCAAACCTATTTTTTTTTTAAATGTGATAATGAAAAAGAAATTAGTGTTTTCTTTTTCTAACACTGTTTAGAACATATTTCTAACCATGATATTAAGAGAGACACAACGATTTCAATGAGACCAATATGAGATGTTCCGAAAACTGAATAAATTAGCCGGAGGGGTTAAACTGACCTTTCATTTTTATTCATTTTAATAATATGTTGATTTTACATTATAATAACATCTCTTTTTGTGACTTTCAGGTTGAACGTTGCATTTCATCTCTGCGCCCCTGCATCAGCTCCAGGAATCCGGGGGACTTGGTTGCCGGTGCTCCGGGGGACTTGATGTGATCACCAACGCTTCGGAGGGACTTGGTAAGTGATAATTTCCTTTTTAAAATTCCTATTGCTTTTTGTAGCAGTTTTTCAACAGGTTCTTATTGAAAACCTTATAGTGGTAGGTGGGGTGGGAAGGTAGGTTTTTGTCAAGGTAGTTAGGGTTTTTATTTTTATTTATAAAAGTGTCCCCCCTATCTGATACAATACTCAGATTACTCATAAACACCACCAAAACTATAATGCAAAAAAAAATATGAATTTAAAAAAAAGTTGATGTTTTCCGAGTCACTAGTAGGATAACTCAAAATGTTATTCTAATGTACCGGACTGTTATGCCTCCCGGTGTTATTTTATTGCATATTTAATATGTAAAACAAAGACACGTGTAAATAATATTTGAATTACGGTGAACCAGTGAGTTAAACAATTAGAGGAAGAAACCTCATTACCGCGCGTCGAAAAAAGCGTAACCACTATAAAACCGCGCAGGAGCATTGAACCCACTAAACATTTTAAAGTAAACATATATTTGTCTCACTTACACAAGTCGCAAAAAAATACCCGCCGCCAATATTAGACAAAGACAGATACACAAACTTGATTTAATGAGTTGGTTTTGCTAACCATATAAATTTTTTCCCAAATAAGTAATAAAATAGGGTGTTTTTAACGTTTGTTTTAATAAAATAAAATTATTAAAATTATTTCAAATGTGTATTTTTCATTATATAACTAAAAGTTAGCGTAACTAATGAAATACATATATGATGACATTCATTGTACCAATAAATCAAACTCCGCTTTGAAGCATTAGTTTTGTGTACAACTTCCTTTTAGATTCATTTTTGTAATTTTGTATGAATAATTTGTTTTCGTGATACAATATTATTTTTAGGTATTTATAAATAATGACACGAATTAAAAACAGGGAATGATCCACTTGTATTATATTTTCTCAGCAATAGAATTATTTCCACCCTCTTCTCACTACTATTATTAAATACGTAAAAAATATAATTAATAGATTATTCAAATAAACTAAAATAAGATTTACGACTTCTTTTGTATGAAGATAAAAATATTATTTTTTATTATTATTTTCAAAATATATAAAATCAGAGGTAACTTCCATAGTAACTTAGTCCATAAATTATGTATTCTCCCATTAATGTGGGTAAACCAAAATGTCTTTTTAGTGGCAACACTGAACCTAAAATATAGTATTCAATATTTTATTTTAATTTTTATGTTTTTTAGTTTAGTATGAATATGTTAACAATAAACTTACGTGTGGAAAATAATTTCACTTGATTTGTTATGTATTCCTGACCTTAAATCGCATTCTTTCACAACGCATTTACGCATTTTGGAGATCGCTTTGATCGCGTGTTGTTCGGTCCAACTCGGTTGGTGTCACCTTGAGCACTGAACTGACGTTAGGCGGGAAGGCGACTGTGGTCGAATGTGCAGTGACAACGCTTTGGCGTGGAAATTATCAATCTATATGTATTTACCAATGCGGTGAACAGTAGAATGTTGTTTTCCTCATTATCTCAAAACTTAGTTTTTGGAGATGTCTGTCTAATCAACTGGTCGAACGACATACAAACATAACTTAAATATTAACTTGGAAATGTGGTTGCTGTGGGAAATATTTCATTTAAATTATAGTTACGTAAAAATTTTATTCTTGCTTGTCGTCATTTAGGCGGACCGCCATATTGATTATTTGTAAATTTATGCAATTATTTGTCAATATTCTTTGACATTTTTGTATGCTGGCAATCCTGATAATATAAAGCCGGGTCTCCAGCAACAATAATAGCATTTGGATAATTTGTAGAGCACCGTTTTTTGTGAAAAATCAACTCAAGGGCGCTTTGCAATTTATTATGAATTCTTAGACTCAATCTAAAATTATTATTTATAAATAGAAATAGAAAATTACTTACCTGGCAGGTCACTTCTGATAAACACACTTTAATCGCTTGGGCACATAAGCTTGTTTTTACAACAATTTAACGTAGGTAGACATAGGAATGACGTATGCCCCATACCTGAGTTATTAATTATATCATATCGGAACAGGAATACCTAGTGAGGAGGACTGAGGATAAAATATTTCACTATGTATTCTTAATTTATTTAATATTGTATTTTAATTTTAATTTTAATTTGTATTTTCATTAAATAAAAATAAAAAAAAATTAGAAAGTATATGCTTGGAGAAAATACTGCTTTGCTCGCGGAGGACATTATAGGAGTATTTCTAGCCCTGGACATTGCTTGATTTTACATTTTCTACCCTTATTATTCATATTACAGTTATAAGAAGATTAGTGCCAAAAGTAGAGTTAATATTTATTTTGAAAGACTGGATTTTAGGACACTTTAGGACTGGAATTTTTTTTTTGAAATGATCTTCAGAAAAGCTTATTGGGGCAGGATCACAATGTTTTTGTTTTCGGTTGTCGATGGAAAGAAAAAAACGCTGTGGCTCCCCGATCAAATGTTTTTGTTTGATGTTTTTTGAAAATATTTGGTATCTTTAATATAACATAACGAAGGGCCAGAGGCGATTTCATGCAGATAAGAATAATCATGATTACCACTAAAATACCCGTATTAGTTAAGTCGCCAGGAATCTGGAAATTAAATAAAATAATTTAATATATAGGGTGTAACAGGATGTACCCGAGAGATTTTACCCAGCGATTCCTGAGCATATTTAGAGTAATAAATGTATTGGGCACTAGCTGATTTAACATTTATACACATAATTTTAAATAACAAAATCGGCTGTACTGAACTTCTATCCTTAATTAACTTTAATATACCTGTAAGACATACACGCCATACAGCACTATTCCACACTCTAAATTACAAAACAAATACATTCAATAATGTTTGCCTAAACTCTAATGTTGACATTTTCTCGGATTCGCTGCCCAAATTTAAAAGGAGCAACATGTCAATGATATAACTGTTTAATACATATCCCTTCACAGATCACCACTTCTCGCACATACACACACACTCACACACTATGCACATCACCCGGTAGTTATTAATTATACATTCCACTCAAGACATTACAAAGAAAATATCAAAAGTACCCACTATGAAATATTATTTGATATGTGTAAACTCTGTCATCACACTGTAACCAAAGTACTGTTTGTTTCTATAAAATAAATAAATAAATTTGTCATTTTGCTGTCCGATGACATTTTTTTTCTATTAAAAACATTAAAAATAGTTTTCCACCACGCGTCGGTTCCAAACTGAGTTTGTTTCTAGAGAAGCACATACGTATTCTAGCGCGCCTTGATAAGCATTGTCTCATTCTAGAGGCATGCTGCATGCACGGAACCGCACATGTTTCAGTCAAACCCATCGTGACGCGGTATTTCCGATTACTATAGGATCAGTAGCAATGTGTGATTGAAAAAAAAAAATTTTCTTTATAGAAAAAAAATGTCGTCCAAATACGCTCAGGAATAGCTGGGTAAAATCTCTTGGGTAAGTTCTGTTACACCCTGCATATATATATCGTCATTGCGATCACAAAATATCCCATTTGAGGTTTATGGCCAAAATAAGTTATTTACACCATTTAATTCGGATTTTTTTCTCTCCATCATGCACAATATTTCTCATATCAATTATTTATTCGGTTTCCTAAATAATCCAACATATGAGGTGTGTAAAAGCAAAGGCAGCAATCTTTATTTTGGCCAGATTGCTATGTTTGCTTTTGAAATGACGTTAAGATTGCTATCATTACTTTAACGTACAATATTACATTCAAATATTGTACGTAATATACGTTTATACAATATTTGTATGTAATACTGGAAGTAAAAGCAAAGACAGCAATCTGCATGTTATTTCAAAAAGCAATCAACACCACATTATATAAATTCCAATATTTAAATTCAATTTTTCATGATTTTAGAGTCAACTTTGGCAATTACTTGTTAGTTAATAGTATTTTTTTTTAAATCCCACTATTACAGAAATATGATGAAAAATAAAATTATAAAATACATAATTTTTTTTTGGTACAAACGTTCAAATTACAGACTATCTTATAATATAATAATTGATTATCTGCAGATATATTTCCAACTTTATAAGCACACAACAAGTTCAACTTTCTACAGTTTGAATACATTTTGATTTTGGCATGCATATAGTATTTTTTACATATAAACGCTTTTTACAAGTTATGCTTTGAAATATTAAGAAAAAAATATTGTTCGCGGAAGTACACAAGCAATATAAATGTTTATAAATAGTTTTGTCAATTAAAAAACTCTAATCTTTCAAGAAAGGCTGACAAATACAATATTGGATTCAATCACTGATATGAGTATTGGGAACATTCATCTTGTTATTCTCAGACCCGTCAGAAAATTGTGCTATTAGAATCCCTCATAATCCGAATACTGCATGGCCCATTCTTTTAATAACTCAGGTACGGGACGTACGTCATTCCTATGTCTACCTACGTTAAATTATCGTGAAAACAAGCTTATGTGTCCAAGCGGTTTTAAGCCCAAAGTACACTCTTATTATTTTTATCTTTTTTTTTTCAAATCATATGCTATGTTATCGGAGCTTCTTGAGTTGGCAATAGATTGTTTGTTTTTGGTATGAATATCTATAAAACACCAAAAAATACTTACTTTATTCCTTGTTCAGGCTTTTTAAACAAAACACGCTCGAGTTGATGAAATATGTGCATGTTTACTAGTGTTGGATATTACATAAGCGCAACTTTCGATGTGGCATTGTTCGGCATTTATGCATTATACAATATAGCTCGGTGCTCATTGAACGGGACTACATGTCGATTAGACCTAATGTGTTTGATATCTCGCAAAATCTCATCTCTTGTTACTCTGAAAACTTAGCGTGGTTTTGCAAAAGTTAATTGCGCTGATTTGCAGTATCACCGACGATATCAGAAATAATTTCTCTGTTATAAATAACCAATGATTCATCTTTAATTAACACATTGCACAGGATAAGTAGTTCTGCTTTTTACACCGGTCCTACTTGAATACCTGAAAAGGCATTGCTGTCAAATATTTTGATGTGATCCAAGTTTTCCCCATCTTTTTATCAAAATGAAACTTACACATTGGCACTGTAGATGCGCAATTTATTATTATTTTGTTTGTAATGTAATAAAATATGTACATTCTTTTAAAGTAGGCTGTATTTTGGATAACAGATACTTTTATAGTTGCAGTGTGGTAGTACTATACAAAAAAAAAATCATTCAAATGAACATATTATTTTAAAGGTTATATTGGTTTAAAACAAATTCCATTTTCTCAAACAAGTTTGTTATTTTCGCCCGCCTAAATCTAAATAATCTTATTATAAGGCTGAAATTTACGAGACGAAGCTTTTTCAAACTAATGTCTAGAATGACTCGATTATTTGACCGTGATAATGAAGTTGAGCCGTAGTGTTTCTCAACATTGGGATGAATATTAATCCCTTTATTTTGAGACTATCGCTAACCAAATCAAGTACAGAGGTGGTTTTTTTAAAATGAAGTATTTTTTGTAAATTTGAAGAATGGCATTTTGTTTGTATAATATGATGGAATCATTCTTGACGCATTGCAAAGTCTTTCACTGTATCACACTCACTAATTCTGCTGTACATGTCGTAGGTCAAAACTCGAGTTCGCCTCAAGTCATTATGAATCCCCACTATCTGGCGTATATTGATCGTAATGAAAATATCTAAAATAAATTTATAAAACACCTATCGTATCGCTTTGGTAATCATTGGTTTGTCCCTATTATATAAACGCAAAAAAATCTGATGCTTCATTCTTATACAAAATCGTGAACTGTCTTGTTGATTGATCATATCTGATAGAAAAGATTGCATTTCATTGCCCCGAACACAACACCAGATCGAATGATTAATTTAGAATAGGTACCAATCTCTTTAATAGGACGTATCTGTAAAACTCACAGCACCTTACGAGATGTAGACATCTTCAACTGTAACTTGAAATCATATAAATAGCTAATACCTGGCATGCGTTGCTATGCCACTTAAATTAAGAAATTGTTTCTCCCTGCATGTCCTTTCCCATTCGACCCGTTCCTCTTCCGCCAACTCTTCCCCACCCTCATCCCCTTCCCCTCCCGCGTTCCCTTTTCACCTTACCCGTCTTCCCCCACCCCTCTCCCGCTGCCCCATTCTCGCGAACCTCCCTCCTAACGAATTCCCCTTTCACCTTGTATGCCATCCCGCTCCCTCGTCAACCCTCCCGTGAACCACCGCTCCTTCATTCCCCTCCGCCCCTCCCGGATTCCCCTCCCCCTCCCTCCTTTTTCCGTGCCTCTAAACTCCATAAAATACACTCATTTTTCAAACAACTTGCGTGTGCCTTATTGCAATTTTTTTTTGAAAACTTAACAACTCCAGAACTCACCAATATAGAAATATTGCTATATAGAAACCTCAGCATTTTTTTATCGCTATCGGATGAATAGTTTAGGAAATATCTCTAAATATATCAAACGTACGAAGTTAAAATAGTCGTAAAGTTTTCTGAAATTATCCAATTTTCTTAATTATTTTTTCCGTAGGAACTTTCTACACAATATTGGAAAACTTAAAAAAATATATATTAATGAAATAGGTAAAGTCGTTATGAAGTTATGGCGTTACCAAAGGAAACAGGGATTCATTTATATATGAAGATGCAGCTCACTTAAATGATAATTAAATTATTATTATTTTTTTTTAAATTTTTTTTTTACCTTATATTATGATGTTTTAATTAATGAAGATAAATCTATCTCAGATGTATCCGTTATCTTTTTCTGATTTTTCTGTTTCAGATTTTTGATTTGAGTTTTGCTAATATAATCTTCATTAATTAAAATATTATGTGTGAAAGGGTTTAGTTTTTCCTATGGGGAAAACTAAACCCGGACCTAAAAGTCTGGTGCGTTAAAAATACTTTTATTTTTGCGAAAATTATAATATCACTATCGTTAGTTTATTTTATTGTTTTGAATAAACCATTTTAATTGTTTCTTTTTCCAATTATGTTCCTGAATACCACAGCAAGGTTAATGTGGTTTTCCATTTTATTTTGCTGTCTATATAATCCATGGTATTTATATTTGAATTTTGATTTAGTTTAATGGTATTTTATATTTGAATCTTGATTTAGTTCAGCACATAGGCAATTATCAGTTTTGGTGCAGTTTTTGGGATGAATGGTCACATTAGTTAAGGTATCAGCAATATCTTCTTGAAGAGTGAAAGGAATAACAAAAGTTTTTTCTGTGTTTACTGTTTAATGAAAGTTGATTGTCATTGAACCACTTTTTAATAATCTCACTCATGATTGGTTGCATTGTTAAGCTTATTCCATGTACTTGTTAAGTTATGGGCTGTCCAGGGGAAGCCAAAATAAGTAGTTAAGTATGGGTAGTTCAGTGTAGCCCCGGTGGTCCGGGATCAGCTTTGCCTAAGGCGCGCCAATTTCCTGACTAAGGAAAATGCTGATCCGGCCAGCTGGACGTCAGTAGAGCAAGACACTCTTGTCAGGGCATAGGCAATGGTTATAACCTCTTTCTGTTTGTGTAGGGGGTTAGTAAGAAATAAAAGAGAGAAATCTTATGCAAGTGGTCGAGCCACATTTAAATTATATATTTCAGAACAATAAGAACATAAGTAAATTGGAACAACTCACCCAGCAGACCTGATACACGTACGTCTAACTATATCTAACTAAGATCCGTATGATGACGCGAACCGAAGATGAGATGGTGGAAGGTAGGAGACTGTGGAGTAGTCTCGGCACGGTAAGCGACCCAAGGCTTCCGGCCTGGCTTCAGCAGCAAAGGAGTAATCTCGGCACGGTAAGCGGCCCAAGGCTTCCGGCCTGGCTTCAGCAGCAAAGGAGTTATCTCGGCACGGTAAGCGGCCCAAGGCTTCCGGCCTGGCTTCAGCAGCAAAGGAGTAATCTCGGCACGGTAAGCGGCCCAAGGCTTCCGGCCTGGCTTCAGCAGCAAAGGAGTACCTGCCCGGTGAGTGATGGTGATGGATGGCCAGGATAAAGATGGATGTTTCCTCCCACCGCGTGGATAACCAACACTCGAGGCTTGTTAAAGTCGGCAACCCGCACATTTAATCCAAAAACTCCGGATTATTTGATCATTAAATCGATCACTCGAAACACATCTCTGTGACCCTTTGGTCACGAAATAAAATTAAAACTCCTTTTTAAAATCAATCCAACATGTCGATCAGAACAACTGCGACGACCGTCTTGGAAAACCCAGTGTCCCCTCCACTCGGGATCCCAGACGGAAGTGGAACCTCTCACATTGTTCCTGTCCTTCCCAAAAGTACATGTGTTGCCAGTCCCACAAAAGGCCATAGACAATTAATTTCATAAATATTAAAGTACTTAATTTAAAGGTAACTAACTTTCTTAAGTTATTTTCATAACATTACCCCGCTCGCCACTAACATGTTTGCCCTCAAACATAAAAAGGACGAAAGCATCACTGCCCTAATAGAGACTAGCTTGGTCTGCTGGGTTCCTAAAGAAGAAAACAACAATGTTACATAAGAATACTGTATCATAGAACATGAATTAACAGTTTTTATCATAAAAGTATTGTGCTTGTAAATGGGTGTGTTGCAACGTCAATCGCGCCCACCATGCGTAAGACATGATGGATGAGTTTGCGACGCATCCATTTGAAGGCTTCGTAAAGTGAAAAAAAAAACAAAGGTAGAACTTAGTATGCTAGATCTTAAAAGGTAGACATAATAGTAGTACTTAGATGATACGTGAACGGGTCCGCCAGCACCCACAGCATATAAGACGCTGGGTGATGTATCATTGACTCTCGTCGAGGACTACCGTAGACGTAGTATCTATAACAGCATAAAACATAATATTAGTATACAAATATTATCACTAAGACATGACATCAATATACATTAAAACATTAAATATGCGCAAAGCATCACTGTTCAGATCACTTTTAAATAAGCCAAAGTTGGCTACACTCTTAGATGGTGTTACCATCTGCACTTTATCACTGATTCTACATCCTTATGGATAAAAGAGTTCCTCTTTAGAAGAGTATTCCTATCTAACTCTCTAAACTGGTCTCGTGGGTTTAGTTTTTCTGACAGTTATACAATAGAAAACAACATACAAGTTTATTTTATCATAGGTATTCGATATACAGAATATAACCAACCATTGTAAGTGAATGGTGATATGAATAGTCTTACAATCATTGCAATAGAATGATGCCAATATATTTATTATACAACCATTGTTAAAAAAAAAATGGTGCTAATTAGTAGTCTACAATCATCGCAAGGAATGATGCCTATTTATTTAGTATACAGCCATTGTTAAAAATGGTGCCAATCAAATAGTAAGCAACTTTTGTACCCGAGGGTGCAAATAGTAAATTGTAATATTAGTATATTGTAACTAATAACTGAGGTTCTCAAAGGAACCAATCAATCACAAGCTTAATTTAAGAATTGATTTAATTCTTCAGATGATGCATATTCATAATATTTTAGTAAGTATTTTTTTATTGTTTTAGCAAATGCAGTTAAAACATTATTTTATTAATACTACTTCAATAATAACTTATTCATAGAAACCTATTAAGAATTTTTCTTGTATCAGAAAAGATACTTACATAGACAAATGGGCAATGAGGCTTATGTAAGCACAAGAGATTTAAACTCAGAACATAGTGAAATACTGGGCGAATACCTCCGTATGTTCTTATTTACGTTTATGCAATATAAATGTATATGAACACAGTTCATATAATATTAAACTTGGAATACAAGAGGATATGCGGGTTCATATCGTCGTAAATTCCAAGTTGACAAAAAAATATTCTTAAAAATAAATATCAGCTAAGTTGAACTGATCGTGCATATATATATAAATGTATTTGTACTTCGAGGCATCTCACAATTGTACATATATAATCTACCAAATTTTAATTATTATTCTAATGAGAAATTATACTCGAGTAATCAACTGGAGTAAAATTTAAATTTTTCATAAAAGACAAACTTAAAATTATTTATACCTATTTATTTATAACCAATACTGGTCATAGCAATTCGGATGATCAGGCCGCACTGAAATGAGCAGTATTGAAAAGATTTACCTTAAAAGATAGCGCCTGTAAAGATGGCCAGTCTCCACACGATGCTTTATGATAGCAGACTATGCTGGTATGTTATCTGATTTAACTATATCTTTAACATGAAAGTCGCCTGTTTCTTTTCCATTTAAATCAGACAGTGTATATACTAAGTCTGATTTTTTCTTTACTACAATATTTTGATTTTAATATTTTTGTTATGCCTTCTGGCTTGAATCCGCATTTCCTCCAATGTATTATCTGGTGTTATATTCCTGGATAAAAGCTCCGAAGATAACTCATCTTTCGATTTATTATTAATGTTGTCTATTACATTCGACATTTTGAAAAGTATAATAGTTAACCTCCAAATATTAAATGTAAAATGGTAACAAATTAGCTAATAACGATAGCTATGAATATATTGCTTTCCCGCGGGGCAATTATGATTATATTTACTTATAATCACTTTATTGTTTTGTTTGCACCTCACAATTATAAAACTTTAAAGGTGTAATGACATTTTTGACAGTTTAGCGACATATTGTTATCAAAATCACGATGTTTGTTTACGCTTGACATTTCCGCCTGTCTAATTGACACGAAGTATACGTGTTGCCCGTAAACCGAAATAATTTTACCCAAAAACAAACAAAAAAAATATTATAATAATGGGTACAACCGTTATTAATATGTTGGTTGCACTGATGACAGATTGATAAATTCGCACTGTTTACGTATGTATATAAAAGACATTTATAGGTTATGTTATATGTGAGATGCGACGAAATAACAAAAACAATTATAATTGGTTACCAAACAAAACACTTGTAACTCAAAACTAGTCAAATAGTACAGATGCGAGCCCAGTGGAAAGTAAATTTTAGGTTATGATAAATATTTGAACAACTTTTATTACCTAAATCATTGAAAAAGGTCCATACACAATCAGAAAGAGATCAAATCGACCCAAACCAAGTTGGTAGCGCCATGTTAAGTTATGGGCTGTCCAGGGGAAGCCAAAATAAGTAGTTAAGTATGGGTAGTTCAGTGTAGCCCCGGTGGTCCGGGATCAGCTTTGCCTAAGGCGCGCCAATTTCCTGACTAAGGAAAATGCTGATCCGGCCAGCTGGACGTCAGTAGAGCAAGACACTCTTGTCAGGGCATAGGCAATGGTTATAACCTCTTTCTGTTTGTGTAGGGGGTTAGTAAGAAATAAAAGAGAGAAATCTTATGCAAGTGGTCGAGCCACATTTAAATTATATATTTCAGAACAATAAGAACATAAGTAAATTGGAACAACTCACCCAGCAGACCTGATACACGTACGTCTAACTATATCTAACTAAGATCCGTATGATGACGCGAACCGAAGATGAGATGGTGGAAGGTAGGAGACTGTGGAGTAGTCTCGGCACGGTAAGCGACCCAAGGCTTCCGGCCTGGCTTCAGCAGCAAAGGAGTAATCTCGGCACGGTAAGCGGCCCAAGGCTTCCGGCCTGGCTTCAGCAGCAAAGGAGTTATCTCGGCACGGTAAGCGGCCCAAGGCTTCCGGCCTGGCTTCAGCAGCAAAGGAGTAATCTCGGCACGGTAAGCGGCCCAAGGCTTCCGGCCTGGCTTCAGCAGCAAAGGAGTACCTGCCCGGTGAGTGATGGTGATGGATGGCCAGGATAAAGATGGATGTTTCCTCCCACCGCGTGGATAACCAACACTCGAGGCTTGTTAAAGTCGGCAACCCGCACATTTAATCCAAAAACTCCGGATTATTTGATCATTAAATCGATCACTCGAAACACATCTCTGTGACCCTTTGGTCACGAAATAAAATTAAAACTCCTTTTTAAAATCAATCCAACATGTCGATCAGAACAACTGCGACGACCGTCTTGGAAAACCCAGTGTCCCCTCCACTCGGGATCCCAGACGGAAGTGGAACCTCTCACATTGTTCCTGTCCTTCCCAAAAGTACATGTGTTGCCAGTCCCACAAAAGGCCATAGACAATTAATTTCATAAATATTAAAGTACTTAATTTAAAGGTAACTAACTTTCTTAAGTTATTTTCATAACATACTATTCTCAAATATTATTACGGTGTCGCCAGCGAACGATTTAAGTTTAAACATTTGATTAACATAAATTAAGAACTAAATTGGTACTATGACAGTTTCCTGAAGGATTATGAATTCTGAAGTCTCAGCTTTGCTTAATTTGTTCAATTAGTTAATTCATTTGAAAGTGAAAAACTATTGATATCTTTTCACAAATCAATAAAAATACCTAGACACTTTTTTCTTGTCTTAAGGCACGGTAAATATATGGTGTAAGTTCTGCAATAGCATTATGCGTGCCTAGATTTTCTCTAAAACTAAATTGGTTAGGACGAAGTATCCTGTTAATTTGAATTTAATGCAGGATCGGTTTTTTAACGTCTTTTGTTTTTCAAGTTTTGCAATATTAGAGATGAGAGATAGTAAATAATTTGATATTTCATTAGGGCTGTCAATTTCAAAATAAGTGTTACAATGGATTTATTACAAACTGATGGGAAAACATATTCCACTATTCAAACATATATTTATAATGTGGCCAAACTGGAAAGCTTAATATTTTGTTATTATTTGGGGGGGGAGGGGTGTAGGCGGGGTGTAGGTAGAGTGGGGGTAGATGGGGAATGGAATATGTCGGCCTTTAATTTCAAGGTAGTAAGGGTTTTTATTGTGAGAATACCGCGAGATTCCCAACTGCTCCCAAAGCTAGTTGAGGGATACTTTGGATGAGGGGGAGGTCAGTCAATGACTGAATTCATTTGTATAAGAGGTCAGTCAATGACTGAATTCATTTGTATAAGAGGTCAGTCAATGACTGAACACATTTGTATAAGATTACTACATCTGTGTAATACATATGTTTGTATGAGGTGTATTCATACATTTATTTGAAGTGACTGTAGTTACTACATTATTTTAACCGTAATGCATATCAACGGAACTTGAATATTAACTATGAAATGTGATGAATTGTTTAAATTCTGTGAAACAACCCGTCCTTAAAATCTTATGATTTCACAAACCACGCTCTTAAAAATAAATTAGAAATATGGTGACAGTTAGAAAGAATGGCTGGACATGCTGATATGATTATAGATGCAATACAATATTTTTTGGATTCAATCGTCGGTCAGGGCTATGGAAAATACTTCATTTATAATTATGTAAAATTGGAAAATACTTCATTTAAATTATAATTATGTAAAATAACAATTTTCTTACCCTACTTGAAAGATTGTCGATGTGATATTTCCACTTAAGATGATTGTCTATGATAACACCTAGATATTTGATGTTGTTCACACATTCCAAAGCTTCACAGTTGAGTTAAAGTCCATATTATAGGAAATACAATTAGTCTTATGAGTTTTTATTGTGTACGATGTACTAGGTCGTCCCTTTATGGTTGAGCTGAATCTTATGTATTTAGTTTTTGCTATATTTAGTGTTAGTAGATTTTTGTCAAGCCACTGTTTTATCGCATTGATTTCACTTTCAGCATGTTTATGAGTTTCAGTCCAATCCACTCCTTCAAATATAGCTACTGTGCTATTATATATTCTAATAAAGCTATTGTGCAATAGCTTTATTAGAATTCGGTAACTAGTAAGTGGTGAGGACAAGACAATTTTATTTTTTCCTTTTAAGATTTAACATTTCTTTTTGCATTTCAGAATGCGTCGTGGAGTAACGCTGCGGGCCTGAAGGACTGGATGACTGGTGAGCTAGACCGTCTACAAAACTGCTCCGTGGTATGATCTTTCCCTTTAAGTTTTCAGGTTTATCTTTAAGTTAGTTTTAAGTTTCTGGCGGGCAAGTGGTTCCCTTAAGCCAGTGGTCCGGACCAGTGACCAGCATCATTGTGTTTTCAGGTTTATCTTTAAGTTAGTTTTAAGTTTCTGGCGGGCAAGTGGTTCCCTTAAGCCAGTGGTCCGGACCAGTGACCAGCCTCATTGTGTTTTCAGGTTTATCTTTAAGTTAGTTTTAAGTTTCTGGCGGGCAAGTGGTTCCCTAAAGCCAGTGGTCCGGACCAGTGACCAGCATCATTGTGTTTTCTGGTTTATCTTTAAGTTAGTTTTAAGTTTCTGGCGGGCAAGTGGTTCCCTTAAGCCAGTGGTCCGGACCAGTGACCAGCATCATTGTGTTTTCAGGTTTATCTTTAAGTTAGTTTTAAGTTTCTGGCGGGCAAGTGGTTCCCTTAAGCCAGTGGTCCGGACCAGTGACCAGCATCGTTGTGTTTTCAGGTTTATCTTTAAGTTAGTTTTAAGTTTCTGGCGGGCAAGTGGTTCCCTTAAGCCAGTGGTCCGGACCAGTGACCAGCATCGTTGTGTTTTCAGGTTTATCTTTAAGTTAGTTTTAAGTTTCTGGCGGGCAAGTGGTTCCCTTAAGCCAGTGGTCCGGACCAGTGACCAGCATCATTGTGTTTTCAGGTTTATCTTTAAGTTAGTTTTAAGTTTCTGGCGGGCAAGTGGTTCCCTTAAGCCAGTGGTCCGGACCAGTGACCAGCCTCGTTGTGTTTTCAGGTTTATCTTTAAGTTAGTTTTAAGTTTCTGGCGGGCAAGTGGTTCCCTTAAGCCAGTGGTCCGGACCAGTGACCAGCATCGTTGTGTTTTCAGGTTTATCTTTAAGTTAGTTTTAAGTTTCTGGCGGGCAAGTGGTTCCCTTAAGCCAGTGGTCCGGACCAGTGACCAGCCTCGTTGTGTTTTCAGGTTTATCTTTAAGTTAGTTTTAAGTTTCTGGCGGGCAAGTGGTTCCCTTAAGCCAGTGGTCCGGACCAGTGACCAGCATCATTGTGTTTTCAGGTTTATCTTTAAGTTAGTTTTAAGTTTCTGGCGGGCAAGTGGTTCCCTTAAGCCAGTGGTCCGGACCAGTGACCAGCCTAATTGTGTTTTCAGGTTTATCTTTAAGTTAGTTTTAAGTTTCTGGCGGGCAAGTGGTTCCCTTAAGCCAGTGGTCCGGACCAGAGACCAGCATCATTGTGTTTTCAGGCTTAATTTTTAAGTTAGTTTTAAGTTTCCGGCGGGCAACCACTTAAAGTGGTTCGGTTTAATTTTTAGTTCAGACGAGTTCTTAGTAAGATCTGCAATACTGTTTTAAACTAATACTAACATGCATGGGGGTGACTAACTTACTAACAACTAACTAACAACTAATACAAAACATTATTGTACATCTTGCTGAACTTATCTTTGAACTTTTTGTATCGCTAATTCAGAGAGTATAGGGCTACTGGCGATTCTCTCTTTAAAAAAAAACGAGTGTCCTAGCTACCACAGTAGTCACTGGTCACTTGGAAAAGCTAGGTATCAGAGGTTGAGTACATGTAATAATGAATATAACACTAGGAGTGCCTACTATTAATAAATGTAAGTATCCATACTTTTTTCTTCCTTGATATGTATTATATGTATGTGCAGATTGGTTAATTAATTGTTAATGTGTTTAATAATAATAAAACCATGCATGCAGGGACATTAGATCGTTTAAATAAATTAGTCCTGACTTGTGTGGCTAAAAAGGTTTCCACACACAGCCATTGGGAAAAAGGGTGCGTTCCATTCAATGCCCTGTATTGTTTCTACAATCGGTTTCAATTTTCGAAAAATTAATCTCAAATCCTCTGCCAATACTATCGGTTTTTAACACATTTATGTTGAACACAGTATTTAAGCCCCCAAAATTTTTTATTTTTTAAGATAATCTCTATACATTTGCTGAGTAAAAAAAGTAATTACTTACCCTTACATGAAATTCCCTTGATTGGAAAAAATCGCATGCTTTGAAGTGTGCTCTGAAAATTATTAAAAACATATCTTCTTCTGTTATTTAACTTTTTTTTTAAATGAATTTTTATTTATTTTGAAACATATGTTACAATATTTACAACTTAATATATATATATTTTTAATCACTCTCCCAATAAAGCAGATGCTTGTGTTTAAGAGAGGACAACTACATATTTTTACATTTATTTAAATTACAAATTATTATATAAATGTTATTATTACAAGACAAGAAACATACACTATAAAAGTAATAAAAAGGTAAGTTATACCTACATGATACAAAGGAATAACAAGCAAAACATAATATCAAACAATAAGAAAAGTTATGAGGTGGTGGTGGAGATTTTTTTTTTTTGAAATTTTCATAGTTTTCCTCCGTCCTTAATCTAGGAGTAGTTTGTTAAATAATTTTATATCCTTAAATATATAGTAATGCTGAGCTGTTGAAGTTCGTACTAGAGATACGGTTAGCCCTCCAACAGAAATAATTTTTTGCTAGTATTTGATTGTGGGATATTATTTTTATCAAAGAATTCTTTATGTAATTGAAGTAGTACAATTTTGTCATAAATTTTTGGGGGAACGGGAAATCATGGATAACATTTGTTGTTAGATAGTAATAAGGCTTTTTTAAGGTGTTTTTATTAATATTTTTTTAATTTTCTCAAGTTGAAGTAGTGTCGATTTAAATGCACCCAGGTTTTACATTTACAGGTACGAATAAATCACTCTGCTTCTGTGCTAATTTAGATATTAAATTAGTTGGGAGATTTTTGTTCTATTTTAAATAAGTCATGCTTTATTAAATATTTTCGTTTACGCCTTATGCTCAAACCAAGCATGCTCATTTATGAGCAAATGCGTGTGTCAGTACCATAAAGGATGGGAACACTTACCCTACATATGATGATGATATTCTTTCTTGATTGTTGATTGCTGGTTTTTTCATATGCAAATATGTTGAAAATTTCGGCCCGATGTCGAAGGATCAAATTATTAAATAAAGAGCACTGTTTGTTATTTCAATAACATATATTATCCGATCCTTTAATTTTATAATGTTAAGAAGGACACTTCGTTCACAAGCTGTTAGGAGTATGTAAATTTGAAGAGAAAAAATTCAGTCCCATAAAATAAAAGAAAAATTGCTGCGATGATGAAATAGGAATCTATACATATGTATTGATCTGTTTTTAAATGAAGAAAATGAATACCACGGTAAAACAGGAATCTACCAATATTGATAAATAAATAGACCCACAGATACATTTATCGACAAATAATTTATCCTATATAATGATAGTATGAGTGTGCAGAAACTATTTCTAAACCTTGTTTTCCATAAAAACCAAGCATATCGATTTCAGATTTCATTATTGTAGAGAAATGATAAATGAAAACATTGTTAGTGTTGATTATTTATGTATATATTAGATATTCCCGCAGACTTGTTCACTAAGAGCTTAGGTGGAGTAAAACATTATAAACATTTAAATGCTTTGGGAATTGTTAAAGTGTAATTTTATTTTCTTATATTATGTTCGTAATCTGTATTTTGAGTGGGAGTGTTGTAATTTCAAAATATAGATTACTACTAGTGCCATCTAGCGGCACATATTCAAACCAATATTATTGTCATTTGTATTTACGCAAATAAAAGTTCCTTCCCTGTTGGTTCTGTCTCCTCAAAGACTGGTGTTTAATTTACAAAAGCTCTATAGGTAGTCAAGCATAAATTTCATAGTATTGGCAATAATACGTTTGTAAATATTTTTTACCTGATAATGAATTTTTGTTAGCGAAAGGCTTCATTGTTAGTTTGTCAAAATGGCGAACGGTACTGAACTCGATAAGCTTGCTCAGAAAACGCGTGGTGGGCAGTTCACATTAGCTCAATTAGAAAGTTTGTTAGTTGAATCTGACGATGATAACCTCAGTGACATCATATCATCAATAATATCCATCGGGGAGACGGTAGAAGTTTAGGATGTTTTGACGAGTGAAACCGGTCCGACGACTTCCATGCCCCCATCTAAACACCGTAAAACTGCCAATCCCGACGAATGGGAATGGACTTGGTCTCCAAACATCACTCGGATTCCATTTAAAGGAATAAAGAGAAGCACCCTGAATGAATTGGAGGAGGACAAGACAAGAGTACGTGGCATACTTGCAATTTTTCTCTGGCCCTCCATGTCCCTGATTGCTTCGAGGACTATCATATATATATATATATATATTTTTTTTTAGTTATTAGTTTATATACATATAAAAGTGAAAAAAAAATATGCCAATAAGATTGACCAATCTACAATTTTTTTAATCTAAATAAAACATTTTGGAATTTTTTTTTTTTAAAGAAATAAAGAATTATACTAGCTGATACCAGGCATGCGTTAATGGCTAATTAAATAAATACATTGTTTCTCCCTCCGTGTCATTTCCCATTCGTCCCCGTTCCCCTTCCGACTCCTCTTCCTCTTCCCCTCCCGTGTCCCCTTTCCCTCACGCATTCCATTTCCACCTTCTTCGCCTTCCCCTCTCCCTCTTCCCTCCTCCAGCGAAGCCCCCATCCTTAATGCATACCCCTTCCACCAGCCTTTTCTCCCTGCCGCCTAACTCCACTTAAAATACACTTATTTTTCCTACAACTCGTGTGACTCATTTAATTTTTTTAGGCAAATTTCATAATGCCAGAGCTCACCATTATAGATATAGAAGTTATTCACCGGCAATGTTTACAACATTTCAAAAAAAATTAATAGTAATCGGATGAAATTTTAATCGCAATCGTATGAATAGTATAGGAAATAACTTTATAACCATCCCGGGTAGGCGAACATCATATTCCCAAAGTTTCATCGCAATCGGACGAACGATGTGGCCGCGCATAAAATACGAACAAACAAACAAACATTAATTTTTATATTATAGATTTAGAGGGTTTTTCACCATCCTCCTACTAGCTTATCCATAATGTAAAGTTTAATTTTTATTTACGATTTTCAGTTTATTTATTTAAAGTCGGAGTTTATTATTCGGTACTCTAACCTATGAATAGTGGCTATATATTGGATAGGTTGGCCGAGTTTTCTGACTTGCAAGTATTTTATTTTTATCTTTAGTATACTAATTATTCTAGAAATGTACAAAGCAATTTGTAATAATAAAGTATAGATTCGTGGTTGGGCTTGGAAGGGATGTGATATGATGTCTTCACAAACAAGTCCCGGTTCACATAAAAATTTTTAAAAGTTGGAAAAACAATTCATTCACAGAACTCCACAAGCTCGTCATACATTATTATGTCCCATTTTTTGTTTTTATTGGTAGGTATTTTAGTAATGGTAGCAGTGATGCCATGTCACAAATGTATAAAAAAATATTACAGGGGTAAAAAAGCCATGTTTTAGCTTTTTATTGAAAATGTAGAAAACAACGGGATCTAAGTTAATAATTTGGGTAAAGTTGTAGTACTGCGTTTCACTTAGACAATCATGGCGTCGAACTTCGCATAAGTGAATTAAATATTTTTATCTCTCCCGTCATACTCACTTTTCGCAATAATAAAGCTAAATCTAAATCTAACTATTATAAGAAATACTCCATATTACCCATGAGGATGAGTGCGACGAGTTTATCAATTATTTGTAATGATTTATAAAAATAAAAAAAAACACCATACAAATGAACTCTAAAAAGTTTTTTTTTTACTGTTATCAAGTTTAAGAACTCGTACGCACTAGCGACTGGCCGCACTTTTATTTTAATATGCAACCGCTTATTTTGTACGCACTAAGCCGCCGAAAAATTCATACAAAATTCAACGGCTAATCGAACCACCTAGGCGGCCAGCCGCTAGTGCGTACGAGCTATAACTTATTTTTAATGTATTCTATTTTCAATTATCTATATATTATGTAAAAATGATCTCTGTTTCCCTTGGTCACGCCATAACTTCAGAATGACTTAACCTATTTGATTCTTTTTTTTTTTTAAGTTTTCTGAGAATTTTTAGAAGGTTCTTACGAAAAGAAAAATTAAGAAAATTGGATAATTTCAGAAAACCTAATGACTATTTTAACTTCGTACGTTTGACGGTTTACATAGAGATATTTCCTATACCATTCATCCGATTGCGATAAAAATTCGGTGATTTGTTGTGGACATGCCCGTGAAGGTTTAATATTTCTATATTGGTGAGTTCTGGCGTTATAAAATTTACAGAAAAAATTTGCAATAGGGCACACGCGAGTTGTTTGAAAAATGAGTGTATTTTATGGAGTTTAGCGGGAGGAGGAGGGAAATCCGGGAGGAATGGAGGGGAATGAAGAAGGGGTGGTTTACGGTAGGGAGGACGAGGGAGGGGGAAGGCGGAGAAGGTGGAAGGGGAATTCGTGAGGGAGTGGTTGACAGGGTGACAGCGGGAGAGGGGAGGGGGAACGCGGGGAAGGTGAAAATGGGAACGCGAGAGGGGAACGGGACGAGGGTGGGGAAGAGGTGGCGGAAGGGGAAAGTGGACGAATGGGAAAGGATACGAAGGGAGAAACAATTTCTTTCTTTAAGTGGCATATCAACGCATGCCGGGTATCAGCTAGTTAATAATATAAATAACTTTAATAAGAAGATAGGGGAGAATAAATTCTCCATTAATATTTTTTTCTACATTTTACAGAACTTAGTGTAGGTACCTAATTAAAGTTACATGGTTATATTCATTTCCTGTCATTACTGGTAGCTATTAGTACTTACTTTAACCAGTGATTCCTGTCATTATTTGGAGTAAAATATGTTGATCTCCGGTGGCATTTTTGATGTTTTTTTTTTTCAAAACCAAAACAATAAGGCGCTCCGCCCACTGAGGCAACTGAAAACCAACTAAAACCGGCTGTTTCTCTTTCTTGATTGGTCAAAAAGCTTGGTTAACCATAGAAGAAGAACAATCAGCTGACAGTTGGCAACTATCAATGGCTGCCCAGGGCAACCAGTAGAGCAAGTCGCAAGTCACCGCTTGCGTTACCATTGACAACGGGGTTTTGTGTGATTGTGTATGTGCGGGCCATCACATTGTCATACAAAGACAGTTGGCAGTTGAGAGTTTTCAGTTGCCTGAGTGGGCGGAGGCGCTAATAGGTGTTAGGCAGTTGGGGGCGGGGTAAGAGGCTGGTCGGTTACTCAGCTGAGCGACCTGTGACGTCATGCAGAAGAACATTTTTTTGATTTGATTTCGAAGAAAAAAAATGGAAAAAAAAGTTATCGAAAAAGTCACTGGAGACCAAAATTTCATTTACATTCTTCACTCCAAATAATGTTAGGAATCACTGGTTAAAGTAAGTCAAGTACATCCCTTAACAGCTCCTGTATAGTAAGATAGCTTTATTTAATGATAATCTGTTAATTGCACACAAATGAATGAAATTGAATAACATTGTGAAATGCTTAAATATTTGAAATTCGTGGATAACAGGAATAATATTAATTTTGCTAGTAAACAATAAGGAAATCATTGCCAAGAGTGAAAAACAGTGAGTGAAATTTTCTTGCAGTACTTACCAAAATGTTACCATAATAAAATTAGTTCCCCCCCCTCCCTCTCCACCGCGAGTCCAAAAATGCCGCCCCTGACCGTATCTCGTGCATGAATTATGAACTACTTTCTTCGGTTTAATGGGTTCAGAAAATGAAAAAAAAAAAATTGCTTATTACAAATTGACGGGCCCCATGTGAGGCTTAAAGTGAAGGGCACAGACTAAAAAAAATTTTTTCATGCAACTTTTAAGAAAATTGCATATTTCAGGATCTAAAAACTGTATTATTTTTTTTCAGTGAATTATAGGTGGATCTTATAATTTTTTTCATATATAAAATTGCTTTGGCGACGTGTATGAACATCTTCAAAATAATCAGGACAAAGAAGTTCTCTGCAGCGACATCGTCTTCTTTTTGCAACCCTGTAGATGGCAAGAATCTCGACTCCCAATCCGAAGGTTACGGGTTTGAACCCGGCGTGCACAAATACATTTTAATTAATTAATTTGTGTTATTTCACAATTTATTAATTAAAAGTAATATATATTACTTTTTCGTTGTTTGTTTTTGGGGTGTTATGCCGTGTTGTGCTACCTCCTTCTTTAGCCGACGTTTCGGACAGCGTTGCAGTGTCCATCATCAGGGCAGATCCGGCAGATCACATCGACGGATGCTTTTGGCCGTGAAAATCTAAAAAACGTATCTAATATATATTACATTTGCGGCACGTTCGAGAGTGAAAGATACTCTCAGTATCGTCCTGGTGTAAGACCACCATTCAGAATTGAAGAGTTACTTGAAATGGCTTTAGCCGTGTTTGGTGTCCAGATCTGAAGAGCCAGGTACTTCCCCACCTTCCTCTTATCAAAACTCCTTCCCCTCCCACTAACTTCAGCTTAACAACATACCCTAATAGGGTATTTCCACGTTTTTTTATTGCTTAAAAAAATTAAGCAAAAAATTATGCTTATGATGACATTTTTATTTTATTTTTATCTTGACGAATAAATTTTCTACAGCGAGTTTAAGTTGCCCATTTTTGTAATCCCGCCAAATGGTCATTTTAGACCATTTAGACGTAAGACGTCATAAGAGTCGCTCGTTCTTGAAAAATTTCTGACAGTTCTACTTTGTTTGTTTGACGACGTGCGTTATCGTTTTATATTGATTTATTTGCAAGAACCGGGAGCAATACCGGAATTCTAGGCATTTCTTGATTATCCAACCATATTGAAAAATACTTACATTCGGTGGAAGTTTTCTACTAAGTAAAATATTATTTTATCCTCTTTTCTGCAACTAACTCTTTTTTTCTCGTTAACAGTATTTGCCTTTTTCGGTATTTTTTTTTTTCTCCTTGCCATATAATACGTAATACGTACGATTATATTACTTTATATTTTGTATGTTTCCCTTTTTGCCTACTGGCTACAAATTTATTGGCACATCGTATTAAATATTTTTTATATAAATAATCAATTATTTTTCATCTTGCGAACAAAGTGTTCCAAAGATGGCTGCCAAATTCAACCGTGGGGCGTACTTGCGATTTGTACAGGATTAGCAGTTGTGCACTATTAAAGTGTCTGCGGGCCCTGTAAAGTACGCCCAGTTTCTGAGAGGCCAACTTAACTCTGGCCTCGATGGAGCTCCCTCACCTGAGCTGGTCACTTAGAGTTACACCGAGCATATCAATGGAGGACCTGTTTGGAAGAATGCTACCGTGGAAAGAAACTAGATTGTCATTTTGATCCCTTTTAGACGTAATCGGACATGATTGAGTCTTTGAAACATTGAATTCGACGAGATTATTCATACTTTAAGAGAAAACACTCTTGAGGTAACCGTCCATTCTTTGCTTCAAAGCCCTCCGAGCCGTTGGAATTTGTGCACCCTTCGGGGGCTTGTCAAACAAAAAGCTATCATGGACTGTACTGTCATCCACATAGCAATGAATTGGTGCACACGTCAAAAGGTCATTGATGTGCAACAAAAACAAAGTTGGAGACAGAACCGATCCCTGTGGGACGCCAGCATTTATCGAGTACGAGGAAGAGGTGAAGCCACCAGCAACCGTCTGAATCGACCTCTCCCTCAAGAAGTCGGCAATCCACGTACATAAGGATGCGGAAAGTCCGTAAGAAGGCAGTTTGTTGACAAGTCCTCGGTGCCAGACCCGGTCAAAAGCCTTGGAAATATCCAGTGCGACCGTTTGGGTCTCACCGAAACGTTCCAGGCACCGCCCCCTAACATGCGTCACATATGCGAGAAGATCACCGTACGAGCGGTTCCGCCGGAATCCGTATTGACGGTCATTGATAATTTTGTTCTTCTCGAGGTATGTGAGCAGTTTGTCGTTGATCACACGTTCCATCACCAACTGATGTGATGCTATCGGGCGGTAGTTGGCCGGATTGGAGCGGTCACCCTTCTTTGGAATAGGATGGATAACCGCTTTTTTCCAACCAGAGGGTACAGAGCCAGACTTCAGGGACATTTTAAAAAGCTTCGTCAAAATTGGAGCTATTTCTGCAGCGCACCTCTGCAATATCAGGGCGGGGATTCCGTCAGGCTCGCCAGCTTTATTATCATCAAGCCCTCGTAAGACTTGGAGTACATCCCGATGCCGGATCCTCAGTTTTTTCATAAAGAAACCGCAGTGAGGAACCGATGTCGGGACTGCACCTTGATCATCGAGGGTCGAGTTTTCCGAAAAAAATTTTGCCTATCAGGTTAGCCTTTTCGGTGGCCGAGTTTGCTAGTGAGCCGTCAGGTCTGGTAAAAGGTGGCAGAATAGATTTGCAGAAATTGCGACCTATTGATCCTGCTCCATGCGGGCAGACAGCCAGCTTTTTGCTGATCTGCAGGCCGTGCTCGAATTTCGACCTATTTATGATCCTCTTGCATTCCTTTGCCAATTTGTTATATGCTGCTCTATTTTCGGATGTTCTAGATGTGTTGTGGGCTCGGTAAGCTGCATTTTTTCGCCAAACTGCTTCGGAACATTGTCGACTGAACCACGGCTTTGAGCCCACACCAGTTTCCTTGACAGTGGATTGAATGAAGCCATCTATCGCGGATGTGATGACTTCACCAATTTCCTGGGCACATCTTGAGGGCAGCTGACCACGGGAAAGCATTAAAATGTGCCCGCAGACCGAACCAATCTGCTGACCTATATTGCCACACTTTTCTCTTCAGCCTTTCGTTTGAAGTTGACGGGGATTGAGGTTGTCACCAGGCAGTGGTCGGATGATCCTAAAGGCGCTGTGACCTCAATCTTGTAACCGTGTGGCACAGTGGTTAGAAATAGGTCTAACAGATTGGAGCGGTGAGCCTGGACATCAGGAACCCTTGTAGGCTCCTGAACCATTTGCTCCAATCCATGGCAAAGGATTCCGCCTGTCGTCCAGCCGAGTCCGTTGATCCTGAGAAGTTCAATCATGGTTCGTTATGACTCGATTTTTCACTCGTTGATGGGGCAGCCCACCCTCAGTCGTGAGCCTGAGGGTTGGGCCCCTGTACTACCGAGCGGCCCGGACAGCGTTAACCAGTTGTAAAGGGTCTCCCTCAACCGGCCTCTCCCGATCCGGCCCGCCACGCAGAAGGTGGGTCAGCGCATCCGCCACCAAGACCCGGATAAACCTTACCCCATGAACCCGGGCACCCCTGCACCAAACGTAGCTTGGACCACTTGGGGTGACCTATGGCAGAGGTGTTGGTTATCCAATAAATGGTTCCCAGGGCGGCGGTACCCATACCCGCATACCAAATTAGATATGTATATTAATCTTATATTAATGTACGAAATAATATATTTTAATCCTGTGAATGTTCCAAAAAAGAATTAAATAATATGATAATTAATTTTGGAAGTAGAAAGGAACGTTTGGGGAAATTGCGGGGAATTCGTTATTTTGTTCTCCCCAATTTGAGGAATTTAAACATTTATTGTGGGTATTTTAGAGCATAAGCATTGGCAACCCTGCACATGACAGAACTGAGTAGTATATCTATGGACAAAAGTATCTGCCATCATCAGGGGGGTATAACTCCGATCCAAAATTTCAACAGGAACGAAGATGAGAAATATCTATGACTGTGTGACGACAAGAAGGCGGCGACCACGCTGCGACCAATAGAACACGAGTATATTTTATATATAAACAGTATTGTTCTATGGTTTATTTATGTTTGACACAGCTTGACGCGCGACCACGCGCTACTATTCTGACGTAAATATTTGGATTATTTTTTGTGAAATGCCACCTAAATATCGTCCCAGTGTGAAAGGCTGTGTAGACGTAAATTCAATTCGGCATAAGTTTCCGTCCTGGGAAAGAAAGGAGAATCGGGAATGGTCGATGAGAATTGGCAGACTCGAATATGGTGATCGAATGCAAAATGCGTATTAAAAAATAACTCATTGTCTACTTTTAAACTTCCTGAAATGAGACAATATCCTCGTGAAAGAGGATGCATTGTAACCAAAATACAGGTACACATAATTATATTGATTATTCATATGAAATTCTAAGCTCATTTCGTACGGTTATTTTTCTAGTTGACGAGTGATGAAATATTATTTTTTTATGCATTTGTCTTGTTTTGATCTGTCAGTTGTGTCATGATAGTGAAGTTGTTTTAATTAATCTTTTCAGCTCGATCATACAATGCCTATGTTTGTTTTGAACACCAAATCGTGACACACTGTTCTGCACTAGTTCAACTACCAGTTCTGGAGTTATAAAGAGAAATTCGTTTCCTTCACAGGACTGTCTTGGTATGTGTTTGTATTTTACTATATTATTATAAATTATCACCCATGTAAAAATATTAATATAGCGACGATTAGCTTGCTTAATGGTGAACTTTATCCACCGAATGTAGTACGTTTCTACTAATGTTTTAAATTTTCTTAAATCTTTTGTTGTGAAGGTCAATTGACTTATTTTGATGCACACCCAAATATATTGATTTAGCATCTTAATGATGACATATGATTGTTTGTTGCAGGTATGTAGAACAGTAAAGTTGTGGTGTCACGTCAGGATATGACGGCCAGTACATCTGGGGTGTTGACGTGTTCCACCACTCTGAGGTGCCTCTATCCTTGAGAGAACACAGAACTCCAGGACTGGAGCATCAAATATCTTGTTCGAACGAAGTCTTTATGGACCTTGGTTATATCTACCCTCGGTAATATCTACCCTCGGTAATATGGTAAATTTATTTTAGACCTGATAAAAGTTATAATCTGTTCAATAGAAGAGTTTACCTTTAAAACAACGCCTTCGTATATTCGGAATTGGTGTGATGGTTAGTTTTTCTTGTATTATCTGTTTATACGCGCTTATAATAAAATACCAAAACATATAACTGAGTTTTTTATTTTTCTGTTTAACCAATCATTTTTTTTTTAAATAATATTTTTGGCATATGAGTTGGGTAGGTACCGAAAGATAATTATATTGTCTATGGTCGCACCTTTTTATAGTTTCCTCTATCCTAGTCGATGGTATGTGTGACGTCAAGAAGTCGGGGCGAAAAAAAAGTGATAAAATACTCTATATTTATCCAATATCTATGGTCAAATAGTGTCGAAAATTTCTCTATAGTAAAAGCACGAAGTTATCAATCTAGTGATTGGTTTATTTATGGCCATCATGCTGCCATCCACTGACATCTGAACTCTGCACGTGTGTTTGATTGTCAAACTTGAAGTTTACGGATTGTTTGTTGGTTCTAAGAGTGCCTTTGTTTACAATTTAACATTAAAAGTGGTTTAATTTGTTAAAAATGGGTCGCGGTATTGCTTCCCGCCATCAGCGGTTTGTGAAAGCCGAAAAAACCAAAGTTAAATTGAAGGGAAAGAAAGATGCACCAAAAGGAAAGAAAGATTTGCCGAAAGGAACTAATGTCACGAAAACGGCATTCAAAGTAAAGAAAATTGTTATCAGAGAACAAGTTAGAAATTTGGTAAACAATGACCAGCCTCTTAGTAAAACTAAGCTGAATATCAAGGAGCTGTTGTCCCGTCTGGAACATTTCAACACGACTGCGAGAGTTGATGCATTAAATGGATTGAAAGATTTGATTACAGCAATTGGAAATGTTACGCTCACAAACAGTCTGGGACAGCTGTTAAAAGGCGTAGCGCCTTTAGTTTTGGATAAAGAAAAGAATGTGAGTTGGACTAAAATTTATCATTCATATTTATTGTGATTTTTAATAATTTTATTAATTTCGGTAAAGTTGTATTACTCCGCTTCACATGGCCACTTGTTTCTTGTAATAGTTGAAACCAAGTGTGTTATTTTTAAAAATAATGACGCACTAGCAATGTGGTGGATTTTGACAACTTTACCGTGGTGAGATTGGTTTCCATTCAAATCTACACTGAAGACATTCCTATTTGAAGGTGTGCATTATCCTTTCAAGGGAGGTCATGAATATTTCCATTGGTATCCATGCTACCAGACTTGAAATTAGATTTTGTTCCCTGTGACCACACAGATTTAGTTATATTTTTGTTGTTTATTTCTAGGTTCGCCGGGAAGCTTATAAAGTTCTCCATATGATTTTATCTCCCTTGTCACTGGAGAGGATCGCCCCGTTCTTCGATGCCTTATGCTCCTATCTACGCTGTGCCATGACTCACATCGACACTCGCATACACGAAGACTCCCTTCTTTACTTTGACATCTTGCTGCTCTGCGCACCTGACTTGATGGGAATCAATGTTCACAAGATCCTACCCAGCTTCCTGGACATGATTTCCAAGCTGAGGGTGGACTCCAAACCTGGACGCACTCTAATGGTGAACTTAGGAAGTAAAATGACCAGCATCAAATGGAGAATCAAAGTCTTATCAAGGCTGCATCAGCTCCTGCAAACCTTATCAAACTTAAGAAACAATAAAAAAGATCAATTTCAACGGAATGAAATATCAATTCGAAGGAGTAATGATTATGCGCTCGCTTATGATGCAAATAAATTGAAATGCTTTCCCGTTTATAGGGGACTAACCCTAACCAAGCTGGCTTGTTTCTCAAAAGATAAAAATATTTATTCAAGCGGTGATAATGAAGGAGAGAAGTTGCAGGCTTATATCGAAGTTTTGATTCCACTATTGTTTGAGACTTGGTTGGAAGTGAGGCCAGCAACTAATCAGGACTCTAAGAGAGTAGAATCTGTGGTCTCCGAGGAAGGTATTCTAATACTGCGGTATATTCTGCAGATTTTCTATCTTCTGTGGAGTCTAGGGAAACTAGTGGAGGCAGAGCAAAGAAACTCTCAGTTGAGCCAATGGTTTATCAGCAAGTACCACAAGGATTTCGCTCAATACATTTCAAACTCGTTTCCTTACATTCAAAGTGCACTGACTAAAAAGAAAAAAGGAGAAAAACCCCTTATCAATCTGATTGAAAAAGTCACAGATGAAAAGTGTTTAGAAGAGAACTTAATCATTTGCCACGTATTTGTTATCATGAATAATAACCTTATTTCAAAAGCGCACAGTTATTCTGAAAGCGAGAAAGTTTTTTCCTACTTGGAATGGACTGTAGGACGCATTTCCAAGAGAAACACAGTTTGCCAGGCAAAGTTGTTAGAAGTCCTGCAATGCATTTTAAAGGCTGACGGATGGACTAAATCCAAGCAAATGGATACGCTTCTAAATGCATTAATCAAATTGTATTGGACGGGGGAAATGCAGCAGTCATTTAAACAGCATCTCTTCTCGCTACTGTGCAGTATTCTTTTAAATGATAACTTATCTCATTTACAGGAAAATTCAAGTTTCCAGGCTTGGCTTTGTGAACTACCAAATGTCATTTGTGGATCCGAAAACATTTCTCTAGAATCATTTAATATCATAAACAGACTGGCCATACAGAATAATAAACTTTTCAATGATAGTATCAAGAACAAAATAGTATTGTTGATAAGAAATTTGCCCAACATTAAAATTGTTGAAATACCCAATGAGAAGATTGCGAGGATGAAACTGATAGGCTTGCTTTTCTGGATAAAACCGTGGGATGCGGATTCTTTAAATGTTTTGCAAGATCAGTTGGAATCGGGTGTTTATGAAGGGGAAGCGAGACGTTACCTGGTTGACATTTTGGAGATGAGTTTAAATGGAATATTTAAAAATTAATACGATTCTAATGTCTTCCTATGTCAGAAATATATAAAACAAATCTGTTAAGTTTAGTTTCATTTCACAGCAATTTATTGAATAACTACAGAGTACCCGGCATACGTTGCAGTGTTACTCAAAGAAAGAATGCGCTTATGTATTAATTCTGTTAATGCAGTGCTTTTGAATTCATGGGTATATTTGTAGGTTTTTCGTCTGGTGCTTACACGAAAAGACACGTGAACAGGCCACATATAGCTGTCCTTGTGAGAAGCTTGGGTTTTCCAAATTTACCCTCTGCTATTTCCTACAGTTACTATCGGCCGCTGTTCCCAATCCTACTAATCAATTACTAAGCCAAAATTTTGCCTTAGTATTTGATTAGTGCACAACTACGCTTTTTCCAACACACAATTATCGCTTAAGCATTTATCTTAACCTAAGGAAGCAGGACTAGTGGATTAAACTCGTTCCGGCCGCCTCAGTTTTGGACTATTTCTTAAAAGTGTCAACAGAGTAGAAAAAATACCGCAAACACAATGTATGGTCGATGAAATATCACTTTGACAGAAGACACAGTTTCGCGCTCATTTCACTTCTGTTGTATTGCGTTTATCAATTATCATTTTAATTAATATGTATTGAGAAGTTCGGATGCGTGCGGAGCAGAGACGAAAAACGGTTAATTTATGCGAAAAACTACGTCGTTTTCGAATATTCACCAAGCCAAGTGTCAAGTCCAGTACCTACGGTCAAGCTGACACTTTATTTTATATACGTTTGTTTAAAAAAATATAAAATGTCAGTTTATGGATAAAAATATTTTAAATAAATTACGTGTATTAATAATAAATCCAACAATTAACTCTATAATATTAATTTAACTTCGAAAGTTCTTACTTTGATGTCATTTTATTGTCTATGAAAGTGGGCGAGGCCAGATAACATAAGATGTTTGGGGACAACATAAATCGAGCGCTACCCTACAAAATGCTTGGCTGATAGCGGCCTCAGATGAATCGATGTAAAAGTTAGAAACAGGGGCCGTAAGTCTCCTTTGCAATCTGCAATCACTCTGCCCCTCTCTCGTCCCCACCCCTCCCCTGCCTGACCATTCCCATGCTTTCCCGTTCCCCTCATGCATTCCCATTCCACCTTCTCCTTACTCCCGAGTTTCCCTCCACTCTTCCTACGTTTCTCTTCCACCTTCCCCCTCTCTTGACCCCCTTCCGGGAATCCCACCCTTTGTTTCCCTCCCCCTCTTTGCTGCTAAACCATATGAAATGAACAAACTTCTCACAACTGCCCGTCTGAGAAGCATGGATTTTACTCTTTTCTATCCCCAACTGCTACTATGTCTCCTTTGCAAACCCCTCCCTCTGCCTCTCCCTCACCCCCTAACCGTTCCCGGCAGAGTGAAAAATAAAACCATTTTTTAAATATTATTTAGCACACATGTATTTAGTAACAAATACAATTGTTAAATTTGTTTCAAATGAAAATTATCTTTATAAGACTACACATTGGCAATAACTGCTGGTGATATTTATGGTTCTAGAGGGTAAATTTATTTAATTTCTAATTTCTTTCATTCAAAAATGATTTGTATTAAAATTTTAGGTATCCAGAGATCAACAACGGGTTACTGAAACATTTCAGGTTGCAGTTATAAGTAAACCAATCTTTACCTTTCCCAATAAATTACTTTTATATCATTGAAGAAAAAGATAACAATAATAATCTAAATTAAAATATGAAAATGAACAGGACACATAAAAATAATAAAAAAAAACAGTCGCAACTGGGATTTGAACCCAAATCTCTCGTCTTACCGGGACATTCGCTCTATTAATTCAGTCATTGCCACCTATTATAAAACCTCCATAATTGTCAAAGTCATATTTCAAATTAACAATATTATCTCCGACTAATGTTTTTTTTTCTATATTATCGACAGCTACCTTTTTCATTGGAAACAAGTGTTCAAAGAACGCTTTTATTACCTAGATAGTGTCTTTTTATTGTTATCTTCTTCTTCAATGATATATTACATTGTTTGGAATAAGCTTCAAAAGTTAAAAAGAGAGTTTTTCTTATTAAAAATTGATTACTTTTATGTTTTACAACTCAATACACAACTCCTTGACAATCTAACCACCGTTTTTATTTTTAAATCCTTAACAATATCTTTTAAACTGTAACTCCAACCAGCACATTTGCTTCGAGCTTTTCAGATACGTGCCATTGGATAAATAAATAAATTTTATGATGCTTGTGATATTATTTTGTCTTGAAAACATTTTTCTTTCAGTAAAGATAATAAATATTACGAATACCTGTAATAAAATAGGCCAGACCAGAAAAATTATAAAAAGTACGAGGGATGTTCAGAAAGCAAGTGTAATAGATTTTTATATTTTTTAAGAAAAGGTGTATTTGAAACAAAATTTCAGGATATTGTTGACTTTTTTTCCACATAATTGCCATCCCGTTCAATACTTGTGGTGAGCCGTGGCAAAAGTTTTTTTAGCTCGTCGCCCACTTCAAAACCTCTTTCTGCACCTGCTCGCCGATTGAAAATTTAATTCCACCCATGTGTGCTTTCAAGGAGGTGAAAAGATGATAATCTGAAGGCGCCAAGTTAGGGGAATAAGAGGGAGTGGTTCAAAACATCTCAACCAAATGAGTCCAAGAGCGCCTTGAAAGCTAAGGCTGTGTGAGGACAGCGTTGTCGTGCAAAAAGCACACTTCTCTCATCAGCATTCCCCTCCTTTTGTCTTGAATGATCTTTTTGAGTTTTGTTAGGGTCTCACAATATTGCTGTGCATTGATGGTAAGAAGATGGGGCAGAAATTGGATTAAAATGATGCCTTTTCAGTCCTTAAAACAATATGATTTTTTTCAAATTTTTGGCAGATGGAGAATTGGTGTAACAACTGTCTTTTTGTCTCAGGCGTTTAATAAACCACCCAAGTGTCATCTCCAGTCACAATAGAGCTCAGAAAATACCCACCTTCCAATTCAAGTCGCTCAAGAAACTCTTGGGAGCAATTAAACTGATTTTTCCCGTGCTGAACATGGATAGCGGTTGGCGGGAAATCTTACCGACATTCTTCTCGCAACTGGACACTGTAACATGAGTTTACATTCTACCGTGTTCTTCTGGTCAGGAGATCCCACTCTACCATTCAGTATTGAAAACCCTCAAAATCAAAAAACCACAGCCCGTTATGATCACAGTACACTTACTTTCTGAACATGCTAAGTACAAGGTTTTAAAGAAATAATCGTCGTTTTTAATTCCATCCTGTTTTACCACCTTGAATATACACAGCAATCATTTTTTCTGGTATGAAGGACTTAATTTAGGTTATTGGAATATTTTTTTATAATCAACCCAAAATTATTTTTTTCAGGAGTTAGGCCATATTTTATTACAGGTTTTTCTTTATATTAGTGACAATGTTTTCTTTCTGTGATCTTAATATAAAAAGTGCAGCATCGTTTGTATCACAAGAGTAGACTTTATCGTAGTTAGGTGTTTGGAATTAATTAACTCGGATTGCAGTCTGCAAATCCATCCTTTGTGGTTTTAATAGTCTTCAATTCCGATATCCACGCCTTTTCCAAATCCAACAACTCCTTGGGTTTCTTATACTGAAAAACAGAGAAATAAAATAATTTTTAGATATGACATTTTAAAAGCATATTCGTTCTAGAATTTCTAGGTCGGTAGTTGTTTTCTGCTTGAATGTCCTGAGCTATGAAACATTGATGTATCGAAATATTTAATAACAATATTGCATACTGTCTCGAATGTGTCGTCTGTATAATACAATTGAAAGTGACCTTTTAGATATCTTCGCAAACAGTCTTGAATAATTTAAAAAAACAAATTAACAATCTTCTACCCTGATATGTCATTGAGAACAGTTATATAAATGCTTTATTATTACATCTTTTCTTTTTTCTTTTAATTTCTTTTCTTTTCCAGTACACTTATTTATGTTTTATATTTCATGCCTTATATTATTTCTCTTTGATCATTATTTCTGTTTTTATCACTACTAGCATCTCCGCCCAGTAACAACTAAACCTTGATTACGCATGCCGTGAACATTTTTAATTGTAGTGTTAATATCTGTGCACATTCCAACGCCAATATTAATTTAATAATTGTTAACACTCTGTAAATGTTTCAAACAATAAAGAAATAAATAAAATCCGTAAAATTATTAAAAAATAAGGCAAGCTGCCAATATTATTTTTTGCGTTTAATTTTTAGAACTACATTATTTTTTTGTAGTTAAGACTTCGCTGGCATTTTCGTTGTTTGTTTTTGGGGTGTTATGCCGTGTTGCGCTACCTCCTTCCTTAGCCGACGTTGCAGTGTCCATCATCAGGGCAGATCGGGCAGATCACACATCGTGAATGCTTTTGGCCGTGAAAATCTAAAAACGTATCTTCGCTGGCATTGTTTGTTTTTTTTTTACAAATCCACAGTTTTATTTTGAGATTGGTGAAATTTTCCAATGTCTAAGTCTGATTTCGAAAAACTCTGTACAAGGCTAACGTAATGACAGGGACTATATATATACGTAATTTAAAGTCTCGATTACATTGAGCGAGTTTACAAGCTACTAGCCGGTGAATTCACTAATGTAATCATACTTACTAGCCAACTAGCAGATTGTGAACATTACAAAGTTTACTAGCAAATAGTGAATTCACCAGTGAATTCGCCGGCTAGTAGCTTCTAAACTAGCCCAGTGACATCGATGCTTTAAATAAATAAAATTTATTAAGTAGTTCTCTATTCAAAGCATTTTTATTGTTTTGACAGCTGTTTTGTGTTTATTATATTGACAACTCAAAAAACTTCAGATTTTTTTTTTGTATAAAGCCCTGTTCAGACACAGAGAATTGGTAAACTATAAAAGATCACAGCACGCTAAATATCGCTCTCCATACAATCCCTTCAGACCGTTCACACCTAAGCGCTTTATGCGCAGATCAACCATAGACAATGAACATCTTATGCCGTAACCGTTCCTGAGGCAATATACGAACAGATATGCGCCCCCTTCTCCTGCCGAAAATAGGAGCGGGGGTCATTTTTATTAAAACGCGCGAATGTCAGCTGTCAAATTGAGAGATGTAGTACAAAATCTACAAATAAATGGTATCTCGCGGCAGTTATCTGACCCCCTCTCCTAACGTAGGAAGCAATATTTGATAGCATAGTGTGAACGGTACAAAATATAAGCGCTCGCGGTTCAAAAGATATCTGCTCGCGGTTTATAGATGTGTCTGAACCGGCTTTAATCGGGGAATGCCTGGTGTTACTGCAGCATTAGGACATCTAAGGATTAAATAAATATTATCTAAAAACCATGAAGGAATAACTTACTGTTATAATGAGTGTATTAAACTTGTGAGAGTATTCCACATTTGCCTGCACCGGGGTTAGGCCAATTCTGTCTAATTCCGGAATGTCCAATCTTTTAAAATATTTATTATTTGTCGTCCTGATGATTATGCATCTTTCCTCAGCATTTGCAGCTACCGAATATGTCTCAATGGGATATGGAAGGTTTCTTATTCTCCATTCCAGATTGATTCGAGTGTTCCTTCTCATCAGGATTGGCTGAAACATAAACAAAAAAAGGTTAATTTTTCGAAGAAAACTTCTTCGGAAAGGTTTTCACTTTGTGATGTCAGTATTTATTTTAATTAAAAGACAAAATAACTTTGTTTTCATCACTTTTTATTTATAACGAAACATGTAGATTGTGTATAAATAAAAAGTGATGAAAACAAAGTTATTTTGTCTTTTAATTAAAATAAAAAATAAAAAAAAGGTTATTTGGTACTTAATTTTTCCTAAGATTATTCCTAAGATGTTCCGACAAGTGTGAACAGCTTCATGCAAACTTATGCGCGAGCGAGTTCCGCCACGATTTTTAAATGGATGCAGTGCTCTGGCAATCCATCCGATAAAAAGTGTTGGAGAAGACTTGTGTAAGTTTCGGGTAAGTTTGAATAGCCCCATATAACCTCTACACCAGTGGTTCTTAATCTTGTTGGAGGTACTGACCCCTACCAATTTCATATGCGCATTCACCGCAACCTTCTTGACCGATAAGCGGGACGTGTCATCACAAATCTTATGAATCAGGGGTGTGTCTTGACCTCCGCCAAACCCGCAAGACTGACTCACCTAACCCCTGGGGTTCGATCAAACCCAGGTTATGAACCACTGCTCCATACTCTACAGTCACAGGGTCATCCGAATTTTAAACAGTAGTGGGAATAGGGCCAGAGGCGTCATTATGCGTACATTGCTGATTCCGTCTTCGCAGTGTGTTCTTTTACATTGTGGGCAGGCCTTAAGATTGTAAATCTATATGTTGCTTTATTTGCAATCATAGAGCGGAACACATTTATAAATAATAAATTGGTAAATGTTTACTACTCCGCTTACCGGATAATACGGAATTCGAATTTCGATACACGGATACGCACGGATAATATGGAGCGGAACATTTCCTTTGCCGCCATTTCTTTGGATTTGATATTTGCGATTTTTTTCAATCTAAATACGCACGAACTACTTAGGTTACCCAGCCTAAGAACGTAATAACCTATTTTGTGCACTTAAATAGTTGTATATTGTAGTAATTGAAGTTGTATAAGTCCCGTTTCGCTTGGCCAAACGTGGCTGTCAAATACTTCGCGTAAGTGAAATAATCTTATAAAATTGAAATATAAAATGCATGTTTTTTCGTCTCCCCCGACATAAATACTAAATTTTCGTAATAATAAAGCAAAATCTAACTGTTTGAATAAAAATATTCCGTATTAACCAGTAGGCGGAGTATGAAACTAATAAAAATAAATTTTGCTAGTATGCTGATTTCAAAAAACTGATTAGACAAGCTAAAATCACTGGATTGATAAAAACGAAAGCAAATATATTCAATGCTTTAAAAAAATATGTCACGTCCTTTAAATTGTGAATTGATTTGAAAAGGTGCAGACCTGGTCATTACTTTCACGTATGATTTCATTGTCCAATGGGTTCAGAGCAGCTGGTTCAGGATCCCCAATTTCAATATCCCATTTTTTATCTTCTCCGAGCTTCCCCGGTTTCTTCCACGCCCGTCTCAACACTACAGAAGTATCAATATTATATTCCTCTACCATTTCCGTGTTGTCACTAAACTTATAATGCACTTTTTGTATTTTATTCTGTATCTGAGAAGTTTTTTCAGCACTTTGTAAGCGGGTTAACCATTCTTTCGGCGAAGGCATTTTAGTTCTTTTCGGATCACTCGTTTCGTGGACCTCTGACGCTTCCTCAGTATTGATTTCTTCGATCAAACAATTATTATTATTCTTTCGTTTCATTTTGTTTATTATTATATCCAAGGTAACCTAACTTTCCAATGTTCAAATTCACAATTTCCCACTTTCGAACTGTCAACTCGAAAAATTATGTTTTTTTTAATATTGTTAGGTGGTAAAAGTATTTGTTTCACAGAACACGGGGTAGAACTGAACAATTAATTCTTCGAATAAAAAGCATAGCGGAGTTTAAAAAATTATAGACCGTAAGAATAAAAGACAACTTATGCAGAATTAAGTGCAAAACCGAACAATGAAAAAAATCATTATGTTCCGCTCCTGAAAGTTCAGTATAAAAGGCATTTTTTTTCCATCGGACTGGGTAACGCTTCTAGCTTCCGGTGTATTTATGCATACATCTTTGATTTAAAATTCAAACCTTCATCAATTAAAAAAAATTGAAAAACTGAAGTTTTAAAAATTAATTAGCTCTGTTTATATATTATTATTTTATTGCATTTACAAATTAACGGAGTATTGTCCAATTATCCACTTTAGCGTTGGTGATTTCAGGTGTTCGGTTTTCGATTCGACTCGCCCACTTAAGGAACTCCAGTACATTTTTTTTAATGAATAATGACCTTCTAACTTAAATAACTGCGTATTTATTTTTATAGTTAGTTTTAACAGTTAAAATAATTGTAAAAGTTTTAATTTTTCAAGATCCCCTGATAACCACCTTGGATCGTCATCACTCTCCAAAAGTTTTATTGTTTTTCAAAGGTGTTGCACTTTGTATGGAAAAATCAAAGGAGGAATGTTTTTAAGTGTCAAAAGTCGAGGCGTTTTTTATTCAAGATTAACTGCTTTTAATATAGAAAAACATTAGGTAAAATGTCAACATCTCATCGCTACTGTTAATGTATACAAATACATTAGAATTATTGTTATTCATTCCAAATACATTTGACATCGTAAGCCGGACTTCTAAGTTTGTGTTCAGTCCTGACTTTTTGCTCTAACGGTGCACATATCACAAATCCATTCTCGTTTCAAATGTACCTACTTGTCCAATATCACTGTCACCGTGATGTTCTGGCCGAACTGAAAATAGAGGAGACTATGCTTACAAATCAAATACCTAGGCCAAATGTATACAACCTCAAACAGGCCAAAATATTTTTTTACAGCTAACTACGACTTTCAAAAACAAGTATTAAGACGATTTAACTTAGTAGCTTTTATTATTATTTATGTTTATTCCACGAAATTCGGCATTTTCATTAGTTAGTCCGTATATTATGGTTCGTAATATATTTGAAAAACATAACGTTTCGGTGTCAACCACTGGCAAATTATCAGATTGTCCGTAAATATAGCCCTTTTTCGTCATCATTTTAATTGTTGAGGGGCCTAAATAATGTTTCAATTACCACAACAACTATTATGTATGTCTAAATCTGGTATGTAAATAAACCAATAACATTAAATTGCATGAAATGTTGATCATTTCATTTAATTTCAATGGTGAATGGAGAGCAGTGACGTCACCACTAACAAAGCAGTAATACCAACTTGACAGTGTGTTTTTACTTTTTAATCATTATTTACTAAAGCCTATATATTCAGAATCAGCTTTTATTGGTCTATATGAACATATTTTTTTAAAGTCATAATGTTTTTTACTGGAGTTCTTTATTATAAACCATGATTATTTACTATAATATTTTTTCACCCTCAATAACAACAAACTTTCTTTAATCCGTAGATACCATAATGTTGAATTTTACTCTCAGCTTGTGGTTGGAACCTCGATCGTGCGAAATCTGGCGGGATAAAAAGAAGTATCCAACAAAACCACCACCTTTAGCCGGAACCCCAAAGTAACAACCAGATTTATAGATAGATGAGTTTCCAAATGGTCGAGTTAAAACATTACTTCGCTATGCTTAGTCAATTATATAAGTATCTAATAATTTCAAAGAAGATTTTCATCCAATAAAACCACTTTGATTTTGGAAAACGCATAATTTTGTAAATATTTACTACAGTTTTTCAGCGAACCTAACCATTCTTATTGTAATTTATTTATTCAAATTGTTGTTATACTTAATGTAAAATGATTATTTCATTTAATAATTTGATAAAGTATTAAATACAGAAGACAGTTAGAAAAATTCATAAAAATATTCTAAAAATAAATACAATCTAATAAGAAAAACATTGAAAAATATTGAAAAATCTGTCTCTGAAAAAATAAGAAAATGTACTGATTTAGGAAATGAAATTAAAAGAATTTGGCATTCTCAGACTATAAAAATATTACCATTTGTGTTTTCGGCTACTGGCATTATACCTAGCTCTCTCATTAAAAATTTAGGCATATTAGATTTTTCAAAGAATTTGTATATAAAAATGCAAAAATCAGTCATTTTAAATACATGTAGGATTACGAAAGATTTTTTAAATATTTATATTGAGGGATCTGTAGGATTTATCGGTCAAATTAGGAATTCCACCGAGCCGAACCCTCTGATATGAGAATATCTGGAGTCGGTGAATTATATTCCCATTTAATAGTTTGGTAGATTAACATGTTGTTCTTGTATTGTTTTGTATTAATTATACTTATATAATACACTTGCATAACGTGGATTTACTAGACGATCATTTATATGGAAAAGTGTATGAAAGAGTTTAGTTTTTCCCATAGGAAAAACTAAACCCGGACCTGAAAATCTGGTGCGTAAAAAAAAAATGTTACAAAAAAGTTGCGGTGCCAAAAATGTTATTGTTATACAATATTTTGCCATAAATAATTCTGCGCCAACCTAGGGAGCCCTAAACTTTTTTATGCTTTTTTAATTTATGTATTGTTGGATTCATCATTAAAAAAATCACGATGTATTATAAAAATATTAAAAAATATATTCATTTGATATTGTGGGAGGGGGGAGGTGTTCCAATTTTGGTACGGTAAGGTTATAGGCGTCTAACAAGTTGTTTTACCAAAGAATACCGGAAATTAGTCATTTTTCAATCAAAGTCTAGACGTACTGACTCTTTTTTACAAAAAACATAAATTGACTTTGAAAGATTGTTATTTTATCTGGTACACGCAGTTTTAAAATTTTCAAAAACTAAGTGTATTTTTAATATACTCAGGTTATACCGTTGGACGTTGGCAGGTTTGTTCAATTTTCAAACGATAGATTCTATTAAACAACACAAATTTCAAATCATATAATCATACAACAAAATAAATCAATACATAATCTAGTCAACACAGTTTTAAGAATTTTAATTTTAGTTCAATTAAAATCATTAAAAAATAAATTCGGGAACATGTTTTGTGACAAAAATACCTAAGTTTTTCTATTTATTTAATGTCTTACAAACTAAAATATTAAATTTTTTTTTTACACACTTATTTTGTTTAGACATTATTGAAAAATCATAAATACTTAGGTTAAAAAAATACTTACAAAAAGTACATGATATTTAATAATTTATCATAGTGCATTTTTATTGCTTACTTGAATGTGGGTACGTATTAAAGCAAGTTTTGAATGAAATAAAAACATAACATCCCGCCATAGCACAGGGACATCCCTAGTATGGCGGGCAAAATAACACAATATCTACACTATGTATAAAATTCTTTTAATAAATAAATCGATATTAAATTTTTAGTTTAAAATATTTGATACGGGGAATAATCGATCTTTCTCATCGGAACCTCCCTGTACAGTTGCAAGCATTTTTAAACTTTTATTCTCAGCTGCTGGTCAATCGCTCTTAAGGTACAAAAAAATTATTGGCTGAGTTCGAGCCTATTTTATTTATAACATTCTTCATTTATTCTAAACAAATTTACAGATCTCAGACTTATTATGTAATTATGTTTTATGGCTTTAATAAAATATTTTTAATATTTTCAGATATGAATACATTTTTTATTGTTTTTGGAGGAGATAGAAATACAAAACCGCCAAAAACTAGAAAATCAGTTAAATTTTAACTTGATAACTCTAGTAGGTGCGTAGGATTTACATCATTTCTATTTTTAGCACATGTAAATGGTATTGATTGAATAAACTATGCGTCATCTCGCCTTAATCAGTTACTTCATCGATAAGATTTTTTTTGTATACATTAATTATGAACCTTTTCCTTTAATAGTTTGTACTTCGGTAGCGATGGTTGAAAATCCGACTTGTCTTAAAAACAGTTTTTTTACTTTTTAAATTCACAAGATTTTTAATGTTGAGAAGTGCGGCTTGAAGCGAATGTAAAAAAATAAGTGAAAAGTTGGTGCCAATGGAAACATTGATTTGGCTGTAATATCAGTGAAAATGGTGTCGTTTATATTTAATACTGGGGTTTATTAAAAAAAAACGATAAAATATACCCACAGGAAAGTTAAAATTAATTCTATTAAATTTGATCGATTTAGTGATGATGTCATTCATTCGTGTGCAAAATAATATGACTTTCAATTCAACTAAAAGGTTGATGATAATTTTATATATGTGTATTACCAAGAAAAATAAAAATATAAATAAAATAAATGTAGTTCTTCCTGTGGAGCACATTTAAAATCAATCAGAAAAACAGATCTTATTAAAATTTTCGAAGCCGGTCATAAAAAAAAACTGTGAAATTATTGTTTGTAGAATAAGGAAATCTGAACTAATTTTTGAGTGATTTTTTTAAAGTGTACATATAAATTTTACCATTACTATGCATTTAAAAGTCTACTATCGTTGTAAAATCAAGGCTTATTATTTCCGATGATCACTTATATAAATATGTCACCTCAGTTAAAATATTTTCTATATTTCGTTCCATAATTTCATATCATTATAATATATTATTCGCAGATCACAGATCTGTGTTATTAATTTATTAATAATATAACAGCAGCTGCTGGTCCCTACCCATTTGCGCGTGTAATAAGTGTTGTCATTTAAAATAATGTAGTTCTTTGCACAGATTTGCATAAAATGATGCCTAAAATTTGTAGTGTTCTGTATTATATTTAATCGTTGGTTTTGGTGACATTCTGTTTTCAAAATTATTAAATTAAAATAATTGTCTATGATGTCATCATAGTGTATAGCCAATTTAAATATATTATAATTAATTTGACGACGGAATGCTTTGAAATACCGCCACCTATACTTTTCGAGTGCAAGCTTTTTTGTTCTAGAAAGTTTAGTGAAGTTAGTGTGAAGTGAGTGAAGTTAACGTTTTAGCCGACGCTACGCAGCCGCAGCCATCCTCGATTAAAAAAGGTAGGCCATTAATTTGATTACCATATTACATAAAACCTTTCCGTGTATTTCAACAGGTGCTGCTGGCTAAGAATATTTCCCGTGATGACGGATTTGGAAAAAAATATTTTATTCACGGTATCAGGAAAGTATTAGTAAAGCAGAAAAAAATACTTGTTTGATTTTATATAACTACTGGCTGACCCGCCAACGCGTTGCTGTACATAATAAAACATAACCCCATCTACTAAATAGTTACCTAACCTAGATAACCAAGTGTTGTGTCAATAAATTAACTCACACCGCCATCTGTCAGAAATTTGTGGAACTTAGAAATAATTTAAAATCATTGTCCCATAACATACATTTATTTCGCAATAATAAATATTGAGGTCAATAATCAAGATAAAAACAATCCTATCTTTTAAGTTAGACCAAATTATGCACAGTAAGCCAAATTTCATCGAAATCGGTTAAGTAGATTCGGAGTTTACCTCGGACCAACATTGTGACGGGAAATTTTTACATATTGGTAATAACAATAAGTTATAATAATTGGTAACCCACAACCCCCAGCAAAATGGTGGTACGCCCGGGAAATTTTTTGAAAATTGAACATTAAAAACCACATTTCAATTTTCTAACTAAAACACCAAAAAGAAAACTTCTTAAATTGTACAAAATTCTATCTACTAGGTATACCGTATTTAGAAGTCGATGAAATGATGAGGTAAAAATAAAATGAACAAAAAATCTATATGTATAAAAATGAATCCTTGTTTCCCTTGCTCCCGCCATAACTTCAGAACGACTTAACGTATTTCATTCATCAGGGGACGAATGGGAAAGGACACGCAAGGAGAAACAATTTCTTTATTTAAGTGGCATATCAACGCATGTCGGGTATCAGCTAGGGATATTATAACAATGAAATAATAAGATGTTCAACACAATTTATTAACATGTCTATGAACAACTTTATTTCAGGAAAACAAAGTTGAGATACTCTTATCTCTTGACTAATTAAATTACTTTTTAATTTTATTAAAAAAAAAAATGTTCTAAAAAAACATATTTTTATAAAGATATATTTTGGACTAAGGGTATATATAATATTATGTTTCCTGATGTTAATTACATCCTCCCCAATTGAGAATTATACTTAACTCGTGTTTAACTAGTGTGGTTAAATAATTTCGGGAATACTAACATGAACATAGAAAATAAAATTAAATACCTAATAACAACATATATATATATAATAACATATTTGTGCAGAAAAATAGATAAAACTTCTTATTGCAAAAAAGTTTAATACAAATAAAAAAATAAAAAATCATGTATACATAATATATTTTACATACGTACTGATATTTTCGTGTCCCTTCATGCCCTGGTGTAAGACCACCATTCAGAAAAGAAACGTTGCTTGAAATGGCTTTTGCTGTGTTTTGTGACTAGATCTGAATAGCCAGGTATTCCCCACCTTCACCACCAATTTCCTTCCTTCCCCCTACCTTCAGCCTGACAATATACCCCAACTGGGAATGCCATAGTCTCAATGGCTCCAGATGCTTGGGAGAAGTTGGGACTGATGTGCAGTGTTCACATAAAAAAAACTTTTTTAAAGTAAATTAATACAAATTAAAAAAAATATATATATATTTTTTTAAAATATTTAATAAAAAATGGAAACTTTTGTTTCATAGAGGTGTACATTTTCATTTTTCTGTGGTTAACTTTTAGATTTGAATACAAAGCGTGGTGTTTTCTAAAACCGTTTAGATTTTTAGATCACATTTCTCACCACGACAGTAAGGAAGATACAACGATTTCTGTGAAAGTCCAGGCAACGAAGACCAAAATGACTAAATAGCGGAAATAATTCACGTAGAAGCCAATTTTGGCACAGTTGTAGGGGAAGGTATCTATCCTTAACAACATACTAAAAGTACCTAGGGTGGGGGTGGAGCTAAGGCTTGGGGGGGGTATCAAAAGGTCCCCTTTTCAGTTTTTCGTTAATAACTAAAAAAACTTCTGCCACTGGTGAAAAAATGTTTAGATACTAAATTATATACATAAAATTGTCTATAAAAAAGGTTCTACAGACTTTTTTGCTAGGATCAATGCTTGAGGAGATACGGAGGGGGAAAAAAAAAATAAAAAAAGGTTTTTTGTGTTAAAAATGGTCGGATATGGTCATAGAACAAACACTTCCGCGCTCCATGAAATGTTCAGGTGGTCTGACTGCCTGGGTGTGTGGATTACCAGGAGACACCTTCATTGAACCACACATGAATCTTAGCTCGATTTCGTGAATCTCTCGTTTGCCATGATACCTGCTCCATTCATTCCCCGGCGGGATTGATGAGGTCCACAGGGCGACGCTCTGGACTGGCTCGCAGACCTAGATGTCCTCCTCTGACCCCCCCACCATACGAAAGAAAGGAGAAGAACAAGCTGCTCTCCAGTTGCGAAAACCACTTCGAAAACTCCTCCAATGAAGTGAAGACGGCGATGCCTCCTAGTGATTCAGTTTTTCCTCTTCCTCGCGTCGTGCCACCTGAACTTGGTTCTATGACCATATCCGACCATTTTTAACAATAAAAAAGGTTTTTATTTTTTTTCCCCCACCATATCTCCTTAATCATAAATCCTAGCAAAAAAAGGTGTACAAAATTTTTGTAGAGAATTTTATGTAGATAATTTAATGCGCAGACATTTTTTCACTAGAGGTAGTAGTTTTCGAATTATTAACGAAAAACTAAAAAGGCCCCCCCCCACCCTTAGCTCTACTCCCATCCCGCGGTACTTTGTGTATGTTATTAAGGACACCTTTCCCTACAACTGTGCCAAAATTGGCTTCTACATAAATTATTTCCGCTATTTTTCCTTCGTTGCCTGGACTATGAGACCTGTTGAGATGTTCGTAAAAGCGAACCAATTAGCCTGATTATTTAAGATGATCTATTTTATTTTCCCGTCTAGTTGGATAAGATTTAATTAAAATGTGCAATTCTTTCTATTTGATATTTATTATGTATCTACTAACAATATTATAATCCGTAGATAATCAAATTGCATGTTGATTCCAATTTTTTTATTTGAACAATGCTAACAAAACAACATTCAACTGACAACATGTAAGTTATCTAAGTGTACGCAGTAATCGATAATCCAATGGGATTATTTCTGAATTATAAAGAGGAAAAAGGCGCCATCGTTGTGAAACGATTTTAGATTATGAAATACCGAGTGTGTTATGATTTTAGCTAAATATTTTAAATCGATATTTCGAAAACAAAAGATAACTTATCTTATGCATTTTTTTTAACAATTACCTCGTGCAAATTGTTTCGAACCAATACTTCCGGCGCCCCTAGCATGGTCGATTGATATGAAGTTACCGACCGATTATCGGTAACTTCTCATCGTTCCCTAGGACAACTGCAGATCGCAAATGAATAGGTGTCAGTTCACAATGACTAATGGCCGTTGTTTCCAACTTTTCAATCGATCAATCTGAGTCTCCGATCAGCTAAGTGATTTGTTTAGTGACGCTCGATTCGCCTGTTGGTCGGTGAGTTGCGTTGGGAAGAACGTATTTGTGCATTTGAGGAAAATTTCAGCTCAACAGTTGATCAGTAGGATTGGGAACAACGGCCGTAAGTGTCCTTAATATATTCGATATCAACTGTAGTTTGTACGTTAGCGATCTGCAGTTGTCCTAAGGAACAATGAGAAGTTACCGACAATCGGTCGGTAACTTCACATCGATCGACTATGCTAGCGCCCCAGGGTCGGCACCGCGACCATCAAGCTCTGGACACAAGCAGCGTTAATATCAAAAGACACTCTATTACACAATAGCGCTCGCCATACAATCCCATACAGACCCGCCAGACGTATAAAGATAATGCGTTATAAGCGCGGTTCGAGTCTTCGCTAATCGCCGTTATTCGCCGTAACCGCTTCTGAGGCGATATTCGAAAAGTTATGCGACCATTTTAAATATGGAGCTGCCGTGCTCAAGCCGCTGTCAGCCGTCAAGTTGATAGATCCAGTAAAAAGAAATGATATTGCGCGGCCGCTTCGGAATTCAACTGACCCCTCTCCTGCCCTAGGAAGAAATCTTGTATAACGTAGTGTATCAGTAGATAATATAAGCGGCGTAGGTCGCGCTCAATAACCCTAGCGCTTTATGTATTCCACATGGCAGAACGGACGTGCTAGCCAACAAGAGGTATGGTGCTGCCAAATGATCTAGGTCTCGAAACATTTTCAAATTGGCATTGTAGGTGGTTTCAAGAGTCATATTATTAGGCAAGAACCATAAAATATATTATTATTTATAAGTTATGTAAATTTTAAAATGTTTATTTTAATAGGATTAATAAATCAATCTTTACTATTTGGAAAGCAGGTATGGATTCCGCCGTCCGGGAACCATTCAATAAATAACAAACACGGTCACCCCAAGTGGTTCCCTACGTTTGGTGCAGGGGGTGCCCGGGTTTATGGGGAGGTTTATGGATACGAGGTGATGGTTGAGGGAGACCCTTTGACCTCTCCTGCCGGACTTTCTCGAGCCATCGCCTCGCTCTGCAGTAGGAGCTGTGGATTAATTCATCCGTCGCCCTTGAACATACTGACCTAGATTCCTGTCCACCCCTAATTCTGTTTTCCTTGCAGAACTTTTTCTCCTTCCTTTACTTACACCAGTATGCCCAAAGAAGAAAAAACAACAACTGTAATGCACATCAAAAATAAAATAAACAAAAAAATATTACCATTTGTTATTTCGGCTACTGGCATTATACCTAGCTCTCTCATTAAAAATTTAGGCATATTAGACTTGTCAAAGAATATGTATATAAAAATGCAAAAATCAGTCATTTTAAATACATGTAGGATTACGAAAGATTTTTTAAATATTTATATTGAGGGATCAGTAGGATTTATCGGTCAAATTAGGAATTCCACCGAGCCGAACCCTCTGATATGAAACATCTGGAGTCGGTGAATTATTTTCCCATTTAATAGTCTGGTAGGTTAACATGTTGTTCTTGTATTGTTTTGTGTTAATTATACTTATATAATACACTTGCATAGCGTGGATTTACTAGATCATTTTTATGGAAAAGTGTGAGAAAGGGTTTAGTTTTTCCTATGGGGAAAACTAAACCCGGACCTAAAAGTCTGGTGCGTAAAATAAGCAAACTACCAAATAAATAACTGTCGTGAGAATTCCCCGGATAGCATGATGGATGAGGAGGTAATTATTCCAAAGGATGTTGCGGCGACCGTTTGTGATCGTCACGTATCTAGTCTCTAGTCCCCAACGAATTACAGTTACCTACTGTACCCAATGTGCCATGTACCGACTAGATATGATTGTGATAGCAGCAGATCCTAATTAACATTCCACTGAGCTTTAATTTCCGGTCATTTGGTCCATGGTCTGTCCACTGATTAATTCTTATGCTACCTTTCTTCAGTATATATTCAACTACCGTTGATATAATGTATTGGATTAGATATTTTTGATGTGGAATTGTAGGCTACTAGATGTTCATTGATATACCTAAAGGATTCTTCAGTTGTGTTTTCACACGCTTTCCGTTAATATCAGGTAAATTAGACCTGTTAAAATAAGATAAGTAGGTAAAATCAGGCATGTACTTACGTCACTATTGTAATTCAATTTTGTTTACCGACTGTAATATAACGGAATATTGTACATAAGGTGGGCTCGCGTTTGGCGTGTTTCCCAACTCTGCAGCGGTGCCGGGGTATCAATGATGACAGTTCCTCTTTTTAGTCTTTTCCTTACACTTTTCTGTTTTATACTTTTGATATTTGGCAGTATATCCTCTCTTCGGGGACCCTTAGTTATATTATGTGTAAGTAGGTATAGTTTATTTTATCCTTAAGGGGACACCAGGCGGTGATTTTTCCGTACAAACGTATTCCCTATTTATCTTTCTGTATTTTAACCCTAGAGAAAATATTGTTTTTACACAAAATAGATATCCACTACTAGCGTGTCGGTCGGTACTTTTTGTTTTTTTTTTGATAAGTTACTTTTTATAGAAGTTATGACCTTCAAAAAACCAATAAAATTGACTGGTTTAAGCGCCGTCAAAAGACGTTCAGTATATAAACTAGAAAATGTTTTTTCACAAAAAGCAAAACGTACAGACATAAAATAGTTTTTTCTTATGTAGTTTGTCAAAAAAAATAATTGAAAATCAGTCCACTTTTGGAGGAGAAAAGTGGGGAAAACAAAACCTCGATTTTAGTTAGGTATTAGTAGCCCGAGGTGCATTGTCCCTTTCGCTCAATATCGGGTGGAGTAAGAGCAACAGTGACAGCAACAATTTAGTAAAATCTATTTTTCAAATTTCTCCACCACCCGGGTATCATTTTAAGCGACTGCCTATTCTATACAAGTATGCCGGGGGGCAACTGTTGAGGAATCAATTCTCTTGAAACCGAAAAGGCGTCACTTTCTTTACTTGTATTGAAACGAAAATTTCAACTAGAAGTACTTCCAAAAATTTGGCCACCATGGCAATATCGAGGCGTATTTTACAATGGGCGCTTTCCGCGCGAAAAAAAACCTCCCGCGGCTTTTGTATGAAATCGACCAATTGCTTATCGTGGAACATCACACACTGCAACAATGCCCACAATAACACAATTTATTTGTCCGCAGGATATTTATGGCCGTATCGATACTGTCACCTTTCCCACTCTGACCTCGACTTGCGGTTTTATTGTGTGGCCTTAGTCCTCAAATGCGTATCATATCAGGCGGTTTATTGAGGTTTGCTAATCAAAATGTCAATCAAATACCGTACTTGATGCGAAGGTGTGGTTCCGAATCAAATCGTTTTAAAATTTCTTGATCAGGCACTTTTAATTTTCTAATCAAAATCTCACGTCAACTTTAAAAGAGTATATATTAATAAAGAGATAATAAAAAAATATATATTTCACTTCTTTTGAAGTGTCTCAGTTTGCCCGCTGAAAAATGGCTATTATGAAAAACATTTATTTCGAGAATAAGAAAAAATCTCACGCGAGGAAGGGAAGGCCCCACCAAATCTCACTTAATCTCACCAAGGAGGGGGGGGGGGTCTAATTTTTTTAAACTGCTCACGTAATTAATGTATGTCCCCCAATGAGCTAGGGACATTTGAAATATCCATTGAACTTTACTTTCAAAATGATTAGATTTCTCTGAAACACAGATAGCTCAGCCTCTAGATGCCTCCTATCTGGACTGCCAGGGCTACGCCCTCGTCGGCAAGTTCAGACCCAAAGGAGGTATCTGTCTCTATAGCCGATCTGACGTCAACTGTGTGCGACTGTTGAATCTGGAAAACTCCAGATTTGACGTAATGTGGGTGCGCGTCAATCTTGCCAGTACGGTAAGGTTCTATGCGTGTCTATACCGCTCACCGAACCTTAGCGAATCAGACACGTCCGAGCTCTTCAAACATTTAAGCGAAACTATTGATGATCTCTTGCCCCGCTACCCCTCGGCCGAGTTTGTGGTTCTGGGGGACTTCAATGTTCATAACGAACCATGGTTGAAGTTCTCGGGATCAACAGACTCGGCTGGCCGACAGGCGGAATCCTTTGCCCTTTGCCACGGATTGGAGCAAATGGTTCAGGAGCCTACAAGGGTTCCTGATGTCCAGACTCACCGCTCCAATCTGTTAGACCTATTTCTAACCACTGTGCCACACGGTTACAAGATTGAGGTCACAGCGCCTTTAGGATCGTCCGACCACTGCCTGGTGACGACCTCAATCCCCGTCAACTTCAGACCACCAAACGAGAGGCTGAAGAGAAAAGTATGGCACTATAGGTCAGCAGATTGGTTCGGTCTGCGGGTACATTTCAATGCTTTCCCGTGGTCAGCTGTCTGTTTTCGGACTTCGGATCCCTCAAGATGTGCCCAGGAAATTGGTGAAGTCATCACATCCGCAATGGATGGCTTCATTCAATCCACTGTCAAGGAAACTGGTGTGGGCTCAAAGCCGTGGTTCAGTCGACAATGCTCCGAAGCAGTTCGGCGAAAAAACGCGGCTTACCGAGCCTACAACACATCTAGAACATCCGAAAACAGAGCAGCATATAACAAATTGGCAAAGGAATGCAAGAGGATCATAAATAGGTCAAAGTTCGAGCACGACCTGCAGATCAGCAAAAAGCTGGCTGCATGCCCGCATGGCAGCAGAGCCTTCTGGTCGCTTGCGGGCTCAATAGGTCGCAATTTCTGCAAATCCAGTCTGCCACCTCTTACCAGACCTGACGGCTCACTAGCAAACACCGCCACCGAAAAGGCAAACCTATTAGGTAAAATGTTTGCGGATAACTCAACCCTCGATGATCAAGGTGCAGTCCCGACGTCGGTTCCTCACTGCGGTTTCTATATGAAAAAGCTGAGGATCCGGCATCGGGATGTGCTCCAGGTTTTACGAGGGCTTGATGTTAATAAAGCTAGTGGGCCTGACGGAATCCCCGCCCTGGTATTGCGGAGGTGCGCTGCAGAAATAGCTCCGATTTTGACGAAGCTTTTCAAAATGTCCCTGAATTCTGGCTCTGTACCCTCTGGTTGGAAAAAAGCGGTTATCCATCCTATCCCAAAGAAGGGTGACCGCTCCAACCCGGCCAACTACCGCCCCATAGCGATCACATCAGTTCTATCCAAGGTGATGGAACGGGTGATCAACGACAAACTGCTCACATACCTCGAGAAGAACAAAATTATTAACGACCGTCAATACGGATTCCGGCGGAACCGCTCGTGCGGTGATCTTCTCGCGTATGTGACGCATGTTTGGGGGCGGTGCCTGGAACGTTTCGGTGAGACCCAAACGGTCGCACTGGATATTTCCAAGGCTTTTGACCGGGTCTGGCACCGAGGACTTGTCAACAAACTGCCTTCTTACGGACTTCCCGCATCCTTGTGTACGTGGATTGCCGACTTTTTGAGGGAGAGGTCGATTCAGACGGTTGCTGATGGCTTCACCTCTTCCTCGCACTCGATAAATGCTGGCGTCCCACAGGGATCGGTTCTGTCTCCGACTTTGTTTTTATTGCACATCAATGACCTTTTGACATGTGCACCAATTCATTGCTACGCGGATGACAGTACAGTCCATGATAGCTTTTTGTTTGACAAGCCCCCAAAGGGTGCACAAATTCCAACGGCTCGGAGGGCTTTGAAGCAAAGAATGGACGGCTACCTCGAGAGTGTTTTCTCTTGGGGTAAGAATAATCTCGTCGAATTCAATGTTTCAAAGACCCAATCATGTCTGATTACGTCTAAAAGGGATCGAAATGACAATCTAGTCTCCTTCAACGGTAGCATTCTTCCAAACAGGTCCTCCATTGATATGCTCGGTGTAACTCTAAGTGACCAGCTCAGGTACGGGGGCTCCATCGAGGCCAGAGTTAAGTTGGCCTCTCAGAAACTGGGCGTACTGTACAGGGCCCGCAGATACTTTAATTGTACACAACTGCTAACCCTGTACAAATCGCAAGTGCGCCCCACTGTTGAATTTGGCAGCCATCTCTGGTCTGGAGCCCCGATGTACCTGAAAAACGCCCTCGACTCTGTGCAGAAACGGGCGATCCGCTTGATAGATTCTCCTGTCTTAACAAACGGATTGCAATCTTTAGAGCACAGGCGTCGGGTGGGAATGCTATCCTTGTTCTACCGGTATTTCAATGGAAGATGCTCCGAGGAGCTAGCGTCATTGATCCCCTCGGCACCGGTGCATAGTCGGGAAACACGCCAAACGCGCGCCCAACATATGTACACAGTTGACATTTGTCACATGAGAACGGGACGCTTCTACGACTCGTTTTTGTGTTCAACAGCTCGGCTGTGGAACGATTTGCCGGCCTCTGTGTTTCCTCCTTCCTATAACATGGGTCTCTTCAAGACCCACGTTCACTCCTTCCTCTCCTCAAAAAGACCCTCCTCACAGCATCTTCAAAGATGACATAGGCCCTGAGGGAAATTATTTTCCGCAGGGCCTCCTGTGTGGAGTTAATATAAAAAAAAAAGACACCTTTCAATAGTTCAATAAGAAATTATGATGTTGGAAATAAAATTAAATACCGATTATCGTTATGATGATCTTGGTGGCCCGACAGTTGATCTCCCGGTACTTGGCCCCCCAAAAATATAATTATTACAAAATTATAATTTTTGTGCATATTTACCTATTTCAAACCTAAAATAGACTACAAACATATCTTTCATAGTAAACTGGTTAGAATACCAAACGAATTTATTAACAGTGCCTATCTTTTCTACTTATATGCTTGTAGATATACTCGAATACAGTGTACACTGTACAGTTTTATCCTTGATGCATTTGCATGAAAATACGTTTTATAATTATGTTTTTCGGCGGTACATCCTCTCTGCACACCGCTTCGGCGAAAGTGGTTATTATTTGTGTAAGTATAGGTATGTACTAAACCGACAGCACATTTATTGAAGTACACTGGGGGCCAACTGTTAGGAGATCAACTGTCATGGAATCGATGATCATACTGGATATCTATCATAGAACCTGCTAGGGATGTTACGAATGTGATATTTTTCACATTCGCGAATGCGAATGTTCAAAGAGCAAATGTACGAATGCGAATGTTAAGGAAACACATAAAAAAAACTTATACAACATTAATCATCGTTTTAATAAAAAAAATTAAAACATAAAATCAATTCTTATACAGTAAGTTATAATCGTAATTAAGCAATTTAATAATCGAAGTTCAAAAGAGGCATATTATATTTCAGAAAAAGCAATTTTGCAGCCTTTTCTCCATGGAACTAGGATTACTCTTTGCTTTTCTCCCATGATGCGATTTGTAAGAGGCTCTTATATAAGGCCGGCTGCACTGAACAATTGTTCACTCGGAAAGCTGGCCGGTGGAGCACTCAGATATTTACGAGCCAGATCTGTCAATTTGTCGTATTTCAATTTAGTCTTCCACCAGTCCAAAGGGTTTTCATTAAGAGAGAATCGTTTTTCTTTAAGATATGCCTTCAATTGAGCTTTGATTTCACTGTTTATAGTGTCTCCAGATTCTGCACCGTCGGGGCTTGCGCGAAAAACAAAAGACACGTGGACAGTGGGCGAGTCACGACATGATCTGCACACATTCGCTAAACATTCGCATCGATTGTTGCGAATGCGAATGTCGATGCGAATGTTTAAAATGATGCGAATTATTCGCATATGCGAATGCGAATGCGAATGTTCGTAACATCCCTAGAATCTGCCCATTTTATTACAATAGTAAAGAACCTAAGATGCTTAGTTATTGTTATTAAGGTGAATGTCAAAAGAATTCATATTCTACGCTTTCGTAGATGGCAATATTAAGAAAAAAATTATTGTTAGCGGAAGTACACAAGCAATATGAATATTAATAAATAGTTTTGTCAATTAAAAAACTCTAATCTTTCAAGAAAGGCAAACAAATACAATATTGGATTAAATCAATGGTGAAATATTGTATTTGTTAGCCTTTCTTGAAAGATAACAGTTTTTTAATTGAATAAATTATTCACATTGCGAGTCTACCTACTTCAGCGAACAATTTTTTTTTCTTAATATTTCAAAGCATAAGTTGTAAAAAGCGTTTATAAGTAAAAACACTATATTTGCGCCATCTACGAAAGCGTAGAATATGAATTCTTTTGACATTCACCTTAAGTTTAATTTGTAGAATTCTATTTTAATTCTAACTTCTTTTGTGTATTCATTAACATTATTATTTAATTTACATGACAGTTTATTTATATGTAAACTTCATTATCATCAATTATCATATTATATGTTAACTTAATTATCATAAATTCATTGCTGCGTTAACTGTAAACTTCAATATCATCAATTATTATATTATCAGTATACTTCATCACCATGAATTATATTATCTGTAAATTTCACCCGCCATAACACAGGGACATCCCTAGCATGGCGGATGAAATAACACAATATCTATACAATGTACAAAATTCATTTAATAAATAATCAAGTTCTCCTATGTAATTATTATTAATCGTGACAACTGTTTCGCCTTCTGAAAGCATTATCAAACTGTGAATAGCCCACTTACAGACAACACATTTATATTATTTCTAGATAAGTACTTATGATGAAAAAATGCATTTTGCGACATTAGCTATCTGCTAGATAAGTAGTTGTTGAAATTAAGATTTCAAGTAAAGAGGTTAACTTCTAGTAAAATATATAATCGTAGGTGGTACAAAAATAAGAACAAGGTTCGAGGTTACTTTGCAAATTAAAATGTTTGAATATCGCTGTTCTCAAGTATAAAAATATGATTTGACCGCTGAGCGCTGATGGCGATATTGACAAAGCTATTGAAGTCACAGGTAAACTACGTGGCGTCTTTATTATCTCGTAGTGTAAGGAAACTCTTTACCTTTAAAATTACATGCAGATAAAACTAAGTACTTAGTGCCTGCCAACTGCATATTGTGCAGGTTCAAACTTGATATTCCAATTAACAGGTAGTTCTTACAATGTTCTTAATAGACAATGAAGTAGATGTACGTATTGTTCATTGACATACAGGTACTGACTTGCCCAACTCCTACGTAGATTTTAATCGAGTTTATTTTATTTTTTGATACAATGGTACATAAAAAAATAAAAATAACATACTTAAATATAATATTGTACGAAAAAAAAATCCCACAAAGGCAAATGCCTGAGCGTAAGTATATTATTGAATTTATTATAATTTTATGGTTAATAGGAGATTTAAGAATTAAGTATAATTTTAGGTATAAAAAGAGTAACTGTATAAATGGCATAAAACATAGAGCAAAATAAAAAGTCTGTGTTGTTATTATCGCGTTTGTAAAATTTAATGAAGAATTAATGTTAAAGGCGTAATTAAAAAAAAAACAAATACATAGCACTCTTCTTAGGGTGAATTGCCTTATACACAAAAAAAACAAAACCATAGCATTTAAAAGTTGTCTGATGATAAATATAATTAATGGCTTTGTTAAATCTTATAAGAAAAAAACATCTGTTTCAGTGCTTTTTAGCCAAGTTTCGATTTATTTTTTATAAGATTTAAGATTTCGACACGCGTGGTAAGTTTATATTGACAGTTCGTCAAGTTAGAGGATAAAAACAGGACTCTGAATTTTTTTGTGAAGTACTTGTAGGTATATATTTTGGTTATATGCTTTACTCATTAAAAAAATAGAAGAGAAGTTATTTTCAAAAAGAGACTGCTTTACACCATTTTAAGTTGAGAAAACTTGCTGTATGTAGGTTAGACAATAATACTTATCAGATAATTTATATAGCGCCCTTTTCAAGATAAAATCACCTCAAGGGCCAAATATGGAAAAAAGTTCAATGAATATAGGCCTAAAAATGTACGATGTAAGGCTTAGAAATATGAAAGATTATCTAAAATATCAACCCTTAAAAATATACTCGTACACGGAGAAAAATGTTATTCGAAAAAACGATCATTTTAATACTAAAAACGGGACTAAAGTTCTTACGAACAAATTAACAGGGTTTCAATGTTTATTGGCGGGAACATGTAAGAATAATTTGTTGGTATACGTAATTTCGTACGTACACCAACAAATTTTTCTTACATCTTCCCGCCAATAAACATTGAAACACTGTTAATTTGTTCGTAAGAACTTCAGTCCCGTTTTTAACCGTTTTAACTATTAAAATTATAATTTTTTCGAATAACATTTTTCTCTGTGTAGGTACATTTGTTTAAAAAAAACTTTTTTTTGGTTTAACAGAGAATCCAAACTTCCTTCTACCAATCCAAACTACGCTAAATCCCGAATGGATTACACCGACATTTATTGCTTATTATATTATTAAGTGCCTTAATTTCTTCGAATATCTGAAAAATGCGTATATGCCAGCGCGTGTGGGTGACTGATTGATTGATAGAATAGTTGATAAAATGCATTGTCAACGATAATGAGTATTAAGATGTTATTGAATTATTTAATGCATCAATTAATAAATATAAATAAGCCATAGTAGAATATATATAAAAAAAAGAACAACAATATTTAACTAAACAATCCACCTTTGACTCAATTTATCTACGAACTGTACTTTTCCGTTGAATTTATCTATTTCGTTTTTTAGTGTATTTTTGATCATGTTTTAGATTATGTTTGATTTTTTTATTCTGATTGAGATGATCTTTGTGAATAAAAAAAAACATGTAAATGCCCGGCTGGGCGTTAAATACACAATAAGTAAATAAATAAAGAGCCTTTCAAACTTCAGCTCGATCGGATGTCGGGGAGAGGGTTAATTTCCACTTCCAAGATTCCACGGCATTCATTCAATCAATGAAACAAAAGTGAAATTCAAATAGATGTATTTAAAAAGGTCGACTTACATGTACAACTTCCCTGATGATGGATATTGCAACGATGTCCAACGACGTTCGCTAAACAAGGAGGAAGAGTAACATAGCACAATAACCCGAAAACGAATGACGATAATACTTTTGTCTGTGAGAATCTCAAATTCCATCCAAGCACAAATCTGTTGAAAGTATAACCATAATAACTACCTGCTATTAAATATTTGTAGCAATATGATCAACATTTTGATGATACTTTGTTTGCTAAGGCTGGAATCAGACGGTTCACTAATCGTTCATTTCTGTATTTCATTCGGCCTATTTTACTCGGAATGACACGTCTGAACATGAAATGAAACAAAAGTGAAATGAAGCTGGGAACATTTGCTCGAGCAACCATAGACTAAAGCTTCACTCGAGTGAACCGCCTGATTCCAGCCTAAGGAGGCGAAATGATGAATGCACGGGAAGATAAGCGGATACTAGAGTGGTAAACACGATACAAAAAGGAAATAAAGGTAGCAATGATAGGAATAACGAGCAGTATAAAAGGACAAGTGGTTGGGTAAGGACTCGGAAATATAAGTGGGTAATTTTCCTGTAATTTAATTCAATATCATGCATTTGAAATAATAAAACGAATAACTAATGTGAACCTTCAAACCAGACGTGGTCAAACAAATAATATAAGCTAATCATAGCTTATCTTTTGTTCAATCTCAAATTCCTTTATGTTGATTTGGGTCTCATTATAGCTATGTGTGGGCTGTTTTACGATGTGTGAAGACATTTTACCGCATTTGCACAGGCAACCTATGATCGGAATCAATTTATTGTTGAAGATGATGTCCTTAATAAATATTATTAAGTTTTTTTAGGCTCCTTCAACACTTTATTTTGTTGTAGTAGAATAGACGAGATACCTTCTAGTGATAACTTTTGGGGGTACTTATCTGGTCTGGGGGTTTTCAATCGGATCCTAGTCTAATCGGATCTAGTTTGCTTAAGGGGAATGCCAAAAGAATTCATATTCTACGCTTACGTAAATAGCGCGCGTGTAGTATTTTTTTTTTTTTTTAACTTATAAACGCTGTTTACAAGTTATGCTTTGAAATATTAAGAAACATTATTGTTCGTGCAAGTATACAAGCAATATGAATATAAAATAGTTTCATCAATTAAAAAATCAAGTCTTTCAAGAAAGGCAAAACATGGAAAAACTCCCGGCAAACACTCAACTTCATCCGAACTTGGTTTTCTCTAAAGTGAATTTGTTCAGCGAACCCCCATTAAAAATATGAGAAAATAAAACAAACTTGTTGTATTAAAGCACATTATAGATAGCTCGACATTAAAATTCCGCCTTTAAAACTCACGCCACCGAAAAATACGATACCTATTCCCAATTTGCGCGCGTAACAATCCGCACATAATCGAACATAACCTTACAAAAAAATCATAACCGATACAAATCCCTGTGACGGTGAAACGAACAAAACTAAGCAATATTAACCCAGCTCGGTGCGGCGATCGCAGATGTCACGTGACCTCCGAAAATTGACGAGTCCCGCCGATGCGATGCCCGAGATTGTCGCAGGATGACCGGCTGACGGTTGACCTTTGCACTTTGCACCATAATATGGATACAAGTTAAATATTATATATTATGGTAGTTAACTTTGTAGTCATTTTGGTACATTTTTTATTTTCTTGTTTCTGCATTTCTCCAACCTTTTGCTAATGGTAATTGTAAATCTACTATTGAAATAGACCGATTTTGACTTCTGTTTTCGAATAAATTTTTTTTTAGATAAGTTTTTATATCCCTTAGTTACGAGTACACTAACTAAAGTTTCGGTAAACGTCGCTAGTTCTGCAATTTTTTGTTGAGCTTTCTCCAGTATTGTTTCGGCTTTCAAATTAAAGGGGTTAGATATTAGTGTATAATGGATTTTTTTGTATAAGTAAAAAATACTAATTTTATTTCGTGCCACCTTCATTTTTGGTTTCTTTATGTTTTAAAATATCAATTATATATTCTACATTCTACGTTATTTTTCTTATTGAAAAAAGAATTTGCAACATACATTGAGTGCTGTAAAAACCATTAATCAATTTAATTTCTCTAAAACTTTTCTGGTTATCTAATAATTGTGTTGAGGAGTGTCAAGTTATTTAAAAACAATAGTATGTAGGTACCCCTCCCACTAACTTTAGTAAGTAAATAAATTTTGATTAGATATTTCTTCTCTTGAATTTTTGAACCCCCCGTTAAAAAGACCATATTACCCTTTAAAGTTTCCACAATTACTGCATTATTTAAAGAAAAACATACGATAGGGCACTGGGAGCGTTGGAGGTCAATTTATAGGTAAAAAAGTGGAACCTATTTTTTCCCTTCATGTCTCATCTAAATATAATATGCATTACACAGTATATTTTTGATCCGCACGAAGATAAATACGGAAATTAAGCGTTTGCGAATAAATGATGCTATTAAGTTTTTATCTAATCATTCTAATCAATAACGTCTTCAACACTTAAGATAAGTCATTGGTAGCATTTATCAGTAATGATAATGATGCAAGTTAAGCAATTGGCAAGTATATGTTGCCAACGTGTGTAAAAACTAATCGCAGCGAGAGTTTTATAACTCGTCCTCTTCTTTCTCACGTGTCTTGTTTGAAATCGAAAGAGACAGAAGATACATAAGGATGTCGTCACGTACGATCTCTCGCCGGGGTTAGTAGAGACATAAAAACATAAACTATTTCATCTCATCGTATTGTAGGAAAAGCAAGTTTGCTTACTTGTTTTCCATATTGATTTTATTTCATAATACTCGTATAGCAAACAAAGTTCTTTAATTCTCAACGGAAACATTTACACGTTATCGCCTAAGCTTCACACGGTTTTTTTAATCGTTCTGTACAGGTGGTAGAAACTACGAAGAAGTTATTTCAACCAGAGGGATAGATACTTTCAGTATCGCTCTGGTTCAACTAAACCATTCAGAAGTGAAAAATTGCTTGAAATGACTTTAGTCCTATTTGCAGACCAGAGGCCCTAGCACGCTTGCTCTATAACGATCGGTAGGATAACTATCGGTAACTTCTCATCGTTCCCTACGACAACTGCAGATCGCAAACGAATAGGTGACAGTTCACAGTGACTAAGTGTCCTTAATATATTCGATATCAACTGTCGTTTGTACGTTTGAGATCTGCAGTTGTCCTAGGGAACGATGAAAAGTTACCGACAATCGGTCGGTAACTTCATATCGAGCGACCGTGCTAGCACACCAGATCTGAATATCCAAATACCTACTTCCCTACCTTTTTATTTCCTTCCCCCCTCCCTTCAGCCCAATAACATAGCCAAGTATTTCGACGATTTTTTCTTGCTTAAAAAAATTAAGCAAAAAATTACGCTTATTATGGAAGGTTTATTTTATTTTTATGTTGACGAATACATTTTCCACAGCGAGTCTAAGTTGCCCATTTTGTAATCCAGCCAAAACGGCATTTTCGACATGTGACGTCATAAGAGCCGCTCGTTCTTGAAAAATTTACGACAGTTCTACTTTGTTTGTTTGATGACGAGCGTACGAAGGTAATCACGGGCCGTTTTGGTTTCGTAGATTTTTGAGCGTTTTTAAAATGAATAAATTTAAATGAAAATGTAAAAAAATTATTTTTTAATACGATGATTAAAATCAGAAAAATGATCTTTAAATATTCCATTTATTTTCAACAAAATCCCTCGTTTATGAAAATACCCTCATGGGTACGCTATAGTCCCACTCGCACCCGACAGTTGAGAGAACTTGGGACTCACATAAAAGTTATCAGGTCACTTTCAGAATTTTTAAATTATTTCAAAATCGGTTTAACTTACTCGTACGATATTTATCATCAGGTAACTTCACCCGTTTCCATGATAATATTATTATTAAGGACACTCCCAAAATTTCGAAACACGGATCGTCTTTACACAATCTTTGATTGATGATTTTGTTGTAATCGTAAAAATTCTATATCATTGCTTCACTGGTTTAATAATATAAAGTAAATGCGCTGAAAGTTAAATGAAGAAGCGAGTGGGGAGGGGGCAGACGATAGGACGGTGAAGAAGCTATCAATCATTGAGCAATTAACCATCGTCCATCACGTAACAAGTCCCGTCATCACCAGAATAACCATTATTATTTGTTCCTTCACAAATATTTTTACAATCATTGTAGGATGCCGTTTAATAATGTTACACAGTAAAAGTCTATAACACTGTAGACTTCATACTCTTAAATACCACCAAATCAATTATAATACAGAAAAACTTTAAGTGAATGAAACAAAATTTTGATTTTTTTTGGGTCACTAGGAGGATATTTTAAAATATCATACTAATGTACTGGACCTTTATGACGTTATTATTTTATAGCATATTTGCTTTATAGTGAGCATTAGAATATTGCTTTCCTAGTTATCTGAAAACCAAGTATTTGGAGAAGTCTAACTAATCAACCGGTCAACCGATATATTAAGTTATTATCTTCTAAATACAAAAAAAAAAAATTTTGTACTTTTTCCAATATTTTAGAAAAGGTACTTAGAAGATATCATTTAAAGTCTTTGTTTATGTAAAGCTATTAGAATAGTAGCTTCTTTTAGTGACGTGGAAAATATGTTTTTAGACATGAACAGATTAATAAGGTGTGTCAGTGGTAATTTCTTCAGAAAGGTGTTTTATTACATTGGTTGAGATTTTATCATCCCCTGATGATACAGTTGGTTTTTTTAATTGTTTAATTTATTTATTAATTCATTTATTTGGTATAAAAATACATTTACAGTTTAAAGAAGCTTTGACTGTCCAACTAGGTAGGTCTCAATATTTTTTACGGAAGTAATTAATTTTTTGATTTCATCGGTTATTTGTTTGAATTTATTTTTTCTAGATTGAGAGCTTCGTGTGGTTTAACTTTGACCAATATTTTGTTAGGGTTTTCGGCATATAGTGCGGGAACCATGTACCACTGGTGGATTTAGATTTGGTCATTTCATTTATAATTTGTCACACTTTTCTGGGATTTTCGTTTCATCCTTCTTTTTTATTCTATAGTAACATCATATACACCTCTTGTGGTGTATATGATGTTTTTGCAAATGTTTCTTTACCTTTCCAGTATCGTAGCTCATGTAAGATTTTTAATGTACCTAACTCATTTATTTTTAGGTAAAGTTTTCTTAACAGTGTTTTAACTTAATAGTTCAGCATGGTAATTCATGGTTCAGCATGGTAATTCATGTGTATTATATTGTAATATTGAAATGAGACTGGAATTATATTTGTATTATATGCGTTGTGACAGACACGGCCCTGGACCAAATAGCACCTGGCACTAGTAAAAACATCAATATATATAAGTTGTTAGGTTAGGTTATCAGCGCCTTGGCTCCTTGGCGCCTTGGCATGTCGGCGTCCGGAACAGACTGCTGCAATTGCGCCTGTAAAACCTATTTTAAATGTTGAGTTTTGAAAATAATGGAAGGTCGAAGTACATGCAGAAAAGGGAGACTCAGATGGTTTGAACTTTTGAAATGATGGATGGGTGGAAAAATGATATTTTTATGACGCGCAAAAGGATGAATGCTTCATGCGCTTGCGCGGTCATCCCAGGAGGACATGATATTATCATGTGAATGAGATATTTGAGTCAAATCATGTTAAGAGTCGGATTTAGATTCGTACGTATACGCATGAGACGATGTAAGTTTGCATCTACATACGATGTTATTGAACGCAGTGAAAAGACAGAACTTTTTTACGTTGTCTGCAATTGAGCCTGTATGTACTCTGTCTGCATTTGAGCCTGTATGTACTCTGTCTGCATTTGAGCCTGTATGTACTTTGTCTGCATTTGAGCCTGTATGTACTCTGTCTGCATTTGAGGAAAAATAATAGCCTTCCGGCAAGTTAAAAAAAAAAATTGGATTACCTACCGATTAAAGATGCCAGTTTAGAGTAGAAAACCATCTCATTTCAACAACACATTTAAAGTGTTTTACATCACTTATTGAATGGCATCGGCATATAGTATGAACATAATCCTGTTTTCCTGGTTTTACGTTTACTTGGTTTTATTTATTTTAAAGTTCAAAGAGCGAAGGTGTGGAAAAGCAGAATAATTACAGGGAAGAATACCGGCGCTTAACATAATCTAAATATAATTAAGTTTGTTTTGGGTAAAGCCCGAAGGCTATTCGGACAACTCCAGGTACTTACAGATTGTGTGTAGTTTCTTTATGTTTTGATGTCTTTAATTAAGTTGTCTATGAACGAATGTACCTTTTGTAAATATATAGGATGAAATGTGGGAATTGCAGGAATTACTATTGCACAAATTCATGCTAATTCGTGTTAATTTGTTTAATTCATAGAACTCCATTAAAAATAATAATTAAAAGATACAAAAATAATGGGAAGTGCTTCTCACAATTTATTTTCTATGTAAATTGGGTTTTATCGAAAATATTAATAAATGATTTTAAACATAATTACTAATAAAAATACAAACTAAATTACTTGCAGAACACATAATACGTAATACCTAACATTATGAAATTTGATTATCGTTAAATAAAATAAAACAACCTATTCATTTTTCGTTTTTTAATTTTTTTTATATTAAATCCACACAGGAGGACCCGAGGAAAATAATTTCCCTCAGGGCCTATGTCATCTTTGAAGATGCTGGGTGAAGGGTCTTTTTGAGGAGAGGAAGGAGTGAAAATAGATCTTGAAGAGACCTATGTTGTAGGAAAGAGGAAACACATTCATTCCACAGCCAAGCTGTTGAACTCAAGAACGAGCCGTAGAAGCAAACCGTTCTTATGTGATTCATACATTTTTTTAACATTAACTTCACAGAGTAGAACCTGAGGAAACTAATTTCCCTCACGGCCTGGGTCGTATTTTAGCTACTCTGTGGAGGTATGTTTTGGGGAAAGGAAGATGAGGAAATTCTGGAAAGGAAAAGGTTTTGAGGGAAACTGTATGAAGGAATCTGGTGGTCACTCCCTCCAGGATGATGAAAGTATGAATTCATTCCTCCCATTGCGATGCAAGGCGATGGATCCAAGTTTCCGCCACCACCAAGGCCGGCACAAACCTCACCACATAAACCTTGGCAATCTTGCTATGTCACCAAACGTAGCGATTCACTTGTGGTGATCTATGACATTTGAAACTGAAGAGAGCACAGCTAATAAAAAAAACATGGGAGGTCCATTAAACATGTTTCATAGTAGACAGAATGCAATTGACAAGATTATTTTGAATATCAAACACATTTATTTATTTGCCATCAATATAATTAACGACATCCTTTAAATTTTTATGTAGGATATTAAAACATTACCCCCCGTTACTATGACCTCCATTAGCGAACGTTTAAAATATTTTACTCTTAGTTATTTTAAAACTAGGTGCAGATCGACCCCTTGGAATAGCAAGGTTCCAACTGTTGCACGGAGAAAAATGTTATTCTAAAATACGATAATTTTATTCATAAAAACGGGACTGAAGTTCTTACGAACAAATTAACAGCGTTTCAATGTTTATTGGCGGGAAAATGTAAGAATAATTTGTTGGTATACGCACGAAATTACGTAGATTGCATCGTCGGATCGACCGGATCTGCCCTGTGGCCCTAGCACGCTTGCTCTATAACGATCGGTAGGATAACTATCGGTAACTTCTCATCGTTCCCTACGAAAACTGCAGATCGCAAACGAATAGGTGACAGTTCACAATGACTAAGTGTCCTTAATATATTCGATATCAACTGTCGTTTGTACGTTTGAGATCTGCAGTTGTCCTAGGGAACGATGAGAAGTTACCGACAACCGGTCGGTAACTTCATATCGAGCGACCGTGCTAGCACACCTGATGATGGACATTGCAACGCTGTCCGAAACGTCGGCTAAAGAAGGAGGTAGCACAACACGGCATAACACCCCAAAAACAAACAACGAAAATGCTTTTGGCCGTGAAAATCTAAAAACGTAACCCCCCGTTAATTTGTTCGTAAGAACTACAGTCCCGTTTTTAACCGTTTTTACGAATAAAATGATCGTATTTTAGAATAACATTTTTCTCCGTGTGCGGTAACGTCATGCGATAATGAACTCTAAAGTAGTTTACTATAGATCCCTTTATCGCACGACGTTACCAAGGCAGATGGAACCTCTTTATTCCAAGGGTCGAGAAGTTAAAAAGAGATAATTATAACTTATAACTATCATTTAAACGCCGATGTTTTCTCTGCGAAATTTAAACTGGAAGGGAATGTTGCAGTAGATTCGCAATAAATAATCCCCATTATTGCTACTTTAATTTAAATCACACTCAAAGCATTACAAATCGAGCCAATCAGCCGCAATTACCATTAATAATTCCTCTCAACATCTTTGAGAGGCTAGACTTTGAACCACACGCGGAACACCCGCGTCTGTCATTCTGTTCCGCTCACAATAAGCTCACGCACACTTACAATACATGCGAATGCGAAATGTGCGAATGAGACAACGCTCAAATTTACCTACAGAAATCGCTCGAAAAGGAGTTTATGGAGAATACACTTTTTTACACCAAAACTTTCACGAAAATGAAATTTAAAAAAAAAATATTTTTTAGAAAGAAGAAGCTACGTCGGTAGCTTTTTATAATTTTATAATTCTTTATGAGAGTTGAGTTACCAGCACTTTTTCCTTAAATAATATTTTTTGATAAATCGTACATGTTTGACAGTGAATGTTTACGTTAATACTAAACGCATCGAAAATTCGAAAACATACCGACATAGTTTTCACCCTCTAGAAGGCAGTATAAAAAAAATATATTAATTTTGTGCAATTTTCGATGTAGAAAAGTGTTTTTTCCCAAGCGTCCTTTTTGTATGGGCCGAAAAGCGAAGTCTATCGTCTTAACAGTCATTCGCAATGATTTATAAGAATCTACCAATTACGCTCATTTCACTGTGGTAATTTAGCGATGATGTACGACATAGACTTGTTTCTTCGATGTTTATCTAGGAATAACAAGCTAGACGCAGGTGGGAGAATGATTCAAGCATTGCAGTACAAATCATATAATAATATAATATACGTACACGGATAAAAATGTTATTATAAAATACGATCATTTTATTCGTAAAAACGGGACTGAAGTTCTTACGAACAAATTGACAGTGTTTCAATGTTTATTGGCGGGAAAATGTAAGAATAATTTCTTGATATACGTCCGAAATTACGTATACCAACAAATTATTCTTACATGTTCCCGCCGATAAATATTGAAACCCTGTTAATTTGTTCGTAAGAACTTCACTCGCGTTTTTAACCGTTTTTACGAATAAAATGATCGTATTTTAGAATAACATTTTTCTCCGTGTAGGCATGCTTACAAGATTCTATCAATAATATGAAAATATAAGTGTCTTTATTCATATTATCTTTACACAAAAAATATCCCTCTGGGCCTGTGTCATCTTTGGGGAAGCTGTGTGGAGGGTCTTTTTAGGGAAAGGAAGGAAAACGGTACGAGGGGTGGGTAGGAACCAGCGGGTCAACGTGTTCAGGAGTGACGAAAGTTAGAATCCATCCCTATCACTGCAGTGCAAGGCGATGGGACGAGTCCGGCTGTAGAGATCAAAAGGTCTCCCTCAACCAGACTCTTTAGATCCGGCCCGTCACGCAGCAGGTGGGAAAAAGCATTCGCCGATAGACCTGGACAAAACTCACCTCATGAACCTGGCACACATGCTAAATCACCAATCATTTAAGATGACCCATAGATGTTAACTATCCAATAAATGATTCCCAGGGTGGAGGTACCCATACCCGCCTCCCAAATTGAAAATGAAACAAGTATTATAATTATTTTTTTTTATTTTTATTTGAGTACCGCATAATAATCTCAACTGCTCCCAGCGGTCTGGAGCCAGTGAGACTACGGCATCCCCAAATATTGTGGAATATTGTGAGGTTAAAAAAAATGTGAGGAAGAAAAGGAGATGAGAAAAAGGAATAAGGAGAATTTCAAGTAACACTTCAATTCTGAAAGGTATATACCAGCAGGGCGATTTCGTATATCATCCACAAGATATTTTGATAATTTATTATAGGTCGTACCCCAGGCAGTTACCCATGATACACAATGCCGAGACAGTCGCTACGCCACTGATCAATACCAGTCGTAATTAATTTGACAAATATAAGAAAATTGTTATCATTCCTTTATAAAAAATTAAATTGTATTACACAATGAAGAAATTTGATACACCGTATTGACTGTTGCCACAACGGTATGGAGTTTCATTGATCCTAATATAAAAAATGTAATTTAGGTAGGTACTACCTTAGTTAAACAATAATAATTGACCACACACGAACTGGCAATGGCAATAAAGAGAAATTCTTTAAAACTTTTCAGTTTTATTTTGACTTTATTGGCTGCTTTCCAAAAACGGAGAACGATCAAATATCAAGTTTTTTCTAGATTATATAAGTTAACGGATCGAGTTTTAAAATTGTTATTTCTATTACACTATGACTGAACTATTGTTTAGGGCAAAATAGGACCTTCAGTCGAAAAAGTAGTAGGAAAAGTGGTATTATTGAGAGAATTCTAATTGCTTTCAAAAAAGAGTAACCGGTTGCATGAAACAATGGAATAATGAAATGTTTTATGTATAAAATGGTTTCAAAATGAAATGTTTCAATAATGCTCTTCGCTAGTTCTTCTTAAATCGATTCTCATTGCTGTGGATCGTGACCATTAGTCCAATTTCCATCATGGAGAAGACCCCTCCATTCCTCGCATTTCTGCTCTGCGTGGAGAACTGCGGAGAACGACCTACCGGTGATACTAGGTTACTCCAAAGCATTGATTTCCCTGCTTCCTCTGCCTTCCACTTTGCCAGTAATCATGAGTTGCTCCAAATCCTCAGTTTGGCGAACAACACGTCCAAAGCTTCTTAAAATACACTGTAGGCTGGTAGTTGAGAGCCTATTGTGGATGCCCACACGGAGAAAAATGTTATTCTAAAATACGATCATTTTATTCGTAAAACGTTTAAAAACGGGACTGAAGTTCTTACGAACAAATTAACAGGGTTTCAATGTTTATTGGCGGGAAAATGTAAGAATAATTTCTTGGTATACGTTTGAAATTTGTTCTAATAATTAATAATAATAATTTATTCTTACGTTTTCCCGCCAATAAACATTGAAACCCTGTTAATTTGTTCGTAAGAACTTCAGTCCCGTTTTTAACCGTTTTACGAATAAAATGATCGTATTTTAGAATAACATTATTCTCCGTGCAGCTCTTCAACAATGGACACATTTATGCGTCTAACTGTCCATGGAATCCTAAGCAATTTTCTCCAATAACCGTCGCTAGTAACATGGACAAATAATAATTCGGTTATGCGATACACGAGCTGATTAATGGATGGTTAAAATAGTCTCCAATTTTATCGTACAATGTAATAAGCACGGTAGCAACTGATAAGATGTTTCAGATAAGATAGTTTGGTAATTAGTTTTAGGTACCTATTATGTTCATAATAAACACACTGACAAGATTATTTAGGGTTTAAAAGAGGTGTGGTTGATTTATTATTGATTTTGCTTCTGCCGAGCCCAGATCACGAGATTAGGTGCAAAGTTGTAGATACAAGATCTGGTCACAATTTCGATGTCATTGACCAGGTAATCAAGAATATAAAATATAATTGAAGCACCTAAACCAATAGATAGTAAGATAACCAATATTGACATCTGATCAAAAACTCATTAACTTCTTCACTAACCTGATTATGACTGAAGTAGGTAGACAAGTTAATGATGGAAAAATTGTTGTATTTTAATCATTTTCTATTTTTTTATTGTCACTTTTCTGATTTAAACTGTTCGTTCAGGGATAGTGCCAATTTAATTGTTTTAGGGTGCATGAACAAACACGCTCTAGAGTCCAAGCTGCCGAAATGAGGTACTTGAGAGGAGTGGCAGGGGTTACGAAATGGGATCAAATATAAGAAACTCTACAATCCGAGATAATCTAAGCATTGAACCACTGCTACTCTTCATAGAAAAATCGCAACTGAGCTGGCTGGATGGGCATGTACTAAGAATGTCATGATGACCAAATTCCGAGGAAAATACTGAGTGCCATTGCAGAGGGTAGACGTCCAGTGGGCCGCCCCAGACACAGTTGGGCGAGGCAACTCCAGAAACTGTGCGAGGAGAGGATGGGGCTGCCATGGAAGGAGGCCCAACAATTGGCGCAAGACAGGGACGTACGGAGGAGCCACAATTTCACGACAACCATAGTAGAGTAGGTATATATTATAAAGAGATAATAATTTATTTTTTTATTGTTTCACAAGTGTCCCATTTTGCCCTCTGAAAAATCTCACTAAATCTCAGTTAATCTCACTAAGGGGGGTCTAAGATTTTTAGATTTTTTTTTAAATGCTCACGTAATTAATGTATGTCCTCTAACGTAATGAATAGTTTTGTGCGTATAAAAACTTCATTATATTTCAAGAAAGGCACACTTACACAATTAATATTTACTTGTGGTGTTATGTGGTTTCTTCTGATGAACAATACTTCTGGGATGATCGGAATGCAAAATAGAACAACTTTACTAACTTCTGTCGAGACCCTCAAAACTACATGTAATTACCTATACTAAAGACATCTGTTGAAAGATATTGAAAACACATATGTACATGTTAATAGACACTACATTACTTAAGATATTTAAATATTTGGGAGAAATTAGTGAAGGTCCACATGATAATAGGTGAACACAGTACCTAAAGATCTTTGCTTGTACAATTTATTTCACCTTTGATGCCTTTGCTTTTTTACTTGTTTGTTTTAACAAATTCAGAGGAGCGATAAAATTATTAAATCATTATGATTTTCTTTATGAAATTTAAATCAATTTAGTAGGCGGGTATCGGTACCGCCGCCCGGGAACCATTTATTGGATAACCAACACCTCTGCCATAGGTCACCCCAAATGGTTCGCTACGTGTGGTGACAGGAGTATGCCCGGGTTCACGGGGTGAGATTCGTCCGGGTCTGCCCACCAATTGTGTGGCAAGCCAGATCGGGAGAGACTTTTTGAGGGAGGCCTTTTGACTTCTCCAGCAGGGACCTCTTGGAACATCACCTTGCACCATAGTGGGAGGGATGGAATCATTCGTCCGTCACTCCTGGTCACACTGACTCCCAGATTCCTACCCACCCTTCATACGCTTTTCCTTCCCAAAACATCATCTCCTTCCTTTCTTAAAAAGAACCCTCCATACCTACAGCATCCTTGAAGATGACCTGGGGGGAATTATTTTCTTCAGGGCCTCCTGTACTGTAAAAAAAACTATAATATTCCGTGTTTGTTACGGGTCTAGTAGCACCAAAAAGCTATTCACTGCATTACAATGTATTCCATATTGCAATTGGAAAACAAACAAAAAACTAGTACCCACAGAAACATCATAAAGCATTATAAAAACTCGTTTTGCATTTCTAATTACACAGTTCGTAATGAGTGACATATTTTAAAGCAGGTAAATTACAAGTCGCTGGGCCTAAATATTTTTTTATTATTTTATTTGAATACATTTACGTCGCTTAATAAGTGAGCCCGAGTACATTGACTCCTGCACACAATAGCAGGTTTGTTAAGAGAATAAAGATTAAGAAACAATGAACTGCCGCCCACGATCAAGTCAACCGACTACTTTTAAATACAAGCTTCAAGTGATTGAGGTCTGTCGCAGTAAATAATCATTATATTAATTATAGGTGTGCAAGCGTTATTCGCCTCTCGGTAGCACAGTTAACAAATGTACCGTAAAGGGATTGTTGTTAATATAAAAAACGTTTTGGGTGTAACACTTTCTTGGTAGGCAAATTTAAATAATTCACAACTTGACAAAACTTATCGAAGTGTAAACGTATATTTTTCGGGTCATGAATTTAAAATGATTTATTTTTTTTAAATTATAAAAACTAAATTACATAAAAAAAATGTATCAATTAAACTTTGCGTGCAACGATGGTTTCGTACCGAAATTCCATTGATGACTTTTTGATATTTATTTTTGAGGTGTTATGCCGTGTTATGCTACCTCCTTCTTTAGCCAACGTTTCGGACAGCGTTACAGTATCGATCATCAGGGAAGATGTGACGATCTCACCTTGATGACTGTTCTAAAACGGTAATTGCCCCTAGATGGACAGTCAAAACATTTTACAAAAGTGTGCAATATGTACATATATGCTGTGCTATTAAAAAAATGTAAAAATTAAGATTGTAATTTTCACCTTCTTTGGCCAACGTTTCGGACAGCGTTACAGTATTCTTCATCAGGATAGATGTGTAGATTGTGTGATACGGCGTTGCACACGTTAATCATGTGGTTTTCTGCGTTTGGATTTGGTGTGGTCGTCTTGTCGTCTAATACCGGTTACCAAGAACTATAAAGCTTAGTCGCGTCGTCCTATTTATATTTATGTGGTTTTTGCCTCGCGCTCCTTGCGTTTTGGGCCTTCCTATCACTTTAAGCACAGATCAAATAAACTGCTCGGTAAATTGATGATTCGAATTACAAGAGTTTGCAATTGAGTTTACATGCTTGAAAACACAAATTTAAAAAATGTACAATGAGAGGGTAAAACGTCATACAACTCAATCTTTGGACAAACTTCATGTTGATACAATCTCACACGTCTTCTTCTCTTAATCCTACTCTTGACACTTCTGAAGTAATAAATTATTTTCTAACTAATCACTTATCTAACCATCTTCTTTTTGAAACTCTTAATTCGTAATATGGTCAAATCTACCTGGTTTTACCACACAGATTTTTTTTTTTTTTTTTTACATTAACTCCACACAGGAGGCCTTGAGGAAAATAATTTCCCTCAGGGCCTATGTCATCTTTGAAGATGCTGTGAGGAGGGTCTTTTTGAGGAGAGGAAGGAGTGAACGTGGGTCTTGAAGAGACCCATGTTATAGGAAGGAGGAAACACAGAGGCCGGCAAATCGTTCCACAGCCGAGCTGTTGAACACAAGAACGAGTCGTAGACGCGTCCCGTTCTCATGTGACAAATGTCAACCGTGTACATATGTTGGGCGAGCGTTTGGCGTGTTTCCCGACTATGCACCGGTGCCGAGGGGATCAATGAGGCTAGTTCCTCGGAGCATCTTCCATTGAAATACCGGTAGAACAAGCTACCCGACGTCTGTGCTCTAAAGATTGCAATCCGTTTGTTAAGACGGGAGAATCTATCAAACGGACCGCCCGTTTCTGCACAGAGTCGAGGGTGTTTTTCAGGTACTTTGGGGCTCCAGACCAGAGTTTGTGCAGGGTTAGCAGTTGTGTACTATCAAAGTATCTGCGGGCCCTGTACAGTACGCCCAGTTTCTGAGAGGCTAACTTAACTCTGGCCTCGATGGAGCCCCCATATCTGAGCTGGTCACTTAGAGTTACACCGAGCATATCAATGGAAGACCTGTTCGGAAGAGACAGATACCACTTGCATCAAGGATCTCATAACTCTGACGTTCAAATTTACTTTCGTCCTTCTTCTGCATGTTACATGTATCAGTGTCATTTCGTTCATTACGTTTGGTATCGTATACCGTTCTACCCTCTAAAAAAATTACCACTTTCATTGCTCACATCTATTAAATCTAAAAGAAAACATATCTGTACTTGTAAAGTTTTAAAGTTAGTTTTAAGATTGCTAGTGAATGACACGGATATGTCGAAACTGTTAGCAGATAAATAAAATGAAGTAACAATAGTATATCGTGAAATAAACTGTTCAAAACAAAATTGTATTGAATTTAGATATCAGAATACTATCAAAATCCTTAAATTTAGTACAAAGAACAAACAAAATACTTATCTCTATCTAGGTATAACATATTATAAGTATTATAACAAACTACCATTATATCTAAAAGTTATCGAAAATTTTCATGAATTTCAGCAAAAATTAAAAAAAATACCTAAAACTACTATAAGAGTCCATATCTCACTATTATTATTATTTCTTTAAAACATTGAAATCCATTACTGCTAAATCTTGCACCTTCTTAATTATCCCTTGTTTTTGCCATATTGTGGATATTATTTACTTTCATACATGATATTATATAATTGAGCTAAATTTCCGTCACTAAACACAAGAGCCTCATCTCTTTATGGTGAGGAAAAGCTAATCTTATCTACTATTTTAACACTGTATAACATTTAAATATAAAAAATAAAATAAAAAATTTAATAATTTACTGTTAGCCACCAAACAATGGCTATCTAAATAAATACAAGAAGCATTTCAATTCTAAATGGTGATGGTAAATCACCAGGATGGTACTAAGAGTATCTTCCATTGACATATTGTGCCAAATGACATTCTGCTCAGTGGTAGCAACTCTACCAATAAATGCACGTAAAGGCAAATTAATGTCTAATAATTTATGTTAACCCATATAGTAGACCAAAGTTTAAAAATACAATGGTGTTAGCTAAATAATGAAGATTCATTTTAAAACCGCCATGCTTCAATTGTCACGTCATTTCTCCTTAACATGAATGAGTGCTTAATATATAATTTATGGTTTACTATGAATTGTCACTTCACATTTGTGTATTAACCATACTTTAACCAAACAATAAAATTATATTACCTTCTGTTGGATGATATAACTATGTATTAAATGTCTTCATTACTCAGAGGTAATGTTTTTAATTTAACATGCCATTGGTTGCTGAATGATTACATTTTAAAATATAATTGATTTATAGACTTGTTTACCATAATTTCAACAATTAAAAACCTTTGTACATCTAAAAATAAAGGTTGAACTTGTTGGTCGTTAATTAAGTCAGGTATTTATTTTGTATTCTTACATATTATATGACGTTAATTGCTAAATTTAGTTCTCTGCTATTGTAAATAAGTAAATTAAATAAAAACTTTATGAATAAATTCAAGATTAAAGTAATAGCATGAATATAGGGGCAGTGTAGTCAGCAATATGTTCAAGACAGAAAATCTATCAAATGAATCTTAAAAAAACTCTCAAACGTCATAAATTTTTTTCTGTCTTTCAGAATCGTCTAGGAATCTAGGTGAACATTGGATCGTTCGCAATATCATTTTCATACCTAGAGTTGTAGCACTTTTTTATTTTTTTATTTTTATTAATTTTTCAAAAAAGATACATAAATTACAAATACATTATATACACTAATTAATTATATAATATATATGTTTGATGTACCCCCATAAAAAAGCAGGAAAAAAGCAGGTCTTGTGTGTATGGGGGGGGGGGGGGGGGGGGGGGGGGGAGGGGTGTTATTATATAGTTTTTATTTGTTATGATTTGGTTCAGGTTTTGAGTGTAAATAATTAACAAGATGCACGTACCTAATACTTATATTATTAATGTTTGATCTATTTTCTTAAATTCAAATTGTTGTAACATTTTATTTTTTTCAGTGTTTTATGTTTTCTTTTTTGTTATAATTTTTAAGTATTTAAAATAATTGTGATACTCAACTATTAAGCTAGAAGATAAAAGCCGAACAGGGTGTGTAATAAATAAATAAAGTAAGAAGGTAGCAACCCGGTACTTAAAATACAAAAGAATTGCCTTTTTAACTTGCTAAACAAAAATCTGGACTAAAAAGCTTTAACAAATTATTTATTTAATCAGTCGAGCGGACCCCTCTAGTGGCCCCTGAAAATTTTTAGGTCGTCAATGCGGCCCGTGGTGCAATTTGGGTTGGCCAGACCTGATCTATATAGTTTTTTTTTAAATTTTATAAGGAAGAAGATGAATAAACTGAAAATATTTTAAATTGTCCTACTACCATCAATTTAAGCGGAAGATATCGCTTTTCTCACGACGCATGGTTGAGAACCTGCCCCATTTGACAACTCAGCGACTAACCGGTCCAACCGAATGCAATGTAAGAGGCCATTGAAATGTTTTAGGAATTCAACACTACGAAATATTACCATTTAATATCCTCAATTATTTCCTTAAAACTCATGTCTATGGAGTGTTTAAATAATATTGGTCTGAAATAGCACACAATTTCCGAACCGTTTCAGCAGGCGAGGATCCTTCATCCTTATTATTAAATACCTACCAAATATACCCTATCATAAAGGTTTTGATCTATCGACTTACTGATTTGGATTAATAGTTTTTTTTAAAACAACAAAATTTGTCTTCGACATTAATTAATATCGGAGGACCGTTCATAAGTTCATTCAGAATCGGCACCATTTCCTTAACGGTCTCAATAATGCAGCGTCCCCTGCCATTCGCAGTAATTTACGTACATATTTTGCCGGTATCGCGTTGCAAAATTTGTTTTTGCGCAAAATGTATAATTTTAATTACACTTGTTGACATCGCGGAGATAAGATCTGGGTATCTCCGCAGACTCTCTCCATTTACAGCGAGTTCCATGCATCACGGCGCTTGTTTTGGCGTATTTCTTTATCCACAATCAAAGTTTAAAACTCGTAAAATTGCCGAAAACATTCTGCTGACGTGTTTTCGGCAAAGGGAGTGTGTCGAGGAATGGTTTGTGCCATGTTCAATTTGTTTTCACGGATTTTACTGTTATTTTATTCGATCTTTCAATAAATCTGTTGAAATGAGATACCGGTTATCTTCGAAAACGTTTTGAAATGACTTTTGCTTGGGTTAGGTTAGGTGAGAAGATATTCATAGTAAATTTTTGTGTTAGGTTAGTTTATAAGAGAAGTACTATTATCAAACTCTTTTTCAGACCTAATAAGCCATTATTCTGATTTTAATTTTTCAAACAGTAGACTGACTGACTGACTTCTGACCCTTATGTAGACATACGGGTCAGAAGCGACGTGACCGTCCATGGGTGTCTTTAGACTTGGATGTCTTTAGACTTGGGTGTCTTTAAACTTAAGTGTCTTTAGACTTGGGTGTCTTTAAACTTAAGTGTCTTTAGACTTGAGTGTCTTTATACTAAAGTCTGCGCGGAACCTGCCAAAAACGCACCGGCAGAATAGCTTTTTTAAGGCTTACTAAACTTCCTTTATCTCTACAAAGTAGTTTCATCCGTATACTCGACGTAAATAATGTACGTTGAGTTTATATATCTGGGATTCCGGGTTATTCCCAATACCAGGGGTGCCTTCCCAAGCAGGGCCCCAATTGCCGATTGCTTTTGTGGGGTATTTGGTGTTATATATTATAGAAGACACCAGTTATGTATATTTTAAACTTCACAACAAAGTATCCAACTCATCTGGATGGAAGCAAACTTTAAGAGCTTTTTGTAGAACGAAAATGCGCTACATATAAGGGCGAGTTCCGTTTCAGCTTTACGGCACTTGCCGTATTATGTTTTATTTTTTAAAAGCCTTGTTTACTTATGCAATTCTCAGGTTGAAAGGCGTTTAACGTTGGCGTTTATTTAGCATGTCAGAGGCTGAAAGGGCTACACACAAATTAGCATTGGCGTTTCGTCATACCCAACATAATATTTAACATAATTAATAACACTGAAACAAAACGATAAGTTGCAACTTAAAATTGGCACGTAAATTATGTATGTGAATCTATTTTAAGAATATTCATATCCTTATTACAATTAGCATCAAATCGTATTTTTTTCAAAATTAAATTTAATAGTGTTATTACTAAGTTCTGGAAGTATTATAGGTTTTTTTTTTCAAAAGAAGCAAACACATTGTGACTTGACATTTTAAATAAATGAAAAGAAAATACTTTGTTTTAAGTCACTTTATTTTTATTTAACGTCTACCGGTTTCGGTACCTCCGTACCATCATCAGGACTGTTACAAAAATAATGTCTAAAAATACATAACACTTATCCCCCATTCCCCTCCTCCCTCCAACAAATGACGCTCTGTCCCACTCTAGTATACTGTCCCTTTCTTTCACAACATTATATATATATGTGTACTTATGTATTTTTAGACATTATTTTTGTAACAGTCCTGATGATGATCTACCGAAACCGGTAGACGTTAAATAAAAATAAAGTGACCTAAAACAAAGTATTTTCTTTTCATTTATTTATTATAGATTTGTATTTTCGTTACTTCTGTTCCGGCTTACAAGGCCATTTTCAAACTGTGGCTGAAACCACGTTTAGACGACTTATATACGATTTAAAATGTCTATTTTGAACGTGCGTAAATTGATTTATTACCGCTTAAGGGTTAAACCAATGAATGTTTTCTCCGCACTAATTGTTAATGCGTTTTTATATATTTAATAATGACGTTATTGCTATGAATTATTTGAAAGCGTTATATTGCTTAGGTTTTGTGAAAATACTGAGAAGGGGAGAGTAAATTATTTTCCGTACTTTATTAATTAGTGTTAAGTTAGGGTCATTCGTTCGTTTATTGATTTCTAATTGTTCAAGTAGATTTAATTTGAGACCCTTTCTTTCAATGTGTAATGGTTAAGGCCCCTTGTTGTTGAGTGTGTTGTGATTATTTACCAAGAGATATTCTGCGAATTTTGAAGATGTGTTTTTATTATTATAACATTGTAAATGTTTTGGATGAAGGAACTTGTAAAATAATAACGCATCTTCAGGAAACTTAAAAGGGCTCGTGTTTTTATTTGCTCTATTCCCAATTACATTGTGAATATCAGTGAGCCCAAACTACCCGTACCAGATCAAGGAGTTTATTTGTTTACTTGTCGAGAAGCTATTGTTGAGAGAGAAATAAAACCTAAAAAACAGGCTATTTATAAAATTTACTCTTTGCTCTGGGGGGGAATTTGCCCTTACTGACATTTAGATATGGCTAATTCTTCCAACTAATTCTTCTAGTTCTCACAAAAATATACAAAATCTATTTGGAGAGGTGTGAGTCCTCGTAACTATTTAATCTGAACATAAATTTTATTTATATTAATTTATGTATATCATATATGTTCTTTGAATCTAGTTGAGAATGACCTTCCCGTCTTTCCGATGTATGTGGCATTACCGTGGTAAAAAAAAATCATAATGTTTAAATTACTATTTTTAATAATTTATTGATCACGAATAAAAAGTTTCGTTTGATTGCTATCTGTGCTTTTTTACTGTTCATTAGAAACATATAACCAATACACCATAAATAAAAAATGATAAAATTAGAAACATATATTTGTAAGTTACATACCTAGGAAATCGAAAATGGCAAAGGAGCACGTGTCACGACTTTTTAAATATAGAACATAATATTATAAATAATGCGCACGATTTATAAAAATAATAGCAAATAAATAATCTGTCTCTTACACCTAATTATTTCAGAAAAAGTATTTTTGTATGGAGACATCTGACCTTACCCTTTGACTTCCTGATGTTTATTTTCCCAAGGTTACCTCGCGCCGCCTTTGCGCCAACGTTTATTTTAATTATTTATGAAACTGATGCTTTTATTTGTGCACCAGACTTGAAATGTGTGATAATAAAATTATTTTGTAATTTTTTTGAAATTTATAAAATATTTTTGAGGATTGAAAATTTATTGCCGTTCCTTACTTGAAATGATTTACGACATCTCAACATTAAAGCAGAAAATATAAGAAAAATGGAGAGCTCAAGCGTCATGAAATTTGCTATTTCGAACATGAGCAACGTAGATTTGAAATATTCATTGCTTTGCCACAAGTAAAGCAAGACGCCCTATTGTTTATTTCATTTTCATCTATTTTCAAATATTTTAACTATTAAGTATGGATAAATAGCAATGAATGTTCATGATAATTTGTGATATTAAGAAATATATGGGTTTTTTATAAACAACGAAATAAAAAAAATATTGCTAACGTAGGTTGATAATATACATAGTAATTGTATATTTATCAGTGGTTCAGTGGGCATCGCGTTTGGGTCCCACCCAGGCGTTCCGTGTTCGATTCCTCGGCTGGCTAAGTCCTCCATCACAACACAAGCAACATCTTCCGCTTAGTGTGGTGGTAGGAGATTTTCAAATGTTGTTGGGTTATTCGTAACCCGGGAATGTTTGTCTTTCTTTAAAAAAAAAAAAAAATAATATATGTCCTTATTCATTTTAATACGTCATGTTTTGTTTGTTGATAATATCGATATATAGATCAATATGATTTGTTCAAACCGAAAAACATTACTTAAATTAACTCACTTTTAAAAGCATTAGCATTCAGAGCAATAAGCCACTTGCATTGCTTTATGTTTTTTTTTATTTATGGCGTTTATTTTTTTTTGAAATACAATCTTTTAATCTGACTTTTTTTATGAACCGGACGTATTTTGTATGGATGCGAAAAAATATGCAAGATTCGTTTGAATTTTGTTTGTAAATCGTTAAATTTGAAGCCAAATAAATGTACGAACTTCAGGCCAAAAAATCTGTCAAAATTTCGTCAGGGAGAGCATATCTGTGATAATTTTTATTGTTTAAATATGGATTTATTAATTTCCGTAGGGTCAGAACTAAAGATATTACATAATAATATCAACTTGTGAGACGGGTATGGGTACTACTGCCGCCCCAGGAACCATTCATTGGATAACTATAGGTCACCACGGGTGGTTCGCTACGTTTGGTGACTTTGCAAAGTTGCCCGAGTTCATGTGGTGCGGTTAGACTAGGTCTTGGCGACGGATGATTTTGCTATAAGTGGGTGGCGGGCCGGATCGAGAGACTGGTTGATGGAGACATTTTTTCCTCAGGGCCTCCTGTGTGGAGATTCTTTGTACAAAAATACTTCTCGTTTTACCGAAAATTAAGCTAACAGAAGGCGTATGAATGGCTACACGAAGATTGTCATTATTAATGCATCAGAACCAATCAATTGTTGTCCAATTATCAGAGCAAGTTCATCCATTTTTTAAATCGTAAGATTAATTTATAATTTCGTAAAACAACGTTTGCGGGTTAAACTAAAATTAAGGTAAAAAGGGATAAAAATCAGTCAAATGTGAAACGTCAGTGGACCTTTTTATTGAAGAGTGTTAAGAGTCGTACTTGACATGGATACTGTGTTTTTGGTTAAAAAAAACTTTTAAAAAAGTCATCGGAGGTTGAAATTTTATTTCTTTTTTTTGCTACAAATAATGTCAGGAATCATTGGTTAAATTAAATCAAGTGTGTCCCTTAACATCCTGTAAAGTGTCATCATAAGCTAAAAAAACTAATTTGTTTATTTTATTATTAAAAACCATACGTTCAATTTTTACAAAAATTTACTACTAACAATTTTTACTATGAGACGATATTTTCCAAGTCGTTATAAAATTCATGCAATTGGCCTACTGTCGTTTCATCTCTGCACAAGTAATACACATATCGAAATATCGAGCATTGTAAAATAAATAATCTTTTAAAGTTTACATGCTTTTAATTAATTTATGCAGTCGTTGTTGTTGTTCCACCTTATTAAGGTAAGTCTTTATTAACGTTTCTTCGGGAAGGCGCCAAAGAAGGTTTTTAATGCCGCCGTGGTTTTATGTTCGCATTTTTCCAATTAATTAATTTTTATGTCTTTGTCATCGCGTCGCGGAATGCAGGTCTTAACGAGGACATACAATTATTAGTATCCGTATTTAGTTTATTATAGTACTGCGAACTATGGTTTTATGTTTCATTATATGTACATATTTTATTTCACGCGAGTGCTAAAATGTATACCTAGCGGAATTGTTCACTTATTTCTCGTAATTTATGTGTTAGAAGATAATACACAGTATCCATATATAATAAACTTGTAGTACAATAGGAAACCCGTGAATTTACTTGACATTCATTCGGAGTCGATTTAATGCTATAATTTTTTAGGTTTAAGTTTTCGTGTTCAAGTAAACAAAAAAAGGTATTTTTAGGTGAAATTTGAAATGAATCGGCCTCTACACGGAGAAAAATGTTATTCTGAAATACGATTATTTTATTCGTAAAACGGTTAAAAACGGGACTGAAGTTCTTACGAACAAATCAACAGGGTTTTAATGTTTATTGGCGGGAAAATGTAAGAATAATTTTTTGGTATACGTAAATTTTGTACGTATACCAACACATTATTCTTACATTTTCCCGCCAATAAACATTGAAACCCTAATAATTTGTTCGTAAGAACTTCAGTCCCGTTTTTAACCGTTTTACGAATAAAATTATCGTATTTTAGAATAACATTTTTCTCCGTGTAGGGATTGTATAGCGCAGTTTTGTGTTATTTCACTTCAAATGCGCTTAACATCAGCAGTTTAAAATCTTTTAAAATTCGTCGAAGCGATATAGATTCTACTCCAAATTTTTTTTAACTCTTTAGTGGCCAAAAACGGAAAAAAAAAACTAAAACGTTACATTGAAAAAAAAGTTTTGAAAAAGGGGAGAAGATGTGGGAGAGGAAGGCGGGGAAGCACGTGCGTGGATTTTCAGTACTGGTTCCCGAACATGGCCAAAGCCATTTGGCAACGTTTCAATTCTGAATGGTTGGTTTACACCAGGGCGATGCTGAAAGAATCTACAACTCTGGAAAAATGCCGCAAATAAGATATGTATTATTTTTAATGAATAATTTGTCAATTAACATAAATTAATCAAATAAAATTTACTTGCACTCGCCGAGATTTTAACCCGGTACCTAACCTATAGTTATTAGACATTTCAAGCAACACTTCGATTCTGAATCTTGGCAAAACAGAGAATCTACCATTCTGAAATATGCCCTAGTATGAGAAAATATATCAAAAATTTCAAGGATGAATATTTTCGTTGAGTGGATTGTATTTGTATTGTTGTTGCTATTGGGTGGGGACTTGTAAATGATAATAAAGAAAAATAATGAAAAAACTTTTTTAAAACTGTATGTCCTTTCGGATCCTTTCCTAACTAGACTGTCAATGTCACCCAACGATGTAGCCATATAGATCGCTTGGTTTTATTTGTTCCCCTGGACCTCTGTAACTCTTGCAAGGTCACATAAAATTTCAAAATCTGTCGATTATTTACTGCACAGATGTCGTATGTCCAATTTTGTATGATTTGAGATAAGCAAATTAAAAAAATTAAAATTAAGAGAAAATAAAGGTTTTTCCTATTAGGGAAATGCATGTGTTCATCGACTATTTTATTTGTATGCACTATTTATTGTATTTGATATAAATCTATTTTGGATGAAAAATAATTTCTGAAATGGACATAAGAGTAATTAGATCGTATCTCAAATATCATGTATGGAATTACTTTATTTGTAAAGTACGATGATGCAGATAGGTGTTTTTTGGTATATTCAAAACTAAATTCATAAATATATATTCAAAGCTAAATTCATAAATATATATTCAAAACTAAATTCATAAATATATATTCAAAACTAAATTCATAAATATATATTCAAAACTAAATTCATAAATATATATTCAAAACTAAATTCATAAATATATATTCAAAACTAAATTCAAAAATATATATTCAAAACTAAATTCGTAAAAGATGCAGGTACCTAGCCTATTAACTTAAACCAAAAATAATGCTGTTTAATTAGTATTGACGGCCTCAATGGTCGATTCGACTTATTTCACAATTTAATCAATCAAAAATAATATCAGGTACATAAACTCAGTATAGCCCTGCTGTAGGACCGCCATTCAGAAATGGAAAAAAAAATTGATAGAAATAGCTATAGCATAATATGGTCGCTAGATCTGAATAGGAACTTGCCCACCTTCCTCTATCCTATCTCCTTTCCCATCCCACTACCTTCAACCTCACAACATACCCAAATTGGGGATGCAATAGTCCCACTGGCAGTTGTAAGCAGTTAGGACTCTTTTGCGGTATTCACTTTAAAAAGAGTAATATTATATAATTAGATATATTAAAAAAACATATTATGATTGCACATTTTTTGGTAATGTTTTTAAATACTTATGTACTTGCATTAATTATCATCTGATTTTTTGTATTGTTTTTCTCTCTTTCCGTCTCAATTGCTTCATTAAGTTCACTTGATATAGGGTAATTTTTTTAGGGACATTTTTACTTCATTTTGTCTATGTAATAGTATGATGTACTTTAACTGCAAGTAACCTAATATTCAATACTGGCGCCATGGGTGGAACCACACTATCCTTCTTGAGAGTCTCAAGGACGATGCCGTGTTTTTACTTATGATAGGAGAATAACACTTTATGTAAAACATTACCGTAGCACAGATTCTCCTAGCACAGAACACTATGAACTACTTACCCATTTACATACAGTTACTGATTATTGAGACCGATTGACCAGCAGCTGAGAATTAATGTTCCAAAATGCTTGCAACTGTACAGGGAGGTTCCGATGAGAAAGATCGATTATTCTCCGTATCAATTTTTTTAAACTAAAAACTTAATATCGATTTATTTCATTCAAAACTTGCTTGAATATATACCTACATTCAAGTAGGTAAGCAATAAAAATGCTCAAAACGCATTATGATAAATTATTAAATATCATGTACTTCCTGCGAGTATTTTTTGATTATAAGTAATTATGATTTTCTAAACAAAATAAGTATTTAAAAAAACTAATTTTAGTTTGTGAGACCTTAAATCGATAGAAAAACTGAAGTTTTTTCGTCACAAAACACGTTCTCAGATTTATTTTTCAATGATTTTAATTGAACTAAATTAAAATTTTGAAAAGTGTCTTTACTAGATTATGTATTGATTTATTTTGCTGTATGATTATATGATTTGAAATTTGTGTTGTACAATACTATAATTCTTTTCAAAATTTAACAAATCTGCTAACTACCAACGGTATATTAACAATAAACTTAGTTTTTCAATGCACGGATTTTTTGCCCGGATCTTGGCGGCCAATGGCATAGCAGGCTGGATCGGGAGAAACTTGTTGAGTGAGACTTTTTCACCTCTCCAGCAGGACTCTCAAGAACATATCCTTTCACTGCAGTGGGAGGGATGGATTCATTCATCCGTAATTCTTAGACTTACCGACCCACAGATTCATACCCACCCCTCATGTATTTTTCCTTCCCAAACTTCTCACTCTTCTTAAAAGGCTCCCCACTCAGCGAAAGAAGAAAAAAAATAGATATCGTCAGCCTTTACTTCCTGTGTATCTTTGTATTTATTCGTACGGCTTCTGCTTACTGCTATTGCTCCTGCCGCAACTCACATGCAGTGCCGGATTATCCGTAAGGCAGTGTAGGCAACGGCCTATGGGCCCCGAATCGGCTAGGGGCCCCGCGCCTTGAGAAAAATGACTTGCTACGATGGGTTGACTCTCATCAACATAGCTGCCGAAATTTTGATGGGCTTAGAAAATATCTAGCTAGGTAGGTTAACACTCGTTAAAATATTATAGGGTAATTAATTCTTCAGACACTTAGTTTAGAGATCACAAGGAAAATTTAGATATCGTCAATGATGATCCAAATCTAAATGCATTATAAATGCATACTTACTGCTACGTCTATAAATTTATTATATGGTCTATGCCCACTTTTATAAGGTTGACAGTACTGTTTGACGTGATAAAGAGCATTGGGGGTCCCCGATTAAACCCGATTCGTTCACGGAATTTTTTTTGTTCAAAATAAATCATTTTATTGGTAACAACGGTTAAAAACGGGACTGAAGTTCTTACGAACAAATTAACAGGGTTTTAATGTTTATTGGCGGGAACATGTAAGAATAATTTGTTGGTATACGTAATTTCGTACGTACACCAACAAATTATTCTCACATTTTCCCGCCCATATACATTGAAACACTGTTAATTTGTTTGTAAGAACTTTACTCCCGTTTTTACGAATAAAATGATCGTATTTTAGAATAACATATTTGTCCGTGTTGGATACGTATGTTGTGTCATAAACAAACATTTTTTTGTTCTGTAATTACTATTTGGGTGTTTTGCGACTGTTATTTATTTTAAACAGTTTTTTTACTCTGGTCTGTATTTCAAAACTTACGAATTTTTTTAAGAGTGTTGTATTTTTATGGTCTGCAAGTGCTTTGGAAAATTTTTAGAAGTTAGAAAATGGTGAGGGGCCCCGAGACGTACATTGCCTAGGGGCCCCGGCATGCTCAATCCGGCCCTGCTCACATGCATACACGCTTAGGCAAAGCATGTAGTTAAAATACAGTAACTTTAAGTTTTCCAGTTATGTTTTATGATCCAAATAAGGCTGCCCTTCCCACGGTTGCGTGAAATAAATACATATTTCGCATTGTTTAATCATTTCTCGACATCTCGCCAGAGGTAGCAATGGCCGCTGTGACTGTATGTATGAAGTATGAATCCACCGGTAGGGACCCTGTTTATTTTAGAGTCTTGACTAAATGCACACAAATTATTGTTGTTATCGCCGATTTCTTTTGTTGTGAAATTCCCTCACGTACATTCTACATACTTGCTAAGCACGGGTTTCTCCGCGAACGAGTGGTGAAATATGAACCATTGCTGGGGCGAGATTTTCAACTATTGTTTAACGTCATAAATCTAAAAATAGATTAAATGGAAATGATATTAATTTTTTTATGGTGTTTACTATTCGATTAATTATCACAGTACCTATACATGATACTCACACAATTTGATTTCGATATTATGTGCCTTTACCATCACTTTAAATTACGCATGCATACCTAGTAATATATCATTTTTAATTATTTTAGAAACAATAAATAGTACACGGAGAAAAATATAAAAAAACGTAAATTTTAATAGGAAAAACGGTTAAAAACGGGACTGAAGTTTTTACGAACCAATTAACAGGGTTTCAATGTTTATTGGCGGGAACATGTAAGAATAATTTGTTGGTAAACATAATTTCGTACGTATTTTACCGCCAATAAACATTGAAATACTGTTAATTTGTTCGTAAGAACTTCAGTCCCGTTGTTAACCGTTTTTACCATTAAAATTATCGTTTTTTCAAATAACACTTTTCTCCGTGTACGCAGATAAGATGAGCGGTAAACAGTTTACAAGGTTTTAGAAATTATTACAAGGATCGGTGCCAATGACACGTCTCTATGAAATATCTAGGGAATGTTATTTACATTTTAACGTTCTGGATTAGTACATGCCAGGGAATGATTTGAGGTAGGGATAAATGTATGTGTATGTGAATGTGAGTGTATAAGCTGTGGATGTGAACGTGTATGTGTACCAAGTGTTTGGATTGTGTTGAATAGTGAAGCGTTGTGAGTGCGCGTTGATTAAGTTAACACTTTATGAGTAATGTTTTAAGGCAGGGACACAAAAATATGTCGAGAGTTGAGTTGAGATGAAGATGCTCATCAACTTATGCACACTTTCAAAAACGATTTCTTGAATGTTTAAAATAAATGGTATTACTTTTGCGTACGCTGTTAAATTCAGGTTTATGATGATAATACTACAAATTTAACTAGTTTATAGCACCTACTGTGCATCTGTTCCATTTTATTTCAATAATACGCGTGGTATTTCATTCGACCACAACGAAAGTACGATTTTGTAGTTTTGAAGTATAGCTGTTTAAAGTTTGTTAAATTTGTAGGGGTTCCTTCCTTCAGTTCAAATAATTTAGGGCTTCCTTCATTAAAAACATTTGTTGTTTGGCACTGTTTTTATTTACACTGTTACAATATATTCACTTGCACATTATAATTATTTACTACCCGGCTTGAATAGATTCCCCCAGATCATCACAGACCTTGCTGTTTTACTAAATTTGGCTAAGAATGACCAGCAAAAAACAAAACATTGATATTTATATGAAATCCTAAATGACACAAGCAATAATAATGACCCTTTCCTAAGAAATCTTCTTTACCGACTAATTCAAACTGTCTCTACACTACCGACAGATAGAGCTGTCAATGTTGCCAGAAAATGAAAACTAACTCAGTAAATAAGTACTTGAAAAATAAACAAAGTTTCGTTTCTGCATTTTTACTGTTTTTGACATCAAGAAATATAGTTTTGATCCTTTGAATTTCATTTCATTTCATTCAAAATTCAGAAAATAGAGATTTTTAATCACCAAAACGAAAATTAAAATAAGCAACAAAAAGATTTTCAATTTCTAGCAAATCCGACATCGTTCTTCGGGACCGTTGATTAACACTCAACAACATTTTTTCTTGTTGAAAAATAGGTATTTGTGAATTTCTTTTATGAAAAGACGATCTTAGATTGATCTAGCAAAAATTCGGTTTTCTGGATGTACGAGTGTTATAATAACTGGAATGAGGTTATTCTGAACATGTCAGTGACATAAAACGATGTTCTTAATGTATCAAAATAAATGCTAATTCATACAATAAAGTATAATTTTTGTGAAGCAAATCCTGAATTTCAACAATTTTATATAAGCTGACTAATGAGATACGTTTTTTAGATACGTTTTTAGATTTTCACGGCCAAAAGCATTTTCGTTGTTTGTTTTTGGGGTGTTATGCCGTGTTGTGCTACCTCCTTCTTTAGCCGACGTTTCGGACAGCGTTGCAGTGTCCATCATCAGGGCAGATCTGGCAGATCCGACGATGTAGCTGACTAATGCCTAATAATGAATGAAGCCAGTAGGTATTCCTCGTTGAGTTATTTAATTTTTTTTGTTTGTTAAAACTTATGAATGAACCACTGTGTGCTCAATTTTCACTTTAAAAATGAGCAGATTAAACTCAGATCAACAATCTCGGCACCCGCCAATGGCATGTCAGTAGTTAGTACTGGTACGGGAAATGCTGTCGCATTCTAGTGCCTGAAGTTTGTCATCCGCTAAGTATTTCTATGACGATCGTCCAACTTGATTTGGAATCGTAACTCAAAGCTCCCACGGAAACCACTTGCATATTTGCATGACGTAAACACTACATTTTACAGCAGTGATAATCGACCTTTTTATCCGAAGGGACAATTTATCCATTGTTAATTTGTTTACGTGCCGCAGGGGGTAGGGAGTGAAATTTGCAGTCTGTTGTGTCGCCTTAAATTTTCAAAAAAAAATAATTCAATTCTAATATAAAACCATAGAACGCAAAAAACACAGCGACGCAAGCAACAATTTGATATCTCCAAAGCCAAACCAATAAAAACCGTCGATTTTCAGGATTCTGAAATACAAAAAAAAATACTAACTTACAATTTTGGATGACTGTTTTTGTCATTCAAAAAGTTAAACAAATTTAGTCAAGACAACTTTTGGTATTTTACGAAACGGAAACCTTTAAAATGTATCAAACATAGATCTCAACAAGAAAAGCGCTGCGCTGTGAAGATTATTTTTTTTTCTGCACTTACAGTTGAATGAAGAAATTTTGTCTTTGAGGATATGTTAGAAAAATATTATTATTTTGAGCGTCTGATTCAAAACTTGGAAGAAATACTGATGTTGTCTGCTGAACCATTTTGAGAAGAATAGAAAACAAGAGAAATCGTTGAATATTCTTTACCGTAAGTTTTTGGATATTTTATTTAGACGAATGGGAAATACGGAAAGGCTCGCGGGCCGCACGAAATGGGCTCGTGGGCTGCGGGTTGTTTATCACTGCTCTACACACTGCAATACAGTACAACACTGTCTTTACGTCCGTAATGCGTCCAGGCACTTTAAAAGTACACTAAACATTAAACATGTTTTATGCGAGTTTTAATATTATGTTAAATAGGTGAATGAAGATTTATATGTAAGGAATAGAGGAATAGTATTAGTATTACGTTCTAGTAAGGAGAAATCTCTCATTAGTTGTTTTTGTGTTTTACCGTATATCATAATCACAATCCGTGGATTGCATTCATAATATAAAAGGAGAAAGCTTTATGAATGCAGTTTGTAGAAAAGTCAGATTTTCAGATTATTTTTGAGTGACATCTAAGCCAAAATGACCAAGACTAAGATTGATTCACAGAATTTAAGCAATTCATCATACCTCAAAGTTAAGATTAAGCTCCACGTTGTGTAAAATTCAGGAACATGCCACTAACATCACCAAAAAGCGTGATTTATTTTATGAAGTTCAGGCACAAATATTTAAATATTTTACGATAATTTTCTAAAGAATTTAATTTTTCACACTATACAATAAAACTATAACCGAAAGGGATTCCGTAAGTGGGAGGTTTAACACTTTAATAACTCAAGTACGGGGCATACGTCATTTCAATATCTACCTACGTTAAATTGTCATGAAAACAAGTTTATGTGCCCAAGCATTTAAGGGGGGGGGGGGGGGGTGTAATATTAACACGGCGTAAAAAAAGCCGATAAAATTTTGGTTTTTAATTTTTGGTGACACTTCGAGGTGAAATAAATTTCGTCTATAATGGGCCATTAATCTATAATTTATTATTGTATAATTAAAAATTATGAAAAATAAAATAAGGTCCTTTATACAAGAAACTAATATACAAAATTTCAAAAGCATCGGTAGAGTAGATTTTGATTTAAACTGTTCGCCGGTTTTAAAAAATGACAAGTGTAAGAAAATCGCCTTACAGTTTTATATACCAGAAAATCCAATACTAAACAGGAAAAATTTGTTCATAAAAGTTATATATCTTAGTTTTGCTTCGATTTGTTTCAAATTTTGACAACCATGTCGAGCAGTTTTTAATTAAATCAACAAAAATATTTTTAAGCCAACTAATTTTCAAATCAAAAATAAATGGTTTTCCTTTACTTAGTAGTGCATCGCCTTATGTTATTTACAAGTTCTGTTATTATTTCATCACGGGCCGGTTGTTTAACTGCAGGTACTTGGTAACTAACTGAACTTAAATAGGACTTTTACAGAACTTTAATTTTAACCTTCTAATTCAACACGAAAACAAGCCTCAGCACTATTTGTAGTGCAATTCAATTCAATATGTATTTGTCTAAAGCAGCAAAACCTCTCGAGTAGTGTACGTACTCCTGAAACATAAAATTTGCAATTTGCAAAGCGAAAACTGGAATTTTTAGGTAAAAGCAACTATTTTCGGCAATTTTTCCCCTAGGTATGTTTTTTCTAAGTACCTTGGGTACCTAAAATTAATTGTCGGGTTATATTATTTGTTTGTTATAAATCTTTCAAATGTTGGTTAAAATAGTGCAGAAATTAAAACGAAACCTTGTAGTCAAAAGTAACTTCATATTATTGTTTTTTTTTCTGTTTCATCTTATCTTTTTTGTTTTGAAGAGTTTTAATTTTCAGTTTCATCTTATATTACTAATATTATAAACGTGAAAGTTTGTATGGATGTATGTATGTTTGTTCCTCTTTAAATCGAAATTTAATGAATGGATTTTAATGAAACTTTACAATAATATAGCTCATACATCAGAATAACATATAGGCTATAATTTATGAAGCTAGCTATTTATTTTCAATATATCGAAAATAATAATTACAGTTTAATAGAAAACGTCAAAATTTGAGAATGACATTTTGCAAAACAATGATTGTTAAATCAAAATTCTATTTTGGAAAATATTTATATTACTGAATTTATTTGAAGTACTCGCCTAATACTTTGAATCGAATCAAGAATTATACTTATTTTAAATAAATAGGTTAAGAATTTTGGTATAAAAGTAGATGGGACCTACGAAAAGAAAATAGATTACTCGAAGTACTAATCCTACGCAGACGAAGTCGCGGGCAGAAGCTTGTTTCTCATATTTTTCATGCTTTATTCGTTTTTTATTTTGTTCATGTACTTATTGTTATTTACCATAAAATATTATTTGTGTAATTTATTTTCAAATATGGAATGTATTGCATTGCACTACCCCTGCATACATTCTGGAATAAAATCAAATCAACGCCTAACTCACTCTACTCAACATGTTCACATATTCAGTAAGTAGATCATCAACATTTTAATTAATCACAGATCATCAAAGAATCACGGCCTGATTAACCCCCGGGGTATTTAACACCTCACTGGCAACTTTATAACATTACAAAAGCCTTCAGCTATGGGCCAACAGGCCCCACCAGTCTAACCCACCAATGCCCGCTGACTAATAGAATCATTAGAGACGCTTGTCTCCATTTAGCCGTGGTTTAACCCGTCATGGCTACAAGGGCGCACTCCTATTGTAGTAATGATAGGTAGACAGAACCCCCATGGACACCAATTAGTTTCTAAAATTAAGGACATTGAAGCACGCGACTTTCTGCCCATAAGTTTTTTGGGAATATAAAGTTTGCATTTAAAATTTAATAAATGCGAAAATATATCGTCCTACAGCAAACATAAAAATGTAATAAAATCTTGGATAAATAGCTGATATTAATATTACGGTACCTGCTGTAACATCTGATCATAACCTCTACTAACTTTTAACAAATTTATAACTTAAAACCATGTTTTACCAAAAAAATTGTTAATAAATGATTTAAAAAAAAATATATATTTATTGACGCCCTATTGGGCTTTTACATATCGTTACATTTTACAAATTTCATTTAAAACAACTGCATAACATAAATAAAAAAGATTACAAATTACATAAATAAGGCATAAACACAATATAACCAATAAGAATATATGCAATGCTAAATACAGTTGGATGACTTTAGAGAACTCGTAGGTACAATTCATATACCCACGGGCAAAAAAAGAAAAAAAAACCAAAACACATTAATTTTAACAAAAGAAAATTGAAATAAAATGAAATGATTTCTCATTCATTATTTACATTTAGAAAGTGGTGGATTAATTTGACTTTAAATGTGTCGAATTATATATATATATATTACTTCCAAAGTTTTTCTAGTACAGCTTTTTGGCGGAGCGATAGACTCTCCTATCTCCTTCCATTCCACACTTCCACTTTAAACATTTCCTAAATTCGCGATCTTTTATTTATTGTTTGACATTATCTCCACACAGGAGGCCCTGATGAAAAAAAATCCACTAGGATCTATGCCATCTTTGGGGTTGCTGTGGGGAGCCTCTTTTTAGGGAAAGGTAGAAGCGGAAGTTCTGAGAAGGAAAAAGGTATGCATGGGTAGGAATCTAGGGGTCAATTTGTTCTAAAGTGACGAACGGATGAATCCATCCATCGCACTGCGGTGCAGACGCCGAGAGAGCCCGACTGGAGAGGTTAGAAGGTCTATCTCAACCAGTTTCTTCGGATCCAACCAAGACCTAGACAAACCTCACCCCATAAACCCGCTGCATTGGGAGGGACGGATTTATACGTCTGTCACTCCTGGATACACAGATTCCTACCCACCCCTCATACCGTTTTCCTTCCCAGAACTTCCCCCCTTCCTTTCCCTAAAAAGCCACTTCACATAGCATCCCCAAAGGTGACATAGATCCTGAAGAATTTTTCATCCTCAAAGCCTCCAGCGTGGAGCTCATTTGAAGAGTCTTCTAGTCCGGTTTAGGTTTAAGTTTGGTGTAAGTAAAGTTGAAATTTATGCCCGGTTTCCGTTTTTAGGGGTTCTTTGACACCCCAAATGTGGGTGCGGTAATAAATACAGGATAGGAGTAAGTTAGTGATATAAATAAAATTAGGTTATGAGAATCCATAAACACAATAGTGAATTTTGAAATCTTAATATTTACGAAGAAAATCTGCTAGTTGAAGCAGCAAAACCTCTCGATCAGTGAGTTCTGGTTTCATAAAATATGCACATCTTTTTGATTGCAGTATCATTTCCACGGGAAATTTGGACCTCAAATTTTTCTCTGAGTCTGGAATTTCTGAAAGCACCAACGAATAGGATATCACAAGATAATGCTTTCACATCCCTTAATTACCGTCCTAAACGGTAAAAGTAAAATAGTAATTTAGATATATCACGAATGAAAGGGCATTTAGGATCAATTAAGGGTCCGATGCGGATTGATATATCTTTTGATTTATTTCATTACTTATTGGGCAGACAACCCTAGGGGCACTAATAAACCGTATCGACTCAAATCACATTAACTAATTTAGCTGTTTCATCGGTTTTTTAATTCTATTGTCTAGATTTTAGATATTTCCTTTTATAACCTTTTTTAATGCCGCCATATTTTTTTTTGTCTTACGGTTTTATAACTGTGATATTTTTTGTAAACTTGTTGTTTAATTGTCAGGTCACATCAGTAAAATCCACCACGTTCTACGTTTATTTTACAATCACGTTTACACGTTGATTCCCCAAATTATGAGATTCATTCACATGCGATTGAAAGAATCCAAAATAAATTTTTAAGATATATAAATTTTAAAATGGGCATCCCTAAAGAATGCTTAAATTACGATAACGTACTTTGTTAATTAAATTTAATAAAATTATCTGATCGTAGAATCATTTCCGATTTAACCTGTTTATATAAAATCATTAATTCAGTGTTTGATACCCCTGATTAATTATTATATTTATTAATATATCTTTTTATACTACAGGCAGGTCAGTTACAAGACATTACCTACCACATTATTGTAGCAATTCTACTCAACGTCCCAATATGACACTCCTATGCGATGGATTCAACAGCTAGGAAACAAATACTCCGATGTTGTTGATATATTTAGTACATCAATTTGAATATATAAGCATACCTTATTGAAGTTTTTTTCACTGAGTGGGGGAATAATTTGTTAAAGATATTTAAATTGATTAACACATTAACAGTATTTTGTCGGCTGAAAGAAAAAAAATTAAAACTGTTAATTTGTTAGTAAGAACTTCAGTCCCGTTTTTACGAATAAAATGATCGTATTTTAGAATAACATTTTTCTCCGTGTACCTACCCCTCGCACTTCCTCTCCTTCTTTTCCTTGAAACCTTCCAAATGGCATCCTCAAAGAACATATAGGCCATAGGGAAATTATTTTCCTGTATGGAGATAATGTAAAAAAAGCAACGTTTAATTCTAAATTTTTGTTTTTTTACGAGTGCGTTACTGAGTAGAATGTTAATCCGATTTTTAACATAGACTGTTAATAAACACGAGCAAAAACGAGAATGCACGAATTAATGAATATTTTATATAGCTGTATAATTAAACGATAAAATAAAAAAAAAAATATTAATAATTTTGCAAAATATTAATTTCATTCACGACTCGGTAAAAAACAGGCCATTAAAGAGTTAATTGAAATCTAATATCAGTATAAATAAAATCGTTTAAACCTCAATTTGATCTAAACGCATAATTTCAAAGCTAAAAAAGAGGAACGTAATTCATCCTAAAGAATTTCTTTATTAAAATGATTAATATTAATAATAAATTGCTTCCTAAAGACGCAAGCAAGTAAGCCATCTCACATATTAATGACTGTTCACCTAAACGGCAATAACAGTTAATAGTTTGACGAGCAACCTGATGATGTAATAAATCTATCAGGCCTGACAAGCCTCCCGAAAGCGAAGGGAGAAGGGAAAGGGGAACCTAACCGCGCATTCTATTTTCAAATTTAAAGGGCGGGTTTTAATTGGACGTCGCGGCCTCCGGGCGTGTTCAAAAACAAAAGACCGAAAAAAAACAAAAAGCGAAGCCTCTTGAAGTCTTTTTTTAGGATGGATTCAAATCATCGTCTCGTCTCGGTAATTATAATTGAAAGCATTTAAAAAAGGAATTTTCTCCCATGGAGGGTCCATGGAACTTGATAATCTGGAGCCAATGGTTATCTATCTGACCACTGGTGGAGCGGTCAAAAACCTTTGGGCGTAGCTACTTATGTAAAATATTAATTGACGTGTTACCTTTTGTGACAGCGAACGATTTTTCGGGTTCGTTGCGTTTTTGGGTTCAAACAAATTGATCGACACACTGAAAAGTGTTTGAATGTGGCAAACGCAAGAAGTGCCTTGCGAGCGTATTTCGTGGATCAATTAATAATAATTGCAAAATTTGTAGAGCGCCGTTTTTGTGAAAAATCATCTCAAGGGCGCTGTACAATTTATAATGAATTCTTAGGCTCTATCTAGTTTTATTATTTACAAATAGATACATAAAACATACTTACCTCTGAGGCCCTAGCACGCTTGCTCTTTATCGATCGGTAGGATAACTATCGGTAACTTCTCATCGTTCCCTAGCATGACTACAGATCGCCAACGAATACGTGACAGTTCACAATGACCAAGTGTCCTTAACATAATCGACATCAACTGTTGTTTGTACGTTAGCGATGTGCAGTTGTCCTAGGGAACGATGAGAAGTTATCGATAGTTATCCTACCGATCGATATAGAGCAAGCGTGCTAGGGCCTCTGGTAGATAGATCACTTACGATAAACACACTTTAATTAGAAAGTTATAGTATTACAGGCCCGATTCCGGCATGTATTTTTAAACAAAACTGTGTTTTCCATGATTAAGAAATTCAAATGGGTTAAAGAAATACAATTTCAGGCAAGTGTAAGAGAGATAGACCGTTTGTGCTAAATGGTCTAGAATCGATAGGAATTATGTCAGTGGCACTTTTAGTGTATATTCTATATTCTAAGTTTATAGAAAACAGTGTTTCTTTTTAAATTTCTATTGAACGTATAGAGATCTGAGAGACGCAATTGTCTTAATTTAACCAGTGATTCCTGGTTTTATTCGGAGTAAAAATGAAATTGAAATTATGGTGTCCGATGACTTTTTATTTAATATATTTTTCTTTAAAACCAAGCAAAAAAACCTCCACATGACTTCCCTCAGCCGCCTAACCTAACCTAACCCAACCCCTCCAATCCCCGACCCTATCTGTCCATTATGTGTTGATTTGTTTAAATGATTTAAGTTAAAAAAAAAAAATATATACATATATATGTATCAATAAAGTCCCCCATTCTTCCCTCTCCTCAATCCCTTTCAATCAACATGTTATTTTTCATTATCATCTTTAAAATATTTTCAGTTATATTCAATACCCATGTGGAAACCTGTAAATGGTACAATTAATAATAAGCCTTTTATTCTGGACTTCGGTTAGATACATGAATTTAAACATTTTTTGTTTGTTATAATATATCCCGAAGCTCAGTTTGCCTCTTGGCATAGGCCTCCTCTAACATTTTCCATTGGGACCTGTGACGCGCTACTCTTATTATGGTACAATTAATGTTACTTAATTAATTTTGCTGTATTAATAATGTATACTGTTGGTCTCCCGAATAAAATAAAATAAAATAAAATAAAGTAAAGTAAAATGAAATAAAATAAAATAAATTCACTGGAAAACCAAATTTAAATTTTTCTCCAAATAATGTTAGGAATCACTGGTTTAAGAAGTCAAGTACTTCCCTTAAAAACCTGTATATTAATCCGGTGCGTTTAAAAAACAGAAAATCATCCAACGATACCAGAAACTTGAGATAAATACGTAGTATTAAAATATTTCCTATTCTGATTGCTGGCGTCATGAAAAACTAGACAAGACCATTTATTGTTTGATCCACATTTTTGTTGATCGTGAAGTTTCCAACTAAATATAGAAAGGACATGTAGATAATATAACAAGATAATGTTAAATATAAACAAGATAATATGTTAATGCATTCCTTGTCGCCTTATTGATAAAAACCGTGATCTTAATGGTTTATTAAGTTATCCTTGATAAGGCTTCTTTTGTTGTTGAGTCACGCGATCAGTCTGTGCCACGTGACTTCCGCTGTATTCCTTTACACATTACAACAAAATTTCTAATAATAATAATAATTCTTGGATGATTTCAACAGTGCCATTTTTGTGAAAAATTACGATGCGATGTAAAAATTTATAATATATTTCTACAATCTTATGTCCTTCTAACTACAGACAAACCGCTATAACAACCAATGTTAAAAAATTGCATCCACCGGTTCATTGATCACTGATGCAAACTGATGAAAATTATGAAAAATATGCGTAGGTACATTGTATTTGAACAATTTAAAAATGTAGACATTGTTTTATTTAAACTCTGTATAGGCACAAATATACAGGACCATATTTATTTACCTGGGACGTTACTTGAGATTAATGGGGCCAACAGACCTATCTATAAAAGTTCAAGCGTTATTTGGTTTGGCGTATTTCGACATATCGGTTGCCGTACATTCCCAATGGGAATGTATGACGAGCGATATGCTGAAGTAGGCCAAGCCAAATAACGCTTGAGCTTTTATAGATAGGTCTGTTGACCCCATTAATCTCAACAGGTAGTTACAATCAATACTTTTCATGTAACTTTGTCGTTACATTAGTGTAGAAATTTGCTCAAGAGTTTTTTTAAACTAACGTTAAACAGACTTTTGCTTAGACAATTATGTATTTTATACAATTTATTCATAAACATAAACGAGAGAGAAATACATATTTTTTAAAATTATATCATCCAAACGTTCTTTTGAACATCCAGAGTAAAACAATTTAACCATATAAATTAGCTCTATTAGAGAGGACAAAAAAGTGTTACAGCCAGGTTATATTGCAATCTCGTTGAACTAAATATATCTACAATATCGGAGTATACTTTCTTGCAAATATTGTATTTATTATTATAAATATATTGATGTTTACAAAGATACCAATATTTATTATCTTTAAACAGTAGAAAATACTGGTTATCTTATCTTGTTGCGAAATGCCCTTTGTGTGATCTTTTCAAAAATGGCGCTATTAAAATAAGCCAATAATTATAATATATGATTTTATTACTTTCATATTTCAATACCGATTTATTTATAACGCGTTGTGTAATTTTCATAAAGACACTCGATTAAAATATATAAATATATTTTAATGATTATGTTTTATCTCTCATTGATTAAAACTTGAATTATTTTATCCTATCTTTGTTTATCGGTGTTGGAACTATCGTTAAGTTGAGGAAAAGTTTTTTCCGTGTTTGTTTGCTTGGATGGTTAAAGGAACACTAGATCGTATTATTATTTTATCACAAAATTAAAAACTTTTTTTTTTGGAAAACTTGTGAGGGTAGTCACTCAGCTTAGGGAATACAACGCGGTAGATACTTTCAGATAGATATCACCCTGGTGTAAGAGAAACTTTCAGAATCGAAGAGTTGCTTGAAATAGTAATATCTGTTCGGTAACTAGATCTGAAGGGCCAGATACTTCCCAACCTTCTTGTCCACAATATTATTTACCTTCCCGCTGCAACAGACTCACAACGTACCCCTACTGGGGATGCCTAATACTATCTACACACCATGCTGCGAACAGCAGCTATTGGCAGCTGGCTAAAAATCGAAGGTTGGAGGATGTCTCTCGTCTCTTTTTTTCCCATGCGAACCCGTAACACTCTGTTTCACTTTGACTGCAAATTAGAAGAAACCGTCTGCCGTTAGTACCAACCGATGCGCCGCAGTGAAATGAGATGGTGATATTGAATTTGTTGTGTTAATAAAAGAGACAGAAGACAACGTGAAACAGAATGTTACGGGTTCGCACGAGGACAAGGGAGACGGGAGACAATAGCCAGCATGGTGTGTAGATCGCTTAAGTCTAATTGCCTCCGGACAGATGGAACAGTTAGGATTTTTTGTGCGGAGTTCAAATAAAAAACATATTAATTAAAATTAACGAAACAATTAGTTCTGTGACTTCTTGAATTCATAAAACTATTTTGAAAGGAAATCAGCGAAACGACTAATTTTAAACGGTATATCTAAATCGTAATAGATATCTCTACAGCGATCCTTAAAAGTTTCCTGATAAAACCGAATGACTTTTTTAATGGCTGTTTCCAGGACTCCCAATAGCTTTTAGTTCCCGATAGTTCGGAGTCCGGCCGACCTGTAATTGGCCTTTCGCCGAAGCTTCCTAGCTAAATAACAGGTTCCATCTTTATTAAAGGCAGTGGCGGAACTACCCGGTACTTGACCCCGCAGCATAAGGGCCCAATTTAAAAATAATCCCCACGCTCTCACTATCTCAATTTTTAAATTACTTTGTATGTCTAACTAGCCGGAGTCGGTAGGATAGGGCATCCCAATAAATTATTATAGGTTAAAAAATATTTATTCGTACAGATTATAGATCAACAAACTCTTGGTAGAATTAACAAATCGATATATAAAGCGATTCAAAGCATTAGACCGATCAGTGACCGAATTGGCTTCGCGTTTGGTTCCCATTCATCGGTTTCGGGTGTTCCATTCCTCGGCGGGCTTAGTCCTCCATCACGACACAAGCAATATTTTCCACTTATCGTGGTGGTAGTACGAGATTTTCAAATATTGTCAGGTTATTCGTAACCCCGAAATGTTTGTCATTCCTTAAAAAAAAAAATTAAACGCCCTGTGAGTGGACGCCGGGTTCTGACAGAGCTATATAACGGTTTCCTCTCAAGTAGGTCCATCGCCAATATTGCGCGATTTCGCGCTACTTGTAATCGTACACGAGTCACCACAACCTATTCATTTGTACCTATTAATGTTGTTTTTATATTCCTGCTATTATTTATTTTGGGATTTGTTGATCTCATACCGACCCATTTCTGAATGAATTTACTGTTAACCGACACCTTGCCAGATCGTTTTGGTGGGCTTTGAAAAATTCAAATCTTGAAATTTATTTCACCTTTGAATTTTTTAATTTTTATGCTGTAAATATTTTCACTGGAGTTCCTTATTAAGGGTGCCTTAGACCCTCTTCACAGTCGGGAAACACACAGTTGACATTTGTCACAACATGAGGTCGGGACGTTTCAACAGCTCGGCAGTGACATGACTTTTCTGTCTCCGTATTTCCTCCTTCAATGGATATCAGGTTCACTCCATCTTCCCCGAAAAAGACATTTGTCACAACATGAGGTCGGGACGTTTCAACAGCTCGGCAGTGACATGACTTTTCTGTCTCCGTATTTCCTCCTTCAATGGATATCAGGTTCACTCCATCTTCCCCGAAAAAGACATCTGTCACAACATGAGGTCGGGACGTTTCAACAGCTCGGCAGTGACATGACTTTTCTGTCTCCGTATTTCCTCCTTCAATGGATATCAGGTTCACTCCATCTTCCCCGAAAAAGACATTTGTCACAACATGAGGTCGGGACGTTTCAACAGCTCGGCAGTGACATGACTTTTCTGTTTCCGTATTTCCTCCTTCAATGGATATCAGGTTCACTCCATCTTCCCTGAAAAAGATCCTCCCCAGAGCAGATCCTACCCAAAATATGACATCATAGGCCTCGAGGGAAATTATTTTACTTAGGGCCTCCTACATGGAGTATTTTTTTTAAAATTCCGACTGATTTTTTCGATGGAACATTTTTACGGACCTTTTCCGGGGTACATTAGAAGTCACGCCACTGATTTAAGGCTAACTCTATTACTAGGCGTATATTAGTGCCAATGATAAAGGTACCGCGAGTGCGGGGGGCCCAGTCACTATCCACTAGCCACTATCCACCCCACAGGGAGGGGTATTTTGATTGGCGGCTCGGATCAGGCCCAGCGATAATGGTCTGAAAAGGCCTGTCGGGACTATTGGCTATATCTATAGGCCATTGTGCCGGTCAATGCGATGCATTATCTCCGCGCAAGGTGCTTTCAAAGGGGGTGAAAGAGAATAGGAAGATTGGGACTGAATAGCACAGATAAGGGATGAATGCAAGGGGTTGGTGTGATGTTGTGATGATGCGGCGGACTGTAATGAAATGAAACGGAAAGAGGTGGACAATGAAAAGGTTTAATCAGTGCTTCTGAACGAGATTTTTATTAGGGATGGACGATACTGAAACCGATACATCGCTGATATCGTAGGTTTTCCGATATATCAGAATTAGCGATATTAATTTGCCGATACACCGATACATATTGAATTTGAAATTTCATTGAATAGCATTATTCCCCTTTTCATGCTATGTTGTGTTAGAACATATGTTCTGCCGTGTGGTATCTTGACGGTTGTGACGACTACGCCTGAATTTTTCAGGCACATTATAAGTCATGGCGTTCCTAGAGAAATGGGCTACCAATAGAGTTAATAGGTCTCAAAGAAATCTTGTAAAAATGTGAACTAAACGATGTTAGAAAGAAAAACTCCACGCTTTATATTCAAATCTAAATCTTAACCACAGAAAAATTAAAACCTTTATGAAACCAAAGTTTCCGACCTCAATTTGAAAAAAATGAAACTTTGTGAATTTATCGCTAATTATTTTTACATGAAACTACATAAAAGTGAGGTGACAGTAACGTTTATAATACTTCTATATAATAAAATATGTTTGTGTTTTTATTTTTCTTAGTTATCAGTGATATTATTTGGAAAAAAGGTTAGCTTTTTTTAAAACTTTTATGATTGCATTCAAAATAACTATAATTCAAAAATTATATATGTATTTTGAATAACAAAATTTGACAGCGTATTTTACTACCTTTCAAAAAAAGTTTTTATCTGTTTGGATTTTATTACAAAGCGGAAATTCTCTGACCACTGCGTGACAGAATTTCGCTTGCTGAGGGTTGGTTTGTACTACGTCCATATTTGATTTTTTTTTTAAACTGTGAATGCAGTAATATTAATCATATTGTTATCTATTATATCCACACACAAAAAAAACAAAATTTCAGCGGGAATTTACATCACTTTTTTTCTATCTCCATAGTAATTACAAAAAAGAGGATTGGAGTGTACCATGTGGTATAATTAAATATACCTTTCTTATATTTAATTATCAATGATAAAAACCTTAAGTTAGCGTGGTAAAATAGCAGACCTTTTTATTTAATTAATGAACAGCTTCTTCTGGAGAATATTATTTATTACTGCTGAGATGAATTGTGACTGAATGTCACAGTGAAGTGTTATTGTTTGTATCACTTAAAAGGCTTCCCAGAACACAAGATGAAAGACCTTTTCTCAGAATCATATGACGGTGCTAAAGCTTAAACTATTTAATGCATAAATACAATCATTGTGTTCATTATTTGTCCTCGGAGAATCTGTGTAATTGTAATGCACATTCTATAGGCCGATTCGTGGTAGCCTAATGAGCGACCTCTCTTACACGTATGGTAAATAAACAATATTATTTGTACAGGGTGTCCCCTTGAAAACAGATTTTAATTATGCACCAACGTATTTTCCTTAAGAGGGTATTACCAGAGAATACCCAAAATTAGTTATTTCAAAATTAATATATACCTTCATTCAATTAAGCAATAAAAATGCTCAAAATGCACGATGATAAATTATTAAATATCGTGTACTTTTTGTAAGTATTTTTTGATAATAAGTAATTATGATTAATAATAAGTAATTTGATAATAAGTAATTATGATTTTATAATAAGTAATTTGATAATAAGTAATTTGATAATACGTAATTATGATTTTTCAATAATGTCTTAACAAAATAAGTGTGTAAATTTAAAAAAAAAATATTTTAGTTTGTAAGACCTTGAACAAATAGAAAAACTGAGATATTTTCGTCACAAAACACGTTCTCGGATTTATTTTTTAATGATTTTAATTTAATAAAATTAAAATTCTTAAAACTGTGTTGACTAGATTATGTATTGATTTATTTTTTTGTATGATTATATGATTTGAAATTTGTGTTGTTTATTTATTTATTTATTTAATTTCAACGGTATAAACATATCAAAAACATATGTCTCATTAAAAAACCCAAAGCAAATATTAAGAATAATTTAAAAACAAAAAACTTATATTAAATTAATATTGGTTGAAAATATATGATAAAATCTATGGTTTGAAAATTGAACAAATCTGCCAACGACCAACGGTATAAACTTAGTATATTTAAAATACACTTAGTTTTTCAATTTTTTAAAACTGCGTGTACCAGATAAAATAGCAATCTTTCAAAATCAATTTATGTTTTTTTGTGAAAAAGAGTCAATACGTCTAGAATTTGATTTAAAAAGGACTAATTTCCGGTATTCTCTGGTAATACCCTCTTAATGTGAAGAGCCGTCTAGTTGAAGGTGTCAAAAATGAACACCTGCCATCTCTCATTGTTGAAATTAGTAGTCATTTAAAGTTTCACGAAGGAGGAAAGCACCATTATTAGGAAAACTAATTTCAAATATAGGAGAAGTTGCGCTTCCGTTCCGATTAACAAAATGCACCAAAAGAGTCCACAGATCAAAGACTAATTATTAGGAGAGCAAGGAGACATGTGTGATTTTGGATACTAAATCACAAATGCGCCAACGAACCTGCCAGTATTAGGTATTTTTACAACACTGTTTGGAAAATTGTCCACAAAAATTGAACATTTCAAGAAGCATCTTGCTGGTGAATTCACTCGATAGATCTTTATCTACATTCTAACAAGATACAAATTAACTTCAAAATCATCAATTATTATATTATCAGTATACTTCATCACCATAAATTATATAATCTGTAAACTTCACCCGCCATAACACAGGGACATCCCATGGCGGATGAAATAACACAATATCTATACAATGTACAAAATTCATTGAATAAATAAATAAATAAACTTCAAGGAAAGAGCCTATTATATTGGCACCCTATATAACAAAACATATTTTGATTTGCGTAGATCCATTGATTGAACAAAGGATTAAAATGATGACATTGGGAAGTGAAGAGTTGGCTTCTTCGAATCGAGGACAACCTTGTCTTGCAACAACAGGTTGTATTAGTGTCGTTTTGAGTATCTTTCCCAGAAGAGGCTAGATGTGAAAATAATACGCGGTGATATACATAATATAGATGTTAATGTCAATAAGAAAATTTTAACAGAAGCACCAAGAAACCGCGAAGCTGTTCGCCATGAAAACCTCTTCATGGTAATAATGTTATCATTTAAGATATTCTTATGGTTGGAATTGCCAAACAAATAGGCTTGTGCGTGTACTAACTGACCCGATGGAATACCTCACGGTTCGGTAATAGTTCGGATAACCTTTGGTGTCGACTATGGAATTCAGGTAAAAATAATATTCGTTTAGTAATAGCATCACTTCAAGGGCGCTTTGTTGTTGCGGGTAGAAGTTATTTGAGACGCAATGATGATTTCGCCATAATATTTGTTGTAATTTGTGACTGTTATCAAAAATGCGACAAGAGAATATAAACACAATAAATATTGCAGAATGCAACAAAATTATGCTATTTACAGCAAAAAACAAGAGAATCATACATTCGTGCAGCTACGGAACATACACAGAATCTCTTCAGAAATAAGGCCTGGTATCTCAAAAAGAAGAAGAAGGAGATATACGACAATACGAATGTTGGAGGGAGCGCGTTATATTAAAACCGATAATATTCGAGCGAAAATTGATAAAATGTTTAATAAAAAACGACTCGTTTAAAAAATACCAAAAATATCGCGGGGGTTGTGTTAAATGAAACATTGTGAATTTTTTCATAGATATAACTTATAAAATAACATAAACAAACGTGTAAATAATAATTTCCGTGCACACTTTGCGATTTATTTCTATCGAGGGAATACCAAATAATGTATGGATACTATCTTAAAGAATAACATATATTTTTTTTAGAACCAAAAACCTACAAATGTTTAAGGAAAGTATGTAATAAATTGGTAGATATTCGGGATGTCGCCGCTTAAGAGACACGGTTTAAAAACAATGAGATTGTTAGATGTAGGAAGAATCAAATTTTGCCCAAAATTAATTCTATTAAGGGCCGGAATTTCGATTTTCTACCGATTTGTAACATATGTCCCTTAAACACTTCAAGTTTCTAAATTCTTAAATAAATAAATGTTATTTTTTAAGATAATATCTGAAGTTTGTAGAGCTGAAACGTTAATTACATAAAATTCCCTCGATAAAAAAGTATTCTCCGAAAATTTAAAAAACAAACACACACATACGGTCCTGTTATTTTACACTTTTTTTATCAAGGTTTTAAAAAATACACGGTGTTTCTTTAAATGCTACTTAAGATGTTGAAAAGAGATTTTTGCTCTATTGTAAACGAGTCGTGTTTTATCTACATTTTACCAATTTTTAGTGTGCTCCCCCAACATTAGTATTGTCGTATCTCTTCTTCTTCTTCTTTTTGAGCGGGTACGACCGGCCCAATGCAATGCACTAAAACAGCATTTTAAAAAACAAACAGACTATTCCGCAAACGAAAAGCTTCTTCTATTCTCCAAAAAATGTTCCCCTCAATCAAGTTCAAATTTTCCTGGTTCTAAACCAGTCGAACAATGCGTGACGAATGCGTGAACTTTTTTCCCTTGGATATTTTACTCCTTTATTTACCAATATTTGGTTACTGTTTTATATTCTAATACATCGTCGGTTAAATAGAAAAATGGCATTATTAAAAAAATAACAAATTTTACAATACACGCGTTTAAAGTTTTTAGTTTTATAATTTTATTTTAAGGTATTTACATAAGGATTAAGATGGTGTGATTATTTTAATTAATGTATCATTAAATGGGGCATTTTTGACAAGAAATGTCATTTTTCTACACAAAAGAATATTGCGATACATTTCTTTTAAAAAATACGTTTTTCTATAAATATTTCTTACATTTTACAATCGTATCCAAACACTATTTTCAGTCAGTTTTCTATAAAAAATCACGTGTGGTCAGTTTCGTGGTAAAGCGACGTTTTTCTACAATCAAAATGGCGGATTAGATAGTAGGAATGTTACGAATGTGATAATTTTCACATTCGCGAATGCGAATGTTCAGAGTGCAAATGTGCGAATGCGAATGTTACGGAATCACATTAAAAAACTTTAGTCAACATTATTCATCATTTTAATAAGAAAATAAAAACATTAAATCAATTCTTATACAGTAAGTTATAATCATAAGCAATGTAATAATCGGAGTTCAAAAGAGGCATATTATATTTCAGAAAAAGCAATTTTGCAGCCTTTTCTCCCATGAGGCGATTTCTAAGGGGCTCGTATATAAGGCCGGCTGCACTGAACAATTGGTCACTCGGAACGCTGGCCGGTGGAGCGCTCAGATATTTACGAGCCAGATCTGTCAATAGGGTATTTCCACTGTTTTTTTTTATTGCTTAAAAAAATAAGCAAAAAATTACGATGATTATGGCATTTTTATTTTATTTTTATGTTGACGATTAAAGTTTCTAGAGCGAATCTAAGTTTACCATTTTTGAATTACCGCCAAAACGATATTTCGGGGCGGAGCAATCGTGTGACGTCATAACAGACGACGCTTCAGTAGTACAGTGTTTATTTATGCTGTCAGATGGCTGACGACACGCTTTATTTGCACTAAAAAAATTTAAAAAAATGTAGTAGTTAGATACTAACGAGTACTAATCATTTCAGTTACCGGAATTTATTTTTTTTTATTTTAATGGGTTTTTTTAAACTTTAAAAACTCAAAATGTCATTTTTCACCGACCGCCATGTTACTAATTACGACGGTAAATACGAACTTTAAATGAAAAAACACTTTGAATCAGTTGCATAATAATAAGAAGTAAGTATTGCAATTTTCAGAAATGAAAAATTATGTATATTAATCACTATTTTCCTCGATTTAACAAACACGAAAACTCATATAATCGCGATATTTGATCTGTGCGACCGCCATGCTTTTGCAAATGGCCATTGCCAACAGTGCCATCCTAAGAGTAGTAATAATAATAATAATAAATGGATAATTTGTAGAGCGCCGTTTTTGTGAGAAATCACCTCAAGGGCGCTGTACAATTTATAATATAATTCTTAGGCTGTATCTAAGTTTATTATTTATAAATGTACACAGAAACATACTTACCTGGTCGGTCACTTCCGATAAACACACTTTAATTAACCTTAATTAATTAGTAATGTAACCAGTGACTAGAAACGATATTTAGACAATAATATTATTAATTTATACACATATTTTTGAGTTTATTGTGTGGTTATGTTAGGTTAGGTTAGGTTGGGGTAGTGTTGGGGAGGGGGGAGGCGGGGAAATGGAAGGGTAGGTTAGGTTACGTTAGTTCAGGTCAGGTTAGGTTAGGTTAGGTCAGGTCAGGTTATGTTAGGTTATGGTGGTGGGGTGGAAGGGGGAGGCGGGGAAATGGAAGGGTAGGTTAGGTTAGTTTTTTGGAATATAATGTTTTTTAATATTATTTAAAAAACTTGCATAAAAACCTAAAGGTTTTTTAATGTATATAAGTATATATTAAAACCTAACCTACTATAACCTATCCTAACCTACCCTTTAATTCCACCCCCCCCCCCACTAACCCAACCTAACCTGACCTAAACTAACCTAACCTACCCTTCCATTTCCCCATCTCCCCACCCCACTACCCTAACCTAACCTAACCACACAATAAACTCAAAAATATGTGTATAAGATGATAATATTATTGTCTAAATATTGTCTAATATCTAGTCACTGGTTACATGAATTCTACTTTTCTTTTAGGATGGCATATTTACATAGAATTCATATTTACCGTCGTAATTCGTAACATGGCGGTCGATGAAAAATGACATTTTGTGTTTTTAAAGTTAAAAAATAACCATTTAAATGCATTATTTTACATTTCTGGTTGCTGTATAATATAACCATTATAACTGCGACGTTAAGATCTGGCTGACATCGTACTTGGCTAATCGTAGGCAAGCCGTAAAGGTGGGGAAAAAACAATCAATATATGCAACCCTTTCATCTGGAGTACCCCAGGGGTCTGTTCTGGGCCCACTTCTCTTCATCCTCTTCACAAATGATGTCGCTAAAATAATCGAATCATTTGGTCTTCTATCTCACTGCTACGCTGATGACCAGCAAGTGTACTTTTACTGCTTACCAGAGGAAATAGACAGTCTAAAAATTCGCATAACTGAGTGTCTAGAAGCAATCACCCGCTGGATGACCTCAAATAAATTAAAGCTGAATCCATCAAAGACTGAATTTCTCTGGACCGCCACAAGCAGACGTCAGCATAACATCGATAACTCCCCAATATCCATTTCAGGAAGTGATATCACTCCTAAGACATGTATTAAACTACTGGGTGTCAATCTGGATGCTGATTTTTCCCTTAAAACTCAAGTGAACAGAACTGTAAGCACTGGGTTCTTTCAATTAAGGCAAATTAAAGCAGTGCGAAGAAACTTGCCAACAGAGGCGACTAAATTACTAGTCAATTCGTATGTTGTTTCACGCCTAGATTATTGCAACGGAATATATGCAAGTCTCCCAAAATATCAAATCAACAAATTACAATCCGTTTTCAACGCTGCGGCGAGACTTATCACCGGCGTATCTAAATATTCCCATATTTCAGAGCATCTCAAAAATCTTCATTGGCTCAAATGTCCTGAAAGAATCCAGTTCAAGCTCTGCTGGATGGTATTTAAGTCCCTTAATGGAATGGCTCCTGCTTACTTATCAGAAATGTGTATCCCAGAAAACTCCAATTCTCGACAGTCAACTCTTAGGTCAGCGGCATCATCAGCAATCGGAAGGTTGATGGAGCCAAAGCGCACACCAAATACTAAGTTCGGTGAGCGTGCTTTCGGAGTGTCGGGACCTAAAGCCTGGAATGGACTGCCACATGACTTAAGAATGATCACAGACTCGGCGAAATTCAGAGCTAAACTTAAAACTCACCTTTTTAGACAGTCGTACCCATAAAGCCAAAAACAAAAACCTTCACTTTCACCTTCTCAGCCCGCGACATAGTAAATAAGTAATTGCATAAAAATGTTAACAAATTCTTAATGGTGAATTATTTGTACATCTCATTTCATTCAAATCCTCCAGTACTAATGAGTCCTAAATTCACAAGTCTTTCGAAATAACTTCAATTTATTAACTCCATTTTTGGCAGTTATCTTCTTATAAATGTAATATGAAAAATGATGGTGTAGCAAATGTAAAGTTATGCAATGTCCAGTGTTTTAATATAGTGTCCTCCGCGTGCAAAGTCGTATCTCCTCCAAGCATAAACTTTCTAATTAAAGTGTGTTTATCGGAAGTGACCTGCCAGGTAAGTATGTTCTCTGTGTCCATTTGTAAATAATAGTTCTAGGTAGAGCCTAAGAAGTCATAATAAGATGTACAGCGCCCTTGAGGTGATTTCTCACAAAAACGGCGCTCTACAAATTATCCAATTATTATTATTATTATTATATCTAAAACAATATTTTTAAATTTTTAAAGCGCATATTAAGCGTGTCCCGATGTTGTAAATATTTACCACAAAACCGCTGTCAGTCATAAATATGGTGTAAAATATATGACAAAGTTAACAAAATATCACAATTATCTTCGAAAATAAGAAAAAAAGGTAAAAATCACGAGCTTTATACGGACACAAACGTTAGTTGTCAATTCGCAAAGGAATGTTTGGTTAAGCTGGGAGCTAGCCAGAGCCGGGCATCCGTTGTGACGTCACAATCCGGTCAGCCACTCACGGGCCGTTTAGATTTCGTCAGTTTTTGATCGTTTTTAAAATCAATAAATTTGAATGAAAACATAAAAAACAAACATTTTTAATACGATGATTAAAATCAGAAAAATAATCTTTAAATATTCCATATATTTTCAACACAATCCCCCGTTTGTGAAAATACCCTATTTGTCGTATTTCAATTTAGTTTGAGTTAAAGAGAGGTTTGTTTTTCTTTAAGGGCCTTCCTTACTAGCGATCTCAATCGTTGTATGGAGTATCATGAATTCTCAGATTCAAACGACAATCTAAGTTATTAATCGTCAAAATATCGATAATGTAGCCACGTTAAGCTATCATAAATACATTTTTCTGTCGAAATATATATTTTTATTAACAACTTATTTTCGTTAAATACTATATAATGATCATCTAAGAATTCTCCTACTCATTCGGCTCTCCGAGGTGGCCGCGGATGCACGCTTTTTACGGTCCGTCTTGTCAATCTTTTTTCAAAGTTCGAAATTCCGCGCACGTAATTATTATATTTCCATGTGACGCCGACGTTTCAACAATATTCCACTCTATGCGTTCCGCGTAGGGACTATAATAGTGTGCCGCCTTTTCTATGTTTCAGCTGTGAGTTTCCGTCGAAGCTGTGTAGTGTCAAATAGTATTATTAAGAATTAATTTATTGTTAACATTTTTTAGGGTTTCTAGTATTATAATTAATAAACAATTTGATATTTTTAAAATATAAAAGTGTGGAAATGGCCAATAAAAAACTTAGATCACTGTCAGAAGATACAAAGTATGCCTTAGCATTGAGGAAGATTGTCAAGACGTATTTTACGCCTTAGAACGGCTGTACGTTGTGCCATAAAGTACCGGAAGGCTATGAATTGTAGTCAAGAGGAAAACATAAAACAGCTATATTTGGATATATTGAATGGGACAAAACATGTATTTGGAGACCACTCACTATGCAAGAAACGGGCATACTTTTGCAAACGGGATACTGGCGACACTAATTACGTACCCAATATGACTTCGAGCTTGATAATGTCCAAAATCATGCAGCACGTTCGACTTTTGGCATCTAATGCTCGAAGTTTAATACATGACGTAGGCAGCAATACTGTGGAGTGCTATAATAATGTTGTGGCTAAATTTGTTGGTGGGAAGCGTATCAACTAAGCTCTAAAACGGTCCTACAAAGGAAGGTGCGCTGCAGCAGTAGTGGCGTTCAACACCAATCTTCCACACTATTCCCTGCATAAATTTGCAACCGGTAATAGTCGCGGAAAACTCAAAAAGCATTTAGAATTAAAAAGATTGCAGAAAAATAATCAACAAGTATTAAGTAAAAAAAAAAGAAAAGAAAAACCCTGCAGCTCGCTCCAGCAAAAGATCAGCATTATGGTCCCAATGCAGAAAAACCTGATATGGCCCAAGCATCGTATGAGGCAGCTAAATATGATTTTTTAGAAAGGCTTTTTACCATAGCCAAAGATAGGCAAGCAATTGAAAGGGTGACAGTACTTCAAGCGTCTAGTGGAAAGTGAATCGAGATGCGCCGCAATATGATTACGGCATCGTGGTTTGGAAAAGTGTGCAAACGGCGGCAAAATATCAGTTGCGCTCCATTAGTCAAAAATATACTGTACCAGCAAACCTTATCAAATATTTTTTCAATTCGACACGGACAAAAATATGAATACAATGTCCTGAAGGAGTTTGCAGAACTATAAAACATTGCCATAGAAAAGTGTGGTCTTTTCATAGATGAAGAGTATCCGTATATGGGTGCGACCCCAGATGGAACTTCTTCTGAAGAACAAAAATCGAGAAATGCTGGTAAATACATCTCACGATTGGTTTTACCAGGTTCAGCGCCAAAAAGTGTAACAAGTAACAAAAAGAGATATTTGTATGTTTGATGTATGGACTGAACTCGGAATAAAAATCGAAAAAATTTTACGGGATGACGAATTTTGGCAGACTAATATGGTTGAACAGCTGAAACGCTTTTACAATTTTTGCATGCTATCCGAATTAATTGATCCTCGACATAATCGCTGCATGCCTATTAGAAAAAATGAGTATTTAGAAAAGTGCATAATAGCGAAAAAAAAGTAAAGTAAAATTGGTTTCAGCTAAAACCAAAACACGTTAGAAGGAATTGTTTCGAAGAAATCAATAACATTTTATTTCATTGAAGTGTCTTCAGGAGAAATTTCATTTATATTCCTAATGAATGTAGTTTATATTTTTAGAGATAGGGAAGAGGAGGGTTGGAAAGTTCCTGGCTATTCAGATCTAGTCACTAAACATATCTACGCCGTTCTCAAGCAACTTTCAATTCTGAATTATGGTCTCTCACCAGGGCGATACTGAATGTATCTTCCACTTTGAAACGAGAAACAGATTCGTTATATGTACCTATATAAATTTTATTTAAATTCTACAATATGATATACTTATAATAAATAAATTAAATTTGTTTTGTCCTCGCCAGCTTTTGAACCCGTGACCTCAAATCAAACTAGACAATTTAGTATTAACAGTGCCCCGCCGCACTGCGAAACCAGGCTGGAACAAAGGCCAAGCCTTTTGTCATTCTTTATAATTGTATTACTACATATATCTTTTTCATCTATGTAGGTATGTATCAAAAAAAATCCAAATAAAAAGTTATATTAAACGATTTAAGTTACTGAGAACCTCCTCCATCAATTAGGCTATCGTTATATTGCATTACATTCTAATATATATTTTTACATAATTTTCATAATCACAATATCTTTAATTAATAATACTTTGTTTTGTTCTGTGCGACTTGATTGTGAATGGAACGCACCGGCCAGCTGCAGGTGCAGGCGGGTTCGATATTCGAATTCGAGCTGGAAACGTTTAATACCGAGGGCCGTTAAGATATGCCTTCAATTGAGCTTTGATTTCACAGCTTATAGTGTCTCTAGATTCTGCACCATCGGAGCTTGCGAGAAAAACAAAAGACACGTGGACAGTGGGCGAGTCACGACATGATCAGGCACACAGTCGCATTCGCTAAAAATTCGCATCGATTGTTGCGAATGCGAATGTCGATGCGAATGTTTAAAATTATGCGAATTATTCGCATATGCGAATGCGAATGCGAATTTTCGTTGTTTGTTTTTGGGGTGTTATGCCGTGTTGTGCTACCTCCTTCTTTAGCCGACGTTTCGGACAGCGTTGCAGTGTCCATCATCAGGGCAGATCCGGCAGATCCGTCGATCCGTCGTTCACATCCATCATCAGGGCAGATCCGGCAGATCCGTCGATCCGTCGTCCACATCGACGGATCTGCCGGATCTGCCCTGATGATGGACACTGCAACGCTGTCCGAAACGTCGGCTAAAGAAGGAGGTAGCACAACACGGCATAACACCCCAAAAACAAACAACAAAAATGCTTTTGGCCGTGAAAATCTAAAAACGAAACCGAATGCGAATGTTCGTAACATCCCTATTAGATAGTACAGAAATGACACTTGCGACATTTGGTAATTTTGACGTTGGTGATTTTATAAAGTGTCTTTAATCCATATGAAATAATGTTGATATCAGACTTGTTTTAACTAATAACCTTATTTTCCAAAATTTTTGAAAAATTTCATTTTTCCATTTAATCGACGACAGGTTGTCTCGTGGTTTCTGTCAAAGGTATGCCAGTTTTATATTCTTCATATTTTCGGCAACTCTTTACAAGATAGAAAAACAATACTTACAACGTGACTGGATTATAAATTAAACAAATAATATCTTCAAAGCTGAACTCTAGAAACATTTTTTTTTTATCTAAACTCCTATTTTATCAGCCTTACATGCCGATTTTAACTTATTTTGCCTATCTAAAAAGCAAGATCCAAGACCAAAACCAATCACAAAGACTGATGTTTTGCCAATAAAATAATGCGATGTTATTAAGTTATTAACTCTGAAGTTATAAAGACATTGAAGATGCAATTGGATATATCAGCATTGTGATTCCGCCGCCACAATGGCGTTGGGGTAAAAGTTCAAGCATATTAAGATGAAACCCGGAGGTGGAGAAATTTGAAAAATAGATTTTACTAAATTGTTGCTGTCACTGTTGCTCTTACTCCACCGGATATTGAGCGAAAGGGACAGTGCACCTCGCGCTACTAATACCTAACTAAAATCGAGGTATTGTATTCCCCACTTTTCTCCTCTAAAAGTGGACTGATTTTCAATTTTTTTTTACCAATTACATAAAACAAAACTATTCTATGTCTGTACGTTTTGCTTTAAAAAAAAAACATTGCCTAGTTTGTATACTGAACGTCTTTTGATGACGTTTAAACCAGTCAAATTTATTGATTTTTAGTGGGCCTTAACTTCTATAAAATTTATGTTCAAAATTGTAAATGGTAGTATAGACAGTCCCGATTTAACTAACCTCATTGAATTTCACATACCTAAGAGAACAAATCGTTCCAAATTCCTGTTTAAATGCAACAACACCAGGACTGAGTATTCCAAAAACTCGCTTGTACATAGGTTGGATGCAGTTAGTAATAGATACGCAGATGTGGCGGATATATTTAACTTCACGGAAAGTAGGTACAAGAGGGCTATGCCATCATATATTTTCAATCAATATTAATTTAATCTAAGTTTACCTTATTTGTACTATAAAATTTGTATGTACTTGTATCTCTCATTATAATCTCAGATATCATTTCACAATCAAATGCCACAATCAATTGTTATTTCTAATATTTTCTTTTGGTTTTTAATGTGTCATGTAAATATTGTTTATGGTATGTTTATACCGTTGAAATTAAATAAATAAATAAACTTATCAATCAAAAAAAAAAACAAACAAAAAGTACCGACACGCTAGTAGTTGATATCTATTTTATGTAAAAACAATGTTTTCTCTAGGGTTAAAATCCAGAGAGATAAATAGGCAATACGTTTGTATGGAAAAATCACCGCCGGGTATCCCCTTAATGCTTGAATTTTCACGGTTTATAAGCTACCTTTGTTCGTAATTAGTTACCCATTTGATGTTATTATTTTGTTGAAAATACAAGTGCATTCAGTTTATGTTCTCTACGCTCAGATAATATTTATAACCACGGCTTTGTTCTTCAATTTGTTTCGGTTGATTCTAGATTCTAGTGATAGTTATTGGATGTGTGTTGTTACATTAGAATTACTCTCGGATGAGATTGCTATGCGAACACGTTACGATGTTGTTGTAAGTGTTGAGCTTTAAAGTAGATGAAATATGTATATTTAAGTCTTACGTATTAATTATGTAAGCGCCTGGAATAAAATCAGCGAATAAGCACTTATACGAAAAAATATTATTGTATAATTTTTTTAAAAAGTAATACAACTTTACGCAGGCTTGACTTGGGGGATAAGCTGGTGAAGGCGTGACGAGAGCGTTACGAAAAGTGTAGTCGGTCGAGGCGAACGGGCTGTATTACACTGTAGGAGCAAGAGAGAGAGCAGTGCGCGCGCACATTTTCTTTCTCTCTGGGAGTTTTACTTCAGTCGTGTGGTCTAAAGCACACTCGTTTTTTTTTTACAATAGCTTCACACAGGAGGCCCTGAAGAAAATAATTCCCCCCAGGGCCTATGTCGTCTTTGGGGATGTTTTGTGGAGGATTCTTTTTAGGAAAGAAAGGACAGGATGTTATGGGAAGGAAAAAGGTATGAGGGGTGGGTAGAAATCTGGGGGTCAGTGTGTCCAGGAGTGACAGTCGAATGATTCCATCCCTTCCACTACGGTGCAAGGTGGTGTTCCGAGAGAGCCCTGCTGGAGAAGTCAAAAGGTCTCCCTCAACCAGTCTATCCCGATTTGGCCTGCCACGCAATTGATGGGCAGACGCATCCGCCGCCAAGACCCGGAAAAACCTCACACCCCATGAAACCGGCACACCCCTGCTAAGTCACATAACGTAGCGAATCACTTGGGGTGAATCCTATGGCAGAGGTGTTCGTTATCCAAAAAATGGTTCCCGGGGCGGCGATACCCATACTCGCCTACCAACTTGAAAATATAATGTTTGTTTTGTTTTAAATTTACTGTGAAATAGGTACGAATAAAACTGATATGATTTCAATTGAACTTTTCGTTGATGAGGACCGGCAGATAGTGAATTTAGTCATTAAAAGTGATGAAAAATATAGCCCAAAACCAAACCTAACATAACCTATATAACCTAATTTTTCAGAGTAGTGATAGGTGCCTCTTTATTAAGTTGTCCGGTCACTTTACGTCTTCTTCTTTAGTGTATTACACTAGTAAAAATCGATTCATAAATTTAAAAAACATACAAACTTGGTGGTTTAAAAAAAGTATGTGATTTTTGGTAACCTAATCGTTGATATTATCAATGAAGCCTTCAAAGACTTTTTCTTTTTAGAAATCACAGAAAACACATTATTTTACACTGACAAGAGAAAAGGATGAGCTTTGCACTTAAGGCAGTAAGTTTAACATAGATACTGCAGATTTATTTTTAAATTGGTACAGTCTAATCGTTTATCCCGAAACTGTAAACTGCAAGAGACATTGCAAGTTATTGGCGATGCAAATTGCGATGAAATTTTCATCACAGGGGGGTATGAACCCAGCGACAGGTCGATGCCTTCAAATTACTTCATTTCCGCTGACATTATTGAATTTGAAAACAATTTCACTTCGCCTGATAAAGCGACAAGCTATTCTGTCGAATATAACAAGAATTAATGAAGTCTAGACCAGGAAGAATTAAAGAACCCCAAAACTGTGTCATGATTCAAAATAATAATTTTTGGTTCTTCAAAAACTGAATTATTTGTTTATTTACTCCACACATTGAAAATGTGATAAATGTCAACCGTGTAAGGCGCGCGTTTAGCGTGTTTCCCGACTATGCACTGGTGCCTAAGTTGTTGCCAGAAACACGTTTTTTACGAACCAAAATGTATATGTGATCTAATCCTGCATAATAGCATGTCTTATTTTTTTTTATTCTTTCTTATTTTCATTTTACTGTTTTCTATTTTATATTTCCATTACAATTTTATGTTTACACTTATAGACATCACAATGGAACTATATTCAATTGGTCACCCACCATTAAACAGGCAGTCGCCTAGTATGGTGATCTAATTTATCATATATATGAATGTTTTAATGTGTATTATCACGTATTTTATAAATAAATGAATAAAATATACCATAAAAATTTCTCTGTATAATAAAATTTTTCAATTATTCATTTTGGTCCAAACGCCGACCGTCTTGAAAAAATTCTTAGGTACTCATAAAAATTAAAGTACTTTACTAAATATTTATTTTAATATAACTTATAATGTTACTAAATTCCACTAATTTTGTACGGAGTTTGAAATTTATGTATCACACATCACACCTTTGTTAGTACCAGTTTTATCAAATTTTATAAAACCACTAAGCTCTATTTACCTATGCCTTTGCAAAATAATTCGTCTAATTTATTTTAAATATCGTGATAGATAGATAGACTCTAATATTACGAGTCAAATATTGTCGGCCAAATATAGTGCAACGAGATGATCCAATTGTGAATAACTAATTATTTCTGCCATCCTTCAGACAGGTATATACCTACACCAACAGTTAACACTTCTTAGAATTACATAGTTCTCTTCTTGAACAGCTGAAGGTATTCCTTAGGGGTCATTGAGACTTGATTATGTGAGAGAGAATGTACATATCGTCATATCAGTTTCGAATCAACCGAAGGTGTTGGTATCCTAATGATGTTCGATAGAGGTGACAAATGATCACCATTGTGAATCAATTACTCCCCCTGTTGGGATACCAGGAACTAATACACCACTGGAATCTGGATTGGATAGTATCTGGTCGGGATTTGGAGTTGGTAAATCACCGCAGATGGGTGATAAGACACCATATTGATGGTGACACGAATCTGGGAGATAATGTATCATTGATATAAGTTCAATTGTGATGGGAATTTCCTGTTGGGTTCCCAATAGAAGGATTATATCTTCAATGTGTAGCGATGTTTATAATATCAGATTTAAAATCGTCTGAAATAAATTTTCAATTACAAGAGCTATTATTATCCTACACAAATTCAGATGATATTGTGTTTCTTTTAGTAGGGCATCAAGATTACCACCATGGAAACATATCGGTAAATGTTATTTTTTCTACTGAGAAAGTCAGAGAAACATTGTTGAGGACTTAAAAATTATTTTTTTTATTTTATACGCGTGCAGGTACCGCTCAAGAATACCAACTTCAATGACTATATTATTGCCAATTGGGGTATATTGTGAGGCCAAAGGTAGTGGGGAGGGGAAGGAGGTGGGCGCAGAGGAAGGTAAGGGAAGTAACTGGCTGTTTCGATCTGATCACCAAACGCGGCTAAATCTGTTTTAACAACTATTGATTCTGAATGGTGGTCTTTCACCAGGGCGGTAATGAAAGTATCAAATAAATATTTTGTCAAAAAATAACACAAATTATTCAAGTAAAATTTACGCAAGTACGCCGAGATTTGATCTCGCGAATCCTGGATTCGTGGCTAAGCATCGCAACCACTCAAATTCTGAGGCCATCGAACGTACCTTAGAATTATTGGAGAACGGTGGACCGAGACTAGGTATTCACAGTCGATTTATGATACCAACCCTATAGTTTGGAAGTTCTAGAGGTTGGGAGAAAGTAGACTAATATATTCCAGAAGTCCCTGAGACGAATTATGCAACAGTAGAATTATGTGTGAACGTAAAGCAAAGCGTAATGAAAAGGATTAAGAGGGATTGACCAGTGGCTGAGAATAAAAGTTAAAAAAATGCTTGCAACTGTACAAGGAGGTTCCAATGAGAAAAATAGATTATTCCCCGTATCAAATTTTTAAATTAAAAAATTTAATATCCTTTTTTTTTCATTCAAAACATGCTTTTATATATCTACATTCAAGTAAGCATTAAAAAGGCTCAAAACGCACGATGATAAATTGTTAAATACTGCGTACTTCTTGTAAATATTTTTTGATCATAAGTATTTATGATTTTTGAATAATGTCTAAAGAAAGTATGTGTAAAAAAATTTTGAAATATTTTAGTTTGTAAGAACTTAAATAAATAGAAAAACTGTGGTATTTTTTCACAAAACACGTTCTCAAATTTTATTTTTAAATGATTTTAAGTTAACTAAAATTTTAATTTTTAAAACTGTGTTGACTAGATTATGTATTGATTTTTTTTTGTATGATTATATGATTTGAAATTTGTGTTGTTTAATAGAATCTATCGTTTGATAATTGAACAAATCTGCCAACGACCAACGGTATAACCTTAGTATATTAAAAATAAACTTAGTTTGTCAAAATTTTAAAACTGCGTGTACTAGATAAAATAACGATCTTATGTTTTTTTGTAAAAAATAGTCAAAACTTCTAGAATTTGATTTAAAAAAGACTAATTTCCGGTATTATCTGGTAATAAATACCCTCTAAAGCAATATTCGATCTTCTGTATTGTTTCAACGGTTGGATGAATATGTAAACAAGAAATAAAAATCTGTGCTTATATTCATCTAAAAAATTCGGAAAAACAGAAAAATACATAAAATTGTATGAATGGTGCGAAACCAAGTAATATGATTTATCATCTCTGTCTTAAACGATTTTCTTGCACACAGAAGTGGTGTGGTGATTAGTTATGTAGTTAGAAGTTGAATAGTTTTTTTTGTTTTTCAAAGGCTAATAATGACTTTATTGCTAAGTCTACCTGGGCTTCTAAGGTTTAGTGATACAAGGTTCTACTTGACATGTGAGCAATTATTTGGTTCATTTACTACCAAAAAGCTATTCATTGTTTCATTTTATGCATGTCTAGCATCTTTAATATCTTCATTTTTTTTGCACAACCAGGTTGACTATACACTTAATTATTTTTTGCAGAACTTACATGACATTGTAATGAAACGTAAATCAGTATTTCTGCTCTTATGTTCTCCTGGTACGTGCCTGGTTCCCCACAGCACACGGCTTATGAAGCATGGAGTATTTGATGGAGGTTTGCCTCAGCCGCAAAGCGCGATGGTCCAGTCACCGCAGTTCACGGCTGATCTATGCGACCGCAGCCCCCTGTCCGAGAGAATGTATCGTCTCTCGGTTTTTGTCCGTCTTGCACTATATTTTTGCATACTTTAAATGAGTCGAGAATTGAGAAAACACGGCTTAAACATCAAGAGCAAGATATTATTTCACATTGACGTGAGGTTGGATGAAACGGATGTATAAAAAGACTTATTCTTTTTTAGTCTAGCTCCATCTACGTAAGTAATGACGTCATTCCCCTGATTCAAATTTTCCTGTTTAAAAGCAGGACAGTAAACCGAGTGGTAGATACTCTTATTCTAGTCCAGGTCACTCTACTCTTATTATAGTCTAGGTAAAATAACAGTATTTAGAAATAAAACCTTGCTTGAAATTTGACTTTAACCGTGTTTAGTGATCAGATTTGATTAACCTGGTACTTCATCCTATCCTCCCCTACAACAGTACATCAAATGTTGTTAATTGTTGTACTAAATTAATGGGGATGCCATATTTCCACTTGCACGGGAAAGTTTATGATCCTTTATAATCCTTGATTACGAATCCGGAGGACGCTGATTCAAACCACGGCGTGCGAAAATTTATTATATTTGATTAAATTGTGATGATTAATTTCAGAGTCGCACTGGTGAAATACCACCATTAAGATTAAAAACAAAATGAAATGGCTTTAGCCGTGTTTGGTGACCAGATCTGAATAGTAACGTTTCTCTGCCACATCTACTTCCCCTCCCCACCACCTTCAGCGTCACAAAATTAAATAGTATTACTGGTTCCAGACGGTTGGTAGCAGTTGGGACTCTTGTACTGCACTCAGAAAAAAAACTTAAAACAGGAATATAGGTAATATATAAAAATAAAAAAATAAAATTATAAAATAGATGTACATTTTTGTAGTGTACATATAGTTTCGTATCACTGATCGAAGAACCGGTAGATGCAATGTTTTAGCCATAATTTTTTATAATGTTTTCTGGTCTGTAGTTAGAAGTAAGATTGTAGAAATGTATTAAAATTTGTACAGCGCCCTTGAGGTGATTTTACACAAAAACGGCGCTATACAAGTCATCCAAATATTATTATTTTCTAAAATATAAAAATCTCGTGTCACGGTGTCTGTGGTCGCAACCTCCGAAACGGCTAGACCGAATTTTATGAAATTTTTTATGTATAGTCGGTAGGTATGAGAAAAGGTCGTTAAGAATATTTCATACTGTTAAATGAATATTTCTGTTATTTTAATGAAATCCATTGAATTGAGAAAATGACTGGTATGTGTATGATTGTTTTTATGTAAATATTATTATATAAATGAAATTTTGGTCTCCGGTAACATTTTGATGATTTTTTTTTTAAAATTTTTTCTTCAAAATCAAAAAATTTTTTTTCACATGACGTCACTGGCCACTCAGGCGCGTTACCGGCCTAGCACTTATCCCGCCGCAACTGTCCAACACCTTCTTTTTTTATTTTTTTGTAAAAAAAAAAAAAAAACATAAATATATCACCGGACATCAAAATTTTATTAACATTTTTATCTACGAATAATGTCAGGAAACTGGTTAATGAAAGTCAAGTACGTACCGTAACACCCTGTATATGGTAGAAAAACGTTTGCCGGGTCAGTTAGTTATTATTATAATAGTTCCGTAGTATAGTATTAGAATCTAGTGAAATATAACATAAACGTAATATGAATCTCAAGATCATTTGTCAGAAAATTGGTTATTACTATATTGGTTATTACATATTTGCATGTGCAAATGCATATATCTCTCGGCGTTAAAGCATATTTTAGACTTTTTTTCCCAAATGTGCATATTTCGTTGGTCAATTTGACATTTCTGAGGCCAAGGAAGCTAGCATTTGAAGAAGCATCCACAGAATATCGCCCTCATCTCAAGACATTTCCACAAATTCCCAGATGCCATAGAAAAATTGGAAACAAAAATACCTTCCTGTAAACAATGATCGAATTCGCCAATGCCCTTCCTAATTCAATATCAGAAAAAAAATCGTAAAACGTTTGAGACGTATTTTGCTTAAAAATTTGAGTCTTGAAGATATGAACAACATCAACGGCACCGGTCATCCCCTGCCTATCCCCTGTCTCTAGAAATTGGCACCAAATTTTAAATTTTGTCCAATAATGTCAGTTAACCGTAGAGAGGTTTTCGGCGTACAAAATTAATACTTGTGACAAATGTCACAAATTTACGATCAAAAATTTGGAAAAAAAATGCTTAATTGCATATTGTCACAGAAGTATGGATAATATTAAGAATATTTCGCTGTTTTGTAGCGTATTTAATTAAAATATATAAAAATAAAAATGGTTTTTTGATTTAGCATTGTGCATATTTTGGGCATATCAAGAGTTATTAGTGCATATTTCGGCCTTTTTTAGTATATTTTTTTGGAAATTTGCATGCATATTTTAGCACTTTGTTAGTGCATATAATCCGATGTCTAATTATTACACATTAAAAATGTTGATGTTGAAAATGTTAACAGTAATCCTTTGTGAAAATGTAACATATCATCCACGAATATTGTATCACTGACGTGCACTCTGCGTATATCTACTGACCTCTACAAAGAGTTGATCACTGTTCATCAACGAACAAGAAGTGTATTTGAAGGTTGCGGCAACAAATGACATTGTCTCGTTAAATGTGGAGTATGTGTCCCAAAGACACGTCGCCACATGTTGGATAAATGCGCAAAGTATTTGATATCATTGCGCAACGTGCTTCTAAGCGAATAACCAAGGTATATGAAAAGCATACAAAACAATTTGTAGATATTATCTGTCCTCAAACCGTGAACCGTGAACTTGAGAATTTATTTGAACATGTAACCAACGTCAGATTTTATAACAGGGTTGGGACTAGCCATTCGGAAAGAATCTAAATGACTAGACACCGAAAATGATGAAGAATTGGGTGCCTCAGCAGAAACAAACTAGTGGGAGAACGGGGGATATACTTGGTCGATGGGATAATACCATAATGATGAGACGATAATAATGGTCAATATTAAATTGTTAGGATGGTCCAGATTTCGCAATTCTGAGTGCATATTTCAGTATTCTGATGGTCCATAATTCACCACAATCATGGTTCAATTTTGGCAATTCTAAGTGCAAATTTCACGATTCTGATGGTCCATATTTGCATATGATGAAAAGTTGACCATTTTGATGGTCAATAATTCACCATAATGTTGGTTAATATTTCACCATATGGTTGGTCCATATTTCACCATACTGATGGTCAATATTTCACTATTCAAAGTGCACATTTTACCATTTTATAATAAATATTTCATCATTCTAATGGTCCGTATTTTACCATTCTGATGGTCCATATTTCACCATTCTGAATGCATATTTTACCATTTTGATGGTCCATATTTCACCATAATGTTGGTCCATATTTCACCATATCTACTGATGGTCAATATTTCACTATTAAAAGTACATATTTTACCATTTTATAATACCTATTTTATCATTCTGATGGTATATATTTCACCATTCTGATGGTCCATATTTCACCATTCTAAATGCATATTTTACCATTTTGATGGTCCATATTTCACCATAATGTTGGTCCATATTTCACCATACTGATGGTACATATTTCACCGATCTTAATCTTTATAATACGATTTTAATGGTCAATATTCCTCGATAAAGAAGGTTCATATTTAACGGTAATGATGGTCCAAATTTCACCAATCTGAGTCCATATTTCACGATTCTGATGGTCCATATTTCACCATACCAATGGTCCATATTTCACCATTCTGAATGCATATTATACGATTTTAATGGTCAATATTCGTGGACAAAGATGGTTCATAATTCGCCGTAATGAAAGTGCATCACCAATCTGAGTCCATATTTCACCATTTTGATGGTCCCAATTTTACAGTTCTGATGGTCCACATTTCACCATTCTGAATGCATATTTTACCATTTGATGGTCCATATTTCACCATAATGTTGGTCCATATTTTACCATACTGATGGTCAATATTTTACTATACAAAGTACATAGTTTACCATTTTATAATACCTATTTCATCATTCTGATCATCCATATTTCACCATTCTGAATGCATATTTTACTATTTTGATGGCCCATATTTCACCATAATATTGGTCCATATTTACCAATACTGATGGTCAAAATTTCACTATTCAAAGTGCATATTTTACTATTTTATAATATTTTATTCATCATTTTTATGGTCCGTATTTCACCATTCTGATTGTCCATATTTCACTATTCTGAATGCATATTATACGATTTTGTTGGTCAAGAGTCCTCGATAAAGATGGTTCATATTTCACCGAAATGATGGTCCTAGATTCACTAATCTGGTCCATATTTCACCATACCAATGGTCCATATTTCACCATTCTGAATGCATATTTTACCATTTTGATGGTCCATATTTCACCATAATGTTGGTCCATATTTCACCATACTGATGGTCAATATATCACTATTCAAAGTGCATATTTTACCCTTTTATAATACCTATTTCATCATTCTGATGGCCCATATTTCACTATTCTGATGGTCCATATTTCACCATTCCGAAAGCATATTTTACCATTTTGATGGTCCATGTTTCACTATAATGTTGGTCCATATTTCACCATACTGATGGTCAATATTTTACTATTCAAAGTGCATATTTTACCATTTTATAATACCTATTTCATCATTCTGATGCTCCATATTTCACCATTCTGAATGCATATTTTACCATTTTAATGGTCCATATTTCACCATTCTGATGGTCCACATTTCACCATTCTGAATGCATATTATACGATTTTGATGGTCAATACTCCTCGATAAAGATGGTTCATATTTCACGGTAATGATGGTCCAAATTTCACCAATCTGAGTCCATATTTCACGATTCTGATGGTACTATTCAAAGTGCATATTTTACCATTTTATAATACCTATTTCATCATTCTGATGCTCCATATTTCACCATTCTGAATGCATATTTTACCATTTTAATGGTCCATATTTCACCATTCTGATTGTCCATATTTCACTATACTGAATGCATTTTATACGATTTTGTTGGTCAAGAGTCCTCGATAAAGATGGTTCATATTTCGCCCTAATGAATGTCCAAATTTCAACAATCTGAGTCCATATTTTACGATTCTGATGGTCCATATTTCACCATACTGGTGGTTAATATTTCACTATTCAAAGTGCATATTTTAGCATTTTATAATACCTATTACATCATTCTGATGGTCCATATTTTACCATTCTGATTGTCGATATTTCACCATTCTGAATACATATTTTACCTTTTTGATGGTCCATATTTCACCATACTGTTGGTCCATTTTTAACCATACTGTTGGTCAATATTTCACTATTCAAAATACATATTTTACCATTTTTTAATACCCTTTTCATCATTCTGATGGTCAATATTTCACTATTCTGAATGCATATTTTAGTATTTTGATGGTCCATATTTCACCATAATGTTGGTCCATATTTACCCTTACTGATGGTCAAAATTTCACTTTTCAAAGTTCATATTTCACTATTTTTTAATACCTCATTCATCATTTTTACGGTCTAATCTGGTCCATACTTCACCATACCAATGGTCCAGATTTCACCATTCTGAATGTATATTTTACCATTTTGATGGTCCATATTTCACCATAATGTTGGTCCATATTTCACCATACTGATGGTCAATATTTTAATATACAAGTGCATATTTTACCATTTTATAATACCTATTTCATCATTCGGATGGTCCATATTTCACCATTCTGAATGCATATTATACGATTTTGATGGTCAATATTCCTCGATAAAGATGGTTCATATTTCACGGTAATGATGGTCCAAATTTCACCAATCTGAGTCCATATTTCACGATTCTGATGGTACTATTCAAAGTGCATATTTTACCATTTTATAATACCTATTTCATCATTCTGATGCTCCATATTTCACCATTCTGAATGCATATTTTACCATTTTAATGGTCCATATTTCACCATTCTGATTGTCCATATTTCACTATACTGAATGCATTTTATACGATTTTGTTGGTCAAGAGTCCTCGATAAAGATGGTTCATATTTCGCCCTAATGAATGTCCAAATTTCAACAATCTGAGTCCATATTTTACGATTCTGATGGTCCATATTTCACCATACTGGTGGTTAATATTTCACTATTCAAAGTGCATATTTTAGCATTTTATAATACCTATTTCATCATTCTGATGGTCCATATTTTACCATTCTGATTGTCGATATTTCACCATTCTGAATACATATTTTACCTTTTTGATGGTCCATATTTCACCATACTGTTGGTCCATTTTTAACCATACTGTTGGTCAATATTTCACTATTCAAAATACATATTTTACCATTTTTTAATACCCTTTTCATCATTCTGATGGTCAATATTTCACTATTCTGAATGCATATTTTAGTATTTTGATGGTCCATATTTCACCATAATGTTGGTCCATATTTACCCTTACTGATGGTCAAAATTTCACTTTTCAAAGTTCATATTTCACTATTTTTTAATACCTCATTCATCATTTTACGGTCTAATCTGGTCCATACTTCACCATACCAATGGTCCAGATTTCACCATTCTGAATGTATATTTTACCTATTTCATCATTCTGATGGTCCATATTTTACCATTCTGATTGTCGATATTTCACCATTCTGAATACATATTTTACCTTTTTGATGGTCCATATTTCACCATAATGTTGGTCCATATTTCACCATACTGATGGTCAATATTTTAATATACAAGTGCATATTTTACCATTTTATAATACCTATTTCATCATTCGGATGGTCCATATTTCACCATTCTGAATGCATATTATACGATTTTGATGGTCAATATTCCTCGATAAAGATGATTCATATTTCACCGTAATGATAGTCCTAATTTCACCAATCTGGTCCATATTTCACGATACTGATGGTCCATATTTCACCATTCTGAATCCATAATTCACTATTACGATGGTACATATTTCACCATTCTGATGGTCCATATTTTATTATTCTGATAAGCATATTATACGATGTTGATGGTCAATATTCGTCGATAAAGATGAATCATATTTCGCCCTAATGAATGTCCAAATTTCACCAATCTGAGACCATATTTTACGATTCTGATGGTCCATATTTCACCATACTGGTGGTTAATATTTCACTATTCAAAGTGCATATTTTAGCATTTTATAATACCTATTTCATCATTCTGATGGTCCATATTTCACCATTCTGAATGCATATTATTCGATTTTTATGGTCAATATTCCTCGATAAAGATTGTTCACATTTCACCGTAATGATGGTCCTAATTTCACCAATCTAGTCCATACTTCACGATACTGATGGTCCATATTTCACCATACCAATGGTCCATATTTCACCATTCTGAATGCATATTTTACCATTCTGATGGTCCATATTTCACCATTCTGAATGCCTAATTCACCATTTCGATGGTACATATTTCACCATTCTGATGGTCCATATTTCATTATTCTGAATGCATATTATACGATTTTTATGGTCAATATTCGTCGATAAAGATGGTTCATATTTCACCCTAATGAATGTCCAAATTTCAACAATCTGAGTCCATATTTTACGATTCTGATGGTCCATATTTCACCATACTGGTGGTTAATATTTCACTATTCAAAGTGCATATTTTAGCATTTTATAATACCTATTTCATCATTCTGATGGTCCATATTTTACCATTCTGATTGTCGATATTTCACCATTCTGAATACATATTTTACCTTTTTGATGGTCCATATTTCACCATACTGTTGGTCCATTTTTAACCATACTGTTGGTCAATATTTCACTATTCAAAATACATATTTTACCATTTTTTAATACCCTTTTCATCATTCTGATGGTCAATATTTCACTATTCTGAATGCATATTTTAGTATTTTGATGGTCCATATTTCACCATAATGTTGGTCCATATTTACCCTTACTGATGGTCAAAATTTCACTTTTCAAAGTTCATATTTCACTATTTTTTAATACCTCATTCATCATTTTTACGGTCCATATTTCACCATTCTGATGGTCCATATTTCACCATACATATGGTCAATATTTTACTATTCAAAGTGCATATTTCACTATTTTATAATACCTCATTCATCATTTTTATGGTCCATATTTCACCATTCTGATGGTCCATATTTCACCATTCAAATGGTCCATATTTCACCATTCTGAACGCATATTTTACCATTTTGATTGTCCATATTTCACCATAATATTGGTCCATATTTCACCATACTGATAATCAATATTTTTCTATTCTAAGTGCATATTTTCCCATTTTAAAATTCCTAATTCATCATTTTGATGGTCCATATTTCACCATTCTGAATGCATATTTTACCATTTTGATGGTCCATATTTCACCACTATGTTGGTCCATATTTCACCATACTGATGGTCAATATTTTACTATTCAAAGTGCATATTTTATCATTTAATAATACCTATTTCATCATTCTGATGGTCCATATTTCACCATTCTGAATGCATATTATACGATTTTGATGGTCAATATTCCTCGATAAAGATGGTTCATATTTCGCCGTAATGAAAGTCCAAATTTCACCAATCTGAGTCCATATTTTACGATTCTGATGGTCCAAATTTCACCATACTGGTGGTTAATATTTCACTATTCAAAGAGCATATTTTAGCATTTTATAATACCTATTTCATCATTCTAATGGTCCATATTTCACCATTCTGAATGCATATTTTACTATTTTGATGGTCCCTATTTCACCATAATGTTGGTCCATATTTACCCATACTGATGGTCAAAATTTCACTATTCAAAGTGCATATTTCACTATTTTATAATACCTCATTCATCATTTTTATGGTCCATATTTCACCATTCTGATGGTCCATATTTCACCATTCAAATGGTCCATATTTCACCATTCTGAACGCATATTTTACCATTTTGATTGTCCATATTTCACCATAATATTGGTCCATATTTCACCATACTGATGGTCAATATTTCTATATTCTAAGTGCATATTTTCCCATTTTATAATCCCTAATTCATCATT